>CM067325.1:58582500-63382500 GCA_034376525.1 Nicotiana benthamiana
ATGTATGTATGTATGTATGTATGTATGTATGTATGTATGTATGTATGTATGTATGTATGTATGTATGTATGTATGTATGTATGTATGTATGTATGTATGTATGTATGTATGTATGTATGTATGTATGTATGTATGTATATCCATCAGTTTCAGATCGTTGGATTTGGGAGATCCAATGATCGCGATTAGAGATGTACAAAACATGGTCGTTTTGGTTATTGGGGGGGGGGGGGGGGTGTGTGGACCGGTTTTAAGCTGGGTCTTGGGCTGGATTTTACCCGGGTTTCAAGACAAAAGGGGTTATTTAAATTGGGCTAAAGGAAATTTCAATTGTTTTTGGCCCATTTAAAAATAAAATTAAAAAAAAACTTCAAATGACTCTTTAAAACTAGACTAACTTAACAAATGCTAATCAATAATAATCAACACAAATAATTAAAATCAAATTTAAAGGAAATACCAAAATTTAGAAATAAAAATTAAAAGAATAAAAATAAACTATTTTTGTGATTTTTTCCATACTTGTCATAATTAATTAACTAATTATCCTAAAATATAAAATTGGATCCTAAATGCAATTCCAATGTATTTTTATATTTTTATGAATTAAATAAATTAAACAAGCACACAAAAATACAAACAAACACAAAAATTATGCAATTAATTCCTAAAAAACAAATAACTAAAAGAAAAATCCTAACTTTGGGAATTCGATGGGAGTAATTCATGCGAGGCAAAAATCACGTGTTCACTGCGACTCTTAACAAAATTGAATAAATAATCTCATTTCGAGTAATGTCACTTAAATTGAAAAAACTCCCTTTATGTACTCCCTTTGAGTGGTGCAATGTGAAAAAGGTGTGACACAGTAGGAAAGCAGTAAAAGAAATAAGGGAAAAAACAAAAGACAAGCCAGTTTCGTAGTAGGAGAAGGAATTAAATCTTAAAAAGATTAAACAAATTAAGGCATATAAGAAATGTAAAGTCATAATAATAGCTTGAAATGGTAAAAGCCTAAAGGACTCCCCAGCGAAGTCGCTATGCTGCCGCGACCCCTTTTTATCGTGAAATAGGATTTTTGACATTTTGAATGACAACTCGTTCCCTTTTAGGAATTGGGTTTAGGAGAATTGAAAAGTTGCGACCTAATGATTTAAGTGCATTAGGTCTCTAAGAAGGGTTTGTTTGGATAACCATAGATTGGGTAAGGGCATAAAATTATCCCGAGGGAAAGGTGTTAGGCATCCCTCAAGATCCATTAGTGTGGTTCTTGGCCAAGCTATTGTTGTGACTTAAATACAAATAAGTCATAAGCAAGTAAGAGTATCACATAAGAGGGGATTTTCACATAAAGGTTAGAAATGAATAAATTTGGAAAGCACATGAGACGATCGATTAGAAAAAAAACATTTCTAAAGATTTAAAGAAACAAAGAGTAATTGGAGGGGGGTCCTAGGTTTATTAATAATATGGATCACATTAATGCAATACCCGGTAATCACTCCTCAGAGAGGGACTATGCGTGGTATTAATGCACCGGTTATCATATCCATATCTACCATTTCCCATCCCATTAAGGTATTAAAGTGTGGAATGATCTCGTTTCCTCATTGCATGCTATTACCCGTCCCGATCCTATCAGCCCCGAAGGTGCTTAAGACTACTAATCCTAAAACAGGGAGGAAAGGTTGGGCTTATTTTGTGATTTCAAAGGTAAAAATACTAAGGCAAAAAGCAAGAACAAATATGTCAAGTTTGGGGGAAGCACATAAACAACGAAAGGCTCAGACAGAGCTCATTTAGGCAAAGAAAAACAAGTAGTTAGCATAACTTTCATGTACTGTTTTAGGGTTTGATTAAAACTAAAATATTGGAGGCAGAATGATCTATTACATAATTCAGATAGGAAGCCTGACTTAGGCCTGCCTTAGGCCTGTCTGCTGGTTGTTGTTAATAAAAAATCTGATTCAGTTTATAAGTTAACCTTAAGGCTTGCCTAAGTGTTAGACAGAAACCTATAGGCATGATATCTAGTGATTTCAGAAACAAAGAATAAAATTGATTGCAGATTGGTTTAGGAAAAAAGAAAGTTTCCAGTTTAAAGTGGCTTTAGCAGAAGAGCCCAAAGTCTGTATTTGGTGATACATTACCACTGATAGTTTTAGACTTATAAGCGAGTGAAACGTTTCAGATTTGGTTATTAATTCCTCTGGGCATGCTTTCTAGGCATTGTTGATTTTAAACACTTTTACAGATATGAAAAGAGTGCAGAAATCCTACAGGCATGGTATCTAAATGCAATTAGTTATTTAAGCCTTATAAACAGGTTTGCCTAGTGACAAATGCATATGCAGAAGTCGGATTTCCAGTTGATAATGAGCATTGTATCTATGTGAGAGATGCAGAGTTTTCTTATATATATGGTATCTATATGTGATAATGCAGAAAACTATAGGCAAGGATATCTATATAAATGCAGAAGTGCAAAAACTATAGGCATGATATCTATATGAATGTAGAATCAGAAGTTTCCTATGAACAAGATATTTATGTGATGTGCAAAAATTAGAAATTCCCTATGAACAGGATATCACTATGTTATGCAGAAATCAGAAATTTCCTATGAACAGGATATCTATGTGATGTACGAAAATTAGAAATTCTCTATGAACATGATATCTATGTGTTATACAGCAATCAGAAATTCCCTATGAACATGATATCTATATGTTATGCAGAAGTCAGAAATTTTCTATGAACGGGATATCTATGTATTATGCAGAAATCAGAAATTCCCTATGAACATGATATCTACCCTTTTTACATGTATGATCACCCCTCCCTTTTCACTAGCCATCCCCAAAGGTTTTATTACAAATTATTACAGTCCAAAGAAAAGAAAATACATCGGAAATTGAAAATTACAACCAAGGAGGGCCAGATTCAGACTTCCTGTCTGATTTATAAAGTAAAACAAATCCAAAGACCATGTTTCAGAGCCTTTCTCTCATTTGGATGTGTCAAATTTCCCTAAGAGCCTCATATGGACTCCGGGCAGTGCTCACAACCAAATGCATTAAAGGGTTAAGACATAGTGCAGTGTGGAAGGGTCAGCTCTCAAGTATCCAAGTTCAGTTGGAACTCAAGGTCCCAAAGAAAGGCTCACATGGGAGAGAGTGTAACTGCGGAGTTCTGAAAATGGGAAAGGGAAGGGAAACAGTACACACAGATACACACAGGATTATAGGAAATGGAAAAATTGTAATGAGTCAAGGATAGGCTAGTGGGCATACCCGCAATGGGAAATGCCAGCGCACCTCACAAGCCTGTTAAAACACATTGTTGCAGAGGTTAGGACCCCATAAGGGTTCAAGTTCAAACCATGCACAATGACTTAGCATACTACCCATATTTAAACTATAAGCCAAAGCACATAAAGGGAAATAGGGAGCATGTATTCACATCAGAAACAAGCCCAAAAGAAATTAACATGCTAGTCAGATAATTAACTTTGCTCCAGTAGAAAGTAGACATTGATACAGAAAGCTATAATTAAGCACATTGTGGAGATGCTGAATCTTAAATTAGGACAGATCAATTTCAAAGAAAACAAGTAGAAAAAACAGTAGTCTTGTAAAATCCAAAGTGCAAACAAGAAGGCAAAATACTATAAGTGAGAGTTCAGAAAAGATTGTGAAGTTGTGAAGTATGAAGTGTGTGATTGTTAATCGTGTCTTGTGAAAAAAGGGTCGTGTATTTATAGTGCAGAAAGCAGGCAGAAATAAGGTAAGAAAATATTTTGAAAACTGATTATCAATCAATTACACAAAGCTTCCCTTAAATAAGGGATTCAAATTCAAACGGGTATAAACCAATTAAGGAAAGAAATTAATTATACACTTTGAGCAAGGTAGGAAATAAGGGGTAAATACACAAAGGTTATTTAAGGACAGGGTTTTGACAATACACGATTTGTGTAAAGAAGGCAAGAAAGTCAATTAACAGCTAGTAAATCACAAGGTCTTAGGTTTGGCGTGAATGAACCAAGTCACACAAGTGGAAAAGGTTTTAACTTAAGGAAAAAATAAACAAACAATCAATTAGACCTATTAAAAAGAACTCTGAATCAATCACTAGTTTGAAAATCCTTTTAAAGGGAGACTCATCGCGTATAAAAAGCATACAGACACGTTATGCATGAAAGAAACATGTCATAAAATCAGTAAAAATTCCAATAGAGGAGAGTTCAACAAAAATTCAGAATTGTATGAAAACAAAGATGTCCAAACTTAGTTCAAAAACTCAAAGTTAGTCTGAAAGAGCTAGGGGTCTTTTGAGAAAACCCTAATGCAAGGATGAGATGGCAGGCAATAGAATCGAAATCATGTTTAGAATTTTCAGAAAAGAGCATGCTTCTTCCACAACAGAACTCATGAGAAAACGTGATAGCAAAAATAACATGCAAACAGTAGCAGGATACAAAGAACAGAATGGAAAATACTGATGAGAACAATAAAGGAAACATGCTTAAAAGGCTCTTTCAAGAAGAACTCAAACAACGTTCGGTAGAGGCAAACAAAGAAACTTTAAGAGCTTTGTATAAAAAGAAGAACGCAAGAACACTGGAAAAGTATAACAAAAGAACATATAGGAAATTGGTTTAAGATAAACATTCAAGAGCATGACAAAAGGAAAAAACACAAGAACACAGTAGAAGAACGGAACATAGAAAGCATAGTAGAGGAATACACGTGGTAGAAGGAAAACATAAAAATACAGTAGCAAAACATACAAGACCCTGATATAGAAAAACATAGTAAGAGAAGCATATAAGAACATGATACAAGAATACAGTGGAGACAAATATACATAAATGACAAAGAAAAAATCATAAATTTTTTTTTCAGAAAACCGTAGATCATAAAAAAAAGGACCTTGGAAAGTAACTTTCGAAAGAAAAGTTGGAGAAATCATTTGAAAACTCAAGTAAAGTATAGACACACAAGGGATTTAAGAAGATTGAATAAGAAAACCTCGAAGAGTTTTAGAAGAACCCTAAAATGAGGAAGGCTTTGAAACGGTCATCGATCGGAGTCAGAGAAGCCAGAACCAGGCTCAAACAACTTTGATATGCCGGAGCGAGGCCATCAATGACCCTGAAACCTCGAATCGGCAAAAGTCTGAGTGAAGACCTTCAAGGTCTGGCCTCGAATCTTAAGTATCAAGCACATAGGAGCAATATGAGGTGAGTATAAGACTTCCATGGCCAGAGAAGCCATGGTTTCCGGTGAGTTTCGAGATGGAAGTGATTAGAGGAGGTTAGGGTTAGGGAAGGTTCGAGAGAGTTTGAGAGAGGAGAGGGGTTTCAAGGGTAGTGTCTCAGACAAAATGATTCAGGTTTGGGGAGTTTGGGAAATTAAAAAGGGAAGGGGGAATCGTTGATCTAAATGATTAACGACCTAGATCAAAAGAGAGAGCCGGAGGGGTTGGATAAATGGGTTAGGGGTAGGTTATTCGACCGGGTAATTTTGAATTTGAAATTGGGTTGCTTAGGGTGGTCAAATTGGGATATGATTGAAATGAAATAGTGCTAGTATTTAAATAGCTACTTTTTCCCTTTTTATTTTATAAAAAATAGTAAAATAATTTCTAAAAATAAATTAAAGATATTAAATTAATTAATAATATATAGAAATTAAATTAAAAATACTGCAATCAATTTTGTAATTATAAATGCTATTAAATCTTAAACTAGGCTAAAATTGCAATTTAGCTTTAAAAATACCAAATCAATTTATAAAAATATGCAAAAATTACCTTAGCTATATTTTGACATAAATTTAAGAATAAAATAAATTAATCACCAAAATGATAACTTGAGAAACAATTCGATTTTTGTATTGCTAAAATAAGGTGATAAATTGGTTTATATTTTTTTTTAATTTTGAAAAAAATAATAAAATGCTTGAACATTCTTATATATGCATATATATGCTATTTTGGAAGTATTTTGCATATAAAAAAATACAGGAAAAAATTGGGTATCAACACCAAATGCAACGCACTAGGATGAACTACAAGTTCGAGGTTGCTCTTTGCAAACAACCTATTGGCTTACTTGATAGAGATGGTAGTAAAATAGGACAAGGAGAATGATGACATTGAGGCAAAGGCTCCAGTACCATATGATGTTACTCATGTACTAGATCCAAACAAAGGAAGTTTCTCTAAGCTCACCATTCAGTAGTTATCTGAGTAATTACAAGCTGATATGCAAGAGAACATGGCTGAATTGATAGAGATTTTGGCAGAGTTGAGTGCCACTAGAGATGAGTTGATTCAGATGCGTGCATATCTAAGCCGAGCCCAAGCTGAAAATGCCATATTGATGAGGGAGGTATCACTACTCTTCCATGCTTTGGTTTAACGTACAAATATAGATATATCACAGCTGCTTGCATCGCCCACTGCTGGACCATCTACCTCAGCCCCTCCTATAGTCCTTGAGGCTCCATCTTCCATGCCTACTGAGGCTGTCGTGTTGCATACTACAGACTCAGTTCCCCTTGGCGATGATAAGACTGTGACCGAGCTCCCTATTCAGGAGGATGCTATTGCTAGGCCAGAGGAGGCCATGATAGATGTTGTGGATGCTTCGAGTACCCACTCAGATGTTGATGCTGCCTCCGTCCTAGCTACCCAACTCCTGCTGCTACTCCTTTCGTCGACCGCGAAGGATTCCTCCACCTTGACTTGAGGGAGTTTCTTCTCACGCTACTCTGCTTTATTTATATGCATTCGAGACAGCACATAGTTTTAAGTGTGGGGTGGGGGGTTGTTCATATTTTTGTGTAGAAGAGTGTACATAACTATAACAATCTTTTGTTGATTTTAACACTGAATTAATGACCTTTAATAGTTAGTAAATTCATCTATATGTAGTAACTCTTAGACTCTTATTGTGTTTAGTTGTAGTAAGTAGCCGTATAACGTTTTAAAAAAATTGAAAATAAAGGACTTTTCCCGACGACGGACTACTTGGAAAGCTCTCTCAAGAGATTAAGGTCCTCAGAAAAGCACAAAAAGATTTTCTTAGCCTTGAGTAGTTAGTAAATGTAGTTTATTAGGCAATAATCCCCTTGGTTTTTCATTGGCCATCGGTTCTTTTATAAGGAATGACTTTTTGAACCGGGTATTAATTTTTCTTTTTAGAGTAGTGTAGCATGTAAAGACTCAGACTAAATTCAGAATATTCTGTGACTTGTTTGCTTTTAACAGATTTAAACCTGAGCTTGTGGGTTATAACTTCCTCCATGTATTATGAGGGTCGTTTTTGCCTTTAAAAGTTAAATAGCTTCTTCATAACGCTTAGTCTCATTGTCTTTTCTCTTGTGTTAGCTACTTTGTTGTACGCATTAAATAAAAATTGGGGCTTAACTCAGTACTTGCTTTGATTGAACTTGAAATGTATTCATTATTGGTGTATCACATGCCAATGTGTGGTGAGATTTTTTGTAAAAGTCTCATGTTGTACATTTGTATCTAGAACTTGCCCCGTATGTGAGTTGAAGTAAAATCCTAGATTCAGTTTGGTTTGAAATACGATTTTAGGACTTCTTTTATCCTTTTGAACTGTAACGCTACAACAAATAAAATCTATCCGTAGTTAAACCTTTTGAGCATATATACTTTTATTTGGCACCCACATTGCAAGCCTATACCCTTTTTGTTCTTAAATGTTATTTTGATCCTTTACCTCTTAAGGCACTTTAATTGCAAAATGAGCGCTAAAAGAAGTAAGAAGGGACTGAGTGTGGGATGACTTTTGATTGAAACCATTGAAAGAAAGAAGGGTGTACTTATTTTATAAAATAATAAACCACTAGCAAAATTTGGAAAAAAGAAAAACAAAAATCTGAGAAAAAAGAGATAAAGAAAAGTGAATAAATTGTTGTCCTATTCTTGCTAGTGGGATATAAATTAGGGTAGTGCTTAAAGAGAAAGTGAACGTTGTTGGGAGTGATTTTTGTTGAAAAATGGAAGTTGGGATTGAAGAATTTACACTCCAAGTAGATTATGTGATGTGTTAAAGTACATAGGAGGGTGAATTACTATTCCTAAATATATCCTATTCGTCCTTTAGGTCATATTATAACCATGAAAAGTGCTAATTGATTTGGGATCGAGCAGGCTTACATTGGTAGAGGTTTACATTAAGAGCAATCATGTGGTACCTTTTGTGTGCATGTGAACTTTCTTGAGAGAGTTAGAGAATTCTTCTACTGTTTTGAAGTCCTTATATTACATTCAAATTTTATTTGAGTGTGTTGACTATATCAAATTTTATTTGAGTGTGCAGACTATCTTTCTCGATTTTGTGGTGAGGGCCCATGTTTCATGATGGACATACGACTTTATTAAACTTTTCTGTCGGAGTGAGTAAGTTGGCCCAAAAGTAGTTATCCTAAGGAGTCGGTTTCTGAGGTTGAGATGTCCCGAGTATGCTATTTGATTGGTTTGAATTGTTCAATATTGTACTTGACGCGTTATTAACATGGCGAAGGAAGTCCGAGAATGCATGTGTAAGGGGGTAATTGTTGGTATCAACCAAATTAGTGGCGCTTAAGCTTAATTGAAATGTGTGGCTTGATAGCAATAAGCTTAATTTTGTTCGAAGAGTTGTGGGTTGATTCTACTTTGCTCTAGGACGAACAAAAGTTTAAGTGTGGGGTGGTGATGTTGGGCATATTTCGATATGTTTTAATGTTACTTTACCCATATTTTAATCGTTCTTTGTTGCTATTTAGTGTTAAAAATTCCCAACATGATTTAATTATTGGTTTATGACTAATGGAGTTGTGTGTGATGATTTAGGGCGTTTGGAGTACAAAAATATGAAGAAAAGATGTTCCAACTAGAGAAAAAGAGGCTGGATGCGTCACATCCAACCTTGGAAAAAAGATTCTTAGTGCAACCCTTAGCAGTGAAGTCACTGCATGGTATCCCCATAGCATCCACACCTGCGCAAAGCTGAGATGGAGGAACATATGGTGGATGCGAAAGCATGCAAAGCTGAGAAGCTGAGGACGAGGTGGATGCGAAGCATCCAACCCAGTATCAATTCCTGAAGCAGATTCGGACTAGAATTAGGAGAACTTTGGCCCACGACTTTTGTACGCAATATATAAGCCAAAAACACCTCTTTTAGGTCATCTAACATATTGGGAAAGGAGAAAAAGCCACGACAAAGTTTGGGAACCACAGAATTCAACTTGAGTTCTTATTTGTTTCCTTCTTTTATTAATGTTGATGTGTTCTTGGGAATTACTTGAAATTGTTACCATGAGTATGTGTGGTTAAGAACCCTATTGTTCTACAATCATGGGTACAACATGAATGTTGGTGTTTGAAGTTTAATTTGACGAATTTGATTTTTTTTTAAGCTTAACTGTCAACTTATATTGATATTCGAAAAGTATACAATGTAATCCTATGGTAGTAGTATGGACTCCTACTACTCATTTACATACAATTTCTACTATTCTCAACTCTAACTACTCCTATTCAATTACAATGCTAAGTAGTTCATCTTCAAAACCAAATCTAAGGATAAAAATTGAGCATTTGTAACTCATCCTTCCACCTCTTACATTTCCTATTCTTTGCATGTATTAAGATTGCTATCTCCTTACAACACTGATCTTCATCAAATCTCTTGTCTTCAAATCTGCTTAAATTTCGACTTCTCCACAGCAATGCAACAGTGGTTACAAATGATGTGGCAGTAATGGCTTGTTTCCAATTTTTGCTTTTGACTTTGCTACAAATCCACTTCAATTCATCCTCCCAGCATCCAATGTTTCTTGTATGGCCCAACCATATACAAACTCTTCTCCATACTCTACTAGTAATGGCACATTCAAAGTATAGATGACTGAAATCTTCAGCAAAGTATTGGCAAAATACACAGGCAGTTGGAACTTGAATTCCCATATACTGAAGCCTCTCTATAGTGGGAAGCTTCTGATGAGCTGCCAACCAAGTTATGAATTTATGTTTAGGAAGAGCAGTAGGGACAAGCATTATATTCTTCCATGTTACCTTAGGGAGCTGAGGCAATAGTGCGGTGTACATTTTATGAATATGAAACTTCCCAAGCTTACATACACTTTGCAGTCTGATCATCAGATTGCCTTGCAGTTGAGCAGTCCCCATCACCGTTAAGCTACAACTCAGTATCTTCTTCACCACCCAAGAGGAATTGGATGGAACAGTAACAGCTTCAAGTATTCTATTCTTGATATAGTAAGCATGTACCCACCTAACCCATAGACAATCTTTTTTTCTAGCCAAATCCCAAAGTAGTTTTACTATAGCAGCTTTATTCCATATATCCAGTCTCATTATATTTAAGCCACCAGCTGAGATAGGTTGACAAACCTTTTCCCAAGCCACAAGAGCCCTTCTTGAAACTGTTGCTTTCCCTGTCCATAAGTATGATCTGCACACAGCCTCTATTGCTTTTAAAACCTTCTTAGGAATGATAGACACCTGTGCCCAATAAGTTTGCATTCCAAAAACCACTGCCTTGATCAGTTGAACTCTTCCAGCATAGGAAAGTAACTTTGCTGACCAACAAGTAATTCTAGCTGTAATCTTTTCAATGAGTGGCAAGTAATGATGAATAGCTAATTTCTTAGAGTCCAGAGGAACTCCAAGATATTTGAATGGAAGCTGCCCTTCAATAAAGCCTAAAGCCTGAATAATTTCCTCCCTATTTTCCCTTGAAACACCAGCAAGATAGATAGCACTCTTGCTCACATTTGCCTGCAGACCAGAAGCTGCTGAAAATATAAGGAAAGTGTTGTGTAGAATCTGAATAGAAACCATGTCAGCCCTACAGAACATTAAGAGATCATCAGCAAAGCATACATGTGAAATATTAAGTTTCCTACATCTAGGATGGAAGTTAAAGTTTCCATCCTTGTGAAGTTGCTGAAGCAATCTGTTTAAATACTCCATGGCCAAGACAAACAGATAAGGAGACATAGGATCCCCTTGCCTTATACCTCTCTTACCGTTGAATGGCTTAGTAAGGCCACCATTCATTACTAGAGAATAAGAAGCAGAAGATACACAAGCCATTATCCATCCAGTGAACTTGGCAGGAAAGCCCAATGTAATAAGAATTTGCTTCAAGAATCTCCATTCTAAAGTATCATATGCCTTCCTTAGATCCACTTTAAGAACACATCTAGGTGAAACCCCTTTCCTAGTGTATCCTTTGAATATTTCATGACTCAGCAAAATATTATCCATAATGCTTCTTCCCTCAATGAAAGCAGATTGGGCAGGACCAATCAATTCTCAAATAATTCCCTTCATCCTTCTTGTAATAACTTTGGAAATGATCTTATACATTGTAGTACAACAAGCAATTGGCCTATAATCCTTTACAGTGATAGGAGTTTTAACCTTAGGCACCAATGCTATTGCAGTAGTATTAATCATGTTTGGCATCTTGCTTGTCTCAAAGAACTCCTTAGTAGCAGCAAACACATCATGCTTTACTATACTCCAGCTCTTAGTAAAGAATTCAATAGGAAAGCCATCAACTCCAGGTGCCTTATCCCTAGGCATCTCTGTAACAGCTGCAGTAATTTCCTCCAAAGTAACTGGTTTGATAAGATCATGTTGTTGGTCAATTATGGGACATCTTCCTCCTTTCATTATGCTAGTATCCACACAAGGAATCTCAGTGGCAGATTCACCCATTAATGATTGGAATACCTTTAAAAATTCCTGCTCCACTGCAATAGGCTCAGCTAACTTGATACCTGTGTCTGTATAGATGGATGTAATATTATTCTGACCTGTTCTTATCCTCCATTGTGCATGAAAATATCTGGTGTTTGCATCTCCACATTCAATCCATGTAGCTTTAGACTTCTGCCTCATTACTTGCTCCTCCACAGTGTTCCACTTTTCAAGCTCTTCAAGTAAACATCTTTCTTCATCAATCAGCCCCTGTGAAAGACAATTATTCTTCATTTGCATTTGAAGAATGTCAAGTCTCTCCCTTGTCATAGTAATCTGCTGCTTGTATTTGGCTAAGTATTCATTTAACCCTTTTAGATTCTGCTTTACTGCCTTCAACTTACTCCAGATTTGATGCATATGTGATCCCTGATACTTCTTGTTCCACACTTTCTCAACAATATCTTGAAACTGCTCATGCTCCATAACATTGTTGTAAAGCCTGAAAGGTTTGGGATGTAATGGCTTATACACACCAAACTTGATCAAAATAGGAGAATGATCTGATATTAGAGGATTCATATAATCTGCTTCCAAATGCCCAAACTGCTGTAACCATTGATAGTTACCAAAAGCCCAGTCTATTTTGCTATAAACTCTTGAATCAGAGTCTTGTTTGTTAGTCCAAGTATAATGCCACCCTGTTGCTCTTACAGCAGTCAATTGCAAGTCATCAACCATGCCTTTAAAATCTCTTATTTCAGCTTCAGTAACTGGAGATCCTAGCCTATCTTCAGAGCTTAGAATACAGTTGAAATCACCACTAATAAGCCATGCATCTTGCTGATTTATAGGAATTGTTCTCAGGTCTCTCCACAATTGTTCCCTAAGGACTGCAGTATTAAATGCATAGACAACAGTAAACTGAATTTTGATTACACTCCTTGTATCCTCAATAAGACAGTGAATAAATTGGTCTGATATTGTTGTTATGTGAACCTGTATGTGAGCCCTCCATAATAGCCATATTCTTCCATTGATAGCCCTAGCATAATTGCATTGCCATTTCCAACCTTTTGCAATTCTATCAAAGATCTTCTTAGATTTATGCTCCTTAACTCTAGTTTCAAGTATACCAATTACATCTACTTTATTATCAGTAAGGAATTGCTTCAACTCCTTCTGTTTAGGAGACTGATTAAGTCCCCTTATATTCCAAGTAACCACTATCATGGATCATCATCAGCTAGGCTGTAAGAGGGTCCTGGATCAAATTGTTGCCCTCCATTCTTTACTTCCATAGCTGCTTTGCCTCTATCCCCTGGAATTTGATTTTTATCATATTGGATTGTTTATTTAATTCTATTTTTAATTAGTTTTCTGAGTAGCTAACAGTAAAATACTATCTACGCATCTAGAGTTGAACTCGAAAATCGAAATTCTAGATTGCATATAGAATTAAATAGAGCAAGTTCTTAAACTCGGGCATCGGGGAACAGATTCACTATTAGGATAGACATATACCTAATTGTCTTGCTTGGTTGAAATACAGGAAGTATAAATGCATTTTGTTAATCTTAATTCCATAGGCATATAGGCATTAGGTTAGCTTGAATAGGCGAGTAAGAATTCGACAGATTCATATGCGCAATATCAACCCTGTCAATCTACAATCCAGATAAATTAATTAGTCATTTTAAGCAAAGAACGCAATACGATTGTTAGCTAACCCGTGATCCTGGAATATTCTCTCCTACTGATTGATATTCGAAATTGCTATTTGTTCGGTTGATTTCTAATTAATTCATTGCTTGATAGTTTTAGGTAGTAAATTAGTTACTGTTATATTTTGTGAAAAATCTCTTGAATCAATAAGTTAATTGTGTTTGAATAAGTCAATAATTAATCACAAGTCTTCGTGTAAACGATACTCTACTCACTACTTTATTACTTGATGACCACGTGCACTTGCGTAAGTGTTTTTGGTCACAAGAATGACCTACTAAATAAAAATGAATTCTTAAAGTTGAAGAGTTTTATTAAGTATTCTAACTAACAAATAGTGATCCAAGCAACCAATTATAGTCCAAAGCTGTCATCTAAACTGCTAAAAGCAAAGTAACCTTAATTGTGTGGTTAACATTAAGTGGCATCAAAACTGTTGCGCAAATTCTATATGTTCTATAGGTTGATAACTCCCAAAAGTGAAATTATATTGGTTGACAATAAATCATCATGTATCTATATACTAGATCGTCTTTCAACATTAAAATTAAAATACTGAATGTAATAATTTGTACAACTCCGGTAGAAGTTGATGCTATTGTGAGGTGCTTCTGCTGAGATAATAATAGAATTTATTTTTTTTAATTTTGTATACATACTCCATACATTTTTTTTAATAATATTATATCCTTGTTAGTTTGTATCACCAATTATATATGCGATTATGATATTTGAATCTTTGCCAGTAGTTATTTATTAAAACTAATACAAGCTCAACAATTTTTCTTCCTTCTCGCAAAAAAATAAACCTAAATCAACTCTAAACGCAATATTATAAACACAGCTCAGTTAAATTTGTCGTTCGTCCTGCAAAATTTTGAATTTCAATAGTGCCTTGTGGGTATTACTTGTGGACTCGAATTTAAAAGTTTTGAGCCGTGGAAGCAACGGGATAACTGACCTTCACTTCATAATCTCCATGATATAGTGACATATTGAAGTAACCATTAGAATCAGTGGTACCATAAAAGCCCTTGTGACTCAATTCCCACATGAACTTATCAATAATATTCCCAGTTAGGTAAGTTTTTGAATGAGTTGTCAGTCAAACACATTTTATAACATCCCTGTGGTTGCCATGGTGACCATATCATGATTCCATTCACAGCAGGGTGAGCATGGAGCTCCCTTATTATTTGATCCAAGTACACATCCTATGTAAACAAAAAAAAAAGGAAACATGATCAACAGATTTAGCAACTTTATATTTAATTTGATTGAAAAATACCCCAGAGAGATTCCAAGAATAATTGAACTGCCAATTACTTTAACAGAAATCTAAATTCTCATGAGATGATGTCACAGGAGGAAGATAGTATGGCAAAAGGCCAAATATATCAATGTACTATGAGAAAAGGTTTAACTATACACTTCGTTATACTTTATGTTTAAATATATTCCTATCGTGATACTATTGGTTCGAATATATCCTTATTTAGATAAGTTTGTCCAATATGGACATCTAATCTTATGTAGCACAAATATTTGATGAGATAGATGTTACATCCCTCGTGCCACCTCAGCGCCCTTAATCCATATATAAAGACTAAAATTTGAAGTACAATATTTATTATGGTAGTAGTAATGGTGGCAATAGTGGTGGAGGGGAAGAAAATTTTAGAGGCGGAAGAAAAGTAGAATGGACAGCTAAAATGGATTAGGGTTGCTAAGATGGCAAGCCGTGTGGCATCCACATCATCTAATTTCTGTATCACGTAGGATTGGATGTTTACTTTGGACAAACTTAATGGAAAAATGTATGTGTGAACCAATAATATAACGACATGGATATATATGGACTCAAAGTATAATGAGGAATATATTTAAACCTTTTGATAGTACAGGAATATATTTGGTCCGTTTCCGAATATAGTAATGAGGTAGGCGAAAACCTACCAAAAGCTACCGATTTCGACCGACCGAGAAGTGACAGAAGTATTAGAATATAATTGTGTGTATCTTTTTATTATTGGTAGAATATTCTCTCATTATTGTACAGTCCTATAGTTGGTAGGATTTGATTTCCTTCATTATTGGACAGTCTTATAGTTGGTAGGATTTGATACCTCTGTACTCTATATATACTTTTGTGAGCAATACAAGAACATCACTTCTCCCAAAACTCTCTACATGGTATCATACGCCAGTGGCTTATCGCCAAAGAAACCTTAATTCTACCCTACCCGCGCCGCCGCTCGCCGACGATGCTCTTATCGGCAGCCCGTCGCCGCTGCCGCTGCACTAATCGGCAGCCCTCTCTCTCTCTCGACGTCGATCAGCGCTTCCTCTTTTTTTCCTTGCGCTTCATGGCCTCTATGACGTCAAAGGAGCTTCTCCAGCCGATTGCCATCAATGCATCGGCTCAGATCCCACTCAAGTTGGACTCCACTAATTACCTGGCGTGGAAATTCCAATTTCGAACCCTTTTTACGGGTTACGACCTCCTCAGCTTCTTGGACGGATCGAAGTTGTGCCCACCAGCCACCATCATCGACAAGGAGGCGACTTCCCCCAATCCAGCATATCCTTACTGGATTCGCCAGGACAATTTTATTCTCAGTGCCATCATCTCGTCGATCACACCGACGATCATCTCCTTTATTGCCGCTGCGGAAACCTCTAAAGAGGCCTGGGACATCCTCGCGCGCACGTATGGAACTGCTTCTCGTGGTCGTATCATGGCTCTCAAACAACAGCTCCACAATCCGATAAAAGGTTCTAAATCTGTTACTGACTTTATGCACGGTATTCGCGTGATTGTGGATGAATTATCTCTCCTGGGTGCTACTGTTGATTCTGAGGATCTTGTCATTAAGGTTCTAAATGGTCTTGATGATCCATATATGGAACTATCTCATGCCATCCAAGCCCGCGAATCTCCTATCTCTTTTGCTGAATTACATGACAAGTTGTTAAGCATGGAGGCTCAGATTACTGCTCGTGTGCCGGCCACCTCCACCACATCTGATTTGGCTCCGTCGGTTGCCTTCGTCGCCGGACAGCAGTCAGGCCGTCACCGCTTCGGTAGCCGCGAGCGCGGCCGTAGCAGCCGCGGTTCAGCCTCCGAACGCGGTGGTTACTCCAGCAATGGCCAATCTTGCGGGTACAATGGGAAGTGCCAGCTCTGCAGTGAATTTAGCCACTCCGCGCGCCGCTGTCCGTGTTATCCCATCTCCGGCGCCAATCAGCCTCCACACGGTGGACCACTGCCGCGGCCAGCTTATGCTTCGCCGCTTTATTCGGCTTCTCACACAGCCCATCACTCTCCGACGATTCCCTCTGCATCCGATTGGATCCTGGACTCTGGTGCCTCCCATCACATCACCTCTGATCTTGCCAACATGTCTCTTCACAGTCCTTACAGTGGTTTTGACAATGTGGTTATTGGTAACGGTGAAGGTTTGACAATTGCACACACTGGACAACTTAACAGTCATTTCTCTCTTTTATTACCTGGGGCTCTCTGTGTTCCACATATGCGTAATAATGTTAATGTTATTCTTTCTGATACTGATTTTCAGGTGAAGGATCGTCGCACTTGGGCAACGCTCGTTCGCGGCCCGCTTAGGGGCAACACCTACTACTGGCCGGCGGCTCCCAGTCTCCCGTCCGCCCTCACGGAACAAAAGCTCTCTGCGTCATTGTGGCATTCTCGGTTTGGTCACCCGTCTGCTAAAATCCTGCTTCATTTAGTGTCTTCTAGCAGTATAGCGTCCAGTAATGTGTCTGATCTTGCTTGTGTCTCTTGCAAGCTTCATAAGTGTCATAAGTTACCTTTTTTTGAGTCAAGTTTATCTTCTACTGCTCCGCTGGAGCTTATTTTCTCCAATGTATGGACCTCTCCAATTATCTCTAATGAAGGATTTAAATATTATGTCATCTTTGTTGATCATTTTTCCAAGTATGTTTGGTTTTTTCCTTTACGTCGTAAATCTGATGTCTTACAAACCTTCCCCATTTTAAATTCATTGTAGAAAAATATTTATCTGCTAAAATCATTACTCTGTATACTGACAATGGGGGTGAATTCCTCGCTTTATGCTCTTTTCTTGCCTCCAATGGGATCTCACATCTCACTTCACCTCCTTATACACCTCAGCACAATGGCTATGCTGAACGCTTTCACCGTCATATTGTCGATACTGGTCTCACTCTCCTCCATCATGCCTCTGTACCTCTCATTTACTGGCCTTATGCCTTTGCTACAGCAGTCTATCTCATTAATCGTCTTCCCAAGACAAATCTCTCGATGCTCTCCTCCTTTGAGTCTCTCTTCCATAAGCGCCCCAACCTTGCCAAACTACGTGTCTTCGGCTGTCAATGCTTCCCTTGGCTTCGGCCCTACACCTCACACAAAATGGAACCCAGATCTCGTGCATGTGTCCTCTTCGGCTACTCTACTACTCAAAGCGCCTATCTATGCTTTGATCCCTCAACGTCTAAAATCTTTGTCTCGCATCATGTCACCTTCCATGAAGATGTCTTCCCAAATTTTCTAACCCCGAGTCTCCCCCTGTACCCATTCCGGTCTCCCTAGAAGTCCTTCCGCTGCAACCACCAGTACCTGCCGCCGCTCCCACTGGCGATCCTTCACTGGACGCACTGCCGGCGCCAACGCCCGCGCCACCAGCGCCCCTTCCGACACCGCCAGCGGCCCCTGCCGCCGCTACACCCATTATGCCGCCACCAACATCCTCTCAGGGTGGTCATCATATGCAAACTCGCAGCAAAAATAACATTTTTACGCCCAACAAGAAGTTTGGTATGTCTGCTGTCACCTCTCCTGCTGTTACTGAACCTCAGACTTTGTCTAGTGCTATGTCTGATGAGCGCTGGCGCGCTGCTATGTCATCAGAGTTTGATGCTCTGCTACGGAATGGCACCTGGGATCTTGTTCCGCCTGATTCTTCACAGAATATTGTGGGTTGCAAGTGGGTTTATCGTATCAAACAAAAGCCTGACGGTACTGTGGATAAGTTCAAAGCCCGGCTTGTTGCGAAGGGCTTTCATCAGCGTCCAGGTGTAGACTTCCAGAAGACTTTCAGTCCGGTTATTAAGCCGGCAACTGTGAGTTTGGTTCTCAGTCTAGCTGTATCCAAGGGCTGGCCTCTTCGTCAAATGGATGTGCACAACGCCTTTCTCCATGGGAGGCTTACATAGGATGTTTATATGGCACAACCTGCCTTCATCTGGCCGACGACTCGGCTCCTGCCGACGCATCCGCATATCGACAGGCCCTTGGGGGCCTCCAGTATCTCTCTTTCACCCGTCCTGATATCTCCTTTGCTGTGAATAAACTCTCACAGTTCATGCACGCTCCTACTGTCACTCATTAGGGTGCAGTTAAGTGCCTCTTCCGGTATCTGAATGGGACGCGTGACTTTGGAGTTTGGCTGCGTCCTTCATCTGCTATACCCTTGCATTGTTTCTCTGATGCTGATTGGGGTGGAAACTGTGATGACCTCTCCTCAACTGGTGCATATATTGTCTTTCTAGGGCCTAATCCTATTTCCTGGAGCTCCAAAAAGCAACGTTCCGTTGCACGATTTTCTACTGAGGCTGAGTATCGTGCCATTGCCTCTGCTGCCGCTGAAGTACGTTGGCTTCATTCCCTACTGCGCGAGCTTCATGTCCCTCTTCCGGCTGCTCCTGTCATTTACAGCGACAACATTGGCGCCACTTACCTCTGTGCCAACCCTGTGTTTCATTCGCGCATGAAACACATCTCCATTGATTATCACTTTGTTCGTCAACTGGTTCAGAATGGGTCTCTTCGTGTTGCTCACGTATCCTCTGCTGATCAGCTTGCTGATGCTCTCACCAAGCACTTATCTCGTCCTCGGCTTCTTCTGCTGATGTCCAAGATTGGCGTGTCCTCCGGCCCTCCATCTTGAGGGGGCGTATTAGAATACAATTGTGTATATCTTTTTATTATTGGTAGAATATTCTCTCATTATTGTACAGTCCTATAGTTGGTAGGATTTGATTTCCTTCATTATTGTACAGGCCTATAGTTGGTAGGATTTGATACCTCTGTACTCTATATATACTTTTGTGAGCAATACAAGAACATCACTTCTCCCAAAACTCTCTACAAGAAGATCATATTTAATTTGCACTTAATTTGGCAATAGCTAGCATTGTTAAAAATATTGGCAAAAGAGATGCAAAAAGCATATAGATCTTTTCACCTGGTTAGGTCTTGCAGAAACATCCAATTCTGTGATCCAAATTGGCAAATTGGCTGAAGCAAGAACATCAACAGCACTTCTGATATACGGCAAACTTGGAGTATCAAAATGACACTGGAGCCCTATTCCAAGAGGACCATTGTAGCCATTTGATCTCAATTCACTAATCTTTAATAAGTACCTAACTGGGGTTGCATACCGATCTCTGTGTTGTTTAATAGTACCAAACTCATTCAAGAAAAGCAGAGGTTTGTCATCAATCTGGTGAGCCTTTTGGTAAAATGAAGCTGTCACATTTTTCTTCCCAAGTTTAGTGTCCAAGAAACAATAGTGCATATTTTCATTATCAACATCCCAATGAATAAACTAGCCCTTGACCTCTTGATGATAGAGTTGAATCTTTTATCTATGGTCGCGGATAACTCTATTCGGGTAAGGTTTAGAATCCATGATGGCAACTGTCACGGGCTCGTTTTTGTTGGAGGTCTAACAAACCATCTCGGATTTTCCCAGATAATGTTGTGTCCTTGAACTACCATGGTGTTTTTCTTGGCAGATTTAAGAATGCCATTTGCTATAGAATAATCTTCATTGTCAGGAGTTGGTTCATTATGTGCCATTTCATTTCGTTCTCGAAAACGGTCAATTTGAACCTGGAGCTATGCCAGTCTTGGTAATCTGGAATATTAAGGATGTGAGGGCTAATTGCGTTGCCCATAGGAAATGTTGACAACTTTTGATTGATGAAAATTGTAGAGTTTGCTAACGGCTGGCCTTGGAGATCTGTTGCTTGAAATATTACATTGCTCTTTTGTACCTGTTGATTCGTTCATTTGAGTTATTACATTAAAAGTAACTCAAAAATTGAATCATAATGTTTGTAAATTGGGAAACTTTTAACCATGTCGATGCTTTGATCTTGGTGTGAATTCCAATGTTCTTGACTAAATGGTTGTATGGATACACTGTCAACCAATAAGTCCACTGATACGTCGTTACTCTATAAATGAAACATACAGTCATAAGTATTTAGATATAACCTAATATATAGGCTAATATTCCATTTAATTATCACAAACCTCAAAATATAGGTCAACAGGGCCAGAAACATTCACCACCATGCCACCCTTGAGCATGGACAGCAGCCAGCATCTCCAATAACCCGTCCTGTATGCTCTGAACCTGTAAGTGTTCCTATGTTCGCTGACAGATCAGCTTTTCCATGGCTCACCTGTAACCAAGCTAAAAGAAGAAACCAAATTGCCAAATTTATCAAGCAATGAAAGATTGAAGAAGAAGAAGAACAAAATGAAGAAGAAATTTAGAGAGAAAGATAACCGCTTCTCATTTCTTCAGTAGTTTCTAACAGTGTACAGAGTGAAGCATATATACAGTGTTTCTAGCTAACACTTCTAACTAACTAGCTTTACATATATAGCCATAGCCACTATATTAACTAACTAGCCACCTATCACATATACAACTACAATCAGCTTATACTTTCAACACTCCCCCTTAAGTTGATGCTGTGAATATATTCTTGACTCCAAGTGATTCAGCAGAGCTTCATGTTGTGTCTTTCCAAGGCTTTTAGTCAGTAGATTAGCCAGCTGATCCTTTGTTGAGAGATGAGTTTTGACTACTCCTTGACTTAGTTTTTCCCTTACAAAATAACAATCTATGTCTATATGTTTGGTTTTTTCATGGAATATTGGATTTGCTGCTATTTGAATGGCAGCTTTGTTATCACAAAACAGATCAACTGTTGCACTTCAACTCCTAGTTCCTTAAACAACCCTATTAACCAAGTAACCTTAGCTACACATGATGCCATGCTTCTGAATTCAGCTTCAACTGAACTTCTGGATACAGTTTCCTGCTTCTTGGATTTCCAAGATACCAAAGCTTCTTCAAATTTCACTAGGTAGCCAGTAACAGATCTTCTGGTTTGTAGACATGAGCCCCAATCATAGTCGTAGAAGGCTTGTAGCTGTCTAGTTCCAGTTGATGGCAATAAAAGTCCCAGGCCTAGTGAAAATCTCAGATACCTGACAATCCTTAGGGCAGCCTCCATGTGGGATTATTTGGGAGCATGCATATACTGACTTAGCACATGTACTCCAAATGAGACATCTGGCCTTGCCATGGTTAGATATAGAAGTCTCCCTACCAATCTTTGATACTCTCCGGCATCTTTTAGTATTAGATCTTTATGAGCTGCATCTTTGTTGAATGCATTATCAAACTCTATTGAAGTAAGTTTCTGATTACATTCAAGTGGAGTTCCAGCTGTTTTAGCTCCCCGTAGGCCAAGCTCAGAAATTAGCTCCAAGGAATACTTTCTTTGACACATATGTATACCCTTGCTTGATCTTGTAAATTCAATGCCTAAGAAGAACTTCAATTCCCCTAGGTCTTTCATTTTGAACTTTTTCTGAAGATCACCCCTTATTTTATTCAAGAGATTATTGTTATTTCCTGTGATGATCACATCATCTACATATATAAGGATCACAACTATGTCACTTCCTTGATGCTTTGTGAAAAGGGAATAGTCAAAATGACTCTAGACAAATCCAAGTTGCTGCAAAGCTTCAGTAAGCTTTAGATTCCACTGTCTTGGTGCTTGTTTCAGGCTATACAGTGATTTCTGGAGTTTGCAAACTTGATTAGACTCCTCCTGTCTAGCAAACCCTTGTGGAATAGTCATATAAACATCATCTAAAAGATATCCTTGCAAGAAAGCATTGTGTACATCCATTTGATCGATGAACCAATGTCTTGAGGCTGCCACATCTATCATTGACCTAACAGTAACCATTTTGGCAACTGGTGAGAAAGTTTCTTTGTAGTCCAACCCAGCTTGTTGATTATAACCCTTGGCTACTAGTCGTGCCTTGTACCTCTCCACTTCTCCCGATGACTTATACTTGACTTTGAAAACCCATTTGCACCCAATAGCTGCTTTACCTTTAGGAAGATCAATAATAGTCCAGGTGTTGTTGTCTTCTAGTGCTGCAATCTCTAGTTTCATGGCTTCAATCCACTTTGGATCTGCAGCTGCTTTCCTGTAACCAGTAGGCACTGCAATGGATGAATATGAGTTTAAGGCAGTCTTATATAGTAAGGCTAGATTATTATAACTAATACAGGAAGAAAAAGGATAGGCACAGTTGGATTTTTTATGGTGATAAAGTCTTGCAACCACGGAGGTTGCTTTACATGTCTAGTGGATTTTCTGAGTGGTTCAAGCTGAGAAGAAGATTCAGTATGAGGTGGTAAATTGGTGGGAAGTTCTTCTAGGATGACATTACTAGGTGAAGGTGATGTACATATGGAAAGTGATGTAGGAAAATGTGTGTCTGGAAGCAATTCTTCTTGTATGAGTTGAGAAGTTGTTGTACTATTTGGAGAAGTATTGGGACTGATCATTGGAGTGTGAGTGTCAGGAATGGGCTCTAGCACAGGAAATAAAGGAAGAGTAGAAGGAGTAAAGTGTTTAAAAGGAAATAAATCTTCTCTGAACACCACATTCCTACTTACAAAGAATGATTTACCATATAGATCATAAGTTTGTATCATTTTTGAGTAGAAGAATACCCCATTAAAGTAGCAGAGATAGCTCTAGGTGACATTTTATCATTGATGTTGGGATTTGATGCAAAGGCAAGGCAACCAAAGGTTTTTAGATAATCAAGATTAGGAAGATGTGATTGCAGTATTTGAAAAGGAGATTTATGATGTAGGGTGGTAGAAGGTAGTCTGTTAAGCAGATAGACTGCAGTATCAACACACTCTCCCCAAAACTTCAGAGGCACAACACCTTGAAATCTTAAGGATCTGACTATATTTAGAATAGATCTGTGTTTTCTCTCTACTACGCCATTTTATTGAGGTGTATATATACAAGAACTTTGATGCATAATGCCCTATTCCTTGAACAACTCATCAAAGTAAGAATTAAAAAACTCACAGTGATTGTCTGTTCTTAATGTTTGAACATTCGAATTAAACCCATTCTTCACTAAGGCAAGAAAGTTCTTCAAAGTGACAAAATTTTCAGCTTTATTGTTCAACACAAAAATCTAAGTATACCTAGAGAAGTCATCCACCAATGTTAGAAAGTATCTCTTCCCATCATGTATAGGCACTTTATAAGGCCCCCGAACATCCCAATTCACAATCTGGAAAGACTTATTTGAACCAGTAGTGCTAATAGGAAATGGAAGTTTACATTGTTTCCCTAGTGGACATACAGGGAAGTGATGATTCTTGTCTAGTTTACAATGTTTCTGAAACTCAATTTTATTGAGCACATCTAGAGGAGCATGACTTAGTCTATTATGCCATATAGATAGTGGTACATTAGTAGACATAGAATAATACTTTTCTTTACTGTCAAACTCTTGTAGCTGTGATTGAGTAGATGATGCTATAGGAGTTGGAGATGACTTCAGATAGTATAGTCCACAATATTCTATACCAATCCCGCTCACATGCCCACTGAAGAGGTCCTAGAATAGGCAAAAATCAGGAAAGAATGCCACACAATGCTTCAGCTCCTTTGCCAGCTTTTATACGGACAAAAAGTTAAACTTGAAGTCAGAATGTGTAACACATTTTGTTTGTCTTGATTTCTGAGTATGCTATATGTTCATGTGTTTGATATTGGTACCACATTCCCATTTGAAAGATGTACATTACCACCTTTCAAACCAGACTCCTTGTCTAATTTAGTCAACAGCTTAGAGTTTCCTACCATATGGTTAGTAGCTCCAGTATCAATTATCCATCTATCATCGACTATACTTGATAGATAAGCAAATATACCCGCTGTTGCTGGTTGAGCAAAGCTTGTTGCTTCTTCATTTACTTTACCAAGCATGTCTAGGATTTGCTGATACTATTTTGGGTTAAAATATGGTGCTAAGTGAGGTGAAGTTGTTGAATGAGGCTAAGATTGACTTCTCTCCCTATGGTTTCCTCCACTGTTATTACCTGCAAAATTAGCTGTTGAAAATACATCATAGCTGCCATTTGGAGGCGTTAGTGTTCCTGAATCCCTAGTGTTTCCTACAAAGCTAGCGGTAGGGAATGCATTTCCTTTCTTCTTATGTATAAAATCAGGAGGGTAACCAACTAGTTTGAAGCAATTATCTCTAGTAAGTCCCTTGTACTTGCAGTAGTCAGAGACTAGGTTAAAATTCTTCTTAGGCCTTTGTTGAAAACCACCTCTAGCAGACACCAAAGCAGTGAGATCAGAATTATCTACAGGACTTGTGTAAGCAATTGCCCTCTGGATTTCCCTCTCCATCATCATAGAGTAGGCCTTGTTCACAGAAGGAGCTAGTGCCATCATGAGCAATTGGCTCCTATCTTGCTTATGAGACTCATTTAGCCCCATAAGGAACTGTAGGAGCTTCAGCCTTTCCATAAACACAGCGAATTCACGCAATTTCTCACAGTCACATCCAGGAATTGGGGCTATACTGTCAAACTCTGCCCACAGCTGTCTCAATTTTGAGAAATAAGAAGAGATCGATCTGGTACCTTGATTAATTGTGGCAATATTCTTATGAATCTGAAAGATTCTAGAGAAATCAGCTTTATCAAACCTCTCTTTTAGGTCATTCCACACATCACTCACACTTGAGGAGTAAACGATTCCACTAAGCAACTCGGGCGATACACAATTCATTATCCATGACAGCACTATGGCGTTGCATCGGTCTCATAGATCTACTAGATTTGGACCAAGCTTTCCTGTCTACAGGTACCGCCGATGAACCCTAACTAGTTCTGACCTAACATAGCAATTCGCATTGCCCGACTCCACACCGAGTAGTTTTCTGGACCTCGCAGTTGAACCGAGATTAGAATTGCACCGAAATTGTCATTTGAGTTTAAAAACAGAGGATGATCGTGCCTTAGTTTCTCAGGGCTTCGTTGTCAACTTCTGCCATTGTTGAGCTTCAACTATAAAGGCAGAGCTTGTGTAATTGAAGCAATTGAGCTTGAATTCAGCAGGTACACTGATTTAGGATCTAGATTCGAAAAGATGTCTCTGATACCATGTCAAGCTTATAAAGCAATGAAAGATTGAAGAAGAAGAAGAAGAAGAAGAAGAACGAACAGAAGAAAAAATTTAGAGAGAAAGATAACCGCTTCTCATTTCTTCAGTAGTTTCTAACATGTACAGAGTGAAGCATATATACAGTATTTCTAACTAACACTTCTAACTAACTAGCTTTATATATATAGCCATAGCCACTTCATTAACTAACTAGCCACCTAATCAGCTTATAATTTCAACAAAAATAAAAATAAAAATAAAACAAAACAAGCAACTTTAATATCATAAATGTTAACGTGTATTTACGCTCATGGTAAGAAGCCGTGGAGGTCGAGCATTAAGGTTGTAGGTTAGGAAGCAGTTGAACATATTTCTAACTCGTATCAGTGTGAGGCTTCTCTAATAGGATTTTGTCTTAGATTGCTAGTGGTCAATGTTGTGTTTACATTACTCTTCCGTTTTCATTGTGCCGGGCCTTATTTAATTGTTATTATTTTTGTTTTCTACCTAATTTCTATGATTTTATTGATACTACGATATATTGTCTCTTTTCGTCTTCTTGATCCGAGGGTTTATAGGCAATGGTGGATCCAAGATTTTAAATTATGGGTGTTCGCTCATAAAAAATTCGAAAGAAGAGGAAAAAAGAGTTTAATTGTGGGTGCTCACTCAATATTTATCTAATATTTTTATAATTACGTATGCAAATTTACTAAATCGGGTCAAAAGTAATGGGTGCTCAAGCACCCACATGTATCCATGTAAATCCGCCACTGGCTATAGGAAACTGTATCTCTATAAACTCGGATTAGAGCTAAGGTATGCGTACACATTATCCTCTCTAGACTCCTCTTGTGAGATTTTATTGGGTCGTTGTTATGGCTGTTGTTGTTGTTGTAGTGGGGAGCATATTATATACGGAGTATCTCATATTAGACTGCAGATAAGAATAGAGAGAATAAATACCAGAAATAACATATTGTTTATCTTTCTCCACGTAAAGCTTCTGGGAAAAACTATCAGAAGCTTTGCTCCTATTAGAAGCAACAATAAAATGGTTGCCTTGTTTTGATGTCTTTGTCTCGAGTTTTGCATCTCCAAATGGTGACCAGCCTTTCAACCCTTCACTGAATTCTGGGTTCACAATTATCCCTCCACCATATTGAGGCTTTGGAGGATCTGCTAAACACTGCAACCAAATCATGCCATACAAAAATCAAAAATTTCAGTATCAGATCAGATTAAGAAAAGAAAAATGTTTATGTAGCTTTACTATACCTCTTGAGTGTAACTATAGCCATAGTTAACTGCATAGGCTCGAAACCCTCCAAATTAAATGCATTTTAAATAGATGAAATTGAAAAAGGAAAAAATCTGTCTACGATGTAGTAATAAAGAAAGGAAGAGTTAAGTTTTATTGACTACTCCGTCCGTTCTAATGTACGTGAACGTGTTTGACTGGGGACGGAGTTTAAGAAAAAAATAAAACTTTTATAATTTGTGGTTCTGAACAAGTTAAAAAGGGGCCCAGAGTTTGTGTGGTTATAAGAACTTCCTATTAAGGATATAATTTTAAGTTTAAGCTAAATTGTTATCAAATTTAGAAATAGATCATTCTTTTCGGAACGGACCAAAAGAGAAATAGGTTCACATCAACTAGAACAGAGAGGTTGATGACTGAGTGAGGCCGAGGGCCTGATTGTGAGGATATTTATGGGATCGGGCTACACTACACAACATGTTTCATTAATTTTGCCATGATTGGCCTGATATAGCACTTGGGTTGTAGGAGCTCTTCTGGAGTCTGTACACACCCCTATTGACTCCAGGTACCTATAGAGTGCGAGTGCCAGGTGTCGAGTGTTAAGCGATCGAGAGAAATGAGTTACTGTAAGGAATGAGTAATTGTGAGGTTGGAGTTATTGGGAGGACTGAGTGATGATTGCTTGAGATATTGTCGAGTCCTTTTTTACACGGACTAAAAAGAAAACAGGTTCACATATATTGAAACGGGGGAAATTTATATAATAAAAATAAATTAGAGAATAAATATTCTTATATGATGATCCTCGATATGATGATCAATTGAACAAAGCTTGAAGAGCCGAGCTATGGCTAACTTGGTAGCAATGTGCTCCAAATTACAATTTATAGATTGTAGAGAAGAAAATTAGATGATCACAATAGTAATAAAATGTGTATATTTATTGGGCTAGATCTAAGTAACCCTTCTCCTTGAATAATGGTTTCATTATGAGTATTTACTCAATCATTCTGTTACTTTTGGAAGACTTGTAACAATGAGTAAATTCCAAAATTTCACAACTGATAAGTTAATTCTGCAACTGATGAATTAATTCCATAACTGATAAGTGAATGACGTGCCTGTTGAGTCAGTCCCCTACCTATTGAATCAATCTCGTTCCGGTTAAGTCAATTTCATTATTGATTGCCTTGTTCTACCTGTTACAACCATTTACATATTTATTGAACATCACTTAATTGATTTGCAACTAATGGGGTAATAATGGTAAGCCCCATGTAAGGATTAATTATTTCTTTCCTCATTGTAATTATGAGTTATTCTCCTGTACCTGATTAAGAGTTATTGTATGATGGCCAGTTCCAAGACTAACAGGCACAATACGAGTATGCTCAATCCCGAGGGTGTTTCAAATGTTATCTTTACATGTAATTCTTCACAATTTTGGATATCAACCATGGTAGGGTACTATGCTATCTCTATTAGTGCAAAATAGACTCGTCACATGGGTCTATTAAATGACGACACATTTCAGCAAAGTTATGAGAAAAGTGAAGAATGCATAATTCTTATTAGATAATCTATATTTTCTCGTAAATTTGTTGAAATGTGTTTCCATTTAATAGACCCATGTGACGAGTCTATTTTTCACTAATATAGATACAATAGTTCCCTGCCATAGTACATGTCTGAAAAAGTAAAGAATGACATGTAAAGATGATATATGAAATATCTTCGGGACTGAGCATACTCGTAACATGCCTATTAGTCTCGGAACTGACTATCATACAATAGCTCCGGATAAGGTACAGGAGAATAGCTCATAATTACAAGTGAAGAAAGAACCGCATTACATAGGATTTACCATTATTACACCATCAGTTACAAATCAACTGTGTAACGTAAAATAAATGCAATAAATAATTATAACATGCAAAACAACGCAATCAATTATGAATTGACTCAACACGCACGAGATTGACTCATCAGTTACAGAGTTAAATCATCATTTTAAGAAGTAACTCATCGGTTACAGATTTCTAACATTTACGCAGTTGTTACTAGTCTTCCAAAAGTAATATATGAATTGAGTAAATACTCATAATTCAAGGAGAATGATTACTTAGATATAGCCATATAAATAGATATACTTTATCACTATTTTGATCATCTAATTTTCTTCTCTATAATTTTATAAATTGTAATTCAGAGCACCAAGCTCCCAAGTTCGTCTCGACTCTTACAGCTTTGTTCGGCTCATCATCCTACCAAGGATCCTCCAATAAGAATTATTTATACTCTGCTTTATGTTTATTATATTATCTACCATTAAATATATTTCCCACTTCTTCATCACGTTGTATTAATAAAATTTTATATCTATCGGATTGAATCGGTTGCTTGTGGCACGACATGTAAAATTAATTGGTTTAACCTTGAATTGTTTTAAGTTAAATAGTTTGGTACCGTTACCGAAAACTCAAGCAAATTTTCTATTCATCCAAAGATACAAATAATTTTGTTAATATTCGCTTTTTTAAGTTTAACCTTTCTTATGACCGAAATTTTCCAATCAACACAGTTGAGGACAACCAAGTTGGAGATGACTTTACCATGCAAAGTGAAAATGAAAAAATAGCCATGATAATGATACGTAAGCAACAAAGAATGTACATCAATATATTGGTACAAACAACTATTAGTACCGGAACTGACTATAACGAATCTACTCCAAACAATTTGGGGACACGAGATTCAGATATATCAAGTAATTTTAATTTGTAAAATTTAGTTCTATATTTACAAAAAAAAATCAAGGAACAGAACGAGAAGATAAAATACCTTGGGAAATTTCCAACTATCCTACGAGAATGATATAATTAACCGTTACACATCAGGCTTTAAATAGAGGAAGACACGGTGGTTCAATCAAAAGTAATAAATGGGACGAAAACCAAACGGAGGTGGTTCTTGGGTGATTTGAATCTAAATGCTGAAGTCTTAAAAACATGTCCGAGCAAAGAGATACACAATTTCCTTCACGGGATGAAAAAGATCCAAGCCTTCCCGAACAAGTAAGGAATCACCTTGCTATACTATAAAATTTCACAAAAAAAATGAAGGTTAGGAAAAGTACGGGTAAGACGCCTACACTATTGCTTATAAAAATACCATACCTATCAATTGGAAAAGAAAAAATAGATGTGTAAAGGATAATTAAAGATTGTGAGGAAGAAGGCTCATTAATAGCTACGAATAATTAGATAAAAAAATTTCGAAAATAATCATTGAACCGTAAGAATAAACCACAAGGCCAAATACTGAAGAACTAGAAAGTATCATTGACTTTCTAAATAGGAAAGTCTATATTGGTCGAGAGTCGATACCGAATTTAAAGGTAAATTTGTTGAATTTTATGTGCTAACGCAAATTGCGTTTCTTTCATGTTAACATAATAGGTATACCACCGTAGTAATGGTATATGCGCTCAATATTGACCTGTGATATAATCTGATCAAGCAAAAGAAGAAACTGGAGTAAAATATCTGTTTAGTCTGAAAAGTCGAATCATCTGACTCACTAGCTAACATCAACCCATCATTACTTTTAAAATTCCAAGGAGAAAGAAGGGTTTCTGGTATAACAATTATCTTGGATGTCTCGGTAAGTGCAATCTCAATTCAAGAAGATATAGGTACACATTCTCCTATCTATTATAAGATTCTATTAGACACGGAAGCTGCAATCTACATTTTGAAGTTGGTATTAATAGCAGCTGCCCTAAATCTAAGGCTTTATTTTCAATGTCATTTAATTCCCGTAGTCACTATATTTTTATTATGCAATATTTTACGTAAACAAAAACTATCAACAAGGTTAGAAAAATGGGTAGTTGAAATTAGTGAATATGATATTATTTATCATCCAGTACGGTAATAAAGTCACAAGTTTAATAGATTTCACGATTAATCTTAGATCGAACATATTACTCGAAGCTGAAAGGGAATTACTTGTTGCTACATGAGTCTATTTAATGGCCACGTTAGTCTATTAAATGGCAGCACATGTCAGCAAAGTTATGGGAAAAGTGAAGAATGACAAGCAAAGACGATACGTGAAACATCCTCGGGACCGAGCATACTCGTACCATACCTATTAGTCTCGCAACTGACCATCATAGAATAGCTCCGTATCAGGTACCAGAGAATAACTCATAATTACAAATGAGGAAATGATTAAGTAATCCTGGATTACATGGATTTTCCATTATTACGCCATCAGTTACAAGTCCATGTAATGTACAATAAATATAATAAACGGTTGTAACGGGCCGAACATTGCAATAACCTATGAAAGTAGGCACGGGATTGACTTAACATGTATGAGATAAAAGTCAATAGATAAGAGATTGACTCATCATTTATGTAATTAACTCATCAGTTGCAGAATTAATTCGTCAGTTACATAATTCCAACATTTACTTAACTGTTATAAGTCTTCTAAAAGTAACAGATGGATTGAGTAACTACTCATAATGGACCCATAATTCAAGAAGAATGATTACTTAGATCTAGCCCTATAAAGAGATATACTTTATCACTATTGTGATCATCTAACTTTTTTTTTTTCTACAATTCTATAAACTGTAATTCAGAGTAACTTTTTGCTAAGCTAGCCACAGTTCGAGTCTTCGAGCTGTGTTCGGCTGATTATCTTATCAAGGATCATCCTATAAGATTTATTTATTCTCTACTTTATTTTATTATATTATCTGTCATTAAATTATTTCTCGCTTCTCTATTATGTTGTATTAACAAAATTTTATATTTATCAGATTGAACCAGTTACTTGTGGCCCGACATGTAAAACGAATTGGTTTAAAATGAATGTTTTTAGGTTGAATAGTTTGGTTCCGTTACCGGAAACTCAAGCAAATTTTCTATTCATCCAAATATACTAATAATGTTTGTTAATATTCGCTTTTTTAAGTTTAACCTTTCTCATGACCGAAATTTGCCAATCAACACAATTGAGGACAATCAAGTTGGAGATGACATTACCATGCACAATGAAAATGAAAGAATAGCCATGATAATGATACGTAAGCAACAAACAGAGAATGTACATCAGTATATTGGTACAACAACTATTAGTACCAGAAATTACTATAATGAATCTGCTCCAAACAGTTCAGGGACAAGAGATTTAGATATATTAGGTAATTTTAATTTATAAAATTTAGTTCTAACTTTACAGAAACATATCAATGAACAGAACGAGCAGATAAAATACGTTGGGCAATTTCCAACTATCCCACGAGAATGATATAATTAACCGCTACACGTCGGGTTATAAATAAAGGAAGGCACATAAGTTCAATCTAAAGTAAAATAGGGATGAAGACCAAATGGAGATAGTTCTTGGGTGATATGAATCTAAACACTGAAATCTAAGAAATAGGTCTGAGCAAAGAGATACGTGATCCCTTCACGGGCTGAAAAAGATCCGAGCCTTCCTGAACAAGTAAGGGATCACCTTGCTAAATTGTAAAAAATGAAGGTTAGGAAAAGTATGGGTAAAACACCTACATGATTGCTTATAAAAATACCATACTTGACAACTGGAAAAGAAAAAAATAGGTGCATGAAGGATAATTAAAGACTATGAGGAAGAAGGTTCATTAATAGCTACGGATAATTAGATAAAAAAAAATTCGAAAATAATCATTGAACCGTAAGAATCAGAAATCACGAGGTCAAATGTTGAACAACTAGAAAGTATCATTGACCTTTCTAAATAGGAAGGTCTACATGGTCGAGACTCGATACCGGATTCAAAGATAAGTTGATTGAATTTTTTCGTGCTAACGCAAATTGCGTTGCTTTCCCCCATGCTAACATAACAGCTATACAACCGCAGGTAATGGTATATATGCTCAATATGACCCGTGATATAATCCGATCAAGCAAAAGAAGAAACTGGAGTCTGATAAATAAAGCTACAAAACTTCGAAAGGTCAGCTTAGTATGAAAAGTCAAATCATCTGCACTCACTAGCCAATATCAACCGATCATTATTTTTAAAATTTTGAGGAGAAAGATGGTTGCTGGTATACCAAATAGTCTCAGATGTCTTGGTAAATGAAATCTCAATTCAAGAAGATACAGGTACACATTCTCATATCTATTATAAAATGCTCTTAGACACGAAAACTGCAAATCTACATTTTGAAGTTGGTATTAATAGCAGCTGTCCTGAATCTAATGCTTTATTTTCAATGTCATTTAATTCCCATAATCACTATATTTTTATTACGCAATATTTTGCATAAACACGAACTGTCAGGAAGGTTAGAAAAATGGGTAGTTGAACTCAGTGAATATGATATTATTTATCAGCCATATATGGCAATAAAATCACAAATTTAATAGATTTTATGATTAATCTTAGATCAAACATATTACCTGAAGCTGAAAGGGAACTACACGTTGTTACATGAGTCTATTAAATGGCCACGTTAGTCTATTAAATAGCAGCACATGTTAGCAAAGTTATGAGAAAAGTGAAGAACGACATGCAAAGATGACACGTGAAACATCCTCGGGACCGAGCATACTCGTATCGTATATGTTAGTCTGGCAACTGACCATCATATAATAGCTCTGGATCAGGTACGGGAGAATAACTCATAATTACAAATGAGGAAAGAAATAAATAATCCCGAATTACATGGATTTACCATTACTACGCCATTAGCTACAAGTCAATTACGTAACAGTAAATACAATAAATGGTTCTAAAGGGCAGAATATGGCAATCGCTTACGAAAGCAGGCACAAGATTGACTCAACAGACACGAGATTGACTCATCAGTTACAGAAATAACTAATCCGTTACGAAATTAACTCATTAGTTACAGAATTAATTCGTTAGTTACATAATTTCAACATTTACTTAACTGTTACAAGTCTTCCAAAAGTAACATATGGATTGAGTTACTATTCATAATGGACCCATAATTCAAGAAGAATAATTACTTAGATCTAGCCCTATTAATAGACATACTTTATCACAATTGTGATCATCTAATTTTTTTCTCTACAATTATATAAATTGTAACTCAGAGTACCTTGCTCCCAAGCTAACCATAGTTTAGCTCTTCGAGCTCTGTTCGGCTGATTATCCTATCAAGGATCATCGAATAAGAATTATTTATTCTCTATTTTACTTCTATTATATTATCTTTCATTAAATTTATTTCGCACTTCTCTATTACGTTGTATAAACAAAAATTTGTATTTTTTAGATTGAAGCAGTTGCTTGTGGCGTGTCATATAAAATTAATTGATTTGACCTTGATAATTATTTTTTGGGTTAAACACCATGTTAACTTAAGATAAATATATCCAATACACATTTGTCTCAGCTAATTTCTACTCCACCACTCTAACATGTAATCACAAGAAAAAATACTCCAAAGTTGTGCGTCGAGCTTGTTTGTTAGCAATCAGAGACATGGTACAGCAAGGACAGCTGATGCAGAATTATGCTGAAGCTACTTTCTGTTGGCTTGCCATGTAAGTCAGGTAGACATTCCACACGTAAGAAAATGTGTTGACCACAAGTGGCTGTCAATACAGTAACACCATCTATTTAGTTATCTTCTCAAGTAGACATATATGTTCACATTATTTATGAAAGAGTTTAAGTTTTGTGCATTGATAATGTGCAAGTGTTTTACATACTGATGAGATGTAAGGGGTAAAAAAGATATCTGATCGGTGATCCAAGTTGTATAAATTTCATCTATAGGTCGAAGAGGCGTTGAGCATACCTGTAAATGAACAGGGACAAATTTGAATGTGATAAAATCACATATTGGCCAGTACATAAGACCATTAATAGCAGTAGGAACCAAGTCACGTTTGAGTCTGGCAGCTATCTCTGAATAACTTTCACCTGGTATAGCAACAATGGGAAAATAAGAGATATACACATCTAATGTCAAAGCTCAAAGAACAGTTCAAGATATGCCTACGGGCTGACACACTAATTAAAGTAGCACAATAGATAAATGTAGAAGAAAGACAGATTGCTACCTTGTGCTGCAGCGTTCATGGAGAAGAAGATAGCATTCATGGTAGGTCCATATACGATCTGTCCAAAAGCTATCTTTTTAAATGTTGTGATCACATCGCGCTTTGGAAAGAATGCTGACAATGCATTGTACCAGAAATGAAGTGAAGGCCCTAAAATTATCACTCCATAGCCTGCTACACGCAATGTTCTTATTAGATCATACTTGAATTCAGACACTGAACCAGCAATTGTCTGTGGAGAGTGTAGAAGCACAAACATGCATTAGACAGTTGCCACATAATTAAAGAAATTTACTCCTAAACTAGTTTTTACTTGAATTCCATCAACGATAGAGTTACAGAGGCGAATCCAAAGATTCAACTGAATCCATAATTTTATATGCGGAGCATAAATTTATGTTTAAAAATCTTCTAAAATTGCAACTAATAATAGATATGAAATCATGATTTTAAAAATACAATGGGTTTAATGGTAAGAACTTCAAAGGCAAAGGCAGAACTGTAGAGTTAAAATCCTGGATTCGCCTTTACAAGTAAGTGTGTACCTGAGACGACAAATCAGCAGCAGTGAGGATAAGAGTGCAAGTGATGGTCTTGGTGAGAATGGGGCGAGAGTTGAGCATTTCTAAATACCACCCGATGAATCCAACCTTGCCGGAAGCAGATGATGATGAGAAAAACCTGCAGGGAGTTGAGTTTGACAGTTGCTGCTTCAGCTCCATTGTCTTAATTCTGTTAAAAATTTTAGGTACTCTGGAATAGACTTTGGACTGCTGAAGTTGGTGACGTGATATAGGATATTGGTGGAGCAGCTTGAAGCTATTAATGAGGAAATTAGAAGCAATCATCTTTGTTTTCTTATAAAGCTATTTTGGTTTGAACATGAAAGAGAGAAAGGAAGTTCTTCTAAGAAGCTCTTATGTTTGCTTTATATACGAAAGAGCTCTGAGACAAGTTGGAAAAAGAAATTGAGCTGATAACCTGTCCAAAGAAAAGTGAGAATGGACTATAGGAGAGCTGCCTACTTTCTGGTGTAAAGTTTGGCAGGTTATAAATGGGAGCAATGCTTTTAAATTCCATGCATTCACGTTATTAAAACATATTTACGCATGAAATCATGTTATTTGTAAGCTTTTTGCAGTAAATTTATATGGTAAGTATATATATTAGTAATCTCATAAAAATATCAAGCTGCTCAACAAGTTAAACTGTACTGATAAATTTTATTACAGTTTTAGGATTAGTTTGGTTTAAGTTTTTGAAATGACCCGATAGGTCGTTTTGAGTACTAGCCTTAATTTCAGTGTCCCGAGACCTCTCATAGTTTTATTTGATACTCCCGTCGTTTCAATTTATGTGAACCTGTTTGACTGGGCACGGAATTTAAAAAAAATTAATACTTTTGGAATTTGTGGTCCTAAACAAATCCAAATGGGTCCTATAGTATTTGTGTGGTTATAAAAGTGTCTCATTAATGATAGAATTGTAAGTTTAAGCTCAATTATTTCCAAATTTAGAAATGGTTCATTCTTTTTGAAACGGACCAAAAAGGAAATATGTTCACATAAATTGGAATACAGTAAGTATGTATTGATTTGCATGCATGCTCCATGTTGCTTTTCGGAAAACATTTACGTAAAGTTTTGAAAAATGTGAATTTTGTCCTACAATGAGACTTGAGTTAACCATTGCCAACATTATTGATAATCGACCTCGGATTGGTATTTTGACAACTCTGATAGGTTTGTATGATATTTTTGAACTTGTATACACTCAGGTTGGGGTAAGGATGTTAAACGGATGGGCTGGGCCGGGCTGGGTTGTCTTTTATTGGACCTGTACGGATTATGGTCCGGGCCAGTTATGGGTTGGGGCTAAATGGGTTTAACGGGTTCGGGTTCATCCGGGTAAAAATTGAACCGTCAGGATTATGGGTTAACGGGGCCGGGAAGGCCGGCCGGGTTTAGTGTATTTTTAAATTTTTTTTATATTTTGTATAACTATTGTAAGTTATATTAATACTTCGTATTAATATAAAGAATACAAGGAAGATGCAAAAAGTTACACTTATAAATTGTAAGTGCTATATTTGTTTTCCAAAATTACAAAATTAAAGATTGCATTTAAAAATTAAATTAATATCTTGTGTACTAAAATATATTTAATGCATATCTTATATATTTTTTACATTGTATCAAGTTGTTTATTTGATGTATACTTATAATTTGAGCATTTATACCCTAAATATATACACTATATTTTTTATAACCTAGGATCCGGTATTTTACCTTATATAATACTTCTATATGATTTAAATTGTATTTCTTTCAATTTAAATACGTATAACATATACGTAGGGTATAATTAAAACTTATAAAATATATACTCAAAGCAATTTCCACTGTAAAAAAAATATACAAAAAGTGACAAAAGTATTCCACTATTATTACATGTATCATACTTGCAAATTATGTGTATGATATATATATATATATATATATATATATATATATATATATATATATATATATATATATATATATATATATATATATATATATATATATATATGTGAAATTCCAACAATTTAAAATTATGTTATTTAGTATACAATAATTGGTATATCCATGGTATGTGTAAGATATAAAATATTTATACTAGAATATACCACTATTATATTTTTAAAAATTAGACAGGTATGTAAAGCTCCCAAAAAAATTTTAAAAATAAATTACTGTTAAACCGATCCAGGCTGGTCCAGGCCTGGCCGGTTAATCGTTTTAATGATATTGTTCATCTAACGAGTTGTACCGGTCTGGGTAACCGGTATTTAAAACATAAACGGAGCAACCCGCGCAGTCCCCCTAACCCAACCCAGCCCAGCCCCCTTTAATCGGTCTAGGCCGGTTCCGATTTTAACCGGTCTAGGCAGGACCAAAACTGGGCAGACTTGTCTCGTTTAACACTGATAGGTTGGGTTCTGGAGTAATCCAAGCACATTTCGGCGCATTATGTGAAAATTAGTGAAAATAAGTTTTAAGTTGAAAATTCTTGAGTTTTGATAATCGTTTCTTATCGTTTAATATTATTCTAATGATTTGAGGTAGCGAGAAAGTTTGTATAATGTTATTACACTTGTGTGCAAGTTCTGTTTGGAGTCCGAGGGGCTTGGGTGAGTTTTTGAATATTTCGAAAGAGTTTGAAATTTCTGGTGCATTCCAGTTGCTAGTGCTCAGTTGCAGATATCGCATTTACGATGTCTGACTTGCATTTGTAAGCCTTGCTTTTGCGGTAAAGCAATCGCATTTGTGAGTATGGACAGCAGATTGGATCTTTGCATATGCAATGAGAATTGTTGCATTTGCGGATAGTCGGTGGTTGCATTTGCAGCCATTGAGTCGCTTTTGCGATTAGAACTGGGGCTTGCAGCTTCGCACATGCGAAGCTTAGCTCGCATTTGCGAGACTTTTGTCGCTTTTGCGACTTCTGGGGAACAGAGGTTCTAATCGTATTTTTTTATTAGTGCTCCGTATTTGCGGACATTGCATTGGCGAATAACTGTTGGCAAATGTGATACCTGCAGTTGGGTAAAAGAGGGAAGAAGATTGGACTTAGCTCATTTTACACTATTTTCCAACCTCAAACACTCTAGAAGCGATTTTTGAAGAACTTTTTCTTCCCAATTTTATTGGTAAGCAACTCTTATTCATTTTCTATCAATTTCCCGTTATTTTTTATGAGTTGTTAACATCAAATCTTGGAATCTTATGGTGGAAATTAGGGGGTTTGGGTAGAATTTAGGAATTTTGTAAAATTGAGGTTTATACCTCAAATTGAGGTCGAATTTCGAAACAAATCACATAACCGGGATAGGATGTGAATGGGTAATCGGGTTTTTGTTCGAATATCGGATTTTGACCAAGCGAGCCCGAGGTTAACTTTTGTTCACTTTTCAATTTAACTAAAGATTGAACCTTTTTCATTCGTGGATAGTTTATAAATCTTTTTCGAATTATTTGTAAGATATTTGTCTAGATTTTGTTGGTTTTGAGGCTTTAATCTTACTTGTTATCCAAGCCATCATTGTTACCTGTCAATTAGTTGTTACATACTTTGATTCATCATTTCTCGCTCAATATCTACTTACCTTCTATATGTTCCTGCCTGTATTAATTGTAAGTATTCATTGTCCTATGTCATTACTTGCCTTTATGTCACGTCTCATTCATGGAGAGCAGAATCGACGCTCAACCGATTATGCCAGTTAAGTAAGGTACTTAGTGTCTACCATCTAGCGTTGCTCATAAACAATTTGAGAATAAATTACCAGAGATAGACAATGAGAGGATGAAAGAGTTCGATATCATATTTTATTACTTACAACAACTTCATTGATAATTATCAAAAGGATTAGAAGTTCATAGTTTTAAAAGTTGAAATATGTCCGACAACAACCACATCCTTAGTTTGTTTCCAAAATCAAAACTTAACCCACAATATATTTACTAAGCCTCTAAGAGAACATGAGTACAATATGGAAGTGCCGACGATAACGCTCAGACTATACCTTAAAATACAACGTACAAAAATTAAAATAAAACAAGGCCTCGGACTGGAGTAGGGCTCACCAAAGCAGTTGAATAGAGGGTGTGTTGCTAACAATGATTAGCGCCGCCTGTTGAGGAACCACCATCATCTATTAAAGATGTAACATCTCCAACAAAAGAGACATTAACACATATGGAATATTACTAGTATATAAGCCAAATACCCCCTCATGAAATAGAATGCAATATGGAAGTAGTAAAAATATCACAATATCTAAATGGCAAGTTAAAACAAAGTAAAACTTTAAGTGCGCATTATTATTTTAGGTTGGGAGATCCTTAGTACCGACACACCACCATGCACATGGCATCAAGTCCTATCTCTGTGGTATCAACTAAGCCGTCTCAACCCAATATATGCTGGTTGACAAAGAAACACAATACCACCATGTGCGCGATATAGCGTCCGATCTCCGCCCGTTCGGCTAAGTCGTCTCATCACAATGTCGTGTGGGTCGACATGGTTCTCAATATAACATAATGGGGGTTCACCCCTCAATCAACTCCTATACCGATACGTGTAATTTTGAGCTTGGGCATTTATAAATCAGCCTTTCTCGGTGACCTAACGATACTCCCAAATATATATATATATATTTATATATATATGTCAATAAAATATTTTTCTCATAGCTTTCATACATTCTTTCATTTCTTCGTCACTCTTGGACATAAATGATAATCTTCATTCTTGGCACGGTGGTCGTATTCATATTTCATATGTTTATTCCTTCTCTTTTAAAGATCATCATAAAACATCAACATGAAGAATATTTGAGAATCATAGACTTTCAATACACGAGTAATAAGAACTTTAAAAACATTGAATTTCCTCTAAAAGAGAGCATAACTGGTTTGCAATCGAACATGAGTTGAACTTATATCATTTAAATAAATTATTCATTGGATCAACTTGGAAAAATATAAGTAGAAATTTAATCAAATCATAATTGAAGTTTACGAGGAATTTGTAGAATCCGATTCCACGTAAGGAGTTTAGCCAACATACTGTTGAGCTTTTCTTGGAATTACAACAATATTTCCATAGTCTAGCAACTTCAATCTTTACAAACATAACCAAATAGAAAAATTATTAGGGAGGCGTTCATAGGCTTAGCCGTTATTGGCATTTCACCAAACACTAGTTGTGCAAATCTGATATGGGGGTTCAATAATAGAATTCCTTCACTCCACAACAATTTCAAACAACAAACTACCCATATAGTTCAACAACCTCCATGTCACCTTCATCAATACATCCATGCCTATGACACACCCACAAGTCAAGAACCATACCTCACATTCTTCTCATTCACCCCAAATTTTGAGTTAGATGGATTATGGCTTCCAATCGCAATCGCATAAGCCCCATACTAATAAAATCTATACTTAAACCCAATACGAACTTTGCATCAAAGCTTAAGGGTGAAAACTTACCCGGTTGGTTGAAGACCTAGTGAGTAGCTTTCTTGAATCTTCAAGGTTGAGTTAAAATTAAAGAGTAAAAAGGTTGGAGCTCCCCTCCCCCCTCCTCTCTCTAGAGTGTTTTCCCTTCTAAAAATGAGCTGGTTCCCCCAAAAAACCGACCCCCATAAGGATTATATCAAAATAGAGTTGCGTTAAGAAATTCTAAAAATTCCCGCTACGAATAAAATCAGCAATTGCGGAATGGTTTGCAGAAGGGATGTCCGGTCCGAAAACTGCACCGCGAAATGTTCTCCAAATATATAGGTTGTCATGTTCAAGTTTGCGACTGATTTTGCGATTTGTGGATCGATTTCGCAGTTGCATATTGGACCGCAAAATCTCCTTCCAAAATTTCCGATGCTGATATGCAACGGATATGCAGTCCCGAAACAAATCTAAGGTCATGTATTGTACCGCGGAATGGCCCTCAAAATATAGTTTCTCTTGGTTCAATCGATGATGGTTCTGCGGTTCGCATAATGAACCATAGAAATGCCATATTGTACAAATTCTTCACTAGCCGCACAATGCATTACACAACCCAAAAGGTATGTAGCAACAACCTTCTAAACAAATTAGCCTACCTCGGCACCATAAAAACTTAAATCCTTGGAAAACATACATCATCCTCCGCTTAGGATCATTCGTCCTTGAATGAGGGTCAGGGTCCACAATAAACACCCATTGTGACATCACTCTTCATTTACACCCTAAATTTTCAAATAATAATGGCTGAGTTTCCTCTGTATTCGGGCCTATCCACCTGTTAGAAAACCCTGAAAACCAATTCGTAATATAACAATGCATCATAGCACAAAAGCAACACAAACTATGCCATTACAAGCATTGTATTGCCAAAAAGAACATTTTAGATTAACTGTATAGCTTATAACATAGCTCATAAAAGTAAACCTCTAACATTCTTTCAAACACAACTATTTGATTATACAAACAAATGAGGGTATTTCTTTTTCATTTCTTCCTCGGCCTCTTGGCTTCTTCAACCTACAGGTTTTGCCATAGCACTTTGATGGAGGCAATCTCTTTATTCCTCCTATTCCAAACTGGTATATCAAGGATGGTAATCAGAATCCCCTCATAAGTCAACTCTTCATTAACTTCAATAGTCTCCACCGGGAAGATGAGCGATGGATCTCCAGCCGCCTTCTTCACCATAGACATATACCAGGTTCTCTAAGGACATCTCTTGAGATAACTCGAGCATATAAGCCATTTGATTGATCTTTTTTAACATTCTGTATGGTCTCATATGTTGGAAACACGTTTCAAATGCAATATACTAAACGTGTGTTCTTTTGTAGGTTTTGATGAATGTCAAACAAAGCAAAAAGCGATATATAGCAGTGCTCAAGGACAAGCACAAAATGGATGCATTACAAGAAGCTCAAGACAAAGTTTAGAAATGTTATAATTGAGTCAATATTAATTGTGATCTTGATTCCTCAACTTGGCTCATAACATGGCTTCTCTACTAAAATTATTTTTCCAAAATCATGCATAATTAAATTAAGTGTCAAATGATTTTAAACTATGCATATTTCCATTTGTTAAAATGTTTTCCAAGCATGCCTCAAAAATCTGGGCTAAGATAATCGATTATGTACTTATGATAATCGAGTCTCTAAGCCAAGACTGCATGACAATCGATTGTGAATTAACGATAATCGATTGTGAGTAAGTTAGTTAACATCAGGTTTATGCAAACTGCATAACAATCGATTGTGTACTTATGATAATCGATTGTTAACTGAGGCAAAGTTTTCAAAACTCATAAAAATCGATTATGAACTAATGGTAATCGATTAGAATGAGAAAAATGTCTCCCAGTGTTTTTAAATAAAATGATAATCGATTGTGGCTTTTGATAATCGATTATATATGAGACAGAGAGTTTTGAAATTAATTAATAATCGATTATTCCTTTTGATAATCGATTATATATGAGACAGAGAGTTTTGAAATTAATTAATAATCGATTATTCCATTTGATAATCGATTATATATGAGACAGAGAGTTTTGAAATTAATTAATAATCGATTACTCCATTTGATAATCGATTGTTGAAGCTAACCGTTGTCATATATTTTCAATTACCTTCAGGTAATCGATTGTTGATATTTAACAATCGATGTTTTGCGTAAAATCTGGAAAAGATTTTTTGAACGTTGTTAAAATAATCGATTGTTGATTTCCGGACAATCGATGTTTTATGCCAAAAATTGGAAAGGATTTTTTAACGTTATAAATAATCGATTATTGACTTCAAGTAATCGATTGTTGACGTAAAATCTGGGATTGAATTTTTGATCTGATAGGCAAACAATCGATTGTTTAGTCTTGACAATCGATTGTCACTGAGTAATTTCAGCAACCCTTAATTGGCAATTAGACAACGGTAAGACTGAGTTTTTCACCTATAAATACAGGTTCAACTCAGTGTTTTCATAACAACAACATATACACTTTGAGTATTTTCATTGCTAAAAGCTTTCTTACATTGATCATCATTTTTCATTCATCCATAAAGCTTTTAGAAGAGCCATTCTATTGAGCTAAGTTGTTGTGATCTTGAGCGTACTATTTCTACTCATATCTACTCATTAAGGAGTGCTTTGTAAAGTGAGTGTGTTTTGTGTCTGTAAGAGAATTGCGATTCTCGTTTGTTGAGGAACTTGTGATTCCTCGGTTGAAGTCTTTGGGATTGTTATCCCCGAGCAATTGAAGTCTTTGGGATTGTTATCCCCGAGCAATTGAAGTCTTTGGGATTGTTATCCCCGAGCAATTGAAGTCTTTGGGATTGGTATCCCCGAGCAATTGAAGTCTTTGGGATTGTGATCCCCGAGCACCTAGGTGAGGCTTGTGTCCTCAGCTGTAACGGTTTGTTAAGCACCCGTAAGCTTGACAAGTTTAGTGGAAATCTCGAGAGAGTCTCTCGGGGACTGGACTAACCACGTTTGTGGCCAACCAGGATACATCATTGTGTAAGTTTATTTTACTGCACTTGTCTTAATTTCTGCAAAGTTTTTTAATTCCGCACTAAAACGCTTAATATTTTTAAAACGCTATTCACCCCCCCTCTAGCGTAGAGCGTTATTTCCAACATCATATACCTTCGGCTCTATTTCCCTTAGTATATTTGTTATGTGAATTATGTAAGAAAATGGCATATATGGGAGGTGATGAGTGTATAGGCACTCTCATGGGTTAAAGCATATGGGATGGGCTTTTTAACTTTATACCATCACTTATTACATTTTATCTCTTGTTATATGCTTTTATTGCTACATTATCATACTTATTATCCATGACATCCTTTCACCTACCAATTAGTAGTACATGTATGGATTCATTTATTTTTCGCTCAATATCCGCTTACCTACTATATGTTCCTTCTTGTATTAATTGTATATATTCATTATCTCAAGTCTTTACTTTCCTTTATTTTCTTTACATTACTCTTTGCAATTTATCATGCTATATCCGATTTTGTGAGTCATTTAGTTGTTCATGTATTACTGTATTGTCAAGGTTTGTGAGTGAGGTATTGGTTATTCTTTATTTGTACTAGTAGTTCCTTGATGTTCCGTACGCTTTATTTTCCTTTTTGTGTTGAGATTCAGTTGTTGGATGGGTTGTAATGTTTATATTTAAGAGTTGATATTAGGAACGGGTTGCGCGACGCAGTAGATACTAATATGATATTGGGATAGGGTTGCATACCGTAACAAATATTATGATAAATATTAGGATTCGGTTGCATATCACAAACAGAGTATGATGCATTGTAGCTATCTGCAGTTGTAGTGTTTTATTTCGATACTGTGATATGAGGTATGAAATGATGTTATTCTAGGGTCCTCTATTAGTTGACCTTCTGGTCCTGTACTTCTGAGGTTACTGCTTTATCTATATTTCTGTTTTATATTACTATTATTATTATTATTATTATTATTATTATTGTTCTTCTTATTATTATTATTATTATTATTATTGTTAGTATTATTATTATTATTATTATTATTATTATTATTATTATTATTATTATTATTATTATTATTATTATTATTATTATTATTATTATTATTATTATTATTATTCGTCAGATTTATAGTGAGTATTTTGTCATAGCCTCATCACTACCTCGTCAAGGTTAGACTCGTTACTTACAAAGTACATGGGATAAGTTGTACTCATACTATACTTTGCACTTCTTGTGCAGGTGCAATAGTTTGTCCTAGCAATGCATAGATGAGTTTGCTCGGATCCAACTACTACAGGAGACTTGAGGTAGAGTTGCTCCGGATTTGCAATCCCTCAAGTATCCTTCTATTGTGTTTTTTCTGTTATTTTAGTTTCACACAGTTGTATTTCTTTCAGACCGTATTTGTAGTATTCTAGTTGCTCATGTTCTGGTGACACCAAATTTCTAGGATTAGTATAGATCATGGTCTTTATGATTTATCATATGTATTTCTATTTTCAGTGATCGTAATTATTCTTGTCATGGCCCAAAATTGAGGGACATAACCTGCGCTCGACTGGGTAGCCCCAGTTTAGCAGACCTGGATGCCTTTCCTATCCCACGTGTTGCCCCATGTTTTGCCCATTAATCAATTGAAATAGCCATTAATAATTTAAATACATTCTTACGAGATTTACATAATATATATGGTTACTTAGCATGGTTTACAAGTTATACCACCCAACATACGAAATACATATTTACATAAGTTCATAACACACATTTCCTATCTACCGAGCCTCTAAGGATACAAAATGGTGATATAATACTTTCCGGTAAATGCTATACCTTACATAAATACCAAAATAAGACTCCGAAAGAAAAGCAGCATGAGCCATGTAGGGCCCCAAAAGGAAAGGGGCTCACCAGTTCAGCTGACTGAAAGTGAAGGAGTGCTACTGTCGGTGGGTTGGAGTACCTGCTATAGAACCACTTATAAGCATAACACGAATGTAGCGCCCCCGGCGCAAAAGGGACGTCACTACATTTGACTTGTACTGGTATGTATGAACAAACTTTACCCCAAGTAGAATCAATCAATGTATAGATAACCAACAATAATAGAAATCAACAATCAAATGCACATGAAAGGAACAACCAAAACCAAACAAGTTTCACAATCTCTCCTTTTTCCCTTTTAATATTATTTCATCACAACCTTCATGTATTTTCATTTCAATAGTGATTTCAATCACTTTTCCACCCTTATTACCTCGGACACTCTTATTACCTCGTACACCCTTATTACATCGGTCACCCTTATCACCCCAACCCACAAATTTATGATTTTGTTGCGGCGCGCAACCGATCTCACCGGACAATCGCATTTTACACAACAACAATAGTTCACAATTCAAACACATGGCTTCAGGCCGTCTATAATATCATTCCACAACAACAATAACAACTTAACAATGAGTTTTCATCAACCTCAGTACCATTTATATCATATTCAACAGCCCGTATACGATATAAGTCATAATGATAATTGCCTACAACAAGTCACACATGATATTACCACATTTTTTTCAATTGCATCAATTACGACTTCTTTCCATTATTTATTGTACATCCCTACCACATGAACACATTCACACACACACATATACACTTGGTTTGTTGCCATTTACTTACACCATTATATGAGGAAACTTAACCAATTCAAGACATATTAATCACAAGAATTCAAAAATAGTCCATATAATTAACACATATCAATCACTCGTACACCAAACAAGGTGACCTTACAAAGGTTAAAAACATACCTGTATTTAAATTTTCCTTTTTACTTCTACTTTCAAATCACCAACGGCCTAGTACCATCAAAGTAGTTCACAAGTTAACACATATAACTTAGAATTTAAGTTTACAAACACAACCCGAACTTACTTAGGTTATCAACCCCTCTTTTGCAAATATTTTCTTCTACCAAATTCCTCTTACTAGATTTTAGGTTTTAAAGAACATGTACGTTTATTTCAACTTATATTTTCAAGAATCAATGCATGAGAATCCCCTTTTTGTTTAAATCTGAAAACCAATGAAAAATGTTAGGTATTTTACTTGCTAGAACAATGTTAAAGAGAATTACTTGAAATTTCCCGACCCGGGTGACCTTAAATAATCCAATTGATGAAGATAAGACTTTATCTTTCAATAATTCTCTCTTTCCTCCCTTTAGTTTTTTCAGAAAATATCTTAAAAAAAGGGGTTGGGGTATTTTATTAAAGAAGGGATTTAAAAGTTAGAAAAATAAGAGCCCGAGTCAGATTTGCGGTCGCACTTTGCGATCGCAAAGTGGAAATGCGGTTCGCAGAATGGACAACAAAGTGTTCCAAAAATCTGAAATCTCTATTTGGGTTTGCGGCAGAAATACGGTCCGCATACCCGATTTGCAGTCGCATAATGCACCGTAAAACTGCCTTTTTGCAAAATCCCAAGATAAGCGACGACTATGCGGTCCGCATATCAGTTACGGTCGCATAATGGACCTCATTTTTTACCTCAATTTTAACCAAACTGCTGACTCAATCTGCGGTGGAAATGAGGTCCACATACTCAATTTGCGACAGTACTGTGGACCACATGATAGTACTTTTCTATAAAACTTTGATTCATGATTTTTAAATGCTAGATCAGTACAATTTTACACATTCCTAACATATATTCGAAACTTGGCGCTACAAGTTACTGGGTTTTGAGTACAAGTTTTCACGGGGCCTTACATCATGGGAAAAAATGAGAGATTGTGAAACTTGTTTGGCTTTGGTTGTTCCTTTCATGTGCATTTGATCGTTAATTATATTACTGTTTGTTATCTGTGCATTAATTGATTCTACTTAGGGTAAAGTTTGTTCATACATACCAGTGTAATTCAAATATACTGATGTCCCTTTTGCCGGTGGCATTACATTTGTGTTATGATTGTAGGTGGTTCTATAGCAGGTACTCTAGTTCACTGAAAGTAGCTTCCCGTCAGTGGAATTAGTCAGCCCCTTTCCTTTCGGGGCCCTTCGTGGCTCATGCCGCTTTTATTCTAGAGTTTTATATTGGTTTTTTATAAGTTATAGCCAGAGCCTTGTTATTGGCAAGTATTGTATCAACCTTTTGTATTCTTAGAGGCTCAAAAGATGGAAAATGTGGGTTATGAACTTATGTAAATATGTATTTTGTATGTTAGGCGGTGTAACTTGTAAACCACACTAAGTAACCATATATGTTATGTAAATCTCGTAAGAATGTGCTTAAATATAAATGGATATTTCAATTAATTAATGGATAATAAAAACACGGGGCAACACGTGGGATAGGAAATGCACCCAGATCCACTTGACTGGGGCTACCCGGTCGAGCGCCAGTCATGTCCCTTGGTTTTGGGGCGTGAAAAATTTGGTATCAGAGCCTAAGGTTATAAAAGGGTTCCTAGGATATCTCCGAACCGTGTCTAGTAGAACACTTCTTATCGATGTGTTGTCGACCACATCCATAAGTTAGAGTCTACATAGACATTTAGGATGTTACCCTTCTTCAACACTTCAGATCGTGTGATAAAGCTTGACTATAACATTGTTCTCTAACTCATGCATTGAGATTCAAGGTAAGTTTAAGCGCTCTTTCGTCTATTTCGAGTAATGTTGTCATATGACACGACTAATGGGCAAGGATTTGGATATTAAGGGGATGGCACATTTACCTTGTTGAACGAATGGTGTGGACATGTACTGTAAGTACAGAGTACCTTAAGTATAAGTTATTTGAGGAAGTGTTAAAAATGATTACCCGCCCAAAGAGGCATTGATCTGATAAATGATACATAAGCTCAAACCGCACACGTGGTTAGTGCGAGAAGCATGTATATGAACCTAAGGTCTACATAAAATTTGTTATATAAGCACGTGACATATAGGGATGAGCAAGAGATTAATGACAAAAGTGTAAGCCTCACATAAGAGGTAAGAAGTTATAAAAGGAGACTTAATTCAACCGAAGATGAGAATACCCTTATACTACGAACTTTATAAGAATCTAGAAATTTACAATGTTGTATGACACTCCTAAAGGATATTGACTTGAGGAATTGGAATCCCAAGCCTGTGTGCCTGAATAATAGTAGAGAACTTATGAGGTTAATACCATGGTGACTTAAATCTCACTAATATTTGTACATATACATGAGAGATAGAGGCATGAGACATATGTCCCTAAAGTTGCTAAAATTCAAGACTTATATTAAAATCCAGAACATCCACCCTAAGTGGGGGAGGAAGGGCCATCGTGGGGCCACTTAAATGCAATGAAGCAAGGGTGACTCTATGTAGCTATGATGTTTGAACATTTGGTTAAAGACGTACAGACTAGAAAATAGGTAATGTGTACCAGGACTCTATGAAAAGATATGATAATGATAGACAACTAGTACCCCAAGGAGGTGGAAGGTTAGGCAAGGTAAATTATTCACGCATGGCTATGTGAATGATAGGGTCAAAGTTCCTAGGAACTAAGAGTGATGTTTGTGAAGGGATTTATACTTGTTAGAAGGTCTGGAACAATGGAACCTAAGGAAGTACTATACGTCAAATGCGAACGATTGCGAGTTTTTAGAATGGGCTAATTATAGATGTGCAATTTAACCAATGTTCCAGCATGTTAAGAAAGGTGGGACGAGTAGGGTAGATAAATGTGATGCGGTAATAACCCAAGGGGGGTATTTGGGCTTGATGGAGAGCCTCTAAAGAATCATACAGACAAAGAAGTGTTAAGTGATATGCGGATAAACACTATTACCCTTAGATATCCCAATAAAGTTAAGAGGTGGGCAGGATGAAATATAACATGAAGTTGAGCGTATGTTTATTCAGTGGCTGGGAAGAATGAGGAGAGAAAAAACGGGGAGAAAACGTATAAATTGAGATGGTCTTGGTTATCATAAAAAATCAAACGTCAGAATGGTGGACTCGCTTAGAGCATATGTGTTAATTAAAGTTATAACACACCAACTACAATACGACCAAATTGGACGACACTGAATATTAACAAAAGGATATAGAGATAGTTCATGTCTACATGCAATGGAAAGTGAGGCTACCAGTGGTGAAGTTGTGGTATGATAAAGTGATTAACTAGGCATAATGATATAACACGTTCACAAGAGAGAGACAAATATATGGAACAATAAGGGTATTAACTATGCAATATGCGCAAAATAGAATGGGAATGAGAGTTCCAAATAGAAAGAAAAGATGGTACTATCATATTGTCCAAGCCAAAGGGTGATCAAAAGGGGAAAGACAACAAAATCTACCCAAAGGGCAAATAAAAGGTTCGAAGTAGATTGAGAAAGGATGAACACTTGTTACGGGCAAGACATGTCTAACATGGTAACTCTTAAGCCGCAATATCAGGGAACTCTATCAGTAGCTACAATACCAGGAAAGAGGTAATTTATTCATCGAGGATGGGATGAGATGGACTAAGGGTTGCACTTAAGAGTAAAACCAGAAGTCGTTGTCGAATAATTGGGGAGGATCTAAAGATTTGGAGAATGCCCCTCTCAGGCTAGTGACTCTTCCTAAATTGTATACATGTAAAGGGTGTTGATATATGTTTTGGGCGGTGTTTAACCGTGAAGACGGATCATGAGAATATTCACTAGGAAAATAGTGCGGGCTCTTAAATTTTATAAGGCCCATGTGGGGAGAAGAGGTTGGCTAAGAAAAGTTGGAGCACAATGTTACCTTACATTTGATGCAATGTCGTGCAGGTTGGTGTTATCATGGTATATGTGCAAGTTAGCAGGTGTTATTCATTTGAGGCAGAAGGTCATATGAGAAAACACATTTTGTAATGTCTTTTGTTGAGAATTTGGAAGAGTTAGTTGCAAGTATTCACAGGAGATTGTAACCATATCAGGGCAATTATAGTAGAACTTAATTCGTAGGAGGTCTTATGAAAGAGAAACATTATAAATATGTTCCACTAATGATACAATGTGTCAAGGTGACAGTCTATGCCTCTAGGCAACTCAAGAATCACGAGAAGAATTATCCGACGCATGATTTGGAGCTTGCGACAGTTGTGTTTGCCTTGAATATATGGAAACATTATCTATATGGGGTCCATGTAGATGTGTTCTCAGACCACAAGAGTCTCCAATATTTTTTCTAGCAGAAGGAGATGAATTTAAGGTAGCTATGGCGGTTACAATTACTCAAGGATTGCGATATAAACATCTTGTACCATCAAGGGAAGGTGAATATGATGGCCGACACTCATAGTCGGAATTCTATGGGTAGTTTGTCTCATTTGGAGGTGGACCAGAGGCCCTTGGCTCGAGAGGTTTATCAATTGGCCAGTCTGGGGGTTTCTATTTCGACATCAGACGAGGGGAATGTTATAGTACATAATAGAGCAGAATCATCACTTGTAGCGGAAGTCAAGGAAAAGTAGTTTATTGATCCAGCATTGGCACAAAGGAAACATGCAATTTTGAATAACAAAACTTCGACACTTTCACTCAGCAGTAATGGCGTATTTCTATGTCAAGGTAGGCTATGTGTTCCAGATGTGGGTAATCTTTGGGAGAGGGTAATGGCGGAGGCTTATAATTCTAGGTATTTTGTGCACCCGGGTTCAACGAAAATGTATCTTGAAATCAAGGAAATTTATTGGTGGAACGTTATGAAGAGGGGTGTGGCGGACTTTGTATCTAAATGTCTGAATGGTCAGCAAGTAAAGGCTGAGAATGAGCGGCCCGATGGGTTAACTTAGCTTATGGAACAACAAGATCTCACCGGACAATCGCATTTTACACAACAACAATAGTTCACAATTCAAACACATGGCTTCAGGACGTCTATAATATCATTCCACAACAACAATAACAACTTAACAATGAGTTTTCATCAACCTCAGTACCATTTATATCATATTCAACAGCCCGTATACGATTTAAGTCACAATGATAATTGCCCACAACAAGTCACACATGATATTACCACATTTTTTTCAATTGCATCAATTACGACTTCTTTCCATTATTTATTGTACATCCCTACCACATGAACACATTCACACACACACATATACACTTGGTTTGTTGCCATTTACTTACACCATTATATCAGGAAACTTAACCAATTCAAGGCATATTAGTCACAAGAATTCAAAAATAGTCCATATAATTAACACATATCAATCACTCGTACACCAAAAAAGGTGACCTTACAAAGGTTAAACTTAGCCATACATACCTGGATTTAGATTTCCCTTTTTACTTCTACTTTCAAATCACCAACGGCCTAGTACCATCAAAGTAGTTCACAAGTTAACACATATAACTTAGAATTTAAGTTTACAAACACAACCCGAACTTACTTAGGTTATCAACCCCTCTTTTGCAAATATTTTCTTCTACCAAATTCCTCTTACTAGATTTTAGGTTTTAAAGAACATGTACGTGTATTTCAACTTATATTTTCAAGAATCAATGCATGAGAATCCCCCTTTATGTTTAAATCTGAAAACCAATGAAAAATGTTGGGTATTTTACTTGCTAAAACAATGTTAAAGAGAATTACTTGAAATTTCCCGACCCGGGTGACCTTAAATAATCCAATTGATGAAGGTAAGACTTTATCTCTCAATAAATCTCTCTTTCCTCCCTCTAGTTTTTTCAGAAAATATGTTAAAATAAGGGGTTGGGGTATTTTATTAAAGAAGGGATCGAGTTTAAAAGTTAGAAAAATAGGAGCCCGAGTCAGATTTGCAGTCGCACTTTGCGATCGCAAAGTGGAAATGCGGTTCACAGAATGGACAACAAAAGTGTTCCAAAAATCTGAAATCTCTATTTGGGTTTGCGGCAGAAATACGGTCCGCATACCCGATTTGCAGTCGCATAATGCACCGTAAAACTACCTTTTTGCAAAATCCCAAGATAAATATGCGACGACTATGCGGTCTGCATATCAGTTACGGCCGCATAATGGACCTCATTTTTTACCTCAATTTTAACCAAACTGCTGACTCAATCTGCGGTGGAAATGAGGTCCACATACTCAATTTGCGGCAGTACTGTGGACCACATAATAGTACTTTTCTATAAAACTTTGATTCATGATTTTTAAATGCTAGATCAGTACAATTTTACACATTCCTAACATATATTCGAAACTTGGCGCTACAAGTTACTAGGTTTTGAGTACAAGTTTTCATGGGGCATTACATCTTGGGAAAAAATGAGAGATTGTGAAACTTGTTTGGCTTTGGTTGTTCCTTTCATGTGCATTTGATCGTTAATTCTATTACTGTTTGTTATCTGTGCATTAATTGATTCCACTTAGGCTAAATTTTGTTCATACATACCAGTGTAATTCAAATATAGTGATGTCCCTTTTGCCGGTGGCATTACATTTGTGTTATGATTGTAGGTGGTTCTATAGCAGGTACTCTAGTTCACTGGAAGTAGCACTCTTTCACTTCCCCTCAGCAGAATTAGTGAGCCCCTGTCCTTTCGGGGCCCTTCGTGGCTCATGCCGCTTTTATTCTAGAGTTTTATTTTGGTTTTTTATAAGGTATAGCCATAGCCTTGTTATTGGCAAGTATTGTATCAACCTTTTGTATTCTTAGAGGCTCAAAAGATGGAAAATGTGGGTTATGAACTTATGTAAATATGTATTTTGTATGTTAGGCGGTGTAACTTGTAAACCACACTAAGTAACCATATATGTTATGTAAATCTCGTAAGAATGTGTTTAAATTATAAATGGATATTTCAATTAATTAATGGATAATAAAAACACGGGGCAACACGTGGGATAGGAAATGCACCCAGATCCACTTGACTGGGGCTACCCGGTCGAGCGCCAGTCATGTCCCTTGGTTTTGGGGAGTGAAAAACTTGGTATCAGAGCCTAAGGTTTTAAAAGGGGTCCTAGGATATCTCCGAACCGTGTCTAGTAGAACCCTTCTTAACGTTGTGTTGTCGACCACATCCATAAGTTAGAGTCTACATAGACATTTAGGATGTTACCCTTCTTCAAAACTTCAGATCGTGTGATAAAGCTTGACTATAATATTGTTCTCTAACTCATGCATTGAGATTCAAGGTAAGTTTAAGCGCTCTTTCGTCTATTTCGAGTAATGTGTCATATGACGCGACTAATGGGCAAGGATTTGGATATTAAGGGGATGGCACATATACCTTGTTGAGCGAATGGTGTGGACATGTACTGTAAGTACAGAGTACCTTAAGTATAAGTTATTTGAAGAAAGTGTTAAAAATGATTACCCACCCAAAGAGGCATTGATCTGATAAATGATACATAAGCTCAAACCGCACACGTGGTTAGTGCGAGAAGCATGTATATGAACCTAAGGTGTAACATAAAATTTGTTATATAAGCACGTGACATATAGGGATGAGCAAGAGATTAACGACAAAAGTGTAAGCCTCACATAAGCGGTAATAAGTTATAAAAGGAGACTCAATTGAACCGAAGATGAGAATACCCTTATACTACAAACTTTATAAGAATCTAGAAATTTACAATGTTGTATTACACTCCTAAAGGATATTGACTTGAGGAATTGGAATCCCAGGCCTGTGTGGCTGAATAATAGTAGAGAACTTATGAGGTTAATACCATGGTGACTTAAATCTCACTAATATTTGTACATATACATAAGAGATAGAGGCATGAGACATATGTCCCTAAAGTTGCTAAAATTCAAGACTTATATTAAAATCCAGAACATCCACCTTAAGTGGGGGAGGAAGGGCCGTCGTGGGGCCACTTAAATGCAATGAAGAAAGGGTGACTCTATGTATCTATGATGTTTGAACATTTGGTTAAAGACGTACAGACTAGAAAATAGGTAATGTGTACCAGGACTCTATGAAAAGATATGATAATGAGAGACAACTAGTACCCCAAGGAGGTGGAAGGTTAGGCAAGGTAAATTATTCACGCATGGAGATGTGAATGATAGGGTCAACGATCCTAGGAACTAAGAGTGATGTTTGTGAAGGGATTTATACTTGTTAGAAGGTCAGGAACAATGGAACCTTAGGAAGTACTATAGGTCAAATGCGAAAGATTGCGAGTTTTTAGAATGGGCTAATTATAGATGTGCAATTTAACAAAAGTTCCAGCACGTTAAGAAAGGTGGGACGAGTAGGGTAAATAAATGTGATGCGGTAATAACCCAAGGGGAGTATTTGGGCTTGATGGAGAGCCTCTAAAGAATCATACAGACAAAGAAGTGTTAAGTGATATGCGGATAAACACTATTACCCTTAGATATCCCAATAAAGTTAAGAGGTGGGCAGGATGAAATATAACATGAAGTTGAGCGTATGTTTATTCAGTGGCTGGGAAGAATGAGGAGAGAAAAAACGGGGAGAAAACGTATAAATTGAGATGGTCTTGGTTATCATAAAAAATCAAACGTCAGAATGGTGGACTCGCTTAGAGCATATGTGTTAATAAAAGTTATAACAGACCAACTACAATGCGACCAAATTGGACGACACTGAATATTAACTAAAGGATATAGAGATAGTTCATGTCTACAGGCAATGGAAAGTGAGGCTACCAGTGGTGAAGTTGTGGTATGATAAAGTAATTAACTAGGCATAATGATATAACACGTTCACAAGAGACAGACAAATATATGGAACAATAAGGCTATTAACTATGCACCATGCGCAAAATAGAATGGGAATGAGAGTTCCAAATAGAAAGAAAAGATGGTACTATCATATTGTCCAAGCCAAAGGGTGATCAAAAGGGGAAAGACAACAAAATCTACCCAAAGGGCAAATAAAAGGTTCGAAATAGATTGAGAAAGGGTGAACACTTGTTATGGGCAAGACATGTCTAACATGGTAACTCCTAAGCCGCAATATCAGGGAACTCTATCAGTAGCTACAACACCGGGAAAGAGGTAATTTATTCATCGAGGATGGGATGAGATGGACTAAGAGTTGCACTTAAGAGTAAAACCAGAAGTCGTTGTCGAATAATTGGGGAGGATCTAAAGATTTGGAGAATGCCCCTCTCAGGCTAGTGACTCTTCCTAAATTGTATACATGTAAAGGGTGTTGATATATGTTTTGGGCGGTGTTTAACCGTGAAGACGGATCGTGAGAATATTCACTGGGAAAATAGTGCGGGCTCTTAAATTTTATAAGGCCCATGTGGGGAGAAGAGGTTGGCTAAGAAAAGTTGGAGCACAATGTTACCTTACATTTGATGCAATGTCGTGCAGGTTGGTGTTATCATGGTATATGTGCAAGTTAGCAGGTGTTATTCATTTGAGGTAGAAGGTCATATGAGAAAACACATTCTGTAATGTCTTTTGTTGAGAATGGAAGAGTTAGTTGCAAGTATTCACAGGAGATTGTAACCATATCAGGGCAATTATAGTAGGACCTAATTCGTAGGAGGTCTTATGAAAGTGAAACATTATAAATATGTTCCACTAATGATACAATGTGTCAAGGTGATAGTTTATGCCTCTTGGCAACTCAAGAATCACGAGAAGAATTATCCGACGCATGATTTGGAGCTTGCGACAGTTTTGTTTGCCTTGAATATATGGCAACATTATCTCTATGGGGTCCATGTAGATGTGTTCTCAAACCACAAGAGTCTCCAATATTTTTTCTAGCAGAAGGAGATGAATTTAAGGTAGCTATGGCGGTTACAATTACTCAAATAAATATCTTGTACCATCCAGGGAGATGAATATGATGGCCGACACTCATAGTCGGAAGTCTATGGGTAGTTTGTCTCATTTGGAGGTGGACCAGAGGCCCTTGGCTCGAGTGGTTTATCAATTGGCCAATCTGGGGGTTTGTATTTCGACATCAGACGAGGTGTATGTTATAGTACATAATAGAGTAGAGCGTCACTTGTAGCGGAAGTCAAGGAAAAGTAGTTTATTGATCCAGCATTGGCACAAAGGAAACAGGCAATTTTGACCAACAAGACTTCGACACTTTCACTCAGCGGTGATGGCGTATTTCTATGTCAAGGTAGGCTATGTGTTCCAGATGTGGGTAATCTTTGGGAGAGGGTAATGGCGGAGGCTCATAATTCTAGGTATTTTGTGCACCCGGGTTCTACGAAAATGTATCTTGAAATCAAGGAAATTTATTGGTGGAACGTTATGAAGAGGGGTGTGGCGGACTTTGTATCTAAATGTCTGAATGGTCAGCAAGTAAAGGCTGAGAATCAGCGGCCCGATGGGTTGACTTAGCTTATGGAAATACCTATGTGGAAATGGGGGATGATCAACATGGATTCGTCGTAGGGTTACCTACACTCAACACAAGTTCGACTCAATTTGGATAATAGTAGATCGACTCACGAAATCTGCTCACTTCTTGCCAGTCAAGTCCACCAATACTGCATAACAGTATGCTCAATTGTATATCAAGGAAATAGTAAGGCTTCATGGCACTCCACTTTCTATTATCTCGGATTGAAGGGCCCAGTTCACAGCTAATTTTTGGAAGAAATTTCATCAAGGTTTGGGTATTCTAGTGAATTTCAGCATGGCTTTCCACCCACAGACTGATGGTAGAGTGAAGCGAACTATTCAGACACTTGAAGATATGTTGCGGGCTTGTGTCTTGGATTTCAAAGGTAATCGGGATGATCACTTTCCACTTATAGAATTTTCTTTCAATAACAGCTTTAATGCTAGCATTCAAATGGACCCATTTGGGGCCTTGTACAAAAGGTCGTAGGTCTCTGAATGGATGGTTCGAAGTGGGTGAAGTAGAATTAATAGGGCCAGATCTCATGCACCAGGCTATGGAAAAGGTTAAAATTATTCAGGGGCAGATGAAAACTGCTCAGAGTGGCCAGAAATCCTATACAGACATTTTTCGAAGAGAATAGGAATTCCAAGTAGATGATTGAGTGTTCGAGGGTATCTCCTATGAAGGGAGTCATGCAATTTGGGAAGAAAGGGAAGTTGAGTCCTAGATATGTTGGGCCATATCGGTTCGCTCAAAGGATAGGACATGTGTCTTGTTGGCTGGAATTGCCCTCGGAAATGTCATTAGTGCACCCGGTGTTCCACGTATCTATGTTAAAGAAAGTGGTTGGAGATTGATCCACATCCTGCCAGTTGAGACCATCGAGGTTAATGAAGGGTTATCTTATGAAGAAGTTCATGCTACTATTCTTGATAGGTAAGTCCATAAATTGAAGAAATAAGGAAATTACTTCAGTTAAAGTATTATGGTGAAGTCAACGAGTGGAAGAAGCCACATGGGAAGTGGAAAATGAAATGAAAGAAAAATATCCCCATCTATTTGAATAAGTCTAGTAGTAATCGTGCGAACTCCTATCTCTAAGAAAACTGATGTTATGTTCAATTTGGTGCAAATACACCCGATTTCTTCCCTAATTGCTTTACTACTGTAACTTCTCAAGTTGTGAAAAAAAAAATTGTACGTGTTGTGATTATTTGACTCATGTGCAAACCCTTTTGGTACATGAAATTTTTGTTACTCATGTGATAATTGAACAAGTAATGATAGTGTAGATTGGTAATGATTAATTGAGATGCATACAATATGTTGAAGTGGTTGAATCGTATGGGACACATTGAAGTGACTAATTGCAAATTTACAAGTGACTGAATATATATAAGTGCTGAGGTAATGAATTATATACCAGTTATAGGGATAATAGGAAGTGTATATTGGTGTTTGAACTATGTTTCGGGGGCTCTCTTACAGGCAGATAAGTCTAATTACAAAGGAAACTCTGGCGAAAGTTTCTAAACATGTGGAAGTTAGTGAAAATTTGGGAGTTTGCATATCATGTTTTCAAAACCAAACTGTTTTCCAAAATCCTCATTCGAGGACGAATTATTTTAAGTGGGATAGGATGTAAGGCCTCGTGAAAACCTATATTCAAAACCTAGTAACTCATACTGCCAAGTTTCAAATATGTGTTATAAATGTGTAAAATTGTATTGATCTAGCATTTAAAAATCAAGAATCTGTTATAAAATAGAAGTCTATTTAGAGTGAATGTCTAAGAGTTTTAGCTTGAAGCTAAGTCATTCTCCTCCCTATAAATAGAGGTGCTCTCTACCATTGTAAATCACCCCAAGTATTAATAAGAATACTTCTCTCTCTCCCTATTCTCTCTCTATTTGCTCTTGTTCTTGAGTTATTGTTCTTGTCTTTTATATTATTTCATAACACGTTATCAGCACGAGACTCTACCGTCTCAAGAAGCTCTTTAAGAAGATTAAGCCGCCGTCGTCTGCATCAGTGAAGAAAAGGAAGAAAACATTGAAAATATAATTGGTATACCTTAAAGGTAAGTAATTTACTTTTCCCTTTCAAATTCTTGAAATTATACGATTTGATTGAATATACAAACAAAGTTTGATTATAACTCTAATGGAGTTTGTAAGAAATTATAACCACATGAAGTGGTAAAATCTCTATGTCCTGCCATGATTAAATTCATGTATGATTGTGGGCAAATAATTGAAAATCCGCCCCATTGAATTTGCTCCATTCCCTTTAGAGAATGTGGAAGCAGTATATGATAAGTCTGAAAGAAGACTAAAATATTACCATGAAGGTATCAATGAATGTGGACGTGGCAAAGAATTCCGTCCAATTGAATTTGCTCCATTCCCTTTAGAGAATGTGGTAGCAGTATGTGATAAGTCTGAAAGAAGACTAATTACCGTAAAGGTATCAATGGATGTGGACATGGCAATAGACGAAGTTATAATCGTCATTATTGTGGTAATGAGAACAATAAGGATTCTCAAAATAATCTTTCACTTTATGAAAGTAATATTTGACATGAGATTGTGTAAATCACATGATTTTGATCCATTCCCTGAAGTGAATGTGATAATTGTAATAGAGCCCGTAAGTATGAACACGCTCTTCATGTAAATCTGCTTTATGGCTGACATTATGAAAAGAAAGTTCGTTGCCCTTGAAATTTCGGGCAAGAACTATATGATATGGGTGTTGGATACTTAAATCCATTTTGGATGCTATGGGTCTTGGAGACGCCATTAAAGACAGAAATAATGCATCCACCCAAAACTATGCTAAGGCCTTGTTTTTCTTGCGCCATCACCTTGATGAAGGTTTGAAGATTGAATATCTCACCGTCAAAGATCCACCTATCTTGTGGAATGGCTTAAAGAAGAGATATGACAACCTGAAGTTGGTCACTCTGCCACAAGCACGATACGATAAGAACCCAAAAGCAAATAGTTTATAAACTATATACTATCGTTGCGGTGGAAACGGGCACTGGTCAAAGGCTTGCCGTATACCATGACATTTGGTTGACCTTTATCAAGCATCTCGAAAGAGTAAACGCCCTGAAACGAATTTTGTCTCTGACGACAACTTTGACATCACCCACTTGGATGTGGCAGACTTCTTTGAGCAACCCGAGGGGAAGATAGACCACCTAATCGGTGATGGATCCGTGATGAGAGAAGATGGAGCTATTTGATTTTATTTTACTTGTTTGTATTAGTGAATGAATAAACTAATAGCCATCAGTATTAGCTCGTATTAGTTAGTTCATGACATAATGTTAGTATTAGTTCTTTAGAATGTATCAATATGCTCAAATATCAATAATATTTTTACTTTCCAGTAGAGGTAATCGACTAACCTGAAAAACTAGTCGGTTATCTCATATTTCGCATAAAAACTGCAAAACAATCGATTGTCAATGATCAACAATCGATTGTCTTTAAAACAGTGATCTGGAATTTTTCAAAAACAGTCAACAATCGATTGTCTATGTCTAACAATCGATTGTCGTTAGACAGTAATCTGGAATTTTTCAAAAATCATCCACAATCGATTGTCTATGTCTAACAATCGATTGTCGTTATACAGAGGTCGAATTTTTCAAAAATAACCAACAATCGATTGTCTATGTCTGACAATCGATTGTCTTAAACAGTGATAAGTTTTTCAAAAATAACAAATAATCGATTGTGTGTGTTTAACAATCGATTGTCTATGTTCCAGCAATCGATTGTGCGTGTTTAATAATCGATTGTTTTATGAAAAACGCTGAAATTTTCAAACTGCAAAGTAATCAATTATGGATAACATATCTGATTTTGTTAGTCAACTGTTAGCAGCAGATTTTGAAAATATTATGTGACACAAACGAATTGAAGTTGTTTATTCTCATGTTCGTATATTTTCTTTTATATGTCAAACCATGGGAAGTAAATTGATTGAAGGCTCCAGAAGAGCAACTGTAACTCTGCCCAAAGGCATGACGTTTATCTTAGAGAATGCAATATTCTCCTCCAAGTCTAAGAAGAACTTGTTGAGTTTTAATGATATCAATCGCAATATTCTCCTCCAAGTCTAAGAAGAACTTGTTGAGTTTTAAAGATATCATTCAAAATGGATATCATATTGAGACAATAGATGAGAATAATCTTGAATTCTTCATGAAAACGAGGCTGCCCATTTCGGTTTGGGTTCACGCCATTTTGCATGCAGCAATGCTAGTTCGTCGGCTGCCCACTTTGGTTTGGGTTCACGCCATTTTGCATGCAGCAAAGCTAGTTCGTAGGCTGCCCACTTCGGTTTGGGTTCACGCCATTTTGCATACAGCAATGCTACTTCGTCTCTGACTGACGAATTGACACAAATATTCCCCGGTGCAATTGGTTTTGGGTCATGGACCCAAATATATCCCATTTAAGAATTTTTGGATGCGCAGTATATGTGCCTTTAGCACCGCCATCCCGCACCAAAATGGGTCCGCAAAGAAGATTAGGAATATATGTTGAGGTTGAATCGCCCTCCATTATTCGCTACCTCGAAACATTGACAGGAGATTTGTTCACTGCACGATTTGCAGATTGTCAATTTGATGAGACACTTTTCCCAAAATTAGGGGGAGAAGTTGGTGAAACCAAACGGGAAATTTTGTGGAAAAATGCATCATTACCTCATCTTGATCCACATACCTCTATTTGTGAGAAAGAGGCACAAAAGATTATCCATTTGCAAAGAATAGCAAATCAAATGCCTGACGCATTTATAGATTTGAAAAGGATAACAAAATCACATATCCTCGAAGTGAATGTGAAAACATTTGATTCACGAATACATATTCATTATTGGAAGAATATGAAGATGAAATTGGTATTAAATATACCACACTCACCTCTAGAAGGAGGTTTGAGATGATATATGGCATGAATGATCGTTGGTCACGTACCTATTGTACGCCAAAGTATTTTGGAAATATGACTATTAAAGGACAACGATAATGCAAGAAACATATCTTGCATATAAGTTTGACATGACCATAATGGTATAACTTTCTCTTTAAGAAAGATATTCACCACATGGATGTTGATGAATCTGTGGTAGTACAAAATTAATTGAGAGCTCTAGAAGAGCCAATTATTACTATGTTGGAGAAACACAATTGAGTATTGTGCTGTAGTAAGTCTCAAAGAAACTTATTCAGTTTCCAAAGTACACGCGAAAGCGATTGATTATATTGAGACTATAAATAAAGGAAGGCTTTGATATCTCCTATTACTACAACTTGTAGCGGGGTAATTTGCATATGAAAAGCTACCCGCTTTGTTCTCCAGTTTGTACTACACAAAAGAAAGAATGCCACAATAAAGTGGATATCTATTGGTATAAAAACCCATGTCATAATAAACCCGAAGTTTATTGATAAGTGCACATGTCATGGTGTAAATTTGAAGTTTACCAATATTGATAATTTATTCAGTTGACATTCGTGTTAGCCATCTCATTTTATGTATGATGTGCAAATTCACATAGGTGAATAATAAAGAACTAGAAAGTTCTTTACGAATTCTCTTGTATCACTTGTTCTCATTAATGAACTGACCAACTAAAGAGTTCGGGTTGAAGCCCATAAATTCTGGAAATATCAAAGGTGAATATGGGCCCATTCACCTGCCATGTATACCACATATGATGCATCTATGATATGGTTACATGCGCAATTGTTATTAACCCGCAGCCTGGCCGGTGCTTGCGAGGTAAATTGCTCAGTAATCTAACTTCGAGCATAATTTCCAGATTCTCTACTCAAGATAGTTCATCTTGATAAGTTGGTTTATATCAAAGTTGGTTTAGCAAGATAATTATTGAGTGCTTCCACTTAATAGCTAAACTGTTTCTTATGAGAACAAAGTTGTATATATCAGTTTGATATAAGTTGTATACGAGAGTATATTCTCCCCTCACAAGTGGTTCAAGGTCAGGAACCAAATAATTTCATCTTATTATTAATGTGCCATGTGTTGTGACATGATAATGCACAAATATGATTTCCCAAAGTTGAGGAAACAAGTTAGCTTTTCTAACATGAGGGGGAGACATGATAAATACTTGAGAAAAGGTTACATGGGATGAATTATCATTTGTATATGTATATCCCCGAATATCATGATATGAACATGAAGTTCATAAAAGGGATAATTCAATTGCAACATATTGCAAAGCATGCTATACGCATTTGCTGACCCAAAGAAAGTAACTAAATGGAAGAGATACAATTCAAGAAGAATTGATTCCATATGAAAGACATGTAGTTTTGAACCTATAGTTCAAATGCTTGAAAGTATAAAGTCAAAGGTATGTATAATCAGTTTTCTTTATCTTACTTGTCTAGCATGACATGGAAAACTTGATATGCATCTAAAGTCTATTATATGGCTTATATGACTTAACTTGAAAGATTTAAGTTGCTTGAAGCATATGCAATTCTTGGTCCTGAAGTACCACGTCCTTAGTACAATTTGTGTACATATGTATCTTGCTATAACTATAAGCATGATGACATTGAGAATGCATCTATGGAGATATTGAAGAGTTATTCCACGACATTATATGAAGATGTTCATATCTATCAAGAATGATGATTTCAAGGTGCGGAATATTTAGTCAAGTCAATATGGTTGATTTATCAAATCTCTATCAAAGATCGTTTTGAAGATGATGCACAAGATTGGAATGCAAATGCTCAAGGATATAAATTGATGTACTCATTAGGGGGAGTTAATGCGCGTTGCACTCTTTTTCCCTTACAAGGTTTTTTCCCACTGGGTTTTCCTTGCGAGGTTTTTAACGAGGCAACCAATAGGCGCATATTCAAATATGTGTACTCTTTTTCCTTTCTTTAATTTTTCCCAATGGGTTTTGGTTTTAAGGTTTTATGAGGCACATTATTGAATAGACATTCAAGGGGGAGTGTTATAAAATAGAAGTCTATTTAGAGTGAATGTCTAAGAGTTTTAGCTTGAAGCTAAGTCATTCTCCTCCCTATAAATAGAGGTGCTCTCTACCATTGTAAATCACCCCAAGTATTAATAAGAATACTTCTCTCTCTCCCTATTCTCTCTCTATTTGCTCTTGTTCTTGAGTTATTGTTCTTGTCTTTTATATTATTTCATAACAGAATCAAAGTTTTCCAAAAAAGTGCTATTATACGGTCCAGAATGTGGTCGCAAATCGAGTTTGCAGACCGCATTTCTGCTGTAGATTGAGTCAGTGGTTTGGTTAAAATTTAGGTGAAAATGCGGTCCGTTATGCGACCGCATAACTGGTATGCGGACCACATACGCCACATATTTATCTTGGGATTTTGGAAAAAGGCAGTTTTATGGTGCATTTTGCGACTGCAAATCAGTTATGCGGACCACATTTCTACCGCAAACGCAAATAGAGATTTTATAATTATGGAACACTTTTGCGGTCCATTTTGTGGACCACATTTCCACTTTGCGATAACAAAGTGCGATCGCAAATCTGACTTGGGCTCCTATTTTTCTAACTTTTAATCTCAACCCCTTCTTCAATAAAATACCCCAACCCCTCATTTTAACAAATTTTCTGACAAACTAGGGGAATAAAGAGAGAATTCTTGAGAGAGAAAGTCTTACCTTCATCAATTTGATTCTTCAAAGTCACCTGGGTCGGAAAATTTCAAGTAATTCTCTACATCATTGTTCTTGTAGGTAAAATCCCCAACTTGTTTTTATTGGTTTTCAGATTTAAACAAAATGGGGGATTCTCATGCGTTGATTCTTGAAAATATAAATTGAAATACACATACATATTCTTTAAAACCTAAAATCTAGTAAAAGAAATTGGGTAGAAGTAAATATTTTCAAAAGAGGAATTGATAGCTTAAGTAAGTTCGGGTTGTGTTTGTAAACTTAAATTCTAAGTTATATGTATTAACTTTTGAACTAGATTGACGGTACTAGGCTGTTGGTGATTTGAAAGTAGAAGAACAAAGGGAAATTCGACCTCGGGTACGTATGGCTAACTTTAACCTTTGTATGGTCACCTTGTTTGGTGAACGAGTGATTGGTATGTGTTATTTATGTGGAGTATTTGTGAATTCTTGTGATTAATATGCATTGAACGTTGTTGGTTAAGTTTCCCAAAATAATGATGTAAGTAAATGACAACAAACCAAATGTGTGTGTGTGTGTGTGAATATGTTCATGTGGTAAGGGTTGTGCAATAAATATGGTAAGAAGTCGTAATTGATGCAATTGAAACAACTATGGTAATATCATGCATGACTTATCGTGGGCAATTATCGTTGTTACTTAAATCGTTTACGGGCTGTTGAATATGATAGAAATGGTACCGAGGTTGATGAAAACTCATTGTGAAGTTGTTATTGTTGTTGTGGAACGATATTCTGGATGGTCTGAAGCCATGTGTTTGAACTGTGAACTATTATTGTTGTGTGAAATGCAGTTGTTGTGTGAAATGCAAAAGATAAATTTGTGGTTTGGGGTGATAAAGGTGGCCAAGGTAATAAGGGTGGACGAGGTAATAAGGGTGGCCGAGGTAATAAGGGTGGAAAAGTGATCGAAATAACTACTGAATTGAAAATATGTGAAAGTTGTGAAATCATTTATGTGATGAAATAAGGTTGAAGGAAAGGAGAGATTGTGAAACTTGTTTGGCGTTGGTTGTTCTTTTCATGTGCATTTGATGATTCAATTACTATTTCTTATATGTGCATTGATTTATTCTACTTGGGGTAAAGTTTGTTCATACATACCAATACAATTCAAATGTACTGACGTTCCTTTTGCCGTGGGCGCTACATTCGTGTTATGATTGTAGGTGCTTCTATACCAAGTACTCTAGTCCACCGATAGTAGCGCTCCTTCACTTCCTGTCAGCTGAATTGGTGAGCCCTTTTCCTTTCGGGGCCATGCGTGGCTCATGCCGCTTTTCTTTCGGAGTGTTATTTTGGTATTTGTGTAAGGTATAGCCGGAGCCTTGTTACCGGCAAGTATTGTATCACCATTTTGTATTCTTAATAGACAGGAAAGGCAGGTTATGAACTTATGTAAATATGTATTTTCTATATTGGGCGGTGTAACTTGCAAACTACACTAAGTAACCATGTATGTTATGTAAATCTCGTACGAATATATTTAAATTATAAATGGATATTTCACTTGATTAATGGGTAATGTAAACACGGGGAAACACGTGGGATAGAAAAGGCACCTAGGTCTGCTTGATTGGGGATACCCGGTCGAGCGCCGGTCATGTCCCTCGGTTTTGGAGCGTGACAATTATTATTATTGTTTTGGTTTTTCTAAATTGTTAATTTTGTTTTATTAATTTGCTAAAGTTTGCTTTCATAGTAAATGGACATTAGGAGACATCATGGTCGCACGGTTTGAATTTCGGGTCATGGAAAGTTGGTATCATAGCACTAGGTGCCCTAAGTCTCACGAGTCATGATCAAGCTTAGTAGAGCCTGGAATATTGGTATAGAAACATCTCAATTATCTTTTAGAGGGTATAGGGATTTAGAAAATTTCTCATTTTTCTTTCTATATCGTGTGACTTTATTCTATCACTTATATTTGAGCCATTATATTCTTGTTTTCTCACATATGGCTAGGACACGCACAATACCCAAATGATGGGCAGGAGCCAGATCCTCAGGGTGCAGCCACTACCAGGGGTAGGGGTCAGGACCGAGGATCAACTAGAGGCAGAGGCATAACTCAGCCTAAAGTTCGCGTTGTATAACCTATTCCAGAGCCTCATATCGAGCAAGAGGAGGAGATCCCTGCTCCAGCCGTTCTAGTTGGACTAGCTCAGTCCTGGAGGGGTTCATTGTCACCCCGTACTCTAGGACGTTCTAGTCCGCTTAGTGATCCTTGTGGAGAGTATGGCCCAGGCCAATGCGTTTATTGTAGCACTAGCAATTTTTTTAGGATATGGGAGGAGCCTAGACTCCTGTTACTCACACTCCAGAGCATATGGCTCCTATATATCTGATCTAACTATTCTAGCAGTTGGAGCATTTCATCCTAGCATTGCTACACAGTCCTGGAAGAGACACACAATGTCTTTTGAAGGGCTGAAGAGGTAGGACAAGTTCACCAAGCTATTTCCTATTCATTTTGGTTGTACACCTTCTTGAGGACACACATTATTACTTAGACCATTGGTACGAGGTGTTACCTAATAATCGACTTTGTAGTGTTTCAGATGACTGGTTCTGCCAAGAGATGGTAGTAGACCTATGTTTGAGGCAAACTAGCAGGTTCACCTCTTCTCACGTAGGATCACTTCTTATAGCTATTATTGTAGAAGTTCATACTTTTTACTTTGAGACAGGACTATCGTAACCAATTTGAGCACCTCCAATAGGGTAGCATAATTGTTACACAGTACCAAACCAAGTATGTTGGCCTATCTCTCCCTGTAGTTATCTTAATCCTTACTGAGAGTGAGAGAATGAGGAGATTTATAGATGGACCTACATATGGTATCGGGTTGTAGCTGCACAGAGAGACTAAGGATGATATTTGTCTCAATACAGTCATAGAGATTGTTAGACGAATTAAGTGGATTCATAGTCAGAGTAGAGAGGCGACATCTGAGAATAGGCCTCATCATTTCGATGGCCTTAGTGGTGTCTCGTCTGGAGGCAGGGGTTTATTTGGTAAAGGATATCCTCCCATACTGATACAATTAGCATTGCTGGTGGCGCACGGTGCTTAGGGTAGTCCTTGTTCTTATGGGTCTTATCCTAAGTAGTTAGTATTCAGCATACCTTCAGCTCTTATTAGTGCACCACCACAAGGAGTTACTATAATGGTCATTTGGGTCATCTAGGATCGCCTCAAACTCACCAATTGTGGCAATCGAGGGGTTTCTTTGAGTACGGTGACGCGGGTCATATCAGATGATACTATCCTAAGATTGAGGAGGAGAATTCCATAATAGAGTACTTGTGTTTTGATTCAGACACCAGTTGCTCCACCGCCCGCTCAACTAGCTAGAGGCGGGGGGAAGCGGGGGAGGGGGGGTCAGGCAGCTAGAGGTGGTGTCAGGCTATTAGAGGTCGAGGTTAGCTAGTTAGAGGTCGTCTAAGAGACACTTGTTAGAGTGGATGAGCTCAGGCCCTTTATATGCATTCCTAGCTAGACCTGAGGTCGAGTTGCTGGATGCAGTCATCATAATTAAGTTTTCTATAGAGATGCATCAGTTCTATTTGATCCGATTTCCACTAATTCAGATATGTCATCCTATTTTGCTTCATATTTTGATATGTCTTGTGATTATTTGAGTGCTCCTATTTAAGCATCTACACCTATTGGGGATTCTATCATGGCAGACCGGGTATATCGTTCTTGTTTAGTCTTTATCAAGAGCCATGAGACTAGGGTAAAGCTTCTATTACTTGATATGGTGGATTTTAATGTAATCTTTGACATGGATTGGTTGTCACCCTATCATGATATTTTGGATCGTCAAGCCAAAACATGATATTAGCCATGCAGGGGCTGCCTCGATTGGAGTGGAGAGGGACTCCTAGTCATTCCGCTAGTAGGGTCATTTCATATGTGAAGGATCAATGCATGGTCGAAAAGGGTGATGGTAGGCTATAATGTCACGTTTTAGTCACTTATAATTTATTGTACTTTAATTGAGTTGGAGCTTTAATCGCTAGTGTTTTGCACTAATTTTGTGTTTTAAACCTTGTAGGAGTGATTCCGAGCAATGTAGATATTATGAATGGATTCAAGTGATTTAGATCTTTGAAGTCTGAGTAAAATTCTAAGGAATTAAGCTGGAAGCATATTTGCGGATGAACGAATGATAGTGCACTTAAGAACAAAATGAAGAATCAAGTAGGAATACTCCGTAGTGTCCAGTAAAATACACATAACGTTTCACTCAGAAATTCATTTGGGTTCCACAATATATCATTATAAAGTCATTTTAAAGGGATACAACTTTCATATTTTACGTTCTCCATAATTCCCAGTAGAAAACCATCCATGTGTGTGGCCACGCACTGGCCGCACATTGGGAATGCACTGGAGGCAGAATAGGGTGAACAATACGCGGCCAAGTGCGTGAGCACACTTCCAGGTGCGCGACCGCGCATGTCCAATTCCGTAAAAGTGTCCTATTTTGCCTAGGAGAAGGTTTTTTCCTTTGGGCCCGACCCTAGATGGTATATATACATGTAAAAATTATATTTTCGCGACTTTTGACATATCTAAGACCTAAGGAGGCTAAGGAGAAGTTGGAGAAGCAAGAGCTTAAGGAATCCATCATTCAATCTCAACTTAAGAGTATGGTTTGGATTATTTATGTTTTCCTTTAACTTAAACATTGTCATGATGAATTACTCCATAACAATAGAGTAGTTTTCTTTAAGGTTTGATAGATTTGTTGCATTGATAATTAACTCTAGTTTGTATGTATTTCACCGTATTGGATGTTTTAATCATTACTTCTATATTCACTAATTCATGTGATCGAGAAAGGCATAACTTGTGATATTGTTACTTTATATATTGTTGGTTGAAGTCATTAATTCTTCTTAGTAATATGAAGAGGCTAGTTAAATTGTTTATTGAACCTAGTTATGATAATAATCGAGAGAAGTTCTCCTAAAGACCAATCCACTATGAATTCCTATATATCTTCAAGTCCTTAAAATTGTTTCATCTTGTGAGGTTGAGACTTAATCGTGAGAAAAGTTTCTAATAAAAAAATGAACTAATAACCAAGTGAATTCTAGAGACTCACTTGAATATTAGAAGCGAATTATCTAGAGTTAGATCCCAAATATTTATCTTGCACCTATTCTATCAACCCTATTTTCTCCTGACTGTTAACTTCCTTTGTTTAGTATTGTTATTAGTCAATAGTTTAGACTTTTGGTTAACTTTAGTTTAAATCACATAAATCTCCATTGTTGATCATCCTAGATAGCAATATAGCTACAAACTATAATAATAATAATGTTTAACTCCAATCCCTATGGATATGATATTATAATTTACTATATTCGACTAGCGAGCATATTTAAGTGTGTATTTAAAACTCGTCAAAGGTATGTTTGGCATATTTTTCCTATATCGGTTATTCTAGTGTAGAGGTCCCTTCCATGGATTTGGTACCAATTGCGCGCGAGTTCCCATAGGTGTTTCCTACATATTTTTCGAGGATGCCGCCCAATAGAGTTATCGACTTCTGCATTGACTTTGTTTCGGGCACCCAACCCATTTCTACCACACGCTACTGTATGGCCCCAATTCAGTTGACAGAATTGAAGTAATAGTGGCAGGATTTGCTTGACAAGGTATTCATTAAACCTAGTGTCTCGCCTTGGGGCGCATTGGTGTTGTTTGTGAATAAGAAGGTTGGATCAATGTGGATGTGTACTGACTATAGGAAGTTAAACTAAGTCACTATTAAGAACATACTGTCATTTGCCATGGATTGATTGCTTATTTGACCAGCTTCAGGATGCTAAGGTGTTTTCAAAGATTGACTTGAGATCTAACTGTCATCAGTTGAAGATTAGGGCATCGAATGTCCCTAAGATTGCTTTTCGGATTCAGTATGGTCAACACAAATTCTTATTAATGTCACTTGGCTAGAATAAAGCCCTAATAGCTTATATGGATTTGATGAATCAGATGTTAAATCCCTGTGTGGATTCTCTTGTAATTTGCTTCATTGATGATATCTTTCTTTACTCCCATATTCGAGAGGAGCATGAGCAGCATCTTCAGATCGTACTTCAGACTTTGAAGAATTGTCAGGTATATGTCAAGTTCTTAAGTGTGAGTTCTAGTTGAACTCAATTTCCTTTTTATGCCATGTTTTTTCTTCCGAGGTTATTAAGGTGGATCTTACAAAGATTGAAGCAGTTCAAAACTGGCCAAGACTTACTTCAGCTACAGAGATTCGGAGCTTCTTGGGTTTGGCAGGTTACTATTGCCAGTTTATAGAGGGGTTTTTATCTCAGCCTATTGGCCAGTTGACCCAGAAGGGTGCTCTGTTTAGATGGTCCAATGAGTGTGATTTGAGATTTCAACAGCTGAAGAATGCATTGATTACAGCCCCAGTGTTACTGTTGCCTACAGGTTTGGGATCTTCCACCATATTTTGTGATGTATCGCGTATTGGGTTTGGTATAGCCTTAATGCAGGTCACTAGGGTGATTGCCTGTGTGTCTAGACAATTGAAGGTTGACGAGATGACTTACCCTGTGCATGATTTAGAGTTGGCAGTCATTGTTCACACACTTAAAATTTGGAGACACTATCTGTACGTCATTCCACGTTAGGTCTATACCAACCATTGGAGTTTCCAACACCCGTTCAAGCCAAAAGACCTTAATCTGCGGTAGTAGAGATGGTTAGAATTGTTGAAAGACTATAATATGGCCATATTATATCATCGTCGGAGGGGGGGGGATGGGTAGGGAAGCTAACATAGTGGTTGATTCATTTAGTAGGAAGGCTGAGATCATAAGGAATTTGGCATATTTATTGGTAGTGGAAAGGCCACTAGCTATGGATGTTGCACCCTATTTTGCATGAGCCAAAATAAGATTCAACTAGTGGTTTCCCAGTTGTCGATGAAAGAGAGTCACCACCTAATATTAAAAGATATAATATGGTAACTATGAAACTACTTAACTTATTATCCTATTGGTCTGCTAACGAGTGACATTTTGGGTAAGGGTTTTTGTTCTTCTAAGGGGAAGGTATTAGGCACCCCTTAGAATCTATCTAAGGTAGCTTCATAGGACTTAGCCTTGGTTTAGGAAATTAAATATCTACTCTACTTCGTTAGTGCGTGAAAGCGTTTAACTTACCATATGTCATGTTTAAAACTTATCACTTTTAAAGGGAAGATGGTATATGTACTTTGAAAGAGAGTATAGGTTTTATTTATAAAAGTCCTTTGAAATGTCTACAAAATTGGAAGAATATTTGGAAATGTATAGTGTTTATATTTGTAAAACTTGAGGTATGGCTTACGTTTAAAATACTTTACCTTTGAAATAAAATGGCTACTTGTGTAACTTTACTAAAATAAGGGCTATTAAACAAGTAGACTTTAGATATACTTTAAAGATCGATTTAAATCTTGTACCCATGTTTAGAAGAAAATCGTTTGAGATTCATTCACCGCAACTGTGTTCATTTTGGTTTGTGGAAAAATTGAACTTGAAATTCTTTGCCCGATTTTGGCTTTAAAAGAAAAGGATTCAACTTTTGAATCTGTTTTTGAACTTCAAAGAATTCCATGAAACGGTTAGCATAAATGAATACTTGTATATGATGAAATCGCAGGGTCCAATTTCTTTTCATTAATTCGTTTCAAAAGATCATCTTGAGGCCTTAAGGTTGTGAGGCTGCAATCGAGTTCCCTCTGTCGAGGCCTGTCTATGCCCGGCCTAAAGGACATACTGACCGAGGCTAAAGTAAAAATGAGGAGTTCCCGAGACACACGGCTAAGTCTGACAAAGCCGAGCAGACCTGCCCTGAACCCGTATCAGGGTGTCACATCCAGCTATCCCATCTCCATATCTTTTCAATTAATGCATGTTGTACCATAAAAGATTTTTCCTTCTATATAAAGGGGACCCGTATCATTTTGTAGGAGGATTGTTGTGGCTCCAACTATTCTACACGAAATATATAAGAGCTCTCTCTCTTTTCTCTCTAATTTACTCTCTCAATATTATTTTTCTTATTTATTGTCTTCATACTTGTTCTTTATTTACTGCTTGTCATAGGCTATAAAGAGTCTCCCTCAATTATATTATAGCTCCTAGCCCTTCCCCCATTAAACCCAATAGCCCCAGCCCAAGAATCACCCTCGAGGCCCCTCATCGGTTAGTCCGAGGCCCGAATAGCTAACTCTTCAGTTTGATTATAAATCCATTCTAGCTTGCATTTCGTATTTAAACTTCATACACCTAGCATCAACTGCTCAACAACTAGCATAAATATAGATCACTTATTTTTAGAGACCTATAAACAAATTTAATTATTGTTGCTATTTTTATGGTAAAAAGTTTGACACCACCGTAGAACTAAAAATAATAGTAATTATTTTCTTGCTGGTTTCATTACATAATGCATGTTATCTTTCACACTTTCTCTTGTCCAAGATCTTTGATTCAGATCCAAATGTCTAGCTCAGTAAACAGGGTTGAAAATGATAACTTTGAAGACCACGGTGTTGCTATTCCGATTGTTGGTGTGCCATCTTGAAACCCTAAGAATGCACCTGGACCGGTCGCATCAGACGCGGGCTCGTGCGACACACAACAAGTCGATGAAACCCCACACATCGACAGGGATATACACCAAGGCGACCAATAGGAAGCCCAAAAAAACATAGCTTGGGAACAATATGAGGGTAGCCTCCATGTTATTTTTGAAATGTTGCAGGCACAACAGCCCATCGCCCAGCTGCAAAGCCACCCGAAAATCCTATCATAGCAACATCGAGAACAGCTCCCCCGGCCGAACAGGTACTGGAGAGATCGAGTAATAACGGATCTGTAGCCGATCCTACCATCATAAAAATGCTCGAGGACCTCACCAAAAGGATCGAGTCAGGCAAGAAAATCATAGCGTCCAATGATAAGAAGGTCGAAACATACAACTCCAGGGTCGACCAAATCCCAGGCACACCGCCGGTCTTGAAAGGTGTTAATTTGAAGAAGTTCGTGCAACGACTGTTCCGAGAGGAAGAGGCTCCGAAACCTATTCCAAAGAAGTTCAGAATGCCGGAACTCCCAAAATACAAAAAGACCTCAGACCCCAATGAACAAGTCACTGCCTGTACATGCGCAGTAAAGAGAAATGACATAAAAGACGATGAGATCGAGTTCATCTTATTGAAGAAGTTTGGGAAAATACTTTCGAAGGGGGCCATGATGTGGCACCACAACCTAGCTAACACCATAGATTCATTTGCCATGCTGGGAGATTCCTTCATAAAAGCACATACCGGTGTCATCAAAGTGGCAACGAGGAAGGACATCTTCAAGATCAAGCAAAGGGAGAATGAGATGCTACGAGGATTCATATCTCACTTCCAAACTGAATGAATAGAACAAATCCCCATTTCCAAAGACTGCGATGCAGGCCTTCACTCAAGGCCTGAATGATCGTAGCTCAACGGCCTCAAGGTAGCTGAAAGAGAATCTGATCGAGTATCCCGTCGTAACCTGGTCAAACGTCCACAACTGATACCAGTCAAAGATTAGGGTTGAGGATGACCAGCTGGGAGCACCCTCAGGCTCAGTATATCCAAGCAGGCTCTTAGCAAAGGAGTCAAAACCAAATAGAGAAAGATATCAGTTGTACCCCGAAGATAGGAGAAATTCCCCAACGCGCAACGTGCTTCACAACAATCGAATTGTGAACCGAGGATAGAACCCTCAGGGACTCATTAACAAAGCCGGATTCGGTGGAAACATGGGGCAAACAGAGGAACCGCACCTATTAGAATACAACTTCAATGTCATTGTGTCGAATATCGTGTTCGCCATCTCCAAAATCATAGATACCATATAGCCCAGGAATATTCAGTCGGACGCTTCCCAATGGAATCACTACTTAGTATGTGAATTTCATAATGCACACGGGCATAAGACCAAAGATTGCAATCAGCTCTAAGAGGAAGTAGCTAGTCTACTTAATAAATGCCACCTCCAAAAATTCTTAAGCGATCGGGCCAAAAATCAGTTTTGAGAAAGAGAGGCGGCCAAGAACAACGAAACGAACGAGCCACAACATGTTATCCACAAGGTGATGTCGACGCTCCCCAGGAACCCATGATGAGAAGGACAAAAATATCCATCACTATAGAAAAGCAAACCCGGGGATAAATACCCGAGGATGCCCTCACGTTTAGCAAAGAGGACTTCGAGACCTTGTGTCAACCCCATAAAGACGCACCGGTAATCTTTTTCCTCGTAAATTCTTTTAATATAAAACATGTACTTGTGGATCCAGGTAGCTCGACCAGCATTATCAGGTTAAGAGTAATAGAGCATCTCGAACTACTAGACCAAATTGTGCCTGCCACTCGAGACCTCAACAGATTCAATATGGCGAGTGAAACAGCAAGATGAGAGATCACTCTCCTAGTCTGCATGACCGGCACAACCCAAAATGTCAAATTTCATGTCATCAAAGGAGACATGAGGTACGACACCTTGTTCAGACGACCATGGATACACTGCATGAGAGCATTACCATCCACCCTCCACCAAATGATGAAATTCCCAACAAAGGATAGGATTAAGACTATCTATGGGGAATAACATGCGGTAAGGGAAATGTTCGCGATGCGTGACATGGCGTTAGCATCAATACCGCCACCCTCGAAAGAGCCAAAGAATAATCAAATTACATCTTTATCTAACCCCGATTAAACATATCAGAGGACCGTACCGTGTCCTCATTGCAAACGGCAGGGACATATAAGACCTCAGAACATCATGTGCAGGTGCCTGGTAAAAGGTATAATCATCTCCCTTTTTATTTTTATACTAACTCTTATGAAGGCGCCTGGTAAAATCAGCCAAAGCGCTAACCCAGCTCAAAGACCTTAAGGTTTTAAAGCATCTGTTGCACTCTTTTCCTTTGACCGAGTTTTTATCCCTAAAAGGTTTTTACTGGCAAGGTTTTTAATGAGGCAACACCTATATGCTATTTAAGAAAGATTCGACAAAGGCCCAAGGCTTCTTTTGCAATCAGCCCCCGAGCACTAGAGGACATTCCCTCGGAAGATCATCCGCCCAGAAGAGCCGAGAAATGCCAAATAGGGTCCCAACGGGAAAATAATATACTTGACCAAACGGTCAAATAAGTCGTGTCTGCATAGCCGAGCTCCCGATGGGGGAAGCATATGTACTTGTGTGCAGTAATCAAAGAATACTTTTTACCAAAGTATCTCATGCTCCAAAGGAAACTCAACATTTTCGTAAAAATGATTCCTCCATCAAATAAGTCCCGAACGCTCGGAGCCTGACGCTAATAATTTGGCACAGAACTCCAAATTTATAAGCCCTCAACGAGGTAGCAAAAAAATCATGAAACATCTTCAAAAAAGAAAAATGCCTTGAACATCCAGAGACTGACATCAAAAACTCAGAAAATGCACGACCTTAGGATCGGAATCTCCAAAATTGTAAGCCGTTAATGAGGCGATTCCAAGCTCATGAATAATGGATCCTAAGCCAAAGCAAACTTGATGACTTTACGACTGTCGTCAATTGCCATTAATTTAAAAACCAGTAGGTAAACTTGGTCCAGCAAAACCTACATATGGCAACAACAAAAACTATAAGAGCTCAAAGGCATGAAAATTTGGTAAGACCTTACTACAGGCATAAAATCGATCCTGAAGTTTAGGCTATATATCGCATTTGTAAGATTTCTGAAAAGGCATACCCTCGATATAGACCCCTAAGCTACTACACTCAGGACAAAAAAGGCTATGGCTAAGCATAAATAACTACGGTCATATAGTTGTACCAACCAAACTGTAAGACCTCAAGCAAGACATGAATCATACTTGTACCAAGTATCTAAAAACTGTAAGACCTCAAAGGCATGAAAACTTTGTAAGACCTTATTTTTAGCATAAACTCAATCCCAAAGTTTAGGCTATATATCGCATTTGTAAGATTCCTGAAAAGGCATACCCTCGATATAGACACCAAAACTACTACCCTCGGGACCAAAAATGCCTCCGGCCAATCATAAACGACTACGGTCATACGGCTGTACTATCCAAACTAACGCGACTTAGGGACACCCGGTTGTCGCTGCAAAATCATAGGCAATTACTTCGAATCTACTTTGAAAAGAACAATTTAAACAGGCTACCCTCAATATGCAAAAGAGCTTCGACCATTACAGCTCCAAATCATAAGGCTACGGGCTATTCAGCCTACGAGCCAAACCTTCCGAGGTGCTCGAACATCACCACAGATGACTTGAAATCAAGGTTCTTCCCAAACCAATGATGGGTCAAGAAAAATCAAAAAGTCCTTAATGAGAGGAGCATAAATCCTATGTTAAAAGGTCGCTTCGACCCAAAGCATAAGAGTCTTTATCGCCAGCTTACATAAAAGGCCGCATTGGCCTAAAGCATAAGAGCCATTGTCGCCAGCTCATCTGAAAACTTGAGGGTCAATTTAGGTTGAGTCATAACCTGAGTCTGAGACACAACCCAAAAGAGTTAACTACATATGCCTTAGGGAAAAGCTTAAGAGCCGTTCTCGCCAGCCTAATGAGCCTTAGGGCCACGCACGTAAGAGATCACTTCGATCAAAGGCGTAAGAGGCATTGTCACCAACCCATACAAACATAAAATCTTGAGCAAAAGCATAAGAGCTCTAACGTCAGCTTATACGAAAGGTCGCCGACCGACCGTGTATGAGCCCAAGAACATGTCACGAATCTAAGGATTCTCGTCAACTCTGAAGCCAGTTCACCTGGCCAAAAGCGAAGCAGAAAGGGGTACAAAAGAAATAAAGATGCAAGTTTTCTTTTATTCACATACGTGAAAAAATACATTCTCCATCTACAAACATGCTCTGAAGATATTACATACAAAATGGCAAAGTCTATGCCGTTTCCATAAGGGCTATGGCCTATTGGCCTTGTCTTCACTCTCCTCAGCATCGGACAAGAGTAATCAACCACCATGCTCGTCCGCCCTCGCTCGCGCTAACTCTTCCGAAAGAACAAAACCCCTGGAACCGATCTCCTCGAGAACCTTACTTTGAGATTTCCAATGAGCATATTCTTTGATCCTCTCTTCACGATCGAGGACCTTCATTCACTTGGCTTGGGCATCGGTAGCGTCCTTCAAATAAATCACAATTTTCTGATCGTCCTTAGTTTGGCTGAATGTTGCTTTAGCTCGAGCATCACTGTTCTGAGCCTTGGCATTCAAAAGTCCGGATTCAAGCTTCATGATCATATTCGCTTGGATTGAAGCGCTATAAGAAAATAAACAGAGTTGAACCTCGAGGGCTGGAACTTTAGCCAAGGCACTTCTCTCCTCAGAAGACTGAACCTTTGACCGAGCTCTTAGCTCGCCACACTCATTCTTGATTCGGTCGACTTCATCTCGAAGATGTTCTAGGGCTTTCATCTTTTTCTACTATTAGCATAGAAAGAGATTTAACCTCAAAAGTTAAAAAATGGAGCGCATGCTCGCCCGGGATGGAAAATTACCTACTCCATCAAATATCTCTCGTAATTTGATCCTTGATACACCTCATATTGCAAGTGTGCCAGCTCAACCTCCTTTTCCTCACAAAGGAGACTAAGGGACATATCCTCATCCAGACCTTTCTGAATCCTAGCTCCATGATGGGTAGCACAGACTTGAGCCTGTCAAAAGCCCGCAAAAAAAAAACTCACTGCAAAGTGAAACTGGCGGACTTCCTCTAAGGTCGAGCATACATCTGTTGATCTAGTCCCTTCAACCTTGGAAGGATTGACCTCGTTCGAAGAACAATCGCTCGAAGAAGCTATCTTTCTAGAACGAAAAACTTCGGCGCAGTAGGTTCGGACGATATCTCTATCTTAAAGCCCAAACCCCGTTTTGCCTTACTCTAAGAACCATCGCCTTGCGAATGTGTGTCCCACTTATTATTAGCATTATCTAGCCGATGTGGTGGAAACCCTTCCGCCTCTCCAAAGGAGCACCACCTCGCCCATAAAGGCTCTCTGATACCTATGGTAGCAAATGTCTCCCCAAACAGACAAAAAGCAAGGAAAAGGTAGTATACAGACATACCGTGTTGTTTCGCGTCCCATCCACCACGAGACATAGCTGGCCACCTATGCTCATCATGAATTGAGTGGGTCACCAATTTCCGGACCCAACCAGGCAGATCAGGAACGTCGCCCGACGCCCATCAAATTGCTGCAGAAAAGGAGGAAACATGATTACGAAACTAGCTTTCGCCATGATCAAATTTGATAAGGTGCGGGATGCTCCACTCACGTGTGTAATTATATTACTCGGGGAATGGCATAAGTTCCACGGGGATGACATCAACCGTCCATACGCGAACGAACCGACTAATCTACTCCCAATCTCCACATTCCTCATCATTAACAACAAAGGGCATGGATGAACGACACTACAAGTTTCGTAGACCTCGATGGTAAAAGGGCCGGTACAGCCTGATGAGATGGCTGAGCGTGAATTCAAGCCCCACCTTCACTGCAAAGAGGCTCATCATCAACACTATTCGCCAAGATGATGGATGTATACGCGCCAAGGTAACCTAATACTTCAAACATAATTTAAGCACAACCCTATCAAGGAGCCTAGTGATGCATATGCACATTTAGGAATCCATAGGTAGGGTCTGTGGTACCCTCATCCGGGGAAAGCACCTGTAGAGATACCTTCTCCCCCCATCCGTAGTCTCTCCTCACCAACTCAAGGTGTTCCTCTCTTATCAGAGACATAATTTTCAAGGTAAACTCTCATTGATCATGAGCATTGGGAATGAAACTCTCCCCTCACTGTCGGAAAACCCCGAAGTCACAATCATGGCTATAACAAGACTAGAAAACTGAAGTACAAACCTACACTAACACTTTGTTGCTTAGCTAATGAAGGACTTGACATTGAAATAGAATGATAACTGTCTAAAGTGGTAGGATCTCCCAAGAAGCAGAAGTAACCATATATATATATATGAAGAAATAACGTCATCTACAGCCCCGAGGTGGTACTCGACCTCGAGGACCTCTATAAAAAAGAAGTTAAGATTTCAGAAGCCAAATCATCATCTCTAGTCCTAAGGTGGCACCCGACGTCGAGGACCTCCATCAAAAAGAAATTAAGCTTTAAGAAGCTAACAACATCAAATATGGTCCCGAGGTAGTACCCGACCTCGAGGACCTCCATAAAAAAAGTTAGTCTTTAAGAAGCCAACAACATCTTCTATAATCCCGAGGTAGTAAGCGACCTCGAGGACCTCCAATAAAGCAATTAGGCTTCAATAAGCCAATGGTGTCATCTCCAGCACAGGTGGTGGTACCCGATCTCGAGGATCTCTATCAAAAAGATACCAGGCTTTTTAATAAGCCAACGGTGTTATCTCCAGCCCCGATGTAGTACCCAACTCGAGGATCTATATAAAAAAGAATCCAGGCTTAAAGAGCCAATGAAGGTTAGTATTGAGGTAAGAATCGGAAGATCATTTCTCGTCGTTTACTCTCTAAAAAATGAAGGGACTATTTATATATGGTCAAAACTTGACTCTTCTACTACATGACAGACCGAGCTCGGAACGTGAGAGATTGAAGATCGACCCTTAGTGATATCGAGCCAGAATATGAGGTTAGAATGTCCTTCCTCTAGAACATTGAGTCCATAATTTCAAAATCGACCATGACCCCGAACGAGATCAGGGAAACATTGACCGATAAAAGATCGAAATAACAGAAGGCCAAAACATCCATGATCGGTCAGGTATCGCAGCGCGAAATCTCTAGTCCCGAGGTGGTACCCAACCTCGAGGACCTCCATCAAAAGAAGTTAGGCTCGAGGAAACTTTTAGTACCATTACAGGATTCGAGATGGTACCCAATTTCAAAGGTTCCCTCAAGAAGAAGAACAAGAACTTTGAAACCCATCCATAAGGGTTCGACTTCATGATATCGCCTAAATCTAGGCAACCTTTCATCTGGAACCTATCTATAACATCTTAAAATGTTATTTACAGTAAGTCTAAAGCAAGTTTTCAGGTGCCAAAAGCTACCCTCACTCGGGGATCGCTATCAAAAGTTTCAAGGCTCAAGATGTTATTTTCGTATGACACAAGGGTCCCGCGGCTCGAGCCTATCGAATCAATTCAAGCTCGGTCCGATGAACAATAGAGGGCTCCAAGAGATGCCATTTCTATCAACCAAAGACCAGAAAGAATACTCACACCCGAGTTAGAATTTGATAATCATCAGCAGAGGCATACCTTCTGAATCCCCGCAAATGTAAAAGAATATACCAAGCATCAAAGGAAAAAGCCAAGAAAATATCTTTATATTCATAAACATTTACTTACAACGTCCCTCGAGGGGTCCTTACATTTGCTTATAAAAGCTTACCTAGGGTCCTTACATAGAAACAAAGAGGCAAAAGGTTATGCAGGGAATAAAGCCAAGAGCCTAAGTCTATTCTTGAAGATTCATCTCCGGTAGCACCATCCCCGAGTGCCACCTCCCCTAGGTTCCTAGCTCGATCCCACGGGATAACATCCTCGAGGGAGAAAATGAAGAAGAGGAAAGGGGGAGGATGCAGAAAAGGTAGAAAAAAGAGACATAACCCGCCAAATCCAAAGGTTGAACATTCGACAGGTCTCAGCCTCAGAGGGAGGCTGTCCCATTTTATCCTATGGGACAAAACTTAAAGAATGAAGTGCCACACCAGGACGGGGTAGGAGGCAAGTAGCGGTGTACAATCCGAGCTCCATCATGAGTAGCGGTTTACAGTCCAAGTGTCTTTCTAAATTAGAGAAAATCAGCCGCTCCTGTGTCATCACCTCGAGCCAATAATGACAACAGTAGCAGGCATAACAACAATAATAGCAACGACAAGATGGCACGATCTCGCTCAACAAGGGGAAGCTCAGGCAGAAGGCCACTATACAGGTGATGAGAATGCTGCCATACAGCTTTAAAGCCATGAGCCCAAAACAAGGTGGTTGACGATAAAGGATGACGGTGAGAAGGAATGGATGAATGAATGAAGAAATGCACTTAGAGAGGATGATAGTGCCGGAATGCCCCCATTTATAGGGGGTAATAACACGGCCATCAACGCCTTTGAAATACCAATTGGCAGGCGCAATCAATACATTCTTGAAAACTGAATCGACGGCAGTACTGTCATTTTAAAGAACAAGAATCGATAACGCATTGAGTGGCATCAAAAAGACAAGTCCATGGGATGTTCCAGTTATCTTTAAGGCTCACATCGTAGGTTGCGTCATCGGTATGACGTCGTCATGGGGAGCCCAATGAGTCGGGCATCAAAATCATTTCCCATCACTTCATTCTAGGAAATGTGGAGACTATTTGTATATGAAAAAAATCAGAAGTTCCAATTTCTCGTCATTAATTAGTTTCAAAAGATCATCTCGAGGTTGTGAGGCTGCAATCAAATTCACTCTCTCGAGGCTCGTCTATGCCCGACCTAAAGGAAGTATCGACCCATGCTAAATTAAAAATTGGGAGTTCCCAAGACACATGGCTAAATCTGGCAAAGCCGAACAAACCTGCCTTGAACCTGTATCAAGGTATCACGTCCAGCTGTCCCATCTCGACATATTTATAATTAATGCATATTGTACCATATAAGTTTTCCCCTCCTATATAAAGGGGACCCCTATCATTTTGTAGGAGTACTATTGTTGCTCCTACTATTCTACACGAAATATACAAGACTTCTCTCTCTTTTCTCTCTAACTTACTCTCTGGATATTATTGCTCTTATTTATTGTCTTCATACTTGTTCTTCATTTATTTCTTCTCTTAGGACATAAAGATCCTCCCTCGATTATATTATAACTATTAGCCCTTCCCCGATTATCCCCAGTAGCTCGAGCCCGAGCCCAGGAATCACCTTCGAGGCCCTATATTGGTCAGTCTGAGGCCCGGATAGTTAACTCTTCGATTTGATTATAACTTCATTCTAGCTCGTGTTTCGCCTTTAAACTTCATACACCTAGTATCAATTGCTCAACAATTAGCACAAAAATAGATCATATATTTTTAGAGTCCCATAACAAAATTTAATTGTTATTACTATTTTTACGGTAAACAAAACTATATAACAAAAGTAATTAAACATGTTGAAGTTATTTAACTAATGTAAGAGACAACAATTCCTTTTTATTTTAAATGTGGTTTTTAGCTTGCTTGAGTTTCTAAAGTAATTCAAAGAAGATAAGAGGGGAAACATTCACTCAATATTTGTCAGTGTCATATACACGTAAAAGAAAAACAAATTACATAAATCGATAAAAGAAAAGGAATTGGACTCGTGGTTTGGGCCTAAAGACTGTTGGGCCCACCAGATAACTAACAATAACAGCATCTTAAATGACCTCAAAACTCAGGATGGAACTTGGGCCTGAGTTCATGAGAATTCAGTAGGCTGATTTCGATCACATGTGCAAAAAACTGGAAATCGAGATATTAGTATAAGGCCCAATATAACACTATAAATAAGACCAATGTGAGCCCCAAAAGAGACTGTAACAAATGCTGGTAATTAAGAATGCAATAAAATTAATATAAGGTCCAATAGAGTAAACAAATTTGCAGTGAAGCCTTTCTTTCATTTAGCACTAATCCTAAAAAGATTAATAAATATCAATGATTAATATCATAAGGTAAAATTCAATTTATGGCCAAGATGCTATTTGAATCCATAGCACTTCAGTAAGGGTCTCGTGGATCCTAAGCAGTGCTTGTGCCAGGGAAGATATATCAACTACAAACTAAATGTTACTCCTAAATACTCTTAAACGCTCATACTTACTCTTCCCCAAAGGTTTAAATGCCAATGAGGCATACATCGTAACTTTTGAAGTATAGTAACCATAATACGGAGGTTCAAGCATATAGATCTCTTGTAGAAACTATAGTGGGACAACAAATCATACCATTGAGACCACAATCCAAAGACGGGTGTGTGATACACTCTCCAAACTTTCAACATGCTCAAGAGTCCTACGAGAAACCAATTACAGGTGCAAATAAAGGAATAGAACACCAACAAGTTTAAAGAAGTGTCATGCCCCTGAACCCGAATCCGATCGTGATGGCGCCTCTCGTAAAGACACGGTCAGCCGACACTTCCTATTTCAGATTTTAAGCAATTAAACAATAAGAATTTAGTCTAAATCATAATGAAATAAGCCAAAAGTAAGCAGTCAACATTACTATTTGCGGACATAAAACCCAATACAGCCCAATACCGAAGTGTCACTAGTCATGATCATCTAACGATACACTACAAGTCTAAAATGACTACCAAGCTATTACAGATTAACTGAAAAAGAGAAAGAAATGAGATAAGGGGGAGAAATACGAGATTGCGGACACCAAACAGCTACCTCGTGAACTGTGAAAGTCTGCCGGGAGCTCTCAACTTGAGCTAGCAGGATCATCAATACCTGAATCTGCATACGAGATGCATGCAGTAAAATGAGTACTCCAACTCAGTGAATAATAATCATAAATAATGACTGAAAAATATGAAATCACGTAAGGCACATTACAGGCTATAATGAAGCAGTAAAAGCTAGTAAAATGGTGAATCAGTAAATATATGTAGAAATCATGTTAGTTCAGTTTAAACTTCATGAAATGCCTTTTCAACAATTACACATGTAAATGATAGGCAAATAAGAAAATATAAACACGTTAAGGCTCGTTCCTCGTTCACAATATTAACAAATCCACCCATCGGACAATATCTCAAAATAATACCATCCCTTCGGGCTATATCTCACATCACAACGGGTACCCCCACTCAATGGAGATGTGGAGACTCTTAGAGGGTCCCATTAAGACCCAAGCACACTATCAAGCCATCTCGTGGTATATAAATCTCAGGCCCACGACCTCATAATCAACAAGCCACCTCGTGGCGTATAATCTCAGGCTCTCAGCCTCATAATCATAATCAGTATATCCTCACAACATAGGCCCTCAGCCTCACTCAGTCAGAATCTCATAAGCTACTCGGGAAACAGTAAAACATGATACTCAACCCAATTATCATTTGAAATATCATTTAATGTATTAAAACAAAGTAGCAATGGCTAAATTTTGGAAACAATAGTATATAACATGACAATAGTATATAACATGACTGGGTGCAAGTATAAAACTAGAACAGTGAGGAAATATCAACAAAAATCCCCTAAGGGTCCAAATAGTTGGCAAGAAACCCAAATATGACATTCAGCCTAAAATATCATAGTAAAAAATAGTTTTCAATCAAATACGTGGTAAAATAGTCATTTGGGATGGACTAAGTCACAATCCCCAATAGTGTGTGACCCTACACTCGTTATCTAGCGTGTGCATCACCTCAATATAGCACAACAATGTGCAATCCGGGGTTTCATACCCTCAAGACAATATATTATTACTCACCTCAATCTGGTCTAAACTCTATCTCGCGTCGCCTTAGCCCCTCTAATTGGTCTTCATGTGCGTCCAATCAATCCGAAATCAGAATCACAATGTTAAAATATGCTAAGGGAATGAAGCCCAAGTGGAAATAATCAATTTTCAACGATAATCACAAATTACCATTACCCGACCTCCGAGCCCATGTCTCGAAATTCAATAAAATTCACATTAATAGATTCTTTATCTCTCCACGAGTTCATACATATCAAAAGTTCTAAAATCCGTTCACAATTGGTCCTTCAAATCCTCAATCAAAGGTCTAAATTCCCAAGCCCTAGTTTCCCCAAATTTTACTGCTAAATCCCATTGATTACATCCCTAATCCATTATATAATACTATAGGAATGAGTTTAGGTCCAAAATCCTTACCTCAATGAAGTCTCCTTGAACTCTCTCTTCAAAATCGCCCAAATCTCAAAAATTCGAGTGTAAAAATGGTGAAATCCTATGAAAATCATGAAGGAAAAAATATACACATTCTAACTCAGGCATCTTCGCACCTGCGGCAATCCACCCACGGTCAATATATAGCTTGCGCTTTCAGCCAACTAAACAAGCCGTTGTTGATACTCAATTTTTTTGTATATGTTTATATAAACAATACTTTCAAAATAGTATATATATTCATATATAAGCATGAATAAGTGCTTTATTATTTTTTCCAATTTTTAAAATATTTGTAAACTAATTTATTGCCTTATTTTAGCAAAACAAAACCAATAAGTATTCCTCATATTATAATTTTGGTGATTTATTTATTTTATTCTCACATGTATGCCAATATATAGCTAAGGTGATTTTTGCATATTTTATAAATTGATTTGGTATTTTTAAGCAAAAATTGCACTAAATTACAATTTTAGCCTATATTAAAATTCAATAACACTTATAATTACAAAATTGAGCCCGGTATTTTAATTTAATATTGATATATTATTAATTAATTTATCACCTTTAATTTATTTTTAGAAATAAATTTATTATTTTTCATAAAATAAAAAAGGAAAAGTGACTATCTAAATACTAGCCCCATTTCGTTTCAATTATAGCCAAAATCGACCACCCCAGTAACTGAATTTGAAATCCAAAATTATCTGGTCTAACTACATTATAACCTGACCCATGACCTATTTAATCCAACCCGCCCGACTCCCCAATATTTCCAGGCCGTTGATCATTTTGATCAATGGCCACAATGACCCCTTACCTTTTTTAATTTACCAAACACCAACCCTAACTCATTTCCCTCATAAACGTCTCCTTAATACCCCTATTCTCTCTCAGAGTTTCTTGAACCTTACTTAACCCTAGCCTCCTTTAATCGCCTCCACCTCGAAACCCACCGGAAACCATGGTTTCTCCGGCCATGATATTCTTATACTCAACTTCTGTTACTCCTATATGCTTAATATTTGAATATTTGAGGCTAGACCTTGAAGATCTTCATCCAGACCTTTGCTGGCTCGAGCTTTCACGGCCATCGCTGGCCTTGCTCCGGCGTATCCCGATCTTTTGAGCCTGATTCTAGCTTCTCCGACTCCGATTGGTGACCTTTTACAAAGCCTTTCTCATTTTAGGGTTCTTCTAAAACCATTTGAGGTTTTCTTCTCCGATCTTCTTAAATTTGTTGTGTGTCTGTGCTTTATTTGAGTTTTCAAACGATCTCTCCAACTTTTCTCTCAAAAGCTACTTTCCATGGCCTTTTTACGATCTATGGTTTTCTGGGAAAATGCTCGAATATTTTTGTGTTTTTTTCTTTGTCATTTATGTGTGTTTTTCTCTATTGTATTCTTGTATCATGTTCTTAGATGTTTCTCTTACTATATTTTCCTATATTATGGTCTTTTATGACCCTACTGTGTTTTTAGGTTTTCTTCTAACACGTGTGTTCCTTATTGTGTTTTCTACATCCCGTTCTTCTACTATGTTCTTGTGTTTTCCTTTTAGCATGCTCTTGCATGTTTATCTTACTATGTTTTCCTGTATGTTGTTCTTCCATACTCTTCCGGTGTTCTTATGTTCTTCTACTTTATCTTCCTGTTAAGTTTTAAGTCTTCATTTTCCTCCTACTGAGCCATGTTTGTCTCTTTTAAGCATGCTTCTCTGCTGCTCATATCAATATTTACCATTATGTTCTTTGAATCCTTTTACTGTGATTGCATGTTACTTTGCCATCATATTCTTCATAATTTATGTTGAAAGAGCCTGTCCTTTTTTCTGAAACTTCTGAATATGATTTTTGTTCGATGGCCTGCCCTCTAATCTTTACTTTATGTTTTGCTTAAACTACGGTTTCATTTTGAAACCCCTAACTCTGTCAGACTAACCTTAAGTCTCTGAACTGAGTTTACACCTTGTTTTCATAAATGTCGAACCTTTTGCTGAACTTTTTTACACTTGATTCTTTCTATTAATTTTACAAGGGCAGGAAAAGTTTTCTTCATGTTTAACGTGTCTATATGCTTTTTTATGTGATTAATCTTCTTCAAAAAGGGTTTTCAAACTTGTGATTGATTTGGAATTCTTTTATAAGACTCTAAATGATTTTTTTGCTGATTTTCCTTAAGTCAAAAATCTTTCCCCTAAATTCTACAACTGTGTATTTCAAAGACCTTGTCCTTAAATAGCTATAATGTGTTTTCCATTGATTTACTACTTTCCACAAAGTGTTTATTGAAATCCTTTCCCTAAATGGTTGTAATCGTTTTTGAACCCCTTAACTAAAGGGAACCTTATGAAATTGATTTACAATTAGTCTCCATTTATTTTTTACCGTATTTTCTCATGACTTTCACACTATAAATACATGACTCTTTTCTTCACACTACAAACAATTTTAATAATCCTCCACTACTAGAATCTACAGTTCTTTTGAACTCACATAAGACAACTCTCTTTTCTGCATTCTAACTTTCACAGAACCACTGATTTTCCTATTTGTTTTCTTTAAACTGGTATATCCTGATTCTAGTTTAAGTTTCAGTATCACCCCAATATGTTTACTTACAATCTTTATATCCATGTCTACTTTACTGTTTATGTAAAGTTAAACATTTAACTTAGTATGTCTATGTTCTACTGCCTGTTTCTACTATGAATCTTTGCTCTGTATCCCATTACCCTATGGGTTTATGAGTGGTGACTTAGGGCATGTCAACATGAGTTATTTTCCATGAACTTAATTTCAAACCAATAAGGTCTCAACCTCTAAACAGGCTGGAGGATGTACCAGCGTATCCCGTTAATGGGTATGCCCATCAGCCTGCACTTCCTGTGTTAATGTAAATTCCCCACTCCCCTATACTCCTATGTGCATAGATTATAAGTTATTCCCCTTTTCCTTTTTCCCCTTTCAGAATTTCACTTCTACACTAAAACTCTCTCTTAGTTGCTAAGTTTTACCCCTTCCTGTGAGCCTTGCCTTGGGACCTTAAGTTCCCTCTTAACTTGGACACTTGAGGGCTGGCCTCTTCCACACTCTACTATGTCTTAACCCAGTAATGAATTTGGGTATGAGCACTGCCCAGAGTCCATATGAGGCTCTTAGGGAACTCTGACACACCCAAATGAGAGAAAGTCTTTGAAACATTGATCTTTGGAGTTGGTTTACTTCATAAATTAGACAGGAAGTCTGAATCGTGCTTTCCTTGGTTGTAACTTTCAAATTTTTGATGTATTTTCTTTACTTTATTTTCTTTGGGCAGTAATAACTTTGTATAACTTTTGGGGATGATTAGTGAAAAGGGAGGGATAACTATTCATATGGGTAGATAACTTGCCTATAGGAACCCTTAATTTATGCATTTGCATGTGGTTATCATACCTATGACTTATGCCTTTTACATAAGATTTCTGCATTTCGGATGACTGGGCCGTACAAGCTTTCATACAAGGGCTAAATAAATGAAGTTTGATAGCTTCAAGCAGCTGAAGCAGAACTTGATTGACTATCCGGTCGTGACTTGGGCAAATTTGCATAACAGGTACCAGTCAACAATTAGGGTCGAAGATGACAAGTTGGGAGTCCCTTCGGACTTAGTGTACCCAAGCAAGTTACTAGCAAAGGAATCAAGAAATGCAGACAGGGGGTCATGGTCGAATAAGGAAAGATACCAGCCATACGTCAAGAATCGATGGAACGTTTCAAGGCGTAACATACCTCAGGATGATCGAAGGGCATTCAAGGTCAAAGTTCCCAGGGACTTATGAGCAAAATAGGGTATGATAGGCACTTGGGACTAGTAGAGGCACCCTGATTATCGGGGTACAACTTTAGCGTAGATGCCTCGGATATTATCTCAGCCATTGGGAAAATCAGAGATACTAGATGGCCCAAGCCTATACAGACCGATCCTTCTCAGAGGAACTCCAACTTGATGTGCAAATATCATGGTGCTCATGGACATAGAACCGACGATTGCAGGCAGTTTAGAGAGGAGGTAGCTCAGTTGTTCAAAGAGAGACATCTTTATGAATTTCTCAGTGACCCGGCCAAAAACCATTTGCGAGAGAGATGCGAATAGGTAGAATGAACCGGAAGAGCCTCAACATGTCATGCACATGATCATTGGTGGAGTCGACATCATACAAGGACCTATATTAAAACGTACCAAAGTATCCATCACAAAAGAGAAATGGACTCGGGAATACATGCCCGAGGGCACCCTCACATTCAACGAAGAAGACATCGAGGCCTTATCTCAGCCTCACAATGATGCTCTAGAAATTTCTATCCTTTTAAATAAAGTTTAAGTTAAATGTGTTCTCATGGATCTAGCTAGCTCGACGAATTTAGTCAAGTCAAGGGTCATGGAATAGCTCGGGTTGCTCAGTCAGATTATATTAGCATCTCGAGTCTTGAATGGATTCAACATAGCAAGTGAAACGACAAAGGGGGAAATAATCCTCCTAGTCAACGTGGCCAGAACAATACAAGATATCAAATTTCATGTCATCGATGGTGACATGAGGTATAATGCTTTACTTGGAAGGTCATGGATCCATAGCATGAGGGCGGTGCCATTGACCCTTCATCAAATAAAGAAGATCCCAACAAAGGATGGCATGAAAATAGTATATGGAGAGCACCATGCTGCTAAGGAGATGTTTGTAGTACACGACTTGGCACCGATATCGACACCGTATCTTAAATGTCAAAGGACAAACATGTGGAAAAATAGCAATCAAAACCCATACCCTCAGTTGATATCGAGGGACAGGTGATCGATGAATAGGTGGTCGAGGACGAAGAAGAAGATTTCCTCATCCCCCGAGCTTTCGTTGCCCCCAAGGAATCGGATGCGACGAAGTCCATGGATAAAGAACTCGAATAGGCCGTATTGATCAAGCATCTTCTAGAACGAAAGGTATAACTGGGGACGAGGTGATCGGTGAATAGGTGGCCGAGGACGAAGAAGAAGATTTCCTAATCCCCCGAGCTTTCGTTGTCCCCAAGGAACCGGATGTGACGAAGTCCATGGATAAAGAACTCGAGTAGGCCGTATTGATCAAGCATCTTCCAGAACGAAAGGTAAAACTGGGGGCGAGGTTAACCCCTAAACTCAGGAAAAAAACTCATTCAATATCTTATCAATAACATTGATTACTTCGCATGGTCCCACTTATATGACAGGGATCCTACTGGACATAACTACCCATCAACTAAGTGTTGATCTCAGATTTAAACCGGTAAAGCAAAATAGGAGACCTCAGTCCGAGGTAAAGCACACATTCATTAAAGAAGAGATAACCAAACTTCTCAAGATAGGATCCATTGGGGAAGTAAAATATCCTGAATGGCTAGCTAACGTAATGGTAGTCCCTAAAAAGGGGAATAAACTTAGAATGTGTGTTGACTACAAAGATTTGAACAAAGCATGCCCTAAAGATTATTTCCCATTGCCCAACATCGACCATTTGATCGATGCTATGGCCGGCCACGAGATCCTTACCTTTCTCGATGCCTACTCCCGGTACAACCAAAATAAAATGAACCCGGAGGACCAAGAAAAGACTTCGTTCATCACGAAGTATGGTACGTATTGTTATAATGTAATGCCCTTCAGGCTAAAAAATGCAGGAGCCACATATCAACTCCTAGTTAATAAGATGTTCGAACATCAAACAGTCAAATCCATGGAATGTTATATTGATGACATGCTAGTTAAGTCCATGCGTATAGAGGTCCATTTGACCCATTTATAGGTGACGTTCGATATCCTAAGAAAGTAAACATGAAGCTCAACCCTGAGAAATGCGCTTTCGGAGTCAGCTCTGGCAAGTTCTTAGGCTTCATGGTGTCGAACAGGGGAATCAAGATCAACCCTGATAAAGTCAAAGCTATGAGGAAAGCACTGTAGTGAACAATGTGAAAGTTTTACAATGGCTAAAAGGACGAACAACTACCCTAGACCAATTTATTTTTAGGTCATCATATCGGAGCCATCATTTCTTTTCCCTGCTCAAGAAGAAGAACAACTTCGCATATACTCGGGAGTGCCAACAAGCCTTGAAAGAGTTAAAACAGTATCTCTCTAGCCCATCGTTGCTCCATACTTCGAAGGAGGATGAAATACTCTACTTGTATTTAGCCGTGTTCGAGGTGGCAGTAAGTGGCGTGCTGGTTCGAGAAGAGCAAGGTACGCAATTTCCTGTCCATTATATAAGTCAGACCCTAGGAGATGCGGATACCAGGTACCCACATTTGGAAAAGTTAGATCTTGCAATATTAAGTGCATCTAGGAAATTAAAACCATACTTCAAACCTATCCTATATGTGTATTGACTATGTACTTCAAAGTGTCTTGCATAAGCCCGAATTATTGAGCAGATTGGCCAAGTGGGCAATTGAACTTGGAGGGTATGATATCGAATATTATCCTCGAACGGCTATCAAGTCTCAAATTTTGGCAGTCTTCGCAGATGATTTAGCACCTAATTGTACTCGAAGTAGAAAAGGAACTCTTCCTAAAAATGGGTACTTCATCGGGGGTATCCTTTTCATACACGGTACCTCGAATGTGAAAGGGTTCGGGCTCGGTATCATCTTGAAACTGCCTATGGTCAGTGTCATTAGGCAATCTATCAAAAATTTTAAATTGACTAATAATGAGGTCGAGTATGAGGCTATGAATGCAGGTCTCGAACTAGCCAATGGCCTTGAAGTAGAAGTCGTCGAGGCAAAATGTGACTCCCTTTTGGTGGTAAATCAAGTAAACGGGAGCTTCAAGGTTTGATATGATCGAATGTAGAGGTACTTACACAAAATTCAAGTGACACTACACCGCTTCAAGGAATAGACACTGGACCATGTACCTAGAGAACAGAATAGTGAGGATGATGCACTAGCAAACTTGGGGTCATCGGTTGAAGAAGATGATATCGTCCCAGGGATTGTCGTCCAACTGTCGACAAGGAATAGACGCTGGACCACGTACCTAGAGAACATAATAGCGAAGCGGATGCACTAGAAAACTTGGGGTCATCGGTTGAAGAAGATGATATCGTCCCAGGGATTGTCGTCCAACTGTCGACGTTGGTGATCGAAGAAGGCCATGCAGAAATTAATTCAAACAAGTTAAAGTGGGATTGGAGAAACAAGTACATCGACTATCTGAAGCTTGGGAAGCTCTCCACGGACTCAAAAGAGTCAAAAGCACTATGAGCCAAGCTAGCTCTTTGGTCCGGAAGGTGATCAGAGCAGGGTATTATTGGGATAGCACGAAAAAAGATACCAAGGAGTTTGCTCGAAGATGTGATAACTGCTAAAGATATGCACCGATGCTCCATCAACCTGGTGAGCAACTCAATTCGGTCCTATCCTCGTGGCCATTTATGAAATAGGGGATGGACATCGTCAGCCCCCAACCCACGGCGTCAGGTAAAGCTAAATTTGTTTAGTTTATGACTAACTACTTCTCAAAATGGGTAGAAACGCATGCCTACGAGAAGATAAGGGAAAAATAAGTCATTGACTTTATATGGGACCACATCATATGTCGATTTGGGATCCTACTTAAATATCATGTGACAATGGAAAATAATTCATCGGCAGAAAAGTAACAAAACTCCTCGAGGACCATAAAATCGAAAGAATCCTATCGGCGCCTTACCACCCAAGTGCAAATGGTCAGGCCGAGTCCACAAAAAAACCATCATTCTAAACTTAATGAAAAGGTTAGATAATGAAAAGGAGAAATGGAGAGAGGTATTGCCCGAGGTACAGTGGGCATATCAAACGACGTCAAAGTCGAGCACAGGGGAGACCTTGTTTTCTTTGGTGTACGGGTCCGAAACATAGATCCCAGCCAAAATTGGGGAACCTAGCAATACATTTCAACATGCCACTGAAGACTCAAATCATGAAGCTATGAAAACTTCTCTCGAAATACTAGATGAAAATCATGAGGCCGCATTAATTCGAATGGCTGCACAAAGATAAAGGATTGAAAGGTTACAATAGAAGGATGAACCCTTGACATTTCCAACTCAGGGACTTAGACTTGAGGAAAGTTGCTCTCAACACTCGAGACCCAAACTAAGGGAAACTAGGCCTCAATTGGGAAGGACCATACCGTGTCCTAGGAGTCGTCGGGAAAGGATCCTACAAACTTATCACAATGGAAGGCTAGCAACTACCAAACAACTGGAATGTATCGCTGCTCAAACACTACTAATGCTGAGACGTTTGAGTATAAACATCGAGGCATCTTTCAGCTCAAAGACCTTGGGATTTAAAGCATGCGTTGCACTCTTTTTCCCTTGGATCGGGTTTTATCCCAAATGGGTTTTACCGGAAAGTTTTTAACGAGGAAACACCTATATGCTACCTAAGGAATATTCAACAAGTATTCAAGGCTTCTTTTTCAATCAACCTCAGACACTAGAGGCATCACCCTCGAAGGATGCATTCTCGAAGAAAGTAATTCATGCTAAGGATGGCCTTGATAGGGGAATGTTGTAATGGGCCAAACGGTCAAATGAACTGTGTCTATATACAATAGTCGAGCCCCCATTAGCAAAACATATACGCATGTACCAATTATTTGAAAATATATCAAAACACTTTGTGCCTCAAAGAGTTGTACTGTTTTCACATTTAACGGTTCAAGGGTCGAAACCCTGTATGCACCCGAATACTCGGGGACTGTTATCGACAATCGAGACATCGAGCCTTCAAACATTCAAACTTATAAGACCTCAAAGAGGAACACTCGAACTTATAAGACCTCAAAAAGGCACATTCGAGCTCACAAGACCTCAAAGAGGCATCCACTCGATATTAAGGCCAAGGCCATTACATTCGGGGACTAAAGGCTACGGTTATATAAAATACTACGGCCATATAAAAGGCAAAGACCGAAATAACGTGGCTCAGAGACATCCAGTTTCTTCCATAAAACAATAAGACCTTCATATATTTCGAGAAAAAACAGGTTAAATCAGGCTACCCTCGGCAAAAGCAAATTATAAGGGGCTTCGATATATCCAGCCCTCATATAATGCAAAGGCTTTGATAACATCAGCCTTTGAAAAAACCTCAAGAGGTATTCGATTAACGTTGCATAACAAATTGCAAATGAGGTTCCAATCTTTCGAACCTTCGAAAAACCCATATGGGTACAAAAAACATGCTAAGTCAAACAAAAGTTTCACTAATTCTTTTAGCCGAAAAGAGGGAAAGTTTATATCCATTTTAGATGTCGAATTGGCCCCACATAAAGAGCCTAAGGGACAACCTGAAATAGCCTAAGGGCCAGTATTTAAAGAGCTTTAAGGCTGAAGCACACCATGTTCAAAGACCTTACCAGCTCGGACTCAAAAATCCCAAGCTAAAACTTAGCTCGAAGATCGAACCCTAAGTGGTAACCTATTATCGATCATTGATAAAAATGCAATATTTGAGGCTCTACTCTACCCCAAATTTGATTCAACGCTTAGAGGTTAGAACATCAAAAATTAAACAAACACTGAAGAAAAATTAAAGGCAAACTATCGAGCAAACTCCTTTTTATAAATACAAAAAGATATTACACGGGAGTCTTACAAAGCAGAAAATTACAAAAAGATAGAAAAAATTCTACTTACTCTAGAGGGGCATTCCCCCCCCCCCCACCCCCCGGACTTGTCGCTTCCCTAGGACCAGCCTCTTCCCCGAGGGTAACTTCTTCGGCAACCAATTCCTCTTCATCATTTCGACTCATCATCATCGTCAGAGGAAAGGAAAAATTTGGCATCAGCCTCATCTGCCTTAACTTGCTTTATCTCCTCAGAAATATCAAAGCCCTTAGCGTGAATCTCTTTGAGGCCTCGGCCTTCGCAAGACCAAGCTCGAGCTCGGCTATTCTGCTGGCTTGAACCAACTTTCTCCCTTAAGCATTCCGAAGTTGAACCTCGAGGGTTGATACCTTTTCCAGTGCATCATTTTTAGCCACTACAAGGGCATCCATCTTCGCCTTCCATTCATTGCACTCATTACGGACTTGATCGGCCTTGCCAGGAGCTGCCCCATCATATCTAGCTTTTGTTGCAGCTGAGAAACCGAAGTATTAGCCTCTGAAGATGGGAGAGGTAGCCCATATATTTTTACAACGGAGGTTACCTACTTTTCTAACTTACTCTCGTATCACGAGCTTTGGTCAACTCTGATTGAAGATGCTTTAGTTCTTCCTCCTTTTGGTAAAGGAGAAGCCTAAGGGTTCTCTCCTCATTCGAAGCCTTATGCAATTCGGCTCCACAATGATGCCATTCGGTCTTCAATTTTTCGAAGGCCCACACAAAGGAAAGGATTGATTGATTAGACAAAAGAATAAAAGTATAGCATTAGAGAAATATCAATGCCACTAAAATCTTACAATTAAGCAAAGATGTTGAGCCTCTTCGAAGATTAAGTTTGCATCTGCTGGGTCTGCCTCATTGACCCTAGCAAAGTAAGCGTGGAAAGGGTTGTTTTCACTCGGAACTTTGCCAGGCTCGGCTGTCTTCACGTTTTGAGCATCCTTGATGGTATTTTCGGAGAAAGCCTGAAATAATGTAGGTTGACTTTCTATCATGGTCTCAGGGAGATCACCCCAGGCGCTTTGTTCTAGTGGAGGAGCTTCGAAGCTCGCTCCCATTGGAGTATTTCCCGAAGTCTGAGAAGCAGTTTCCATGCCAGGTGATGCAGGGCCTTCATCCCCCTTTCTTTTAAAGTTCCTTCCTCGAGGCTAGGGGCCCAGATCTCTGCAGGCTTGATAGCCTCAGAATATTTCCTGGTTCGAGTGACCAGCGCCGAATCCTCCATATCGCCATCGTCATCATCCATAAACTGGATCGAGTCAACGTCCACGTTGATGACGACGCTTTTCTGATGCCTCCGAGCGGGCCCTGCTTGGCTTTTTGTGTCCTCGTTCTTCGAGGACCTTTTTCTATTGTTACCCTCCTTTGGCTTTAGAGCCGAGGACCCTACTTCCTCCCCAGAGGGGGCGGCCTCAGCCTGAAGAACTGACCAATACCTACGATAGAGGGATCGGGTCGCGTGAAGAAAGACATTCTTAATGAGGAAGAAAGCATTATGACGTGTACCATGGTGTTTCACTTCCCACTTGCCCTTCGACAAGTCTCGCCATTTGTGTTTATTGTATGGTGAAGTATCAACTAGTTTGCAAACCCAGTCCTCAAGGTCGAGGATCACGTTAGGCATCCACGAAAATGCTGCGGAAAGGGAAAAGGAGTAATTGTGCGACGTTTAGCAAAATTTATAACTAAAACAAAGAATTTCACTCACGTTCGAAGTTCCATTCCTCGGGGAATGGTCGGAACTCCTCGGGAATAATATCAGCGGTCCTCAAAGGGGTAAAATGGATCATCCAACCTTGATCCTTGCCTTCATCGTTACTGGCAAATGAGGACTTGGTTGATCGGCGTTGGAGTTTGATTAAACCTCAAAAATGTTGAGGTCAGTATAATCGGGTGAGGTGGCTGAGGGTGAACTCGAGCACGGCCTTTTCGTTGAAGAACTTCATCATTATCACGATCCGCCAAAAGGACAGATGAATCTGGCCCAGGGTTACTTGATATCTTCCGTAAAATTAAAGCACGAGGGGTTCGAGGGGACCTAACGTAAAGGAGTATGTATATACACTCAGGAACCCCTCTGTGTAAGTTGTGATATCCTCCACTTGAGAAGGTATTTGCAGAACGACATTATCACGCCCAACCCCCTTTAAACTATCTCATATATTGTCACACTCAATTATTAAGTATCAATATAAATCCTTCTTCTAGCAAAAACTTTTGAAAAAGTGACAGTCATACTCAATACCGCAAAATTACTAATTAAGTTTACAAGAAAATAGTTTTGATACCCAATTTTCGGTAAAGGTTTGCTCATTTTATTTGTTGCTTTTGGCCTATAAATAATGGTCTTTGGCTCATTTTATTTGTTGCCAAACCACGGGAGCAGCCGTAGATCTAGCCCTAGAAGTTCTCTTCTCGCTTTTTTGCCTATGAATAATGTCTTATCCAGAAAAAGAAAACGATGATCTTGATACCCAAATTTTTCATTCATCACTAAGTTATGATTCTAGAGTCTGCATGAACCATGAACCATGAAGTTTTAGAGCCTGTTTGGCCAAGCTTCTAGGAGGTCAAAAGTACTTTTTTTTGCCAAAAGGTACTTTTTGAATAATGAAGGTATTTGGCAAAAATGAAAACGTACTTCTTAGGTGCAGCAGAAGCAGTTTTTCTGCTTCTGGGGAGAAGCTACAAATTCTAGCTTCTTCCAAATAGCAGAAGCAGAAGTAGAAAGTTAATTTACTCAAGACAAAATAACCTTACAATAAATTTATATTTTTCAAATTCTCTCTCATTAATTTAATTTTCTTTTTCTTTTCGTTTTCCATTTCTTTTCCCGCTATACATTTATTCTATTTTTTATTTTAATCAATTTATTATATATATATATATTGAATAATGTATTTTGACATATTTAAATTATCATGTAAATAATAAGTAATACCAAACACTCAATATTGTTGCTTTGGAATAATTAATTTTATAGTAATTAGAATTTTTAATTTATATTTTTACTTTACGTTTTATATTTGTATTGAATTCTTTTCTAATAAATGTTTAAATTTATTTTTGTTTTCTAAATAATACTAATGGCAAATTGAATTTGTACTGTTATTTTTTATAATTTGATACTTAAATGTGTTTTTTTTAAAAAGATTGATCAAACACGATAAGCTTGCAAAAAGCACTACTTAAATAAATTAGCCAAATATAAACTGTTTAATTTGCAAAAATACTTTTTTATAAAGCAATTTTGAATAAAAAAAATTTAAAATAAATAATTTTTGACAGCTTAACCAAACAGCCTGTACTTACTTCAAAAGCCAAATATGAAAGCCCAGGACTCTATCTATATATTACCACTTTGACACCAGACCCTAAATAAGATATTGTGCAGATATGTTTTACAAAATACCGTTTTCTGATCAATTTTGTTTGATATAGAGAAGGATGAAGTTGAGCATTTGATATTGTATTGCCTTTCCGTATATTAAGCAATCAGCAATAATTCTAAAAACTTGTTTAATATTCTTTTACAAAATCAGTGGATGTCTCTTCTAATTTTATACTTTGCGGAGTATGTGGTAATAGGGCTTTTGGATTAAAGAATTAACAATAATAATGTAAATACATTAAATAGTAGAAGAGAAATGAACAAATAATTATGTTAACCTCTTTTTGGGCAAAATGAGGAAAGCGCTAATGTATTGCCCAAAAAGTATAACACTTTAATGTTCTTTTCTCTTCTCATATTTAAGATGCTTATATTGTTAATTGTTAATTTATATAAATTTTTGAGATAGAATAGAAAGTTTTTCATCTTTATGCATATAAAAGTTATCTACTTCTTTTCTTCTTTACTCCCTCTTTCCTACCATTACTTTCTGTAAAAAAAATGTATTTCTTTCCCTTCTATTTTTATTATAACTCCAATTTATTTAATCCAATTTAATAATTGAACGAGTTCTTTTATAAGTAGTCATTACACATTCGCGAGGCACTAGAACATTTATTTAGTTATTTTAAAACTAGGATCCAGTCACAACTTAGTTTAAAAATTATATTAAACTGTTATAAATAGAATTTCATTTAAAATGAATATTTATATTTTAGAGAGATCTTAAGATTTATTACTTGGTGGTTAAGTTACATTTTCCCTATAAATAGAGGGTTTTTATTCAATTATAAATCATCTCAAATCAATAAGAATTCTATTTCTTTACTTTTCTCTGCAATACTATTCTTCTTCTTTTATTATTTTATAACAAAAACTATTTTCTTTAAAACTTTCTTCGACACCAAATCCACACTCACCTAAAACTAAAATCTTTTTGTTCTGTAAATAAATTTTATTAGATATGATCGAGAGCATGAAATTAATTAGCGCCACCACTAAAATTAGTAGCCAAAATTTTGGAATTTTATGTCTAATAAAAAGTTCGTTAAATTGCCGAATTGCATTGAAGAAATTCCGGCGCTTTTGGTGATAAGCTACGTTAGCAAAGCTTTTTGACGTGCGTTCCCTCCCCCTCTCTCTCTCTCTCTCTTTCAACTTCTTTTTCACAACCTTTTTACACGACCTTACCTAAACAGGATTCTATAAACTCGTACCATTGTATATTTGTATTCTTTAGTTCTCTCTATGAATTTCACTTGGATAGCTCAAAGTTATATCACATTACAAGGACTACCCATCTTTCAAAATACAGGAAACAAGCATCATTAAAATGATAAAGATATAAAAATATAATGGGAGAAAAATTCTTATATCTAGGATTCTTCTTTACTTTTTCACTTCGTTTAGTATAAAGAAAAATAATTTCCACGGAAGATGCTTTTCTAAAGTTTATTTTTCTGATTTAATAATATTTATATACAATTTAGAAAAATATTATGGGGGACGAGGTCAATAGGGTAAGGCTATCACGTTCCAACTGGCCGTTTTGAGTTCTAGCATCTCGTTTTGTGATTTGAAACCTCAAGTAGGTTCATATGATTCGACGACTTGTATGTATGGTTGGTTCAAGTGTGAGAGGTTCGAGGGTGATTTAGAACACTTGGTTGACAAATAGAGGCTTTAGGTTAAGAAGTTGACCAAAGTCAATATTTTAAGTAAACGAGCTCGGATTGGTAATTTGAAGATTCCATATGTTCGTATTACGATTTGGACTTGTATGTATATTCGCATCGGATCTTGGATGGTCCGAAAAGGTGTCACAACTACTGGCGAAGCTAAAAAAAATTCCAAAGGTGTTCAAATTTAAAAGAAGTGAAAAATATTTCGACAAAGGGTATTCAATATTTGTTATACACCTCAAAAATATAATATTTTAACTCTATACAAAGTGTACTTTTTCGACAAAGGTTAGTCAATTGACAACCCTTATAATCATGTGGCTTTACCACTGGTCACGATCCAAAATTCACCTAGTCGTGATGGCATTTAACTCAGCGTTAAGTAAGCCAAACATAGAATAAGGTAACTCGAGTGAAAGATCACTAATAACAAAAATGAAAATAACTTAAATCTATACGATATCCCAAGGACTAGATGTACAAATCATGAGTCGCTATAATCTAGATTTACAAAACCAACATGAAGAATAAAAAAAATATCTGTGTGACGAGACGATAAGTCATTTTGAGTATTAGCCTTATTTTTCATGATCTGAGACCTTCATTTGATATTTCTTGGTTTGCATGTGTGGTCTGTGTCGGCTTTCAAAAAGCTTTTATGTGAAAATTTAAAGAAAATAAAAAATTTGACTAAAAATAATGCTAGAGTTGACGACGGCCAATATTTTGAGTAAACGACCTTGGATCGCTATTTTGATGATCTCGATCTATTTGTAATGTGATTATGGAATTGGGTAAATGCTTGAAATTGAACTCGTATGTTCCTAAATTTTGACTTGTTTTTTTGAAAGTTGAAAATTTGAATGCTTAAAAATTCTTTATCTTTTACCGTAGGTCGACTCTATGGTTAACGGGTTTGAATTTTAGTTTTGGGATATGGAATAGGTCCATTTTTCTATTTGAAACTTGTCTACAAATTCGTTGTCATTCAGAGTTGGTTTGATAGGATTCAAGCGCTTGGTTGTGATTCAAGAGATTCTTGGGTTTCCATTTGAATTTCATACATTTGTTATCTGATTCGTGATTTTAGATATTAGTTTGTCTTTTTTATCATACCAACGAGTTAGTATGATGATTTGCACTATTGTGCATGTTCGGTATGGAGCCGGAGGGGCTCAGGTAAGTTTCCGATAGGCTTTGGACCACTTTTTGACTTAGAGGATTGTTGTTCTAGTGTCTGGTGCTTTCTTCTTCGCAATTGCGAATCTAATCTCTTGACCGCGAAGGGAAAAATTGGGATTGGGAAGGGTTACTCTTCGCAATCGAGAGAGGTTGCTCACGAACGCGAAGTTTTGTATGATCTGGGGGAATATCAGGTGGTTACTCTTCACGAACGCGATGGATTGCTGGGAATTTAGCCTTCATAAACGCGAAGAGGACCTCGCGAACACATAGGCCTTGTGACAGTACCCTTCATGAATTTTTCAGGTGCTTCACATATGTGAAGAATGTAAGAAACACGTTCTCGAACTAACGTGTGTTGATTCATGTAGGTTTTGATAAATGCCAAACATTGAGACAAGCATCGGTGATGGAACAATAACAGACCAAGTACAAGATGGATAGTACGCGTTCAAGAATAGAAGATGCAATCAACTGTTGAGTAGGTCTTAATTTGTAATCTTGACTCAACGACTTATTTCTAATATTGGCTCTCACCTAAAATGATTTTCATAAAATCATGCATCATAAGTTTTTAAAGAAATAAGTTGCATATTTGCCAAAAAGATTTTTAAACTCGTTTTGAGAAAATTGGGTTTAACAATCGATTGTCTTGAAGAAACAATCGATTGTCAAGTTCTATACTTAGTTTTTAAAATGTTGTCTTGAGACAGAAACTTCGTTTGAAATCATTTTTGAAGCAACAATCGATTGTCTATGTTCAACAATCGATTGTCAGATTTTATACTTAGTCTCAAAGTTTTGGACAACTTACAGAATGTTTTCAAAATCTTCAAAAATGAAGAACAATCGATTGTCACTTTTTAACAATCGATTGTGCTCAGTGATATTTCCAAACGGACTTTTTCCAACGGCTAATGTATTTATGGTATAATCTTTACTCAATCTTTTAGTCAAAAAGTTGCCAGAAATATTTTGAATATTTGAACAACAATCGATTGTCTAATGTTAACAATCGATTGTCATTCTTTTTAAATTCAACAGAAATCTTTCTAACCGGATTTTAAGGAATCTCTGTTGAAATTTTGCTCCAACAATCGATTGTGTAATATCAACAATCGATTGTCAGGCAGATTTTCAGGAGCGTTTTCTGGAACTAAAAGCAACGGTCTATTGCTCCATTTTCTCTATAAAACACTCTCTGAAAATCATTTTTAAAACACAACAACACTGCAGAAAAATTACAAAGCATATATTACATTCTTGTGATTCAAATTTCATATCTTACATTGTTTTGGAGAGCCAAGATTATTGATTGAGTTGTTGTGTTCTTGAGCCATATATTTTGTACTCATAATCCACTCTTTGAGAGAGTTCTTGTAAAGTGAGTAAAAGAGTGTTCTTGTTAAACACTTGTAGTAAGAAGAAGTGTTATATTTCTTCTTGTAAAGTCTTAGGGATAGGTTTCCTTAAGCGGGTTGGTTGAGGCTTGTGTTGTATCAAGTTCTCAAGTTGTAAAGGTTCGTTAGGCACCCGGAAGCTTAACAAGTGAAGTCTTTGGGATTGTATCCCCGAGCAAGTGAAGTCTTTGGGATTGTATCCCCGAGCAAGTGAAGTCTTTGGGATTGTATCCCCGAGCAAGTGAAGTCTTTGAGGTGAGGAACCTCCGAGCAAATTGAAGTCTTTGAGGTGAGGAACCTCCGAGCAAATTGAAGTCTTTGAGGTGAGGAACCTCCGAGCAAATTGAAGTCTTTGAGGTGAGGAACCTCCGAGCAAGTTGAAGTCTTTGAGGTGAGGAACCTCCGAGCAAGTTGAAGTCTTTGAGGTGAGGAACCTCCGAGCAAATTGAAGTCTTTGAGGTGAGGAACCTCCGAGCAAATTGAAGTCTTTGAGGTGAGGAACCTCCGAGCAAGTTGAAGTCTTTGAGGTGAGGAACCTCCGAGCAAGTGTTTGAGATTTGTGTGATTCAAGTCTCAAGTGTAAAGGTTTGTTGGGCACCTTAAGCTTGACAAGGTTGTTAGTGGAAATCTCGAGAGAGTCTCTCGGGGACTGGACTAACCACAAAGTGTGGCCAACCAGTATATATCGCGGTGTAATTTATTTTTACTGCATTTGTTTATTTCCTGCAAAGTTTAAATTCCGCAAGAAAACGCCAAATTTTATTAATACGCTATTCACCCCCCCTCTAGCGTAGAGCGTTATTTCTAACAATTGGTATCAGAGCCATACTCTCTGAAAAACTTAACAGTTTGAGAGAACCATCCATGGCTTCTACTCATGATTTTTTGCAGGAATCGGTGAAGGAAATTGCTACACCATGCCTCCAATATTTGATGGAAACAACGAAGAAGAGGTAAGTATCTCTAATTCTCACTCGTTCGAAGAATTACAAAATGCATTTGAAGATTTGTATGGTGAATTTGGTAATGCTGTCAAAATGATTAAAGATTTGAAGAAATCACTTTCCCAGCAAGAATTAGATTTTCAGAAAAATCTCTCTTTAAAAGAAAAGGATTTTGAAGAACGTCTCTTATTGAAAGAAAAAGATTTCAAAAATCAACTTTCTTTAAAACAAAAAGATTTTGAAAATCTGTCTCTTGATAACGAGAATCTTGTAAAAGAAAATCAGTTTTTGCAAAATGATAGTGTAGAACTTAGACAAGTCATTAAGACTATGCATGAAGCTTCTTATGTTGATGAATGCTCTACTTGTACTTCCTGCGATTCTTTGAAGTTAGAAAACGCAGAACTTAGGAAAACTTTAGAATCACGAAGCATAGATGTCCCTAAGGTTATTGAAGAAAAGGAAACGTCGAAGAATAATCAACGGCATAAAAGCAGAAATCCCATTAGAAATTTTACTGCTCCACCTAGAAATAATTCTAGGGTTGTAAATGAGTCTAGGACAAATTCCTTTAGACCACCTAGACATTACGCTAGGATGTATGAAAACAAGTCTAAAACTAACGCCTTCAGATCACCTAGATACAACTCTAGAAATTGGAATAATGAATCTAGAGTTAATCACTTTACATCGCCCAGAATCAATACTAGGACTATTGTTGATAAGCCTAGAACGAACTACGTTAGACAACCTAGAAATGACTCTAGGATTCTCAACGCCTCTAGGAATGACTCTAGATCACCTAGAATGTATTTGGCGCAACCTAGGCATTGGCACAATCCGAACGTAGTATGCCATTATTGCAATCGGATAGGTCACATTGCACCCGTGTGTTTTGCTAAACATAGGGATTTATCTTTTGGTTATAATTATTATTTGTCTAACCCCAAAGGACCCAAAAAGATATGGGTACCAAAAACCTCTCCGTAGGTATTTTTGCAGGTGTGCTTGAAGACTACAAAATTGTAGTAGATGCACCAAGCACGACACCCAAAGGCATCGAGAGGAATTTCGGTTAGCTATTCTTTTTGATAAAACCAAATATGTGCAAGTTATTAATGTTGACAGATTTGTTGATATATGGCAGCTGGTGTTATTAACATATAAGTTGTCAACTTGATTCTCACCCTGAAAAACGTTGACATGCGTTAACTGTAAGAATCAATTTGTGAAATTTCTTGTTGACTATACTTGTTGATTGACATGCTGAAAATTCATTTTTGATTACTAGTATCAACTATTAAATGCTTGATCCATGCTTTGACAAATGTTGATTCGTGCATTGAATGAGTACCTACTAAAATCATGTTTAGTTGAATTATGTCTTGACAATCTTTTCAAACAGCAAGTGTTTTAAATCATGTTTTAATAAATGCTTTTTATATTAGCATACTCTCATAATCGATTTTCAGGACTTAAAAACCTTTTTGGTCTAGTCCACAATCGATTGTTCACAGGCACAATCGATTGTCCGTGGTTTTCTGAGTTTTCAAAAACTCTCTGTTTCTTGCAGATTTTTCAGGAACTAAGTGTCAAATAGTTCAACAATCGATTGTCCCTTTTCAACAATCGATTGTCAATCGGTAAAAATCTCAAGATTTGTTACCATTCTGAATTCTGAACTCGACAGCTATCATTTATCATCGTGTCAGTTCAAAATAGGCATAAACGTTCTTGAAATTTTTTTTAAAGGCTAGGCTTTCATTTTTATCATGCCCAAATTGTATGTCTTTGTTAACCATCCGTATCAATTCTCCTTGAATCATGCTTTGTTTTGGTTCTCATTATTGCAAATGCGCTTAATTGAAACATTTGACATTTGTTGCAATATGGATTGCTGAAAATAACCTTGTGTATCACTGTTAATAAAATAACATTTGATGCATTTGTTATGCTCTCCGTCAAATGAATTTTTCATTGCTTTTGTAACAATCGGTATTTCCTATAAAATGTCAAATTGATGTGCTTTGCTTAAACAGGTGATAAGATGGTTGATTCATGATTTGACTATCTATTTGAAACAGCATGCAATATATGTTTTGACAAATGCCTTTCAAAATAACAATAGGTATTTTTTTTGTTGATAAAATTGAAAAATTTATAGAAATCGTCATATTGTATATTCCTCAATATCCTTCCTATTCTTTTGTGAATATGGTAAAAGGAATTAGCCTTAATACAATCTTCTTATCAAAAGAAGAAATGTTTTAGGCAATTTGTTACAAGTAAGAGGAATGTCATTACATTCCATTTTGTCTTACTTAAGAGGGAACTTGTGCTTTGAAAGAATTGATTGCATAAATTTTATTGATGATATTTTCTTAACAAATATCTGGTTGGTTTTTGAATTGTTATTATGGTGATAAATTGTTTATATATATATATCGGAAATGGCTTCACTTGATTAAATGTTGGAAATGCAAATGTGCTCGCTTGAAGCATTCAATTCAATTTCTAGCAAATTGAGATGTCAACGATGGAGGATGACATCAAGACAAACCGGGTATGATCGTTCCGTACTCTACCCTTTAGCTAGTTGAATTGGTATTATATGTCACAAGTATTGATATGAATGTTATTTTGATAAATTGCATAATTGATTAAGTGCATAAATTGTATTGAGTTTTGATTTTCTAAATTGGTATTTATAACAATTGGTGTTGATTATATGTATTCATGATGGAAAATCTATTTTCATAAAAACGTTTTCATCCGAAGAATCATTATCTTCCACCATGTGTTGATGACATTGTTCCATTCATAATCAATTGTCATAATTCCAAAATTGATTATAACATATTCAAAATTGATTACCATACTTCCAAAATCAATTTTCAGGACTTAGACCATTTTTGCCCAGTACACAATCGATTGTCAAGTTCAACAATCGATTGTCAGTGATTTTCTGAAATTTCAAAAACATTCTGTTTCAAGCCAAATTCTCAGAATCTAAGTGTCAAACTTGCCACAATCGATTGTCTCTATCACACAATCGATTGTCCAACGGTATTAATTCAAAAATTCTTACCGCTGAGTCCTGCAGCCTCCGTTAATCGATTATCAGCTTTTATCAGTCAATCCAACTGGCATAACACTGTTCAAAAATCGATTGTCTCAAATACACAATCGATTGTCTCAACGGTCAAATTCCATAACTCGACCGTTTTTGAGTTAACTTCAGGCATATTTTTTCTCTCCTATTCTCCCCTCTATAAATAGGAGATGGTGTCTTCATTCTCATCACCAAATATTCAAGCTCAAAGCCTCAAATCCTCATCCAAATCAAGATCCAAATTCGGATATTTTAAATCATCTTACCCCCATTGAGACAAAAGTTGATCTTAACCCGCTATGTCCAAGGATACTTTGACCATGTCAACTATCAATATGGTGCTGTTGTCCCATTTGAGGCACCGCCGCAAAACATGGACGAAGATGATGATAACGAGGATTAAATATTTTCTTGTACTTTTATTTATTTAATGGCCTATGTAATTTTTTTTATTTAATGAAAGTTGATTTTCATTTGAAATATCTCTCCTATTTCCATTATATGAATTATTTGATATTTTCAAAAGGGGGAAGTACATTTTTTAAAAGGAATAAAAGAAAGGCTATATGCGATTAGAGTTTATGCATACTTACATGCTTTCTTTGAATGTGTTGCATAAATTCAGGGGGAATCTTATATTTAGCGGAAATTTTTCTTTTCAGTGCAAACTATTCGATTATCCCGTATAATAATCGATTATGTTGACGTTTGTTGAACTAGCATGAAATTATTAGACTTGTTATCTAGCCACTTTTTGTTAATGTCAAAAGGGGGAAAATAAACGGGCTATGCATGCATAATACATTTCCCATGCACTTTGATATAACTGCACACATTTAGGGGGAATCATCATTTGAGGGGAAATATCTTATGAAACATGAACATGTCTATGATGCATATTGAATTATCTTGAACTGTTATTATTATGCATATCCCGATACATGTTTGCCATTATCAAAAAGGGGGAAATTGTAAGAAACACGTTCTCGAACTAACGTGTGTTGATTCATGTAGGTTTTGATAAATGCCAAACATTGAGACAAGCATCGGTGATGGAACAATAACAGACCAAGTACAAGATGGATAGTACGCGTTCAAGAATAGAAGATGCAATCAACTGTTGAGTAGGTCTTAATTTGTAATCTTGACTCAACGACTTATTTCTAATATTGGCTCTCACCTAAAATGATTTTCATAAAATCATGCATCATAAGTTTTTAAAGAAATAAGTTGCATATTTGCCAAAAAGATTTTTAAACTCGTTTTGAGAAAATTGGGTTTAACAATCGATTGTCTTGAAGAAACAATCGATTGTCAAGTTCTATACTTAGTTTTTAAAATGTTGTCTTGAGACAGAAACTTCGTTTGAAATCATTTTTGAAGCAACAATCGATTGTCTATGTTCAACAATCGATTGTCAGATTTTATACTTAGTCTCAAAGTTTTGGACAACTTACAGAATGTTTTCAAAATCTTCAAAAATGAAGAACAATCGATTGTCACTTTTTAACAATCGATTGTGCTCAGTGATATTTCCAAACGGACTTTTTCCAACGGCTAATGTATTTATGGTATAATCTTTACTCAATCTTTTAGTCAAAAAGTTGCCAGAAATATTTTGAATATTTGAACAACAATCGATTGTCTAATGTTAACAATCGATTGTCATTCTTTTTAAATTCAACAGAAATCTTTCTAACCGGATTTTAAGGAATCTCTGTTGAAATTTTGCTCCAACAATCGATTGTGTAATATCAACAATCGATTGTCAGGCAGATTTTCAGGAGCGTTTTCTGGAACTAAAAGCAACGGTCTATTGCTCCATTTTCTCTATAAAACACTCTCTGAAAATCATTTTTAAAACACAACAACACTGCAGAAAAATTACAAAGCATATATTACATTCTTGTGATTCAAATTTCATATCTTACATTGTTTTGGAGAGCCAAGATTATTGATTGAGTTGTTGTGTTCTTGAGCCATATATTTTGTACTCATAATCCACTCTTTGAGAGAGTTCTTGTAAAGTGAGTAAAAGAGTGTTCTTGTTAAACACTTGTAGTAAGAAGAAGTGTTATATTTCTTCTTGTAAAGTCTTAGGGATAGGTTTCCTTAAGCGGGTTGGTTGAGGCTTGTGTTGTATCAAGTTCTCAAGTTGTAAAGGTTCGTTAGGCACCCGGAAGCTTAACAAGTGAAGTCTTTGGGATTGTATCCCCGAGCAAGTGAAGTCTTTGGGATTGTATCCCCGAGCAAGTGAAGTCTTTGGGATTGTATCCCCGAGCAAGTGAAGTCTTTGAGGTGAGGAACCTCCGAGCAAATTGAAGTCTTTGAGGTGAGGAACCTCCGAGCAAATTGAAGTCTTTGAGGTGAGGAACCTCCGAGCAAATTGAAGTCTTTGAGGTGAGGAACCTCCGAGCAAGTTGAAGTCTTTGAGGTGAGGAACCTCCGAGCAAGTTGAAGTCTTTGAGGTGAGGAACCTCCGAGCAAATTGAAGTCTTTGAGGTGAGGAAACTCCGAGCAAATTGAAGTCTTTGAGGTGAGGAACCTCCGAGCAAGTTGAAGTCTTTGAGGTGAGGAACCTCCTAGCAAGTGTTTGAGATTTGTGTGATTCAAGTCTCAAGTGTAAAGGTTTGTTGGGCACCTTAAGCTTGACAAGGTTGTTAGTGGAAATCTCGAGAGAGTCTCTCGGGGACTGGACTAACCACAAAGTGTGGCCGACCAGTATATATCGCGGTGTAATTTATTTTTACTGCATTTGTTTATTTCCTGCAAAGTTTAAATTTTGCAAGAAAACGCCAAATTTTATTAATACGCTATTCACCCCCCCTCTAGCGTAGAGCGTTATTTCTAACAAAGAACACCTGACGCCAAGCTATTTAAAAGTTGAAATCGGGATTTGGGCATTTCTACCATTTTGGAAAGCTAGAGCTAAGCCTAGAGGCGATTTTGTTGAGGTTTGTCATCCCAACTTCATTAATTATTAATTTTTAATTAATTGTTTATATTCTAATAATCATCCATTGATTTTAACATTTAATATAGGATTTTCATAGTAGAAATTAGAGATTTTGGTAGAATTTAGGAATTTTGTAAAAATGGAATTTAGACATCAAATTGAGGCCGGATTTCGAAACGTATCACATAAATGAGTATCATGGTGAATGATTAATAGGATTTTTGTCCGTATCTCAAATTTTGACCAAGCGCTCAGGGTTGACTTTTTATAAATTCATTGAAGATTGAATTTTTTCCTCATGGTGAGTTTCTAAAGCTTATTTTAAATTATTTGAACTATATTTGTCTAGATTTTATTAGTTTAGAGGAAAATTATAAATGAAGCCGCGGTTGAGCACTGAATTAGATGCGGAGTGAGGTAAGTGTGGTAATTAACTTTAACTAGAAGGATTACGACTTGTTGGTCTATTTGCAACGTGAATTATGTGTGGAGACGGTATATATGTAAGATGACGAGTATATGTATTGTCATAGGGTTAAAGCATGTGTGTGAGAATTAGTTTATTGTATTATGTCGTTCATTGATCATGCTTTCCATGCCTTAACTACATTATCACTTCTTCAATTGTTCGCCTTCATATTTATTGTTTATTTTGAAGTTGCTAAAATTTTGAAAGTTGAGTTTTTTCATCACAACACTATGATTGAAGTGAAATTTGTTTTCCACCTTTCGTTGCTATTTTAGATTAATGGTGTTGCATGGTGAGGAAGAGTAAAAAGCACGAAGGACATTGTCGCGCCTTATATGCATATTATTTTCATTAGTGAGATTGTGAGGATTAAAGTATGAACGGTGATAACGTGCACTTGATTGCTTATTATCATTTACCATATAATATGAGGAAGAGAGTAAAAGCACGAATGATGATGACATGCCACATCATATATCATATTATTATTACATGGTGAGGATGAGAGTAAAAGTACAAAGAGCGATGCCATGCCATTGTTGATTTTATTGCTTTATTTGATTTATGTATTGGTGATTTTATTGGGTGAACTGTTGTTTATTTCGAAAAAAGGCTACATGGTAATTTTGTAATTTACGTTCTTATCGTACTTCCCTTTCTACATGCTCCATCCAAGATATTATTGGTAATGCTCTACTTGTTATTTTATATATATATATATATATATATATATATATATTTCATAGACTCGTCATTACTTGTCATAGACTCATCATTACCTCGTCAGAGTTAGGCTCTTACGGAGTATATTAGGTTGGTTATACTCATGCTACACTTCTGCACTTTTTGTGCAGATACTGGTGTTTGTATCAACGGTGTTTAGTGGTGCTTCTACTCGAATTATATCTATAGTAGAAACTTGAGGTAGAGCCGCTGGTGTTTGCAATTTTGAAATCCCCATTTATTTCTATCTTTACTGTTTAGTTCATTTCGAACTGTTGTATTTCGTTCAAATCATATTTGTAGACTTCTAGTTGCTCATGTACTGGTGACTCCAGATTCTGGGAGTTAGATTAGACCATGTAGTATTATGGGTTTATCTTATGTATTATAGCTTTACTATTCGTTAATGACTATTATCATTATATTTTAAATTTTTAAAATGGTTAATTGGTTATCTAATGTTGGCTTGACTAGAAAGTAAATGTTAGGCGCAATCACGGCCCGAGGTTGGGAATTTAGATCGTGCCAAATTGGTATAGGAGCACTAGGTTGCTTAGATTTCATGAGTCATAAGCAACCTTAGTAGAGTCTGGAGGATCGATAGAGTGACATTTGTACTTTTATTTTAGAGGCTATAGAGCTTTAGGAATATTTCACTTCTTTCTTTATCTATCATGCAATTTTATTCTATTATTGAAGTTTGAATCATTCTATTATTATTTTCCCGCATATGGTGAGGACACGAACAACATCGACGGGGGGTCAGGAGCCAGCGCCCCAAGTTTCTGCCACTACAAGGGGTAGAGACCAGGGCCAAGGTCGAAGAGGTAGAGGCAGAGGTAGAGCTCAGCCTAGAGCACGTGCAGCAGTTACCTATTCCGGAGCCTCAGATCGAGCAAGAGGAGGAGGTTCCTGTTCAGACCATTCCAGTTGGACCAGCTCAGGTTCTGGAGGGCTTTATTTCTACCTCGGTACTTCAAGACACTCTAGTCCGCTTAGTGGTCCTTATGAAGAGCGTGTCCTAGACTTGTGCATTTTCGTTGGCAGCAATTTTCCCTCAGGCTGGGAGAAGAGCAAAGACTCCCGCTACTCACACACAAGAGCATATGGCTCATAGATATCAAATTTTAGTAGTTCCACCATTTGGAGTGGCTCGGCCTATTGTTGCCACACAGACATAGGAGAGGCCTACAATGTCTTCAAAGAGGTTGATGAGATTGGACAAAGTTCAAAAGTTATTTCCTATTCTCTTTGGTGGCACACCTTATGAGGACCCACAAGATTTCATTGGTTGTTTCCACGAGGTGTTAGGCAACATAGGTATAGTAGAGTCTAATAAAGTTGACTTCATAATATTTCAAATGCATGGCTACGCTAAGAGGTGGTGGCAGGACTATGATCGAGCCGGACCAGCATGATCACCTCCACTCATTTGGGATCAATTCTCACAATTTTTTTGGAGAAGTTCATTCCTTTTACTTTGAGAGAGGAGTATCGCATGTAGATTGTGTGCCTTCAGTAATGTAACATGCCTATTTCAAAATATGAGAATAGCTTCGTGGATTTAGTTCGATATGCAGTTATCTTGCTTCATACTGAGAGGGAGAGAGTAATGAGATTCATTGGTGGTCTTACTTTTGGTACCAGGATGGAGTTGGACAAGGAGACTGGGGATGATATTTCTTTATTGCAGGCAGTAGAGATTGCTAGACGGATCGAGATGATTCGTGGTCAGGGTAAGGAGGTGGTATCTGAGAAGAGGCCTAATTATTTTGGTGGTTTCAGTGGTGCTTCATCTAGAGGCAGGGGTTCATTTGGTAGAGACCATCCTCCTAGGCCAATTCTGTCAGTGCTTCAGGCATCCTATAGTGCTTCGGGTAGTCGTGGTTCCTACAGGTCTCATCTTAAGCAGCTAGCCTATAACGCACCTTCAGCTTCGGTCAGTGCACCTCCAAACCACAGTTACCAATGTGGTTATTCAGGTCAAAAAGACCAGTTCCAGGGTCAACATCCACAACAACTAATGACTTGTTATACTTGTGGAGATCTGAGGCACGTCGGGAGGTTTCTCCCTATGTCAAAGGACAATATGACACAACTGAGTTCTCGTGCCATGGTTCCAGCATCGATTGCTCCACCATTTGCTTAGAAAGCTAGAGACAGCCTTCTGGCTAATAGAGGTAGACATTAGAGCATTAGTGGTGGAGGTCAGCTAGGGAGAGGATGTTCGAGAGGCAGAGGTCATAGTGGTGAGGCTCATCCTTATTTTTATGTGTTCCCAACTAGACCTGAGGTAGAGTTATTTGATATTGTCATCATAGGTATTATTTTGATTTTCCATATAGATTCCGCAGTTTTATTTGGTCTGGGCTCCACTTATTTATATGTGGCATCCTATTTTGCTTCATATCTGGTTATACCTTGTGATTCTTTGAGTGCTCTTGTTTATGTGTATATGCTTGTGGGAGATTATTATGGTAGATTATAATTATCGCTCGTGTGTGGTTTCTATTGGGGGCTATGATACTAGGGTATACCTTCTACCTCTTGATATGGTGGATTTTGATGTGATTTTAGGCATGGATATGTTGTCACTCTATCACGCTATTTTGGGTTGTCATACCAAGACTATGACGTTAGCCATGTCGGGGTTGAACCTTTTAGAGTGGACAGGAACTCTTGGCCATTCTACTAATAGTGTGATTTTTTATGATAGGGCTCACCATATGGTCGAGAAGGGATGTATAGCATATTTATCATATATCCATGATCCAAGTGCAGAGATTCCTTTCATAGATTCAGTACCGGTTGTACGCGAGTTCCCCAAGGTATTTCCTACAAATTTGTTGGTGATGCTACTTGATAAAGATATCGACTTCTACATTGATCTGGTTCTGGGCACTCCGTCCATTTCTACCACACCATACCTAGTGGCCCCAGTTGAGTTGAAGGATCGGAAGGAGCAGTTGCAGGATTTGCTTAATAAGGGATTCATAAGACCTATTGAATCTCCTTAGGGTGCGCCTGTGTTATTTGTGAAGAATAAGGATGAGACGATAAGGATATGTATAGACAATTAGTAGTTGAACAAAGTCAGTATCAAGAACAAGAATCCTTTACCGAGGATTGATGACTTATTTGATTAGCCTCAAGGTGTCAAGGTGTTTTCAAAGATTAACTTGAGAATTGGCTAATATTAGTTGACGAGTAGGGAATTTGATGTCCCTAAGATAGGTTTTTGGACTTGTTATTGTCTCTACGAGTTCTTAGTGATGTCATTTGGCTTGACAAATGCCTCTGCCACCTATATGTATTTGATGAACCGGGTGTTAAAGCCATATTTGGTCTTTTGTGATTGTCTTCATTGACGATATCTTGGTTTACTCTCGCACTGAGAAGAGCATAAGCAGCATCTGCAGATCATACTTCAGACTCTAATGGTGTTATGCAGCTTCAAGGCTGTATTTGTGTTCCAGATGTTGATGGGTTGAGGAGTTGATCCTTGAGGAGGCTCACAGTTCAAGCTATTCTATTCAGCTAGGTGTCACGAAGATGTACCATTACTTGAAACAACACTATTGGTGGCAGAGAATGAAAAAAGATATCATTGCTTATGTATCTCGTTGTTTGAATTGTCAAAGGTGAAGTATGAACATCAGAAATCGGGTGGATTGACTCAAATATTTGAGATACCAGAGTCGAAAAGGGAGCGCATTACTATGGATTTTATGGTAGGCTTGACATGTACCTTGAGGGAGTATGATGCAATATGGGTTATTTTGAACCGGTTGACTAAGTCTGCAAACTTCATTTCGGTGGAGACTTCCTATTCTTTAGAGAGCGTGGCTTAAATTCACATTCAGGTAATTGTCCACATGCACGGCGTGCCCATTTCCATCATTTCTAATTGAGGCATGCAGTTCACATCGCATTTTGGGGGAGTCGTGCAGCGTGAGTTGGGAACTTGGTTGAGCTAACTGCAACATCTCTTCCTCAGATGGACGGATAGTCTGAGAGAACCATTCAAATCTTGGAGGACATATTACGCGCCTGCGTTATGGATTTCGGAGGTTCACAGGGCCGGTTATTATATCTTGTAGTATTTTCTTAATAGTTACCAGTCGAGTATTCAGATGGAGCCGTATGAGGCCTTATGTGGGAGCAGATTGTCACGCCCCAAACCTAGAGAGGCGTGGACAGCAACCGATGCCATACTCGGCTTGAGCATACCACTCTATAATTGTGAACTCTAGAGGGGTAACCCTCAACTTAGGCCGATGCGGCTATATTCTGAATTATCTAAAAGTAGCCTCTCTTCATCTGAGGGGTAAATATACCCAAAATCTAATTGATATATATATATATATATATATATATATATATATATATATATATATATATATATATATATATGTATGTATATAACTATGCAGGCCGATGAAACCGCCATGACACTAGAGATGACTATATCATGGTTGGGATAGACCATCAGCCGACCCGTCAATCTACATAAGAAAATGGACTCAAAGGTTTAGACCTCGTAACTCCGGGGAAGTGGAGCTTGCCAACAAATTAAATGTTTGGCTCTGTCTACTGGGAAGGTCTATCCTTATGTCTATTAGGACATACAAGCAGGAAACGCAGTATGTAAGGCAACTGAATAACTGAAAGTTGAAGCTGCACTAATAATATAATAACAGAAAGTAACTGAGAGTCAAAGATGATTTGAAGATATGCTTACCTGCTGGTACTGACTCAACTCTCTCAATATAGTAAGTAAAATAGTTGTCAGGTCTTATAAGGCTCGGTACGTATAACTGCTTTACCGTAGTAGACTCGCTCACATGCACTTAATCATACTAGGCTCTGTATGTCGGCCAGTCTGGGATCTCTCATAGGTGTTCGGCCATAGTAGGCTCGATATAAAACTTACCGTCTGATTAGAGGTTGCCCAATACTATTGGGCAGTACTATAGTATTTTCACCACCATCAAGCTATAATCGGTGGGCAGGCCCCTATTAGGCAACCCTTAATCAGACGGTAATTTATATACCCAGCCTACCATGGTTGAGCACTAATTAGGCATTAGTGAGCCTAGAATGGCCGAGATACAGATCCTAGAATGGGCGAACACGTATGAACGAGAGTACCACGGCAGAGCAGTTACACGTACCGAACTATATAGGGCAGGACAACTATTTTACATACTATATTGAGATCGTTGAGTCAATATTAGCAAGTAAACATATCTTCAAATCATCTTTAACTCCCAGTTACTTTCAGTTATTATATTATTATTTAATTTTTAGTTTTCAGTTATTCTTTTACCTTACATTCCGGTACTTTATTTCATATTGTTGTCCCGTATGTCGGAGACTCTACATTTCACACCAGCAGGTCTTGATAGATATCTGGATAAACATTCCTAGTAGATAAAGTCAAACATCATCTTGGTTGCTAAGCTACAGTTCCTCAGAGTTACCACATCTAGACTCTGGAGTCCATTTAATATATGCGGGTGCAAGGGTAGGTTGAGGTCCTGCTCCTACCATAATACAGTTGAGTTATCTCTAGTGGCCTGTAGATGAGTCACGTATATTCTGTATATCAGTATTGTGGCCTTTCCAACCGTATGTACATGTTAGTTTGGTATTTCTGGTGTAGCAACTCGTCCGATCATTTTGAGAATTTGCTTCCCATTCAACGGCTTAAGGTCTCCAGTAGCTTCATGTTATATATTATGACTTGCATATGTGGTCGAGTTCGGTTTTCAGATGATGCAGGGTTGATTTTGAAGGATGATTCTTATTTTAGAAGTTTAAGTTGTAAGAGTTGACTGGAGTTTGACTTTTGTGTAAACGACTTCGAAATGGTATTTTGATGACTCCAATGACTTTGTATGGTGATTAGGACTTACGCATACTCATGGATTTGGATTTGGAGGTCCGTAGGTTGGTTTGATACATTTTGGTAAAAATTGGATAGTGAAAGGGCTGGAAGGTTGAGAGGTTTGACTAGGAGTTGACTTTGTGTATATGGGCTCGGATTGCGATTCCAATAGTTGGAATAGCTCTTTTATGTCCTTCGGGACTTGTACGCAAAATTTGACATCATTCCGAGATGATTTGATATGATTCGGTGCAAGTCGTCAAAGTTGAAAGTTTATAAGTTCATTAAGTTTTATTTTTGGTGAGGTTTGTAGTTTTGATGTTATTTTATTTGATTTGAGGCCTCGAGCAAGTTTGCGTTATGTTATAGGACTTGTCGGTATGTTCAGATGGGGTCACAAGTGGCTCGGGTGAGTTTTGGGGTGGTTTTGGACCATTTCTAGGCCATTTTAAGTTGTTGGTTTTTTGCCACAATGGAATGCATCGCAATCGCGAACTTTGGTTCGCGTTCCCAAAGAGCAAATTTATTATTTGGGCACTGTGAACCGTGATCATGGAAGCCTTTTAGGGATCGTGTAGAGGAAAACTTTGTTGTCACTGACTTGACTTTAGAAGCTTGTATCTTGAAATCTATAAGGAATTTGTAGATCAAACCGTTTTTCATTTTTAATTTTGTACTAAAAGTTATGGTTATTACACTATAAGTTGTCTGGAGTTTGGGAAGGGTAATGGGAATTTCATTTGTGATTGTGATGAAATGGCCGCAATCATGAAGGTAAAATTTGTGCTGCAAATTTTTTTAATCGTGATCGTGAGGTTGGTGACTGCGAAGGTGAAGGGTACCTCTGGAGCAGTGTTAAAAGTACTCTATTTCGAAGGTCCTGGTCAATTTAACATATTTTGAGCTATGGAGCTCATATTTGGGCAATTTTGAAGGGGACTTTCACACTTTAGACTGGAGGAAGTGTTTACCTGATTTGTCTATATCTCATGTGTCCATATTTTTTATTATTAAAATTAGTGATTTGAATAGGACAAAATGAGAGTTTTTGGAAAAGCTTTCAAAAATGAAAAATAGGGATTTGAAGGCCGATTTGATGTTGGAATTGGATAATTTTGTATGATTGGACTCGTATTGGAATGGGCTTTTAGATTTATAACATGTTTCGGGTTCCAAGGTGTGGGATCAGGGTTGACTTTTGGGGCTGACTTTTTCATTCTCATTAAAGATCGAAGCTTTATTATTTAGAATTTATATTTTAGTTTTTATTAATGATATTAAGTTATTCTCGTTTTATTTGAGCCATCTGGGGATCGTTTCACACGAGAAGGTAATTTTAGACTATCAATTTAGCTTCTTCGAGGAAAGTATCTTATCTAATTTTGGGGGGAGGGGGGGACTAACCCTTAGGATTTGAGTCGTTTGTGTTATTTGTGTTAAACGAAAGCCGTGAAAGCGAGGTGACGAGTACGTACTCGGGCTTATATGTGGGAATTGACTGGTTTAGACTCTTAGCCTTCTTTCATATATTTATCTGCAATTATTACCACATGGTATATCTTTTATTACCCATGTCTACTATCACATGCTTTATTTGAAGTTGTGGTCACATTTCACATCCCTTACTTGTCGAGTTTTCTCTTATATGCTTTATTTGAAGTTGTTATCACTTTTATCATTATGTATATTCTTTTATGGTGGAGTTACTCATAGTTAAAATTTGTGTTACATGATATGCTTTTGTTGCGGAGTCATTCTCATGCATTTAGATGTAGTACTAGTTCGTCCATTTCTTTTATTGTTAGCCTATTCATATACTAGAATCTGAAGTTTGCCAATTCATAGAAATATTTTCACTATTAAGTTTATCTATAAATAATTATTGGAAATAACGTTATAAAAATTCATCAATCTACTTTAATTGAAGTTGTGTTTAAAGGGGGTGTTATTCCTTGTTGAGTTATTTTCCCATTTATTTTGTTATTATTGAGATTCCATACACATTGTGTTGAGTCGTGGGCTATTTGTTGTCGAAATATTGATCTTTTGGATCTTTAGAAAGGTTCTGGCCTATGGGCTCCTATGATACGAGTTGATAAGTTGTGTTGCTACAATGTTAGCGCATGTAAATTGTTGTATGGTATGGTTGTTTTAATGGGGAGTATAAGGGTGGTATTTCATTGTTGTTGTTGTTATGTAATGCATAAGGGTGGCATCTCACTGTTGTTGAATGTAGGGAGTAAGTGTTGTTATTGTGTTATTGTTCGGACGGAGCGATAAGTGTGGATATTATATGGAGGGATATGAATGGCTATTAGAGAGATAAGGGTGGCTAATAATATTGTCAAGGCGGAGTGATACGGGTGGCTATCAGAGAAATATAGGTGGCAATGTCAGGGATTATGTGTGATGGCTTAGGAATATTGTGTTGGTGATTTTCGTTTGATGGTGTGCTTTTCCTTGTGTATGTCATACACCTTACATCATTTGTTGTGTTTCTTCAATGAGCTACTCGATGTCTTTGATATTACTTATTGACTTGGGCTTCAGTAGTACACTCGCACAAGCATACACCGCAGCATGCCACTTATAATAGCTTAGGGGTATGAAACTTGACATTTATTGATCATGCCCATGTGTTCTTGCACTATCTATTTTCACATTAGTATGAGCTTGTGACCATGGCGGGCAAATTGTTATTGTGATCCCGTGACCATATGTTGCATCTCACGTTTTGTACATTAAAATTTTGTTTTCAGTTAACCAACGTAGACTTGGGGATGAGATCATCCTGAAATTAACGTACTTACGTTATTTATAACAAGCGATAAATAAGTGTTATGAAGGATAAGGGGTATACGGATTAAGAAAAACGAGTTTCGTTGAAAGTGGACAATTTGGAATAAAATACGGGTTGAGTGATAATATCCGATAATTATAAACTAGTACCATGCAAGGTTTCATATGATCATGATAGTATAATATTTAAAATATATATAAAGTATTTTTAAAATAAATAAAATTTTAATTAATTTGTGATAATTTTTAAACTATGCGGGTAATTGATTAATTACTGGATAATAGAATATTACCCAGTTAAGTAATAATATCCCACCCCCACCCCACGTGGCAACTAGCCACATTAACAAGAAATGACTAAGTCATTCTTTGATTAGGTTTCAAATGGATAACAAATTCCTTCCATTATTTCCAAGACTTTATCCAAGTCTTTCCAATCCATTCCATTTTAAAGACTTTCTTAGGAACCCACCTTTGATTTTTGAACTTCAAACTCCAAATCACTTTCATATTAAAGTCTTTGCAACATAACTTTGTTTTCTGTAATTCAAACTCCAAATCACTTTCATTTTAAAAGCTTGCAACAGAACCTTGCATTCTGAATTTCAAATAAATAACTTCGTTCAAATGTCAAAGGCACTAAATATTCATTCATAAGATTTAATGAAGCAGAAGCTTCATTTCGTGCAAATAATTCAAGGAACAAGTATGCTTAGGTCATCCCTTCTTTTATTTTTGGCATGGTCCAAATTATACTGAAAAAAACTAGCAAACGTACAGTTTTCATAAAATATTCTATTCATAGAGATACTAGGGGTGTCTATATTCTTGAGTCCCCATGAAAAATATTATTATGTTATGTTCATGGGTCTCAGAATAATACACATTTGAAAATTTTTCTCCGGAAGGAATATTGAGATTATTATGTATTTTTCATGCATTTCATACATGTGCATTGACCATGACCAAAGAGCATTATATATACGTATATATGTAAATATATGTATGTGGGATATGGGAAAACGTTACGGCATTATATACACACCACCACCTGATCAGCTGGTATATGTTGATGATGTTACCCACAATGGCCGAGACGATGATGGGATACCCTCAGTGCCTGTACACTCATACCTATGCATTATACGATATTTATACGCACGTGCATGACATTATAAACGCTTTAAAAATTTACAAAGTTATTCAGATTTAAAGATATATTTCTTTATTCCATGTTTCGTCTATGTCTTTTTACGTACTAATTTTTATGTCTTACATATCCAGTATATTTTTCGTACGGATGCGCTATTTTACATGGCCTGCATTTCATGCCCGCAGGTGCAGGTAGGCAAGCTGACTGTCCCCCTTCTTAGGATCCATAATAAGCGAGAGATGACGTGCTCCACTTGATCCGAAGCTGCTTGATTTTGGTACGATACGTTTTTGTGTGTATGTATATATGTATGTATGTATATATATATATATATGTGTGTGTGTGTGTGTGTGTGTGTGTATCTGTGTGTGTATGTGTGTGTATGTGTGAGTGTATGTATGGGTATGACGTAGATTAGTCATGTCTTTGTACAGTTATGTTTCCATTAGAGGCCTGTATACAGTATGTCTAGTTGGTGTATGTGCCCTTGTCGGCTTTCAATTTTGGATGTATAGTTGTCTATAGCAGCTTTGCCGGCTCGCCTACTGTATTCTGCATGTATACGTACATATGCTTTGATGGCATGTTTTCTTCATGTCTGTCATTTTTCGAACTGCAGCATATGTTATTCAGGTTCATATGTTAGATTCATGCTTAGGGATGTTGGACAGGTAGGACTCAAGCACCCGTCATGGCCCATCGGTTTGGGTCGTTACAGATGTGGTATCAGAGTAGCTCTGTCCTAGGATTGTCTACAGACCGTGTCTAGTACAGTTTATTTATGGGTGTGTTGTGCACCACACTTATAGACATGAGGTTACAGGACATATAGGATGTTATCCTCTCATCTTCTCTTAGATCGTGCGATATAAGCTTTTATGTTCCTAACAATGTGTTACGTTTTTGCTATGCCTCCTAAGACTACTGCTGCTACAATGGGTCATAAGACTATGAAGGTGTTAGAAAGAGAGATAATTTATACTATGGATTCAAACCCATCGAAGATCATGGGTTCTATTGATGAGGATCCATTCGAGGACCCATATGAGTCATCCGTTCGAGTTGTTTCGACCACTCCGGTAGTAGATGGGGTGAGTAGACTTCCAACCTCACCAAGGCCCTCAGTTTCACAGCCCGTTGATTAGTGTATGAGGGGGGTAATGCATGGATAGGCATAGCCGGGATTCCCTCAGGTTCAACATCATGTCAAAGCATTTGAGGACACCAACTCTTTTGAGGTTCTTTATAGTCCACAGTCTTGGAAGTCTGTCAATAAGGTTCGTCGATATATATTAGGAATACGCAGAGGAAGAAAATAGTAGTCGGGCCAAGAGGAGGAAGGTAACTGATAAGGAAATGAAGATTTCGCTTTGAAGCATGTCTGATCGAGGTTCTTATATAGGACGAGGCAAGGACCTTCTACTTTAGACTTCCTCCCAGTGTCAGTTTTTGGTTGATGAGTTCCACCTCTTCTTAGAATATTACCAAGTCAGGGTTCTAAATGTGTTAGGTTGTTTTATCAGGATGTAGGGAGCCCCGTCCCGACTTGTATATAGTATGCCTACTTAGAGGTTTTGTCGACATTATCCTGTATATAGTTTTAAGTATGACATGTCTACGGACTAGTCGAGCCCTTATGCATATAAACTTTTTTGTAAATGAGTTATGCAAGATATTTTTTAATATTGTTACCTATATGTATGGATGTGTCTCGAAATGGCCCGTGATATGTTTGATAATAAAAAAGTGGTGTTCTGTTGGGTAGGACTTGATATTATAATAGGTATGGATCGATTGGCCTTTTGCTATGCTAACATCAAGTGTAGATCAAAGATGGTTTGATTTCAGTTTCCAGGAGAGCCTGTTTTGGAATGGAAAAGTAATACCGCATTGCCAAGAGGTAAATTTATCAACTATCTCAAGGCAAGAAAGATAATCAGAAAGGACTATATTTATCACTGAGTATGAGTTTGGGATATGGAAGTAGAGTTACCAACCATTCAGTTCTTTCCAGTAGATAATGAGTTTCCCGATGTTTTTTCCAATGAGCTTCCGGGTCTTCCGGCCAGAGCGAGAAATTGAGTTTTTCATTGACCTGCTACTACTAGATATTCATCCAATATCTAATCCCCCTTAGAGAATGGCCCCTTGCAAAGCTGAACGAGTTAAAGGAACAACTAATGGGCTTGCTTGGGAAAAGGTTTAATCAGATCTAGTACGTCACTGTGGGGAGCACCTGTGTTGTTTGTGAGAAAGAAGGATGATTTCTTATAAATCTGTATTAATTATAGGTAGTTGAATAAGGTGATGATCAAGAATAAGTACCCGTTCCCCAGAATTGAGGATTTATTTGATCAGTTACAAGGTGCCAAATGTTTTTCAAAGATAGACATGAGGACTGGGTACCATCAAGTAAGGGTTAAAGAAGAAAATATTCCGAAGACAACATTCAGGTCTGGATACAGGCACTTTTAGTTTCATGTTATGTCGTTCGGTTTGACCAATGCCCCAGCAGTATTCATGGATTCGATGAACCGTATTTTTAGGCCATTTTAAAGATCTGTTCATAATCGTATTTATCAGCGATATATATTGGTATATTCTCAATCAGAGGCTAAACATGCAGATCATTTGCATACTGTGCTCAGAGTTCTACAAAAACGGAAGTTGTATGCAAAATTCTCTAAATATGAATTCTAGTTGAACTCTGTAGCTCTCCTTGGGCATATCATTTCGGGTAAAGGAATCCGGGTGGATACACAAGAGACTGAGGAATTGAAGACTTCTCATAGACCCACAACACCGACGGAGGTTTGTAGCTTCTCCGTTCAGTAGGTTATTACAGGAAACTTGTAACAAATTTTCTTCTTCTAAGCACCTTCGACGAAAGTGGTATGTGGCGTCTTTCTTAATGTTCTAGAATAATATAAGGAAATCTATGATGCAAGTAAGTTGAAGAAAGGTTGAGAATAAGTATAAATAGATATATGTAGGTCGCAAGTTAAAGTATGGTAGAGCATCGAGGTTTTAGAAAGACAGGAGGGAGGATAAGAAAAGATGAGTAAAAAGGTGACGAGAATTGATAAGTCCTTGGGAATAAGTTCGTGAAAGAGCTGATAGTTTCTCTAAGTTATAGATGGCTCAGTATAGCCCGAATAAACTCAAAGGAGTCTAAGACTAGTAATGTTTAGAATAGATGAAATGTTTCCCTAATTGTGGGACAATGGCAAAATTGTGATAGATAATGGATGAAGTTTGGGCCTCTGAAGAGGGGAATTTCCTAAATTGTAAAGGATTAGGATACCCATGTAAGTTAACTCAGAAGGGAACTATGTTGCAATGGACCAATCCCCGCGAACGAAGTTTCCGGACATTGAAGGACAAATTAACTTCAGCACCGATTCTACCACTCCCAGAAGGGACCGATGGTCATGTTATCTATAGTGATACTTTAGGCATTAGATTGAGTCGTGTGCTGATACAACATGGTAAGGTTATGGATTATGCTTCTAGAGAACTAAGAAAAACACGAGAAGAACTACCTGACGCGCAATTTAGAGTTAGCTGCAGTAATTCATGCACTAAAGATGTGAAGGCACTACTTGTATGGCATTCATATTAATATCTATGTGGATCATAAGAGCCTCCAGTACATCTTCAAGTAAAAGGAGTTAAATCTACGTCAAAAGAGATGGTTGGATCTACTTAAAGACTATGACATTGATATTTCATACCATCCAGGGAAGGCAAACGCAGTAGCCAACGCCCTCAGCCGTAGATTTATGGGTAATCTGTCGTATTTACAGCCAGAAAAGAGGGGAATAACCCATAAGGTTCATCAGTTAGCTATTCCTTGAGTTCGGATACTGGACTCAGGTGACACTAGAATTACTCTTCAGAATACGACAACATACTTATTAGTAACTGAAGTAAAGGAATGCCATTACGAGGATCATGTGTTAGTTCATTATTGGGATACCAGCCTTCAGAAGGAGAAGACACTGTTTGGAATTACACAAGATGGGGTCATCAAATATTGAAGATGATTATGTATGCCTAATATTGCAGGGCTACGTCGGAAGTTTATGGGAGAAACTCACTATTCCAGTTATTCTATCCATCCAGGAGAAACAAAGATGTATCATGATATCAGGAAGTGTATTGGTGGGACAGAATGAAAAAGGATATAGTAGAATTTTCTGCTTAGTGTCCTACCTGTTAGCAGGTTAAGATTGACCATCAAAAACCCGGCGGGCTATTGCCGGCTATGGATATTTCGACTTGGAAATAGGAAGGAATCAATATGGATTTCATTGTAAGCTTACCTCATACCCATTGTAAGTTTGATTCGACATGGGTGATTGTTTATAAGCTCAAAAAGTCAGTATTTTTTCCCGTTAAGACTACATATTCCGTAGGGGATTATGCAAAGCTTTATATTAAGGAGATAGTACGACTACATGATGTCCTTGTTTCTGTTATCGCGGATAGAGGATCTCAAGATACAGATAATTTCTAGATGTCCTTCCAAAAAAGGATTGGGGACTCAAGTAAGTCTTAGTACAACATTTCATGACCAAACTGATGGACAGGTCAAACGCACAATTCAGGTGATCAAGGATATGTTACGAGCATGAGTGCTGGATTTTAAAAGAAGTAGGTATGAACATCTACCTCTTATCAAGTTTTCATACAATAATAGTTACCGCTCCAGTATCCATATGGCTCCATACGAGGCTTTGTATGGGAGTAAGTGCAGATCTCTTATAGGGTGGTTTGATGTTGGAGAACTTGGGTTACATGAGCCAAACCTGGTTCAATAGGCCATAGAAAAAGCAAAGCTTACCCGAGAGTGACTATTGACAGCTCAGATTTGTCAAAATCATTTTCTGATGTGCAACAACGAGAATTAGAGTTCGGGGTTAATGACTTGGCATTCTTAAAGGTGTCACTTATGAGGGTGTGATGAGGTTTGTCAAGAAAGGCAAACTTATACGACGTTATATTAGGCCTTATATGATCATTCAAAGAGTAGGCCAAGTAGCTTATGAGTTATAATTCCCCTCAGAATTGGAGTTCGTCAGGAAGACATGAAGTGGTTCCTCCTCCGGAGAAGGGTCCGACTGGGACATCTCAACAATAAGGTACGTGTATAAATTATTATGTTGGTTATTGTTGTTGGTCATGTGAGGCCATTATAGTTATTGATGGTCATGGTTGTTACTACCTATATCCACATGTGTTAGTTCATGCCATACGTTAGTTAACATAAACCCAAGAAGGAATTATCCTTTAGATGATAAGAAGTTAATCCTATTGATCTTAAGTGATACAAGGGTGTATAAGGGTAATTAACAAGTATTAGAAGTTAAGCGAATCAAAGATGTTGTAACTCATATTTTCAGGTAAATCTAGAGGTGCTTAATACACTCAAAAGGTCATGTACTAAGTTATTTGAATCATATAATATCCTTATCATAAGTCTTGAAGTCAAATGAGTTATGAAACAAAGGTTGACAAAAGTTGTCGCAACTTTGGTTCATAATTTTACTTAAACATTAAGTCAAATGTTTCTAAGATTTTCTACCAATTTAGAAAGAATTAAGGGGTGATTTACCCACCAAATTAAAGATCTATTAGTCTATTTTCCAACGCATAAACAGTATGTCAATATGATCTTGGAGTATAGAGATATTCATATTTTGGCAAGCTTGCGCAGATTGGTAGATGACAAGTAGGTGCATCACCTACTTCCCAAAAAGATAGGCCAAATTTAAAAGACCTAAGTCGGCCAAGAGATGACTTTTAAGGGGTGATTAACTCAGTTATTTCACCCATATTTCAGACCCTCAAAACCAAAGTTATCCCCTGAAACTCCTTTCCAAAAATCCCACACAAACCCTAATCAGTTTTTCCTCTCTTTCAAGTTCTATTTGAAGGTAAAACCTAGAGTTTGAAGAACCAAGGGAAGGGCTGAGTTATCCAACAAGTAAGGTAAGTTACTTCCATCACTCATACATTTTTTCCCTGCTGTGAATTCATGGTAATTCTTTCTATACATGTAAGAACTCACGGTATGTTGATCGGAAGCCGTGAGTTAGAGTTATTCACTTATAGTGGATGGTTTTGTGGACTGTTTTGTGTTGTTGTTGGTCTACGTATTTTACTACTGTTTTGTGGAGTTTTGGAGGTGGAAGGGTGTGGAGAAACACCATATATATGCAGGGTTGTGGGCTGATAGTTATTCATAATATTTCCGGGTCGTTCGATACGACTATGTCACACCTCCTTTTTTACACGGCTACCTCGAAGGATGACACGTAAAATGGAGTTTTTCCAATTGAAGTGATATTATTCGAAATGGGAATAATTATTTGTTTAAGAGTCGCCACTTGGGATAGGTTTTGCTTTTGGTGTCCCAAGTCACCGGTCTATTTAGAATCCCAAATCGAGGAAAATATTTCGACTGCCCAAATGGAGTCGCGAACCAGAAATTCTTGAGTAAGTAATTCTGTTGTCCCTAGGAAAGGTGTTAGGTACCCTCGGATCCCGTGGTTCTAGCACGGTCGCTTAAACTATTATAGATGGCTAAGGATCTGATTTGTATGCTTGTTCCAACCTATAGTTCAATTTTAAAATTATTAATTGCTTGATGTCATTTTAGGAATGTTTACAACGTCATTAAAACATGCCTCGAACCATGCCACATAAATGTACCCGAGTTCTCGACACATTTTAATATCGTTGAGACTTGGATTTGGGTCACATAAATGCGCACCCGAGTCTAGGAAGATATTTTATTAATACATTCGGGCCTATTGCAACTACGCCTTTAGAAATTCGTAGAAGGCTGTGAAATTCGCTAAAAACACTTCCAATTTTCTATAAATTTTATTAAGTTAGGGAGCCTCGCGTGGTGTATGATTAAGTTAACGTGGATCACCTTTATTTTATAAGGGCAACCTAAAGTACACTAAGTTTTCTATCATGTTTGTATCTAATAATGTCCTAATCATTTATACATGAGTAATACATTTAGAGGCATTCAGTACTTGCATTTCTAGCCTCATCCGGGGCTGATTATACGCATTGGGCTTAATTTTATAGCAAGCCCAAGGAATATGTATTCTTTATGCCACAATAGACAGCCATTGGGCCTTCCAATTGGGCCCAGAAACGTTGGAATAATGAGTTCGTTGTTGGAAAATAATAGCATCCTTTCCACTGATACTATTACAGTCAAAAAATTATACAACCGATTATTCTGAAGTATACTGAAGGTGTTTTAAAAGCAAACGACGAGCATGATTTCACATTTAATAGGTCCTAACTCAGATTTCAATTCTAATAAGGAACTCTGAAACACTAATCGTTCAGAGTATATTTATATACAGTTGTGATTCGTTATCACATCCTCATTCATGGATGCTAAATAAAACCATGACCTACACTATGTTAATCTAAACCAATGAAGTCGAAATTCACATACAGTCCAGGTTTTTACTAATTTACATACATTACAATATTAGAAAGGCTACTGAAAGATAAATTACAGTCATAATATAAAAAATAAAAAAAAATTATTGTCTTCATTATCAACTTGTATCTCGAATGTATAGGGCTATTGCTTCTCAGATTTTGGGGTAAGGATTGATACCTGGAATGTCAGCAGGAAAGAAAGCCTAAGAGCAAAATGAAGCAAGTAGCAAGAAAACAACAGCCAATCAACCAGTAAGAACCCAAAAATTCAGGAAAACTTTGAGGTAAGGCAAATAATACGAATTGATATCTACAGCAGTTCAACATACATATTCAGTCAGTCCGTTGTCAACTTGTTATCAAGGAAAATTCAATCAGAATAAAATAACTCAAAGAGGATTTCTAAATAATAATATGTATTTTATCTATTCAATACTCTAAGAGCTTGAAGAAAAATTTGCTCCAAAACATCTAAAAGTCCCTTGAAATGATCAGATTGTTTTCTTTTAAAATCGAAGCCTTAGGGCAACATCAATTTCTTTGTTTTCCTTTTAGTCCCTTATCCAATTTTCAGTTTTGCCTAAATAGTCCTTGGTTTTCTGACTTGTGCCTCAAGTTTGAGGCAGAAATTATACTTAAACCTCTCGCTAGAATGTTCTAGGAGTTTGTTACAAGATTCCCTATATTCAAATAACCTTAATACCCCTGTTCCATTTCCTAATTACTGACCTAAGGGCATTTAACCTTGGTTCTCATTTGTTTGGTCAAATCTGACCCTAGTTAGTTATTTCAACTCATACAATAAGATTATCAAGTAGGATCAATTTCAGAAAAGGTAATCATGGCCAATTTAATTGCAAACTTAGGAAAAACATGCAACCTTCATACTCAGGCAAAAATAAAAAACTAAATCCACACTAATTTCAGAAATGTTAGGCGCTTGACCAAATATGACTAATTATGAGCTCAATAAAACAATGTCAACAAGGATGGGCAATGAGTTCAAATCTTAAGCATTCCATTCAAGATAAATAATCCAGCCTTAAACACAAGCAAGAGGTGAATATTCAGGACATTGCAAAGATGAACAATGAAATAAATGAAGATAAGAAAATCAAAAATCAAGCATAAAAGAGAAACATGGCGAGAATAATGACTCTAAATGACAATACTTAACCCAGATTTTCACATAAAAATAGAAATAAAAATAGAAAAGCTTAAAACAAAGGAGGAGAAGAAGAAATGTACGGCTATTAGAAAATCAGGAATGTCAAGAAAAGAAGGATGAACATGTGACTCTGGATGGACACCACTATTTACAGTACCACAGAGATGACAACATGAATGGATGAACTTGAACATGCAACAATAAAAGGAAAAGGGGCGAGGATGATTACTGGGGACAACTACTCAGAATTTCCGAAGATCAAAAAATAGCTATACATAAAAAAAATTGAAAGTAAAGGAATCTAGGATGAACACATAGTAATTGTTCATAATCACAAACACAACCAATGAAACTCAGGAGCATGTGCCTCTAGACGGAAATGACTATCCAACATGTTTTGAAGATGAAGTGAGATAGAGAACAAATAACAATCAATCAAGCAGGAGAAGGCATATAATTTCAAAAATGAACAATGAGCTCAAGAGAATAAAATATCGACTAAAATCAAATGGAATAGGAAAGCACACACAAGGAGTAAAGCACACGGAGACAACTTTTAGCATCGCAACCCTAAACAAAAGGTTTTTCCAAATCTTCGGATTTTTGAACTCTTCTGAGGTCCTTAGACCTTCCAAGGTCTTTGCCTCTCATAATGGAGAGGGAAAAGGGCTTAAAGTGGGGGGTTCGTTGATTTTGAGACAAGGTGAGGTCTCAGATTTGATTTTTCATTGTGCCTAGTTGTGTTTGAGGGTTGTGGGTGGTAGGGTTGTGAATAGGGATAGGGGAGGGTCATCTGCGACCAATTTGACCGGGTTCTGCGGAGTTGTAGGGTTTAGGGTTAATTTCGATTTTGTATTCGAGCCGGTCCGTTAAGATTCGAAGGGTGTGGTTTAGATGGTTGGAAAGAGGGAGGGGAGGTGGTTCAGGGGTGTTATTTTGGGTTGGTTTGGGGTTGGGTCACTGGAGATGGTGGTGTCAGTGAACCTTCTTTCGAATATTCGAGGAGTTAGGCGCTTGTTCAAGGAAAACTAACCATGGGAAGGGAAATAGGGGGTCGAGGTGGTCTGGTGGTGTAAATCTGAGGCCGTTTGGTGACCGCCCGCTGCCGTGAGGTGATTTTCGGCGGCGGCATTAGGGTGGTTGATGGGTGGTCAACGGTGGTCTTACGGCAGTAACGAGGTGGTGATACACCGGAGATACATGTACGAGGAAGAAAGTTTGTTTGTCTCTGAGTATACAGAGACGTTTGGACATGTATATATGAGTTTGGGCATGGCTTCAGGGCTGTTGGATGGCCTGTGATCAACAGCTATGATGAATCGCCCCCAAAACGGTGTCGGTTTGGGGCGTCTCTTCATGGACTGGGTCGAAAACGCCGGTTAGGGTGGGTATGGGTCATTTTTATAGGGTTTAATGGGTTTGGGCCACCCAGGTTTGGCCCAATTGTGGCCAGCTTGGGTGGTTTACGAGAAAAATCTATTTTTTATTTTATTATTTATTTTAATTCTTAATTGTATTTTAAAAAATCCTAGGCAAACTTAAGACAACTTAATAACTACCTATTGTGCAAAAATAAATAAAAACACAACATATTAAAACACAAAAAATGCAAAACAATTAAAATTCTGCAAATACTACTTAATTTTGTGATTTTTGTATTTGCAAAAATAAACCTAATCACCCAATTAATCTAGCAAATTATGAAATTAAGTCCTAAATGCTTGTGCAATTCTAGACTTATTATTATTCTTTTTATATGATTTTATGCATGCATTAATGAAAACTAATTGATATGCATAATTAAATCCTAAAAATCAATAATTAAGAGAAAAACTCCTAAACTTGAGAATCTTATATGAGTCATCTCAATGGGGTAAAAATCATATGCTCATAAACTACGATGGTCGTCGTATGCATGAAGTAATTTGGTTCTAGTAGACTGTTTTGGGAGGCTCAATATGTTTATTATTGATGTTGTTTGGGCTGTTTGGTGATTGTTTTGAATGGTGTGAAGTCATATATACAGGGGAGGTGCTTTCCGTTTCATCGTAAAATAGGTTGTGGTCGGTACATAATAGTTATGACGCTTAAATAATAACGATAGTATCGTCTCTCTTATTGTTGACTAAGGAGTTGTGACAATTTCATAGCTTGAGATTGGGGCAGTATATACAAGGTATGTGAGGCTATCACTTTCCTTCTTTTGCACGACTCCGATTGTTCATAATGTAATGAATGAGCTTCCAATAATACTCTACTCTTAGAAGCTAGCGGTACTGACATTGTTTCCCCTCTTATGTAATGATTGATGTGATGTTGCTTCTCTTATTCTTATGTTATCAATGTTGTTGGTACTTCCTGATTCTTATAAGGTTCATAGTGAAGAGTTAGTCCTAATAACGTGTACAGAAGATACCGATCTTACGTCACTTCGAAAGTTCTAGAACGTGTTCCCATGAATCGAGCATGCATTATATATATGTATCTATTTTTCTCTACTGAGCTGCGCTATAGTCGGACGGGTACGACACCTATTGTGCAACCACTGATAAGTTGGGTTTTACCGAGCTTCACACGGCCGGGTACGATTCTACCGAGCCTTATGATGGCCGGGTACATTTTTTTTACCTAGCCTATTATGGTCGGGTACGATATGATGATGATGATGCCCACAGAGGCGTATGTTTTAAACATTTATGTATTTATACATATGTATCATGCATTTCATGTCAGTAGCCCTCAGAGGTACTCAAATGCTACAGGTTGTATGTTCTCTATCCCTGCTTGCATTACTATTCGTATTTATCGTTCCCTGCCTTATATGCTCAGTATTTTATTCGTACGAATGTCCTTTTGCTTGTGGACGCTGCATGTCGTGCTGCAGGTTCTGATAGACAGGAAGGTGCAGCTCCCCCACCATAGTAGGCTATCCAGTTCAGCGGTGACTGGCGAGATCCCTTCTCCGGACTTGCCGTGGTCTTGGTATGAATTTTTGTTCTAGACATTATGGGTATGTCGGGGCCCCATTCCGGCTATGTTGCAGCACTTATATTCCTTTAGAGGCTCATAGACAGGTGTTGACTCATGTATAGTTTAGCATGCCTTATTGGCTGGTTTTTGTTGTATAGTATTTCATGGTAGCGTGGTAGCTCGTACCTTATATATAGTTTCTTGATTGTCTGGTCACCCCATGTTATGTATGTTTATGCCATCATCTTTTATGGTTGGTTGTCCGTGATCCATGGATACCATTTACATTGATCTCGTTGGACCTAAAAGATAATAAAGAAGGTTAGGTAAAATGTACGTTGGTGCACGGCAAGTATGGTCGGGTGCTAGTCTTGGCCCTCCAGTTTGGGTCGTGACAATGGTCTTATGTAGCATTAAATTATTGCATTTCTACAAGAAGAGTCGATAGTAGCAAAGGAGACTCTGCCAAGGTTATATAGGTCCCAGAAGGTTAAACATTCGAGGATGATTGTTTCTAAAGGGGGAAGGATGTTACATCTCGAATTTTCATACATTAAAATTTCATTTTCAGTTAACAAACATAGACTCGGGTATGAGATCATCTTGACTTTAATGTACTTACGCTATTTATAACAAGCGATAAATAAGTGTTATGAAGGATAAAGGGGTACACGGATTAAGCAAAACGAGTTTCATTAAAAGTGGCCAATTTGGAATAAAATATGGGTCGAGCAATAATACGCGATAATTATGAACTAATACCATGAAAGGTACCATATGAACACATTACTATAATATATAAATGTAAGGCCCTGTGAAAAATTTCTACTCAAAACCCGAGAGCTCGTAGTACCAAGTTAGGTATAAGTTTAGAGATTTGTAAATTTCCTCGTGGCTCGCAAGCTCAGCGAGGTTCGGACCCTTTAGACTTATCTATGCATTAAGAAGTTAAGGAATAATATTTTCCAGAAAAGTGTGATTCTGCGGTCTCATAATAGCTATGCGGACCGCATAGTCGCTGTATAGTCAGGAAGTGTGATGATCAATTTTGAGGTTGACTATGCGGACAATTATGCGATCACATAATCAATATGCAGACAGCATAGTCATCTTATAATCCCCTTGGAATTTTTGTATGGGGCAGTTCTGCTGTTCATAATGCGACTACAGAACAGGTATGCGGGCCGCATTTCTGTCACATACCCAGATAGTGTGTTCAGGTTTTGGGACCATTTTTGTGGTCCATTCTACGGGCTATAATGATTGCAAGTATCGGCTATGGTTGTTAATAGTGATGGGGCAGTTAGTAATGATAATTGAGGTGGATGAGTGTTGGTTGTGATTGAGAATGATAATGGTAGGAGTGATGGGAATGGTGGTTGGTGGTAGTTGATAATGGTGGCAGATATTATTGAGGATGATGATTGTGGTGGTGGTGGTGGTGACATGGTGATAGTTGTATGGTAGGCGATAACGGCAGTTAATGATGAATATGGATGATAACATCTTATTAAAATTAAGTCTTTGTTATATATTTTAATTATATAGGCCTATTCGAACCAACTAAGTGGTTGGGAACTAAATAAAAAAAATACACTTAATGTTTAAGATCTTAGTAATTAAGATTCAGCCTTTAAAAATAAATCCACTTAATATCTGAAATCTAAATGATTAAGAGGTAGACCCCCATTAGGTGCAAACAAATGAGGCCTTAGAGACTAGGTGTCATCATGACACATGTGGTGGGATTTTGGATCGTGACAACTGGTTGTAGACATTCATGGTGGCCTCGTCAGTCTTGAACTGTATTGTCAGCTTGCAGGTAGGTCTCGTATCCTCGTTGGCCTAAGTTGAGAGTGACCCATCCAGAGTTCACACTTATAGAGTGGTACATTCAATCTAAATATGACATCGAGTGTCGGCCACGCCTCCCAATATTTGAGGTGTGACGTTAGGAATATTCCTTTATTAATTTTTTTAATATTTAGGAGTAGTCATTTGACTATTTTCCTAATAATTACCACTTTGAAATCCGTTAAGAATCTGAAATTTTGCTCATTAAACCTTTTTTTATTTATACCATGTCCTGATAATTAGTAATTTAAACCAATTAAAGCTCTTCTAAAACATACAGATTTTATTGAAAATCCAATGCAGAGCTTAAAAGAAAAGGTAAACCCAACCTAAAATAAGCTTTTACCGTAAAGAACACCCATTTTCAGGTAATTTTCCTTCATCCCATGAATTATCTCGTAAAACATTGATTCCATATTTTTTTTTTCTTTTTTTGTGATAGTTTCATGTATTCCAAAAATGAACTACTTGTATGATATAATTAATATTAAATATATTAGAAAAGTGTTGATATATTAGAAAAGTGTTGTTGTTAATTATTATTTTATTAAGCTAGCCATAGATGCTGGCATGCGATGAGGTTCAGTGTAACTTCACGTTATACTTTAACTTCAAAAAACTCAAAGCTATAACTTGGGTTTTATATTATAACTTCAAGTTATATATTAATATAGATTGGGTTCAAAATCTCATCGCATGTATTTCTCCAAGTTATGTTATGATCTATTATCTAAGAAAATCAAACTCTATTTTATGGTCATATTTTTGTTTCGGGTTAAGAATGCTGAATATTGAGTGTTATTATTTAATTTCTTAGTTACGTTGTTGTAATTAACCGTCAAATATTCAATTGTCACCTACATTTCATGTTCTATCGTTCTTGATATAATTCAAGTTTCATTATGATAAATATCATATTATGTTGGATGTCTACTCATCTTTCAGGATCTTCATCTCAAATACTTCATGACATATTCAATGACATATTTTGTATGTTGAATGACATATTCCATGACATATTTTTTTCACTTTTTATGCCTACATAAATGTCTTGTAATAGATAGGAAAATACACACAATTGAAGAAGAAAATCTCTTCCTTCTCTCTATCCATATTTCTTGTTCATGTTTCACTAAGTTGCTTATATTTCTTGTTTATGTTTTACTAAATTGCTTTCATTTTATAACAAGTTTATTGTTATGAGATATAATTTGTTGGAACGTTTGTTCGTTCCTCTTGTGGTCATAGCAAGTGCTATGAGAAGCGTTTGATTCATTAAATTTATCTTGATGATAAAAATTCATCAAAGGATTCGAAGAATATTTTGCGGAGAAAAAATAATTCTATCAGACTATCACCGCCTTTTATCGAAGAATATGTTTTCTTTCGTATGATTTGAAAAGAACTAACGAAAGTTTTGAACTTATAAGTGTCAAGCTATGTGTTGGAGATTGTTGGATTCGTGGAGGAAGAGATCTTCTTTTTTAGATTAAATTAAATGCATTGGTTGTGGCTATTCATCAATGTTATACTCATCTTTCACATTCCCAAAAATAATATTCAACACCTTTTTGCTTTAATAGTAAATATCGATCGATATACTCATCATGCATCAGTTTAAACTAGTATTTTTTCTTTCTTCCAAATTTAGTATAAATTTTCAAACGTTCTCTAATATTATTTATCCCTTTCTCTTCAAAGAAACCGGTTTCATATTGCACAAATAATTTATTTTTCTAATATTTAGGATTATAATGAGTAGGGGTGTGCATTCGATTTATCGATTCGATTTTGATCCTTATCGGTAATTACTTATCGATTATCGATTTATATATATACTTATCGTTATCGTTCCAATAAGGTTTCGATTTTTCCGATTTATCGATTTTGGGGGCTTATCAATTCGGTTATCGATTACACCAATACGAAAATTTGCGGGATTCCACGAAAAGTATGTCGCTATAAACGCGTCTAACTAATATGGACAAAAAGAAGCTAAAATAAGACGAACACTATTTATAATATTTATTTATTGATTTAACATTTTTTTGTAAATCTTAAAAATAAAATCTTCAAATTCCAAAAGTTTTTAACTAAAAATAGTTATTTTTTAAAAGTAAAATACATGTTCAAATTCAATTTAAACTTTTAAAAATTATTTTGAAAAACAAAACAGAATAAGACAAAACACTTTAAGAAAACAAAACAAAGAACTGAGAGAAGACAAAACAAATAAGCATAACTAATTAGAATTGAGTTAAAAACAAATTAGGAGAAACAATAAAATAGAAGGCGGCAAAATACCTTTAATGTTAGAGGCAAAAGTTCCGGAAAAAAACAAAGCAGGTCATAAGTTGAAGATTTGGAATTAAAATAGAAAAAATAAAAGATAACATAAAATTATGGAGTAATAAGTTAGGACATAATTAGAAAGAAAAATATAAAATAATTTTACCACACCTAATCCATTTTTAAATTTTTTTAATTATTTCGGAATAATAACTTTAATAATATAATATAACCAATTTTAGTAAATAATCAAAATAAATATTATTTTAGCTGAACAACCATTCAAACAAGTTGTTAGTGAAATTAACCTTTGTTTCAAAGGGAGAGAGAGTTTATGTTTTTGAGTTCCTTTCCTAGTTTAATTTCTAAATTTATTCGTACTAACAACTCATTGAGCACCAAGCTTTAGGGTTTTCAGAATGAGCACTAGTGCATTGGTTGCAGAAAAGGTGTGGGAAGGTATTCAATCAACTCATTCAGGTCTTTTCTTGAACCAACTACCTCACAATCTCTAATTATTTTTGGGCTTATATCAAAAAGGATAGCACTGTAGCAATGCTAATTTGTTTTGACGTTTCTATTTTATCATGTTCTTGATTGATTGGTGATGGGGTTGCTGCAGTGAACGATGACCAACTTTCAATGTCAGTATTAAATGTTGTCTTCGTTTCTTGTTCCTTTGAATTTTAATTTCATTCATAGGATTTCTGGTACTATACATTCTGTAGATTGCATTTCTTATTTGGGAAAAATTTCGAGCGAGCAACTAGGATAGTTGATCAAAGAGGCGTAAAAAGAATCTCGGGCAAACCCAGTAGTCGTTCCATCTTTCAGGTCCAACCCCTCTTTAGCTTTTGGATCAATTTTTAACTATCTTGCCATCTTACGAATAAACCATTAGACTTTTTTTCATGGTTCAGTTGGCATAACTGGTAAAGTTGCTGCCCATGTGACCCGGAGTTCACGGGTTCAAGCCGTGGAAACAACCTCTTGCAGAAATGCAGGTTAAGACCGCGTACTATAGACCCTTGTGGTCCGGCCCTTCCTCGGATGCCGCGCATAGTGGTAGCTTAGTGCACCGGGCTGCGTTACTTTATTTTTCATGGTTCACATGGCTAGATGCTTTTCCTCAGGTTGTTGGAGAGTCAAAGAGGAAGGAGGAATATCTATGCTTTCCAGAACATTATTGTGCTTGTTATTCCTTCTTCTATGACATTGTAAACAGAGGGGAACAGCTTTCTGTGAGATCTACCGACCCTCTTTCTCGGGTGGCTTTTATTCCTTCGTCAAAAGATAGTAACATTTGATTCCTCTTTTTGTCCAGTGTAAGCATCAATTAGCTGCCAGACTTGCCTCTTCGTTGGGAGCATGTGTTGATTTTACGATCTCTGATGATGAGCTTGCTCTCATGCTTTCCCAGCTTTGAATGTGCAAATTTCTAGGTAATGCTTAAATGTTTGAAATTCGATAGCACTTATGAATTCGTCTATGGTAGAAACTACTTCAATGCTGCAAAAGTCTATCACCTCTAATACGACACAATAACTGCCAGAACATGCATTCACTTCAGTATAATAGTCTAATACTGAGCATGACTACTCCTAATTGATTTTGAAAACTACATCTAAATTTATTATTTCTTTTTTTAGTTCTTTGTTGGTTCATTAGTTAAGACAAGAGGGGTTGCTCTGATGGTAAGCAACCTCCACTTCCAACCGAGAGGTTGTGAGTTCGAGTCTCCCCAAGAGCAAGGTGGGAAGTTCTTGGAGGAAAGGATGCCAGGGGTCTATTTGGAAACAGCCTCTCTACCCAAGGGTAGGGGTAAGGTCTGCGTACATACTACCCTCACCAGACCTCATTAAGTGGGATTATACTGGGTGGTTGTTGTTGTTGTTGTTGGTTCATTAGTTATATAAAAAAGGGGTTTGCCTTTCTGGATTGCCACTTTTAGATTATGGGAATAAATGGAATTCAAGTTCTAAAGGGGCATTTGCACATGCAAACAAGCATAGTAGAGTGTGTTGGTCTGTTTGTGCAGTGTCAAACAGTACATCACCACCGTGGGCTTGAAATGATTGAACTTGATTTACTTATACTGGTAAATCTAGTGTCAAATTATCACTATGTCTTGACTATAATGGGAATTCTTCTTATACACTATCTCAACCTTGTCAAATATCTTGTAGTCTGATTTGCATAGAACTTTTAAGTTTGAGGTGGCTTTGTTCTGTCCCAAGTATTTTACCTTTTCATTTGTGATTCAAAGTTTTTGAAAGGCCAATTTGCTAGTAATTTACTAAAAATTTTTATCAACCATCTTAACTAACATGCCCCTAGCTGAAATGACCATTCTAGAAGAAATAGTTTTTCTATGAATGTTCTTGACAGACAACTCTCCTATTCTCTTCACGAAATAACCATTCTACAACAAAGGCCAAATCATGGGATGTTCAGCAGTATGAGGGGTTCATTGTTTTTTGAAATTGACTGTTCTCTGGAAACTAAAATTTCTATGTTTAGGTAACCCTAACTTTATAATCCACTGTTGTCCACATATTTCTTTGATGCTAAAACCGCTGCTGAGTGATGTCTGCACTATTCCTCTGGGCTTCTCTTTTACAATTATACGTACTTATAAGATTGCTACTCGTTTCCAGAGAAGAACAAGGTTTCACGGTGGTCAAATGATTATCTTGATTAGCGATCTACTTATGCCTCTTGATTAATTTTCTACCATTTTAACCGTTCAGAGTAAAGTTGAAGTTTCTTTTTTGGTCCTAAGAATGAGGCAACTGTCAAAGACCTTGTGTATTCCGGTTGTTGGACAGGATGTATCGTGTTAGGAAAATGGCTGAGAAATTGAGGCTATGATAAAATGACTTTACCTCGTAATTGCGTAAGATGACGTACAATTGTTCTTTCTCTGGATAAATTGCTTAAGATCAAATAGGGAGGAGATCCTTAAAACTTTAGAGACGGCAAATGAACTAGAAAGGTAGTTGAAGTAGGATTAAGTAAAATTGGTTGACTGCATGGAAGTTTTGAGTAGAAACAGCTAGTGAACATTTAAACAGAGGTTAGGAATTTAACAAGATAGCTAATAAGGATAGGCATGCAAATAAGCTAGTTCCATGAAGAAAGCAATATCTATGTAATTGGGGGGGGGGGGGGGTTGACTCACGCTAATTAATAGTGTGTTAGACGTGGAATGCCAACCTAGCTGATGTCCTTGTTCTCAATGCCTGCAATAGTGGAGAAAAAAATGAATTCCATGAGAAATCAATTTCTATGGGATGTCAATGCTATAAAAAGGAAGATGCATTTAATTAGATGGCAAATGGTGTTGACTGGCAAAAATGTGGAGGTCTGGGTGTGAGAAATCTGAGATTATATAATAAGAACCTACTCTTCTGATGGCTATAGAGGTACATGTTGGTAGGTGATGTAGCTTGGAAGAGGTTGATGAGTGCTATTTATGGTAATAAGGGAGGGTGGAGGCCTCCCTCTTTGCACATGAATGCAAGAGGGGACATATGGAAGTGTATCATAGTAAACTAGAAGTTGGAAATGGACAGAGAATCAAGTTCTAGATGGACTTTTTATTGGTAGGGGAGGAATGCTTGAAGTCTAAATTCCCTATTTTGCTGAGTTACTCTATTAATAAGACTGGAACTATTGCTGATTTTTTCTTAGACTCAGGAAGTCAGATTGTACTTGGAAGAAATGTGAATGATTGGGAGGTAGAAGACTACTGTCTTTTACTTCAACAGTTAGAATCAGTCTAAATTGATCATAACTAGCTGGATTCACCGATGTAGACATAGTATGTTGATCAGGAAGTGAAGTCATAGAACTCTGTCACTTGGCCATGGCGGATGATTTGGAAGACAAAAAGCTCCAATAAAGGTAGCAAATGCTTTGGATGGATAGCAGTTTGGGAAGGCCTGTTTAACACAAGATAACTTTCAGAGAAGGGGCTTCATGTATGTAACAGATATTATCTCCATTGCTGAGTTTCTAGATAATGCTGGGAAATATACTTAAACATCTGTTGTGTTGCCTGGGTGATGCATAACGAGATTGCGAGTATAGTGGCAATCCCAGAGAGTACCCGAAAGGCTGCAGCATCTTATGGACCTTATGGCTGGAAAGGAACAAGGCCTGTTTTGAACGACACAGGAATCACATTTCTATACTTAATACTAATAAAATAAATGTATTCGTAATCTGTGTTATTGGTGTAAGGGCAGCTTATTAATGAATCTGTTTCAGTTTATGGATTTTCTGGATTTTAGGAGGGATGTAGGGGTTGATTACTGCTTCTGTACCATCTTGGTACCTGATGAATAAACTTTACCTTATTTTAAAAGAAGGTAGTTAATAAGATAAGATCTATTTGGTCAATCAAGAAACTCTATGTAAAAAAAATTTTTATCAGTTAAAAGATAAATTAGGATATAATTATCTTTTTAAAGGACAGCGAAGCCTGCTGGAAACATTTGAGTATTTAACTAGAGGTTTGAAATTTAACAAGATAGCTAATAAGGAAGCAAAAGATCTACTATTTGGTGAATCAAGATACCCTATTTAAAACTTTTTATTGCCGAAAAGATAAATGAGGATATAATTATTTTTCTAAAGGACTGCTGCAAACATTTGAATAATTAATTATTATATGTCATAATGTAGGGTCTATGTCTTCTCTTATTGATTGTATCCATGTTTCCTATAGCAGGTTGAAGCATCATCTTATCCTACAAGAAATCCAACGATCATGCGTTTATAGTAAAGCGAGGTTCTGGACTTTGGAACTATTGATTTACTTTATGAAGACCATATTCTTTCGGAATTTACAACATTTTAATCAGATATAACGGCGCCAATCATCTAACTCTCTTGCATTGCACCGAAGGGGGATCGAGGGGTAAGTATTTGATCTCAATTGTTTGATTGATATGTATAGTTAAGAAAACATCTTGCGATATCATTGTTTCAAAAAATTATTATACATAGTACAGAAACATCTAAAGCTGTCACTATTTCAGAAAAATTTTCTTCTACATTTAGCAATTCGTCCGTTTCAGTAACTGTAAGCTTATGTTGTCTAATTGTACCTTTGATTGCACCTTTTGAGACAAGGTATTGAAATCTTGATGCTTCTTGTCAAAGAAAAGTACGTAACTTGGATCGCCATACATAGTAATGGAGCTTCCATTTTTTGTATATTATCTCGTGGAATCATGGAATATGGTGTTAATTGAGTTTGACGATTTCCGATCTCTTTATTTTAAACCCCCAAAAATCTGCATGTGTTACTTTCAACTGGTGAAAGTAGGAACAGGTAGGCCAGAAACTGGACTGAACTCACTATGCCCTGTATTTTTAATGTCAATAATTATATAAATTGACGACTTCAATTTGAAAACAAACCAAAAAAGAAAAATGACAGTTCAGTTGGTTACAAGAGGAGCCTCTCTAGGTCGAACTAAGATCCAAAGTGCATCATATTTTAGGAGCGAAACCACAACTAATGCTTGTTTTGCGCTATATATATATATATATATATATGTACATAACGTGGTGGAGTTTAATGCCACATCAATGTGCTTGAGTTGGTGTTAAAGTTAATATAAAGTCTCCTATCAAGTATACAAGCGCATCCTAGAATTATAACAAGTATCTCTGACTGCACCTATGTTATGATCCTAGTTCGCTCTTCGTGAACTGTTGTGATGGCACCTAGTCCTTACGACTAGGTAAGCCTAATAAAGGGCGGAAGATAAATAAACTTGCGGAAGAAATAATTAAAAACCAAAACTAACACAATGAAACGGTATTTAAAATATTGCTCGGCATGTACAATACAACTTCTCAAAACTAACAACACTTTTCAAAACCCGAAACCCTATGAATCACAAGCTAAGAGATACATAAGAAGCTCTAACTCCAGAAATGTCTAACAAAAGGGAAATATTGAAGGGCTATACTATTACAAAAAGATAGAAAGTGACTTCTCGGTCTGCGGACGTGGCATATATACCTCGAAGTCTCTACATAAGCGCATCGCCTCAAGAATGATAAGACTGAGTGAAAGTACATGGATCTGCGCATGAAAAAAATATATGCAGAAAGGGCATGAGTATACCACAGCGGTACCCAATAAGTGCCAAGCCTAACCTCGGTTGAGTAGTGACGACTAAGGGTCAAGGCCCTACTTAGGCCAAATGAAATACAAGGTAAAACAATATAGAAGAAGACAATATAATTAAGTGCAACAGTAAGAAGTAACATATGGTAGAAAGAACAACAACAACAACAATAGTTACAATAGAGACCAAATAGTCATGGAAAAGAAATATAGCTCCAACACAGAGATACCAACCGGGGTTCTACCAAGATCCCGTCCTGTAGCCCCTAAATGTAAATATCCAGTGGATCTCCCAGGTGTCGTCCCATAGTCCAACTCATAGTGCGCGGGGATCTACCAGAATCTCGATCCGTAGTCCCAAATGTAAATACCCAGTACTGAGGGAATTTACCAGGTGCATTCCCGTAGTTCTATATAATTGTATAGGGGGATCTACCGGAATCCCACATCCGTAGTCCCAAATAAACAGACAAGGGAGATCTACCAAAATACCATATCCGTAGTCCCAATGTAAACACACAGCAGCAACACGAAGTATAGTAATAAATTGTCAACTTCATATCAAGGCGAAACAGGTATTTCTAACCTAGCATACTGCACATAATTCAAATAAGGCAGTCTGAGCAAATAAGCAATTAAATCATTTAGACATACTTTCCTAAGGTAGAAACAAGCTTAAATTTCAAGTAGTAATGTCGGAAACAGAGGAAACACGGTTTTAATTACTTAATGAAAATGAATTTTCAGCAATTAGCACAAGTACGCGCTCGTCACTTCACGTACGAGACACTTCAAATATCACAATACCAAATCCTAACGGGAAGTATCCCCCACAAGGTTAGGCAAGCCACTTACCTCGAACCAGCTCAATCAAATCTATATCATGCTTTTGCCACGAGTATCCAATTCCAAATGGCCCAAATCTATTCAAAGTAATTGCATAATGCAAATAACACTTCAAATAACTAATACAACTAATTAATTCTAAGCTAATACACAACATTAGGAAAAATGATCAAAACGCCCCTCGGCCCCATGTCTCGAAATCGGGTAAGATATATATTTTCAAAATCCTCATACTCTCACGAGTTCATGCATACTAAGATTATCCAAATCTAAGGTCAAATTTCCAATCAAAAGTCAAATTTTGGTCTAAGAACTTTCTTCAACTTTTTCCAATTTTCATCTCCAATCTGAAACTAAATGATGAAACTAACTATAGATTATGGAATATAACTAGAAATGATTAAAGAATTGTTACCCAATAATCTCCTCTTCAATTTCCTTTCAAAATCTCCCTCTCCCGAGCTCCAAATAAAATTTCTATCTTTTGAAACCAACCCCTCGAAATTTCCTAAAACATCCCGCATATGCGATCCAAAAATCGCATCTGCGATACCGTTTCTGTGGTCGGGAACCACTTCTGCGGTCCTCACTTATAAGCTCCGTCTCGCACCTGCAACGCAAAATCCGCATTTGCGGTCATGTAGGTGCGATAATTATACTGCTTCTACGGTTTCTGGCCCCCTTCCTCATTTCCGCTTCTACGACCACTGAGCCACTTCTGCGGCCCGCACCTGCGGTCCTACACTCGCAAGTGCGGTTATGATAGAAAACCAGTAGCTGAAGCTGCAACTTCAAACTCCAAAATTTTCCGTCAACCATCTAAAATCATCCTGAGGCCCTTGAGATCTCAACCAAAAGCACCAACAAGTATAATACCACTATTCACACTTATACTAAACCTTAAAAGACCTAAAACAACATCGAAAGAACGAATCAACCACGGATTCAAGCCTAAGAACTCAAAAACTCTAAAAATACGCTTTCGATCAAAAAGTCAATCAAGCCTCGTCCGAATGACCTAAAATGTTGCCCATATGTCACATTCAACACTACGGAGCTACTCCAACTTTCAGAATTCCATTCCGACCCTTGGATCAAAATCTCACTATCAAACCGGAAACTTCAAATATTGACCTTTCGGCATTTCAAGAATAAATTAGCTACGGACCTCCAAGATACAATACGATCATACCCCTATGCTCGAAATCACCCAACAGAGCTAACAAAACCATCGAATTTCCATTCCGAGACCGTCTTCACACTGTTCCAACTACGGTCAACTTTCCAACAATTAAACTCTCATTTAGGGACTAAGTGTCCCAAAATTCTGAACATCCCGGCAAATCAAAATAGTAGAAATAAACACGGGGAAAGCAGTTAATAAGGAGTCAAGACAAAATTCTTAAAATGGCCGGCCTTGTCGTCACATAATCTTACACTTAAACATTTGTTCATCCTCGAACGAGCATAGAGACATACCTGAAGTAGTGAAAAGATGAGGATAACGGTTGCGCATATCCTGCTCGGTTTCCCAGGCTGCCTTCTTGATCGGCTGACCTTGCCACTAGACCTTTACCGAAGCAATGTTATCTGACCTCAACTTTCTAACCTGCATGTCCAATATTGCCACTAGCTCTTCAAATAAGATAAATCCTTGTCCAACTGAACTGAAATGAAATCTAACACGTGCGACGGATCATCGTGATACCTCCGGAGCATCGAAACATGAAATACCGGATGAACCCTTGTCAAGCTGGGAGGTAAGACGAGCTCATAAGCTACCTCCCCAACATGCCTCAATATCTCAAAAGGCCCAATAAACTGCAAACTCTACTTCACTTTCTTCCTAAATCTCATAATGTCCTTCATAGGCGAAATCCGAACCAGAACCCGCTCTCCAACCATGTAGGAAACATCACGAGCCTTTCGGTCCGTGTAACTCTTCTATCTGGATTGGGCTATACGGAATCTATCCTGAATCACATTAACCTTCTCCAAAGCATTCTGAACTAAGTCTGTGGCCCAATAACCTATCCTCATCGGACTCAAACCAACCCACTGGGGATCTATGCCGCCTACCATATAAAGCCTCATACGATGCGATCTGAATGGTAGACGGGTAGCTGTTGTTGTAGGCAAAATCCACCAATGGAAAGAACTGATCCCAAGACCCTACAAACTCAATCACACACACACAGGGCATATCTTCAAGAATCTGAATAGTGCGCTTGGATTGTTTGTCCGTCTGAGTGTGGAATGCTGTACTCAACTCTACCCGAGTACCCAACTCATGTTGAACGGCTCTCCAGAACTGCGATGTGAACTGAGTAACTCTATCTGAAATGATGGAAGCTAGAATACCATGTAGACGAACAATCTTCTGGATATAGATCTCCGCCAACGGCTCCGAAGAATAAGTAGTACACACAGGAATAAAGTAAGCGGACTTGGTCAGCCGATCCACAATCACCAAAATAACATTGAACTTTCTCAAGGTCCGTGGGAGCCCAACTACAAAGTCCATGGTGATCCGCTCCCATTTCCACTCCGGAATCTCTATCTGCTGAAGCAAACCACTCGGTCTCTGGTATTCATACTTCACCTGATGACAGTTGAGGCATCGAGCTACAAGTCCAACTATATCTTTCTTCATCCGCCTCCACCGGTAGTGCTGCCTCAAATCATAGTACATCTTTGCGGAACCCGGATGAATGGAATACCATGAACTGTGGGCCTCATCTAGAATCAACTCCCGATGCTCATCAACATTGGGTACACAAATTTGACCATGCATCCTCAATACACCCTCATCACCTATAGTCATATATCTGGCATCACCGTGCTAAACCATGTCCTTGAGGACAAGTAAATGATGGTCATCACATTGACGCTCTATGATACGATCAAATAAGGAATATCGAGAAACCATACGAGCTAGAACCCGACTAGGCTCCGAAAGATCCTATCTCACAAACTGGCTGGCTAAGGCCTGAACATCCATTGCCATAGGCTTCTCCGATGCTGGTAAATAAGCCAAACTCTCCAAACTCTCTACCCGGTGACTCAAAGTATCGGCCACCACATTGGCCTTGCCCGTGTGATACAAAATAGTGATATCATGTTCTTTTAGCAACTCTAACCACCTCCTTTGGCGCAAATTTAGATCCTTTTGCTTGAATATGTGTTGCAAGCTCTGATGATCAGTATAAATTTCACAGGGCATACTCTACAAATAATGGTGCCAGATCTTCAAGGTGTAAACAATGGCAGCTAACTCATAATCATGGACATGATAATTCTTCTCATGTACCTTCAACTGTCTAGACACGTTTGCAATCACTCTATTGTCCTGCAACAAAACTGCTCCAAGGCCAATCTTCAGGGCATCACAATAGACAGTGTAAGACCCCAAACCTGTAAGCAATATCAAAACTGGTGTTGTAGTCAAAGCTGTCTTGAGCTTTTGAAAGCTTGCCTCACACTCTTCTGTCCACTGAAACAAAGCACTCTTCTGGGTCAGTCTGGTCATAGGGGCTGCAATCGATGAAAACCCCTCCACAAAATGCGGTAGTAACTCGCCAAGCCAAGGAAACAGGGATCTCTATGGCTGAGGATGGTCTGGGCCAACTCTGCACGGCCTTTATTTTCTTCGGATCCACCCGAATACCCTCACTCGATACCACGTGGCCTAGGAATGCCACTGAATCCAACCAAAACTCACATTTTGAGAACTTAGCATATAATTCTTCTCTTTCAGAGTCTAAAGCACAATCCTCAGGTGTTGCTCATGATCGTCCCGACTCCAGGGATACACCAGAATATCATCAATAAAGACAATGACAAACGAGTCAATATATGGCCGGGATACATTGTGCATCAAATGCATAAAAGCTGTTGGGGCATTGGTCAGCCCAAATGACATGAAAAGGAAATCGTAATGACCATACTAAGTCCTGAAAGCAGTCTTCGGGATATCTGGCTCCCGAATCTTCAACTGATGGTAAGCTGATCACAAGTCAATCTTAGAAAACACTCATACACCCTGAAGTTGGTAAACTAGATAATCAATACGAGGCAAAGGATAATGGTTCTTCACTGTAGCTTTGTTCAACTGGCAATAATCAATACATATAAATATAGAACCATCCTTTTCTCCACAAACAAGACAGGAATACCCCAAGCTGATATACTGGGCCGAATAAAACCCTTATCAAGCAATTTCTATAACTTATCCTTCAACTCCTTCAACTCAGGAGGAGCCATGCGATACGGAGGAATAGAAATGGGTTGAGTGCCTGGCAACAGATAATGCCAAAATCAATCTCTATCGGGCGGCATGCCTGAAAGGTCAGCTGGAAACACATCAGAAAAATCACGTACTATTGGGACTTAATCAACGAAGGTGTACCAATATTGACATCTCTCACATAAACTAATTACTCAAACCCCTTCTCAACCATACGCTGAGCCTTAAGGAAAGTAATAACTCTATTCTTCCCCCTTCCTCATTTCCACTTCTGTGACCACTGATCCGCTTTTGCGGCACTGCACCTGCGGTCCTACACTCGCATGTGTGGTTATGATCTAAAACTAGCAGTTGAAGCTGCAACTCCGAACTCCGAAATCTTTCCATTAACCATCCAAAATCATCTCGAGGCCCCAAGACCTCAACCAAAAAGCACCAAAAAGTCTAATACCACCGTCCAAACTTATACCAATCCTTAAAACACCTAAATAACATTGAAACGACGAATCAACCACAGATTCAAGCCTTAGAACTCCAAAGCTCTAGAAATACGCTTTCGATCAAAAAGTCTATCAAAGCTCATCCGAATGACTTGAAATTTTTTCACACACATCATATTCAACATTACAGAGCTACTCCAACTTCGAGAATTCCATTCCAACCCTTGGATCAAAATCTCACTATTGAACTGGAAACTTCAAAATTTGACCTTTTGACATTTCAAGCCTAAATTAGCTATGAACCTCCAAGACATAATCCGAACATGCCCTAATCTCGAAATTACCCAATAGAGCTAACAGAACCATCAGATTTCCATTTCAAGGCAATCTTCACACTGTTCTAACTACGATCAACTTTCCAACGCTTAAGCTCCCATTTAAGGATTAAGTGTCCCAAAATTCTTCGAAACTTAAAACCGAACATCCCTGTAAATCAAAATAGCAGAAATAAACACGGGAAAGTAATTAATAGAGAATCAGAGCATAAATTCTTAAAATGAGCAGCCGGGTCATCGCAACCTATTGCCTTAATATTTTTGGTTGGATATAAAGACTGTTTCACAATTGGAGTAAACAACCTTGCTGCGTAAAATAATTTTATAGACCGCCTTATTTGGTCGCAAATATTTAACTTGTACCTACTTTTTCTGAAATATTTGTTGGGTTTGTAAGCATTAATATGTCATAAAAGAGGGTGAATGTGAAATTGAGGGAAATGAAAATTTTAAGTAAAATTTTAGTTCCCCCCCCCCCCCCATTGACAAAGGGATATTGTCCTATATTGGAAGAGGAAGAGGTTTTTGATCTCTTCTTCTAGCTCTTAAAGAGTTGAGAAGAAGTCAAGCCTCACAACGTCGTCGTCGCTCGGCTCGACGCTTCGGCTTCGATTTCGGTCAATTGATTGATTAACTTTTTGGACCAAATTGATTTGTTAGTAGTACATATTAACAGAAATGTTATTAAATATTCATTTTAATAATAGAATATTAATATTAACATTAATATTAAAATCCAACGGAACCGTTTTTAGTTGTTCATTTGTGTAACTAAAATTAAACTTCCCTCTTCAATCATGATTTATTATTGCATAAATTAGCCATTTGTGTTATAACAGTTATGCTATGGCTATTTTGCATAAACATCCATTCTGAAGAGTTGCACCTCTTCAGTTTTCAGCCCAACATTGACTATGAATACAAGTCCATCTCTCATAATTTTCATACAATTTTTTGAGTTCTCCTCCTTTCTTCTGCATTGTTTTATCTTCAAAGAAAGCAACAACAAGTGTGATTTTCTACCGAACTTTGTGTTCGATGAAACACTGGAGTTTGAAGTACTACTATACCAGTGTGTATTTTGATCTATTATGAGAGAAAATAATTCATAACTTTGGGTACTAGAAGTGGATTAAATTCCTTAAGGAAACACTATAAATTCAATGGGATCGAATTGACTTTTGTTTCATTTACATTTTCTATTTATATGTTATTTTATCATTTTCAGAATAAGTTTACAAATACAGTTTACTAACAAGCTTAAAGAATGTAATATATTTTCTGTTGTGTTATATTCATGTTTGCTTGTGTCATTCTTTTACAGAAATGACTAATGATAACGGAAACCAAGTTGTTTCGATGGTGACTGTCAATGTATCGACAAGCCAAACACCAGCATTGGCACCGGCGAAGAAACCTAGATAATTTTCTGGGATTGATTTCACTCGGTGGCAGCAAAAGATGTTCTTCTAGTTGACTACTTTAAGTCTATTGAAGTTCATCGAGGAAGATGTTCTTATTTTGTCTGATGAAACTCCACAGGATGAATGTTTTCTTGTGATTGAGGCGTGGAATTATTCTGATTTTCTGTGCAAGAATCATATTCTTAGTGGACCGGAGAATGATCTGTATAACGTCTACGGTGGTGCGGATACGTCAAAAGAATTGTAGACTGCGCTAGAAAAAAATACAAAATTGAAAATGCTAGGTTGAAGAAATTCGTTGCCGCAAAATTTTTGGACTCTAAAATGGTCGATAGCAAATATGCTATTACCCAAGTCCAGGAATAATTAATATTGATGTTGGAAGTAGTAGTTTTAGTATTTTTACTAATAGAATTTTCATTGAAGGTCTTGTTATCAATAAAGCATTCAAAGTAGCAACGATGATTGAGAATTTACCTCCTTTGTGGAAGGACTTCAAAAACTACTTGAAACACAAACGCAAGGAGATGTCCCTTAAAGATCTCATTGTTCGGTTGAGAATTGAAGAGGACACCAAAGCTGCTGAAAAAAGACGCCATGGAAACTCTACCATAATAGGAGCAAACATTGTTGAGGATACATCTCAAAATAAGAGAAAGAGGAATCAGGCTTGTAGACCTAAAAGAAACCCAAGCAAGAAGCAGTTCAATAGAAATTGCTACAACGGTGGTAAAGCTGGACACAAATCTACGGAGTGACGTGTGTTGGAAATCATTGATATGTGTTCTTTGGTTGTATTAGCATGATTTCCAAGTGCAGTTTTTGATGAATGACAAACAACGAAGTCAACTGTCAAACAACTATATTAGTGTATGACATATGACAAACAATGAAGATGCATTAGCAAACGATCAAGATGGTTGACGAATCAATGATGATGAATCAAACAATCAAGACTGAATGCCAAGAAGCATATTGATGAAGGGATTGCATAGACAAGCCAAGACGAGCTCAAGAGTTCTAGCTTTTGAAGACCCCAGACGTAGGTCGTTAGGTAGAACCAATGTAAGATCAACGTTTAAGTTATCTCGTCTTTTGGCTCAACATAGGTCATCATAAATATGCATAAAATCATTTTATCAAATCATAATCATCATAAACATTTGTGATATACTTCAAACAAAATGATTTTTAACGTTTTCATTTTAACCAAAATGGTTTTTGAAGTAAGTTGTCAATTCTGGACAGAATAGCCACATAATCGATTATGCTATAAGAATAATCGATTATGTTAAGTTCCAGCTTAAACTGGAAATTCCAGAACACAAGGATAATCGATTATGCTAAGTAGATAATCGATTATGCTTACAAGTCCCACAAGATAATCGATTATCTACTTAGCATAATCGATTATCCTTGTGACCGTTGCCTTCCAACGTCTAGTTTTTTTAACATTGAAAGGATAATCGATTATGCAAGTTAGATAATCGATTATGCTGAGCCAAAATCAGATTATTGTTTAAACGTTGGGCAACGGCTATATCACTTCCACACCCTATAAATAGAGGTCTTTGGAGCTGATTTTAAATGAACAACATCTCTCATTATTCGTGAACATATTGATAACATTTATACATCATATTTAGAGCTTTTGTTGAGCCATTTGAGAGACAACTTTGTGTTGTTCATAGAGCTTATATTGTATCTCTTTTCCTACTCTTCTTAGAGAGTTCTTGTTGTAAAAGAGAAAGGTTCTTGAGAAGACCATACCTTCTCATTGAGCGTTGGGTTTGCTAAGTACCTTCAATCTTAATGTGTGAAGTCAGCAAGGTGAAGTCTTGAGGTGAGGTATCCTCGAGCAAGTTGAAGTCTTGTAGAGCGTACATCTACGAGCAAGTGTAGCGGTTTGTTAGGCACCCGTAAGCTTAACGGAGTTAGTGTAAACTCGAGAGAGTCTCTCGGGAGACTGGACTAACCACACGTTGTGGTGAACCAGTATAAATTTGGTGTGTCCTCTCCTTACTCTTTTAATTACTGCACTTACTTTACTCCTGCAATTTTAATTCCGCAAAATTTATCGACATTCTTGTGCCTCACTATTCACCCCCCCTCTAGTGACGGGCATAAATCCCAACAGCTGGTATGAGAGCCTAACTCTCTAAAAGCCTTAACCGGTTGAGAGAACGTTCCATATATTTGTTGAGAATGTTGAACGCAGGAATGATGAGCGAAGGACACTCCACAATTAGGCCTCCACTATTTGATGGTACAAATTACACATATTGGAAAGAGCGGATGAGAATCTTCATCCAATCAAATAACTTTCGCCTGTAGCAAATCATCAAGAACGGTGAACAAATACCGACAAAGAAAGTTGGGGAAACCACGGTTCCAAAGGAGGAAGATGAATATAATGCCGATGACATCAAGAAGGTTGAATATAATGCAAAGGCCATCAATATGTTGCATTGTGCGGTGAATCCGGATGACTATCAGAAGATTTCTTGCTGCACAACCGCCAAGGAGATGTGGGATAAGCTTGAGGTCACTTATGAAGGTACGCCTCAAGTCCGAGAAGCAAGAGTTGATTTTCTAACACATGAATATGAACTCTTTAGAATGAAGGAGCCTGAAAGCATCGATGATATGTTTGATCGATTCTCAATGATCATCAACGATCTTCATGCTCTTGGGAAAGTATATTCGAACAAAGATCTTGTTCGAAAAATCCTGCGGAGTCTCACTCCCGAATGGCGTTCCAAAGCCAATGCCATCGAAGAGTCGATAGGAATCACGGACGTCACAGTTGATGGACTAAGAGGTAACCTCAAAACTTATGAAAGCACAATTCTTAAACCTTCATTTGGAGATGAGAAAAGTCCAGGTATTGCCTTCAAAGCCTCATTTTCTAAAAGAGTAGAAGTAAGTGTTTCGGAAAGCGATGATGATACTATTTCCAACGATTTAATTGAAAAGTTTTATAAGTTTATGAAGAAGGAAATGAAGAAGGAAGAACGAAGTCCTTCATGCCATAATTGTGGAAAACTTGGCCACACCAAGTCACATTGTCCAAAACCCAAGGACAACAAGAAGAAGAAACACCAAAGGCGCGTGACATGGGATTCGAAAAGCTCGGGTGATGAAACTGCCGCCCTATGCCTCATGGCCAACAAGGAAGAAGAGGTAAGTACTTCTAACTCTTAACTCTTTTGAAGAATTACAAGAAGCTTTTCAAGAATTATATGATGAATTGAAAAAGTCTTCAAAATCTCCAAAGAGGCCAAGGCTAAAATTAAAGTTTTAGAAGAGAAAAATAAATTTTTGGAAAATGACAATATTGATCTTAGAAATAAAATTAAGGAGATGAATAAAACTTCTTCAATTGATCAAAATTCTAATTGTTCATCTTGTGATTCTTTGAAATTAGAGAACATAGAACTTAGGAACACACTAGAAAAACGAAGTGTAGAAGATCCTAAAATTGTTGGAGAAATTAAGAAGAGAAAGCCCAGGAAGAATAAAAGGCCTAAAAAGAATAAGAATCATGATAGAAATGGCATTGCACAACCTAGAAATAATTCTAGGAATTTTGTTGATAAGCCTAGAATGAATCATGTTAGACCACCTAGAAATGACTCTAGGAATTTCAACTCTTCTAGGAATAATGACTTTAGATCACCTAGAACGTTTTTGGCTCAACCGAAACATATGCACAACCCAAATGTTATATGTCATTATTGCAGCCGGGTAGGACACATAGCACCTGTATGTTTTGCTAAACATAGGCACTCGTCTTTTGGCTATGATTATTATTTGCCTAACCCCCAAGGACCCAAAAGTACTTGGGCACCTAAAACCTATTTTTAGGTACATTTGCAGGTGTGCTTGAAGACTACAATGTTGTAGTAGATGCACCAAGCACGAAACCTTATTGCATCAAGGGGGAATTTTGGTTAGTTATCATTTTTGATAAAAACCTAAGAGTCGATATGTGTTAACAATTGGTATATTTTTTAAATAAATGATTCATGTTTTGATGATTATAACTCTTGTTTGTGTTAAAAATTAATAGTTGATATGGAAATAAGTAATATGTTTTGCTAACAATAACAATTGGTATCATTTTGATAAAAATAACATTTGATATGTTTCTTTTCTAACAATTGGTATGTTTTTTAATTATTTGGGCAATCTTCATCATGCATATTCCTCATTGTCTTTCCTATTTTATTTTTGACATTTGTATACACAAAAAGGGGGGAAGTGTCTAAAGGGGAAAGTAGCCTTTGTATACTCTCTTTTCGCTAATGCCAAAAGGGGGAAGAACTTAGGCGATATGCATTTAATAAGGGGGAATGTCTCCATCTTCTAGCATGCCTTAATTGAGGGGGAATATTCAATTAAGGGGGAATAGTTTGCATGACTTGTATGTTGAGTTATAGCATGAATTTAGGGGGAATCCTATATGCATCTCCTATTGTTTGTCATTATCAAAAAGGGGGAAATTGTTGGAAATCATTGATATCATTGATATGTGTTCTTTGGTTGTATTAGCATGATTTCCAAGTGCAGTTTTTGATGAATGACAAACAACGAAGTCAACTGTCAAACAACTATATTAGTGTATGACATATGACAAACAATGAAGATGCATTAGCAAACGATCAAGATGGTTGACGAATCAATGATGATGAATCGAACAATCAAGACTGAATGCCAAGAAGCATATTGATGAAGGGATTGCATAGACAAGCCAAGACGAGCTCAAGAGTTCTAGCTTTTGAAGACCCCAGACATAGGTCGTTAGGTAGAACCAATGTAAGAGCAACGTTTAAGTTATCTCGTCTTTTGGCTCAACATAGGTCATCATAAATATGCATAAAATCATTTTATCTAATCATAATCATCATAAACATTTGTGATATACTTCAAACAAAATGATTTTTAACGTTTTCATTTTAACCAAAATGGTTTTTGAAGTAAGTTGTCAATTCTGGACAGAATAGCCACATAATCGATTATGCTATAAGAATAATCGATTATGTTAAGTTCCAGCTTAAACTGAAAATTCCAGAACACAAGGATAGTCGATTATGCTAAGTAGATAATCGATTATGCTTACAAGTCCCACAAGATAATCGATTATCTACTTAGCATAATCGATTATCCTTGTGACCGTTGCCTTCCAATGTCTAGCTTTGAACGTTGAAAGGATAATTGATTATGCAAGTTAGATAATCCATTATGCTGAGCCAAAATCAGATTTATTGTTTAAACGTTGGGCAACGGCTATATCACCTCCACACCCTATAAATAGAGGTCTTTGGAGCTGATTTTAAATGAACAACATCTCTCATTATTCTTGAACATATTGATAACATTTATACATCATATTTAGAGCTTTTGTTGAACCATTTGAGAGACAACTTTGTGTTGTTCATAGAGCTTATATTGTATCTCTTTTCCTACTCTTCTTAGAGAGTTCTTGTTGTAAAAGAGAAAGGTTCTTGAGAAGACCATACCTTCTCATTGAGCGTTATGTTTGCTAAGTACCTTCAATCTTAGTGTGCGAAGTCTTGAGGTGCGGTATCCATGAGCAAGGTGAAGTCTTGAGGTGAGGTATCCTCGAGCAAGTTGAAGTCTTGTAGAGCGTACATCTACGAGCAAGTGTAACGATTTGTTAGGCACCCATAAGCTTAACGGAATTAGTGTAAACTCGAGAGAGTCTCTCGGGAGACTGGACACACCACACGTTGTGGTGAACCATTATAAATTCGGTGTGTCCTCTCCTTAATCTTTTCACTGCACTTACTTTACTCCTGCAATTTTAATTCCGCAAAATTTATCAACATTCTCGTGCCTCACTATTCACCCCCCTCTAGTGACGGGCATAAATCCTAACAGACGTGCTCAGAAGATAGACAAGAAGAAGGGTCAAGCAAACATGGTTGAAAAGCATGAAGATGTTGATGACTTGTGTGATATGCTTTCTAAATTCAACCTGGTGGGAAATCCTAAGGAGTGATGGATTGATTCTGGAGTCACTCACCATGTTTGTACTGTTAGGGAAGCTTTTGCTACATATACTCCTATTGGACCCGAAGAGGCGGTTTCTATGGGAAATGCTGCAACGGCAAAGATTGAAGTAAGTGGGTAGATCTTTCTGAAAATGACTTCTGGCAAGGTGGTGACCTTGAACAATGTCCTTCATGTTCCCGATATTAGGAAGAATTTAGTCTCTGTTGGGCTTCTTGTTAAGAATGGTTTTAAGTGTGTTTTTGTATCCAATAAGGTTGTAATAAGTAAGAATGAAATGTTTGTAGGAAAAAGGTTACATCACTGAGGGCCTTTTCAAGATGAATGCAATGGTTGTTGAGAATAATAATAAAATTTCAGCTTCGTCTTACTTATTTGAGTCATATGAATTATGACATACGTTTGGATCATGTCAATTATAAAACCTTCTGTAAAATGATTAAGGTGGAAGTATTGCCTAAGTTTAAAAACAACAACAACAACTACCCAGTATAGTCCCACAAAGTGGGGTCTGGGAGGGTAATATGTAGACGAGCCTTACCCCTACCCGAAAGGGCAGAGAGACTGTTTCCAATCGACCCCCGGCTCAGTGAAAGAAAGGAAAAACAAAAACAAAAACAAAAGAGCATTATTTACTCCAGTAGAAATAGCGTAAATAATTATCTTAACATAAGAGCCATAAATAAAATAGCATGCAATAATATCATACAGTAACTACCATAAATAACAACCATAAGAGAGACACACTCCAAAACACAAATCATCTATGGATAGCCCTGCCAGGCCTCACCAACCCCGGGTGATGAGTACAAAAAACTCTAGGAGCCCCTATCCTACAACCCTGATACTAGACCTCCAGACTTTCTTGTCAAGAGTCATGTCCTCGGAAACCCGCATTCTAGCCATGTCATGCCTAATCACCTCTCCCCAATACCTCTTAGGCCTCCCTCTGCCTCGCCGAACGCCGACAATCGCCAGCCTCTCACTACTCCTCACCGGGGCATCAGGACTTCTCCTCCACACATGCCCGAACCACCTCAGTCTCGCCTCTCGCATCTTCTCATCCACTGGGGCCACCCCACCTTCTCTCAAGTAACTTCATTCTTAATCTTATCTAACCTGGTAAGCCTGCACATCCACATGAGCATCCTCGTCTCCGCAACCTGCATTCTCTGAACATAAGAGTTCTTCAGTGGCCATCACTCCGCCCCATACAACATTGCAGGTCTAACCACAACTCTATAAAATTTCCCCTTGAGTTTCTGTGAAACTTTCTTATCACACAGGACTCCTGATGCAAGCCTCCACTTTGACCACCCCGCTCCTATACGATGAGTGACGTCCCCGTCAATCTCTCCGTCCCCCTGAATCACCGACCCAAGATATCTGACACTGTCCCTCTTGACGATGACCTGAGATCCAATCATCACGTCCCTGCCTACTTCGCTCGGCTCGGCACTAAACTTGCACTCAAAGTATTCAGTCTTAGATCTGCTTATTTTGAAACCCTTAGACTCGAGAGTTTATTTCCATACCTCTAACCTCTCAATAACACCGACCCTCGTCTTGTCTATCAAGACTATGTCATCAGCAAATAGCATACTCCAAGGTACTTCCCCTTGAATATGTCGGGTTAGAGCATCCATCACCAAGGCAAACAATAGGGCTGAGCGCTGATCCTTGATGGAGCCCCATAACTACTGGAAAATGGTCTGAGTCGCCACCCACCGTCCTAACCTAGTCTAAGCTCCATCGTACTTGTCCTTGATTACTCTGATGTAGTCTTCCAGCACGCTCTTTGCCTCCAAGAACCTCCATAGAACCTCCATTGGGACCTTGTCATACGCCTTCTACAAGTCGATAAGCACCATGTTTCGGTCCTTCTTCTTATCCCTGAACTGCTCTACCAGCTGCCTGACAAGGTGGATAGTTTCTGTAGTGGAGCGACCCGGCATGAAACCGAACTGGTTCACAGATATAGATGTCATATCCCTCACGCTCGCCTCGATCACCCGCTCCCAGAACTTTATGGTGTGACTTATTAGTTTGATACCCCTATAATTGTTGCAGCACTGAATGTCCCCTTTGTTCTTGTACAAGGTCACCACTGTACTCCACCTCCACTCATCCGGCATCCTTTTGGTCCTGAAGATCGCATTGAACAACCTGGAGAGCCACTCCACTCCTGACCTACCCATGCACTTCCAGAACTCCACCGGGATCTCGTCAGGCCCGGTCGCTCAACCCCTACGAATCCTACGCAAAGCCCCCATGACCTCCTCCGCTCTAATTCGCCTGCAGTACCCAAGGTCTCTATGTTGCTCTGAATGCCCCAACTTCCCTAGCTCTATGTTACGATCCCCCTCCTCGATAAGTAAGTCTCGAAAGTACGCCTGCCACCTCTGCTTGACTTGAGATTCCCCCATCAGAACTCTACCATCCTTGCCCTTGATGCACCTAACTTGGTCAAGATCACGTGACTTCCCTTCCCTTGATTTAGCTAACCGGAATAACTCTGTCCCTGCCTCTCTCCCCTAGTTCGTCGTACATGCGACCAGACGCCGCGTTTTTAGCTTCCGTAACCGCCAGCTTTGCTTCTTTCCTCACCACCTTGTTGATCTCCCTGTTCGCTCTCCGTTCTTCCTCGCTTGTGCTCCCTGCCAACTTAGCAAACGCCGCCTTCTTCACGTCCACCTTTCCTTCGACTACATCGTTCCACCACCAGTCACCCTGATGTCTGCCTGAATAGCCCTTAGCTACCCTGAGCACGTCCCGTGCTACCTCCCTAACCAAGTTCACCGTCTCTGACCACATAGCGTCCGCTGCCCCAGAACTTCTCCAAGCTCCGCCCTCAGCTAACCACCTCTCCAACTCCTATGCTTTCTGCTTAGTCAAAACACCCCATCTAATCCGCGGCAGTCCCCGAGCACCCCTCCTCTTCCTCTTCACCCAGAGACCGAAATCCATCACTAGGAGTCTATGAAGAGTCGAAAGGGACTCCCCCGAAATAACCTTGCAGTCCTTGCACATACCCCTATCGCTCCTTCTGAGGAGGAGGTAATCAATCTGAGTCATCGCCGCCAAACTCTTGAAGGTGACCAAATGCTCCCCCCTCTTCTAAAATGTCGAGTTCGCAATCAGAAGCTCGGAAGCCCTGGCGAAATCAAGAAGTGACATGCCTCCTCCGTTCCTAACCCCAAAGCCGAAGCTACCATGCAACTCACCATAACCACCAGCATCAGCCCCAATATGACCATTAAAGTCTCCTCTAATAACTATCTTCTCAGATTGGGGAATACTACTTACCAGATCATCCAAGCCCTCCCAAAAGCGCCTATTAGCCTCCTCGTCTAAGCCTGCTTGCGGCGCGTAAACGCTGATGACGTTGAGGACGCAACCCCCAATGACCAACTTAATAGACATTAACCTATCATTCACTCGCCTAACCTCGACCACGGACTCCCTTAGATCCCTATCTACCAAGATGCCCACTCCATTATTACCTCTCACGACCCCAGAATACCACAGCTTAAACCCGTCTCCATTCCTCGCCTTCGACCCTTTCCACCTAGTCTCTTGGACACATTCTATGTTAACCCTCCTCTTCTGAAGAACCTTCGCCAACTCAATGGACTTATCTGTGAGAGTGCCTAAGTTCCACGACCCAATCCTTAATCTATGAGCGTCTGCTACCCTCTTCCAACTCTTACCTCCCGCCCTACCCACAGGACCACTCCCTACCCCCTACTCACCATCGCCACCGCCCCCACCCCCCGAGGACATGACCTTACACTATCATCCCCCGCCGCGGCCACTATCCCTCTAACCGATTATGGAGACTAGTGACGCACTATAGAGGAATATGCAAAAGCTGCGAACTAGATAGCAACAGAGTAAACCTCACACGGAATGCTAGCTAAAATACATAAAAGGGTGTACAAAGTAAACAAGAGAGCGGGAGGTACCAACTCCCGGTGGAAAAACCCGAAAGTAGGCTTTGATGCGCCCAAGGTCAACTGCTACCGACTCTTGCATGTCCCGGTCGGTGTTGTTTAGGTCTTCACTCCCAAATGCCACGAACTGGCCTCGCCGCTGCGCCTAGTACCTAGTGCAAGTTTTCATGAAGCTTATCGGAACGTGTAGTTCTGTTGCATCCTGCGGAAAGTTTGAAAGTGTAGTCGCCGGAAGTACTGTAGCTTGCCGGAAATCCTCGCCGGAAAAATAAGGCACCTGTCCAAGAAAACAGAACACACCCACAAAAAGCTGAAGAGAGAATAGGAAGAAAAGAGCAGGGGTCACCAGAAAAATCGTCGGCGAAAAGCAAGAATTCAGAAAACCTAGAAAACTCGAAACGAAACAAGCTTTAGATCGCCAAATAAAGGCAAAATTGGATAGACTTATGGGATGAGAATAAAGAGAGGAAAATTTAATATGCTGAAACCATTATAACAAGCTTATAAATGTCAAAAACTTTAAAGTAAATCGCCAAATCTGGAAGCAGTAGCGTAAAAAGTGACAAAAATTCTGCTTGCTACAGTAATTTTGCGAAAGGAAAATTAAGATCCTGATCAATCGGTTATATATTTGAGGATAAAATCACTTGGGGTTTGTGCGCAATGAGAAGATGCTTCTTTTGACACCAAGTTTTCGAAAATCCACCACCAGACGCTGGAGTTAGGGCCGGAAAATGGTGACGAAAATACTACTCACAGAGAGAAGTGAGTTAAAAGGGATGGAGAAGAGAGAGAGAACTTACTTAGGGGGTCGCCGGAGGGTGAGGGAGGTCGCCGGAGGGGGAGGGGGAGGGGGGAGAGGGGGCTGGTGGGCTTGGTGAAATGTTAACGTTGGAGAGGAGAGAGAGAGAGAGTGTGTGTTTTGGACAGAGAGAGGACCTCAATATCAACTGTAGATGAAAGCATTTAGGCTCAAGTACTGCCTAAGTTTGAATGCGACAAATCAAAATGTCAAATTTGTGTGGAATCTAAGTATGTTAAACATCCTTATAAGTCAGTTGAAAGGAATTCAAATCCTTTAGACTTAATTTATACAAATATTTGCGACATAAAGTCAATACCATCTCACGGTGGAAAGAAGTATTTCATAATTTTTATTGATGATAGTAATTGATATTGATGTGTTTACTTAATAGTAAAGATGAAGCAATAGACACATTCTAACAATAGAAAAATAAAGATGAAACGCAAGATAACAAGAAAATCAAAATGATAATAAGTGATATGGGTGGTGAACATGATCTCCTTTTGGACAAATATGTTTAGAATATGGAATTATTCATCAAAAAACGGCCCCTTACATGCCCCAATCCAATGGGATTGCTGAAAGAAAGAATCATTCATTAAAGAAGATGATGAATGCATTGTTGTTAAGTTCCAGTTTGCCACAGAACTTGTAGGGGGAGCCGTTCTTACGGCTAACCGGATACGAAATCGAGTACCCCATAGCAGAACACAATTCATTCCATATGAAAAAAGGAAAAGAAGGAAACCCAACTTGAATTATTTTAAAGTGTGGGGGTATTTGGCAAAAGTACAAGTTCCTAAACCCAAAAGGGTAAAAATAGGACCAAAAACCGTTGATTTTGTTTTCATAGGATATGAGACCAATAGTAAAGCATATCAGTTTCTGGTTTATAAATCGTAAAACCCCGACATTTATAATGATATAGTAATAGAATCAGATAATGTTGAGTTGTTTGAAAATATATATCCGTATTAAAAGGAATGTGAGTTGATTGATGAAAGATCTAAACGACCTCGAGAAGAAACAAAAGAAAGTACATTTAATCAGGAGGATGCAAGACGTAGTAAACGTCAAAGAATGTCTACTTCATTTGGACTGAATTTTTTAACTTTCTTATTGGAAAATGAGCCTCGGACATTTAAAAAAGCTATGTCTTCTTCGAAATCATTATTTTGGAAAGAGGCAGTCAATACTGAAATAGAATCCATATTGAACAACCATACATGAGAATTGGTTGATCTTCCTCCTAGAAATAAACCTTTGGGTTCTAAATGGATTTTTAAGAGGAAATGAAAGATGATGGCGCTATTGATAAATTTAAGGCAAGACTTGTATTCAAAGGATATAAAAGACGAGAAGGTCTTGACGACTTTGATACATACTCTTCAGTTATAAGAATTACATCCATACAGATAATAGTAGCGTTAGCTGTAGGGTATGCTCTTGAAATTCATCAAATGGACGTTAAGACAACCTTCTTAAATAGAGATATAGAGGAAGAAATCTACATGGAATAACCCGAAGTGTTTGTGATTCTAGAAAAAGAAAAAAGGCATGTATACTTGTTAAGTCCCTTTACGGACTAAAACAAACACCCAAACAATGGCATGCAAAAGTTGACCAAACAATATTGTCAAATGTTTTTAAGATAAATGAATCCGATAAGTATACATTAAAAATATTCCAAATCACATAGTCATTGTTGACTTATATATGGACGGTATGTTGATAATGAATAATGACATTGCCAACATAAATGCTACTAAGCATATGCTAGCTAGCAAGTTTGATATGAAGGATTTAGGAGTTGCTGATTTAATTCTAGGGATTAAGATCCATATGATTCCTAAAGGTCTGGCATTTTCACAATACCCTTATATTAAGACAGTACTTGAAAAGTTCAAGCATTTAGGGTTTAAAGTTGCAAAGACTACAATTGACGTGAATCTTGCATTAGTAAAGAACAAAGGCCAAATCATATCACAATTGGATTATGCTTGTGTATTGGGATGATTAATGTACATCATGAATTGTACACGATCAGATATATCTTGTACTATAAGTAAATTGAGCCGATACACGACCAATCTAGGTCAATCTCATTGGATGGCAATAAAACAAGTTTTGGGATATTTAGGACATACCCAGAGCTTTGCTTTGTACTATAGTAAATATCCTGCGGTGATTAGGAATATTGTGATGCAAATTGGATCACCAGGTCAGCTAATCCAAAGTACACAAGTGTATATGTATTCACTATTGGTGGAGGAGCGGTATCTTGGAAGTTGCCCAAATAAACTTGTATTGTCCGCTCTAAAATGTAGGCTGAATTCATAGTCTTATATAAAGTCAGTGAAGAAGTTGAATGGCTCCGGAATTTTGACCGGGGAAGACATTCCATTCTGGCCTAAACCGTGGCACCAATATGCCTACATTGTGATAGTCAAGCGGAAATTGGAAGGGCTGGGAGTGTTTGTATAATGGTAAATCTTTTCATATACGACGAAGGCATAAAACCGTTAGGCAATTACTCTCTAGAGGAATTATCACGATTGACTATGTAAAGTCAAGTGATAATCTGTTGAATCTACTTAAAAAAGGCCTAACTTGAGAGGTAGTTGAGAGATCATCAATGGGAATGGGACTATGGCCGAGAACAAGTCATTTTGGCAGTAACTCTACTTAGAAGACTGGAGATCCCAAGATCTGGATTCAAGGAGATCACACAGTCATTAATGACAGTTCAACATTGTCAACTAAAATTGTGGTCCATTCTCTTGATGAGACAATGTTCAGTACCACGGATAAAACATTAAGGTTTTTAATGATTTTTAAATTTGATACGGGGTATATCAAATAGGTTATCTATGGGATGAAATGTTTAGGAATCACCTACGTAAGTGTGAAGTGTTAGCTACTTCAAGGAGAATTTTATAAGGCCAGTTCTCTACGCACTTATGAAACTAAGCGGTGTTCATGGCTGAAATGAATACAACAATGAGAACTAAAGATGGTGAAAGGTTTGTTGTGTGACCTAGAGTTGGCTAGTTGACACCAAAGTTCGACGGTTCAAAGATATCAAAACTACCCATTGATCGTGTATATCCGATATAATCTCACTACTGAAAGTTCAAAGGAAATCTACTTATCTAGATGTAGTTAATCCTTGCTTGTGAATCACACTTTTTTTCATGCATATTTCCGTGAAATAACCATTACATATTCATGTGGGGGATTGTTGGGTTTTAAGCATTAATATGGCTTAAAAGATGGCAAATAAGAAATGGATAGAAATGAAATTTTTGAGTAAAATTTTAAGTTCCCCCCATTGACAAAGGGACATTGTCCCATATTGGAAGAGGAAAAGGTTTTTGATGGGTATATAAGCAATTCCTCTTCTTCTAGCTCTTACAGAGTTGAGAATAAGGCAAGCCTTGCACCGTCCTCGTGTCGCTCGCTCGGCTCGGCTCCAGCTTCGGCGTCGGCTTCGGATTCGAATTCGAATTTGTATTTGGATTTGGATTTGGATTTGGTCAAATGATCGATTGATTGACTGATTAATGTTTTGGACATAATTTATCTTCTAATAGTAAATATTAATAGAAATGTTATTAAATATTTGTTTTAATAACAAAAAATTAATATTAAAATCCAACGGAACCGTTTTTAATTTTTCAGTTGTGTAATTGAAAGCTAAACTTTCCTATTTAATTCCCAGTTTATTTGTAATGACCCGACCGATCGTTTTGAGTTTTTTGCACTTTGATCTCCAGTTACCGGGCATGACTTGCCCCGTGTAATAAATTATGACTGATGTAGATCGTTGGTTTTGATTTTCAAAAAAATATCGGAATGAATTTGAAAGAACAGTCTCAGTTGAAGGCTTTAAATTTGAAAGGTTTGACCAAGAGTTGACTTATTTGTATATGAGCTTGGATCAGAATTTATATGGTTTGGTTAGATCTGTTAGGTGATTTGAGACTCGGGAGCGTGATCAAAACTCATTTTGGAAGTCCGTGGAAGGATTTGGCTTGAATTGTCAAAGTTAGTATTTTTGCGAGTTCCGGTTGATTGGTAAGATTTTGATCCGGGAGTCTTAATGGAATTCTGGGAGTTGCTATAGCTTTGTTGTGTGATTTTGAATGTGTGTACAATATTTCAGGTTATTCGAAGGTGATTTGGTTGGGTTTTTGATCAAATGCGTGTTTCGGAAGTTCTAGAAAAACTTAGGCTTGAATTTGATGGTTTTTGATGTTGTTTGAAGTGTTTTGATGATTGGAACAAGTTTGGATGATGTTTTAGGATGTATGGGTACTTTTGATTTGAAGGGTTTTTCATTTCTAACTTCGGACTTAGAGTATTGTGGGCAATTATGAAGAGGGGTTTCAAGGAGCTTCGATAAGGTAAGGATTTTGGACCTAAGACACAATCCTATGGTATTATTACAGGAATTAAGGTTAAAAAACTAAGAAATCAAAGACTAAAAATGGCGGTTTAGGGCTTGAACTTAAGAGATCATAAATTAATGATTTGACAGGTTAATTGAACTCCGATTCTTGTGATTGATATGTATAGACTCGTGGTGAGATAAGGAAGCTAATGATGTGAAAATATTTGAGTTTAGAGAAGCGGGCATGGGGCTCGGGTTTTATCAATTTCGGGAATTTTGATATTTTTCGATTGTTTTCGCTTGGGCTTTTTTATCTTAGCATATTGTGATGTATTTGTTCTGACTTTGGAAGATTCGACGTGCGTGGAGGCCGATTTGAGGGGAAAAGGCATCACATGCTAGAGATTTCACCGGTTCGAAGTGAGTAATGATTGTAAATGATGTTCTTAGGGTTGGAGACCCCATATTGCACATCGTAGTGCTATATTGAGGTGACTTGCACGCCGGATAGCGAGCGTGGCGTAGAGCATCATTGAGGATCTTATCGTGTATTTGGCTAGAACTTATTTGTTATCATCATGACTTGGGATAATTTTCATATTTGGGCTTCATGCCAATTATTTGAAACCCTTCGGGGATAATTGTTAATATTTTCTCACTGTTTTGATTTTATACTTGAACTCAGTCATGTATTTTCTACTGTTTTCAAAATATCAGCCAAATTTACTCTGCTTTAACACTTGAAATGATATTCCAAATAAGATTTTGGGCTGAGCATCATATTTATTGTTGCCCGAGTGACTTATGTGATTTTTTTCGATTGAGTGAGGCCGAGGGCCCGTATTGTGAGGTACTTTTGCATCAGACTGCACGCCACAGCAGCAATATGTATATATATGGATCGGAATACACGCTGCACAAGTGTTATACCGATATTGATATGAGGTCGAGGGTCTAGATTTGATGCCACGAGATGGCTTGATATTTTGCTTGGGCCATAAGGGGCCCCTCCTAGAATCTGCACACCCCTAGTGAGCGCAACCGACGATAAATGGGTCGGGCTGTACGTCACAGTGGTATGTGGATCGGGCTGTGCGTCGCAGCGGTACCTGCACTATTTTATGTGTGTACTTGTTCAATTGTCTGCCATTAGCTGTAGTTGTGCTATTTCGTGTGATATCTACTTGATTACTTGGCATTTTCTGTTGAGTGAGTGTTGCGCCCGAGGGGCGGATTTCCATGCTTATCTGCACTAGTTGTCTTGCACTCATTTGCATAACTGTTTGAAAAAGTCATTTTCAAAAGAGGTTTAAACTGAGCTAAGGCATTTTCTAAAATTTCACAGCTTCATTGTTTTTCTCAAAAGGTTTTACACTGCTTCTATACAGCATGATGATTTTCCTTATGTGATTTCTTATTACTCAGTTATTATTTACCTTTATTACTCACTAAGTTGGAGTACTCACTTTACTCCATGCATCTCGTGTGCAGATGCATGTATTTATTCACCCGGTAGCGGGTTTTGGCTGATTGGAGGCAGAGCTATAGAAGTTTAGCGAGGTGACTACAAGCGTTCGCAACACCATTTCCTCTCTCTTTTGTTCATAACTCTTGTTTCTTGTATTTTTAAACCTTGTAGAACTGTATTCACACTCTAATAGATGCTCGTGACTTGTGACACTCTGGTTTTGGCTGTATTGAGTTGTACTCCCTCTAATTATTATTATTATTATTAAATCATATTTAGACTGTTTATGAATTGTTGAATTGTTAAAAAGGATGAATTGAGTTTAGTTGGCTGGCCTTGTCTCGATGAGAGGCGCTATCACGACCGAGTATGGGTTTAAGGTCGTGACATTATTATTACATAAATTAACCATTTATGTTATGATATTATGCTATGGCCATTTTGCATAAACAGCCATTCAGAAGAGTTGCAGCTCTTCAGTTTTCAACCCAACATTGGTTATAAATATAAGTCCATTCTCTCAGAATGTCTATACGATTTTCTGAGTTCTCCTCCTTTCTTTTGCGTTGTTTTATCTTCAAAGAAAGCAACAGTAAGTGTGATTTACTACCGAACTTTGTGTTCGCTGAAACATTGGAGTTTGAAGTAACATTACACCAGTGTATAATTTGTTCTATCCTGGGAGGAAATAATCCATAACCTTGGGTACTAGGAGGGAATTAAATTCTTTAAGGAAACACTATGAATTCAGTGGGATCGGATTAACTTTTATTTCGTTTATATTTTCTGTTTACATGTTATTTTATCTTTTCCAGAATTAGTTTATAAATGTAGTTTACTAACAATATTTAGTTGGTGCCTAATTTTTCGAACACTTCAGATGCTGCTTTTTCCATGCTTTGTGTTTCTTCCGTCTTTTCCTTCTTATGTAAAACCACTATGGAAGAGTTATAGCTTTCTTCCTCACCATTTCATTACCAGATTTTTCCATATTCTTCTTCTTCTTCTTCTTCTTCTTCTTCTTCTTCTTCTTCTTCTTCTTCTTCTTCTTATTCTTCTTCTGTAAAAGCCCCTGTGACGACCCCAATTTTCCGCCGTAGGATGTCATGATGACACCTAATCTCTAAGAGTAGGTAAGTCTGGCACATGCAGATTTAATACAGAATTGAACTATTTACTTATTTATCATAAACCATTAGTTGACATACATAGCTGCAAGCGGCCAATAGTTATATATTTCCCAAAACCGGCAGTACGAAGTCATAAGCACTACTAAGACATACTATTATTTCTAAACACAAAACCGGTTTAAGTTACAATTTAATAATAGCATAATAAAGTAAGATAGTGATTCCGAGACCTACGAACGTCAAACAAACATACCTTGAAGACTCATGACGCGTAGACACAACTCTCAACAACACAATCAGAATACCTGAATCTGCACAAAAATATGCAGAAGCATAGCATGAGTACACCACAACGATACCTAGTAAGTATCAAGCATAACCTCAGTAGAGTAGTGACGAGGCTAGGTCAAGACACCTACTAGACATAGAAACATGTTCAAGATATATATAAGCTAACCATGGAAAGAACATCAATGTAAGACCAACGGCGAAAAAATCATTGATTTACAACCAATAATGAAGTAATACAAATATAAGTGGCAGCAAGTAGCAAATGACAAATAAAGAAGTAACATAATCAGAACATCGATGAGATGTACATGAATTCAAATAAGGAAAAAATGGATGTCAACTCAAAAAATCAAATCTCTCCCAATGCATGGACTTAAAACAAGAATTATCCTGAGACACCATACCTCATAAACCAGAAGTCATGAACTACATTTTCAAAAATCTTACACATGTGGTACCTCGTGCCCACAATAACAATCACATTCACACGGTAAAGCCCACATGCTACCATGTACTTTACAACCATGATAAATATTAATTTAGATGACCGAAAGATATATTTAGATACCATAAAATATAATACTCCCTTCATATTAAATGAGCTACTTTCCTTTTTTGTCTGTTCAAAAATAAATTATACTTTTCTAAATTTGGAAATAATTCAACTTTAAGCTCTTTGTTTTACCCTTTTTGCCCTTAATAAGAAGCTTTTATAGCCACACAAATGGTATGGCCCCACAAACTTTTTACCCCTTAAACTTTTAAGACCACAAGTTTCAAAAGTCTTCTTCTTTTATCTTAAGCTCCGTGTCGAGTCAAACTAGCTCAAACAATATGAAAGGGAAGGAGTAATAAACTGAATAAAATAAGGTGTCAAATGAAGTAATGAGTTTATTTAGAAATCAAGTAAAGTATAATAATATACAGTCTGTACAAAACAAATTATAAGAAGGGTTTAGTTTAGAAATAAATAAAATTGAGTAAAAGTATCATTTTAAACAAATCAAAACATAAGTTAAATTAACGAATTAAATACAAAATTCGTTAAAGAAAAACATGATAACACGTTTAATTAAGGCAAACTTCTAATAAGGCGATGAGTATAATTTGAGAACCCAATTAAGTGAAAGTGCGATAATCATTTAGAATAATAAGGCACTGAGTGAGATAACACGTTCTATCTTAAGAGGCTCATCGAATAAAGCATGTTAATAATCCTTTTATTTAAACCATTATGTTTTCAACAACTCAAAAGAATATAATATAGTGACTCCACACTATTAAATTCATATTGACAGTAAATTCACCAAGTTATATCGAAGGTACAAAATATCATATTAAAACAAGGCAACAAATCATGTAAAATGCATGACTCAAACAAGAAACCACAATTGTTCCAACACCAAGATAACAATGAATAACCAAAACATAATCAAAATGCCGATGAATGATTGAAGGAAAAGCAATGACGGTTCAAATCAACAAGTTGTTCCAACATGGAATGTAAAATTAAAATCACAACTGAGGTACCGCCTCGTATTCCCATTTCACAATTTCAATCACAATCTTTCATTATTTCATTGCATGAGCCTTAGGTTTAGTTTGAAAATTATATTTCCTGAAATAGCTACACGCGTTTTAACCCACCCTATCTCACCGTGTGTCTTCAAGTAGTTCCTCAACTAGAAAAACGCGTATCAATCCCACCTTATATCTTACCGCATGTGTATCAACCCCTAGCCTTATACTACCGCATGTGTATCAATATCACAGCACAATCATAACTCGCACCACAAGTGCCCATATGCAACAACTTGCCACAATGTCACCAACACCAATATTTTCATAACAAATACCCCATGGCTCAACCACAATGTGTCCAAGAATTTCAAGAATAACAAAATGAATGAGAATTCTCAACAAGGAAAGGTATATCAACAATTAAAAACTTCGCCTCAATGTGATAACGGATATTACAACTTCAACACCAATAACTCAACAAGATGTAATTTTATGAAATAACAACTTCAATTAGAAGTGATTCAATAATTAAGAGTTAAAAAGAAAATAAGGATGACAATAACTTCAAGTAAAGTATATAAGATTAAATAAGCAAGTAAGAGGCAAAACATGTGCTAACAACGTCAATAGAATATGTAAGAGTATATTAACAATGAGAGAGATAACATGTTATGTCATATTAATTAAAGGAATGGAAAAAGTCTAGATAATGTAAATCGATCAAATACCATATATAGCCCGTGTACCCACTTGTCACCTTGCGTACATGACTTTCACAAAACACAAATAACACAATCAATCCAAATCCTAAGGGGTAGTTTACCCCATACAGATGCAAGATACTTACCTCAATTAGGCCAACACAACTCTCCGAAATAGCTTTTCCCCTAATAGAAAACCTCCACTTGGCTCAAATCTAACAAAAAATGACTTAATAACATCAAACAATGCAAGAGAAACCAATTACAATAAATAAAACTATGCTCTTTATAGTTTCTCCAAAATGTCAACATAGGCTCGCCTTGAATTTCGAATCCAAGCTTACCCGAGTGGAGACCGAACAAAAATAAGCTCACACAAATAAAAACCGGCTCAATAAGAGCTCGATAGCTCAACTAATTTTCCACCCATCGCTCTTGAGTGTTCAAAACCCAATAGTCCAACCCACGCTAGATGGGTCCCATATCTCCCGAAATACTACTCCAAAGCTAACCAAATTCAAGTATTTTCTCCTAATATAGGAGAACAAAACCCCAAAAGGAATCAAAACTTGTTTTTAATTTTTAAAAATTAGGACATAACCCTAGGTCTTGATTTACAGAATTAAATGAGTGTTCAATTGAAATCATAGATTAAAGCTTAAACCAAGGAAATGAATCAAAAGAAACTACTTAGGTTATAGTTTAGACCTTACCCATGGAAGAAACTTGAAGAACATCCTTGAGTTCTCCCAATCCCAAAATTTCAAGATGAGAAAAACTCCAACAACATAAATAGTCAAAAATAGCCATATCTTCTGCCTCGTTTCTTGTACTAAATAATTCCGAAATTTGCTTTTGATGCCTCCAATGGATTTCTCATAAAATTCCAGCCAATTTTGGATTTTGAAGCACTCAATTTGACCTTATAATAAAGGAGATATGTTGGTTCAATATTTGAAAATAGTGAAAAATCTAAAATACTAATTCAATGGCAATTTCGTAATTAATCTGAAAAAACTAGCAACCCAATTCTTAGTAAAATGATCATAAATTCCTCATACGATGTTGAAACTTGATGATTTCAGTTGCTATGGTTCAAAAATTATGACACGTATATAAGGATTTAATTGAAACATGAATCAAAGGACGTTTTCTCAATATGATAACCTTTATGCTCATGTCAGCATAGAAACAGAAAACAATCACCATATAGCTCAAACTTATCCAAAACTAATCGGAATTTAACAAAACTTTGTGGACATGTCCAAAATCATCGAACAAACTTATTAGTGTAATAAAAACCCGATTTCGAGTCTGTTTACCCCAAAGTCAAACCTTGGTCAAGTCTTCTAACGTAAAGTTTCTAAAATGAGAATTATTCTTCCAAAGCAATCCCAAACCACTTGAATATTGAAACCAACCATACACGCAAGTCATAATACATAATATGAAGCTACTCAAAGTCTCAAACCATAGAATGGAATGCTAAAGCACAAAACAAATTCAAACTACTTAAGTCATGGAAACCAAATGAAATCAGTCGCAAACTCTATCAAGAAACCACCTGAAAATACCATGGTCCATCTCCAAAGCCAAAATTGGATGACCACACATTATCCATCCACTACCCAATCATAGCTCTACCAGGTTTGAAGTTTTGCATTATATCTCCTGAAGTAGTGTCTAGAATATGATAGAATTTCACACCTGATTCTGAAGTTGCATTGAAGTGCAAAGGCTGCTCAACCCTAAGGTAGCTAAAGCCAATGCTTTAGGCCCTAAAAAATATAGGTCCCTAAATATTAATCATATTACATATACAATATATATTTAAATTATTACTCATATTAATTTTTTATATTGGTAAGTAAATTCGTTGATCAAGCATTTGCTATATCTATAATCATTATGATATAGTTCCGAATATTATGCTTTTATCAAGGAGAATTTGTTTAAGCTATATGTCACGACCCCAATTTCCCTCCATAGGATGTCGTGATGACACCTAGTCTCTAAGACAAGGTAAGCCGATTACTAACAATGATTAAGCAAGTTATTAACAATGATAACTTGAAACATCATTTAATATAAGAGCCGAGACAAAAGCGGAATAAGCCTACGCAACAGTAATCAAAATAACTTCCCAAGACTGGTGATAGTGAGTCACGAACTCTAGTTGAATACAAGAAATAATCTCAAAGATCGAAATACAATATTTTTCAAATGGAAAATTCGGTACAATGCAAGGAAGAGACCCAAGAGACTGCGATGACCACGAAACTCTACCTTGAATTCTCGCGATCAACAAGCTAACTTTGTCGGGTCTGATATCTCCAATACTTGGCTCGGCGCAAACAATATGCAGAAGAATAGTATTAGCACACCACGGTCGGTACTCAGTAAGTATCAAGACTAACCTCGGTGGAGTAGCAACGAGGTACAAGTCAAGACACTCACTAGAAAAAATAACCTGTGCAGAATAGAAATATAAAGCTAATAATGGAATGAAAAAAGCAGCAAAATAACAACAAAACCAACATGTGATATAGAGAATAAAGTAATAAGAACACCGTGAAGTATCATTAACTCCAAATATGTAAGGCCCCAAAAAATTTTGCTAAGTAAATTATGATTTTCTGGTGCCATGTAGGCTAATTATAATATTTTATGTGCTATTAACATGATGGGCATCAACTGGATTTGGAAAATAAGGGTATAAGTCTAATAATAAGTAATGTGGCGTCTAATGAGAGGCCTAAGTCTTAGTCAAGTTAGAAAATTTCATAATGGGCTAAAACTCAAAATGAGTTTGCACAAGTCAACACTTTGAACAAGCATATCTAATTATGTATAAGGTTTTATGTGATGAACAATATATAATATGAAAGGTCTTGGAGTCTATCTTCCAACGCTTCAACCGTTTGTCATTTGGACATTCCTACACAAAGTTATGATCAAATTACCAAATGCTGGAAAAATGTGATCTTTTGTCAGATCTGTGATCGCAAAACCATTATGCCGTCCGCATAATTGATCTATGATCACAAATTTGGTTGTATATTGGACCAACATATCGTAGTTCTAGGAATTGAGTTTTGCAACGCATCAGCGGCCAGCATACCCATTCTGCGGTCCATTATGTAACCGCAGACAAGAATTCGAAGGGTTAATCTTCATATTTTCATGACCCGACCCCATTTTAATATATAGGCTTTAGGATTTTATTTGGGGAGATGTTATGATGATTTTAGAGATAGTTAAAAGAAATATTAGACAGAGAAGGAAGGAGCCTAACGTTCTAACCATTCAATCTTCCATCAATCTTTAAAATCAAGGAAACCAATCACAAGATCTTCATCTAAGAGATTGGGATTGCTAGAATTTTCGGAACCTTGTAGTAACTTAAGGAAAGCTTAAACAAGGTATGTATGTCTAAATTCTTCTTAGAAATTGAGCTTCCATGGTGTCCCTGCATATGTTTTAAGTACGAAATTTGATTTATGTAGTATTTGTTATTTCAAAGAATTTGGTGTTGCAAGAATATATGTGAAAGGTGTGTCTCAATGTGTTTAATGTGCTATTCTTGGTAAATTGGGGATATGTGAAGAATGTGAACTATATGCCAAATGTCCTATTGTTTAAGTCAAGGTTAAAGTGTGATTATTATGCTGAAACATGAGATCCTCTCTATTCTTATAACTTAAATTACTTTTGTATGTGCGCATTATCTTGAATTGCAAGTTTGATGTTGAAAGTGAAAGTGATGTGGAATGTGAGTTGTGAAATGTGGCCTAGTGCCAAGTATGATATGATAATTATGGCCCTAAGTGCCTATGAATTGATATATGTAAAGTAAAGATTGAAATGAAATTGTGATTGAGGCAATGTCTTGGTATGACGGCTTCGTCGATCAGACCGTGATCGGACGCCATGCTATACACATGGTGGTAATGTATTGATATTGAAACCAAAAAGTAAGAGTGAAGTTGTACGTCTCAAATGAGACGACTTAGCTGATCTGGCCGTGATCGGACACCATGTTATACACACATGGTGGTAATGTAATAATAATTGAATCTAGAAAGTGAGAATGAAATAAAGATAGCGTCTTGGTAAGACGTCTTAGTCGATCGGGCTGTGATCGGACTCCCCTCAAGAAAGCAATGGTATTGTGAATGATGATAAACAATATTAAAATCCCCAAACTAAAGCCATGTAAATTATATGAAAGCTATGTGATTCTGTTTATTTGATAATATACTTGTGATTTCTTTGTCCTTGTATGGTTGTTCTTTCTAACCAGATGGTGTTTAGTTATACATACTAGTGCTATTCGATGGCACTAACGTCCCTTTCTCCAGGGGTGCTACGTCTTTAAATAAATGTAGGTGTTTCTATAGCAGGCAATGTTGGTCGCACCTAGTGTCACACCTTCCTTTCACCTGACTTGGTGAGCCCCACTTCATTTCGGGGTCTTGTTTCATCTGTTTATCAATTACTTTGTATTTTGATGTATATTCGCAGCCTTGTTATTTCCATATTATCTTCAGTTGTATTTAGCGGCTCCGTAGACAGGTTGTGGGTGGAGTTTGATAATGGGGAATTGAATTAGAAATATTGATATTTGGCAAAAATGTAAAAAACTTGTAATATTTTTGGAAATTATGAATGAAGTTTCTAAGGGAAATGAAATGGAAGTCGTTAATGATATATGTACAAAATATGATTAATGAAGTCCATCCTCTCCTTATTCATGAATTAGTTTGGGTAGAATGACACTTAACAGGTTTGCTCAGTCAGACTTACTCGGTTGAATGCCGGTCCCGCTCCTCAGTTTTTGGGGCGTGAAAAACTTGGTATTAGAGCATAAGTTTTTAAAATGTCCTAAGATGTCTCGGTGTCGTGTCTATTAGAGTCCTTCTTATCGGTGTGTAGTCGAGTACATCTATAAGATGGAGGCTATTTGGACATTTAGTAATTTTATCCTTCTATGTTACTCTAGATCGTGCAGTAGAGCCCAGGATAGGGATGCTAATTTCCTTGCTATGTCTTATTCTCCAGATGAGTGACCCCTACCATAATCCACGAGTTTGAAGAATTAAGGAGGGAATGACCCCACCATTGAATCTGAGGGAGATTAACCAAGTGTTTGTTATGAGAATGTATCGAGCCATGGAGGGATTGGTAGAACTCGTTGCTAAGAGGAGTACCCTTGTTCCTATTAATATCACTGCACCACCTGGTAATGTAGTATATTTGTATGTTACCAACTTGCGTTAGGGATGTGGAGTCGAGGGGCATCGATTAAGTTATTGCCCTCTCAATCTAAAGTCACCAATAAGTCACTCCCTAGTACAACATTATTAACAACACAAAAATTTTACTCATTGCATGTCTACATACTTATTGAAAAGTCCCCATAAACATTGTCTTAGTAAGATTTAAGTCACAAGAACTTGTGTGTACCTACTCCTTGAAGGAGACGTATTGTTCGTGAATCCATTCTATCACAAATTCTCTTTTTACATCCTCTTATGGAATTATGTTCTATAAATATGTCCTTGAATGGAGTTATAACTTTAGGATTAACACTTCCTGCTTTCTTTCCTAAATTTTCAACAGGGGACTACATCCGATGAATTTGTTACAAAATATTTTTCTGGACAACGTCTTCTCATTTATGCCTATGCGTTCACCGTCGTAAAGTTTACCGATGTGGTGTCAAGTTCCATGTAAATCATCCTAGTGTTGCGATCCTTCTCAAGTCACTCTTTTATTCGCTTGTGTATATGGCTTATGTGGTTTGAACAATCACTCTACTCTCTTGCGAGTATCATCATGAAAGCTTCTCAATGTCTAGCAACATAAGAGAATACCTTAACACCTATCACATGAGTGCATGTCAATCGAAATGGTCACCGTGTGCATATAGTCTCTTTGAAAATTGAGATCCTTACATCCCCATCATAGGAAGATCTTGTGTCGCCATCTTAGTATAGCTTTTATGTCCACTTGGGACATCCCGTAGTAAGTAGATCACTTTTTTCTTAGTACGGTGGTTTCCCGTGGCATGGTCGTGTATTGCAGTTGGGAGTTAATATAACAGAAGCATGTCCAGTTCATAACAAATGTTTAATCTCTCTTTACACCTCTAGAACATGTGATAATTGTGTTCCTTGGTTAGTGAATTCATTGTACTAGTTTCCCCACACTTGTTCGATAACCATGAGATAACACATCCTTCTATGAGCCATTCTAACACTTCCTTTATCGTAAGGACCCTTACTATGCTCTCCGTCAAGGCCAAGCGCACCTTTGGAGATTATCATAGCACAATGCCTATTTCTCCTGTTTTATGTCTTTCATTAGAATCTGGGTATTTCTCAAGTCAAAATCCATGGAGAATTCCTTATGAACATCTGCAAACCTTCCATCATTATTTTATACTATCTCATTGGGTTCCCACCTCACTTCAAGTTCATCAAGGGTTGATAGCATGCCGCAATTGCTGAGATTGAATTATCTCCTTTCGATAGTGGATTATCTACATATGTGCTAGTCCAACGATATGCTTATCAATATAACTCTCGCCTTTTGGTTTTCGGTTGAATAAGGAGCAATACACTAAGTAACACATTTATATGTCAAAGCCTTTCTCTCAGTCAAGTCTTATAGCATCTCCCAATGTGGCCTGTAATAGCTGCTTGTGTAAAAGTGCATTTTAATGCTTCATTATGAAGTAGAGTTGCTAAACATAATTGGATTTTTGAATTTTGGAGCTATACATCACGTGACTTCATACATAGATCTTCTTTCAGAAATTTAGCTTCTCGTAATCCCTTTATATTACCACTCTTCCTAGTGGTTACAATATAAAGGTTACTTCCATAGGCTCTCTCACTTTCTTTTCATTTATTTGCTCTGGTTGTCCATGTGACTAAATAACCTAGGTTACTTTCCCCCCATAAGTGCATTAAGACATCTCATTCTTTCAAACTTACACATATGGTCACTTTGAGGGCTTGTTATATACCAACTCGTAATGGTAAGTACTTTCTCGCTATTGTTAATGATTTTCTAGGGCTATGTTGGCTTGTCTCATAGGTTCCAATAGTAATAATTTCCCCTAAGTTCAAGCTTATATTGCCATAATTTCGAACCAAAGTGCGTCCCCTTTTCAAAAGTCTTAAATGGGTCAGATTGGATGGTTACGTGGCCTTCTGCTCACTCGGCTTCGAGGATTATTGACAACGTCATTGTCATGTGCTGGAAATAATGCTACCCCCTTAAGGAGGACATGAATTTTAATTGTCCTTCTTCCCGGAGCGTTACGCCAACCATTAGAACGTCTCTAAGCAATACATGATTTCACCCCTATGGTAGGAATTCCTAGTTATGTGGTTTCGCTCATGAAAGGTTGAGATTAGATACCTATAGATTTTTGCATATATCATGAACATATTGATATGGAAGACAAGTTATCATAGCTTTAATTCTCTCATGTAGGGTCATTTATCAGGTAAGGTTCGGCTGTTTGCAATATGATAATCTTATAGGTGTTCAACTTCTTTTCATCCTCATAGGCATGTGGCAAAGATTCCTTGTGTTAGTTAATGTTAGGAGTGTAATTCAACTTCATGTATTTTGAAACCCATATCGCATTCAAGGTGCTAGAGTATTCTAATTCTTGATAAACGGATTTTCCCTACACTCCAGGAGACAATTGGGTCACGTACTTAAATATTCCTCCTTAGTGATTCATATTGCCAATGTACTAGTTATCCATACGCCTCACTTGTCTAATAATGGATGTCGTCACAATGATTAACCATATCAGTATTATTAGTAGTAATCTTTGTGTCTATTAGCATATAACCTCATGAAATACTCTGCTCAGCACATTAATGTATTCCTAAACAATTCCATCTTGATCTTGAACTCTGTTATTCCTCAGTGTATTAAATCCATTGGGTATTGAAGGTTCAAACAAGTCAAATAGGAAGCTTCACAGTGTGATTACATATATTCGATAGGTAATTTTATGCCCAGTTTATGATATCATATCTTAGAGTAATTATTGAAGGTCATCAAAAGTTTAGTGTGGGTGTTCGTGTAGAGATTTAGAGATTAGAAATGTGAATGGGTTATTCTCAGTATTTTCCCTCTAAAGATGCTATGTGAATTGATAATGAAGGTGGAATAAGTGTAGTTCACATTAGGCCGCGCTATGGGTATGATATTTCCCCATCGTTGTTCTCCATGTATTCTATGTTTTCATATGTCTATGTCTGAGAATGTCGTTGGAAATCCCTTGTGCATCATTTCTGTGGAAATTACTGAAGGTGGAGATAATAGATAGTTGGCCTATGAAGGGTATCTACTTGTCATCCTTGTTAGGTAAGTTTGGGGGTGGTGTTTGCTTCTGTGAATGTGTTCTAGAGAAGTCTATTGGTATAAGAGTTCACCTTGAAGGCCGAGAGTGTTGTAGAAATAAAATATATTCTCTTGATTGTATATCAGTTGGTTTTGATTTGAAAAGTACCTTCTAGGTATTATGATTTAAAATGTTCAGTCCATACCCAAGTATCATCATGATAATGTATTACCTGTAATGATGAGGTTCGTATTATTGATATATACATTCTTCTGCTTTGTTGAGTTATGGATGAGTTTTTAGGATGTTTTGGTGGTTCTCTAGCTGGTGGATAGGACTAGTTACAAAGGAGATGCTGCCAAAATTTCTGAAAAATTTAGGACTTAATCAAAATAATTTATGGACTTGAGGTAGGTTAGAAAAGAGATATGTTATGTTAAGTGTTTGGGGCAGGCTCTACTCCCTATTCGAGGACGAATGATCCTAAGCGGGGAAGAATGTAAGGCTTCGGAAAATTTCGCTAAGTAAATTAGGATTTGGTGGTGCCATGTAGGCTAATTAGAATATTTTATGTGCTATTAATATGACGGGCATCAATTGGATTTGGAAAATAAGTGTATAAGTCGTATAATAAGTAATGTGGCGTCTAATGAGAGACCTAAGTCTTAGTCAAGTTAGAAAATTTCATAATGGGCTAAAATTCTAAATGAGTTTGCACGAGTCAACACTTTGAACAAGCATATCTAATTATGTTTAAGGCTTTATGTGATGAACAATATATCATATGAAAGGTCTTGGAGTCTATCTTCCAACGCTTCAATTGTTTGTCATTTGGACATTCCTACGCAAAGTTATGATCAAATTACCAAATGCTGGAAAAATGCGATCCTGTGTCAAATCTGCGATCGCAAAACCATTATGCGGTTTGCATAATTGATCTGCGATTGCAAATCAGGTCACAAATTGGACCAAAGTAGCCTAGTTCTAGGCATCGAGTTTTGTGACACGTCTGCGACCAACATACCCATTCTGCGGTCCATTATGTGACCGCAGATCCGAATTCAAAGGCTTAATCTTCCTATTTTCATGACCTGACCCCATTTTAATATATATGCTTTGGGGTTTCATTTGGGGCGAATTCTGATGATTTTAGAGAGAGTTAAGAGAATTTTAGACAGAGAAGGAGAGAGCCTAACGTTCTAACCATTCAATATTCCATCAATCTTCAAAAATCAAGGAAACCAATCACAAGATCTTCATCTAAGAGATTGGGATTGCTAGAATTTCCGAAACCTTGTAGTAACTTAAGAAAAGCTTAAACAAGTTATGTATGGCTAAAACTACTTCTTCTAAGAAATTGAGCTCCCATGGTCTCCCTCCATATGTTGTAAGTTCGAAATTTGATTTACGTAGTATTTGTTATTTCAAAGGATTTGGTGTTGCAAAAATATATATGAAAGGTGGGTCTCAATGTGTTCAATGTGCTATTCTTTGTAAATTAGGGATATGTGAAGAATGTGAACAATATGCTAAATGGCCTAGATTTCAAGTCAAGTTTAAATTGTGATTATTATGTCGAATCATGAGATTCCTCTATATACTTATAAGTTGAATTGCTCTTGCATGTGCCCATTATCTTAAATTGCAAGTTTGATGTTGAAAGTGAAGTGATGTGGAATGTGAGTTATGAATGTGGCCTAGTGCCAAGTATGATGTGATAATTATGACCGTAAGTGCCTATATATGTAAAGTAAAGATTGATATGAAATTGTGATTGAGGTAACGTCTTGATAAGACGGCTTAGCTGATCTGGCCGTGATCGGACGCCATGCTATACACATGGTGGTAATGTGTTTATATCGAAATCAAAAAGTAAGACTGAAGTGATGATTGAGGTATACGTCTCAAATGAGGGCTTAGCCGATTGAGCCATGATCGTATGCCATGTTATACACACATGGTGGTAATGTAATGAAAATTGAATCTGGAAAGTGAGAATGAAATAAGGTTAACGTCTTGGTAAGATGGCTTAGCCGATCGGTCAGTGATCGAACTCCACTCAAGAAACCGGTGGTATTGTGAATGATGATAAACAGTATTAAAAGACCCAAATTAAAGCCATTGAAATTATTCGAAAGCTATGTAATTCCGTTTATTTGATAATGTACTTATGATTTCTTTGTCCTTTTATGGTTGTTCTTTCTAATGAGATGGTGTTTAGTTATACACACTAGTGCTATTAGATGGCACTAACGTCCCTTTTGCCGGGGGTGCTACGTCTTTAAATGAATGTAGGTGTTTCTGTAGCAGGCAGTGTTGGTCGAACCTAGTGCCGCATCTTTTTTTCAGCTGGCTCGGTGAGCCGCACTTTATTTCGGGGCCCTGTTTCATTTATTTATCATGTACTTTGTATTTTGAGTTATAGCCGGAGCATTGTTGCTAGCATTTTCATATTATTCTTCAGTTGTATCTAGAGGCTCGGTAGACAGGTTGTGGGTGGGGCTTGATAATGGGGAATTGAATTAGCAATATTGATATTTGGCAAAAATGTATAAAACTTATAATATTTTTGGAAATTTGAATGAAGTTGCTAATGGAAATGAACTGGAAGTCGTTAATGATATATCTACATAGTAAGATTAATGGAGTCCATCCTCTCATTATTCATAAATTAGTTAGGGTAGAATGAAACGGAACAGGCTTGCTCAGTCGGTTTGCTTGGTTGAACGTCGGTCGCGCTCCTCAGTTTTTGGGGCATGACAATAAGGAACACAAAGGACAACCTATTAATCAAGTCCATCTAACACAAGTTTCATAACGAAAACACTCCGTGATACCTCATATCATAGTCACAGGTCCCAGGTCTCAACCCATCATCATATACTCAAGGCCGCTCGTGCCCACATCTTGAATCAAAACCGTATGGAAAACTCACGTTCCAAAATCAAAATCCGCCCAGCATGGTCACAGACTCACAATCCGCCTAACATGATCATAGGATCATAATCACAATATGTCTGGCATAGTCATAGGCTCACAATTATAATCTGACTGGCATTGTCATAGGCTCACAATCACAATCCGCACCACATGATCTCATGCTCAATAGCAACAAGAAAATGGATAATACAAGAACACATGGGTATGCTCAATAAATGCCAAGTTTCATACTCATATACTAGTATAAGTGGCATGCTAAGGTGTGTGCTTGTACGAGTGTACTGCTACATCCCAAATCAACAAGTAATATCAAGGACATCGTCTAGATCATCAAAACAACAAAGCAAGTCACACAAGGTGTATGACAAACACAAGGGAAAAAGCACACCATCACACGAAAATCACCAATACAATATCTCCAAACCATCACACTTAATCCCTGACATCGCCACCATTATCTCTCTGATATCCACCCATATTACTCTACCCTATCATTACCACCCTTATCTCTCTGATAGGTACCCATATAACTCTATATAATAGCCACCCGGATCATTCCATGTAATAGCCACTCGTATTACTCTGTGTAATAGCCACCCTTATCACTCTGTGTAATAGCCTTCCTTATAACTCTGTGTAATAGCCACCCTTATAACTCCGTGTAATAGCCACTTGTATCACTCTGCCTGGACAATAACACAAAAGCCACCTGTATCACTCCGCCTAGACAATAACATAATAGCCACCATATCACTCCCTATATTCAACAATAGTGAGATGTCATGCTTATTCCATGTATAACAACAACGATGAAATGCTACCCTTATACTCCGCATAACAACAGCAAAACCACACAAAAATTCATACATGCTATCATTACAACAAAGATCAATCCCACCTGAGCCAATGTACCAAACATGCTCAAGAACTAAGCTAAAGTCTCCTGAAGTCCGAGGGTGACAACAGATACCTCCGGTACCTATCCTCCAACTAGAGCTACCGTCGGCTCCCCAACTACTTCTCTGACAAGTGCTCTAATTGCGGCATGTGCCCCTTCTAAGCCTCTACCCCAGCCTCAGCCTCTCGCGGGCTCTAGTTGGGGACGCAAGTGTCTTCTCAGCTAATCCGGTAGGGCGTGTCCTCACCATCTGTAAGAGAATAGAGATATAAAGGCTCAAATATCGAAATTAACAAATCCGCACGACATGAATGAAAGAAAAGTTAATTTTCTAATAGTTATGTAAGCTCTAGAAGATAAGTACAAACGTCTCTATAACGATCCGCAAGACTATACTAAACTTGCTCGTGACTTGTAAAACCTATGAACCTAGATCTTTAATAGCAACTTGTCGCGACCCCAATTTCTCTCTGCAGGATGTCGTGCTGACACCTAGTCTCTAAGACTAGGTAAGCCCATTACTAACGATGATTAAGCTAGTTTATGACTATGATAACTTGAAACACACTTTAATATAAGTGCTGACACAAAAGCGGGATAAGCCGACGCGGCAATAATTATAATAACTTCCCAAGACCGGTGATACAGAGTCAGGAACTCTAGTTGAATACACAGAATGATCTCAAAGATCGAAATACAATATTGCTCAAATGGAAAACTGACAGTACAATGCAAGGAAGAGACTCCAAGGGACTACAACAACCAAGCAGCTCTACCTTGAATGCTCGCAATCAACAAGCTAAATTTGTCGGGTTCGATATCTCCAATACCTGCCTCTACACAAAAATTATGCAGAAGTGTAGTATGAGTACACCACGGTTGGTATCCAATAAGTATCAAGACTAACCTTGGTAGAGTATTGACCATGTGCACGTCAAGACACTTACTAGATAAAATAACCTGTGCAGAATAGAAGTATAAATCTAATAATGGAAAGTAGAAATCAGTTAATAGAAACAAAATCGACTTGTGAAGTATCATTAAAGCCAAATAAAGAACACAAAGGACACCCAATTAATCAAGCCGTTCTAACACAAGTTTCACAACTAAAACACTTTGTGATACCTCATATCATAGTCACAAGTCCCAGGTCTCAACCCACTATCATATACTCACGGCACTCGTTCCCATATCTCGAATCACAACCGAATGAACAATTCACATTCCAAAATCACAATCCGCCCCGGCATAGTCACATGCTCATAATCACAATCCGTCTGACATGGTCACAAACTCAGAGTCACAATCCGCCCAGACAGATCATTGACTCACAACTACAATCCATCTGCATAGTCATAGGCTCACAATCACATGCGCCCGGCATGGTCACAGGCTCACAATCACAATCCACACAGCATGGTCCTACGCTCACAATCATAATCTGCCCAACATGATCACATGCTCAATAGAAACATGAAAACGAATAATACAAGAACACATGGGCACAATAAATAAATGTCAAGTTTCATACTCCCGAACTAGTATATGTGGCATGTTACGATGTATGCTTGTGCTAGTGTACTGCTACATCCCAAGTCAAAAAGTAATATCAAGGAAATCGAAAAGCTCATCGGAGCAACAAAGCAAGTCATGCAAGGTGTATGACAAACACAAGGGAAAAACACACCATCACACTGAAATTACCGATACAATTTCTCCAAATCATCACACATCATCCTTGACATCGCTACACTTATCTCTCTGATAGTCACCCCGTATCACTCCGCCCTGACAAATATCGTTAGCCACCATTATCTCTTCGATAGCCACCCATATCACTTCGTATAATAGCCACCCATATCACTATGTATAATATTCACCCATATCACTCCGTATAATATCCACCCGTATCACTCCATGTAATATCCACCCTTTTCACTTCGTGTAATAGACATCCTTATCACTCCGTGTAATATCCACCCGTATCAGTTTGCCTAGACAATAACACAATTTCCACCTGTATTACAATGCCTGGATAATAACACAATAGCCATCCGTATCAATCCTTATATTTAACAATAGTGAGATGCCACCCTTATTCCCTATATAACAACAATGGTGAAATGCTACCTTTATAATCCACATAACAACAACCAAACCGCACAACAATTCACACGTGCTATCATCACAACAACACAACATATCACTCACATCACAAGTTCTCGTAGGCTACAATCTTTCCAAGTATTTGACGATATCGATATTTTCACACCAAATGGCCTACGACTCAACACAACGTATATAGAATCTCAATAACAACAAGAGTCCAAAATACATTATTAATTCATTTTATTTTGCTACATCATTTTAAGTTTCTAAAATACATACACATTACGATTTAGTGGAACAAGAGTCCAAAACATAACATAATTTGCCTAACCTTTCTATTACTCATACGTAACCCACATAATGTCTACAAAGTCTCTAAAGATACAAAAGGAGTATAAAGATAGTGGCGGCAATAAGGCCCCAGCTCTACCTCAAAAGTATTACATCGTAGCAAAATATATAATACAAGACCCCATAAGGAAGTGGGGTTCACCGAGTCTACTAGGAAAAGAATACACCACTAGCTGCGATCAATTCTGCTATAGAACCACCTCCCTAGCCCCGAGTGGCCCATCAAAGCCATTTTTTCTTATAAAATCTCTTCTACTGGGCCCTTAATCGCTTCTCCTTTCGCTCCTTGTATGGTGATGCCCGGACCTGTTTCCCCTTTGATTTCCGCTGTATGGTTGACGCTGGTCATGGATCGATGACTCTATTAGACCTGTCATCGGTCTAACGGGATAAATGGACCCAAAAGGTCTTAGAGTTAGTAATCCTAAACTCTGACTTTTGATTGGTATCTATTGTGGACGTCAGCCCAAGTTACTACCGAATACTCTACCAAATTTTATATTAGCTGTTGTGAAGCTAAGGAGCTTCATGGGTTAAGTCCTTGAGTGAATGCTTGAACGACCTATTCATCGGCAACTGGAGGTAGTGCCATTTGTTCCATATGAAACCTCAACACGAACTACCTAATAATCTAGTTATCTCTTTGTTAAACTTTGAAAAGGTATGATTTTCTTGGTCTCGACATTGATGGCCCCGGCGTGAGCCTTCATAAAGGCATCTGCAAGCATAACAAATGCATCAATAGAATTTGCCATATCATTGCTCCTTTTGATAGAGTTTCCCTGGACTTCTTTAGTAGCACCGACTCGATTTTGTCATCTTCCAAGCCGTTTCCCTTTATGGAACATGTTAGGAGGTCACATGCTTTGTTTGTATCCGTGGTTCTGTTGTGCTTTGGAATATCGGGCACACGAAACCTTTTGGTATCAGATTCGACGCGGTGCTCGAAGGGATAGGCTTTTGGATAAACTTTTTAGAATCTGATCCTTTTAATATCGGGGGTGCTCTTGGGATTTGGTCGACCCTAGAATTATATGTCTTTACCTTTTTGTCGTTGGTCTCAATTTTCTTCTCACCTAATTTCTCCCCCTTTGTCGATGCTTCAAGAATTTTCATTATCTCGGGCTTGGCCCCGGGCTCTTCTTCATCCGACCTATCAATGGTTTGTTAATTTCTTTTGGTATTATTCTGGGACCGTTTGGGCTTGACCCTAATGGAAGGGTGGCTCTGATTCTGTAGCTGTGTTATCATCGGCTCTTGAGCCTGTAGCATTTCGAGAATGAGTCACATGCTTATCCCATCACCTTTGCCTTTGGGTGTTTCTCAAATTTGCGGTTGAGGGATTCCACTAAGTTATTTTTGGGGTCAGATGGCAGGAGGGCGTCAATTGCAATCTGTGAATTGGCATCAATTGGATCGACGACTGGGACTCTGTTGGGATCAACAGGGGGCACCTAATTGCTAGGCACCTATTTGTTGTTTTCGCCATGATGGCCAAACGCAGCCTCAACATTCAAGTGAGTAGACTAAGAGTTTGACCTTTTTAAGCTGACATGAAATTCATACCTTAAAGAACAAGCGTAAAATATAGTGTGTTATGAAAATTTGTATCAAATACCATTATTATCCTTCGCCCCATGGTGGGCACCAAACTGTTTACCCTTATAATGGATAATAATTGAATTTGTACGCGGTTTTAAAGATACGTAGATTGATTCAACATAAATAACCAACAATGTTAAATAAATGAGTTAAAGGTATGAACAATGAAACCAGTCGTAACGTTATACCATGACTTGAACTTGGATTGGGCAGTAGTTTCTTCCCTCAGTTGAGTCTTGGGTTCGAGACCAATCAAGAACAAAGAACAAAAATAAAGTAGAGACTTTTCAATAGCTGGACAGCAAAGAAACTATTTTGTATTGCCTTGATATGCATATTTCAGTGCGTCAATTGAATAAAAAAATTCTTCTTTATATAGTAGGAGAGTTTTACCTCTAGTATAATTCTTAAAATGGTAAAAATCCTCCTTATACACCAATTACTAATATGCTACCGACATCCGGTGAGATCCGCACCGTGATATCCGGTTGGATGCAAAAATCACGACTCTCTGTTAGTCGTGTGCAACCGTTTGTAATATTTTCCGAGGTCTCGGAGCTCGTTCTAGGTTCAGGGGGTGTTGCACCATCAGCTCCGGCAGCGAGTACCCCGTTTCAACCTCGATCTAGAGGCGACTAACTATATTAGAGGCCTAAAGTCAGGCCGTAATAAGATACCTTAAACTTGTTTAATAATAATAGATATTTTTGTTGAAGTTTATTCTTTTTACTTTTTGAGATGCAATTTGATCTTGATGATATGACCAACCCCTTTAATCTTTGTTGAAATATTACTAACCATTGATAAGATCTTATTAAGTTTAACTTTGATTTTTTTTTTATGATTGTAAATATAACTCACTATATAGCATGCCTCCCAAAATGAAAATCTTGTGAAAATTTATATTTACAAAGATGATAAATAAATTAAATAAAGTTTTTTACGATCGAATTAGCTTAAAGCGTGCCTAGAATTATCTTGAAAGAAATATCTTACAAAGTTAGAGTTATAAAAAATATTATTAAGTTGGAGTACGAAGAACTAGAAATTAACTGCAAATTTAATTATCTTTCACTATCATTTGAATTTTCTGAACCAACTCCTACAAAAGATAACATAAAATATAAGACTATGTTATTAATGATTGATGACAAGGTAGCAAAAGATTTTGAAAAAAATTTCCTATTACTATTCAATAATAAATACAATAAATGTTTAAATTACATATAAGAAGAGTACCTTTTGAGGCCTCTAGTTTTGTAAGACTTAAAGTGACCATTTTAGTAGCCTGGGGTTAAGCCGCCTCTGCCTAGATCCAAAGAGGTCTCGGATTCAGTTACTATTTCATACATTTATACTCCTAGTTTCGTTCGTCTCACCGAAAACTTGGGATGTGTGCTGACCCAGAGTTTATCCGTATACACCAATATATGGTCTATCAAAAATATTGGGAGCACTGATTTAAAATTTGCAAAGGGTTGAACGAAAGGAGGACTGGGCGAGGCTACTTTGGCGAAAGTTGTAGGAAATTAGTAAAAAAGGGGCACGTCGGGTCAATATTATTCTACGAAGGAGTTTTTGTCCTTTTCCCTATACAATTATCATGAATTTTGTATTTCATGTGTCAAGAAAAAAATACTAAAAACCAAAAAATAATTAATTTAATTTTGATTTTGATGAAATCGAACCATGAACACTGCTAACCATAAATAAATAAATGTTTACATAAAATATATTTTTTTTTGTTGATCTGATGTTAACATTGAGTACAATTAAGTTTAGAGTAAATACCTTAATCCATCCCTAAACATGGCTCGGATTATTAGTATCCTTCATGAACTATGCCCGGTCTTAATTACTCCCCTCAACTCGGCCTTTGAAGGGTCATTACCCTTCTAAATGCTGATGCGGCAAAAAGTGTAGGTGCACTCTCCTGCCACATGGATTTTTCTGTTTATGTGACATTTTTTTTAAAAATAAAATATTTTTTTTACCTTTTTAAGAATATAACTTTTTTAGATAATTTTTTTGAATAAAATTTATAATAAAACTTGGGTAAAACTATATTATTTAGGCTAAAATTTTTATTTGGCCAAAACTAATAAAGTTTTAGTTAATCTTTTTTTATTTTGAATTTAACTTGAAAATAAAGATTTATACATTTAAAATAAATAGTCAATGCATCTAAAAAGTTATAAAAAATATATAGTTAAAATAAATAGTCATTGCATCAAAAGAAGAAATAAAAAGAGTGTAGAAATGCAGTTCTAGTTTCTTGCAATTGTACACTCTTTTTATTTCTTCTTTTGATGCAATGAATATTTAGTTCAATTATGTATTTTTATTTTTTATAGGTAAAATATGGATAGGAAAAAAAATTAGAGCACCGTAATTTAGAGCTATATAAAAAATTATAGTCAAAATAGTTAATTTCATACTTTGTATTTTTTATAACTTTTTAGATTTCTTGACTATTTATTTCAATTGTATAAATCTTTATTTTCAGGTCAAATCAAAAAAAATATTAACTAAAATTTTATTATTTTTGATCAAATAAAAATATTTAGCCTAACTAATATAGTTCTATCTAAGTTTTATTATAAATTTATTCAAAAATTTATCTTAAAAAAGTAATATTCTTAAAGAGATATATATTTAATTTTTTTTTAAAAATCACATAAATTGAAAATTTTAACGTGGTGGGTGAGTGCATCCATATTTTTTATCACATAAATGTTTAGAGGAGTAATGTATTTCAAAATATTAAGTTAAAGAGTAATTAAAACCGAACATAATTCGATGAAAATATTTATAATTTGAGCTATATTTAAGGGTGGTTTAAGATATTGTGTAAGTTTATGGTTAAGTAATTAAGTCTTTGCAGTAGAGTGCGAACAACTCTCAGAGATAGCGCGTCCCACATGATCAAAAAGTCAAAAGCAATTATCTAAACTTAGCGTCAGAGATCAAAAACATTATCAGTCTTTCCTGTGAGGCTGTGCCCGTCCCTCCCGGACGTTAAGACGCTTCCAGGTCTTTTAATTGCCGGAGAAAATGGAGCATACTCGGGCGCTTGTAGTACTTACTATGTTTCTCTTGTCTTATGCTACCGATTCCGCCGGTGATTTCACCGGCGTTTCAAAACTCCGGCGAAACTCTCAAGTGACAGGAGGTCTATGCGCTCACCTTATAGAACCTGCTGGTTTCCCTTGCACAGAACACTCGGTACACTATCCTCCCCATCCATATGTATTATATAATGCGGATCATTTTCTGCTTTTTCATCTGTGCAATATTTTTTTCTCATAAATCTCTTAAGTTAGTGCTCCGTTCATCCCAATTTATATTCGACTAGCCACGGAGTTAAGAAAGGAAAAAAAAACTTTTGAAATTTGTGGTATATAACTAATCATTTATGCGGCTATAAATCAGGATAAAATGGGAGTTTAAAGTAAAATAAACATGTTACATTCTTTTCGAGGCAAACTAAAAGGACAAGTGCGCCATGTAAAATGAGACAAGGGAGGACTTAACTAACATAGCTAGTATAATTAATTATCTTAACATTGAACTCGTAAATGTGCCCGAACTGAGGGATTTGGTTGAACTGATTTATTAGTCGACCTCTAACTAGTTTGCAATCGAGCTCTTCCTAATTGATATGTGATCTTTTCTATTTTGGAACTATGAAAATATGGAATTTTCTATTTCCTAGAGTCTAAATCAAATTTTCTGTCTTGGAACTATGAAAAATAAATATTACTTGAACTTGAAATGTATGTTAATATAGGCATAGTGTACTTTGGAATGCTATCTTTTTTTTTTTTTTTTTCTATTTCCTGTTGTATTCAATCATAAGAGGCCTTGTGTGATACTTCTAGTTGCTGATTCAGCTGGAAAATATTTTTTTATAATGAATCCTGCGTAGACTGAGACAAAGGATGGTTACCTCCTTGGACTTCAACGTGTGTCTTCTCGCTCAACAATTGTCAGAGGCGAAATGGGTTCTCCAGTCCTGCTCATCCATGGACTCTTTATGGTAATGTTGCTGCCAATCTCAAATTTCATTTTGCTACCTTCTGAATACTAGGACTTTATTGCATTTTGTACACCTGTTTGGAGCAGAATTAAATTCCTAATATATTGGCCAACTTAGGTTGCTCTGATGGTAAGCAACCCCTACTTCCAACTGAGAGGTTGTGAGTTCGAGTCTCCCCAAAAGCAAGGTGGGAAGTTCTTGGAGGAAAGGATGTCGGGGATCTATTTAGAAACAGCCTCTCTACCCAAGGGTAGGGGTAAGGTCTGCGTACACACTACCCTCCCCAGACCCCACTAAGTGAGATTATACTGGGTTGTTGTTGTTGTATTGGCCAACTTACCAGAAGAAACACACTTGTGCTGCGCTCACAAAGAAAAAGAAAAAGAAGAGTTGAGAACTTTGGCACAAGCAAAGGAGAAAAAGAACAAGGAAACATCTTATTTTATATTTTTATAGAAACCATTCTTTTGGCCCATCCTAGCTTGTTTGGTTTTCAGCACAGTGCTATGTTGTAGGATCTATGCACTGAATCTTATAATGGTTAGACCACTGTAAACACTGGCATTTCTTCAAATCAACTGAACACTGGGCTGCCTTTTTTTAATTGAAATTTCTTCTTTGTTAGCAATAGACTACATCTGAGGTCTTACTGGTTACATTGGCTTCAATTATCACATTCTGGGATGAATTCTTAATCCCAAAGAAGAATGAAGCTTGAAGTTCCAACAGATACCAAGAAGTAGATTTCTTCTTTTCCGATGAAAGAGATATTGTGTCTTTGTAAAGGAGATTGTATAAGAATGTTTTGGAGAGAGCATCTTGTGTAAGAATGCCTTCAGAAAAAGCATCTTATATTAGGTCAGATAGCTATGACAAGGTAAAATATTTTCTGCTAAAGCATCTTAGGTAACAATTAATCTCTCCATTGTGATAGAATGGAGCTAAGACTAGGGTTAGGACGGTGGGTGGCGAATCAGACCATTTTCCTGTGGTAATGGGGCTCCATCAAGGATCGGCGCTGAGCCCCCTGTTGTTCGCCTTAGTGATAGATGCTCTAACCCGACATATCCAAGGGGATGTGCCTTGGTGTATTCTCTTTGCTGATGATATAATATTGATAGACGAGACGAGGGCCGGTGTTAGTGAAAGGTTAGAGGTATGGAGACAGACCCTCGAGTCTAAGGGTTTCAAAATAAGCAGATCTAAGACAGAATATCTGGAGTGCAAGTTGGCGACGAGCCGAGTGGGGTAGGCAGGGAAGTGATGCTTGGTTCTCAGGCCATCACCAATAGGGACAGTGTCCGATATCTTGGGTCTGTGATTCAGGGGGACGGAGAGATTGACGGGGACGTCACCCATCGGATAGGAGCGGGGTGGTCGAAGTGGAGGCTTGCTTCAGGGGTCCTGTGTGACAAGAAAATTCCACACAAACTTAAGGGGAAATTCTACAGAGCCGTGGTTAGACCTGCGATGTTGTATGGGGCGGAGTGCTGGCCTGTGAAGAACTCTCATGTTCAGAGAATGAAGGTTGCGGAGATGAGGATGCTTAGGTGGATGTGTGGGCACATCAGGCTAGATAAGATTAAGAATGAAGTTATTCGACAGAAGGTAGGGGTGGCCCCGGTGGAGATGCGGGAAGCGACGCTGAGGTGGTTCAGGCATGTACGGAGGAGGGGTCCCGATGCCCCGGTGAGGAGCTGCAAGCGGCTGGAGATTGTTGGAGGTCGGCGAGGTAGAGGGAGGCCTAAGAAGCATTGGGGAGAGTTTATTAGGCAGGACATGACTAGAATGCAGGTTACCGAGGACATGACCCTTGTTAGGGGTGTCTGGAGGTCTAGAATCAAGGTTGTAGGCTAGGGGCTCATAGAGTCCTTCGTACGCCTCACCCGGGGTTGGGTGTGGGATAGTAGGGTTACCCATAGTTGACTAGTGTTTTAGCTTATGTCCCCTTATGGTGTTAGTATGGTAGTTACCGCTTGTTACTGTTGCATGCGACTGTATTTATGTTTCTTATGTTTACATAATTATTTACGTTATTTCTGCGGGATTACTTATGCTTTATTATTTCGTTTTGTCTTGCTTTGGTTTCTAATTTTGTCTTTGTTTTAATGCAGCTTTTCATTTTATCCTATGCGCCGAGGGTCGACTGGAAACGGCCTCTCTGCCCCTTCGGGTAGGGGTAAGGCTCGTCTACATATTACCCTTTCCAGACCCCACCTGGTGGGAATATACTGGGTAGTTGTTGTTGTTGTTGTTGTATTGTGATAGAAATTGAGAAACAAAGCAAATGATATGTGAGTAGAATTTTACTATGAAACTCAAATGTAGCTCAATCTTATTAGGTATAAGTGTATAATTGCTTAGTATTTTATCTGCTCTATAACCTTACTCCCTAAGAAATGCAACTTGAAGTTAATGTATTTGGATCTTAATGTTAGAGTGTCCCACATGGGTTGAGGGAGTGGGTTGTTGTCTTCTTATATGGTCTTAGATGATCCTCATCTCTGGAGCTAGCTTTGGGGCCGAGCTTAAGGATGGACATTGAGCTTGAGTTAAGATTCTATATTCACAGTTGGGAGTATGGCTCATTCAGGTTCATTTTCTTTTGCATCTATCCAGGATATTAATGATCAACAGTAAGATTCTGCAGATATTGAGTAATAACCAATCAGGGTATTTTGCTATGTTTTGGAGTCTCAATGAATTGAACAGTTATCTATAAAAACAAATAACAATACCCTGTTCAGCGACTTTATAAGAAAAACAATATCCTTTTTTGTGGCATTCAGGGTATAATAAAAGTAAACAAGTCATCCTCTGATTCTTCAGTTATAGTGGAAACATGGTGTGACGACAGACATGCCACGGGCACATTCCTCAGTATAAACAGTGTGAACCATATTTACTTACTACTGACAAAGTCTTTATGGGGGCGATTTCCAGTACAAGCGCAAACTTTGTCTAACCTCCATCTTATTGGAATTTCAGCCTTAACAGTTCAGATCATTTCATTTTCAGCTAGTACTGCTTCAACTGATAGTTTCTCTGACAATAAATCACTTCTATAGTTTCTCTACCTAGATCATCTTAAATCTTTTGCAGAAAAAGGAAGTGTCTGAAATACACTAGCTGCACCTGGACACATGCTCAGTAACTGCTGTTAACCATTTCCTAACTCACCAAAGGTAGCAAGCCTCTGTTTACAAGTCAGTCGAAAAGTAAGAGTTAAGTTGGAGTTCTTTAAGGTAGCAAGCCCTTGTTTACAAGTCGTTTGAAAAATAAAACTAAATTTTAGATTTCCTTGCTTGAAGCACACGAAGATCCTGCAAGAGAGTACAGAGCGCTACTTACATTTCTAGTAGAATTTAATACTAATGCCGAATCTTGATTTATGGAGGCAGGTGATGCATGGTTCATGAACTCTGCTAGTGAGTCATTGGGCTTTATCCTTGCAGAACAAGGTTTTGATGTCTGGGTTGGAAATGTGCGTGGTACACGCTGGAGTCATGGACATGTATCTTTATCAGTGAAAAATAAGGTAACATTCTATCTTGTGTTTGTCAAATGTATATGACTATTTCTCTGGTTTTGCATATGTTTTGTTTTCATGAGGTAGTCTAGCAACTGTCAAAGGCGATACAAGATTTATGCATGATGGGTTCGAACTTTATTCATTAACACGTAACCAATTGGCTTTTAAAATTGTAAGTTCAGAATTTGATATTTTTTTGAAATTTTAGTGACAATGTATAATGAATGGGTTCAACTCAACATCATTTTTGACACGGAGTATGTATGTGCACATTACACACATACATAATATGTGTATATATATATATATACATATTATGTGTTTGTGTAATGTGCACATACATACTCCGTGTCAAAAATGATGTTGAGTTGAACCCATTCATTATACATTGCATCCTCCATTGAAAGCTGTGAACTCTTGCTCTGAGCATTGGATTTGCTTTGCATGCCATGGTCAAGCCTTTGTTTTCCTGCTTACTAAACCATAGGCTATCTTTGTCATGAGAAATAAAAGGCTGAGTCATGGAACGTCTACTGTAGACCATGGTGGTTTTCTTTTGCTTATTTAAAAAAAGGAAGAAGAAGAAAGCTCATAGTGACTTTACAGATCAAATGATATGCACAACAGCTTCATAGGAGGAATTTAACTGTGATGCTGAGATGCTCAACTGGAACAAAGTTGAAATGAATTTCAAATCTGTCGTATGTAGGAATGTGGTACATGATCTGGTGGTAGGCTACTGTGTCACAAAGAATTTACAGCTCAGTTCTTTCAATACATTTATCATGATCATCATCTTTTCCCCAAAACAGAAGAAAAAGAAGCAAAGGAAAAACGAAGACAGATAATGATTAACTGACAGCTGTACCGAGTAAATTCACCTTCCAATAAAAACACCTTTGCCACAAGAAAATACAAGATTACAAAAGAACTTAGTTATTTGAAGACTTTAGAGTATCATGGATCAGTTCAGGAATTTTTTTATTTTGCTTGCAGCCAGAATTAATTCATATAGAGAAAACATATTTCAAGAAACAATTAAACAAATATCCTATCAATACCCCTTAGGTTGTCCGTGAAGAAAATATATTCTTTCCATGATACCATCATCCAGCCCTCTCCATAGTTTCTTTTCTTTTCTGTGTAATTTTGGTTTGAAGTATATGTGGTGAAAAATAGTGGTATTCCAGTATCAATGCTGGGTACAACATTGATGACAATGGAGGTGGGGTGAGAGATGACCATTCATGATTACACTTAAGACTGTTTGGTTGCATGAGGGGGGGGGGGGGGGGGGGGAGAAAAAGCTAGAGAAATGCTGATAATGAAGGACCAGGAAAGCCTCACGGCCAGGGTTCTCCAAGAATGCATAGAAGAGAAACCGGTAGGTCTTTTTATGATTTTTTGTGCACAACGACGTAATCGTTTCGAGACATATTCAATGGGCTGAAGGAACAATTCAAGGGTATACGTTCACAAAGGATGAGGTGTGTGCGTGTGTGTTGTATCAAGAAAATAAAATTCATTTGAAGTGGATTGTAAGATGAAAGGGGCAAGGTTAATATGTTATTTTTTTCTTCAAAAAGATCAAGGGTCAAGTGCTTGAAGTGGTTCAATCTCAAAAATGGAAAGCAATCTGAGCCATGCCCCAGTTGATTGTTTAGTACCCTACTTACTTTCACTCCTAATATAGTGTTTTCATTAGATTTGAAATGACATGATTTGGTTTGCTTGCAAATGAATGTACTTCTTTCATCCCACAATTCACAAGGCACTTTATTTCAATGTTGTCTCAGAACATTGACAAATTTACTAGTAATACTGATTTGCATATTATACACAATTTTTTAAGAATTCAAATTGGTTTGAGATTTCAGTTCAAAAGATGAAACTTTGATGATATTCTTCTTTTCAAATTAAATCTTCATAGAAAACCTAAGTCATTATTTGGTATACTTTTTCTTTTTTTTTAATCGGTCTAATAATAAAAAAGGATAGCTCGGTGCACAAAGCTCCTTGATCATGTAGAGTTCGGGGAAGGACTGCATTCCAAGGGGGTATGATGCAGTATTATCGAAGGCAAAAACGCCAAAAAAATTCTATGGTATATTGTGGCTTTAAACACAAAGCGCAAATAAAGAGTGGGATTTAACGAAGAAAGGTGCAAATGGAGAAAAACTACAAATATGTATGTGTAGTCTAACACTAATATCTATAAGCATGAATATCAAATATATGGATAAAGAAATTGAATAAAATTTACGATAAAGTGAAATAACAATTGTTTACTGTCGCCTCTTCAAGATTACGCTCATCTTCAAGGGAAAGTATGCCTTAGAGCATTGGTGACAACACTGAAGCGCCCGCTTAAGGTTTTGAACCTCGCTTCAGGGCTTAAGCGCGCCTTTGATAACACTGGTGTGGTGTAGGCAGCCTTGATGCAAACATTAGTGGCTAATTCCACGGCTTAATCAGTCTAATATACTTCTATTAATGGTGTTGAATATGCCAGTGAAACTCTTTTCCATGCTTAGCCAATATTTTTCTCCTATTGAACAGAGGATGTGCTAGTTACTGCCAGAGATTCATGCATTTCCTTGTTCTTATAAAAGTAAAATTTCTTCCCCAAAAGCCATCTCAAAAGAATAATTTCTTCCAGAAATCACATATGCAGTTCCTACCTGTTTCTTTGCAGTTTCTGATGATGTGCGAGTTACTAAATATACACAACTTTTTGTAATGGAAGTGTCTTACTTCCTTGGTTGAATTTGTCTTAGGAATTTTGGGACTGGAGCTGGGAAGAGTTGGCTCTTTATGATCTTGCCGAAATGATTCGATATGTAAATTCAATCACAAAAGCAAAAGTTTTGGTTGTTGGACATTCACAGGTTTTATTCTTTCGTAGCGTCCATGTTCTTATGTAATTATAAGGGTTTTTTCTCCTTGCCATAACATCTTATGTTTTTTTTTAAAAATTTTACATTTTTATTTTCAGGGAACAATCATGTCTCTTGCTGCTTTTACTAAGCCAGATATCGTGGAGATGGTCAAAGCGGCAGCACTCCTTTGTCCTATATCATATTTAGATCATATCACCACAAATTTTGTCCTAAGATTGGTCAAAATGCGTCTTGATGAGGTGCTGAAATAGTGTGTCTCCATGTTAGTTTCACTACATATATGACTTCAACAATACTCTGACAAATTTTATGCTATGGATTAGATAATTCTTGGATTGGGCATCCATCAGCTTAATTTCAAAAGGTTCCACTAAATCTTTCACTTCTTTGTACAGTATTCTTATGATCTTCTATTGCCTTTATTTAAAGTTATGACACATTTACTATGATGTTTGCAGTAATATGGGGACTGAAATCATGGATATGATGTGTGACGGGCATATTCACTGTGACATCTGGCTGAGTGCTATTACAGGTTCTTCTTCATTGTCCATGCTCACTTTCTATGCATTTCCTTCTTGCTTATTACAAGTTCTTATTATACTTCTTAAGCTGGAATGTGAGGATTGACTGTAGCTTAGTGATGTGAAAAAGAATTTGGTCGGTTCTAGTTTCTTTAGTGATGCAAGATCAAGAAGACCACGAATCCAAGAAATTCAAGAAGTTAAAAGAAAAAGCAATTCTTTGTGATGCAAATTCAAGAAGGCCAAGAATTCATCCTCACTTTCTATGCATTTCCTTCTTGCTTATTACAAGTTCTTATTATACTTCTTAAGTTGGAACGTGAAGGATTGGCTGTAGCTTAGTGATGTGAAAAAGAATTTGGTTGGTTCTAGCTTCTTTTCTGATGCAAGATCGAGAAGGCTAAGAATCCATGAAATTCAAGAAGTTCAAGAATCCATTCAAGATTAGGATTTCTTATTTCTTATTTCCTAGTAAAATGGTTCTTGTTTTAGTAGTATTATCCTATGCTAATTAAAAGTGGTTACTATCCTATGCGAATTAAGTTTGGTAAAATAGCAAATTGAATGGTGACATACTAATTGTTGAACGGCTTCTAATAAAAAGAATTGCTTTTCCTGAGTTGAGGGCAGTGTTGTGAGGAGGGTAACACGAGGAAAGGCGGCGAGCCTCTTTTCGCTTAAAGCGTGAAGCGAATCGCTCGCCTATTTGAATTAAAGTGGAATTAAAAAAACCAAAATAAATAAATACTAACAACAACAATAATAACACACCAGTGTTATTCCACAAGTGGGGTCTGGGGAAGGCCGAGTGTACGCAATCCTTACTCCTATCTTTAAGAAGGTAGAAAGGTTGTTTCCGGTAGACCTTCACCTCAGGAAAAACAAATGGAAGAGGCAATAACAAGCAAACCAAATATGACAACCGAAGCGAAAATACAAAAGTAGCACTGAGGAATGCAAACAAAAAAATCGAAACAAAGGCAGTAGCAAGTAATAACAGAAGTCTAAGGATACAAAAATACACAAAGAACAGTAAGTGGGTGTTTGGACATAAGAATTGTAAAATTCCTCCCAAAAAATGAAATTTCTTTAAGTGAAAATGGTATTTGAAAATTAGAGTTGTGTTTGGACATGAATATAATTTTGGATTGTTTTTTGAATTTTTGTGCGTGATCTGAGTAAAATTTTTGAAAAATAGCTTTTTAGAGTTTTTTCAAATTTTTGAAAAATTTCAAAATTCATCTTCAAGTGAAAATTGCAAAATTATGGCCAAACACTGATTTCGAAAAGTGAAAAGTTTTCAAAAGAAAAAAAAAGCGAAAAAATTCTTATGTCCAAACGGCCTTTATGTGATGTATCAAAGCTACTTCTACAAACACGGACAAAGCTCGACTACCTAACCGTTTCCCGTTATTCTCAACCTCTATAACTTCATATCCATGGTCATGTCCTCAGTAAGATGGAGCAATGCCATGTCTCGCGTAATCACCTCTCCCAAATACTTCTTCGGCCTAGTGAGCAACTCTAAGCCTGCCCTACCCACGCCCTTCCAAAACTAAACCGGTATTTCATCTGGCCCCGGTCTCTCTTCCCTGCTAAGTCCTGACGACTCTCGGAGTGTTCTAAGTCACCCAGTCACCGAGCACAATGTTCCTATCCCCCTCTTTGTTCAAAAGTTTATGGAAGTAAGTCTTCCATCTCCTTGATGCACTTTACTTGGTCCAGGTCACGAGCCTACCTTTCTCGCACCTTGGTTTGCCTGTACAATTTCGTATTTCCTCCTTTGCCTCCAAGTTCTTCATACAAGTGTCCAAATGCGACAGTCTTAGTCTTGGTAACTGCCAACTTCGCTTCCTTCTTAGCCACCTTATACCGCTTCCTGTTCTTCCTCTTCTCCTTCTCGTCTACGCTCTCCAAAAGCTTCAATTGCTGAAAATTTTAATTAAAAATTTGGCAGTTACAACACAGGAACTACCAGAGCAATCACAACACAAATGCAAAAGAAGAAGGAAAGAGAAAAAGAAGAATTGAAGAACATTAAGAAAAATTGGCAGCAACTCGTTTTAATTTATAGCCCAGAAACGAAAAGAAAAAGAAGAAGAGAATGAGAAAAAGAACCGAGGAAGAAAAAAAATTTGGCAGCATTTCGCTGCAATTTTAAGCAAGGAAAAGGAAAAGAAAAAGAAAAAGACAAAGAAGAAGAACAAGGAGGAGGAAGAGGAGGAGAAGAAGGAGAAGGAGAAAGAGGAAGAAAAGAAATCATACCTGAGTCTTGAAGAACCTTGAAGACTGAAGAGTGCTGAAAACCCAGGTTTTTTAGTAGCTCTGTCGTGGCACTGCTAATTTTGTGATAAAAGACCTGGGCTTTTTTAATTTTTCCCTTAAGAAGACCGTTCGCAGTGTCTTAAATGCAAAAGCGATCGCTTCTGTCGCTTCACGCTTTGCATCCGCTTCTCGCTACTTTGGCAGAAGCGCTCGCATCCAACTACCTAATACGCTTCACCTATGCTTCTCGCTACTATGGCAGAAGTGCTTGCATCCAACTACCTAATACACTTCAAATAGGTGTAGCTCTTCACTTGTCGCCTCGCTTCGCTTTGTGCTTTAAGCGCTGAAGCGAGCGCTTTTCACAACACTGACTTGAAGGCCTATCGGAAACAGACTCTATACCTTCAAAAGGTAGGAGTAAAGTCTACATAAACACTACCCTTTTTAGACCCACTTGTAGGACTACACCGGATTTTTTTATGTTGTTTTAGTAGAATTGTATTTGTAGTTCTAGTCAAACTAGGATTGTTAGTTGGTATTCCATTCTTACTAGATTTCTTTTTCCTATTTTAGTTGGGATAAGTTTTCTTAACAATCTCATCTATTTTACTCATTGTAAGACCTATTTAAAGGACTCAATATCCGGAAAATAAAGGGCGAATCTCTTGCTTAAAAAACGTAATTTGTCTTTTATTTCGTTCTCCCATTATTCAACGCTTGGTGCAACCTTCCGTGATTGAGGAACGAGTAGGCAAGATTTTTTCCATTTTACATTCTTCTCACGTGAGTTTGAAGAATGCTTTCACTAGTACTGTGAAAAACTTTAATGGGATGCTTTTGTTTTTATCTCTTCTTTGTGCCTGCGAGGTGCAAAACCTTGAAAGCACATTATTTTGGCACTAGCATATGAAAGAGATATTTTTTTCGCTCTTTTGTCTCTGCGGCTTGGCAAAATGAGTATTTCTGATACTAGCTGTCCATTATAAGCATATAACCTAGGTTAAATGCTAGTGAATGGTTCAACTATCTTATGCAAGAATTGGCCCTTCAATATGTAAATGGCTGTGCTGTTTGCAAAGAACAAAAAAAAGCTGATTGGCATAGCAGCTTTTCAGTCAAATAGCAGGTAGATCTTAGAAACATCTTAAAAGTCAGCCTCCAAGTCATTTGAATATATCCTCTATAAGAACTTAGTTTGCTGATTAAGGTTTTTATGCTCCAGCGACTAGAAACTTCCTTGTTGACTGTTATATATGACTAGCCTTGGAGGCAATACCTTTAGATTTCATTGACGTTGGATATCCCTACTCATCTTTAGCAACTATTAATAAGCTTAAAGGACGAAAGGAGAACCTATATCGCTGATTCCAACTTGTTTGCAACTGAGGTGTTATTGTTGTTGTAACATAACTAGGCAACTTTCTTTTGAATGGTATCAGATAATCGATGGCATTAGGAATTATTAAGAATGTTGTAATAATATTGTAAATGATAGTGTATCAATTATGATTAGTCGGATTTAATTAGATTGATTTCGTGATTAGGTGGAATATTTTCCTTTCTATCTTAGCACTTGTATGTTAACTATTTAAGACCCAGTAGCTTGAGGGAATAATCAAGTTGCATTTTCACTCAGTTCTTTCTTCCTTAACTTGTTTTCCTCTCGCATAATGTAGCATTGTATCTATTAATACATAAGGAATAAGAGACATTGTTCTCAAGCTTTTTCATGCTTTCTGCCTATCTTATATACTGTGGTTGAAAAACAACTCCTCGTTCCATTTCAATTTATGTGACACACTTTCCTTATTAGTCTATTCTAAAAAGAACGACATATTTTTACATTGGGAAACAAAACTTTTCAATTTACCCATTTTACCTTGAATGAGAAGCTTTTATAGCCACACAAATTGAAGGCCAAGAAAAGCTTTTACCCTTCATGCTATTAAATCACAAGTTTCAAAAGTCTTCCTTTTTTTCTTGAACCCTATACCGAGTCAAACTACATTGGATAAATTTAAACGCATGGAGTAAATCTGAGCAAGTTTGCTTTAAATACTTGCACTGTAATCTCTTCTTTGCTGTTTGCAGTACCTTCTTGGTACTTTATTAATGAATATACCTTATCAAAAAATAAATACTTGATAGTTATGTTCAACTTCATGCATAGCATGTTTGCTTATCCTTAGATAGCAGGTTGGTTGGTTTTATGGCATAGTGGCATTTGGTCATGGCATTCGGTATAAAAATATGTGATTCCAAGGTGGAAAAAAATTTCTTTGCTTTGGTCATGTTAATTCAGTTATATTCTTTTGTTCATCCTTGATATCCTTGATCATTATTGATGGCATTATGGGCCCTTTTTCTTCTTCCCTCACAAACCAAGCTTTATGTGATGTGAGACCTAAGATATTCATGCAGGAAAGAACTGTTGCTCCATGATTTTTGCAGTCTTCTAATTGAGGCTTGAAACTATCTCAAGAAGTATGAACTTTACTGTGTTCCCCATGTTTTCTCATTGATCAATATTCGTGCAGGGAAGAATTGTTGCTTCAATGATTCACGGATTGATTTCTATCTTGAATATGAACCTCACCCATCATCCTCGAAAAACTTGCATCACCTCTTCCAGAGTATGTATATACGTTTAGATTACACATATCATTGTATGTAATTCTTATTTTCTTTTTCCAAGTGGGATTGGGAATAGTAAGTTTGGCCCATAGGGTTGGGGTTACAAGGACTGGATGTCAGATCTGGTTTAAAGCCAGAATCTTGACCACTGAACCAACACCGTGGGGTTTGTCTCCTATTCCCTGTTTATCTCAATTTCTTGAATCAGCTATCTTCAGTTTTTTGTCAATGTCTCCTGGTCGAAGTTTAAATGAGGACTTTCATCCTCTTGGGCACTGTTTTACCTCAATTTTGTCGCCAAATATGTTGATGTTATTATGATAATTGCTAATTGGAGTGCGTGCACATGTTGTCTAACTGCTCATATTGTCATTATGGTCCTTATATTCCTGATCAAAATTTTGCAGTGATTCGTAAAGGGAATTTTGCTATGTATGATTATGGAATGTGGAGAAACCTCATGCACTATAAGCAACCTGAGCCCCCAGAATTTGATATCAGCCGGATTCCCACTTCATTGCCATTGTGGATGGGTTATGGGGGCAATGATGCATTAGCAGATGTCATAGACGTCCAACATACCCTAAAAAAGTTGAAGCGCAAGCCAGATCTGCTTTATATTGAGGAATATGGTCATATTGACTTCCTCCTAAGCATAAGGGCAAAAGAAGATGTCTATGACGACATGATTATGTTTTTCAATTCTGTACAAAAGATAAGCAGTTTTAAGTAGTGGCTGAGTAGTATACGTGTGGTGGTGCTGGCCTATTCCATGTTCGAAGTCTTGTATATAGCATGATGATGTAGCTGGTGCTACCTCTTCAGACTGTAATAGCTTCTGGCAAATATATATGGTGTGTATATAAATCCATTGCCAATCGTTGTACTAGTGGTATACGAGTGTACGAGTCTGTCAGCCCTTGCTATTTCTAGGTAAAAGGTACTTGTAAAATACATTATGTTTCCGTGAAAAGTATTGCATTCCTACCATTGCAGCAAGGGACTCGGAAATTTTTGTTTACATGCTCCTACCTCCATCTTGAATCATATTCAACATTCAAGAGCTAATCAGGAATCAAGCAACCAATCAGTATTCAGTATATATTCATGTAGAGTATGTAGCATTTGCTATTTGCCAAACACTCGATTAGTATGGGCTATAGTACTATCATTCAAATTGGATTCGTGATGGTAACTGAATGCTGATTCATTTGTCAAATTGTTGGGCAAATAGATTTGCAGGATCAGAGGATACATAATAATACTACACCCACTATTGTATGGCTCTGAGTTAGTACTGTGTAAGGTTCAAAACATTGCACTTGCTGAACAAGCTGGAAACATATACACGGGATTTTCTTTGAGGGGATTCTACTTTTCGTAATCCATAAGTTTAAAGTAGATTCTATAATTCAGAACCCAATCTCTACCCTGACATGGAAAACCTAATCTGGAACCAACAAGCTGGAAAACATTGGATTGAATAGACAAATGTTGAAAATGCTACCTTCAGGTCTGAAACAAAATATAAATATAATATTGTCAATCTATATTTATAAGAATGGACAATTCTTTCTTAGGTTTGTAAGATTCCAAACTTTAGAATTAGACAAACGAGAAGGAGAAATTATGGTGATAATGTACCCATGTAGTAATATTTTTCTGTAGAGTTGTGTCATCTATGTGCAAAAAGGCAATGTCATCTACAAATAATTAACTGTAGTATCTAGGACTGTAAGTCTTATATTTTGGAAGCCTCATCAGTGTAATGTGTTGAAAATGTTCAATTCATTGTCTTTTATTTTGGGAGGTAAGGTTTTATGTCCTCTCCCGCCGTATTTTTACATTTTTTATGGTAATTATACAGAGGTTAGTGGTACACAAGTAGGGATGACAAATAGTGCGGGACAATGTAGCTGTGGGGAAAATTCATGAAGATTTTAACCCATCCCGCCCGGCAAAGCAAAATTTGCTATTTTCAAACCGCCCCGTCCCCGAATAAACCCACCATGCATAGACCCGTGCAGGTTAATTTGTTTTTGTTCTTTTTGGAAGAAACTCATAGTAATTTTTTTTTTCCTTTCCCGCGAAGTAGTATTTATTTAATTTAAAAGTTTTATACTATCTTATAAAACACAGATATTCTAAATGTTATCATAATTTAATTGTATATTATTGATGAATTATGGTATCGCCGAGTGAAGCCATGATTAGGATAACTGGATATGCCATCAACATACGTGTCCTTCCAATTTTATTTTATTTTTGAACGATAAATAAAATGCAGTATGCTATTCGATTATTCTTCTAAATGTCATATCTACTTTACAGGGTTTTCAGATATTTACTCGATGAAGGATAGTTTCTAAACACAAGATTATGGTGGCGAGCCGTGTAAACTTAATGTTGGGAATAAATTCCTACAGAAATAATATTTACGGTAATAAAAGCGAAATAATAACGTAACATCAAAATAGAATAATTAATAAGAATAAAAGAATTACAAAACGTAGAAAACCTTTTTGAATAAGGGAAAAAACCACGGCCCTGAGAGGAGCAATTGATATTAATATAGCAAGGAATTTTTACACTTTACAGGTCTAACTAAAATACTTCAAAGACCGCCACGACATTCAAAAGAAATAACCTTCTTTTGATATTCCCACCTCACCACAATATCGCTCACACTCTATTTTTCTCACAAATTATTTTTTTATCTGTGAAACCTCGCTCTTTCTTTCTCTTTGTTGGTGTATAGAAATGAGAGCTGAAACTTTTCTTTTATAGCTAAAGCTTCACTCGCTGGAGCCTGCTATATTTGATAATTTGCATACACTTTTCCTTCTTTTTCTTCAATTTCAACCATTCAACAAATTTGGCTTCAACCCAAAGAATTCTCACCCAAATATTTTCCTTATGCACATGCCTATTATTCTTGCTTTTGAATGAGATGGACCCATCAATCTCCCTCCAGTCTCATTTATGGAGGGGAGCTAGCATTGCATTCTAGTTTAAGTGTATGCCGACAAGTTCTATGCATGGTTCGAACTTGTGTCTTGATACCACCTTGGTCAGCATATCCGAAGGATTCTCATTTGTGTGGATCCTCTTAGAAATGAAATAAGGGTGATAAGGGTTAAGGATAGGATGATAATCAAATCGATAGGCTGTCAATCGAGGCCTCGAGCTTGTCGATTTGGGGGCCTCGAGGTCAATTTTGGAGCTCAGCTGTGAGCTATTGAGGGTAATCGAGTTACAACTAACAGTTACAATAAAATCAACAAAGGCTCTTTATAGCCAATGAGAAGCGATAGATGATGAAAAAATATAAAGATAGTAGATAAAAGCAATAATATCAAGGTAGCATGTTACAAAGTGACAAGGATCCTCTTTATATAGGAGAGGAATCTCAATATAGTAAAAAAATGCATTAATGACAAAGGTATGGAGATGTGTCAACTAGATGACACCTTGATTCGGGTCTAGAGTAGTCCACTAGGCTCTGTCAGTAATAGTTGTGCACTTAGGTAACTTCCCATTCTACCATTATCGTGGTCGTTGTTACCTTGAGATCGAGTGTCGATGACCCTCGAGGGAGTGTACTTGGTCCGTGATCTCGAGTTGTTGGCCCAAGAACAAGTGAAGTTTTGAATATTAACATAAGAACTCATACATGGACCAGGTCCATCTTTTGAAGCATAATCATGATCAACCTGTACATGTGAGATGCACGTGAATGAGATAAATCTAACTGAGCAAGAAGCAATATATCCTGATTTGATCGAAAAGGTTGCATATTGGATAAGGAGAGAAAGACTCCTTACATGAAGAGAGCACAACTTAGGATGAATATAGTGTGAGAGTTTGAGATCACCATGAACTCTTCTATGATAGAAGAGCAGCTATTGAATCCCAGTCAAACTCTAATTACTAACCTACTAAATGTCAGTGTTGTTTTCTTTTATAGGTAATGCACATAAGCAGAAGTTAAACTTAAATTGAGAGCAAAAGAGCAAGGCGATTTTGCAAGCAATTTATATGATTTAAGTGTGCAATCCTAAAGTTACTTGAACAAGATAGAAGATCTAGTTCCATGTGTCTATCTTTATTCTAGTTCAATTGTAGTAGGTGATTTTACATTGTACCTTTTACCTTTCATAGAAGCAATTGTATTAGGTACCTAGAGTGTTCAAGTTATAGTAAAATTGAAGTTGTCGCAATAGTTGAGGCTGTGTGCCACAATGGGATTAGAGTTAATCCTTGGGGTTTACAAAGAGTTTGTAAATGGTGTTTTGGCTCAGTGACTTTATGGAAGTTTGGGAAAATCCTGCTGAGTAGTAGGTCGTGATTTTTTCACCTTTTGAGCCAGTGTTTTCCACGTAAAAATCTCTGTGTTCTTTATTTTCTGTATTTATTATTCCACAAATAGTAGTAGTTGGAACACATAGAAGAACCAAGTTTTTATATAGTTCAGTTAAGCAAAAATTGGGCACCACACAAATCAACCCCCATCTTGTGCGGAATTGAAGTTTAACACATCAATTGGTATCAAAGAAGGTTATCCTTGAAGAGGTTAACACCTTAGGAAAAGATCATGATGAGTGCACCACCTAGAAGCAGGGAAGGGCAATCCGTTGCTACGCCTCCACTCTTTAATGGTCAGTACTATTCTTGGTGGAAGAACATGATGAGAGATCACATCATAGGAGAAGATTATGAACTCTGGGACATAGTCATTGATGGTCCCCTGACGACTACAAAGAAGAATACTGAAGGAGTGGACGTGCCAAAGCAAGAGCTGATTGCACTGCTGAAGACTTGAATAAATGGGAGAAGAATGCCAATGCCAAGAAATGGCTTGTGTGTGGACTGGGTCCAGATGAGTACAACACAATTCAAAGTTGTACCACTGCCAAGGATATATGGGACACTTTACAACTGGCTCATGAAAGAACTCCTCAAGTAAAGAGATCAAGAGGAACACTACTATACTCTCAATATGAGAATCTCACTATTAAGGAAGGAGAAACTATCCAGGAGATGTACACAAGGTTCACAACACTAACAAATGAACTTAAATCTCTTGGGAGAATTATCCTTGAAGAAGACAATGTTGAGAGAATCTTGACAAGAGTCTTACCAGTAATTTGGGAAAGCAAAATCACTGCTATTCAGGATTCAAAGAACATTGCTACTCTCAAGCTGGATGAATTAATTGAAAACCTCACTGCCTATGAACTAATAAGGCAAACCATGAAAATAAATGCACCCAAGAAGGAAAAAAATATGGCTCTCAAAATAGATGAAGGTGCAAATATGGAGGATGATGAAATGACCATGATCACAAGGGATTTCAAAAAGTACCTAATGAGAGGAAAGGGTTTTTCAAGAGGTGCAACTTTTAACAAACCAAGGGCTCCTGAGAAACAGACTAATGAGAGTTGCTACAAATGTGGTAAGACTGATCTTATGATCAATAACTTTCCTTAATGGGAAACTAAATGGAAGAAGGAAATCGCTGAACGAGGGAACAAGAAGAAGAAATAGGTTCAACCCAAAAGGAACAAAGGATCAACAAAGGCTATGATTGCTGCTTGGGGAGAAACATTAGATGAGGATTCAGAAGATGAAGCTGGATATGAACAAGCACCATTGGAGAATCAGATGATGAATAAGGGGTAAGTATCCTTCATCTCAAAGACAAGATAAAATTTCTATCTAAAGAAAGGTTGTTTGAACTATTGCTGGACTTCATCGATGAGTCTGAGATAATTAAAAATGAGAAGGAGGAGCTCTCTAGGGAGTGTGTGATCTTAAAAGCCAAGTGAAAGAACCTAGAATCTAGGGATTATGAGAGTGACAGTAAAATACTGAGTTGAAGAACCAGGTTTTTGAACTTTACACATGTGTACTATAACTTAGATCTGAAAATTTAAAACTAAAATTAGGAACAAGTAAGAAGAAAGCTGGTCACACACATCTCACCTTAGAAGAAAACCTAGGAAAAATGAAGGACGAGTTGTACAGAAAAGATGAGCAGATAACAGTCTTAAAAGAAGATCTAGGGAAGGTAAAACATGAACTAGATAGAACTTGCAAATGGAATAAGGCTTTTGATGCACTATCTTGGCTACAAGAACATCACAGTAGCAACAAGAGAGGACTTGGCTATTGGTCACAAGCACCTAAGTGGGACCCCAAAATCAAGTACCTCACAATTCCTGAAAACAAATTCTGCACACACTATGGCAAGACTGGTCATTACAATAATGAATGTAATGCAAAAGAAAAGGCCAGTAAAAAGAACAAAGCCTTTGTTCAAGAGAAAATTAGGCTGCTTAGGTGGGCTAAAAGAAATTTGATTTACCCCTTTGACTATAGAAAGGGACCCAAACTAGTTTGGGTTCCTAAGACTAACCCCTGATTTCTTTTTGCAGGTCCAAGTGAAGGGAAGTAGCCAAATATGGGATATGGATAGTGGCTGCTCAAAACATATAAATGGAAGCACGAACCAATTCCTTTCACTTGAGGACTTAAAATGAGGTACTGTCTCCTTTGGAAATGGAAATAAATGTGAGATTATTGGGGTTGGAAAGGTAGGTAAGATAGACTCACACTCCATTGAGAAAATCTACTTGATAGATGGCTTGAAATATAGCTTCATCAGCGTATCACGACTGTGGGGAAGAAGTGACCTTGTAGCATTTACCTCTACCAAATGCTTTGTGATTAACCTTACTACTGACAAGATTATTTTGCAGGGAAAAGAGCTAACAATATTTACATTATAGATTTGTCAACTCTTTCAGAAAATAGACTCACTTGCTTGAGTGTGTTGGACAATGATCCCCTCCCGTGGCACAAAAGACTTGGCCATGCAAGTCTGAATAAACTCAACAAATTAGTCTCCGAGGATAGTGGTAGGGTTACCAAACATCAACTTCAAGGAAGACAAAGTTTGTGAGGCCTGTGCAAGGAAGAAGCAGGCAAGATCATCCTTTAAAAGCAAGAAAATGGTAAGTACAATCAGGACGTTGGAACTGGCTCATATGGATCTCTGTGGTCCAATGAGAACATTGAGAAAATATGGTAAGAAATATGTGATGGTACTTGTTGATGATTATTCTAGGTTTACATGGGTGCTATTCCTGATATCAAGATGAAGCTTGAAGGTAAGATTTTGCGATTACAATTTTAATGTCAGCACTTCAAAGTTAGTAGCAGTATTAAGAAGCATGGGTGATAAGGTACGGTGTCCAAAGGAAATGAGATCGAATCCAAATAGGTGTAATCCTGATCATTGGTGCGAGTTTCACAACGATCATGTTAATAAAATGGCAGATTGTAGATTGCTACAAGGTGAAGTGGACCATTTATTAAAGAAAAAGTATCTTACTGAACTATTTAGTGATAAAGGTAAGCAAGCATACACGAAGAATATGCATGAGTCCCCTAAATCTCCTTCTTCGAAAAGGACCATTAATGTTATAACGGGGGAGAAGAAATTAACGGCGTGACATATATGGTGGCCAAGAAAATTTCTAAAGTTACAGTTACACATTGGAAGAAGGTTCGACATGTTTTGGAGGAAGAAAGTATTACATTTGATGATGCAGATTAGGATGTTCAGGCTTTGGCTAATTGATTTTTGAGGTTGGATATTTCTGAGCCTAGTCGGGTGCTAGCTTGCACTGCCGCTCGCTCTTCATTATTGGAGCGTATTCGTGATCAACAGTTTGATGATCCCCACTTGTGTGTCCTTAGAGACACGATGCATCGATGAGGTGCCAAACAGGTTATTTTAGATGCCGATGGAGTCTTGAGATTGCAGGGTCAAGTTTGTGTGCCCAATGTGGATGGGCTTTGAGAGTTTATTTAAGAGGAGGCCCATAGTTCTCGGTACTCTATTCATCCGGGTGCCGCGAAGATGTATTGAGATTTGCCGCAGCATTACTAGTGGCGTAGAATGAAGAAGAACATTGTGGCATATTTGGCGTGGTGTTTGAATTGTCAGCAGGTTAAGTATAAGCATCAGAGGCCTAATGGTTTATTTTAGAGGATTGAGCTTCCCGAGTGGAAGTGGGAGCATATTACTATGGACTTTGTTAATAGACTTCCGTTGACACGGAAGACGTTCGATGCAGTTTTGGTCGTTGTTGATAGGCTGATCAAGTTAGCGTATTTCATTCCTGTAGCAGTCTCCTATTCATCTGAGAGGTTAGTTGAGATCTATATCCAGGAGATTGTTCACCTTTACGGTGTGCCGGTATCTATCATTTCGTGTCGAGGTACACAGTTTGCCTCACGTTTCTGGAGAGTAGTTTAGCGAGAGTTATACCCAGATGGAGTTGAGTGCAGTGTTCCATCCTCAGGCGGACGGGCAGTTCGAGCGGACTATTCAAATATTGGAGGATATGCTCCAAGCTTATGTTATTGACTTTGGAGGTTCATAGGATCAGTTTTTGCCTTTAGCGGAGTTTGCCTACAAATACAGCTACCATTTGAGCATTCAGATGGCTCATTATGAGGCTTTATATGGTAGGCGATATCGATCTCTTGTTGGATGGTTTGATCCGGGAGAAGCTCGGTTGTTGGGTACAGATTTGGTTCAAGAGGCCTTGGACAAGGTCAGGACCATTCAGGATAGGCTTCGTACAGCTCAGTCCAGGAAAAAGAGCCATGCAGATTGTAAGGTTCGAGATGTGGCTTTCATGGTTGGTGAGCGGGTATTGCTCCGAGTGTTGCCTATGAAGGGCGTGATGAGATTTGGGAAGAAGGGCAAGCTTATCCCTATGTTCATTGGCCCGTTTGAGATTCTTGACCGAGTGGTAGAGGTGGCTTACAGATTTGCATTGCTGCCTAGCTTATCAGCCGTATATCCAGTTTTCATGTGTCCATGCTTCGAAGGTATCACGACGATCTAGCCCACATGTTAGATTTCATCACTATCCGGTTGGACAAGGACTTGTCTTATAAAGAGGAGTCGGTAGCTATTCTAGACCGGCAGGTTCATCAATTGAGATCCAAGAGTTTCCCGTATGTTCGTGTTCAATGGAAAGGTCAGGCTACTGAGGCATCGACCTAGGAGTTCGAGTCCGATATGCGAAGCCGTTATCCCCATCTTTTCCCTGACTCAGGTACTTCCTTCTTCTATCCGTTCGAGGACGAACGACTGTTTTAGAGGTGGAGAATGTGATGACCCGACGGGTCATCACATATTTTTAATTGAATTTTGTGTCTACGAGGCCTTGAAAACCTCATTAGGGTTGCCTTTATTTGTGTGCACAATCAGGGCGCATAGCCGTAAAGCTTAAATATGAAACTCTGTGAAAAACTCTAAGTTTTGATATTTAAAATGAGTAAATTGACTTCGGTCAACATGTTGGGTGAATAGACCCGGACTCGTGATTTGACGGTTTGGAGGGTCCTTAAAAAATATGGGACTTGGGCTTATGCCCGGAATCAGATTCCAAGGTCCCAAGCCCGAGATATGAATTTTTAAGTGAAATTGCTTTCTGAAAATGTATAAAAACAATTGAAGTGAAATATGATTTGAAAGTAATGGTATCGGGCCCGTATTTTGGTTTTTGTACCTGGTACAAGTCTCATACATGTTTTGAATCACTCATGTGAGGAAAATATGGGACTTGGACGTATGCTCAGAATCGAATTCCGAGGTTCGAAGCCCGATATATGAATTTTTAAGTGAAATTGCTTTCTGAAAATGTTGAAAGAAAATTGAAGTGAAATCTGATTTGAAAGTAATGGTATCAGGCCCGTATTTTTGTTCTGGCGCCCGGTACAAGTCTCATAGATATTTTAAATCACTCCTGTAAAGTTTGGATAAAAACGGACGTCGCTTGATGCGATCCGTACCCTAATTGGAAAGTTTATGCTTAAAAGGAGTTTTGAGAAATTTCATTTGATCTTGATGTTCAATTCAATGTTCAATATGTTATTTTGGTGATTTGATAACACGAATATGTTTGTGAGATGTTTTGAGGTTGTGTGTATACTTTGTTGAGAGTTTCGACGGCTCGGATGAGTTTGGAGTAGGTACCTGAATGCCTTAGGCTTAAAAAGATTAGATGTTGCAGGTTCAGGAATTTGACATATCTCTGAACCCTCTAGCGTGGCCCGCGAGAAATCACGTGCGGTCGCGGTCTTCTTTGCGCGGTCCGCAATGGGTGGAGTGCAATCGCGGTTGGATTGGTGCGCTCTGCACTAGGTAATGATCCGCATGTCTTCAGAAAGCATGTGCCGCCGCGGTCCTTTTTGTGGGGTCCGCGCAGAGGAGTATAACTGCACGTGAATTTCAGTTAGTTTACACTTTTCAAAATCCCAAAACATAAGAGGTGATTTTCCATACAACTCTTCTTCTCCAAAACGATTGGTAAGTGATATCTAACTCATTTTCTTCACTCCTTAACATCTTTTAACATGATTTCAACTTCAAATCAAAGATTTTCATTGGAAAATTGAGTGTTTTGGGCAGAACCTAGGTTTTAAAAAAAATTGGGGGGTTGGACCTCAATTTTAGGTTCGATTTCAAAACAAATCATATATTGGATTCGTGGGGAAATGGGTAACCGGGTTTTGGTCCAAACCTCGAGTTTCGACCTTGTGGGTCTAGGGGCATTTTTGACCTTTTGGGGTAAAACCTTGTAAAATTTATTTTCATTCATTGGGGTTGATTCATTTAGCATTTGTTAATGTGATTAAGTAACTTATGACTAGATTCAAGCGGATTGGTGGTGGAACCAAGGGGTAAAGCTATAATTGAGGATTGAGTTGAATTAAAGGCATTGAGGTAAGTGCTTGGTTTAACCGTAGCTTAACGGAATAGATGTTGAGTCTTACTTGCCACTTGTTAATTGTCGAGTGCGATGTATAGGCATGGTGACGAATATCTATACATGGGTGTCTAGCATGACTGTCAGTCTTTATATTGTGAATATTTTGATCTTCGTGATAATTTTCATGCTTAATTGATGATTTCTATATGTTGTAAAGAGCATGTGAAAGGAATTGTGGTCTTTAAACTTCGAGGAGCATTAGCTCGAGTTGAAATACAAGTTGTGAAGGTATATGAGATAATTAAATCCTTGGAGCATCGGCTCATGTGATAATGTGAATTATGAGATGAAAATGAAGGAAAGAGAAAAAGTTACTGGTTTATTATCTTACCGGGACGTTTTGTTGTTTTGTTGATATTCTTCATTTCCGGGACGTATATACTTGTACTGTTAAGTTCCCTTGCCGGGATAGTATAAATTATGGTAAATCTGTTGTCGAGACTATTGCTATGATCAATGTAGGTTGTATATTTAGATGTTATATTGGATCCGGTTGCACACCACAACATATATTATATTGGATCGGGTTGCACACCACAACAAATATCATATTTGGATGGGGTTGCACGCTGCAACAACTATGTGTATATGGACAGCGTTGTGCACCGCAACAGAGTTAATTGATAAGGGATCAAATTGCACGCCGCAACAATTGTGTTATTGAATTGTTGTAGATGCTGTATTGTTCTTTCATATATATATATATATATATATATATATATATATATATATATATATAGGTTTCTGTTAGATTGATATTGTTTCCCTGAAGCATGTATCTCCCTCCCTTATAACTGCTCATTACTTTTTTTTTTTGCAATGTATCGCGTAACTGCACAGGTTACATGGTAGTCTGGTCTATCCTCGTTACTATTTCGCCGGGGGTAGACTCACTTACCAACATAACGGGTCGGTTGTGCTGATGCTACACTCTGTACTCTTTTGCAGAGATCCAGGTGCGGAAGCAGCATTTGAGCAGCAGTATTAGATCGGGAGCCAGCCTTCAGCCCAACGAGACACCGAGGTAGCCCTGCAAGCGTCCGCAGGTCGACGTCTCCTCTATCCTTTATTTTAGTCTGTTATCTCATTATATTCGAGACCAACAGTTATGTTTTCTTTCAGATGATTGTATTTAGTACTCTTAGTAGTTCGTGAGTATTGTGACACTAGTCTTGGGTAGAGGATTATGTTGGATTTCTGCATTTTAACCAGTTCCTTTAATTAAAGACTTCCGCTTATTTGTTTATTTATTTCTATTATTTCATGTTATTCCTGATAATTGTTAAAAAGAACTATATTGTAATGATAAAGATATTAAGGTTTGGCTTGCCTAGCTCCCATTAGTAGGCACCATCACAACTCCCGAGGGTGGGAATTTCGGGTCGTGACAAGATATAGGGGGTTAATATAATTAGATGTGAAACTGTAGTTATGGTTCGAGATAAGTGTGGGGTTTTAAATGTTAAAGTGTATACATTAAAGTACTTAGGGAGTGTAGTCACTCTTATATCTAAATGTGTCATATCTGTCTCGTCGCGTACATTACAGCCAATTAAAGTCCTATTTGATCCTTGACTAAATGAACTCAATTAGTAGAGTAGTACACTACGAGCAAGAATATGGTTCATATTTTGAGGCATATGAATGTCGTTTTTGAGAGTGAGTGAATTCTTTCTATCTTGAGTTCCTAATTGTTCTTAACTTTTATGGTGTGTGGAACTACTCTCCATCGTTGTATAAGGGCACTTGATTCATGAAGGAAAGGTACTGTCGTTGATCTTTATGTTTGATTAAGTGAGTGAGTTGTGAACAATGTGTGGTACTTATGAGTCGAATCTTGAGACAAGGATGTTACACTATTGTGCTTAGTCTATTTTAAATATTCTTGGTGTAATGAGTTAGCAGAGTTGTTTAATAATGTTATGTCTATATAAAGTGTGGTTTGATTACTCGAGAATGAGCAATGGTTTAAGTGTGGGGAGTTGATGAAAGGATATAATAACGTGTTTTAGTCGCTTATCACACTCTAATTTACTGCACTTTAATTAAGTTAAGCTTTAATCGTTAAATGTTTGTACTTATTGCGTGTTTTATGCCTTGTAGAAGTGATTTCGAGTGATGTAGATGTTATGAGGATAATTTGAGTGATTTGGAGCTTTGAAGTCTAAGAAAAATCCAAAAGGATAAAGTCGAGATCATGTCTGTGGTTCAAGGACAAAGCCTGGATATCAAAAAGCAAGCAAAATGAATTACTCTAAGAATTTTCCACAGCCGCGACGCGTGGGGCGTTGCAGTTGCCGCCTTCAAAGTGCACACTCCGTGATAAGCCCCACTGCTGCCTTGCCGGGTGCGTCAGTCCATGCGGCGTGCCTGTACAAAATTTACAGAGCAGCCATTAATGGAGTCAAAGAATTGAAGAAGGAAGAACAAAGAAGAGAAGAGAGGAAGGTTCTGGAGAGAGAGAGGAGAACCAAAATTTTCAATTTGATTAACCATAAATACACTGTACAACTATTATATATTTGTTACAAGATAATATCTTCATTAGCTAACTTTATGACAGCCAAGCAACTACCTCTAACTAATTATCTTTTTAGAAGAATATAAATAGCTAACTGTATAACTATTTATTTCTACAGGTTTGTCGAATCGAGATTTGAGTAACGATTTTGGAGACTTTACAATCTTGAGCTTTTAAAAGAAAAATTTGAATAGCAATTTCGACAGCTTACTTGGAGTTGAATGTTGGATCGGACCTTGATGTAAGGTAGATAGAAGTGCCTAAACAACCTATAAAATTGTTCGAACGCAATCATTAGTTGATGCTAGAACAAACTGAAAGATTCTTCAAGGATTGAATATTGTTGATAAACCAACGATCAATTCGAAAAAAAAGGAGCTGAAGCTTGAACGTCTTCCATGAAAACTCGGCCAACCTTTGACTAGAGATTTATGTACGAAGCGAATTGTTGTCGCCAAACTTGTAATACTACTGTGGGATAATTATTGAGATTCAGAGCTATTGTGATTTGCAATTAATTAGTAGCTACTAATTTGTGGTTTACGGTAACAAGCTTAAATAAAATCCTTGAACCATTATGCATGTCCCCGCAAATTATAAGACATAATAAGATCTCTTTTTAAAATATATATAATATTAATTAAAATAGGTAAGATATAGATAATTATAGATGTGCTCATTTTGGTTATTAGCACGAGCTGCATGACATACAGTGTAATTCCTTCTTCGAAGAAAGCGTATCACCCACAAAAAATGAACATTATTTTTAGATGTTTAAAAGAAAAGTGATGGTTATATGTAGTATAAATAATCTTAGGTAGCAAGCTTCAATTTTTAATTGACATAGTAATTGTTCTACAATATTCATAATTTTGCGGGAAACGGAGGAGGCTATAACTTGCATTTTATCATTCTAAAACAATATATTGTGAATGTCTTTTGTAAGTTTCGGAGATCTATTTAATGTTTGAAAAACTAAAGCTTGTGTAAATATACTAAAATGATACTCCATTACATAAAATATACGAAAATCTATATTATTCATAATTTTTCGAATATGATTACTTTAAAAAAAATTTCTAATCCCCAAACTTGAGGAACTTTTAATTAAAATTTGTAAATGTAAAAGTTAAATTCATTCCATTGATTATCCAGTGATAATATAGATCCTATCAACATTTGATCATTTTTAAAAAGTTTTTTAGCGGATAAAATAACATATAGATAATTATTTTTTAATCTATCTTGCTATCACTAGAGTTTAGTGATCTTAAGGATAGTCCATACTAGACTAGATTGGAGCCTTATTGCCAAAATTAAATCAGACTCCTGTTTGAAAAAATTTAAACATGTTGAAACATATGGCACTCGCAACCAAAATAATAGTTGTCAAGTCTATTGAAACATGAGGGGTAAAAAGAAGAAAACTAGCTAAGAAAAAACTTATGACCTTTGCACCACGAGGCAAAGCATCCATCTAGTAAACTAAGAGGGTGTTTAGTTTTTAATTTAAAAGTTAAAAGTGATAAACTAGTATTTCTTTCTGTTCATAATAAGTAATTTTTTTGCTCTTTTTCTTGTGATCCAAAATATATGATTTTTTCAGATTTCAAGAATTAATTAATTATTTTTTCCTACATTGGTCTTAGAGTAAATAGTATTGGAATATGTGTTAGCAGTATTTATATGAGATAGTAACGGTTAATAGGTCAATTCCATTGCTAATTAATGCTAAAAGGTGAATTTTTTAATCTGTGTAAAAACATCCAAAAAATCACTTATTTTGGACCAATGGAGTAATACCCAACTTTAGCTTTTGGTTTATTTTTGTACTTGTTATGCCTAAAAATAAATAGTTTAAGCACTTTTTATTATTGCCAAACACCACACAAACTAGAAAAGATTAAAAATTACTACATTTTAAGGGTATACAAAGATTCCCTTTTTTTTAATGGATGCACTTAAAAATTTCTTACTTAGTCCACATATAACCTCATGAAAGAGGTGGGAAACACTAAGACAATACTTTATCAAATAGAAATAAGCAAAAAATAAAAATAAAAGTTGAACAATTCCTCACTTGCATATCAGAATGGTTCAGGCGTGGTGCATGGCCGCGGTTTCTTCAACCTTTAACACTCGTGCCAAGAAACTATTAGCATAATTCCAAAGCAAACGAACATGTGCATGGATGGTTTAATTGAAAGAAAAAAAAAAGACAGGAAGAAATTTCACTGGTAACTGATTAGATTATATTCTTGGGACTTCCCCAGAGTCCAAACATCATCATAGTAAGGACAAAAGGCATCCAGAAATGGTATACACTTTTAGTCAATTCCCAAAATGCATGTCTCACTCAGTGTAATTAGCTTTGCTAGAAGAGGATTGCACATTTGGAAACGATAACAAAGATTCTTGGATAGGGACTCAATTACACGCTTTTTTTCCAGTCTGCTCGAGCATTCTAATATCCCATACACTCAATAAGGAAATATAAAAAGAGTGGAAAAGAGATTTGAAGAGTAAATGAGGAGAAATAGAAAAAAATTGAGCAAACAATTATCAGATGAAGAGATAATTACCAGCGAAAAAAATCAGGCATTATTATAAAAAGAAACAGACAAGAGGAAAATTTTAGCGAGTGACCTTTGATATGAATCAATTCGACTACCAAATTCAAACAGATCTGTGGCAACTAATTAAAAGCAAGTATAAATAAGGGAAATAGTACTCAATAAGAAAAGATTGAAATCCCTTCACGGACACAGTTAGAGTGTCAACCCCTTTGTAAACCGCGAGGACAGCCACTGTAAACTCTCCATTCACATATTCAGGAACCAACACCAAAATATTCTGATCACCCAAGTGAGCCAAAACAGGGGGAAAACTTACATGGGTATACGAGATATCCAAGGGTTTAAGTGTTGGTAATTTCTGTCAAAACATGCGCAAGCAAAGATACAACCAGACATCAAATACATATAAACTATGCAACATAATAGTAACGAGATTAGAGACACTAATATCTTGAAGTAGTTGCACAAACCTTTCAAGTAACAAGAATCTAGAGCTGCAATCTTCTGCTATTTGCCTAGTAAAACTTGGACGTTTTTTGGCTATTGGGTGGGTAAGAACAATATAACTTAAAGGTAAGTAATTAAGTGAAATTAGTCTTCCTTTAATAGACCCGAAACTAAGCCACAATGGGGCTCGAAAACGTCTAAGATTCTACAAGTAGAATCTTACTCTAAGTCAAAAGGATAATTTTTCTCCCAAGCTACTTTTTACCCAAGTATGTCCAACTTTTTACTAGGTATAGCAGGGACCACAGAAATAATAAGAGCCTACTAATTATTATATTAATTCAAAATCATCATAAATTAATACTTACTATAATTAATTGCAATTTATTCCACTAAAAACTGCAATTGAATTCCTCAGTATGAATTTTGAAATTCATTAACACATATTTTAACTCCCCATGTTCAGATTTCAAATACCAGTTAATTAAAATAAATCACTGAAAATTTCATTCAATTAACTAATTAAATCCTTTATAATTCCGCTTAAACTATTTCATGTGACGGATACAAAATTCACTGGCTGAGTTTTCACATGAAAACTTATAAGCTAACATAAAGGGGTATCATCAAACCCAAAACCGAGTCATGGATTCTATCAACTAATTATTATTCACCAATGTTATTCGTTATTGTCCAATCTATTAGGCATATACTAACTCTAAATAGAGTCGTACCTTTTAATAAACCAAAACAATAAACAAATTATATTGATCATAATAATTATATCAAGATTAGGAGTATAAGCTCATTTAATGAATTAGAGAAAATGTTTTATATATTCAGTACAAAATATCTTCTCTACTTGGTCCGTTCAATATACACTGAGTATACTAGCACAAGAATTTGGAGTAAAACTACTCCCATAATCAAGACAAATTATGCAATAATCTTGTGCTACAATCATCAAGATATTTTGTCCAACAATATCTTTAATTGTGAATAGTTTATTAATTATGAGAACCAAAAATTTAATCTTCTGTGCATGAGCTAAGACTCCATACACTAAATTGTCTACTACATAACTAAAAGGACACACATATAGCAAATGATATATTTAAAATAGTACTTTATTGAATTGGATAAATTAAACAAACGATTATTCCATAAAAAATAAAATATAATACTATATTTGAACCGCATAATTAATAGTATATTCCAACAATTTCGTTCCAAGACTTGGTGATTGGAACCATCTTCGAAGATTAATATCATATCCATACCAGTGGAGATCGTTAGTGAATCAATACAATGTATTGTCACTTAACACTGCCGGTACCCAGGCGGAAGTACACTTTAGGTTAACTATGTTACTACACGCTTCCAGACCTAGAGGTGTGAATTTAGCATCACGTGGGGGCAACATAAGGGAGCGATGGTCTGCATCATGGCGCAATTCGCGACTAGACAAGTCCAGAAACATAAACAAAACCCCCCAAAAGACGTCATAAAACAGTACTTGTGTTGGCTCACTACCATTTTCATTTTCGACAACGGAAGCTGACACCATCTTTCTATGTTCAACATAATCAAAGGTAGTATGGCATTCTAGGTTGTCCCAAGTATGGTCATAAAGGTCGTAAATCTAACCGCAGGGTTAAGATCTTGTTTTTAACCTCTAGGAAGAAGAAAACACAAATCTGAAAAAATCAGGTGTCATGCAAAAGCTAGTAACGCAAACCTTGAGCGACGATAAATCCAACAACAAAAGAGAAACCTACCGAAAGAGACACAAACATTTAACGTGGTTCGGTCAACTGACCTACATCCGCTGCGGAGATGAGCAATCCACTATATAAAAAGAGAGTACAAAATATCGAGAGAACAACCTCGCGAAGAGGCAAACACAAGTGACACACTAACACTTGTCCCATAAAGTTCCCCCCCCCCCCCCTAAACACTACTCTCAAGCCCCTATGGCTACATTGTGGATGCTACTGAATGAGAAAGAAGAATCCTCAATTTATAGAAGTCCAAATCTTTTACTACAAGAAAAAGGACTAGCCAAATATGGGAGCTTTATAATTTCCTTCTACAAAAAGAAAAACCTAATTAAGATAATTATATTGTCCTTTTCATTCAACAAATAGAAAAATCAAATAATGGTAAGAAAATCTGGATAAACACCTAACACTTTCTACCATCAGAAAGGACCAATATATTTTGGAATTGGTAAAATCAGTGGAGCGAGATAACTTTTCCCGGACAGAACGATTAGCTAGCTTCAACTAATTTGGTGTTATGCTTAAGCAATCTCACAGTGTTATTGTGACCATGTGAAGATTGATAGAGGAGAAATCTCTGAGTTACCTCCAATGGAAGTTGTAGAAGCTTCTCGAAGAGAGAAGAAAATGAAGGAGCTATTAAAGTCGGTTAAGCCGAAATTATGAACATTAACCAACAAAACTAAAACTTGATACTGTTCACTATACATTTATACAACTGACCTATTGTAATGCTAACTACTATTTACTAACTAAGGGTAGTGCTGACTCAGCACTAGTACAAAGCTAAATACTATGCAGTGCTGCTAATACATTTCAAATGAACTGCTAAGGAACTAATAGATACTAGGTTAAATTTGAATGATGGAATGAATAGAAATTTGTACAGGATAATTTCAGGTGTTAGAAATACACTTCCAACTTCACTTACTTTGACTTTGTAGCCATTCGGAAGCTTGACTAATAGAGGATAAGGTAGGCTTACTATATTTTGCAAGTGAGATTTATTAAAAGTCATATGATGTGATGCCCCGGAGTCCAAAATCCATAAGTCAGTCTTTGCACTAAAACATTTACATGATGGATTGTCAAAATCAATTGAAAAAGTGCAAGCAACCATACCTGCAAAACTTATTGACGCTCCACTATCCATGTTTACACTAGCTGAACCTTCTCCAATGCTTCCCGTTTGAAAATGCTGCAACAAGCTAACAATTTGTCCAAACTTTTCTTTTGTAAGACTGACATTCTGACTTTGACTTTCTCCTTGGGCCTCCAGTTTCTCTCCTTCCTCTACATTTATGACGACATTTGCCATGGTATTTCTTCCTTTATTGAACCTTGTATTGATACTGTACCCATGTTCACCTTGCATATACTATTTTTGTGGTCCTTGATTGAAACTTTGAGGATAATCATGGAGTTTGTAGCACTTATCCTTAGTATGGCCTTGTCGCTTGCAATAGTCACAAAAAGGTCAAGCTCTGTTGTGTGCAGTTTGGTTTCTAGTTCCAGTAGAGTAATTTGTCTTAAAATTCTTTCCCCCTAGGTTTGAATTTAGTGATGTAGAATCGATATTCAGCTGGTCCCTGGGCCTAAATTCTCTTGGTTTTTCTTCCAGTATTAGAAGGGCAAATGCCCATGTCATGTTTGGCAAGGGGTTCATCATAAGTATGCTTCCTCGAACAACCGTATACATTTCATTGAGCCCCATTAAAAACTGTTTGAGCCTTCTATCCTGTTCTACCTTATGCATGTTTTCCTTTACCCTACAAGTGCATATACAGCTGCAATGAGCTTTGGCACTGAGAGTGTTCAATTCCTCCCAAAGTTTCTTCATTTTCGTGTAGTAGCCGGTGATGTCAAGCACACTCTGACTCAAGTCATGGATCTCCTTTAGAATTTGGTACAACTTAGCCCCATTCGTTTGATCATATCATTCCTGTAGCTCCTTCCACAGCTTAACGGAATCGCTCACTATTATGTCTTTTGATAAGGAATTTAAAATCCACGAGGTGACCATATCATTGCACCTTTTTCATTGACGAAAAAGTGGAGAATTCCTAAGAGATTTTTCAGTATCTCCAGTAATGAACCCTAACTTGTTCTTCACTGAAAGGGCTCTGAGCACGCTCCTCCTCCAGGAGTGGTATCCAATGCCATCAAAAGGTACTGGAACTAGATTGGATCCCGGTCTATCGGAAGGATGTATGTAAAGGGGACTCCCAACATCGATTGTGGTCTGTGTCGTTGCTGCCGCTGTGGTTGTGGTCTCTTCATCAGTTTGATCTGTAACTGCCATGGAGATTTTTGAAGATTTGTGAAAAGTAGTTGGAGTATCTTCGTACTCTTCCTCCAAGAGTATCAAATGGGAGCGCCGCAACAATAGAAATTTTGACCCTGGACATGACATGCCGCTTCCTCATTTTTTTCGCCACCGTTAATTAAGAGATTTACCTTGGAGAATATCTCCCATTATCATCATCGACTCTACATCTGTTAACATTGACCAACATCCATGCAACACCACGCAAGCTGCCTAGCGTCATGTTTATCACCATTAACATATACAAGTGGCCATTGCCTCTGGCCGCCACCCAAAGCCTCTCCTACTTCCATTGCTCTTCAGCTCTAGAAAGATCTGAATGAATTTTGCAGGACTTTATAGTTACGTTTTTTTTCTTTCTTTTCTTGATACCCTATAATAAAATTCAATTACATATATACTCTGTCATCATTCTAAACCAAACTCTTCAGTACCCCTAATAAACCAACATCATTTGATTCCATATAATTGGGAGTAACTAGTAAGGAAAAGTATATACTATTCGATATGTGTGTAATTGTTAAAAGTTTAAAATCAAGGGTAATTTTATCATTGCACGTATTAGGTGATATCGCTTTTCTTCGTTGACCTGTATTTTCACAGCACCACATCTTATTCCTTCCTCTTTTTTTTTTTCTTTTTTTCCCATCTTTTTCCCATCTTCAAACTCCAACCACACTCCCAAATAGTGGCCAAATTTTCATTCTTTTCCTCTTAATCTCTATGCATGATGTTTTTTTAATCTGACTTTGAAGTGTATCTTTTTTCTCTTCTTTTAAGATTTGATCTGAATCTTTAAGGTACTGCATGTGGCTACCAAAGAGGAAAGGGGCTCTTCCTCAGCATTCACTATGTTGCAATTGGCAATCAGTATGGGGATTAATAGAAGCGGATCCAAGATTTTAAGTTTATGGGTTCATATCATAATTTTAAATTAATATAGAATAATAATTGAGTTTACAAAAAAAATAGTTATAGATATTTAAAATTTTTTAAACAAAAATACAAGGTCTACACAAAAATTACTGGGTTCCCGGGAACCCGTATATTATACTCTAGATTAGCCCATGGGGATTAAAACTCTTTATTCTAGCTTTTAGTGAGTTCAACCCGTCTATATTATTTTGCTTATCACGTTTAGTTGGTTTGGTGAGGAGTATGGAACCTATATATTGTGTATTTGGACTCAAAACTCATTAATATGTGTTTAAAAAACACATTTCTATATGTAGTGTGCAAATAGAAGACGCTATAGTTTAACGGTAACGCCTGTCGTTAAGTATAGCGTCTTCTGCAGTTACGCTATATATAACGCCTTCTATATGCACGCTATGCTCTGACTATGGATCCACCAATAAGTGAACTGACAAGCACAATAATTTAAATGTATAGCGTATGTTTAGAAAACGCTATACATCAAAAACATTGAACATCCGGGCTAGCCATTTCCTATGTAAAGTGGTTAGAACTTTGGGAAAATTCGTTCACATACAATTCTACCTCCCTTCAATATTTTTTTGTCAAATTCTAAAGCATTTTTTTCCGTAATGTCCGAAGAGCGTAGAATAAGAGTTTCATTATATTGGGGGGGGGGGGGAGGGGGGAGGTAAGGTTGTGACGGAGAATAATTCTGTAAAGTATAGTTTATCTTCATAGGATCATGTTAAATTACCACTTACACTAATGTAAGATAAATTGATATCATTGTTAAGCGAAAAAATAGGTGTGAGGAAACGTTTAGTCATACTTAAAGTAACTGAAAGATATCCGTATTCCGTCACTATGCAAGGTGCTGCTTTTTTACTTGGAGTTAAACATCTACGATGATGAAACTTTAAGGGATTTTCTGAGGACTCTGGATGAATACTGAGAATATCTTGTAATAAATATGTTGAATATGTACGTCAATGTTGAGGACGTTCCAAAAAATGAGGTGGCTAGACAGGTTCCGGATAATCCCTAGTCATCGACTGGCTATTCTGGAGGAGTTTTTGCCGGACAGGTTCCGGATGAAAGAGTTTTCCTTGGTTAAACTTATTCTTGCCTACTTTACATAATTCATAAGACGAGTGGTAAGCTTCAATTTTCCTTTATGTTACGATGTACATATTTTTGTATTCAATTTGTATTAACACCTCATATATTTAATAGGGGTTACAAGTCGGATATGAATTTTATAAATTATGAACCCGGGCTAGTTTTGGTGTGTTGGATCATGGTTGTCCATCCGGGAGCCATCACCTATATGAAAATGTCCATCATGGAATTTCATCACATTACGACTTGTAAGTGAAGTGATACGGCTATATGGAAAGTATTTTTTAAATTCTGCATCTTAATAATTTGTTTATTGTGCAGTGAAAACATGAAAGTTGAAGCAAATGTACTAACTCAATTGCACAAAGACGACGTATTAAATAAGGATTTGGCAGATACACAAAGTGAGGAAGAGAACAGTGATTACGACAATAATGCTGATGAATCTAGAGACGATACACCCTTTCCTCGTGAGGATGGTGATGAGGAGGATAAGATGAAGGACCTAATTTGAGAGAGAGTATGCTCCACCCCCTAGACAAAGAGTGTATGAGTCCTAAGTGCCGTTTCATTCAAGGGAGGTTCTTACCTTGATAACTTTCCAAACATGCAAGAAGTGGAAGCTCTCATAAGGGATTTTGATGAAATTCGGACAACAATGTGGGATGAGTCTAGACCAACAGTGCTGGCAAATGGCATGCTTTTTCCTGATAAAGCAGGGCTTGTAAAATGCACAACGTAAAAAAGTGTCGTGAGATGACGGTATGGGAGTCAAGTCCAGTTGTATACAAGGTTGTTTGTCGTAGGTGGTTTTGGCCATGTCATTGGATGTTTTGTGTGATGAAGAAGAAGACAGGTCAGTGGAAAGTGGGTAAATACATTCCTACCCACACATGCGAAATGGACACATTCAATGGAAATAATTTCAACTTGGATATTGACTTGATTTCTCTTGTTCTTATTCCACACATCGAAGCGTCCATAAGGTATAAAATCAAAAAGTGCATTACAACAGTCCACCAGGAACATGGCCATACGATACTAAAAGAAAGGCATATCTCAGGCGCAAAAGAGAGTTTGTAATAGTCTATGGTACCCAGAATAAGTCATGTGCAGATCTTCCTAGGTACATGGCTGCACTGCAGCAGTTTAACCCCGGGATGGTTGTTGAATATAGGCTTGAGCATATTCCAGGTAAACCAGAATATATATTCAATTACGCATTCTAGGCGTTTAAAACTTGCAGTTGATGGTTTTTTGCATTGTCGGCCTGTAATATCCACATATGGAACTCATGTCTATGGAAAGTACGATATCAAGCTGTTGATAGCCGTGGCAGTAGATGCTAATGGACAAATATTTCCTTTAGCTTTTGCTATTCGTGCCAATGAAAGTCAAGAGACGTGGATGCTATTTTTGAACCACTTGAAAGAGCACGTTGTCAAATAGTATTCCGGTATTTGTCTAATATCCGATTGGTACAGTGGTATCTAAAGTTGTGTGGAGAAGTTTCCTGCATGGAAAGAACCTTATGCTACCGTCGTTACTATGTTAGTCACCTTAAAGCCAATTTCCAGAAGGCATATCCCAACAAGGATCTCCATGATTTGATGTATATAGCAGCAACATACCATCAACAATATAAATTCTGGATGCACATGGAATATATCAAGCAAGAAGACGAGGCTTCCTATAATTGGTTAATACGACATGACCCTGAAAAGTGGATGTTGCATGCGAATGGTGACAGGCGATGGGGAACTCTGACTACTACTGTGTCAGAGTCTTTCAACAGGTTATTGAAGTCTGCAAGAGGATTGCGTGTTACAGCCATGGTGCGGATGTCATTCAAGCAAATGGCGGAGAGGTTTGTTGAAGGGTCTGTAGCTGCAATGTCATTGATGGAAAATGGTATTGAATTTATGCCAGTGCGGATACAGAGATTTGAGAAATAGAGACGCCGAGCACATTTGCATTCATTTTTGCATTATGATAACGGAAGAAATGTTTTTGAAGTTTGCATCGCTATCCATCAAAATTGGGGCAATATTGTACATATTGGAAATGAATCTACCAGGTTATGCTTTTGTGAGAAATAGTACATCTACCACATGCCTTACTCATATGCCATCAAGTTCTTTCAATAAGTTGGCTTGGGTGTAACCAATTATGTTGATCAATAATATAGTGTTGCAAAGTACCTAAAAACATATAGTGGGCAGTTGCAGCCAATGCGTGCTGAACATTATTAGCCGTCTGAACCATTTAAAAATGGGGTGTAACATGTCCTATTTGCGTCGAATATAGGTGAAGAAGGGAACATGTATACGGAACCTAATAGATGTTAGTGATACCATTTATGCGTGCAGATGTGGTATATGCTCGCAAACAGGACACGATCGTAGAAATGTCCTTTGGGTGGCAACAGTAATCAAGATCGGGGTGGGTGTTATTCTAGTGTACGTAACTTCCCATGAGTTTATGTTGTAATAATTAGTTGTTATGTCTATGTTTCAAGATTAAATAAATTATGCGTCTTAATTATGATTTGTACTTTCCCATATTTAGCACGGTTAAATATACAGTTTTGTGTTTGTTATTTTGTCGAACTGAAAAAGCTGACTAGTTGACATAAAGTTGTCTTGTTAACATCATGATATTTAACATTCAAAATATAGGCCATTAGATAGTAGGTTATGTATTTAGCGCGGTCGAACACCACGTTATATGTGTGTTGTCTTGTCGAACTGAAAAAGCTGACTAGCTGACATAAAGTTGTCTTGTCAATATGATGATATTTAACACGCAAAATACAGTGCCATTAGATAATACGTTATGTATTTAACGCTGTTGAACACTACATTATGAGAGTGTTGTCTTATCGAACTGAAAAAGATGACCAGCTGACATAAAGTTATCTTGTCAACATCGTGATATTTAACACGCAAAATATAGCGCCATTAGATAGTACGTTATGTATAGTGTGGTTGAATACTACGTTATGTGTGTGTTATTTTGTCGACCTGAAAAAGCTGAGCAGCTGACATAAAGTTGTCTTTTCAATGTCATGATATTTAACACGCAAAATATAGTGTCATTACATAGTACGTTATGTGGGTGTTGTCTCGCCTATATATAACGGGCTCATTGTAGTTGTTTTGTGTGCTCAAAATTTACTAAAAGCAAATATTTCATTAAAAGTAAGGTTTTTTACTAAAAGCAAATAGTTTACAAATGGCTCAACCTCTTCGTCCATCAAAGTGCAATTGTGGAAAAGCATGCTTGATGCAAAATTGTTGGGACGGTGGTAAAGTTGAACGCCACTACTGGCACTGTATGAACCAGTTTTACAAAGTTCGCGGCGAACCTATTTGTGATTTTGAGGAATGGGTTGATGAACCATGTGATGAGGAGTGTTATAGAGAACAACTGCAGTACCTTCATAATGTGTTTTTAAGACAACAGGAACATGAAAAAGAAAGCAATAGAATTATTGCAAACTTGAGGGAGAAACTAAAGGAGGTGGGGAAGAAAAATGGAAAACACAATGGAATTGTGAAGCACAAAAGGAACGTAAAAAAATATAAACGGGAAATTGCAGAGCTGAACGCAAAACTGAAAAAGGTAGAAGAAGAAAAAGAACATCTGGAAGAACGATTTTAGTGGTTGGAGCGGAGAATAAATGACAACCGGGGATAAACATTTGTATGTACGTGTTTAGTGTATTTTTCATATTTCATGTATTTTTAATATGTTGGCCTGCTATGTTTGTGTTTAGGCTTGTGTTTGTGTTGAAGTAATGTTTTCCTTGTTTGTTGTAATAAATTCTATTTTAATTGAATTGGACGTTAAGTTTAAGTGCTTGTGTTGTTGTAATGGAATTTTACTTCTTTAGGACTTGTGTTTTTAATGCAGTACGAAACTAGCTAATTAACGGAAAAATCAAAACGTAATGCACATATTATATAAAAGTAGTTGTTAATCTATATACAAAATATTATTTACATATAATGCAAAAAAATGAATAAAATCAATGTGTCCCACATCCTTTGTGCCTCAACGCAGCCGTGGGCCTGAGGCACATTGCATCCCGCCTGTGGACGCTATCAAGATCATCATCATCAAGTCGCCTGCTTATAGCCGAATGCGCCTCTGGATGATCATCAGTTGAAGGGGCCATCAGTCCAGTAAAAACCTACATAAAAGTAAAAAGCTCAGAATAGAAAAGTATATAATAAGTCACAACAATTTGAATTGTCGTACCACTATATCGTCGGGCTCCTGAATGTAATCACCAGTCACAGCCATATCAATATCGCGTTGAACCGTAAAAAGTAAATTAACAAAGTTATGGAAAATAAAGACAAATTCTAATTCAATACTATGAAAACTACACCTACGAATGTGATGAAGAACCATAACTCTGCCAGCGCCCACTATGTAAATCTTTGATAGGCCTTTCCTCAGAAACGATAGACGAGCCTGGAAAGCATGTATCCCAATAACCTCCAGAAAGGTACATGCCCGTGATCAATAATTGACCTGACGGGGTCACCTGCGAAGTACCTAGAGTGTGATCTGTCTCAAGGCTGTATGATGGCATGTCCGTCTCATATAGGCCACCCGGCATATCGGCAGGAACATAATCAGCAAGGGCCTCAATGCCCCCTTGCTCGGGACCACCTCCTCTCCACCCATCGCCACGTCGTCTGGCACCGCAGCCTCGTTAGGCACCATCACCTCGTTAGGCACCCCCACCTCGTCGGGCACCACCGCCTTGTGCCACACCAGGGCCTCAATCGAACTGGTGTGGCTCCACTTAATCAGACATGTGTGCCAAACGCTAATCCTCCCTGGCTCACTGTAGTGTCCGGGCAGCTAACTCTAAAAATCGACGGCTATAATCCTGCAAGGCATCCGTAGAATCGCCGATATAATCCAGCATCTGCAGTCCTATCTGGTACACTGTGTAGTCTAATAGCCTGCACAACATATAAAATATAAACTAAGTGTATTGCACTAAAATACTGTTATATAGTGAATAATAATAGAAAACATACCAGGCCCTTGTGTCACCCGACGTATGGAACGTACCGACCTCCAGCCTAATGAATAGGGTTCCCGATAAAAATTCGGGTGACATCCCGATACCAAGACATATACCTCTGAATATCCACCTCCTGGTCCCAAGTAGGTGGGGGCATAATCATCTACTCTCGATGGTCCCAACTCGGGATCTGCCCGGCTAACCATGCTATAAATGTGTCGTCCACCCAGCTACGATCATCCCTTTGATAATGCATTGCCTTCCATATAGGCCCCCTAGGTATATACTGCGAGCGGCCAAACTGCCGAAGTACCCGCTCCGAGGCATGATGCTCCACAATATCGAGGCATATGAGTGGGGCAGAAGTGTTCCAAATAAATCGAGAGGCCGAGCAATAAGGTGGCATGGAAGCTATCAAATCCTTGTTGTATGGCATCCAGATGAACTATCAAATAAGAACATGAAACGTGAGTATGTGCAACACTAAGTTAATCTACACAAGGTTAGTTTATATACATATTTACCTGTGCACCCTCCATCAGATCAATCACATCCCTGCAAAGGGGGAGATTATGATAAGCATCATACTCTCGTAAAAGTCAACGGCGGATAACCCACCTCCTGGATTGAGGGAGAAACGGAGGTGCTATAGTAGGAGGTAATTGTGGTCGCGGTGGCTGAAACTGCAAAAACCGCTCCTATGCCCAAACCTAACATGCAAAGTTGATGTAATGTTTAAGATAAATTCTAAATAGGTAGAGTTGGGACTGATGAAAAGATTTTTTGAATATGTTGTCACCTATAGAAGCAGCATAAAACCATAGACATCTCTATGAGTGCCCATGCTCGCCGGGCATATTTGCTTATACATGTAGCTAAGAACATCACCAACCCAACTATAAAAGGTTAACTCATCTAGCAGTTGAAGATGATGAAGAAATCTCAGGCTGACTAGGTTCCCTGAAGTGTTCGGGAACAAGACCCCTCCAAATAGAAGAAGCAGCAACAACCTCACATATCGGGTGATATGTACCTCATCTGTATCGTCGGTGATATTGGGTTGGAGTACCTCAAGGTACTGTCTAATAGGTGTCACATACAGTCGACTCGCTCGCGACGATGCAGTCTCGTCCTGTGGCCTGAAACCCGTGAGCTACTGTAGCATGTCCAAATAAGGATCACGCGACGTATATCTCATAGAAAAAGGAAGTGAAACGGCTATGCCATCAGCGGGCAGGGCACATAAAACCTCAATGTCCTACAGCGTGACGGTAGCCTCGCCAATGGCCAAATGAAAAGCATGTTTCTCTGGTCGTCACCACTCAATCAACGCCGTGATCAATGCTCAATCAACATGTATACGACCGATCTCAATAATCCTATAGAATCACATGGCCTGGAGGCGATGGACTACACGCTCGTGGAGAGCTCTGTCATGAAGAAAATCCCACATGTCGTCCGCTCTTCTAGCACGGGAAGTCTGGGAATGTAACTCTCCCTCCCATATATGGGCAGACCTATGACCGCCCTGAAGCACTAATAGCTCAGAGAGTAAGGGCCGGGATGTATAAGCTCGTCCATGTCGTCAACTATAAATTAAACAACATTAATTATATGTTAATTATTTAATTGTACAAAGTATATGCAACAATTGGGTTCCAGGGACGATATTTGAGGCCTGGTAGAACCACATTATCATGAATATTTATGTGTGTCAAATTTAATTTTTTGATAATTTTGTGTGTGTTTGTTTTATTATTTAAATTCTAAATTTTTTATTATTTAATTGTGCAAAGTAATATGCAAAAACCAAGTTCCAGGCTCTATATTTGAAGCCCAGTAGCATTAAATTATCATGAATATTTATGTATGTCAAATTTAATTTTTTGATAATTTTGTGTGTGTTTGTTGTATAATTCAAATTCTAAATTTTTTATTATTTAATTATACAAAGTATATGTAACAATTCGGTTCCAAAGTCGATATTTGAGGTCTGATATCACCAAACTATCATGAACATTTATGTATGTCAAATTCAATTTTTTGATAATTTTGTGTGTGTTTGTTTTATAACTTAAATTTTTAAATTTTTAATTATTCAATTGTACAAAATATATGTAACAATTGGGTTCCAAGATCGATAAATTTAGGCCCGGTAGCATCAAATTATCATGAATATTTATGTATGTCAAATTCAATTTTTTGATAATTTTGTATGTGTTTGTCTTATAACTTAAATTCAAAAATTTTAATTATTTAATTGTACAAAGTATATGTAAATATTGGGTTCCAGACTCAATATTTGAGGCCCGGTAGCACCAAATTATCATGAATATTTATATCTATCGAATTTAACTTTTTGATAATTTTGTGTGTGTTCGTTTTATAATTTAAATTCTAAATTGTTAATTATTTAATTGTACAAAGTATATGTAACTATTGGGTTCAAGGCTTGATATTTGCAGCCGGTTGCACCAAATTATCATGAATATTTATGTGTGTTAAATTCAATTTTTTGATGATTTTGTGTGTGTTTGTTTTATAATTTAAATTTTTAATTTTTTAATTTTTTAATTATTTAATAGTACAAAGTATATGTAACAGTTGGGTTCCAGGGTCGATATTTGAGGCTTGGATTATCATGAATATTTATGTGTGTCAAATTCAATATTTTTGATAATTTTGTGTGTGTTTGTTCTATAATTTAAATTCTAAATTATTAATTATTTAATTGTACAAAGTATATGTAACAATTGGGCACCAGGCTCGATATTTGAGGCCCGGTAGCACCAAACTATCATGAATATTTTTGTGTGTCAAATTTAATTTTTTGATAATTTTGTGTGCGTTTGTTTTATAGTTTAAATTCTAAAATTGTACAAAGTAAATATTTTTATCTACCATTCTAATAAATACTTATACTACAAGGATTCTAGGGTAAAATACTATACAATTTACTACGCTAAAAGTTTCTACATTTGCTCCGCTAATAAATAAACCAAATATAAACAACATATACATTTTAATCAAATAACATTAACAAAAATAGTTACAACAATATTAGTTTCACAAATAAAATATAAAATAACATGGAAATACAAATATCTAAATACATATATTAACATAAAAAATTAAATCTCAATTTTACATTTTTAGAACATTAATATCTAAGTCTGAATAGTTATAACATACTAGTTTTCCAAATAAAATACAAAAGGACATGAAAATACATTCAATAGGCAATGATATACATTATTATACAAGCTTGACATAAAATAAATCAAAATATCAAGACGTTGTAAGTGTTTGAATGAAAATGTGATGACGAAGGAGTTAAATTACGAGTCTGGAATGCTCAACTACGATATGGGACCTAATTCCTTGACCTTTTGTGTGACAAGAGGGGCCCATAATTGTTTTTATTAATCGAGCAGTGGGGTGGGGGGGGAGGACCAGAAGAAGAATGAGAGTTTTAAAAATTGGGGAAGGGGAACTATCGAGGAAGAAGATGATGGGTGTTGTTATAAGGGGTATGGTGTATGTTTTGAAAACGCTATATATAGCGTTTTGTAATAATACTCTATACGAGAAGTCAAATCGTCAAACACATATGGCATATAACAACTACACGCTATACCTTAACGGTAAAAGTTACCGTTAAGATATAATGTGTTGTTGTTATACGCTATATATAGAAGTGTAGTTTTTTAAATACCTATTTACAACTGGTCGTTTAAAAATAGCTCAACTTTAAAAGTAATCGAAATTTAGCCACTTTTTTATGTAAAGATAAATCTAAGCGAAAATACAGTTCAAAACCCGAAAAATACTCCAGTATATTATGTAGGAGTTTCAGCATAAGTATACTTGAACACCAACATATTATACCAGAGTTCCAGGATAAGTATGCTGGAACTCTAACATAATATGTCGGAGTTCCAGCATAAGTACACTAGACCTCCAGCATAATATACTGAAATTCCAGCAAGTATACTGGTCCAGAATAATGTACTAGAGTTTGGAGCACTGGTGCTCCAGTCTCCAGTGTATTATACTGGAGCCAAAAAAGTATACTAGTCCAGTATAATATGATGGAGTTTATACACAGGTGCACCGAACTCCAGTATATTATGCTGGACCGGTCTCTGTTGCAGCAAAATAGTAGCTATTTTTTATTAACTTGGTAAACGCTGATTATTTTTTAATGACCAGTCCGAAAACTAGCTATGATGTGCTATTTTTATTAAATTATTTATGTATGCATCTAATATGATGGTGCATAATTTCGTAAATATGGAATTATCGTACCGAAATCCAAAATTTTTATGTTAGGTATTCGGTATTTTGGTATTCAATATGGCATTTGGTTTAAGTTTTTTTAAAAATAAATTGGTATTAGATATGATATTTGTTATTTTAAAATAAAATAATGAAATACCGAAATATATATTATATTACACAATACATATTTTGTTAATTATAACATTAGTGTACGAAACCTAAAAGTTCATCAATTAATTTTTAGCATGTAACAAAAGATTTTTCTAAGTTTTCTCTCATTAGGTTGGTATATGTTGGTTTTGACTTTTTTCAACACACCTTTTTAGTGTTTTACTTTTGAGTATTTTAATTAATAATATTATTGTGTGTGACTCTATTCACTAGTTAGTATTGAAACCGCATAAATCAAAATTATCGAACAGAATAAACCGAAACTTAAAAGAGAAAAATCGAACCATACCGAATTTAATTAGGTACGATATTTGTATAGCATTTTACGAAATCGAATACAAAAAATACCAAACCGAAATATATAGATATCATACTGTACCGACCAACAAACACCTCTAACATCTAATATGCTATCATTCCACTTAAGGAAGCATTTTCATCATTCCTTTCAGTCTCTTTAAAAATGTCACGCCCTAAAATTGGGGAGGCGTGGTCGGCACCTGGTTCCATACTCGACTCAAGCATACGACTTTGTAAGTGTGATCTCTAAAGGGGTAACCCCCGACTCAGGCCTATGTGGCCTACCTACAACCTGACAATACCAATCAAGGCCAACAAGGCCATATTTTGAATCAATTGAAAATATTGTTTATCTCATATGAGGAGTAAATATAGCCAAAAACTCACATACATAACTGTGCAGGCTGACAAGGCCGTCATGAACTTCTACAACCAACAATACTAAATTGAACATGTGCATAGTGTTTGCAAGGCCACAATACTAACATACAAAATATACAAGACTCGTCCACAATCCTCCAGAGATAACAAAACTTTATAAGGGTGGGGACAAAGCCTTGATCTGTCCATCAAACCTGTATATACAAAATGGACTCCAAAATCTAGACCTGGTATCTTCGGGGGAGTGGAGCTTACCAATCAAGGTAATGTCTAGCTTTGCCTACTAGGAAGGTCTATCGACTGTCTATCAAGGCCTGCAATCATGAAATGTGATGTCCCTTGTACATGGACGTCAGTACGAAATAATGTACTAAGTATGAAAGGAAATAGAATAACTGAAAGCTGAAACTAAGCTGATAATATTATAACTGAAGGTAACTGGTAGCCAAAAATAATCTAAAGATATGCTTACCTACCGATACTGAGTCAAATCTCTTAATATAGTAAGTAAAATAGCTATCATGCCTATAAGGCTTAGTACGTGTAACTGTTCGGTCGTAGTAGGCTCGCTCATAAGCGACAGACCATCCTAGGCTTGGTACATATAACTGATCGGGTAGTAGGCTCGCTCATAGTCTCTCGGACATACTAGGCTCGATATCTAAATTATTACGAGGCTATTCTGGGCTGGCTTATAGGCGCTAGACCACATTAGGCTCGATATGAACTTATCATTTAATCATAGGTTGCCCAATAGGGGCCTGCCCACTAATTATAGCTTAATGGTGGTGAAAATACTACAATACCGTATACATACATATAGACCTTCTGCTCTCTTGACAGAAAAAATACAATACTTAACTGAATATAAAGTCTGGATAAGGGAGAATAATACATTTTATGACACTAGGATAATGTGCATAAATTCAGGAATATAACTTTTCTTTATCTTGTTATCAAATGCATTTAGTTACAATATCATGCCAAAATTAAGGAAAGGTTTAGCCTTAACATATCTCATAATATCCCGTCCAATCCTCAAACTAACATGACTTGCAGTTCCTTTGTATACAAGCAATTAACAATATAATCGCTAGAACACAAATGTCATAACTTATCGCATTTTAAACGAAAACATTTACTCTAGGATTAAACGAACAAGACCTACTTGTTTATATGACTTCTCACAACTTACAACAACCAACAATAACCCAAATAACATCAACAATACTCATAATAAGCCATTCAAAACAGTTTAACAATCCCGATGAGCGGCAAGCTCGATTTATGATCAACAAAATAGACTTTGAATCCACTATCCTCTTCATGAATCTGCATACATTATAAATAATATTATACTTATGTTTACCCCATCATTTTCAACCCAAAATATCCTAAGAATAATCTTTAAAATAGTCCAAATGCCTAGTACCTTAACATTTATCGTCGATCTCTTATTTTTCATGTTTCCTTCTTCACTGAACTTGATTAAAACAAAGATATTCTTAAAACAAACAACCCTAACATATCAAATTATTTCTCAAAGCTTCCACACACAACAAACCGTATATATAGCCTTAACACTGCCCACAAAAATGATAGCATGTCCTTATGCCATGTCAATTGCCGTCTTACAGATTTTCACTCAAACCATTCAACCAACACATGATTAACCTTAAGAACAACCAAGAGCATAATTTACTTACCTTTGGCAGTAGAAACAACTTGAAATCCACAGCTCGTGTAGGTCACAACAACTCTTAATCATACCACAACATTATAGGAGTGTTATTCTCTTCTTAAATCATGTTTTGGTGTTGAAACATAAAGTAATCACCCTTGAACATTTAGAATCTATTTAGGAGGGTTAGGAAGAGTGTGAGGATGAAGTTGGGTAGAAAATGTGTAAGAATGGTCATCCAAATCATTTCTCAAACGAAGTAGGCCGACCACCGCATAAGTGGGTCCCATAGAGAGTTGCTTGCACAATCTCGCAAAAACATAATTATCTCTATAATTTGATTTTGTATCGGCAGATGGTTTAATGTGTTAGAAATTAGACTCATAGATATTTAATTTGGTAGATGTATCACCATGTTCCAAATATATTGAGAGAAAATCTCATTGACATTAGACCAAATTTCAATAAGAATTGGGTCTATGTTTGAGTTGAGTAATTTCTAAGAATTGGGTCTATGTTTGAGTTAATTTGTAAGGTAATTTTAGAATTGGGTCTATGTTTGAGTTGAGTATTAGATGTTTCGGGCGCGGATCAATGCTTTTTATAAAAAAAATTCATTTTAAAAGCATTTGAGTTAGCTAAGTTTGAGTTTTATTGGACTTTGGTGTTTGTAGGCTTTGAATGTGGTGTTCTAGTACATTGGATAGGTTCATATTATAATCAGAACTTGTGCATGAAGTTTGGTTATAATCTACAATGTATAAGTTTGATTCGGACGCTTTCGGCGAAGTTCGAAGGGTTCAAGTTAAGAGAAGGATTTTGATTGTGATTATTGATTTTGATGTTTATCCTGGTGTTTCAAGCCTTTATATAAGTTTGGATAATGTACGAGGACTGGTTGGTGTGATCGGACGTAGTCCCGGAGGAGCTTCAAGTGTCTTTTGGGATGGTTTCAAACCAATTCTCTTTGTTTTATGGTTGCTAGTTTTTGGTATTAGGGGTGCACATTTCTATCATAGAGAAGGACTCTCGATCACGGAATGTTGTATGGAGTTGGGAAGATTTTGTTCTTCGTGATCGTGAGTAGGGGCGCGCAATCTGAGGGCTTGATATGGCTGTGCTTCGCATTCACGTGGTGAGGATTTTGAATGGTGTGTGTTGTGGGGTTGGCTTTGTTTTGAGTTTGTTCATCTCAAGTGTGTGGGAGAGTTCGCAATAGCAGATTATGAATTTCTGAGGCTAATGATTTTGGCCTTCGCGTTCACGAAGTATGGCTCATATTTGTGTAGGTTTTGCAGCCTAACGATTCGTATCGCAGAAAGGACCTCACAGTCACGAAGAAGAATTTCTAGATGAGGCTGTTTGGTCGTTGTTATTGTGCGGGAGCTTCTGTAATCGCGAAGAGGAAGGACATGGACAGAATATAAGTTAGCAAATCAGGAATTTGCTAATTTCAACTCATTTCTCTCTTACTATAGTGATTTTGGGCAATTTGGAGGAGCCATTTTCATCATCTATCATAAGGTAAGTGATTCTCACTTGCTATGAATTAAATATATCAATTATATATGGATTTAAACATGAAAAGTAGTTGAAATTGTGAGATTTTCACGATCAAACTCATTAGTCGTGATGGCACCTAATCTCAACTCGTTAGGTAAGCCATCAGTCATATAATAACTTGGAAATAAAATAAACATAGCTTATGGGAAAATAACATGAAATATATTAGAATATAATCCATAAAACGGCTAAGACCATCCCCCAAATCTGGTGTCAACGAGTACACAAGCACTACTAAATAACAAGGTACAGGCACAATCCTCTCTTACAACTGTCAGAACAATAAAACAGTAAATATAGAGATAAGTAAAAGATAATATCAAGGACTACAGATGACATAACAACTGCCTTGTAGTCGCTCAAAGGCTGGCAACAACTCATGTTTGGAAATCACCTCGACTGGATGTATTTGGATGTGCACATAAAGTGCAGAGTGTAGTATGAATATAACTGAACCCATATACTCAATAAGTAATAACACTAACCTTGAGCTGAAAGCAGTGATGGGCTCAGAACAATAGACAAATGGCAATATAAATAACCGGTAACGGTTCACAATATATTGGAATAACGTAAAAACAAGTAGCTCAATGGTATCATGTTTAGCTTTTTCATATTTTAGAAATTTAGACATGTTTTCAAGTATAACAGTTAAAAACCTGTGAACAACTAACTTTTGACCATATTTGAATTTTATACTATTTTAGTGTAAACATTTCTTGTACGTCTAATATTGATATTTTAAACTTTTGTCTTACTTTTCATAGGTTTTGTTTGAAAAAATACAAAATAAAATGTTCCCATTCTTAGAGTATAAATTTTATTTCTAAAACAATTCTTATATATAATTATCCTAAAATTTGGATAACAATTAAACTTATATTGTGGTTTTAAGGATACATGATTACACCCAATACCAATTAATAAACAAGAAGATAAATGGATGAATTAGACTGTAAAATAAATCAAACCAGTGTGTAATCAAAGCCTTGACCTCGAACTGAAGTAACCTCGAGGTGATATTGTAAGAACCGTAAAGAATAAAACAACTCTGATGAACCGTAAGTAGAGCAATAAGTAAGGAAAAAATGGTTGTATGTATTTTTCTCAGTTAGCAATAATGATTACAAATGAATGAAATTGCTCTTTATATAATAGATAATTCATAATTAAGGAATACTTCTAATTACAGTAGGAAAACGAATAAACAGCTGATTAGCCGCTATAGATTTGATCCATTCCGAGATTCATGCCAAAGTCCTCGACCAATCGCGGATATCTCGCCTTTTTCATTACAAAGCTACCCGATATTAATTGAAGTCCACCCCTTCTGACCTCGATCAAGAAAGAGGCCTCGATTTCGGACTCAACGACTTAGCTCTTCAATGTAACGTCCCAATCTCGATCAAATAGTGAAATCGGGTAGCCCCGATTTCTACCACACATACGCACACATACACACACACACACATATATATATATATATATATATATATATATATATATATATATATATGTATGTATGTAACAACAACTGCCTCTAATTCTCTCTGATTTTCTAGTGTGAGCCCTAATGGCCGATTCGTCTAGAGGCCAACCATCTTTTCTGGATGGTCAGCCCTCCCCCACCCTATGAATTTTCGGCTGAGCTCTAATAGTCGATTTAACTACGACCATAAACAACAATTCCTAGCCTTTAGATTTCTTCAAACTACTGAAACCAGACGTGATGTACTGTTCTATTAAGGCAAACCCTAGTTTGAAGTCTAATATCGAGCCAATACCTGTTAAACCAATTACATTCCTACCTAGAAAAAAACCTATAGTTGATCAACTCCCTTTCAAACTAACATTGGTTCTGCTCAGGAAGCCTATTGTCAAGTTTACAGTAGTAGAGGTCAAGCGTATGCATGTCATCGAAGGTTTACAATATTGAGAATTGTGTAAAATCTCATATGGATGGCTAGAACTACAATAATTATGTCGAATTATCCCACTTCAATGTGGTATCAAAGGTGATTGTAACATTGGTTTTTCAGAGATAGGCTTGTCTTAATTAGATTATTATTATGGGAAGATTTTATTACTCTTACGTCGAAAAGTGCCTACTATGTTAAAGCTAAGGATGATTTTAAACACCAAATAGGGCCGCTTATTTCTGATGTTAAATTCAACGCAGGGGAGGAAAATCCAATGGCCATGGCTTTGATTTCGTTTCCAGGCTTGTTACCTACATAGTCTGTGAAAGAATGCTTATCTTCTTTAGCCTTAGGTCTCTTGTAGGAAAAATACAGGAACTTGACTTGAGCAAGGTGAATATAATCCATAAGGAAGAGAATCGAGGAGGTGGTACAACATTCCCTAAACAACACTAAGGATGGTGCCAATGTACAACCTTCTAAATTGTGTGTATCATTTTATTATTGGTAGAATATTATCTCATTATTGTATAGTCCTATAGTTGGTAGGATTTGATTTCCTTTATTATTGTACAGTCCTATAGATGGTAGGATTTGATACATCTATACTCTATATATACTTTTGTGAGCAATACGAGAAATTTACTTCTCCCAAAATTCTCTACATGGTATCATACGCCAGTGGCTTATCGCCAAAGAAACCCTAATTTTACCTACCCGCGCCGCCGCCGCTGCTCTTATCGGCAGCCCGCCGCCGCCGCTGCACTAATCGGCAGCTCTCTCTCTCTCTTGACGTCGATCAGCGCTTCCTCTCCTTTTCCTTGCGCTTCATGGCCGCTACGACATCAAACGAGCTTCTCCAGCCGATTGCCATCAATACATCGGCTCAGATCTCACTAAAATTGGATTCCACTAATTACCTGGTGTGGAAATTCCATTTTCGAACCCTTCTTACGGGTTACGACCTCCTCGGCTTCTTGGACGGATCGAAGCCGTGCCCACCAGCCACCATCATCGACAAGGAGGTGACTTCCCCCAATCCAGCATATCCTTACTGGATTCGCCAGGACAATCTTATTCTCAGTGCCATCATCTCGTTGATCACACCGACGATCACCTCCTTTATTGCCGCTGCGGAAACCTCTAAAGAGGCCTGGGACATCCTCGCGCGCACATACGGCACTTCTTCTCGTGGTCGTATCATGGCTCTCAAACAACCGCTCCATAATCCGAAAAAAGGTTCTAAATCTGTTACTGATTTTATGCACGGTATTCGCATGATTGTGGATGAATTATCTCTCCTGGGTGTTACTATTGATTCTGAGGATCTTGTCATTAAGGTTCTAAATGGTCTTGATGATCCGTATATGGAACTCTCTCATGCCATCCAAGCCCGCGAATCTCTTATCTCTTTTGTTGAATTACATGACAAGCTGTTAAACATGGAGGCTCAGATTACTACTCGTGTGCCGGCCACCTCCGCCGCATCAGATTTGGCTCCGTCGGCTGCCTTCATCACCGGACAGCAGTTACGCTGTCACCACTTCGGTAGCCGCGGGCGCGGCCGTAGCAGACGCGGTTCAGCCGCTGGTCGCGGTGGTTACTCCAGCAATGGCCAATCTCGCGGGTACAATGGGAAGTGCCAGCTCTACAGTGAATTTGGCCACTCCGCATGCCGTTGTCCGTCCTATCCCATCTCCGACGCCAATCAGCCTCGTTACGGGGGACCACTACCGCGGCCAGCTTATGCTTCGCCGCCTTATCCGGCTGCTCACCCAGCCCATCACTCTCCGACGATTCCCTATGCATCCGATGGGATCTTGGACTTTGGTGCCTTCCATCACATCACCACTGATCTTGCCAACATGTCTCTTGAGAGTCCTTACACTGGTTTCGACAATGTGGTTATTGGTAACGGTGAAGGTTTGACAATTACACACACTGGAAAACTTAAGAGTTATTCCTCTCTTTTATTACCTGGGGCTCTTTGTATTCCACATATGCGTAATAATTTGATCTCTGTTGCCCAATTATGTCGTCATAATAATGTTAATGTTATTCTTTCTGATATTGATTTTCAAGTGAAGGATCGTCGCATGTGGGCAACGCTCGTTCGCTGCTCGCTTAGGGGCAACACCTACTACTGGCCGGCGGCTCCTAGTCTCCCGTCCGCCCTCACAGCACAAAAGCTCTCTGCATCATTGTGGCATTCTCGGTTTGGTCACCCGTCCGCTAAAATCCTGCGTCATTTAGTGTCTTCTAGCAGTATAGCGTCGAGTAATGTGTCTGATCTTGCTTGTGTCTCTTACAAGCTTCATAAGTGTCATAAGTTACCTTTTTCTGAGTCAAGTTTATCTTCTACTGCTCCGCTGGAGCTTATTTTCTCCTATGTATGGACCTCTCCAATTATTTCTAATGAAGGGTTTAAATATTATGTCATCTTTGTTGATCATTTCTCCAAGTATGTTTGGTTTTTCCTTTATACCGTAAATATGATGTCTTACAAACCTTCCCCATTTTTAAATCCATTTTAGAAAAATATTTCTCTGCTAAAATCATTACTCTGTATACTGACAATGGGGGTGAATTCCTCGCTTTACGCTCTTTTCTTGCCTCCAATGGCATCTCACATCTCACTTCACCTCCTCATACACCTTAGCATTATGGCTATGCTGAACGCCTTCACCGTCATATTGTTGATATTGGTCTCACTCTCCTCCATCATGCCTCTGTACCTCTCATTTACTGGCCTTATGCCTTTGCTACATCAGTCTATCTCATTAATCATCTATCCAAGACAAATCGCTCGATGCTCTCCTCCTTTGAGTCTCTCTTCCATAAGCGCCCCAACCTTGCCAAACTATGTGTCTTCGGCTGTCAATGTTTCCCTTGGCTTCGGCCCTACACCTCACACAAAATGGAACCCAGATCTCGTGCTTGTGTCCTCTTCGGCTACTCTACTACTCAAAGCGCCTATCTATGCTTTGATCCCTCAATGTCTAAAATCTTCGTCTCGCGTCATGTCACCTTCCATGAAGATGTCTTCATGTTCTCCAAATTGTCTTACCCCGAGTCTCCTCCTGTACCCATTCCGGGCTCCCTAGACATCCTTCCGCTGCTGCCACCAGTACCTGCCGCCGCCCCCACTGGCGATCCTTCACCGGACATACTGCCGGCGCCAACACCCTCGCCACCAGCGCCGCTTTCGACACCACCAGCGGCCTCTGCCGCCGCTACACCCATTATGCCGCCACCTACATCCTCTCAGGGTGGTCATCATATGCAAACTCGCAGAAAAAATAACATCTTTACGCCCAACAAGAAGTTTGGTATGTCTGCTGTCACCTCTCCTGCTGTTACTGAACCTCAGACTTTGTCTAGTGCTATGTCTGATGAGCGCTGGTGCGCTTCTATGTCATCAGAGTTTGATGCTCTGCTACGGAATGGCACCTGGGATCTTGTTCTGCCTGATTCTTCACAGAATGTTGTGGGTTGCAAGTGAGTTTATCGTATCAAACGAAAGCCTGACAGTACTGTGGATAAGTTCAAAGCCCGGCTTGTTACGAAGGGCTTTCATCAGCGTCCAGGTGTAAACTTCCAGGAGACTTTCAGTCCGATTATTAAGCCGGCAACTGTGCGTTTGGTTCTCAGTCTAGCAGTATCCAAGGGCTGGCCTCTTCGTCAAATGGATGTGAACAATGCCTTCTCCACGGGAGGCTTACAGAGGATGTTTATATGGCACAACCACCGGGTTTTGTTGACAAAGCCTATCCATCTTATGTCTGTAAGTTACAAAAATCTATTTATGGTCTCAAACAGGCACCCCGGGCATGGTACAGTGCGCTCCGCCAATGCCTTCTGACCATGGGTTTCGTCAACACTACCTCTGACACTTCGCTCTTCGTCTTTCAGCACTCTGGTATTACGGCCTATTTTTTGGTATATGTTGATGATCTCATATTGACTGGTAATGATTCTGCTTTCTTGAACCGTGTGATTGACTCTCTTGGGACTCAGTTTCTCTTAAAGACATGGGTGATCTAAGCTACTTTCTTGGTGTTGAAGTTCGGCGCAGCTCCAAGGGGTGTTTTCTTTCTCAGCGTAAATATGTTGTTGATCTTTTGACTCGTCATAATATGCTGGAATCCAACCCTGTTCAGACGCCAACAGCGGCGTCAACCCGCCTTCATCTGGTCGATGGCTCGGCTCCTGCCGACGCATCCGCATATCGACAGGCCCTTGGGGGCCTCCAGTATCTCTCCTTCACCCGTCATGATATCTCCATTGCTGTGAATAAACTCTCATAGTTCATGCACGGTCCTACTGTCACTCATTGGGGTGCAGTTAAGCGCATGTTCCGGTATCTGAATGGGACGCGTGACTTTGGAGTCTGGCTGTTTCCTTCTTCTGCTATACCTCTGCATATTTCTCTGATGCTGATTGGGGTGGAGACTGTGATGACCGCTCCTCAACTGGTGCCTATGTTGTCTTTCTAGGGCCTAATCCTATTTCCTGGAGCTCCAAAAAGCAGCGTTCCGTTGCACGATCTTCTACTGAGGCTGAGTATCGTGCCATTGCCTCTGCTACCGCTGAAGTACGTTGGCTTCATTCCCTGCTGTGCGAGCTTCATGTCCCTCTTCCGGCTGCTCCTGTTATTTAAATCGACAACATTGGCGGCACTTACCTCTGTGCCAACCCTGTGTTTCATTCGCGCATAAAACACATCTCCATTGATTATCACTTTGTTCGTCAATTGGTTCAGAATGGGTCTCTTCGTGTTGCTCACGTATCCTCTGCTGATCAGCTTGCTGATGCTCTCACCAAGCACTTATCTCATCCCCGGCTTCTTCTGCTGATGTCCAAGATTGGCGTGTCCTCCGGCCCTCCATCTTGAGGGGGCGTATTAGAATATAATTGTGTGTATCTTTTTATTATTGGTAGAATATTATCTCATTATTGTATAGTCCTATAGTTGGTAGGATTTGATTTCCTTCATTATTGTACAGTCTTATAGATGGTAGGATTTGATACCTATGTACTATATATATACTTTTGTGAGAAATACGAGAAATTTACTTTTCCCAAAACTCTCTACACCTTCAGCGGTCAAACAAGAAGAACCATATATAAATCCAATATTAATGAATGCAATTATTTGGAATGTGTGATCGGTAAATACTAAGAGAGCGTTTGAGAGGACCATTACAATACATAGACAATACAAATTTATTGGCTTAATGGAACCAATGCAACGTGCTAGAAAATTGGATAGTTATAGGAGAAGGATTGGCTTTGCACAAGCTTTTGTTAATGTTTCTAACAAAATTTTGGCGTTCATAGTTGAACTGTATGAGGTTACTGTCCTTTTTGATTTAGAGAAGTAGATGACTTTGAGACTATTTGATACTGAAAATAACAAGAGATTATTCTCACGTCAGTCTATGTTAAATGTGATACAACTGAAAAAATAGAGCTGTGTGATACTCTTTATACTTTGGCCGATGATATGACTTCTACCTTGCTTGTCGGAGGAGACTTTAATGTAATTTGGGATGAGAAAGAAAAGTTTGGAGAGGGGTACCAGTCTCGCTAAATGAAGTGGATGATTCTAGGCATTGTATGAACACATGCAACTTATTTGATATGGAATTCAACGGGAATATTTATATTTGGTGGAATGGTCGAGCAGATGAGGATTACATATTCAAAAGAGGTTGGATCATTATTTTTCCTACTTTTAATTTCAACAAATGATGCCAAGTATAGAGGTCAATCATCTGTCCAAGATTGGAGCCGGTCATAGTTCATTGTAGAGGTGTCAACCGGGCCGGGTTGACCCGGGACCGGCACGGACCGGCCCGGTCAAACCCGGCCCAGACCGGACCGGTTTATAGCGGGGGGGGGGCCGGGCTGGGTTAGGGGGAGGAAAGGGGTTAGGACGTTAGGCGATTCCGTCCAATTGACCCGGACCGGACCGGCCCGGGAAGGAAAATTCCGGGCGAACCGGTCAACCTGGACCGGCCCGGACCGGTCCCCAACGGTAAAATTTTTTTTTTTTTTTTTAAAAAAAAATTTTCTGAAAACATGGGGCCCACTTGACCGTTGGCAACGGTCCAGCACCGTTGCCCAACGGGACTTTTTGCATTTTTGGCCAATTTTGAGTTTTTTTTTGTTTTTTTTAAATTACATTATTAACCCTTCTTAAAATCTATAAATACCCTCCCCTCTTCTTCATTTCCTCACTCAAAATTATCTATCTCTCTCTCAATTCTCAAATTAGCAAATATCAATCACTCTCTTCTCTTCAATTTTCAAGAATTCATATTCTAGTTTTAGTTTTGAAATTTTGAAATTAAGAAATAAAGTAGCACTTGCAATAAGTGCAATTTTTTCCCCATCTTTTGTTGTGTTCATTCAATTATTACAAAGTATTAATATAACTTAATATTTATACTATACGTAATTCCAAAAAAAAAAAAACCCCGGCCCGGCCCGACCCGGATCAACCCAGCCCGTTAACAACCCACCTCTAATTGAACCCGGACCGGACCGGCCCGGACCCGGACGGGTCAGAAAAATTGGACCCGGACCCGGCCCGGCCCACCCGTTGGTCACCTATAGTTCATTGTTACTATCTTTTAATCCGGACACCACTACAATTAAAAGGTCTTTTCAGTTTCTTTATTTCTGAATTAACATGAGTCGTTTAGTGAAGTTGTTAAAGAGAATTGGAAGGAAAATATTCATGTAAACCCATTAATTCTACTTGTTTACGGTAAAAATGTCAGTGTTATATCTCCTTTTTACCCACCCCGAGGGTAGTATAAGGAAATTTTTTTAATTTAAGTGACATTATTCTAAATGAGATTATTCATTTATTCTTATTTAGAGTCGCCACTAGGGATAACTTGTTTTCTGGTGTACCAAGTCACCGGTTTATTTTAAAATCCCAAATCGAGAAAAATTCGACTTTCCTTTTGAAGTCTGCGAAAATTCTGAACAAGGAATTATGTTAGCCCGAGGGAAGGTGTTCGGCACCCTCGGATTCTGTGGTTCTAGCACAACAGCTTAATCTATCATAATTCACCTACTATCTGATTTTAGTACATGTTTTAGCCTATGGTATAATTTTAATTTATTAACCGTTTTCATTAATTTTAGGAAGATTCAACGTTATTGAAAACACGTCTTTGAACCACGCCACATGAAATGCACCAGCGGTCCACGATATATTTTATTTAACGTTGTTAAGATTTGGATTTGGGTCATATGAGATGCACAGCCTAGTTTAAGAAACTTAATTTAAATTACACGCCTAAAACAACTACACACTTTCACATTTGCAAGGGCCATGGGAATTCGACTAAATGGCACGCCTCGATTTCTAAGGATTAAAATTAATTAAATGAGGGCCATGCGTTTTGATATTTTATTTGGCACGGCACACCCCGATTTTAATTTTTATGTCACGACCCATTTCCATAATAGATCATGAGGACGCACGACACCGTTTTCAGGCAAACCGACACGGAAGTATAATTAAGTTCTAATTTTTACTTTTACATAAATTAAGCACAACTGATTCTCAAATTTAATGTTGAGATCAGAAATGATAAATAATGTATCTAAGTGATAATACAACCAAAAAATAAATGCATACTCGAGTGTGTGCCAAGACGTGGTGTCATAAGTAATAGGCATGTAGTAGATTATACAAACGAATATCTCTATCCTACTATTTGAGATAGAAAAGACAACAAAAGTAAGAAAAGACTCCATCCGGCTGCGGAATGTTATAGGAAGGGAGCAGCTCACGTGGATGTCTCGGCCTATGAATTAGGGGTGCGCACCATACTATTAGCCAGACTTATCTGCCTCAGATCCTGTACAATTGAAGATAGAAGCATAGTATGAGTACATAAACAATATGTACCTAGTAAATATCCCGTCTAATCTTGAAGAAGTGGACACGAGAGGTCAACTTCATACTTACTAGGGTCGAATGATATAATGAAGTCCTATGCCAAGCAACGGGATCACCAATAATCAACAGTTTATAAGGTAAAATCATATTCTTCACAATATTCTAGTTAGCTATTTTCTTTTTGAAATATTAGCTAAAACGATTCAAGTATAAGTTTTCACATAAATATAATGCATACATAATGCCGAGGTCGACGAACCGATCCAAAAGAAAATAAACTATATACTCCCGAGCGTCAATCGACGCGAAGTATAAGTGCATATGTTTGCGCCGAGGCTATCGGCATGATCCACAAATAACAAGAAATATCAAGAGTACACACAAAGGGACATTTATAATAAAATAAATTCATACAATGGTTCCATAAATATGCATGTTTACTATTATTCCTTTTTAAGTCTTTAGCATATCCTAAGTGATCATATTAGCAATAATTATAGAGATATTCACAATTATGACATGATGTGGGTCCTAGACTACCCCGACAATTAACATAATAGTAGCTACGCACGGATTCTCATCACCTAGTGCGTACATAGCCCCCGCATTTAGTAGAAATTATTCAATTATTATAACTATGGGGAAAATTCCCTCTTAAAGGTTAGAAAAGAGACTTACCTCGCTTAAAAGCATACTTCCAACGCCAATAACGAGCCCGAATCCTCAATTCGAAGCCGAACGATCCCAAACTAGTTAAATGAAGGAGGAACTAGTCAATATAGACTCACAAGATGGAATTCTAACTATTTAAGAAGTTTCCCAACCCTTAACACAAGTTTCCTAAAATCAGACCAAGGGCCCATGTGCCTGGATTCCAAATGTTTTTGAAGGAATTTATTTTCTACAACCTAAGGATTAATAATATATGATTTCTAATTAATTCCATAACAATTTTCTGTAGTTAAATATAATTTTTAGCAAAACCCTAGGTCTTGCTATAACCTCTTGATTTTACCTAATTTCTAGTGTTTAATCTACCTAATATGCAAGTATTAAACTAAGGATGGGTGGAATAAACTTACCTCACAATGCGAAGTGAAGACCTACTTTCAAAAGCTCCCAAATCACCCAAAGAAGGAGTGAAAACGTCATAAAAATGACTTAGAACCCATCTTTAATGAACCTCACTAGTTTAGTGCCGCATCTGCGAGAATACGACAGCATCTGCGAAAAGGATTGGGAAGGTTGGGACCACTTCTGCGATCTGAAGGCCGCATCTGCAGCATGGGAGCCACTTCTACGATTCCTATCATGTCTTGCTTGGGCCGCTTCTGCAATGCACAGACAGCTTTTGCAGTTATGACAAAAGCGACAAAGCTTCAGCCTTTCTCAACTTTTTCCACTTCACTCGAGCCTCTTCCGATTGATGCTCAGGACTCCTGGGCCTCGCCTGAATATACCGGCCAGTGTAAAATCACGAGTCGGACCTAGTCGAACCTTCAAAACACCCGAAACAATGCTACATCTAGAAATTATCCCCTAAAACCAAATGAATCAAACTTATGAACTTCAAGTTCTTAATTTTCCTCCAATGGGCAAAAAACGCCCTAAACAACTCGGATTGACACAAAATTTTACAGGCAAATCTTAAAGGATATTTCGGGCCTGTATCAGGCTTCAGAACACACATACGAGCCTGATACCCATGAAATCAATCTTTACTTCGGGACCGTCAAATCATTAAATCCTTAAAACTTTCGATTAACAAATTCTAATAAAAATACATTACTCAGACTAGGAATCTCGAAATTCGATTCCTGGCATATACCTAGGTCCCATATTTTTCCATAGACCCTTCGGGACCGTCAAACTATGAATCTGGATGCATTTGATCAAAATGTTGACCAAAGTCAAACCTATTCTTTTAGGAAAATCCTAAGGAATCAAATGGGCATATCTTACTCAAAAATCTTCCAAATCCCTGACCAACCGTTCCCGCAGGTCGTAAATTAGCTAAAAAATCAGGGGAAGTTTTATTTAGGGGAACGAGGTTCAAAAAGGCAAAAAGATCCGGCTGGTCGTTACATTCTCCATCTCAAAAAACAAACCTTTGTCCTCGAGGGGACATAGAAATGTACCTGAGCTGCTGAATAAATGGGAATATATGCTCTGTATGTCCTCCTCGGACTCCTAGGTCGCATTATTGACTGTTGGCCTCTCCACTGAACCTTTACCGTGAAAATCCTCTTGGATCTCAACTAGCGATTCCGCCTGTCAATAATGGCAAGTGACTCCTTCTCAAAGCCCAAGCTCTCATCCAGCTGAATAGTACGGAAGTCACACACATAGGAAAAGTTGGCATGATACTTCTCAAGCATCGACACATGAAAACCTGGATGAACTCCCGATAAGCTGGGGGGTATGCAAGCTCATAGGCAACCTCCCCAACTCATTTCAACACCTTAAAGGGGCCAATAAAACTTGGGATCAACTTTTCCTTCTTCCCGAACCTCATAATGCCCTTTATTGGCGAGACTTTCAAGAGAACCTTCTCGCCAACCATAAATGATACATCACTCGCCTTCTGATCCGCGTAACTCTTCTGTCTGGACTAAGTTGTGAGAAGCCTCTCCTGAATCAACTTCATAGTATCCAAGGCATCCTGTATCAAGTCTGTACTATACAACCTAGCCTCACCAGGCTAGAACCATCTGATAGGAGAACGATAATAGTGACCATATAAAGCCTCGTATAGAGCCATCTCAATGCTGGACTGATAGTTGTTGTTATATGCAAACTCCGGCAAGGAAATAACTGATCCCACTACCCTCCAAAGTCAATCACACATGCTTTAAGCATATCCTCCAAAATTTGAACTATCCGCTTTGACTGCCCATCGGTCTGAGGATGGAATGCTGTACTAAGATCTACACGGGTCCCCAACTCACTCCGAATGGCTCTCCATAAATGGGAAGTGAACTGAGGGCCTTTTTTCTGATATGATGAAAATAGGCACACTGTGCAACCGGAATATCTACCAAATGTAAATCCAGGCATACCTCTCCGCTGTATAAATAGTCGCCACTAGAATGAAGTGAGCCGACTTGGTCAACCTATCAACGATGACCCACATTAAATCAAACTTCCGCAAAGTCCACAACAACCTAAATACGAAATCCATGGTGATACACTCCCACTTCCACTCCGGGATAGGCATCTACTGAAGTAGAGCACCCGGCCTCTGGTGTTCATACTTGACCTGATGGAAATTCAAACACTTAGCCATATACTCCACTACGTCTTTATTCATTCTCTACCACCAATAATGTTGCCTCAAGTGACGATACATCTTCATAGCACCCGGATGAATGGAATACCACGAACTGTGAATCTCCTCTAGAATCCTCTCCCATCGACCATTAATATTAGGAACATATAGATGACTCTGGAGTTGCAAAACACCATCCTTGCCAATAGCAACCTCCTTGCCACCTCCTTAAATCTCTATCTCCCAAAGAACCGCCAAATTTGGATCATCGAACTGTCGGGCCTTAATCTACCCCAATGATGAAGATTGAGTGACTATATACGCAAGAACTCGGTTGGTCGTTGAAATGTCCCACCTCAAAAGCCTATTAGCCAAGGACTGAATGTCCAAAGCTAGAAGTTTCTCCACTACTAGAATGAATGCCAAGCTACCCATACTCTAAGGAATCCGCGACCACATTCGCCTTGCCTGAATGATAAAGAATGGTGATGTCATAATCCCTTAGTAACTCAAGCCACTTGTCCTGCCGCAAATTAAGATCCCTCTATTTGAATCAATGCTGCAAGCTACGATGATCGATGTAAACTTCACATGACACCCCATATAGATAATGCCTCCATATCATAAGAGAATGAACAATCAAGGCCAACTCTAGATCGTGCACATGATAGTTCTTCTTATGTATCTTCAGCTTTCACGAAGCATATGCAATAACTCTTCCCTCCTACATCAATACACATCCCAAACCAACGTGTGAAGCACCGCAATACACCGTATAAATCCCCGACCAGAAGCCAATACAAGAACTGGTGTTGTAGTCAAAGCTGTCTTGAGCTTCTAAAAGCTCTCCTTACAATCATCGAACAAACAAAAAGGGGCACCTTTCTGGGTCAATCTAGTAAAATGTGACTCAATATATGAAAATCCCTATATGAATCGCTGGTAGTAACCTTCTAGGCCCAAGATACTCCTGATCTCGGTCACTGAAGTAGGAAGTTGCCAACTTTAAACTGCCTCAATCTTCTTGGGATCCACCTTAATACCTTCTACTGACACAACATGTCTTTAGAATGCCACTGACTCTAGCCAAAAATCTCACTTGGAGAACTTAGTATATAACTTTTGTTCTCGTAAGGTCTAAAGCACTACTCTCAAATGTTGCTCGTGCTCTCCCAGGTTGCAAGAATATATCAAGATGTCATCAATGAAGACAATAACAAATGAATCAATATAAGGCCTGAACACCATGTTTATCAAATCCATGAATGCTGCTGGGCCATTAGTCAAGTCGAAGGACATCAGCAAAAACTCATAATGGCCATATCTAGTTCAGAATGCAGTCTTCGGAAAATCCAAGTCCCGAATCCTTGGCTGATGATACCCTGACCTTAGGTCTATTTTAGAAAACACCCTACCACCCTTCCACTAATCGAATATATCATCGATATGAGACAACAGATATTTGTTCTTGATGGTGACTTTGTTCAACTGGCGGTAGTCAATCCACATCCGTATAGTCCCATCCTTCTTCTTCACAAATAACACTGGTGCACCCCAAAGTGACACACTGGGCCTAACAAACCCCTTTTCCAACAATTCCTCAAGCTGCTCCTTCAACTCCTTCAAATCTTTAGGAGCCATATAGTACAGTGGAATAAATATAGGCTGGGTGCTTGGAGACAAATCAATATAGAAATTAATATCACGATCCGGTGGAATGCCAGGAAGATTAGAAGGAAAATATCGGAAAACTCTCAAACCACTGGAACTGAATCAATCGTCGGGAACTCTGCGTGGTGTCCCAAACCTAAGTTAGATAAGCCAAACACCCCTTCGTGACCATATGCCGAGCCTGTAGGAAAGAAATAACACAACTAGGAGTATCAACTGTGGAACACTTCCACTCCAATCTCTGCAACCCTGGCATCACTACTGAAATAGTATTGCATGGCAATCTAGGATGGAATGATATGGAGATAATCAGTCCATGCCAAGGATGACCTCAAAATCGATCATATCAAGAAACATGAGGTCTTCTCTAGTCTCGAAACTATAAAACATGACCACACAGGATCGGTAGACCCGATCACAACCACAGAATCACCCACGGGAGTGGTCTCATGAACATGAGTGCCCAAAGGCTCAGGAGAAATAACTAAGAAACGAGCAAACAGAGATGATACATATGAATAAGTAGACCCTGGGTCAAATAATACCGAAGCATCTCTATCACTAACGAAAATAATATCTATGATGACCACATCTGAGGCCAATACATCTGGACTAGGTGGAAGAGCATAGAATCTAGCTGGCCCCACCTAACTGAGTAGTAGCGGGCTGACCTCTCCCTATCTGACCTCCACCTCTAGGACGGCCACTACCAGCCTGCCCTCCACCTTTAGGTGACTGGGATGGTGGTGTTGAAATCATGGGCTGCTGACCCTACTGCATTGACTTGCCCCGAAGTCTGGGGTAGTATCTCCTCATATGACCTGGGTCTCCACACTCAAAACAACTATGTGGTGCATTCAACCTGCTCCCCTGACAACTGACTCTGAAAGCCCGTAGATCCATTGGAAGAAGCCTGGATAGCCAGTGGGCGGTATGAACTCTCTAGCATAGAACTAAAATAGGAACCAAAGAATCCTGGGGACCTGAATACCCACTAGAGGAACCCTGAATAGCTGGCGGGCGATGAGAACTATCTAGCATAGCGCTAAAATAGGGGTGCACTAGAGAACCCCAAGGAGGTGTTGGTGCTGAGTTTGGGGGCCTGCTAGGCTGATCCCTCCCAAATTTTACTCTACCCTTAGCCGGGGAATCTCAGAATTCTCCGAAAAATCTAGCCCTCTTATCCTGTTGTATCTACTCTCTACTCTTGTGACAATATCCCTCAATTGTGTGAGCAATCTCAACTACTAGCTAATACTCTGTACCCATCTCTACCTCTCAGACCATACCAAATCGAATACCGGGGTGCAACCCTACAACAAATCTTCGCACTCTCTCAGCATCTTTGGGAAGTATCATGAGTGCATGGCGAGACAACTCAGAAAACCTTGCCTCATAATCAGTCACCGACATATGACCCTGCTCAAGATGCTCAAGCTGATGCCGTAGCTTCCCCTCTCAGAATAGGGAATGTACCTATCCAAGAATAGTTGTGCGAACTGACCGCAAGTATTGGGAGGTAAACCTGCCAGCTTGTCAAGAACATAGGACTACCACTATCTACGGGCCCTACCCTCAAGTTGAAAAGTAGTGAAGTCAACTCTATGCAACTCTAGTATCCTCATGTTGTGCAGTCTTTCATTGCACCTGTCTATGAAGTCCTGAGCATCCTCATGATGCTCACCCCCAAAGACTGGAGGGTGAAGTCTAGTCCATCCTTCCAATAGCTTATGTGGATCACCATCCGCAGTTGGTCTAGGCTGGGGCACCACTACGGAAACTGGCTGGGGCCCATCTACGGGTAGTGCACCCGGAGTTTGATACACTACAGCTGCATGACCAGGAGCTTGACTAGTAGGTGTCTATGCTCCCCCTCCCTCCTGTGAGGTAGCTAAATTTGGTTGAAATAACCCAGCCCGAGTCATAGAATCCACGAACCAAAGCATACGACCCATAACCTCCTAAAATCCTGGTGCTATCATAAAATTTGCCGGGGTAGGCTTAGCTGCGAGCACCTCGCCATGCTCCTCGATAATAGGATCTCCCACGGGATCTGGTGGTGGTACTACTGGAATAGCTCTGGGATGCCCTCATCCCCTACCACGGACTGATGCCTTCCTCCGGCCTCTGCCTAGTCCTCTAGCAACGGGGGGAGCAACTCCTCTCAGGTCTGGAACATCAGCCACACGTGTCCTCACCATCTGTGAGAGAATAGAAGGGGGAAATTTAGTATACCAATCACTACATGATATGAAAGGAATAAAGAGTGGTCTTTCCTAATACTATATAGTCTCTCGAAGATAAATGCATACGTCTCCATAATGATCTACAAGAGTCTATTAGGTTTGCTCGTGACTTGTGAGACCTACGTGAACTTAGTATTCTGATACCATGTTGTCATGACCCATTTCCATAATAGGTCATGATGGCGCCTGATAGTGTTGTCAATCAAGCTGACGCAGAAGTATAATTAAGTTCTCATTTTTGCTTTTACCAAAATTAAGCGCAATAGATTCTCAAATTTAAAGTTGAGATCAGAAATGGTCAATAATGTATCAAAAGAATAATACAACTCAAAAATAAATGTTTACTCAAGTGTTTTCCAAGACCTGCTGTCACAAGTAATAGGTATCAAGTAGATTATATAAAAGAATATCTCTATCCTACTGTTTGAGATAGAAAAGACAGCAAACGTAAGAAAAGACTCCATCCGACTACTAAGCAGCATAGGAATTGAGCAGCTTACCGTGGATGTCTCGGCCTATGAATCAGGGGCGCGCACCAGACTAGTAGCCAGATGTACCTGCCTCAGATCCTGCACTATTAAGTATAGAAACATAGTATGATTATATAAGCAATATGTACCTAGTAAGTATCATGTCTAATCTTGAAGAAGTAGAGATGGGTGGTCGACTTGATACTTACTAAGGTCAAATGATATAATGAAGTGCTATGCTAAGTAGGGGGATCACCAATAATCAACAGTTTATAAAAAGAGGTAAAATCATGTTCTTCACAATATTCCTGTTAGCTATTTTTATTTCTAAATATTAGCTAAAACAATTCAAGTACAAGTTATCACATTAATATCATGCGCACATTATGCCGAGGTCGACGGTCCGATCCAACGAAAAATAAATTGTGCACTGCCGAGGGTCGAACAACGCAAGCCATAGATGAATATATTAACACCGAGGAGATCGGCCTGATCCACAAATAACAAGAAATATCAAGAGTATTCATGAAGGTGCATTTATAATCAAATAAATTCATACAATGGTTCCATAGGTATACATGTTCATTATTATTCCTTTTTAAGTCTCTAGCATATCCTATGTGATCATATTAGCAATAGTTATAGATATATTCACAATTATGACATGATGTGGATCCCAGACTACCCGATTAATTAACATAATAGTAGCTGCACACGGACTCTCGTCACCTAGTGTGTACATAGCCCCCGCATTTAGTAGAAATTACTCAACTACTATACCTATGGGGATAATTCCCTTTTATAAGGATAGAAAGGAGACTTACCTTGCTCCAAAGTATACTTCCAATGCCAAATACGAGCTCGAATCCTCAATTCGAAGCCGAAGAGATCCCAAACTAGTTAAATGAAGGAGGAACTAGTCAATATAGACTCAAAGGATCAGATTCTAACTATTTAAGAAATTTCCTAACCCTTAACACAAGTTTTCAAAAATTCGACCCCGGGCCCACGTGCCGGATGTTGAAACACGTTCTCAAGGCACTAAACAAACGTGTGTTCATATTTGTAGGTTTTGATAAATGACAAACGATGCGCAATTGACATATGACGAGGTCCAAGAACAAGCGCGCAAATGTCACGTAACAAAGTTCAAGCACAAGACAAACGAAGATCAAGATTAAACAAAGTTATAAATGAGTCGCTCTTTAATTGTGATCTTGATACGACAATTTAACTCAAGACTTGGCTTCTCTCGTAAAAACATTTTTATCAAATCATGCATATTTAATTTAGAGCAAAATAATTTTAAATCATGCATATTTATTTTAGCAAAATGATTTTTAAACATGCCTCTAAAATCTGGACAAAGATAATCGATTATGTACTTATGATAATCGATTATGTTAAGGCAGCTGCAAGACAATCGATTGTGTACCTTATGACAATCGATTATGTTGAGGCAGTGTCCATCAGATTTTTCAAATCTGCATGACAATTGATTGTGTACCTTATGACAATCGATTGTGTTGAGGCAGTGTCTATCAGATTTTTCAAAGATACAAAATAATCGATTGTGAACCTTACGACAATCGATTGTGTTGAGGCAGTGTCTATTAGATTTTTCAAGACTGAAAAATAATCGATTGTCCATATAGCATAATCGATTATGTAAATTACCGTTTTCCAAAATATTTTCAAACTCCGTCAGATAATCGATTATAGGATTTTAATAATCGATTGTTTGAAGTAAAATCTGAAAAAGATTTTTTGAACGTTGCCAAGTAATCGATTGTATATTTCTGATAATCAATTTTTTTAAGTAAAATCTGGAAAAGATTTTTTGAATGTTGCCAGTAATCGATTATACGTCTTAGATAATCGATTATACTGCGTAAAATCTGGGAATGATTTTTGGAACGATTGGAAAACAATCGATTGTCGTAGCACAAAATCAGCAATTCTTAATTGGCAATTAGGCAACGGTTATGCATGTCTTTGACACTAAAAATACATCTTCAAATCAGTCTTCTAAACACAACAACTGATCATATTATTGCTAAAGCTTGCATACTCTCTTATTCATCATTTTCTATTCATTACATAAGTTTTTGAGAGCCAAATTCTTGACGAAAGTTGTTGCGTTCTTGAGCGTATTTATTTTACTCATATCTACTCTTAAGGAGAGTCTTGTTTTGAGTGCAAAGTGTTTTTATACACTTGAAGGGAAGTGTTAATCCCTTGTATTGTAAGAAGGAACGTTGTGATTCCTTTGGTTGAAGTCTTGAAGTGTTGTATCTTCGAGCAAAGGTTGTTGAGGCTTGTGTGACTCAAGTTCTCAGTTTGTAACGGTTTGTTAAGCACCCGTAAGCTTAACGAAGTTAGTGGAAATCTCGAGAGAGTCTCTCGGGGACTGGACTAGCCACGGGTTGTGGTGAACCAGGATAACATCGGTGCGTTCGTTCCTTATTATTTACTTATCGCACTTATTTCATTCCTGCAATTTTTAAATTCCGCAAGTTCACGCTGTTTTTTATTATAACGCTTTTCACCCCCCCCCCTCTAGCGTTAAGCGTATATTCTAACAATTGGTATCAGAGCCCAACTCTCTGAAAACTTAACCGTTTGAGAGAAACAATCCATGGCTTCAACTCGTGATTCTTTTGCAGGAATAGGTGAAGGACAATGCTCCACCCGACCACCACTATTCGATGGCACAAACTATACGTACTGGAAGGAAAGGATGAGAATATTCATTCAATCGAATAGTTTTCATCTGTGGAAGGTTATAATGAAGGGAGAACAAATTCCAACCAAAAAGGTTGAAAATGAATGGGTTCCAAGATCCGAAGATGAATACAATGCGGATGATATCTGAAAAGTGCAGAACAACGCTAAAGCCATCAACTTATTATATTGTGCTGTAAACGCTGATGATTACAGAAAAATATCATGTTGCACAACGGCGAAGCAAATGTGGGATAAGCTGGAAAGCACGTACGAAGGTACGGACCAGGTAAGAGAGGCTAAAGTTGATTTTCTAACCCATGCATATGAACTGTTTCACATGAAGGAAGGCGAAAGGGTCGACGACATGTTCGAACGATTTTCAAAAATCGTTAATGACTTACATGCTCTTAAGAAGACCTTCACGGATAAGGAACTTGTCCGAAAAATTCACCGAAGTCTCACTCCGGAATGGCGCTCCAAGGCCGACGCGATTCAAGAGTCTATTGGCATTTCAAATGTCACCATCGACGGATTAAGAGGTAACCTTAAAACTTATGAATCTACTATACTTAACCCTCTTGTTAATGATCAAAGGAAACAAAGAATCGCCCTCAAGGCAAGTACAAGCTAACCTCAAAATAACGAGGACGGAGATAACGAGTTCGGACTCGTTATTTAGAGATTTCAAAAGTTCATGCAAAAAGAGTATGAACGAAAAGGCAAACAACAAGGAGATCAAGTAAAGTGCTATGGGTGCGGAGAAATCGGGCACATTAAATCAAATTGCCCAAATGTCAAAAAGGAGAAGAAACCCTTCAAGAAACAACGCGCATACATATCTTGGGGAGGCGACTCCGGAGACGAGTCGAGTGAGGAAGAAGAAGACAAAACCGCAAATCTCTGTCTCATGGCTCACGAAAACGATCAAGAAGAGGTATGTCAAATTTCTTCCAAAAACTTCTATTCTCTTGAGAAAATGCAAAATGCCTTTGATGAGTTGTATAGTGAATTCATTAAAGCTTCCAAAACTGTTAAAAACATTAAGGAAAATGCTTCTTTGAAAGAAAAAGATTTTGAAAAACAACTCTCTTTGAAAGAAAAGGATTTGGAAAAACTGATTTTGGAAAATGAGAAGTTGAAAGAAGAAAATAATTTTTTCGGCAAAAGAAGCGCCGACAAACCCGAGAGTTCTAGTAAAAATTGTACTTCTTGCATGCATCTAAAAGATGAGGTAGAAAGACTTAAGGGCACCTTAGATAAGTTCAATTCTTCTCATAAAAATTTGAATGAAGTTCTTGTTAATTTGAAATCGACCAAACATAGGATAGGTTTTAAAAACGAGCCTAAAGAAAAAGTTGAAGCCAAACCCCAACCACCTAAGGCTCAACCTAGGACAAATAAAACAAATGTTCTTCCTAGAGTAACAATCCTAGAATCAACATGCATGCTAGACCAATCACTAGAAGAAACTTTGAACATTTTAGGACACCTAGAAATGGCCTTCAACCTAGAAATAACTATTCTAGAAATGATGCATATCCTAGACCAAACACTAGAAGAAACGTTGAACATTTTAGGACACCTAGAAATGGCTTTCAACCTAGAAATAACTATTCTAGAAATGCTGCATATCCTAGAACAAATAGTAGGAGAAATGATTTTCATGAAATGCGCAATAGTCATATTGTCGAAAATAGAGTAAACAAATTTCGTCCGTCCAACTACTATCAACCTAGACGAACGCATAATCCTAATGTCATTTGTCATTATTGCAATCGAATTGGACATATTGCTCCTTCTTGCTTCACTAGACATAGACACTTAACTGCATGTCAAGCACAACAACATGTTACACCTAACTCTCAAGGACCCAAAACAGCTTGGGTACCAAAGACTCATTAATTTGTCTTGTAGGTATGTTTGAAGGGATCAAGTGTACTTTGGTACCTTGATAGTGGATGCTCCAACCACATGACCGGAGATGAATCCAAGTTCCTTCAACTAGAACACAAGGAAGGAGGGAGCGTTATTTTGGAGATAACAACAAGGCAAAAATTATCGGCATTGGATCGGTCGGTAAGGATGAACCTTCTTCCATTAAGCATATATTGCTAGTTAAAGGTCTAAAACATAATCTCTTGAGCATAAGTCAATTATGTGACAAGGGAAATCTTGTTTTATTTGATTCGGATGAATGCTTAGTTTTTCGCCGTAGCGATTTTAAAATTATCCTTCGTGGTATTAGAATGGATAACATCTATATGGTTGATCTCGAAAATTCTTCATCTGAGTATGTGAATTGTCGTATGAGCGAAGAAGATGATATGTGGTTATGGCATCGTAGAGTAGCTCACATCAACATGCATCTTTTAAACAAATTGGTTTCACAAAATTTAGTTATTGGTCTTCCAAATTTGAAATTTGAAAAAGACTCCATTTGCGATTCTTGTCAAAAAGGGAAGCAAACAAAAGCATCTTTTAAATCGAAAAATATTGTTTCAACTACTAGACCATTGCAACTTCTTCACATGGACCTTTTTGGACCATCTCGCATTGAAAGTCTTGGTAGAAATCGTTATGCTTTTGTTATTGTTGATGATTACTCTAGATTTACATGGACACTAGTTCTTGCTCATAAAAGTGAAGCTTTTCATAATTTTAAATGTTTTCTTAAACGTGTTCAAAATGAAAAGGACACAACCGTCACTTCAATAAGAAGTGATCATGGGGGAGAGTTCGACCACAATCTCTTCGCGGATTTTTGTGACGAACTCGGTATCGAGCACACCTTCTCTGCTCCACGCACACCACAACAAAATGGAGTGGTGGAAAGGAAAAATAGGTGTCTCGAAGAGATGGCTAGAACCATGCTCGATGAGGCTAAGATTCCCAAACATTTTTGGGCGGATGCCGTGAGTACCGCATGCTACGTTTTAAACAGAGTAGTCATAAGGCCAATACTCATGAGAACTCCCTATGAACTCTACAAGGGAAGGAAACCAAATATCTCCCATCTTATAGTATTCGGTTGTAAATGTTTTATTCATAACAATGGTAAAGATAATTTGGGAAAGTTTGATGCCAAATCCGATAAAGGAATTTTTATTGGTTATTCTTCACGTAGCAAAGCATATAGAGTATTCAATAATGAACCAAAACTGTGGAGGAATCCCCTCATATTGTGTTTTCCAAAAATAATGCTCGCTTGGCGATAAAGGATTCTGGTTTTGAACTTGCAGGTAGTTTAAACTCAATGAGTCCTCAAGACAAAGTACAAGAGGAAACTCCTAAGGAAATTCAAGATGAAATCTTGGAACAATTATCGGAGGAAGCGCCACAACTGGAAAAAGAAATGAAACTGCCTAACGCGTGGAGGACAATCAAAGACCATCCTCTCGAACAGGTAATTGGCGACATTGAACAACAGGTAAGTACTCGAAACACTCTTAAGAACACCTTAGGACACACTTCTTAAGAGATCACGTTCTCAATTGGCCAACATCTTCACAAGGCCTTTTAGCGAAAAAGTTCTTTTCCGAATCTATAGTAAACTTGGAACTCTTGACTTCACATTGATCTAAGTCATTATTTGTTTACAAATTACTAACTTGAGCGTCGGAGACGTCTAATTCTCTTTTGCAGGTATCGCCCTAATGGCAGGGGGAATTATAAGGCAATGGTGTAGAACAATCGATAGTTACAGTCAATAATCGATTATCATTCCTTTATGTCTCATGCTTACTGTGCCGGGAAATCGATTAGCAAGTATACCTAATCGATTATTTACGTCTTATGCTTATTATGACGGAAAATCAACATATTGTGCCTTGCAGGTTTTTGATGTTAATTAAATAATCGATTTTTTTACTGTATAATCGATTACCGTCTCGGATATTCATTACTGCCTTTCTAAAACAATCGATTGTCTCATAAGTAAAATCGATTATTTTCCGAAGTCATAAAATCACTGTGCACACTGTGTCAGAGCAATCGATTATCATAATTTAACAATCGATTATCTTCAGTCAGTAATTCAAAATCTTTGTTACCGTTTGGGTCCTGCAAGATTCCCACAATCGATTTTGTGTCATTTCCGAGTACAATTCAAAAACTCCATAACAATCGATTGTTTCTATTCCATAATCGATTGTGTAACGGACAGTGCAAATTTTTTTACCGTTTCTGACCATTTTTGCCTCTTAAATTTCTGCAGATTGTTACCTTAAATGCAATGTCATCCTTCTCATTATAAATAGGTACCATATGTCTTCAATTTCTTCACTCAAGCATCAATCTTATCTCTCAAACTTTCAAAAATCTCTCAAATTTCTTACAAAAGCTATTATTATTTTTTTAAAATGACGAGCAGACACCAAACGCCCTCGTTCCGGCAGACATGGTGCATCTTCTTCAGCTGCTCCTCCTCCTCCCAGTTTTCCTTACCAAGATGGTTCTCTCTTACCGTTCAACACTGAACCCGAGTTAACTCGATTCATGACAAAATTTGATAAGCGTGAAATTCTTCCTCCTCGCTTTTCCACCAGCAAATATCTTGAATCCAGCGCCCCCGCTGCAGCTGCAAACATGCTTAGGGAATGCCAACTCCTTGATTTCCTATATCTAACCTATCCTCACATTAATCCTCTCTTGATTCAAGCCTTCTATTCCAATCTTCATGAGGACGACGATGGTGATCTTGTGTCAAACATTAATGGAGTTGAAATTCTTTTAACCAACGAAAACTTACATTCTATTGCTCAACTTCCTCGAAGTGGGGAAAACATTTCTCTCTACATTAGAGAAGCCGGCGCCTTATTTGATGAACGGATTCTCCTAAACCAAATAGGAGTTGGAGCTTATGATCCTAATCTGTCCAATCGTCGTCCTACCATTACGGGCATGCTCCCCGAATATCGTTTAATTTTCTACTTCATAACCCGAGTCCTCAAACCACGCAAACATAATCATACCACTCTCTCCCAAGAGGACGCAAAACTCATGCATGCCATTATAACCGGGGCTCACATCAATTGGTGTAAGTTTATCAAAATCCACATGCTTGATGCCATCGGGGACGATAGACCACTTCCCTATGCCCTTCTTATAATGAATTTTCTTGAAGCCTCCGGGTTCAACACCTCTATCGGTCCGCTCAAAAAGGGCACCAAGAAATGGGAAATTTCCGAATCCTCCTTTCCCCATGACGGCGAACACGCGGCTCCTGCTCCTTCTCCAATTCCTCAAACGCGTCAGCCTTAAGCTCCTACACTTCAAACTATTTCCAACCAACTTGCTTCTTTGTCCACCTCTGTCAATCGATTGACATATGAGATCCATGGATATTTTGATCATATTCACTATCCATATGCTGGACTTGTCCCTTATGAAGCAGTACCGGATGAAGAGGCGGGAATTGATAACGAATAATGTCTTTATTTGCTTATTGTTCTATCTTTTATTATCTCTTTTATGTAATCACCTTTTTGTTAATCAATAAACATGTTATTACTTATATTTTTTGCTAATGTCAAAAGGGGGAAGAATAAGGGCTATGCACTTAATACTTATTGGCACAAATTGAGGGGGAATTCATATGTTGAGGGGGAACTAAATGCATATATATATATATACTTGTCTTGGATCGTCATTATGAATTACCTAATATGCATATCCCGATTAAGGTTTGCCATTATCAAAAAGGGGGAAATTGTTGAAACACGTTCTCAAGGCACTAAACTAAACGTGTGTTCATATTTGTAGGTTTTGATAAATGACAAACGATGCACATATGACGAGGTCCAAGCACAAGCGCGCAAATGTCACGTAACGAAGTTCAAGCACAAGACAAACAAAGATCAAGATTAAACAAAGTTATACATGAGTCGCTCTTTAATTGTGATCTTGATCCGACAATTTAACTCAAGACTTGGCTTCTCTCGTAAAAATATTTTTATCAAATCATGCATATTTAATTTAGAGCAAAATGATTTTAAATCATGCATATTTATTTTAGCAAAATGATTTTTAAACATGCCTCTAAAATCTGGACAAAGATAATCGATTATGTACTTATGATAATCGATTATGTTAAGGCAGCTGCAAGACAATCGATTGTGTACCTTATGACAATCGATTGTGTTGAGGCAGTGTCCATCAGATTTTCGAAATCTGCATGACAATCGATTGTGTACCTTATGACAATCGATTGTGTTGAGGCAGTGTCTATCAGATTTTTCAAAGATACAAAATAATCGATTGTGAACCTTACGACAATCGATTGTGTTGAGGCAGTGTCTATTAGATTTTTCAAGAATGAAAAATAATCGATTGTCCATATAGCATAATCGATCATGTAAATGACTGTTGCCAAAATATTTTCAAACTCCGTCAGATAATCGATTATAGGATTTTAATAATCGATTGTTTGAAGTAAAATCTGAAAAAGATTTTTTGAACGTTGCCAAGTAATCGATTGTATATTTCTGATAATCGATTGTTTTAAGTAAAATCTGGAAATGATTTTTTGAACGTTGTCAGTAATCGATTATACGTCTTAAATAATCGATTATACTGCGTAAAATCTGGGAATGATTTTTGGAACGATTGGAAAACAATCGATTGTGCCAATTAGACAATCGATTGTCGTAGCACAAAATCAGGCAATTAGGCAACGGTTATGCATGTCTTTGACACTATAAATACATCTTCAAATCAGTCTTCTAAACACAACAACTGATCATATTATTGCTAAAGCTTGCATACTCTCTTATTCATCATTTTCTATTCATTACATAAGTTTTTGAGAGCCAAAATCTTGACGAATGTTGTTGCGTTCTTGAGCGTATTTATTTTACTCATATCTACTCTTAAGGAGAGTCTTGTTTTGAGTGAAAAGTGTTTTTATACACTTGAAGGGAAGTGTTAATCCCTTGTATTGTAAGAAGGAACGTTGTGATTCCTTTGGTTGAAGTCTTGAAGTGTTGTATCTTCGAGCAAAGGTTGTTGAGGATTGTGTGACTCAAGTTCTCAGTTTGTAACGGTTTGTTAAGCACCCGTAAGCTTAACGAAGTTAGTGGAAATCTCGAGAGAGTCTCTCGGGGACTGGACTAGCCACGGGTTGTGGTGAACCAGGATAACATCGGTGCGTTCGTTCCTTATTATTTACTTATCGCACTTATTTCATTCCTGCAATTTTTAAATTCCGCAAGTTTACGCTGTTTTTTATTATAATGCTATTCACCCCCCCCCCTCTAGCGCTAAGCGTATATTCTAACACCGGATTCCAAAAAATTTTGGAGGAAGTTGTTCTCTACAACCTAAGGAACAATAATACATGATTTTTAATTAATTCCATAACAATTTTTCATTGTTAAATCTAACTTTTAGCAAAACTCCACGTATTGCTCTAACCCCTGGATTTTACCTAATTTCCAGTGTTTAATCTACCTAATATGCAAGTATTAAACTAAGCATGGGTGGAATAAACTTAGCTCACAATGCTAAGTGAAGACCTTCTCTCAAAAGCTCCCAAATCTCCTAATGGAGGAGTGGAAATGTAATAAATATGACATAGAAACCGTCTTTAATGAACCTCACTGGTTCAGTGATTTCTGCATATGTGATCAGGGGACCGCATCTACGAGAATGGGACAGCATCTACGAAAAAGCGAGGGAAAGCTGGAACTGCTTCTGCGGTCTGAAGGCCGCATTTGCGAAGGCGCATCTGCGGCTTGGGAGCCGCTTCTGCGGTTCTTGGCCTGGGCCACTTATGCAATGCACAAACCGCTTTAGTGGTCATGTATCTGCGGTCCAGGAAACACAGATGCGGTTATGATAGAAGAAACAAATCTTCATCCCTTCTCAACTTTTTCCACTTCACTCGAGCCTCGTCCGATTGATGCTGGGGGCTTTCGGGACTCGCACGAACATACCGGCAAGTGTGAAATCACAAGTCAGACCTACTCAAACCTTCGGAACACCCGAAATAAGGCTAAATATAGAAATCACCCCCTAGGACCAAATGGATAAAACTTATGAAGTTCAAGTTCTTAATTTTCCTCCAACGAGACAAAACGCCCTTAAACTACTCGGATTGGCACCAAATTTCACATGTAAGTCTTAAATGATATTTCGGACCTGTATTAGGCTTCAGAACTAACATACGAGCCAGATACCCATGAAATCAATCATTACTTACTTTCTTTAAATCCTTAAAAGTCTAGATTAACGTTTTCTAATAAAAGTTCATTACTTGAGATAGGGACCTCAGAATTCGATTGCGGGTATATGCCCAAGTCCTATATTTTCCCATGGACCCTTTAGCGCCGTCAAATAATGAATCCGGATCCATTTGTTCAAAATATTAATCAAAGTCAAACCTAGACTTTTAGGAAAATCCCAAGGCATCAAATGGGCATTTTTCAGTCAAAACTCTTCAAAATTCTGAACCAACCGTCCCACAGGTTGTAAATTAGCTAAAGCAAGCACGAGAAGTTTTATTTAGGGGAACGGGGTTAAAAAAGTAAAAATGACCTGGCGGGTCGTTACATTTTAAAGGAAACTCAAACTAAACTTTTGAGGGCCATAACTGTATCTTACTGAATATGGCACACGTCAAATCTTCTTTAAAGAGCCCAATTAATTAATTAAGGAAGGTTTAATGTAATTCTAATTATTTTAACCTAAAGGTTCGACCCTACTTATCAATTAACAAGCATCGTGTTAAAAGACCAATCATCTAAAGAAAAGTTGCTTCAACAACAACAACTAAATGAGCCCTTTTGTAAATTCCTTCAAGCGTGGGCCCAAAATGAGCCCAATTTTTAGTGGAAGAAAAGACGTCCAAGGACATAGAACATGCAATTGAATCTGAGATAGAATGTTCATTAACTGGGCCTGCATTAGGTCTAACTTTCAGAACCAACAATTTTACAAAATCAATTAAATGCAAATCAACCAAGACTATATGAAACATGAGAATGAACTAATATTTTACTTATGAATTTGAACTGTTTAAGCACAAATCAACTAGCCGAACATTCAAATTAGAACATTAATTCCAACTTAAACATGCTCATAAGCAAACCAAGAGTAAATCAGTACAACCTCTACTCTTAAAGTCATATCTTAGACCATTTTTCTATATTCACAATAATTGTATACTAACCACCACATTGACGACTAACAAACCCAAAGCTCAAAACTCTTACAAGATTTAAACCCTTATTTCACAAGATATTACATACTGAACTGACTGTGCAAAAATCTTGAACAAGACTAATGAGCAAATTAAACTACTCTTAACATGGTTTCATGATCATATATCACAAAACAAACCTTATTTCCCAACAAAATGTCATGGCAATATTCGAACACATCACAATACCCTTCAAATAGCAAACTACACTGGTCATATTGCAAGTTCAATATGAAATCAACACCAAGGATAAATGTTGACTTTCAATAGAATAAAGCAGGTCGTGTAACTGGAATAAAGAAGAAGAAAAAATCAGAGAAAGAAAAAGAAAGCTTAAAATACCTAAGAACCAGGCGGACAAAATTCTGGAATTAACCCTTGAGCCTTTGATTTTTCTTATTTGTTGAATGTTTCTAAAGAATAAGTGGGGGTATGACATCGAGGATCAACCTCGAACGGCCATCAATTCCCAGATTCTATCAGACTTCGTGGCCGATTTTTTGCCCTCCCTTGTGCCCGAGGTAGAAAAGGAGCTATTACTAAAATCAGGAACGTCTTTCGCGGTATGGACATTGTTCACTTACGGCGCCACAAATGTAAGAGATCCAGCTTTGGAATAGTCTTGAAGCTGCCTACAAGCGGCGTAATGCGACTATCTATAAAAATTGCAAAATTGACTAACAATGAAGCCGAGTACGACGCTATGATTGCAGGTTAATACTAGCCAAAAGCTTGGGAGCCGAGACCCTCGAGGCAAAATGCGATTCACTTATAGTAGTAAGCCGGTGAATGGGAGCTACGAAGCTCAAGAATATGGGATGCAAAGATAATTGAATGAAATCCAAGTTGCATTACGCCGTTTCAAAAACCGGACCTTAGTTCATGTACCTCGAGAGCAGAATAGCGAGGTCGATTCCCTCGCAAACCTAGGATCGTCGGTTGAAGAAGAAGACCTACTCCCCGGGGCCGTTATTCAGCTATGTAAATCAGTGGTCGAGAAAGGTCATGACAAGATTAATTCCACCAACCTAACGTGGGGCTTGAGAAATAAATATATTAATTATTTAAAAGACAGAAAATTGCTTTAGGATCCAAAAGAATCGAGGGCCCTGCAAACCAAAGCAGCCTGGTTTCTCGCTTGATGAAAACAAGATTTTGTACAAAAGAACATTCACTGGCCCCCTGGCAGTATGCCTGGTACTATGGGATACATATTATATACTCCAAGAAATTCATGAGGGTACTTGCAGAAACCATTCCAGCCCCAATTCCTTAGTCCGAAAGGTAATCAGAGCGGGCTACTACTGGGACAACATGGAAAAAGACACAAGTGAATCATCCAAAAATGCGATAAATGCTAGAGATTTGCCCCTATGGTTCACCAACATGGCGAACTACTACATTCGGTTTTGTCTCCATGGCCATTACATCGTGGGGCCCTTTCCGATGGCGCCATGTAAAGCCAATTTTATTTTATTTATGACTGATTATTTCTCCAAGTGGGTTGAAGCGCAAGCCTTCGAGAAAATAAGAGAAAATGAAGTCATTAACTTTATCTGCGACCATATTATGTACTGATTTGGGATCCCATTCGAGATAACATCCGACAACTAGAGGAAGTACATCGGAAGCAAAGTAACACAGTTCCTTGAAGATCACAAAATCAAGAGAATCCTATCGATGCCTTACCACCCATGTGCAAATGGCTAGGCCGAGTCAATGAATAAAAAAATCATTCAAAACTTAAAAAAGAAGCTGGAAAGCACCAAAGGAAAGTGGAGAGAAATTTTTCCCAAAGTACTATGGGCTTACCGAACAACTTTGAAATCAAGCACAAGGGAAACACCTTTCCCTGTAGTCTATGGTGCCAAGGCATTGAAACAAGTGGAGGTCTGGGAGCCAAGTGCCAGATTCCAACACACCACCAAAAGCTGAAATAACGAGGCCATGACAACGACCCTCGAACTACTAGATGAAAAATGAAAGCCTCGTTGGTACAAATGGAATCCCAAAAGCAAAGGTTCGAGAGGTGTTATAATAGGAGAACGATCCTCTGTTACCTCAAAGTCGGGGACTTGGTCCTAAGGAAAGTCACTATTAACACCTGAAACCCTAATAAAGGAAAGCTAGGCCAAAATTGGGAAGGACCGTACCGTGTCCTCGGAGTAGTTGGCAAAGGGTCTTACAAGCTCGGTACCATGGACGGCGAATAGCTTCCAAGCAACTGCAACATATCAATGCTAAAACGATATTATTTCTAGGGCATCCGATTGAAAACTTTGAAAACATCCTCGAGCACGTGTTGCACACTTTTCGTTCGACCGAATTACTCCCCAGAAGGGTTTTACCAGCAAGGTTTTTAACGAGGCAGTGACCATATGCTACCTAAGTAGGCTCAACAAGTGTTCACGATATCTTTTGCAGTCCACCTCAAATACTAGGGGCGCATCCCACCCCTCTCCCCCAGAAGGTCACCTGCTCGAGAAAGCCAAGATATTTGAAATGGACCTTTGATAGAAAAGTAATGTACCGGGCCAAACAGTTAAATGAACCATGCCCGTATAGAACAACCAATCCCCTAACAGCAAAAACATGTACTCTTGTGCCAAGTAATTCGAGAATACTTATTCATCAAAGCATTTCGCGCTTCAAAAGAAACTCAACGTTCTAGCAAAAAGGACTTCTCTGTCAAAAAGGTCCTGGACACTCGGAGACTAGCATCAACATTTTAACACCTGAACGACCCCCGAGTTAGAACTCCAAGCTTATAAGCCCTCAATAGGGCAACATAGAAATCATAATACATCTCCAAAATCGAAGGTGTCCTGAATACTTGGAGACTGGCATCGATATCTCAAAAATATCATGAAAACAGAGTCGGAATATCCAAAATCATAAACCCTTAATGAGGCGCTATCAAGCTTATGAGTAATGACTCCCTGGCTGGAATACCCTCGACAACTCGAGGACAATTGCCAATCTCTATTCATTTAAAAAAACCCGAGGTCATATGACCCCGAGCAGGCAAACTAGGTCTCATAAAACCTACATAAGGCAGCATCAAAAAATTTGTAAGACCTCAAGCAAGGCCTGTTGGAATATCGACATCTTTTAATCAGATTCGATTTGTACGATGATTATGTTCGATTCCTCTCAAAGTCGACTAGATTTTTTAAATCCAAAGGTGAAGAATTCTTCTTCAGAACATTCCCATGGACTTTTGGTTTCAATCCAAGGGAAGAAACATCAATGGCAGTCGTGTGGATATCACTGCCAGGTTTGCCTCCAAATTTCTTTGTTAAGAGATCGCTAATGTCTATAGCATCAGCAGTGGGGAAACCTCTTGCTATTGACAAAGCGACGCAGGACAGAACGAGACCTAGTGCTGCAAGAGTTAAGATTATAGTGGACCTTTTGAAAAATCATCCAAAAAAGGTTATGCTGCAGATTTTGGATGCTGCCTCAGGTAAATCTATCGAGTTCCATCAACAAATTGTTTTCGACAATCTGCCAAAGTATTGTGAGTTCTATAAACATCAAGGGCACGATATTAAGGCTTGCAAGAGCAGAAAACAAAATGATGGAGCAGAAGAGGTAATAAAGAGGAATCTAGCTAAGAATATGCTCCAGAATGGTAGGAATGAAATTGTCAAACTACAAGGGGACGCAAGGGACTATTTAAATGGTAAACGAGCTGGACAACGATCTAATGATTTACAATAAAAAGAGGAGAATACAAGAGTTTAATCATCAAAAATCGCACAGTACACCACTCTGTCTGTTAAAACAGTGAATGACAATACTGTTTTGAATGAGAATTGTGGTCTTTGTGATTCAATTGTACATCATGGCACTGGATAAGATGTTTTGATACAGAAGGATGACGTTAACTCTAATCATTTTGCTGTAATGGATAGGAATAAGGCAGATCAACAGGTAGTTGAAGAAACTGAAATGCCAGATGCCTCTAATATTGAACCTACAGCTGAACTTGTGAAGAAGGTGCAGAATCTGGATAATCCTAAGGTTATTAATCCGGCTCGAGCATATGACTCTGTAGAGTATATTGCTAATAATACACGGGTTGAGCAGATAGGTGAAAGGGATGGACAGCACTCCAAATGCAATATGCAGCAGCAGTCAACTGTTACATTTCCAGAATCTGTGCCAATAACTGAAGGAGCTTCTGGATCTGTTGATACAATGCAAATCACTGTTCCATTGGAAATGCATTGTATGATTGAGAATAATGCTGAGACAAAGCACCCAAATATAATGCATAGCAGCCAGTGTGCACAGGATGGACAAATGATTTATCTTAAAGGACATCATCACAGGAATAATCGGCAGGATCTAAGATTGGTTAATGCAGTATATGGAGAAAAGGCATCAAATATGAAAACTGCAGAACTGACTGAACAGCAGCAGGCTAAGATGATGTCTAACAATGACAATACTAATATGCCTACTCAAGCAACTGGAAAACACATCGATGCAATGGACACAGATCACACTGATTTGCCTTTGCAATCAAGAGAGAAGGTATCAGTTTCTAATAAGATTGATGATTCCATCAAATATGGACAGAAACAATCTGCTCAAGCTGCATCTGAGAATGAAAACTTGGATGTTGTTTGTCAACAGAAAACAAGACCTTCAAATAAGGACATTGAGCAGAATTCAATTCCACAACAAAACAGAAAAAAGAGTCAGCAGCTAACATCTTAAGAGGAAGCAGCCAATACAGACTGTTTATCATCAGAGATGGACACACCGAGCTCCAACAGAAATGAAACTATCAAAAGTAGCAACAAAAAGAATGCAGAGAAGGTTACAGCAATAACAATAAGTTCCAATTCATCTGCCGCACTTGCAAATTTCTGTAAAGATGATGACAAAGAAGCTGGAGGGGTCATTCAAAAGGTCCAAAGCTATACTCCAATTTCTATATCCAGTATATATGCCGAGGGAGGTATCAACGACAATGGGGAATTCTTAAGTCTCAATGGAAAGAATAGACAACAAATTCGAGATAACATGAGAGATATGGTAATTAAATCGAAACTATGGGACCAATGTTATTCTGATGAAGACGAGAACTGGGATGAAGGCTCTGCTGGTTGGACATCTGATCAGGAAGGCCAACAAGATGATTGCAACTGCACAGGAGAGGACAGTGAGGCTACGATCAAGCCAAAAGGTCAAAGGAATTCTGCAAACATGAATGGGAATGTAAAATCGTCATATACAGCAAGAAATTTGAATCATAACGCGCCAGTTTTCATTCCAAAAAATGATACAACATCAGGCACTTCGAAGGTAACAACAACAGAGATCGACCAAATAGAAACAACACGAAAAGCAATCCAATTCACGGGGAATCATCAATTGTTGGAAACAAAACAGCATTTCCAACTTGTGGATAAAATCAGAAGATAGTCTTACACAACAGGCAGCCACCAATAAACTGTACTTCTACGGATAACAAATTAGTAGCTTCTTCACAAGTAGCACAGAATGATATGGAAGGAAATCACATATATGAAGAAGGAGAGGAACAGGATATCTTAATGCAATGCCGAAAGAATGCTGCAAGAATGGGGGATTTGTCACCAATGCACAGTAAAACAAGTAAAAAGAGCCATCATCAAAGGGATAGAAGTTGGGACGGCAGGATGGTTGAAGACGCAAACAAAAGGAAGCTTCCAATGCGAATTTCAAAACAAAAGCAGATGACTCAAAATACCTTTATAAAGCCCAGTAAAACAAAGAACAAAGCATGAATTGTGAAGATCTCTTCGAATTCATCACAAAGTTGGAGAAAGGACAGCACATTACTCGCTTCCTCATTTTTCATTTTATCTTCTTAATATCCTCATATGTAATATCACCACCGAGTTGTGTTATAAACTCTGTGGGAATCATGCTATACCTCGGACATTCAAGTTATTATGTTGTAATTTTAATTTTTTTATTATCAATAAAAATCTAACTCTAGGATTTGCCTAGTGTTTGCTTAAAAAAAGGCATGAACCATACTTGTACCAAGTACCATCAACTATATAAGACCTCAAGCAAGTTATGAACCATAGTTGTACTAAGTATCAACAAATCTGTAAGAACTTAAGCAAGGCATGAACTATACTTGTACCAAGTATCGACAAATCTGTAAGACCTCAAAGGCATTAATATTTTGTAAGACTTTACTATATGCATAAACGCGATCCCAGGGTTAAGGCTATATATCGAACTTGCAAGACCCCTATAAGGCATAACCTCGAATAGACGCCTAAACTACTTTACTCATGATAAAAATGGCTTCGGCCAAACACAAATGACTATATTCATACAGCTGACCAGCAAAACTAACGTGACTCAAGATGCCTGACCGTCGCTATAAAATCATAGGCCTTCAATTACTTCGAATCTACATTGAAAAGAACCTGTTATACAGGCTACCATCGTCTTAGGAAAAAGCGCTTCGACCATGTCAGCTCCAAATCAAAAGCTTCGAGATACTCAGCCTCTGAGCCAAACCTTCCGAGGTTCTCAATCATCGCCACAAAATGACTCTATAATCGAGGTTCTTCCCGAACTAGCGAAGAGTCAGGCAAAAATTATCTCACAATGTCCTTAATGAGGGAAAGATAAAGCTAACGAAAGGTCGATTCGACCCAAGGCATAAGAGCCATAGTCGCTAGCCCACATAAATATGAAAACTTAAGGGTCAAATAAGCTCGAGTCCACTCCCGACTCGAAGACTGAACCCAAATACATATGCCTAAGGGCAAAGTGTAAGAGCCATTGTCCCATGCCTAATGAGCCTTAGGGTCATATACATAAAAGGTCGCTTCGATACAAGGCATAAGAGCCATTGTCGCTAGCCCACACAAATACAAAAACTTGAGGGTTCGAATGAGGTCGAGTCAGAACACAACTCGAAGACTGAACCCAAAATAATTAGCTACATATGCCTAAGGGCAAAGCGTAAGAGCCGTTGTTGCTAGCCTAGTGAGCCTCATGGCCACACATATAAAAGGTTGATTCGACCTAAGGCGTAAGAACCATTGTCTCCAGCCCGATGAGCCTCAGGGCCATATCACAAATCTAAGGGTTCCAACCAACTCAGAGGCCAGTTCACCTAGCCAAATTCGAGATAAAAACGAATATAGAATAAGCGAAGCCACGAGGTTTCTTTTATATACATATGCGTAAAAAGCGCAGTCTCTATTTACAACATACTTTGAAAGTACTATTTAAAAAGAGGGGGAAAATAGAATCTTAATCTGTTACCGGGTCACATTCTCAATGGCTCCGCCTAAGGTTGGATCCCAACAACTACGGGTCCTTCAATGGCCCTTTTTGATGGTATTTTCTCCTCCCAAGGCTCATCCCTCATTTTTATCACTACCTGAGCCACCGCCTAGCACGCCTCCAAAAGCTTGCTTTCGAGATCCCAACCGAGCACGTTCCACATCTCGAGTTGATTTCAGACTAGCCTCCTCAGACGCCCTCTCGGTGCGAGCACTTGTCGCAATAGCATCCTCTCGATACAAAGATATTAGTGCCTCGGCTTTGAGACTGCAATCGAGGCTCACCTTTGAGGGCTGTCGGGGCTCAACCTCGGTGCAGTGCAAATCAACGACAATATTAGAGAAGAGGGGAGTTGCCAAGGCATGCAGCTAGTAGTGGTAGAGCCTAGTGTTATCTAATTTTCCCATCCCCATACCTTTGTAGTCAATGCATCTTGTACTATGATGGGATTATCCTCCTATATAAAGGGGATCCTTGTCACTTTGTGAACCCCTGTTTCTTCAGTTACTCTGCACGAAATATACAAGAACATGTCCGTTGCTCTCTAACATAGTCTCTTGATATTACTTCTTTTATTTACTATATTTTTATTTGTTCATCATTTATTGCTTATCATTTGCCATAAAGAGGCTTCATTGATTTCATTGTAACTGCTACCTGTGACTTGTAGCTTACAACTGAGCCCTGGAATCAACTTCGAGGCCCCTGCATCGACAAGCTCGAGGCCTCAATTAATAGCCTATCAGTTTGATTTTCACTCTATCCTTAAGTCCTATTTCATTTATAAATCTCATACACTTAGCACCAATTTCTTAACAACTAGCATAAATATAGATCACGTATTTTTAGAGTCACTTTGAGCACATGATTTTTGCCTCACATGAATTACTCCTACAGAATTCCCAAAACTAGATTTTTTTATTTAATTATTTGTTATTTTAGAAATTATTGTAGAATGTTTTTGATTGTTGTATTTTTTTGTGCATGTTTAATATTGTTTAATACATAAAAAAACAAAACTACATTGCATTTGTACTTGAGATTTAATCTTATATTTTTAGATTAATTAATTAATTAGTGTTTTACAAAAAATTGAAGAATCACAAAAAATAACTTATTTTTGCATTTTAAAAATTTTGGTAGTTTTCTTTTAATTTGGTATTTAATTAGTTGTGGTAATTATTATTTAGAGTTAATTAGTTTAATTTGTTAGGATAATTTAGTTTAGAGATTAAATTGGGTTTTATATTTAATTTTTAAAATAAAATGAATTTTGAAATGAAAAGAAAAAAAATTGAAAGAAAGTCTGCTTGGGCCGTTTTATTTAAAATTCCCTACGCCCAAACGTCCATGCCTTTGAAACCCGTACAATTTTCGGCCCAAACCTACCTGTTACCCGCCCTATCTAACCTCAGCATAAACGACCTCATTTAGATTACTCTTAATCAGGACCGTCGATCTCGCTTGATCGAACAATCCGGAACTAAGCCCCAAATAATATATAAATGTCTGATGACCCCCTACCCCACTCTAACTTATCTCCCTCACATCACCTCCACCATCAGAGACCCTCCATGGAAGTCTAGCACCGCCCCCAAATTCTGCACCCTCTTCCGTGGCGACGCCGCCTCCAATCCACTCAAATCAACACCGCAAAAGCCTCACAACGTCCCATTTCTCAATCCATAACTCTTTTCCCTCGAATCCGTCCAAAACTCTTCGAGTCATAAATCGAAGTTCTTAACCCTAAAATCCAAATACCGCAAATCACTGAGTTTAATGAAGGTTTGAGGACGAAAATGATCTTATTCGTGTGTTTTCCATTGAGAACACACGATTAAGGCCCATTTCGGTCAAAATTGAAGGCTTGAGGGTTAATTCCAGAATTTATTCGCCTGGTTCTTAGGTATTTTTAGCTTTCTTTTTCTTTCTCTCATTTTTTCTTCTTCTTTTTTTCTTTTAAATGCCAGTCTTCATTTCTTCTCGCTTCGTTTCTTCTGTTTTGTCGCTATTGTTTTTCGTTTTTGAATCATTTTTGCTTACATGCTTTAAATTAAAGTTTAATAGTTCATGTTTATTATAATTTCTTTATTTCTTTGGTGCTACTTCACTATTTTTTTGGTTTTCAAAAGATAGGATTTCCGAGTTTCCCTTGGAAAATCTTGCATGGCTCATTAAATTCAGGTTTGAATATGGGTTCTGTTAAGCAGAGGCCCAGGAAAAAGAATTCAACCCGAGTCTTGCTAGCCCAGGTTTGGGTTTGAATCATTGGCTCAACTTGACCCGTTTGGTTTCAGGAGTAAAAACAGGGGTCCTAAGGGTTAATTTAGGAATTGTAGGTGGGGGAATCTTATGTAACAGAATGGGAAGCTGCCTGGAAGGTGGGGGTTGAGAATAAACTGAAAAACTGATTTTTAAGCTAAGGATCAAAGAGCAAAAATAAAAATTCAAAAATGATTAAAGTGCAAAAACTAAATTCATTTTTCTACTACCATAAGGCTTGCCTATAAAGGCTTTCTTCACTCACAAGTCATATTAGAGACTAAAAATTCTGAAAAAGGTTGCAAACGACTAAGCTAAAAAGAACTTCAAAACTCTTGCATTTTTGTAGAGATTGATCTAATTCTTCAAATTAGTCTTTCAATCCTGAAACCTTCAAAGGTTTCTAGCTTATTCCGGGATTCAAAGATGGTATAAAGGCTGATTGATCATTGTTCCATTGTGGATTTTTAATTATTTTTCTGATGTTACTTCGCTTTTTGTTGATTTACTATTGGTGCTTCTTCGTCCTGATCTCAAGCTTGATTTTCTGGTTTTGTTTTGCTATATTCAAGTACATGTTCTTGATCCTGGTTTAATGTGAGGCTCGAATTGAAGAATGAAATGAAAAAATAGAGTTTGAAGTATGTCCTCAATTTTGTAAATGAATTGAGTTGTATTTCCTCATTATATGGTGTTTTAATATCCCGACTCACTGTATATTCTAATTAATTTTTGGTTTGGATAGTGGAGTTTTTATTCTTGTGTTAATTTGGGACTGTTAGGATATTACAGTAGAAGGTTTATTCTAGTTACATGACCTGTTTTATTCTGTTGAAAGTCACATTTATCCTTGGTGTTGATTTCATATGAACTTGCAATATGACCAATGTAGTTTGCTATTTGAAGGGTATTATGATGTGTTCGAATATTGTTGTGACATTTTGTTGGGAAATAAGGTTTTTTGTGTGATATATGATCATGAACCCATGTTAAGAGTAGTTTAATTTGCTTATTAATCTTGTTCAAGATTGTTGCACAGTCAGTTCAGTGTGTAATATCTTGTGAAATGAGGGTTTAAATCTTGTAAGAGTTTCGAGATTTGGGTTTGTTGGTCATTAAGGACAATTGGTGTTGTGGTTAGTATACAATTATTTTGAATAAAGAAAATGGTCTAAGATATCACTTTATGAGTAGAGGCTGTACTGATTTACTTTGAGTTTGCTTATGAGCATGTTTAAGTTGGAATTGGTGTTTCAAATTTTAGAATGTTCAGCTAGTTGATTTGTGCTTAGACAGTTAAAATTCATAAGTAAAATATTAATTCAATCTCATGTTTTATATAGTTTTGGTTGATTTGCATTTAATTGAATTTGTACAATTGTTGGTTTTGAAAGTTGGGCCTAATGCTAACTATTTCAATGAACATTCGATCTCTGATTCGATTGCATGCTCAATGTCCTTGGAAATACTTTCTTCCACTATGAATTGGGCTCATTTTGGTCCCAAGCATGAAGGCACTTACAAACGGGCTCATTTAGTTGTTGTTGTTGAAGCAACTTTCCTTTAGATGGTTGGTCTTTTAACACAATGCTTGTTAATTGATAGGTAGGGTCGAACCTTTAGTTAAAAATACTTAGAATTCCATTAAACCTTCCTTAATTAATTAGTTGAGCTCTTAAAAGAAAATTTGAGGTGTGTCATATTAAGTACGATATAGTTATGGCTCTCAAAAGCTTAGTTTGAGTTCCCTTTAAAAATTAGAATCAAGGTGTGTCATGCCAAATAAAATCTCAAAACGTATGGCTCTCATTTAATTAATTTTAATCCTTAGAAATTGAGGTGTTCTATTTAGTTGAATTTTTCATGGCCCTCAGAAATGTAAAAGTGTGTAATTGCTTCAGGCATGTAATTTAAATTAATTTCCTTAAACTCCGGTGTGCATTTCATGTGACCCCAATCTAAAATCTCAACAACATTAAATAAAATGTGTCTTGGACCGTGGGTGCACTTTGTGCGGCGTGGTTCAAAGACATGTTTCAGATAATGTTGAATCTTTCTAAAATTAATTAAAAGCGGTCAATAATTTAAAATTCTACAGGCTAAAACATGTACTAAAATCAGATAATAGGCCAGTTATGATAGTTTATGTGACCGTGCTAGAAGCACGGAATCTGTGGGTGTCTTACACCTTCCCTCGGGTTAATAGAATTTCCTATTTAGAATTTTTGGTGCGCAGACTTCAAATGGAATTTTGAAGTTTCCTCGATTTGGGATTTAATATAAACCGGCGACTTGGGACACTAGAAAACAAGCTATCCAAGAGGAAACTCTGAATAAAAATAAATGAATAACTCCGTTTCGAGTAATGTCACTTAAATTGGAAAAACCCCCTTATACTACCCTCGGGGTGGGTAAAAAAGGAGGTATGACAACTCTGGGGACTCTTTTAGGGATCCAAACCCAGAACTTCGATGGATTTAAGAATTCGAGTTTAGAATAAATGTTATAGTTGGCTTGTTTTATATGATTTTTACATGTTAAGCCTAATGTGCTAAATGTTGCTTTACCGCATAGATATTATTTGTGTTGGCAAAGCCGGATTTTTTATGAAAATTTTTGAAAAAACATGATAACTTTTCTCGGGTCAAATTAAATCATGATCATTTAACTAAATCCCTATAATAAATGTGCAGGAGGAGCACAAATTAAAATGAACTCTTTACAGCTCTTGAGGAAATCCACTTACAGCTCAATATGTGGTGGAACGACTTAGGGAAAGGCAGCCGGGGGACTGTGGTTAAAGTTTTGGGTAGTCTTGTCTGACTTTTGAACATCAAGCCAAGATTGGATGTGATTGAAAACTTGCTACCTTTCTGGGATCCAACCCACGATGTGTTTTGCTTTTCTGATTTTGAACTCACCCCCATGCTAGAGGAAATTGGGGGTTATGCTGGTCTTAGCGGAAATCTTAGAAGTAGATATCCAATGTCACCAAGAATAGTATCTCCTCACAAGTTTCTGGATATGTTGAGTATAAGCTAGGAGGTTCAGGATGGGAATGTATCCGAAGGGTTTTGCACTTTCTAATTCTTGTATTAGCATTATGGCTATCCCCAAGGTTCTGACGCACCGAACACTGGTCTAACCCATGCAAGAAACAAAGACAATTGGGAGGCACAATAAGGCTTAACTTTTATAGTAGCATTCTTGGGTGTCATAATCTGTCCGACAAAAGGTGGCAACATAGAATTGGGTCTCGTAGGAATGGTTGATGTCATGATTAAGAAAGCTAATGGCACCCTAATTCTGATGATCTTATCTGAAATTTACTAAGCATTGACCATATGTCTAGAGGGGGAAAGATTCTTCCAAGGTTGTAACCTACTCCAAAAGCTGTGGATACAAGAATATCTCTGTCACCGTGTCGGGTATATAAACTACAGCATGACTGGCTTAAATTGCATCGAAGAGTTCGAAAATAGAATGGGTGTGTTGAATTTCCAGAGGGTACGGTGGCTTGGTTTGCACGCTTGAATGCTTTGACCTCGGATAAAATTGAGTGGACTTTCGGATGGCTCCCTGTCATAGAATTCATATACATGTCAGTTGAAGTATGCTATATATGGGTGTATTCTGGGCTAGGGCCGGGCCTAAACGGGTCAAACAGGCCACACCAAACAGGCCCGGGTCAAACGTGCTCGATCTTTGCCATTCCCTGGCCAAATGGTCCCGGGCTTCACGGTCCTAATGGGTGGAACCGGCCCATCATGGTCCTAAGCTCGCATGGTCCCGGGCTTAATGGGACGAGCCCACGGGCCTAACAGGCTTTTTTTCGTTTCGGGCTATTGTTGTTAAAAAAAATTTCTAAGGCAATTTCTTGTAAAGTATATATGTATATACTATTATAAAATGATTATATAAATATATATATTATATATAATATATTTCGTATGTATATATAAGGTAAGGGTGTATTGTGTATACATATATTGTATATATTGCATTATATATTATATATATTGCATTGTATATAATATATAATGCAATATATATATATATATATATATATATATATATATATATATATTCCTCATGCATATAAACAATATATACATATATATATTCCTCATGCAATCTTGACTCAAACTTATAATAGCCTCTCATAGATAAGTACAGACGTCTCTATATCGATCCGCGAGACCGTATTAAACCGGCTTGTCATTCATAACTCCTATGAACCTTGAGCTCTGATTCCAACTTGTTATGACCCAAGTTTGCCCTTTTTTAATTGTCGTAATGGCACCTAGTCTCTACGACTAGGTAGGCCTAACAATTTGCAGAAAACAAAAAGAAAGATAAACCTAGCCAAAAATTGCGGATAAAAACATAATGAAAATGTTTAAGACGTCGCTCGACATATACAAATACACACCCTCAAACTGAATCAAATCCCAAAATCCAGAATCTCGTGAAATCACAAGCTATGGATACTATTTAGTATTCTACCTCCACAATGTCTAGTCAAAAGGAAAAAAATACATAAGGCTATAACTAAAAGAGAGAATAGAGAGGGACTCCCCGGTCTGCGGACGTGGCAGATATACCTCAAAGTCTCTAATGGTGGCCTCGCCTCACTAATATAATGGATGAGCCGAAGAACCTGGATTTGCATATGAAAAACATGTACGGGAAAGGGCATGAGTACGCAACAACGATACCCAGTAAGTGCCATGCCTAACCTTGGTCTAGTAGTAATGAGGAAGGTAAGGGCCCTACTGGTTATATATGAAACACAGGGTAAAGCAATATGGAATACGCCAATATAATTAAAATGCTAACATTTTATAACGAATAAAATCATAGAAATAATCTAACTCGATACAAAAAAATAGCAACAGGGGATCTCCTAGTATATCATCCCGTATTCCCAAACGTAAATTCCAAGTGGATCTCCCAGGATATCATCACATAGTCTGAATCATAAATATGCAGGGGAAACTCCCGGAATACCAAATTCGTAGTCCCAAAGTAAATATTCAATACGGGGAATCTACCAAGTGTTGTCCCGTAGTACCAAATATAATGTGTAGAGGGATCTACCGGAACACTAATACGTAGTCCCAAAGTAAACATGCAGATTTATTCCCAGAATACCAATACGTAGTCCCAAAGTAAACACACAATAGTCTCAATAAAGATTCTACAGTTCTACACAATTTCATACCAAGAAGAAACAGAGATTTCTATTCTAAGCATGCTGCATATGAGTCAAATAGCCAGTTAAGCAGATAGCACAGTTAAGTTACTTAGCATGCTTTTCGTAAGCTCAACAGTAGCCTTTAAGTACAAGTAGTGTTCAAGCAAAACGAAACAGGTATTTACTTAATAAAAGTGGGATTTTTCAACAATTAGCACGTGTACGCACTCGTCACCTCACGTACACGGCACTCATATAACAAGAGAACCACAATCTAAGGGGAGTTCCTCCACACAAGGTTAGGCAAGCCACTTACCTTGAACAAGCTAAGTCAACTCTAAATTACGTTCTTGCTACGAGTACTCGACTACAAATGGCCCAAATATGTCCAAATAAATTGCATAATGAAAATATAACTTCAATTAACTAATTTAACTAATTAATTTGAAGCTAACACGCGAAACTAAGAAAAAATGCCCAAAAAGTCCCATGGGCCCATTTCCGAAATTGGGCAAAATTTACAAATTTAGAAACCCCGATCACTCAAGAACACACTCGAACAAAATTCACCAAAATACGACGTCGAAACTCACTCAAAACCCGAATTTTCAGTTGGAGAACGTTTCTCCATTTTTCAAACTTCTACCCCCCAATTTCCTTAATTAGAAAAGAAAAACAATAATAGATTATAATTTTAGGATCAAATAAAGATAGGAATAATTATCCAATGTTTCTCTTTCAAAAGCCCTCAAGAATTTGCCCTCGACCTAATTGTAAGTCGTTTTTTCCATGTTATGAGTTCAAACCCTCGAATTTTCTATATCTACCCAGTGATATCTACTTCTACAGCAATGGGACCGTGCATGCGGTCTCGCTTCTGTGACAAAACAACCGCACCTACAACTTTTCATTAAGCCCAAACTTCAGCACCTACACTCACAAACTCGCTGATGTGGTCCGATTTTATGGTTCTTGGACCGCATTTGCAACCAACTACACACACGGCTTAGTCCAAAGCTGCATAGCGCTTCTATGATGCCGCAGGTGCAATTATGACAGGTTCAGCAAAGCCTCAGATTTTCCTAAGTCCAATTCAATTTATGTTAAGCATTCGAAACTCACCTGAGGCCTCCAAGACCTCAACCAAACCAATTGATCCTAAAACATCATACAAACTTATTCCAACCCACGAATTACATAAAACAACGCAAAAACCATGAATCACTCTCCAATTCAAGTCTAATGAACTAGAAACTAAAGAATCCTACACCCGATGATAAATAAACCAAACCAAGTCTGATTGACCACAAACTTTGCACAGAAATCACATTCATTACTACAGAGCTTTTCAAATTTTTGGAATCTAATTCCCACCCCGATATCAAAATCCCACTATCGATCCGGATACTTTAGAAATTCAACTTTCGGCATTTCAAGCTTAAATAAGCTACGGATCTCTGAAATAAAATTTGAACACGCCCCTAAGACTGAAATCACCCAATGGAGCTAATGAAACCATCAAAATTTCATTCCAACACTGGCTACGCACTGTTCAAATGTCGTCCAAATTCTAAAGCTTAAACTCTCATTTAGGGACTAAGTGTCCCATAACACTTCGAAACTCAAAATAAATCCTCCCGATAACTTATAATAGCAGAAAAAACATGGGAAAAGTAGTTAATAAAGGATTGGGGCATTAATTCTTAAAATGACCGACTGGGTCATTACACTCTTATTGCTTATTTGACTCATATTCGACTTAACTAAAGAATTTTACCTCTTCTATTGTCATGCTATCTTTTTCATAACTTCTTGTCTTATTTGGGAATCATAATTAACTCTCTTGAAATTTATTAGTCTTATGTGAATTTAAGATCATCTTTCCTCTGCCTAGCCTTAATCGAAATCGTTGTATATTTTCGTAATTGCCAACCTTAAAAGAAGTTTAGACATCATTTGTTTAGTTGACATGTCCTTAATTGGAATTTTTTTACTCGTGTTAGTTTCCTTATTGGTGACTTTTATATTATGGGGTCGTTGCTACATGTTAGTTTTATCTTTTTGAAATGTCCCTTTTATGCCTAGCATTCTTAACTGTGGTTATTTCTTGTGAACTTATTCTACCATTTCATAGTGATTTGATGTTGTTGAGTTAATTTACTCGTCGTACTTTGTATTATTGTCATTTTTTATATTGAACTTGTTGGTGTGATGTACGAGGTTTCTGGCATGTTGTAATTGTTATTTCCATTGGCTGTGCTACATATTTGCTTTGGGACTATGGCACGGTATCCTGGTAGATCCCCTAATTCTGCATATTTACTTTCGGACTATGGAACGATGTGACGACCCAAAGGGTCATCACCTGTGTTCTCACTCATTCTGTGTCTCCGAGGCCTTGGAACCTTATTCAGGGTTGTCTCAATTTGCACGCACAGTCCAGGCACGTAGCCGGAAAGCTTAAATATGAATTCTGTGAGAAAATGATAAATTTTGATATTAATATGACTAATATTGACTTCTGTCAACATTTTGGGTAATTGGACTCGGACCTGTGATTTGACACTCCCGGAGGATCTGTAGTAAAATATGGGGACTTGAGTGTATGCTCGGAATCGAATTCCGAGGCCCCAAGTCTGAGAAATGAATTTTTATGTGAAATTATTTCCTGAAAATAACAAAATAAATTGGAAAATAAAATTGATTAAAAGATTGTTGTATCGGGCTCGTTTTTTGGTTTCGACGCCCGGTACAAGTCTCATGTATGATTTAAGCGCGACGCTAATACCATTAAATAAAATGCTACCACTCAAAAGTGGCCGCCTCTTGTAGAAGAATTAAACACTACATTTAACACCTTAATTTATGTGTCATGACCCAACTCCCAAAGAAGTCATGACGATGCCTAACACTACTTGAAAGGCAAGCCAACAATCACACAACAGCTATAAATTAGATAATATATGGTTTAATAAACTCAACAACAGAAATATCATAAATATCTAATGAAAATAATAACAATACTACTACAACCATCCCAACGATTTGGTGTTAATGAGGACTGAAAGCAGTGACGAGCTCAGAAGAAAGACCAATATCTGGACAGTAAAAAACAATAATAAATGAAATAAAGGAAAGAGAGTCAAGGTTTGGAGATGATATAGCTGCTACCTCGAAGTCTCCCAAGTACTAGTACCAACATGACTCTAGCAATCACCACGTCCAGAAGTACCTGGATATGCACACGAAGTGAATAGGGTAGCACGAGTACATTCGGCCCCATGTAATCAATAAGTAATAAACCTAATATTGGCCTAAAAGCAATGACGAGCTCAGAAGAAAGACCAATATGAATAAACAATTCAGAATAAAAAAGTGATAATAAATAAATCAAAGGAATTATCATATTCAACTTGTTCACATCATCGGAATTTAGATATTAGTCCAAGTTTAACACTTAAAGCTCAAACGGATAAGAACGTTTTATTTACCAACTAGCATGAGGAAAATACATCTCTATGCCTACATGTCAAATATGCATGTCAAGTGAATGATTTCACACTGATATACCCAAGTGTTCTCACTCTCACCATGCTCAAGGTGTCTATTTCAAATTCCCATTTCGTCACACATATACGTACACACACACACATACACATATAATAAACCCAATATGGCCTACTGCGGCTTGCAGTCCAATCTAAATACACTCTCAACACGACTCGACGGCCTTTCTCAGTCATCAACCTCTCAAGTCTCAGGGGCTCACAATATCATATCACTCAGACCAATAGTATCACATATGGAAAGCAACAACAACATATAATGTAACAATGAATAATGTACAGTGATTGAGATATGATATACAAATGAAGAATCATGACTGAGTGTATAGCCACTGTTAAGTCAAATAGCTCAAAACAAAAGAAACAGCTTCATTAAGTCACAAACAAATAACCACATAGACTTAACATGATATTAAACATGAATTATGGCTCAGATAATCCAACAAGTAGGGAAAATAGATAAAACAAGGTATGATAGCAACATAGCCTAACACTCAACTAAGATTATAATTACTCTGATTCAAGCCCACAAGGCCATCTTCTTGTCACGCTCCAAAATCGAGGAGCACGATCGACACTCAACTGAGTAAACCCTACTAAGAAAGCCTCTTAGATTTCATTGTACCCAAACTAATTCATGAATAAAAAGGAGATGTACTCCATTAATCAAATTCGGGAAGTACTTCACTAGCGACTTCCAGTTCCTGTCCATTAGCAACTTCATTCATAATTTTCACAATATTACAAGTTTATTAGTCTAATGAAAAGCATGTTTTTCAAATACCAACTCTTCTAGTTAAATTCCCCACATCAAACACCACCTACAATCTCTCTACGGAGCCTCTAAGTACACCGAAAGTTAGTAAGGAAATGCTGGAAAAAAGGCTCCGGATATACCTCAAAACATGATAAGAAAATGAACAAAAGATATGACATGACCCTAGGATGAAGTGGCGTTCACCAATTCTATTGGGAAGGGAATACCACTATCACTAATCAATTCCGCCTACTGTAGAACCACCTGTATCATCTAAAGATACAACGCCCCCGACAAAAGGGACGCTAGGCTCATTTAAAATACAACTCAAAGAAATACCATTTTAATAAGCTAACAATACTTTAAACATCTATATTTCAATAAAAGGCTCATTCAGAATAATCATGTTTATGAGTTATAGGCGATAACCTGAAATGTAGAAATTAGGTATTTTAGGCCGATCATTCTTAAACTTATGGAAGCATTATGTAATTCAATTCCGAGGGAGAACGCTTAGACAACATGCCTTGTTTATGCTATCCATAAGTTACTATATTGTTTCCGAAATTCTAGCAATCCCAGTCAATTTTTATACATAAAAATATCGAACACAAATTAGAAAGATATTCATGGTTTCAGCTCATTTTACCATTTTATCAAACACTAGTTATGCATATTGATTTCGAAGTTCTTCTACAAGATTTCCTTCATTCCCCAACCTAATCGTTACTTATTTGTGTTTTATAATCTTCCTACAAACCTTATTTGTACACGCATGTTTACATAATACTATTACACCTAAGAATCATACCTCAATCACCCATCTTATACCCAAAACTCAAAATTAAAGTCTAGTATATAGAACTTTTCCTCTTAGATTAAGATCTTGTAATTGGTTTCCTTGATTCTTGAAGATTGATGCAAGATTGAGTGATTAGAATGTTAGGCTTCCTCCTTCTCCCTCTAAATTTCCCTTGCCTCTCTCTAAAACCCTAAGGAAATCGCCCCAAAATAAGCCCCAAACCCTTTTTGTCAAAATAGGGTTGGGTTATGAAAATAGAGTATGAAGTCTCCGAAATAGGATATGTGGTCGCATAATGGAACACATAATGGGTATATGGTGTCACGCCCCAAAACCATGGAGCGTGACCGGCGCTCAATCGAGTAAACACGACCGAGCAATTTTGCAGATTTCGTTCTACCCAAACTAGTTAATGACTTCATTTATAGTTTCAAAATAGTACAAGTTACAAGTTTAATGAAAAGCATGTTTGTCAAATATTAATATTTCTAGTCCTGAAGCCCAATATCAACTACCACCCATAAGCAGTCTACAAAGCCTCTAAGTACAAAAGAAGAGAAATAGGGAAATGACGGTAACAAGGCTCCGACTATACCTCAAAACATGATGAGAAGTGAATAAACGATACATGACACGACCCCGGGTTAGAGTGGGGCTCACCAAGTCTACTGGGAAGAGAATACTGCTATCGTTAGCCGATGATTCTCGTTGTAGAACAACCTGTATCATAAAAGGAAACAGTGGCCCCGACAAAAGGGACATTAGTGTCGTCGAATAGCACTAGTATGTAAAACTAAAAGTCCTATTTCCGAATAGAATAACCATACAAGCAAAGAAAACACCAAACAGCGAGCCAAAGTCAAAAATATACTAGCATCCAACTTGAAACATGTAAAACTTCTAGTTTATATATATATATATATATATATATATATATATATATATATATATATATATATATATATATATATATATATATATATATATATATATATATATATATATATATATATATATATTTGGTTGGGAGATCAATAGCACCGATATAAGTTATTCCACCGTCTTTATTAGCACAGAGTCTGATCACGACCCTATAGGCTAGGTCGTCCCTTTAGAGACATGTACCACAATAACAAATTTTCAGTTTTTGTTTTTTGAATTTCCAATTTTTATGATTCCCAGCACAATACTGCCATGTGCGCGGTATGGCATCCGACCACGGACCGATCAGCTAAGCTGTCCTCCCACGTATGTCGTGTGGGTTGGCTTTTCCTTTTCTAATTCATAGGTATTAGTTTCATCCCACTTTGGGGGAATAGTAACAATTTCACCGATATCTCAATTTCATCCCAAATCTCAGTCTACTACTACACCGACACGTGTAGTTTCGGGTGTGGGCCTTATGACCCACCCTTCCTTGGTATTGCTAATGATACTCCCAAAAACATTTTGATTCGATTTAATATTTCACACAATTGTAGTATAAATACAAGTATACAAATATTGTATAAATGCAACCATGCTTACCTTAATACCTTTCATATTTTATAATTTTTATTAATGTCCTCAATTTCTCTTGATAACAATATCTATTTGGCACTCTGGCCTTTCACAAGGTTCATTTTTCTCATAACACGAAGGCTGCATATGATTTTCCACATTTTTTTCTCCTTTATTTCCAACTATAACCAACCAATATGAATGTACCAAATAATCTAGAGCACAAAGAATTTTATATATATATATATATATATATATATATATATATATATATATATATGTATATGTATTCGATTTCAATAGTAACAGAATCATAAAGCACAAAGGATTCTTCCCAAAATGGGACATGTCAACCAACAATTGAAATACACATTGGCATTATCAGCAAGCAATCACCTCAGTTATTCTTAAATTATTCCTTTCTCATTTTTAAAATTTTACAATTTCAACATCGGAATATATAAGGACTCGCATTGTAATGTATGTTTTTAAAGAGGTAAAGTAATATCTTGAACAACCATTTATGGGCTCAGTTCAGGTACGAGACCTTTAGGTCATTCTATTTTTGAAGCTAGTTCATAATTGTTGAGTCGAGACTTATTTCATAATTTGTTTCACATTTTCCAATTCAATTCCTTTCCAAACATCTTTATAGTTTATCAGTAAATAGACACATTCAATCAAGGCATTTAATAAACATAAGAGCAACTAGGGGCATTAAACAAATTGAATTCTGGTCACCCAATTAAGATTCTAACCTTCATTGAAAGTGACTCAAGGCTATACAGTTTTGGTAAGCAAACCACACTTAAACTTACGAAAACAATATGGAACTCACTTCCGAGAGAGAAAGTCTAGCCTACTTACCTCAATTGATCTTTCCTTAAGTCATACTATACTTCGAGACTCTTAGCAGTATCAATCTTTCGAGAACATGATAAATTGAACCACAAATTAGAGAGGTGACAATAATTCTAGCTCACTTGAGCATATTCTCAAACACTAAGGGTGCATTATGCTTTTCAAACTATTTTGTGAAAGATCCTACCATCCCTCATCCCATCACTAGCTCAGGACCTAACCAAATACTTTTAAGAACTCATGCATGCAAGATATCCACTTCCATCCTCATCAATTACCCTTCTAATGGTTTTCCCTAGTTATATGTAGCAATTAAGAACTTGGGTTATAGAACTTTACCTCTTAGGAAGAAGACCTATGTGCCTTTCTTGACAAATCTTCAAAGCTTAAGCAACACTTTTGGATAAATGTTGATGAAGAAACCCTTCTCCCTCTAGGACCTCTCTCTCTCTCTCTCTCTCTCTCTCTCTCTCTCTCTCTCTCTCTCTTTCTCTCTCTCTATCTCTCTCTCTCTTTCTCTCTCTCTATCTCTCTCTCTCTCTCTCTAAATGCATCAAAAAATATGCCTAAAATGAAGGGTGGTGTGGAATATATCAACATGGGGTCGGGTAAGAAAATTAAAAATTTGGAGCCCTGAAATAGATTTGCAATCGCATAATGGACATGCAGTTCGCAAAATGGACCACAAAAATGGTCCTTATAAGTGAACACACTGACTAGGTTTGTAGGGAAAATGTGGTTTGCATTCACGTTCTGCAATCGCAAAATGCACTGCAGAACTGCCCTTCACAAAATCCCAAAGAAATTATGCGACGACCATGCTGTTCGAATTTTTGTTATGCGATCGCATAGTTGACTTCAAATTTGGCCAACACACTGACTTACTCTGCAATAGAAATGCGATCCGCATACTTGATATGAAACCGCATTATTAACTGCAAAATTGCACTTTTATGCAAAGCATAATTTCTTGACGTTTTATTGCATAGCTTAGTCCAAAAGGGTCCGAACCGTGGGGAGCTTGCTCACTGCGAATAATATTACAAATCTCTAACACATATTCCTAACTTGACACTACGAGATATCGGGTTTTAAGAAAAAACTTTCACAGTACCTTACATATGGCTTCACTGGACAGGTCTTCGACCATTTTGCGGTCGCATAAACACTTTTACAGTCACAGAATGGCCGTAGAATTCCATTATGCCATCATGTGGTTTTATTTATAACCATTTATAAGAGTGTCCAAATGATGAAAGGTTTGAAGCGTTAGAAACAAGACTCGAATATCTTTCACTTTATTGGTTGTTCATCACCTAACACTTTATATATATGTAGATATGCTCATCCAAAGTTTGGACTTGTGCGTACGCATTTGAAATTTTAGCCTATTATGAAATTTTCCAACTTGACTTAGACTTAGGCTTCTCTTTAAACCCCAAATCACTTATTATATGACTTATATACTTATTACAATATATATATATATATATATATATATATATATATATATATATATATATATATATATATAGATATATATATATATATATATATATATATATATATATATATATATATATCATGTTAATAATCCTTGTTTGCACATAAAATAAAATAATTAGCCTATCTTGGCACCACGAAATATTAAATTAGTTAACAAATTTCTTGGGGCCTTACATTCTCCCCCGCTTAGAATAACTCATCCTCAAATGAGAAGTAGAGTCCGTCCCAAACAATTAAAATAATGTATCTCTTTTCTCACCTAACATAAGTCCTTAAATTTTGGCTAACTCCCAAATTTTTCAGAAATTTCGGCAGCATCTCTTTTGTAACTACACCTGCCAGAGAACCACCAAAACCATCCTAACAACACATCCAAAACTCGACAAAGCACCACAATGTATATATCAATAACACTAATCTCAGCATTAAAAGCACTACATTATCACAATGATACCTGGACATGGACTGCATATTTTTAAATCATAACACCTAGAAGGTACCTTTAACATCAAAACAAATTGCTACACAATCAAGCTAAAAAATTTCTTTCCACAACACCTCGCCCTTCCAGTTGGCCTCTTAGACTTACAAACTTTTCCATAGCACATTTATAGAATAATCTCAACTCCTAAACTTACCTAACAAGGATGACATATAGATTACCCTCGTAGGCCAACTATCCATTAACTTCGCGTTCAGTAGTTTCCAGGGGAATTATACACAAAGTATCTCCAACAACCTTCTTAGACATAGGCACATGTAAACACAGGGTATATAGGGAGTAGTGATGGGAACACATCATACTCATAATTCGGCCTACTTCTTTCAAGTTCCACAAATCCTAATGCGCATTACACTTACATTACCTTTATTAGAAATTCACATAGTATTTCCATGGAGACAATCTTGAGAGCAACTTGCTCACTTTCTTTATCTCTAAATATCTATGTTGACACCCAGATTGAACCCTTGGCGACCTTCAACCATATGGGTAGAATGAATATTACCATATAGCTCCTACCCAATATGATTGATCATGGAATGATGCTTCCTTTTGAAATTCATAAACTTACACCCTCGATAGATTTACTACGACAGGAACAACGAGGTTCGAGATTGGACTGGAATTATTTAAGAATCCATTAACGTGCTGAACACAATATTTCATGAAGTTATATACCCTAAGAGACATGAAACGTACTACTAATAATCTTGACAAAATTATTCATTGTGATGACATCATTGATTTGACAAATGAGGCATATAGTTAACTAATATATTGGCAATAGAAATCATTAAGGAGGAATATTCGAGTATGTGACCTAGTCATCTCTTGAAGTGTAGGGATATCAGTTTCTCAAGAATAAGTATACTCTGGCACCTTGAAAGTGATATGGGTTTCAAAATACATGTTCAATTACACTCCTAATAGTAATGACATAAGGAATCTATACCACAAGCCCATGAGGATGAAAAGTAAGTTAAACACTTATGAGAAAATAATAGTTCAAATAGCTTAACCCTTCCCAATAATTGATCCTATATGAGAGAACTAATGATACGACAATTTGTCTTCCAAGTCAATATGCTGATGATATGGGCAAAAATTTGAAAGCATCTAATATCAAACTTTCTCGAGAGAAACCACATTTCTATGGCATCTTAACATTAGGAAGAAATCATGTATTGGTTATATGGGTACTAATGGTTAACATGATGCTCTGGGGAGAAAGACAAATAAAGCTCCTATCCACCTAGGGAGGTTGAACGCCAAGGATAGCAAAACCGCGTACATGACAATGACATAGTCAATGATTCTAGAAGTCGAGTGTGTATAGACAATGGAACCCAATGAGACAGTATAAAATAATCATGGAAGGTTTGCAAATGTTCATAATGAGTTCTCTATGGATTTTGACTTGAGAAGTACCCAGATATTATTAAAAAACAGGAAAACATGAGAAGCAAATGTTGTGCTATGATAACTCCAAAAGGTGCATTGGGTCTTGACGGAGAGCCTATTGAGAATCATTGTGACAAAGAACGTGCTATTGTGACACATAGAAAGACACGTTCTCTCATGGTTATCGAACAAGTGTTGGGAAACAAGCACAGCGAATTCACTAACTAAGGAGCACAATTAATGCAAGTTGTAGAGGTATATAGAGAAAATAAAAAATTGTTATGAGCTGGACATGCTTTTGTTATATTAACTCCCAAACTGCAATTTTCCAAATTCTGTAAACAGTTTCAGAAAATAATTTTCTTTAAAAATTTATTTCTCGGGCTTGGGACCTCGGAATTCGATTCCGGGCATACGCCCAAGTCTCATATATTCTTACGGACACTCTAGGACCCTCAAATCATGGGTCCGGGTACATTTACCCAAAACATTGTTCAAAGTCAAATTAATTTATTCTATAGTCAAAATTTATCATTTTTATAGATTTTTCTCAGTTAAGCTTTTCGGCTACGAGCCCGAACTATGCACGTAAATTGAGACGATGCTAAAAGAGGTTTTTAAGGCCTCAGAACACATAATTCAATTTAAAAACAAGTAATGACCTTTTAGGTAATCACATTCTCCACCTCTAAAATAATCGTTCATCCTCGAACAGACATAAGAAGGAAGTACTTGAGTCGAGGTGAAGATGGGGACAACAACTCCATATATTAGACTGGACTCCCAGGTTGATGCCTCAGGAGGCTGATTTCTGCACTGAGCACGAACATAAGGAAAACTCTTTGATCTTAACTGATGAACCTGCCGGTCTAGGATAGCTATCAGCTCCTCCTCATAGGAAAAGTCCTTGTCCAACTAGAGAGTGCTGAAATCTAACATGTGGGATGGATCCTTGTGATACTTCCGAAGCATGGACACATGAAATACTAGATGCACGGCTGATAAGCTCGGAGAACATGCAAGTCTATAAGCCACCTCTCCCACTCGATCGAGAATTCCAAACGGACCAATGAACCTAGGACTAAGTTTGCCCTTCTTCCAAATCTCATCACACCCTTCATAGGCGACACTCGAAGAAATACCCGCTCACCGGCCATGAAAGCCAAATCTTGAACCTTGCTGTCAGCATAACTCTTTTTCTTGGACTGAGCTGCACGAAGACTATCCTAAGTGATCATGACCTTGTCCAAGGCATCCTAAACCAGATCCGTACCAGACAACCGAGCCTCTCGCAACTCAAACTATCCAATCAGAGACCGGTGTCGCCTACCATTTAAAGCCTTATAAGGACCATCTGGATACTCGACTGGGAGCTGTTGTTGTAGGAGAACTCCGCTAAAGGAAAAAGCTGATCCCACGAGCCTCCAAAGTCTATGACACAAGCTCAGAGCATATCCTCCAAAATCTGAATAGTCCACTCGGACTACCCATTTGTCTGGGGATGAAATGTTGTGCTCAACTCAACCCATGTGCCTAACTCTCATTGAACTGCTCTCCAGAAGAGCGAAATGACAGACACGGGCACACCATGAAGGCAAACAATCTCTCAAATATAAATCTCAACTAATGCGTTGAACTTCTTTCGAGTCTGCGAGAGTCCAACAATGAAATCCATAGTGATCCGCTCCCACTTCAACTCAGGAAGCTCAATCCTCTGAAATGAACAATCGGGCCTTTGATTCTCGTATTTAACCTTCTGACAATTCAAACACCGTGCCACATATGCAACGATATCCTTTTTCATTCTCTACCACCAATAATGCTGCCGCAAATCCTGATCTTCGCAGCGCCAAAAGAATAGAGTACTGGGAGCTATGGGCCTCCTCTAAAATCAACTCTCGAAGTCCATCCACATTAGGCACACAAACTCGACCCTGAAATCTCAAGACTCCATCATAATCTAAGGTAACCTATTTGGCACCTCTGTGTTTCACCGTGCCTCTAAGGACACACAAATGGGGATCATCTTACTGCCGATCACGGATACGCTCCAATAAAGAAGAACGAGTGACCGTGCAAGCTAACACACAACTGGGTTAAGAAACATCCAGCTTCACAAACAAATTGGCCAAGGCCCGAACATCCAAAGCAAGCCGAGATTGCCCATACTGGGTGACTTCCTACTCAAAGCATCGGCCACCACATTGTCCTTTCCAGGATGATATAAGATGGTGATATCATAGTCTTTCAACAACTCCAACCACCTCTTCTACCTCAAATTCAACTCCCTTTGCTTGAACTAATACTAAAAACTCTTGTGATCCATGAACACCTCATATGTCACGCCATACAGATAATGCCTCCAAATCTTCAATGCGTGAACAGTGACCGCCAATTCAAAATCATGATCCAGATAGTTCTACTCATGAATCTTCAACTGCCGCAAAGCATAGGCAATTACCTTTCCATCTTGCATCAACACTGCACCAAGTCCAATACGAGAAACATCATAATAAACTTAATAAGGCCTTGAACCTGTGGGCAAAACCAACACTGGTGATGTAGTAGATCTTCCTTAAGCTTTTGAAAGCTCGCCTCAAACTCATTCGACCATATGAGCTAAGCACCCTTCTGGGTCAACCTGGCCATCGGGGCTGCAATAGATGAAAACCCATCCACGAACTGAACGATAGTAGCTTGCCAATCCCAAGAAACTCTGAATCTCTATAGCTAATGCTGGTCTAGGCGAGTTTTTGACTACCTCAATATTCTTCAGATAAACCTGAATACCCTTTACTGATACAACATGACCCAAAAATACAACCGAACTCAACCAAAACTCACACTTCGAGAACTTAGCATATAAGTGACTATCCCTCATAGTCTGAAGAGCCACTCTAAGGTGCTGATCATGCTCATCCCGGCTACAGTAATATTAAATATCATCAATGAAGACTATCACGAACAAATCCAAATAAGGCCTAAATACTCGGTTCATCAAATCCATAAAAGATGTTGGGGCATTTGTCAACCCAAATAACATCATTAAGAACTCATAATGCATGTACCGTGTGTAGAAAGCTGTCTTAGGGACATCAGATGCCGTAATCATCAACTGATGGTATCCATATCTTAAGCCAATCTTCAAAAATACCTTGGCACCTTGAAGCTGATCAAACAAATCATCAATCCTCGACAATGGATATTTATTCTTAATTGTAACATTTTTCAACTGCTGGTAATCAATACACATTCTCATCGACCCATCCTTCTTCTTAGCACACGGGCGCACCCCAAAGAAAAACAATGGGTCTAATAAAACCCTTGTCAAGCAAGTCTTGAAACTATTCTTTCAACTCTTTCAACTTCTATGGGGCTATAATATACGGCAGGATAGAAATGGGTTGAGTGCTCGGAGCCAAATCAATGTAAAAGTCAATATCCCTATCGGGTGGTATACCCAATAGGTCTGAAGGGAATATCTCAGGAAACTATCGAACAACAGGCACAAAATCAATAGAAGGGACCTCAGCACTAGAATCGTGAACATAAGCAAAATAGGCCAAATGCCCCTTCTCGCCCATATGCCGAGCCTTCACATAAGAGATAACACTACGAGTAGAATGACCAAGAGTCCCTCTTCACTCTAAACGAGGAAAACCCGGTAAGGCTAAAGTTGCAGTCTTAGCATGATAGTCCAAGATAGCATGGTAAGGTGATAACCAGTCCATCCCCAATATAGGATCGAAATCAACCATGTCCAGAAGCAACAAATCTACATGAGTATCAAGACCTCCAATCACCACAATACAAGAATGATGGACTCGATCTACCATAATAGAACCACCCACTGGTGTAGCACATATACAAAGACACTCAAGGGATCACTAGGCATGACCAAATACTGTGAAAAATAAGAGGACACATAGGAGTATTTAGACCCTGGATGAAATAACACTAAAGCATATCTATCACAAACTATAACAGTACCTGTGATAACTACATAGAAAGCCTCAGCCTCTGGCCTGGATGGAAGAGCATAACATCAGGGCTGGCCTCCACCTCTAGCGGTCTGAGCTCCACCTCTAGAACCTCTTCCTCTCCTCTAGCACCTCTACCCCCACCTCTAGCTGGCTGGGCGGACTGTGGAACAACTGGTGCCTAAACATGGCACGGGAACCCTAATGTTGAGAGCTACTCAGTGCTCAAGGGCAAAACCTAGCAATGTGACCCATATCACCACAAGTGTTACAAGTTCTCGGCTATTAAGACTGCTGACCTTGTCAACCTAAATGACCAACCTGAAAACTCTAAAGTGGCAGTGTACTAATAGGAACTGGCGGTTCACTATAGGGTTGTTGATCAGAATACTGCACGTAAGAACCACAACCATAAGACACACCGTAAAAAACCTGAAGCGCTGACTGAAAGGGCTTAGGAGGATGACCTCTACCATATAAATCTCTACCTCCAGACGAGGTAGCACTAAATCTGCCTGAATGATAGGGCCTCTTATCGGACCAATCACTACCTCCTTGTGATAAAACCATCTCAACTCTCTGGGCCATATTGGTCGCCTCCTAGAAAGAAATCACACTCCTAGTTTCCCTAGCCATCTGAAGACGAATCGATTAAATAAGTCCATCAATAAGGGCATGGCGAGCCAAGTCGATGAATCTGGTCTCATACTGGGTAACGATCTTAGAATCCTACTGGAGACGCTCAAACTGCCTTCGATAGGCCTCTCTCTTTGTGATGAGGAGAAACCTCTCTCGAGATAGCTGTGTAAACTGCTCACAAGTCAAGGCTAGCGATCCGGCTAGTATAGCTAAGCAATAATCTTTCCACCAAGTCTTGGCGGACCCAAACAAGCAAAAAGTAGCAAAATCGACCCCATTGGTCTCAACTATCTCCATGTTCCTGAGAACCTCATGACAGTTGTCTAGATAATCCTGGGGATCCTCAGAAGATGCAACGCTAAAAGTAGTAGTGAAGAGCTTGGTAAACCTGTCCAATCTCCAAAAATCATCGACGAACATTACTGCTCCATCGCCGGTCCGAGCTACCATTCCCGACTGATCTGCTCCAATTGGCTAAACTGCTGAAATTTGAAACTAGGAAGCTACCTACTCCAGAGTGCGAGTAGCAGGAATCTGGGCTCGTCCTCCAGCCTGAGAGACGGCTGGTGCTACATGAAGCAAACCTGCCCGGGTGACACTCTCCATAAGGCCCACTAGATGGACCAGAGCATCCTAAAGAACTGGGGTAGCAATAAACCCCTCTAGGACCTGAGTTGGGCTTACCGGAAGTGCTAGGGCTGGAAACCTCATCATCAAAGTCAACTTGAGGCTCTGCTACGTGTGTTGTTATCCTGGACTGAGCTCTACCCCTGCCTCGGCCTCTAGCATGGCCTCGGCCTCACCCTTTGCCCCTCGTGGAAGCTATTGCTGGGGGCTCGGGCTACTGATCGGTAGATGAGGAAGCACGTGTTCTCTCCATATATGAAAGAACTGAATAGAAATTCAATTGGTATTGAGAAACCAAACCACACGACAAGAAAGAATAAATGAGAAGTTTTCCTTAATATGTAGCCTGTGAGGGATAAATACGGACGTCTCCATACCGATCCCTCAGAATCTACTAAGCTTGCCTATGAACTGTGAGACCCATGAAACCTAGTACTATGATACCAACTTGTCACGACCCGAATTTCTCACCCTCAAGGGTCGTGATGGTGCCAACTCTTAGAAACTAGGCAAGCCACTAAATGTAGAAATCTTAAATCATTCATTTTAATCCTTTTTATCAACTTAAATTATCAGGTGATTAATATTAAAATAATACCAGAAGATGAAATTGTTGGAAACACGTTCTCAAGGCATTATACTAAACGTCTGTTCATATTTGTAGGTTTTGATGAATGACAAACTATGCGCAAATTGACATATGACGAGGTCCAAGCACAAGCGCGAAATTGATATATAACAAGATTCAAGCACAAGACAAAGATCGAGATTAAGTTTATATGAGTCGGTATTTAATTGTGATCTTGATCCGACAACTTAAACTCAAGACTTGGCTTCTCTCGTAAAAATACTTTTAACAAATCATGCATATTTAATTTAGAGCAAAATGATTTTAAATAATGCATATTTACTTTTGTCAAAATGATTTTTAAACACGCCCCTAAAATCTGGACTAAGATAATCGATTATGTACTTATGATAATCGATTATGTTTAAGTCAGCTGCTTGACAATCGATTGTGAACTAATAACAATCAATTGTGTTAAGGCAGTGAGCATCAGATTTTTCAAATCTGCATGACAATCGATTGTGAACCTTATGACAATCGAATGTGATGAGGCAGTGTCCATCAAAGTTTTTCAAAGCTCAAAATAATCGATTGTGAAGAGACAGAGTCCATCAGATTTTTCAAAGTCACAAAATAATCGATTGTGAACTTATGACAATCGATTGTGTTGAGTCAGTGACTTCCAGACTTTTTCAAAGTTATCAAATAATCGATTATGAACTTATGACAATCGATTGCCAAGAGGCAGTGTCTAAATTGATTTTTTAAGACTGATATATAATCGATTGTTAACTTAGTATAATCGATTGTATAACTGACCGTTGCCAAAATATTTTCAAATACCGTCAGGTAATCGATTATTGATTTCCTATAATCGATTGTTTTAATTAAAATTTGGAAAGGATTTTTTGAACGTTGCTGAGTAATCGATTGTAGATTGTTGACAATCGATTGTTTTACGTAAAATCTGGAAAGGATTTTTTGAACGTTGCCAGTAATTGATTATTGATCTTATATAATCAATTGTTATGCATAAAATCTGGGATTGAGTTTTGGAAGAACTGGCAAACAATCGATTGTGGTAACTTGACAATCGATTGTCACTGAGTAATTTCAGCAACTCTTAATTGGCAATTAGGCAACGGTAATACAAGGTTTTTCAACTATAAATACAGCTTCAATTCAGTCTTTTAAGTACAACAACATACAAGAACTGATTATACAATTGCTAAAGCTTGCATACTTTATTGCTTATCATTTTATATTCATTACATAAGTTTTTGAGAGCCAAATTCTTGTCGAAAGTTGTTGTGATCTTGAGCGTATTCTTTTACTCACATCTACTCATTAAGGAATGTCTTGTTTGAGTACTTAGTGTTTTGTACACTTGAAGAGAATTGTTATTCTCTTGTTGTAAGAAGGAACTTGTGTTTCCTTGGTTGAAGTCTTGGAGTGTTGTATCTCCGAACAAAGGTGTTGAGGCTTGTGTCCTCAAGTTGTAAAGGTTTGTTAAGCACTCGTAAGCTTGACAAGTTAGTGGAAATCTCGAGAGAGTCTCTCGGGGACTGGACTAGCCACGGGTTGTGGTGAACCAGGATACATCGGTGCGTTCTTTCTTATTTATCGCACTTATTTATTTCCTGCAATTTTTAAATTCCGCAAGTTTACGCTAATTTTTATTATAACGCTATTCACCCCCCCCCCCCTCTAGTGTTAAGCGTATTATCTAACAATTGGTATCAGAGCCCAACTCTCTGAAGACTTAACATTTTGAGAGAAACATACATGGCTTCTACTCGTGACTCTTTTGCAGGAATAGATGAAGGACAATGCTCCACCCGACCACCACTATTCAACGGTACAAACTATACGTACTGGAAGGAGAGGATGAAAATCTTCGTTCAATCAGATAGCCTTCATCTTTGGAAGGTGATAATGAAGGGAAATCAAATTCCAACCAAAAAGGTTGATAACGAATGGGTTCCCAAGTCCGAAGAAGAATATGACGCAGATGATATCCGAAAGGTGCAAAATAATGCTAAAGCAATTAATTTATTATATTGTGCTGTAAATGCTGATGATTACAGGAAAATATCTTGTTGCACAACGGCGAAAGAAATGTGGGACAAGCTGAAAATTACGTACGAAGGTACGGTCCAGGTAAGGGAAGCTAAAATTGATTTCCTAACCCATGCATATGAATTGTTTCACATGAAGGAAGGTGAAAAGGTCGATGAGATGTTCGAACGATTTTCAATAATCGTAAATGACTTACATGCTCTCAAGAAGACATTCACGGATAGGGAACTTGTCCGAAAAATTCTTCGAAGTCTCACTCCGGCATGGCGATCCAAGGCCGGCGCGATTCAAGAGTCCATCGGCGTTTCAAATGTCACCATCGATGCATTACGAGGTAATCGTAAGACTTATGAATCTACTATACTTAACCCTCTTGTTGATGATCAAAGGAGGCAAAGAATCGCTCTTAAGGCAAGCACAAGCCAACCTCAAAACGATGAGGACGAGTTTGGACTCGTTATCAAAAGATTTCAAAAGTTCATGCGAAAAGAGTATGAACGAAAGGGCAAAAAGCAAGGAGAACAAATAAAGTGCTATGAATGCGGAGAAACCGGGCACATCAAATCAAATTGCCCAAATATCAAAAAGGAGAAGAAACCTTTCAAGAAGCAACGTGCATATATATCTTGGGGAGGCGACTCCGGAGATGAGTCAAGCGAAGGAGAAGAAGACGAAGCCGCAAACCTTTGTCTTATGGCGCAAGAATATAAACAAGATGAGGTATGTTAAATCTCTTCTAAAAATTTCTTTTCCCTTGAAGAAATGCAAAATGCTTTTGATGACTTATATAGTGAATTTATTAAAGCTTCAAAAACTGTTAAAAGCATAAAAGAAAATGCTTCTTTAAAAGAAAAAGATTTTCAAAAACAACTTTCTTTGAAAGAAAAGGATTTGGAAAAACTAATCTTAGAAAATGAGAAGTTGAAAGAGGAAAACAAGTTTTTCGGAAAAAGAAGCGCCGACAAGCCCGAAAGTTCTATTAAACATTGTACTTCTTGCATGCATCTCAAAAATGAAGTAGAAAGGCTTAAAGGCACCTTAGATAAGTTTAATTCTTCTCACAAAAATTTGAATGAGGTTCTTGTTAATTTGAAGTCAACCAAGCATGGCATAGGTTTTAAGAATGAGCCTAAAGAAAAGGTTGAAGCCAAACCCCAACAACCTAAGGCTCAACCTAGGATTAATAAAACAAGTGCTCATCCTAGAAATAACAACTCTAGAACCAATATGCATGCTAGACCAAATGTTGAACACTTTAGGAGACCTAGAAATGACCTACCACCTAGAAATAACTACTCTAGAAATGATGCATATGCTAGGCCAAACACTAGAAGAAATTTTGAACCTTTTAGAACACCTAGAAATGACTTCCAACCTAGAAATAATTATTCTAGAAATGCTGTACATCCTAGAACAAATAGTAGGAGAAATGATGTTCATGAAATGCGCAATAGTTATAGTGTCGAAAATAGAGTAAACAATTTTCGTCCGTCCAATTACTATGAACCTAGAAGGATGCATAATCCTAACGTGACTTGTCATTATTGTAGACGAATTGATCATATTGCTCCTGCTTGTTTTACACGACATAGACATAACACTCAAACGCATCATTATGATATGCCTAACCCCCAAGGACCCAAAATGGCATGGGTACCTAAAACTCATTAATTTGTTTTGTAGGTATATTTGAAGGGATTAAGTGTACTATGGTACCTTGATAGTGGATGCTCCAAGCACATGACGGGAGACGAATCCAAATTCCTTCAACTAGAACACAAGGAAGGGGGAAGTGTTATTTTTGGTGATAACAACAAAGGAAAGATTATCGGCATCGGATCGGTCGGTAAGGATGAAATTTCTTCCATTAAGCATATATTACTTGTTAAAGGTTTAAAGCATAATCTCTTGAGCATAAGTCAATTATGTGACAAGGGAAATCTTGCCTTATTTGATTCGGATGAATGCTTAGTGTTTAGACGTAGTGATTTTAAAATTATCCTTCGTGGTTTTAGAATGAATAATATTTATATGGTTGATCTTGCTAATTCCTCACCCGAATATGTGGATTGTCTTATGAGCAAAGAGGATGATACTTGGTTATGGCATCGCAGAGTAGCACATATCAACATGCATCTTTTGAACAAATTGATTTCAACAAAACTTAGTTATTGGTCTTCCCAACTTGAAATTTGAAAATGACTCTATTTGTGATTCTTGTCAAAAAGGGAAACAAACAAAAGCATCTTTCAAATCTAAAAACATTGTTTCAACTACTAGACCATTGCAATTGCTTCACATGGATTTATTTGGACCATCTCGCATTGAAAGTCTTGGTAGAAATCGTTATGCCTTTGTTATTGTTGATGATTATTCCAGATTTACTTGCACTTTATTTCTTGCCCATAAAAGTGATGCGTTTCAGAATTTTAAATATTTCCTTAAACGTATTCAAAACGAAAAGGAAACAACCGTCACTTCAATTAGAAGTGATCATGGGGGAGAGTTTGATCACAATCTCTTTGCGGACTTTTGTGACGAACTCGGTATCGAGCATACCTTTTCCGCTCCACGAACACCACAACAAAATGGGGTGGTGGAAAGGAAAAATAGGTGTCTCGAAGAGATGGCTAGAACCATGCTCGAAGAGGCTAAGATTCCCAAACATTTTGGGGCGGATGCCGTGAGTACCGCATGCTACATTTTAAATAGAGTAGTCATAAGGCCAATACTCATGAAAACCCCTTATGAACTCTACAAGGGAAGGAAACCAAATATCTCCCATTTTAGAGTATTCGGTTGCAAATGTTTTATTCATAACAATGGAAAAGATCAATTGGGAAAATTTGATGCCAAGTCCGATGAGGGAATTTTTATTGGATATTTTTCACATAGCAAAGCATATAGGGTCTTTAATAAAAGAACCGAAACTGTGGAGGAATTCCCTCATGTTGTGTTTTCCGAAAATAATGCTCGCTTGGCGAGAAAGGATTCCGGTTTTGATCTTGCAGGTATTTTAAATAGCTTGAAAGACAAAATACAAGAGGAAACGCCTAAGGAAAATAAAGATGAAATCTTGGAACAACCAACGGAGGAAGCACCACAATTGGAGAAAGAAACGAAAATGCCTAACGAATGGAGGACAATCAAAGATCACCCTCTCGAACAGGTAATTGGCGACGTCGGAGAAAAGGTAAGTACCCGAAACTCCCTTAAGAACACCTTAGGACACACTTCTTAAGAGATCACGTTCTCATTGCATTTTTTCATTACAAATTACTAACTTGAGCGTCGGAGACGTCTAATTCTCTTTTGCAGGTATCACCCTAAAGGCAGGGGGAATTATAAAGAAATGGCATAGAACAATCGATTGCTACAGCAAATAATCGATTATTTTACTGTGCGGACAATCGATTAGCAAGTATCACTAATCGATCATTTATATTTGATGCCTATTATGCATTTGTGTTTAATAATCGATTTTTTAACTGTATAATCGATTACCGTCTCAGTCATTCAGTATTGCTTTTCTAAAACAATCGATTGTTTCATAAATATAATCGATTATTTTCCGAGTCTGAAAATCACCGTGCTCACTGTATCACGACAATCGATTATCATAATTCAACAATCGATAATTTTTTGTCAGAAATTCAAATATTTGTTACCGTTTGGGCCCTGCAATCGATTTTGTGTCAGTTTCGAGTTCAAGTCAAAATCTGCTCAAACAATCGATTTTTTCGTGTAACGGTCAGTGCAATTTATTTACCGTTTCTGACTGTTTTGGCTCATAAATTTCTGCAGATTTTCATCATAAATGAAATGCCATTCTTCCTATTATAAATAGGCATCATAAGTCTTCAAATTTTATTCACTCTAGCATCAATCATTGCTCCCAAACCTTCAAAAATCTCCCAAGCTTCTTACAAGTTCATTACTACTTTTTGAAAATGTCGGGCAGACACTCTAAACGTTCTCGTTCAGGTAGACAAGGTGCATCTTCTTCTGCTCCTCCACCTCCAACTTTCCCTTATCAAGATGGGTCTATTTTACAATTCAGTACTGAAACCGAGCTTACTAGATTTTTGACAAAATTCGAAAAGCGTGACATTCTTCCTCCTCGCTTTTCAACAAGCAAGTATCTTGAATCATATACCCCTGCTGCAAACATGCTTAAGGAATGTCAACTTCTTGACTTCTTATATCTTACCTATCCTTATATTAATCCTCCATTAATTCAAGCATTTTACTCAAACCTTCATGAGGATGACGATGGTGAGCTTGTGTCAAATATTAATGGTGTTCAAATTCTTTTGTCCAATGAAAACTTGCATTCCATTGCCCATCTTCCTCGACGTGGCGAAAACATTTCTCGCTACATTAGAGAGGCTGGCGCCTTATTTGATGAGAAAACTCTCCTAAACCAATTAGGTCTTACATCTTATGATCCTAATTTATCTACTCGGCGCCCTACTATCACGGGAATGCTCCCCGAGTATCGTTTGATTTTCTATTTCATCACCCGAGTCCTCAAGCCTCGGAAGCATAATCATACCACTCTTTCCCAAGAGGACGCTAAGCTCATGCATGCCATTATAACCGGAGCTCACATTAATTGGTGTAAGTTTGTCAAAATTCACATGCGTGATGCCATCGGAGATGATAGACCTCTTCCCTATGCCCTCCTTATTATGAATTTTCTTGAAGCTTCCGGATTCAACACTTCCATCGGTGCTCTCAAAAAGAGCACCAAGAAGTGGGAAATTTCAGAATCTTCCTTTCCCCATGACGGCGATCATGTAGCTCCTGCTCCTCCTCCAACTCGTCGATTGCGTCAGCCTCAAGAACCTTCTCTTCAATCCATTTCCGACCAAATTGCTTCATTGACCACCTCTGTCGGTCAATTGACACATGAGATCCATGGATATTTTGACCATGTTCATTATCCATATGCCGGTCTTGTTCCCTATGAAGCAGTGCCGGATGATGAGGCGGGAAATGATGATGAATAATTTCTTTATTTGTTTTTCTATTTTATTGTTCTGTGTTTTATTGTTCCCGTTATGTAACCGTTTTTTTTAATAAATAAACAAGTTTTTTTATTAATCTATATTATTATTTTTGCTAATGGCAAAAGGGGGACGGGTATGCACTCTCAATATTTATTAGCTTAAATTGAGGGGGAATTTATATATTGAGGGGGAACTAATTGCATACTTGTTGCATATCTTTACTTGTCTTGAATCGTCATTATGAATTTCCTAATATGCATATCCCGCTTAAAGTTTGCCATTATCGAAAAGGGGGAAATTGTTGGAAACACGTTCTCAAGGCATTATACTAAACGTGTGTTCATATTTGTAGGTTTTGATGAATGACAAACTATGCGCAAATTGACATATGACGAGGTCCAAGCACAAGCGCGAAATTGATATATAACAAGATTCAAGCACAAGACAAAGATCGAGATTAAGTTTTATATGAGTCGGTATTTAATTGTGATCTTGATCCGACAATTTAAACTCAAGACTTGGCTTCTCTCGTAAAAATACTTTTAACAAATCATGCATATTTAATTTAGAGCAAAATGATTTTAAATAATGCATATTTACTTTGTCAAAATGATTTTTAAACACGCCTCTAAAATCTGGACTAAGATAATCGATTATGTACTTATGATAATCGATTATGTTTAAGTCAGCTGCTTGACAATCGATTGTGAACTAATGACAATCGATTGTGTTAAGGCAGTGAGCATCAGATTTTTCAAATCTGCATGACAATCGATTGTGAACCTTATGACAATCGATTGTGATGAGGCAGTGTCCATCAAAGTTTTTCAAAGCTCAAAATAATCGATTGTGAAGCTAATGACAATCGATTGTGAAGAGACAGTGTCCATCAGATTTTTCAAAGTCACAAAATAATCGATTGTGAACTTATGACAATCGATTGTGTTGAGTCAGTGACTTCCAGACTTTTTCAAAGTTATCAAATAATCGATTGTGAACTTATGACAATCGATTGCCAAGAGGCAGTGTCTAAATTGATTTTTCAAGACTGATATATAATCGATTGTTAACTTAGTATAATCGATTGTATAACTGACCGTTGCCAAAATATTTTCAAATACCGTCAGGTAATCGATTATTGATTTCCTATAATCGATTGTTTTAATTAAAATCTGAAAAGGATTTTTTGAACGTTGCTGAGTAATCGATTGTAGATTGTTGACAATCGATTGGTTTACGTAAAATCTGGAAAGGATTTTTTGAACGTTGCCAGTAATCGATTATTGATCTTATATAATCGATTGTTATGCGTAAAATCTGGGATTGATTTTTGGAAGAACTGGCAAACAATCGATTGTGGTAACTTGACAATCGATTGTCACTGAGTAATTTCAGCAACTCTTAATTGGCAATTAGGCAACGGTAATACAAGGTTTTTCAACTATAAATACAGCTTCAATTCAGTCTTTTAAGTACAACAACATACAAGAACTGATTATACAATTGCTAAAGCTTGCATACTTTATTGCTTATCATTTTATATTCATTACATAAGTTTTTGAGAGACAAATTCTTGTCGAAAGTTGTTGTGATCTTGAGCGTATTCTTTTACTCACATCTACTCATTAAGGAGTGTCTTGTTTGAGTACTTAGTGTTTTGTACACTTGAAGAGAATTGTTATTCTCTTGTTGTAAGAAGGAACTTGTGTTTCCTTGGTTGAAGTCTTGGAGTGTTGTATCTCCGAGCAAAGGTGTTGAGGCTTGTGTCCTCAAGTTGTAAAGGTTTGTTAAGCACCCGTAAGCTTGACAAGTTAGTGGAAATCTCGAGAGAGTCTCTCGGGGACTGGACTAGCCACGGGTTGTGGTGAACCAGGATACATCGGTGCGTTCTTTCTTATTTATCGCACTTATTTATTTCCTGCAATTTTTAAATTCCGCAAGTTTACGCTAATTTTTATTATAACGCTATTCACCCCCTCCCCTAGCATTAAGCGTATTATCTAACAGAAATCAAGCGGAATACTTAACAAAATTAAATACTAAAATCAGTACAGAAATGCCAATATATGCCTCTACACAGAAACTGGTGTTACAATAACCACGGACTATCTATGAATACTTGCAAGGCCTCGTGAAAATTTCTATCTAAAACTCGAATGCTCGTGGTGCCAAGTTGGGAATACGTATTAGAAATTTGTAAAATTCTTCGCGACGAGTTTGCTCACCACGGTTCGGACCCTTTGGACTGATCTATGTATTAAAAATGGCAAGGAATAATGTTTTCCATAAAAGTGCGATTACGCGGTTGAAAGTGTGGTCGCATAACATTATGCAGACCGTGTAGTCACCGCAGAATGAAACAGTAGGTTGGTAAAATTTGAGGTCAACTATACGGTCAATTATGCTTTCGCATAATCGATATACGGACCGCATAGTTATTGCATAATCCCCTTGAGATTTTGTAAAGGGCATTTCTGTGGTGCATTATTAACCGTAGAACGAGTATGTAGACCGTATTTCCCTCGCATAGCCAAACAATGTGTTTAGGTTTTGGGGAGCATTTTGCGGTCCATTCCGCAGACCGCATTTCAGGTTTGCGATCGCAAATGCGATTGCAGATTTGAGTCAGGCTCTTATTTTCTAATTTCTAAAAAACGATCCCTTGCGTTATATCTTGTGTAATAGCTCATTTTGATCCTATTTTCTTGGTACATTTTGAGTAAGAAAGAGGGTCTGAGAGAGGGGAAGTTCTTTTCATCAAAAATTGCTCCACAAATCCTTGTTAAACATTAAAGATAATCAAGTAAGGCACCTAAACCTTCATCCCAAGAGGTAAGACTTCATCACCTCGGTCTGAAAATTGTAAACATAGCCATAAAGCGTCATTAGTGAGGTAATTTATTGGTATAAGGAAAGATTTCTTGCATGCATATAAGATCATAGAGTATTGGGAGGTTGTGAACTAAAAACAAAGTAATTAGGGTATAAAATGGTAGAAATATCTCACCAAGGGTATCTAAGATCCCAATGCACCCCTAGTGCTTGATAATATGCCCAAATTAGCTAGAATCCTAATCTTGTCCCTAATTCTTGGTTCAGTTTGTAATTCGTGTACAATAGATCGGAGTGCTAGGAGTTCTGAAATTTTTTAAGGGTTAAGGAAAGCTTTATTGAGGTATGTATGGATAAAACCCCATCTTTTAGAAATTGAGCTTCATTAGTGCTTATGTAAACAGATTAGGATAATGTTTTGATTCTTGCGCTAATTACTAATTTACATGAATTGATGTTGTAATTTTATTTACATGAAATATGTGTCACAGCGTGATCAATGAGCTATCTAGATAACTTGAAAGTGGCAATATGTATTGAAATGCTTAGACTTGAACTTAAATTGAAGTTGTGTGGTTGTGCCATCGATTGGGAATCTTATTTATGCTTATGATTTAAATAGCCCTTATATGCACCTACTGTCCTAAAAGACACATTAAAATCAAAAACCATGTAAAATGTGGCCTAGTGCCAAGAATGATGTGATAAGATGTGTCCCTAAGTGCCTATGAGATAATATATGTGAAATGAGATGACTAATGAAAAGGGAACAACGCCATGGTAAGGCGGCCTAGTCGATCAGGCCGTGATCAGACGCCATGCCGCACACATGGTGGTATTATATTGAAATAGAATTTCGGAAGATTGTGATTGAAGCGTACGTCTCAAATGAGGAAACCTAGCCGATCGGGTCGAGATAGGACTCAGCTCAAGATAGCGGTGGTATTGTGAGCAATGATGAATAATGTGAAATGCCCAAACTAAAATCAACAGAAAATGATGTAGAAGTTGTATGATTCCTTTATTTGACAATGTGATGATCGTTTGGAAGTTTTGGGCTATACTTGTAATTTCTTATTCTTGTATGAAAGTTCTTTCTAATTAGATGGTGTTTAGTTATACATACTAGTACTATTCCATAGTACTAATGTCCATTTTGCCCGGGATGCTACATTTTTTTTTAAATGAATATAGGTGGCTCTATAGTGGGCAGTGCCGATCGTGCGTAGCGGAGTGTCCTCATCTCGAAGACTTGGTAAGCCCCTTTTTCCTTCAAGGGGTTATGATGCAGTTCTTTTGTTGAATACTTTATATTTGAGGTATAGCCGGGTTCTTGTTGCCGGCATGGTCATAATTCTTCATCCGTAGAGGCTCCGTAGATGTTGTGTGGGTTATGTAAGGGTATTGGTTAGGTTAATGATCTGTATTATCACTCCGTTCTCTAGCCGTCTAAGCAATGACTGTATAAAATCTTAGAAACTTAGCCATGATGTAAGGTATGTGATATAAAAATGAATTATCAATGATGAATGCTCGATTTTTGCTATTGTCTAATTAATCGAAGCTAGATTCTTTAATCATATTGAGTTGGATAGAAAGTGTCAATAAAGCTTGCTCAGTATGATTCACTCAATTAAGCGCCAGTCGCGCCTCGCGGGGTTGGGGCATGACATAGTTGGTATCAGAGCCTAAGGTTTTGAAGTATCCAAAGATTTCTCGTAGTTGTGTTTAGTAGAATCCTTCTTATCTCTGTGAAGTTGACTCGTGTGTCAATTGTGAAATTATTCCTTCTCTAACCGGTGCATTGTTCTACCTTGAAGTAAATGGCACCTAAAAAGATAGAGAGAATTGGCCAAGGAGCCAATTCCACCTCAATAGTGGCTGATGAATCATTGCTTAATACTGCGTGTGAGGGTAGTCGCCCCGCTATCACCCTGCCTGGTTCATCTATTCCAAAGCAGACTACCCCAGCCCTACACCTGCGGCGGGTGCCACTATCCCTCCCATTAATACTCCAGTTCTGTCTTCAGCTCCAGCCTTTGGTTTGGTATTTCATATGGGGATCTTAGGGGATCCATTAGGATGTGGACTCAGTTAGTAGCCTCTCAATCCCAAAGATCAAATGTTGCACCCAGTTCATCTAGACAGCTAGGGGATTCCAGTAGTTCCAGGGTGAATAGATTTCTTCAATTAGAGCCTCCAGTATTTACGGGTGCCAATCCAGAAGAGGACCCTCTTGATTTTATTGATGAGATGCACAAGACCCTCAGCGTTAAGCGTGAAATCGAGACAAAGGGAGTAGAGTTATCTGCTTACCGTCTGAAAGGGGCAGCCTATTTGTGGTATTTGTGGTTTGAGTTATGGGAAGATTCCCGTGAGGAGGGGAGCCCTCCTGAGAGGTGGAGCGAGTTTGCCAATGCATTTATAGACCATTTCGTACCTGCCAAGAAAAGGGAATCACAATTGTTACTACTAGATAGTAACTGAAAAGTTAACAAGACAAAATTGAAAATTAGCGTAGCATCCAAAGAAATCTAAACTACGAACAATTCACTGGATTCTATAGAACTTGGTAAAGCTCATGTAATAAAAGCTCCAAATCGGCATTTAAACAATCCATGACAAATTTCACTATAAACAATTCATTGGTTTGCTTGGTATTAAATCAGAATTTCAAATCCAAAAACATGAGTTAATAAACTACTTAAACAGATTTCAGACCAACATTGAAGCAATAAAAATAACCCTCCTTAAGCCAACTACATACGGACCACAAACCAAATTCTAATCCAAATAACAGAGGCAGCAATATGTGAAGCGAATCAACTAACTAATCCAACGTTAAACATTTTCGTCAAAATGAAGTGTTCACATTTACACTTGCAGTGCTTTATTTACCATTTGTATTATTAGCTAGCATTTGACTATGCAGATTTGAGAGAATTCTTTGTAATAAAGCGCAAGTCTATAGGGTTCTATTATTTAGCTCCTAAGATTTAATTCACAAATGCAAAGACAAAAAGAGTCACAAGGAATAACTAAGGAAGTACAACTGTTGATCCCCAAGAAAAAAGAAGCATTCATACTCTATTCAAGTTTCAAGAGATTTGCTAGAAAAATTCAACACACCTATGTGGACACAAAATATAAATTCAAGTTTCAAGAGATTTTCTAGAAAAATTCAACACACCTATGTGGACACAAAATATAACAACATCAGCAAATAATCTCCAGATTTAATCGAATTTGAACATAGAAATAGAGATATAAAGGAGAGGGGATTGACCTGAGCAATATCTCCTTAATTGATTCGATTTGCAAGTAATTACAAGTCAGCTTCGAATTGCGACAGCAACAGGGACCTCCACCATGAACCTCGAACGGTGACTCGCATTTCTCCTCATTTCGACGATTGTTTCAGAGCTGACATTGGATTTATTTTGAAGTTGTTTTCGACCTATCTCGCAGCTAGTTTTGCCTTTCTTTTTGGTCAAGATAAACCCTCTTTGCGGATGTTTGAATTGGTTGATCTCTGTTGAAATTGGAATCAAAAATGAAGAAGCAGGGATCTATTGGTTTGGTCTTGATGGGGAAGAAGGTGAAGGTCAGCCGATGAGGATTCTCTTCTGTTGTTCTCTGCGGCTGATGGCCCAAGCGATCCTAGCATTTGAACAGATGGGAACGAGGAGGATGAAGTCACAAGGGGTGGTATTTTGAGTGAAGCGCAGCTTTTGGTGTTTTTTGTGAAGAAGTTCCAAAAGTGAAAGGGGATCCTCTTGTGTGTTGTTGTGGATCCTAAGGTCTAGGGTCTAATTTTCTTTTCTTGATCTCCTCTCTAAGTCTTATTAGATATGTTTTTATATGTAGGAGGTAGGGGAAAGGGTAATGGGTAATTGGGTAGTGGTATGGGAATTGGGTTAGGGTAAAAAAATAATTAGGGCCTTTAGGAATTGGCCCAATTTTAAAAGAAAGAAGACCAAAATATGTTCTTCCTACTTCCTTTTCTTAATTTTTAGCTAAAAATTCTAGATTATCCAAAAGTATTAAATTAAACTAATTGGATAATTATAAAAACTACTTAAACCTAAATTAAAGAGAAAAAATCAATAAAAGAAAAAAGTGTAAAAATGAAGAATTTTTTTGTGATTCATCAGACTAAGATTTTGATCCTAGGAGAAGGTTCATCAGACTAGGTCTTCTATCTTAGGAGAAAAAGTCATCAGACTAAGATTTTGATCCTAGGAGAAAGTTCATTAGACAAGGTCTTCTACCTTAGGAGAAAGATTCATCGGACTAATATTTTGATCCTAGGAGAAAGTTCATCAAACTAGGTCACTTTCTTTTGTTATCTTAGGAGAAGAATTCATCAGACTAAGATTTTGATCCTAGGAGAAAGTTCATCAGACTAGGTCTTCTATCTTAGGAAAAAAATTCATCGGACTAAGATTTTTATTGGGAGCAAAATCCATCAGACTATGACTTTTATCCTAGGTGAAAAATGTGAAAAGCAATGGCAAAAGTTTATGTACATACAGGCAAATAAAGGCAAGGATTTGAGAAACTTCCCTTTATGGGATCTTCTCTTCATTTCTTTTTCTTCTCTATGTAATAGGGTTCTGATTTTCTCATTCATGAAGTGTCCTATGTGTAAATCATAAACCGCATACGTTACTTGAGGATTTGTTTTGCTACTAGTGGGTTGTCGAAATGAATTCATGAGGTTAAGAATTTTAGTATATCTTTTGAGACTAAAGTGAGTAATATAATGATCCCATGTATCTTGTTACTGTTGATAGTGAAAGATAGTTTAAAAGAGTTTGAGTTACCATACATTCACTTACAAGATCAGTTTAGAAATTAAATGTTAGGCGTGGGAATATGTTGGGTTTTATTTATTAATGCAACTGAGAATTAGAATGTTTGATTAGTGTAAGATGAGCTAATAGCCTTTAAAGATTTATATTTGTAGAGACTCGAAATGAGGTCCTATTCTTTCACCTGGACTATTGCAATGGTTGAATTCTTTGGGCCAGGAACTTTGATGTCATTTGCAAGGAAAATGGCATGAACACTGATGTTGGGACCTGCCTCTTAAGCCCAATAATATATAAATTATACCTAATGTTTCGGTGCTATATCAACGCTTGGATTAAAAGCACGAGCCGGGCAGTTTTTTTGGATTGGGTTAGGGCCAGGTTAAAATTGGAACTGGGCTGGTCCAAGAAGGGGTAGAATTGGGTCAAATAAAGGTTAGAATTGAAATGCAAAAGATGCTGCAATTGAAATAAAGGGAGGCTAAATATTAAAAAGCTAATTTTAACCTTTTTATTTATAAAAAATAGTAAAACGGTTTTAAAAGTAAATTAAAAGCACTGAACTACTTAATAATATATTAATATTAAATTAAAAATATTGGGACCAATTTTATAGTTATAAAATACTATTAATCATAAAATAGGCTATAATCACAATTATATGCAATTTAGTTGTTAGAATGTCGAATAAATTTGTAAGAATGTACGAAAATCACCCTAATTACATTTTGAGGTAAATATGAGAATAAAAATAGGTTATTCACCAAAATAATAATCTTGAGGATAATCATTGGATTTTTGTACTACTAAAACGGACAATAAATTTATTTTAAAAACTTTAAAATTGGGAAAAAATACTAAAACACTTTGATATGCTTATATATGTTGTTTTGAAAGTATTTTGTATAAAAAAAATATATAGGAAAAAATTGGGTATCAACAGCTTCCCCTCTTTACCCGGAGAGAATGAAAGAGTAGTCGGGTAAAGATATGATGGTCAATTTTGACCGAAAGAAAAGATTTGAAAAGGTTTTGACCGAGCTCTAGCCCCTGAGCTTCCTACATATCCTTGGTCTTATAGGAATCAGGCCACATGTAGTTGAGGGAACCGGTCGGCATTACATGCTGATGGAGACTTCGAATAACGGACATAATCTTCGGGTTAGGAAGGATGGTTAGGGACCGATGGGCTGTAGGAACTTGAGTGAGATAGTTCTTGTTGTGATGGCCGTTTCTAGCCGGTGTACCTGCAAATAAGCAATACGAGCATATATTGTGCACAAATTTAAACGTGATGCAAGGTCCCATTGGACCATGAATGCTGTCTTCGGACGGTTAGGATGATGTCCTCAGACCATGACGTCATGGGCCATAAAGCGTATAATAAATGATTCGTAGGCTATGAAATAGTGTTCTCGGGTTATGAGGATGATGCCTCCGAATAATGATGCCTTTGAATAATGATATGCAAAAGAATAAAATAGGGTCCTCAGACCATGGCATGGCGTTCTCCGGCTATGAAAATGGTGCCTACGAACAATGACGCATTTGGATAATTTGGCGATCTTTCAGCCTATGAGATGTAAAAGGTGGTGATCTTTCAGCCGATGCAAGCTTTAAATAAAATGGCGATATTTCAGCCGAGGTAGAGATTTAAATAAAGCGGTGATATTTTAGCCGATGCAACTATGGAGGTAGAGCTTAACCTCCGAAGGCAGAAAGGTAGCCTTAGGCAATGCAAGGAAATGCAAGATGGAGGTAGAGCTAAACCTCGGAAGGCAGAAAGGTAGACTTATGCAATTATGGAGATAGAGCTTAGTCCTGGAAGGCAGAAAAGTAGCCTTATGCAATGCAGAAAAATGCAGATTGAGACAATGCTTAGTCTCGGAAGGCAGAAAGGTAACCTTATGCAAATGCAGATGGAGACAATGCTTAGTCTCAAAAGGTAGAAAAGTAGCCTTATGGAATTTAGAAATGCAGATGGAGGTAGAGCTTACCCTCGAAAGGTAGAAAAGTAGCCTTATACAATGCAAGAAAAATGCAAATGGAGGTAGAACTTAATCTCGGAAGGCAAAATAGTAGCCTTTTATGCAATGGAAGAAAAATGCAAATGGAGGTAGAGCTTAACCTTGGAAGGCAGAATAATAGCCTTATGCAATGTAAGAAAAATGCAGATAGAGGTAGAGCTTAACCTTTAAAGGAAGAATAGTAGCCTTATGCAATGCAAGAAAAATGCAAATGGAGGCAATGCTTAGCCTCGGAAGGAAGAAAGTAGCCTAATGCAAATGCGGAAAGTAAATGCGAATAGTAATAAAGTCTCTTAGCTAATATAGGGGAACCAATAGCCGATTGTTGTATTGTGGCTGTTGGCGATGTCGCATACGGAAAATAGGTGATGATTTCGAGAGTCGCATTCCTGAAAAGTGTGAGTGAGTAATCGTGTCTGATGATTTTATGCCTTGGGTTCTACATCTAAATAAAAAATCGTAAGTTTTTTAAAAGGGGGAAGCTTAGTTCGTCCTCCCGTGGACTTTGCTTGTTCTGCTTGACTCTTGCTTTCATTGGGGGTAGCATCGCTAAACAAAGCAGTTTGATAGTAGCGATGCATGATTTTGTAAAGATCTAAATACATAATTTTAAAAACGATTTTCTTTTAGATAAACCGATAACTATGGCGCGGTTTAAGACATTGCGACCCTTTTTGGTCAGGAATTTTGAGGGTCCCCCTTAAAATTTTGCTCTAGTTTACTAGGATGGTGCTTCTGATGGTTGTGTGCAATGAATGGCTGAAAGCTGGCTTCGGAATTTTAAGGGTCCTCCTCAAAATTCTGCCCCAGTTTCTAATATCAGGGAAATAAAATTTTTATTGAATTGTGACCGAACCCATAGGGCTACCTATGTATCCCCTTTTAAACAGTAATCAAGTTAGGCATAGTTCAAATCATAAAGAAATCATAATGATTACACATAATAACGTTTGATTGCGTCTGAATTATTTGTCTTTGGCCATACTTCTCCATCCATTTCAGCGAGTATGAGGGCTCATTCTATTAGGACCCTTTGAACCATGTATAGCCCTTGCCAGTTGGTAGAGAACTTTCCTTTGTCCTAATCCTGATGTGGGCAAAGTTTCTTTAGCACCAGCTGCCCCCGTGTGAATTGTTTTGGCTTGACTCTTTTGTTGAAGGCTCTGGACATCCTGTTCTGATAAAATTGACCATGGAAAACTGCATTCATTCTTTTCCCCGTCTATGAGGGTAATTGCTCATAGCAGCTCTTTACCCATTCTGCATCTTCAAGTTTCGTTTCTTGTATAATCCTCAGGGAAGAAATCTCTATCTCGGCCGGGATAACTGCCTCGGTACCGTAAACCAACATATAGGGAGTCTCCCCGGTTGATGTGCGAACTGTGGTGCGGTAACCCAATAGAGTAAATGATAGTTTTTTGTGCCGTTGCTTGTTCTTCTCTATCATCTTCCTCGGTATCTTTTTGATGTTCTTGTTGGCTGCTTCTACAGCTCTATTCATCTGAGGTATGTAAGTAGTAGATTTCTTGTGTTTAATCTTGAATGTTTCAACATTGCTTTCATCAGGTCACTGTTGAGATTGGAACTATTGTCAGTAATGATTGATTTGGGGATGCCGAATCGGCAAACGAACCGTCGCAGACAAATTCTGTCATGACTTTCTTAGTCACTTCTCTGTTTGACACTACTTCAACTCATTTGGTGAAATAATCAATTGCCACTAGAATGAACCTATGACCGTTTGATACGGCAGGCTCGATAGATCTAATGACATCCATTCCCCAAGCAACAAACGGCCATGGCGAGCTTCTTGCAGTAAGCTCATTCGAAGGCACCTTTATCATATCTGCATGTATCTGACACCGATGGCATTTTCGGATATACTGGATGCAGTCTGTTTCCACAGTCATCCAGAAATAACCTGCCCGGAGTATTTTCTTGGCTACGACCAAACCATTCATATGTAGACCACATGTCCTTGCATGAACCTCTTCTAATAACCCAGATGCTTCCTTTGCTTCGACACACCTTAGTAATCCCAAATCGGGAGTCCTCTTATACAAGATTCCTCCACTGTGAAAGAAGTTGTTAGATAACCTCCAAAGTGTGTGTTTCTGAGTAGCATTTGAAAGTTCTGGATATACTCTTGTTGTCAGATACTCCTTGATATTATAGAACCAAGGTTTTCCAACTGCTTCTTCATCAACATGAGCACAATAAGCTAGTTGATCACGAATTTTCACCGGGATAGATCAATGAAGCTCTTATGTTGATGCTAAATCATAGATGATATGGTGGCCAACGCATCGACGAACTAATTCTGGACTCTGGGTAGATGCTGGAATTCTGTCGTTGTAAACCTCTTCCTCAACTCAACTCCTGTACATGATGTAGATACGGGGGTATCTTGGAATTCTTTGTCGCCTATTCTTCGCGAACCTGCCGTATGAGCAAGTCTGAATCCCCAATTACTAGTAACTCTTGAATGTTTATGTCAATGGACAGCTTGATCCCTACGATGCAAAATTCATATTCGGCCATATTGTTGGTGCACGAGAACCTGAGCTTTGCAGACACCGGATAATGCTGACCAGTTTTTGACACCAGGACCGTTCCTATGCCAACTCCTTTGAAGTTTGTTGCTCCGTTGAAGAACATCCTCCAACCATCATAGGATTCTACAATATCCTCTCCTATGAAAGATACCTCTTTATCAGGAAAATACATCTTCAGAGGCTCGTATTCTCTATTTTACGGGATTCTCGGCGAGGTGATCTATCAAGTCCTGTCCTTTGATTTCCTTCTGAGATACGTAAATAATGTCAAACTCGCTTAGCAAGATTTTCCACTTGGCTAGCTTGCCGGTGGGCATGGGCTTCTGAAAAATGTACTTTAGCGGATTCATTCTTGATATGAGATAGGTGGTATAGGCACAAAAATAATGCCTCAACTTTTGAGCTACCCAAGTCAGAGCACAACAGGTGTGTTCTAATAGAGAGTATCGGGCCTCATGTGGAGTGAACTTCTTGCTGAGGTAATAGATGGCATGCTCTTTTCTCCCCGTTTCGACATGTTGTCCCAGAACATAACCAAATGCTCCATCCAATACCACAAGGTAGAGCAATAGGGGTCTACTTGGTTCGGACGAAACTAAAACTGGCAGCGTTGATAGGTATTCCTTGATTATATCGAAAGCTTTATGATAATCATCGATCCATTTGGTAGCGTCGTCCTTCTTCAATATCTTAAAGATAGGTTCACAAATGACAGTGGACTGAGCTATAAAACGGGTGATGAGTTGAGTCTTCCTAGGAAGCTCATCACGTCCTTCTTGTTCTTTGGCGGAGGCAATTCTTGAATGGCCTTAATTTTTGACGGATCTAGCTCTATTCCTCGAGGACTCATAATGAACCCCCGTAGTTTTGGCGAGATTCAGATTTAGATTTTACCTTCTTAGTCTAATGAAAAACTTCCTCAGATCCTCCATGTGGTCAGGGGCTTTCTTGGATTTGATGATGACATCATCTATATATACCTTGATCTCTTTGTGTATCATGTCATGGAAATAGTATTCATGGTCTTCATGTAGGTGGTCCCTGCATTCTTCAACCTAAACGACATCATTTTGTAACAATACATCCCCCATGGCGTAATAAAAGTCGTTTTCTCGACTTCTTCTTCATCCATCCATATCTGATGATACCCAGCAAAACAATCGATGAATGACTGTAATTCATGCTTGGAACTGTTGTCAATTAGAATGTGTATGTTCGGTAGGGGGAAGTCGTCTTTCGGACTGGCCTGGTTGACGTCCCGGTAGACGACACAGACCCTAACCTTCCCATCCTTCTTTGTCATTGGCACAATGTTGGCTAACCATGTTGACTTGCCTGGTGACCTCCTCATTGATTTTCAAACTCATGTCAGGTTTGAACTTCCTCAGCTTCTGTTTTACTGGCGGATATGCTGGATCTGTTAGCAGTTTGTGAGCTATAATAGATGTGCTGAGACCAGTCATATCATTATACGACTAGGCAAATATGTCCTTATATTCCCTTAGAAACTCTGTGTACTCTTCTTTATGATCAGGACAAATGAACATTGATGCGTGTTTCCTTGATATTCTCAATATCACCTAAGTTGACAACGTCAGTTTCGTCCAAGTTAGACTTAGGCCTATTCTCAAAGTTCTCAACTTCTTTAGCAACCTCTTCTGGTATATCATCCTCTTCTGGGTCTATATCCGTTTGTCGCGTTGCCTCGTTGCAAGTCACAATCATCGGTTCATCAAGATAAGTAACAGTAATGTTGTGTAAATAAAACATACGGCAAAAAGGTAATGAGAGCGAGATTTATAAGAAACTGAAACGCTTTGATAAATTTCATATGTGTTTTGAACATTGGAGCTCTTATTTCTAAATTAAAATGCGGAAAGAAAATCAACTATCAAAAACTAAAAGGTTATGTATGGTGCTTTGTTCAGCTTTGCTACCCCGAAGCCTTTCGGGCCCTGGTGGTTCTAATAGACAAATTATTGAGGTGTGCTCCTCGGCTCACGGCTTGTATGGAAGGGCCTTCCTCCTCGAAAATGACACAACAATCAATATTATCATCCTCCAGGAACAAGTTCCTCATTGCTGCTAATGATGCCTCTTCTTCTGACCCATAAGTAACTTTGGCTGGATAAAAAGTCTGCTCTATGTGAGGTATCGGATGCTCCAATGGATAGTAAGGACCGCACCAGGGTGACGACCATTCTTTAAATTCCTTCCAGGTGTACTCATATCGTAAGCCAAAAATGGTACCATGTTTCTTTAGCTTGATCGGCTTGGTGATCCCTTGGAGATTCTTGCCAAGTCCCTTGCCAGGTTCGTATCGACACCAATTCAGTATACTTTTGATATTTTTATCCAACCATTTATCATTATCCATGGAATTGACTTGCTCAATATGATGGTAGGTTTCTCCACCTATCTTTCTCCTTCCTCCGATCGTTGGAATGGTTTGGCAACTGTATATGGGATTGCTACCGTCGCCATGAATAATTACCTCTTGGTGATTCCACTCAAATTTCACCGCTAGGTGTAGGGTTGATGTTACAGCTCCAACGGCATGGATCTAGGGTCGTGCTAATAGCAAGTTGTAAGATGCTGGGACGTCTATTACTTGAAAATCAACGTTGAACCAAGTTGGTTCCATCTGCGGACATATATTGATTTCCCTAATGGTGGACCTTTGGGATCCATCGAATGCTTTGACATTTATGGCCCCATCTTTGATCTAATGCAGGCTCTTACCCAATATTATGAGAGTTACCAATGGACAAATATTGAGGTTGGACCCTCCGTCAATCAAATCCTGGTGATGAAATGATCTTCGCATTGCACAGTCATGTGCAACGCCTTGTTGTGGCTTAATCCTTTGGGTAACAGCTCATCTTTGTGGAAAGTAATTTTGTGACTCTACAATACTTTCCCTACCATGTTTTCCATTTCTCCTCCAGTCATGTTGCTAGACACATATGCCTCACTCAGTATATTCAACAAGGCATTTTATGCGCATCGGAGCTTTGCAGCAGAGCTAGGATGGAGATTTATGCCAGTGTTTTATTCAAGTGATCAATGACTGAGTACTCTTTCGCTTGTATCCTCCTCTATAGATCATTGAGCCCAGTTTCAATAGGCCTTCCAAAAGTCTGCTTGCTCGATTCAGCTAAATATCCCAAAGTATACACCCTGCCAGTTCGGGTCATACCATGTGCTGCAACTGCTTCTCCAGATCTGGTTCGCCCTTTCCTTCTTGCTTCGGCTGTGTAGTCCTAGGGAACGACCTGTATATGGAACTGTGTTATGGCTGACTTTGCTACAGGAATGGGTACCCTCGCTTTGGGAGGTAACACAGCAACTTCAAATGGTGCCTTTGAGGACCCAAACTCAACCTCAATTGGTCATGCCGCCTTTGCGGCAGATGGCTCTTCAGATCTAGTGGTATGGACATGTTTACTTCAGCATCTTCAGAAGGCTGAATCTGGAAAACGATCGAGTTAAGTGTGGTTGTTGGTTTCTTTGGCTTGTCACCTTCGGTAATCAACCGGATTGAGCATTTGGGGTCCCAATCATCTTCTATCTCTATCATGTGAATACTCCCACCATTATGGTCAAGCAGAGGGTTATTGCGAACAGTAGGAGCAGGATCCTTTGCCATGATGATCTTATTGTCAATCAAGGTCTGAATCTTGTCATTCAGGGAGCGGGACTCCTCGATGGTATGACCCTTCATGCCTGAATGGTATGCACAGGTTTTGTTTGGGTTGACCTACTGGGAAGGATTTTCTGGGGTTATAGTAGGGATAGGGGTGACGTAACCAGCGTCTTTATACCTTTCATACAGCTGGTCGATTGGATCAGCAATTATGGTGTACTATTTGAGAGGTCAGCGGTTGAAGTTTGGTTGGGGTCTAGGGAAATTTTGGCGAGGTGATTAATAGTGAGCTTGTTGGGTATTGTAGGCTTGGTAGATGTGTGCTGGTTGGGATTATTTAGGGGAAGTGGGATGATATGTGAGAGGTGGAAGTGATTGGTAACTAGGCGGTGGAGCTTGGTATGAAAGTGAAGGTGCTTGGTAACTTAGGGTAGGTTGATGTGTGAGTTTAGGTAATGGGTAGGCTTAGTATCTGATTAGAGATTTTATCCTCTGCGCAACCATTACGGCACTCACATCCTTTTTCTTGGATGTGCCGCCAGACTGTAGAGCCTTTTTTGTGGCTTGTAATGCTTCAAAATTAGTAACCATGCCACTTTCAATACCTTCTTCGATTCTCTCCCTTTACTTGATGATGTCCGAAACTTTCTTGGCCCTCGATCAGCATCAGCCTCTCATAATATTGGGTATCTTGAGCCCGAACAAAAAACCTGTTCATTTGTTCATCTTCTAAGGCCGACCTGACCTTAGCAGCCTCTGACCTCCAACGAGTAGCATACTCGCGAAAAGTTTATGTGGGTTTCTTCTTCAAATTCTGGATGTAGAATACATCTGGTGCATTCTCGGTATTGAATCTGAACCTGTCCATGAATCGGATGCCATACCGACCCAATTTGTCCACTTCTTGGGGTCTTTTATAATGTACCAATATAGAGCATCCCCTTTTATGCATCTTATAAAGAGCTTCATGCGGATCTTTTCATCTTTCCCGACTCCAACTAACTTATCGCATGATGTCCTCAAATGGACTCTGGGATCTTTTGTGCCATCAAACATTTCAAACTTTGGAGGTTTGTACCCCTCTGGGAGTTCAACATCTGGTTGGATGCAAAGGTCCTCATAATTCAGCCCCTCGACACCTTTTTTTCCTTCGACACCCTAGACTCGGCTGGTAGGTTTCTTGAGTTATGCGGCTAGGTTCTTGATAAGAGAGTATTTTTCATCACAATCAGGTGTGTTTGAAATGGGTTGAATGGGATGTGGCATGGTTTCCACATAAATGAAGTTGTTGTGATGGTAGGAAGGGTCATTTGTGGATGTTAGTGGTTCAGGAACAAGTAATGGGGTGTTACTTGAGGTGTGGCATGTGTTGCGGTGGTGATGGGGAGTGGGTTGATTTTGTGGTTCCGGGATATTTTGTAGAGGTATGGGGTTTTGAAGGTTGCAGAAGTCGACACCTGGGGTAGTGAGGGAAAATGACATGCTGGCCAAATTCCGGACTTGGTCTAATTCTTCCTAAAATTTCAACAACTTTTGTTCAAGTTGGGAGGCACTTTCCTTGGAGACCTGCATATCCTGGGATGTCTCTACCCTTTGAACAAAATTCTCTTTCCTGATGTTACCCAAGTTTTCCATTTTTCCTTTGCTCCTTCTTCTGATTGGACTTAGAGGAGGAAGTGGTGGAGGGCCCTTGGACCTCGTAGAGCATGATGATGCCAGAGTGCAACGGACTAACCTTTGGGGGAGGGGAATAAAGCAGAAAGTAACAACAAAAAGGTAACAAGTTAGTAAGGATTATGAGGAGAAAACGTTAAAATATTTAAACACATAGTGCAAGAATGTAAATCGTGTCCTAATTGGGTGCCTCGTTGTGCTCGAGGTAGGCCTAGCGATAAGTTTATTTGGAGAAATTTTAATGCTGAATGCCTCATTTTATTGAAAAAAATAAGACGATTCCCAAAATGACACTAAATTTGCGAAAATAAAATGCCACTTATGGCCATTGGCTTTATAACATTTTAAAAGACTCCCAACTACTTGAAGCTAGAAGGATCTTCTTCAGTTTTAATGTTCTCGTTGATCAGATCCTCCAGCTTGCGTAGATTTTCCAGTAAAAATGCCTTTGCCAGGCATTCTCCTTCGGTTCCCTCAGCGTTTTGACAGTCGGTGACTTTCTTCCTCGCTTTCCCTTCCAATTCCAGCAGATTGTATTCCAGATACTCTAGCTTCTCACTAGCCCTGGTGACTCTCTCTTTCCATTAATTGATTTGGTTACTTGATGGGAGGTTCCTCCACCAGGTCAGCAAGAGTGAGGGTATGTTTACCATATCGAAGTGGGGAACTTTGTCATTCATTTTCTGCAAAACAAAAGGGTTAAGACCTCACCCCCACCGAACTCGACTATTTAATACCAATAATTAGCATAACAACATTTAGTTCTCCAAATAGATGCATTTCCTAATGTCCGTTTTGGGTTCCAAGGAAACCCGGTTGACTTTCGACATGGCAATCTTAAAGTGTCATTATGTGGGCAGCAGAACTGACTCGGCTAGGTTTGACAGTTATGCATGCATTATTAAATAGAATGAGGTTTCAATGGGGTATTAGACCGGCCCCTTGAGCGGACAACTCAGGAGAGAAAGGCACGAAACCGTCGACTGCACTGTTGATCGACTACTTTTACCGCAAATTCGCCTTTACCAAATTTAGGGGGTGATAATATCGGAAGAGCGCAACCACTTATTATAAGCATTGCTATGGTATTTTTTTTGGCACGAGTGGAATATGATGCTGAAGATGCAATTACAAGACTGAAACAAATTTCCACGTATTTGCACGTTCATAAAACAACAGTTACAAGAATTGCTCGTATTAACAACAGTATTGAAGGAAAGCAGTAAAAGCAAGAAAAGGAAACAAAAACCAAGTCAGTTTAAAAGTAGAATAGAGATAAAGACATTAAAAGGAAAGCAATAAAGAAACAATAAAGTCACAAAATAACATGTAATGATAAAAGCCTAAAGAAATATCCCTAGCAGAGTCGCTATGCTGTCGACGCCCCAATTTTCTCGCGAAATCGGGTTTACGACATTTGGGAGGACCACTCTGCTCCCTCTTGGGATTTGGTTTTTTGGATTTGAAGAGTCACCACCTAATGATTAAAGTGCATTAGCACACCAAGAAGGGTTTTTGAGTTGAAGAAACCAAAGTTTTGGTAAGGGCTAGAAATTATCTCGAGGGAAAGGTGTTTGGCAGCCCTGAAGATCCACTAGTGTGGTTCCCGGCTATGTTATAATTGTGACTTTAATCAACAAGTAAGCAAACAAAGGTGTCAAATAGAAGAGATTTTCACATAATGTAGCAAGTGGATTGAGAGTTTGAAGAAAATAGAGAAAGCAGAAATTTAAGAAAAAATAATTTGAAAAAATATAAACAAGGAAAAGGGGGTCCTAGGTTTATGAAAAATATAGATTACCACACACAACACCCAGTAACCATTTATACACATGGTTTTATTGCGTGGTCATCATATCCATATCTACCCTTCCCACCCCATTAAGGTATTAAAGCGCGGAATGGTATCCTTACCTATCGTATGCTATTACCCGTCCCAATCCTATCAATCGCGGAGGCATATGGGACTACTAATCCTAAAAGGGAGGGAGTGGAGGCTTTTGAGAGTTTTCAAAGGATAAAATGCTAAGGCGACAATCAAAATATATACATCAACTATTGGGAAAGCAATTAAGCAGATACCACCCAAATAACCTCCTTGAATCAAAGGAAATCATATAGTCTAGCATGTCTTACGCATACTGGTTATGGTCTGAACTAAAACTTAAACGTTAAGGAGGAAGACTGGCTTATTACATGCTTCAGATTAGAAACCGGAATCGGACCTGCATGCTAGTATATCAAGGAAAATATAGTAGGAAAGACAGGAATCGCTGGGAAAGGTATAGCAGGAAAGCATATAGGAAAAAACAATATGATAAACATATAAGAACATGATAAAATACAGTAGAAAAATCTAAAAGACCATATTATAGAAAATACAGTAAGGGAAGCATACAAATGATGATACGAGAACACAGCACAGGACAACACAAAGAAGAAAAATCATAAAACTCTTAAACATTTTCTAGAAACCCTAAATCGGCAAAGAAGGGTTTTGAAAGTAATTTTCAAAGGAAAATTTAGGGAAACTGTTTGAAAATTAACGCATGGCATAGATACACAACAGATCTAAAAAGAATAAAAAAAACTCAAATATCTAGGATTTTAGAGGAACCCTAGAGCGAGAAAGGCTTTGGAAAAGGTCCATTGTAAGTCGAATCGGAATCAGACTCAGGAGGCTAGGACATGCCGGAGGCAAGTCGGAGATGGCTGGAAAACTTGAGTCGGTGAAGGTCTGGTCTCAAACCTTCAAGCATCAAGCACATAGGAGTAATAGGAGGTGAGTATATATCAACTATGGCCGGAGAAGCCATAGATTCCGGTGGGGTTGTGGTCGGAGACTGTGGAAGGCGGGTAGGGTTAGGGAGTATTCGAGAGAGTTTGGATTGAGTTGGGGCCGGCTTAAAATTGGAACTAGGCTGGTCCAAGCAGGGGTAGAATTGGGTCAAATAAAGGTTAGAATTTAAAAGCAAAAGAGGCTGCAATTGAAATAAAGGGAGGCCAAATGTTAAATAGCCAGTTTTACCCTTTTTATTTATAAAAAATAGTAAAATGAATTTAAAAGCAAATTAAGAGCAGTAAACTATTAATAATATATAGATATTAATTTAAAATTTTTGGGACCAATTTTATAGTTACAAAATACTATTAATCGTAAAATAGGCTATAATCGCAATTATATGCAATTTAGCTGTTAGAATGCCGAATAAATTTGTAAAAATGTAAAAAAATCATCCTAATTATATTTTGGGGTAAATATGAGAATAAAAACAGGTTATTCACTAAAATGATAATCTTGGAGATAATTATTGGATTTTTGTACTGCTAAAACGTATAATAAATTGATTTAAAAAACTTTAAAATTGGGAAAAAATACTAAAACACTTGGGTATGCTTATATATGTTATTTTGAAAGTATTTTGTATGCAAAAATTACATCGAAAAAAAATGGGTATCAACGGGGGTAGGTCGCAAATGCGACATAATTGGTCGCAAATGCGAACCTAGGGTTTTTGGAAGAGTTCGCAAATGCGAACTAATTTCTCGCAATTCCCAGTCCTGCATAGTCGGGATTCGCAATTATGAACCTCAGTTCGCATTTCTCATATCTGAGAACCATCAAATTTTATACTTAGTCAATTTGAACCATTTTTCACCATTCTTTCAAAACAAAACTCCGTAGGCAATTTTTCAAGAGCAAATTCCCTTCCAAATTATTTGTATGTCGATTTTTACTCATTTCTTTCAATCTTTAACATCATTTATCATGTTTTCAACTTAAAATCAATGATTTCCATGGGTGTAATTGGGGATTTTGGGTAGAACCTTTTTCATAACTTGAGGTCCGATTTCAATACAAATCATAGATATGGATTCGTTGGGGAATATGTAACCGAGTTTTGATCTGAACCTCGAGTTTTGAACACGTGGGCCTGGAGGAATTTTTGGACTTTTTGGGAAATTCATTTTTATGTATTCAAATTGATTCATTTAGCATTTGTTGATGTACTTAAGTAATTTCTGGCTAGATTCAAGTGAATTTGTGGTTGAAACGAGGGGTTAAGCTATAGTTGAGGCTTGAGTTGAGTTCAAAGCATCAAGGTAGGTGTTCGATCTAACTTTAGCTTGAGGGATTAGGAGTTGAATCGTAATTTCTACATGGTTGTGTTGTGTATGACGTATGGGCATGGTGACGAGTATCCATATGTTGGTGTCGAGCATGGCTGTGGGTCTTAAATTGGTAATTGTGTACACTTAATTGATTCTATGAAGCCTTGATTGATGATCCTGTATACTGAGTATTGGTTTCAGTTGTGCCGAGTAGAAATTGAATAGGATTGGTTATAGCGGACTTTCCCTTGCCGGGACGTTTGAATTGTTGTTATTGTTTTCCTTGCTAAGATTTTATTGTGTGTTGTGTTGGAAGTAATGGGATTGGGTGGTATGCCTACTACAAGATATTGATTGAAATGGGATCGGGTGGTACACCTACCACAAGATATTGATTGAAACGAGATTGGATGGTACACCTACCACAAGATATTGATTGAAATGGGATCGGGTGGTACGCCTTCCACGAGATATTGATTGAATGGGATCGGACGGTACGCCTACCACAAGATATTGATTGAAATGGGATCGGGTGGTACGCCTACCATAAGATATTGATTGGAGTTGTGTGGTATGCCTACCACAAGATATTGATTGAAATGGGATCAGGTGATACCCCTACCACAAGATATTGATTGAAATGGGATCGGGCGGTATGCCTACCATAAGATATTGATTGAAATGGGATCGGGTGGTACGCCTACGAAAAGATATGGATTGAAATGGGATGGGTGGTACGCCTACCACGAGATATTGATTGAAATAGGATCGGGTGGTACGCCTACCACAAGATATTGATTGAAATAGGAGCAGGTGGTACACCTACCACGAGTTATGATGAAATGGGAGCAGGTAGTACGCCTACCACGAGAAATTGAGAATTGGGATCGGGTTGCACGCCTGCAACGAGATGAGCATTTAAAGTGAAAGTTGTTTTATCTATTTTTATTCGTGTTAGCAGCTTTACAGTTAGCTTGTTTGTCAGTTCTGAGAATTTTGTTCATTTTACTATCCTCATAGCATGATTCCCCTCCTTAGTTTACTTGTTTATTTCCTACTGTTTCTTCCGCCATATATTATGTAACTGCACAGGTTTATCTGGAGTCTTGTCCTAGCCTCATTACTACTTTGCCGGGGTTAGGCCAGAAACTTACTAACATATGGGGTCGGTTGTGTTGATGCTACACTCTACACTTATGTGCAGATACTAGAGCGGCTTTTGAGCAACAACAGTAGTGTGGGAGCGAGCCTTCACTCCAGTGAGACACCGAGGTAGCCTTGCAGGCATCCGCATGCCCGGTGTCTCCTTCATCTTTAATTCAGCCTGTATCTCATGTATTTCGAGACAAACAGTTACATTTTCTTTCAGAACATTGTATTTAGTAAATCTTAGTAGTTCGAGAGTTATGTGGCACCAAATTTGGGTAGAGACCATGTTGAACTTTCGTGTTATTATTCAGTTTGCATTAATATTAAGTCTTCCGCTAGTTTAGTTAAATCATTTGCTTTTATCTTATTGTTGATAAATATTAAAAAGGATTATGTGGTTGAGGAAAATTAATTAAATTTGGCTTGCCTAGCTCCTATTAGTAGGTGCCATCATGACTCCCAAGGGTGGGAAATCCGGGTCATGACACCAAGTCAGTTTCATAGTAGAAGAAGGAATTAAATACTTAAAGGCATTAAATAAGGCATATAAAGAAGCATAAAGTCACAAATAGCATGAAATGGTAACATCCTAAAGGAATCCCCTGCGGAGTCGCCATGTTGTTGTTGTCCCCTTTTTCTAAAGCGAAATTGGGGTTTATGACATTTAGGAGGATAATGTTTTCCCTTTTGGAAATTGTGTTCTTGAATTGAAGAGTCGCCACCTAATGATTAAGTGCATTAGGACACCAAAAGGGTTTTTGATTTTAGAACCTAGAGTTTGGGTAACGGCTAGAAATTATATCGAGGGAAAGGTATTAGGCACCCCCCAAAATCCACTAGTGTGGTTCCCGGCTATGCTACAATTGTGACCATAAGTACAAACAAGAGAAAATAAGGGTTTCAAATATGAGGGGTTGTCATATTGTGATTGCAAATAAGTTAAAATTTGAAGAAACATGGAGGCTGAAATTTGAGAAAAGGAGTTTTGAAATTTTTGAAAGTAACAAAATAAACAAGTAAGGGAAAGAAGGTCCTAGGTTTATAAATAATATAGATTACATCAATGCAATACCCAGTAATCACTCCTCAGAATAGGGGTTACACGTATTCTTAGTACACCGGTTATCATATCCATATCTAGCTAGATCAATTGTCTAGCTACTCATAACAAAACAAGATAAAACTACAAAGTTGTTCATAATGTGTAATTGCACGAAATAAAAGGAGATAGAAAAAACTCTAATGTTTGGTTGATCTTCTTACACTTGTTCTTCCTCCAAAGTAGTCTAAAAATAGGCTTAAAACTGTCATGGGTGAGCTTCTTGAGTTTATAAGGGTTTGGAACAAGTTTTCCCCAAGTTACACTTTTGTCCCAAAAGTCTAGGCAATTTCACAGTTCACCGCGGTTGCGGAACAACCGGTGAGAGAAAACATTCTACCTGCATTTTGTGGCATGCCGCTATCCCACCGTGTTTCGCCATTGTCCCACTGCGGTCCGACGCAGTCCCACCGCAGTCCATTGTGGTCGTGGTGGATTCAAATCCTGTCCCTTTTTTGCTTCTTTCTGCTCGGGTGCTTCTTCCTTGGATGCTTTCTTCACATTATTGACTCCAAAACACTCCATAGCTCTTCCTAACTTGGTTTAGTCTTTGCGAAGCAAAAGAACACCAATTAGAGCATTTTGATATCATTTACCCTATAAAAAATGATAAAGCATGGCATAATTAGGGTGTAAATATCATCTATGTAGCCTATTATCACATACCTATACCCGGGCAGCGAGCCCTTTAGTTCGATTACCATCTCGTTTTAACTTGTGTTCCATCTTTAAACTCCATATTATTAGCATCAACTACTCTAACAACTAGCTAGGAATAGATCACGCATTTTTAGAATCCTATTTACAAATTTAAATGTCGTTACAATTTTCACAGTAAACAGTTTAGCGCCCACCGTGGGGCTAAAACTAATAGTGATTATTTTCTTGCTAGTTTCATTGCGCAAATACACATTATCTTTCACGCTTTTTCTTACCCAAGATCTTTTGATTTAGGGTCAAAATTTATAGCTCAGCAAACGGAGTCGAGAACAATCACCTAGAGAATAACGGAGAAAATGACGTGGCTGTCCCGGCCACAGAGCATCACTACAGAATCTCGATAATGCACTCGGACCGATTCCAGCAGATGTGGATTCACAAGATGCACAGCAAGTCATCGAAACTTCTCACGACAACAGGAGCATATGGCACAATGACCAACATGAAGCTCAAAAAACCCCAACCTGGGAAGAAGGGGAAGTTAGTCTTCATGTTATTTTTCAAATGTTGCAGGCACAGCAACTAGCAATTGCTCAGCTATAGAGCCATCCGAAGACTCCCAGTACAGTTTCACCGAAAATAGCTCCCTGTGCCAAATGAGTAGCCGAAAGATCAAGTAACAATGGACCGATAACAGACCCCGCCATAGCAAAGATGCTTAGGGATCACTCCAAAAGGATCAAGTCAGGCTGGTGGCAGTTCATGCGATAGTTTTCCCCTAGGGAAGTGGTCCCGAAACCCGCGTCACAAAAGTCTGGAATGCCAAAACTCCCTGAGTGTGACAGGACCCCGAATCCCGACAACCGCACTACCATTTACGCATATGCGGGAAAAGGCAGCGACCTTCAAGATGATAAGTTCTAGCCCGTCTCATTGAAGAAGTTCAGGGAAACACTCTCGAAAGAAACCATGGTGTTGCGCCTCAGCCTAGAACCCGACCTCACAAACTCACTTACCGTACCAGCATATCACTCCACAAAAGCACACGCCAATGCCATTGAAGCGGTAATGGGAGAGCCCGACACGTCGGAGGCTGAAAAAAGAAAGAATGAAACACCACCAGGACATTGCCCAAAGTTTAAACGAAGAATTTTTGATGACTCCAGATCTTTTCAAACAATGCTTAGCCAGATACCCAGCCAATACCTGGCCGTATGTCCGTACCCAGCACCGGCCACGAATCAGGGCCAAGGACAACCGTCCGAAAGCCTCTACGAGCCCGGTATACCCGAGCAGGCTCCCAGCTAAGAAACTGATGCCTAAAATATGGAGATACCATCCATGCGCCGCGAATGGGAGGAACGCCACAAGATGCAACCTACCCCACAACGGTAGGGAAATAGTTAAAGGGAAACATCCTCGAGGAACCTTCAGTGAAATCGGATCTGACGGGGCATAACCAGCAAATGAGCCACACCCAGCAGAGTACGATTTCAAAATTGCTATACCAAATATCTTGATCACCATAAGCGAAAAGAGGACTCTGAGTGACTCAGGCATATTCGACCAAGACCCTTTCAAAAGAACCACAACCTGATGAGGTAACCACGGGGTGCGCGTGGCCACGGGGTTAAAAATGACCCACATCTCAGAGAGAACACAGTTGTGTTACTCAACGAAAATCACCAGCGAGTACCATCAAGCGATCAGGTTCGGATCCAGTCCTAAGGAAGGAAGGAAAATGGGAAGAATAAAGTGAACAAGCCACAACGTATTACCGAGAAAGTGAAGAAGCGGCGACACCCTCCAAGGATTCATAATATAGAAAGTAAAAATGTTTAACGTCAGGGAAAAACGAGCCCAGGGAAATATTTTGGAGGACACTCTTACACCCAGGGAAAAAGGCACCGAGACTCCGCCCCGGCATCACACTGACGCATTGGTAACCCTATCCCTCATTTGATTTATCTTAAATAAAACACGTGTTCGTGAATTCAGGTGGTTCGGTCGTGGACAACAGCGATATCGGACTAAAGTCGGTGGGGCAGTCCGAACTAACGGACCAAATCATCTCCGCATCTCAAATCCCTAGCTGATTCCAAATGCCAAATTGCCACAAAGACCATTCTCTTGATATACCTCATCCGAGCTCGGGCTAGGATGTCGAGCTCTATACCATCAAAGAAGGCGCAAAGCATGGACGTCTTATTTAGACGACCGCTGGTCCACTACCCGAGAGCATCATCGACCCCATCTCGCCGAAAAGATGGAATCCCTTGCAAAAGGCAGAACTAAAATGAGTCACCAATGGGTAATATGGAATGAGAGGAAATTTTCCACCATATGACGTGTCGCCGACATCAATGCCCCCACCATCAGAAGGATCAAAGGGTAAGCAAACCACATCTTTGGCCAAGCCTGATAAGACATGGCGAAGGGCTAAGCCAGGGCGGGCTAAACCAGGGCTCACACCCCGAAAGGATAGGAGCATACCAATCCTCAAAACATCGCCTATACATCCCGCAGTAAGGAAGAACTGATATACCCTTTTGTTATTTTTTCGCTAACCTGCATGCAGACAGCTGGCCAGGATATTCGGAGTTTCTAACTCTACCTGGAGGCCCTTAGGCCTTATAAAATGGGGGCCCAGCACTTTTTCCCCTTAGTCAGGCTTCCGCTCTAATGAGAGCCTTGTTAGCAAGATTATTAGTGGAGCAACGTACCCCCGGAGTACGATCCAATAAGATCACAGACTTTCTTTTACAGTCCAACGACGAGAGATGATCTACTCTTAAAGGAACCATCCCCTCGGGAAGACTGGGAAATGGAAAACTAAACCCTAATATTGAATTATGAAGCGGGTCAAATGGTCTGATAAGTCGTGCCCGCGCAGGCCAAGCTTACAATAATGAAAAGCATGTATGTCTGCACCAAGCAATAAAAGGATATCTTTTCAGCATCTTATTCCCTAGACAAGGAAATCTCAAATATACCCCCAATAAGGGCCCCCTCCACCAAATGCATGGAGAAATACTTGGAGACTCAACATCAACAATTTGGCACTCGCACGACCCCAAGGTCAGAACTCCGGGCTCATAAAGCCACTATGAGGCAGCTCCGAGCTCACAAGAAGCGGTCTTCAAGCTTAAACAACTTGATAACTCGGAGATTGTCGTTAATCGCCATGCGCTGGAAAACCTGAATCTGTAAGATCCCTAGCGGGTAGACTCAGCGTAACCAGAGCCACTCTATATTACAACAAAAACTGTAAGACCTCAACATGCATGACAAACTATAAGACCTCATCAGGCATGAAAATCCCGAAGTCTAGGCTCTATGTCGCATTTCTAAGAATCCCGAAAGGGCATACCCTCGGTGTAGAAACCTAAACTATCACTCGAGATCAAAAATAGCTCCGGCCAAACATAAATGACTACGGTAAAAATGGTTGATACATCCAAACTAACGCTACCCAGGGATGCCCGACCGTAGCTAAACTACAATTGCACGCCACTACTTCGAATATACTTTGGAAAGAACCAGTTAAAACAGGTTTCCCTCAACAGGCAAAAACAAGCTTCGGCCATGTCAGCTCCAAATCACAAGGCTTCGACCTACTCAGCCTATGAGCTATGAACCTTCCGAGGTGCTCGAAACATCAGTGATAAACACTTGAAATCGAGGTTCTTCTAGAACCGACGACGGGTCAGGAAAAACTCTTTCAAAAGACCTTGACGATCTGAAAATAAAGCCAACAAAAAGCCCACAGGCAAAAATAGCGTAAGAGCCACTATCACCGGCTAAGCAAGCCTCCAGGCCACATATAAAAAGGTCTCTACGACCAAATATCCTAAGAGCCATTATCGCCAGCCAAAGAATTGATAACTTAAGGATTAAAATGAGCTTGGATCGTAAGCCAATTCGGAGACTAGATCCAAAATAGTTAACTAAGAAAGCCTCTAGACCACATATAAAAAGGTCTCAAATGGACAAACGGCATAAATGCCACTATCGCCATCCAAGTGAGCCTCCAGTCCACCCACCTGTATGGTCACTTCGACCCGAAACATAAAAGATCATTGTCGTCCGCCCATGTAGGCAGGCATGAAAAAGCTTATGGGTAAATTAAAGCTCGAATCGCAATGCGACTCGGAGACTAGACCTGAAATGGCTAAACTACAATATGCCTAAGGGCACAGCATAAATGCCACTATCACCAGCCGAGTGAGCCTCCGAGCCACCCATCTGTAACGTCACTTTGACCCGAGGCACAAAAGGCCATCGTCGTCCGCCCATGCAGGGAGGAAAAAACTTGAGGGTCAATTAAAGCTCGAATCGCAACGCGACTTGGAGATTGGACCCAAAATAGTCTAAGCGACAGATGTTCAAGGGCAAGAAATGGTAACAATTGCTACCTGCCCACACAGACATAGATGATTTAAGGGTAGGAAGGCTCGAGTCGAAGCCCGACTATGAAACTGAGCCTAAAAACTCGAGCAAAGCACAGAGGACCCAACACCTGCTCACGTCAAGGATTGCACTTAAGATCCCCCGGGCATGTCCTATCAGTTCTGAACCTACAAGAATCCCACTAAACACCAAAACTAGCCTGTCTGGTCGAAAGAATTAAAAGAAAGAGGTGCAGAAGAAATAAAGCTTCAAGTTTCCTCTTGTATTATATACACAAAAAAAGGTGCACTCTCCGTCTACAAACATGTTCCACATATATCAAATACAAAGCAACAAAACGGCGAAATCTACACTCCGCTCTAAGGGGCTACATCTTGTCAGGTTTGTTTTTTGCCTCATCAATAAGAAGTGACCGTGCTCATCCACCCTTGATCGAGCCAATTCCTCTGAGGGCACAAAGCTCGTCCCACCAATCTACTCGAGTACTTCTCTTTGGGATCTGCAATGGACATATTCCTGTATTCTCTCCTCCCGGTCAAGAGCTCGATTTAGCTCGACTTAAGCATCCGCAGTGTCTTTCATGTCAATAGCCATCTCCTGATTAGCCTTTGTTCGGCTTAGCATCGCCTCACTCCCAAGCATCAATTATCTCAGCCTTGATGTTCGAGAGATCAGATTCGAGTTTCTTGATCATGTTTGATTGGACCAAAGCATTATCTCGAGTCAAACGGAGTTGAACCTCCAGGGCAGAAACCTTGGCCGAGGTTCCCCTCTCCTTTGATGCTCGAGCTTGCACCTAAGCCTTTAGTTCGCAACAAGCACTCCTAACGCAGTCGATATCACCCTTGAGTTACTCCAAGGCATCCGTCTTTTTTTTGTATCTAATACAACAAAAAAAGGGGTTAACCTTAAGGTCCAAGGGGAGAAAGCATGGGTTGTAGAAAAGTTACATGCTTCATCAAATAGCTCTCGTAATTAAAGCTCCGGTATGCCTTATATCACCAATGCTGCAACTCAACCTCCTTCTCCTTATAAAGGAGCCAAAGGAATTCGCCCTCTCACCCAGAAATAAGCCCGGCCCCTTGACGGAGCAGCTCAGACATAAGCCTATCACAGGCCTGCACAAAAAAATCTCAATAGAGGGAGGAGGACATAGAATATAGAGAAACTGTTCCTAAACTCACCACGAAGTGAAGTCGACGGACTTCTTCGAAGTCGGAACATACTCCTGTTGACCCTCTCTCTTCGGCTCAAGGAGAACCGGCCTCGGGAAAAGCATACTCACTCGAAGGCACTACCGACTAGGAATTAGGTCTTCGAGGAGCAGTATACTCGGGCGATGACCTTTTGTTAGAAACACGGGCCCGTTCAGCACCACTAAAAGCTCCATCACCTTGTGGGTGCCGATCTCTCTTATCGCTACCGTCCCTTGGCTCACAATTAGGCTTGGCCCATTGATGGAGCATCTCAGACATAAGCCTTCACAGGCCTGCAAAAAACGCTCAATAGAGGGAGGAAGACACAGAATACAGGGAAATGTCCCTAAACTCACCACGCAGTGAAGCCGACGGACTTCTTCAAAGTCAAAACATACTCGTATTGACCCTGTCTCTTCGGCCCAAAGAGAACCGGCCACGGGCAAAGCATATTCACAAAAAGGCACTGCCGACCTGGAATTAGGTATTCCGGGAGCAGTATACTCGGTCGATGACCTCTTCTTGGAAACACGGGCCCGTTTAGCACCACTAAAAGATCCATCACCTCGCGGGTGCCGATATCTCATATCGCCATCATCCCTTAGCTCGGAGACCGGCGACTCCTTCCCCTCCTCGGAATAGACTGCTTCATCCTAATGAATAGCCTGATATCTGCTAGAGGCAAATCTAGTACAAATGAAAATGGAAATGCTACCACAAATATAGGCAAAGGCAACATGCGCACATACCTTGGTATTTCGCTCCCCATCTGGAATGGAATACAGCTCGCGACCGATGTTCATCACAGGATGAATGGGTCACCAACCTCCAAACTCAGCCAGGCAAGTTAAGGACTTCGCCCGACGTCCATGAAGTTGATGTAACAAGGGAGACAATATTATTGTTGAATTGATTTTCGCTATAAGCAAAATCTAAAAAAACACCAGACGCTCTGCTCACGTGCATAATTCCACCCTTCGGGAAATGGCAAAAGCTCAAGGGGGATAATGTAGGTCGTCCGGACCCAGACAAACCAATTGGCCCATCCCCGATCCATGTCTTCTTCGTTATCAATAACAAAGGGCGTGGACGAATAGAACTTCTAGGTTAGCAAGCCTTGGTGATGAAAAGGTTGATACAGCCTGACGAGGTTGCTGAGCGTAAATTCAAGTCCAACCCTCTCCGCAAAGAACCTCATCATCATCACCACTCGCTAGAATGATGATGGATTTGCGACAAAGTAACCCCGTACTTCATGCAAAAATCAAGCACGACCCTATCAAGAGGGCCGAATGTGAATAGATATAGGAATATGCTTAAGAACCCATCAATAGAATCCATGACATTCTCGCCCAGGGAAAACATTTGCAGCGTCACCCCCTCCATCCACCTGCAGTATCTCCCTACCATCTCTATATGTTGTTCTTTTATCAAAGACACCATCTTCAAAGCAAACTCCGCGGCTCTCGAGCACCGGGAGCAGCACTCCTCGCTCTCTACCGGTCCGACACCGAAGTAGTTGCCATGACTATAGTAAGACTAACAGATTAAAGAAATGGTGAGCCCCAACACTTTTTGCGCCTGAAGAAATGAAATCCCCTATGCCAAAGCAGAAGAAATATACCTAAAAATAGTGAGGTCTTGTGAAGAAGCCTAAGCCGCCCAAAATATATGCGAGAAGCAGTAGCGACTCACCTATCCGAAGTGAGCCTGGGGAGGCCAATGGCCTCTGTGTGAATTGACAGGGTGATACCCGATCCCGAAAGAATCCTTCAACGAGAAGACAAGATTCGAGGAATTATCCATAATATCTCCAATCCCAAAGCAACGCTCAACTTTGGGAATCCTCGCTAAAGAGAATTCAGACTTCGGGAAGCTTTCAACGCCATTACCCAACGTCAGGCAGTGTCTGATCTCATGATTCCTTTTCTAATAAGGATGAATAAACACAAGAAGCTCCAATCATGAAAGCTCCGCGAAGGTTCGAGGCAGCACCTGCGTACAGGCAACTCCTCAAGAGGAGTTCATCCAATACATTTTAAGAAGGCTATCTGTGGCAAGATCAAAAGGGGACCCCCAGATACCCGAAGCTGACCTTCATTTAGGATAACATCCCCGATGACCCCAAAACCCAGCATACTATCTCCATGCGACTCGGAAGGCCTAATGGCTCGATCCTGTCAAACCAATTTAGGCTCGATCCAAGGTATGGTGATGGGCTCAGAAAGGGGCCATGCCAATCAGCAAAGGATCAGGAAGAACGCTCGCATCTGAGCTAAGTATCAAGCGGTCAACAATAAAGGAAAACACTCAAGAGCCTTAAAGGGCATGAAAACATGTAATAAGATAGTAAGAATCGAAAGCAGAAGTCAATGGAACACATTCATATTCATAAAGATCCATGTACAACAGCACTTGGGGGGTCCTTACATATAATTACAAAAGCCTACAAATAATATCTACGCATAAAGGAAGAAATAGAGGGATGCACGCACAAAGCAAAAGCCTAAAGATCGGTCCACCTTTGAAGGTCCACAACAGGTGCCTCCAAACGCACATCCTCGGGAGTTCCAACCCAACCTTCCACACTAATATCCCCAAAGGGATAAGGTGAGTGGCAGGGAGGGATGAAAAAATGCTATAGCTTTTCGAAGCTCGAGGACCTTCTTTGGCCAAAGGAGCCTTAGAAAGATAGAGCACCGAACAACCCTTGATCTCGCTTGCACGGCTACTTAGAATCCACTTCTTGGAACTCCTAGCCATGCAAGCTACCAACTCGGAGTAGAGCTCCACCTCGAGCTAGGTTGTGAAGGTAGGCAATAATGTATAATTCGAGCCCCTTTTTGAGCAGCGGTGCATAAGAAGATGATAAGAAGGAATAGATAGGCAAGCGAACGAAGGTACGAAGATAGGAAAAACAACGCCAAGGTACCCTATTCATAGGGGTAATGGCACAACCATCAAGGCTTTGAAAGATTGACCTACGGACGCAATTCCACATCCTTGAAAAACTGAATCGACGGTAGTACTTTCGCTCTGAGGATCGGGAAATAACGGTGTATTGGGAACGAGTCTATGAGATATGCCATCTATCATAAAAGATCGCGCCATGATTTGAATCATTAGTATAATGTCGCCATAAGAAGCATAAGGAGTCAGAGGTCATAATCGTTTCCCATCGTTACGTTCTGAAAAATGCAAAGACTATCTCTACACGAGAAAATCTGAGGGCCTGATTTCTCACTATCAAACTATCTCGGGAGAATGCCTCGAGACCCCGAGGACACGGGGTCACAACTTAGTCTCCTTATTTGGGGCTCGTCGAGGCCGAATTCGAAGAATATGGAGGTTGAGGCTAGAACAGAAGTGAAAGTTCCCAGGCAAAAAGCTAAGTCTGACAGAGGCTGCCTATCAAAGCATATGTTGAGGCATCGCATCAACCCATACCATCTCCATACTTTGTAACTAATACCTATGTACATGTAGCCAAGTTCCCCTCCTATATAAAGAGGACTCACCCTACCTTGTAAGGGATTGAGTTTGCTCCATTTCTCCACAAGTGCAATAATTTCTCTTTCTCTCTCTTTTCTTTCTGAATTTGTTCATTCTCACTGGCCCGAGGTTGCCTCGATATCCATCGCCTTTATATTTTTTATTCATCATATAACATAATACTTGACATAAAGAACCTTGTTTAATTATATCTTCAACTGTTATTCCATCCTCGACTATCCCCGATAGCTCGAATTCGACCTTGAAGTCAACCCTGAGGTCCTCCATCGACCATACTTATACCCAGGAATCAGACCCTTGTGTTTGATTACTATCTCATTTTAACTCGTTTTCCAATGTTAAACGGCATATTATAAGCATCAACTGCTCTAACAACTAGCTAGGGAATAGATTATGTATTTTTAGAATCCCATTTATAAATTTAATTGTCGTTACAATTTTCACGGTAAATAGGGAGCCACACTAGCATATGTGCGCTCGACCTTTGAGGAAGCTCAGCGGCTCTACTCTACGGTGAGTTTTGGAACATGCCATTTGAGTTTTGTGCCTTCCCTTTCTTATTGAACTCCCTTTTCGTAGGTATTTGACAAGCTCAAGTCTGAGGTGCTTCATCACGAAGCTGGTTTCTAGAAAGCTTTAGACAAGGAGAAAGCCCTTAGGCTTATTTGCAATGAAAAGGAAGTCGAGTTGGCACAAATAGGGTATGAGTCGAGTCAAAGCTTGAATTGTGAGAGCTACCTAAAAGAGCAAGTAGTTTTTATTCCAATGGAGTGCATGTTCCTTCTTCTAGCTCTTGAGGCTAGTGCTTTATTTATTTTAGTTGCAGAAAAAGACATAGGACCTGGAATGCCTATGGATCAAAGTTGACCGAGCCAAGTGCGAGTATGATGAGTTAAAGGCTCATGCAGAAATTTAGGCTTTAGCAGAGAAGGTGGTTTTGGCTAAAGCTTCCGCCATTAGGGTTCAACTTCGCTTAGCTCATGATAATAGCATGATTCGAACAAATATTATTACAAATCTCGAGTATGAGCTTTTGAAGATAAAGTTTTGAGGTTTTGGATGTCGGGGCTGAAGTTGTAATGAGCTGAAACAAGGCTGACAAGAAAGTGGCGGTCTATTTGAAGGATGTTGTCGATGCTCGAGCTAAGTTGAGAAGGGCTCTTGATTATGAGAGGAGGAGAAAGGAATATTCTTGATGTAAATCCAGAAGTGAAACCATCAAGGAGATTCAAGCAAGGGCTTTGACATCTCGAAAGAGGTGAAGGGGGCAAAGGCGACAAATATGGCGTTACCTCACTTCTGTCTAATGTAGAGGATAGCGATAATGGAGCCGACGGGCCATATTCCCCAAGGGGGACGTAGATTTCCTTTTCTAATTCTATATTTTAGTAATTTCAAAGTACATTGTAAATGGATCTTGCACTCATTCACATACGTGTACAAAAAGAAATCTTGGGGTCATTGGGCTGGCTCGTAGGCTCTTACGCACATTAGTCGATACAACTTTTTAGTATAAGCCGGCTATTGAGCTCTTATACTTTTGCTCTTAGGCATATTTAAGTCATTGTTTCGAGTTCAGTCTCTGAGTCAAGTTTTGACTCGAGCTCATTTGACCCTCAAGTTTTTAAATGTAAAGCTGGCCCTTAGTCTCTTGCGCGTTGGGTTGATACGACCTCCTGTATAGGCTAGCAACAGTGGCTCTTACGCTTTAGGTCAGTATGACCTTTTATATGAGCTGGCGTTAGTGGATCTTACAATTTAGGTTAGTACGACTTTTTATATGAGATAGCATCAGCAGCTCTTACGCTTTAGGTCGATAGGACCTCTAATATAGGCTTTATTTTTCCTTTATTAAGGATTTTTTAAAATTTTGTTTGCCTGACTCTTCGACGGTTAGATAAAAACCTCGATTGTGAGTCGTTATATAGAGATGATCAAGCACATTAGGAGGTTTGGTTCGGTGGTTGAGTATCCCGAAGCATGTAGTTAGGAGCTAACATGGTCAAAGCTCTTTTGCCTATGTCGAGGATAGCATGTTTAACCAGTTCTTTTCGAAGTATTCTTGAAGTAATGGAATGACTGTGATTCTACAGTAATAGTCGGGCATCCCCGAGTCGCGTTAGTTTGGATGGTACATCCTTGTGACCGTAGTCATTTTGTTTGGCCGGAGCCTTTCAGTTCTTGAGTGTAGTTTTGGCTTCTACATCGAGGGTATGCCTTTTTAAGGGTCTTACAAATTCGATATATAGCAATAAATTTAAGATCCAGATTATGCCTTTTTTAAGGTCTTACAAATGTTTTCATGCCTTTGGGGTCTTACAATTTAAGTTACTTGGTACAAGTATGGTCCATGCCTTGCTTGAGGTCTTACAGTTTTGGTCACTTGGTACAAGTGTGGTTCATGCCTTTGCTTGAGGTCTTACAGTTTTGGTCACTCAGTACAACTGCGGTTCATGCGTTGCTTGAGGTCTTACAAATATTGTTGTTGCCTTATTGGGTCTTCCGAGACTGATTCTGCACAATTGGGGTCTTATGGACTCGGGTTTTTGTTAAGTTAAGGGCGATAGCTATTGGTGGCAGTCCCGAGTCATCGAACATTTCTTGGCTCGGAAGCCTTTTCTTGTAATCTTGTTATTGCCTCATTGAGGGCTTACGAATTCGAAGTTTTCGACCCGAAGGTCATGTGGCTTTTGAGATTTCAACATCAGTCCCTGAGTGTTGGGAATGTTTTTGACTGCTGGAGTTGTTTATGCAATCCTGATGTTGCCTCATTTAGGGCTTACAAGTTTAGAACTCTAACCCGGAGGTCATTCAGGCTTCGAATTATTGATGCTAGTCCCCGAGTGTTCAGGATGCTTTTGTCTCTGTAGCCGGTTTGTGAACTTGATATTTCCTCATTGAGGGCTTGCGAGTTTGAAAATCAAACCTGGAGGTCATTCAGGCTTCGAATTGTTGACACCAGTCCCCGAGTGATTTTTGCTCTGGAGCCATTTTTCAAAAATACCGAGCTTCTTTGAAATGTGAAATTGGAAAACATTCTTTTGATTACTTGGTACAAGTATACATGTTTTTGCTATTACGGGCTCGGTTATTCCATACGGACACGGTTCTTTCGACCATTTGGCCTGGTATATTATCTTCCTATCAAGACCTCGTTTAGCACATCTTGGCTTCTCCTAGGAGGAGATCTTTCGGGGGGATGCCCCCAGTATTCGAGGTTGATTGTAAAGAAGACTTGAATACTAGTTGAGTCTTTCTTAGGTAGCATATATATATTGCCTCGTTAAAAACCTTGCCGGTAAAACCCTTCGTGGGATAAACCCGATCAAAGGGAAAAAGTGCAACATATGCTTTTTGGAACCTAAGATCTTCGAGTTGAAAAGTGCTTCGGCCGTTTCAATCAGATACCTGCACTCAGGTTAGTGTAAAATGTAATTGATAAAAGGAGATAGTCATATCTTAGTGTTGGCGGTGTTTCGAGCCCTGATATGTTTTAGTCACTTGTTATGAAGATGCGGTATGGTCTTCTGCTTCGTTGGTCGGGCTTAGCAGAAGATGTAGTTTTTTATTGCTATTTTATTGTTTGTTTATCCTTCAACTCCTCTGGTGGTGGGGTATTGGTGTTGGTATCACATCATGCATTGCGAACTTCTCTTTTGCGGCATGATGTTCCCCATAGATGGTTTTTATCCCATCCTTTGTTGGGAATTTCATTATTTGATGGAGGGTGGATAATACTGCTCTCATATAGTGTATCCACGGCCTCCCGAATAAGGAGTTGTATCTCATGTCTCTTTCGATGACATAGAATTTGGAATTTTGAGTTGCTCCGTCCACATTGACCAGGAGGGTGATTTCCTCTTTTGTTGTTTCGCTCTCCATGTTGAACGCATTGAGGACTTGAGAGGCGGGTACGATTTGGTCGAACAGCCCGAGCTTTTCTACCACCCTCGACCTGATAATATTGGGTGAGCTACCTGGATCTACAAGTACATGTTTAATTTGAAATGTATTTATAAGGAAAGAGATTACCAGTGCGTCGTTGTGAGGATGAGACAAGGTCTCGATGTCCTCATCACTGAATGTAAGTGCGTCCTCGGGTATGTAATCTCGAGTTCGTTTTTCTCTGGTGATGGATATTTTTGTTCTTCTAACCATGGGTTCTAGTGGAGCACGATGCCTCCCAAGATCACGTGGATGGCATGTTATGGATCATTTTTTTGTTCTTCTTGGTTGCTTTACTTTCTCGAAACTAATTTTTGGCTCGGTGCTGAGGAATTATCGGAGGTGACCCTTGTTGAGTAGTTGGTCTACTTCTTCCCAAAGTTGCCAGCAATCATTGCTCCTGTGACCGTGCATGTTGTGAAATTGGAACACTAAGTTATGGTTTCTTTGTGAAGGGTCTGATTGTACAAGCCTTGGCCACCTAGTGTCTCTGATTTACTGATGGAGAATACAATGTCTAAAACATCAACGTTGAAGTTGTATTCCAACAAGCGGGGTGCATCCGTTGGCCCTGTGTGCCTGTCAAATCCATCTGTGCTAACAAGTCCCCATGTATTCTGGTCTCGGTCCATCTTCTGGTTATTACAGGTATGTTGAGGCTTAAGGCGTTTCTTATATCTTCAGTGTATGGTTGGTATCTCTCTTTATTCGGCTTTGGCTCCTTTTCTGGAAGCCTGTTAGGATACATCGAGCCCGAGGGGGATCCTAGTTTGTCGTCTTTGACCCTTATCTTTGACTGGTATCGGTTGTGGACGTCTGACTAAGTCACGGCGGGATACTCGACTAGGTTCTGCTTCAGTGGCTTTAAAGCTACCAAGCTTCGCTCGTTCAAACCTTGAGTAAAGGCCTGCACCGCCCAGTCGTTAGAGACTGATGGTAGTTCCATTCATTCTATTTGAAAGTGAGATACGAACTCCCGCATCATCTCGTTCTCCCTTTTCTTGGCTTTGAAAAAGTTAGATTTCCTTGTAGCTATCTTAATGGCACCGACAAATTCCTTTATGAGAAAATCTGCCAGCATGGCAAATGAATCTATAGAGTTAGGAGCTAGGTTGTGATACCACATCATGTCCCCTTTAGAGAGTGTTTCCCTAAACTTCTTCAATAGAACGGATTCGATTTCATCGTGCCTCATGTCGTTGCCCTTCACTTCACAAGTGTAAGCAGTGACGTGCTCGTTGGGTCCGAGGTTCCATTATACTTCGGAAGGTCAGGCATTCTGAACTTCTTTGGAATGGGTTTCGGAGTAGCTTTCGGCGGGAATGGATTTTGTAAAAATTTCTTCGGGTCTATACCCTTTAGGACCGAGGGTGCGCACGTAATTTGGTCAACCCTAGAATTGTAGGTCTCTACCCTTTTATCGTTGGCTTCTATCTTTCTCTAACCCGACTCAGTCCTCTTTGTGAGGTCCTCGAGAATCTCTATGGGGGGGTCGTCTACCGACCCATTGTTACTTGATCTTTCAAGTACCATTTTCGAGGCTGCCGTGTTGGGAGGTTTCTCGTGACTTTGCAGCTGAGCAGCCGCCAACTATTGTGCTTGTAACATTTCAAAAATAACGTGAAGGCTAACCTTATGTTCTTCCTTATCCGGGTTTTTTGAGCTTCTTATTGGTCTCTTTGGTGTATTCTCCCGTTAGTGCGGGAGCTTATTTCGACGTGCTAGGCATCCCGTAAGACTGCATATGCAAGGATCGGCTCAGGCGCGCCTTCACGGTTTAGTGGTGCTGCGCCAATACCTGGAACAGATACACCATTCTCTCTGTTGTTCTCAAGACCGTTGTTTTCACATCTATTAACTGAGTTAGACATTTTGTCCTGAAATAGAAGATATTGGACAAGAAAAAATGTGAGAGATAACTTGCGTTATGGAGTAAACCAGCAAGAAAATAATCACTATTATTTTTATCCCCACGGTGGGCACCAGACGGTTTACCTTCAAAATGTTAATTACAAATAGATTTGATTTTATGGTTATAAAAATACATGATCTATTTTTATGCTAGTTGTTTAGGCAATAGATTCTAAGTAAAAGACTTGGAGACTAGATAAAAGCTTGAAAACAAGGTGATAACCAAACCGAATAGATGAGAATCAGTGCCTCGAGCTCGCTTATTCGGGCCTCGGGTTCGAGTACGATATCTTGCTAAGGGTAGTCGATGGGTGACTAACTGCTATGATAAAATCAATGATGGCTATAAATAGAACATAATGAATATAAGCGATAAATGAAGCAATAAGAGTAAGAGAATATGATAGGTTAGAGAACAGAGAGAATGTTCTTGCATTGAATATTGAATGCATGTCAGCCTGCCAACTCGCATCAAGTGCCTAGGGAACTACCCACTTTCTTACTATGACTATTGACACGCATTGTCCTGAGGTCGTTGTCGATAACTCTTGGGTGTTAATCTCGACCATAGTCTCGAGCCTATGGAAATATGCTTATGAAGCGTCATGGTTAACGTAAATTGGACCCTCGAATTTATATGTATACAAGAAGCATAAACTTACTTATAATACATAAAACCTAGCCCTGCTACGTCAAAAACTAGTCCTCCAATGCAGCTACAAGAAATAGAAAGAGAAATTAGCAAGCTGTCTGGGTTTTTCAGTACTAGGATCACGTCGTATCGCCCGAAATCACCTAGGGTTTGTGTGGGACTTTTTGGGAGAAGTTGCAGGGTTTATATATGAAGTTATTATTCTAAAATATGAATGAAAGAAAATTTTTAATTTAGTCCTTAAAAGTCCCTCTAGCCGCCCCTTTTTTGTGATTTATTTGGTCCTTTCTTTAAACAAGTAGGTGATACACCTACTTGTCACCTACTAATCTATGCGGTCTTGCAAAAACGTGAATATCTCTCTACTATAATATTATATTGACAAAATATGTTGGAAACTAGATTTGTAGATATTTAATTTGATAGGTAAATCATCCCTTAATTCTAAGTATATTGAGATAAAAGCTCAGCTACATTTGTCCTAAATTTTAGCATATTATGAGTGTGACTTGTGATGGCCTTTGCCAACTTTTGTTCCACAACTCGATTAACTTCTAAACGTAACACATGACAATCATACGACTGAAATAGTTTATAACATAACCTCCTTATCATGTTAAGCACCCTAGTCTCGTTCGAAAATACGGGTTCTAACATTCCCAACTTCTCTACTTTCAACGAAACTTTTTTTCTTTAATTCATTTAGCTTATAAGCCTTCCAACCATCTTGGTGTTTTTCATTCATGATTTAAAATATTTGTAACCTCCACGGTAATATTATTAACTTACTTTATGTACTTTCCAAGAGGATCTCATTTCTGAGCTTACATTAATTGACTTACGACGTACTTTTACACATGAAAATAAGGGGTATAATAGTTATTCCTTGTAAGATATAGCTAAGACCCCAATGCATCCCTTGAATGTACATTTCGATGCTAGATGTTTCACTAAATCTTTGTAGTTGAGGATTAAACTCCTCCAGCGGTTGATGAGGTCAGGCTCATTCTTTTGTTGATGAGCAATTGTAAGTTCGATCATGCTTACAATGTGTCTTGTGCAATAGATACGATTGAGAAACTCTTGCTCCAACTGCTCACAACTATCAATGGAACCAGATTCGAGATCTATGTACCAATCAAACAAACTATTTGACAAGATAATTGCCATACATTCCAGCATTGTTGAAAGTTTCAACAAAGTGCATTACATGTTATTCGGATTTCCCTTACCGTCGAATTGTTGCAACTTAGGAGGTTTATAACCAACATGCATCTTCTAGTTGTCAATTACTTGTGTATACGACTTTGTATGTGAGAGATAGTTTGGATGACTCAGGCTTATCTTTGATAGCCTCCATGATGAAGTCCTTTAATTTCTCAATGAGAATCAAACCTTCAGTGGAGACTTGGATATCCTTTGTTGTCGTTGCTTGCTTTTCGGATGAGTCTCCTTTCTCTTGTGATTTTAAAGATTTAAAGGTATATGTGTAGATTCTCCTTCTACTATGCTATCAAATTTATTTGTTACCTTAGAAAGTTTAGCATCTTGATCTTGCACGCGCTTTGACAAGCTTTCAACTAACAACAACAACTACTACTACTACCCAGTATAGTCCCACAAAGTGGGGTCTGGGGAGGGTAATATGTAGACGAGCCTTACCCCTACCCGAAAGGGCAAAGAGGATGTTTTCAATCGACCCTCGGCTCAATGAAGGAAATGAAAAACAAAAACAAAAGAGCATTATTAACTCCAGTAGAAATAGCGTAAATAATTATCTAAACATAAGAACCATAAATAAAATAGCATGCAATAATATCACACAGTAACTACCATAAATAACTACCATAAGGGAGACACACTCTAAAACACAAATAATCTATGGATAGTCCTGCCAAGCCTCACCCAACCCCGGGTGAGGAGTACAAAAAACTCTAGGAGCCCCTATCCTACAACCTTGATACTAGACCTCCAGACTTTCTGTCAAGGGTCATCTCCTCGGAAGCCCGCATTCTAGCCATGTCATGCCTAATCACCTCTTCCCAATACCTCTTAGGCCTCCCTCTGCCTCGACGAACGCCGACAATCGCCAGCAGCTCACAACTCCTCACCGGGGCATCAGGACTTCTCTTCTGCACATGCCCGAACCACCTTAGTGTCGCTTCTCGCATCTTCTCATCCACCGGGGCCACCCCCACCTTCTCTAGAATAACTTCATTCTTAGTCTTATCTAACCTGGTGAGCCCGTACATCCACCTGAGTATCCTTATCTTCGCAACCTTCATTCTCTGAACATGAGAGTTCTTCACTAGCCAGCACTCCGCCCCATACAACATTGCAGGTCTAACCACAGCTCTATAAAATTTCCCCTTGAGTTTCTGTGGAACTTTCTTGTCACACATGACTCCTGATGCAAGCCTCCACTTTGACCACGCCGCTCCTATACGATGAGTGACGTCCCCGTCAATCTCTCTGTCCCCCTGAATCACCGACCCAAGATATTTGACATTGTCCGTCTTGGCGATGACCTGAGATCCAATCATCACGTCCCTGCCTACTCCACTCGGCTCTGCGCTAAACTTGCACTCCACGTATTCAGTCTTAGATCTGCTTATTTTGAAACTCTTAGACTCGAGAGTCTATCTCCATACCTTTAACCTCTCAATAACACCGACCCTCGTCTCGTCTATCAAGACTATGTCATCAACAAATAGCATACACCAAGGCACATCCCCTTGAATATGTCGTGTTAGTGCATCCATCACCAAGGCAAACAAGAGAGGGATAAGCGCTGATCCTTGATGGAGCCCCGTAACCACTGGAAAATGGTCTGAGTCGCCACACACCATCCTAACCCTAGTCTTAGCTCCATCGTACATGTCTTTGATTACTCTGATGTAGGCTTCCAGCATGCTCTTCGCCTCCAAGCACCTCCATAGCACCTCCCTTGGTACCTTTTCATACGCCTTCTCCAAGTCGATAAGCACCATGTGCAGGTTCTTCTTCTTATCCCTGAACTGCTCCACCAGCCGCCTGACAATGTGGATAGCTTCTGTAGTAGAGCGACTCGGCATGAAACCGAACTGGTTCACAGATATAGATTTCATATCCCTCACCCTCGCCTCGATCACCCGCTCCCAGACCTTCACGGTGTGACTTATTCATTTGATACCCCTATAGTTGTTGCAGCACTGGATGTCCCCTTTGTTCTTGTACAAGGGCATCACTGTACTCCACCTCCACTCATCCGGCATCCTTTTGGTCCTTAAGATCGATTGAAAAACCTGGAGAGCCACTCCACTCCTGACCTACCCATGCACTTCCAGAACTCCACCGGGATCTCGTCAGGCCTGGTCGCTCGACCCCTACTCATCCTACGCAAAGCCCCCACGACCTCATCCACCCTAATGCGCCTGCAGTACCCAAGGTCTCTATGTTGCTCTGAATGCCCCAACTCCCCTAGCTCTATGTTACGATCCCCCTCCTCGTTAAGTAAGTCTCGAAAGTATGCCTGCTACCTCTGCTTGACTTGAGAATCCCCTATCAGAACTCTACCATCCTCGCCCTTGATGCACCTAACTTGGTCAAGATCACGTGCCTTCCTTTCCCTTGATTTAGCTAACCCGAATAACTTCCTATCCCCGCCACTCTCCCTTAGTTCCTCATACATGCGACCAAACGCCGCGCTATTAGCTTCCATAACCGCCAGCTTTGCTTCTTTCCTCACCACCTTGTAGATCTCCCTGTTCGCTCTCCATTCTTCCTCGCTTTTGCTCCCTTCCAACTTTGCAAACGCCGCCTTATTCACCTCCACCTTTCTCCGACTACATCGTTCCACCACCAGTCACCCTGATGTCTATCTGAATAGCCCTTGGCTACCCCGAGCATGTCCCGTTCTACCTCCCTAACCAATTTCGCCGTCTCTGACCACATAGCATCCGCTTCCCCAGAACTTCGCCAAGCTCCACCCTCAGCTAACCTCCTTTCCAACTCCTGTGCTTTCTCCTTAGTCAAAACACCCCATCTAATCTGCGGTTGTCCCCGAGCACCCCTCATCTTCCTCTTCACCCAGAGACCGACATCAATCACTAAGAGTCTATGAAGAGTCGAAAGGGACTCTCCCGGAATAACCTTGCAGTCCTTGCACATACCCCTATCGCTCTTTCTGAGGTGAAGGTAATCAATCTGAGTCCTCACCGCCGAACTCTTGAAGGTGAACAAATGATCCTCCCTCTTCTGTCGAGTTCATAATCAGAAGCTCGGAAGCCCTAGCGATATCAAGCAGTGACGTGCCTCCTCCGTTCCTAACCCCAAAACCGAAGCCACCGTGCACCTCACCATAACCACCAGCATCAGTCCTAATATGACCATTAAAGTCTCCTCCAATAACTAGCTTCTCAAATTGGGGAATACTACTCACCAAATCATCCAAGCCCTCCCAAAAGCGCCTCTTAGCCTCCTCGTGTAAGCCCGTTTGCGGCGCGTAAGCGCTGATGACATTGAGGACGCAACCCCCAATAACCAACTTAATAGATATTAACCTATCATTCACTCGCCTAACCTCGACCACGGACTCCCTTAGATCCCTATCTACCAAGATGCCCACTCCATTCATACCTCTCACGACCCCAGAATACCACAGCTTAAACCCATCTACATTCCTCGCCTTCGTCCCTTTCCACCTAGTCTCCTAGACACATGCTATGTTAACCCTCCTCTTCTAAAGAACCTTTGCCAACTCAATGGATTTACCCGTCAGAGTGCCTATATTCCACGACCCAATCCTTAATCTATGAGCGTCCGCTACCCTCTTCCCACCCTTACCTCCCGTCCTACCCGCAAGACCACTCCCTGCCCCCTATTCACCCCCGGCCTCGCCCCCACCCCCCGAGGACATGACCTTACACTATCTTCCCTGCCGCGGCCACTATCCCTCCAACCGACTATGGAGAATAGTGACGCACACACGCACTACAGCGGAACACGCAAAAAGATGCAAACTAGATAGCAACAGAGTAAACCTCAAACGGAATGCTAGCTAAAATACGTAAAAAGGTGTACAAAGTAAACAAGAGAGCGGGTGGTACCAACTCCCGGTGGAAAAACCTGAAAGTAGGCTTTGATGCGCCCAAGGTGAACTGCTATCGACTCTTGAACGTCCCGGCCGGTGTTTTTTAGCTCTTCACTCCCAAACGCCGCAAACTGGCCTCGCCGCCGCGACTAGTACCTAGTGCAAGTTTTCCTGAAGCTTATCGGAACGTGCTGTTCTGTTGCGTCCTACCGAAAGTTTGAACGTGTAGTCGCTGGAAGTACTGTAGCTTGCCGGAAATCCTCGCCGGAAAAAGAGGGGACCTGTCCAAGAAAACAGAACACCCACACACCCACCCACAAAAAGCAGAAGAGAGAATAGGAAGAAAGTGCATGGGTCTCCAGAAGAATCGCCGGCGAAAAGCAAGAATTCAAAAAACCTAGAAAACTCGAGACGAAACAAGCTTCAGATAGCCAAATAAAGGCTAAGTCGGACAGACTTGTGCAGTATAGCAGCAACAAAAAATCAGTAGGTTAAAGTTCGCGTTGAAGCTATTTTCTTATAAGAACAGGAAAGCTTACTAATGGGGGAGCTAAAGCAGATCAGGAGAGGACGATAAAAAACAAAGCAGTTAGGAAAAATATAATGAATTTACTGTACCGAATCTAAAGTATACCAACAGAAAGCAATTTCATAAAAAAACACAAATCGGCTAGGAGATGAATTGACCAAATGCTTAGTTCTGAAACTTATGCAATATTAAAATAAGATGGTTTATGCAAACTTATTGTTTTGTGCTTAATTAACAATTAGATGCGAGAATAACAAAAACAGAAATCAAGCGAATCTCCAAAGCTAAGCAGGGACCCAATCATTTAATCATTTACTAGAAGCATAATACAAAGAATTTTCAAACTAACCTGGGTGAACAAAGAAAAACTTGAATGAATCGATTAAATGAAGTAGCCAACACCACACAGAGCTCAACAAATTCAGAAGTAGTAAAAATAGCAGAATCGAGCAACGACTGGACAGGAGCCGGCGGCATTGATTTGCCGGTGAGTTGCCGGAGAAATGATTGTTACCGTTGTGAGATGCAGCGTTCGAGGAGGTTTGAAGAATGATATAGATCATTATCGGGATAGATTTTAGAGGTCACATTAATGGAGACTAGAGTAGATCCAACGCTCAAGTCATTATCATCGACTTGCACGAAAGGTTTTTTGGACTTAGATAAACTAAGTTGGGAAAAAAACTTTTCAATCCTTTTGGCTGCGTCATTTCTTTTTTGCATCATGCTTGTAGAGTAACTTGATCTTTTTGAGGATGAAGATACAAAAATAGATTTGATGCGGACGACGCTTGGAGTTTTTGTTATCCTAAAGAGTTTGCTTTGCTCCTTGTAACCGAACCCAGCTTCCTAAGGAAACATCGAGGATGCATTTCACATTAGCATAGAACTTATAATTAGCACCCTTAGTGAAAGTCGATCTGGAGTTGATTTTCTATGAAGCCATTACGATGTTCTTGGACTTCGGTGATTAAAAAGTTGAGTGAGAGGCAGAGATTGTCCTATTAGGCGTACCAAAATTTGTAGACAATAAAATTGGGTTAAGAAAATAAAATCAAGATCGAAAAAATATTGCAATAATTGTAGTATTTGTTTTTGAAAAATATGAGTATTTCTATATTTATAATTACTCTCGCTCTTCTTTTCTGATCTAAATTCAAGAGCATTTGAGCATGATTTTGAATTTATGCTTATTTTCACGAACGATGATCTTGAATTTAACTAGCACGAATTTTGATTTGAACTCATCTCCTTGAACCTTGATTTGTTCTTCATTCTTGAGCATGAAATTGATACCATGGACTTGAACTTGATTGTTTGAAGCTTGAAGCTTGTAGAGAAATTTGCGGCATTTTATCCATGAGCTCTCTCTGGCTTCTTGTTATGATTTCTGGTGTCTTTTCTGAGTTTGAAGACCTCTATTTATAATTATGGAAGAGATGAGTTGAGTTATGATAAGAATAAAGTTTTTTGGCCAATCAGATTGGCCAGAACATGTCACTTGTATGCTTGGTGCACTTTCATTGGCCTTTGATTTGTCCTAGCGTGCCTTCTCATTTTTGACACGCAACATACTTCTATTGGCTCTTTTGTTTAACTTGGTGTGTCATGTCATTTGACGTATGACACCAAATTGGGCCTCTAGAAAGATGATATTTTGGGCTTAATGAGGTGGACTCATTACTTGTAGTCCCAATCAAATGGGCTAGCCCAATAGAGTCACACTTATTTATTATATCCATACATATTGGACTTATCCAATTATATTAGTCCAATAAATTTAAATTAATATGTGTTGAATTTAGAATATAGTCCAAAATTATTTTATGAATTTAATTTTAATAAAATTTATATGTCTACACTAGGCATAGCTATAATTTTGCTAATTACATTCCGTACTTACTAATTGTTTGCCATGGGATGTATGTTGTTATATTCAATTCAGCTATATACGCTATATTCAATTAAGTTATATACACCATATTCAATTTGGATGTATTCGTTCTTATATTTTACAATACATTCAATTTTACTGTATTGAATTTAGTTGTATTCAAAAATAAAAAATCAAAAAATAGGGACTATAGTGCTCTATTTAGTTCGGCTATATAGATTGTATTCATTTTTTATTATTTGTAATCAATTTCATTGTATTCAAATCGATTGTAAAAAAGAACAAACTAACAAAAATAATGATATTTGGTTGTATTGAATTCACTATATTCATTCATAGTTACTTTTACATTGTATTTAATTCGGTTGTATGAAATAACAAAAAAATCAAAATACAAGAATCTGCCGTGAAAAATAACCTTTGAAATACATAAGTACATACGAAAAGTACAGAAGAGTAGGAATCACACATGATTACGCCTTCATTAAATCATCATCAAACTTTGACCCAAACCCTCCAAAATCACAGTTGGATCGGTTCGGTTCTCTCAGTAGATGTTATACAAAATATTCAGTGCATTTCTCTTGTAAATCTAAATCATAGGGTTTGAGAGGTTTATTCTTGCTTGTATATGACAGACATAGAGGAATCGACTTGTCGATGGTGAAGAGAGAGGGAAAAAAAGGAAAAGTTTGAGGGAGAAAGAGAGGAGGTTGAGGGAAAAGGTAAGGAATGAGTTACATATATTTATACATTGCTATAAAATATAAAAGGTAGCTATGAATAATAATATTTTAAAAGTATTTTGGTTTATAATAAGGAGGATGCATTATTAGCTATAGCATATAAAATTTATAAAAATATAATACTCCTTCTATTTCAATTAATGTATCTTACTTTTCTTTTAGTCTACTTTTTTTTCGAAAAAAATGATTCATTCTATAATTAATAAACTCATTAACTCCAATAACCACATGACATATATATGACCATAAGATTCAAGTATATTATACATATTTTCTAGTTTTCATGAATAATTGAATTCAATAATTTAATTTAATTTTTGTTAAAGGATATTGAAAAAAAAGGAATATTGTTAAGGATAATTTTATGCATGCAGTTTGAAGTAACCGAGATTACATTGTGTGATTATCGGAGCCTCCACTTCTCTCCAGCATCCACTAATGTCTACGTTTCTCCCAATCAAAAGTCACTGTATTTTCTCTTCTCACACGCATTTCAGGAACCCCCCAATTAGAACCTGTCCTGCTCCATCCCTTTTGCCCCAGACTAGCTTTTCAAGATTCAGTGATGGACCCAGATACCGCTATTGCGTTCTCGCCAAAGCCGAAGACAAAGCCAGAGAAATTTCGGAGCGGCAGCTTGAGGTTTAGTTCGCTGCCTGGTTTTATCAATTCAGTATTTTTTATACTGAGGAATTCGTTGGATTAAATTTCTGAATTGCTTTATGTTTGTGTATAATGATGCTTAAGGACCATATCTTGTGTTGGAATGAAATGGGGTTGAATAGAGAAAAATGGTTATAAAGGATAATGCAGTATATCACAATTAGTTTAGTGATTAAGGTGCATGTAGAGAAAATTTAATTTTTTAAGGCACCCATTTTTCGAATTGGAATGAAATGAAGTTGAATAGAGCAGAATGATTCATAGAGAATTCATATAGTCGACCCTAAACAGTGTAGATAGAGGCATAGGTGGTTCGTACAGAAAACCACTTGTCTTAACCCTTTATTTAGTAATGGAATGAAGTGAGATTGAATAAAGTAGAACGGTTATAGAAAATTCATATATCTGACTATTTAGAGAATCCATTATTTAGTATTGGAATAAATGGAGCTGAATATTTATATTACAAAATGTTTACGAAGGACTCCTATAGTCAATCCCGACTAGTTTGGGAATGAGGTGTAATTGATTCATATAGAGAACCCATTATTTAGTATTGGAATGAAATGGGGCTGAATAATGCAAAATAGTTAAAGAGGGTTCATTTAACTCATTAACCTCCATCTAGTTTGAGATTAAGGCATAGTCGAGTTGTATATAGAACCTTTGGTTGTAGGGAAATCATTATGTCTAGTCTTGGAGAATCCATTATTTTATATTGGATAAAATGGGATTGACTGGAGGGGAATGATTGTACTTGATTCATATAGCCATGTCTTAACTAGTTTAGGATCAAGACGTAGTTGATTCGTAATTTTGGAGAATCCTTATCAAGTAGCGTGATGAAGTTGGGTTAAATTGCGGAAATGATTCCAGATGAATCATACAGTTGATTCCAACTAGATTGAGATTGAGGCTGAATTGATTTTCTGTTGGATTTTTGTTGATAATGAAGCAGCTGTTTTACATTGGCTAGATTCTTGGAAATACTCTGATGGTCTCTTTGGAACCAGATGGATTTTACAAGGGTTAATATTATGCTAAGTTAGGAATTCAAGCTCCTTTTTGCTTTTCTTATCTGATTTATGATATGTCATACATGTGTTAGTCTCCATCTCATCGAGTTATGTATTTTTCTAATTTTAAGTATTTAGCCCAATTCCTTATCATATATTTCTCACTTCTTAGTCAATAACTTGATTATAGCTTCCACAACTGTTTGTAATTTAGAGAATGGATTAGTATATTACTAGCATAATAGAACTTTAGGTCTCAGGACCTTATGCATTTGATGAACTTAACAGCACTAAGGTTGAGGCCTCAAGAGTGAGTAAGTTGTTAGGTTATATATATATATATATATATAATAACAGTAAACTACTTTTGGACAGGACCTCATGCATTTCATGAACTTTAGTAGCCATTAAGCTTCCGTGTGAAAGTAGGTTGTCTCAGGTTCACTTCCATAATATGGATGGACAGCCTGTAACTGTACTTTGTTCTTCTAACAGTATATTTGCATTTATCCATCCGTTAGTGGTGTGAATAGTAGTTCCATCTCTAATTATTATAGCAAAAGAAGACAAAAGACAACTAAAGAAAAGTGCAGTGGCTTGTACTTTCACTTTACTAAGTGTTAGGTTTGCTTCAGGAACTAACAACTTCATCAGGAACATGTGATCCTTTATGTTCAGTTGATGAAACGAGCTCACAAGAATTTGAAGCTACTTACCAGCCAAAGACAGATTTACTGAAGGCCTTTGCAATTCTTGCCGCGGCTGTCACTGGTACAGTAGCAATAAATCAATCTTGGGTGACTGCAAATCAGGTGTTTTAACATGAGCCTGATTATCTTTTTTCAAGGCATACTAATGAATTATCCTTCCAAAATTTCATTTGGTTGATCAATTGTCATGATTCAGGATATTGCCATGGCGTTGTTGTTTGGATTAGGATATATGGGCATCATATTTGAAGAGTCTCTTGCATTCAACAAAAGTGGAGTAGGGCTTCTGATGGCTGTGAGTTTATGGACCATTAGAAGCATTGGGGTAAGACTTTCATCACTTTTTGAAACCACAGATGATCTTTAGTTGAGATTACTTTCGTTTAGGCTATGTTGACTATTGAATGTTTGATAGTGTGAAAGTAAGCCGGACCAGTAATAGGAAGTTTTTTCAGTCAAAGCAACTTATTGCACCTACTTTTAGTCCTTTAATGCTCTTTATGAAGGCTTACATTAAGTGAAACTTCTTTTGGAATTATCTTGTTGCTCTGATCGTAAGCAACCTCCACTTCCAACCAAAATGTTGTGATGTGAGTTCGAGTCTCCCCAAGAGCAAGGTGGGACGTTCTTGGAGGGAAGGATGCCGAGGGTCTATTTGGAAACATCTCTCTACCCTAGGGTAGGGGTAAGGTCTGCGTACACATTACCCTCGCCAGACCCCACTAAGTGGGATTATATTGGGTTGTTGTTGTTGTTTTCTTCATCTTAATGTTCTAGCTTTACTACTGCTAAACTGTTGATCTGGTTTTGAATTGGAGTGCTGCTTTATTATGAGCATACTGTGAGAGTTAGCACGGGAAAGGAATATTATTGATTTAACTATAATACGACGAGCCCTCTTTATAACTATACACAATGCATGTTCTACTCCTATTGCACGTGGGGCTAGGATTATTTACATAATTATTTAACACACCCCCTCAAGTCGGTGCACACAAATCATATGTACCGAGCTTGTTACATATGTAACTCATACGAGGACCAGTGAGAGACTTGGTGAAAATATCTGCAAGCTAATTATTCGACTTCACAAACTGTGTAGCAATATCTCATGAGAGTTTCTTTTCTTTGATAAATTGACAGTCAATCTCAATGTGTTTTGTTCTCTCATGGAACACCGGATTTGATGCAATATGAAGGGCAATTTGATACCACACACAAGTTCCATCTGGCTAATCTCACAAAATTTTAACTCCTTGAGCAATTGTTTGTTCCGAACTAGCTCAAATATTGCGATAGCCATTGCTCAATATTCTGCTTCTACACTATACCAAGAAACCACATTATGTTTCTTGCTTTTCTAAGACACCAAATTATCTCTTACTAAAACACTATACCCAGACTTAGAACTTCTATCATAAGGTGATCCTGCCCAATCAACATCAGAGTATCCAATGATTTGCTCATGCCCTCAATCCTTGAACAATAATCCTTTGCCTAGGGCTGATTTTATATACCGAAGAATACGGACAACTACATCCCAATGGCTATCACTAAGAGAATTCATAAACTGGCTCACAAGACTCACGGGAAAGGAAATGTCAGATCTAGTCATTGTGAGGTAATTTAACTTACCAACCAGCAACCTATATCTTGTAGAATCATTGGCTCCCATATCTTGGCAGAAGTTTAGAATTCGAATCCATAAGAGTGTCAACCAGTATATAGCCTGTCATTCATCTCTCCTCAAGAATGTCTAAGGTATACTTTCATTGTGAAATCACAATACATGACCTAGAATGAGTGACCTCACTACCTAGAAAATATTTTAATTTGCCAAATCGTAAATTTAAAAGTGCTGAAAGAGATGTTGTTTCAACTTAGTAATATCATCCCGATCATTGTCGATAATAACAATATCGTCAACATAAACCACTAAATAAATACAGAGATTTGAAGCATAATACCGATAAAATACAAAGTGATCATCTTCAATACGAGTCTTGCCAAACTCCTAAATAATTACGTTGAACCTACTAAACCTTACTCGAGGAGACTTCCTTAGACTATGGAGTGACGACGCAACTGACATACAAGACCACTAGACTCCCCTGAGCAACAATACCAGGTGGTTTCTCCATATAAATTTAATCCTCAAAGTCACCGTGAAGAAAATCATTCTTAATGTCCAACTAATAGATCGGCTAATGGCGAATAACATCCATGGATAGAAAAAGGCGGATTTGTGCTTTTTTAGTCACATGAGACAAAGTATCACTGTAATCTAGCCCAAATATTTGAGTATACCCTTTAGCAACAAGGCAGGCCTTAAGTCGATCAACCTGGGTATTTGGATCAACTTTGACCGCATAAACCCAATAACAACCAACAATAGATTTATGTGAGGGAAGAGGAATAAGCTCCCAAATACCACTCGCATGTAAAGCTGACATCTCGTTAATTATAGCTTATCTCTATCCTAGATGAGATAATGCTTCATCTGTATGCTTAGGGATAAAATAAAGGACAAAGATGATAGAAACGCTGTAATGGAGTGATGACAGATGACGATAACTTAAATGGACATATTATGAATTAGGATTAAATGTGGATCAAATACCTTTTCGAAGTACAATCAGTGGACTAGGAGGAGACAAATCTGCAGTAGGATCAGGGTCTTGTACCTGATATGAATCAGCGGAGCCCAATGCTGGATGCGGATGATGACGATAAGTCAAAGAGTTGTGTTTCTACAGTTGAGAATGTTGGAGGAGCAGTAGTAGATTCTGTAAAATTGATATGGGTAAGACTTCTGTGGCTGGGGATATAAGATGAGCAATATTAGACTCCTCAAAAGTTGGTATAGATAAGACCTCAAATTTATCAATATGGTCAGAAGAGGTAAAGTCGAGACGGACTCAGAAAGACATCAACTAACACAACATACCTTCGAAGATAAGGTGAGTAGCAATAATATCCCTTCTGCAGAGAATAACCAATGAAGACTCACTTGAGAGCACAAGGAGCTAACTTATTTTCCCTAGGGGCTAAGTTATGAACGAAACATGTGATTCCAAAAATACGAGGGTGAAGACAGTATACGGGTGACTGAGGAAACAATACTGAATGCGGCACTTAATTCTGGATGGAAGAGAAGGCATCTGATTAATCAAGTTATTACTAGCCTTGAGAACTGCATCGCCCTAAAAGCGTAGTGGAGCATGGGACTGAATGAGAAGTGTGCGAGCAGCTGTGTTGCTCAGACTCTCTGAAAATGTTGCCGGGTGCATGTCGGATCCTCCAAAAGTAGTTTATTTTTGAAGGATCCGACACGGATGCGACAACATTTTGGAGAGTCCGCGCATTATATGTGAGTAGTCTCAATGAGGTGCCTATTCTTTCTATTTGCAAGCCTATTTCTGCTGAGGAGATAAGGACAAGACGTCTGATGAATAATTCTGAAGTCATAAACTGTTGAAACTAAGAGGATAAATATTCTAAGGCATTATCAGTGAAAAAATTAGGATAAAGCCCAAGAGTTGGAGGGGCGGTTGTTGGCTATGGGAGCTTGGAGGAGCACTGGTCAAGCGAGCACTATGTGGTCAGCGACAGCAGACTGTATAAGGGAGGCTGCGAGAGGTGTTAGGGGTCTCGACGGGCTTTTCTGGTGGACTTAATGGAGACTGGTGGTGGAATGAAGTGCTCCAAGGTAAAGTGAAAGCGAAGAAGGCAGCATACCTGAAGTTAATGGGGAGCATAGGTGAGGAGTAGAGGCGAGCATGCATGGAGAGGTATAAGGTAGCTAGGAAGGAAGCTAAGATGGCGGTCACGGAGGCTAAGACAATGGCTTATGGTCGTACGTAAGAGGAACTGGGAAAAAGGTGGGGACAAGAAGTTATTCCGGCTGGCCAAGTTGAGAGTGAGGAAGGCTTGGGATTTGGACTGAGTGAGATGCATCAAAGACAAAGATGTTAGAATATTGATGGAAGATGCCTAGATTAAGAGGAGATGACAAACTTAGATGGAGTTTGGCTAAGCTTATAAGCTGGTCAAACAGGCTTATAAGTATTTTTTGGCTTATCTACGCGTTTGGTAAAATTAAAATTGCATATAAGTTAAGTGCTTATAAGCCAGAAATAAGCTAAAAGTCATAAGTTGGTCTCCCCCAACTTATCAAATTTCAGCTTATAAGCACTTTAAGTTTGACCGAAATATTTACTATTCTATCGCTAAAATACTTCTTTTTAAAACAAAACTCTTCATATACCCAGTTTTTCAATTGCTTATTATTAATTTCAGCACTTTCATCCAAACTTGTAACTACTTATCTTTTAAATAAGCTTTAGCACTTAAAAGTATTTTTGAGCACCTAATGCTTATAACCTACTCTAAATCAGCTAAGCCAAACGGACTCTTACTTTTACAAACTTCTGAACGAACAAGGGGATCAGAATATTGTGTTAGGCAAATTGGAGCATTCCGAGAGTCACCGAGGCTTTGGGTACTGCAGGCATATCGAGGTTGAGGAGGTCGTAGGAGTTATGCGTAAGATGAGTAGGGGTAGAGCGACCGGGCCAGACGAGATTTCGGTCGTAGGAGTTATGCGTAAGATGTGGGGAGAGCAAGTTTGGAGTGGTTGACTGTGTTGTTTAATGTTATTTTTAAGGTGAAGAGGATGCTAGATGAGTGGAGGTGGAGTACAATAGTTCCATTATATAAGAACAAAGGTGATATCTAGAGTTGTAACAATTATAGAGGTATCAAATTACTGAGTCATACCATGAAAGTGTAGGAGAGAGTGGTTGAAGTGAGGGTGAGGATGATAGTGTCTATATCCGACAACCAATTGTGGTTCATGCCAAGTCGTTCTACTATAAAAGCTATACACATTGTTAGGAGGTTGGTGGAACTGTACAGAGAGAGGAAGAAGGATCTGCACATGGTGTTCATTGATCTAGAGAAAGCGTATGACAAGGTTTCTAGAGAAGTGCTTGGAGGCAAAAGGTGTGTCGGTTCCCTATATTATGGCGATTAAGGACATGTATGATGGGGCTAAGACTCGGGTTAGGATAGTAGGAGGCAACTCTGAGCATTTTCCGGTTGTAATTGGGTTACACCAAGGTTTTGCGCTTAGTCCGTTCTTATTTGCCTTGGTGATAGACGCGTTAACACACTATATTCAAGGGGAGGTGCCATGGTGCATGCTATTCGCCGATGATATAGTTCTGATTGATGACTCGCGAGCGGGTGTTATCGAGAGGCTGGAGGTTTTGAGACATGCCATTGAGTCTAAGGGTTTCAAGCTGAGCAGGACGAAGATGGAATACCTGGAGTGTAAGTTCAACGTTATGTCAGGCGAAGTGGACGTGGATGTGAGACTTGAATTATAGGTCATCCCAAGTAGAGGCAGCTTCAAGTACCTTGGATTAGTTATCCGGGGGGAAGGGGAGATCAACGAGGATGTCACACACCCTATTGGGGTAGGATAGATGAAACGAATGTTAGCATTTGGAGTCTTATGCTATAAGAGAGTGCCACTGATGCTTAACGGTAAGTTCTATAAAGCGGTGGTTAGACTAGCTATGATGTAGGGCCGAACAGTTTGTTTTCCTTTCCTGTCCAGTATTTTCAATCCAAGTCGAAATAGGTATGAGTCTGAGTGTTGGCTTGTCAAGGACTCGCATATGCAAAAAATGAAAGTGGCAGAAATGAGGATGTTGAGGTGGATGTGCGGGCACACTAGGATGGATAAGATTAGGAATGATGATATTCGAGAGAAAGTACACGTGGCTCCCATTAATGGCAAGATACGGGAAGCAAGATGGTTTAGGCATGTTCAGATGAGAAGCCTAGATGCTCCAGTAAGGAGGTTTGAGCGGCTGGTTGTGGAGGGCACGAGAAGAGGTAGAGGGCGGCCTAAGAAGTACTAGGGAGAGGTGATCAGGCAGGATATGGCGATGCTTCAAATTTCCAAGGACATGACACTTGATAGGAGATGTCGAGTATTACGGTTGTAGGTTAGGAGGTAGTTGAGTCTTACCTTACTTCGTGCCCTTGTGAGACTAGTCTAGTAGGGTTTTTGTCTAAGATAGCTAGTAGCAATGTTGTGTCTTACTATTTCACTTTTCAGTGCATGACCTATTTAATAGTTATCGCTTTTGCTTTGTATCTTTCTTCCAGATTTTATGTTGTTTCTATTTTACTTATGATTTTCATGATGATACTAATATTTTCTCCTTTTGTCTTTTTGTTTTCTTGAGCCAAGGGTCTTTCGGAAATAGCCTCTCTACTCCTTCAGAGTAAGGGTAAGGTCTGCGTACACACTACTATCCCGGATCCCACTGAGTTGTTGTTGTCATCACTGAAAAAACTTCGAATAGAAACACCAAATTGAGTTTTTATTTCAGTACAAAAACTCTAGAATATAAAAAACAACTCAGAACGATCTTTTATTAAGAAAGGCCTAGTACATCTTGATTAATCTTTAGTGGAAATAACAAAATATTGAAATCCTAAAGTTGAACCGACTCTACTAAGAACCATATATCAGAATGAACTAAAGAGAAAACAGACTTTGCATGACTCTAAACACTACGAGGAAAGGTGGCTCGGGTATGTTTTCTAAGCTGACACGACCCACAATCTAATTAACAGCAACAGAAGTATCAGTTTGAGCAATCGAGGATACTTGTGGAGATGTCTACTTGCTCGATAGAACACATTATATTCCCTTTTAGATAAAGAAAACCTTTATCTAAAAGATTTTACCTGTAGTTTCGGTATGAGCAACATGAGCATTTTTGGGTAGTCGACCATGTAAAGAATAGCAAGCTTCATGAGTACGTCCAAAACAACCCCCTCCTCGTTTATTCTCCATAGTCTGAGATGCCCGATTTTTCATTGTGTGAGATGTGAGAACAGAGGAGTCAGTTGTCTATGGTGAGATCACCGTGTGACTAGCAATGCAACAAGACAAAGTAATCGAGAGAATAATTCGTAAATTGTAGGAACAATCTGGCTAGCCAAATTCTAGTCACGTAGTGAATCCAGGTCATTAGGAAGTTCAGCGAGGGTAAGAACGAGAAAAATCTTCTATTGTTGCTCTTGTTGTTTTTTAATACTTGCATCAACTTCTCAAATTTATCCATGATTTCCTGTTCTTGTGCCAAGTAAGTAGACATCTAATTCCTGCTTCTTTAAATTTGTCATCCGCAATATCACATCATAGAAACGAGATATGTCATTAGTGTATAAAGTGTGAGCCTTTTCTCAAACTAAATGACATGTCTGGAATGGACAAAACAAGGGCATCAACCTGGAATCAATAGATCGCCATAAAATACTATATAATTGAGCATTGATCTTCTCCCAAAGTGCTTTGGTCTTTTCATGATTCATCTTCCTCACTAGCCTTTTTGGTTAAGTGGTCTTGAACACCTTGGTCATTGCACCACAACTCGACATGGGAAGATCGAGCTAAATAGTTTGAGCTTCTCATTAAGGGCTTTGTAGTAATCATGAAGCTTGAATTTCCAGCACCTATGTTTTTAGAACCAAAAAATATCAAATCCGAGAGACATACTTGTTCTAATAAATAATCCTCAAATAGACTAAATTCTAACTGAGATTGACTGAAAGTGGCCTTAAAACAATTAGTACGTCGGAACCCTAGACTGACTGTTCAAAAAATTTTTACTCGGAATTGCATGGAGACCTCACTGCAAAAAGAAAATCTAGTCGAAATCTTGCCGGAGATGCTCACATGCGTCGGCGCATTAGACAGACGCACCGCCAGATTCATAGATCTGAGGGGCATATGGAGGCGCGTGGAGGGGACTTTGCCGGAGAAACTTACTGGGGTTTGGCTGCCTCTTATATCGGAACCCTTTGGTGGTGCTGGATTTTTCACAACACTAATGCAAATCAGCCATAAAAACGTCGCCAGAATTGAAGCACAACGACTATTTTGGTTGGCTTTTCTTTCCTGGATATTTCTCATTGCCGCTTTGATACCATGTAAGAATTAGCATGGTAAAAGAATATTGTTGATTTAACTATAATACACTGTGCCCTATTTATAACTATACCGAATACATATTCTACTCCTATTTCATATGGGACTAGGATTATTTAGCTATCTAACACATATTACTTTTTAACTTGTATGCACTGTGGTGCTCCTCCTCCTTCCGCTAAGACACGAGGAAAACAAAATTTACAATTACAACTGGAAGGTCCAGTGCACCTACTAATTCCTCCAAATGTGGATCCTATTTAGACCATCAAAATATTAAATGGAAAAGAGTTCATTTTGTTTTATATATCTTAGAATATTATATAACTTGGCAAGTTAATGGGGCATGTTCTACACTTTTCAACAAGTAAACAAATCAACATCTCCCAAATAATAGATGGTTTCAAGTTTCAACACACAGCTATTTTCTAGTCTATGCTATCAGCTGTGCCATTAATAACACCACAGTGTTCAATGGAAAATGCATGTGGTGAAGTATCTTAGCAATCAGGTACACCCTGTCCAAAGTGGGTCGCTAATCTGTCTGTATTCTTTCTATTACACTTAAAATTGTTTTCTATACTCGTGCTATGATCTTACTTATTTACATTTTCGGTAGGAATAATATGTCTATAGACATCGTTATAAACTAAGCTGCATCTCTGATCATTCACATGATAGGATTAAATAATTTTTTTTTCCGTTAACACCCAAATAATGTGGTGCAAGATGAAAACTATTGGTGAACTCTGAATAAAAGTTTTCATCCATAATGTGGAAAAGTAGCTTTACCAAACATTTTATTTTTATGATGAAATTTTGCCAGCGTCTGTGAAATAAGATGATAATCATAGAGATTGAATGATCATCGAAACAAGCCCTTAGGGATTGGCCTGGGGGAAATTGACTTGAGCTTTGGGGTGTGCTCTCTTTCAAGGTCTCAAATTCGAAACCCACTGGGTGCAAACAATTTCTGAGGACCATCGGACTGGGTAAAACCTGAATTAACCGTGATGCACTTGCGGGAAACTCAAGGGCCTGTGCACCCCCGGTATTAGTCGGGGTTCTTAGAGACTCGGATATCCGGTGCAAATAAAAAAAAACACACACACAAGCCCTAGGATGTTTTTCTTGTTAACAATAATGGAATTTAGAGCGAAGATGTCTTTTTATGTTCCTTCCAAGTGTTGTTTGACATTTTTACACTCTTTTATGTGCTTGGCAGGCTCCTTCAAATGACATAGCTCTTTCAGAATTGTCACATGCAACTGCTGAAGTTAGTGAAATAGTGTTCTTTTTACTTGGTGCGATGACCATTGTTGAGATAGTTGATGCTCATCAGGGATTTAAGCTTGTTACTGACAACATCACTACTCGCAAGCCAAAAACTCTGCTTTGGGTGGTTAGTGCTTCATTAATGTTTTCTGTTCCAAATCACTCTTCGGCTCTGTTTAGCTAAGCAGTTCTTTGTTCTTTTCTCTGAATCTGGAGATTCTGTAATATCTTGCTTTTGGTCTAACAAACACAGATACTGGTCTCATTTTTCATAAATTCATTATTTTATTCACTGTACAGTTGTACTCTTCAAATTACTGTGATAATTACCCTTCAAAATAATATGATAATTTAAGTAACTCCTCGTAAATTGAAGAATTATCAGAATAAGAAGGATTAATATAAGTGGATGATGACAGAAGGTCCACTTTCCCTACCGATTTAGGAATCTATTGAGGCCCATGTTTTGTCGCAACATATTCAGTCATAATACTCTTTTTGTAAAATGCATGTGCTGTGGGGGGAAGTCTTCATGCTAGAGAGTTATGCATCTACCATTTTCTTCTGTTGGAAAGTCTTCCTTTAGGAATTGACAATTCTCAAAATAAGAAATACTCATTGTTTCTTCAATACAGAGATAAGAGATGCAAAGTTCTCTTGGAGAGGGTTTTCTATTAATTGATGGATCTTAATAGTCTTTATTGTACGTATTTCACATATAATTTGGCTTCCAAGTTCCTTTCAATCGTAACGGTTCTTAGTAGTCTACGTTGTGAGTATTTAATTTAAATTTGATATCACTCCTTGATATTTTAGGATTCTATGATGCACAGCAGACTGAGGGTAGCATAATTGTCCTTATTAGATGAAGTACATGACGTACATAGACGAATTACACACTAAACGCCAACCATGAAAACAACTGAGTCAATAATATGAAATACCTGAGAGTTCAGACTGTTTCAACATTTTCGTATGCTGCTTGTTTTCTTCTGTTATTAACTTTCTGATGTGCTTAATGTTTAGTTGGTAATTTCAGGTAGGTTTTGTGACTTTCTTCCTTAGTGCAATCCTGGATAACCTGACTTCTACTATAGTGATGGTCTCCTTACTGAGGAAACTGGCACCACCTTCAGAATACCGAAAGTAAGTATGAGCATCTTTGAGCCTCATCTGTACAACCTTCTAATAGGAGCTAAGATACTATGGTTTTTGCCTCTATTCTTGCTCTCATACATCATCTAAAGTTCTAATTTGATCTTGGAAATATGCACGATTGATCTTGATTGCCAGAAGTCTCAAGAAGTTTTGATATTTGAATTAGAGAAAAAAGAGAGGAAAGAACTAGGGATGTACTTGTTTTAGCAAGTTAGGTGTCTATAAGAGAAATGGAAAGCCCTGATCTTCCCAAAGATGCAACTTTGTATTACTTCAAGGTTCTTTCAATTCAATTTGTGGAAAGCTTCTTATGAGGACCTACTATATTCCATTTATGAATGAAGAACACAGTGGAATGCTTGCATGTGATGCGATGTTTTAAGAGCAATAAGTACCTTATCGATCAGTGTCTTTTAGAACTTTACTCTTATTCATTTAGGGATAGAATAGTCATTTAGTCCCATGTTTGGTTGAATTTTTGAGTCCGGTATAATCAATCCCAGGATTAGTTGGACTTTTTTTTTGGATTAGTTGGACTTGGACCATAGTTTTGGTATTTACTCATGCCATATTCAATGTAGGATAACAATCCTGGGACTAGCTATATTGGGATAAAACAATCAAATGACAGAAATGTCCTTCTCCATAGCTCTTCTCCTAAAGTGATTTAAGAAGGCTAAGGTTAAAACTGAAAGCAAAAGTTTATCCAAGTTTATCTATTGTAAAGCCAAACATATGTTTTATATTATACTCCCTTTATCCCATTTCTGATTCAATGAACCAAACATCTACAAAACAAAGTATATCCACTAAATTATCCCGTCGTTATTTACTCCGCATCTTATAATCCCCACATTATAGTCCCGATATAACTTGTTTGCGAACCAAACGACTCCTAAGGAAACAAATCATGTTTGCTTTTCTGTCCAAGGATAGACTAGACTCTCTAGTATCTCAGGCTATTATTCATTTTGAGTATTTTCCCTGAATTCTAAACCATTTCTAGCTTTTGTTTGTTCAGCCTTAAAAGCTGAATATGGTGTTCAAGTTAACAATCTTCAAACTGTGAAAATTGTGGATCTTCCAGCCCCTTATACAGTAAATCTTAAATTTGAGGAATGGGCCTGAGAAACTTGTCATGAGATAAATATTGACAATTTATAATTACCTTGTCTTGCTCCTATACGGCTATACCTACCAGTTTCTTGCTCCTATGTCCTTTTTCTGAAGGTTCAGATGTCTTTACTGTAAGAAGTAAATTATCTGTAAGGTATTTGTTCGCAGGCTTCTTGGTGCTGTTGTGGTTATAGCAGCAAATGCTGGCGGAGCATGGACTCCCATAGGTGATGTTACAACTACAATGCTCTGGATACACGGGCAAATATCCACGTTGTCAACAATGAAGGTTCTTGCATTTTTCTGTCTGACGGCTTCTATTTTCTTGCATGCACATCTTTCCCTGTGTCATAGCAGTGAAAACAGTCTAAGGGAAAAGGGCGAGAAGGAATTCTCAAGTAAGCACTGGATGACTGATTGTCATTTGGTATAACTTCCAATATTGAATGATGATTGGTCTCCATATGCGTGGTTTTTATAACATTGTTAATGTCATATTAAACAGTACGGTTGTACGCAGACTGACTTGGCCAGAAAACATGCTTGCATTGGCTTTGGAGGAAACTATAGCCCCATTCTAAGTAGGGGAGTGCTCATCTAAGTTTACAACAATAACAACAACAAAAAATTCAGTATATTCCCCCAAGTGGGGTCTAGGGAGTGTAGTGTGTATGCAGACGTTACCCCTACCTACTAAAGGTAGAGAGACTGTTTTCGATAAATTCTCGGATCAGAAAAGGTGAGAAGGAGGAAAAGAAGAAGAAGAGGATGAAGGAGAAGAAAAGAAGAAGAAAAAGAAAGAAATGGGAGAGTAGAAAATGAGGGTGAAAAAGAATAAATAGTACCAAATAGTAACAACAGGGAAATACGATAACTGAAACAAACTAAACAACATGATGTAATATAAATATGAGAAAAAGAAGTTACATGCGTGCTACTAATACTACTGGTAAGAAAAGGAGAAACTTTCAACTCCTTATTAACCTTCTACCCAAATCCTCGACCTCCACATCCTCCTATCAAGAGTCCTGTGCTCGGTAAGCTGAAACAACGCCATGTCCTGCCTAATCATTTCCCCTAGTACTGCCATGGCCTACCTCTCACACCTCCTAACAGGAAAAGCCATACTTCTCCTCTTAACGTGCCCGAACCATTTCAGCCTTGACTCCCACATCTTGCCCTCTACGGAGGCCACTCCTACTTTGTCCCAAATAACTTTATTCCTAAACTTATTTCTCCTGATACACCCACTCATCCATCTTAACATCCTTATTTCTGCTACTTTCATCTTCTACACATGGGAGTTCTTGACTAGCCTACACTCTGCCCCATACAGCAAAGTTGGTCGAACTATCGCTCTGTAAATTTTACCCTTAAATCTTTGCGGCACATTCTTATAACATAGAACACCGGATCCTCCATTTCATTTATCCCGCCCCAATACGATATGTGATATCCTCGTCAATCTCCTCTGTTAGCTTGGATAATAAACTCAAGATACTTGAAACTATCTCTCTCGGGGGTAAATTAAGTATCAAGCTTCACATCCATGTCTGCTTTATGAGTCCCGTCATTGAATTTACACTCCGAGTATTCTGTTTTGGTCCTGCTCAACTTGAGATCTTTAGACTCCAAGGTTTGTCTCCAAACCTCCTACCTTGCGTTAACCCCACCTTGCGTCTCATCGATCAACACTATATCATCGGCAAATAACATGTACCATGGCACCTCCCCTTGGATGTGTCGCGTCATTAAATCCATCGCCAAGGCAAAAACAAATAGGTTGAGAGCCAATCCCTTGTGCAGCCTCATCACAATTAAGAAGTGTTCCGAGTCACCTCTCACAGTCCTCATGCTAGTCTTAGCATTATATATCCTTAATCACCTAGTGTACGCTACCCGAACGCCGCTAATCTCCAAGCACCTCTACATAACCTCCTCGAAATTTTATCGTACGCTTTTTCAAGGTGAATGAACACCATATGCAAGTCGTTATTCCTTTCCCTGTAATGCTCCACTAATGTCCTCACCAATGAATAGCTTCTGTAGTCGAATGTTCCTCCTCACCCTGACTTCAACCACCCTTTCTCTAACCTTCATATTGTGACTTAACAACTTTATACCTCTGTAGTTGTGCAATTTTGGATATCAATCATCCTTGTTCTTGTACAATGGAACCATCGTACTCCACCTCCATTCTTCGAGCATCATCTTTGTCTTAAAATTAACATTAAATAACCCAATAAGCCACTCCAAGCCTGCTCGGCCCGCATTCTTCCAAAATTTTGCCGGAATTCTGTCCGTTCCCGTCGATTTGCCCCTGATCATCTTACGCATCGCCTCCTCCACCTCATCTACCTTGATACGCGTACAATACCCAAAATCTCACCTACACTCTCAAAGTGCTCCAACTCACCTAACATGATGCTTATGTTCCCCTCATTCAACAGTTTATGAAAGTATGTCTGCCATCTTCATCTAATATGTACATCGTCCATCAATATTTTACCGTCCTCGTCTTTGATGCACTTCACTTGGTCTAAGTCACGGGCCTCTCTTTCCCTCACCTTGGTCAATTGGTCTCGCTTTAGTGCCCGAGTTCCTCGTACAGATGTCCAAACATTGTAGTCTTTGTTGCTGTAATGGCTAACTTCGCCTCTTTCTTTGCCTTCTTATAACACTCATCATATGTCCTTTTCTCCTGGTTTGTACTCTGCACTAACTTCAAATAAGCCGCTCTTTTGGCTTCCGCTTTATCTTGGACCTCTCCATTCCCTCACCAGTCCCTTTTGCGACTCCCAGAATTACCCTTCGTGACCCCTCAGATCTCTCTACCCGCGTCTCCCTACTCCTCCATGCCCTCATAGCCGCAACCTCTCCCCCAACTCCTGAGTTTTGTCCTTAGTCATGTTACCCCACTGGATCTTAGGTTGCCTACACATTACCCTCTTCCTCATACTCCTCTTGATCTTCAGGTCGATTACTAGGAGTCTGTATTGGGTCTTGAGGTACTCGCTCGGGATGACCTTGCAATCAATGCATAGACCTTTATCACATTTTGTGTAAAGAAGGTAATCAACTTGAATCTTGGCCACCGAACTCCGGAAGGTGACCAGGTGCTCCTCCCTCTTCAGAAAACTCGAGTTAGCTATCACCAAATCAAAAGCTCTAGCGAAATCCAACAGTGAGGTACCTCCCTCGTTCCTATCCCTACAACTGAACCCACCATACACATTATCATAACCCCTAGCATTAGTGTCAATATGGCCTTTGAAATCCCCTCCAATGAAAAACTTCTCAGTGTGCGGGATACTATGCACCAGCTCTTCCAAATCCTCCCAGGATCGCCTTTTGACCTCCTGGTCCAAGCCTACCTCAAGAGCGTATGCACTAATCACGTTTACAGTAAACCCTCCAACTATAAGCTTAATACTCATCAACCTATCTTTTACCCTCCTAACCTCGACCACTTACTCCCTGAGGTCCCTCGTCAACTAAAGTACCTATCTTGTTCTTTCCCCAGCACCTCCTGAGTACTACAGTTTAAACCCGTCTACATCTCGAGCCTTAGTACCCACTCATCTAGTCTCCTGGACATATGCTATGTTGATCTTCCTCTTCCGGAGAATCTTAGCTAACTTTATAGATTTCCTCGTCAACGTCCTTATGTTCCAGGACCCAACTCTCAGCCTAGAAGCTCCCTTAACCCCCTTACCACTCTTGCTCCCCAACCCCTGCCCCACCCGAGGACATGACCTTACTCTCTCATTATTCACCACAGCCACTATAGTCTAAGGGGTAATAAGATATCACTACCACTTAAATAGCAAAGAGCGGAAACGAAGGAATATAAGCTAAGAATTCGAAAGGCTAAAAAAAACTCAAAAGGCGCTACTGCGAGTATAGTAAAACAAGCAAGCACTAGAGCAGTTAATCTACCTTGTTTCTAATCTACCACTATGCATGCAGGGCAGTTAAAATGGTATAGATGAAAACTCAAACTTATAGACACTAATTGTATGTACTGAAAAGCAAGCAAGTGTTGTCTACCTAGAGCAATCAATCCAGCAATGGGTAGCCAGCGAGGCAACCAAAAAAGATGTATTAAACACAATCAGACTGCTGGTACAGGCAAATAGAACACAAGAAAAATATAACAAATCTTGGAGAACACAACAAGCAACAGTATATACACAACTAATAAGAAAGAACAAAACAATAAACTGGATACACACAACTAATATCAAAGCATGAACGGGCAATAGAATATAATAGAACAAGAATGGTAGAACCTGGTGTTGTAGTCGAGGAATTTAGTCACCAGAAATCTGCCCGAAGTTATTGGACCACGTTGGAACTGAAGATGTGACAACCAGTGCGGAAAAATTCTGCCAGTAATGTGACTGTACGGAAACGTGGTCCTGATTAGTAGTCGGAGATGACAAAATAGTGCATCCACCATGCACCGGCTCCACTTTCTGACGTCTCGTCCTCGTCCTCCCGAAGTCCTGCCACAAAAAGGAACAAGACCGAGAGGAAGAAAAAGAGGGGTAGGAGAGACTGCCTTTTATCTGTTGAGATGCAGCTGACGGGAGGGAGAGAGAGAGATAGGGGGCTAGAGAGTGAGAAGAGAGTAGGCCAGAGAGGGGTGGAGAGGGGAGCAGACGCCGGTGATGGCTGCTCTTCTTTCGTCTGCTTAGGGTTCAGAAGGGAGAGAGGGGGAGAGGAGAGAAGACATAGTAGAGGAGAGAAGAGAAGAAAGAGAGAGAGAGAGGAGAGAGAAGGGGGTCTCCTGCTGCTGCCGTCGTATTTTCAGTTGCCGGCAGTGACTGCCCTTTGCCGGCTGCTTAGGGTTCAGAAAGAGAAGAAGAGAGGAGAGGAGAGATAGAAGAGAGGAGAGAATGCTCATTTAAGTTTAGTTGGATATATATTTGACAGTATGGATGAAGGTAGAGCTGAAATGAATGAATGATGCTTACAACTCAGTTGCATTCTCTGAAACTGCACTTATTTATGGAATTTTGTATGCAAGACGGAAGGAAGGGGGAGGAAAGAACTACATAAGTTTTTAGTGATAAAGGAAGTTTTATTTCAATGCTGCCACTGGTTCTATCCACAGTGTATATTCATTTAAACAAAGAAAAACAGAAACGGGTGACTTTCATAATCTTTCACATAGTTATATTTTGAAAATTAGTACATTAATCTCTGGAATTCTCACTCTGCTAGATCATGTCTAAGCCCGTCCAGTCTTCATTTAAAGAACTCTTTACTTTAGTTGCCAACTGAAGTTTCTATTCCAGTCTTGGTAACAAGTGCAATGCACTTCATTTTTTCGCAGGGCTTATTTTTACCATCAGCAGTTTCTCTTGCCGTTCCTTTGGCTCTGCTGTCCCTTACAAGGTACATTTATAGCATAGACCTAAAGAGCTTCTTGAGTTTCGGAAATATTCAAGCAAGAGTAGGAAAGAAACTATATGTGATATTATTCCCGTGTTCAGTGAAGTAAACGGGAAAGGACAAAATTCCGCAGATGTTCTGCCATCCGAACAGATGGCTCCTCGAGGACAGCTAGTTTTCTCAGTAGGACTTGGGTCTTTAGTGTTTGTACCAGTTTTCAAGGCCTTGACTGGTTTGCCACCATACATGGGTATGCTGCTTGGATTGGGAGTTCTTTGGATAATCACAGATGCAATTCACTATGGAGAATCAGAAAGACAGCGACTGAAAGTACCACAGGCTTTATCACGCATTGACACTCAAGGAGCTCTTTTCTTCCTTGGAATCTTATTGTCCATTAGCAGGTATTGAAGAATCCTTTGGGTTGTTAATTGTTTCTGCCTCCAATATTGAAGCAGAATGGTTAATCTATCATGACATATTCTCATGTGTCTTAATACATTCTTGTTTGTGCAAAATTCACATATTTAAAATGCAATCTTGTTCCTTTTTTGCTTCTATTGACTAGAACAATGTTCTGGTCTTTTCTACTATGAGATGTCAGTTAATTACCGAATTTGGCAAATGATAAAAATAAATTGTGGTTCACAGAAGGAATTCTGGAACTTGGATCGCTGTAGTGCATCCTTCACTACTTGAGTAAATATTTTATGGAAAAATTACATATTTCTTCCTTCTCTCCTTACAGCAGCATAGTAATAAAAAAATGCACACAAAACCCTTCTCTTGATAGAATAGGTCCATACATCATAATACTTGATGTAAATTACACGATCTTTTAAATGATTTGGAGTAATTTACATGAGGTAATGCACCCCATTTTGAAATGACATGTAGATGATGTGAACTTGTCTCCATATATACCGACAAGGGTAGTGGTGTAGTGGTAAGTAATCCTTCATCCTTTAACGAGAGATTTCGGGTTCGGATTCGGATTCGGATTCGAGCCCTGGGTATGGTGTTGTTAGAGAGCACTTTACCCCTGGATTTAGTTAGACCCAATGCGGATACTAGATATCGGGTGGAAAACCAAAAATAAAAAATAAAAAATTGTCCCTATGTTCACTGCAAAATAAAGGTGATACTTCACCATATAATTTCATTTCCATATCCACAATCCTTTTCCATAGTTCTAAAAGTGGGGCATTTTCTCACTGCGGTGATCCAACCCCACCCAGGAAGCTGGTCAGGTGTTTCCTTCCTTTGGTTGGAGGATAGTATGATATTGGTGCGACAGATGTTGTGAGCTAGCTCTGTTAAAAAATCTGCAATCGAGGGCATTTGGTATGAACTAGTTCTAAGTATTTATTAATCGGAGTAACCCCATGGTGTGGGATAATACTGGGCATGCTATATTAATATGAGTAAACCTCTATAAGTGAAATCATTGAGAAAATCTTATTGTTGTTCTAGGATTGGGGGTCTAGAATCAGGGTTGTAGGATAGGGGCTCCTAGAGTTTTTCGTACGCCTCATCCGGGGTTGGATGTGGGTCAGCAGGGTTACTTCTAGATGATTTGTGTTTGAGCTTATGTCCCCCCTATGGCGGTTAGTTATGGTAGTTACTGTATGATATTATTGCATGCGATTGTATTTATGTTTCGTATGTTCAGATAATTATTTACGCTATTTACGCTATTTCTGCTGGAGTCACTAATGCTCTATTGTTTTTGTTTTTGTTTTGTCTTTATTTTTGTTCTACTGCTGTTTCTCCTTTATCCTATGCGCCGGGGGTCGATTTGAAACAACCTCTCTGCCCTTTCGGGTAGGGGTAAGGCTTGTCTACATATTACCCTCCCCAGACCCCACCTGGTGGGAGTATACTGGGTAGTTGTTGTTGTTGTTGTTGTTCTAGGATTGGGGGTGAGTGTAGGATCTATTACTCTGTGTTTTGCTCATACTATGTGTTATCCATGCCATCTGAATTAGGAAGCATAGCATTACTTAGCTGTTCTGGTGTATTAACATCCTTTCCATAGCTTGGAGGCAGCAGGTATTCTGCGAGAATTGGCAAATTACCTCGATGCTCATATCCAAAGCACTGAACTTATTGCGAGCGCAATTGGAGTTGTTTCAGCAATCATAGACAATGTTCCTCTGGTTGCAGCCACAATGGGAATGTACGACCTATCCTCCTTTCCCCAAGATTCCGAGTTCTGGCAACTAGTAGCATTTTGTGCAGGTACTGGTGGATCCATGCTCGTAATTGGCTCAGCAGCTGGAGTAGCATTTATGGGAATGGAAAAGGTCGACTTCTTTTGGTATATGAAAAAGGTAACGTTGCTGCTATTTGATGCTCCACTTGGAAAAAAACAAACATTTCTGCATATTATAATTTGTTATTTTCTCTCTGCAGGTTAGTGGGTTTGCTTTTGCTGGCTATGCTGCCGGTATTGCCGCATATCTAGCAACACATAATCTCAACATCTCACTTCCCACAGCTCTGGCTCAAGTTCCTTTTCTTCATGGTTCATAACTCATTCAGATGATCATTTGATCATTGAAGCTATTAGTACATCTGATTGTTTAGTGAGTGAGCAAATATATGAACACATATGACTTTTAGTGGTGGAAATGAAATGTGTTGGCTGGGGAGAGGGTGGGACTGAGGATTTCAGCCCCATAATGTAATTTATTGATTTGTCATTAATAAATTAATAGTGTAATGTGAAAGTACATTAATAATTCAGTAGAAACTTGGGCTGCAGGGAGATGGTTTCTTATGCATGAGACGCAAGATCAATCGTCAACGCTGAATTCAATTTAGTTAAAATTCCCTGGTCACAGATGCGCAGGCTTGTCTTGGTTTGGCACCCCAAAATATCTGATAAAACAATTACTAACATTATGTTTGAACAACGAAATGCTCCATTTATTTTCCTATGTATCAAACTAATTACCCTTGTAGCTTTTGTGGATAATTGCCTCTTTTTTCTTTTCTTTTTCTTGTTTTTTTCTTTATTTTTTGCTCTTTTTTTCTCATTTTCTATTCATTTAATTTTTTTCCTAACCATATTATTTTTTTCACCACATTTCATACTCAATTTTGGCTCCTTTTTATTTATTTTTCTCTTTTTTCTTTTCTTTTTTTTATTTTCTTCATTTCTTGCTACTTCTCTAATTTACCTCTTTTTTATTTCTTTTTTATTTTACATAATCTTATTCTATTCACTTTTTCTGCTCCTTTTTTTATATGCAATAATAAAAGATAACTGAGTCAGGAAACATTCGTTCACCTTTTTTTTATGTAACTGATATAATATATCTTCTGTCTTTTTTACTCATTTTAATTTTCTCTTAGTCAGTTATTAGAACAACTTATACATTAGACTTGTTTTCTCTTCCCTTTTTATTCCTTTCATTTTAATTTTCTCCTTCGGTTTGTTACTCCATTTATGATTATTTTCAATTTTTTTCCTTACTTAAATATATATATATATATATATATATATATATATATATATATATATATATATATATATTTTATTAAAAATTTACTTAGTCTAGCATATAGTATACCAAAAATAATATATATTAGTAGTATTTGAAGTATATCGTTGCAGTACACTATGATTGCTATATGGTATATATCATATACTGACATGGTATCATAGAGATTAGTTAATTTCTTTAAAAGAAAAGATTCATCAGAAATAAAGTACATATACTTTTTATTCAAAAAAATCAATATATACAATAATCACATTATATACGATATTCCGCACTTTATGGGTGTTGACACAAGTAGGCCTAGGCCAAGACAAGACACCTTCCTTCACTCTGCAATAACCCGACGACTCTTCTCTTCACAAGTAGGCTTGGCGCAACGCTTAGTCCTCTGTGATATCAATATGGTATATATCATATCATATAGGTCAGATTTATTCATTCAAAAAACATATAATAATCCTCTATCATACCTACATGGTATAATCATATACTATCGGGGCATCATAGAGGATTGGTTCACTCCTTCAAAAAAAAAGTTAATAACATACTGTTGTAATTAATGGTAGACCTTTGAATTAATTATTATCAACAAGTACGATATACAATATAACATTTTGGTATACAATACAAATCTATCTTCTTTGCTAGTTTAACCAAAATATTCAATATTTACTCCAAGACCTCAACCAAATTGATTCACAATATAGCCCTATCCTCCAATTAACATTTTGAACATACCCTAGTCAAAATCGGATCAAAACATCTACGAACTTCACAAACTCAGTTTATGAGTTTCTAGTTTTAAGGTCCTCTAATGGCGTTTGATTCTTGTCACAATAAGATCTCCAAATATTATTAATGCCATAATTTACATATCATAGAACAAGACTCATTGGACTCCAATAATAAACACTTCAAAACATATATGAAAATTCTGATCTGAATTTTAAACTCAAACACATGGAGTTAACTCTTTTTTTTCCCCTTTCAGATATGAAATTTTCACATAATTGAATTATGTGCTCAGCAAATTCAAATACTAAATAAATTGTCACACCTCCTTTTTTACACACCTATCCCGAAGGGTAATGTATAAGCGAGTTTTTTCATTTAAAGTGAAATTATTCGAAATGAGATTATTTAACAGAGACGCCACTTAGGATAGGTTTGGCTTCTGGTGTCCCAAGTCACCAATTTTTTTTTCTTGAATCCCAAATCGAGGAAAGTTTTGACTTTCCAAATGAAGTATGCTAACCAGAAATCCTTGAGTAAGAAATTCTGTTAACCCGAGGGAAGGTGTTTGGCAGCCTCGGATTCCGTGATTCTAGCACGGTCGCTTAAACTATCATATTTGGCTAATTATTTGTTTTTAGTTTTATCTTATAGTACAATTTTAAAATTACTTACCGCTTTTAATTGAATTTTTGAGGAAGATTGCAACAGTATTAAAATGCATCTCGAACCACGTCACATAAATGCACCCGTAATTTTTGACATATTTTAACACCGTTGAGATTTGATTTTGGGTCACATAAATGTGCACCCGAGTTTAAGAAGGTAAAATTATTAAGGAACGCTCTTAAAGTGACTAACGTGTTATTAACTTCGCGGGAGGCCATGCAAATTTGCTAAATGGCACGTCCTGGTTTCTAAGTGTTTTCATGGAAGCAATTAAAAAAGGCCACACATAGTGATTATATTTGGCGTCGCACACTTAAATTTCATTTTTTAAGGATATTCGACTAAAGCTTGAAGGGCCATGAGCTATGGTGTTATCTAAGATGACCCTCCTAAACCTATTCTAAGGGTCCTATTAGTTGATTAAGGTCATAAGGATTGGTTTCAAGAGTTAATATGGGTTGTAGATTTAAATTCCAATTGCTAAATACAAGAACACGCATTTGACATACCTGGGCCTGAAGGAAAGGCCCAATACTCCACATTTGAATCTACTGAACTGACTATATTTTCAGCGCCTAATCTGGGCCATGGTGAGTTAACTGGAGGCTCACCTCAAAGCAGAAAATATTTGGACCTCCTTTGTAAAGGCTGGCCAATTATTGGGCTTGATGGCCCCTACATATAGGCCTGTCTATTTATATTAATGTTGGTCCAAATTAAAACTGAATAATACATCCATGCAAACACTATATCCAACATTAGGATTTTAGAAGCTAAAATTCTGATTTAATGTTATTAATATAATCCTCAAAATTTGTTCTATTTGAACTAAACAACTGATTTGAAAATAACCAAAACGTGTATCTATGTAATATTCCTATCAATGTATGTCTAACCTATAACTCAATATCCGTTTAGAAATCAACTTTGAAACTGAATACACAGTCATTCTAATCATGAAATCCATTCTTAACAGTATTCAAATCCTATCATGTTTCAAGACTAGCTAGGATTCAAACTCAAAATAAACCTAATGAAATATATAAAGCCGAGTACTAGTGCTGATTTCAAAACCAAACTTCATGCTCGTATTCAAATCATATGTACTAATGCACCCACACACTCATTTATGAATTTCCACTTCCTAGAACAATATTTAACCTTATTTAGCACATTTCACAGTTATTCCTAAACTGAAATCAGAGATAAACTGCTGAAACCTTCAGCTACAACATCACATGAATCTGAAAGCTGAACATTCTTAAATAATAGTACAAATACACAGTCCCTAAATGTTCTAGTAAGCTAATGAATCTACCAGTTTCAAACAAATTGAAGGACATGATAGCTTCCAGAATATAACTGTTGTACTAAAATGAATAGAATAGGCTAAATACTATTATACCGAACTACTAAACTCAGGCATTTCAAATAGAATTTGACATTGAAGATGTAAGGGAAATTAGTCATCCTTCTATAGAAAACTTCAGACAATTATAGCTTGTATGTTTGTGCATCAGTTCCTAGAGAATCAAGGAGTACCTGAAAATTAGACAAAGGAAATAATCAGGAGTGAGACAACACACGTGAGTCAGCAGTAATCAGCTAACTAAAAAACTTTGACCCAGGACTGATCCATGTTTCCAAGAGGGTGAACAATCAAACAGCTCAAACAAGTTTGCACCAAAGCTCTTGAAGAACAGATCTAAACTATTTCCTACTTGTGTTAAACTAAGCAATTTTCAGAAGTTGGAGACAGGTGAAATTAGTGAAAACTAATGAAACAGTAGTTTTCCTCTCACATTTGCTGGATTATTGGCTATTAGCTCACTTAAATTGGCAAGATTTTTACTATCATAATTTGATCTTTCAAACGTTTGCTCTCAGATTTTAAACTCTGAAAATTAGGCTCTAGAAAACAACTTCTCTCAAACTTTCAGATCTGGAGCTCACTCTCTCCAAAAAAAAACTCTCCCTTTTTGAAAGACAAGGTTGGAATGCCTTTATAGGCAAAGATTAGGGCAACCTTTAGATTGCTCTTTTGCACCCTAAACCCCTCTTTTATTTTCAAATTTTAGCTATTTAGTCCCTCACTTATAGGATTGTTGCGCAAGTTACTATACTTAAATTTCTGAATCTCAAATTAAAACCCCATCTAGAAGGTTCTAGTGCTTTCCAAATTAGTTACTGCACTATTCTCTATTTTGAAGAATACCTATACTACCCCTGTCCTTACCCCAAAATTACTAACCTATGACAAACTAACCCCACCCCTTTAATCTTGGTCAGAACTGACCATGATTAAATAAACCAATGCTGGAGCATTCAACTTTATCCAAACAATTCATAAAAATTGAACTAATAAATCAATCTAACTAACCAACACATGGAAATTAATTCTAACTAATATTATAACCTAAGACTAATTTTATCACTGAACCATGAATGAACAGTTCAACAATGAAACATAAAGCATAAAGAAAACAATGAAAAGGATTAATCAGAAAACTAATTTTAAAATCAGTGAGTTCAAATAAAAGAAGAAAGAAAATGAACTTACCTATGTGAGCTTGAAACAGGTACTGGACTTTGATTCGAGTCCGAAAATGATGCTAAACATTTGTTCTTTGTCAAGAACAAATGGAAGCATTGTTTTTTTTTTTTACTCAAATCAGCTTTTAGATTCAAGAATTTGGGGAAGAAATCAACAGCTTCGAACTTCTAGGGTTCTGCCCATCTTCGATTTGAAATTCGTGACAATTCTGTGAGATTCAGAGGAAACTAGTTAGATGTTTGGGAAGAGGGAGGTGAGGAGAGTTTGGGTGTAATTTTAGTGAGGTTTGGGGGTGGCGCCGCCGTGTACGGCAGAGCAGTCGCCATTTCAAATGAATACTTGAGAAGCTTGGCTGATATTCGAGGGACACCAAGCCCATATTTGGATAGAGGAGGTCGAGGAGGTGGGATAGTGTAATTTTGGGGGTCAGCGGAGAATCTCCGCCGGCGGAGGCGATTTCCGGCCGGCAGCGGATGGTGGGAGACGACGGAGAAGCGGTGGTGTGTATAGGGGTGTGAGAGACAGGGTACGAGGTTTATTTTGAGGGTGAGGGGTGCAGTTTAGACACACACGCACACACGCACACATACACACACACACACACATACATATATATATATATACATATATATATATATATATATATATATATATATATATATATATATATATATATATATATATATATATATATATATATCCCTCCGCAGTTCTTGGCCGTTTGATCAAACTAAATCAATGGCCCTGATTGAATCCCTAAAAATGACGTCGTTTATGTTTTAAAAAATTGGACCGGGTGTGACAGGGTTTGCGTTGTGGGTTTGGACAATTGGGTGCTGATTTGGTATTTCAATTGGGCTGGCACAATTAATTTGAATAACTAGCCCAAAATTGGCTGGGATGTTTCTCTCTTTCTTTTTATTTTCTTTTCAATTAAATTCCTTTTTTATTTATTCATTTTTTGTTTAGTACAAAATTAAAGATAAAGAACTGATTTAATTCTAAAATTAAACTTATTAATTTTCAAAATTAACTAAACCCTAATTTAAAAGAAAACTTAAGAAAAAACTCAAACAATTAAAAGTAAAAATGCAAAAGGACTATTTTTGGTTATTATTTTATTTTTTGTAATGTTAACTAATTAATGAACCTAATATATTACATATGGTATCCTAAATGAAAATGTGCTATTTTCTATTTTTTTATGAATTACATCGATTAAAATGCACTCAAAAATGCAAACAAACACATGATTATATAATTAAATTCTAAAAATTACATAAATAAAGAAAATTCTTAATTTTAAGAATTCTACTGGAGTAATTTAAGCTAGGCAAAATCACGTGCTCACACAAATTACCAGATAATTCAATACTTAATTTAAAATAGGACTAAAAGAAATAAGAAAAAGTTTAGCTCTCTCCAAAACTAAAATCCTGGGAAAAAGAAGTAGAATTAAAAAAAAATTATTTTGTTCTTTATTAACCAAAGAATAGCTAGGAATGTTTGGCAGGTTAGTTTTAGGAGTCTTCTGTGTCTTCAAGATTAGAGTTTGGGTAGACGGGTAATAAATTTTAATTGGGTAGGTATGTTTTGTAATTATTCTAAAAATAGATTAAACAGGATAATAAATTTGGGTTGTATAGCTATTTAACATGTAAAAATAGCACGGGCTAGTCAGCTTTCAAATTGGTTATTCAGTAATAGCTAGCGTTTCAAAGTCATTATAAAATAGTCACTATTTTGCTGCAAAACAGAAAGTTCCACTATAATATACTAGAGATCAGTGCACCTGTATATGAATTTCCATCATATTATGCTGGAACTCCAATACGCGAAAAGTTCCACCATAATATACTGGAGATTGGAGCACCGGTATATTATACTAGAACTCCTGAATATTATGCTGGAGTATTTTCTGAATTTTGAATAGTTTGTTTTTTTAAATTTATCTTTATATGACAAGTGGCTAAATTTTAATTACTTTTAAAATTGTGACTATTTTTGAATGACTACTTATAAATCTGGCTATTTTTAAATTTCTCCCTTCAGCGTAGATTGGGTGATTTGCAGCCGTTTCCTATATTTTTGCCACCTTTTAACCTATACTCTATTTTTAAAAACTATTGATTTTGTAACCAACTAACAAAAAATCTGTAGTAATATGACCATCATACCCATTCTAAAACATATAAAAGATGCAACAAGCATAACCAGATTCAAATATCAGATCTCCTCCGTATCTCCTCCATTACTCCGTCTCTCCTCAGATCGCCTCAAATTCCAAATTCAAAATTACAAAATACATTGTAAGTATTCAAATTCGTCTTCATAATTTAAAATAATTTTTGAATTATATGTTTTCTGATTGATTGATTGAAGTTGTTTGACAAACTTCACTGATATGCTGCATTTACATTCTAAATCTAATTGACTTTGAATTCTGATATTCTAATTCGACAAATATGCTGAAGTTTTCCACTGCATAATATGCTGAAATTTTTGGTTTATTTGCTAAACAAGCTGAAGTTATTTAGTTCATGTTTAAAAAATTCAGCAAAACGAGTTGGTAAATAACACAACGAAGAAAAAATTATATTAAAATAATATATGAATGTTATCATTATTTATTTGCTAAACAAGCTGAAGTTATTTAGTTCATATTGAAAAATTTTAGCAAAACGAACTGAAGTTTTCCTCCTACACTGGGTAAAAAATAAAAACATAAATTAAAATTTAATATTGCACAAAATTTAGGTATTAGGTGCTGAAGTTTTTAGTTAACCTTTAAAAACTTCAACAATACGAGCTGAAGTTTTACTCCTACACTGGATTAAAAAATAAAACATAAATTAAAATTACATATTGCACAAAATATTTCAGCATAGGTGCTGAAGCTTTTCAGTTAATATTTAAACTGCAGCAAGAAGAGCTAAAGTTTTACTCCCACACTGGGTAACAAAAATAAAATATAAATTAAAATTATATATTGCACAAAAAACTTCAGCATAGGTGCTAAAGTTTTTTAGTTAATATTTAAAAACTTCAGCAAGAAGAGCTGAAGTTTTACTCCCACACTCGATAAAAAAATAAAACATAACTTAAAATTACATATTGCTTAATATTTAAAAACTTCAGCAAGAAGAGCTAAAGTTTTACTCCCACACTGTGTAAAAAAAATAAAATATAAATTAAAATTACATATGTGCTGAAGTTTTTTAGCTAATCTGTAAAAACTTCAGCAAATGGAGTTCAAGTTTTTCTCCTGCACTTGGAAAAAAATAAATCATAAATTAAAGTTTCAAATTGCACAAACTTCAGCACAGGTGCTGATGTTTTTAGTTAATCTGTAAAAACTTCAGCAAATGGAGCTGAAGTTTTCCTCTTGCACTATATATTTTATTATCATTGTTTTTGGAAAAACTTCATACCAAAAAATACTTATTTTTTCAGGAATATATAAAATATTTTTCATTTAATTTTTTGTATGCTGATGCTTTTTTACTTCATTTGCTAAAAATGCTTAATATTTTGCCGTGCAATATATAATTTTTTCAGGTAAGTTTTTGTTAATTGCGCTGCAATTTTCTAAGTTTACAAAGAATTTTTAGTTCAAGTTTGAAAACTCAGCAAAGGAAGCTGACGTTTTAATCAAGCACCGTGTATTTTATTATAAGTTTTTTGGAAAATCTCATACCAAAAAATGTTTAATTTTCGGATTAGTTTTTGTTAATTCCTGCATAAGTTATTTAGTTCATTTCCTATATTATTTTTCGAGTTTGAATAGAATTAATAGTTTTTTAAAAATGCACAAAGAACTTAAAATAAAAACTGAATATTTCATTAAACATTAAAAAACAAAATTAAATTACATGAATAACAAAATAACATTATAATCCTTTATCTTAAAGGATTTCAGAACAAAAGAAAAACTAATCGTCCATGTTGGCCCAAGTTCAGGTGATGTTTTGAAGAACGAAAAATGAACTCAGTTATGGACCAGGTCCATCATGAGAGACACAGTGTTTATCAACCTATACATGTGAGTTGCACATGAAGAAGATAAGTCTCAAGGATCAAGCAACAATATCTTTTGAACTGATCGAAAATGTTGTATATTAAATTAGGAGAGTAAGTCTCCTTCTAGGAAGAGAAAACAATCCGGATAAAGGATAAGGTTGGAGTTTGTATTGTTCCAGGACTCAACTTCGATGGAAGATCATCAATTGAGTCTCAATCAAACTCTAATTACTAACTCATTAAATAACTGTGAGTGTTCTCTTTACAGGTATTGCACAAATGCAGAAGTAAAATTAAATTGAGAGCAAAAAAGCGAGGAAATTTTACAAGAAATTTATGTGAGATTTGAGTGTGCATTCCTGAAGCTACTTGAACGAGATAGAAGAACTAGCTCCGTTGTGTTTATTCTTATTCTAGTTCAATTACACTATGTGGTTTAAAGTTGTACCTTTCCAACTTTCATAGAAGCAGTTATATTATGTACTTTGAGTATTCAAGTTAGAATTAACTTAAAAGTGTCGCAACAGTTGAGGTCGTGTGTCACACTGGGATAAGAGTTAATCCTTAGATATTTAAAGAGTTTTTGTAAATGCTGTTTTGGCTTAGTGATTTTAGTGGATGTTTGAAAAATTCCTACTGAGTAGTAGGTCGTGGTTTTTTCACCTTTTGAGCCAGGTGTTTTCCACGTAAAAATCTCTATGTTCTTTATTTTTTGTACTTTTAATTCCGCAACAGAATATTTAGAACATCTAGAAGGACCAGGTTCTTCTAGATCAAAAAAATGGGTACCACACAAATCACTCCCCCTGATGTGGTATTAACAATAAGAACATCAGTACATGCCATCATCATCATCATCGTCGTCACTACCAAATGGACGGGCATCTTCATCAGCAAGATTATCAAATTTTGCAAACATTACAAGCGTATCAAGCTTGTTGTTGATTTCTTCCAGCTCCTTATCGTACTTTTCTATGTTCTCATCAAGCTTCAACTCAAATGCCTTAATGATGTCTTTCTTGATTTCATCCATAATTTGCCTGATGACAACATTCATTTTTCTCCCTTTTGTATTTATGTCCACTAAAATATATGTGTTTGAGTGAATAAACTCACAAGGTATAGCGTCCTTATATAGGTGAAAAAAACTTCTGCATGATATATGAAAAGGCAAAGAGGAATTTTAAACGTCGTCTAATGAAAAGCGTGCATGAATGTGATAGAAAATTAATTATTACACTAACACATACCCCTAACGCAATATAATTACTACTTTAATTGTGTTTGTGATGTTTACTCCTGTAACTTGTGTAATTAATACTGAAAGATGCTCAAGTTTGTTGAATTCATTTGCTAAACCTTCACCCCAATATGCTAAAGTTATTTAGTTTATTTCTAAAGCTTCAGCATTTAATGAGCTGAAGTTTTTTTCCCTGGATTCATGAATCCCTATCATTCATCTTTTCAAAAGAATTTCAGCTGATATGATGAAGTTATTTAATTTATTTCTAAAAACTTCGGCACTTAATAAGCTGAAGTTTTCTGTGTAGGATTCATTAATTATGTCATACATCATTTTTTTTAAAACTTCAGCAGAAGATGCTTAAATAATTTAGTTCATTTGTACAAACTTCAGCACAAACAACCTAAAAATTCTTCTGTTCACTTTCCTAATACTTTCCACTAAACATGAATTTGCAGGATGAATTTGATTTGTGCTGTTATAACTTTCAATTGGAGGTGGACTCCTGATTTCAAATACATGTATCATGATACAAAAATTGTTCTACTTAATAAGCACATATCATTCAATACTTTCCTGAAGAAAATTAGTGAAGTTGCGAATATTGATTCAAGCAGATATTCACTAAAAGTATGGTTTGATATCAAAATAAATACAAGAATAAGAATGCTTGTAACTTCAGATGAAGAACTCAGTACCTTTTTAAATTTGCTTACAGCTGATTTATCCTATAAGAATTACCATTTTGTTATCGAAAAAATACAACCTCCCGAATCTGCAACATTCAAACAATCTCTTGCATATGCGATAGATTCAGAACCTTTTGATGATTATTAACATGAAGTAGGGCAGTCAATAATGGAAGTAGACAATGAGCAACAATCGTATAACACTACAACTGCTTCAGAATATATAATGCTGCAACAATTATCCGTTCCTCCAATAAATTCATACCAGTTTGTGGATGACCAAGAAGAAGAAGCACGGCTAATAATGTAAATTGACAACCAACACACAATCCAACAAAGTGTTTTTTACCTTCTTCAATGATAAGCAACAACGAAGATGAAGTAAATATGGAGCTTATACCGATAACATGAGATAGAATTGAAGAAATTGTTGAAACTTCTAGTGCTTCTTAGAAATCAAGAAAAAGAGTGAGGAGAAAGCTGAAAGAATCTCCACCATGTAAAATACTTAGGCACGATGTATTGCCTAAGGAAGTAATAGTCGGATCAATTTTTGAGAACAAACAAAACATGACTAAATTTTTTTTTAGCTTGGAGATAAACAAAAAAGTTGAATTCACTATTGTTCGATCATGTTGAAAGAGATACGAGCTGAAACGCATCATAGACAAATGTGGTTGGAATGTACGTGCTCAGAATAAAAAATTCCACACTATTTAGGGTGATAAACTATCATAACAACCATGAATGCTCGGTTGATGCAAGAAAATCAGATCAGAAGCATGCTACATTAAATTTTATAAGTGAATAAATTATAGAACATGTTCGGGACAAAAACATAGAGGTTATACCAGCCTCTGTAGAAAACGGAATGAAAAGAAATTTGGGATTGACATTGGTTATCACAAGACATGACCCGCTATTCAAAAAGATGTTGCTTGCATAAGGGGAACACCTGAATAGAACTACAAGTTTCTTCCTTCATACCTGCATATGATGGTGCGCAAAAATCCAGGAACGTACACGAGCATAAAAAGAGATAATCATAATAGGTAAGAAAAACAATACTAACCATCAGCTTGAAGTTTCAAATGTTCCTACTTGAAAAACTTTAGACCTTAAAATTTGTTTTTTTTGTGTTTCACTGTACAGATTTGCTTACATGTTCTTTGCTCCTACGGCATCAGTAGCTGGTTGGCCATACTGTAGACATATTATTGCAGTAGATGCAATATTTTTAAAGTTAAAATATCACGGTATTCTATTTGTTGATGTACCAAAGGATGCAAATAATCAAATCTTTCCTCTATGTTTTGGTGTAGCAGATTCAGAAATCAATGAGGCATACATTCACCTCTTCGTGGAAATGAGAAAAGCAATTCAAGTCCGTCGTTAACTGGTTTTTTTGTCAGATAGAAACTAATCTATCGCAAATGTGATTAGAAATTTTTTTCCTAAAGCTCATCATGGTATCTGTCTCTATCACTTTGAGACAAATTTAAAGCAAAGACATGCAAAAGCCACGGTAATAAATCTATTTCAAGGTGCTGCAAGTCATACAAACATGAAGATTTTAATCAGTTACTATCCCAACTCAAAAGTGTTGACAAGAAGACATAAATTACATAATGGAAGAGCCTCCAGATAGATAGGCTTGATCGTGGTTCACACGCCGACGTTATGATATGCTAACAACAAACATGGTAGAACCAATGCATTCAGTTTTACTAAAAGGGATAGAAATGCATATTTTAAGAATGTTAGATTTCATCCAAGAAAAGTTGGGAGAGTGATTTTACGAATGGAGAAAAAAAGGCAACTGAGAATTTTCACATAGTATCAATATGGGGAGAAGAAGATGGACTTGGCTTGCAAATATTTGTGACTATATTTATTAATTTCAGCTTTTTATATCTGTTACAGTGATTTACTGCTTACATTGAAAAATTTTCGTACTTTTTATTTTTGAAGCAACAATACACTAATATAGTTTATCTTAATTTTTTATTCCTTGTTAGGTGTTCAAACTTGATTCAATATTGTTTAGAAGAAATATTGAAGGAACCAAATTCATTATGGACTTAAAGAAGAGAACTTGCGACTGCCTGGAATTCCAACTTGATGAATTGCCCTATCCATATGTAATTGCTGCTATTAATAAGGGATATTTGCAGAAAATTGATTACTGCTCAAATTGGTATTCAAAGGAAACATGGTTGAAAACATATGAAGGACATGTGAATACGGGAGATAAAAAATCATGGGATATACCACAAGATGTACAATTTGAGATCACAAAACCTCCCCGATGTAGAGATTTTACAAGGAAGAAGACAAAAGAAGAGGCATATCCCTACGATTGAATCAGTACCATTAAAGTCTACCAAATTCAATCGATGTAAACAAGTTGGGCATAACAGAACAACTTTCTTGTCTTCTCCAGCACCTCATCCGTATTCCAAAAAAAAACACTGAAAAATACTCCAACCTTCAATAATCCTTCGTCTGAAATTAGACTTTCATTATTCTACGACATATTTGAAATGTGATTTTTTTCATAGGAATAAAAAAAAAGCTCTTTATAATGACCCGATCGGTCATTTTGAGCTCTTGCACCTGGCTCGCCAGTTCTCGGGCATGACTTGCTGCGTGTGATGTATTATGACTTATGTAAATCACTGGGTTTAGTTTTCAGGGTTATCAGAATGAATTTGGAAGAACAGTTCTCAGTTTGAAACTTAAAAACTAAAAGGTTTGACCAAGTTTTGACTTATTTGTATATGATATTGGATCAAAATTTCTGTGATATGGTTAGCTTCGTTAGGTGATTGGGACTTAGGAGCATTATCAGAATGCATTTTGGAGGTCCGTGGAAGGTTTAGGCTTGAATTGGAAAAAATTGAGATTTTGCCGTTTTCCGAAGATAGGATAGATTTGATATAGGGATCGAAATGAAATTCTGAAAGCTGCAGTAGCTCCGTTGTGTCATTTGTGATGTGTGTGAAAAATTTCAGGTCCTTTAGACAAGGTTTGATAAATGTTTTGATCAAAAGAGTAATGTGGAAGTTATTGAAATTCTTAGGCTTGAATCCAGTGTGATTTTGGTGTTTTAATGTTGTTTTGAGAGTTCCGAAGGTTGAATTTTTTTTTATAGAGGTTGTGGGATATGTTGGCATGTTTGGTTGAGGTCCCGAGGGCCTCGGGAGAGTTTCGAGTGGTTAAACGGGTCATATCCTTGTTATGAAAGTTGCAGATTTTCTGTTGTTTTGTTGTAGACTTTTGGCCTTCGCGTTCTCGAGAAGGCTCTCATGTTCACGAAGGGATGCGTGATGAGGCTGAGAATTTGGTCTCCGTGTTCGCGATATTGGTCTTGCATTCGCGAATGGTGAGGTCCTGAGTTCTTCGCGAATGCGATAAGGTTCCGCGTTCGCGTGGAGTAAATGGAGCATCTGGGGTCCTAGCCCTTTTATGCCTCGTTCTCGCGATTAAGGGGTTGATGGTATGGGAAGCGGAAGCTTCACGTTTGCGAGGGGGTCTTGCGTCTGCATAGAAGGAAATTTTGGTCTATGAAGCAACGTGTTTCGCAAATGCGAAGGGTATGCCACATTCGCGATAAAGGAAAATCTCTGCAGATAGTTTATATTTTAAAATCGAGGGTTTAAGTCATCATAAAAACCATTGGAGAGCTCGGGAGAAGGAAATTTGAGGGGATTTTCAGTGGAACTATTGGGGTAAGTAATCTTCACTCATATTTGGTCTAATTCCATGATTTAGTCTTGAATTTCATCATTTAATTTGAGAAATTTGAGTGGAAATTGGAGAATAATGGAAGAAAAAGTAGAGAATTCTTTTGAGGATTTAAATGGGCATTTGATGTCCAAATTTGATGTTCTTGGTATGTATAGACTCGTTTGAGGATGTGGATTCTATTGATGTGAATTTTGTCATATTTCAAGACGTGAGTTCAAGGTTCGGGTTTGAGCAATTTTGGTATTTTTTACGTGAATTTGATATTTTCGAGTGGGCTTGGTTCCCTTAGCATATTTTAATGATTATGTTTTGATTGTGTAAAGATTTGGAGAGTCCAGAGGTGGATTCGTGCGGGCAAAGGCATCGCGTGCTAGAGTTTGGATCGGATCGAGGTAAGTAATGATTGTAAATGATGTCCTAAGGGTATAAAACCCCGGATTGCACATCGTTGTGCTATATTGAGGTGACAGACATGCTAGATGACGAGTGTGGGGTCGTGCACTGTTAAGGATTCTGACGTAGTCCATCCTGAATGCTTGTTTTACTGCATATTTAACTGAAAACTATTTTCTGTCATCATGTTTTGGGCTGAATGTCATAGTTGGGCCTCGTTCCAACAATGTGAACCCTTTGGGGATTTTAATTGATATTTTTCTCACTGTTTTGACTTTAAATTTTACTCAGTCATGCTATATTCCATTGTTTTTAAAACTCAGCCATGTTTACCCTGCTTTAACACTCGAATTGATATTTCAAATAATATTTTAGACTGAGCATCATGTTTTACTGCTGCCCGAGTGGCTTATGTGATTTTGACTGAGTAAGGCTAAAGGCCTGTGTTGTGAGGATATATTTTGGGTCGGGCTACACCCCGCATTAGTGATACACTGATTTTGATTATGAGGCTGAGGGCCTTAGTTATGTATGCCATGAGGTGTCTTGTTGATATGAGGACGAGAGCCTAGAGATGATGCCACGAGATGGCTTGATATTGTGTTCGACCGATAGGGGCCCCTCTAGGAGTCTGCTGTCACGACCCCAGTTCACCCTCCATGAACACGTGATGGAACCTAGTTCCTACAACTAGGTAAGCCTAACAATGCATAAATTTAATATAACTTGCAGTAAATTTAATTAAATTTAAGAAAAATTAGAAGAAAACGGTATATAAGTGCCACTTGGCATTACAACTCAAAAATAAAACGTGGAAGTCTACAATCTCATCCCAAAACCCAGAAACTCACGGGCAACACAGGCTAATTAAAACGTAATGTACTGCTCTAACTCCAGAATGTCTAAGCAACTGAAAGAAGGGGAAAACTATCTACTAAATGCTGGAGTAAGATAGGACTCCTGGTCTGTGAATGCGGTAGATGTACTTCGAAGTCTCTGCTAGACGTCTTCAACTCGGGAATAGTGCGCCTGATAAGAAGTACCTGGGTCTGCACATGAAAAACATGTGCAGAAGAGGCATGAGTAAACCACAGTGGTACTCAGTAAGTTCCAAGCCTAACCTCGGTCGGGTAGTGACGAGGAAGGTCAAGGCCCTACTAAGATTAAACAATACAATTAGAATGCTGACAACAGTATACAGTAAGCAGAAATAATGGAAATACAACTGTGAAGTAAGTCAGGTTACACAAACAACAACCAACACACCGAGGATAAGATAACGTAGAGTAAAATAGTTCAATATCAATGCCAATTAAGAGGATCTCCCAGGATAACGTCCTGTTGTCCATTTCCATGTCAATACCAATAACGAGGATCTCCCAAGATACTGTCATGTAGTCCATTTTCATATCAATACCAATAACGAGGATCTCCCAGGATACTGACCTGTAGTCCATTCCATATCAATACCAATAACGAGGATCTCCCACTATATCATCCTGTAGTCTATTCCATATCAATACCAATAACGAGGATCTCCCAGGATACCCTCCTGTATTCCATAATATAAACGTGCAGGGGGATCTCCCGGGAATCTAACCCATAGTCCCAAAGCAAATATGCAGGGGGATCTACCAGGAATCAAACCCCTAGCCCCAAAGCAAATATGTAGGGGGATCTCCCGGGAATCTAACCCGTAGCCCCAAAGTAAATATGCAGGGAAATCTCCCCGGAATCTAACCTGTAGTCCCAAATATAAATGCGCAACCACAATCAGAGAATATTCATAAATGAAGTACAAAAATACAAGCAATAGATAGTTCTAGCCTAACATGTATCACGTAGTGCAGTTAAGGCAATTTAAGTAAGTAGGCAAGTTAAATCAACTAAACATGTCTTTCTAATCTAACACAGGTTATAATTGCAAGGAAGATAAAGCAAATACGAGAGAAACTCAGTTTCAATATCTTAAGTAAAAATTTTCAATGATTAGCTCAAGTACGTGCTCGTCACCTCATGTACAAGGCACTCAATTACCAAATAACATATCCTAAGGGGAAAGCTCCCCCACACAAGGTTAGACAAGCCAATTACCTCGAACCGTCTCAAACTCAACTAGGAACCACGCCTTTGCCATGAGTATTCGACTCCAAATGGCCCAAATCTATTCAATTCAATTACATATCATAAATAACATTTCAAATAACCGATTCCACTATTAAATTTAAAGCTAAGGCGTGAAAATAGGTAAAATAACCAAAATGCCCCTCAAGATAACGTCTCGGAATCGCTTAATTTTCACATTTTCAGAACCCTCGTACTCTCACGAGTTTAACCATATAAAAATCTCCCATATCATAGGTCAAATGTCCACTCAAAACTCAATACTTTAGCCTATGAAGTTTCTGTTGAAACACGTTCTCAAGGCACTAAACTAAACGTGTGTTCATATTTGTAGGTTTTGATAAATGACAAACGATGCGAAATTGACATATGACGAGGTCCAAGCACAAGCGCGTAAATGTCACGCAAAGAAGTTCAAGCACAAGACAAACAAGATCAAGACTAAACAAAGTTATACATGAGTCGTTCTTTAATTGTAATCTTGATCCGACAACTTAACTCAAGACTTGGCTTCTCTCGTAAAATCATGTTTTATCAAATCATGCATATTTAATTTAGAACAAAATGATTTTAAATCATGCATACTTATTTCAGCAAAATGATTTTTAAACATGCCTCTAAAAATCTGGACAAAGATAATCGATTATGTACTTATGATAATCGATTATGTTAAGGCAGCCGCAAGACAATCGATTGTGAACCTAATGACAATCGATTGTGTTAAGGCAGTGTCCATCAGATTTTTGAAATATGCTGACAATCGATTGCGTACCTTATGACAATCGATTCTGTTGAGGCAGTGTCCATAAGATTTTTCAAAGCTACAAAATAATCGATTGTGAACCCTATGACAATCGATTGTGTTGAAGCAGTGACTATCAGATGTTTCAAAGATATAAAATAATCGATTGTGAACCTTATGACAATCGATTGTGTTGAGACAGTGTCTATTAGATTTTTCAAAGACTGATAAATAATCGATTGTCCATATAGCATAATCGATTATGTAAAAGACCGTTGCCAAAATATTTTCAAACTCCATCAGATAATCGATTATAGGATTTTAGTAATCGATTGTTTGAAGTAAAATCTGAAAAAGATTTTTTGAACGTTGCCAAGTAATCGATTGTATATCTCTGACAATCGATTGTTTTAAGTAAAATCTGGAAATGATTTTTTGAACGTTGCCAGTAATCGATTCTATGGCGTAAAATCTGGGAATGATTTTTGGAACGATTGAAAAACAATCGATTGTGCCGAGTAGACAATCGATTGTCACAGCACAAAATCAGTAATTCTTAAATGGCAATTAGGCAACGGTAATGCATGGTTTTGACACTATAAATACATCTTCAAATCAGTCTTACATACACAACAACTGACAATATCATTGCTAAAGCTTGCATACTCTCTTATTCATCATTTTCTATTCATTACATAAGTTTTTGAGAGCCAAATTATTGACGAAAGTTGTTGCGTTCTTGAGCGTATTTATTTTACTCATATCTACTCTTAAGGAGAGTCTTGTTTTGAGTGCAAAGTGTTTTTATACACTTGAAGGGAAAGTTGTTCCCTTGTATTGTAAGAAGGAACGTTGTGATTCCTTCGGTTGAAGTCTTGAATTGTTGTATCTTCGAGCAAAGGTTGTTGAGACTTGTGTGACTCAAGTTCTCAGGTTGTAACGGTTTGTTGAGCACCCGTAAGCTTAACAGTGTTAGTGAAAATCTCGAGAGAGTCTCTCGGGGACTGGACTAGCCACGGGTTATGGTGAACCAGGATACATCGGTGCGTTCGTTCTTTATTATTTACTTATCGCACTTATTTCATTCCTGCAATTTTTAAATTCCGCAAGTTTATGCTATTTTTTATTACAATGCTATTCACCCCCCCTCTAGCGTTAAGCGTATTTTCTAACAATTGGTATCAGAGCCCAACTCTCTGAAAAACTTAACCGTTTGAGAGAAACAATCCATGGATTCTACTCGTGATTCTTTTGCAGGAATAGGTGAAGGACAATGCTCCACCCGACCACCACTATTCGATGGCACAAATTATACGTACTGGAAGGAGAGGATGAGAATATTCGTTCAATCGAATAGCTTTCATTTGTGGAAGGTTATAATGAAGGGAGAACAAATTCCAACCAAAAAGGTTGAAAATGAATGGGTTCCAAAATCCGAAGATGAATACGACGCGGATGATATCCGAAAAGTGCAGAACAATGCTAAGGCCATCAACCTATTATATTGTGCTGTAAACGCTGATGATTACAGAAAAATATCATGTTGCACAACGGCGAAGCAAATGTGGGATAAGCTGGAAATCACGTACGAAGGTATGGACCAGGTAAGAGAGGCTAAAGTTGATTTTCTAACCCATGCATATGAACTGTTTCACATGAAGGAAGGCGAAAGGGTCGATGACATATTCGAACGATTTTCAAAAATCGTTAATGACTTACATGCTCTTAAGAAGACCTTCACAGATAAGGAACTTGTCCGAAAAATTCTCCGAAGTCTCACTCCGGAATGGCGCTCCAAGGCCGACGCGATTCAAGAGTCTATTGGCATTTCAAATGTCACCATTGACGGATTAAGAGGTAATCTTAAAACTTATGAATCTACTATACTTAACCCTCTTGTTAATGATCAAAGGAAACAAAGAATCGCCCTCAAGGCAAGCAGAAGCCAACCTCAAAATAACGAGGACGAAGATAACGAGTTCGGACTCATTATTAAGAGATTTCAAAAGTTCATGCAAGAAAAGTATGAACGAAAAGGCAAACAACAAGGAGATCAAGTAAAGTGCTATGGGTGCGGAGAAATCGGGCACATTAAATCAAATTGCCCAAATGCCAAGAAGGAAAAGAAACCCTTCAAAAAACAACAAGCATACATATCTTGGGGAGGCGACTCCGGAGACGAGTCAAGTGAGGAAGTAGAAGACGAAGCCGTAAATCTTTGTCTCATGGCTCACGAAAACAATCAAGAAGAAGTATGTCAAATTTCTTCCAAAAACTTCTATTCTCTTGAGGAAATGCAAAATGCCTTTGATGAGTTGTATAGTGAATTCATTAAAGCTTCCAAAACTGTTAAAAGCATTAAGGAGAATGCCTCTTTGAAAGAAAAAGATTTTGAAAAACAACTCTTTTTAAAAGAAAAGGATTTGGAAAAACTGATTTTGGAAAATGAGAAGTTGAAAGAAGAAAACAAATTTTTCGGCAAGAGAAGCGCCGACAAACCCAAGAGTTCTAGTAAAAATTATACTTCTTGCATGCATCTAAAAGGTGAGGTAGAAAGACTTAAGGGCACCTTAGATAAGTTCAATTCTTCTCATAAAAATTTTAATGAGGTTCTTGTTAATTTGAAATCGACCAAACATGGGATAGGTTTTAAAAACGAGCCTAAAGAAAAAGTTGAAGCCAAACCCCAACCACCTAAGGCTCAACCTAGGACAAATAAAACAAATGTTCATACTAGAAATAACAATCCTAGAATCAACATGCATGCTAGACCAAACACTAGAAGAAACTTTGAACATTTTAGGACACCTAGAAATGGCCCTCAACCTAGAAATAACTATTCTAGAAATGATGCATATCCTAGCAGAAACTTTGAACATTTTAGGACTCCTAGAAATGGCTTTCAACCTAGAAATAATTATTCTAGAAATGCTGCATATCCTAGAATAAATAGTAGGAGAAATGATTTTCATGAAATCCGTAATAGTCATATTGTCGAAAGTAGAGTAAACAATTTTCGTCCTTCCAATTACTATCAACCTAGACGAATGCATAATCCAAATGCCATTTGTCATTATTGCAATCGAATTGGACATATTGCTCCTTCTTGTTTCACTAGACATAGACACTTAAATGCATGTCAAGCACAACAGCATGTTACACCTAACTCTCAAGGACCCAAAACAGCTTGGGTACCAAAGACTCATTAATTTGTCTTGTAGGTATGTTTGAAGGGATCAAGTGTACTTTGGTACCTTGATATTGGATGCTCCAAACAAATGACGGGAGACAAATCCAAGTTCCTTTAACTAGAACACAAGGAAGGAGGAAGCGTTATCTTTGGAGATAACAACAAGGGAAAAATTATAGGCATTGGATCGGTCGGTAAGGATGAACCTTCTTCCATTAAGCATATATTGCTAGTTAAGGGTCTAAAACATAATCTCTTGAGCATAAGTCAATTATGTGACAAGGGAAATCTTGTTTTATTTGATTCAAATGAATGCTTAGTTTTTCTCCGTAGCGATTTTAAAATTATTCTTCGTGGTTTTAGAATGGATAACATCTATATGGTTGATCTCAAAAACTCTTCTTCTGAATATGTGAATTGTCTTATGAGCAAAGAAGATGATATGTGGTTATGGCATCGTAGAGTAGCTCACATCAACATGCATCTTTTAAACAAATTGGTTTCACAAAATCTAGTTATTGGTCTTCCAATTTGAAATTTGAAAAAGACTCTATTTGCGACTCTTGTCAAAAAGGAAAGCAAACAAAAGCATCTTTTAAATCGAAAAATATTGTTTCAACTACTAGACCATTGCAACTTCTTCATATGGACCTTTTTGGACCATCTCGCATTGAAAGTCTTGGTAGAAATTGTTATGCTTTTGTTATTGTTGATGATTATTTTAGATTTACATGGACTCTATGTCTTGCTCATAAAAGTGAAGCTTTTCATAATTTTAAATATTTTCTTAAACGTGTTCAAAATGAAAAGGACACAACCGTCACTTCAATAAGAAGTGATCATGGGGGAGAGTTCGATCACAATCTCTTCGCGGACTTTTGTGACGAACTCGGTATCGAGCACACCTTCTCTGCTCCACGCACACCACAACAAAATGGAGTGGTGGAAAGGAAAAATAGGTGTCTCGAAGAGATGGCTAGAACCATGCTCGATGAGGCTAAGATTCCCAAACATTTTTGGGCGGATGCCGTGAGTACCGCATGCTACGTTTTAAACAGAGTAGTCATAAGGCCAATACTCATGAAAACTCCCTATGAACTCTATAAGGGAAGGAAACCAAACATCTCCCATCTTAGAGTATTCGGTTGTAAATGCTTTATTCATAACAATGGAAAAGACAATTTGGGAAAGTTTGATGCCAAATCCGATGAAGGATTTTTTATTGGTTATTCATCACGTAGCAAGGCATATAGGGTATTCAATAATAGAACCGAAACTGTGGAGGAATCCCCTCATATTGTATTTTCCGAAAATAATGCTTGCTTGGCGAGAAAGGATTCTGGTTTTGATCCTGCAGGTATCTTAAACTCAATAAGTCCTCAAGACAAGGTACAAGAGGAAACTCCTAAGGAAATTCAAGATAAAATCTTAACAATTATCGGAGGAAGCGCCACAACTAGAAAAAGAAACTAAACTGCCAAACGCATGGAGGACAATCAAAGACCATCCTCTCGAACAGGTATCGCCCTAAAAGCAGGGGGAATTATAAAGACTGATGCAGAATAATCGATTCTTCAAAAATAATCGATTTATCTTTATTATATAATCGACTATCAAGTATCAATAATCGATTATGTTGACATTATTTGCTTTATTATCCCTTTTATGAAGTTGGAATTTTTTTAATAAACATGTTATTACTTATTTTGTTTTTGCTAATGTCAAAAGGGGAAAAAATAAGGGCTATGCACTTAATATGTATTGGCATAAATTGAGGGGGAATTCATATGTTGAGGGGGAACTAATTTCATGAACTAATTGCATGTCTTTACTTGTCTTGGATCGTCATTATGAATTACCTAATATGCATATCCCGATTAAGGTTTGCCATTATCAAAAATGGGGAAATTATTGAAACACGTTCTCAAGGCACTAAACTAAACGTGTGTTCATATTTGTAGGTTTTGATAAATGACAAACGATGCGAAATTGACATATGACGAGGTCCAAGCACAAGCGCGTAAATGTCACGCAAAGAAGTTCAAGCACAAGACAAACAAGATCAAGACTAAACAAAGTTATACATGAGTCGTTCTTTAATTGTAATCTTGATCCGACAACTTAACTCAAGACTTGGCTTCTCTCGTAAAATCATGTTTTATCAAATCATGCATATTTAATTTAGAACAAAATGATTTTAAATCATGCATACTTATTTCAGCAAAATGATTTTTAAACATGCCTCTAAAAATCTGGACAAAGATAATCGATTATGTACTTATGATAATCGATTATGTTAAGGCAGCCGCAAGACAATCGATTGTGAACCTAATGACAATCGATTGTGTTAAGGCAGTGTCCATCAGATTTTTGAAATATGCATGACAATCGATTGCGTACCTTATGACAATCGATTCTGTTGAGGCAGTGTCCATAAGATTTTTCAAAGCTACAAAATAATCGATTGTGAACCCTATGACAATCGATTGTGTTGAAGCAGTGACTATCAGATGTTTCAAAGATATAAAATAATCGATTGTGAACCTTATGACAATCGATTGTGTTGAGACAGTGTCTATTAGATTTTTCAAAGACTGATAAATAATCGATTGTCCATATAGCATAATCGATTATGTAAAAGACCGTTGCCAAAATATTTTCAAACTCCATCAGATAATCGATTATAGGATTTTAGTAATCGATTGTTTGAAGTAAAATCTGAAAAAGATTTTTTGAACGTTGCCAAGTAATCGATTGTATATCTCTGACAATCGATTGTTTTAAGTAAAATCTGGAAATGATTTTTTGAACGTTGCCAGTAATCGATTCTATGGCGTAAAATCTGGGAATGATTTTTGGAACGATTGAAAAACAATCGATTGTGCCGAGTAGACAATCGATTGTCACAGCACAAAATCAGTAATTCTTAAATGGCAATTAGGCAACGGTAATGCATGGTTTTGACACTATAAATACATCTTCAAATCAGTCTTACATACACAACAACTGACAATATCATTGCTAAAGCTTGCATACTCTCTTATTCATCATTTTCTATTCATTACATAAGTTTTTGAGAGCCAAATTATTGACGAAAGTTGTTGCGTTCTTGAGCGTATTTATTTTACTCATATCTACTCTTAAGGAGAGTCTTGTTTTGAGTGCAAAGTGTTTTTATACACTTGAAGGGAAAGTTGTTCCCTTGTATTGTAAGAAGGAACGTTGTGATTCCTTCGGTTGAAGTCTTGAATTGTTGTATCTTCGAGCAAAGGTTGTTGAGACTTGTGTGACTCAAGTTCTCAGGTTGTAACGGTTTGTTGAGCACCCGTAAGCTTAACAGTGTTAGTGAAAATCTCGAGAGAGTCTCTCGGGGACTGGACTAGCCACGGGTTGTGATGAACCAGGATACGTCGGTGCGTTCGTTCTTTATTATTTACTTATCGCACTTATTTCATTCCTGCAATTTTTAAATTCCGCAAGTTTACGCTATTTTTTATTACAACGCTATTCACCCCCCCTCTAGCGTTAAGCGTATTTTCTAACAGTTTCACCCAATTTTTCCAATTTTTTTTATCCTCAATTCGAATTTAATGATGGATTTAACTACAAAATGATGAAATATAACTACAAGGGATCAAAAAAATGTTACCCAATAATTTCCTCTTCAAAACCCTCTCAAAATTGCCCTTTCCCGAGATCAAATTGATTTTTTAAACTTTTGAAAACTAACCCTCGAAATTCTGTTTTCTGAATAGTGGTTTCCGCTTCTACGGTCTCTCTTATGCCGACCAATTGCCGCATCTGCGGCTTTCACGTATGCTCCCAGATTCCGCAAGTGCGGTATCGCTTCTGTGGTTAACATTCCGCATATGTGGAACCTGCTCCTCCTGCCCAAATTTGCATCCGCAACTGCCTGGATGCTTCTACGGCTCCGCACTTGCGGAACCCAAACCGCAGGTGCGGTTATGACAGACGATAGAAGTCTTCAGCAACTCTTCAACTTCAAAACTTTTCGTCAACCACCCGAAATGATCCCGAGGCCCCCAAGACCTCAACCAAAAGCACCAATACCACCTAATACCCTATTCAAACTTGTACCAATCCATAAACACCTAAAACAACACCGGAAATCCAATTTAATCAATGATTTAAGCCTAAGAACTTCAAATTTCATTAAAACACCCTTTCGATCAAAAACATAACCAAAACACGTTCGAATGACCTGAAATTTTGCACACACATCCCAAATGACATGACGAAGCTATTGCAACTTCCGTAGTTCCATTGCAACCCTCGGATCAAAAACTCATTGTCGGATCGGAAACTTCAAAAATTCAAACTTCGGCATTTCAAGCCTAAATGAGCTACGGGCTTCCAAAATATATTCCGAACACGCTCCCAACCCCGAAATCACCTAACTGAGCTAACGGAACCATTGGTTTTCCATTCCGATTTCATCTTCATACTGTTCCGACTACGGACCACTTTCCAACACTTAAGCTACGGGCTTTATTGCTTTCTTACTGGTTTCGTACTACTTCTATACAGCATGTCGATGCACTTTTCGTGATTTCTTATCACTCAGTCTTTATTTATGATTATTACTCACTGATTTGGAGTACTCACTTTACTTCTTGCACCTTGTGTGCAGATTCAGGTATTTCTGTACTTGGTAGCGGGTATTGGCTGAGCAGAGGCAGAGTCATTAGAGTTTAGTGAGGTAGCTGCCCGGCATCCGCAGAACTGTTTTACTCCCTCTTGATGTCATTTGACTTTATTTAGTATATTTCCAGAATCCCATTGTATTTTTGACCTTAATAGATGCCCGTGACTTTTGACACCCTGGTGTCGGGCTGTATTCATTTCCACACTTGTTCTATTTCACTAAATATGTACTTGTTGGGGATTTATCCTAATAAATGAATTAAATTGACTTATTAAACTATTAAGAGTTAATTTGGGAAATATGTCGGCTGGCCTTGTCTTCACGAGAGGCTGCATCATGACATGGTTAGTTTAGGGCCAGGATATGTCACGAGCATCACGACCAATCGTTTTGAGATCTTGCATCTGGCTCATAAGTTCTCAGGAATCACTTGCCCTATGTGATGTATTATGAATTATGTAAATCGTTGGTTTTGGTTTTCGCGGTAATCATAATGAATTTGGAAGAACAATTCTCAGTTTGAAGCTTAAAAATTAAAGCTGATTTTCTATTGTTTTGTTGCAGAATTTTTGCCTTCGCGTTCGGGAAGAGATGCGTGATGAGGCTGAGAATATGGCCTTCACGTTCGCGATGTTGGTCCCGTGTTCACGAAGGGTAAGGCCCTGAGTGCTTCACAAACGCGATGAGGTTCCCGCATTTGCATAGAGTAAATGGAGCAGCTGGGGTCCTAGCCTTTTTATGCTTCGCGTTCGCGATTAAGGGGTCGCGTTCGCGATGGTATAAGAAGCGGAAACTTTGTGTTTGTGAGAAGGTATCGCATTCGTATGGAAGGAATTTTTGATCTGTGAAGAGTGTGCTTCGCGAACGCGAGGGGTATGTCGCATTCGCGACGAAGGAAAATCTTTGCAGACAGTTTATATTTTAAAATCGAGTGTTTAAGTCCAACATCATAAAAATCATTGGAGAGCTCGAGAGAAGGCGAAATTTGAGGGTATTTTCAGTGGAGCTATTGGGGTAAGTAATATTCACTCATATTTGGTTTAATTCCATGAATTAGTCTTGAATTTCATCATTTAATTTGAGAAATTAGAGTGAAAATTGGGGAAGAATGGAAAGAAAATTGAGAATTCTTTTAAGGATTTGAATGGGCATTTGATGTCTAATTTTGATGTTCTTGATATGAATAGACTTGTGTGAGGATGTTGTTCTATTGATGTGATTTTTGTCATATTCCGAGACGTGGGCCTGGGGGTCGGGTTTGAGCAATTTCGGGGGTTTTTGACGTAAAATGGATTTTTTTGAGTGGGCTTCGTTCCCTTAGCATATTTAAATGATTATGTTCTGATTGTCGCTAGATTTGAAGCATCCGGAGGTCAATTCGTGGGCAAAGGCATTGCAGGCTAAAATTCGGACCGGATCGAGGTGAGTAATGATTGTAAATGATGTTCTGAGCGTATGAAACCACGTATTGAACATTGTTTTGCTACATTGAGGTATACACACACATTAGATGACAAGCGTGAGGTCGTGCATATTGGGGATTGTGACTTAGTCCATCCCGAATGATTATTTTATTGCATATTTGATTGAAAAGTATTTGTTATCATCATGTTTTGGGCTGAATGCCATATCTAGGTCTCGTGCCAACTATGTGAACCCTTCAGGGATTTTTATTGATATTTCCTCACTATTTGACTTTAAACTTTTACTTAGCCATGCTATATTCCATTGTTTTCAAAACTCAACCATGTTTGCTCTGCTTTAATACTCGAAATGATATTTCAAATAATACTTTGGTCTGAGCATCATGTTTTACCATTGCCCGAGTGGCTTATGAGATATTAGTTGAATAATGTTGAGGGCTTGTGTTGTGAGGATATCTTTTGGGTCGAGCTGCACATCTCAGCGGTGATACACTGATTTTGATCATAAGGCCGAGGGCATGAGTTATGTACGCCACGAGGTGGCTTGTTGATATGAGGCTGAGAGCCTAGAGATGATGTCAGGACATGGCTTGATATTGCTCTTGGGCTGTAAGGGTCCTCTCCAGGAGTCTACACAATCCCATTGAGTTCGGGTACCCATTGTGATGTGAATATATCCCGATGAGCTGGTATTGTTCTATGTGATTGCCCGAGGGGCTAGTATTGACTGAGATATTGCCCGACATGCAAATTTGTTGACATTGTGCCCGATCGGCGAACTTTATGTGCTTATCTTTCTTACTTGCATGTCATTTACCTATTTAATTGTATATTTGTGCTCGAGGGGCGGAACTTTTGTGCCTATATGCACTAATTGTTTTGCATTCATTTGCGTAAATGTGAAAAAAGTCATTTTTAAAGTTGTTTAAACTGAGCTATGATGCTTTAAGAGATTTCACAACTTCATTGCTTTCTTACTGGTTTTGTACTACTTCTATACAACATGTTGATGCAATTTTTGTGGTTTCTTATCACTTAGTATTTAGTTATGATTGTTACTCACTGAGTTAGAGTACTCACTTTACTCCATGCACCTGTGTGCAGATTCAGGTATTTCTACATCTGGTAACGGGTATTGGCTGAGCAGAGGCAGAATCATTGGAGTTTAGCTTGGTAGCTGCCCGTCTGCAGCACTGCTTTACTCCCTCTTGATGTTATTAGACTTTATTTAGTATATTTCCATAATCCCATTGTATCTTAGACCTTAGTAGATACTCGTGACTTGTGAACCCCGATGTCGGGTTGTATTCATTTCCGCACTTGTTTTATTTCGCTAAATCTGTACTTGTTGGGGATTTATCCTGATAAATGACTTAAATAGAGTTATTAAACTGTTAAGAGTGAATTTGGAAATTGTGTCGGCTAGTCTTGTCTTCACGAGAGGCGCCATCACGACCTTGTCTGGTTTGGGGTCGTGATACTCTTGGACTATTTTATATACTGCTAAAGTATAAATCATTTATTTTTGTTGCGTAGGCTTATTGGTTTGGTTGCATTTTAAAAAAGTACGCAATGACATCACCGAGTAAAAACTTCAGGTTACAGTATATGAAATATATATCCTTAATAAACACATACACACACATACATACGCGTACAACACACAAAAGATATCCATGTACAAACAAAAGTTTCAGCATCTCTAGGCTGAAGTTATAGAAAATGAACTTAATAACTTCAGTTGAAGTAAACAAAAAATCACAACATAAAAACATAAAAAATAATTTAAAAAAACTAAACATGAAAACCAACTAATTGTATTAACTCATAATTGACTAGACGTAAAAATCAATTGCCAACAATAACAAGGATAATGCAACAGAAAGCTAAGAAGAAAGAGGATGAGAATTACATTGATATAGAAATAGATGAGGACAACACACAAAGTACAAACAAAAACTTCAGCGTCTCTGGGATGAAGTTGTACATAATGAACCTAATAACTTCAACATATTATCTAATGAATATGTTGAAGTAATCAAAAAAGCACATAATTAAAACATAAAAAAGGATTAGAAACAGTAGGCATCACTATCATCATCATCATCATCATCATCATCATCATCATCATTATCATCATCATCATCATCATCATCATCACAGTACTCCTCAATTTCTCTAAATATCTCAGCTTCATCAATATCGGAGATGACAATAGGGTACTCAGGCAAAAGACCACAGAGTCCAACAAGATCATTCTTTAACTTGTTGAATTCATCATGCAGCTGACTTTGTTTAACGGTTACTCTGTCCATAAGAGAAAGAAGAGTCTTCAGGTTGTTTTGCAGCTTGGAATAGTTGTTCTGGTTGGGAAACTTAAAACTATCAAACTGCTGCACAACCTTTTCAAACGAGGTTGAATAACCTCCACAACTACGTTCTAGGTTAAGCCTGTTCTGGAATTATTCATTGGCAAAAAATTGTTGTCTGATTCTCTCCCAATCAGCTTTTATTTGATCTACAAAAGCATAAGATTAAAAATAGCTTTGTTACTGTACCACTTACAATTCAAAGTCTCCTACTTCTGCATAATTTCATCCATATTAGGCCTCCTACTTTCGCTTGCACCAGACATTCTTTGTTTAACAAAAGCTAAAAGACTAAGGATAAATATAAATTTAAAGAAATATGATGGAAGTCTATAAATGACTATGAAATTTTCAAGTGAAGAGATTGTTAATATAGACAAAGAGTTCACCTAATCAATTTAATATCTATAAATGTAAAAGTAACTTTTCAGGTGTTTTTACTGTTTTATGTTCATAGAAATTGAATAAAACAAGATAAGTAGGTGGTAAAATAAGTATGTGGTAAATGCAAAAAGAAATATAATTTTATCCTAATAAGCCCACAATTTTTATATAATTTAGCCTGAAATTTTTTACATAATCAATGTAAGTGCAAAAGTAACTTTTTTGGATCATTTACTATATAGTCAAACAAAATTAAATAAAAGATGAAGTACGTGACAAAAAATAAGAAGTAGCTAATAAATGCTGCTTTACTAGCTACCAAAACATGCTGAAGTTTTTATCGTAAAGCTTTTTAAAAGCTTCAGCCCAATCTGCTGAAGTTATTTAGTTCATTTCTAAAAACTTCAGCATCTTCAGAGCTGAAGTTTTCATTGTGGATTCAGTAGTTTTGTCGTAAAGTTTTTCTAAAAGCTTCAGCCCAATCTGCTGATGTTATTTAGTTTATTTCTAAAAACTTCAGCACCTTCAGAGCTGAAGTGTTTGTCATGGATTCAGTAGTTTAATCATAAATATTTTTCAAAAACTTCAGTCCAAGGTGCTGAAGTTATTTAGTTCATTTCAAAAAACTTCAGCACCTTAAGAGCTGAAGTGTTTCATCGTGGATTCAATAGTTTTGTCGTAAAGCTTTTTTAAAAACTTCAGCCCAAGGTGTTAAAGTTATTTAGTTTATTTCTAAAAACTTCAGCACAATGTTAGCTGTACTTTTCGTCCTACAGTCGACACTTTTGTTATGACTTTTAACCAAAACTTAAGTTTAAACAGCAGAAGTTATTTACTTCATGTTGAAGTTTAGCATGCTGAATTTCAATAAAAATATACTTAAAATTAATAAAAAAAGACACAAATATATTTGATTCAATACAAGTAGACTAAAAAATAATTAATACGAATAGAACAAAAAATTAAAAGACATCACATAATTCACACAAAATAACATCTATTCACTAAATACAATTTTGTTTTCACTTACATCCTTGAAAAATAAAAATAAAAAATTAGTTTTTTGTTTACAAGTTATTCTCTATTCAAAAAATTCACAGAGCGTCTTCATATTCTCTATAGTCATGTCATAGTTGCTCTTCTTGGTTTTCTTAACCATGTTCCATTAGTCCAAAGATTTGCAGCCAATACTCTGTTGAATACAAATGCATGTCTTTGGTTATAGAACTCTAAAATTTGTTTCCAACTGAACTTTACTACTATCATTTTCATAGGAACTCCCGTCTTCTTTCATAACAACTTTGCTACTATGAGAGCTAGATACTATCAAATTTCAGTGTCAAACTTAAGAGATATGCCCATGCGGAAGAGCTCCTGGCATAATAACTTTGCACTATATACACATCAACCTTCACTATATCTTCAACTAATTCACATAAGCGGCAATATGGGCCCCTTACTTTACCACCCTGTATAGACCTCTGAATTACATTTGCCATATTCTTGCATTTTTTACATACGTGCATCTGAGAGGAGTCACTAAGTGTGAGTAGGCGTTCATGCAAATTCCCTGCAGCACCATTAGCTATAAGACAATCACACTCTATTTCACCAAATTTAATTCCACCAGAGCATTTTCTGTCAGCCACAGGTTGACGAAGTTTACTACTATATTTTTTTAGCAACTACTGTCTTCTTTCATAAGAAAAAAATAAGAAAAATATTAGCAAAGACGTGCTTACTGGTGTGCAGCTGGGAACTCATGAAAGCAAAGATAATAAAGGAGAGGTCCAAAATACTTCATATGTGACGGAGAGTGGCCACATCAAAAACTTGAGCTCCAGGAAATTTGCAATTTTTCCTAAAAGTTAGATTTATCAACTAGTAAAAATAGCAAATTGTCCTGGAGCTCGAGTATTTGGTATGCCCACTCTCCTTCACATATGAAGTATTTTGACTTCCTTCATTATCTTTGCTTCCCATGAACCCCCTGCTACACCCAATAAACATGTATTTGCAAATATTTTCTTGTTTTCTTTGAATGTAAATTTAAAGAAATATGATAGAAGTCTATGGATGACTATAAAAGTTTCAAGTGAAGAGATTGCTAATATAGCCAAAGAGCGCACCTAATCTATTTAATATCTATAAATATAAAAGATATCAATTTAATATCTTTAAATACTGAAGAGATTGTTTACTATTTTTTGTTGAGAGAAATTGAATGTAAATAAATAAGTAGGTGCTAAAATAAGTAAGTGATAAATACTAGTAGTTGGTAAACAAGTAAGTGATAAATGCTAGTAGTTGGTAAGTGCAATAAAAAAATAGTAAAAATAAAGCCACAGTTTTTCTGTAAAAAATAACTTTATTTATATGGTCAGAGAAATTTAAATGAAAGATGAAGTACGTGATATAGGTGATAAATGACAAAAAGTAGCTAGTAAATGTAAAAAAGATAAGTATCAAGTTAGAAATAATACCATAACATGCTGAAGTTTTTGTCGTAAAGTTTTTTCTAAAAACTTCAGCCCAATATGCTGAAGTTTTTTAGTATATTTCTAAAAACTTCAGCACTTGATAAGCTGAAGTTTTTGTCCTTGATGCAATAGATTTGTCGTAAAGCTTTTTTAAAAAAAAACTTTAGCCAAACTGCTAAAGTTTTTTAGTGTATTTCTAAAAACTTCAGACTTGATAAGCTGAAGTTTTTGTCCTTGATTCAATAGTTTTGTCGTAAAACTTTTTCAAAAAACTTCAGACCAATGTGCTGATGTTTTTTAGTGTATTCTAAAAACTTCATCACTTGATAAGTTGAAATTTTGTCCTACAATAGACACTTTGTTATGACTTTTAACCAAAACATCAGCTTAAAAAAGCAGAAGTCATTTACTTTTTGCTTAAGTTTTTTCAACAAAAAATGAACTTAAAAATCATGATAAAAGACACAAACATATTTGTCTGAACAAAAGTGAACTAAGAAAATAATTAATGTATATTCATAAATTATAATTTTCTGCAACGAATCCTCTAATAAAAAAATTCACACTCAGTCTCTTCAAAATCTCCATAATCATCTCCCTGTTGTTCTTCTGAAGTTTCATAGCCGCTATCTAGTTTTTGTTTTCCATGAACCTATAGATTGACAGGCAATTCTCTCCTGAATGTCAATGTCTAACTTTGATCGAACTTAAAGACATCTTCTTTATTCAACCGCATATCCATGAACTTATGAGCAAATACACCACAATCAACACTACAAAAAGAACATGAAAAAGAATAACACAAGCGCAAAAAATAATAAATATAAGATGCATGGTAAAACGTATGCGAAACATGAACTTGTTACCCTGCAGCGGTGTCTGCATCCACTTAATTAGAAATTTTTCCATAGGCAATTTTCCATAAAATTTATTGTGTGTCCCAAAGTCCAAGCATTTGAGATAGTGTGTGATCAACCGGGCATAAAGTCTGACATGTTCAACCGCACGATCATAAGTTATACAGCCCATTGAAGCATACACATATATAGTTTTATCAAGAAAGTTTAGAATTTCAAAAAAGTAGTACGTAGATCTCTTGCTTCTTCTTGGCTTAATTCGAAATGGAAAAAAAATACTTTTCTTGTAGTGGCCCATGAGATACTACATGAAAGGTCGAGGCCTTTTACATAGTTAGCCACCTTTTCATTCATTGGTTCTTCCTCAAACCAACTAAAGTCTGTAAGTGGCTGAATAACCATTTCTTCTTCTTCTTCTTCTTCAACCTGTTGTTTAGATATCCTCTTTCTCTTTATTTTGCTCTTCTTTTATCCTTCCATTCTCTTTTTTTCCTTTTTTTAATTTTCTCCATCTGTTCTTCTGAAGGATGAATACCAGCCAGCTTAGTCATATACTGATCAAAAATTAAATCTGCTACTGTACATCTTGATTTTAGATAAGCTGGAAAGTGATAGCTAGGGGTGTGCATTCGATTTTGACCCTTATCGATAATTACCTATCGATTATCGATTTGTATATAAGCTTATCGTTATCGTTTCAATAAGGTTTTGATTTTTTTGATTTCGATTTATCAATTTTTGGGGTTTATCGATTACACCAATAAGAAAATTTGTGAAATTCCATGGAAAGTATGTCGCTACAAATATGCAAAACTAATATGGAGAAAAAGAAACTATAATAAGACGAGCATCGTTTATAATATAAAATTGTGTGAACAAGCACATACAATAAAACTAAAGTAAGGATCAAATGTATGCCACTAACACTCCAACGATATAAAAAATACATCGTCACGGCTAATTCTGTTTTCCATTAATTTGAACTTCATTCCCTTAAGCGTTAAATATGATCATTCCTTAATGTGGTAGAGGAAATAATAGGGTTAGAAAATTAGTGTAAAGGAAAGGGTATTATAGAATAAGGGTAAAAAAGATTTAATTTTTTTTAAAAAGAATAGTGTTTCTTATTGCTTTATCGATAAACCGTACTGAAGAGGACAAAATCGAAATCGATAACCGATAAGGAAAATTTCGATATAGAAATCGATAAACCGATATCAATAAACTAATAACAAATTATCGATTTGATTTATCGATAAACCGGTTCGAATGCACACCCCTAGTGATGGCAATATTTTTTGTGCAAGTAATATATGCTCATATCCATATGCTGCACATGAACAACAACAAATGATTGCATGTGAAAAAACTACAAATAGCATGACAAAAACTTAAGCATATTCAGTTTGAAGTATTAGAAAATAATCTAAAAAACTTCAACATGTTTGATTTAAAAGTTTTAAAAAACTAGAGAATGTATGTCAAAAACTTTAGCACGGTTAGGCTAAAGTTTTAGCAAATAAGCTAAACGAAACTTCAGCAGTTTACTATGAATTAAGCTGAAGTTTTCCAAATTACAGTACAAAAACTTTACTATAAAATATAAGCTAAAGTTTTGGGAAATACAATTGAAAACCAATTTAAAAAACAAACTTAATAACTTACTTCATCCGCAAAATCAGAGTTAGGATCCATAAACTTGGTAAAGAATGATTTTGTAATATCAACCCCAGCTAATCTGAATGGATTGGAATCATATTTACTGGTATCCATCTCGAACCACTCTGTAAATCTCTGCATCAATCCACTGTCTTGATTAACATAATGGAAGAGACACCTTCGTGTATTCTTTCCTACTTTCCAATTTTGCGTCCTTTGCTTTCGTTTATGAACTACGTAAGGAGATTTCAACCAAATGCTCTCCATACGAATCCTTTTTCCTTTTTTATTTGGTGTTCCTTTTGCTTGCTCTTCCTACTATTCCATCACAACTAACTGTTGTTCTTCACCGACATGGGGAGAAACCACAACCATCGTGGCAGATACTTGACCAACTCCCTATTGTTCACGACGTTCTTGTCTCACTTCACAAACAACAACAACAGCTGCAAAATTACCTTATGAATCAGTCCCTTGTGTACTACTCAACAAAAATGAACATATATTGAAGTTGGGGATATCACTGGTACCACACATAGGAGAACTGAAATTCTTCCTTCTCTTAGGATTTGGAAGAAGTTGCGATGTATCATATGAGATATGAAAAATCAAGAAAAATATAAACATAAATAAAACTGATACAAAAATACATTAGGCAAAAAATAACTTGTAATAGAATTGCAGAAAATAACTACTTGGTCTAAGTTGAGACGTAGATGGTGTTTGCATTCCAACATATCCACTTCCTTTACCTTTAGATATGCATGTATCTTCATGCTCCTAAACCTGAACTTCACCAGTTACATACACAAAAACTTCAGCTCCTAAAGCTGAACTTCACTAGTTACAAATAAAAAATATTCAGCAAAAAAACATGCTATAGTTTTTACAAAAAATAAAACACAAATTCAAATCCAAAAATAATACCAAAACATAAAAAAAACACTTCAGCTCCTATCTAAGGTATCATTGAACTATTATAAACTTCACACTTTAATAGTATCATCTATTTACTCTCAAATTTTTTAAAGTTTGGGCGTCTAATCATTGAAGAATTCATCAACAACATTAACACTCGTTCAAAAAATCTAAAAATACTATAGTAAAAGTAAAACTAATGCACTTATCAAACGGAACCCTAAGAAGCTATTTTATCATAAATACATGACTATCAAAATCAAAACCAGAAATTAAATCGTAACATAAAATCCAGAAAGTTAATGCAATGTACCTATGATTAAATCGTAATGTGGGAATAACGACGACTAGCAGTTGAAATATTAAAACAACGACGAAAGCCATTTGATTTCAGAGAAGAACATCAAAAAACACGAATAACAGGAAAGAGAGAGAGAGAGAGTAGAGGACTAGCGTATACTTAGTGAGAAAATATTTTTTAATAAAAAAGTGCAAAATAATCTTTTTAAAAAGCTTTTAACAAAGAAATGTGTATAAGTGCAAATAGAGAGATAAAATAAGTACAGATTAAAAGAGTGCGTCCAGAGAGGATAACCCGTATAATTTTTACGCGGAGTTTGCTCTGAGGTCAAAGACATATGTGGTCCCATAAACTTGTACGAATTTTCCTGTGTGCCACTATATCTTAAATCATGTTTCAATTAAACACTTACTTAAATTTTGTTCCTATTCGACACTTTTTGCATACATGGCATAGTGGGTCTAATACTCCTATGCGGAGTGAGAGGTATTTGTTCAGCGATTTTTTTGGGCTAAATATAACTTTGGCTGATCGGTTGAAATTAATTGTATTTTTCAGCAATTATATATATATAGAGGGGGAGTTTTATCAGCTATTATTTTTGAGAATGGCCAAAATTATACAATAACTATAACAGCCTAGTGTAATTTTATAAGTGGGGTCTAAAAAGAGTAATATATATACAGACCTTAGCCCTACACCGAAGGACAGAGAGCCTATTTTCAGGAGATTCTCAGCTTAAGAAGACAACAATAGATATATTCGTAATATCAGTAGAATTATAATACAATAACAACAATAGAAAAATATGAAATAAATGTAAAATACAATAATAACTAACAGATAAAGTCATACATCAGCAGATAACCACTAATATCCCAGAACTAAATTCTAATTGGCTAGTCTCACTCTAGCCAAAATTATATATTTATCATTTTTTTTTTGAAGATCTCTTATTTATTCTTCCTTTGCCACAACGTCTCCACTATCCACCACCATCTTCACCGTCGCCACCACTACAATTCCTCACCCTTCTATTCTTCTTTTTTTTTGTTCAACCAACTCAAATTTGTTATTACCGCCGCCATCATCCTCGTTTTTCTTTAAATCAGAACACTACCACATTATTCACCGGAATAAATGGAGATCCACCACTCTCTTTCTCTCTCCCTTATCTTTCTTCTTTTAGAAAATAATAGTTAAAAAACAAAAAAAATTAAATCTAAAATTGGAAAATAATTAAATTAGAAAAGCACAAGCAGAAAAAAAGAAAAATCTGGGTCAAATTCGGCGGCGGGGAGGGTGATGATGGGTTTAGCTGAAGAAAGGGGGGTTTCGATGCGTGGGGGTGGGGTTTAGAATTAGCGCTTTTATTTTCTTTTTTTCCCTTATATTCATTATTTAAAATTACTATTTGGAAGCAAATACCAATTGTCATTTCTAATTGGTTACTTTGCCACATCATTGGCAAGGGTGTTACACTCTTATTTCTTCGTCGATTATCCAAAAAGTGCTTAATAGGAATAAAATTTCAATTGACCATGGCTTAGATGACTTTGGCCAATACAAAATGTCAAAGTTGATAAACTCAAATGTAGAAAAAACCTCTAATCGCACAGCCGAATTTGTTTATTATCCTACACTATACTACTAGTACTAGTGAACAACAGAATCACCAAAATTGGCTTCAAAGAGATTTAACAGAAAATCCGAAAACGATAGTACAACTCTATAATTTAAGGTAAACAAATTCCTGGATGGCGGGAATCTCCCCAATCCTCTTGAGTGACTCCTTGCTGGGTTGTTCATCCACCCCAATAGCCATAACAGCTTGTTTTCTTGGGGCAATTCTTCCAACAGTCATGAAGTTGACATTCACGTTCTCCTCTCCCAAGACGCTACCAACTTTTCCAATCATTCCTGGCTGATCAACCTGGCTGCAAAGAATGATACTGCCTTCCAAGCTCACATCCACTTCAAAAGATCCAACCTTTGTCAAATGAGGTACTCCATCCTTAACTCTACCCTCCACTCTAATTTCTCCTGAATCAGATATAGCACTGGCAAACTTGGATTCCACATTGGCAATCTGAACCTGAATGAACTCAACTGGACTTTCTGGTGAACCATCTAGAAGAATTCGTTCTTCAGCTATCCGTAGTCCCCTTTGTTTAGCAGTGAAATCTGCATTTACCAGGTTAATGAAAACACTGGAAATAGGCTCAATCAAGCCTTTTGTTATCATGGCACGAAGCAGTCTTGTGTCGAGATCATCAGGTGCTCTAGCTGAACCATATGTTACTTTCACTGATTTCACACCACTTCCACCTGCAACTAGCTGGACAGCAAGTCTACCAAGTTTTTCAGCAAGCACGACATAAGGCTTCAGCTCTGACAGAACCTGCATGAGAGAGTTAGGAAACATTAAAATTCAGACATTTATTCTATCAAAATTCCATAAGTCGCTAGCAACTACACCTCAAAAGAAAATAATGTTTCTACAAGTTGGTAAGGACTCCTACAATAAAGCAGATTGCAGTTAGAAAAATGAAAGAGGTACTACATGGGCAGGCTAATTCAGTAAAGGTACCATATCAAGCCTTCTTTTTTTCCCCTCTGGTTTATGATTAATAGAGGGTGATAACTGGTAAATATTGAAGGCACTTACCTCAGCAGGAACCATAGGTGCATTGACAGCTGTCGCAGAAAGCTCCCCTTTCAAAGCGCCAACAACTGCTTCCGCTACCTCAATTGCCACGCCTTCCTGGACAATTATTCTAAGAGTATTAGTAAATGTGTGAACTAGAAGAAAAGTGTGACACACATGAATGCGTCATGCACAGACCTGAGCTTCCATAGTACTAGCACCAAGATGTGGAGTTGCAGTCACATTCTCATGTTGAATCAACTTGCTATCTTTTGGTGGCGGCTCCACAGTGAAAACATCAAGTGCTGCCTGTGATAGGATTTATATGTTAGTATAATTACGTAAGACATTCAAGGAGAAAGTCTATTCTAGAATCTAAATCTAGCAATGGAGAGCAAAGGTGGAAGATAACTAAAGACGGCTTTTGAACACGTGATATTCCAACAGACATGAAGGTTGAGGGAAATAGAGACAGCAATAGTTCAACAAAAAACTAATGCATATGTTTCTGAGTTTCTGGTGTCTCAAAGATGAAGGAACCAGACCTGTGCCACAATGCCTGCATCAAGTGCCCTCACCAAAGCTTCTTCATCAATCACACCCCCACGAGCAACATTCACAATCCGTACACCCTTTTTCATCTTTGCAAAAGTTTCATCATTCAGGATCTTCTTTGTAGCAGGGGTGAGGGGCATGTGAAGTGAGATGAAATCAGCAGATGCGAGGGCTTCATCAAAGCTCACAAGTTCCACCCCAATAGCACGTGCACGGTCAGCAGGGGCATATGGGTCATGAGCAATAACATGCATGCCAAGCCCCTTAGCTCGCCTTGCAACTTCTGATCCAACCTTGCCAAAACCCATCACAGCAAGTGTTTTGCCTACCAGGGAGACACCAACATATTTGTTCCTCAGCCATTTCCCTGGATACCATGTCATGATAAAAAAAATTAAGAGGTGCATCATTAAATGCAAAAGCAACAAGTATAACAGGGAACTTATTAGCAGCCATGGAAAACTAAATTTTAAGACAACTATTCCAAACATATAAATGTCCAGGTAAAGAAAAAGGAAGCTGCATAAAGACAGATTGGATTAAGGGGTCTGTAATCAGGGTTATGATTAAAAAATATTCGGGTGATCATTAAAATAATTAAGTAGGGAAGAATGGATGGAGAAAAAAATGGCTTTAGTGCAGATAGCAGATAAACAACCAATTAGCTGTCAACTATCCTTGTATGTATCTTTTTTTATGAAGGTGTCGGCTTGTATGCACCTTCACTAATACAAGAGCAGACAAGCTAATACCAAGGATTGTAGCTTGGGTTTGAATCTGGGATCTTGTTACTGATTACTCCTATGCCCGAATCAGTCAACCATCCCTCTGGGGATATGTTAGCCATCATTGATGTAATTGTTTCTTCAAAATCCATCTATTCTTTCATTCATATTGAGTACTCATCAAATCTTTCCATCATTGAATTGAGAAACTCAGAGGCCAATACCACATATAAGCCTCTCCAACTCAAAATACACACAAAAAAACATACCCAGAAATTTCAAGGAAAATTCTAAAACATATATATTTAAGAATAAATTCTAAAATACATACACATTTGAAGGGCAAACCAAGTGACTTTAAATTAGGGGTGGGGATAGTTTAGGCAAACCCGAAATCCAAACCGAATTTCTTGGATTTTTGGTTTGGATTTTCGGATTACGGATTGGATATTGGATTTGGTACTTCGAATTATTGGATATCCGAATATCCAAAATTCTTATACTTTATATTTAGTCCATTATTTATATGTCAATTGTAATAAGTTGAATACCCTATGCATTCGATATTACCATATATATATAAAATATTAATTACTAAGTTATTATGAGAATACTTTCTATTTGGACATGGTTTTACTATTTCTACTTCTTATCTGTCGTATTAACGTCTCTATTGTATTTTTTTAACTTTTCAGGCAGTTTACCATGATTACTTAATTAGAATATTCATTTTTATAAAAAGAAGAAACATCTCAAGTTATAAGCTCAAAACCGAAAATCCAAAATATCCAAACCGATTAATCCGAAGCCGAACTTAAAAAATCTGATCCAATCTGACCTTATTTGGATTGTTATTTTGTCAATCCGAAATCTGAAAATCCAAACCGAAATTTCATATGCAATCCGAACTGCCTGGACGCCCACCCCTAATTTAAATCACAAGTACACCTCTTTTGAAGGTAAATACAATTTAAAATGTTCTTTACCACAAAGAAATTGCAACACACACTACCATACATAATACATGCACACATTTTCACATTCAGATCAACTTAAAATAGATCTGATCAGCTTTGTGAGATCATACTGCATCGCAACTTTAATAAGATATTCACATTCAAGAACCAAACAAAGAGATGGGCATGCCATTTCTACTCAACATCGTAAGAAATACAGGGGAGCGGTTGAGTGTTTCACAGTGCCTCTACTGAATCCGGCTTAAACTATATATATTTAGAGGAAAATTAACTTTTTGAAATAAAAAAGATCCACCTCTAAAAGAGTTATACGTACCAGCTTTGACGGAAGCATCAGCTTGAGCAATATTCCTAGCCATAGCGGTGAGAAGAGCGATTCCATGCTCGGCAGCAGCAACTGTATTAGCAGTGGGCGCATTAACAACTAGGCATCCATGCTCCGTCGCCGCCGCTAGATCAACGTTATCAATCCCGACACCAGCACGCCCAACAACTTTGAGCCGTCCACCGGAAGATTCAAAGATCTCACGGCTCACCTTCGTTCCACTCCGGACAATCAACGCATCACAAAGCGAGATCTTAGTGCACAGCTCCTCGGGGCTCAAATTATATGAGCAATCCACGTTCGCGAATTCCTTTAGAAGGTTTAGCCCTGCCTCCCCGAGTTTCTCGGCGACGAGAACTGTAGGTTTGGCGTCCATGGAGAAAACGACAAACTGGCGGTGGCTGCTGCGGCGGCGGCGGAGGGAAACGCCGGAGATGCCAAAGGCGGAGGTGGAAGCGAGCTGGTTTTTCCACGAGAGAGAGGCGCGTGATGATTTTGAAGAGAAAAGGATAGTTGAAGAAGCGGAAGCTGCCATTGTGGTAGACTTACTATCTCCGACGTAACTCGGTGAGACGGCGGAGATTGTGGCGGCTGAAGGAGTAGGAAACTGAGATGTTGTAAGGGAGGGATTTGGAGAGGTTTTATAAGTGCGACTGAGGAGTAGCGAGTTGGAAATTGGGAATGAAAGAAGTGAGTGGGACAGGTACACGCGCTTGCATATCCCTAGGAAAAGCAGAGGTATCTAGTTAGTGTTAAAAGTTTCTTTTCTTTATTAAAAAAAAAAAGAGAAAAGGTTAGGGGCTTTATTTACTCCCCGTTTATATCATCCATTTTCTGTTTCATTGGAAGTGTTATTATTAGGAGCGGGTCCAGAATTTTGGTCAAACGGATTTAAAATATTAAGAATTAAATATATAAAGATGTCATTAAAAGATATATTATTACAATTATTCTGTACGAGTTTTCGTTCCCTAAAACATATTAATAATAGTCACATCAGAAATGGTGTTAAATATATTTCTTTTCTACGTAAGAAACCAAATAACTGCTCATGAATTCATCATTCATTTGGTTTCGCAATTTAATTTTGATCAACTTTATCATCGAAAAATTTCTTTCAACTGTAGCAATAGCAACCGATAAAAGCAAAGCAAATTTCACAAGGCGAAATGCAAAATGGATAATTCAAATGCTCCTTTGACATAACTAGTGTTTCAGAAAGATCAACAAGTCCTTGTAAATTTGAGAACCTTTCATCAATATCACAAACATCAACAATATAAGTTTCAAGCTAATTCTTGAGTGTAACTATTATATTCTCATCAAAATCTTCACGATACAATTCAGTTGTCTTCAATATCTTTTTTATATCAAAACTGAAAAATGAGTCAAGTGGATTTAAGCAAGCTACTTCAATAAAAAAGTTTGTTGTCTCCTTGTTAAAATGTGCATTTATTTCTTGAATTTGCCAATCAATAATCTTAAAAAAATATATCAACACGATAGTAATGTAAAATAGTATAATCAACAACTTTATATCGAGATCTTCCAGAGTTAAAATAGAAGTCATTAAAGTTTGATATCATAATATTATACTTGACATAAAATACCGACACTTTCTCAATAAATGAATTTCATTCTTCTTTTCTTAGCTTTTGCAACGTCTCTTTGCCACTTCAAGAAGTAGAATAGCATTTCCAATATCTTGTTCCTTTTTCTGTAAGAATGTATTAAGTTTATTTGTGATCCTCAAAATATCTCTCATTAGGTGCAATATGAAAGCAACCTCAAACGATTGAAAAGTACTAACATATCCCTTCGATTTAGCTCTTTCTTCTAAAGTCTGGGCATCAACAACAATAGCATCAAGAATATCAACTGTTGAGCCAAACATAGAAAAAAAGTTCTTAAAAGATTTGTAGTGCGAACCCCAATGAGTATCGACAGCTCTAATAAGACCAAGTTTTTGATTCAAACCCCTACCAGTTTCAAGTTCACCCATGTCTAATGCCTCTTGAACTTTTTGTGATTAAGATTCTCGAAGATCATCCATACATTTAAAAGAACTGCCCATTATATTCAATACATTAGAAACCAATAATACAAGTTCTTCCACTTCAAGACATTTTTGGATACCGCAACAAGAGTCAATTGAAGTTGATGAGTGAAACAATGAATAGAATAAGCTAATCTACTTTCTTGTTGAATCAATGTTTAGATAGTGTAGTTGAATTTTTGTATTATTGAAAACTTTCTCAGAAAGAACCATGGTGGTAGCAACAATGGTGCTTAAGATGGAAAATGGAAAGATGATGAAGATGGATTTTAATTTTAATTTTTAATATTTTTTTCTCCTTTTTAAAGTCAATGACACGTGTCAAGACCTTGTTAGGGCGTGAATTTTACGAAAAACTGGTCAAATACAAAAGTGATGTGTCTTAGACACTTTTAAAAGGTTGAATGTGTAAAAAAAAATTCCGTAAATGAGAGGTGTATAATAAGAATTTTACTAAAAAATTAATGGATAAACTATGTACTTTTTACTTATAAAAAAAGATGTTCAAAGCTTATTTTAGATCATAAGTTTAAAATAAATCCTTTCTTTCTTAATTTTTATATTCAATGAAAAACATCACATAAAATGGAATAATGAGAATAGTATTAATCTTATGATTCTTGTTATTGAGTAAAATTTCATAAATTCATTTTATATTTGGTTAAATCATTATTAAATCTATATTTCATTTTTGCTTTAGTATTATTCTTTACAAGTAGAAGGAGACAACAATTACTCTCTCATCTTTATTTATGTGATACTCTTTTCTTTTTAGTTAACTCAATATAAATGATATATTTTTGTATTTAGTAAGAACTTAACTTTAAAATGCGTATTTCATCCTTAAAGAGATGATTTATAGCCACACAAATATTTATGACATCTTTAAGACCAAAAATTTAAAAATTCTTTCTCTCTTTCTAAAAATATCTTACTTTATTTCTTACGTAATAACCTTAATGCGACTACCTATAATTTCATTAAAAATATGAATAGAACTAGTACATAACCAATTTTTGCAACCTTCATGTCATTTTATAAATTTTATGAAGTTAAAATACTACCATACTAATCTCATATAACATATAAATGTATCACCAACATACAAGAACAAAAAGCTAATAAAAACCTATTATCACAAATTACTATTCCATTAAAGTCAAAATGTTGCTTAGTAAGCAATATTAACAGATAAAAATACTGCTCAGTAATAAACACCCACAATGAAATTGCATGGTGGAAGTTGTCAATATACACCATAATCATAGATAACATATAGCGTTGAACAAAAGAAAGAGACAATATGTTATGTCATTGACTGCAAATGTGCAACCAAAATTCAAAGATAATTTCAGAAGACTTAATTTTTCTTAAATTTCTTAGACTTATTTTCTACAAATTAACCACAAAATTATATGGTCAAAATATTAACAACTCATTTTGGTTATAGGTCAAATCAGGCCGAGAAAATAATGGCTCTAACTTAGATATGGTCTGTTTAAGCTTATGTAGCATTATTATTAGATTTTTTAAATTAAATATAATGTCATGTCATATTTTTTATTGGATATTTTGTAAATTTTGGACCAGAATAATTTTTAAGTTATAAAAATAAAATTGAGTGACTTTTAAATAATAAATAATAGATAAGTGACTTTATAAAATATAGAATTAGTTGGGTGATCTTGAGTGAAATTAACCCCCACCTTTTATCCATTCTCTTGCTTTCGAGCTATTCATAATAAATCTTTGTAAATAATTTTAGAAAAGAAAATATTTCTTGAATGAAAAAAGGAAAAAAAGAAAAAAATTAATTTTGTACTTTTGAAGACGAAATACATTTGCTCTACGTTCGATGTTCGGTTCAAAAATGCATAAAGCATTGATCATTTTTGCTTTTTTGGCCTGCTTGGTACAATGCCTTTTTCCTTAGCTCACTCTTTATTTTTATTAAATAATTTTATTTCATCATATACCTTACCTTTTTTTATAATAATTTTACCTTATGTCGCAACTTTTTTTATAATATTACAATTTATTCTTCATATTGATGCTGCATAATATCATGAAACAACGATGTACGATACTATCTATCCAAATATTATATTTATTAATACAAAACAACACAATACAATACAATACAATATGTTATGAAACGATATGTAACAACCATCAAAACAAGCTATTAGAAGGAACAAAAAAAATACTTTTAAGTAGAAGCGGAGACAATTTTTGATAAGCAGAAAAAATAACTTCCCAAAAACACATTTTTGAAAAGAAACATAGAAATAACTTTTAAAAACTTGGGAAACACTAATTACAGTTCAAAAGTTATTTTAAATCAATTAGCACAAATTATTTGTCATCAAAAGTATTTTTTTTGAAATATTTTTGTTAAAAAGTAATTTTCAAAGTATAAAAATGTTAAAAGCTTGACCAAATGAATTATTTGTCTGACTAATTAAATAAAGTCAAATTTTGCATTTACCATCGTCCAGATATATTGACTCTTGATGCAATATGTAATTTAAGAGCCACGTTTCACGATATGAATTGTTATTGTCATCGATAATATCGTTGTTGTCGTCGTCGTTGTTACTATTGTTATTATTGTTGTTGTTATTATTATTATTATTATTGATATTATTATTATTATTATTATTATTAAATGAGTTATAACGAGGCACATCATTGAATAGACATTCAAGGGGGAGTGTTATAAATACACTTCTATTTAAGGTGAATGTCTTTAATTAGAGAGATTCTAGAGTCCTATTAATGGTAGCTAAATCATCTTCCTCCCTATAAATAGAGGTGCCCTCTACCATTGTAAATCACTCCTAACATTCTCTAAGTATCAATAAGAAGAACTCTCTCTACTCTTCTCTCTATTGCTCTTGTTCTTGCATTATTGTTCTTGTCTTTTATATTATTTCATAACACGTTATCAGCACGAGACTCTACCGTCTCAAGAACCATTCTCGAAAAACCTAAGGTATTTCCCTCTTCCTAATTTAATTTTCGATTATGTCTGACATTACGAAAAGAAAGTTCGTTGCCCTTGAAATTTCGGGCAAGAACTATATGACATGGGTGTTGGATGCTGAAATCCACTTAGATGCTATGGGTCTCGGAGACACCATCAAAGATAGAGAAAAAGCATCCACCCAAGAATGTGCGAAGGCCTTGATTTTCTTGCGCCATCACCTTGATGAAGGTTTGAAGATTGAATATCTCACCGTCAAGGATCCACTCATCTTGTGGAACGGCTTAAAGGAGAGATATGACAACCTGAAGTTGGTCACTCTGCCACAAGCACGATATGATTGGGCTCATCTGAGGCTCCAGGACTTTAAGTCCGTTTCTGAATATAATTCTGCAATGTTCAGAATTACTTCTAAATTGAAGCTATGCGAGGATAATATCTTCGATTATGATATGCTTGAGAAAACGTTTACAACGTTTCATGCCTCCAATATAGTACTGCAACAACATTACAGAGAGAAAGGCTTTACAAAGTACTCTGAACTGATTTCTCTTCTACTAGTGGCTGAGCGAAATAATGACCTGCTCATGAGAAATCACGAAAATCGACCCACTGGGTCTACACCACTGCCTGAAGCAGATAAGGTGCACTCTCATTATGCCAAACATGAAAAGGGCCATAGTCATGGCCGTAAACGGGGTCATAGCCAGGGACGTAGACAAGGAAGAAATTCCAATGAAGCCCGTCAACCCCCAAGGAGAGATAACCGCCGAAAGCAGAAACGGGGTCATGAAGATCCTAAGGCAAATGGTTCAGAAACTATATGTTATCGTTGTGGTGGGAAAGGGCACTGGTCAAAGACTTTCCGTATACCAAGACACTTGGTTGACCTTTATCAAGCATCTCGAAAGAGAAAAGGCCCTGAAACAAATTTTGTCTATGACGACGATGAGGACATCACCCACCTGGATGTGGCAGACTTCTTTGAGAAACCCGAGGGGAAAATAGACCACCTAATCGGCGATGGGTCCGTGATGAAAGAAGATGGAGTTATTCGATTTTGTTCTACTTATTTGTATTAGTTAGTGAAATAAACTAATAGTCATTAGTATTAGCTCGTATTAATTAGTTCATGATGCAATGTTAGCAGTAGTTCTTTAGAATATCTTTAATATTCTCAAATATCAATAATATTTTTATTTTTCAGTAGGGGTAATCGACTAGCCTGAAAAACTAGTCGATTATCTACTATTTTCGCATTAAAGCTGAAAAATAATTGATCAACAATCGATTGTATTTGTCTAACAATCGATTGTCGTTAAGACATTGTAATCTGGAATTTTTCAAAAATCATCCACAATCGATTGTCTTTGTCTAACAATCGATTGTCGTTAATCTGGAATTTTTCAAAAATCATCCACAATCGATTGTCTTTGTCTAACAATCGATTGTCGTTAGACAGTTCTGGAATTTTTCAAAATAGCCAACAATCGATTGTCTATGCATAACAATCGATTGTCTTAAAATAGTGTGCTCTGGAATTTTTTTTCAAAATAGCTAACAATCGATTGTCTATGCATAACAATCGATTGTCTTAAGACAGTGTGATCTGAAGTTTTTCAAAATAGCAAATAATCGATTGTGCTGTGTTTAACAATCGATTGTCAATGTTCAACAATCGATTGTTTGTGTTTAACAATCGATTGTTTGAAGAAAATGTTTAAACTGAAATTTTCAAACTGCAAAGTAATCAATTATGGAAAACATATCTGATTTTGTTAGTCAACTGTTAGCAGCAGATTTTGAAAATATTATGTGACACAAACGAATTGAACTTGTTTATTCTTATGTTCGTGTATCTCTTTTGTATGTCAAACTATGGGATAGCAAATATGGATATCTCACAAAGCGAACTTGGATCAAAGTCCAACTGTAAAAGTATTTGCCTAGTTGATTCATGTACTACACATACAATACTCAAAGAAAGGAAATATTTCTCTCAACTAAATATGTGTAAGGAAAACGTTACTACAATCTCTGGAAGTAGTAAATTGATTGAAGGCTCCGGAAGAGCAATTGTAACTCTGCCCAAAGGCACGACGTTAATCATAGAGAATGCAATGTTCTCCTCCAAGTCTAAGAGAAACTTGTTGAGTTTTAAAGATGTACGCCGGAATGGCTATCATATTGAGACAATGGATGAAGATAATCTTGAATATCTCGTCATCACAAAGAATGTCTCCGGCCAAAAGAGGGTTATTGAGAAATTCCCGTCTTTATCTTGTGGCCTGTATTGGACAAGAATTAGTGCAATTGAGGCACATTCAACAGTAAACCAAAGGGTTACTGATTCCAATACCTTTGTACTTTGGCATGATCGATTGGGACACCCAGGATCGGTCATGATGAGACGGATTATAGAAAGCTCATATGGGCATCCGTTAAAGAATTTCAAAATTCTTTCGAATAATGAATATCCTTGCACTTCGTGTTATCAAGGCAAGTTGATTATCAGGCCATCACCAACAAAGGTTGGTACTAAGTCACCCACGTTTCTGGAACGTATACAAGGGGACATTTGTGGACCTATTCACCCACCTAGTGGGTCGTTTAGGTATTTCATGGTCTTGATAGACGCATCCTGTAGATGGTCACATGTGTGCCTGTTGTCATCACGCAACCTTGCGTTTGCGAAATTAATGGCACAAATAATTCGACTACGAGCACAATTTCCAGATAATCCAATCAAGTCCATTAGACTGGATAATGCTGCTGAGTTTACATCCCAAGCATTTAATGATTATTGCTTATCAATCGAGATAAAAGTTGAACATTCTGTAGCTCATGTTCACACTCAAAACGGTCTTGCAGAATCGTTAATTAAAAGCCTGCAGTTGATTGCAAGGCCATTACTTATGAGAACGAGGCTGCCCACTTCGGTATGGGGTCACGCCATCTTACATGCAGCAATGCTAATTCGTCTCAGACCGACGAATTACCACAAGTATTCCCCGTTGCAATTGGTTTTGGGTCATGAACCCAATATATCCCATTTAAGAATTTTTGGATGCGCAGTATATGTGTCTATAGCACCGCCATCCCGCACCAAAATGGGTCCGCAAAGAAGGTTAGGAATATATGTTGGGTTTGAATCGCCCTCCATCATTCGCTACCTCGAAACAATGACAGGCAACTTGTTTACTGCACGATTTGCAGACTGTCGATTTGATGAGACACTTTTCCCAAAATTAGGGGGAGAAGTTGGCGAAACCAAACGGGAAATTTTGTGTAAAATGCATCATTATCTCATCTTGATCCACATACCTCTATTTGTGAAAGAGAGGTACAAAAGATTATCCATTTGCAAAGAATAGCAAATCAAATGCCTGACGCATTTACGGACTTGAAAAGGATAATGAAATCCCACATTCCCGCGGAAAATGTTCCAATCCGTATTGATGTCCCTGTTGGACAATCATCTAGTGTCATATCCAATGAGTCAAATGCACGCCTGAAGCGTGGCAGACCATTAGGTTCCAAAGATCGAAATCCTAGAAAGAGGAAAAAGAACGATCGAGATGACACTACGAAAGAATCTCATGAGGAAATTCATGATTTGACAAATTCTGAGATTCATGAAGAATCCATTGAGCCCGAGACTCTGGAAAATACGGAACTATCCCTAAATCCAATTAATATTGAGGCAAATATTAATCGAGTGGATATTGTGGTGGATAATGCCTTTGCTTATAATGTAGCATCTAGCATTATGCAAGAATGTGAGGATCTCGAACCTCAATCTGTTGAAGAATGTAGAAAAAGACAGGATTGGCCAAAGTGGCAAGAAGCAATTCAATCAGAATTGAATTCGCTGGCAAAACGTGAAGTTTTTGGCCCTATAGTTGAAACACCTAATGGTGTTAAGCCTGTCGGCTATAAATGGGTCTTTGTACGCAAAAGAAATGAGAAAAACGAGGTACAAAGATATAAGGCACGCCTTGTTGCACAAGGTTTTTCTCAAAGGCCTGGTGTCGATTATGAAGAGACATATTCGCCTGTAATGGATGCGATAACCTTTCGTTATCTCATAAGTTTTGCTGTCCATGAAAAGCTTGACATGCACTTAATGGATGTAGTTACTGCCTATCTTTATGGCTCACTTGATAATGAGATATACATGAAAATTCCCGATGGACTCAAGGTGCCAAACGCGCACAATTCAAAATCTCGGGAAATGTTCTCAATTAAATTGCAAAGATCCTTGTATGGTCTAAAGCAATCTGGATGAATGTGGTATAATCGTCTTAGTGAGTACTTGTTAAAAGAAGGCTATATAAATGACGCCATTTGCCCGTGTGTTTTTATAAAGAAAACAACATCGGAATTTGTTGTACTTGCCGTATATGTCGATGACATAAACCTTATTGGAACCCCTATAGAACTCCAAAAGGCAATTGATTATCTAAAGGATGAATTCGAGATGAAAGATCTCGGAAAGACTAAACTATGTCTTGGTTTGCAAATTGAATATTTGGCAAACGGAATTTTTGTTCATCAATCTACCTATATAGAAAAGGTACTGAAACGGTTTTACATGGATGAAGCACATCCTTTAAGTACACCGATGGTTGTTCGATCACTTGATGTGAACAAAGATCCATTCCGACCACAAGAAAGGAATGAAGAGCTACTTGGTCCTGAAGTACCATATCTTAGCGCAATTGGCGCACTAATGTATCTTGCAAATACTACAAGACCTGACATATCCTTTTCAGTTAATGTCTTAGCAAGATTTAGCTCGGCTCCCACGAGGAGACATTGGAATGGGATCAAACACATATTGCGGTACCTAAAGGGAACTACCGATATGGGCTTATTTTATGGCAAGAATTGCAGCCCGGATCTTGTTGATTATGCTGATGCTGGATATTTGTCCGACCCACACAAGGCTCGATCTCAAACGGGTTATGTGTTTACCTATGGAGAAACCGCCATATCTTGGCGATCGACTAAGCAATCAATTGTGGCTACTTCATCTAATCATGCCGAGATAATTGCTATTCATGAAGCAAGTCGAGAGTGTGTGTGGTTGAGGTCTATAATACATCATATCCAAGACAAATGTGGTTTGAAGTGTGATAAACTACCCACAACTTTGTATGAAGACAATGCAGCATGTATAGCTCAATTGAAGGGAGGATTCATAAAAGGAGATAGAACGAAGCATATTTCACCAAAGTTATTCTTCACACATGATCTTCAAAAGAATGGTGATATCAATGTTCAACAGATTCGTTCAAGCGACAATATGGCTGATTTATTCACAAAATCTCTACCAAAGTCAACCTTCAAGAAGCTAGTTCATAAGATCGGGATGCGAAGACTTAAGGACATAAATTGATGTTCTTATCAGGGGGAGTTAATGCGCGTTGCACTCTTTTTCCCTTACAAGGTTTTGTCCCACCGGGTTTTCCTTGCAAGGTTTTTAATGAGGCAACCAATAGGCGCATATTCAAACATGTGTACTCTTTTTCCTTACTTTAATTTTTCCCATTGGGTTTTGTTTTAAGGTTTTAACGAGGCACATCATTGAATAGACATTCAAGGGGGAGTGTTATAAATACACTTCTATTTAAGGTGAATGTCTTTAATTAGAGAGATTCTAGAGTCCTATTAATGGTAGCTAAATCATCCTCCTCCCTATAAATAGAGGTGCCCTCTACCATTGTAAATCACTCCTAACATTCTCTAAGTATCAATAAGAAGAACTCTCTCTACTCTTCTCTCTATTGCTCTTGTTCTTGCATTATTGTTCTTGTCTTTTATATTATTTCATAACATCTTTTTCTTTGTTAATCGTTCTTTTCCACCTCTCCTTCACTACCACCAACGAATCTACCACCACCAATACCCCGTCTCTTCTCCAAAACAAATCATATTGTTTACAAAATTAAATCAAAACGCAAGTTCTTCTAAGTTAAACAAAAATGTACAAATTCATCACAAGTATAAATTCTATCGTTATGTCTTAAAACTTGGAAAAGTCATTGCATATTGTAGAGAAAGATATAACATAAGTAAAGAAGGACAATTTAGTAATTTCATATAGAGTAAGTTGTTAGTTACTAACCACCAATCTTAGAATTAGTTAACTTATTAATAATAGTTCTATCTCTAATTAGTTATAACTAGTTTAGTTAGTTACAATTAATACTTATATATAAACTCCTACACTGTAAATGAAGAACATCAAGATTAATAAGAAATTCTCTCTTCTCCTAGTTCATATCTCTCTCTCTCTATCTCTCTCTCTCTCTTCATTTCAGCTTCATTCTTGGATTCAATCAGTAACAACTTCATGGTATTAGAGCAGATCAAGCTAATTCAATAAGCTTGAATCTTGATCCAACTCGTAATTCCGCAAAATCGAAGAAGTTTTAATTTTAGTTCTTGCTTTGTTCAAATATTGAAGAAAATTCAATAGCTATGGCGGCTAATGAACAATCAACAAGTATTACTCCTATAACTCCAACTACAAACTCGAATCAAGCAGGTTTGCATGCAATTGATTACAACCATCCACTATTTTTAAGCCATTCAGATGTTAGTGGCATTCAAATCATATCTTTTCAATTAACTGGGATTGAAAATTATTCTCTGTGATTTCGATCTATGAAAATGGCATTATTAGGAAGGAATAAGTTAGGTTTGGAGGATGGTACTTGCACAAAAGAACAATTTCCAGAAAATTTATGGAGTCATTGGAAAAGAGTACATGCTATTGTGCTTTTTTGGTTGATGAATTCTATGAGCAATGGGTTAATTGGTGGTATAATGAATGCCTCAAGTGCAAAGGCTGCGTGGGATGATTTTGCATGAAAGATTTGATAAGGTGGATGGTTCAAGGACATATAATCTTCATAAGGAAATTGCTATGCTTAGTAAAGGGACAACATCTATTTCTGCTTATTTTTCAAAATTGAAAGATTTGCGGGAAGAGTTTGAAGCACTAGTTCCAGCACCTGGTAGTGACTGCCCAAAATCAAGAGAGTTTGTTCTACATTTACAAAAATTGAAGCTATTTCAGTTCTTGATTATGGGACTGAATGATTCCTATAGTCAGGCTAGAAGTCAAATCTTGCTCGTGAGTCCAATGCCTACAGTCAATCAAGCATATTCCATAGTGATTAGTGATGAGAGACAGAACTCAGTTGCAACAAATGCTGGTGTACTAGGAGCAAATCTAAAATATGGAACTAGCCAATTTGAAATGGCAATGTACACTAAAACTAGGGGAAACTATTAGAAAACCAGAAAAAATTTCAATATGTTCTGTGATCTATGCAAAATGAAAGGGCATTCTAAAGAAAATTATTATAAGGTCATAGGCTATCCTCCAAAATATAGACCAAGAAAGAAGAATACAAATGCTCATAGTGCATATAATGTGTTGTCTGATATAAGTTTACAGGAAAATCAGTTATCCAGAGGAAATTGGATTGAGAATTACTTACAAAATTCTCAATTAACAAACAATGCTCTGAGTACTAATACTTCTCAGTGTTTTGACCAAACAGCAAATACACCTTAGATGAGAAATTGCAATCTTTACAAAGGATATGAGCATATTGTACAACTGCTGAACAAAGACAAGTCAAGTGCTGCAACATCATCAACTTATGCTGCCTCTACCATAACAATACCATCAACTAATGCTACATGTATTCCTTGTGCCTTATTAGCCTCTAAAAGTCTACAAGAATGAATTATAGACACAGGAGCTACAAATCATATGGTAGCTAATATAGAATTGTTAAACAACATCTCTCTAATGCAAACAAATCAGTCAAAGAAAGTACATCTACCTAATAGAGAAACTACTCAAGTTACTAATACTGGAACTAGCACCTTAACATATCAAGATACAATAACAAATGTATTTTACATCCCTCAATTCAAATATAACCTCTTGTTTGTCTCTAAATTAACTGAGGAATTGAAATGCTTAGTTACTTTCTTCCCTGATTTTTGTATATTTCAGGAACTCTTCAGTGGGAGGGTGAAAGCGATTGGTAAAGAAGACAGTGGTCTATACATTCACTGTAGACAAAAATTACCAGAAAATAATGCACTTAGTTTAAACACTAAGGAGACAGAAATCAGTAAAGAGAGTAACTCAAATGATATTGTACTCTGGCATAGAAGACTTGGACATTTGTCTGCTACTGTTCTCAAGAAGCTTTTTTTTTTACAAATGCACAATATATAACTGCAAAATAGATTTGTGTATTACTTGTCCTTGTGCAAAGCAAACCAGACAACTCTTTCCTATTAGTAGTATAAGAACAGTTACTAGTTTTGAATTAGTTCATATGGATGTATGGGGTCCTTACAAAATTTCTACTATGGATGGTAACAGGTTCTTTTTAATTGTAGTAGATGATTTCTCTAGAATGACATGAATTTTCTTGTTGAAATTGAAATCTGATGTATGTGTGATTATACAATAGTTTTTTACCTTGTTCAAAACTCAATTTGGAACTACAATTAAAACAACAAAAATAAATAATGGTACATAATTCATTAACTCAATCTGTGAAAACTTCTTTGAGAATCTAGGAGTAATTCATCAAAAAATATGTCCTTCTACTCCTCAGCAGAATGGAGTAGTCGAGAGAAAGCATAGACATATTCCAGAACTTACTAGAGCTATAAGATTTCAAGCTAATATACCTATCAAATTCTGGGGGTTACTGTATCCTTGCAGCAGTATACATCATTAATAGACTATCTAGTTCTATCATTGGAAATAAAAGTCCATATGAAAAGTTGTACAATAAGAAACCTACATTACAACATCTTAAAATTATAGGTTGCTTGTGCTATGCAAAATTAGTTAAATGATAAATTGATGCCTAGAGCAAAATCTGCTATGAATATGGGATATGCTACAACTCAAAAGGGATATGTATTATATGATTTAATAGATAAAAATTTCTTTGTAAGCAGAGATCTTTAATTTAGAGAAGATATATTCCCTTTCAAGGACAAACAAGACAGGAAAAAATCCTTGTTTGTACATCCAAACACAACAAACATGTTTCTACATAACATAGATTCAACAATACAACCTACAAATTCAGAAAATAATATGTATTCAAATAAATAGGAAACTAATAGTATGTCAGAAGTAATACAAGAATTCACACAACATTAGGAGAATAGTCACATAGAATCTACTCAGACTAGCAATCAACAAACTTCAACTATACAACAAAGAAATCCAATTTCACAACCAGTAAATGTCAGAAAATGAGGAGGAGGAAAGAAACCACCTATATTGATGAAAGACTTTGTGTCATTAACTGCTCAATAGAAGGAACCATATGCAATATAAAAATTCATAACTTATGATCATCTAACACCTAAATATCAAGCTTACTTGACAGCAACTTCAAATATAATTTAACCGCTATAAAGGATCCAAAATGGATAGTTGCAATGAAAGCAGAGATTGAAGCACTAGAAAACAACCATACATGGGACATAGTAACTCTGCCTTCTGGAAAAATTCCTATTGGGTGCAAGTGGGTTTACAAGATTAAATACAATGCTTCTGGTGAAATAGAAAAATTTAAATCTAGGTTAATAGCCAAAGGTTTTAGTCAAAAAGAGGGGATAGATAATCAAGAAACTTTCTCTCCTGTTATAAAAATGAAAACTATAAGAACTATATTAGCTATAGCTGCTGCAAGAAACTAGAATATACATCAAATGAATGTATATAATGCTTTCCTAAAAGGAGATTTACTAGATGAAATTTATATGCAACTACCTCAAGGATTCACAAGTCAGGGGGAGAATAAGATATACAGACTTGTGAAATCTCTATATGGTTTGAAACAAGCTCAATTCCAGCAAAGTTAAGAGAACTACAAAAGGTATTATAATGGTCTTAATCTATGTAGATGATATGATTGTGACTGGTAAATCTCAGAAACTAATAGAGGAAACAAAAAATTATCTTCAACAGTCTTTCAAAATGAAAGATCTAGGGAATTGAAGTATTTTCTAGGCATAGAATTTGCAAGATCAAAACAAGGAATTCTTATGCACCAAAGGAAGTATGTACTATAACTGATTTATGAAACAGGAGTTGCAGCTGCTAAACCATCTATTACACCCCTTGACAAAAATGTGAAACTTACAACTATAGAGTATGATGAACATCCAAAAAAAACCAAGTCAATCGTTCAAATGGATGAAGAACTGGCAGATCCAACTTCCTATCAAAGACTCATAGGCAAACTCTTGTACTTAACAATGACCAAGCCTGATATATCATTAAGTGTTCAAACACTAAGTCAATTTCTTCAAAGACCAAAGAAGTCCCACATCGAAGCAGTTCTAAGGGTTGTCAAATATATCAGAAACAGCCCAGGGAAAGGTATCTTACTTTCAAGCAAGCTAAACAATACTATTTCAACATACTGTGATGCAGATTGAGCAGCTTGTCCATTTTCAAGAAAATCTGTTTCAGGTTACCTAGTCAAGTTTGGAGATTCTCTAATATAATGGAAATCCAAGAAACAAACTAATCTTTCTAGAAGCTCTACAGAAACTGAGAATAGAGGTCTTGCAACAACTGTTGCATAACTCATTTGGTTGATTGACTTATTAAAAGAAGTGAAATTTGAAGTTAAATTACCAGTTGAAGTGTTTAGTGACATCAAAACTGCAATTCAGATTGCAGCAAATCTTGTTTATCATGAAAGAACAAAACACATCGAAATCGACTGTCACTCCATCAGAGAAAAAATTGTACAAGGTCTTATCAAAACTACATACATATCTACAAAGAAGCAACCAACATATATATTAACTAAATGTTCAACATAGATATCTTTCTTCCAAGCTAGATGTTCTTAATCTATTTTTAGTACCTAGCTTGAGGGAAAGTATAGAGAAATATATAACATAAGTAAAGAAGGACAATTTAGTAATTTTATATAGGTTAAGTTGTTAGTTACTAACCACCAATCTTAGAGTTAGTTAACTTGTTAATAACGGCTCTATCTCTAATTAGTTATAACTAGTTTAGTTAGCTACAATTAATACTTATCTATAAACTCCTATGCTGTAAATGAAGAACATCAAGATTAATAAGAAATTATCTCTTCTCCTAGTTCATACCGCCTTCTCTCTCTCTCTCTCTCTCTCTCTCTCTCTCTCTCTCTCTCTCTCTCTCTGTTTCTTCTGCTTCTTCTTTTTCTTCTTTATCACTTCAGCTTCATTCTCAGATTCAATCCAGTAACAAATTCAAATATCTCTGTTTTCGCTAATTTTACCATTAACCAGCATAGATTGGTTTCAATTCGTAGACATTATAGCACTGACAAAGAAATTTTGAGCAAAAAAAGATCACTGATTGGTTCACTTATGAGAAATGCCAGAACCCCCATGACTGCTGATGTTTTGCCGGACCTAAGCTTTTGTAAGGTATGATCTGGACATATAAAAGAATCATGATAGAGCAGAATTTTCTCAAAACCACTGGAGGTGACTTGTTAGAGTTTTTTGTTGTGTTTGATTTGTATAGATAGGTTTGGTTGCGTGGGTGTGTGTTTTGTTTATAAAAAGAGTAAGAGGCGAATAGGTCAAGTCGGTTATGGGTAATGAGTTAGGTTGAATTCTTTTAAAATGTTGGGTGGTTCAATCCTCAGATGGCGCCACATGCTTGGTCTTTAAATAGGGAAAAATATAGAACTTTGATAGATAGCAGCGATATATCTTAACGAAAAGTATAACAAAGTACATGATTAAACATTAAATGAAAGTAGAGGGAAAAATTAGGACCTTCTTCGAAAAAATGGAAGAATCATCATACCTATAGTGTATTGCAACCGTGATAGGTAGTCCACCCTCATGCCAACCTAAACCTATAGTGTATGGCAGGCGTGGTAGGTATTCCACCCTTCATGCCAACCTTATCTTTAACAGTTCTCATGCCCATATCATATCCGTGCAACCTTATTTAAATCGAACTATATTACATCAAAACTCATATTTTAGTATTTGATAAAAATTCTTCCTTTATAATTCATTTTTATTCTTTTATTTTTTGAATCTTCCAACAATGACGAATGAGAGACTGATTAGGGTTGTGTTGTGTTAAGACAGTGAAATTATGTTGAAGAATAACTCGGTACAATATAGTTGTTCTCATAAAGTTAGCGTGAAGCTATCATATTTACTAGATCACCACACACTGCTCACTCTTATTTAAAAGAATGAGTGTAAATAAGAATGGGTGTTAATAATTATTTTAGTGAGACTTAGGGAGACTGGAATATTACCATATTAAGCTATTCCACAAGGTGCCACTTGTTATCCCAAGTTTAGTATTCATGATAGTGAAACTTAGCAAGTTTTTTTAAGGAATCTTAATAAATATAGTGATTTAATTGTTATAAGGACACCTGAAATGTATATAAGCTCAGATAATATGAGTTTGAGTAAAGTTTCACCTACTTCGACTAACACTCAACTATTGGAGGGTATTTTGGAGCTACTTTATCAAAACAAGTGCCATACCCAAGAGTTTGGCCTGATTGTAACCTATCTTTGCCAGATGAGTAGCCCGAATAAAATTTCTTTCTAATGCATGGATAATCAATCTGAAAGGCAGTGAAATCAACTCTATCGGACTCAACTTGTCCCAACTTGTGCAAAATCTCATAGAAACAGTTTAGTAGGTCATGGGCATCCTCTCAAGGTGCACCGCTAAAGTGAGGAGGGGGGGGGGGGTATAACTTGGTGAACCTATCAAACCTCTTCTACTCATCAATTGACATCGTGAGCCAATCCCCAGGTTGTGCCGCAATAATAGGCTGAACCACCCCAACTGGTAGAACTTCTAGGGTCTGATAACCATGCGACATCTACTCTGGGTATGAGTAGCGTGAATCTAAACTTGTACCCTAGACTGAGAAGCGGTTGGTGACATGGAAAACAAACCGGCCTGAGCCATCCTCCATGAAGCCCACCATACAAACCAAGCAATTCTGAAGCATTAGGGTATTAATGAACCCCCTTAGAGACCTGAGCCGATCCTGCTGGCTTACAGTGGGATGATAAATTGGAAGATTTTGCAGTCGAATAGGTAAAAGCTTATTTATTGTCAGTACTCTTTTAGTTTCCCTTTTTATTAATAATGTATTTTTTATAGTGCGTATCAGCTAGTTATTGTTTTTTCAAATGAAGACTTTACAAGTCACGGACAAGCTTATGATGTTGGGAGTTTATCGAGTTTTAGAAGGACAAATTGTGCTAGTACGTCCAGTAGCAACCACCAAGCACACAATCAGATGATGCACATAAATAATGAATGGTAGGTTCAAATACTGAGCAAAATAATTTATATTTTATAGTTGCAAACTATTATTATTTAATTGTGACCCTAGATAGAAGGGTGTGAATATTGAAGAATAGGGCAGAAGGTTAGTAGGTAGTCATGTGTTTCCCTTTGTTTTCCTTGGCTCGATAGTATTAATGCTAGTACGATACTCGTTTTTCCTTAGTTTGCTACCATCGATGATTCTGTAGTTTGCTAGCAGTACTTTATTCATATTCCCGTTTGCTGCCTTGGAATTAGTTTTCTAAATATGTTATCTTGCTATTACTTGTTATCAGTACCCCTTTCATATTCTCTGTTGCTATCTTCGATTTAGTTTTCTAATAATTTATCATGTTATTACTTGCTATCGGGACTTCTCTTACCTTCTTTAACCGAGGGTTTATAAGAAACATTCTCTCTACCCTTCTAGGATAAGGGTAAGCATGCGAACATCCTACTTTCCCCAGACCCTACTTGTGAGATTATACTAAGTGGTTGTTGTTGTTGTAGGAAAAATAGTTAACCACGTGATCTTTGTTTAATACAATTAGAATAATAATTCACTAAGGCTATCGCAGATGCACATAGTAAAGAAGATGATAGTAACTATGACAACAACGCAGACAAGTTAGGCGAGGAATTACCCTTTACGGATGTAAAAGATGATGATCAGGAAGAGAAACCAGTGTTGATAATGGATTATGATGCCACCACTAAGATGGCTATGAGTACACAACCTGGTTAGACCATACAACACTGGTTTTGTCATCACCCTAATTTCCCAGCTTAGGATATTTTGATGGTATTTAGTCTCTAATACTAGGTAACCGAACATATAAATTAACAAAAATGAAACAAACTGAGATACTAAAGTAAAACAGATAAACTCATATTAACTTCCAAAATAGAACCACAACACCATAATTTTCAAAAGTGGTTAAATTGAGTCATAAGCTCTACAGAATATTCTAAAACCTATACTACAACCTTGTTTGCTAAAAGGAATAATAGTAATAAGAAAATAGCAAAAGGTGACTCCAAGGCATGCTGACATCGAGCAAGTATATGTTGAAGTCTCCGAAAAACAACAACTTAGTCAATCATTAGCGTCCATACAGACAGACGTACCCAGACCGATGTAAAAGATGTGCAGAAGTGTAGACACCATAATGGTACCCAATAGGCATAAATCCTAACCTTGGTATACTAATGACGATGCCAGGTCAAGACGCCTACTAGGAAAAGATAAACATAACAAAAATAGAATATCGGGAAGTAATGGAAAATGGTGAAATGAATGACAACAAGACAGTTTAATAAAGTGAACTAACAACAGAATTGTAAGCATAAAGACATCAAAAAAAATAATGAGAACCACAAATAATCAAATACAGACAAAAATGGTAACACAAGGAAGAATAAAAGCAACAAAAACGATTCAAACAATAATTCTTTTCAATATGAAATGGACAAAAAGAATCACAACCGAGGTATTGCCTCGTAGTCACAATTCACAATTTCAATCATAATCTTTCCTTATAACACCGCATGATCCTTTACATTTAGTTTCAAAATAAAATTTTCCAAAATAGCTACATGCGTTTTAGCCTACCTTATCATACAACATGGCTTCAAGTAGTTCCCCTACTAGCAACACGCATATCAAGCCTACTTTATCTCGCCGCATGTGTTTCAACCCCTAGCCTTATACCACCGCATGCGTCTCATTATCACAATATTGAAACCAACAATCATAACAAAAAGCAAGAAAGAGCTCATGGATCAAACACCGCAAATTTCTCTACGATCTTCAAGTTTCAAGCAATCAAGATCAATTCCAAGAAATCAAGCTCAAACTCAAGAATGAAGAACAGACCAAGGTTCAAGGAGTACGAATTCAAATCAAAGTTTGTGCTAGTTAAATTCAAGATAATCATTCGTGAAAACTGGCATAAATTCAAGATCAAGCTCGAAAGACCTTAAATTTATATTAGAAAGAAGAATCAGAGGATTCATAGAGATTGCACACTCACATTACTTGAAATCAAATAGTACGATTGTTGCATTATTTTTTTGTCTCGATTTTTTTTATGCAATTCTTGTCTAAAAATTCTGGCACGCCCAATGTGATCAATTATGCCCTTTATCTCTTCCTCTCATAAAGCGAGGTATGCAAATTCCAAAACTAGTTAGGGAAAATATCTCTTGTTCCCTGTTAGTCAAATTTAGCACACAATGTCAACATAATATCGAACGTGTACTTCAAGTCTCGTCTTTAAATTTTAGCAAGCCAACACTCTGAAAAACCATGAAGTATGGGAAATTTGTCGACATCGAACATTTCAAATTAGTGCATAAAATTTGTTTTGGATTAGGGCCTCTATAAGATTACTTGGTGGCTAGTCCATACAAAACCTAGTTCTTGCCTATAAATAAGGCTATATATGTCCTTCAAAACTAGATCAACAATTTCCTAAACTATGAGAATATGCATGAAGAGATCAAATATATGCTCTCTGAAATTCCATAAAAATCTTGGAATATTCATTTAGAGATAAAAAACATATCAAATATGTCTTGTTAAAAGTTCTAGCGAACAATCAAGATCCAAATAGAGCGTTGTTACATGCTTTTTGATCATCAAATACATCAAGAAGATGCATATCATCCTATGTTCGAGCAATGTGCTACTAAGGCCCTCGAGTGATGGATAACAAATCAGAAGAAATAATTAAGGGATAAACAGAGTTGTAACCCGTAATATTTATTATTAAGATCCTCTTTTCTTTATAGTTGTTTGTGATTGCACTTTTATTTTTCTACAGAAATTTATTGCGAATAAATTGGCACACTCAGTTAGACAATAAATTGCATCAAGAAAAATAATCACGGCCGAAAATAATTACAACAATCATAGTATTTGATTTCATGTAATATGAGTGTGAAATCTATATGAATCATCCGATTCTTCTTTTATAATATAAACTAAAGGTCCTTTGACCTTGTTTAATGGGACCAGCACCGTTCTTAACTATAAGGTGCTGGACTGCTACTTTGGGGTTAAAGCCAAACATCTCTTTGTGACTACAAACAATGACATCCCTATACTCCTTGAGTACCTCAATATATGTTTATTCATCGACTGCTAGTAAAATACTTAGATAAGTGAGCCTCGGTTCTTCATCCGTACCAAGGTTTACTTCTTTCAAAGCGTCAACTGTTATCTTTACCCCCTCTTCAACTGTAGGTATGGCATCTTTCGCATATTCGTCTTCTTGAGGGTCCCCATCGTTTAATGATATGTGATAACATGATGAAACATCCTCCAATTTCATGTCATCATCCATTAGAGATGAAATGCCATGCTCGCCTTATGCAGTAACGTGATATGAAAACAAATTTCTTCGTCTTCATCAAATTCCTTAGTGTAGACCATAACATATAGATTTACCTTCAATATTTCTTTACATGAAACCAAAGGTTTTATTTGTCGCCTCATTCTAGAAGGAACCAAAATTTGAAAATTCTTATAGATCTTCTAGATTCTGGGCGAAGCAGGGTGTTCTTATGCTTTGATAATCTCTTTGGAATTTGTTCTTCTTCTTTAGTTGACCTAATCTCTAAAATACATAAGTCCTAACAACCGATTTTACAAGTCGATCAAAGATAGAAGGCCTATCAGAAGCGGCAGGTTCATCTTTGTGATATGATTATTGCTTGCTCTTTATATAGAGATGTGAACTGGTGACTGTTCCTTGTATCCCAGACCTTCACGTGGTTGCCTTTTAGTAGCCTCTGATGGGATCTTCCCTAATTTTGATGGTTTATTGGGATTATCTCTAGCTTTTTCAAATAATCTATAAGCATTAGGATCAAAAGCTTCAATTGTACTCTTTATAGGGAGTTCCATATTCAAGAATGATTTTTTTCCACAACCCTTCAAGTAGCTTTGAGGACATCTTATGCCTATATTCATTTAATCAGAATAGTTAAAACCCTTAGCATATTAGTTTTGATATTGGAAGATTCTCCCTCCTCTTTATTCTTTAAAGGGACGCAACGGAGCGCAAGAATTACTTTATTGCCATATGACACAATGTTTCCTCTATGGGATTTATTTGAGCTAGAGTGTACCTTCTCAACGACAACTTTGGCTTCACCAGCAGCCACCTCAGCTCTTTTAGTGGTGGACGGACCCATCATTATTTCTCTATATGACATCATTAACTTTTATCTCCTTCATAATGTAGTTTTCAAGTAGGAACTTTGCATCACCGAAGTGCGACTCCACATCAGTGAATGGTTTGTCATCGTCAATTATCTTCCTCTGGACCCATCCTTGAGTACTTCAATCATTGATTTTAGGTAGATGGAGCCACTTTATTCTCATGTATCCAAGGCCTCCCAAGATATACATGGTTTGAAGTCTTTGCATCGATCGCCTAAAGCCATGCATTTGATTGTTTATCTCCAAGTTAATTGCGCCTATCGCTCTTTGACCCCTTAGTTGCAGCCTTGAATCATCGAGTGGCTTCTTGAGAGTTCGTTCAAGGGGATGCGAAGTTCTTTCATGGTATAAATTTGTAAGATGTTCACTGAGGATCCTCCATCAATCAATATTGCATTTACCCTTTCATCATGCATATAGCCAACTATGTATAATGGGCAATTATGAGGAGTGTTATGCCTTAACGTCTTCAGAAATGGATTTAGTGAGCTATTCTAGCTCTGAAGATGGTGCCAATGATATGTCTTCACTCTTTTCTTCTCTTTTATCAGCATTGCAATAAGAGGGTGCGTCACTATCATGGGAATTCTTTGTGCGGAGCAAACTTGGTATAAATTCCTCCAAAGTTACTGGATGTCCTAGTTTTTGAGGGTAGTGCACTTTAACATTTGATTTCTTCAAATAATTGACTCGATTTTGTTTCAATCGTCTTTTCACCATCATTTTCCTTGTTGGTTTCTTTAATGACTATTTTTGTGGAATTCCTTTGGGGTGTCTACGGCGAGTCAATATCCAACCTTCATCATTCGGCTGACCAACTTCGACTTTATTATTCTCCAGTATTTATTTATCTTTACTTTTTTGAAGACTGCATAACTCAGCTAGATGGAATGGGCCAAATGTGACAGATATTTGGTTCACGCCTGCCTTCTCATCTTCAAGCACAATCTTCGTTTCACGATCCAAGTCCATAAATTTATCCTTGAAGATAACGTGATTCTCAAAAGGGTGACTCACAAGTTGATGATATTTGCAGTAATTTGAACATTAATTTTTCTAGCTTCATTTGGTCGCTTCATCTACATAAGCTCAATGAGCTTTAGATCAAGGAGTTCTTCGAAAATTGCAGAGACATCAGAATGTAGAAATAGGTACTTGTTTTCTTGCATATATTTTAGAGTCAACTTTCCACTTGGATTAACTTGAAAAGAAGTAGATTTCATACTTTGCTTCTTGCTCAACTTTGTTGTGAACTTCATTGGTCATGTATTGACATTCATAGCTTCTTTGCTTCCGAATTGGGCATGAACTTGCTCCATCTTTTAACACCCATCTTGTCATTCCCTTTTCGAGGCTTGTAAACAAGCAAACTTTCATTCCCAACAGAAAACATGCTTAAATCCATGTCATGGGCACCAATGAAAGGTTCTTCGAATGTCTTAGGCTTGATGCCTTACAAGATATAATGAAGTCACCAATGCGTTCCTTGGATGCACAACTCTATTCAAGATCCTTTTCTAAGCCTATATTTGTAATTGAGGCTTGCATTCCTCCATCGATTGATAAAGTCGATAACTAGTTTATTTTTTCATTGACGAGTATTTGGATATTCCACCGTGCTCATGGTGCACTTTTTGTTACAGAATCGGGTAAGGAAATCTTGCTACAGTTGATCCAAACTATCAAGAAAACAAACCTCAGGGTCCGCATACCAATCAAAAATATTTTCCTTTAGCGAGCGGAAAAACTGCTTGACGAGGTAATCTCCATAAGTCCCAACATTATTGCATGTCTCAATGAATTACTTTAGATTACCCTTAACATCAAATTGCTGAAATTTGGGAGGTTGATATCCATCGGGCATCTTCAAGCTATCAATCTTTGTGGTGTACGACTTCGTATATGTAAGGGAGGACTTGGAAGCAACTTCATATTTATTTTTTATTGCCACTTCAATAAACTCCTTAAGTTGATCAATTGGAATCATCTCCTCAGGTGAGACATGGATAGCCTTACCGGATGCTGCTTGTCTTGGAAGAGGATCACATTCTGGAACTTCTGGGAACTTGCCATTCACATGGCTGGATTATATTCCCACCCTATCCATTAACTTATCAATTCTAGCATCTTGATTTTGCATGAGCTTGGTCAAGCCAGGAATTGCTTATGTTAAGTTTGCCAACTGCTCCTCCACAGGTAAAGCTTTCGTCACTATTGCTTGGATGATTGTCGTGGATGACAGGGAGTAGCATGGATTGTCACATATATTCATCCTCTATTTGCTCACTTTATGCGATGTAAGTGGGGACGATCCATCACTTGAAGTATAATCATCTTCCTTGCAGAGCTAGAGTTTTCTTAATTTGTTCAACAACATCACGTCCTCCTTCAGGTGTGTTTGTAGAGTACCTTGCTCCTTTGGAGGGTGAAGATCTGAAAACGGGGATTGATGCGGATGACACTTAGTGTGCTTGTTTTCCAAAAGATCTTACTTTTCTCCATGTAACTGGTTCAAAGCTACTAAAGGTAACATCGATGATGTTTTCCATATCAGTGTAGAACCTGAAATTAGCAGTATTGATAAAAGTTGACATGGAGTTAATTTTCTACAAATCCATTTCGATGTTCTTGAACTTTGGTGATTGAAACGCTGAGATGAGAGGTAGAGATCATTGTCCCAAAGAGTGTGCCAATTTATTTACAATAAATTTATGCACAAAAATAGAACTTCAATAACAAAAAGTTATGAAAAAGGGTTTTATTGATAAAAATTGTAGGTAACAACTTCATTTATCTCTTGATTCTTCCTTCATATATGTTATCCATAATTTTAGAGCCTAATCAACGTATTTCTCGAACTTAGGATGATATGCATATCCTTGATGTATTTGATGGTCAATAAGCATCTAACAACACTCCATTTGGATCTTGAATGTTGCTATTACTTTGAGCAAGACATATTTGACATGTCTTTGATCTCTTAATAAATATTCTAAGTGTTTTATGAAACTTTGAAGATTGTGTATTTGATATCTTCGTGTGTATTATGAGAGTTTATGGATTTGCTGAAATGGTTTTGAAGGATATATATAGCCTTATTTATAGGCATGAATTAGGATTTGGGTGGAGTAGCCACCAAGTAACCCTACTGGGATCATCTTATAGAGTCCCTAGTCTAATATTTTATGTACTAATTTGGAATATTTCAAATGTCTATAGCCATCTCTATTGGGTCGTTCGATATGCATGATAGAGTGAGATATAGTGGGATAAGACGTGGAATTAAATTTGTATTGTATTTAGTTGACAGTAACATAGTATGAATTTAATTCTAGGCTTAATCCTGGATATCTCAACAAACTTGAAACTATTTTATCCTACCTTCGGTCTGCGATAAATTAGTCAAGAGATTATTATCAAAAAAAGTACGTAAATAGTCAATTTAAACTCAAACTTACCAACATCTAGCCCAAAATTAAACACTTACCAAAAGTAGCCAAAACTTAGAGATACACGCAAGGAAGGATTCTTTCATATGAGAATCACGCTAAAGATCTTCCTTCCTTCCTTGTTTTTCAAGCGTATCAATTTAACAGATACCTACATTCCGTAAGTCACGGCATTCTCTCCCGAAAAAATTCTCAAAAGGAGCTCCAAATTTCACTCAAAATCGGTCAATTTCACTATAGAAGCAGAAATTTGCATTCGTGATTTCTGTGTAGATACATCTTTGATGAAGGAAATACGAACTACAATCAAAATCAATCAAGGAATTAGTGTGTTTTAACCTAATTTCAATTACTTCAACGGCAAATTTACCAATTTTTATTCAGTATGGTGGCCGATGGAATATTGACACCAGCTTTGTAGATTACAATGTCGATGCTGTAATAGTTACTCCAAATATAAGTTTTGAAAATTTTGTAGAATTGATTTTGAAAAAACTTATGATAGATACTTTATTAAATGTTATTGAAATAAACTACACTGTCCAAAAGGGTTCTCCACCAATAGTGATACACAACAATATGGGTATGGGCATATCTTAAGTTGAAAAAAGCTCGAAATTTACAATGTATCCCCTTTGTATAACATTGAGTGAAATGATATGGACATGATCTACTACAATTCAAATTTTGCTGCAATTTCCTCAGAATGTGCACAAAAGCTTAGTTATACAAGAGAGATACAATGGCGATACAATTAAAATGATTTGAGTTTGGGAATGCAGTAGACTTGCAAGATACTGAATATGATGAAAATACAATAATAACTGACCTTCAAAACATAGATGTAGAAGAAGGTCAAATTTATAAAGACAATGCTATGATAGTCAAAGTCATAAAGCACTTGGTAGTAAAGAAAAAGTTTCAGTTTACGTTGCATAGGTCAAGTGAAAGCAGATATCAAAATATTTAATGTATAATTTTGTATCTCAATGTATATCGTAGTTGATGTTAGAAGCACAATTATGCAGAGAATAAGTTGTTGCTTGTAAGTATGTGATTGTACACTTTTAAGCTGTGGTTGTCACCGGGTAGTACTGTATAGTCATTATATTTTTTTTATCTAGTATTATTGATGGCAGTGTGTATCATCATATATCATTGTAGTTCATATCTCTCTTTTTATTGATGGAAAAGTTTATATCCTTGTCGTGGATGCTGCCTAGTATGCATCAACAACAATTGCAATTGAAAAATTTCTGCAGAAATAGATAAAAAAGTCTTGCCAACAGACATGACTAAATCAATATGAATGCCAAGGAAAGGGAGGTGCACGCTAATATCTGATAGGAAACGAATAAGGTCGATTTTATGTGGACAATGTGGTGGAGAAAGTCACAATAGGAAAACTTGTAGAAATAATCCAAAGAGATGATGAAATATGTCAAACTTAGAATTACTTGTTATTTTACTTTACTGAATATCATAGAGATTAAGAAGAATCTAATATATTAAGAACCGTGTTAATGTAGAATGTCATTTGAATTCTAGATAAAAATAAAAATTTGACCTATCATTTGAAATCGTGTTGCAAGTGTATTTTTTTATACATTTGTTTGATTAAAGAAAAATTTGTATCAGTTATATATCACCTATTTATCTCTATATATTGATAAATTATATATCTATTTGATTAAAAAGAAGTTATATAAGCTATTTATCATCTATGTATCTCTTGTTTATCACCTATGTATCTCTATGTATTGGCTCTTACTCATGACTGTATGTTTTTAATAAGAAAGCTAAATAATGGAAAACAGTCGTAGCAGCTAGAAAACTATGCAAATAGTTTTATAAATTTGCAATTAAGAGTGTGGGTTCATCAATACATATTTCAATACCAAACAAACTGCAGAATTCATTGTGAAGAAACTAACCGTCCAGCAATCTAAAACGACTATATCATCAATGTATCATATGTATATCATATATGTATCCTATATGTATCATGTGTGTATCATGTATATATCTGGAAGAGACAATATATCACAAACTACCGTATATTTTTCACATCTTTAATTCACAACACAAAAACAAGGGAAAAACACCAAAATTAACTAAACTGCAACACTCCAGTATTGCGTTGAAACTCATTAAACCTTTACAACAGATGAAACATATCATTTGCCGTACACATCTTAATAGAATTCATAAATTTCAAACACAAGTAAATCTGATATGTCTTACGACAATGGCAACATAACATAGCACAATATAAAATGAAATTATTGAGTTCATCCTACGACAATGACAAAAGTAACAATTTCTTCTACTTATGCAACTTATTTTGTCGACCAATAATCTCATCATCACTTTGCACGTTCAATCCCATCTTCTTTCTAGCATAATCCCACAAGAGAGCACCAAATCTGTGTCGGTGTGCATAGGCATTGAATTTTTTAGGGGGTGTCTTTCCCTTGATGAAATACTCAGAAAATGATGGCACAAATACACCACAATCACTACAAAAATTAAAAAAAACAATAATTATTAACCTACAAAATCTAAAAACAAAACAAATTGTGTTGATAGAACTTCATACGCTTTGACTTATTGAGGCAGTCCTTCGACCACTTTTAAATCAAAAGGGATAATCAAGTCCTTTGATTTGTAGATACTAGTGCGCCAATTGATATCTATTTTTTAAATAGAAATACATAGTGCACAAAAAAATGAGGGAACAATACATAATACTTGTTCATTGTGTTACGAACTTTGGTATGATGAGCAGCTCCACCGCGCATAGAGTCATACACATAAATTCACCTATCCTTGAAGGGCATCACAACTATTAAACAATGCCATTGTTCCACTACATTACTTGGCATTAAGACGTGCTCGACAGTGAGCCATGAAACATTAACATCCAAGACATACCCTTGAATATACTCTGCAATGACATGTTTTAGATTGCACACTTCACTATCTCCATCTATATGAATAAACGCCTTCCACAACTTATTATTTTTCTCATCAAATTACCAATCTTTGTGGTGAATGTTACAGGTTGGTCTTTGTCATACTTCCCCTTCTTCCTTAAATAATAGAATAAAACATCAATGTGCTAAAACAAAATATATCAAATAACTAATCACTGAAGGCTCGTAAGCTTTAAGCATCTATGGGTTTGCAAACCACATTCACAAAAACTAAAGGAAAATGAATGCTCACTACTTCTCTTGTGCCAGGCAAGATATAAATTAATAATCTGTTCTAATTTAAGGGCCTTATTCCATATATATGGGCTAAAATTTAAAAAAATATAAAAGTAACTTCTTACATACCGAGTCATCCAAAGGATGACCATTATATGCTAAAGTGTAAAACCATTTTTTGTCTTCAAGATAATATACACCAATATTATAAGCCGGATCGAGTTCATTAACATGGTTTGGGTAAATTTCATTCCTGGTAACAGATATACACAAAAGAGATATAATGATTTGAAACCCTTTCCGACAGACTGCTCGAATGGACAGACTCATTAAGAGAAGTGCGACCTCAGCACCGCATCTATCGCCCAGGCTAACTGCCCCCCGTTTCCCAATATACTTATTTTGTTTGCATGGGCCTATTCCTATCTATAAGTGGAATCCCCTTTCTATGCCTAAAAGAAGTTATGGGGGGTTCATGTTCCGATAGTGACCTATTGCACCCCTTTATCTTAGGTTTCACACTAAGACTAATAAGCACTAAAATGATGCAAACATGATTCTGTAAGTGACAATATATTAAAATATAAAACTCAACAAAACTTAGAAGTTTGAAACATACTTCTTCCTGGACTTCCCTCCTTTGACCCACGCAAAAAATACATTAAACAAAGAGTTATTAACGCCAGTTCCGATTTTGCTTTGAAAAGGATGCATAAGAACATAAATTTGCTTATTTTTATTTCGCTGCAACAACACTAGTACTGGAACCTGAATCAAATACAGTAATTAATGGAGACTTCACAGCCTGTGAAAGATATCTCGTTATTTTTTTCCATTTGTGGTGAAACTTCAGGAAGTAATTCAGGCTGGTCCAGGACAATCTGAGATTCAGGAACCTCTTTCTCATATTGTTCCTACATCTCCTCTGCAGCTTTACCAATACTTGCAGTCATACAAATAACGCCAGTTTGAGATTCAGGAACTTTTAGTTTTTCAAATTCTTCCTCTGTCTCCCCTGCTGCCTCATCTGCAGTCTCAACAATAGTGCCAACATATGCTACATCTGGTGTAAAAGTTACTTTGGCAATGAACATGTTAACTTTCACACCAGGATGTTCTTCCATTATATTAACACCTAACTGATTTGCTTCATCGAGTACAATGTTGTTACGATGATGCTTACTGGTATCTCTTTGAGAATGTGAAACATCTTTGCTTTAATTTCCACCAACCTATTTTTTTAATAAGAAGAATCAAATTATCAAAAACAACAAAGAAAGAAAAGGGAAAATCACAGAATGCACATCTAAAGACACCTTCCAACCATCCCTTTCAACATCTTCATTGCTACCAAAATCTATATTGCTCACAAAATCATTATTGTCTTGACGATCACTAGTGTCTTCCTCTAGATATGCACCATATTTTTCTTTACTTGCACTAAGCTATTTTTTTTAAAAAAGGATACAGTAAGTTAACTAAAAAAATAAAAGGAAATGCACAATAGAAAAGAAACACATACTTGGAATTTATCAACTCAAGGACTTCCTTGAATTTATCAGAAACATACTCCATGAAGGACTTTAAGTTCTTATGGAGCTACAAGATGAAACGGATAAGAAAGATAATAGACTTTGAGTATAAAATTTTTACAATACTTTCAAAAATATTTATAAAAAAGTCCAATACAAACCCATTTCACATCATGTTTCAACTTCTGTAACTCACTGTCATAATCAGCAGGTTGGACACCCGATGACTTTTTTGGTGGGACATGATCCTTAATCTGTTTCGAGGGTGGCGTGACAAAATTATCGCTATCATCAATAGGAAATTTTTCCCGTGATGTCACATATTTCTTATATTCATCGTTAACTTCAATAGGCAAAGTAAATCTCCTTAGCTCTTCAGTTGTTGGAGAAATATTTTTAAACTACAAATGTAAATAAAGGTGCTTCAGTCCTAGATGTAACAAAGATGTATAAATACTATATATTTGATGCATCACAATGAATTACAATTATTATATATGTATATCCCATCAATACATAAAAGTTGGTACCTTATTCCGTGTGTTGTTGAAGAAACCAGCAGAGAAGTCCTCACGCGTTGGCATATATTTCATTTTCCAATTCAACATGTGTGGTGTATGATCTCCAACACGAACAACAAACAAACTTTTGAGCAACTTACGTGCTACATTCATAGATCCACACTTGTATTGCAAGAGGAAATCCATCAATTTTGTAAAACTTAGACTTTCCCCTCAACTTGTGCCTCATAGACTTCGTTAAAGCTCAAAACATAATCTTACCCAAGGAAAGGACACACACTCACCACTATCGACAAGATGGAAATCAAGTTACTTATAAATATCTTCTGAGCCTGAGTGGACATTAGAAATATGTTGATAAAATAAATGATTGCAATCTTAATTGCGTCTTCATCAGACTGCCATTTCTTCTTCTCAAAATAATCACTAAGCGACTTCTTTGACACCACTATAAAACCAGAAAAATAAGTATCCACCAACCTATTTGGTCCACTGAAGTTATCCTCAATATGTTCATTGCCACATCAGTTTAAACCACTTACAACACCAAATTCCCTAAGACAAAAAATAAAACACATTCTTTATTCAACTTCACATAAAATTGGTCACGCTTATCTTGATCCAACTCTCTAACCATTTAAGAATGAATAAGTTGTGTGTGGATAGGTAAATCAAGGAAATAGCAAAAAAAACTTTCCCTAAACATCCGGCTGGACATCAGTCAACTTTGACTGTAAAACTAATAAGATGTCCACTTTAGTGTGTGATGTCAAATGAGCAACAAGAAAAGGCCCATCAACTGGATAAAGCTTCAGGGCAACAAATACATGACACGGATTAAAAACAAACAAATACAATATTAAAAGAAGGTTCAACAATAGAGAAAAATATATCTGAAATTGTATGTATATTACAAATCGTTTACCTTGAAAATGGTAACAACAATTAAATTTGTAAATGAGATTCTAATGTACGTGATCTATTATCAATCTAGTTGTTGGGGCAGCTGATGCTAAAAATGTTAAGTATAGCGATAAAATGTAAGCTAAGATGAGGCAGTAAGAAAACTGAAGAGGCCTATTACCCGAGCGTGGAGCAGGTTAATGGAGGCCTTAGGCCCGAGGCTCAAGCCGGGATCAAGCTATCGGGACAGTCGGGATATGATTTCGCAAGGTTCTTTATGGCCATTTCATAGCTATACCAGCGCGAAACAAGTGAGAAAATAATGATTGCGAGATGGGCTCGGGCTAATGAGAACACATGGCTTAGAAAGAGAGAGAGAGAGAGAGAGAGAGAGAGAGAGAGAGAGAGATTATTGCACTTATAGAGAAATGGAGAAATTGAGCAACATCAGTCGCTTACAAGGTAGGACGAGTCCCTCTTATATAGGCGAAGGTACTCAGTAAAGTACATGTGTATTAATTGCTAGAGTAAAAATGTGGGACGGCTTGATGCAAGACCTCATAGTAGGTTCTAGATAGGCCTAGCCTGTCAGGCATAGCCATGCGCCTAGAGGGCTTCCCTTTTTATCCCAACCTCGGACCCTGTTTCTTCCAAGTCGGACTTCGACGTGCCCTGAGGCTGAGAACTCGATCGTGGCCTCCCATCCTTGGGGTCTCGGGGAAAGCTTCTGACATGTCTTGATAGCAAAAAATCAAGTCTTTTGATTTGGCTACATACAGATAGTCTCTGCATTTCCCATGCCGAAGTGATGGGAAATGATTCTTACACTTGACTCCTCGAGTTTCTTTTTGTGACATTATGTTGGCGATTCGGATTGCGGCGCAATCTTTTGTAATAGGCGGTGTATCTCATAGATCCATGCTTGATGCCTTGTTGTTTCCGGTGCTCACCTTCACCCTAGCTCAATGTGACGCTCTGCTTCAAGCTGGGGTCTAGTACGATAGGAGGTTCTAAGAAGTTGATTCAAAGTAGTCGTGCAAGTGGGACCGAGGACTGTTCGGTCCGCTATCTCTCCGAGGCTTCTTTGGCCACAGAAGGACCTCGGGCTTCGGAGAGCTATTAAATTATTTCATCACTTCCTATCGCTTGCTTTGTTCCTTTTGGGATATCGGTGTGGAAGGTTGGGATGACCTCATGAGGGGGCGCGCTTGCAAGGGCCTGTTGTGGACTTTTAGTGGTGGATCGGTCTTCGGGTCTTCACCTTGCGGTTGCATCCTCCACTTTCTCCTTTAGGCACATCAATCATCAGTAGGCCATTGTAACTGCATGTAACGACCCCTCGAGGGCTGCTTGTACACAAATATTTATGAATAATAAATAAACTTTGTCGATCTATGCTTTCGAATTTGCTCCGTTTCTGTATGCCTCCATACCATTTGAGGTTCTTCGAATGTTTCTTTTTCATATTTATGATCATTGGTGTTTAGCTTGAATGTAAGTGCTTACCCTGATTTCTTGCCAATCAATATGGATTCATTTTTGTCCCATCATCATATTTCAGGATAATTCTAGATCGATCTGATGGATTGGGGCTATAGGAGCCCCCCGAGTTATTCAGAGATCATGCGTTGAGTTTTGGGTCTCCGGGGGCGTTGCCTTGGACGTAGATTGACTTCAGGTACCCCGGGGTCTCTATTGATCTGGATGTAGATTGTCCTCCTAGGCTATGCGAGATAGACTTCTGCTGAGGAGATGATATGTATTTGGAGTTCTTTCTCGGTCCTTTGTGTAGCTTTTCATGATCAGAGCCTCCTGCATTTGCTCTTCCTTCTTAGAGAGAGTGATTTGCAGGATCAGTTGCTTGCCTTGGACTGAGTCCCGATCGATGAGAGCTTTTTAAGCTGGGGTTTCTTGTCGTAGAGTGCTGTCTCGAGCATGGAGATAATACGAGTGACTCCTCAAGTTATGAATCCTTGTTAGAGGATGCTTTCGTGGTCGAATATTGATCCATCGATCTCTATCGAGGTCGTTGGCTTCTCGGGACTTACATCGGGTAGGTGAATTGTCGCTGCTTTTTGTATATATGTAGAGCTGCATCGTCTTCTCTGCAAGACTCTACTATTTTCAAATAGCATATTTTCCGTTCTAGTATAGGGGATTGCATATTTCTAGGCATAAAATCATTGGTGCGTACTTTTGCTTTGGCCTGTTAGCTCCGCCATAGCCATGGAAACTGCTTTAGCACCAACCCGGCAAGAGGCCAGGGGCGCTGCTCATAGTGCTCAGAAATCAAGGGAATTTTCTTTGGAGGCGTTGTCTTTGCTAAGAGGAGAACATATGGATATGGTGAGGAGATACTGTGATTGGAGCGAAAGAGTAGTCTTGCGGGCGTTTTCCCCTGACAAGGGTATTGTGGACTCTACTGATAGGTTCCTAAATGTGTATTTATATCATTTCGCCTTTGGACCTCTTCATAGGATTGTGCTTGAGTTTTGTCTAAAGTATCAGGTTACCCTGGCGCCGATTCATCCATCATTTTGGCAAACGCTGTTAATGATGAGGTTCTTCACGGAGAAGTCGGGGCTCAAATTCACGCTCGGCCACCTTGTCAGGGTATATCGGCCCTTCCATCATCGGGGTCTACTAACTCTGGGGTGCCGCTCATCCACACCCTTTGTCGTAAATGACGAGGAAAGAGGGAATCGAGAGTGGGCCAATTGGTTCATCCAGGTTCGGACGGCTGACATCATCCTTGCGAAGTTCTTGCCATTTCCGAAGGGTGAAATCATGCTTGTAAGTGAGGTGTTTGGAGCTTTTTTAGATCTCATCTATGGCGAAAATCAGCTAAGTAATATTGTTTTTTTTTCACTGTAGCAACTTCGTGGATGCTGGATGAACTTCATGATCTACCCGGCTGGGTTCGAAAGTTGGTGACCCATTCGTCCTGTGATGAACGCTGGTGCTTCGCATCGGGTAGGGGGTGCAACACCGATATATGTGCATATATTGCCTTCGGTCTGCCTTCATATATTCGAGGTAACACTTTTCCTTCCATTTATGCTGGATTCACCATTTGTAGATATTGGGCGGTTACTTAGGATGAGGCAGTGTTGCTCTTAAAAGAGGAAGGAGCTGTTGGCGTCAGGCTCGAGGGACGATAGGAACGAGGGAGATCGGCACTTGCGATGTGAGGGAGATTTGGTGCCGGTCGGGCTCGTATCTCTGAGGAGGGGGTGTTACCCAAATCTCCTACCCCGGAGCGCTTGATTCCTAGCTGATGGTTCTTTTAGGTGAGCATGCTGAGCATGAGGTTGGTTCTTTTAGAGCTGCAGCGAAAAAATCAATAGGAGTGTGCTTTGACTTTGAGGAAGCCCATCGACTCCATTTTTTGGTGAGTTTATGCATAGTTCACCTGCATCCCATGTCTTCCTCCCTATATTAATCCTTCCTTGCACGGGCATGTGATAGGCTTATGTATGAGCTACTCAATCAGGGGGCCAAGCTCTAGAAAATTTGGGATGAGGGGGAGTCACATATGCTCCTCAACAAATAAAAGGAAGACGAGCTGCAGCGTTGGATATATGAGGTGCTTCAGAGCTCGAACTATGAGAGCTATTTCGCGGAGCAGGTAATTTTCCAGTGGTGTGTGTTTTGCTCCTTTCTGGCCTTAAGGCTGATTCCTCTTTACTATATCTGCCGCAAAAAAATTTGGAGGCTCTAGACTACCTCAAAGGCAACGTCAAACGCGTCAGGATTGCTTGCGAAGAGCTAATGGATCAAGTGCAGGCTCGAGATTTGGAGGAGATGAATGCTTAAGCCAAGGTCCCTGCCCTCAAGTTCCAACTCCGCTTGCCTCGAGACAACGCCAAAGTTCAATATGATTGGGAAACTTGAATCAGACCTCTCGAAGGTCAGAGCCAAGATACTTGTTGCCCTGACGGAAGCGGCACTGAACCGACACAAGGCCGATTGTGAGATGGAAATTTGTGTGAAGGATGTCGCTGACACCCAAGCTGAGCTGAAACAGACCCTAGACCGGAAGTGGAGGACCGAGGATATGTCTGTTATAAATTCCAGAGGGAGGTGTTCGAAGAAATTGGTGCAAGGGGCTTCGTTCTCTCTGAGGAATTGTCTTGAGCACGGGCAGATGAACGCAATGCTTGGTCTCTTCTCGTCGATGTCACGGAGGGAAATTTTGGCAAGCTGTAGTCTTTATTTTGCATTTTTGTAGCTTTGCTCCGAATATATGCAGGGCATGCCTTTAGATGGAGAATAAAATTTTTCTTGCACACATGATATATAAGGAGAGGTTTTGATGTTTTATTTCTTCTGTACTCTTTTTCCGCTGTTATATTCAATTAGGCTGGCTGGCCTTGGCACTTGACGAGGTCCTTGTCTGTTTGAAAAGTGATCGGACGGTCCTGGGGACCCCTTAGTGTGATTCTTGATGTGAACAGGTGCTGGGACTCCATGCTCGGCCTGGCTGTTTAGGCTTGGTTTTTGAATTGGGCTTTGAATTGTGCCTTCCTGTCTTTGCATTTTTTGTGTGTGTGCGTGCTCGTGCTTGCGGGTGGTTGTCGTATTTATCTTGTGCCCTTGGACATTTGCTATTTCGACAATTTTGGGTCCAGTCTCCAAGTCACATTGTGACTAGAGCTCCAATTAACCCTTAAGTTTTTTCCTGGCATCATGGTTTGATGGTGATGATCCTTTGTACATCTAGGCTGAAGTGATCTTGCAGTCGCGTGGCCTGGGGGTTTAGTTGGCTGAGATCATCCGAGCCATGCCCTAAGACATATTGCCTTTTAGCTATTTTAGCGGCCCAGTCTCTGAGTCGTGCTGCGGCTCGGGCTACGATCAATCTTTATGTCTCATCAAATCTTCGGGCGACGATAGTGGCGCTTGTGCCGCGCCTTTAGACGTGCTATATTTTTTGTGTCTAGTCTCCGAGTCGCATTGCGATTCGGGATACGATCGACCATTAAATTTCCTCGAGTCTCCGGGCGGCGACAATGGCGCTTGATCAGTTCCCATAGGCGTGTTGCATTTTTCAGGTCCAGTCTCCAAGTCCCATTGCGATTCGAGTTATAATCGACCCTTAAATCTTATTGGGTTTCCGGCGATGGTGGCACTTATACTGCTTGGTCGTTGATGCCTTTTAATATGTGGCCCATAGGCTTTCTATAGTTAACTATTTTGGATCCAGTCTCCGAATCGGGTCATGACTCAAGCTCATTTTGATTCTCAAGTTGTCAAAATGCTTTAGCTGGTGGCAATGTCTCTTACATTGTTTTGGTTGTAGAGACCTTTCAGTATGTTCCCCATAGGCTTGCTTAGCTGGCGACAATGGCTTTTACGATCTTTTTTGCCCGTAGTCTTTGTATTCGCTCATTAAGGTATTTTTGTAATATATTACCTAACTTGTCATCAGTTCCAGAGGAACATCGATTTCATGTTGTTGTCGGTGATGATTCGAGCACCTCTTAAGGTTCATAGCTCGTAGGTCGAGTAGATCGAAGAATTGCATTTTTGGAGCTAATATTGTCGGGGGTCGTTTTTGCCTGTAGAGGGAAGCCTATTTTAACCGGTTCTTTCCGAAGTATATCGGAGTAATGGCCTGTTATGTTTTAGCAACAGTCGAGCGTCCCCGAGTCGTGTTATATGGCTGTGTCAGCCATTTCGACTATAGTCATATACATTTGGCCATAGCCATTTTTGATCCCTTAGTGATAGTTTAGGCATCTACGTCGAGGGTATGCCCTTTAGGGATCTTACAAATGCGACGTATAGCCTAGATATCAGGATTTTCATGCCTATTGAGGTCTTACAGTTTTATCACACCTGTTGAGGTCTTACAGTTCGTCATGCCTATTGAGGTCTAACAGTTTGTCATGCCTATTGAGGTCTTACAGTTTGTCATGCCTGTTGAGGTCTTACAGTTTGCAGAATATATTTGGTTGTGCCGAGGCTACCCATTAGGGTCTTACAGTTTCGGGTTTTTCCAGTTGTATGGCGATTGATAGAAGTCTCCGAGTCAACGAGTATGTTTAAGCTTGAAGACAGCTTCTCGTGAGCTCGGATTTGCCTTCCAGGGGCTTTGTGAGCCTGGAGTTCCGACCTTGGGGTCTTTCAAGTTTTCAAATTGTTTACATTGAGTCTCCGATTATGTCGGATTAGTTTAGGCTTGAATACTACCTTTTGTAAACTTGGAGTTGTATCAGGCAGCTTTGGGAGTCCGAAGTCCCGACTCTGGGGTCATGGGGATGCCGAATTGTTTAAGTCTCTATGTATATTGGATCCGTTTGATTGAGAAGCGTTTGCCGCGAATATGTTAAAATATATCTTTCTCGAAATAGGAAATTTTGAAAAGACATTCTTTATTGCTTGGAGCAGATATAGGCCGCGATGAAATGCTGAATATATACATTTTTTATTGCTCGACGTGGATGTAGGCTGTAAGTACATATGGTCTTGTTGTCATAATCTCGGCCTGCATAGGCTTGACTTTTCTGATTGTCTGACCCACTTGTATAGTTCTGCTTTGAGAACTAGCCCGCCATTTATTGGCCCTTCAGAGGAGATGACGCTCTTTTAAGAGAAAGTCGTTGCACATCACCCGACCATAGGAGGAAGCCAAGGGATCTCATCATAGCTCTTTCTGGACGGCATGTTGTGCAAATAATCTTTTTTGTGAGACCTATGGGTTGCAAACCCGATCTAGGGAAGAGAGCTCAGTGGATCCTGTAGGAGCCTTGGATCTCCGAGTGGAGTTCGGGATTTATGAATGCCTTAGCTGGCTGCCTGCATGTAGGTTAGTAAAAAGAGAAAAGACAATCGAAGGAGTGGAATAGTTATTTCTTGTTGCGGCGATTGTTTGGATGACGAGAGATTTTGTCCCGTCACACGTAGCTTTTCATTGAGCACCTAAGTTCCTCCCTTGTCTGGGGGGGGGGGGGTCCCGACCCCTTTGGCGGAGAGGTGTTGACATTGCCTCCGAGCAGTGTACCCATCGTAATTTGATTTACATGTCTTCACTTCGCGGGCTCGACGTCCTGATTCGAACTCAAGCGAGCTGCATAGAGAGAAGATGCTTTCCTGATAGTTGTGGCAACCGGCATCTGGAGTACATCTATGATTTGATGTGCGGGGATGATTCAGTTCGTCGGTCCAAATTGCCCTATCAACTTTGGCCCAATTCCATTAGCGTGATTAGTCAAATCGTCTGCATTCAGGTCATGCTTCAATTTTAATAAGATAAATGAGGAAAAAGAGAGGTTGCTAGCGAGTTAATATGAGGCTGAGGTGGATTCTAGGCGTCACTTCCTTTCTGACCGCTCGATGATACTTGGTGGCGATCCCCGTTGAATTTCACGGTCATCATTCTCCCGAGCTGGCGGCCTCGTGCGCCTTGTGGTTCCTGGGCTGAGCCATATTTCTTTTGCGAGGGTTTTTGTTAAACGATTTCGGGCCATTCGGCGCTCCCCGCTTCGCTTGTGGTGATCCCAATATTTGATGCAGCAAAGCGAAAATTGCTCCCGGCTGTATGGTTTCCTTACCGGCTATGCCTTGTTGAACCTGGTTCCATTGAAAGTTCCTCAAGGATGCTTCCCATACTGCTTGCTTTGAAACCTATTCGGATGGTGCGAGATAGGATACGCTTTGCTTTCTTGTTGCGTGAAAGTGCTTGAGCGACCGTCGGGAAAGATTTTTAGCGGGGAATGCAGCGAGTCGTCCGTCTTATCTTAAAAATTTCCTTAACACCAGATAGAGTATCCATATTAAAATATGTATTAAAAATCTTACTACTCAGGATAGTAAATAAGAAAGTTTCATCCATAAAAGCGCGGCTCGCTTCGCTCTTCAAGCTCTGCCCCCTTACTCAACCTCAACATCTATAAAAAATTCCTTTCTCCTTTCTAAGTAACATGCCATCTTCCTGCCATTGTGAGGTAGGTTTCACCTTAGTTCTTTCCTTTCACTTACTCCACATGGTGATAGCACCACCTGCTTTGCATCAGCTTCTTTACCGGGAGTGTGCTCGGATATACCGAGCACGATGAGGTTCCCGGATAGTTCCCTACAGTTCTAATTCGAGGCTGACACCCGGTGTGGTCATTCAACCAACCCTCGGTCGGATACCTGATTTGTGTCTGTTTAGAATGTCCTGGAGTAATCGGGTGTACCTTGTTTAGGCTTCGGATGAAAGCCTGTGCTGTCCAACCATTCGAAATTGGGAGCAATCTCATTCGTCCTATCGGGGGACGGGATATGGCTCTCCGCGATGTTTTGTTGCTTCCTTGTTCGTCCTTGGGTGTGCGGGGCCATTTTGGTATTTTTCTGTCGATACGGATGTGTGCTTCTACGGAAGACCATGCTGGCATGGCGAGCAAGTTCGTGACATCAGATGCCAGGCGGCGGTGCAATGCTGCGGTTTCCTTCGGGAGAGTTTCTTCAAGGTTCCTCAGAGAGAAGTTCTTGCACCGGTCATTTCAGGGGTTGCTGCCTTCAAACGAGCACGCGAGGGTGGCAAAGTACCCGTAGGGAGCCAAGGTCCTATCGTATGTAGGGAGTTCTGGTGTTCCCGGTTTCTGCAGGTTGAGTTCCGGAGCTGTTCCCCCGAGAGGGGATCATTGCGAATACTCCCACGAACCTGATCTGATCTTTTTGTGGAGATTCCCAGTATCTCTGCCATTCTGGGTTTGGTCGCCAGTTCGTCATCATTTGACCCCTCATATATCGGCTCATCATAAGAAGATGTCCCTATTACTGCTGTGCTGGGAGTCCCCAGGCAATTTCAGAGCTGAGCAATGGCCAGTCGTTGTCCCTGCAGAATTTCAAGGATAATATGAAAATTAACTTCCCGTTCCAACCAGGCAGGGGTTTTTTGAGCTTTCTGTTGGTCAGTGAGCTATTTGCTATCATCGGTGCGCGGGCTACATTGACTCGTCGCGCGCCTCGCAAGCCCGCGTCCGCTTGACTCAACCCAAATGCATTATCAGGGTCATGTGGCGTTGTTTCAACTGTTGGGACGGCCATGCTACTTCCCCTGCGGTTCTCGGGGTAGTCGTTCTCGATTTTGTTCACCGAGCCAGACATTAACCTAAAATTAAAAGATCTCGGACAAGTCAAGAGTGAAGGATAATGTGTTTACGTGACGAAACCAGCAAAGCCCCACGATGGGAGCCAAACCGTTTACAATGAAAATGGTAACAACAATTAAATATGTAAATGGGATTCTAAAAATACGTGATCTATTCTCAAACTAGTTGTTGGGGTAGTTGATGCTAAAAATGTTAAGTATATCGATAAAATGTGAGCTAAGACAAGCCAACAAACCAAAGGGGCCTGTTGCCCGAGCATGGATCAGATCGATGGAGGCCTCGGGGTTGAGTCTCGAGCCGAGATCAAGCTATCGGGGACAGTTAGGAAAGGGATAATAGACAAAGATACGTTAAAGCAAGGTTCTTTATGGCCATTGCATAGTTATACAGGTGCGGAGCAAGTGAGAAAATAATGGCCCCAGGGCAATGAGAACAAATGGCTTAGAAGAAGAGACAGAGAGAGAGAGAGACAGAGAGAGAGAGAGAGAGAGAGAGAGAGAGAGAGAGAGAGAGAGAGAGAGAGAGAGAGAGAGATTATTGCACTTATGGAGAAATGAAACAATATCAGTCCCTTACAAGGTAGGGCGAGTCCCTCTTATATAGGCGAGGGTACTCGGTACAAGTACATGTGTACTAATTGCAAGAGTACAAAGATGAGACGGCTTGATGGGAGACCTCACAGTAGGTTCTAGATAGGATGAGCCTGTTAGGCGTAGCCATGTGCCTAGGGGGCTTCCCCTTTTATCCTGGCCTCGAACCCTGTTTCTTCCAAGTCGAACTTCAACGAGCCTTGAGGCTGAGAACTCGATCGCGGCCTCCCACCCTCGGGGTCTCAGGGAAAGCTTCTGACATGTCTTGATAGAAAAAAATCAAGTCTTCTGATATTGCACCGTACACAAACTTTGTCATGAATTTTAACTTTTTGTGCCTTCTGAACCTTACTTCTTTTTTTTTTGTCATGACACCCAAATTCACTTCGTCGTCCACGTCACGTGTTTTCTTACCTTCATCATAATCTACTCTAACCCTTTTTCTCAGATTGTCCAACAACATCCTTTAGAGATTCTAACACTTTAACACGGACGAAACAAGTTTGTCTTCCTATGTTTTGTTCATCAATCCATTTCTCAACTAAAATGGGATTTAATAAAGAGATAAACTCATCGACCTAGTTTTCCTTCTTATGTTCGATATCTCAATTGAAACCGACTTTGAATAAGGTGATGAACTCATCGAACGAGTTTGTCTAGTCATATTGCTCTATTTCACAATTGAAACTAGGTTCAATGAGAAAATTTTTAAAAAAATTATACGAACAAACGATTAGAGAATTTTGTGAAGAAATTGATACAAAACTCGGTCAAAACTTACAAAATCGTCTATAATAGTTACATACGATAAACTCTAACTAAACAATTCAGTCGCAAAAGCATAAAAAAAATAAAAGTTGCTTCTCCAAAAATACATGCAATCTAAAAAATATACAAAATAAGAGGTTTTCTACTCCAAATTACCCGGAATCAGATGAAATTACCTCAAATGTTTCTTGTTGTCGTCAATTTCAGAAATTTAGTTCAATTTAGCAACTATATATATATATATATATATGTGTGTGTGTGTGTGTGTGTGTGTGTGTGTAGAGAGAGAGATAGTGAAAACTCTATGTATGTATTAAAAAAATAACAGATACAAAAACTGACATTAGTTGAAACTATTTGGGCTCAAAATGACATTTGGGAATTTTAAGTAGATATTTTATTTTGGACTATTTTTGGTTGGAAAAGTTTATAGAGTGACAGTTTGGGAAATTTTTCCCTTATTATCTAAAAACTATAATTTTGAGTAATTTAGTCTGCGTATCAAACTAAGTATAAGCCAATATAGCTTTTCTCGCACACCAAAAGGCACAACAGTCATTACCCAAAAGAAAAAGGCACGTTAGTCACTAGTCATGAGCTCAAATTTTGTTTGTTTAGAGCTTTAGTCGTGTTATGAACAGTTTTGGATTAAATAATCTCTTCTATATGGGAATAGGTTCATTTTTGTCCTTCAAATATAACCACAACATCTTTAATTCCTTAACTTTGCTAAAGTGGAGCATATTTAGTCTCACTAACCGAGCCAATTTAAAACCTAACGGAAGGGGACTGTCATGACCCAAACCCCGATCCGGTCGTGATGGAACCTATCGTGAAGACAAGTCCAGCCAACTAACTCATATTGCCTTTTCAGAATAATTAATATTAATAAACAATTTTAGTAGGATTAAATAACCACAAACTAAGCAAAAGAATTTCTTTATAAAGTGTGGAATACAACCCTAACACAGCCCGATACCGGGGTGTCACAAGTCACCAGCATCTATTAGAGTATACATACAACTACAAGGTCTGAAATGTACAAACAAGAGTGATGAAAGAAAAGGTAGAAAACTGGTGTTGTAAACGCTGGCAGCCACCTAGCTAAACTCTGATGACTCAGCCTCCGATCTGCTCAAAACCCGCTACCGGGTGAATAAATACATGCATCTGCACACGAGATGCAGGGAGTAAAGTGAGTACTCCAACTCAATGAGTAATAAAGGTAAATAACAACTTAAGAAATCACGTAAATCAAACCAACATGCTGTATAGAAGTAGTGTAAAACCCTTTGAGAAAAATAGTGAAGCTGAGAAATCTTTAGAAACACCTTAGCTCAGTTTAAACTTCTTTTGAAAATGACTATTTCGGGAATTATGCAAATGAATTCAAAATAGTTAGTGCCGATAAGCACAGAAAAACCGCCACTCGGGCACAAATACCACAGTGTAACAAGTAAAAGGACAAGTAAATATGAAAGATAAACACATACAGGTTCACCCCTCGGGAAATATCTCAGAAAAGAACTAGCCCCTCGGGCTCACTCTCAGATCACAATGGGTACCCGTACTTACTGTGGGTGTGCAGACTCTGGAGGGTCCCCTTACGGTCCAAACGCAATATCAAGCCACCTCGTGGCATTAACTCTTGGCTCTCGGCCTCATATCACTCTAGCCACCTTATGGCGTTTAAATGTATCTCAAGCCCTTGGCCTTATATCACGTAGTGTATCCTCACATCTAGCTCTCGGTCACACTCAGTCAGAAATCATCACAAGCCCATCGGGCATTAGTAAAAATATAGTCCTCAGCCTAAGGCATCATTTAAAAATATCATTTAAATTTCAAATCTGAGTAAAAATGGTTGAGGTTGTAAAACACTAGATATCAACAGGACTGATTTCAAGTAATAAGTCAAAACAGTAAAGAAATAGTGATAAAAGTCCCCGAAGGGTTCAAAAAGAAATAGTGATAAAAATCCCCGAATGGTTCAAATAATTGGCACGAAGAGCAAATATGGTAATCAACCCAAAACATGATGATAACAAACAAGTTTCAATCAAATACACGGTAAAAATCATCAACCGGGACGGACCAAGTCACAATTCCAAGTAGTAAACGACCCCGCGCTCATCATCAAACACGTGTCTCACCTCAATATAGCACTACGATATGCAATCCAGGGTTTCAGACCCTCAGGACATTATTTATAATCACTACTCACCTCGAACCGGCTATAACTCTAGCTCGCACGCCTTTGCCCCTCGAATCGACCTCCATGCATGTCGAATCTATCCAAAATTAGAACGAATACGTCACAATATGCCAATGGAATGAAATTCAAGCGAAACCAATCGAAAAATATCAAAATCCTAAAATTAGCAAAACCCGAGCCCCGGACTCACTTCTTAAAACTCAGAAATTTTCACATCATTAGACTCCTTATCTTCCTACGAGTTCATACATATCGAAATTCTCAAATCCGGCCCCAAATGGTCCTTCAAATCCCAAATCAAAATTCAATTTCTCAAGCCCTAGTTCTTCAAATTTTAGGCTTAGTTTCTTAATTTCTAGGTGGATTTCACAATAGAAATGAGTTTTAAGTTCAAAAATCCTACCTCCAACCGATTCCCTTTGAATCCCTCTTTAATCTCCACCATGGAGGAAAAATGACCCAAAATCGCAGATGAAATAACTTAAAAGCTTTCTGCCCAGTTCTGACCTTTTCTCATCGCGATCGCAGCACAAGCCTCACGATCGCGAAGAGAAAATATTCAAGACCTCAAAAACACACTACGCGAACGTGACCAAGACCATGCTAACACGATGATCAAATGAAATAACCTTAAACGAATGTAAGCAACCATACGCGAACGTGATGCACAAAGCACCTTGGACCCCATCTGACTCACTTCCTCTAGCAATGGCGTACCCTTATTCGCGAAGGCGATACTCTGATCCACAGCCCTCCGCGAACGCAAAGCCCATCTCACAATCGCGACGGCTAAAAGCTAGCCTTCCTCCCTTCCTTCTTTGCGTACACGAGCCTACTCACACGAACGCGAAGGGATAAACTCTGCAACAACTGAACACCAAAATCTGCAGCTTTGAAATACCAAAAATGGTCCAATTGACTATTCAAAACTCACCCGAGGCCCCCGAGACCTCAACCAAAAGAACCAGCACATCCTAAAACCTCATTAAAACCTTTTCAAATCATCAAAACACCTCAAACAACACCAAACTCACCAATTCACATCGAATTCAAGCCTAAGTTTTCTAAAAAATTCCGAAACACGTTTTTGATAAACAAAACCCAACCAAAATACGTCCAAATAACTTGAAATTTTACACATACATCCCAAATGACATAACAAAACTACAAAAACTCTCGGAATTGTATTCCGACCCTCAGATCAAAATCTCACATACCAACCGAAAATCGCAAAAATATCAACTTCGCCAATTCAAGCCTAATTCTACTCTGGACCTCCAAAACCAATTTCAATCGCGCTCCTAAGTCACAAATCACCTCCTGAAGCTAACCAAACCATCAGAACTCACATCCAAGCCCTCTAATACATAAGTCAACATCCGGTGACTTTTCCAACTTAAACCTTCTTAAAAGAGACTAAGTGTCTCATTTCTAACCAAATCCTCTTCAAACGCAAAATAATCAACTTGATCACATAAAATACGGATAACGAAATATTAAGAAGCAGAAATAGGAGAAACAGAGCAGTAACTCATTTAACGACTGACCGGATCGTCACATAAACCCATGAGACAGAGATGTGATTTTGTAAATACTAAACTGATCTGTAAAAGACCGATCACCTTCATTTGCAATCTTTTCCCCTACTCAATTTGGAGAGAAATTCTTCACCAAAAACTCTAGCCCCTCTACAAAAGCTTTGATTGACTGGAACAAGAAGAGAACTCAAGTGAAGAAACTTATTTCTTACCTCCAGCAATGATTAGTAGATGCCATGGTAGTGAAATACCCAATTATGGTAAGATTTTAGCAAGAAATACTATTTGGGTTTTTATCAAAACGAAGAAAGTATGATTTTTTTTACATGAAATGCATAATACAATAGACGCCTTTTGAATAAAAAATAGGAATAAAGACAAACAATAAGGAATAAATAAGTTTGTCTCTGACTTGGGAATCTTTATAAACCTTTTTTTAATCGTTAATGAGTTAGGTCAACATACATCAACATGTCTTTTTCTTCATGTAAGATGTCTATAAAATACTGATCCTTGTAGGCCAATAATTTTGTTTCAATACCTTTTCAGGTAATCTTTCCACTAGAAAAAGGTCTAACATATGTTTAACTTTTTTGACAGACCCTACATATGAGGCTTTTTTGTTTAGTATAAAAGTAATGCATGGTGGTACCATGAAACATCAGCTCGCAAATATTATCTTGAGGGGAGTGTAAATTTTATTGACTATGTTAACGATACGAAGTTGAAGCTGTCACATTTTAATTCCATGGTAGAATTATGTGGTTACGAGAGAGATTTTGTTGTTTTCTGGCATAAGTGCGGGAGATATGGTAATAGAATTCGACTTGTTTCTACTGAGGTAGAAGCCACTATGTATCCAAAAGATTCCAGATGATAAGATGGTTGAGGTGTTCTTTGAACATCTTGATTCTTACATTGGAAGACCTATACATACTAAAGAAGTTGGTGGAGTAGAACGAGAGAAATAAGTAAACAATGAGCATTCTTCGATAGATGATGAATTCGAAGATTCAGAAAATAATTTTTCGGATAATAATGAATATGTAAACCATAGATATGAAGTAAGTGAAGAAGTTACGAAAAAGATGGTTCCTGAATAAGGTGATTCGGATTGTGTTTTCTCGGATAGTACGAAGAGTTTAGAATGTGATTCTGACATTGAGAATTTCAACTTTCCTAAGTTCAATCCTAAGATGGACATGGATAAATCAGTGTTGCCATTAGATTTGGGAACAATCATGAGTTCAAATATGTTGTAATAACTCATGAAGTTAATGAAGAAAAATATATTAAGTGGTGCAAGAATGATAACTCGAGAGTGAGAGCAACTTGTGGTCATCTAGATTGCAACTGGGAGATTCTAGCTTCAAGAATGCATCGAGATAGGGCCTTTCACATTAGAACATATAATTGTGATCATCGCAACAAATCAATCACATCTTCTTATATTGCACGAAAATACCTTAAGGCTATAAGCTCTAGTAAGTCTTGGGCCATCGGTGCATTTAGAGATCACGTTGGTGTAGAGCTGAGAGTTCAAGTGACATTATCACAATGCAGAAGGGTTAAAAAAGCACTTGCACCGATTGAGGAAGATCTTAATGCTCAATACAAGGTATTATGGAACTATTGCAATGAAATTAAGAGGACAATGTTAGATATATGGACTTATATCTACATACATATGAACAATATATGGATTAATTATATGTTATGTGCTATCTTTTGGTTTGGCCTAAATTGGTGGTCTTATGGACATTGTTAAGGGGGCCAATATATTGTCATATAAAGTGTAGGACTAATGTGTAGATACCCAAAAGGGTAACCTTAGTTAATGATGGGCTAACTAAGGTTACATGCTTATGACTTTTGAGTTTATAACTCATATGTTATAAGAGGGGGGGTTATGGTTTCCATAAGAATGCAAGACATTCTCTTCTTCTTCCACCCATTGAGAGAGAGAGCCATTGTTGTCTTGCATATCAAGTGGAAAACCATTCCTCATATTTGTCTTGGATATTCTTGTGAAAGCCATACCTCTTGGGAAAACTTCAAGATATTCTTCAAGAAGGATTAAGGAGCTTTCAAAGCCAAACATTTGGACAATCTTCAAAAGGACTAAGGATTTCTACTTATGGATTCAGGTACGCTTCCGCTTATGTTGTTATTCCAAATAATTCGATATGAAGGCTATTATGTTTTATTTGGATTCATTCCAATAATTGGTATCAGAGCCTCCTTCATATTTGGATTATTTGGAAGTTCATGAAATTCATGTTATATAAAGTTTATGATTAAGTTAAGATAGAATTTTGATTATGAAATTCTAGTACAATGATATAGCATGATTTCATGAATGATGTGTTGTTGATGAACTTTGGTGTTTCAATATCTTGTTATCTCTATATGAAATGAAACATTGAAATTTGCATGATTTCGGTTGATGAACAACATGATTTCTTGTTTAAGTTTCTTGTTGAAAACCATATTAAGTCGTTGGACAGAATGGTAAGATAATCGATTATCTTCTCCAGATAATCGACTATCTTGTAAAGTTCACCAAAATTTTGCAAAACAGAAGCAGCAAATAATCGACTATGCATTTTGAATAATCGATTATTGAAAATTTTTTGAAACAACACTGCAGGATAATCGATTATTCAGCCAGAATAATCGATTATCTGGAGTTTTTCAGCAAAAATTGGAAATTTCAGAGAGCCAAGATAATCGATTATCCTAAAAAGATAATCAATTATACTAGTTTTTCAGCAAAATTTGAGATTCCAGAAGGCCCAGATAATCGATTATCAGGCTCAGATAATCGATTATCTAGCCATAAATTGCAAAAACGTTTTGTTTTCTGGCTGTTTAATGAGGACATAATGTAAGAAATGTTTTTCATAATTAATGAAACGTTTTAAGTATTAAGTTTTCAAGTTTTTTTAATTGTACGTTAATAATATGTCAATTAATATTCAGTTTTTAAATTATTAATGTTTTATACATTAATATTCAGTTTGTAATATTAATTATTTTTAGTCCATCATGCTTCAGATTTTGGTATTATCCAATTAAGACTAAAAGAATTTATATTCAGATGTTACATGTCAAAACATGTAAATTTTCAGTTAAGATTCAATATATGGCTTAAGGAACTATATGATTTAGCATCTAATATTTTAAATTAGTCAATTGAAGCATTATGTTGCCAAAGTAACCTCTTTTGTGTAGATTGATTAATCTTGAAATATAAGATGACTGTGGATGTTAGTCTTCCATGCGTTTAACACCGGCCCAAAGGAAGGTTGTTATTTGGCAGGAACTCGAACATGCTTGTGGTGATAAATATGTGATAATTATTCTGTTTTCCATGTGAATATTAAGTCGGACCAAAGGAAGGCTTGATATTTGACAGGAGTTTATTGTCAATATTTGATCACTACACCAAGAGTACCACTTACAAGTTGATTTTCTGTCAAAAGACTAAAATCAATGTTGTGCTAGGTATCTTGTAATGGGATTTGCCTATTTTGAATCTGTAAACTAAAGTTAAAGTTCAAGTAATTGTAAGCATGTATTAAGTTGTCCTTGTTCTATTTTTAGTAAATTCTTCAGCTGCTTCAATATCTGCAAATATAAACAGCATCCCTGTGCTTAACGGCACAAACTTTAAGGAATGGAAAGAGAACATTATGGTCGTTCTCGGTTGCATGGATCTAGACCTTGCACTTCGGATTGAGCAACCTTCTTCTCTTGAGGATACATCTTCTTCTGATGAAAAGAAGAAGATGGAGAAGTGGGAACGCTCAAATCGCATGAGTCTAATGATCATGAAACGTGCAATTCCAGAATCATTCAGGGGCACTATGAATGATGAAAGTAATGCCAAAGTTTTCCTTGAAAACCTTGAAAAGCAGTTTGCACAAAACGAAAAGGCGGAAACAAGTACTCTTTTGAGTAAACTTGTTTCCATGAGGTATAAATGCAAGGGAAACATAAGGGAGTACATTTTGGAAATGTCTCATCTTGCTTCGAAACTTAAGTCACTCAAGCTGGAATTACCTGAGGAACTGCTTGTGTACTTAGTTTTGATATCTCTTCCTGCACACTTTAATCAGTTTAAGGTCAGTTACAACTGCCTGAAGGAGAAATGGACTCTTAATAAGCTTATTTCACATTGTGTGCAAGAGGAGGAAAGGATAAAGCAAGATAAGACAGAAAGTGCTCATTTGGCATCCTCTTCTAAGGATACTAAGAAGAGGAAAGGTAAGGAAGTTGCGGTTGCAAGGCCCCAGAAAAAGCAAAATAAGGAACCTAAGGTTGAAACTTCAGAATCGGGTTGTTTTTTCTGTAAGGGGACTAATCATGTGAAGAAAGATTGTACCAAGTACCACGCTTGGCGTGCGAAAAAGGGTACATCTCTTTCTCTTGTTTGTTCTGAAGTTAATTTAATTTCGGTACCTAAGGATACTTGGTGGGTAGATTCGGCTGCTACTACTCACATAAGTATATCTATGCAGGGTTGCCTGAACTGCCGAAAACCAAATGATGGTGAAAGATACATCTATGTGGGTGACGGCAAAAAGGTGCAAGTTGAGGCTATTGGCAAATTTAGGCTGTTGTTTAAGGCTGGTTTTTATTTAGATTTGAATGAGACTTTTGTAGTACCGTCTTTTAGACGGAATTTAATTTCTGTTCCCAAATTGGACATATCCGGTTATTCATGTTCGTTTGGTGACAATAAAGTTAGTCTCTTTCAAAATTCAAATCTTATCGGTACTGGTCTTTTATTAACATATGATAGCCTATATTTGGTTGATATAATAACCTCACATAATGAAACTTTGCATACAAGTTCAAGTGGTACCAAAAGAAAATTAACTAATGAGAATTCGTTATCACTCTGGCACAAACGTTTGGGTCACATATCCATTCAAAGAATTCATAAACTCGTGTCAGATGGAATTCTTGATTCTCTTAATTCCTCAAATTCGGATATTTGTGTTGAGTGTATCAAGGGAAAACAAACAAACAAGACGAGATTAGGTGCTAAGAGAGCTTCGGATGTCTTAGAATTGATACATACGGATATTTGTGGGCCATTCCCTACTCCTTGTAGGAATGGTCAATAATACTTTATCACATTCATAGACGATTACTCTCGTTATGGGTACCTATAACTTATTCATGAAAAGTCCCAATCCATAGACGTGTTCAAATCATATAAGGCTGAAGTTGAAAATCAACTAAGCAAAAGGATTAAATCCGATAGATCTGACCGTAGTGGTGAATACTATGGTAGATATGATCATTCAGGTGAACAACGTACAGGGCCATTTGCTAAATTCCTAGATGAGTGTGGGATCGTCCCTCAGCATACTATGCCAGGCAGTCCTACTATGAGTGGTGTAGCTGAGAGACAAAATCGGACCCTTAAGGATATGGTAAGAAGTATGATTTGTCGTACTACTTTGCCAAACTCACTCTGGGGAGAAGCATTAAAAACCGCAGCTTATATTCTTAATAGAGTTCCAACTAAAGCTACAATCAAAACCCCATATGAACTTTGGACTGGGAATAAACCCAGTATTAAGCACTTACACATTTGGGGTTGTCCAGCTGAGGCAAGGCCTTATAGGTCGAAAGAAAAGAAACTGGATGCTAAAACGGTTAGTAGCTATTTTGTTGGATACTCTGAAAGATCCAGGGGGTTTAAGTTTTATGATCCCACTTCTAGAACTATTTTTGAGACGGGTAATGCTAGGTTTTTTGAGGATATTGAGTTTGGGGGGTGGGGAGATAAAGTTATTAGAGATTTTGTCTTTGAGGAAGAACATGTGTCTTTCCCTCAAGTTGTTGATCTTGGTCAGGGTGTTCTCATTCCTGACACGAATCACACAACTCCAGTTCAAGACAATCTCGAAAATCTCCCCAATCAAGTTCCTGATATTACTAATGAAAATCAAACTCAACAACCTCAAGAAACTGAAGTGCCATTAAGGAGATCCACTAGAGAGAGGAGAAATGCAATTCCGGATGATTATGTTGTATTTCTCCAAGAACAAGAAAGTAATATTGGACTTGAGGAAGATGATCCAATCAACTTCCGTCAAGTCATTAAGGGTTCTAACTCTCAAAAGTGGATTGATGCCATGAATGATGAGATGAAGTCTATGAGCGATAACGGCGTTTGGGAGCTTGTTACATTGCCCGAAGGTATTAAACCGATTGGTTGTAAATGGATATTTAAAACCAAGAGGGATTCAGGGGGAAATGTCATTAAGTATAAAGCTCGTCTTGTCACAAAAGGTTACACTCAAAAGGAAGGAATTGATTATAAAGAGACTTTCTCTCCAGTTTCATCGAAAGACTCTTTCAGGACGATAATGGCACTAGTAGCACATTTTGATCTTGAACTTCATCAGATGGATGTTAAGACAGCGTTTCTCAATGGTGACATTGAGGAAACAATTTATATGGTGCAACCTGAAAACTTTGTTTCGGAAGAATCAAAGAAAAGGGTTTGCAAATTAAAGAAATCCATCTATGGGCTCAAGCAGGCTTCCCGTCAATGGTATTATAAGTTTCATGCAGTCATTACATCTTTTGGTTTTGAACCGAATATTGCTGATGACTGTATATATCATAAGTTCAGTGGGGGTAAGTATATTTTTCTGGTTTTATATGTCGATGACATACTGCTTGCCTGTAATGATATAACATTATTGCATGAAACTAAGAAATTTCTTTCAAAGAAATTTGAAATGAAAGATCTTGGTGATGCCTCTTTTGTATTAGGAATTCAGATACAACGAGATCGCTCCAAAGGTGTTCTCGATCTGTCACAAAAGGGCTATATCGATAAGGTTCTTAAAAGATTTGGCATGCAGGATTGTAAACCAGGCAACACCCTTGTTGCTAAGGGAGACAAGTTTAGTCTCAAACAGTGCCCAAATAATAATTTTGAAACTTCGGAAATGGAGAAGACACCTTATGCTTCGGCTGTAGGTAGTATGATGTTTGCTCAGGTATGTACACGACCTAATATAGCATACATTGTTGGGATGCTAGGCAGATATCTAAGCAATCCGGGAATGGACCATTGGAAGGCAGCCAAAAGGGTCATGAGGTACTTACAGAGAACAAAGATTACATGCATACATATCGGAGATCGGACCAGCTTGAGATCATCGGGTACACCGACTCCGATTTTGCTGGATGTCAGGATAGTCTGAAGTCTACATCAGGCTATATTTACATGCTTGCTGGCGGTGCTATCTCTTGGAGAAGCATCAAGCAAACTTTTACGGCCACTTCCACTATGGAAGCGGAATTCATGGCATGTTATGAAGCATCCAATGAGGCATTATGGCTGCGGAATTTTGTTAGTGGACTGCGCATAGTTGACAGCATTAAAAAGCCACTTAGGCTATTATGCATCAACAGATCAGCAGTCCTTTATGCTAACAACAACAGTAGTTTGACGAAAGCAAAACATATGGACGTCAAATTTCGGGTTGTTAAAGAAAGAGTACAGAATGGACAACATAAGTACAAACTCCATGATTGCGGATCCGCTCACTAAGGAATTGACACCAAAAGTATTTCATGAGCATATTGCTTGCATGGGTGTCAAATCGGTTAAGGATTATGAATTTTAGTGGGAGTTTGTATTATACAATTATGTATTGTCTATTACATTCAGTAATTCAGTTTTAAGGTTATATCTGCAGATATTCAGTTTTAAAGTTTTATGTACTCTTAAGGTTTATGATTGATCTCAATAAAGAGAACCAGTTGGAAATAGACATTCTACTTCAGACCACACTTTATGTTATTTCCATGCTACACACCTATACATGATCTATGTCGTTGGTTATATTGATATACGTGATCTATGTTGGTTCTAGTTACTCAAGAGTAACTAAGAGCTCTTAGATCCTATGTTGGTATGATTGATGGACCGGATTGTTCATGACAATTTTATTATGATAGCAATTCTGAGCTCATAAGGTTATAATGTAACATATAATGCTAAGGTTTGTACATATGTATGAGTATCTCGTCCAAGTGGGAGATTGTTAGATATATGGACTTATATCTACATACATATGAACAATATATGGATTAATTATATGTTATGTGCTATCTTTTGGTTTGGCCTAAATTGGTGGTCTTATGAACATTGTTAAGGGGGCCAATATATGTCATATAAAGTGTAGGACTAATGTGTAGATACCCAAAAGGGTAACCTTAGTTAATGATGGGCTAACTAAGGTTACATACATGTAACCATGGTTACATGCTTATGACTTTTGAGTTTATAACTCATATGTTAAAAGAGGGGGGTTATGGTTCCCATAAGAATGCAAGACATTCTCTTCTTCTTCCACCCATTGAGAGAGAGAGCCATTGTTGTCTTGCATATCAAGTGGAAAACCATTCCTCATATTTGTCTTGGATGTTCTTGTGAAAGCCATACCTCTTGGGAAAACTTCAAGATATTCTTCAAGAAGGATTAAAGAGCTTTCAAAGCCAAACATTTGGACAATCTTCAAAAGGACTAAGGATTTCCACTTATGGATTCAGGTACGCTTCAGCTTATGTTGTTATTCCAAATAATTCGATATGAAGGCTATTATATTTTATTTGGATTCATTCCAACAGACAAATCCAAATACCTCTATTTATATGAAGTCAGTTGAAATGAGTTGCCCGACAAGCCTAAGAGATTCACAACTAGAAATCAGGTAATTTTCGTCCAAAGATTTCCGACCGAATATGGTCGAAAATAATTTTCACCAAATTTGATCGGAAATAAAAGAATTCGGTCGCAAAAGTCAACATAAAATTTCTACCAGCACAAAAACTAACATTTCCGACTGATTTCGGTCGGAAATTGGTCAAATATTTAGTCAAACCAAAACTTTTCGAATGTTTCGACCTATTTCTGTCGGAAACTGGTTCAATATTTGGTCTACCAATTATAAAATGTACAACAATTATTATTTATTAACATTTTTCAAAATTTTCGACCAATTTCGGTCGAAAATTCCTTTCTTTATTTTACATATATGGATTTTATCGAATTTTATCGATCAGTAATAATAATGCCAGTAATTTGAACGTGGTATATAGACTTAATTTCTTTATGAACTCCTAATTTTATCAATTCCAATAAAATAATGAAATTCAAAATTTGATTCAGATAGGAATCCAAAAAGATGGTAGGTACTTTTTTTTTATTCACAAAAGTGACTAATTTAAACCTAAAATCCTAAAATGAAGAAGATTCTGTTGATTCATTTCTAGATTTAATCGATACCTTATTGATTTATCGACTACTCGAATTAGATTCGAATGAGATGTAAGACAAAGCATGTGTACATTTGTTCACTTTCAGATACTCTATACGAAACAGGATATATAGTACTATCAATTTATTTTCAATCGTGGATACATATGTATCCTTAAGATACTGAAACGACTACCATTATTGTACGAAATTAATTATTTATTAATATGTTTCCAAGTTTTCGACCGATTTCGGTCGGAAAGTAGTCAAGTATTTCGTCCTTCTTGTACCAAAATAATTATTTATTAAAATTTTTCTAAATTGCCGACCGATTTTGGTTAGAAATTTGAATTGTTTTGTTCTGCACACAACACGAAAGAGACGAAATAATCATAACTCAATATTTCTGACCGAATTCGGTCGGAAAAAAGCTTTTATACAAATTAAAATATAAATATAATAATACTTGTGTGTGTAAATAATAAAGAGATTTTTAAGTAAAAAAAATATAATGATTATATCAAACCAAAAAATATTTTGACCAATGTCGGTCGGAAATTAATTAAATATTTGGTCAATCTACATATTATGTACAAATATAATTATTTATTAATAATTTACCAAAATTTCGACTGAAATTGGTCAGAAAGTGGTCAAATATATTGTCGAGCTTCTACTTAATGTACAAAACCCATTATTTACTAAAATTTTTCTAAATTTCCGACTGAATTTGGTCGGAACGTTTGAATTTTTTTTTGTTTCTTTAATAAGAATTTTTGTATATTTAATCAACCAACCGATAATTAATGCTTTTATACGAATTAAAAATGTAAGTTTAATAATATTATGTGATAATAAAGAGGTTTTAAATAAATAACATTTAATATTGTTTATATATATATATATATATATATATATATATATATATATATATATATATATATATATATATATATATAATATCTAATGTTTTATCGAATATACCTTATATACTATACACTTCGATATATACTACATTATATTATGTAGCAGTGATTGTTTATCTTATAAGTTGATAATTACATTGATAATAACACTAAGTATAAGTGTAAGTATCATCGAGAAATGTTAATTATTGATTAGTTTATAAATTGATAATAACCTAAGTAGAACTGCATTAGTAGTATCCTTAATTAAGTAATGTTAGGCTCGATTATACTATAAATTTATAATTACATTATGTAGAAATGTATTAAAGACATTTAGCTTATAAATGTATAATTACACTACCATAGTCGTCGGAATTGACCACCGGTGACGGTTGTTGTTACTGCTGCGACGGGATGAATGATAATCCCAGGATGTCAGTCGGAGATTGGTCAGAAAATGGTCAAATATTTGGTTGAGCTTCTACTTAATGTACAAAAACCATTACTTACTAAAATATTTCTAAATTTCCGACTGAATTCGGTCGGAACGTTTGAATTTTATTGTTTTTCTCATAAGACAAAATTGTTGTATATTTAATTAACCAACCAATAATTAATACTTTTATACGAATTAAAATATAAGTTTATTTAAAGTAAAATTTTTGACCAATGTCGGTCGGATATTAGTCAAATATTTGGTCAATCTACATATTATGTACGAACATAATTATTTAATAATAAATTACCAAAATTTTGACCGAAATTGGTCAGAAAGTGGTAAAATATATTGTCGGGTTTCTACTTAATATACAAAAACCACTATTTACTAATATATTTTTAAATTTTCGACTGGATTTGGTTGGAACGTTTGAATTTTTTTTGTTTCTTTCCTAAGACAAAGTTTTTGTATATTTAATTAACCAATTGATAATTAATGCTTTTACACGAATTAAAATATAATTTTAATAATATTGTGTGATAATAAAGAGGTATTAAGAGGGGTTGCTCTGATGGTAAGCAACCCCCACTTCCAACCGATAGGTTGTGAGTTCGAGTCTCCCCACGAGCAAGGTGGGAAGTTCTTGGAGGGAAGGAGGCCGGGGGTCTATTTGGAAACAGCCTCTCTACCCCAGGGTAGAGGTAAGGTCTGCGTACATACTACCTCCCAGACCCCACTATGTGGGATTATACTAGGTTGTTGTTGTTGTTGTTGTTGTAATAAAGAGATCTTAAATAAATAATATTCAATATTATTTTTATATATAAGCTATATTCGATATACTATACTATACTATATATACGTCTCTCTCTCTTTCTCTCTCTCTCTCTCTCTCTCTCTCTCTCTCTCTCTCTCTATATATATATATATATATATATATATATATATATATATATACACATATATATACACATCTATATATATCTAATGTGTTATCGAATATACCTTATATACTATACACTTAGATATATACAATATTATATTATGTAGCGGTGATTGATTATCTTATAAGTTGATAATTACATTGATAATAACACTAAGTAGAAGTGTAAGTATCCTCGAGAAATGTTAATTATTGATTAGCTTATTAATTGATAATAACCTAAGTAGAACTGCATTAGTAGTATCCTTATTTAAGTAATGTTATGCTCGATTATACTATAAATTAATAATTACGTTATGTAGAATTGTATCAGTGACATTTAGCTTATAAATTGATAATTACACCACCATAGTCGTCGAAATTAATGTACAAAAATAATTATTTACTAAATATTTCTAAATTTCCTACAGAATTCAGTCGGAATGTTCGAATACAAATTTTTTGTATATTTAATTAACCAATCGAGAATTAATGCTTTTATACGAATTAAAATATAAATTTTATAATATTGTGTGATAATAAAGAGGTTTCAAATAAATAATATTTAATGTATATATCTATACACACACACACACACACACATATCTATATATATCTAATGTTTTATCGAATGTATGTTATATATACACTTAGATATATACTACATTATATTATGTAGCAGCGATTGTTTATCTTATAAGTTGATAATTACATTGATAATAACACTAAGTAGAAGTGTGAGTATCCTCGAGAAATGTAATTATTGATTAGCTTATGAATTGATAATAACCTAAGTAGAACTTTATTAGTAGTACCCTTAATTAAGTAGTGTTAGGCTCGATTATACTATAAATTGATAATTACATTATGTAAAAATGTATTAGTGATATTTTAGCTTTAAATTGATAATTACACTACCATAGTCGCCGGAATTAATGTACAAAATTAATTATTTACTAAAATATTTCTAAATTCCCGACTGAATTCGGTCGGAATGATTGAATACAAATTTTTTGTATATTTAATTAACCAATCGAGAATTATTGCTTTTATACAAATTAAAATATAAAGTTTATAATATTGTGTGATAATAAAGAGGTTTTAAATAAATAATATTTAATATATATATATATATATATATATATATATATATATACATATAAGTTGATAATTACATTGATAATAACACTAAGTATAAGTGTACGTATCCTCAAGAAATGTTAATTATTGATTAGTTTATGAATTGATAATAACCTAAGTAGAATTGCTATCCTTAATTAAGTAATGTTAGGCTCCATTATACTATAAATTGATAATTACATTAGGTAGAAATGTATTAGTGACATTTAGCTTATAAATTGATAATTACACTACGAATAGTCGTCGAAATTAATGTACGAAAATAATTATTTACTAAAATATTTCTAAATTTCTAATTGAATTCGGTCGGAACGTTTGAATACAAAATATTTGTATATTTAATTAACCAATCGAGAATTAATGCTTTTATACGAAGTAAAATATAAATTTTATAATATTATGTTATAATAAAGATGTTTTAAATAAATAATATTTAATATTATTTATATATATAAGCTATATTCGATATACTATATTATACTACACTACTATATATACGTCTCTCTCTCTCTCTCTCTCTCTCTCTATATATATATATATATATATATATATATATATATATATATATATATATATATATATATATATAATATCTATTGTTATATCGAATACACCTTATATACTATATACACTTAAATATATCCTGTACACTTAACATATACTATAACTCCAAACCGGGTCTACCCAAAAACCCAATACCCAAACCCATTTCCCCACCTAAAATTTCTAACCTGATACAATTCACAAAGAGAACCAAATATTTGTGCAAAGAAGAGCTGTGCAATTGAGAGGAACCCCACCCTCGTTCTTCATCTTCTTCAGCAAAGAGAACCAAAATTGGTTGCAAAGAAGAACTACGCTAGACACAGCCATTGACACACGAACTCCAAAACACGCACACACACAGTTCTGGTTGCAAAAAACGGAGATGGCTCGAGGTTTTCGAGTTTGAGTCGCCTGATTACTGCTAGAGGTTGAAGTCTTAGTTCTTGGCATTTTAACACTTGCTCGATTTCTGTATCGTGTATTACTCAATATTTTATCAATCGTAAGTTTGATTTTTAGTTTTCATAGTTGCTGAAGTTCTATTGATTGAAAAGCAATTTCCGGTTTCTTAAACTTCATTTTGTTGCTGGTTCTGTTGATTTGAATCCATTGTAGAGCTCGCTTGTGAGACCTGTTCGGGACTGGGTATTGAAGTGTCGAGGTCGTCGAGTGAGCCCTGTTTGTGTAGCCTGGTTCAACTGTGGTTCCTCTATACGGCGTTACAGTGACGAGTTCGATTCCGAAGGTAGACGTTGTAGTTGAGATTGCTACATCCAGTTGTTAAGAAAGTTTGGCGGAATATGTTCCTTTTCCACTTTTCTCCCTTTATTTGTACAGGTTCAGTGGATGAACTGTAATCATTTTGATGGCTGATGCATGGGAACGTGATGCTGAATATGACCTTCAATTAGAAAGTTTAATGAGCATCTGTTCAATTAGCAGTTTAGTCATGTAATGATAATGCTCGATATAATACAGATATCATAGTCATCTGTCTAAAAGGCATTGATAGATTGTAGGTATTTCACTAATGATATCAATTTTAAAATATAAATAACACAATTTATATTCCAGGTAAGGATTTTAGGGAATGTAATTATCTTTCTTCAAATTTTTTTCAAACATTTATCTCAATAACAAACTAAAAGTTGTATTTACTTTTTAAAAAAGATTTTACTTTTCTATTTTTAATACTCAATATTTTTAAAAAAATATTAACTTTTAAATTTATTATTGAAAAAACTTGGGTTCCACCTCCAAGGATCTTTGTCTTCAATTTCAAGTGAAGATAAAGATCCACATTCTTTGTCTTTTATATAAGATTCCACATTTTTTGGAAGGACTAGTTTTTGTTTGCCTGAATGTACTTGTCTTTAGCCACCTCTAGTTCTTCAAACACTCTATTCGATGTGTACAGACAAAGCTATGCACATAAGCCCCATTGAACCCAGACACAAGTCTGACAGTTAATCATTTAACTTAAATAATACATATGAAACCAAAGAGGGAATACATGTGACTTTACTATCACATAAGATAGTTGTGTGACTTTCTATTATAGAAATAGGAATTGGATAAACCTGGACATTAATGTCACCTAAATCCACCATTTTTTTCCAATTATAAGTACTAGATATATTAATGCCCTTGTGTTAATAGTTTGTCGCTGCAATCATTTGTCAACACTATGGTCATTTTCTTTTGTCATCATTTCTGTTGCAATCACAATTAACTATGGTTAATATAATTTATTTGTTCTTTATGTAGATGGAATCTCGTAGTTGGATGTATAATAGGAATTATCCTAATTGTCTGTGTTTTAGGGAGGAATTTATAGAACGGGTTGAGGAATTTATTACGCATGCAATGTCACTTGAACCGTTTCGAATTGGACGGTTGATTAGGTGTCTTTGTGTAAAGTACAAGTGTTTGCATCATTTTGAACCGGCAGATGTTAAGATTCATCTTTATCAAAAAGGGTTTATGAATAATTATTTTGTGTGGACTAGTCATGGAGAGATTGATGGTACTAATGGTGTATTTTATAATATAGTTGTTGGTGAAAGTAGTAGGTCGATGGGGAATACCATTCAACATCCGAGATATCATGAAATGGTTGCGGATGCTCTTGGGATCCACTTCGAATTTGAAACCACGAAAGTGTTGAACAACCTCCTAATGAAGAAGCAAAATATTTTTACGAACAATTAGAAGCTGCTAGTTGTCTACTAAAATAAGGGAGTATGCACTCTCAGTTGTCTGTTGTGATTAGATTATTAAGTATCAGATCAGATACCAATATTTCTCAAGCGGGAATGGATTATTTCATTGGCCTTATGAGTGAAGTAGTTGACCCACCATTCAACATACCCAAAGATTTCTATAAGATAAAAGATTGGTTTTTAAGTTAGGACTCTCGTCTATGAGAACTGATTGTTGTGAAGATGGTTGCATGCTGTATTATAAGGGTGATGCAGATTTAGAAAGCTGTAAATTTTGTGAAAAACCTCGTTTTAAGCGGCTTTCCAGGGGGAAGAAGGCTGTTGTGAAGTTGATGCATCACTTACCACTTATTCCTAGATTAAAGAGGTTGTACACATTGATGAGTTCTGCTCCTCATATGAGATGGCACTATGAAAATAGAAGGCCACCTGGTGTTTTGTGTCATCCTTTAGATGGGGAAGCTTGGAAGAATTTTGATAGGACGTACCTAGATTATTCTAGTGAACCGAGGAATGTTCTATTGGGTTTGTGTGCTGATGGTTTCACGCCATTTTTAGTTTCTGCAACACCATATTCATGCTGGCCGGTCTTTATTACTATGTATAATCTTTCACCTGAAATGTGTATGACTAGTCCATATATATTTTTAAATTGTGTTATTCCCGGTCCCCTCAATCCAAAGAGTTTGATTGATGTATATTTTCAACCTTTGATTGATGAGCTTAAACAGTTGTGGTCTTATGGAGTTAAGACATATGATATATCAACTAAGCAAAATTTTAACTTGCGTGCTAACTTAATGTGGACCATTAATGATTTTCCCGCATATGGAATGTTGTCTGGATGGATGACTGCCGGAAAGTTAGCATGTTCTTACTGCATGGAAAATGGTAAAGCGTTCACTTTAAGAAACGGCCGGTTGATCATGAGTTTAGAAGGATGAAGAACGCATTCAAAAAGAATACAGTTGAACATGATTTGCCACCTCCAATTTATTCCAGTGAGAAAATTTGGGAGAGGGCTCAGAACTTTACTAAAGTTACCGAGACCCCACCTTCTAGATTTCCTGGATATGGTGTTACTCATAACTGGACAAAATAGAGTATATTTCGGGAGGTGCCATATTGGAAGGATAATCTTCTCCGACATAATCTTAATGTCATGCATATTGAGAAGAACTATTTTAACAATTTGTTCAACACAGTGATGGATGATAAGAATAAGACAAAAGATAACCCGAAGGCTAGACTGGACTTACAAGAATATTGCAGGCGACCTGCATTACATTTGCACTATGTGAACAATTGTAAGGTGTTCAAGCTCAAGGCCAGATACACATTCACCTTCGAATAAAGACGAAAATTTTTTGAGTGGGTTACAAAGCTAAAGATGCCCGAGGGCTATGCATAAAACATGGGAAAACATACCAATATGGTTGAGAGAAAGCTGACTCATTTGAAAAGTCATGACTGTCATATATTTATGGAAACCTTAATCCCTATTTCCTTTTGTGGATTGCCTGGAAATATATGGAAACCAATCACAGAGAAATGTTTGTTCTTCAAAGACTTATGTTCTACCACATTAAAGGAAGAAAACCCATTTCAAATGGATCAGAACATTCCTATAATCACTAATAAGCTGGAGAAGATTTTTCTGTGTGGTTTCTTTGATGTGATGGAACACCTTCCAATTCACCTTGTACACGAGGCCCGGTTCAATGCAGGTGGATGTATCCATTCGAGAGGTAATAATCAAACCTTGATTTATTCTTGTAATTTTCTTTACCGTTATCGTGTAACATTGCAATGTGCATGACTATAGGCAAGTGTAAACGATTTGTTAAACAGAGGAATATGATTGAAGGATCCATATGCGAAGCCTATATTGCAAAAGAAACTGCCCATTTTTGTTCTTACTACTTTGACAGCCATGTGCCATGTGCTACAAATACGCCCAATCGGCACAATGTGCTGATTGAGATTGGTCCATTATATCCACCAATGTCCATATTCAATCAACCAGGCCGAAGTTCTAAAGATTGAACACAAAGGAGCCTAACTAATATGGAGTACAAATCAGCTTCAAATCATGTGTTGCTAAATTGTCCGGAAGTTCAACCCTTTCTTAAGTAAGTGTTGACGTAAGATTAATTTACATGGGCTACTATCTAATTTTGTTGATGCCAAGTAATTTTCAATGTGTCGCCTAATGACTTCGTGAGTCAATTTGGTCATGCTGCTGTATATTCTACATTTGAGGCATGGTTTAAAGAATGTGTAAGTGCATCTTACATACTTTCTCACATGTGATTATACATACTTGAGAATATACTTACTCACTTGTGATTTATTTAACACTACATGTAGGTCAACAATCCAAACAATGGTGTTAATAAATTTTTGCAAGACATATCTTGGGGACCTGCACCTACGGTTACGACTATGTCTAAGTATTTTGTGAATTTTTACAAATTTCACACGTAGGAATGCTCTAAGTATAAAAAAACCAATAATAGTGGGGTGTGGGTCAAAGGCGGTGAAGGCAACCAGGATGGGAAAAACGATTATTATGGTGTGATCAAGAGATTCTAGAATTGTCATATTCAGGTTGGCCAAATAAGAAGATCATACTTTTCCGATGTAAGTGGTTTGACCCAACACCTAAAAGAGGTACAAATGTACACTCGCAGTACAACATAATTGAGGTTAATAAAAAGAGGGAGTATGATCGCTATGATCCTTTTATAATTGCATAAAGAGTTAGGCAAGTTTACTATGCTCTATATCCATTACGGAGGAATAAGGCTGATTGGTTGGTTGTAATCAAAACAAAGCCTGTTGGCGGGATGGAAGTTGAGAATGTACTAGATGTTGCTTACCAAAAAGATACCTCAAGTGTTAACCAAATGGTGGATGATCAGTTAGAAAATTACTTGGAGCATCCTCAATGTATATTAGAAGAAGTTGATATGGAGGAAATAAAAATCATAGAAAATGAGGATGAAGATGAAAATGAAATAAGTGAAGAGGAAGAATCTTCAGACGAGGAAGGATACGTCGATGAAGACGACTAGCCTATTAGTTTTTTTCAAGCACTTTTAACTTATATTACTATTAATTGTTGGAACATATATGTATGTTCATATTTATATGTTTTGATAATTGACAAACCGATTTAGATGGAAAATAATATATGCCAAATAAATGTGAGTTATTATTGAATACACTTTGATTTATATTTTAACTAAAGTGTATTTATTTTGTAGATATGCAAAAGCATACAAAGGGGAAGATAGGATTTGATATGCGGATTTAATATGCGCATTATTTGAGCGGACAAGAATTGGAGTCCAAGAAGTTCAAGACAAGATCAAGAGAAGATATGAAGAAATGAAAATAAATGATGACCTTTTGTTGAGTCTTATTTATATTGTCTCTATTGTGATCTTGATCCGACTTTAAGTTTGAGTCTTGGCGTCTCTCATAAAACAGTATTTACAATATATGCATATCATAAAGGATTTTACAATATATGCATATCATAAATGATTTTACAATATATGCATATCATAAATGATTTTACAACATATGTATATCATAAATATTTTTATTACATTTAAAACAAATTGGTTTTAAATGTTATATAATAAATATTTTCAATACATTTAAAACGAAATGATTTTAAATATTTTTATTGATCCGGAATGGTCATTACAATTGTTTTTCATATTTAAGATATTTATAATATTTAATATCTTCAAACAAAGCTTTGCAAAACATTTTATAACTTATTTTCAATAAGTTAGTTGTTTTAAAAACGGACCATTTCCGCAAGGTCAGATAGTCGAATATCTGATATTGGATAGTCGACTATCCTGATGACCGTTGCCAAGATAGTCGAATATCCATATCAGATAGTCGACTATCCTGATGACCGTTGCCAGCCCAACGGCTAGTAGGTAGTCGAATAACCATAAGTTAGTCGACTAACCTACAGATTTTCAGAATCTGTATTATTTTAGCAACGGCTAGGAGTGATTTTGGAGCTATAAATACACCCCAAAATCACTCATTAAACACACAACTTCTGATCTAAACATTCATAAGCTTTCAAATACTTTCAATATCATTTTGATCATTTTTATCACATTTTGAGAGCCAATTCTTTGAATTTATTGTTGTGTTCTTGAGCGTACTTGTTTACTCATATCTACTCTATTAAGAGAGTCTTGTTTAAGTGGGGGTAAGTGTTTTTCATACACTTGAAGGGAAGTTTGTAATCCCTTGTTGTAAGAAGGAATATTTTATTCCTTCGTGTGAAGTCTTGGAGTGTTGTATCTTCGAGCAAGATTGTTTGAGACTTGTGTGACTCAAGTTCTCAAGTTGTAACGGGTTGTTAGGCACCCGTAAGCTTAACAGAAGTCTTGGGGTGAGGTATCCTCGAGCAAGTGAAGTCTTAAGGTGCGGTATCCTTGAGCAAGTGTAACGGTTTGTTAAGTACCCGTAAGCTTAACGACGTTAGTGGAAATCTCGAGAGAGTCTCTCGGGGACTGGACTAGCCACGGGTTGTGGTAAACCAGGATAACATCGGTGCGTTCGTTCTTTATTATTTACTTACCGCACTTATTTCATTCCTGCAATTTTTAATTCCGCAAGTTTACGCTGTTTTTTATTATAACGCTATTCACCCCCCCCCCCCTCTAGCGTTAAGCGTATATTCTAACATTAATAACAGGCCAAACACTTTGGTTTCTGTTTTCTTTCTAATGTGAGTCTACTTTCCTTGTTTACTTACCCATCTCCTTTTCAGCTCAAGGAAACGGTGAGCAGATGGTTTTGGTAGAACATACGTTTGATGTAAAAGTCCACATTTCATGGCGCAATAACTAATAAGATTTTGAAGTATTGCAATATTGTAGCTAGTAGATTTATATTCTCAATTCTAACATTTTCTTTAATTTATACAGATGGCCGGTAGGGGTCGAGGTAGGTCTAGGAAAGATAAAAGCCTATTGATCATGATGATGGTGCTACACCGTCCCTTCCTTCCACTCCACACTTTCATCCCTCTGCTGCTGATGGATGGTAGCAATCTTCCAGGCACAGATCTATTCCATCACATCCATCTACTCATTATACTACCTACCATTCGCCAGTCCAGCAGTATTATCACAATTCTCCGCCACAGGGCTATACCCCGCTTCCTCCTAATGATCCTACCAATAGTTACATGGGTGCATCGAGTCACCAGTCACATAGCCATGTGATACGCCCGTCATCTTGTCCATTTGCTTCATCTCCGGCAGGATCGCATCCATCTAGATTTCAGACGGCCGGATCGCAACAGGGGTCTGGATCGCAGCAGGGGTCTGGATCACAGCATGGTTCTAGATCGGTGCAGGGATGTGGATCACAACCATCATCATTCGAGACCCCTTCTCCCTCTCCACAAAGTTCATCTTCTAGTATTTCTAGACATCGTGTTCAGGATAGTAGCACTGAGCTAGATTCCCCATCTTCTTCACATGCTTCAGATGATCTAGATGATGTGCGTTATGATCATTACCATAGGTTGATCATCAGGCCTGAGGGCAATGGGTAAGATTTATTTATTACTTTTTTAATTTTGCCGAATTATAAAAGCTACTCTTATTTAATTAATGTAATTGCAATGTTGCAGGTTTATTCCAAATAGGATGGTTACAAAGATAATCATTGATATACTTCGCACGTTGTATTGGACACCCTATCCGACTTGGAGTGACTTTCCAGAAAGTCTCGTGCGACAGATGTTCAACCAATTTAATATTTTAATACAATTCTTATTTATTTAAGCGTTATATTAATAATAGTTCATCTTATGTTACTTACTTTATTTGCAGACTAAGTGTTCCTGGGAGGACCAGTACAACCGTAATATTTGTAAAAATTGGGAGTACAAATTACGTAAGAGACTCTCTGATTCCTTTAGCTTCGCTCGAAAGGTTAAAAAGAAGCCTTCATGGGTTCTACCGGATATATGGGTGGAGCTGGAGAGATATTGGGCCACCGATAAATTCAAGAAGCAGAGTGAACATAGCAAGAAGAACCGAGCATCTGAGAAGGGCGGCTCCTTACACTGTCTTGGTTCAAGGAGCATGGGGGATACAGGGAGACATCTGGTAATTCCTTAATATTTCGATCTATTTTTATTGAATTATATTTATATATCTCCCAATATTAAATATTAAACCGTAAAACATGGGTTTAAAAATAATTTGCAGTCTTACACCTAATGTAATTTCCGCTATTTTCCAAATTTCACCACGCATAATAAGAGTTTAATGTATCGTGATGCCTTTTTAAACCTTCTTTATTGAGCTCCTAAACACTGAGGGGAGGTTTAGTGCTCTTCCTTTGTCTAAATTGGATTCAAAATCATTAGCTAAGTTGATGTTTATGCTCTTGAGCAAGGTTTTAAAAAACTGCATTTTAGCTAATTAAGTCCATATTTAATGATCTAGTATCAGGATAAATTCTATGAGCTGGATCCATTATGTATTCACTATGATTAATTAAGAACAAATAAAACCTGTGGAAAATCATTACATAATACCTGTATCTCCAGGAGAATGATCGAGTAAGGATAGGCAAAAGCAATGTCTCCGAGTGCCTGGAACACTAAACATATCTTTTGAGCAACATTCTTTGCCGGTACTCCCACAATGCTTCCTTTGATACGCCTGTTGTCTCCGTATCCAACATCAAGAAAGTGCATCAAATTATTCAGTCAAAAATATTTGGAAACTTGAAATGAAAACGAAGAAATATAATTCATAATTCCATTGATGAACCCTAGTTTTCGTTTGGATTGAAGTGCAATTCTCATCAATCTCTGCCATAATTCATAATTTCATTGAACTATTATGGCATATTTTTTATCATTAGTAAAGACACAGCTTTTTTGGTATCTATTACTTTTAGTTGAAGATTGTAATTGATTTAAGAATAACAGCTTGCAACATAAAAGAAAGAAAGAAAGGTTGATCCTTTTAGCATTAAGAAAAAGTGCTAGAGGATTTTTATAACAGTTGGCTTGCCGATGTTCAGAAGCAAGTAATATTGCACCTCTCTAAGTCTAAGCTATTATTATGTAAATTGATGCACAAATTTCCTCCTATTATTATGTATATCAAATTTTTATTTTCCGATATTGTTTTTTCATTAAAGAAAAGTAATCAAATGCGAGTATAGCTACAACTTTTGTTAACACGGTTATTATATTTGTAGGGGAAAAAATTGGGGAGGAAGATGAGTCATGATGAGTTCTTCATGGAGACTCACATCCGAAAGAAGAAAGCACCGATAGATCCAACTAGATGGGTGGAGGACCAGGCAGAGACTACACATATAAGTTTCATAACTACTATAAATGTTTATAATATTATATAATTACTAATTTTCTATCTTCTAAATAAAGGGTCCCTACAAGATCAATTTGAGGATTACATTCAGAGCTTGCCATTGAATGAGCAAGGCGAGCGACCGCCCATTTCATACGAAGAAGAGAAGATGATATGGTTGGATACTGTCGGTGGTCCTAAAAAGAGGATAGCATACGGCCTTTCAGATAAATTGTTTCGGCGCTACAGGGCTGGATTGCAAGGTATAGGGACTTTCGCCCAAGGCGAGGCGATTGATAGATCGTCTATATCTGCTATGGAAGAGAAGATCGCAAAGCTGACAGCAGAGCTTCAAGAGACCAAGGCTATTGAAAAGAAGAGATTTGATATCCTTCAAGGTCAGCTATAAAAGAGGGACAAACAATTTGATCTCCTTCAAGGTCAGCTGACCAATCTTCTTGCTTGTGGTGCTTTCCTCATTCCCCGGTCTCCTCCTCCTTCCCCACTTGCCAGCGATGAAGGTCCTACAACCGAAGATGAAAATGATTGTCCTACCGAAACTGGAGATGATGCTACATAAAAAAACTCATTAAATATTGTGTATTGTCAAAACAAAGTTGTGAACATGTTAATATTCTATTGTTGGTTATCTGAATGATGATTATATTGTTATTTGTTATTGAACACTTTAGTAGTTGTTTTGGTTATTAATTATTGGTTAGTTGTTGTTGGTGGTGGTTATTAGTTGTTGGTTAGTTGTTGTTGTTGGTGGTTATTAGTTGTTATTTTGTTGGATTTTCATGGTTGAATGGCAGCAATGTAAGCTGTCATTATAGGATGTATATTGGTTTAAATTGGCAGGTGGTGGAGCCTAAAAGGAGGCAATTCCTGCCCAGTTTTTAGCAAGATTTCCGACCGAAATTGGTCAGAAAATAAAATTTTTTTCCCAGAATTGCACAGTTTTCGACCGAAATCGGTCAGAAATTTCAAATAAATTTCCCAGATAGTTGAAGTTTCCGACCGAAATCGGTCGAAAATTATGAATATATATTTATTTCTTTAGTAAATTAATAATTTACAAAAATTATTTAATTAAACAATATTATTAATATTTAATAGTTTCGACCGATTTTGGTCGGAAAGATATAATTAAAAACTAATAATATTTTCCGACCGATTTCGGTCGGAAATTTGAAAATTAAACCCAGTCAACCAATTGAATTTTCTGACCGATTTCGGTCAGAAATTTCCGACCAATTGCGGTCGGCCTGCTTTTGCGACCATTATTTTTCGTCCAGTTAAAAGCAGTCGGAATTTGGTAAATTGACAATTTTCGGCCGATATTGGCCGAAAATTGTAAACGAAAATTACCTAATTTCTAGTAGTGATTCCAGAGAATTTATATTTGTTTTAGTGGTTGTAATGAGGGGTTTTAGAATGGTTGTTGAAGAATAATTGGGTGGGAGGCGGGGGGGAGGGGGATGGTTGTTGGCATAAAGGTCCAATGTATGGGACTCTATTGTTAACTGCTGTTAGGCTTGATCCGAATTTAATATCTTTTCGATAGCATATTCAATTATAGAGAAGGAAATGAAGGAATCGTGAATGGTTTTTAAATTATTTGAAGCTTGACTTGGACATTGATGATGATAACACTTGGACCTTTATGTCAAACAAGCAAAAAGGTTTGATCTAAATTCAAAATATACTGATTGACTCACTAAAATGTCACATGTTGAATGGTCTAAATCTCACTTCCTTGAAACCGTGAAATGTGATACTTTGCTTAATAATATGTGTGAATGTTTTAATAGCATGATCATTGAGGCTAGAGATAAGCCGATTATCACTTTATTAGAGAAGTTAAGGTCTCACCTTACGACAAGGATGCAAGCAAACATGAATACAAGTGTCAAGTGAATGGACTGTGATATTTGCCCTAGGATTAAGGATGTATTGCACAAAAGTCAAGCTAGTGAAGCTGAATTTATTCCTAGGAAGCTAAATGAGTAGAACTATGAGATAATAGGAGCAAGCATAATGAACAATTGGGTTGTGGATTTGCTAAATAGAAAATACAATTGTAGGAAATGGGATCTAACAGCAATTCCTTGCAAACATGCCATTGCCGCTATTTGATTTAAACATGATGCCATTAATTCGTATGTGGATGATTGTTATAAGGTAAAAACTTATAGAAGGATTTATAAATTTTCTATTCTAGCAATGAATGGTCAAGAGATGCAGCCTATGTCGAGTAACATACCACCTTTGCCTCCACGTTTGGAAAGACAAAGTACCAAAGGAAGAAAACAAAAGCTTCGAGAAAAGAGTTTGATGTATCCAGATTCTCATGATGATGAGATATTGCGACAAGAATCCTCATTTTCTATTGCATCTTTTGCTCCTAGAAAGCTTCATGTATGAGTTTATTACACATATCACTCTATTTGATTATATTATTAATACGACGACTGTAATATTTTCTTAATTATAGGTAAGAAGAGGACCGACTAACCAGGATTAATGCACACAACTCAAGAAAGTGGAGTGACTGGAGCATTTTTAGTATACAAGTTTCTGTTGAAAAAGATTGGTTGTTACTGTGGCAAGAGGTCTGGATTGGTGTAAAACCGTTAGGATGCTACTGAAGACTATGGATAAGTTGATACGCCTAGCAAATTAATTTTGAGATATTTTAGTCTGCGTATAGTATAAGTCAATGTAGCTTGCTCACACACCAAAAGGCACGACAATCATTACCCAAAGGAAAAAGGCACGCCAGTCACTAGCTGTGAGCTCAAATTTAGTCTGCTGGGCTTACTAATGTTCTTTTATTTTTATTTTTTTTTTCTTTCCTTCACTGAGCCGAGGGTCGACTGGAAACAGCCTCTCTACCCTTTCGGGTAGGGGTAAAGCTCGTCTACATATTATCCTCCCCAGACCCCACTTTGTAGGACATTACTGGGTAGTTGTTGTTGCTGTTGTAGAGCTTTCATCTTGTTACGACATGCTACGTATGTATATGGCCCACTAAAATAAGTGTAAAACGTAAAAATTATGTGAGGCGACCTATTTGATCGCTCCCATTTAACATATATTTATTTTTTTAAAATATTTTAATTTATACCAACTTTTTAAATAACTTCGGCCTCTTTTCTCCTCCTTCTTCTCCTCTTTAGTTTTCTTCTTCTTCTTTCTTCTGCTGCTGTTGGTGTTGCTATGAAACTTCATTTCATGGGATGATTGTCATAAGTATGTCTATAAGATTATTAAAATATAAATTATGAATAATTACGTAAGTTAGTAGACAGTAATTTGTGAATATTTCCACTTACGGCAAGTTTAAGGTCACACTTACTGATTCTTTTCATGATAATTCTGTTCTTTATGTTTATTGTCTCAAAAATTTATGATTTAGATACTGTTGGCAATCTGATTATTTTATAATAGTAATACACTATGAAAGAATAAGGTGATTATTTATTTAGTATGTTAGAAATCTTTTTCAAAAGCTTCAGCTTATTTAGTGCTGAAATTTTTACAAATGAACTAAATAACTTCATCATCTTTTGCTGAAATTTTTGAAAAAGTTTTATGACAAAACTAATGAATCCAGGACAAAAATACTTCAGCTTATTTAGTGCTGAAGTTTTTACAAATGAACTAAATATCTGCTGAAGTTATTGAAAAAGCTTTATGAAAAAACTAATGAATCAAGGACAAAAAAAAATCAGCTTATTTAGTGCTAAAGTTTGTACAAATGAACTAAATAACTTCAGCATCTTCTCCTTAAGTTTTTGAAAAAATGTTATGCCAAAACTAATGAATCCAGAATAAAAAAACTTAAGCTTATTTAATGCTGAAGTTTTTTACAAATAAACTAAATAAATTCAGCATCTTCTGCTGAAGTTTGTATTGCATTTGCTACTTCAGGTCCATCTACTAGAATACTGAAGTTTTGCGTGATTGTCTTTGCTACTTCAGTCTCGTATGCTGAAGTTACGCGAAAAAATTAGTACACTTACAATTCTTTTTGTAAAGCAAATACAAATTAAAATATAACCAAAAAATAAATATAAATACAAATGTCCCGTATAAAACGCTTATGGATAAAGGACAACAGGGTGATGGGCTCATGCGCTGTGGGCTTCGCCAATAGCTCAATTGCAACATCAGCTCTACTTCTCGAACTGTTTGCCCTATTAGTAGGGATTTGCTTTCACATAGGCTGTGGTAGGAATGTTTTTAAATTTTTTTTTATGTTTAGTTGACTTAAATATTTTAAAAAGTATATTTCTATTAATTTATTTTCTTTTAATTGGAGGAAAGTGTTTGTCTATCAAGAAAAATGAAAATATTTTTCAAAACTCTTTTCCAACCTTCCACCCATTCACATCCCCACCAAGTCACCCTTACAACCCTACCCTTTCCCCACTCCCACCTTACCTCTACCCCAACTCCATCCCTACCTTAAATAACATTATTATTAATGGTACTTTTTTTCATGTTATAGATAGAGTATATTTTTTATTTGAACAAATAAATATTTTCTTTTCACGAAATAATATTTTTTAACAAAAAAAAGTACTTTCTTTTCATGATGTAAAAAAATATTTTCTTTAATTTACACAAAATAATATGGTAAAAAGTATTTTCTTTCATTTAAATAAAATGAATACTTTATTTTCATGTTGTAGAAATAGTACTTTCTTTTTCAACCAAAAAAGTGTATTTTTGTTTAGGTTATGGATCACAAATTTTAACGTTATTTTTGCATGAAAAAGTAAAGCAACACATGAGTTCCTTTAGGTTTGTGTGCATTTTTAGAAGAATAATTAAATTCTTGAATAAAATAGAGTCATGAAAATATTGGGTATTTTGGGGAGGCGGGACTCGGGGGGGGGGGGGTGTGGAAAGTGGCATAAGAATTATTTTTCTATAAAAAAATTCTACTCTCTCACCAAACAATAGAAAATGTTTTTCGGAAATTTTTTTTTATTCACCAACCAAACAAGAGATATAAGTGATAAAACCACTCATTTTTTATGAAAATACTTTTTAGGAAAATTTTTCTATAGAATATATTCAAATATACTCAAAAGAGTTTTTTTGTTAAATAAATGTGAAAGCTGACTCCCGATAATATGTAATGTGTTATGAAATAATATAAGAACAAGAACAATAATACAAGAACAATAGAGAGAAAAGTAGAGAGAGAGGAGTATTCTTATTAATACTTTTGGGATGATTTACAATGGGGTAAGACCCCTCTATTTATAGGAAGATAAAAGACTTAGCCTTGAAGTAAGACTCTTCTTATAAGATAGACATTCACCTTAAATAGAGTTCTATTTATAACACTCCCCCTTGAATGTCTATTCAATAATGTGCCTCGTTAAAACCTTAACTAAAACAAAACCCAATGGGAACAATTCTAGAAAAAGAAAAGAGTACATATGTTTAGATATACGCCTATTTGTTGCCTCGTTAAAAACCTTGCAAGGAAAACCCAGTGGGACAAAACCTTGTAAGGGAAAAGAGTGCAACGCGCATTAACTCCCCCTAAAAAGAACATCAATTCACATCCTTGAACCTTCACATTCTAATCTTGTGCACTAGCTTCAAGAAATCGTTAGTAGATATTTGATAAATAAATCAACCATATTGACTTGAATGAATATTCCGTACCTTGAAATTATCATTCTTGATAGATATGAACATCTTCATGTAATGTCGTGGAATGACTCTTCAATACTTCCATAGGGATATCCTCGCCATCACATTATCATAGTTATAGCAAGATACATATGTACACAAATTGCACTTAGGATGTGGTACTTCAGGACCAAGAATTGTATATGCTTTAAGCAACTTAAATCTTTCAAGTTAAGTCATATAAGCCATATAATAAACTTTAGATGCACATCAAGTTTTCATGTCATCCTAAACAAATAAAATATCGAAAACTGATTACACATACCTTTGACCTTATACTTTCAAGTATTTGAACTACATGTCCAAAACTACATGTCTTTCATATGGAATTAATTCTTCTTAAATTGTATCTTTTCCATTTAGTCGATATTTTGTTTGTATTCGACAAACATAAGATCCTCATCGATATTTAGCGCTATCATAGATGTCGTCGACGATCATTTTATATCGGTTCCAGTAAATTTTCATAAAGACATAACATGGGGATCTCTTCATTCATACATTCAGGTACCTGAATCTCTCATGAGATTTTATGAAGTGTTATGTCATGTGATCTTTTGGATCACTTGCCTCCTTATTATGATCACTTTGATCATTTGCTCATCTTCTTTATTAAGAAGTTCCTTTTGAAACCGATTTGTCTATACGCTTCAGGCGTATCCAAGACTTTGTCCTTCTAGGACTTAATATGAGCATTTGCAGTGAGAATATAGTTACATTCTTTGGGTGTAGCATGCTTTGCAATATGTTGCAATTGAATTATCCTTTTATGAACTTCATGTTCATATTATGATATTCGAGGATCTATATATACAAATGATAATTCATCTCATGTAACCTTTTCTCAAGTGTTCATCATGTCTCCCCCTCATGTTAGGAAAACTAACATGTTTCCTCACCTCTGGGAAATCATCTTTGTGCATTATCATGTCAATATACACAGCACATTAATAATAATAAGATGAAATTATTTGGTTCCTGACCCTGAACCACTTATGAGGGGAGAATATAATATACTCTCGTATACAACGTATATCAAACTGATATATATAACTTTGTTCTCATAAGCAATAGTTTAGCTATTAAGTGGAGGCACTCAATAAATCATTTTGCTAAACCAACTATGATGTAAACCAACTTATCAAGATGAACTATCTTGAATAGACAATCTGGAAATTATGCTCGAAGTTAGATTACTGAGCAATTTACCTCGCAAGCACCGGCCAGGCTGCAGGTTAAAAACAATTGCGCATGTAACCATATCATAGATGCATCATATGTGGTATACATGGCAGGTGAATGGGCCCATATTCACCTTTGATATTTCCAGAATTTATGGGATTCAACCCGAACACTTTAGTTGGTCAATTAATTAATGAGAACAAGCAGTACAAACTGGAGAATGAAGCGGGTAGCTTTTCATACACAAATTATCCCGCTACAAGTTGTAGTAATAGAAGATATTAAATCTTTCCTTTATTTATAGTCTCAATATAATCAACCACTTTCACATATACTTTGGAAACTGAATAAGTTTCTTTGAGATTTACTACAACACAATACCTTATTGGTAATCAATTGTGTTTCTCCAACATAGTAGTAATTGGCTTTTCTAGAGCTCTCAATTAATTTTGTACTACCACAAATTCATCAACATCTATGTGGTGAATATCTCTTTTAAAGAGAAAGTTATACCATTATGGTCATGTCAAAAATTATATGCAAGATATGTTTCTTGCATTATTATTGTCCTTTGGTAATCACATTGACAAATTATTTTGGCGTACAATAGGTACGTGACCAATGACCATTCATGCCATAATAATGACATCATCTCAAACCTTCTTCTAGGGGTGAGTGTGGTATCATCTCAAACCTCCTTCTAGGGGTGAGTGTGGTATATTCAATACCAATTTCATGTTCATATTCTTCCAATAATGAATATGTATTCGTGAATCTTCTTGCTCTATTGTTCTTGTCTTTTGCTTTAGTTTATAACACGTTATCAGCACGAGACTCTACCGTCTCAAGTATCATTCTCGAAAATCCAAGGTATTTTCCCTCTTCCTAATTTAATTTTCGAGTATGTCTGACATTATGAAAAGAAAGTTCGTTGCCCTTGAAATTTCGGGCAAGAACTATATGACATGGGTGTTGGATGCTGAAATCCACCTAGATGCTATGGGTCTCGGAGACACCCTCAAAGATAAAGAAAAAGCATCCACCCAAGATTGTGCGAAGGCCTTGATTTTCTTGCGCCACCACCTTGACGAAGGTTTGAAGATTGAATATCTCACCGTCAAGGATCCACTCGTTTTGTGGAACAGCTTAAAGGAGAGATATGACAACCTGAAGTTGGTCACTCTGCCACAAGCACGATATGATTGGGCCCATCTGAGGTTACAGGACTTTAAGTCCGTTTCTGAATATAATTCTGCTATGTTCAGAATTACTTCTAAACTGAAGCTATGTGGAGATAACATCTCCGATTACGATATGCTTGAGAAAACGTTTACAACGTTTCATGCCTCCAATATGGTACTGCAGCAACAGTACCGAGAGAAAGGCTTTACGAAGTACTCTGAACTGATTTCTCTCTTACTAGTGGCTGAGCGAAATAATGACCTGCTCATGAGAAATCACGAAAATAGACCAACTGGGTCTACACCACTGCCTGAAGCAGATATGGTGCACTCGCATTATGCCAAACATAAAAGGGACCATGATCACGGTCATAAACGGGGTCAAAGCCAAGGACGTGGACAAGGAAGAAATTCCAAAGAAGTCCGTCACCCCCCAAAGAGAGATAACCACCGAAAGCAGAAACGGGATCCCGAAGATCCTAAGGCAAATAGTTCAGAAACTATATGTTATCGTTGCGGTGGGAAAGGGCACTGGTCAAAGATTTGCCGTATACCAAGACACTTGGTTGACCTTTATCAAGCATCTCGAAAGAGAAAAGGCCCTGAAACAAACTTTGTCTATGACGACAATGAGGACATCACCCACCTGGATGTGGCAGACTTCTTTGAGCAACCCGAGAGGAAAATAGACCACCTAATCGGCGATGGGACCATGATGAAAGAAGATGGAGTTATTTGATTTTGTTCTACTTATTTGTATTAGTTAGTGAATAATCTAATAGTCATTAGTATTAGCTCGTATTAGCTAGTTCATGATGCAATGTTAGCAGTAGTTCTTTAGAATATCTTCAATATGTTCAAATATCAATAAAACTTTTATTCTCCAGTGGGGGTAATCGACTAGCCTGAAAAACTAGTCGATTATCAACTATTTTCGCATTAAAGTTGAAAAACAATTGATCAACAATCGATTGTCTTTGGCTAACAATCGATTGTCTTGAAACAGTGTTCTGGAATTTTTCAAAAATAGCCAACAATCGATTGTCTTTGTCTAACAATCGATTGTCTTGAAACAGTGAGGTCTGGAATTTTTCAAAAATCACCCACAATCGATTGTCTATATCTAACAATCGATTGTCGTTAGGCAGTTGAATCTGGAATTTTTCAAAAATCATCCACAATCGATTGTCTATGTTTAACAATCGATTGTCTATGTTCCAACAATCGATTGTGTGTTTAATAATCGATTGTCTTATGAAAAACGCTGAAATTTTCAAACTGCATAGTAATTGATTATGGACAACATATCTGATTTTGTTAGTCAACTGTTAGTAGCAGATTTTGAAAATATTATGTGACACAAAAGAATTGAACTTGTTTATTCTTATGTTCATGTATTCCTTTTGTATGTCATACCATGGGAAGTAAATTGATTGAAAGGCTCCGGAAGAGCAAATGTAACTCTGCCCAAAGGCATGACGTTTATCTTAGAGAATGCAATATTCTCCTCCAAGTCTAAGAAGAAACTTGTTGAGTTTTAAAGATGTACGCCGGAATGGCTACAATATTGAGACAATGGATGAAGATAATCTTGAATATCTCGTCCTCACTTTAAAGAATGTCTCCGGCCAAAAGAGGGTTATTGAGAAATTCCCGTCTTTATCTTGTGGCCTGTATTGGACAAGAATTAGTGCAATTGAGGCACATTCAATAGTAAATCTAAAGAATACTGAGTCCAATACATTTGTACTTTGGCATGATCGACTGGGTCACCCAGGATCAACCATGATGAGACGGATTATAGAAAGCTCATATGGGCATCCGTTAAAGAATTTCAAAATTCTTTCAAATAATGAAAATCCTTGCACTTCGTGTTATCAAGGCAAGCTGATTATCAGACCATCCCCAACAAAGGTTGGGACTGAGTCACCCCAGTTTCTGGAACGTATACAAGGGGACATTTGTGGACCTATTCACCCACCTAGTGGGTAGTTTAGGTATTTCATGGTCTTGATAGACGCATCCTGTAGATGGTCTAATGTGTGCTTGTTGCCATCACGCAACCTTGTGTTTGCAAAGTTAATGGATAATAGATGAGAATAACCTTGAATTCTTCATGAAAACGAGGCTGCCCATTTCGGTTTGGGTTCACGCCATTTTGCATGCAGCAATGCTACTTTGTCGGCTGCCCGCTTCGGCTTAGGGTCACGCCATTTCGCATGCAGCAATGCTAGTTCGTCTCTGACTGACGAATTATCACAAATATTCCCTATTGCAATTGGTTTTGGGTCATGAACCCAATATATCCCATTTAAGAAGCTTTGGATGCGCAGTATATGTGCCTGTAGCACCGCCATCCCGCACCAAAATGGGTTTGCAAAGGAGGTTAGGAATATATGTTGAGTTTGACGCGTCCTCCATTATTCGCTACCTCGAAACATTGACAGGAGATTTGTTCACTGCACTATTTGCAGACTGTCAATTGGATGAGACACTTTTCCCAAAATTAGGGGGAGAAGTTGGTGAAACCAAACGGGAAATTTTGTGGAAAAATGCATCATTATCTCATCTTGATCCACATACCTCTATTTGAAAGAAAGAGGTACAAAAGATTATCCATTTGCAAAGAATAGCAAATCAAATGCCTGACGCATTTACGGACTTGAAGAGGATAACGAAATCACACATTCACGCGGGAAAATGTTCCGATCCGTATTGAAGTCCCTATTGGACAAATATCTAGTGTCATATCCAATGAGTCAAACGCACGCCAGAAGCGTGGCAGACCATTAGGTTCCAAAGATCGAAATCCTAGAAAGAAGAAAAAGAACGATCTAAATGACACTATGAAAGAATCACATGAGGACGCTCATGATTTGATTAATTCCGAGATTCACGAAGAATCTATTGAGCCTGAGACTCTTGAAAATACGGAATGCAAGAATGTGAGGATCTCGAACCTCAGTCTGTGGTAGTACAAAATTAATTGAGAGCTCTCGAAGAGCCAATTATTACTATGTTGGAGAAACACAATTGAGTATTGTGCCGTAGTAAGTCTCAAAGAAACTTATCCAGTTTCCAAAAGTACACGCGAAGGCGATTGATGATATTGAGACTATAAATAAAGGAAGGCTTTGATTCTCCTATTACTACAACTTGTAGCGGGGTAATTTGTATATGAAAAGCTACCCGCTTTGTTCTCCAGTTTGTACTACACAAACGAAAGAATGCCACAATAAAGTGGATATCTATTGGTATAAAACCCATGTCATAATAAACCCGAAGTTTATTGATAAGTGCACATGTCATGGTGTAAATTTGAAGTTTACCAATATTGATAATTTATTCAGTTGGCATTCATGTTAGCCATCTCATTTTAAGTATGATGTGCAAATTCACATAGGTGAATATTAAAGAACTAGAAAGTTCTTTACGAATACTCTTGTATCACTTGTTCTCATTAATGAACTGACCAACTAAAGAGTTCGGGTTGAAGCCCATAAATTCTGGAAATATCAAAGGTGAATATGGGCCCATTCACCTGCCATGTATACATGTGGAATGGTTACATGCGCAATTGTTATTGACCCGCAGCCTGGCCGGTGCTTGCGGGGTAAATCGCTCAGTAATCTAACTTCGAGCATAGTTTCCAGATTCTCTACTCAAGACAGTTCATCTTGATAAGTTGGTTTATATCAAAGTTGGTTTAGCAAGATAATTATTGAGTGCTTCCACTTAATAGCTAAACTGTTCCTTATGAGAACGAAGTTGTATATATCAGTTTGATACAAGTTGTATACAAGAGTATATTCTCCCCTCAAAAGTGGTTCAGGGTCAGGAACCAAATAATTTCATCTTATATTAAGGTGCTGTGTATATTGACATAATGCACAAAGATGATTTCCCAAAGTTGAGGAAGCAAGTTAGCTTTACTAACATGAGGGGGAGACATGATAAACACTTGAGAAAAGGTTACATGGGATGAACTATCATTTGTATATGTATATCCCCGAATATCATGATATGAACCTGAAGTTCATAAAAGGAATAATTCAATTGCAACATATTGCAAAGCATGCTATACACATTTGCTGACCCAAAGAAAGTAACTAAATGGAAGAGATACAATTCAAGAAGAATTGATTCCATATGAAAGACATGTAGCTTTGAACCTATAGTTCATATGCTTGAAAGTATAAAGGCAAAGGTATGTATAGTCAATTTTCGATATCTTATTTGTTTAGTATCACTAATGAAAGCTTGATATGCAGCTAAAGTCTATTATGCGACTTATATGACTTAACTTGAAAGATTTAAGTTGTTTGAAGCATATGCAATTCTTGGTCCTGAAGTACCACATCCTAAGTACAATTTGTGTACATATGTATCTTGCTATAACTATAAGCATGATGGCATTGAGAATGCATCTATGGAGATATTGAAGAGCTATTCCACGACATTATATGAAGATGTTTATATCTATCAAGAATGATGATTTCAAGGTGCGGAATATTTATTCAAGTCAACATAGTTGATTTATTTATCAAATATCTACCAAAGATCGTTTTGAAGATGATGCACAAGGTTGGAATGCAAATGCTCAAGGATATAAATTGATGTACTCATTAGGGGGAGTCAATGCGCGTTGCACTCTTTTTCCCTTACAAGGTTTTGTCCCACTGGGTTTTCCTTGCAAGGTTTTTAACGAGGCAACCGATAGGCGCATATTCAAACATGTGTACTCTTTTTCCTTACTTTAATTTTTCTCATTGGGTTTTGGTTTTAAGGTTTTATGAGGCACATCATTGAATAGACATTCAAGGGGGAGTGTTATGAAATAGAAGATTCTTACACTTCTATTTAAGGTGAATGTCTTTAATGTACTTAATTAGAGAGATTTTAGAGTCCTATTATTGGTAGCAAGATCTTCCTCCTCCCTATAAATAGAGGTGCTCTCTACCATTGTAATTCACCCCTCTCAACTCAATAAGAAGAACTCTCTCTACTCTTCTCTCTATTGCTATTGTTCTTGCTCTATTGTTCTTGTCTTTTGCTTTAGTTTATAACAGTATTTGAAAACTTATAGTTGTTAACTGGTTTTATACTTATTAGAATTCTTGTATTATGAATTTTAAAAACTAACTAAAAAGCCTAAATGAGGAAATCAGAAAACAGGAATCCTAATAAAATTTAGTCTTGTAGGTGTATTAGGAACCAAAATTCAGAAAACACAGAGAGAAAAAGAGATATATAAAATTTAGATTAATGTTAATCCCATCTACTGGTTTGGTTTATGGGAGAATCTATGGCATCGGAAGGCATAGATTCTCCCATAAATTTAGATTACGCAGCAAAGGTTTAATATGATAGCTTAATAAACTTTAGCTTGGAATACTCTCTTGTTATTTTTTGTCATATACTTTTTATATTTTATATATTTTAAACACGTACTTTTATTAGGCCCACGGGCCAGCCCAACCCAGCTCAGTCAAGCCTCAAGGGCCACAGACTTACTCGGGCCGGGCTAAAAAACCCCATTTTTAAATAGACTCCAAAAATTCTAGTCCAACTTTGCTAAATCACTGGCTGGGCTGGGCTGGCCCAACGGCCCAAGCCCATATTTACGGCTCTAGTTGTCAATGAAACTAAAATGGATCATTGGAGATCAAGGTTCTAGTCCCTGCAAAACCTCTTGGTGATTTCTTCTCATCTTCCTAAGTTTTGGTGGATATAGTTACTTGTATCTGTATTAAGTACTATTCTGAGCATCTCATTACCTTTAAAAAGGGTCGTAATATATATACCTTCTTATAACGAACTTGCTCTCTAGCAAGATTATAGGTGTTTCTTTTCATCTTTATTATTTCTAATTTGTTCTACAACTTGTCACTTAACAGTGCTTGCCTCCATTTAATCCTGGGATAATACATACTAACCCACTCTAATTTGTCCTATTTTTCGATTACACAAATTTTTCGGGGTCCCAACACCCCTTGTTCTTGTCCAAAGCGTATGTGTAACCACCCTAACTGTTGACATGGCAAAGAAAGTGCACACAATTGGACCAGAGCACGTGAAAGCCAAAAGCAAATTAAAAAATATAGCCTCGTTTCACATGAGCTGCAATTGACTCAAATCAATCGTTTCCTTCTCCAAAAATCCTTCTCATATATAAAAACAAAGATTTTTATCACATTGATTTCTCTTTGAATTAACAGAGGGACAAGAGGGGTTGCTTTGATGGTAAGCAACCCCCACTTCCAACCAAGAGGTTGTGAGTTTGAGTCTCCCCAAAAGCAAGGTGGGAAGTTCTTGGAGGGAAGGATGATGGAGGTCTATTTGGAAACAGCCTCTCTACCCAAGGATAGGGGTAAGGTCTACGTACACACTATCTTCCCCAGACCCCAATAAATGGGATTATACTGGGTTGTTATTGTTGTTGTTGTTAATCCCTAATTTTGTATTTGAGTTTTGATAAATGAAGCAAGACTATGACACGAGTAAGGGAGACAATGAGACAAATTAAAGCAGAGAAGGGCGTTGGAGAGAAAAAAAAGAAAGAAACGAAATGGAGAAAGACAATCAAATTTGAGAAATAAAGAGGAAAGATAGAGTTTGTGACAAGTGGGGCCCTACAACACAGCCTTGCACAACTATTTAAAACAAAGCTCGGAGGTGATTCCCCGAATAAGTGTTGCCCATAGTTGGTGGACTCAAATTTCGTCCATATTTAGCGTGCTCTATCGCGTCAAGTCCCATGGAATCAAGAACAAAATTGTAATCACAAATAAGACGTGAATAACGATGACTATGAGAAGCATATAAATTACATTATGTTATAAATAGAACTCTATTTAAGGTGAATGTCTATCTTATAAGAAGAGTCTTACTTTAAGGCTAAGTCTTTTATCTTCCTATAAGTAGAGGGGTCTTACCCCATTGTAAATCATCCCAAAAGTATTAATAAGAATACTCCTCTCTCTCTACTTTTCTCTCTATTGTTCTTGTATTATTGTTCTTGTTCTTATATTATTTCATAACACGTTATCAGTACGAGACTCTACCGTCTCAAGAATCTTCTCGAAAAAAAAATTTAAGGTATTTCTCTCTTCCTAATTTGATTTTTTCGATTATGTCTGACATTATGAAAAGACAGTTCGTTGCCCTTGAAATTTCGGGCAAGAACTATATGACATGGGTGTTGGATGCTGAAATCCACTTAGATGCTATGGGTCTTGGAGACGCCATTAAAAACAGAGATAAAGCATCCACCCAAGACTGTGCTAAGGCCTTGATTTTCTTGCGCCATCACCTTGATGAAGGTTTGAAAATTGAATATCTCACAGTCAAAGATCCACTTATCTTGTGGAAGGGCTTAAAGGAGAGATATGACAACCTGAAGTTGGTCACTCTGCCACAAGCACGATATGATTGGACTCATCTGAGGCTCCAGGACTTTAAGTCCGTTTCTGAATATAATTCTGCAATGTTCAGAATTACCTCCAAATTGAAACTCTGTGGAGATAATATCACTGATTATGATATGCTTGAGAAAACGTTTACAACGTTTCATGCCTCCAATATGGTACTGCAACAACAGTACAGAGAGAAAGGTTTCAAAAAGTACTCTGAACTGATTTCTCTTCTCCTTGTGGCTGAGCGAAACAATGACCTGCTCATGAGAAATCACGAAAATCGACCCACTGGGTCTACACCATTGCCTGAAGTAAATAAGGTGTATTCCCATTATGCTAAGCGTGGAAAAGGCTATGGCTTTAATCGTGGTCGTGGTCGTGATCGGGGTCATGGCCGTGGACGTGGACAAGGAAGAAATTTTCCTGGTGTTAGTCACCCCCCAAAGAGAGATAACCACCAAAAGCGGAAACAGAATTATGAGGATCCAAAAGCAAATAGTTCAGAAACTATGTGTTATCGTTGCGGTGGAGAAGGGCACTGGGCAAAAATTTGCCGTGTACCAAGACATTTGGTTGAGCTCTATCAAGCATCTCTAAAGAGTAAAGACCCTGACCAATTTTGTCTCTGACAACAATTTTGAAAACACCCACTTGGATGTGGCAGACTTCTTTGAGCACCCTGAGGGAAAAATAGACCACTTGATCGGTGACGGATCCATGATTAAGGATGATGGAGTTGTTTGATTTTATTTTACTTATTCGTATTAGCTAGTGGATAAACTATTAGTCATTAGTATCAGCTCGTATTGGTTAGTTTATGATATAATGTTAGTATTAGTTCTTTAGAATGTTTCAATATGCCTAAATTTCGATGGTATTTTTATTTTCCAGCAAAGTTAGTCGATTAACTAATAAAATTGACTATCTAATATTTTGTATTAAAACTGGAATTTCCGCAAGCTAAGATATTCGAATATCTGATTTAGATATTCGAATAACCTGATTTAGTTATTCGAATAACCTGATTTAGTTATTCGAATAACCTGATGACTGTTTACTAAGTTAGTCGAATAACTAATTAGTATTCGACTAACCAATATTTCGCATTAAAACTGGATTTTTCCGCAAGGCAAGATAGTCGAATATCAGGTTTAATTATTCGAATAACCTAATGACTGCTTCCCTAAAGTTAGTCGACTATCAATCCAGTTATTCGAATAACCTCAACAGATTTTGAAAATATTGTTTAAATTAAGAAGCAACGGATTAAATACACTGATTTGTAGAAAATTAATCTACATAACGTATTTAAGCAACTTTTGCAAACACACTCGTAATGTACTTAACAACTAACGTACTTACATTTCAACTTGAAACATTGTACCCTATACAGAGATATTATTAACACAGTGTACTGTCACATGTCTGCATTGGCTTATAAATGTACACTTCTATACTATTCACATATTCATGTCAATTGCTTAGTTCCAAATTTGTAATTATGTGATCGTCCATGATAATGTGCTAAATTATTCATCACATAACTTTTACACATTCTTTACATATTACATACACTACTCGAGTTTTATGATACGCTGTCATCTATTCACTGTATTACCTGTGTATATGTCCGTAACATACATGCGTGCACCTTTGTAACTACTGCACAATATAGTTTCCACTTCTATATGTTCATTCATTTATGCATCACATTCATGTACCACACACACGATACCGGAAAAGCAACTTTTCCCAAAAATAGGGGGAGAAGTTGGTGAAATTTTGTGGAAAAATGCATCATTATCTCATCTTGATCCAAATACCTCTATTCGTGAAAAAGAGGTGCAAAAGATTATCCATTTGCAAAGAATAGCAAATCAAATGCCAAACGCATTTACAGATTTGAAAAGGATAACAAAATCACATATCCCCGCAGTGAATGTGACAGCATCTATAGCAATAGAGAGAAGAGTAGAGAGAGTTCTTCTTATTGAGTTGAGAGGGGTGAATTACAATGGTAGAGAGCACCTCTATTTATAGGGAGGAGGAAGATCTTGCTACCAATAATAGGACTCTAAAATCTCTCTAATTAAGTACATTAAAGACATTCACCTTAAATAGAAGTGTAAGAATCTTCTATTTCATAACAAATACAAATTTATTTATTTATTTGAGGTTTGCCAACGACAAGTGGGGCTAGAGCGCGGACAAGTGTGCTTACACTTGCTCATTTATTTTGATGTCCGAATTAGTTTTTGAATTCTACTTTATTCAATTTGTCTCAAATTATCCATTTTTGCTTCTGGAGAGTTAATTTGAATAACTTTAATGTTAAATCGGATTAGATAAATTCAATATCTTAAAATTTAAATATTTAAAAAAATTACAAAATTATTATAAGTTGTAAATTTTTTCATATCAATATGATAAAAATAATGTATTTTAAAATATTAGTTATAGTTCACATTAATTATATTTCGAAGGGCGAAAAGTGATAGACAATTTGGGATGGAGAAAATACTATTTTTCTTTTACCAATAATAAATTGTACTCTACAATATATTAGTTAAACTATCGAAATTCATTCTTATGTCAAAAGTTATGCAAAACGAGATGGAAGAAGATCTTTTCCCAAAAATTTCTTGTTTCCTACTATTTGACTTATACCCCTCCATTTTTATTTACGTGAATACATTTTTCTTTTTGTCTGTACAAAAAGGAGTGTTCATTTTTATATTTGAAAATAATTTACTTTTATTCAATAATTTATAGTCAAAATAGCATGGACTAGCTAGTTTTTGGAGTGGTCATTCAAAAATAACAGTATTTTTCAAATAGCCACTAGTTTGCTGCAAAGAAACCGATCTAGCATAATATACTGGAGTTCGATGGACATGTATATAAACTTCTAACATATTATGCTGTATCAATATACTTTGTTGGGTCCTGTATATTATACTGTAGTTTTAGCAAAGTATATTGGAACTCCAAACTCTAGTATAATATATTGGAGTTTCAGTATATTATGCTGGAGTATTTTCTGGATTTTGAATAGCATTTTCGTTCAGATTTATTTTTATATAAAAAGTGATTAAATTTCAATGACTTTTAAAACTATGAAGATTTTTGAATAACCACTTATAAATCTGACCATTTATGAATTTCTCCCTAATTTATATTCATATAAAATATATGTGCCTCATTTTACATCACAATTTTAAAAGTCTTATATTTTTGCTTAAATTTCATACCTAATTAAATTAATTGACATAAATTAAAACGAAGGAAACATATTATTCGTAAGCTATCTCATGTTAGTTTTGGCCATTAATTATTTCAGTGAAATCACACGGCTAATAAATTTATTTACGTGTTCGAAACTGCAAAGTGCAAACGTAGAAGCAGCACAATTTGAGGAATGAGGTGGAAGAGAGCCAGCAAGATGGGCCCAACGGACATTGTCAAAAGAGAAGGTGTCATTGTTGGTTGTGTCTCGCACAAATAAAATTTCTCGTGAGAGTTTTCGAACATCTGTCGCCCCACGGGTGATTTTTTTATGCAACTTTTAAAGATACAAATTTCGAAAAAGGAAAAAAAAATATACTCCACTTCAAAGTTCAAAGAAACAATTGCCAATATTTTCCCTATCAGTTAGGAAAATAAAATCATTAACTTTTCTTTAGAAGACAAAGATATTTTCGAGGAGATGCTTGAATCTCCATTATTATTGGTATACAACCTTATTCATTAAGGTAGTTATCATGAATCCCTAAGGCTAGTTGCATTAGTAATGAATCTAGCGCTTGCAGACAACTCCACGTCCATAAATTCCACTAGTGCAGCTCAAGCTCGGCAACTCCAAAGCAAAGCCAACCTCCTTATCAGTTTGTTCTCCATTTGCTTGAAACCTAGTCACGGAACAATCAGCGTCAAACAGTCCTGAAGTTGCAAATTGTTTGTCACCTCCCATTACAGGCATCAGAACACCCATCTTAACTTTGCTCACGTAGTTCTTCTTATAAGTCTGCCCTAAAACACCGTTCACTTCATCACTCAAAGAGAAAAACTTGAATCCAAGTTCAAGATGTGCAAAACAGTCATCTTTTGTTATGCCATAGTTATGAACTCGGGATTCTTTCTCTGTAATAGATACAACCTTGGCAGTGATCTTGAGAATATTTTCAACTTCGATGACAACATCGTTAGTGTTGCTGATTCTAGTAATAGAAGCCATAGGTGTAGTTTCGGATTGCCATCTTGCGCCTTCATCGTCATTTAGAAGTATGGGTTCACCATCAAAGTGGAGGGAAAGGCGGTCGATGGAATCATCCCATGTTGCTGTTTTTAGTGCGCCAATGGAGATCTTGTGAATACCATAAAGGATAGCAATGGATTGTACCCATGTGAAGTCTCTCTTCATGTTCTCGTTTCGCCTTCCTATGAAGTGGCCGTTGATGTGAAATCCAGGGTCGGAGACTAGGCAAAAATCTTTGTCCTTCTTACCATGGAAGTAGAAGGTAATCCCATCACCGCCGATGAAACGAGGATCTTGGCAAACAGCTCCAGGCATGTCACACCCTGGGTCCCAAATAAAAATATTCAGTTAATATACAGTCTAGTTAGGGTCTCACACTAGTCAAAAGCATATACTCTCTCCATTTTGTTTCATATGACATTATTGGACCCGGATCTTAATTACGACATAAAAGCTTAACTAATACTTCCCGTTTGAATTTATGCAAATATGTTTGACTGACCACGAAGTTTAAGAAAAATAAAAGCTTTTGGAATTTATGGTTCTAAACAAATCAAAAAGGTATCTAAATTATTTGTGTGGTTATAAAACGAGAATGAAAGAGGCCTTTTTTTAATATACCAAAAAATAAATAGATTCACATAAATAAGAATGGGGGAGTATATAGTATAAGCTAAATGTAACATATAAAAATTATCCCTTGACACCTGTGCTATAGTTTAAGAATTTTATGACATTTCTAGTACTAGAAGAGTTTGTCATTAATTAAGGTTGACATAAAAATTGAAGCTAAAAAGCTACCAAATATAAAAATATAAGTACTAGTTCTCTTTGAACCATAAAAGAAACAAGAAATATCATATAAAATAGAATTATAGACGGTAGGAAATTAGCAACTTACTACAAACAGGTTTGCAAGAGACACAGTCAACTTGACATCCACCGGAGCAAGAGGCAGGGCATGAATATTCGAGATTATAACAGCTTGGGTAGTTCTTGTTCTTGCACTTAGCCTTCTTGGTTGAAGGAGAAGGAGTGGGTGGCTTAGGGGAGGGGGGAGGAGATGAGGGTGGTGGTGGAGATGAGGGTGGAGGAGATGAAGGTGGTGGTGGAGATGAGGGTGGAGGAGATGAGGGTGGTGGAGATGAGGATGGTGGCGGAGATGAGGGTGGAGGAGATGAGGGTGGCGGCGGAGATGAGGGTGGAGGAGATGAGGGTGGTGGCGGAGATGACGATGGTGGCGGAGATGAGGGTGGAGGAGATGAGGGTGGAGGAGATGAGGGTGGCGGAGATGACGGTGGTGGCGGAGATGAGGGTGGAGGAGATGAGGGTGGTGGCGGAGATGACGGTGGTGGCGGAGATGTGGGTGGAGGAGATGAGGGTGGTGGCGGAGATGAGGGTGGAGGAGATGAGGGTGGTGGCGGAGATGAGGGTGGTGGAGATGAGGGTGGTGGTGGAGATGACGGTGATGGATAATAGGGTGGTGGCACTGAGCTATCAACACAGATAGGCTTGCAAGAACGACACTCAGTTATGCAGCCATTGGGACAGAATTTGGGACAAACATGTGGAAGATTTTTACATTGCTTGATTTCATCTTCTGAGCAATGAGAATGGCTTGGATGGTTAGCTATTCCAGGGGGAGTTGCCTCTGCCATTGCTATAAGCATTAGCAACACAATCCCAAAGAGGGCCACAGATCTAGCCATTTGCAGTTAATAATTGATGTATATTTCAAATATTTGAGAGAATGAGTGATGAGATTCCCCTTGTAGAATAATGCCCCATTTTATAGGAGTTGACAAGGAGAATGCAAGCCTACTATTTCGGACCATAATTGCATTATATATTTGACTAATAATAATGGGATGTTCCTTTGATAGGTCTCCTTTCTTCATGTGTTTCTTTCCCCAACTCAAAGTCGCTTAAAGACCTCAATGCTCTCTTCAATGTTTCTCTTCTTGCTAAACATCGATATACATGGCATCACTTGGGTATAAAGCTATACGCGTATATACAGCACTTTCCTGTATTAACTCATGTCTGTAATTATATGCAAGTACCTTTCCTTGACATAGTTCCAAATTAAATAAAAAAGGAAGACCAAAAAAGAAGTAAATTAATAAATACATCACACATAATCATAGTTAATTAATACTATTATCACCTCTACATGTCATTTAACAAACTAACGCATCTTTTGGTGCAAACAACATGCTAGTTAACCTCTATCATAGAAACCATGTGGTCAATAGGTGTAATGCATTTAATATATAAAAGAACAAACAACTTAATTCATTATGCATGCCTTCAATATCAAGGGAAAATAAAAATTACGTACGTAGTAAGACTGCATGCAGACGTCAGAACATGGCAAAGCAGTACGTTTTATATGCATGTGTTGGGGTGTGGTTAGGGTCCTTTCCTTCTCAATCTGGTAAAGTAAGCCTGTGAGTTAGCTTCCACCCATTATTACGCAAACCAAACTCTGGCCTATACAACTTATTACGATTGCTCAGAGTATTTCGGTAAGTTCTTTGGCGACTTGCTCAGATAGTATCACATCGTATCACATCAAATTCTTGATATGTTAAAAGAATAAATTCATGTAAGTTTAGTGAAAAACTCCTACTAGCTACTTTATTTAGATGATAATAAAAAATTTAATCACTAATTAACTAAACAGCCTCTCTGTCCTTTCGGATAGGGGTAAGGCCCGTCTACATATTACCCTTCCCAGGCCCCACTTTGTGGGACTATACTGGATAGTTGTTGCTGTTGTTGTTGTTATTAACTAAACAATAGAAGTAAATATTATTTGATGGACTTGATGCAGCTAATGAATAGTTTCAAAAGGTTATCTTTTATGTTTAAGTAGGACAAAATTTAGACCTCAGGCTAGCGAAGTCCTAAGTATGGGTGTATTCTGAGCCGCACCCGGGCCTAAACGGGCCAAACGTGCCGGACCAAACGGTCCCGGACTTTAGCGGGCCCGGTCTTTGGCGGTCCCGGCCAAACGGTCCCGGGAAGCCTGGTCTCAATGGGTGAAACAGGCTCGTTATGGGCCTAAGCCCACATGGTCCCGAGCTTAATGGGTCGGGCCACGGGCCTAACGAGTCGTTTCGGGCTACTTTTAAAATTTTTTTTCTAAGGCAATTTCTTGTAAAGTATATATGTATATATTATTATAAATTGCTTATATGTAGCTATATAAATATATATAGAATGTATAGTATGTATATATAAGGTAAGGGTGTATTATGTGTGTGTGTGTGTATATATATATATATATATATGTGTGTGTGTGTGTGTGTGTATGTATATGTGTGTACATTATATGTGTATACGTTTTATGTATATATATGTGTGTATATATGTATATATTTATTTAAACACAAATAAATTGCAAAGAGATATTAAGGAATGTCTTATAATTTTATTATTACGACATTAACAAAGAATGACAATACCTTTCGTAGTATTCCTCCCCCCAATGGAATGAGCACAACAAGGTACTAATACCACCATTAAAAGAAAAAAAACTAAGGAAGATGTACCAAATACAAGTTACATATTAGTCTATGTATTATCTCTAACAAATCTCATAAATCCTTTAAGGTTCGGAGGAATTTCTGTTGGTGGTGGTGGAAAAGAAACTTGTTCATCACCACTTTTGGACGAAGCAGCATCCTGCGCAAGTTCCGCTAGCATTTCTTCATAAGCTTCGTCTATCTCCGGTTGTGATACTGCAAGTCCAAATTTTATTCTTTCTGAACGGATCCAATCTCCAAAGAGTGTCGATTTTTCCAAGCTCTCCCTCATAGACTCTATGATCACCAATTTGAAGTCTGGCTTGACTGAAAGCGCTCTCCGATGCTACTGTTAAAGCTTGAACACTTAAAATATCTCGAGCCATCCTTGAAAGAACCAGATAGTATTTTTGTTTGTCCTTCTACCATTCTAAAAGATCAAAGGTGCCGTCTGGATTCTTCGTTTTAAGGTCTTGCGACAAATAATCTTGAAACTCATTTAGTTGTGAACTATCACCAAAATTATCACCTTGAGAACCCCTAAACTCCGTCCAAGAACTAAGGGTTTTTAGGCCCGCAGTTCTTTTAGATGATTGCGAACTAGACGAAGTAGGAGTTGGAACATTTGGTATAGCATGATCTACAGCAAGTTGATAAGCATTATAAATCGTTTGAGCATTTATTTTAACTGAGGCTTTTGCAGCTCCAAGTGTAGCAAATTCCTCAGCTGAAAGTGGTAAAGCGTTTTAAATTTTTGAATACCAAAAGTGAGGACCTCCTAATTTCATTGTAGAACTTAAAACTGCAGCAACACCAAAAATAGGGGGAAAGGAAAAAAATATTTTTTAAACTTAGTTTTCATAGAATTAATAGCTTCTTGATAAATATCTCCACCCTCTGAAAATGCTGTAAATACATCTACAAGCGCTGCAATACAAACTAAACAGTTAGAAATAGTAGGATAATATTGGCTAGATAATTTATTTGTAGCAATATGAAATTGTTCTAAAAAGTCTACAAGCATTTTAACATTACTCCAATCTTGATTTGTAAGGTGCTCATATCACCATCACCTACACGAGCATTATATGTTGTACTTATTGGGTTCCTATATTCATATGCAACAACTAAACTTTCATACATGTAGTTCCATCTAGTGGGACAAGGTTTAGGAACCTTTCTTTCTCTAAGGCCAAATTCATCACATTTTTAAAAATATTCTCTAAGTCACTTCTACGGTTTGAATAAAAAAGCCAATTAAGAGCCATTTTAACCTTTTCAATTTCTACATTTAAAACTTTTATAGCAGCACCGACGATTAAATGGTAAGTATGACAAATACATCTAACATGAAAAATATTACTAAATGCAGGATTTAGTATGGTTGTAAGCAATCCTACATCGTTAGTGTTACTAGAAGTATTATCCATTGAAACCGACATAATTTTATCTCTAAGGAAAAAATATCTACAAATATCTATAACTATGTTAGCAATAAATTTACCTGTGTGGTGTGAATTAATTATTCTATAAGCAATAATGCGCTTTTGCATTATCCAGTCCTCATCTATCCAATGACTTATAACAGTTAGATAATTAAAATCATTACCACTTCTACCAATATCAATAGTAATAGCAATACGACAATCTATATGAGTAAATAAATAACAGAAATATTGTTCATATTTATGTTTATATTTGTAAATATCGCTCTTTACAGTTGCGCGAGGCCACCCTTTATAAGTAGGATTAAAAACTCTTCTAATATAATGCACAAAATGAGGGTTGAAGGAAAAATATATGGTAAGCACATAACAGTAACCATTTTTGCCAATTCTTCATGATCTTTATTTGGATTATAATATAAAATGCCACCGGTAATAGTGTTAATTCCCGGTTGAACTACATTTGAACCTGTACTAGGGTTACCATAGTATCTACACTTCTCTCCTCTTGCGCAGCTCTCATTTAAAAAAATTAGCTTTATCTCTCGGGCGTGTCTTATGTGTCTAGTCAAACTACCCGTATCGCTACGGTCTCCAGTAAATTTATGAACCAACAAAGCCCCACAAGTATTATACTTAGTCTTATTTTGTTCTCTTTGTTGAGTAAAAAAGTATCAAACAAGAGATGCTTCGGGCCGTTTAGAAGGTTGTCTATTAAAAATAAGGGTTACTACATGAGGGTCAGACGGGGCATCGGTTGGGTTATTAACAAGATTAGTAGGTGTATCATCTAAATCCGGATGCGTTTCATCTAAACCATCATTTTCCTCATCATTTTTAAAGATAGTTTCATTAGGATAAAGATCATTCATAACTTCTTCATTTAATTGTTAACCTGGTGCAACATTGTGACAAAATTGACTATCAAAAAATTGGAAACAAGGGTTATCACAATAAAAAATAACATGTGGAGGAGGACAAGTAACAGGTCTGGGTCGGGGAGCCGGGGGAAGAGTAATATGTTGGCAACTAGATTTACCAATTTTAGCTTTTCCCTTACCTAAGGCTGGAAGTGGCCCGGTTCGGAACCAGAACCGGACCGGAACCGCGGTTCTGGCGGTTCTGGCGGTTCCGGTGGTTTCGGTTCCGGGTCTGGCGGTTCCCCGGAACCGTGATGGAGCGGTTCCACCCGTTAGAACCGCGGAACCGGAACCGCCAGAACCGGAACCGGACCGGTTCAGGCGGTTCCATTTGGTTCCAAACGGTTTTTCAACGTTTGGAATTTAAAAAAAAAAAAATTTTTTAAAGTTCGGACCGTTTTGGAACCGTATGGAACCGACCGGTTCAGGCGGTTCCATACGGTTCCAATCGGTTCCGCAACGGTCCGAATTTTAAAAAGGAAAAAAAAATTAAAAATTCCAAATGGCTCTTTTTCAAAAATTAGCTGTTTGGAATTTTCAAAAATAGCCATTTAATCCCCCAAACTTAATTTAACCCCAAACTTTATATAATTGGTTATGGTATGAGAATTTAAACATAGAAATTAAAAAGGTTAAATTCGCTCTTAATTGGCTTTTTTATTCAAACCGTAGAAGTAGACTTAGAGAATATTTTAAAAAATGTGACGAATATGGCCTTAGAGAAAGAAAGGTACTAAACCTTGCCCGACTAGGAGGAACTACATGTACGAAAGTTTAGTAGTGGCGTACGAATATAGAAACCCAATTAACGCTACTTATAATTCTCGAAATTGTGAAGAGGAAGATAATGACATGTTAACTAATCAAGATTGGACTAACGTTAAAATTCTGTTAGATTTTTTAGAACATTTTCATGTGGCTACAAATGCTTTATCTGGCCAATACTATCCAACTATTTCTAACTGTTTAGTATATATTGCCGCACTTGCTAATTTATTTGTTGATTTTAACGAGGGAAGGGAAATTTATGAATATACAATAACAGAAATGAAAAAGAAGTTTAAAATATTTTTTTCCAATCCCTCCTATATATGGTGTGTCTGGTATGCTAAATCCTACTATAAAATTAGGAGGACCTCACTTTTGGTATTCTAGTATTTATCAAGCTTTAGATCTTGATGAAGAAGAAATGGCTACACTATCTGATGCGCAAGCATCAATTAAAGTGAATGCTCAAACATTTTATAATGCTTATAAACAGGCGTTAGAGCATGCTAGGCCAAATATTCCAACCCCAACTTCGTCCACATCACAGACGTCTAAAAGAGCTGCTGGCTTAACAGCTCTTAAATCGTGGACTGAGCTCAGGGGTACTCAAGGAGGAAATGTAGATGATATTTCCATCTAAATGATCTTCAAGTTTATTTGTCGCAGGGATTAGAGAATGAGAATCCAGACGGCTCTTTCGACCTTTTGGATTGGTGGAAGACAAAGGAAAAGCATTTTCCCGTTCTTGCAAGGATGGCTCGGGATGTTCTGTCGATTCAAGCGTCAACTGTTGCAACGGAGAGCGTTTTTAGTCAAGCAAGGCTACAAATAGGTGATCATAGAGCGTCGATGCCGGACAGCTTGAAAAAATCAGTGCTATTCCGAGATTGGAGCCGCTCTGAAAGAAGGAGCTTTGGGCTAGCTGAATCTCAACCAGAAATAGATGAGTGCTATGAAGAAATGCTAGCAGAACTTGCTCAGGAAGCAACTTCACCCGGAAGTGGAGATGAACAAGCTTCATTTCCACCACCGCCAACACAACCACCTCCAAACCTTGAAGGTTTTATGTGATTTGTTAGAAATAATGCATAAATTATGATGTAACTTGTACATTGGCATGTCTTCTTTTAGTTTTTTTTTTCTTTTAATGGTGGTATTAGTACCATGTTGTGCTCATTCCATTGGGGAAAGGAAGGCTAAGAAAGATATGCCATTTTGGTCAATAAATATGCTTTTTATCATATCCTTGAATATCTTTGTCTCAATATTTTTTTTCTTTACTTCTATATCAATCCTTGAATATTTATATAACATATAATATATAACATACAACACATAATACTAATGACAACATTCTTTTATCAGTATGTACTACTTATATAAAATTTATACTAATTACTAACTACTACACAATATACACTATTTATATACAATAGTGTATTACTTAACAACAATATATACACCACTTATACACAATATATACTTATTACCAAACACAATATATATACTATAATTAATAACATAGTACACCATATAAAAATATATTCTACAATATATTAATCACTACTATACAAGATATTAATTTAAAAAAAATAACTTGGAACCGCCGGGAACCGCCTGGAACCGCCAGAACCGCGGTTCCGGAACCGCCAGAACCGGAACCGGCCAGTTCCGGAACCGTATGGTAGCGGTTCCGGCTCCGGAACCGCCAGAACGGGAACCGCCAGAACCGGAATTGCCAGAACCGGAACCGCAGACCCAAATAGACTCAGAACTGGAACCGGAACCGGATACAGCCTTACCCTTACCACCAAATATTTTTTTCAAAGAAAATGCCATATTAATTATAATTATACAATCTAAAAAAAATTTATAATATTAAACTTAAGAGTTGGAACGAGTTTGCCGAATTGACGAATAACTTCTTGAAAATTGAATATCGTTAAAGACTTGAATACTTCAATTCACCAACTTCACAATTTTTCACGAAGTTGCAATAATAAAGTAAGCAATTATAGAAGAAAATTAGAGAGAAATTGATGAATTTGTAAGTAAAAATGAAGAATAGAAGGGGAGGAATATTTATAGTTGAGAATTGAAAAAAAATGTAATTATAAAAAATTTAAGGTTAAAATAAAGTTTGTGAACATCCTCAAAGACCTGAATTTAACCAATCTGACATCATATTTTTCTACTACAGCACAAAGAACCACTCCAGTAATGCTTCATAGAAGTAGGAACTATTAAAATAAAATCACATAATGTTCTGCAAAAACCTTACTACTCTGCAGGCTGATGTAACGATCAATGTGTCTGCAATGTTGTTGCTTAGTAACATCCTTTCTCAACAAATCAAAATTATCTATATCTCTTCTATCACAAATCCTAAATTGAGCAAAAACACCCATTTATAACAGCGAAAACCTCTAGAATCAACAAAATTAAAATCTAGTAAAATTGACCTTTAATTAAGCACAACACACACACAGACCGAGTAGTAATTGGAATATCAATTTTATAATATTTTTTGGAATGAGGAATACCTGGGCCCAATAAGTTTGCATTTCAAATAGGACGCTTTTGATTAGCTGGATTCTACCAGCATAAGAAAGGAGTTTGGATGTCCAGCTTCTAATTCTGTCCACTATCTTCTCTACTACGGCTATACATTGTGGTGTTGTGATCTTTCTTGTGGATAAGGGTACTCCTAGGTATTTGAAAAGAAAAGTGCCCTCTGTTAGGTGGAGATCAGAGCATATTTTCTTCCTGAATTCAGTTGATACACCTGCTATATATAAGGAACTTTTATCCGTATTGGCTTGAAGGCCTGACAGCAGTGAGAACTGTTCAAATTCATTCATCAATAACTTCATGGAAGTTTCATCCGCCCTACAACACATCAAAAGGTCGTCTGCAAAGCATATGTGTGTGATTTGTAGTTTGGAGCACTTGGGGTGGAAATTAAAGTCTGGGTTCCTGTGTAGCTTCTTTAAAGATCTAGTTAGGTACTCCATGGCTAGAACAAATAAGTAGGGGACATTGGGTCCCCCTGTCTTAGTCCTTTCCTTGCTTCAAATTTCTTGGTCAGTCCTCCATTTATCAAAAGAGAGTAACTGACTGTGGAGACACAATTCATATTAGTACTACTATTTTGTAACGAATTCCAAATTCAAGTAGCACTGCCTTGAGAAAGTCCCATTTAACAGAATCGTAAGCCTTCCTAATGTCAACTTTATCATGCATCTAGGGGATACTGTCTTGTGATTATAGCATTTGATCAGTTCATGTGCCATAATAACTTTATCAAGAATGTTTCTCCCCTCTATGAAGGCCGATTGGGACTGCTCAACTAAATAATCGACAACCAGCTTTAGCCATATTATTAGGATCTTAGAGATGATTTTATACAGTGTTGAACAGCAGGCAATGGGTCGATATTCTTTGACATAGCTGGGATTTTTCACTTTTGGAATCAATGTGATAGTTGTGCAATTAATCCGTTTCAAGAGTTTTCCAGTTTTGAAGAACTGTTGCACTGCCTGTGTAACTTCCCCCCTCCCCCCCCTCAATTGGCCAAAATTCTTTAAAGAATTCTGCAGGATAGCCATCAATACCTGGAGTCTTATCTTGAGGAAGATTCTGCACAATCTGATGGATCTCCTTTTCTGTTACTGGTACCAAGAGTTGCTGCTGTTGGTGCAGTGTTAGGCAGGGTCCATCTCTGTCCACATTGATGTCAATGCCTGATAGCTGAGCTCTGGTGTACCCAGTAACTTGTGAAAGAACTGGGTGAATTGTTGTTGAATCTGCTGTGGATCAGTAAGCTTCATCTGGTTATCTGTAAGGATACAGCTCACCTTATTTTTTGCTTGTCTAGATTTCATGTAGGCATGGAAGTATTTTGTATTGTTATCTCCCAGTTGGATCCAACTGGCTCTTGATTTCTGCCTCAGTATTTGTTCTTGAACTGCTTCCCATTTTTCAATGTCCTGTAAGAACTAATTTTCTTTTTGGATCTCCTGTTTGTTGGAATGGTCTTCATTCAGTCTGCTTTGTGTTACATTCAGTTCTTCTCTCATTTGTTGCAGTTTCTTCTCAACAGAGGAGTGTTCCTTGTGAATGTGTCTGGTAATTTGTTCAAGTTTTTTTAGTTTGCTCCAGATAGAGTGCATAGTGTAGCCTTGGTGCTGTTGGCTCCAAACTCTCTGAACTGCTTCCCTGTAGTACTCTTGTTGCATAACTGTTGTGAGTAATCTGTATGGTCTGTGCACTCTGGTTTTTACAACTTTAGTGTCTATCATTATGGGTGTGTGATCTGAGCATCCAGGCAGCATGTATACTGCTTCCACTTCAGTGTAAGTGTTGAACCACTCAGCATTACCAAAAGCCCAGTCGATATGACTGTAAATCCTGTGTTTACCATCTCTCTTATTGCTCCAAGAGAATCTGTTCCCTCTTTTGGTAATCTGTCCTACTCCAATATCATCAACGCATCATTGAAAATCAGCCATCTCTTATTTTTTACTACTTAGTTGAGGTTCCACACATTTAAATGATGCAATTGATCCATTTATTGCCTATGATGGCAAAACTTATTTATTGTTTAGTTTTCATTGTTATAATACTGAGAGTGGCTATTTACCAGTATTTTGAGGCATATGAGACCATGGAGATATTTATTGACATAGGCGTTCCGACAAATGATTTAAATTTTTCTACAATTTGCTACTCTTTGATCTTATTTAAAATTTACATAAGGAAAGCAACCGATTTGCGGGGATTTCATCCTTACAAATTTTCATTTGCCATGAACCAACCAAGAAAATTTCATAACATAGAAGTTTAAATTTTTTATGGGCCGAATATGCCCGGGAAATAGTGCATGGGACTACATATGCCCACCACATAAGGCCCGTAAAAATAAGGACATATTTGAAGTAAGTATTAAATGGCAAGAGCATGTTTGTGCCAAAGTAATAGTGACGGACAAATTCAAGTTCGCATAGTTCAAGGGTATAGTTGAACCTTTTCTGTTTAGAGATTAATAATCCAAAGATTGTTCTCCCACAATCTACTGTAGGTTAGTTAACATCACCATTTTAATATAAAATTTATACTAGTATTTGGTAATACCTATAATGAAACATAGGATAAATTATAAACTCAAACTCTATTCCGGAATTGTTATCATAATCCTAATAACCAAACAACCCCGTCATATTTCATTTTGGCAGTAAGGATTCTGAAATAATAGAAAAAGAGGATGTGTTTTACCTATTTACGGCGTCAAAGATGTTTGTATAATCATATTACTTAAAAATCGACTGTACGTAAACGACTATATACAAAATATGGGTGTCATAACTGTTTACCTAGGCTAAACATTACCAATAGAACGTGATATGTGGGCTTCCGAAGCAAATAAAAAAGTAAGCCTACCACTATTGGTAGTAGTTCGTATTAATTATTAAAGGGATTTTTACCTATATATAATATATAACAAACCTTATTATTAAAATTGTGTATGATTTGGTATTTATCCGTTTATACTATGTTTTGTTTACAAAAATTGTACCAAACCAAAAATAGATAGATTCTACCCTAAAAAGGCTACAAATTTGTAAATCACCATTAGTTTCGAAATTTAAAACGGAAGAAAATCTATTATAGCGTAATTCTCTCCCTCTCCATATATTTTCCACCATTGATAGCCATTAAAAAGCTTGAAAGCTTTGAATTCAAATTTGGATTTTCAAAAATCATTATTTGTTTGGATTGAATGTTGTTGTAAATAATTCGAAATATGTTTAGGAGTTTATATCTCAATTTTGAGGGGTTTTGGTGAAGATAAGAGTTGGTTTTGACTGATTTTCAGATTGAAACTCGTCGAAGAAGAAGAAGACATATTTTTCCAGAAATTGTAGTTAAATTGCAGTTCAATTGTTGTTAAATTGTAGACTTGTAGATAAATTGTAAATAAAATATAGATAAATTGTAGATAAGTTGTAGATAAATTGTAGATTGGGAAGATATGTTTAGGAGTTTATCTAAATTTTGAGGGGTTTTGGTGAAGATTAGACTTGGTTTTGAGTGAATTTCAGATTGAAACTCGTCGAAGAAGAAGAAGAAGACATATTTTTCCAGAATTTGTAGTTAAAATGTAGTTAAATTGTAGTTAAATTGTAGAATTGTAGATAAAATGTAGATAAATTGAAAATTGTAGTTTAATTGTATTGTTACATTTATACTACAATTAAACTACAATCTTGTGTCAAAAAAATTTAAGCATACCAAATTTAATTAATTTTTTAATATTCAAAATTTCAATTTTGATAATGAAGGTATGTCATTCAAATAGTGCTCATTTTGCAGCATTGTCCGATTATCATTTTTCTTTACCACCAATAATTGAGTTCAACTACCAAATACGACTCTCACCATATGTAAGACATATTGAATTATTAGTATCGTCACTAGAAAGGATTCTACCAAAAAAAGTGTAAGATAAACACCGAAATATATGGTGTAAGCCAAAAAAGGAATGGATTCTTAAAAGGAAATATTGTACACTGTATTTGTGCAATAATCACGTTAGGAAAGAGAAGAGGAAAAAAGGAAAAAGTAATATATGCTCCTAAAATCATGCCTAGAATAAATGAAGCAATAATTATATCCTTAATTTGAATTATGGTACATAAATTGAAATTTGATATGCTTAAATGTAAAAAACACAAACCTTAAACATGGGAGGTAATAAGGTTTGCTATATGGTATATATATGTAAAAATCCCATCATTAAATTGACGAAGTCGGTTTTTTTAGGGTCCCGAGTAATGCTGTATTGTGGCGCGGTTCATGCCCGGGACCGGACTGGGACCGCGGTCCTGGCGGTCTTGCTGGGCCGGTCCTGGCGGTCCGGTCTTTACCGGTCCCAAAAAACCGTGACGGGCCGGTCTTCTTCGTTGAACCGTCAGGCCCGGGACCGCCTAGCAAAAAACCGTTATTTTTTTTTTGAAAAATCAGTAACGACTCTTTGCAAAAAGTACCCGTTTGAAACTTTGAAAAATAGTCATTCGGCCCCCAAACTTTATTACACTTTTTACCATTTCTCAACTATAAATACCCCCTCATTCTTTCATTTTTATTTACCAATTCATCACTATCTCTCAATCTCTCTCAAGCTCTCTTTCAATCTTTCTACTACAATTGCTTAATTTTTTGTTTAAAATTCGTGAAAAATTGTGAAGTTGTTGAATTGAAGTTTTCAAGTGTTCAACGATTTTCAATTTTCAAGAAGTTGTTCGGAAATCCGGTAAACTCGTTTCAACTCTTACGTGTTAATAATAAATTTTTGTGTTGTTTAGTTTGCATAATTCTAATTAGTATGGCATTTTCTTTGAAAAAAATATTCGGTAAAGGAATAGGTAAAACCGGTGAAAGTAGTGGCCATAATACTACCCTTCCCCCGGCTCCCCGACTTACAAAAGATAAGCAAGTTGAAAGTAGTCGCCAACCTAGACGTCCTAATCCGCCTCCCGTAATGCTTGATAGTGATCACCCTTGTTTTCAATTTACCGATAATGAATTTCTATATGATGTTGCAGTAGGTGATAGATTAGATGATGAAATTATGAATGCTCTTTATCCTAATGAACCTATCTTAGAGGAAAATGAGGATGATAATGATGATGATGAAACCCAAGCACCAGATTTAGATGATACACCTACTAGTCCTGTTCATAACTCAGGTAATGCACCGGCACACCCACCTGTAGAAACTCCAACTTTTAGTAGACAACCTGCTAAGCATCAAGAAACATCATTAGTTTGACATTTTTTTACTCAAGTAAGAGAACACAACAAGGCTAATTGTAATACTTGTGGGAAATTACTGGTTCATAAATTTGCTGGAGGCCGTAGCGGCACAAGTAGTTTGACTAGGCACATAAAATTACACCCTAGAGATAGGGCTAGATTTTTTCAAATGCAAGCGCAGCAAGAGGGGACAAGTGTAGATTCTCAAATTAACCCTAGTACAGGTTCAAATCTAGTTCAACCGGGAATTAACACTGTCACCGGAGGTATTTTATATTACGATCCAAATAGGGATCGTGAAGAATTAGCAAAAATGATTACTGTTATGTGCTTGCCTTATACTTTGGCTTATAATCCTAATTGGGTTCATTATATTAAAAGAGTTTTTAATCTTACTTATAAAGGTTGGCCTCGTGCAACAGTTCAGGCCGATATTTATAAATTCAAGCATGAATATGAACAATATTTGCGCTATTTATTTACTCATATACCTAATCGTATTTCTATTACAACTGATATTGGTAGAAGTAATAATGACTGTGATTATCTAACTGTTACAAGTCATTGGATAAATGAGGACTGGACAATGCAAAAACGCATAATTGCATATAGAATAATTAATTCACGCCAGACGGGTAGGTTTATAGCTAACACTGTTTCAGATATATGTAGATATTTTTGCTTTAGCGATAAAATAATGGCAATTTCTATGGATAATGCTTCTAGTAACACTAGTGCAATAGGCATGCTAACACAAACCCTTAATCCTGCATTTAGTAATATTTTCCATGTTAGATGTATTTGTCATATTTATCATTTAATTGTTGGTGATGGTATGCGAATATTAAACATAGAAATTGAAAAGGTGAGAATGGCTCTTAATTAGCTATTTTATTCAAACTGTAGAACTAGACTTAAAGAGTATTTTAAAAAATGTGACGAATATGGCTTTAGAGAAAGAAAGGTTCCTAAACCTTGCCCGACTAGGTGGAATTGCATGTATGAAAGTTTAGTAGTTGTGTATGAATATAGAAACACAATTAATGCTACGTTTAATTCTCGGGTAGGTGGTGAGGATGATGATGAAATGCTAACTACCCAAGATTGGACTAATGTTAAAATTCTTTTAAATTTTTTCGAACATTTTCAAGTTGCTACAAATGTATTTTCTGGGCAATATTATCCTACTATTTCAAACTGTTTAGTTTATACTGTCGCACTAGCTGATTTGATTGTTGAATTTAGTGAGGGTGGGGATATTTATGAACTTGCTATAAATGAAATGAAACAAAAGTTTAAAAAATATTTTTTCCCTATCCCTCCTATTTTTGGTGTATCTGCAATGTCAAATCCAACAATGAAATTAGGAGGTCCTCATTTTTGGTATTCTAATATTTATAAAGCTTTAGATCTTTCAGAAGAGGAAATTGCTACACCTGCTGATGCAAAAGCATCAATTAAAATTAATGCTCAAACTGTTTATAATGCTTATAAACAGGAGTTAGAGCATGCTAGGCCAAATATTCCAACCCCTACTTCGTCTAGCTCACAATCGTCTAAAAGAGCTGCTGGCTTAACAGCTCTTAAATCGTAGACGGAGTTCCGGGGTTCTCAAGGTGATAATTTTGATGAAATTTCCCATCTAAATGAGCTTCAAGTTTACTTGTTACAGGGACTAGAAAAGGAGAATCCAGACGGCTCTTTCGATCTTTTGGAATGGTGGAAGTCAAGGGAAAAACATTTCCCGTTCTTGCAAGGACGACTCGGGATGTTTTGTCAATTCAAGCTTCAACTGTTGCATCGGAGAGCACTTTCAGTCAAGCAAGACTACAAATCGGTGATCATAGAGCGTCGATGAGGGAGAGCTTGGAAAAATCGGTGCTTTTTAGAGATTGATCCGCGCGGAAAGAAGAAACTTTGGCATTGCAGAATCACAATCGGCGATAGATGAAGCATATGAAGAAATGATAGCAGAACTTTCTTAGGAATCGGCTTCGCCCGGAAGTGGTGATGAAAAAGCTTCATTTCCACCACCACCAACACAACCTCCTCCCAACCTTGACGGATTTATGAGATTTGTTAGAGATACAATGTAAATTATGATGTAAATTGTACATTGGCACATCTTCTTTTAGTTATTTTTCCTTTTAATGGTGGTATTAGTACTTTGTTGTGCTCATTCCATTTGGGGAAGGAAGACTAAGAAAGATATGCCATTTTGGTCAATAAAAATGCTCTTTATCATATCCTTGAATATCTTTTTTCTCAATATTTCTTTGTCTTTACTTCGATATCAATCGTTGAATATATATATATATATATAATATACTATATATAACATACAATATATAACATACAACACAATATACTAATTACTACAACATAATATATATCCATATATACATAATATACAATATATACTAATTACTACAACACATTATATAGATAATATATATCCATATATATATATATAATATACAATATATACTAAATACTACAACACAATATATACATAATATACAATATATACTAATTACTACACCACAATATATACATAATATACTAATTACTACAACATAATATATACTATACTAATAACTTAGTACACCATATAAAATATATTCTACACTATACTAATGACTACTATACAAGATATTGCCTTAAAAAAAACCCGCCAGGACCGCAGTGGGCTTAGGCCCGTGACGGGCCGGTCTCTACCGTGAGGACCGCCAGGCCCGACATATCAAGCCCGGGACCACGATACAGCACTAGTCCCAAGTCTCAACTAAATGAGATAAGATTAAAACCAAGTGACATAAGATTAAAATAATGATGAATATGCATACTCAATAACCATCTCCAGTGACTTGCTTCCGCAATGGGTAAATACACACGACAGAAGGAATTAGAACAAACTAGCCCCTAAATCTGAACGGGTCCCGAGAGAAAATTTATAAAAAGAAAAAAAAAACAAAAATCATCAAGAAAAGGTGATGTCTTTCAGCTCGTATCATGTACACACATAATTTTTTTTATAAAAATATGTAAATATATAGACAACCTAATTCCGAATCTGCCTGCGGTCAGGAGATGCATAGCCAAAAGATTCAGTAAGGAATAAAAGACACTCAAAATCCTGCCTTTTTACCGTGTTCACTTACATTCTTTTTTACATCCGGAAACAAATTTTAATGTAGCAGCAGATGTAGAATAAATGACACGAACCTTAGCAGCCTCGTGTAGACATGCGAGACAAGGCACTCACCTTTTTTCCATGCACCTATACATTTTCAAGCGATTGCTTACAAAATGAACACTGGTTAGCAAGGGGTGCAGGCACGTAGAGCACTTATATATAACCATGGAGAAACTGCACATAATAAGTACGACTGTGTTTCCTCTTAGGTTCTGCAAGAGAGCATAGCTAGGATCTGTTAGCAATTTACATACCTCTGCTCCCACAGTCAAATACATCCTTCTCGAGGAGCAGCTTAAGGGGCCACAATTGGCACAAAATTAAAGCGTCTTACAGAATAGCATGCCTCTGTCTTAACCCTACATCAGCTTCCTGGCCATCTCTATCCACTCTTGAACTGCCTTTCCTTTTCCCTCTGCTCTAACTCTTCCCCGTAATCGTGAAGTCTACGACCAATCAAATAATGGTCATCACGTATAGAATTGTGGAGATTGGTGAACCATGCATGGAAACGCTTTGCACAGAACCAGAAGAAACTGAAGCCAAGGCTACCGAGCCAAGCAAATCGATAGACAGCAGAGTTAACAAGTAACGGGTAACCAAATATTGGAAATACACCCTTGGCTAAAATGTATGGGAAACACAATGCCGTAAGCAGCTTCATGATAATTGGAACGACAATCTCGCGAAACACCCAAAAGACTCGCAACCAAGAGAAACCATCTTCACGCACCCTCTCAAATTTCATTCTCCAACTTCCATCCACCAGTAGCATCATATGATCTAGCATCATAGATGAGAGCCAGGAAAGCGCTGAGGTTTTAAATCTAAATACAAAGAAGGGCAAGGGCATTCTTGAAAACTCTCTTGAATATTTTTTGGGAGGTGGTGCAGTCAAGAGTTCACTTCTCTCCTTATTCTTTTTTTAACAACTCAAGCAGTCAAGAGTTTTGAACGTTAACACGGTATAAGAGGTCCAAGAGAAAGCATGCTTGCTGTTTTTAAAACAATGTTAACTCCTGGAGACATGGCGATGAATGTGAAGACACGACCATCCTCTACAGGAGAATAGTTGCTTCCAGAATTAGTATTATGCACACAATATACATGGCTCGCCAGAAAGAAAAAAAAAAGAAACAAAGAAATTATCAACTATCAAGGGGTGAAAGGTAGCAGAAATGCAAGCGGAAGCTCCACATCCAACAACAACAACAACAACAACAACAACCCAGTATAATCCCACTTAGTGGGGTATTGGGAGGGTAGTATGTACGCAGACCTTACCCCTACCATTGGGTAGAGAGGCTGTTTCCAAATAGACCCCCGGCATCCTTCCCTGAACTTCCCACCTTGCTCTTGGGGAGACTCGAACTCACAACCTTTCGGTTGGAAGTGGGGGTTGCTTACTATCAGAGCAACCCCTCTTTGTCTTAAGCTCCACATCCATTAAGTAATTAAAACTGCAAATCCACATACACTCCTTAAATAAATGAAACAGAATATAGGTAACAACTAAAGTAGATTAAATGACATGAAACTTACCAGTGTAGTCCAGATTTTTAGAAAGATTAATCCCAAAGCCCAATCCTGATATAGAAGGAACACTGGGCTTTCATCTATAGGCACTCGCATAGGCACAATGATCAGAAGTTCATAAAGCAGCCCAATCAACAGAGGGATGATAAAAATCTGGACAGAGAATCAGTGAATGAATAACAGTAGGAAAAGGAAATCATGGCATAACTCTTGAAATAGGAAATTTTGACATTACCCATATTGACAACAGTGCAGAACTCTTCAGAACAATGACACACCATTTCCAAATTTGGCCCATCAAAACTGTAACTCTCCTCTTACTAATTTGTTCAATGGAGTACCTTGCCCCAGCAATAGCGGTCCAAATTGCATAGCTTCCAATTACAAATGCATACAAATTTAAATAGTTAAAGCAACAACAGGGTCAATAATTATTGTTAAACATCAAAAAATAATATGCTGTTACTGACTTAGGTAAGTCCACTACCATTGCACTTGATTCCATGTGTTACTGGAAGACGTGGGAGGACACTGAAGAGCACTCTTCCAAGTGAAATCGGAAATATTATCAGGGAAGAATTAAGCAGGAGGAGAGTCACCCAAGCCACAATCAACAACAACACAATAGGAAGCACAAAGGCGGACCTGCTAAAAGATGTTTTTGAACAACATAAGTTGCTTCTTAAAAGATTTATAGCAAGCTTAGTATTGGAAATCGTTGTTCTAAGACGGGGGCATGAGGCGGAGTGTTTTACTTAATACGAAGCGAGGTGAAAGCCTCGAGACACGGGGACGTAAGCCCCACGGATCTTAAATTTTTTAAATTTATAAATTGATAATATAGCATTATAACACAAAAAATATAAAAGATACATTAAAAGTTCAAAAAACTAAAAACAATTAAAGAAACTCATATAAAATAAAATATTTAGCATGTTTTATAAGTATAAAGAATACAATATTATTAAAGTTACTATGAAATATAAATTAACTATAACCTCTTAACTTTCAAACAATTAAATATTATAATTTCTTAAAAAATATTATCAAACTGTATATTTTATCCCTTTAAAAGTAAATACTCAATAAATTTATAAACAACAACAACAACCCAGTATAATCCCACTTAGTGGGGTTTGGGGAGGGTAGTGTGTACGCAGACCTTACCCCTACCCTTGGGTAGAGAGGTTGTTTCTAAGTAGAACCCCGGCATCCTTCCCTCCAAGAACTTCTCACCTTGCTCTTGGGGAGACTCGAACTCACAACCTCTCGGTTGGAAGTGTGGGTTGCTTATTATCAGAGCAACCACTCTTGTTTAAATTTATCAACATTATAATTTTAAATATTACTCCTTCATGAGTAAATATAAAATTATTTTTAAATAGTAAAATAAGAAATGTATGATAATTTTGAGAGATATAGAACTAACATATGAAGATCTATTAAGTAAAGCTATAAATTTTGGTTGTTTATTTTTAGAAGAAATATTCAAATGTTATTCACGCTCAAAATATTTTCAATTAGTAAATACGCAATACTATGGTTCGTTATTTGAGTTATTCACAATATTTATATTCCTATAGATAAAAAGAACTTTAATCATTGATTTGTTAAAGAATTTAAAGAGTCAAACGTGAAAATTAATGAATTCAACACATGATTTGTATGGAGAACTATTGAGCGAGTCCCGAGCATTGAGCATTAGGTGTGTTTAAGGCGCACAATCGGGCGCTTGGGGGCATAAACCTCACAGAATTAAGCCCCACACGTGAGTCTCAATGCGTTTTAATACTGCCCTGCTCCAGGGCGAGTACCGAGGCGAATCACAGAAAAGCCTTTTAAAACACTGTTGGTAATTATGACTTCTCTTTCCTTATGCTTCCACAGACTAACAAGAAGAGCATTATAACTGAACATAACTGGGGTGTGTATCCGCATTTTTGGCAAAAGCTAATGTTATCAACTTCCATATTTTAAAACAAGCAAAGAACAATTAATCATGTAGGCTCCACTAGAAAGAAATAAGAACAAATGAACAGAGAATTTAAGTTTAAAGTATTTTAAAGAAAATAGCACTTAAAATATTTGTTGGCAAGATGTTGCGCTTTACCAAGAAAGAACAAGCATTGCTCTGCAACTTTTGGTGCTACTCATTATTCATTACCAAGGAAAATAGCTTTATCTGATCATATTTTTAAGTAAATATATATAGTAACAGGTCTAGAAGGTATTAGTGAAGTAATTAAATCACTCAAGATGTAGATCGATGGCTGCAATAGAATGCAAGTCCAATGTACAACAACAACCCAGTATAATCCCACTTAATGGGGTCTGGGGAGTATAGTATGTACGCAGACTTTACCCCTACCCTGGGGTAGAGAGACTGTTTTCAAATAGACCCCCGGCATCCTTCCCTTCAAGAACTTTCCACCTTGCAAGTCCAATGTACGATAGTATAAAATCCATCGTCCAATAAGAGTTGATTGACATTCTAGGGCATTGTTCAGATTAATTAGGATCTGTTTCTTCATCACCATCATACTCCAGAAAGTTCGCAGCATGCCTAGCTCTATTCACATCATCAGGAGCGAGTCCTACCAGCGCCCTATCAGGTACACCATGTGGTGCATGCATCCTTTCCAGCCTTACTTGATCACCATTACCGTTCTCTTGGCCCCCATTGATGGGGCAGTAAGAAATCAGTTAAACCAAGAGCCCATCCAATAGCAGTAAACCAGTAGCAGAGAAGAGACTTCATTGTTGTACGCAGCTTAAAATGCTCAATCACAAAAGGAATACAGATTTGAAAGAGAAGCATGTCAGCAGGAATTTCAGTAAATGGATCAGAAACACTGCAAAGGCCAAAGAGAATGATAGTCCCGTTAGTTAACGGCAGGGCTGAATGTCGAAACACCACTTCATATATCAATTACACACAAACCAAAATCAATAGAGGGAGACAGCATTCAAACAATCTTACGAAATATCAAGTGGGAAAATGGAAGGAGTCATTTGCATGGCAAGTTTGACAGGCAAAAATACATCCATCACTATTAAACTTCCATAGACAGCCACTGATAAAAGAACTCTACGAGCATGCTTGTGAACAGGATCATCAATCAGATCACGGAATGGGTTGTAGTTGGGATCTGCTGGATCTCGCAGGAAGTAAAACACCCCTTTACGCAGAACCTATATAAGTATAGTACATACTTAGTAAAAGAACATTTAGCAGTATAAAGATGGAGACTTTAAAGACTGCAGTTAACAGAAAATTTACCCCTCGAAGAAGGCTACCAAAGATGCTTATTTGCAGCATGTAGACAATCCCTACAAACCAATGAAGTAATGAACTCGCCAATGGAGAGACAGAAAAAAATTCAACTCTTTGGGTGATCAATTTCCCAAACATTCTGATGGTGCAAATATCCATCCACCATCCACACATCAGAGGGAAAAATCCAAGTTCAATGACAAGAAGGAACGCAACCTTAATCATAGTCATCAGATGCCTCATCGCTGCCACAAACTACCTGAAGAGGGAGGGGATGGTTTCTGCAATGGAAGCAAGGCCATAAAATCTTCTCAATGTCAATGGCTCTCCGCGAGTGTACCGAATTAGAGTGAGAATTCCAAAGTAGAAAACTACTAGAGAAAATATAAACATATAGCCAACAGCAAGAGCGGTAACATCAGAAAGCCTGGATCCCCAAAGGGATGATCCTTTCAAAAGGTCAGCTGACACTGTTGCACTGAGGTTATCTGATGCTGCACTCTCATCGGTGGCATTTCCGTTCAACATTTCAGCAACTTGACCAAGCAAACCATTTTTTGGTCGTCAGCTGTCAAATTTGCTACAGCAGTCAATGCACTCTTCAGAATAATATTGGCCAAGAAAAGTGCTGTTTCAGTAAGTGGCATGAAAGTTGACAATACTGAATTACTGGCGGAGAACAGAAGCCAAGACATATAATAGAGTATGATTCGCCCTAATGAAAAAGGAACAAATATTTCTACTCCAAGAAATATCATATTACTGGCAAGAACCTGCATTGATAGGAGGGCAAACTACCAAATCAGTTAATTCTCCAGTGTGGACGACAAAAGCAGAGCAAGTAAAGAATACATTAGGAGGAGATGGGGGCAATCTTGATGAGTAGAGCATGAATTGTAGTAATAAGAAAAGACCCTTCAGAATTGGAGCTTGGAGACTTTCTGCAGAAACAAAACTCACTAATTTAAAGTAATATAGTATATTTACTGGATGGATGCCAGGGCATTGAAGATGCCAAAAAAATGATAATTTACAAGAAATATAAAGCAAGCATGCCAGATATTGTAAAATAAGTCCAAAAGTAAGAACATTTCCAACTGAACAATGAACTTTAACTAAATGTATTTTCAACCAGATGAAACACAGGACCATGCATGCCAACAAGCTCATCAAAAGGAACATCCTCCGCGCCATCAGCTTCATCCAAACCATCAAACATCTGCTCGTCATGGGCCTCAAGCCGTGCTGCTTGCATCTCCCAATGGGCTGCGACATTTTCTGCATTTCTTCTGTTTATTTGATCAGCTCTAGCAGCTCCTTGTGCACCATTGGCATCTTCACCATTCCGATCAGCAGCAAAATTTTATCAGCTTGACCAGGAGCTCTTATTGCAGCATGAACTGCATTTCTATCTGCATCTTCCTCCCTGTCGGCTTCTTGTCCTCCAAATTCACGCAAATGTCTGAAGTAGTCTCTCAATGATGTTGCCCCAAGAAAGATAAACACGATGCTTGGGGAGAGTAAAAAGTCAAGCAGACAGTCAGTAAGCATAATGGCCGTAGATAAGTGGCTCAAAAAGAGTCTCGGAGCTTCTCCAAAACTTCTTACAAAAGCCAATCTCCATATCCAGAATGTAATAAAAGGTACTATGAGTAGCCACACAGAGAGTACAAAGCTAAGACGAAGGAAAAACTGCAGGAGTTGACATGCTTTCACAGCCATCCCGACAACAATCTCTTGAAAAGGAAGCCTGGCTGGAGCGTTGTCAGCATAAACTGGGAAAAATGAGAATGCATGTTTGCACACCTGCGTTTGAAGATAAAGAAATTAATGAGATTCGACAATCACCTTAAACAAACATAGAAGAGAAATTTTAGAAAAAATAAATAAATACATATATAAAAGCCAATTGCCACCCAATGGTGTGTCATACTGTCAACAAGTGAGACAAAAACCATGGGAGATCAGGGTTCAAATTTCAATAAAATCAAAAGATATTGGATGATTTATTCCCGACTTCCCAAACCTTGGAAAGTTATTCAATATTTGTGTTGGTGAAATATTTGTGTTGGTGGGAGATACCAAGTACCCAGTAAAATAGTCGAGATTCATGCAAACCGGCCCAAACACCATAGGCTTATTAGTTTAGGAACACCTGTCCACAAATAGAATTCCTTTGGAAGGACTTTTCTCTCTTGGGAAATGAACCGACTTTACTTTCTTATCACACGATGCTCCGACATGGCCTTTCTCCGATGACTCTGCTTTCTCTCCTTCTTAACCATGGGGAGAAAGATCTTTTCTTCTAGCGAAAAATCCTTTCATTCATTTAATAGACATCAACAAGCTCTCTTTTGGAATCAAATTAGTCCTAAAAAAAAGAAAGTCAAAAGTTCTATGTCCCTATAAGGTAAAAATTGAGACAATTTCTTTTAGAAAGTTCATTTCAAAAGAAAAAAAAAAACTAAGAAGAAAGCAAGAAAAAGAAAAAGAAAAAGAGAGGGGGGGGGGGGGGAAGAGACAGAAAGAAAATGAATAAAAACAACAAAGTAAAACAACTTTAGTTTGAACAACGTTTGACTTGATTTTTGTATCAACAAAATATGTAGGCATTCTTACTCTGGGTTGTCACACCAAGTCAAAAATTCAAAATTCTCGTATGCTGAAGAAACTGGAGCAAAAATTTTGTCGATTCCAAAAGTTGTAAATTTAAACCCTTCTATTTTAGTTATTTTGATCCTTCATGATATTATTTCTTTCTAACTCTGACCAAAAGCCGCATTAAAGTCCAAAAAGACCTATTGATAATATTCGAGAGTTCCATGTCCGACATGCAAGGAGCATAAGATTTTTGCACTGCGGTTAATACCTTATCAGTTGCATCATGATAGAGAAAAAATGAGTCTTATTGGTGAAAATCATCACAGGCACCACAAGGCAACATTGAATTGAGAGAGAACAAATAAGAGAGGCTTGTTGGTGAAAACCCTCCAGGAAACAACAAATCGAATGAGGATCGTGAATTTGATAGAACTATTGGAGCATTAACGCCAGTTTCACAGCTTGAAGGTAGAACAGCAGTTGAAAATTAGACTTGTTGGACCTATCAGGATGCTCAATCCAAAATGCATGTCACCGCCATATCAAATAAATTTCAGAAAAGTGCTTGATATATCCCTCTACTTTGCTTTATTGTTCAATCATATACTTCGTTATACTTTCCGTTCAGATTTACCCTACCATCCATCAAAATTTTATATTTGTCCCTATTTTAACAGCTGGGATACGTGGCACATTCTGAAAGAAGGAACTAGCCCAACTCAAAAATTAACCCAACCCGACCCTTTCCCTTGCCCCGCCTGACCCTATACCATTTTTGACCTTCTTAAATTTTTATCCCTAACGTAAAAACCCATTTGACTCTAAAAACACTTCCATCTAAAAATAAGAAGGGAACAAAAAGCTTGTTCAAGCTAGGGTTTCTGGTGGTAACAAAATTCTAGATCTAAGGCTCTACAGTCACAAAGGCGTTTTCTTTCCTCAAAAATTGTTGCTTTATCTAGAAACAGTCTTGGTGTTTCATACCATTGCCAACATCCCTAAACTTCGATTGCATCATCTTCGACACAAACCTAACTTCATGAATGGTCCTGGATAATTGGACATATCTGAAATCTCACTATAGTTATTTTTAGCAGTAGAAATTACTTTCTCATGTCTCACTGCACTACTCGAAATTGTACCCTACCTCTTATCATGATTTTTGAGATCACCAGAAAAAGAATTCTGTCAAGCTCGTATAAAGTTTCAATTCTCTGCCACACCTGCTTCAATGTTTTTTAAATAAATGAGATTGAGAAAAATAGATATGCAAGGAATTATAGGCTAATTCCTAGCAATTTTGTTTTTGATTTCAAAAGTGGAATTATATTCAGAGATAACAAAAGAAGAAAGAGGAAGATAAAAATGTAAGAGACTGAGAAGTAAGAAATAGATTGAAAGAAAAAATGGCGGCTACAAGCAAAGAGATGAAAGAGAATTTCATACACGAAATAAAAGATTTTGTTTAAGATTGGTTTGGGAAAAAATTCAAAGAGGAAGAACGGGCATGCAGGTCATGGTTTTATGGCGGTTTGGAGTTTTTTTTTTGTTTTGGGTTGGCCCTTCTTTCAAAATGAGCCATGTGTCGCAGCCGTTAAAATAGGGACAAATATAAAACTTTGATAGACGGCAGGGGTAAATATGAACGGAAAGTATAACAGGGGATAAGACTAAACAATAAAGCAAAGTAGAGCGATATATCAAGCCCTTTTCCCAATAAATTTCTGCTTTTCTATATAGAAATTTTCTTGTTAAATACAATTTTCCATTTTCTTTTCTCTCTCTATGCTTGCTTCATTCCTCTGGGTTTAATTGAGTACCTTTCGAGTATTTTTTTCCGAACAAGTGAGAAATGACTTCAAAATTTGCTATCAGCTTTACAATTGCACAAAATAGAGTCTGCCTAGAACATCAAAGTGATATAAGCAAGGGAATGATAGTATGCATGCATAGTTGATGACAGTTGACGCATGTTGGGATTTATGTAAAAAAACAAATGTTCAGTAAATTATAGATGGGTACAGCGCATCAGGTAAAGGGTATTGGAATTGAATGAGTCAGATATATTCCCCATGAGAAAGGTTGTCCAGAAGAGTGGTTAGCCAATGACGAGCAACATCTTCCAAGTTGAAACTAAATTAATCATGGAAAATGCAGGAGCATTCGCCCTCAAAGTCAAGGCCACAACCAACCATTATATTTTAAACTCACAAGTTTTCTTTGCTTGAAACAGGGACAAAGACTATGTGCAAGCTTGAATTTTCAAAATGTAGTCCCCCAATTCTGTTAGCACAAAGGTTGTTCCAAGCTTTTAGTAGATCACATGTGTTTCCTGCATTATCTATTTCAAATTTACTAGGGCCAAAAATAGATTCTATAGTTGGGAAGTGAAAGCACAATGGAGAAAGAGAGGGCAATTGTTTTCAAATTCAGCTTTGCACAGGAAGCATAAAAGGCAGCCCGAAGTATTAGTCCTTCTCGGAAGAATATCCTGAGTTAGACAAGCCCTCCTTGCTACTAGCCATGTAAACAGTTAACCTTGTAAGGAATCTTGATCTTCCAAATTTGCTTTCAAGGCTAGTTGATGTCTATTGTCTATTATTGGAGAAATAAGTATATGCATCCCCTTTGGCGGTTTCACTCGCCATGTTGAAACCATTGAGCACTTGAGCTGCAGGTACGATTTGATCCTGAAGGACGAGCTACTCCACGACCCTCGATCGAATTATATAAGCAGAGCTACCTGGATCGAATTATTCGTGGTTCTCTTCCTGTTATCTCTAGCTGAGACGTGCTCCTTCCTCATCCAGATTTGGATTTTATCGTCATTTCAGCTGCCTGATAGTTTCTATAGAGAGAAAGTTCTATGATTCCATATATATATATATATATATATAAAACATCAATTGGGGGAATTAGACTAAAACATTCAAAACGAGGCCGAGTCATTACATATTTATGTATTAGATTTTATTCTACGTCTTAGAAATTTGCTAAAACCACTTTATGGTAGGTTTTGAAAAATCTCCACCTCTGTGGACTTTTGTCTATACCAATTTTATCAAGGAAATAAAATTGAAAATCAATGACCTTCCTTTTATGTCTCTACCTAATCATTTTGCATTCAAAATAGTTAAAACTGATGCATAAGATATTGGTAATGGTGAAATTTTAAAGTGTAAAAAAGACGGCAAGGAACATATTATTGCATTTGCAATAAACTGTTGGAATAATTCTCTAGAAATTATCCTACAATAAAAAAAGAAATATTAGCAATTGTTTTATGCATTTTTAAATTGCATGCTGATTTACTAAATCAAAAATTTATTTTATAAGAATTGATTGTAAAACTACAAAATCTGTTTTACAAAAAGATGACAAAATCTTGCATATAAATATATATTTTCTAGATGACAAGCTATTTTATCTATTTATGATTTTAATATAGAGTATATCGAAAGGAGCTCAAACTCTATTCAAGATTTTCTTACCCAAGAATTCTTGTAGATCCCTAGGAAAAAGAAGACAGAGCTTTTAGATTCTCAAATACCTGCTCTTCCTCCGCAAAAGGAAGATATTACTGAAGTTGTATCCAAACAGATCCAAATAGCTGTAATATTCCAACAATAAGCCATCTAGTTCCCTCCAAGCAATTCTGTCCAGCCCAAATATAAAAAATCATCAGACTATACTATGAGCGGAGTTTCCAAAACTCATCTTAAAGAAAACTCAGACCCTATTGCAATTTCTAATCCAAAGAAATGTGTAGATTTAGTTGAGGAAGAAAAATATCAACAAGCTCAATCTCAACTAGCGCAGACCATGTCTTTGCGTTGATCAGATGAAGAATTCATGCCTTGTTGCAAACTCACGGGATTAAAAAATTCAATGACCATGCCTGGACTTTATAGAAAATAATTGAGAGATTAATATCAATTATATCAAAACAAATGTTTCAATATGGCGGCATGAAGCCAAACATCTTCTTCCAATCTTGTGGCAGCCTTTAGACACACAATCTCTTCACATCCTATGATTGCTAAAAACATCACACAAAAATTACTACAGGCTAAAAGCCTTATTGCATTTCTTGGATATTTATCATATATCCCACAAAACACAACATGTCATGGTGCATTCACCCAATCATGCACTTTCTTCACCAGCATCAATACTCATTTAATCAAGCAGAGATTCTTCCTCCTAGAAACCTACTTACATTAAGAATGAAAGTGTCTATCCACTTATTCAAATCGAACCAGAATTTTGGCATCCCAATCCGCAAGAGGTAGGTAATCAAATAATTAGTTGTTCAGCCAATTTCATATAAAAGACTCCTAGCTATACTAAAAACATACTATGAGTTCATTCTCATAGACACCAAATTATGCTTATTCAAACCCCACAAAGATAAGCAGATCCAATCATAAGTTACACATGCTACGATGTGGATTAACAAAAGAATCTCGCCAAAAGAATGGGGCATACCTCCAACAAAATACAAAAATATTTCTTAGCCTTTTGATCCAAAAGTTTATAATTATTATGACTACTAGGCAGCGTAGATAAATGTTTTCACGTTCCAAAATCAACTTGGAAAGCATTTTACGATTTATCTCTGGGGTAAATAATTAACCTATGAATTTCCTCAATGGTTTATGCATTAGTGGTGGCCTGCTTATGGTCATAAGGTTGAAATTCTCCCTTCACCAGCAAAAGAAGTATATGACTATTGTTTTCACAGGTTTTCTAGTGAGCAATAAATATTCATACTCCTCCATTTTTCTCATAGATTTTTCATCCTGTGAATGTACTCCTAGAATTTTTCTTTTATAAATCAGAAGGAAAAGACTACCGTGATTAATACTCCAAGGCCACTGCAAGTGGTATAAAAATCGGGACTCATCTGAAGCCTTCTAGTAATAGACAAATGATTTTTGCCCAATCCATAATATCTAACTATAGTGAATGCTGCCTAAATTTTATTTTTACAGCAAAAATTTATTGCAATTATACAACAAGCTAATTTCACCAGAAAGCTAGATTTTATCCACCAATATATATATATATCTATATATATATATATATATATATATATATATATATATATATATATATAGAGTAGGTAAAACATTTTTTAAGGTTGCTAGTCTTATCTTTTACAAACATTACTTGTAATAACTATTTAAATGACTTAGTAATGCGAAAATTCTTTTATATTGTTACTGTACATAGTTTAACTCTATTTATTCTATTTTACCAGATAAGGAAGTAAAAAAATGCATGGTAAGCTCGTTTGTAAGCAATCTCTCTTTACATAAAGGCTCATATTGTAAAGGCAACTGGCACATTTTAATCATTGCCTTAATATGTAACGCTCGTGATTTGTCTTGATAATAATGAATCACTTAGCATTATTCACAAGATAAGAGCACATTAAACCAATAATTATCTGTCAACCTTGGTAACAACAGTAACTTCTTAAGCATGTAACATACTTCTACCAAAAACATGAACAAATTCGTTTTTCTTCGTTACCCATCCTTTTTCCTTTTATTTTTTCTTTTCACAAGGAATGGATATTGCATGATAAAAGGTTTAATTTCTCAGGAAAGGCGTGATCCCAGCGTGTTTGATTTGAATAAGTGTGTGAAAACACGTTTACAGCATATAATAATGGTAATACGAACTATCATATTAAAGAAATGAACGTTTAGCCAAGTTCAGTTTTAAGAAATTAATTCATAAGGTGAGAACTCTACAATATCATACCCTCAACCAATATGCAAAACTAAACATTTGTTAAGATAAGAATCTTATTTATTCAATTGCGTTGTCCTAATTGGAAATTTCAAATCCTTAGATGAAAGTCTATTTTGCGATCCTTTATTAGACTAATCAAATAACTAATTTTGAGAAAAATTTACAACAACATACAATTAGGAGTGAAATCTCAAATGTGATTCTGTATGAAACGAACACAGAACAACAACAACAATAACCCAGTATAATACCACTTAGTAGGGTCTGGAGAGGTTGTATGTACGTAGACCTTACCCCTACCTTTGGGTAGAGAGGCTATTTCTAAATAGACCATCAGCATCCTTCCCTCCAATAACTTCCGACCTTGCTCTTGGGGAGACTCGAACTCAGAACCTCTCGATTAGAAGTGGGGCTTGCTTACCATCAGATCAACTCCTCTTGTCCTTAAAACAACAACCCAGTATAATCCCACTTAGTGGGGTGTGGGGAGGGTAGTGTGTACGCAGACCTTATCCCTACCTTGGGATAGAGAGGCTATTTCCAAAAAGACCCCCGACATTCTTCCCTTCAAGAACTTCCCACATTATTCTTGGGGAGACTCGTACTCACAACCTCTCAGTTAGAAGTGGGGTTGCTTACCATCAGAGCAACCCCTCTTGTCTAAAGAAACGAACACAGAGTCTTCACACATTATTCTATGACGTTTCACCTCCTAGTTGATAGAATAAATACATTCTCAATTTTAACCTTTAAGGAAGTAGGAACTCAATATTTGAATATTTTCAAAAATTTAAATGAATAAAGGATGAGAGAAAATTTGAAATATAGATGTATATTGTTCATTGTAATCTAGTATTGGAGTTATTTATTATATTTAGATATAATTAATCAGATAAGCAAAGTGGGACCAGGACAGGACAACCCAAAATGGGACCCAATTGAGTGAGATCAAAATTTTGTACAAAGTGAACTTTAGCTACCGTTTTTTGTTTTGAAGCCAGTAACGGCATTTTGGCTTATGATTGTATTTTGGTTTGTTCCCATTCCCATCGAATCATCATCCTTTGTATCTCTTCTTATACAACCTTTTCTTTTCCCCCATCCTTCCCCTATACTCTTTCCCACCCTCTCTCCAACCCTCTTTTTCTTTTCTTTTATATATATATATATATATACACATTCATCCAAAATCCTTCTATTAAAAAAAGGTTCCATATTCAGCTAGAAAGATATAAATACTAGTGAGATCCTTCAATTCTTTCCTCAGTTAGGACCACACAAAGATTCTTCTTAGTCACCCTTACTAAACCAACTTTAATTTCAAATAAGATCCAGATCAGTTATTATTGTAATACGATTATCTTGTTAAGTTTTATTCGTTTAGACTTTACTTTTTATTCTTTTTCTTTTTCCGGTCCAGTATTTATTCTACTTAATTGTAAGTTGAATCTCTCTCGAAACATGGATGAAGGTGGTGAAGATTGTTTCATATGGGAAAATCAAGGTTGGGGTTTTCTGAATTCGGATAACTCAGGTGGTAACGAGGCAAAATCAAGTGGTACAAAGTTACCCGATACCTCGCAACTGGCTGTATCAGATGGTTTTGCAAGGGAGATAGAGATGGCAGGACCATCTGCCGGTAGAAAGAGGAGTGCGAATGGTGTCAAGGTAAATGGAGATGTGAATGAAGGAAAAGTTAATGGAGGAGGAGAATCAGATCATGAGATGCATATATGGACAGAAAGAGAGAGGAGGAAGAAGATGAGGAACATGTTCTCTAATCTTCATGCTTTACTTCCTCAACTTCCCCCTAAGGTAAATTCTTTTCCTTCATTGGCATACACTTTTGCTTATGCTGCATATATAAAGAGAACCCTACCAATATGGAATATAGGAAAAAAAATGATTCTTTCCTTTTTGATATATAGTACCAAATCAAATGTTTCTAAATTGGGTATGTCAAGCTCAAGGTGAGATACATTATTCTTTATGAAAATGATACCTGGCTTTGCTTCTTATGGTAACCAAACTAACAAAGCAGTCACCTAAGACAATGGATTGTTAATGTCACAAATAATCCACTATACGATAATGTAGAAATTCATCTGATAAGGTATGCACATTTTAACATAGTACAGTAACATGCATTTTGTCTTTCCTCAACAAGGGAAGAAACAAACAAACAAAGACTCCCGCAATTTTCGTATGTGGTTCAGAAGCTCAGAAAGTACCTTCCTTCTCCACTTATTTATTTGTTTTTTCCTGAATTAACTCAACCTTCTCTACTTTGTTAACCATGCAAATTTCTCCAAATGAACTAAATTGCATAGTCCAATTTCATGGTACTTTGAAAAGATTTAAGTATAAACACAAGAAATACTTACACAATATATGTAATTAAAAATTTGATAGCACATGACTTACCAATTTTAGAAAGTTACAAATTAATACTTCCTGCGTTTCAATTTAGATGATGTAGTTTGACTTGACACAAAGTTTATGAAAAAAAAAACTTTAAAAGTATGTGATCGGAAATCATTAAGGTTAAAATAAGCAAAATAAAAAATTTAAAGTTAAATTATTTTCAAATATAGAAACGCGTCATTCTTTTTTAAATGGTCTAAAATAAAGTATGCTATTTAAATTGAAAAAGAGTGAGTGATATTTATCAACAATAACATACCTAGTGTGATCCGGCCACGATTGGGGTTTGAGGAGAGTGAGTGTATGCATACTTTACCCCTATCTTGTGTGAGTAGAGAAATTGTTTCCAATATAATAGACCATTGACTAAAGAAAAGCGTTTTTGAAAAAGGTTTGAAAAATACAAGACTATTGTGAAAATAGTGTTCTTGCATAGATGTTAAAACTCATCATGAAACTATTATGTTCTTAATTATCAATCGAAGTCTTTAATTCGTATTATTGGAGTATATATAAATGTAGGCGGACAAATCTACAATTGTTGATGAGGCAGTGAACTACATAAAGACACTTCAGCATACCCTTCAGAAACTTCAGAGACAGAAACTGGAGAGGCTCCATGGCATGGCAACTTCAATGAATCCTTCTATAATCACCTCTCACAAACTAAGTGCTGACAGTATTATAAGTAGAGAGGCATTTTTAGCTGATCAGGGCTCTACAAATAATGCTGCCATCAGCCCAACAAATAATGCTGCTAATCCCATTTCAATGTCACATTTTCCAGCAGTCTTTCAATCTTGGACATCTCCTAATGTTATCCTAAATGTTTGTGGGGAGGAAGCTCACATTAGTGTGTGTTGTCCCAAAAAGCCAGGCCTTTTGAGTAGCATTTGTTATGTTTTAGAGAAGCACAAGATAGAGGTGGTATCTGCCCAAATTTCTTCTTATGATCACAGAAGCATGTACATGATTCAAGCCCATGTAAGTCCATTTCCTCTCTTTTAATTTCATTCCTTTTACTTTTGTCTTTTTTTTTATGATAAAAAAAAACTTTGAATGCTACAATGAACTTACTGCACCTCTCATAGAGTCCATATGGTTTTTTGGTTCTAAAACGTGTTACAGAGTCTCTCAATTTGAATAATTTAATAAATATTTACAAGGCTGTTATGATGGTCATTTAGAAGTTTCCTAACTAGGGTTTGAGCATTAGAACAGGAAAATTCGGGGACAAATATTTTCCCCCTTATGTCAAAAAATCATAGCTTATTGCTTATCATCATTACTTCGTCAGGAAAACTCGATAAGCACACGCATTTAGAGCCCGTTTGGACATAAGAAATATTTCTCCTTTTTAAAAAGAATTCACTTTTTTCCGAAATCACTGTTTGCTCAAGAAAATTTCAATTTCATTTGAAGATGCATTTTGAAAATTTAAACAGAATTGAAAAACTACAAAAAACTGTTTAAATTCTTGCTCAAATCACTCACAAAACTTTAAAAACAACCCAAAATTATATCCATGTTCAAACATAGCTCTAAATTTTAAATACCACATTCACTTAAAATAGTTTTTCCCCTATTTTGGAATTTTACAATTCTTATGTCCAAGCGCCCATTTAGACTGTCTTAATAATTCTTAAATGTCGAGTTCTAGAACATGAGTACTCTACAATATGAAAGGAGAGAAAAGAGTGTGAAGTGGAAAATGATCATTGTTTCTTTGAGTAAATAATTAAGTATTGAACCAAGTGCACCATTCAACCTTTATAGAGCATGATACCAATACATAATATTGGACCAATTATATTCTAGAAACGGAAAAGGGTCATATATACCAGTGAACTATGCGAGTTATAACGGATATGCCCGTCGTTAATAGTTGTGGCACATATATGCCCAATCCGTCCAATACTTGCTCATTCGTGCCCTTGATTTAATGGAACTACTATTTTATCTTTCTTAAATAATTAATAAATTGTATGGTAATCATATTTATTTATTTGAGTACTTTTATAATAGATTTATTTATTGTTATACATCATTTCGGAAAGTAATCGTACTAAAAGTAGTAATTGATAATTATTTATTATAATAATATAATATTCCTAGTTATGCTTTCTTCAAATATATTACCATCTATTTTTATTTTTTTCACAATCTATTTGTATTTTCTACAAATCTATTTTTATTAATTAATTATTTTATAAAAAAATACACAAATTGTGTATTTTATTGGTTTAGTGTAAACATTAGCCTTGTTCTCTTGGATTTAGATATGGAGGCATGAGTTCCTTTATTCCCAGTTCTTCCACTATAATAAATGTAACCTTGAAAATTGTTCTTTATATAGAACTGAAACTCATGATTAGTAAAATTTTAATATTGGTCAAAATTATGTAAGTCAACGGATCAAAACGCAACCTAAACTCATGAAGCATCAAATATCAAAATTGAGATTGAGAGTATGTAAGTTTGGAAGAAGTTAAGCTACTAGTTTTAAAAAAATTACATATGAGTACCTTTTACAACTAAAAAAACAAAGTTACAAAAAGGAGGAGAGCTTAGTCATGTTAGACCACATAAAGTTGAATTTATGACTTGTTATTTAATTAATAAAAACGGATAGATGAAAAATACAAATAAATTGTGAGAAAAATAAAAATAGATGGTAAAATATTTGAAGAAAGAACAAACTAATTCGAATATTATATTATTAAAATAGTAAATAATTATCAATTACTACTTTTAGTAGGATTACTTTCTGAAATGATGTATAACAAAAAAATCGATTATCAAATTACTCAAATAAATAAATACAATTATCATACAATTTATTAATTATTTAAGAAAGACAAAATAGTAGTTCCGTTAAACCAATGACATGAATGAGCAAGTATTGGATGGATTGCACATATATATGCCAAATTATTAACGATGGACATATTTGTCCTAATTCGTATAGTTTAATGGCATATATGATCATTTTCCGTTCTAGAAAATACATAATAGTTTATTAAAATATATAAAATTAAATACGTACTTTGACAAGGGAACCATTGATTCACGTGCCTCGTAATTAATACTATATACATCCGCCCCTCCTTGGTGTAATGTTTTTAAAAATTGCAACCCCCCCGGGGGACCGGGCCTCTGGGTTTGGTTTGAAATTTATTATTGCAATTAACGCTCTATACATGCACAATATGGTTTCTCAGAATGTTAGTATTAAGCATTCTGTGATACTAGGGTTTACTGTAATACATATGTTTATCACACACTCACACTAGCGTTTTGAATGGTAGTTAAGTGTCGGTTTGATCAGTTTCTCTTTGTTGGGTTGCTCGAAAATTTTCAGGCAAGTGGAGCTTCTGATCAGTTCTCTGAAACGTTTCCCGTGGAAGAAATATACAAGCAAGCAGCAGGAGAAATAATAATGTGTGTAACATCCCAGTGATACTGCATATTTCACCATAAGAGATAAACGAGCAAAATGGATATATACTCATAAACTTGAATATATAGAAAGGCTGCATGCAATGTTTTAATTTATGTAGAAACTAGAAGATGATAGCCATGGAGATACATATGTTTTGGTATCAGCATTAATTGCCTTATAAATGTCTCCTGAAACTATTTACTGAATGGAATGCTCTTTGAACTTTTGGTTCATAGGTTTAACTCTTCGATGCTACAATATATAAGTGAAGTTTTAAGTTTCCATAATTTACGAAGATATGAGCATCTCTCTCAGAAAATAACGTATCAGGCGAACAAAGTATTAGTTTCATGTCGTTCATTGTTTGAGTGATCTCATTATCGGTATTAAATAATTATTAATCACACGCTAGCTAGCAGTTGAATTTCATAGTATTAGTTGCATGTCGTTCATTCTTCGTCGTACTATTGGTCCACTAGTGCCGTTAAAGTTAAAAAAAACTTAGAAAAAGAACCCTTTTTATTATTCACATCGTACCAACTAGATATGAAATTAGATTGATAGCGTCTACTCGTGTTCTAGCTCGCTACAGAGCTAGATTTGCCTTAATTTTTGTCTCCTTCTTTCAACCTTTTGCTTTCACTGAGTTTCTTGTGAATCTACTATCATATAATTCAATCCACATATCATCTATACCGTTAAACTTGCATTTAGCAAATGCTTATAATAATATACTACACATCCATTCTAATTTATGTAATAGGGGATGACTAGGCACAAAATATAAACGTGAAAGAAAAACTTTAAGAATTTGTAATCTAAAATGAGTCAAAGCTACTTTTTTCGTTACAAATCATCTCATGAAGAATAAAATTGAATATTTTCAAAGTTAAAGTGTTACTAAATATAAAAAATATTATTTTTTTCGTACTTAATAAAAACAAAAAAAGTATAACATAAATTAGGACGGATCCACCAAATGACCACAATATATTCAAAAGATTGCTCAACGATGTTAAGAACGGTATTTTACTCAATTTTATTATTTAAGATTCGATTCCTCAGTTTTATTATTTAAGACTCGATAAAAAACAAAGTCAATTTAATAAATCAACCCCTAAATTAAAGTTAAATTCGAATTATTCATATCTCAGGAGTTCACTCAAATTATCATTTAAGTGATTCTACAGTTCATGTCAAAAATACTCAATTTCACTTATCGAAATCCATGTCTAATATTGAACCAAAAGGCAATTCCATAATATACCTCCAAGTTATGTTTAAATCACTTGCCCCAAATTTGAGGATTTAATTTTAGCCCAAAACTTCCCAAAACCAAGCTCCCAAGTATTTAAATCTGTGAAGGGTAAAATAAAATTGCAAAATGGGGCTTGATATATTTGGCAGATTTTTACCCTTGCGCTATGGGACACGCGACGCAATCCCATCACATCAGCCCAAGCCTCTCGCAACCAACTAAACCACGCCAACAAGTTCCAAGCATTGTACCAACCCATGCAAAGTCTCAAAACGTGAAACAAAGCAAAAAATGCTCAAAACGATGGGTCGTTATAATACATTATATACACATATATATACACACATTAATATAGACGAATACACAAAAATATACATCTCTTACCGTACACCCAAGGGCGGAATTAGAGTGCCCAAGGATGTTCCTTGTTCTATCGTGGCATTGGCATCCCAGGTAAATCCCTTGTTCTTTCTAATTTTTTTACAATTTAATTAATGTTTTATTGTTGATTCTTATTTTAGGTTAATGACTATTTTTTTGTCGCCGACCTCTCTATCTATTTGACATATTCAAATAAAAAAAAAGATTAAAGAAAGAGTATATGGTGCACTTTTTTCGGTTTTAGTGTATGGTGAACATAAAATGTAAGTGACGTTCTGTCTTTCAGTAATCGTCTTTAACATTAAGCCTAATCAATATCTAGCATCAGTTAAGATTGAAACATGAAACTAAAATTAAATAGCTGAGAAATCAGTATGGCAACTAGGTCATAAGTCATAACACTGTCCGTTCTGTAATTTTATTTTTACAATAATGCACACTTGCCTTTTGATAAAATGCTTAGGTAACTACATTTCCACTTTGTAATTCAGTCTCAAAATTTAGTGAAAAGGTATTTTACCAAAGCACCAAAACTAAAATTGGCTTCTCATACTCAACTTATTCAGGTGGGAATATCAATCATTTAGAAGTACTATCTTCTGATGAATTTGATTTGGAGTATTTAAAGTTTGACCCGAGGAAAAGAACTAAAATCTTGGACTTCTTCCAAATCATCGCGATGTTATTAGAAGAGAATATCTTCGACAAGGTCCTTGTCAACCTCGTCTTTATAACTTTTCTAAAATAATTTTTTCCTGATCAATGCGTCGATTAAATCCTAAATGGTTTGATGATGAATATCATGATTGGTTGGAGTACAGTGTATGTAAAGATGCAACCTATTATTTTTATTGTTATCTGTTTAAAGATAATCATATTCATCAAGGTGGAGTTGGTGTATTTTCAAGTATAGGGTTTAAGAGTTGGCATAAAAACAAAGGTTTTGAAAAATTTGGGTCGAGTATCATTCACAATGATTCAAAAAAGAAATGCCAAGATTCGCGGCAACAACAATCTATTCAATCTTCATTTGAGAGGCAATCTAATCAACTTAAAAATGCGTCTTGGATTCGCTTAATTGCTTCAATTAATGTAGTAAGGCTTCTTATAGCTCAACGATTAGCATTTAGAGGTCATGAAGAATCTAAGTCCACACTTAGAAGGGATAATTTTCTTCAAACTCTCTCATGGTATGAAAATTATGTGATACCATTTGTGATTATGTACTGGAAAATGCTCCTAAAAATGATCAAATGACTTCTCCAATAATTCAGAAAGATATCGTAACCGCATGTAAGATAGAAACAACTAAAGTTATAATTGAGAAACTAAATAGTAATTACTTTCCTTTGCTAGTTGATGAATCTTTTGATACGTCCCGCAAAGAGCAATTGGCAATTATCTTACGGTCTGTTGATAGAATGGGATTTTTGATAGAGTGACTTATTGATATAGTTTATATTCAAAATACTAGTGCTTCATCTTTGAATAGTGCAATTGTTACTTTACTTGCTCAACATTCCTTAAGTCTATCATATGTGCGTGGATAATGTTATGATGGGGCAAGCAATATGCAAGGTGAGATTAATGGTCTTAAAATGTTGATTAACAGAGAAAGTAGATCGGCTTATTCTATTCATTGTTTTCTCAACACCAAACTTACCCTTGTTGTGGTTTCTAAGAAATGTATTAGGGGAACTTGTAGTATTGGTTTTCAATATTTTGAACATATTAGGATCTTCATTTAAGAGTATGGATGAATTTTTAGAATCTAAAAAAGAAATAAGTCAAGAGGAATTAGATTTGGGTGAGCTTACCACCGATAGGGGCTTGAATCAAGAACTTGGTCTTTTAAGAGCATGTGATACTCGTTGGGGATCTCACTTTAAATCTTTTAATAATTTTATTCTGATGTTTGGCTTTATTTTGATGTTCTCGAATTGCTTATTCTTGATGTACATTCTACAGATGAAAGAGACAAGGCAATGAGGTATCTCAGGACTTGTCAAAAAATTGAGGTTGCATTAAATCTTTTAATAATTTTATTTTAATGTTTGGCTTTATTCTTGATATTCTTGAATTGCTTATCCTTGATGTACATTCTACAGATGAAAGAGCCAAGGCAATGAGGTATCTCAGGGCTTGTCAAAAATTTGAGGTTGCATTCATATTACATTTGATGAGATATATTTTAACAATCACAAATGAGCTCAATAAATACTTACAAAAAAAGAGCAAGATATTGCAAATGCCATGCTACTTGTTGAAGTAGCAAAGAAAAGGTTGCAAAAGTTAAGAAAAGAGGAATGCGAAATCTCTTATTTCGAAGATATATGCATTTTGTATCAAATATGATATTTTGATACTTCAGTTTGATTAGCTATATGTTGGTTCTTTAAGATCACGCCATAAACATGATGATTGTACAGTCTTACATCATTATCAGGTTGAAGTATTGTCCCAATCCAAAACCCGGTCGTGATGGCACTCAACCCAACGGATAGGCAAGCCCGACCAAATGTGCTCTCAACCCGAGCTTAGATCTCATAAACCATTTATTTTAAGCCATTAATAGTGAAGGAAACCAAAATAAACGGTTAGTTATAAAAGTATCCCGAAAATCTCACAGAACAACATAACTTCCCCAAAGACCTGGGGTCATGAGTTTTAGAGCCTCTAAAAATTATGAATACATGTCAGAATAAGGGAAATACAAGTGTCAGAATAACTAGAAAATGACTCGAAGATCAGAGACATGGGTCCTGCGGACGCTGGCAGCTACCTCAATACTCTGTCAAACTAATAATCAGCAACCGCACGCGCAAAATCCTCTGGAGTACCTGAATCTGCACACAAGGTGCAGGGAGTAGGGGTGAGTCCACCAAATCAGCGAGTAATTACAGCAAATAAATCTCCGAAAGAAAGAATACCCAATAATTCCACAAAATAAGCTAAATCAGTGTATAACAATATCTGCAATTGAAAAACTGAACAAGAATGTGCATATATATATATATATATATATATATATATATATATATATATATATATATATATATGATGCAAATGCAGGGATGCGATGCAATGAATATGATGGTACAATCCAGTACCCAGTGCGGTGTGCAGCCCGAGCCACCCATATCATTTATCGTCGATGGCGCTCATTAGGGGTGTGTACAGACTCCGGAGGGGCTCCTACAGCCCAAGAGCAATAACCATCCATCTCGTGGCGAATAATCAAACCGGCCATCTCGTGGAAAAAATTAATAACCAGGCCAGTCCATGTTACCTGACCGCTTATATCACACATTGTCTGTGTTACCACTGTTTCTAATCACCACTGCGGCGCAGCAGCCCGAGCCACTCAATATCAGTCCAGAAAATATATCATAAGCCCTTTGGGCAGTTATAAACAATTGTCCTCAGCCGAAATACATTTAAAAGATAACATAAAGTTCTGAACATTAAAAATACGGCTGGGTTTTGAAAAGAATGTTTTAAAACCATGGACTGATAGTAAATGATATGCAATCATGCTAAAACATTAATACCCACTCCCGAAGGATATCACAGGTCGACACTACACCCCAAACACGGCATAAAGCCCAATAATAGTCATCACACTGTGCGTATCATACGTTAATATAGTATAATTCTCACTCGGTATGGACCACGTCACAATCCCTCAACAGTATCCGACCCCGCCCTTATCATGGAATGTGTGTCACGCCTCAACATAGCGTTGCGATGTGAAAGTCTGGGGTTTCAAACCCTCCGAACAACATTTACTAGCATTACTCACCTCGAACCGATGAAATCTCAAGCTCGCGACTCCTTTGCCTCTCCATTCGGCCTCCTCGCGCGTCGAATCTAAAAAAAAACAGGGTTAATACATAACAAAAATTCCTATGGTACAATACCCAATCGAAAAAAAACTGAGAAATAGCAAAATCTCGAAACTAGAAAAACCCGAGCCCAGGCCCGCTTCTTAAAAAATTACGAAACATACATTTTTGGAATCATCGTCTCGCCACGGGTGCGTACATATTAAGTTAATCAAAATCGAAGTCCAATTGCTCCTGCAAATCCCAAATCTTCATTTGAAGTTTCAAGCCCTAGTTCTTCCCCAATTTGATTTGATTTCAGAAATTTAAGGGCTAAAACCATGATTAAATGATGTTTCTAGGCCAAGGGACTTACCTCCCATCACTTCACGTCGAAATCCCCTTTCAAAATCCGTCAATGAGCTCTCAAGATATTGTAAAAATGGAGGGAAAAGTGAAGAGACTCACGGATGAAATGATATTAAAGACCCTCTTCCCAGCTCTGACTTCCTCTATGTGATCGCCTAACAATTCCTGCAATCGCATAGTGCATCTTTCCCAGGCCTCCCCGCTGACCTATGCGAACGCAACCTCTTACCTGCGATCGCATACCTTCGCTGCCCATACCTACGCGAATGCAGCCTCCCCTATGCGATCGCAGAGAACCATGACCTCAACCTATGCGATCACATGTCCCTTCTTGCGATCGCATTGAACAAACTCAAGCCCACAGCCCAACCTTCTATGCGATCTCATATAGCAACCTGTCTGCAACACCTGAAGTCTAAAATCGATTGCACTTCTGAACTTCAAAACCATCCGAAATCATCCCGAGGCCCCCGGGAGCTGAACCAAAAGCACCAACATGACTTATTACTTCAAACTTTCTCGGGACATAAAAACGCTATATTTAAAATCAAAAGTCACCAAAATCATTGAATTTCATTTTAAGATAAACTATAACTTTCCGAATTTGCATTCGATCCAAAACCCAACCAAACAACGTCCGAATGACCTGAAAATTTACGGACATATCCAAAATTGCCTAAAGAAGCTAATGTAACTCTAGAAATTCCATTCCGACCCTTGGATCAAATATTCGCCTATCAACCGGATTTCTTCGAAATTCTAACTTCCCCAAAATAGGCTAACTTTCACTTCGGACCTCCGAATTCACTTTCTCTTTCACTCCTAAGTCACAAATCATCCCCTAAAACTAGCCGACCCATAGGAAATCCGTTCCGAGCCCTCTAACGCATAAGTCAATATCCGGTTGACTTTTCCAACTTAGGCTTTCCTTAAAGAGACTATTTGTCTCATTTATATCAAATTTAAATCCAAACCACTTCAAACTTGCCAGACACATATAATAACGCACGAGGAAACATATAATAGGAATAACGGGGCTGAAATACAAGAGACGACGGGTTGGGTCATCACATCCTCCCTAACTTAAACAAACGCTCGTCCGCGAGCGTATTCAGAGCTGTACTAGAAGCAACCCAATAACCAAATGACATTACTAGGCACATGCCCAGGGTGATCCCATGTCACCCTAACTCACATTGATACCGAAAATACAACACAATTGAAATTTCACAATCCATATGGCCCATAAACCGTAGAACCACACTGCCTTACCCGAAATCATACATAAGATCAGAACCTCACATCTATACTCAGAATCAATCCGAACCACCTGTAACAATCCACACCTGCAACCTCAGTTGCGTTCATGCAATATACCATACATTACAACACTCGGAACAATAGTCTTTATTCATGGCAGTTGCCCACAGTACTCAATATCAATATATAACCTCTTATTTAGCTAGAATCTTATTTCAACACTTCCGCATATTGCCAACGATAACTAAAATTCAACGAACAGTAGCAGTCCTTCAAATCAATCATTCATGAAGTCACTTCCAAGTTCACTATTACCACAATAGATTTTCGAGTCAAACCTCGATATTATCCTTCTAACCCGCTGAAATCAAATCTGCTCATGCTCATTAAAACCCAATGATCACCTGGGTCTAACATACCACTTCTGGTGATCTGATACCTCAATACAGGCCTAAGCCATAATTGCATAACACACGCGCCAATAAGAACCAGTCTAAACATTCCCCAAATCAGGGCCACTGACTCAACCGGAAGAGTTATACCTCAAGTTCATTAATACCTTTACAAAACCAAGCTGAGACCCCGTATCACATCATAGGAATGGAGTACCTGACTCTTCCTCGAGGAGTCTTAATTCCACGTGGCCTCGCCACAACGTGCGATCCTAACTCAACTCTATTACACATGAATTTGCTACCATGATCAAAGTAGACAACCATGCATTGATCGATGCCCGAAACTCAATCACCCATCACACTCTTGGTGAAACAAGTAATATACACCATTCCGTCCTGGAAATACACAACCGATACGCTATCCGCCAAGCAATTCTCAATACGTACATTCCCTCGAAATCCAAGGAGTAAGGAATATAAATCAGCACATGGATAGCCATTCTTAGCATCACACGGTTGCGGTGCGCAACCCGATCCAGATAACATACTGGTGGCGGCATGGCACCCAGACCAAATAACATACCTGTGGCGGCGCCACCCGATCCAAATAACATACACGTGGCAGCGTGACCCGATCCACACATATACCTCACAAAAGGAGATGCACATTGAGTCAAATTATCTCATTACAATAAACATATATGGCCTCATGCCCGGCCACAAGGACGCATTTGAAAAGTCCCTCAATACTGGAACCGAATCAATGATAGAAACCTCAAGGCCCAATTATGGAACGCAATCCTTCCCAGCCTACCGCTAGTCTCTGGAACACAACTCTCTAGCTAGAACATGGTCCAATACACCCTGCCACGCAGCCTGTGGCATTTCCCAACATGACTCATAGCACAATTGTATAGAATAATTCAACACTGAGAAAATCACTCTACATCACCATAATATATCCACAATTTAATATATTAAGCACGGAAAGATCCACTCAGCTTCTGAATTCCCAATAGCCGCTGACAGTACCAATACAACACACACGATCCTCAATCACCGCATAGACTGCACCGGAGAACTCCCAGTCTCTGACTACTCCTAGCACACGAATCACGGTACCTAATCCAAATTTCCACAATGCAAAATACTGATTACATCTCAAGTACCCAACTATTCCACGTAAGATACTCTAAAACTCCCTTGCCATCAAACTAATCAGATACCAGCAGTCGATCCCATAAAGAAATACCGTAACACTTCTGACGTTTCATTTGCGAAATTACCCTCTTTCCAAAACATAAGCCATCGTGAAATAACTTCCAATTAATAGTACCAATTCTTGATTACCTGTAGTTACTCATTACCTAAGTCATAGCCAAATCCACCATACCCTTCAGAACAGAGTCAAAAACTCTCACACGTCCATCTCGGTTCTTTATAACATCCCGCATACACAATATCCTCCCAAGGATAACACGAGAACTTTTATCTCCCTTCTGCGCCGCAGACATTGATGCAACCAACTAGTCTAGAACTTTCATCGATCCCATTTAGAAGAAAAATCATTATACCCTCATGCCATACTTACAGCCTTAGAAATGCATCCCTTCAAATTGTCTTAATCAATAAGAACTCTCCCAATTCCATCTGCACAACTAAGCCGCCGTGACTGAATCCTTTTTTAATTACAACACGCTAAGAGAATCGTCAATACACAAGAACATTGCCACAAATATTACATGTGCTAACTCATTTTCTAAAATACACAGCGAGAACTAACCATACCCTCACCATGCCGAATCCAGTCCACTAACAAGCTACTTCATTTGCCTAGATTCCCACCTAATTCATCTTCAACTAGAAATACTCTCGTGCTGCAGCACCACGATGTCTCAACCCAGGCTCACTACATGAGACCTGAACACAAATCCTCACTATTTAAGACCCATAGGCTACTGAATACTTCCTCAAACGTCCTCAGAAATACCACGTTCCCAAGTACCTTACCTGAAGGACTTCCTGCGACCCTGAATTAGTTGCCATTACTTCCCAATTTCTGATACCTAGAATTCATGTAATCAACATAAAAATACCACGAGTCTTGAACCGTTCCGAAGAAAACACTGCCTTAGTCGCATACTCAACCTTAAAACACCTGAGTGATACATAACGAATCTCGAACACCCCAAAAGCCATTCTCAAGATCCATCCACTCTTATACACATTGCAAATATCTTGACTTAATGAATCGAACCGCACATGGCTATCGAAACTATAACACTATAAGACAAGAGCTCATTCCGATACAACCGAATAACTTGCTTCCCATTACTCGAAGCACTCCTTATCAACAACTCACGACTTTCTCTTATTTTTCTCGCATCTACGATGCACCATATAACCTTTGGCAATTTTTTTTGCTTCACTTGTGCGACCCTCATATCACTCTCCGCAACCAGAACTGATTCTCTCACATGCATCAAATCGGGACTAATATAGTACATAACAGTATCACCAGCCTATCAACAGCAACCTCCCCAACATAGCTCGAAGCCATATATATATATATATATATATATATATATATATATATATATATATATATATATATATATTAAAAAACACATACTCTATAGCCCTCGAAACATCGTGACAAGATTAAACTCGCTCTTTCATAAGCTTGTGGAAACACGAATCATCAGAAATTCTAACTTTTCTCCAATTCTTGCAATCGTTCACACAACCGAAAAGCCCACTCTTTAGGCGACAAAATTTCTACTAAGTCCCAAACTTTTCCAGAAATTTCGGCAGCATTTCCTTTATAATTGAGCATATCCCCCTCCCAGAGAATTTCCAAAATCATCCTAACAACATGTCCACAACTTGACGTAGCATCACAGTGTATAACAACAGCCTTAATCTCGATACTACATGTATTATATTATCAAAATTGATACCTGAACATGCGCTGCACCTGTTCGAATCATAACATATAGAAAATACATCTTAATTACACGTACACTCTTCTAACATACACATAATGATCATACCACTTTGGAATAATCTGCGCGAGATACCCACCTGCTTGCTTCAATATACTATTTTGGTACATCATCCACCGTCATACTCTTCACACAATCAATTAGTCTTCCTGAGTCTGGACTCATACCACAAAACACACACTACCAGCTAGGAGGCTCGAAAAGATTCTTCACGCCCCCATAACTCGGACCACATCTCCATTTCACAATGAGAATCAAACATTTAATGGTTCGTCTACCACCTAGCAGACCTTCTTCAACACTTCCAAGTCATATGGACACATTACACGGCACCAACATACACACCGCGTATCTATCCACCCGCCATCACCACAATTAGGGACAATACCGAACTTATAAGCTCATAACAATAGCTCGCTCAATCAGCACCATGGTGCTCAAGCCATAGACGCAGATTCGGCCTCAAGTCCTCTAGACAAGCCCAACATCAACTCACAGCAATCATAATTCACCCCTCGATAGAGGAATCACCAGCCATCAAGGCACATATAATACCGGACGCTCACAGACGCATACAACGTGAGGAAGGAATTTCAAGGGTTACTCTTTCAAACTAAATCAAGGACTCACGATAAGTCTTCAAGAAAGTGGAGTGTTTCCTAAAGGTTCTGTAGCCTCCTGCTTATAAGTGCGGTGCAAGACACACCCATTTAACAAGACTCTGCTAAACCGGCTCATGACTCGTGAGGCCTAGAAACCTAGGCTCTGATACCAACTTGTCACATCCCCAAAACTGGTCGTGATGGCGCCTAACCCAACAGCTAAGCAAGCCCGACCAAATGTGCTCTCAACCCGAGCTTAGAGCTCATAAACCATTTCTTTTAAGCCATTAATAGTGAAGGAAACCAAAATAAACTGTTAGTTATAAAAGTATCCCGGAAATCTCACAAAACAAGATAACTTCCCCAAAGACCTGGGGTCACAAATTTTAGAGCCTCTAAAAATACAGAATACATGTCAGAATGAGGGAAATACAAGTGTCAAAATAACTAGAAAATAACTAGAAGATCAGAAACATGGGTTCTGTGGACGCTGGCAGCTACCTCAATTCTCTGTCAAACTAATAATCAGCAACTGCACGCGCAAAATCCTCTGGAGTACCTGAATCTGCACACAAGGTGCAGGGAGTAGGGGTGAGTCTACCAACTCAGCGAGTAATAACAGCAAATAAAGTTCCGAAAGCAAGTAAACCCAATAATTAGACAAAGTAAGCTAAAACAGTGTATAACAGTATCTGCAACTGAAAAAATGAATAACAATATACATATATATATATATATATATATATATATATATATATATATATATATATATATATATATATATATGTATATGTGATGCAAATGCGGGGATACAATGCAATGCATATGATGGTACAATCCAATACCCACTGCGGCGTGCAGCCCGAGCCACCCACATAATTTATCATCTACAGCGCTTATTAGGGGTCTGTACAGACTCCGGAGGGTCTCCTACAGCAAGCGCAATAACCAGCCATCTCGTGGCGAATAATCAAACCAGCCATCTGGTGGTGAATAATCAAACCAGCCATCTCGTGGCGAAAATCAATAACCATGCCAGTCCATGTTACCTGACCACTCATATCACACAGTGTCCATGTAACCACTGTTTCTAATCATTGCTACGGCGCGCAGCCCGAGCCACCCAAAATAATCCAGAAAATATATCATATGCCCCTTGGGCAGTTACAAACAATGATCCTCAGCCGAAATACATTTAAAAGAGAGAATATGAGTTTTGAACATTTGAAATACGATCGGGTTTTGAAAACAATGTTTTATAACCACGGACTGGTAGTAAATGATATGCAATCATGCTAAAGCAATTATACCAACTCCCGAGGGATATCACAGGTCGGATCTAGGCCCCAAACATGGCATAAAGCCCAATAATAGTTATCACAGTGTGTGTATCATACGCCAATATAGTATAATTCTCACTCGAGATGGACCACGTCACAATGTCTCAACAGTATCCGACCCCGCACTTATGATGGAGTGTGTGTCACGCCTCAACATAGCATTACGATGTGATAGTTCGGGGTTTCAAACCCTCAGAACGGCATTTACTAGCATTATTCACCTCGAACCGATAAAATCTCAAGCTCGCAATGCCTTTTCCTCTCTATTCGACCTCCTCGCACGTCGAATCTAAGCAAAAAAAGAGCGAATACATCACAAAAATGCCTATGGGACAATACCCAATTGAAAACAACCGAGAAATAGCCAAAATCTCGAAACTTGCAAAACCCGAGCCCTGGACCCACTTCTCAAAAAATTACAAAACTTATATTTTTGGAATCCTCGTCTAGCCACGAGTACGTACATATAAAGTTCATCAAAATCGGAGTCCAATTTCTCCTCCAAATCCCAACTCTTCATTTGAAATTTTAAGCCATAGTTCTTCCCCAATTTGATTTGATTTCAGAAATTTAAGGGCTAAATCAATGATTAAATGATGTTTCTAGGCTGAGGGACTTACCTACCATCATTTCCCGTCGAAATCCCCTTCAAAATCCGTCAATGAGCTCTCAAGATATTGTAAAGATGGAGGGAAAAGTGAAGAGACTCGCGGATGAAATGATAATATAAAACCCTATGCCCAGCTCTGATTTCCTCTATGCGATCGCGTACAGCTCCTGCGATCGCATAATGCATCCTTCCCAAGCCTCCCCGCTGACCTATGTGAATGGAACCTCTTACCTGCGATCGCATACCTTCGCTGCCCATACATACGCGAATGCAGCCTCCCCTCTGCAATCGCAGAGAACCATGACCTCAACCTATGCGATCGCATCGCCCTTCTCGCGATCGCATTGAACAATCTCAAGCCCACAGCCCAACCTTCTATGCGATCGCAACTCCATGCCTGTGATTGCATAGAGAAACCCGTCTGCAACACCCGAAGTCTAAAATCTGCTTCACTACGCAACTTCAAAACCATCCATCAACCATCCGAAATAACCCCGAGGCCCCTGGGACCTCAACTAAAAGCACCAACATGACATATTACTCTATTCAAACTTTCTCGGGCCATAAAAACGCTATCTTTAACATCAAAAGTCACTAAAACCATTGAATCTCATTTTAAGATAAACTATAACTTTCCGAATTTGCATTCGATCCAAAACAAAACCAAACGACGCCCGAATGACCTGAAAATTTACGGACATATCCAAAATTTCCTAGCGAAGCTAATGCAACTCTTGGAATTCCATTCCGACCCTCGGATCAAATTTTCGCCTATCAATCAGATTTCTCCAAAAATTTAACTTCGCCAAAATAGGCCAACTTTCACGTCGGACCTCCGACTTCACTTCTTCTTTCACTCCTAAGTCAAATTATCCCCAGAAACTAGTCGAACAATCAGAAATCCTTTCCAAGCCCTCTAAATCATAAGTCAACATCCGGTTGACTTTTCCAACTTAAGCTTTCCTTAAAGAGACTATTTGTCTCATTTATATCCAATTTCAATCCAAACCACTTCAAACTTACCAGACACATATAATAACGCACGGGGAAACATATAAAGGGAATAGCGGGGCTGAAATACAAGAGACAACGGGTTGGGTTGTTATAAGTATTTTGCTAAATTATTGATTGAAAAATTCAAGAACTTAATGAACATTTTGACTAAGTAACAACTTATTTGCTTCATGGAAATACTTATTTAAATCCAATTAACTCATTTTCAAGTTCTGATATATCAGGAATATAATGAGAATGGCTGAGTTATATCCTGATGAATTTGATGAAATAGTGTGTGTCCTCTTAAGAATCAGCTTGGAAGTTATATTATTGATGTTTGTGATGTTGAGGAAAGATTCTCCGATCTATATGGGCTTTGTGTTCTTTCAAAAATATTAGTTTAGGAAAAGAAGCATTCAAATTATTCTCTTGTATTTCGCTTAGTGAAACTTACTTTGCTTCTGCCTTGCTACTGCATCCGTTGAAAGAGCTTTTTCAGAGATGAAGTTTATCAAGAATGACTTACGAAGTCGAATGAATGATGATTTCTTTAGCGGTTGTTTGGTGCCTTATGTAGAAAAAATTATGTTTTATAATATTTCTGATGATGCTATTATTAAAACATTTCAAGATGTGAAACCTTGTCGAGTGCAGTTGTAATAATATACTTAGTTGTTTTTTGTTGATCTCATTAGTCATTAGGTCCTTGTAACTAATACAAGACTTGTTTTTTGTATTTTCTCTTTTGAAAGTCTTGTTACTATGATATGTTTATCTTAACACTATCTTTGTGTTGAAAACTTCTCTTTCTATTAATAAAATATGTTAGTATATATATATATATATATATATATATATATATATATATATATATATATATATATATATATATGTGTGTGTGTGTGTGTGTGTGTGTGTGTGTGTGTGTGTGTGTGTGTGTGTGTGTGTGTGTGTGTGTGTGTGTGTGTGTGTGTATTTGGTTTTCATTAGCAAGTTATATAGTGTATTTGAATTTTAAAATTTTTGAATCCCCTTCACAAATATCCTGCCTCCGCCACCGCATACACAAACTCAACAATGATACATAATTCAAAAAGGTCTTTACTCGCAAAAGAAAACTCAAAATCCAGAATCAATCATTAATCTCAATATTTTTGCACATACTGATCAGGCCTAACTACACCTTGTTGACCACGCGATCGCTGCAAATATAATCTGGTCTAAGAGGTCAGTGTCTATGATAGAAAATTAGGATTTAGCTAAAACTATTCACTATTACTAAAAAACAAGCTCGAATAATTCCTAAGTTATAAATATTAAGATTCTTTTGTCTAACTAATTAGCTAATAAATTAAAGTAGTAAATTAACAACTAAAGATACTAAAGGTTGGCGACGAGATTAAGGAGGTCTAGAGTCATGATTTTCTCAGTTATTGAAATCCTTCCCGCTAAGTCTTCTCTAATATTGCCTAATTTTTATCTACTAATCGTGAGCACTACAATTGTTGTAATTCTATTACGAACAAAAATAATTTACTATACATATTCTCCCAAACTATGCTAGTTAGCGTTATCTTGTTGCTCAGAACAATGATCATATTAAGGCTTTGTTATTCATGAGCCCACTTTTAAACCTGCTGTATTGATTCCTCATATGCGTTAGGAGTGACATTATTTAATAACCACCTAAATATGTACCCTTTCCCAAGCTATACACAATAAATAAGCACAATCAATTGATGGCTATTCAATTGATTGAAATAAGCACATAGTTAAATAAGTGAAGAAATTCAAAGGCTAAATATATTAAAACATATCAAGAATTCATCCTTCAAAGGGTTCTATCAAAATCCTAGATTAGAAATTAGATACTCATAATAGTATGTAAAAATGCAATACTAAAATCATAACCAACAACAATGAATAAAGAAGAAAGGGAATACTCGTGGTTGTCTTCTTCCTTACTCCTAGTGTATTATTTTTTCTAAGGTTATTGTTTAACCTTAATGTAGTGTATCTCCCTCAAAAGTTGTGTGAAAATCATGTTTAGAGTGTATTTATATGACATGGGTAGGGTGGAGGGTTGTTCAATGCAATACAATCTCGAATCGGAAAGCTAGAATCTGCATAAACGATCGTGCACCCATGCCTATAGACACGGACTCAGCTTTTGAAAAATATTCATTTCACAAAGCGATCCTTTCCTTTACTTAACTTCGTTATTTTGTGTATTCAATTGTCTCCTTTTTGCTTGTTTTTCCGTGCCATGCGCGAGAATGAACGAGCTACGAGTTCTTACATCCTTTTTTTTTTTTATAACAGATTGCCATGTTTTGATCACTTATCATCTTAACTTACTCCTACACAAAAAAAATATGCAATGAGTATATTTCGCTTTAAAACAATGTAAGCTCCCATAACTCACATGAAAAATGAGATCAAAACATACATAAAAACATCCTTTTTTGGTCATTTATCACCACCCCACACTTAAACTCTTGCTCATACTCATTTAATATAATAATTAAGAATTTTGGCAAAAAATAGATTTTAAACTTACTCAAATATCACACCAATGACAATGGTTTATACTAACACATAAAACCTAGCATAAGTACTATTCATACTTTTTCTCAAGTTTACGTCGTGCCAAGACTCATTAAAATAGTTGTATTTCTCTTTCTAACATTCAAGCCTAAAAGATTGACTCCTATATATTCCATAAATAGACTCACTTCTTGTGCCAATGAAATATATGGGTTCCTTATCAATCCGTCGTGAAGCATGTTCCTTCACCAACAAAGCAAAGAGAATAATCAGTCCACACACTCTAATATGAATTCAAGTATATTTTAAGATATCATATATTGAAAGAATTCGCCCAATCTCGCAAAGAAACTCATGTTCCTCCAAAGCTCGTACTATAGGTTTGCTCGTTGAGTAATTTTTAACTAATTTAAGCTCACAAAGCCTAGCATTAATTAGGTCTTTATGGGTTGTAATACAGGCTAAAGGACGAGTGAGATAGATATGGATAATAGTGACTAACCCTCATAAGTATTTTTTAATACAATACACTTTAATTTTTAAGCATATCCTCTTCATGATCTTTCACGACTCAAAATCCCAACACGTTGTGATGGCACCTAACACACCAGCTTAGTAAGCCAAAACAAAACAATAAAGAAACAGAACAATGGAACTTATAGAAATAGCATAACTCTGAAATCTCAATATATACAACCAGATACTGTTAATACAAGGTAAATCCCCCAAAAATTGGTAAATATAGAGTCATGAGCACTATGACAGAATACAAGTCCGAACTAAATAATAATACTGTCAATACTGAAACAACAATACAAAAGAAAAGACAAGCCAAAATCGTGCCTAAGTATGGAACTCTACCTCGCCTCTCGAAGATCAGTCCAACAAGAAAATCTATTGATTATAACTGGTCCCCACATCTGGATCTGCATAATTAAGTGGTAAGTGTAGAATGAGCACAACTGACCCAGTATACTCAACTTAACTAACCTTGGGAAGGAAACACAAGCAATAACTATATATAATACCTTCTATAACATATACTGTTTCATAATTCCAACAAGTACGAAACTGTAACATGATCATGTATAAGGTATTGACATGACTATATCTATGTGTGTACAATTGCTCAATATCTCTATTTAGTCACTGGTACAACATATAATATGATATGCAAATAAATCAGATATTAAATTATGCAAATTGCAAGTAAAGATGAAAAGAAATTCCAAAACTACATTGGCCAGACTTTCCTCAACCTTTCCATATCCGTACCAAACCACTAATTAGTTTTCCTTAATAACTGCATGTATACCATCAAAGGAGAAATATTGAGAGGCTGATCCTAGAGGGATGGATCCATATCCGCACGCTGCACGGGCAACCCACCTATTGCACTGACAACTCACATGCTAATAGAATCAACCGCATGAACAACTCACGTTACAATAACATGAATAACTGGATTTGCACGGACAACTCACATGTTACACAAACGACTAATGTGCTAATAGAATCAACCACATGGATAATTCACGTGCAAATAATCACAATCCTCTCAGCATGGTCACAAGCTACCAGTCCAACTCATAATATAGAAAAAGCAAACATGCAGGAATAGATGTACATGATCAATGATTACCAAGTTTCATACTCCTAAAATGGTATTAATAACATGATATAGTGTCGGCATGTGCAATGTGTGCTATCATAGCTAAGGAAGACAATTCCCATGAAGAAATAGCACTTTACCAAGTTCAACCGGAAGAAATATCTCAATGAAATTTGAACATGGTGCAAATAGTTCACAGAGGGGTACAAACAGGGGAAAACATCTCAACTTGAAGCTTAGAAATCATTTCAAGACATGTCATAGCCTAAGCACTACCCTGGCATGGAAAGAGTACCCCAGTACACGCATATAAGCTCAACCCCACTCATATGTTCCACCTATGGCATGTAGTTATCACAAATAATTACGGAAACTAATGCCTCAACTAACTTTAGATAAGATACTTACCTCAAAAAAGCCAAATCACTATTCTAACAAGACCTTCCCACGCGTATCGACCTCTAGACGATCCGAATCTGACCAAATTAAATAAATATAGTCAACAAAAGTTGTATGAATTTATTCCAAAAATCTAAGATCTTTAAACAAAATAAAAAAGTCAACCCTAGTCCCCCACCTCGAAACTCGATAAAAAACAAAAACTCCAGACACCAATTCGATTATGAGTTCGATCATAGAAAAATCAACCTATTCTGACCTCAAATCGACCTTTAAACCTGTCTCTATCTTTATTTTTGACATGTTTCCACAAAATCCCCCATTTTTTCACATTAATTCTCTAATTGAATGTTAAAAACAATGATGAAATCATGAAATAATAATAAATCTGAGTAACAAAACGCATACCCCGATCAAAATCTTGAAAATTCCCTCTAAAATCACCTAAAACTCCATGTTGATTTTTGAATAGTGTATGATGTACTGCACTTTATAGGTATCTAAGGGGTCTTGGGATTATTCTAGTTTGATGCTCGTTAAGAAAATGAATTGCTTGGCTTTTTCTTTTGGATATTCAGGTGCTGGTAGAGCGTGTGTTGTTCAGTGCGTGTTGGATATGTATTGGATATTGGAGTAGGATATATGAAACTCAAGGAGGTTATAATGAGTTCATGATGTATATATGGTTTTTGAGGATTTTGGATTTGAATATGGGTAGAACTTGGGGCTGGCATTAGATGGTACCGAGACTTGTGCTATGTTTGGATTGAGCTACGTGCCACATCGAGGTCATGTTAGTATATGATTCTTCATTTCCTTTGTTTCACCCAGTGAGGCGAGTTCATATAATTGTTCTTGTGGTGGTATTTGTGTGACTTAGAGGTTGGTTCTCTTTCCATCTTTGGTTATATTTGAGTTAATGGTTGTTGGGTGCATGAATTGCGTCCTTTTTAATGAGGTGTTGGTTGGTATGGCTTGTTGGTCGAATAGCTTATACTGGGTGATATTAGATCATTAGACATGTATTAGTGCAATCGATTTTGAATAAGGTATGCTTAGATAATAATATGATTAATCAGCTTAGAGTTTGGTAATGGTATTGGTTGGACAAGAGAACTCCACGACTTGTGGTTGGGTGAATGGTCATTGGCAGTATTGTGAACAAGGTTTCATTTGATATGAGGTTGTGTACTGGTATTGAAATTAGTAATGAGCAGCTATAGTGGTCGGATGATATTATTATAATTATGTTGATTATGTGATACGTTGTGTGGTTGTATCTTGGAATATGGTTATGAATCGATGCAACTTTTTTAGACCTATTTAGTGTATTGATACGAGATCTTATTATGGGTCTCGATTTTTAGAGATTAGGTTCCAAAGTTTATAGGCTAACGTTGAAGAAAGGTTCTTCAGGTAGGTTTTGTTGTCGGGCTTATATGGATTGAGTTGACGTGGCATCACCTATGAGTATGTGTATGGTAAGTTTGTATAGTGGTTTTATGGCTTTTGAATGACTCTTGGCACGTTGAAGGACACACGAATCTTGAAGTGGGAGATAATGTAGTGACTTGATTGGTCGTTTCAATCATTGGCATTTCGTTTGGTGATTGAGGTCATTAATAGCTTCATATGATGTACTACGACCTGTGTTCATAGTTATTTCCGGTTTGGAAAGATTTTAGAGTGGTTTGGAATACTTAGATCCTAGTTGGAAGCTTAAGTTACAAAAGTTGACCAAGTTGACTTTTGCGTATTTGACCTCGGATCGAAGTTTTGATGGTTCTATTAGGTCTATGTGGTTATTCCTAGATCTATTTTGACTCAAATTGGCAAAAGTTGGAAGTTTAATGGCTTAGAGAGTTGATAGGTTTGATCCATGGTTAACTTTGTGGTTATCGATGCCCGTTTGGGATTTCGAGTCTTGAAATAGGTTAGTATGTTGTGCATAAATTAAGAGTCATTTTGAGTAGTTTAGGCATGTTCGAGGTATGCTTTGAAGTTGGAATTCATATATAGTTTATTAAGCTTTAATTGGTGTGCGATTCGTGGTTTTGATATTATTTGGTGTGATTTGAGGCCCCGAGTAGGTCCCTGTTATATTTTGGGATTGGATAGAATGATTGGACGGGGTCCTGGTGTAACTACCCAGCCAGTCATTATGAATACTTCAGACATATTTCCCCTATTTGATGCTTTTTATATATGTATTTGTGGTTACGTGACTTGCAAAGATGGTTGGTTTGGTTTCGGGGATGTTTTGGAGTGAATTGAAACACTTAGTCCCAAGGTTGAAATCTTATGTTGAAAGAGTTAATTGGAGTGTGACTTTTGTGTAGATTACTCGGGAATAGAGTTTTGATGGTTCCAATAGCTTCATATGGTGATTAGGACTTAGACGTATACCCTGATGAGGATTCGAAGTCTGTCGGTTGATTTGGTGCTTTTTGGCAAAAGTGAAAGGTTTGAATGTTTAATAGGTTTGACCGAGAGTTCACTTTGTTGATATGGGGTTCAGATTTTGGTTACAGGAGTTGGAGTAGGTCCATTGAGTTATTTAGGACTTGCATGAAAAATTTAAGGTCATTCTGAGGTGTTTAGTCATGTTCGGCGTAAGTTTTCAATTTTAAAAGTTAGATTAGTTTCTTAAGCATGAATTGAGGTGCAACTCATGGTTTTGATGTTGTTTTGTCTCATTTTATGCCTCAAGTAAGTCTGTGTTATGTTTTGGGATTAGACGGGGTCACGGGGGCCTTGAGTGTGTCCCACAAGTGTTTCAACCCATTTCTCCATGTTTTTGTATAGCTAATTTATGATGCCGGTTTTCTCCATCACAATTGCGAGAAGGCAGTTGCGATCGGGTAAAGTACTTTTGATAGTAGGCAAATTGGTCTTTGCGTTCATGTGTTTTTGTCCGAATTCGCGATGCTTTGGAGAAAAAATGACCTTCGTGATGCGTTCGTGTTGAAGGGATGGCTTTAATCTTTGCAGCCGAGAGGTTTTGATCGCGTTCGATAGTGTTAGGAGTGTGCTGCACCACGTTCGTGACCTTCTCGCATTTGGTCCATTATTTGTGTCGTGTGTGACTGTACTTCGCGACTAGGACATCGGTTTTGGGTGATTTTGGAGGGGATTTTATGATTTGTATTGGGGTAAGTATTTATTAGTCTAATTTGTTAATATTCCATGATTCCATCCTTGTTTATAGAATTTAATTGGTGAAATTAAGTGAAGAAATTGTGAATTTTGGAAAAAACCTTTCTAAATGAATTTTGATGATTGGAAGGTTTATTTATGGTTTTAATTGGATGAAATTGGTATGGTTGGAATCGTAATAGAATGTGGTTTCAGAATTTATGAGTTTTGACAGGTTCTAGGGTGCGGGTGTGGGGCTAACCTTTTGGGTTGACTTTTTGATTTTGATAAAGATCAAATGTTATTGTTTGAGGTTGTTTCCTACTGCATTGTTCGATTATCTAATGTTATTTGTGACAAGATTCGAGTCGATCGGAGGCCGATTCACATGGGAAGGACTTTTTGGAGTATTGAGTCCTGCATTATGAGGCAAGTAACATATCTAAACTTCGATTTGATAGTAAATATCCTCGAGATCTATGTTATATGAGATGTATTTGGGCCGCACGCGCTAGGTCACGAGTGTGTGTGCGTGCATTGTAGTATTCATGATTTGGAGTGCTTTTTGATTATTATAGGAGTTTTCTTGCTGTTATACTTCATTATATCCGTGATTTCTATATCTATTTTATTATTTGAGTTATGATTCAAGTTAGAAATCATGTCTAGGCTATGTGCTTATTTGTTTGAGACATGATAAGGCTATTCTTGTTGATTTTTTGCTATTTTCCTTAATTCTACACACATTCTCAGTCATGATTCTATATCCGTGTATGATATCTCCATCTTTGTATTTTCTTATTTTATTCCTCACATGTTGTTGATGCCTCATATGTGTAATACTATTGAGTTGAGTACTGTGCGAGGTAGTTAACTAAGACTTGAGCAGTTAATGACTAAGCTTGGGCCATAGAGCCGATTTGGTATTGATTTTTAGGTGACGTGTACGCTAGGGTCAAATGGGGCTAACTGTTATTGATTTGGGGAGACGCGTGCACTAGGACCCACTATCGGGCTATGTGATTTTTATTAGTGCTTAGGCCAAGGTCCAACCGTTTGGAGTTTGATATTTATAGTTAGCGCAACCATAGGGACATATACATATGCTTCATTGATGGGAATTTATGCCAGACACCCATACAATGCTGAGTGTAGTTGTGTGTGTTGGTGGGGGATGTTGTGCTAGGAATCATAAGCGTGCTGAGTGTGGTTATTCTTGATGCTTTCACTATGATGATATTGAGTTGACATGTATATTTGACATGTAGGCATATAGATGTACTTTCCTCATGCTAGCTGGTGAATTGAATGTTTTATCCATGTTGGCCTTTAGCTATTATACTTGGAATGCATGTCTAATTTCTTGTAATGTGAACCAGCTCAATATGATATCATTGAATTATTTAATTAGATTATTTCCTTTATATCCTAAGTTATTGTTGATTATTGATATTGGTCACTGACTATTTCTTCTAAGCTTGTCACTACTTTCAGTCAATATTAGATTTGTTAATTTTTAAGTATAAGAGGTTGGTTGCACTTATACTACATGATGCACTTCATGTGCAGATCCAGTTACTTTTGGATGTGGTGATTGCTAGAGTTGTGTTGGTACAAGCTTTTGGGTGAATATGAGGTAGCTTTTATGTCATTCTTATGCCTCGAGGTTCTCTTTCATTTATATTTGTTATTACTGTTCTATTGTTCAGACAATTGTATTGAGGAACTGGCGTTGTATTTTTATATTCAATGGTGCTCATATAATCTTAACACCGGATCATTGGGATGGTTGTAGTATCATTACTATTGTTTTCGTAGTTACTTCGTGATGTTTATATCGTTGAGTTTATTAAATTATGCTTTATTGAATTTATTGTTATTGTGGAACTATTGGCTTGCCTAGCAAGTGATGTTAGGTGTCGTCTCAGCTCCGGTGGTAGTTGGGTCATGACACTTGGGGGCCTCGGATGTGTTTCGAATGGGTATCGAACCTTTTCACTCATATTGGAGTTGTTTATGCTCTAGTGTGCTGGTGGTCATCATGATTGCGGGTGTGGTGTCACGACTACATAGTTGGTATGTGACTATCAGCCTTTTCTTCTTCGCGTTTGCACTGTGATGGTCGCGATTGTAGACTTGGGGGAGCTGACTCTTTGTGTTTGTAGTGGACTCTCGCGGTCGTAGTGTTTGATCAGGATGGGGAGGTCAAGTGTTTTATCCTTCACGTTCGAAGAAGGCCTCGCGTCAACGTAGGCTTGGGTGGATGATGCATCGCGCTCGCATTCTTGTGGGAATGTTTGCGTAGGGGCTTCTTGAGGCAGCTGATGATTTGTTTTTTGTGATTGTGAGTTGTGCGGTCAGACTGCTCACCTATCCGGGGGTGAAATTTTGTAGACAACTCAACCTGTATACCTAACTCCCACTTCATAGCTCTCCAGAAATGCGATGTGAACTGTATGCCTCGATTAGAGATAATAGACACCGACAACACTATGAAGAGTAATAATCTCACAAATATCGATATGAGCCAGTTTCTTTGAAGAATATGTAGCTTCCACCGAAATGAAATGCGCTGACTTGGTCAACCTATCCATAATGAACTACACTATGTCAAGTTTCTTAAAAGTCCGTGGGAGCCTAATAATGAAATCCATGGTAATACGATCCCACTTTCACTTAAGAATCTCAAGTCTCTGAAGCAAACCACCAGGCCTCTGATGCTAGTACTTCACCTTCTAGCACATCAAACACCGAGCTATGTACTCTTCTACATCTTTCTTCATCCTTCTCTGCCAATAATGCTACCTCAAATCCTGATACATCTTGGCAGAACCCAGATGAATGGAATACCGCAAAGTTTGGGCATCCTCAAGAATCAACTCATGCAACCTATCCATATTGGGCACACAAATCCAACTCTCTATCCGCAACACCCCATCATCTCTAATAGAAACCTCTTTGGCATCACCATGCTGCACCGTGTCCTTATAGACAAGCAAATGGGGGTCATCATAGTAACGCTCTCTGATTCACTCATACAAAGAAGAACGAGAAATTATGAAAGCAAGAACCAGCTACGCTTCGAAATATCTAACCTAATAAACTGGTTGGCCAAAGCCTAAACATATGATTCCACCAACTGGATTAGATACAAGGCCACCCATACTCACAACCTTTCTACTCAAGGCATCGGCCACCACATTGGCCTTTCGGGGATAGTACAAAATGGTGATATCATAGTCTTTTAACAAATCTAACCACCTCCGCTGCCTCAAATTTTTATCCTTTTGCTATAAGTGTTGTAGACTTTGATGATATGTGAATACCTAACACGACAAGTCGTAAAGTTGATACCTCCAAATCTTTTATGCATGAACAATAGCTACTAACTCTAAGTCATGAACTGGGTAGTTTTTCTTATGAAACTTCAGTTTCCAGACAAGTAGGCAATCACTCTACCATTTTGCATCAACTTGCGCCAAGCCCAATACATGAAGCATCATAACATACAGTGTAAGATCCTGAACCCGTAAACAACATCAACACTTGAGCTGTAGTCAAAGCAGTTTTGAGATTCTGAAAGCTCAACTCACACTCATCAAACCACTTGAATTGGGCACCTTTCTGTGTCAATCTAGTCAATAGGGTTGCGATAGTGAAAATCCCTCCACGAACCAGCAATAATAACCCACCAAACCCAGGAAGCTCCAAATCCCTATAGTTGAAGTAGGTCTAGGCTAGTTTTGAACTGCCTAATTCTTCTTAGGATCTATTTTAATGCCCTTAGAAGATAAAACGTGCATTAAATGGTAACCGAATCCAACCAAAGTTCACACTTTGAAGAATTGTCATATAACTGACTATCTCTAAAGGTCTGAAGTGAAACTGGAAGATGATATTCATGCTCCTCTCGACTACTGGAGTAAACCAAAATACCATCAATGAAGATAACAAAAGAATCCAAATAGAGCTTGTATACCTGGTTTATTCAATCCATAAATGTTGTTTGGGCATTTATCAAGCTAAATGACATCACTAGGAACCCACAGTGCCTATACCAAGTCCTAAAAGCTATATTAGGGACATTAGATACCCTAATTTCCAAACACTTTGGCACCCTGCAACTGATAAAAAATTCATCAATCCTTGACAACAGTTAATTATTCTTAATAATGACTTTGTTTAACCGCCGATAATCCATACACATCCTCATTGAATCATATATCTTCTCATAACCATCATTGGTGCACCCTAGGGCGAGACACTAGGTCTAATGAATCCCTTATCAAGCAGATCATGCAACTGCTGCTTTAGTTCAACTTAGCCGGGCCATACAATATGGTGGGATAGAAATGGAGAAAGTACCCGGAGGCAAGTCAACATAGAAGTCAATATCTCTACCAGTAACATCCCTGACAAATCTACAAGAAACAACTCGGGAAACGTATGTACAACTGGTACTGAATCCATTGAAGGAACTCTGCACTAGGATCAAAGATATAGGCCAAATATGCTAGACATTCCTTCTCAACAATATGCCGAGCCTTCACATAAGAAATAACACTGCTAGTTGAATGGCCAGGGGCCCCTCTCCACTCTAATCAAGGAAACCCCGACATGGCTAAAGTCACCATCTTGGCGTGATAGTCCAAAATAACATAATAAGGTGACATCCAATATATTACTAAAATAAAACCAAAGTCCAACATGTCAAGAAGTAGATAATCCACATTAGTCTCAAGGCTCCTAATAGAAACCACACATGAGCGGTAAAAACACGATCTACAAACATAGTATCCCCATAGGTCTGGAAATATATACTAGAGTAGCCAAAGATTCACGACGCATAACTAGATAGGATGCAAGATAGGAAGACATGTATAAATAGGTAGAGCCTATATCAAATAGAATTGAAGCATCTCTATGGAAAACTGGAACAATACCTATGAGGACGGTGTCAGATGACTCTGCCTCAGGTCTAGCTGAAAATGCAAAAATATAGGGCTAGGCCCCACCACTCTAACCTCTACCTTTTAAATAGCCTCTAGCTAGCTAGCCTCCACCTTTAGTAGCCTGACCTCCACCTCTAGGTGGCCGAGCAGGCGGTGGAGCAATCGATGCTGGATCAATGGCACGAGATCCCTACTGTAAGTCCTTGGCTACTATGATTACTGACTCTAGAACTAGCCCTATCAACCCGACTCTGGATTGGGGTGAACTAATAGAAGCTGAAGGTGTGCTATAAGCTGGTTGCTTAGGATGAGAGCCATAAGAACCACAACTTCCTGAAGAACAACGGGATGCTTGGACTGCTGACTGAATCGGCCTGGGAGGATAGCCTCTACCAAATGAACCTCTTACTCTAGATGAGACACCACTCAAATCACTGAAATGATGGGGCATTTTCTCAAATGCCTCCTCCCTACCCTGACAATGAAAATAACGATTCTTATAGAAAACTCTACGACCTGTTAAAAAGAAATATTATCCCTAGTATCCTTGGCCATCTGTATCTTGATAACATAAGTAAGTCCATTAATGAATCTTTTCACTCTCTCCCTATCATTAGGGAGTAAGTTGTAAGGCCCCAGAAATTTTACTAAGTAATTTAAGATTTCGAGGTTCCAAGGTAGGCTAATTATTTTATTTTGTGTGAAAATAGGATTATCAATATGATGGATATCAGTTGGATACTGTAATAAGTGTATAAGTCATATTATAAGTAATTTGGGGTCTAAGGAGAGGCCTAAGTCTAAGTCAAGTTGAAAAATTACATGATTGGAAAAAGTTTCAAATGAGTACACACAAGACCAAAATTTGGACAAGCATATCTACGATATATATATATATATATATATATATATATATATATATATATATATATATATATATGTATATATATATATATATATAAGATTTTATGTGATTAACAACCAATCAAATGAAAGATCTTTTATTCTAGTTTCTAATGCTTCAAAGCGTTCGTCATTTAGACACTGCCTTCAAAATGTTATGACCAAATTATCAAAATATAGCAAAATGCGATCCTACGGCCAATTGTTCGGCCGGAGAATGATTTTGCAAACCAAAAAACATGTTCGTGAACAGGAAAATAGTTGTAGACCTGCCCAGTGTAGACCACTTCTAGGCGCTAGTTTTGTTATCCATTCCACAACCTGCATACCCGTTATGTTGTCTATTCTGACTATAGACCATATTTTAGAGGCTTCATTTCCGTATTTTCATAACTCAACCCCATTTTGATAAATAGGGTTTGGGCCTTATTCTGGGGTGATTTTCTAAGGATTGTAGAAAGTCGTAAGAGAATTTTAGAGAGATAAGGAGGAGGCCTAACATTCTAATTATTCCATCTTGCATCAATATTCAAGAATCAAGAAACCAATCAAAATATCATTTTCTAAGAGGTAAGGTTCTATATGCTAGACTTTAATTTCGAGTTTGAGGTATAAGATGGGTGATTGAGGTCTAATTCTTAGGTGTAGTAGTATTACTTATACATTCATGTACAAATAAGGTTTGTGGGAAGATTGTTGAATAAAAATAAGCAAATATTAGGTTGGAGAATGAATGAAATCTTAGAGAAGAGCTTTGAAAACAATATGCATAACTAGCGTTTGATAAAATGCTCAATTGAGCTGAAAACAAGAATACTTTCCTAATTTGTGTTTGATTGTGTTATGTCTCAAAGAAGATTGGGATTGCTAGAATTTTTAGAATGTTGTAGTAAATTAAGGAAAGCTTAAACAAGGTATGTTGGCTAAACTTTCTCTCTCGGAATTGAATTCCATAATGTTTTCCGTAAATTCAAAGTATGTTTCCTTATTAAAATGATATGGCTGTGAACCTTATTTTAGATAAAAACTAGTAAACCAAATGGGTGATAAAAACTCGATATGTTTAAGACTCATAATTGATCCTATGTATACGTAAAGTCTTGATTGAAAATGTCTTGGATGATAATCTATAAAGATGCTCGAAAATGAAATAAGTGAATTGGGGATATAGGGTGGGGCCAACGTGCCAAGAATTTATGATATGAGCATGCCTAGTAGTATCAATGAGATGAGAAAAGGTGCTGAAGAACACGAAATGAGCCTCGACTCAACTATTAAAAAAAATGATTTTGAAGATAGAATTGCCTAAATGTTTTTGTACTCAATTCATGCCAATAAGTGGCTATTTACAACTAATTCTTTGCTTTATAGCTATATCCAGTGTGATTCGAAATCTTACATACTCATGTATTTACATTGTACATTGTCATTTCCATGAAGAAGTACTGCACGACTAAATGGTAAATTATTTGTCTATGATTTTGATGTGAGTTCCTATTCATTATTGGTATGACCCATTCCTTGGGAAGAAACGTTTTGTGTTTTAGGTTTCCTTTATGAATGTATTCGAGGTATATTGGCTAAGCCCCCTTCTTATTAGAATTGAATCCCCTGATGTGGTGTAATCAGTGTATGCCTCAACAAATCCCCATAGAATGGGCTATTCTGAAAGTGTTTATGTTGAAGAACACCTATTCAATAGTTATCCTAATTGTTTATCATGTCATTTTTCCCTTTGAAGATGTATTCAGAATGTGGAATGTGTATTAAAAATTGTCAAGATGAATTAAGGTGGTTATTCCAAAGTGTATGAAAAATCTCTGTGTGTTTAGGATTCCGAAATAGCTCATATATGTACTAATGCACGAAATTATAGGCCTTAGTGTTGTTGATGATAATAATAACGTTAAATGCAAAACGGGAAATGGGAATTGTGAAATTTGGCCAAGTACCAAAAATGACTTTATAAATGAAACCAATAGCGCCAATGTATTGAAAATATGGTAAATAAACTTGAAGTGAGATGATTGATTGAAAGGATGATGTCTCAAAAGAGATGGTCCAGCCGATCGAACCGTTATCGGACTCCATATCGTACACATGAAGCCAACTCTATTGGAAATTGTAATTGAAATTGCATATGTTGTTGATGTCTCTACCCGTTCAACTTTGTTCTCTTTCCTATTGTTGTTTAGATCTTCCATTTTATTTTTGTCTTTGTCCTTTCCTTTAATAGGACTAAGAGGAGGAGAGGGTGGAGGGCCCCTGGATCTTATGAAATAAGATGATGATGCCAGAGTGAATGAACTAACCTTTGCTGGTGGAATAATAAGAACAAAATAAAACAAAAGGTAATAATGACAGTGGGGATTATAAAAAGTATTGCAATATTTAAACACATAGTGCGGGAATGTAAAGCTTGTCCTAATTTGGGAACTTCTTTTGTGCCCGAGGTAGGCCTGGCGACAAATAGACTTGGAGAAAGTTTAATGCTAAATGCCTCATTTTATTGATTAAAATAGGCAAATCCTAAAACGACACTAAATAAACAAGAAATAAAAGTCACTAATGACCATTGGCCTTATTACATTCTTAAGGAGAAAAAGTAAATTCCTATCTATTTGCTCCCATAAGGACCTTCCCCAAATTCAACATCCTTGGCTCTGTCAAACAGCTTCCCTAATTCGCGAAGTCCCAGCAACAGGTGTGCTCTAGCTAGATGTCCACCTTTGGTCCCTTCAGCCTTTTGATAGTCTTCAACCCTTTTGAGAAATTTTCCCTCCAGTTATACTATGCCTCGCTCAAAGTATCCTAGCCTTTTGTTGGCACTAATATCCATGTCTTTCCATTCCTCAATCAGCTTCTTGTTGGGCTCTTGTATCTCGTACTGTTTACTTTCGCATTCACGGATCCTTTTGCGCAACTGGTTATACTTGACTTGTGCCTCGACCTTTTCATCTATAAATCTATGACCTCGAATGAACCCTGGCTAGCCCAAACCATCCCAATTGTCTTCCAACCAACTAGAACATAAAGGGGTTCAACTAACATGATATCTGTCTAGCTCGATAATGTGTTTCTCCACTACGATCTTGCACTACCACATATGCTGGGCTTGGCACTTCTAGGGACCATCATCATTTTGGAAGTAAGCTCGAAGATGGCTCATCTTGTTAACCTTGGGTATGACTTGCTTCCTACCTGCTTGCCTCAAAACTCGAAGAAAGACGTAAGGGTATGTTCCACTTAGACCAATTAGTATCATGAAAGGTGCATCTCTGGATCGGGTCATGAACTCTTCTACAGGAAACCACTCGAACATCCATTGAGCCTATTCTTCAGTCAGATTATCAAAGAGCTCAACCCATTCTCTAAATTTCCAAGCTGAGCTAACATGTCGGGGATGTAATTCATTCACTTTTGATGATGGAAAGCGATGTGGTCATCCCAGGCCCATCGCTAAATTTCTTGTCGGTATTCGCCCTTTAGGAGATTTTCCATGAGCCAAAGTTTAAGTAGTTTATTGCAGGCTTCGAAGTGTTTTGCGCCTCGTTGACACTTCTCTAAGGCTAGGTTGATTATGGGTACAACGCTGAATGTCTGCCCACTAATTCCCTCCATTAGGGTCTTGGTTACCATAGCTAGCCTAGTACGGATTCTCCCTTTATTCATTAGAAACACGATCAGACCTAGGAAGCCAAACGTGAAGACGAAATCGTACGATGGATATGTCCCACGGACGTGATGGCCAACTCATCATGCTAGGTACGATATGATTTGCTATGATTGTAACTTTCATAAAGGTAGTAAAAAGGATTCCTTTAAGTAAACCAATTCTGGTTCTTCTTCAAACCCATCATTTTTAGGAAACTTTTGCCTGTGTGGTTCTTGGGCATTAGAAAACCCAGGGATTCCCACACTAGATCGGCTAGTCCTCATATCTCCTCTGGCAAAGGTGTCATCTCGATGTTCCTAAAGAGGAACATGGCCCTTTCACATACCCAAAATAAGGTAGCAGCTTTTATTATCATGTTGTTAGGCTGGATCTCCAGGAAGGATAGTAGATTGCCCAGATAACTTTTGATGAGAGTTTTGTCACTAGAATGTAAATCATCCCACCAACTTAGCAATCTTTGGTGGATATTGGAGACCATGTTGAATCCGGGGACTTCGTGCCTCATATTTCTACAAGGATAAAAAGGTTTGGCCCTTACCCCCACCAAACTCAACTATTTAACATCAGTAATAAGCATGAAGCATTTAGTTCTCCAAATAAATGAACAGAACGTGATGATGTCCATTTGGATTTAGGGAAATCCAGTGGACTTTTGTCCTAGGCTATCTTAAAGGATCATTACGTGGATAACATAACTGACCCGGCTAGGTTTGACCAAGATTCATGCGCAATTTAAACAGAGTAAGGTTTCTATTGGGTTTTAGATTGGTACCCTTGAGTGGACAACTCAATGGGGAAGGCACGGAGGTGTCAACTGCAACGCTGATCGACTAGTTTTACCGCAAATAAACTTTTTTGAATTTAGGGGGTTAGTAATATAGGAAGGGCGCAACCACTCATCAAGCGTTGCGATTGTATTTGTTTGGAATGAGTGCAATATGATTTTGAGCATGATTATGCAATAATTAAAGCATGTTGACATGTATTTTCACGTTAAAAAAGCGATAAATACAACAATTTTGTAATTTAAAGCTGTTATAAAGGAAGGAAACACAAAGATATGTCAGTTTTTCTTTTGAAAAAGAAATTAATCGCTAAAGGAATTAAACAAATAATTGCACATGGGGGGTGGAAGGTACAACAAAAATGGTATGAAATGGTAAAATCCTAGATATCCCAAGTAGTATCAACATGCTGTCACGTCCCCTTTTTCTCCTGAAACTGAGTTTTTGACATTTTGGTTGGGAAATCTCTTTCCTTTTAGAAAGGGGGTTTTGCATTTTTTGAAGGCTCTTCACCTAACGATTTAAGCTGTGTTGTGGCAGCTACAGGGTTCATTTATATAAGTTTAGTAACCAGAGAGAGGGCAAGGGCTTGAAATTATCCTAAGGGGAAGGTGTTCGGCACCCCCTCAATATCCATTAGTGTGGTTCCCGACCAAACAGATTTTTGTGAATTCGTACAATTAGCAAAGAAACAAGTATAGCTAAAATAGTAGGAGAATTGAGTTTAAATACACAAGTGTTTGAAAAACAATTAGTGAAAAAGCAAGCTTTTGAAAAGAATTACAATCTAAGCATATTCGTGAATGAAAGAGGGGTGTCTTAAGTCTGTTTATAATATGGATCACATCAATGCAATACCCAATATGACACTCCTCAAACAGGGTCTACACATGGTATTAATTCACCAACCATCATGTCCATATCAACCCTTTCCCGCTCCGTGAAGGAAATTAAAGTGAAGGTTTGTCTTGACCCCTATTGCATGATGTTACCCGTCCCTTTCTATCAGTCCTGAAGAAATTTAAGACTCATATCCTATAGGGGGAAGGGTTCTAGAAAGACCCTAAGGTTTAAAGTAAAATACTAAGACGATAATAAACAGATATGACTTAAATAAAAGGGGAAAATAGAAGATAAATATAAGGCTCAGATATACCTCCACACATAGTACACATAAACAGCATAACTCATGCAAAATTACGGTCTAAATTTAGATCCTCTGCATGGTATCTAAGTGATAACAACAAAATCATATTTATTACATGATTTAGAGAAGAAGTCGGAATCAGGCTTGCCTACTGATTTTAACACGTTGACAATTAAATATTAAAACAAAGACGGTTCTGGTTTTATTTTAAAATTGATTGCCTTAGGCTTGCCTAGGCGTAAAATAATATGCAGTAGTTACCACAATTATTGAAAAAAGGCTGTTTGGCAGTTATTTTACATTAAGCATGTTGTTCTAAATGTTGCAAAGACATGCATGGATTCTGACCAATTTCACTTAAACAAGATAATCAAACATACGATTGTTTTGTGTCCTTTTCATCAGTAGTTTAACTAGGTGTGACTGAGCGAGTGTAAACAAGATCCTAAAATAGTGTATCCAATATGCACACATGAAAAAATGCAGAATTATTGCAGAGTTCCTAAAGCATGATTTCAGAATGCATGAAGAGTTACAACATGATTTCAAGATGTGCAGGAGCAACAATTTTATCTTGATGATATTACTTAGCCTAAAGTGGGATTTCTAAGTCGTAAACTGATGCCAAATGAGATGCTGAAACAGTAAACCTAATAACAGGTATCTAATGCATGACACGCTTTGAATGGGTTGATCTTACACATGGATTCTAATGCACACATAGGAAGTGTAAACCTAAGACATGGTTTCTACCCATTGATGTTAATATCATGTGTAACTACCCTCCCGTTTTCACTAGCCAGCTCCAATACTTGTTTACAACAGATTATTATCGACCAATACTGAAATGGAATACATAAGAAAAGTAAAAATTACACAATAGAGAGCCTGAAACAGGCCCAAACTTTCAGCACCTGATTAGGACTTTCCCCCCGAGTTATGTAATAAATCACCTCAAGTTCCAAGATTGTTCCATCGCATTTCTCATATCTGGGTGTGTCAGAGTTCTCTAAGGACCTCAAGGGATCTCAGACAGTGCTCACACCCTGATTTCATAGCCTGAAACAGCCCCAAAATTTCAGCACTTGATTAGGACTTTCTCGCCGAGTTATATAATAAATCACCTCAAGTTCCAAGATTGTTCCATAGTCTTTCTCATATCTGGGTGTGTCAAAGTTCTCTAAGGACCTCAAGGGATCTCAGCCAGTTCTCACACTCATATTTCATAGCCAAGACAGAGTAAGTGAAGTGTGGAAAGGCCAACTTTTATGTGTCCAAGTTTAGAGGGAGCCCAAGGGTCCCAAGGCAAGGCTCACACAAAAAGGACAGAACGTAGTGGTCTAAGAGTATATGCGAGAGTGCTTTAAAGAGACTTAAAAGAGCTGAGTTGGAAACAGTTTTGACAATGATTCGTTTGAAATAAGTTTTGGAAAGTAATAGAAGAGTTTGCCTTTGCGATCGGACCAATCGGACCAATTTCTATGTTTAGGAGTTGCAGAAATTATAGCAGTTATAGAAATGAATTTTTGGCCTTTGCGATCGTGTGAGGTCCCTCGCGATCACGTAGAAGGAATATGGGCTGGTCTAAGTTTGGCCTTCGCATTTGCGTTTGAGGTCCCGGTTCGCAATGTGCCTTGAGTTTGTGCTTCACGTTCGCGTATAAGTAATTGGGGTTCCAGTGTTTTGCTCTTCGCGTTCGCACATTGTGGTCGTGTTCGTGTAGCTTGTGGATTTAAAGCATCGCGTTCGCAGCAACATCATCGGATTCGCATTGTGTTAATTTGAGAGGTGGAAATTTAGTGCTTCGTGATCGCGATACATGGGTCGCAATCGCAATGAAGTAATGGTCAGTGCTGGGCTCATCCGCAATTTTGGGTAGTTTTTCCTCCATGGTTAACCATTTTGAGAGCTTCTTCGTGGAGATTAAAGAGGGATTCGAGGGGAATCAATTGGAGATAAGATTTTTGAACTTAAATCTCGTTTTTTGTGAAATCCATCTAGAAGTTCATGGAAAGTAAGCCTAAAATTGAAGAACTAGGGCTTGGAAAATTTGATTTTCATATTGGGATTTGAAGGACCATTTGAGGTTGGATTTGAGAAATTTTGATATATATGAACTCATGGGAGGATAAGGAACCCGTTGATGTGAGAATCTCTGAGTTTCGAGAAGTGGGCCTAGGGCTCGAGTTTTGATAATTTTAGGAATTGTGCCTATTATTGATTGTTTTTGCTTGGGCTTTGTTCCCTTAGCATGTTCTAATGTATTCGCTTTGATTTTGGATAGATTCGATGCACATGGAGGCATATTTGAGGGGCAAAGGCATCGCGAGCTAGAGGTTTTTGCCAGTTTGAGGTGAGTGATGATTGTAAATGATATTCTGAGGGTTTGAGAACCTGGATTACAAATTGTACTGCTATATTGAGGTGACTTGCATGCCGGATAGCGAGCGTGGGGTAGAGCACCATTGAGTATTGTGACTTGGTCCGTCCCGATCGACAATTTTATCGTGTATTTGACTGAAACTTTCTTGTTATCATCATGATTTGGACAGATTGCCATATTTGGGCTTCGTGCCAACTATTTGAACCTTTCGGGAATTATTACCACTATTTCCTCACTATGTTGAATTATTGCTTGAACTTAGTCATGCACATTCCATTGTTTTATAGCTCAGTCACTATACTCAGTTTTGAGACTTAAACGATATTTCTGAATGATATTTTGGGCTAAGAACTACTATTTTACAAATTCCCAAGGGGCTTGTGATGATTTTTATCTGACTGAGTTAGGTTGAGGGACTATGTTTTGAGGACACTATGGGATCAGGCAACGTCCTGCAACAATGTTATATTGGTATTGATATGAGATCAAGGGCCTGGATGTGATGCCACGAGATGGCTTGTGTTTGCACTTGAGCCGTAAGGGGCCCCTCCCAGAGTTTGCACACCCCCCGTGAGCATCGTCAACAAAATATATGGATGGGGCTGCACGCTGGTACGATGTATGGATGAGGCTTCACGCTGCAACAATGTATGGATCGGACTGCACACCGCAACGATATATGGGTCGGGCTGCATGCGACATCAGTTACTTTATGATAGTGATCTATGTGTTTACTTGCTTTATTTGTCTGCCATTATCTCTTGTCTGTGTTTCTTCACGTGATATCTACCCGATTGTCTGGCATTATTTATTAAGTGAGTGCTTGAGGGGCAAATTTCTATGCTTATCTGCACTATTTGTTTGCATTCATTTGCATAACTGTTGAAAAATCCATTTTCAAAGGAGTCTTAAATTGAGCGAAGGAGTTTTCTAATATTTTACAGTTTCCTTATTTCTCTGAAAAAGTTTTACACTACTCTGTACATCATGATTGTTTTCCCTATGTGATTTCTTGCTGCTCAGTTATTATTGACCTTTATTACTCACTCAATTTGCGTACTCACTTTACTCCCTGCACCTCATATGCAAATGCAGGTATTTGTTCACCCGGTATCGGGTTTTGAGCTGATCGGAGGCTAAGTTATCGGAGTTTAGCAAGGTGACTACTTGCGTTCGCAGACCCGCATATCTTCCTCTTGTTTATCAGTGCTAATTTAAATTTTTCAGGCCTTGTATTTTTATTTATATTCTAATAGCTGCTCATGACATGTGACATTCCGGTTTGGGCTGTGTTTTTGTTGCATTCCGCACTTAATAAAGAGAGCTTTTCTAAGACTGTGATTATTTAATTATGCAAAAAAATTTTTGTTAACATTTATTTATTCTGAAGAGGAAAAATAGGTTGGTTGGCTAGGCTTGTCTTCATGAAAGGCGCCGTCACGACCGAATCGGGGTTTGGGTCGTGAAGAGATGGTATCAGAGTCTAGGTTACTAGGTCTCACGAGTCATGAGTAGGTTTAGTAGAGTCTCACAGATCGGTACAGAGACGTCTATATTTATCCTCGAAAAGTTGTAGAACCTTTAGGAAAACATCACATTCTTGAATTCTCATTATGCGTCCTTGATTCAGCTTGAAAGGTAATTCTTGAATTTCTTCCACACATTCGTATGCGCGTATGAGCGCTTGGTATCAGATGTGCCTAGATGGCTTGTGATTACCTGATCGAGGGGATAAATGTGATCTCTGTGAGTTTGTGTTGGGCCTTTCTTGAGGACTTAAGGCCGAATCTTTGACTATGGCTTCAGTACAGAGGAGCTGATTGTGTGAACAAGTATTTTTGAACTTATATGTTCGGTAGTGTCCCTGTTAGTGGAAATGACGGTTGTGGCTATGTGATGAGTACGTTATTACTAGAGGCATATCCATATGATTTGGAAGTGACATGAAGGGTCTGCTGAATGATGAAAGAAGTAGTAGATGCTTGAAGTCCATCTTGATTCGAGTTATAGCCAGAGTTATGGGCGTGTGAAGAATATCTCCATGTTCCAATTAGGAGTGAAGTAAATTTCATGTTGCGGTATGAGTCAAGACTCGGGAAGATCAAGTGGCTGCGTAATGCTTGTGATGGTGGACGGGATACAGAAATGTTAACTGAAGGCAAAGCAAATGGGTTATCTCCTGCGAAGAGTTCAGGGGTTGTGTGGCCCTTATGTGATTGTTAGAAGATCTCATGTGCTAGTGAAGTGTGAGCGTTAAGAATTTGGAATTTGTGTCGCTTAAAAGAGTGGGCTTAGCTTTTGAAAGAATGAGTGCAAGATTTGCTGAAGATCTAAAGTACTAGATGACTTGTGTTTCACCAGCTTACAAAGGATTCGAGTTAATCACACTATGATATTATGGCATCAATATAGTATGTGTGTTATGAGCTATCAAGTGTTTTGATCTGTGGCTCCTAGCCAAGTGGGGGAGTCTGCTGTGAGTAGTTTCTTGCACGGTTAGGTGCTATATTTGTCCCTGTTCTAGGTGTGCAGGAGAATCAGTTATGGCTCGTAAAAATCAAGATCGAGGATGGTTCGAGTAAGGGAAACTTTTTGGCAAAGGTTATATTATGCTTCTTAAGGTAAAGGAATCACAGGATGTCTTAAGTTGTCGTTGGTAAAGAATTCTTAGTGCATAGAGCAGGAAGTTGCTTGGTTGTATTGGGATGAGTATTTCATTCTGTAATGCCGGAGTGCCAATGAGGCACGGGTGGTTCTGTTCGTTAGGCCAGGTAAATTGCAGTTGATTAAGAGTGGATGAATCTCGAGAATGGTTCTAATGTGTTCAAGATTCTACATGTAACAATCAGGTGTCTTAAAGTTGTATACGTGGTTAGAAACTGAGTTTTTATTCGAAGAGGTTGAGACTTGTGGTATTTCTATGTTAATTATGGGATTCTATGTATTAGTATCAGGAAAGTAAAGGTAACAGATTTAGATTCGCAGGAAGTTCTTCAGAGTAAGGTGTTATGGAATGTGGTATTTCTGAGAATGTTTAAGAAAGTATTTATCGACGTATGAGCCTTAGATAGTGTGGTTTTATGCTCGGAGTCGTGTGGTAAGTCTGAGTTGAGGATTGTGGTGCTACAAAAAAAATTTAATATCAAGTTGAAGATGAATCAGAAGGAAACTTAGATAGATGCGGTAATGTGGTAATAGACCAGACCAATATGGTAAGGATATGATTGTTCCTTGTGTGTGTTCGAGGTAATGAGTTCTTACAGGTATTTTGCGGCAAGGCTCGTAGGTTTTGATGGCTTGCTTAGCTTGGACGAGTTAGAAGGATTCAGTCCTGGTAGGTCTGATTTGTACAATGGGAACTCAGAGAGGTCTTGATGGTTCTTACCATGGTTTGGATATGTATATCTTCTATGGGCATTCGGAGCATGGGATGCATAGTGATTTTTCTTATAGATGGGACAAATGGAAGGTTCCGGACTAGTTGAGTACGTAGACATCTGTTGATTAGAAGGGATATGAAGTTCTTATGTTATCCTAGGATGGTATGGTATATGCGGGTTGTTGTGGAGGATCGAGATTTGCGTGTGTGAGGTTTTAGTTCAGTTCTGAAAGAAAGTTCATAAAACTCTTAGGCAGCGGGTAGCCTTAGATAATTAAGGAAATGGTATTGTTAATTGGAAGTGATTTGATGAGAGTGTATGGTTCAGAAAAGGGGTAATGTGATAAAGTTGATGGCACTTTGGTAGTATTGCGGCACTTTTAGGCTGGATCGATTGCTGATATTTGAGTTTCCTTGGTGGCATAGAAGAATTTTTGAGTATCTCGTGAAATGACAGGGTATTAGAGGTGTGGCATGTATTCGAACGATAGAACTAGGATCGGATATGGTGATTCATGTGCCATGTGGATTGGAGATGGAAGTTCTTATATTTAGGCTATGTTGTGGTTGTGGACTGTGTGTCGGTATTGCTTACTGACTATCGGGATTTGGAAGGCCCGATTGGTTATTTTATTGCTTGGTATGTTACATATTGGATATGTTATTGGGGTTAGACTGGTTGTCTCCGTGTTGGATTATTGTGGACTATTGCGCTACGGGCTATGCTGGAAATTCCACCGGTTGAGTGGCGATGTGCATTGGAGTATATCTTGGTAGAGTGCTTTTATATTTTGAAGAGCCAGTGGATGGATAGGAAGGATTGTCTTTCTTACTTGGGATCTTGTGATGAGTGTCAGTGCTGAGGCTCCTTATATTGATTCACTCCCGGTGTTTAGGGACTTTTCAGATGTGTTTCTTATGGCTGGGCACTTCGCTGGACGAGGTTGTGGATTTTGATTTTTATTTGGTGTCGGGCACCGTTGGTATAGCACCAACAGAAGTTATAGTAGTGGAAGGTATAACTTCAGGATTTCCTTGATAAAGAGATCATTATTAGGCCAATATGGATGCGTGTTCTTGCTTGAGTCGGCTTGGTTGGCCTCAAATTGTATTGTTGAGGGATAGGTTGATTCGACCATTATTGAGCTTACTAGTGATCTGGGAGATCTATGAGTGGCATTTCTGTGTTGCGAGACGTTATTATTTGTTCGTTATGGGCCCGTATGCCGTGGTTCTATTGGGGTTCATAGTGGAAGTCAAGGGGTAAGAGTGTTAGGTGTTGCTCGCTAAATGGCGTATCAGTTATGTGCTATCAGATTTGCGTGGTATATGTTACTTTTTTCATCGAGGGTGTAATTATTTTCTTTGATTTCAGACATCAATTTGTGTGTGGTTGTCAATTTCGAGCATAGTGACTTGAGGTGTTTCATGTGGAATAGTGTTTGGATAGGATCACGCATTTGCGGCAAAGCTATGTGGAGATATGAACTTGCGGGTTAGATTCATGTGTTCTATTTCAATGATGCAAAAAAGGTTCTTAGCCGTGTGTTGTTATGATACTGGTGAGCTTGAGGTACAACTCTTTTGTTTGATTCAATTTCATGAGGTGAGTATGTTTGGATTGTTGCTTATTGGTGCGCGGACTGCGCAAGTTGTGGCTTTATCCTATCTTGGTGTGTCATGTCACTAGAGTAATTATGTTGGATTAGATGAGGTTGTTGGGGTCTGTAATGAATACAAATGGGTTCTATTTTAGCATGTTTGATGGATAAATATCGAGTTTAAGTTCAAAAATTTGCTATGGTCCTTGCCAAAGGAGAAGTAACCTTTTGGATGGTTGATCTGAGAAATGGTTATGGTTTATTGCGTGTTTTATTTATCATTAGCTTTATATGGAAGTGTGGAATTATATTTAGTTGATAAGAGGTCTTCTACCAGTATTCGGGTGTTGTGTCCAGCTGTTGTGAATGGAAGTTATCACTACATGTGTTTGAGTTGCGTGGTATATCAGATATTGCACTTGAAGTTGCAGGAAGAGGTTATTACAGCTAGTTAGGGCCTATTCAGGGCATAGATGTGAGGTTTTAATCGTATTGATGGTTCAGAAGTGAAAATATGGTTATATGATTTATGGGCTAGACTGGATTGTTTAATTTCAGTTAAAATGTGTTATCAGCATTATATGAGATAGGGTGTCATGGGATCACCGTCAGGTATATGCATGGTAAGGTTATTCAACGATTGGTTGGATTTTACAATAACTCTAGGTGCGATAAAGGATGAACGTGTTTTTAAGTAGGGGAGGATGTAACGACCCAACCAATCGTTTTGAGCTTTTACACTTTGATCGTCGGTTCTCAGGCACGACTTGCCCCGTGTAATATATTATGACTGTTATAGATCGTTGTTTTTGGTTTCGGAAAAATCAGAATGAATTTGAAAGAACAGTTTCAGTTGAAAGCTCTGAATTTGAAAGGGTTTGGCCAAGAGTTGACTAATTGGTATATGAGCTCAAATCGGAATTAATATGATTTGGTTAGCTTCGTTTGGTGATTTAAGACTTAGGAGCGTGATTAGAGTATGTCTTGGAGGTCCGGAGTAGAATTTTGCTTGAATTGGCGAGGTTGAGATTTTGGCGATTTACGGTTGGTAGGTGAGATTTTGATTCGCGAGTAGAATTCCAAGTGTTGTAGTACCTTAGTTATGTCATTTTGGTTGCGTGTGCAAAATGTTAGGTCATTCGGACGTTGTTTAGTCGGATTTTTTATCGAAGTCTATTTCAGAATTTTTCTATCTGACTGAGTGAGGCGAGGTCCTATATTGTGAGAATACTATGTGATCGGGCTACGCGCTGCAGCAGTGTTATACTGGTACCGATATTTGGCCGAGGGCCTAGATTTGATGCCACGAGATGTCGTGATATTTGCGCTTGGGTCGTAAGGGGCCCCTCCCGGAGTTTGCACACCCCTAGTGAGCACTGTCTACGAAATATATGGATCGGGCTGTATGCCGCATCGATGTATGGATCGGGCTGCACGCTGCGGCGATATATGGATCGGGCTGCACGCCGCAGCAGTTACTATATGATACTGATCTATGTGTTTGCTTGCTTCATTTGTCTGCCATTATCTGTTGTTTGTGTTTCGTCACGTGGTATCTACCCGATTGCCTAGCATTATCTTTTGAGTGAGTGTTGTGCCCGAAGGCCGGATTTCTATGCTTATCTGCACTATTTCTTTTGCATTCATTTGCGTAACTATTGAAAATCCATTTTAAAGGAGTCTTAAATTAACCTAAGGTGTTTTCTAAAATTTCACTATTTCTGTTTTTTCTCAAAAAGTTTTACACTGCTCTGTACAACATGATTGTTTGCCTTATGTGATTTTCTACTGCTCAGTTATTATTTACCTTTATTACTCACTTAGTTGGAATACTCACTTTACTCCTTGCACCTCGTGTGCTGATGCAGGTATTTGTTCACCGATAGCGGGTTTTGAGTTGATTGGAGGCTAAGTTATCGGAGTTTAGCAAGGTGACTGCCAGCGTTCGCAGCACCGCATTTCTTTCTTTTGTTTATTAGTCTTATTTTAAATATCTCAGGCCTTGTAGTTGTATTTACACTCTAATAGATGCTCGTGACTTGTGACACTCCGGTTTGGGTTGTATTTGAGTTGTATTTCGCACTTAATAAAGAGATCTTTATGTAGACTGTGATTATTTAATTACGCTAAAAATATTTGTTAATATTTAACTATTTTGAATAGGCGAAATGGGTTGGTCGGCTAGCCTTGTCTTTACTAGAGGCGCTATCACGATTGAATCGGGATTTAGGTCGTGAAAATGTATAAGAGAGAGTTTAGGACAATGTCATTGTTGTATGTAATGAAAAGAGAAGAGGGTGTATATAATAGTCTGAAAGTCAAGTCAATTAGGCAAGATGCAATTGTAGAACTACAAAATCAATTAAGAATCAAAAATCAACCAAGTCTCCCTTAATTAAGGGAGTACTTTAACAATGGTAGAAAGCATGTGACAAATAAGGAAGAGGATCATATGATACTGGAGTATAATACATAAGAAAATAAGCATAGTACAGAGCATGTAATAGAGGCTAGGTTTGACAAATTCTAATTAACGAAAATGTCTAGATATCAATTTGACAGCATAATCAACCATAAAATAAGGCAAGAAAATATTTAGAGGTTGAAAATTAGTGGGGAATAGGGTATACCAATCACAAAGAATTAGGGATTCTATTAAAAGGTAACATTGACCAAGGGAAAGTATCATAGCTGAACGGAGCAAATATGACATAAATACGAGTAGGGTAAAAGAATTACTAAAATCTGGGATTTAGAGTAAAGGATGGTACTGATGAGAGGAAATAACTACACATTTTCTTGGAATAAACACATTATACTCAACTTCAAAAACCCTAACAAGTAGACATAGGATAAAGGTCACAGGATCACAGAATGTTCATGAGAAACATATAGACTAGGTTATCATATTATCAAAAACACACTTAGAAACCCAGGATTAGAGCTAGGAATTTAGGGGTTTTCACATAATGAATCGGATAAACAAAAAACTTAAATAAACCGTTTAAACATAGTAAAAATCATAGATTAATACCAACAATTAGAAGGAAAAGCCTTTTAGAAGGAGGTTACGAACCCTATTTGAAGACGAAGAGTCATTTTGAGAAAATCGGCAAACCTTTAAGGGAAAATATCAAGATAACTCTTGATATACCCAGATCTAAGACATATCTAAGAGAAAATTGGAAAATCTCAAGAGTTAGAGTTTCAGAGAACCCAGAGAAGATGAGAAAACCTTAAAATGTTACCGGTTTTAGCCAGAAAAGTCATAGCCCTTTTTGAATCCCTACACTATAATCATTGACATTATGGAATTGATCGTTTTCAAAGTATACTAAAGATGTTTTAACAAAGAGAACTTCTAATATAATATGTGATCTCATATTAACAAATTAATAAGCTATAACCTAAACTTTGATATTGCATCTAAGGAAAGGGACAGATGTACTCATCATTCAGAGTACATGTATAAGCATCGAGTTGCTACTTTCTCACAGAATAAATCGTAAACATCAAATAATTATGAACTGACCCACTGCAAAAGTACTAAATCTAAATAAATTAAAGTTATAGGCTAAGTACAGTCCAACATTATTACACATTTATACATATTACAACACCAGAAATGCTACTGAAATATAATAACATTCATAATATGATATCGATGCATGAAAATAATATTGTCTTCATTATTAGTTATGATCTCGGACGTGTACAACTATTACTTCACAGATTTTGAGTGATTATTAGTACCTGGAATTTAAGCAGAAAAGAAGAACCTGTGAGCAAGTTAAGCGAGTAGCAAGCAAGCACAGGAGCCAAATAGCCAGTTAACCAAGGAATTCAGGAAATTTGAGGAGAAAATAATAAAAGAACAGATTTCTCTAACACCTCTAAAACCCACATGCATCAATCCATCCTCCACTTATAATGAATAGAACTTCGATTATTAAAGAAGACTCAAACAGAAGAACAAAATTGGAATGAATTTCAGCTGAATGTTATATGAAAGTGTCTCTTAATGTATATCTATATCTGAAAAATTGCTCTCCACCTCTAACAAAAAATAAATCTTCAAAACCTTCTCAAAATCTCTAAAATATTTCCCATTGAAAATGATCAGATGTCCCATTTATAACAAAAACCTTTAGGGCAGCAAAATCTTTTGGTTTTCCTTTTAGTCCTTTACCCATTTTCAGGTTTGCCTAAATGATCCTTGATTTTCTAACTTATGCCTCACGTTTTGGGGCAGAAATTGTACTTGGACCCCTCACTAGAATGTTCCAGGAGTTTTCTACAAGACTCCATATATTCAAATACCCTTAATACCCCTGTCCTCTTTCTTAGTTACTAGCCTAAGTGTTTTAAACCCTGGTTCCTATCTATTGGGTCAGAAACTAACACTAGTTAACTACTTCAAGTTATAAACCTAGATTGTTATTGGCAAATAAGATCAAATTCTGAATTGCTATTCATGGCCAACTTTTAATTGCAGGTTTATACCAAATTATGCAGAACAAATGACCAAGGGTCAGGATTTAATCAATTGCAGCACACACATTCAGGCAAATATCACACTTATGAAACTAAATTTCTCAGAAACATATACCAAGCTAAGCAACATAAATTTCAGACATACAAGACACTAATTAATATTAAAACCCAATATGACCAATTCTGAGCTCAACATAATAATCCAAACAAGTCAACAATAATAGGCTATGACTTCAAATGTTAAACAAATTATTCAGAAGCAGGTAACAAAGACAAGCCAAGAAACAAATACTCAAAATAGTTCCAATGATGAGCAGATAAAAACTTAAAGTAAATAATGGAGATTAAAAGAAACCTGGAAAAGGACGAGAATATAACTATAAATGGAAACACCTACTCAGAATTTCAAAAATGAACAGATAGAAAATATAGTATACTTAAAAAATAAAAATAGAGAAGATCAAAACAAAAGAGAACAAGAATGAGCATATAACAACTATTCAGAATTTTTCAAAGATGAACAACTGAAAAATCAGGAAGATAAAAAGCACTTAGAAAAGAAAAGAAGGATGAACATGTAACTCTTAATGAAATCAAATATTCTTAATATCTTAAAGATTAAAAGATAGAAAACAAATGAACTTAATCAAATAAAAATCAAAGAAGATAAAAGCAATTAGAACAAGAAAACACACAAAATCAAGCATTAATAGCAATTAAAATACACGGAACTTAGCTTTTCTTTTCAGTGTTATAACCCTAAAATTAGGCTCTTCCAATCTCACAGTTCTTTGACTTCTTATGAGAGGTCTTCTGCTCTTCTGAGGCCTTTGCCTTACTATTGGATAAGGGGAGAGGGTTCCAGGCGAGGGTCGATTGGTTTTCAGACAGGGTGGGGTTTCAAATTAAATTTTTTGTCATGTCTAGTTGTTTTTGAGGGTCGTGGGTGGCAGGGTTGTGGATGGGGACATGAGATGGTCACCAGGGACCAGTTTGAGGGGGTTCTGGTGAGTTTAGGGTTTGAGACAAATCTTCGATTTGATATTCGAACAGGTCCGTTAGGATTCGAAGGACGGGATTTAGATGGTTGGAAAGAGGGGGAAGAGGCGGTTTAAGGGTGTTATTTTGGGCCGATTTGGAGTTGGTGTCACCGGAGACGGTGGAGCCGATGACCCTTTTGTCGAATATTCGACGACCTGGGTTAAAAGGAGGGGGTTGAGAAGATGTTGTGGTGTAAATTTGGGGCCATTTGGTGGCTAGCCACCTCCGTGAGGCAATTTCTGGCAGCGCTGTTGCGGGGGTTGAGGGCAAATATATAGTAGTTTCGGGGTGGCATTACAACAGCGTGGTTAGATACGAGGAAGAAGGCTTTGGTCTATGAATATACACGAGCATTTGGACATATATATGGGACTTGGGGAAGGGGCTTCGGGACCGTTGGATTGGTTGTGATCAACGGTTGAGATGGATTGCCCCAAAACGATGTCGTTTTGGGGCGTCTCTTACACGAACCGGATTAGTGACAGGTTTTGGGTAATTTTAGAAGGGTTCAAGTTTTGGGCCACCCAGGATTTGCCCAATGGTGGCCAGCCTGGGTTAAATATTTAAAAACCTATATTTTTTGTTTCTTATATTTTTCTTCTTTATTTATTTCCTAATTTGATATATATTTTTTTCAAAAAATTCTTAATTAAACAAAAAATTTTATGACAATTAATCATAAAACTAATTTTATCAAACTAATAACTTCCTAATATGAAAAACAAAAAATTAATCCAAAATGCAAAAAATGACAATTAATCATAAAATGCCAATCAATGAAGATTAACAATAAAATACCAAAATAAACTACCTAATTTTTGTGATTTTATATTTTGCAAAATAAACCTTAACTACCAATTAATCTTAACAAAAACATGTGAAATTAAATCCTAAATTCTTATGTAATTTTATATTTTTCATTATTTGTCATGCATGCATCTCAATCTAGGGGATTCCCTTTCCGGAGAGGTGGAATACCTGACGTAAGCAATTTTTCCCTTAGCCGCTTTTCAACTATTCTTCCTTTTGAAATACTGATCTCTTTGTGCTTCTTGTAGCCGTCGCTTGGTACCTGGAGGCAGTTCTAGATTTGTCGGGATGGATCAAGTGATTGGACGAGAAGTTCCCATATTATGTTCAGTCTTGGACCAACCTGTCCAAGAAGCCTTGGGTGGCTAAGAATCATGGTAAAGTTCCTTTACCACCAACACCTTGTACTTATGTTTCTTCCTGGTCCTTTAGTGAAAGTGTCTTGCGGTTACTATGCTAGTGCAGGTCTATGTGAGAACATGCAGTTGAGACTACCCCCTAGTGGTGAAGTAGGGGCTTTGGATCCCGAAACAAGCAAGAAGAGGAAAAGAAGGAAGTTGTTATCCTTCCTACGACAAAGAAAACTAGGTCACTCGAGCATCCTGTGATCTTCTCAAGGATGCTCCCTGGGAGGTTGCTGCCTTGGCCACGGCTAAGTCCGAGGTTAAACAAAAGACTGCCACTTATCAGGAAGATGCAGCCACAGCGATACCTCTAGCTCTGATTACCTCCAAGGTCTTTCTTCTCGCCTCCGCCTTAGCACGCTTAATAGTTTGGGTTAATTTCTACTCGGCTTCTATTGATATGTTATGAGTTATTCTATGCATCGTGGCTGCATAAAATAGCTCGTGACATATCAATAGCAGCCGAGTAGAAATTAACCTGAGTTGTGAAGTATGTTAAGGCGGAGGCGAGAAGAGAGACCCTGGAGGAAATCAGAGCCAAAGGTATGAACCTATAAGCTGATCTCATGGAGGCCCATGATGTGGAGGAAGAACTGGAACTTTTAGTTGCTCCCGATAAGGTCGAAATAATAGTGATGAGGAGTAGTCTCTGAGTCATCTTGTATTCCTTCATTTTCCCTTTGTATGCGGCCCCCCGGGGGATGGGTTGTGTAAAATGTTTTTTGACAATGTAAAAGGGGGTATTCATTCTGCTAGCCCCTCCTTTTTTATCTTATATCTTCTTTATTTTCCCATTTGCTTTCGCGTTTTAGCTTTTTCCCCTCGACATCGACCTTTCAAAACCTACTCTCGAAGTAACCAAGAGCCTTATACTGGCCATGTCCGGGGTTAAATCGACGGCTTCTCTCAGACTGATGCTCATGACATCGGGGGCCTCCCCCAGGCCTCGTAGTTTTTGAGTTAAGTAGGGTAATAATATTTGTATAATCCAATAAAAAAGGGCTTGGGGTGATTCTGCCAATACGTTTCCCTAGGAGATGGTGACGTTAACCCGACCAGCCAGAATTAATTGGCCTTTTTGGGTAGGCGGAAAGTTGTTTCTTTGGCCATATATTTGTTCATCCCTCTCTCCAATGAAGAATTTTCTGTTTGGAAAAGGCAATCTCTTTTGTAGAGTGAATGTTACCTCTCTTTCTGATGTTCAAGCAAGTGGAAATTGGATGTATGTTGCAAAGCTAGATGGTGAAGGAGAGGCAATCTATAACGGTGCTCTTGATCTTTTTGAGGCTATGATTGAACTTGGGATTGCAATTGCATGAGGGAAAGATAGTCTTTCCATGGCAGCCCACGCATCTGGGGATCTTATTAAAGCTCCAGGGAATCTACTCATTAGTACCTATAGGACAAGTAAGTCAACCAATAAGAAAAACTTTCTATCTTGCCTAGGCTATTCGATAGCGGACATAGTGGATTTGTTAGTAATGCCTAAGGTAACCCATTCGAAAAGTAAGTGTGTGCCATACCTACTCCCTCAGTAAAGAAGAAGGCATCCACAATTTTCTATTTTGATTTTTCTAAGGACATGCAAATTGATTTGTCCCTGATATCTCGTAGGGCATTGACACCCTGTCAGTCGACTCTTGCCTTGTGTCAGTTAGTGGGTAAATACAGCGTTTCAATGTCTGTTCTAAAATGCTTAGCTGGTGCAGGCTATCGTCTCTCTCGCCTTTGATGTCTACTCAATCTAAACATTGGGAATGACTGAAAGCGGCTGCTTCTATTGAAGGTGAAGATGATAGATTCTCTTTTTCGAAGGGAATTAAAGCCTAAGGAGATAGGGCTCTTTCCAGTCGAGGTGGTGTTGGATGGTGAACGAGAGATAGAGGAGCGCACTCTTCTAGGCCAATGGGTAGATCAGTGGTTGCGATGGCTCTCTTGGTATCACACCTCGGCATGGTCAGGCATGGAACATGTTCACAAGGACTTGGCATGATGGAAGGCCTAGGAGTATCGTTGGAGCACGAGGGTGCATGTGGAAGAGTGGCCAAAACAATGCCAAGAACACGTCAGGCCATGGAAGCACAATCTTAGGCTATGGAAGGTTCTAGAAAGTTCCAGAGTGATCTAGGAGTTGGTGGAAGCTCCATGGAAGCACAAAGGAGTGGTAGAATTTTAGAGGACTGTAGAGAGTCTTAGGAAGCTGCCTAGGTCGTCCAAAGGGGATGCCATACAAGCTACAAGAAGCTAGCATTCTATAGAAGGTTCTAGAATTGCCTAGCGTGGCCTTGCCCTTGGTCAATAGGGGCTGCCCAATGCCCGCACCGGCATTGTATAGCCTCTTTATTTGGGGACTTCAACGCAACAGTCCTTACAAGCTCATATAATGGCAATTCTTCACGTCTTCCTCAGACAATGGGAATGAATTCTCTTACTTGATTTACATTGAAAGATATGTGTACCACACTGAACAAGTAATATGCCGATATGCTTGATGTCCCAGCCAAGCTAGCTCGACCGTATACAGTAAAATGGATTCGCCTTTGCCTCAGACAGAAGAACAACGGATTGAACAGGACAACTGGGAAGGGTAGCCAGACATAGATATTGATTTGAACAAAGGAACTAAAACCGGTACCAGAAACCAAGAAAAAGATGGAATTCAAAATGAAACATAGACCAACCTACAATAAGAAAGACGAAAAGGGAATTAGGAATTCCATTCAATAAGACAAAATAAAGGAATGTCTCTAAGCATCCAAGGCCAAGAGCAAGTAGGAGTTGTCCTATCTGCCTAGAAAGATTCGATAAAGAAAATGTGAGTGGGCGGGAAATCAAAACACACAGAAAGAGAATAGCAAAAGGAGCAGAAGGAACTCCGTTTTTCCGCTTCATTATTTCAGAAATGTTTTGCTCGGGTCATCCTTTCTCCACCCTAGTTTGCCGTAGACATGGCTGTTATGCCGAAATTCGATCATCGGGTGGAGGGGAGTCCTTCTTGCATTTCACGTTTGGTTTGCACCAGCGGCTCGTTTCTAATGTCAGGTGAGCAAGGCTTGGGATGCCCTACCTCGAGAAGAGTTGTTATGCTAGGGAAACCTCCTAATGTTTTGGCCATCAGGAGCATGTGTTGAGGATCATTTCATCAGTAAGAGAGGAAAAACTCGAGATGATAAGAAAAGATTGCAGATGGGGGTAAGGCGTGATTTTGCAAGTATCTTCCCTCGAGTAGAGCGTTATGACATATGTTAAGGGATTTTTGAGCATATATATGCATGTTTTTGCGTCGGGTTCCCTCGACCGGGTCATGCTCGATTACTGTCGGAGATATGAGTTAACACTGGACGAAGCTCATCCCTCCCTTTGGAGAATAGTGCAGGCGATGATATTTTTTACCAACAAGACCAGGATAGAGTTTACCATCAGCTATCTCGTGAGGTTATCAGCCATTGTGCTACTAAGGCTTGATTTCTCTTCAGCTTCGATCCACTTGAGCTCATGTAGTCGGCATCGAGGAGGACGAGGATCGGGAATGGATGAATCGGTTCATTCGGATTCGGATGATCGATGTCATTCTTGGAGAATTTTTTCCATTTCCTGAGAAATGGAACTTTACACGTAAATCCCTCATATGAACTATCTTCGTTTTGACTGGAGGCAGGCTCCATAATAATATCTTTATGTTCCTTATTTGTACTCATTGGTCATCGAGCGAGGTCCCTGATTTAGCCGAGTGGTCTCGTAAGCAGGCAGCTTGCTCGATTTATGTTAGGTCCCGGTGGCGAGATCTATCCAAAAATAGATGGGAGGCAAAGCATCATGGTAGGTGCCCAACGCTCTGCCTCCTAAGAAATGGAGCTTTTCCTGCTAGTTTATTTGATTTAACTGTCGTAGGTTCCGGGGTCTTTTCGACGTGAGGTCGTCTCCTCCGGGGGAGAAGGTGAGATTGCTGGACTCACGATCAAGGAGTATTGATAAAAGAAAAGATGTTCCGGGGTGCAATAAGGCTTGCAGTGAGGCGACTCCCTCTCAGCGACTAAAGAGAATTGATTCGGTCGATCGGCCATCTTTTGAAAGTGGTACGCCATCGGACTTTTCTTCAGCCTTAGTGTTTTATCCTTTTGGTGTGCTTTGACTGCTATAATATTATTCTGGCCCCGCGCTTTTCTTTTTTGCCTTTTCTTTTTCTTTATCTGGATTTCTTTCACATGCCTTTGACAGGATTAAATACGAGCTACTTCGTAGTGAGTCCCAATTGCGGGAGGCGTTGGAAAAAGGAGAAATCCCACAAGCATCTTTGTGCAACAATGGAAAGAGAGCTCATTTCCTTATAAGTGAATTGCGATTGACGACAGTCTGTGAGTAGACCCAAAGACCATTACTCATGAGCTCAGAATTACCTCGTTGGGGCCTTATGAGTCCGGAGTTCTGACCCTGAGGTCGTAGGGGTGCCAAATTGTTGACACCAAGTCTCCGAGTATTTTGGGACGTACTCGGTGTACGGATCCCTGCCATGAGCATGCTAAACTTTCTTTTGGAGCATGATATGCTTTTGGTGAAAGATACTCTTTGATGGTTTATCGTGAACACATGCCATTGTGTTGCCGTAAGCTTGGCTTATGCGGATATGATTCATTCGACCATTTGTCACGGTACATCATTTCCTATTGGAACCTCATTTGTCATTTCTCGGTACGGGGTTGATTCCAAAGAAAATCAAGTAGGCTTGTTGAATCCTTCTCAGAAAGTGCATGGACATTGACTCGTTAATACCCTTGCCGGCAAAAACCCATTTCAGGATAAAAAAATCGATCAAAGAAAAAGAGTGCAACGGATGCTTTGAAACCTCAAGGCCCTCGTGCCAGAGTGACATCCCGATTTCATTGGTCGCTGACCTGCATAAGAGCTACCATGAATTAAAACATAGAAAATGGAGAGGTGATTATGCTTTGGTGGCAGTGGCGCTTTCGGGTTTCGGTGTTTGTTTGGAAAACGCTATTTTGTCCGATATTTGAATATGTCTGGGGGCGAGCATCAACAAATCATGTGGACGACATGTTAGGGCTCGACTACTTTGTTCTTTTTGGTTGTTTCTCTTTCTCAGGGCTAGTTTTTAGCCCGACTGCTAAGAAATTTCTGAAGTTTCCTATTATTGAGCACTCGGGCCACTTCCTCTTGGAGTTTCCTGCAATCCTTGGTTCTGTGACCGTGTGAGTTGTGAAACTCGCAAATAAGGTTGTAGTTCCTTTGGGAAGTACCCGAGTATATAGGCCTCAGCCATCTGGCATCCCTGATTTTACTAATACCAAATACGATGTCTGATACATCAACATTGAAGTTGTAATCTGATAGACGAGGTGCCCCTATTGGCCCTATGTCCCTATCAAAGCCACCTCAATTGAGGGGTCCCCCAGGGTTCTGTCCTCGGTTCACCAATCGATCGTTATGAGGGGGATTTCATTTTGGAGCGTTCCTCCGATCATCGGGGTATGACTGATACCTCTCTTTATTTGAACTCGATTCCTTTGCTAAGATTATGCTCGGGTATACTGATTAAGAAGGGGCTCCCGGCTGGTCATCCTTGACCCTTATCTTTGTGTGGTATCGATTGTGGAAATCCTTGAGTGAAGGCCTGCAATTCCCAGTCATTGGACACTAGGGGTATTTCTATTTGTTCTGTCTGGAAACGAGAAACGAATTCTCGCATCATTTTGTTCTCCCTTTTCTTAATCTTGAATACGTTGGACTTCCTTGTTGCTACCTTGATGAAACCATCCTGCGCCCCTACAAAGGAGTCTGCTAGCATAGGAAACAAATCTATGTATTTGAGAGATACTTTGTAGTACCACATCATGGCCCCCTTCGAAAGAGTTTCTCCATACTTCTTGAGTAAGCCGGACTCGATCTCATCATTTTTTATGTCATTGCCTTTCACTGCGTACGTATAGGTAGTGACATGTTTGTTGGGATCTGAGGTCTCATTGTATTTTGGGAGTTCTGGCATTCTGAACTTCTTTGGAATGGGTTTCGAAGGTGCTTCCTCTAGGAACGACCATTGCACGAACTTTCTCGAATCTATATCCTTCAGGAACAGGGGCGCGCCTGAGATTTGGTCGACTTTGAGGTTATACGTTTAAACCTTCTCATCGTTGGTTGGTATCATTCTCACCTAACTCAATCCTTTTGGTGAGGTCCTCCATCATTTTCACAATGGCAGGATTGACTACTGATCTATTGTTGCTTGACCTCACCAGTGCTTGTTCGGCTGGGGGAGTAGTTTCTGGTGCTACTGTTCTGGGAGTCTTCAGTTGGCACTGCAACTGAGTGATAGCCAACTTTTGTGCCTGCAACATTTTAAAAAATTTGTAAAGACTAACTTCCTGTTGTTCCCGAGATAGGGTCTTTTGGGCTTCCTGTTGGTCGCCATATTGTATGCTTCTGTTGGTGTGAAGGTTTCATAGACCTGTTGCGCGTCTTGCAAACCCGCGTCTTCTGGAATTGGTCCAGGTGCATTATCGAGGTTCTATTGTGGCATGCTAATGATTGGAACACCCACACCATTCTCACCGTGGTCTTCGAGGTAGTCATTCTTAACTGTGTTTACCGAGCCAGACATTCTGACCTGAAATCAAAAGATCTTGGACAAGAAAATCTGTGAAAGATAACATGCTTTTTTGTAATGAAACAAACAAAAAATAATCACTATTATTTTTAGCCCCACTGTTGGCACCAAACTATTTATCGTGAAAATGGTAACAACAATTAAATTTGTAAATGGACTCTAAAAATACGTGATCTATTTTTATGCTAGTTGTTACATCAGTTGATGTTATGCGTATGAAGTTTAACGATCACAAGTATGAAAGCAATAAATGCAAAGAGTACCCTCGAGCAAGTTAGAGAGAAAAGAGAGAGAGAGACAGAGAGAGAGAGAGAGAGAGAGAGAGTGAGAGGGAGAGAGAGAGAGAGATCATTGATCTTATGTAGAATGGTTGGAGCAACAGCAGCCCTTTACAGGAGGATCCCCTTTATATAGGAGGGGAAATACAATATAGTACAGAATGAATTAAGTGTAAACACACAAGGATGGGACGTCTAGGCACGATACTAGGCTCTCCTGATGCTAGTTGCTCACCTCGGGAGTTCCCCACCCTCGGAAGCTTTTTTGGGTCGAACGTGAATGAACCTTAGGGAGGGATCTAGACAGCAACCCTCTAGCCTTGAGATACCGATATGACTCCTCGAACGCACCTTAATGGCGAGAAACTGGTCCCTCTGATTTCACCATATATATATGGTGTCGATACTCACCATATTTCCATATCATTATAGATTCTACATTAAGTATCAGGAAGGTAAGATGAATAGCTTTAAATTTATAGAAGGTCTCTTCAGAATGGGCATCTCGGTTATGGTATTTTTGGGGTGCTTAAGGAAGGCATTCGGCGGCTTATGAGCCTTGGAGCGGTGTGGTTATATGAGGGTCTCGTTTGGTGACTCGTGGTAGAGGTTTGTGATATTATGGAGATGAAAAGTATCAATTTGAAGGCAGTTTTGAAGGAACTCGGAGAGTTATGACAGTTGGGTAACGGGTTGAATCAACATGGTAATGGATGCGATTGGCTCTTTGGGTTCTTATAATGTTACAAGTGCTTCGTGTCAATGCTCTTGGGTTTTGGCAGCCTGTGTGGCTTGGTTGAGGTAGAGAGATTTAGTACTGATGGCTTGATTATGTGCAAATGAGTTCGAAGAGTTTGCAATGGTTACTATCTGTTGATACCCAATTTATCCCTAGAAAATTTTTATACTCAGTACTTTCAAAATAATATATATATAATATATATATATATATATATATATATATATATATACATACATATATATATATATATATACACACACACACATATATGAGTATACCCAAGTGTTTTGGTATTTTTGCAAATTTTTAATGATTTTTTAAAACCAATTTATTGTCTATTAGTACTATAATTCAATAATTATTCCCAAAATTATCATTTTGGTGAATAGTTCGTTTTACTCTTATAGTTATACTAAAATATAGTTTAAAGAAATGTTGCATATTTTTACACATTTATTTGATAATTTAAAGCTAAATTGCATATGATTGCAATTATAGCTTATTTTACAAGTAGCAGCACTTTATAATTATAAAAACCATTTCTAGTAGTTTTAGATTAATATTTATACATCATTAATTAGTTCAGTGCATTTAATTTGTTTTTCAAATCGTTTTTGTTAGAATATACGCTTAACGCTAGAGAGGGGGGGGGGTGAATAGCGTTATAATAAAAAATAACATAAACTTGCGGAATTAAAAATTGCAGGATTGAAATAAGTGCGGCAAGTAAATAATAAGGAACAAACGCACCAAAATTATCCTGGTTCACCACAACCTGTGGCTAGTTCAGTCCCCGAGAGACTCTCTCGAGATTCCACTAACTTCGTTAAGCTTACGGGTGCTTAACAAACCATTACAAACTGAGAACTTGAGTCACACAAGCCTCAACAACCTTTGCTCGAAGATACCACACTTCAAGACTTCAACCGAAGGAATGAAAACGTTCCTTCTTACAACCACAAGGGATTAACACTTCCCTTCAAGTGTATACAAACACTTAGCACTCAAGACAAGACTCTCTTTAAGAGTAGATATGAGTAAAATAAATACGCTCAAGAACACAACAACTTTCGTCAAGAGTTTGGCTCTCAAAAACTTATTAAATGAATAGAAAATGATGAATATGAGAGTATGCAAGCTTTAGCAAGAATATAATCAGTTGTTGTACTTAGAAGACTGATTTTGAGTTGTATTTATAGTGTTCAAAAACCCCACAACCGTTGCCTAATTGCCAATCAACAATTGCTGACTTTGTGCTAAGATAATCGATTATCTGATTTGCATAATCGATTATTTTCCAATCGTTCAAAAATCATTCCCAGATTTTAAGCAGAATAATCGATTATCCAAATCGTATAATCGATTACCTGACAACGTTCAAAAAATCATATTCAGATTTTACTTAGCATAATCGATTATCAGATTGTGTATAATCGATTACCTGACAACGTTCAAAAAATCATATGCAGATTCTACTTAGCATAATCGATTATCAGATTGTGTATAATCGATTATCTTTCAGAGTTTAAAAATACTTTGGCAACGGTCATTTGCATAATCGATATCGATTATCTTTTATATTTTGAAAACTTCGGACTACACTGTCTTAACATAATCGATTATCATAAAGTACATAATCGATTATTTTACAGTCTTGTAAAATTTGATAGACACTGCCTCAACATAATCGATTATCATAATGTGCATAATCGATTATTTTATAGCTTTGAAAAATCTGATGGACACTGCCTCAACATAATCGATTATCATAAGGTACATAATCGATTATCTTGTAGCTTTGAAAAATCTAATGTACACTGCCTTAACATAATCGATTATCACAAGGTACATAATCGATTATTGTTCAGCTTTGTAAATCTGGTGTACATTGTCTTAACATAATCGATTATCATAAAGTACATAATCAATTATCTTTGTCCAGATTTGAGAGGCATGTTTAAAAATTATTTTGGCTAAAATAAAATGTTTGAAAATTATTTTGCTTTAAATTAAATATGCATGATTTGATAAAAGTGATTTTACGAGAGAAGCCAAGTCTTGAGTTAATTGTCGGATCAAGATCACAATTAAAGAACGACTCATGTATAACTTTATTTCTTTGCTTGATCATGATCTTTGTTCGTCTTGTGCTTGAACCTCGTTATGTGTCAATTGCGCGCTTGTGCTTGGACCTCGTCATATGTCAATTGCGCGTCGTTTGTCATTTATCAAAACCTACAAATATGAACACACGTTTAGTTTAGTGCCTTGAGAACGTGTTTCAACAATTTCCCCCTTTTTCATAATGGCAAACCAATATCGGGATATGCATATTAGATAATTCATAATGACGATCCAAGACACGTATATAGATATGCAATTAGTTCCCCCTCAACATATGAATTCCCCCTCAATTTATGCCAATAAATATTAAGTGCATAGCCCTTATTCTTCCCCCTTTTGACATTAGCAAAAAAAATATTTTTAAATAACTTGTGTATTGATTAACCAAAAATCGCAATTATAAAAGGGACAATATAATGTCAACATAATCGATTATTGATACTTGATAATCGACATGTACTTAAGGGAAATCGATTATTCTTAAAAGAGATCGATTTTTCTGCACCAGTGCTTTATAATTCCCCCTGTCTTTGGGGCGATACCTGCAAAACAGAATTAGGCGCCTCTGACGCTCAAGTTAGTAATGAAAAACAAAAAAATGCAATGCATGACTTAGATGAACGTGGAGTCAAGGATCCCGAGTTCACTACAAATTCGAAAAAAGGACTCTTTCTCTAAAGGCTTTGTGAAAATGTCGGCCAATTGAGATTTGGTTTCAACAAACTCAATTTCGACATCACCTTTGAGAACGTGATCTCTTATAAAGTGGTGCCTAATTTCAATGTGTCTTGTTCTTGAATGAAGAACGGGGTTCTTCGTCAAGCTTATGGCGCTAGTATTATCACATCTAAGAGGGATATGATCGATACTTAGTCCATAGTCCGAGAGTTGTTGTTTCATCCAAAGGATTTGAGCACAACAACTCCCCGCGGCTACATATTCAGCCTCGGTTGTGGACAACGCAACACTTACCTGTTTCTTACTAAACCAAGAGACAAGAGAGCTACCGAGCAAATGGCAAGTGCCACTAGTGCTCTTGCGGTCCAATTTGCAACCCGCAAAATCGGAGTCAGAATAGCCAACAAGTTGGCATGAAGAACCTTTGGGATACCATAGTCCCACATTTATAGTACCAACAAGATACTTCATTATCCGCTTAACCGCAGTTAGGTGCGACTCCTTCGGACATGATCGATATCGAGCGCATAAACATACGCTAAACATTATGTCCGGTCTACTAGCAGTAAGATAAAGAAGGGATCCGATCATACCTCGATACTTCTTGGTGTCGACTTCCTTACCTTTCTCATCTTTGTCAAGATGATCGGATGTGCTCATTGGAGTGGCCATTGCTTTGGTGTTGCTCATTTCAAATCGTTTTAGCAACTCTTTGCAATATTTAGATTGACAAATGAAAGTTCCTTCTTTCATTTGTTTCACTTGCAACCCCAAGAAGAAGGTTATCTCACCCATCATAGACATCTCAAATTCGCTTGTCATTAAATCAGAAAATTCCTTGCACAAAGCATTGTTAGTAGCACCAAAAATAATATCATCCACATAGATTTGAACTAATAGAATATTATTGTTTTTATGCTTAATAAATAATGTGGTGTCAACTTTCCCCCTAATGAACTCATTGTCCAAAAGAAATTTTCTCAATCGTTCATACCAAGCTCGGGGAGCTTGTTTAAGACCATAAAGGGCTTTCTTAAGTTTGAAAACATGATCGGGAGATTTAAAATCTTCAAAGCCCGGGGGTTGTTCAACATAAACTTCTTCTTGAATAAACCATTTAGAAAAGCACTCTTTACATCCATTTGATATAAATTGAAATTCATAGAAGAGGCAAAAGTAAGTAATAAACGAATAGCTTCTAACCTTGCTACGGGTGCATACGTTTCTTCATAGTCAATTCCTTCTTCTTGATTGTAACCTTTTGCTACAAGCCTAGCTTTGTTTCTAGTGATTACACCATTTTCATCTAATTTATTTCGACAAACCCATTTCGTACCAATTATGGTATGATTGTCGGGTCTTGGCACCAATTCCCAACCGTCATTTCGTTTGAATTGGTTAAGCTCCTCTTGCATTGCCAAGGTCCAATGCTCATCCCCAATTGCTTCGGAAATAGTTGAGGGTTCAATTTGAGAAACGAAAGCAGTATGTCCTAAGGTGTTCTTAAGATTGTTTTGAGTACTTACGTTTTGTTCAATGTCGCCAATTACCTTGTCGAGAGGATGGTCTTTGATTGTCCTCCACGCGTTGGGCAGTTTCGTTTCTTTCACCAGTGGTGGCGCTTCCTCCGATGATTGTTCCAAGATTTCATCTTGAATTTCCTTTGGGTTTTCCTCTTGTACTTTGTTTTGAGGACTTATTATGTTTAAAATACCTGCAAGATCAAAACCAGAATCCTTTCTCGCCAAGCGAGCATTATTTTCGGAAAACACAATATGAGGGGATTCCTCAACAGTTTCGGTTCTATTATTGAATACTCTATATGCTTTGCTACGTGATGAATAACCAAGAAAAATTCCTTCATCCGGCATCAAATTTTCCCAAATTATCTTTTCCGTTGTTATGAATAAAGCATTTACAACCGAATACTCTAAGATGAGAGAGATTAGGTTTCCTTCCCTTATAGAGTTCATAGGGAGTTTTCATGAGTATTGGCCTTATGACTACTCTGTTTAAAACGTAGCATGCGGCACTCACGGCATCCGCCCAAAATTGTTTGGGAATCTTAGCCTCATCGAGCATGGTTCTATCCATCTCTTCGAGACACCTATTTTTTCGTTCCACCACTCCATTTTGTTGTGGTGTACGTGGAGCAGAGAAGGTGTGCTCAATACCGAGTTCGTCACAAAAGTCCGTGAAGAGATTGTGATCGAACTCTCCCCCATGATCACTTCTTATGGAAGTGACGGTTGTGTTCTTTTCATTTTGAACACGTTTAAGAAAACATTTAAAATTTTGAAAAGCCTCACTTTTGTGAGCAAGAAATAGTGTCCATGTAAATCTAGAATAATCATCAACAATAACAAAGGCATAACGATTTCTACCAAGACTTTCAATGCGAGATGGTCCAAAAAGATCCATGTGAAGAAGTTGCAAAGGTCTTGTAGTTGAAACAATATTCTTAGATTTAAAAGATGCTTTTGTTTGCTTCCCTTTTTGACAAGAATCACACATAGTGTCATTTTCAAATTTCAAATTTGGAAGACCAATAACTAAATTTTGTGAAACCAATTTGTTTAAAAGATGCATGTTGATATGAGCTACTCTACGATGCCATAACCACATATCATCTTCTTTACTCATAAGACAATTCACATACTTTGATGAAGAGTTTTCAAGATCAACCATATAGATGTTATCAATTCTAAAACCACGAAGGATAATTTTAAAATCACTAGGACGAAAAACTAAGCATTCTTCCGAATCAAACAAAACAAGATTTCCCTTGTCACATAATTGACTTATGCTCAAGTGATTATGTTTTAGACCTTTAACTAGCAATATATGCTTAATGGAAGAAGATTCATTCTTACCGACAGAGCCAATGCCGATAATTTTTCCCTTGTTGTTATCTCCAAAATAACGTTTCCTCCTTCCTTGTGTTCTAGTTGAAGGAACTTGGATGCGTCTCCGGTCATGTGTTTGGAGCATCCACTATCAAGGTACCAAAGTACACTTGATCCCTTCAAACATACCTATAAGACAAATCAATGAGGTTTTGGTACCCAAGTTGTTTTGGGTCCTTGAGAGTTAGCTGTAAAATGCTGTTGTGCTTGACATGCAGTTAAGTGTCTGTGTTTAGTAAAACAAGCAGGAGCAATATGTCCTATTCGACTAAAATAGTGACAGATGACATTCGGATTATGCATTCTTCTAGGTTGGTAGTAGTTGGAGGTACGAAAATCGTTTGCTCTATTTTTGACAATATGGCTATTTTGCAATCCTTGAAAATCATTTCTCCTACTGTTTGTTCTAGGATATGCAGCGTTTCTAGAATAATTGTTTCTAGGTCGAGTATGTCTAGGTTGCGATTGTTGAAGGCTATTTCTAGGCGTTCTAAAATGTTCAAAGTTTCTTCTAGTGTTTGGTCTAGGATGCATGTTGATTCTAGGATGGTTATTTCTAGGATGAATGTTTATTTTATTTATCCTAGGTTGAGCCTTGGGTTGTTGGGGGATGGCTTCAACTTGTTCTTTAGGCTCGTTTTTGAATCCTATGCCATGTTTGGTCGATTTCAAATTGACAAGAACATCATTCAAATTTTTATGAGAAGAATTGAACTTATCTAGGGTGCCCTTAAGTCTTTCTACTTCATCTTTTAGATGCATGCAAGAAATACAATTTTTACTAGAACTTTCGGGATTGTCGGCGCTTCTCTTGCCGAAAAATTTGTTTTCTTCTTTCAACTTCTCATTTTCCAAAATCAATTTTTCCAAATCTTTTTCTTTCAAGGAGAGTTGTTTTTCAAAATCTTTTTCTTTCAAAGAGGAATTTTTCTTTACGTCTCTAACAGTTTCGGAAGCTCAAATGAATTCACGATACAATTCATCAAAAGCATTCTGCATTTCCTCAAGAGAAAAGAAATTTTTTGAAGAAATTTGACATACCTCTTCTTGATTGTCTTCGTGTGCCATGAGACATAGATTTGCGGCTTCGTCTTCTTCATCGTCGCTTGATTCGTCTACGGAGTCACCTCCCCAAGATATGTATGCTCGTTGTTTCTTGAAGGGTTTCTTCTCCTTTGTGACATTTGGGCAATTTGATTTAATGTGCCCGATTTCTCCGCATCCAAAGCACTTTACTTGATCTCCTTGTTGTTTGCCTTTTTGTTCATACTCTTTTCGCATGAACTTTTGAAACCTCTTAATAACGAGTCCGAACTCGTTATCTCCGTTGTTTCAGTCCTCATCATTTTGAGGTTGAGCCGTGCTTGCCTTGAGGGCGATTCTTTGTTTCCTTTGATCATTAAACGGAGGATTAAGTATAGTAGATTCATAGGTTTTAAGATTACCTCTTAGTCCGTCGATGGTGACATTTGAAACGCCGATAGACTCTTGAATCGCGTCGGCCTTGGAGCGCCATTCCGGAGTGAGACTTCGGAGAATTTTTCGGACAAGTTTCTTATCCGTGAAGGTCTTCTTAAGAGCATGTAGGTCATTGACGATTTTTGAAAATCGTTCGAACATGACATCGATCCTCTCGCTTTCCTTCATGTGAAACAGTTCATATGCATGGGTTAGAAAATCAATTTTAGCTTCTCTTACCTGGTCCGTACCTTCGTACGTGATTTCCAGTTTATCCCACATTTGCTTAGCCGTTGTGCAACATGATATTTTTCTGTAATCATCAGCATTTACATCACAATATAATAAGTTGATGGCTCTAGCGTTGTTCTGCACTTTTTGGATATCATCCGCATCGTATTCATCTTCGGATTTTGGAACCCATTCATTTTCAACCTTTTTGGCTGGAATTTGTTCTCCCTTCGTTATAACCTTCCATAGATGAAAATTATTCGATTGGATGAATATTCTCATCCTCTCCTTCCAGTACGTATAGTTTGTGCCGTCAAACAGTGGTGGTTTGGTGGAGCATTGTCCTTCACCTATTCCTGCATTAAAGTCACGAGTAGAAGCCATGGATTGTTTCTCTCAAACGGTTAAGTCTTTCAGAGAGTTGGGCTCTGATACCAATTGTTAGAATATACGCTTAACGCTAGAGGGGGGGTGAATAGCGTTATAATAAAAAACAATATAAACTTGCGGAATTAAAAATTGCAGGATTGAAATAAGTGCGGTAAGTAAATAATAAGGAACAAACGCACCGAAATTATCCTGGTTCACCACAACCTGTGGCTAGTCCAGTCCCCGAGAGACTCTCTTGAGATTCCACTAATTTCGTTAAGCTTACGGGTGCTTAACAAACCGTTACAAACTGAGAACTTGAGTCACACAAGCCTCAACAACCTTTGCTCGAAGATAACACACTTCAAGACTTCAACCGAAGGAATGAAAACGTTCCTTCTTACAACCACAAGGGATTAACACTTCCCTTCAAGTGTATACAAACACTTAGCACTCAAGACAAGAATCTCTTTAAGAGTAGATATGAGTAAAATAAATACACTCAAGAACACAACAACTTTGTCAAGAGTTTGGCTCTCAAAAACTTATTAAATGAATAGAAAATGATGAATATGAGAGTATGCAAGCTTTAGCGAGAATATAATCAGTTGTTGTACTTAGAAGACTGATTTTGAGTTGTATTTATAGTGTTCAAAAACCCCACAACCGTTGCCTAATTGCCAATCAAGAATTGCTGATTTTGTGCTAAGATAATCGATTATCTGATTTGCATAATCGATTATTTTCCAATCGTTCAAAAATCATTCCCAGATTTTAAGCAGAATAATCGATTATCCAAATCGTATAATCAATTACCTGACAACGTTCAAAAAATCATATTCAGATTTTACTTAGCATAATCGATTATCAGATTGTGTATACTTGATTACCTAACAACGTTCAAAAAATCATATGCAGATTCTACTTAGCATAATCGATTATCAGATTGTGTATACTCGATTATCTTTCAGAGTTTAAAAATACTTTGGCAACGGTCATTTGCATAATCGATTATGCTATAAGGATAATCGATTATCTTTTATATTTTGAAAACTTCGGACTACACTGTCTTAACATAATCGATTATCATAAAGTACATAATCGATTATTTTACAGTCTTGTAAAATTTGATAGACACTGCCTCAACATAATCGATTATCATAATGTGCATAATCGATTATTTTATAGCTTTGAAAAATCTGATGGACACTGCCTCAACATAATCGGTTATCATAAGGTACATAATCGATTATCTTGTAGCTTTGAAAAATCTAATGTACACTGCCTTAACATAATCGATTATCATAAGGTACATAATCGATTATTGTTCAGCTTTGTAAATCTGGTGTACATTGTCTTAACATAATCGATTATCTTTGTCCAGATTTGAGAGGCATGTTTAAAAATCATTTTGGCTAAAATAAAATGTTTGAAAATCATTTTGCTTTAAATTAAATATGCATGATTTTATAAAAGTGATTTTACGAGAGAAGCCAAGTCTTGAGTTAATTGTCGGATCAAGATCACAATTAAAGAACGACTCATGTATAACTTTATTTCTTTGCTTGATCATGATCTTTGTTCGTCTTGTGCTTGAACCTCGTTATGTGTCAATTGCGCGCTTTTACTTGGACCTCGTCATATGTCAATTGCGCGTCGTTTGTCATTTATCAAAACCTACAAATATGAACACACGTTTAGTTTAGTGCCTTGAGAACGTGTTTCAACAGTTTTATCTATTTTTATTAAATTAAAAGGGAAAAAATAGCTATGTAAATGCTATCCAGATTTGTTTCTCATACAGTCCAAATTGAAACCCAATTTCAAACCCAAATCCCCGACCCATATTCTTAAATCATCCCTGTTTCTTTGAACTAATATGTGTGCACAATATGTTGTCATTTTACTTTCCTCACTTGAAACATTCTGTATTTAGCCTTTATTATATGCCAGATGAAGATACTGCTCCAATTAGGTTAAAATCAGTCTATGAATTTATTCTTTTTCCTTATTTATGATTGTACTGTTTGAACTTGATTCCCTAATTAAAGGAGTCTGTGTCTTTAATTGATGCTGATTGATTATTGTTTCCATAATTATGTAAAAATTAGTACTCCTTGCCTCATTTTTCTTACTCATTTTCAGCATCATTAATACTCTATTCTCTTTTGCATAACACAGGGAATATCACTAAGGCATACACAAACACGTACACACAAAGCATATTGATATTTTTCTAAGTTCTCTCTTACTCTCATACATATTCTCTTTTACTTCTCATATTAGTTACTGATTACTCAGTCGGCTGAAAGCCAAGACTGAGTAATTACTGTTGCTCTCTTGCATCTGCACACTATTGTCCTTCTGCTCTCTTTCTTGTTCTACATACTATTTTTCGGTTGCTCTAACTCTCTGCACCTTGCTTTTTTATTCTCACTCTTGACTGGTATGTTTCTAGTTTAAGTTTACAGTATCCCAGAACAACATGTTTCTTTTGGTATTTCAATTCATCATATTTCTACTGTGTTTTTACTTATAGTTTTGTTGTGTATGTCTACTTATTGCTTTACCAGCATGGTTCTAAATTGTATCCCCTCCATTAAACTCATCATGCTATCCCTCTAGTATTCCTTAATGTGATTATGTTTCACTTGTATTCCTTTGATACCATGCATGAACAGCTTTGGTGTAAAACTATTTTTGTGGTTACTAGTTTGTGAGTTATTCTGTAATACCTCCTTTAGGACTTCTCTGGGTCTCACTTATATGCAATCATGCCTATGTGTCCTCACCCTTGTATGTTTCCTATTTGTACCCAACCCCTTACTTCCCTGTTTGTGATGGTTGAAATGGTTATGTTCTTTGCATATGTTCTATGTGTGCTATTCTGTTCTTAGTTGTTGTTATTGCCCTATTCCCTTTCCTTCTCAAAATAAAACCTTCTGTTTTTTTCCAAAAATTACTTCAAACAAGTTGTTTCAAAACTGTTTTCCAACTCAACCTTTTTCAAACTATATGCACACTCACTAATCCTAGAGTTTAGGTTCTACCACCTTCGTGTAAGCATTGCCTTGGGTACCCTTGAGTACCCATTGAACTTAGATCCAAAAGGCTGGTAATTCCACACTGCACTTGTTCAACATTTTGGTAGTGTTTGGGTGCTGGTATTGGCCAAGGACCCCAATGGGCCCTTAGAGAGCTTTGCCGCACCCAAACCATGGCAAAGTTTGTGAAACTCGAAAGAAGTGAGGTTGGAAGATTGGGCCTGGTTGAAGGATCCCTATAGAGTATCTTTTTATTTTTCTTTACTTATGCAATTCAGTTATGATGGTTTGTAATAATTTGTAAACAACTTCTGGGGTCTATCGTGAAATTGGGTGGGATTATGCATGCTTAATTTGATTAAAACATGCTTATAGGACATTACTTACCTATTTTTGCAATAGACATCATGTATATGACATGCATCTTACACATAGATATCCTATTTTAGGCTCGTCATTTTTCAAATTGTTATGGTCACTTCGTAATCGTAATCAGTTAGTAATTTATAAATTGTTACAAAAATCACTACTGCATTTAGAGATCATGCTTTAAGAAATTCTATGTGCATTAGATATCATGTCATTTAGGATTTATATTTTGTCGGATTTGCAATTTGCTGAACGCCTCGCCAAGTTGTTTATTAATAACACGAGTTTAGGATTAAACTGCGTCTGCTTCTTAAAATTGGATCAATATGCATGTTAACCTTTCAAGTAGGCAATACATACGATGCCTAGGCAAGCTTCAGACCTAGTAAAGTTGGTCAATTTTGTTTTGCCAGTTTTTAGACTACTCAGCTTCTTTTAAATTCCTGAACTCCGTTCCTTGTTTCTCTCGCTGAAGTTTACTATGTTTTCTGCTAATGCTCCCGTCCTATTTGAAATAATCTCAGGATCGTGCATCTGTTTTATCACATTCCAACTGGGTTATTTTCTTATAGGGACTCGTGCTACTTTTATTTATTCTATGTCTTGTCAGGTTATTGCATCTTTAATATCACTGCTATATTTTTCAAAGTGTTTTTTGACAGATTTATCTCCACTTTTACAAATTGATCAAAAATCCCGTCTTGTTTTGAAACAATCTCGGAACTGGGCATTTGTTTTATCATGTCTTCTACTAGATTATTTTGCCTGTCCAGAATCATGCTATTTTTCTGCATCTTTAACACGTTTAGCTATATTTTACTAATTCCTAAACTACTATATACTTACTGCCATCTTTTGTTTTCTGAAACTCGGATGTTCTTTAAGGCACTCAGTTTTAAACCTTCTGCTTCTGCTGCAACTTATCTTTTTCGACATTCCTTCTTTTAAATTCTTTTTTTAGGACCTTAAATGTGTTTGAGACATGCTAATTACATGTTTACTTATGGAGGGATTTGTGAGCCTCTTATTTGCCTTTGTATGTTCCCGTTATATGTAGTCCTACTTGTTATATACGGCGCGTAGAATTTTATCCTTTAATCCTGAGGCTTTAGCCTAGTCCTTACCCTATTGGAATAGTTGGTCCTAAATACCCTCTAGGACATATAGGAGTGGACGATTAATAGCACGCAGTAAGCATTCGTGACCAATCCACGCATTTATATAAAATTTACGGGGTGGGAAGGGTAGAATATGGAGATGATGATCGATGTGCTAATATCTCATGTAGTCCATCTTCCGATGAGTGATTATTGGGTATTGCTTTGGCGTCATCCTTATTAATCAAACCTATGATCCCTTTTCCTTTGTTTGTCTTTGTTTGCTTTCTTTGGAATTGTTTAGACCTTTCAAATTTCTACTCTCTCTCTCTACTTACTTTCACATGTTCCAATTTAATTGCAAGTCCTTATTTGAGCCTTGATTGCTTATTTGTAAAGTCACAATCGTAACATGGTCGGGACCACACTAGTGGATCTTGAGGGGTGTCTAATACCTTCCCCTCGAGATAATTTCTAGCCCGCTGATGGCTTGATGGTGAGGATATATATATATATATATATATATATATATATATATATATATATATATATATATATATATATATATATGATCGGGTTGCACACTGCAGTATGTTGTACTAATATATGCCATGATTGGCTTGTTGTAGTGCTTAGGATGAAGGAGCCCCTCCGGAATATGTACATACCCCTAGTATACGTAGGTACCTACTGAGTGTGAGTGTTGAGTGATTGGAAAGATAGAGGGACTATGAGGACTGAGTGACTAAGTGACTGTGAGGATTGTATGACTAAAAAGACTGAGTGAATTGATACTCTGAGAGTATGAAAATGGTTTTATTACTGAGTCGCATCATATTTGACATGCACATGACATAGAGGCATGGAGATGTATTTTTCTCATGTTATACGGTATCATGTCATAGAGAGGTATTTTTCACTTGATATCTGGAGAGAAAATGAAATATCATATTTACCACTGAAAGGATTTTTAGGAAAAACTCACAGTTTTCAAACTTTCTTGTATTTTCAACGTTTTCGGTAAAAGAGTTGGGTTTTCACTAATATACTTGAAAAGTGGAACTATTTTGAGAAAACTACAAAAAAGCTGAGCATTTTATCTATGTGTTACTTCTTTATTTAATTGCTTTATGTTGTTATGAAGTGTTGTTGGCTATTGGTTTTGGACCCAAAGTATGTTCCAGCTTGTCACCGCTTTCAACCTAAGGTTAAATTTGCTACTTACTCAGTACATGGTGTCGGTTGTACTGATACCATATTTTTGCACATTGCGTGCAGATCTTAGCCGTTGTTGTTGTTCTACTCAATGGTTGACGGATTTAAAGATGTCCTTGCATTCTTATTGTAGGTGCCTATTGTTCATGGTAGCCTGAGATTTATAAAAACTCTACATATGTGCTTTTAAAACAGAAGATGTAATTACTTCATATCAGCTTTGTAAATTCTATTCTTAGAAGCTTATAATTAGTGCTACCAGTACTTGCACGATGTATAAGATTTATATAACTCCTTTTGTTTAATTGCCATATCAATATTAGTGGAAATAGATAGTTATTAGTTGTCTTACCTAGCAGGTTGGGTTAGGCGGCATCACAACTAGTGGATTTTGGGGCAAGAAAAACATGGGGTGCTATGTCGGGGATGATTTGTGATGGCCTCGGGGCATTGCCATTGATGATATTTGTATGGTGGTGTGACTATCTTGTATGAGTCATGCATATTACTGGTTTTTTTTATGTTGTTTCCAATGTGCTATTCGGTGCCTCTAATCTTACCTGTTGATTTGAGCTATGATTGTACACTTGCACAAGTATACACTATAGCATATCACTTATATCAGTACAGGAGTATGAATCTTGTTGTTTATTGATTATGTACACGTATTCTCATAAACCTGCCTTAAATGCGTGAATTGGGTTATTGCCATGTGAGTTAACCGTGCGGATATGAGGTTTGATTACACTGCAGCATGTTGTACTGATATATGCCATGATTGGCGTGTTGTAGTGCCTAGGATGAAAGAGCCCCTCCGGAATATGTACATACCCCTAGTATACGTAGGTACCTACTGAGTGTGAGTGTTGAGTGATTGGAAAGATAGAGGGACTATGAGGACTGAGTGACTAAGTGACTGTGAGGATTGTATGACTAAAAAGACTGAGTGAATTGATACTCTGAGAGTATGAAAATGGTTTTATTACTGAGTCGCATCATATTTGACATGCACATGACATAGAGGCATGGAGATGTATTTTTCTCATGTCATACGGTATCATGTCATAGAGAGGTATTTTTCACTTGATATTTGGAGAGAAAATGAAATATCATATTTACCACTGAAAGGATTTTTAGGAAAAACTCACAGTTTTCAAACTTACTTGTATTTTCAACGTTTTCGGTAAAGGAGTTGGGTTTTCACTAATATACTTGAAAAGTGGAACTATTTTGAGAAAACTACAAAAAAGCTGAGCATTTTATCTATGTGTTACTTCTTTATTTAATTGCTTTATGTTGTTATGAAGTGTTGTTGGCTATTGGTGTTAGACCCGAACTATGTTCCAGCTTGTCACCGCTTTCAACCTAAGGTTAAATTTGCTACTTACTCAGTACATGGGGTCGGTTGTACTGATACCATATTTTTGCACATTGCGTGCAGATCTTAGTCGTTATTGTTGTTCTGCTCAATGGTTGACGGATTTAAAGATGTCCTTGCATTCTTATTGTAGCTTTCTATTGTTCATGGTAGCCTGAGATTTATAAAAACTCTACTTATGTGCTTTTAAAACAGAAGGTGTAATTACTTCATATCAGCTTTGTAAATTTTATTCTTAGAAGCTTATGATTAGTGCTACCAGTACTTGCACGATGTATAAGATTTATATAACTCCTTTTGTTTAATTGCCATATTAATATTAGTGGAATTAGATAGTTATTAGTTGTCTTACCTAGCAGGTTCGGTTAGATGGCATCACAACTAGTGGATTTGGGGCAAGAAAAACATGGGGTGCTATGTCGGGGATGATTTGTGATGGCCTGGGGGCATTGCCATTGATGATATTTGTGTGGTGGTGTGACTATCTTGTATGAGTCATGCATATTACTGGTTTTTTAATGTTGTTTCCAATGTGCTATTCGGTGCCTCTGATCTTACCTGTTGATTTGAGCTATGATTGTACACTTGCACAAGTATACACTATAGCATATCACTTATATCAGTACAGGAGTATGAATCTTGTTGTTTATTGATTATGTACACGTATTCTCATAAACCTGCCTTATATGCGTGAATTGGGTTATTGCCATGTGAGTTATCCGTGCGGATATGAGGTTTGACTACTATTGGCACGTGAATTATCCATGCATATCTAAAGCACTAATGATATTGCCACGTGAGTTGTCCGTGTAGTTGTGATTGGTGGTGTGGTCATGAGATGGCAAGTGATTATGATTCATAAATTGGGACAGTGATTAAGATTGTGAGGTGTGGTACCTCGAGGTGATTATTGGGTAAACCTTGTGTAATAACGATTGATTACTTGTTTGTTACTTGTGTTTCCTTACTTGGTTTTACCGGGACTTTAACTGTAATTACTTTACACTGTTATTACCTATTTTCTTTTTGTTGCTAATTGTTGCTTCTATTTTCCATTTGCTAGTTTTATATTGTTATTTTTTCCATGTTTAGTTTTATATTGATATTGTTCCATGTTAGCTTTTTATTCATATTTGTATAGGTTATTATGTCTAGTATGTTTGTACCTCGTCACTACTCCACCGAGGTTAGTCTAGATACTTACTAGGTATCACTGTGGTGTACTCATGCTATGGTTGCTGCATATTTTGTGTAGATCGAGGTACCTTGGAGTGTGTGTGACATTAGTTAGTTAATTGTCAGCTGTGGTGGAGACTTCAAGGAATGCATGCAATCGCGTTCGTAGGCATCAGATTACTGTCTAGAGATTACATTGTTACTATTTACTTCTATTCTTGATAATTATGTATTTGATATTCTTTGTTGACATGTACTATCGGTTTTGGGATATTATACATCTTTTGATGGTTGTTGGCTATGCATAGCAATTACCGGTTCGTGTTTAGGGATTAATTGGTTCAAATCTATTAATAACTTACTATGTATTAGGCTTACCTAGTCCTAGGAAATAGGTGTCATCACGACTACCAATGAGGGATTTTGGATCGTGACAAGTTGGTATCAAAGCCCTAGGTTCATAGGTGCTACGAGTCATAAGCAGCTTTAGTAGAGTCTTATAGATCGGTACAGAGACGTATGTGCTTATCTCGAGAGGCTACAGAACTATTAGAAAACTTCACTTCTTTAATTCCTATCGTGCGATTTAATTGATTTCGTTGTTTGAACCTTTGTCATTCTATTCTCTCACAGATGGTGAGTATATGAGCTACAACTCCTAATGATGTTGGCCCCAAAGCCGATGTTGCTATGGGCAAGGGTGGAGGACGAAGAGGAGCACGTGCTACAGGTAGAGCACCTGCCAAAGCAATAGTTGAGGATCAGTAGCTCTAATTGGGGGCAAGCACCAAAGGCGCCTATTGTTTCCCCTAGACATCAAGAGACTTTAGCAAAGTTCCTGAGTATGTTTTGTACATTGTCTAAAGCGAGATTGATTCCAACTGCACCAGCTACTTCTTAGATCAGGGGAGGAGCGCAGACTCCCTATGCTCGTACTCTAGAGCAGCGAGTCCATGTTGATCATATTCTAGGGGTTATGCCAACATAACATGTTTTTATGGTTTAGCCTGACGTCAGGCTAGAGGCATCTGAGGAGGAGCAGCTGAGACTTGAGAAGTTCAAAAAGTATCACCCTCCTACTTTTAGTGGCGTAGTGACTGAGGATACATATAGTTTTCCAAATAATTGCCATTGTATTCTCTGCACCATATGCATTTTAGAGGTGATCGGACTTGCTTTTACTACATTTTAGTTGTTTGGAATAACATATCAATAGTGGCAGGCATATGAGAAAGGTAGGCCAGTGGATGTAGTGCCACTCATTTGGACTTAGTTTTCAAAGATATTTTTGAGGGAGTTTGTTCCACATACCCTTCGTGATATGTGACGCACAAAGTTTGAGCATCTATGCCGAGGCACTATGATAGTGTCACAGCACGACATCAGATTTAGTGAGTTTTCCTGTCATGCACCCACTTGGGTTTCTAAAGTTAGAGAGCAATTTTGCAGGTTTATCGAGGCTCATCTATGGTATCTAATTCAGCATGGCTCAGGAGCTGGAGATTGATGTTCCATTTCAGCAGGTTGTAGAGATCGCTCGTAGGTTGGAGAGTATGCAGGGCCAAGAGATAGGGGACAGAGAGGCTAAGATGACTCTTGGACTGAGAGGATCTTCATCCCTATTTTTAAGGCAAGGTGTGTCGTGGTAGAGACTTTGTGGATTAGCCAGTTCAGTTTGCACTTCAGACTTCACGTGGTATTTCAGATATCCATGGGTCGTAGAGTGCATGAACCGGAAAGCTCCCACAACCACATTGGTAGAGAGGCTTCTTTGAGTGTAGGGATACTAGTCACATGGTAAGAGATTGTCCCAGACTTCAGATGGATGTGTCATAATATGGTATTAGGGCTATATGTTCGCTCCAGTTATTGGTAAACCTACACCGCCAACTAAGGGTGGAGGTCATACGGGTAGAGGTCATCCTAAAGGGGGAGTCTAGGTAAGAGTAGAGGTTAGGCAGGTAGAGGTCATCCTAGAGGGCGAGGTCAAATCCACTATAATGCTTGTTCTGGTTGACTATGGCTGATGCACCAGATCATGTCATTACATGTATGGTTTAGCTTTGTTATAGAGTTGCATTAGTACTATCTTGATATGGTCCCATTTATTTGTAAGATTCATCCTAACTTACTTTAGATATGGTTATGTTTTGTGATTCTTATACTATGTTCATTTGTTCAAGCCAGTTGGGGAATTCTATTATGACAGCATGTGTTAATTGTCCTAGATTGAAATTTCTATTAAGGGTCATAAGGCTTGGGTTGACTTTCTGCTACTTAAACATGGTAGGTTATGGTATTATTTCTCGATGGTTTGGCCTGACTTGTGATTTGGGTGCTCTAAAGGTATGGGAGTCTGTTACGTGTTTGGTTTTGGTTCTACGAGATTGAGTTAGTAGAGTGTTTTAGATGTTAAGATGTTTTAATTACTTGTGATTCTTACTGAAGGATAGAAATATGGTGTTCTTTGCGGATAGGTGTGTTTATACTAGGCTATGTACGATGGTGAGGGTAGGTTAGGGTAAGATTCATTGTGGTTATTGTGTGTGTCATGCTTCTTCCCTGAGGATTGGATTCATAGTATGGTATCGATGAGGAGTTGTACCTGTTGGACTTGTTTGATAGTTCTCTCATGTGCTCCTCTTTTCATATTTAGCCGTATTTGAGTTATGCTTGTTGCTTTTGGATTACGATGCATGTGCCCAGGATGTGTTTGATGTGGCTTGTTTATCAAGTGAGTAGTTATGAGTTCTATATATTTCTTGCATCATTGTCATTGTTGTAAAGGTCTAGAACAATGTTCTAGTCGATATGAGGCTATTTGTCAGTATCGCGCTTGGTAATTGACAACTATTCTGGTCAGAGTTGTTGCTATAGGCATATGGGTGATGTGTAGTGTTGTATGGTTCTTTCTTTTGGATGTGTGCATGAGCTATTACAGCTATTTAAGGACTATACATTGTGTTTATGTGAAAATATGAGGAGGAGAGTATTTCTCTCTCGGTTTCTATCGGATGCTATTTGTTGTCCCGACTGGTGGAACTTGCTAATTATTAAAGCCTTTGGCTTCAGAAAAGGATAAGAATAAAATACAATCTCTCTCTCAAGATTGTATAGTGAACAATTCCATGTACAACGTTGTGGCAGTACGGTCTTTGTTATAGTGGGTTTTTAAAATAAACTTCCATTTTGTAGGCTAACTTCCTTGCTTCTATGGGTCTTCATGGATTGATCCTTGACAAAGAGAAACTCACTTCGCGGGATCAATTATTGGCCAAGCGGGATGAATTGTTGCTCGCTTTCCGGAACATGAAGTACAAGCCACTGAGGCTGTTGAGTTAGAGGCTCAGTTGCAACAAAGCGGGCAAGAGGTAGTGACCCTCAACCAAGAGGCCGCCCAGTTAAGGGTACAATTTGAAGAAGCTAAGACAAAGTGGGTTGAGGTCCAAATGTCGTTCTTGTTGCTGCCGATCGTGAGGCTGCTTTTACTGAAAGATTGAATGACTTGGAGGCAACGTTGAACTCCAAAGCGGAAGAAGTTGTTACAGTTGAGAAAAAGTATACTCGGTTGGAAGAGAGGCATAAGAGAGTCATAGAGCATAATAAAGTGTTCAACTCCACTATCCATGACCTTTATATCAGCCTTCAAGTCATTAGGTCTAAGAGGAATAACCTTCGACAAATGTTGACTAGCTTAAGGAAAGCTTCAGCACCAAGCGGCTTTCCTCATTCTTGAAAAAATCTACACTATATAACATGAGGAGAAAAACCTTAGAAAAGGCTAAAGCAGTATCACTGATTTTGATGTCGATATTGCCAAGGCAAGTAAGCTGGAGTCAACTGCCTGAAGGGGTATCCTGGTTCAACCTGATGCGATAATGGTGAAGGCCAAGATCATGAGCCTATGGCAGATCTGCCTACTTCTCTTGGGGGTGTAGATGCTTCTGTTCCCCAGAATTCCTATGGTAACTTAGCTTTTTGTCTTCTTTTCATAATTTTCATTTAACTATTTCGAAAGTTATTCTCTTTGCATACTTTTTGATTTTGCATCGAGTTATGCAACGCTTCGAGTGCATCTTTCTCCGATAGCATTTGGATTCTAGGCATAAGGCTTCTGGAATCAACCCTTTACCGTGACGTTTTCATAAAAGAGGGCCCTCTTATCTTTATGTTGCTCTTTAAGAGGACGTCTTCTGTTCATTACGGGACTACCATTTGAAATACTTGTTTAACTTTCAAATGATAAAATTAATTTATCGTTCGGACAAGAAACAAGATAAAAATGAAGGACTTTACTTTATTCCTTCCAGTTTCAAAAGTACATAAGCATTCTTTGTGCTAAAATGAAGTTGTCATTACTTGTGGCTAACTTGTAAAACTTGTTCCTACGGGCTGGTCGCGCAGTCTTCGGCCTCGATAATATAACTTTATTTTCATGTTTTGTAATCTTGATCGATATGGCAATCACACTACCATATTCTCATATAATCCCCCCCCCCCCCCAAGTGTTTGAATGCGAAGAATGCGAATTTGAACGTTGGAAGTCTTGCTCTTTTGAAGATAGTGAATGGTTGGATAATTTTTGGTTTGATAGAAAACTTTGTTTCCTATTAGGAACTTTGCTACAGAGCCAAAGATTACCTAACCACCCCTAGTGACTTGCACCCGCAAATCTTCAGGTAACTTTTGGCTCGATAGCAAGATTGAGTTCCCGGTAGGAACATCGCTATCGAGCAAATGACTATCGAACCGCTCCATAGTGGTTGGTTTCCTATATGCCTTGTCATTTAAAGGTCTTATTTCTACCAATGAAGTTCCTTCGTTGTCACAACCCAAACTAGAGGGTCATGACTAGCACTCGTGCCATACTCTCGAGCACCAACGTACATTTTATCTAACCTTCCTTATTATCCTAAAGAACTGATAAGATCAATACAAATAGTAGATATGGATCATGAGCAAGCAAAAATGAAAGATAATGGCATGAACATACTTCAAGACATTAGGTCTAAGAGGAAATAACCTTTCGACAAATGTTAACCAGCTTAAGGAAGAGCTTCAGCACCAAGCAACTTCCTTCATTGTTGAAAAAATGTGCACTATGTAACATGAGGAGAAAAACCTTAGAAAAGCCTAGAGTGGTTGTCATTGATTTTGATGTCGATATCGCCAAGGCAAGTGAGCTGGAGTCAACTGCCTGAAGGGGTGTCCTTGTTTAAACTGATGTGACGATAATGAAGGCCAAGACCTTAAGCCAACGGCAAATCTTCCTACTTCTCTTGGGGGTGCAGATGCTTCTCTTCCCTCGAATTCCAGGGATACATTAACTTAGCTTTTTACTTTTTTCATACTTTTCATTTAAGTATTTCGAAAGTTATTCTCTTTGCATACTTTTTGTTTTCTCTTCGAAATATTCAAGGCTTCGGGTGCATTTTTCTTTGATAGAATTTGGATTCTAGGCATAAGTTCTTCTGGAGTCAACCCTTTACCGTGAGGGTTTCATAAAAGAGGGCCCTCTTATGTTTACGGTGCTCTTGAAGAGGACGTCTCCCGTTCATTATGGGACTAGCATTTGAAGTACTTGTTTAACTTTCAAATGATAAAATTAATTTATCGTTTGGACAAGAAACAAGATAAAAATGAAGGACTTTACCTTATTCCTTCTAGTTTAAAAAGTGCATAGGCATTTGTTGTGCTAAAAAGAAGTTGTCATTACTTGTGGCTAACTTGTAAAAATCGTTTCTACAGAGCTGGTCGTCCAGTCTTCAGCCTGGATAATACAATTTATTCTCATATTTCGTAATCTCGGTCGATGTGGCAATCACACTACCATATTCTCATATCATCCCCCCCCCCCCTCCAAGTGTTCGAATGCGAAGATGCGAATTTGAACATTAGAAGTCTTGTTCTTTTTAAGATAGTGAATGTTTGGATAATCTTTGGTTTGATAGAAAACATTGTTTCCCATTAGGAACTTTGCTACACAGCCAAAGATTACCTAACCACCCCCTAATGACTTGCACTCGCAAATGTTCAGGTAACTTTTGGCCCGATAGGAAGATTTGGTTCCCAATAGGAACATCGCTATCGAGAAAATGACTATCTAACCGCTCCATAGTGGCTGGTTTCCTGTATGCCTTGTCATTTAAAGGTCTTATTTCTACCAATGAAGTTCCTTTGTTGTCATGACCCAAAATGGAGGGTCATGACTAGCATTCGGACATACTTTTCGAGCACCAACATACATTTTATCTAACCTTCCTTATTATCCTTAAGAACCGACAAAATCAATATAAATAGTAGATATGGATCATGAACAACAAACAATGAAATATAATGGCATGAACATACTATACATGGAATAACCAGACAGTCAGGAAACTATATATAAGGTACGAGCTACCATGCTGCCATGAAAGACTATACAATAAAATAAGCTGACAAGGCATACCAAACTATATATGAGTCGACACCTGTCTATGAGCCTCTAAAGGAACATAAGTGCTACAACATAGCCAGAACAGGGCCCCGACATACCCCTAATTTCTATTACAAAAATGCATACCAAGACCACGACAAGTCTGGATAAAGGATCTCGCCAATAACCGATGAACTCGGAAGCCTATTGGTTAGGGAGCTGTGTCTATCCATCTATCAGGACCTGCAGCATGACATGCAGCGCCCACAAATAAAAATGATGTTAGTATGAATAAAGTACTGAGTATGCTATGTAGAAAAGCATAAGTTTGAATAATAATGTGAATAAGGATAAAGAATATACAACCAATAACATCTGGGTACCTCTGTGGGCTACTGACATGAAATGCATGATACTGACATATATATGCATAAACTTTTAAAACATATGCCTCTGTGGGCATCATCATTATATCATACCCGACCTTAGAGAAGACTCGGTAAAATCGTACCCGGCCACGTGACGCTCGGTAAAACCCAACTAATTTGTGGTTGCACAACAAGTGCCATACCCTGCTGACTATAGCGTGGCTCGATAGATTAAAATAGATACATACACACACACACAAACACATATATACACACACACACACACACACACACACACACACACACACACACATATATATATATATATATATATATATATATATATATATATATATATATATATATAATGTATGCTCGACTCATGGAATCACGTTCTAAACCTTTTGAGTGACGTAAGTTCGACACCCTCTATACACTTTATTAGGACTAACTCTTCATATGAACCTTATAAGAATCAGGAAGTACCAACAACATTGAAAACATAAGACTAAGATAAGTAACATCAACATCAATCATTCCATAAGAGGAAAACAATGTAAGTACTGCTAGCTTCTAAAAGTAGAGTATCTTTGGTAGCTCGTTCATTACATTATGTACAATAGAAGTCATGCAAAAGAAGAAAAGGGATAGCCTAACATATCTTATATATATTCCCAACCTCAAGCTATGAAAATTAACGACTCCTTATTCTACAATAAGAGAGACGAAACTATCGTTATCATTTAAGCGCCATAACTATTATGTATCGACCACAACCTATTTTACGATGAAATGGACAACACCTCCTCTATATATATGACCTAACACAAGTCAAAACAATCACCAAACATCCCAAAAAATATCAATAATAATCATAGTCCACACAACACAATCACTTCATACATAAGACGGCCTCCGTAGTAGTGTCAAATGGCCCGCAAATGTTACAACGAATGACTAGACCACCACCCTACATCTATATGATGTTCTCCACACCCTTCCTCCTCCAAAACTTTTCAAAACAGTAGTAAAATACGAAGCCCAATAGAAACACAAAATAGTCCACAAAATAGTCTGTTACAAGTGAATAACTCGAACTTACGGCTTGCGATCACCGTCCAGTGAGTTCTTGCAAGTATAAAACGAATTACCATAAATTTACAGCATAAAAATGGATGAAAGAGAGCAATAAAATTACCTTACTTTCTGGATAACTAAGCCCTTATTTTGGTTCTTCAAACTCTTGGTTTTACCCCCAATTGGAACTTGAAAGAGATGGAACATCAATTAGGATTTTTGGATAATTTTTGGGAGGAAGCTTGCAGGGGTTTAAGTAAGATTAATTTTTATATATAATGAGGGTTATATTACAGGATATAATCCTATAAATGTGCTCTTTGGCCGACCAGAAATTGCCTCTTTTTGGGCTATCATTTAACCAAGCAGGTGACACACCAACTTAGCACCTAGTAGCTTGTGTAGTCTCGCAACAATACCTATATCTCTCTACTCCAATATCGTACTGATAAATAGTTTAATGCCTTCGAAACTAGACTCATCGATTTTTAACTGTTGGGTAGATTACCCCGTAATTCAAAGGAAATTGGGAGAAAAGCTTCATAACATTTGACCTAAAGTTTAAGTAAAACTATGAACCTAAGTTGCGACAACTTTTGTCAACTTTTGTTTCATAACTCGTTTAACTTCAAGACTTATGATACAGATATTATATGATTCAAATACCTTAAAACACTACCTTTTGATTGTAAATGACCTCTAGTTTTACCTGAAAATACGGTTGACAACATCCTTGATTTGTTTAACTTCTCATACTTGTTAACCACCCTTATACACCTTTGTATCATTTAAGACCAATAGGATTAACTTCGTATCATCTCAAAGATAATATCTTCTTGGATTTATGTTGAATAACTTATGGCATAAACTAATGTACGTGAATATGGGTTGTAATATTCGTAGTATACTTTCCTTTGCTATCTCGTTAATAACCTTACTAGAAAATACCAATTGGGACAAGAACTACACGAAGGTAAAAAGAGTGCAGCACATACTTCCGGTATTGGCAGTGATCGTCAACAACAGTACCTTTCGAGGTGTGCGACATTCTAGTTGCTCAGCAACTTTACTCTATCTTCATTTTCCAATCCGTATGATCCTTTCCCGCTGACAGTTGAAACCTAGTAGAAGCCTTCCCGTGTCGGACCTAGCTTTGCTATGTTGAAATCTCGATTATTTTGAGTAACTTTACTCAAAATCAAGTCTCATACTTTGAAATAATGAAGATTAGATCTTTGATTGTAATATCTTTCCATTCTCCGTTTTTGGGTTGCCATCCTTATATGTGCCAAGTCCCTGCGTTCGTCGAGTAGTTCCAATTTGACCAATAATTTCATTATTTGTTTCTTCATCCACCCAGAGGTATCTCAGGGTAGGTTATCCTATTTCCACCAAGATCAAGGCTTCTGGTCCTTATATAAGAGAAAAATAAGTCTCACATGCCCTATATTTGGTCGTTGTCTGATATGCCCATAATACTCCCGGTAACTCTTCGGGCCATTTGCCTTTGGTTGCGTCCAATCTCTTTTTGAAATTTTGGATAATCACCTTGTTTGTTTATTCTTCTAGGTCGTTTGCACTCGGGTAATAAAGTGATGATGTGATTCTTTTGATTTTCAAGTCTTCGCGGAATTTTATGAACTTTGTGCCTATAAATTGTGGTATGATGTTGTAGGCTATCTCAATTGGTATCCCGAATCTACAATTTATATTATCCCACAAGAAATCTACCACTTACACTCGCTGATTTTATGGTATTGACTTGCTTTAATCCACTTAGAAAAATAGTCAGTTAAAATTAAAAGAAATCATACCTTACCAGGAGTAGGGGTAGGGGCAGTGGACCGACTATATCCATTTCCCACTTTGTAAATGGCCAAGGCAACAAAATCGAGTGCAGTAGCTCTCCTAGTTGATGTACCAACTATGTGTGGCGTTGACATTTATCATATTTTTGAACATAAGCCTTGGCGTTTTGTTCCATCATGGGATAGTAATATCCTGCCCTAATTAGCTTTAACACTAAGGAATCTATGTCTGAGTGATTTAGGCAAATCCCTTCGTGGGCTTCTTTCATGACATTTTTAGCTACAGAAGCTCCCTAACATCGGGCCAACGGGACTTGGAAAGATCATCTATACAATCGACATCCCTTGAAGTTGTATCAAGTTGCTTTGGTGCGCAGTGCCCGAGAATCCTTGGGATCCTCAGATAGTTTCCCCTAATCAAGATAGTCAATGATCTCATTTCTCAAGTCCTAGACCAAATTGGTCACGTTTTCTTCGTAGTATTCATCTGTGTATAATAATGAATGCATACGCTGCACGGCCGTACCGGAGTCCAATCCTTTCATTTCTGTGAATGATTCCAGATTGGCTACTATGTATGCCTCCGCGTTTTCTTCTCTTGGGATGTGGGTAACTGACAATTCCTGAACCGTGTGAGCAAATCCTGGACTTTCACTACATATTATTGCATGCCTTCCTCTTGCTTCGAAGATCCTGTATACCTAATTTACAACTAATTTGGAATCATATTTGATTTCTTTGACCTCGGAGTCCAGTCCCCTAGCCATCTCATGTCCTGAAATAAAAAGCTTCATATCTACTTCATTATTAGTCTGAGGAACAACTATTATGGCATGCCTTAAGGTTTCCCCCAAAGGCGTGACTAGCACCGTGCCGATCCCGAACCCTTTCACTTTGGAAGCTCCATCTGTAAACAAGGTCCAAACTGTGGATGTCAATTCTAAAACCATCACTGCTTCTTTAGTAGAAAAATATAATAGTCCTTAACTTAAATCAGCCACATAGTTGGTTAAAACTTGTGACTTAATCGCAGTCCTACATTTATACTCTATGTCAATTCACTCATTTAGACTACCCATTTGGCCAGTCAATCTGAAAGTTCAGGTTTATGAAAGATATTTCACAGGGGAAAGGTTATTACCACGGCTATCAGATGACATTAGAAAGAAGGCGTAAGCCTTCGAGCGGTGACTATGAGAGATAAGGCCAATTTTTCGAGATGTAGGTAGAGATTTTCTACTCCCATTAAAAATTTTACTAACATAATAGATAGGAGATTCGTCCTCACGGGCTAAAATGACACTTACTGCTACCTCCAAGATTGCTAAGTAAATCAGTAGTTGTTTGCCTTCCTCTGGTTTTGATAGCTATAAAGGGTTCGATAAATATCTTTCCAAATCCTTCAAAGATTGTTGGCACTACGGACTCCACTCGAAGTTTTTATTCTTTTTTAGTAGTGAAACATAAATAATGGCGTTTTTGTGAAGACCGAGAAATGCACCTTCTTAAAGCGGCCAGTCTTCTTGTCAACCTTTGAATCGCTGTCATATTTCACAGCTAGTCAAGAATGTCTTCGATGGATTTAATTTATCAGGGTTGACTTTGATCCCCCTTTTTTACATCAAGAATCCCAAGAACTTACCGGAGCTGACTCTGAATGCACACTTCTTGGGGTTAAGCTTCATGTTATGCTTCCTTAGGATGTCAAAGGTTTCTTGCAGGTGCTTATGATGATCACATGCATTCAAGGACTTAACCAGCATATCATCTATGTAAACTTCCATGGTTTTCCCTATTTGTTTCTCGAACATTTTGTTTATGAGCTGCTGATAAGTGGCTCTGCATTTTTTTAGCTCGAAAGGCGTCACATTGTAGCAATATGTGCTTAAGTTTGTTACGAACAATGTTTTGTCCTGACCCTCTAGGTTCATCTTGATTTGAATGTACCCAGAGTAATAATCAAGGAAACTCATTAACTCTTGCCCTGTCATCGCTTCAATCATTTGATCAATGTTCGTCAATGGGATGAAGTCTTTTGTGCATGGCTTATTTAGATCCTTATAGTCTACGTACATGCGAAATTTATTGCTCTTCATTCGAACTACTACTATGTTAGATAGTCAGTCAGGATACTTTACCTCTCGAATTAAACCGATATCGAGAAAACATGTTACCTCTTCTTTGAGGAGTTGATTTAGGACCTCAGGAATATGGTGTTTTTTTTCCTCACTGGAGGGATGTTAGAATCCAGGATTAGTTTGTCCACGACCACTTATGGCGGGATTCCTATCATATCTCAAATGACCACAGAAAACAATCAATATTAAATATAAGAAATTTTATGAATCCTAACCTAAGTTTGGGGTTTAATAATGTCCCCAAATGGAACTTCCTCTCCAAGAACATTTGGAACAACGCAACTTTCTCATGTTCTTCCATTGTGGACTTTGTTGCGTCCATTTCTTCTAGTACCTGGAAACATATTGGTACCTGATAGGATTTCAACGACTCCTTCCCTTGGTTGATTTTTCTTGGCTCAAGAGTAGGCGGTAGTTCCTATAATTGCTACATGCTCCTTCCCGTTGCTACTGGGAACTGAGATTGCATTCATCTCCCTTACCATTGGTTGGTCTCCTCTTTTTTGTTTTCCCTAGGAGTTGGGAACTTCAATAATTGATGATATATTGATGGCATAGGCTTCATCTCGTGAATCAATGGTCTCCCTAAGATAATATTATAGCCCATATTGTCGTCTACTACCTCAAAAAGGCCATCTTCATTACCCCCTCGGCATTATTCGGCAGTGAGATCTCTCATCAGGTTGTCATGCTTGCCAAATTGAATCTGGCGAAGAGTTTTGTAGCCAGAATGATACTTCCGGTCAGCTTGGCTTGCTCCATCACTCTCCACTAGATAATATTGGCCAAACTTCTTGGTCCACCAAAACAACGTTTAATTTTAAAATATAAGACATTAAGAGAGATTACTAAGGCATCGTTGCGCGACAGTAGTAGTCCTTTTGCGTCTTCCTCCGTGAAAGTAATGTCGTCCTCAAAGAATTCCCCAGTTCTCTTACTATGGTTTACTAACACCTTCTTCTTTTTCGCTACCAAAAATGTCACACCATTAATCTTGTTCCACCCCCCCCCCCCCCCAAAGAAAGAAATCATGTTCATCGTCTAACGAGGAGGATTTTCTTCTGCTTTTGAAGGTTCTACATTATCATGATTGCGCAATAGTTGTTTTTAGCTTACTCACTTAAGAATACTCTAAGATGGACATTTTTTAGCAATGTCGCCACCTTCTTATGCATCGGCAGTCCTTAGTCTGGTGACCGCTGGTCCCATAGTATTCGCACCGCAAATAAGGATTCCTCAAACTGGGATCAGATCTCATTGGTTTTGGGAATTGTGCTTCCTTATTGTTCCTCATTGGTCATACCAGTTCCACCATGCTGATGTTAAAGATGTATTAGGAAAGCCAGGGGTAGGAAAAGTCTTGAGAATCCAATATCTCCCTATCATGCGATCAACTCTCTTATCACTAGCAAATCTATCCACCGATAAGAAACCTTTACCTCATCCTTTGGCCTTTTCATAGGGCAAAAACCGACCTCTTCAATACCATCAATCTGTGTCAAAATTATCCTTTGATTTCTCCCTAGTATTCTCCTGGTATCGGCCCTTAGTTGATGTTGGGAAACCAAGCTGATCATCTTCAATTCTTGTCTTTGACTTGTACAAGTTGTAATATCCGCACATGTTGTTTCCTCTCGAGCAGCCTTTCTTTCAATTTTCGGGAATCATCGAAACTTCTCGGATTAATCTCTTTAATAAATGCTTCAGCTTCTCATTCATTCAGTACGATCGTTAGCAACATCCTTTCTTTCTGGAATTTGGTCACCAACTCTAGTAGCAATTTGGATCCTCCCTATGCAATCCTGAATATGTTGGCCTTTTGGGCCTATACATTTCTGGACCAAGGCCTTGATAAAAGAATCCGCAATCATCTCGAAGGAAAATATTAAGTTCTAGGGCAAGGGCAAATACCATGTTAAGGCCCCCTTCATGAGGGTCTCCCCGACTTTCTTCTGTAAGACTAACTCGATCTCGCGTGAAGTTAAATCGCTCTCCTTCACTGCTATTGTATAGGTGGCGATGTGCTCATAGTCCAAAGTCCCATCATACTTCCGCGTGTCAAGTATATTGAACCTCTTCAAGATCAATTTTGGTGTCGTGCTTGGTTTGAACGGAAATTGAGCATATTTCTTTTAGACTCGTTCTTTCAATACTGGTGGTACACTATGAATTTGATCCATTCAGCAATTTATTTCCCTCATAAATTGCATGAGTTCGGTTTTAAAGGGATTATTCTCATCGTTGCTACCCAATCCGCTACCGTTTCCCCAGTCATATCAAAGCCGACTTCGCCCCTCGGGATGTTATTTTTGACTCTTTGCGTTGTTTGGTTTGTGGGAGCACCGGGAGGAACTAGACCTTGTCTATTCTAATTGTTGGAGGCACCTGACAACGCTTGCCTCAAATCCGTCATGACTTGCTCTTGTCGTGAGAGGTGTCCCATAATAGCCTTTTATTGCTCCCTCAAGTTCCTTTTGTTTCAGTGACGTTCTCTTCTTCAGTACAACAAGAGTTGCCTTTCGAACATGTCGTGGATATTGCCCGCCATTGACCAGCTGGACTCATTCCCTTTCGTTGTGAGTATCACTAATTGAATCTTTGTGCTGAAGCTGATTTTCTTAGGCCTCAATGATGTGTGCAATGTTGACATTGTTATTTTCCATTTTCTATGATTTTTGCTAAGAACAAAGAATCAAACATGTTAATAATATATGTAAGGATCAACTCAATTACATAACTGTCTAGGTCCCACAGTGGGCGCCAAACTATTTATCCGTAAAACAGTACAATTAAATTTATACATAATTTATAGACAAGTGAATCGATTTGATCCCAAAATTATAAATAAATAAAATAAGAATGTAAGACTTAATGTAAAAATCGAGATAACGCAGCAAGAATCTTGGTTCTGGGAGTAGAGATTCCTGATGCAGTTGTAACGATCTTAATAAGCAAGAAGATAAAATATTATTGAACTTTCAATAGTATGTAGCATAAAGTTGTTTGAAAATTCATCCCTCTACAATGGTTGTTGAGCTCACTATTTTTGGTTACTCCTTGGGAACAAGGTCCAAGGATCAAGCTCCGCTTAGATGATAATTATGGGGGCCGTTGAAGAATGTGTAACGGTATGCAATGAATTTCATATTTCCTGTAATGGACGACGTACTTAATGCTATAGAATATTCTCCATTAAATGATGCTCGGGTGTCAGGCAATCGTTTTGTCTTTATGAACAACATTACCTTCAGGGACAAACGAGATTACTGCCCTCGAACCTGATTTCCATTTGCCTTGCTTTCTATCTATCTTCGACTCCACATGTCACTTTATTGTATGAGCATTTAATATGAACATATTTGACCCTATAAAATTGTATTTTCGTTAGTTTGACTAGCGTGAAAATTAATAATGTAAAGAAGAATTATGAATCTTGTAGTCTTAACTAAAATATGTACAATATATAGAATATTACCTTCTGAATCTCATAGTCTTTTTAAAACATAATATAGCATACGTATAGGGGAGTATCATTAAGTAAAATAAAAATATTTAAATAAAACACCTACTAAATATAATAAGTGATATTCGTTTTGAAATAAGAAAAGTAAAGTAAATAAATTATAATATTTTTCGATTCGAGCATTGGGTTTTCTCATGCAGGTTGCAACTTGTTTGACTCAAAAAACTAGGGTAACAATTAAATGTAATTTTTAGTTTTAAAGATATGTGATTTATTCTAATACTAGTGAATATAAATAATATTAAGTTTAAGCAAAACGAATTGATGAACTAAACCAGTGATGCTATAATGATGAGGACCTCGACCTCAACTTACTTGGGGGCCTCGAGGTCAGTTAAGAACAATGAAGTGTGAATAATAAAGTAAAAGAAATAAAGCTGAAGAATACTTGTTGAGCACGTTAAAGAATAAAATAAGAGTAGAATATTCTATTGCAATGAATAATGTGAGATGTGTTAGATAATACGCTTAATGTTAGAGGGGGGGTGAATAATAAAAATAGCGTAAACTTGCGGAATTTAAAAATTGCAGGAAATAAATGAGTGCGATAAGTAAATAAATAAGAACGAACGCACCGATATATCCTGGTTCACCACAACCCGTGGCTAGTCCAGTCCCCGAGAGACTCTCTCGAGATTTCCACTATCTTTGTCAAGCTTACGGGTGCTTAACAAACCGTTACAGTTGCTCAAGGATACCGCACCTCAAGACTTTACTTGCTTGAGGATACCTCACCCCAAGACTTCAACCACTAAGACTTTGGGTACTTAGCAAACCCGACAAATGAGAAGATATGTTCTTCTCAAAACAACTCTCTTTTACAACAAATACTCTCTCAATAGAGTGGATAAAGAGAAACAAAATAAGCTCTATCAACAACACAAAGTTGTCTATCAAATGGCTCAACAAAAGCTCTAAAATGATGCTTGAAAATGATCAATATGTATATCAATATATGCAAGAGTTGTGTGTTTAAAATCAACTCAAAAGACCTCTTTTTATAGGTGAAAAAGTAGTGCTGACCGTTACTTAATTGACAAATAAAATCCCTGATTCTGTGCTCAAACAATTGATTGTTTGGAGGTGACAATCGATTGTCTGACCAACGTTCAAAAAATAGATTCCTGATTTTAGGCTAAACAATCGATTGTTAAACCTGAATAATCGATTGTTCTTCAACGTTCAAAAATCAATTTAGGATTGTGGGAACGGTCAAAATATAATCGATTGTGTGAAGGTGACAATCGATTGTTGATAATCGATTGTGTGACAAGACAATTGATTGTTTTGATGTTTAAAAACCGGTTGCACACTGTCACAAAATAATCGATTATTAAAAGTAGACAATTGATTGTTGACTCTATATAATCGATTGTGTACATATAATCGATTGTGTTGTGCCAGTGTTCAAAACATTGGCAACGGATCGATTATATAACATTGATATACATTGTGTATACCAGAATTGAAAACTTTACTTCAAAACCCATTTTGGTTAAAAATGAAAACGTTAAAATCATTTTGTTTGAAGTGTATAAAAAATGTTTATGATATATATTTAATAAAATGATTTACTTTAATAAAATGATTTTATGCATATTTATGATGACCTAATGTTGAGCCAAAAGATAAGATAACTTAAACGTTGTTCTTACATTGGTTCTACCTAACGACCTACGTCTTGGGTCTTCGGTCTTGAACTCTTTGGCTCGACTTGGCTTGTCTATGCAATCCCGTCATCTATATGCTTCTCGCCATTTGATAGTGTGTCATATTATATCGTTGTTTGACGCTTGACTTCATTGTTTGTCATTCATCAAAACCTATACCTGAAAATCATGCTCATACAACCAAAGCGCACACATCATAGATATACATGATTTCCAACAATTTCCCCCTTTTTGATAATGACAAACAACGGAAGATATGCATATTGAATTCCCCCTAAATTCATGCTATATCTCAACATACAATTTATGCAACCAATTCAATATAATCAATTCAATATAATTCCCCCTTGATTGAATATTCCCCCTCAATTAAGGCATGCATATCGCCCATATTCTTCCCCCGTTTAGCATTAGCAAAAAGAGTATACCAAAAGTTATCTATGACCATTGACGATATCAATTGTTATAAACACAATCAAATAATTCCAAATATTAGTAACACCATAATAACGGTCATTTTTCGCAAATTCATCAATTGTTATTTAACCTAAAAATATTCATCAAAACATGAATCAATCACTTATTATAAAACTAATTGATACTAATTGTTTTTCAATAATAAAACTTATTAAAACGTGTATCACCCAAAAATAATTAATGATTATTAGCATATATCAACTTATTGCGTTTTTATTCAAAATACCATAGCTAACCGACGTTCCCCCTTAATGCATTAAGGTTTAGTGCTTGGTGCATCCACTACAATATTGTAGTCTTCAAGCACACCTGCAAAAGAACCTAAAAATAGGTTTTTGGTACCCAACTTCTTTTGGGTCCTTGGGGGTTAGGATAATAATAATCATAATCAATACATAAATCTCTATGTTTAGCAAAACAAACGGGTGCAATGTGTCCTACCCGATTACAATAGTGACATATAACATTAGGATTGTGCATATGTCTAGGTTGAGCCAAATGCGTTCTAGGTGATCTAAAGTTGTTCCCCCTAGAAGCGTTGAATTTCCTAGAGTCATGTCTAAGTGGTCTAAAATTATTCATTCTAGACTCATTTACAAAAATCCTAGAATTGTGTCTAGGTGGTCTAAAATAATTAATCTTAGACTCATTTGTGAGGTTCCTAGAATTCTTTCTAGATGGACCAACCTCATTACTTATATCCTTTTTATTCTCTTCAATTTTAGGACTATCAACACTACGTTTTTCTAGTGCGTTCCTAAGTTCTATGTTCTCTAACTTTAAGGAACTACAAGAAGAACAATTAGAACATTTATCAATAGAAGAGGCTTCATTCAATTCCTTGATTTTATTTTTGAAATCAACAATGTCATTTTCCAAAAATTTATTTTCTTTTTCTAAAACTTCAATTTTATTTTTAAGAACGCCATTTTCATTAGTCAATTTTTCAAAATCTATTTCTTTCAAAGAAGAGGATTTTTCAAAATCTTTTTCTTGTAAAGAAAGTGTTTTCTCAAAATCTGTTTCTTGCAAAGAAAGTGTTTTCTGCAAAGAAAGTGTTTTCCTCAAATCTTTTATCGTTTTGGAAGCATTAACAAATTCACCATACAATTCATCATAGGCATTTTGTAATTCTTCAAACGAGTGAGAGTTAGAAGTACTTACCTCTTTTTCGTCGTTTGCCATGAGACATAATGCGGCGGCTTCATTGCCTGAGTTGTCCGAGTCCCGTGATACTCGCCTATGGTGTTTCTTCTTTTTCTTGTCCTTCTTCATAGACTTACAAAACTTTTCAATTATATCATTGGAAATATTATCCCTTTTCGAATCACTTAAGGATTGAGAATTGTGCTATCATAAGTTTCGAGGTTACCTCTTAGTCCATCAATTGTGATATTCGTGAATTCCATCCACTCTTGGATGGCATTGGCTTTGGAACGCCATTCGGGAGTGAGACTCCGTAGGACTTTTCGAACAAGATCTTTGTTCGTGTAAACTTTCCCGAGAGCATGTAGATCGTTGACGATTTTTTAAAATCGTTCAAACATAACACCAATGGGTTCCTTCTCCATTTTAAAGATTTCATATTTATGTGTTAGAAAATCAATTTTAGATTCTCGGACTTGAGGCGTACCTTCATAAATGATCTCGAGTTTGTCCCACATCTCCTTGGCGGTTGTGCAGCACGAGATTTTCCTATTGTCATCCGCATTCACCACACAATATAATACATGGATGGCCCTTGCATTATTTTCAACTTTCTTGATATCCTCGGCATCATATTCATCTTCGGATTTTGGAACCGTGGTCTCTCCAACTTTCTTTGTTGGCATTGGTTCACCGTTTTTGATTATTTGCCACAAACAAAAACTGTTTGCTTTGAGGAAGATTATCATTCGCTCCTTCCAATATGAGTAATTCGTTCCATCGAAAAATGGAGGGCAAGTGGTGGATTATCCTTCATTCATCGTTCCTGCGTTCAATAATCTCAACAGAAAAAATATATATTGCTCTCAACCGGTTAAGGCTTTCAGAGAGTTAGGCTCTGATACCAATTGTTAGATAATACGCTTAACGCTAGAGGGGGGGAGGGGGTTAATAGCGTTATAATAAAAATAGCGTAAACTTGCGGAATTTAAAAATTGCAGGAAATAAATGAGTGCGATAAGTAAATAAATAAGAACGAACGCACCGATATATCCTGGTTCACCACAACCCGTGGCTAGTCCAGTCCCCGAGAGACTCTCTCGAGATTTCCACTATCTTTGTCAAGCTTACGGGTGCTTAACAAACCGTTACAGTTGCTCAAGGATACCGCACCTTAAGAGTTTACTTGCTTGAGGATACCTCACCCCAAGACTTCAACCACTAAGACTTTGGGTACTTAGCAAACCCGACAAATGAGAAGATATGTTCTTCTCAAAACAACTCTCTTTTACAACAAATACTCTCTCAATAGAGTGGATAAAGAGAAACAAAATAAGCTCTATCAACAAAAGTTGTCTATCAAATGGCTCAACAAAAGCTCTAAAATGATGCTTGAAAATGATCAATATGTATATCAATATATGCAAGAGTTGTGTGTTTAAAATCAGCTCAAAAGACCTCTTTTTATAGGTGAAAAAGTAGTGCTGACCGTTGCTTAATTGACAAATAAAATCCCCGACTGTGCTCAAACAATCGATTGTTTGGAGGTGACAATCGATTGTCTGACCAACGTTCAAAAATTCCTGATTTTAGGCTAAACAATCGATTGTTAAACCTGAATAATCGATTGTTCTTCAACGTTCAAAAATCAATTTAGGATTCTATGGGAACGGTCAAAATATAATCGATTGTTTGGAGGTCACAATCGATTGTTGATAATCGATTGTATGACAAGACAATCGATTGTTTTGATGTTTAAAAACGGTTGCAGTCTCAAAATAATCGATTGTTAAAAGTAGACAATCGATTGTTGACTCTATATAATCGATTGTGTACATATAATCGATTATGTTGTTCCAGTGTTCAAAACTGGGGCAACGGATCGATTATATAACATTGATATACACTTGATATACACTGTGTATACCAGAATTGAAAACTTTACTTCAAAACCCATTTTGGTTAAAAATGAAAACGTTAAAATCATTTTGTTTGAAGTATATTAAAAATATTTATGATATATATGATTTAATAAAATTATTTACTTTAATAAAATAATTTTATGCATATTTAGGATGACCTAATGTTGAGCCAAAAGATAAGATAACTTAAACGTTGTTCATACATTGGTTCTACCTAACGACCTACGTCTTGGGTCTTCGGTCTTGAACTCTTTGGCTCGACTTGGCTTGTCTATGCAATCCCGTCATCAATATGCTTCTCGCCATTTGATAGTTTGTCATATTATATCGTTGTTTGATGCTTGACTTCATTGTTTGTCATTCATCAAAACCTATACCTGAAAATCATGCTCATACAACCAAAGCGCACACATCATAGATATACATGATTTCCAACAAGATGATTATTACAAAATAATTGGGATCTCCTTTATATATGAGGAGAAAACTCCAATATAGTACATTCTGAATTGAGGTAAAGAGTTCTATTGGTACATGTGTATAACAACTTGGTACGGACCTGTACCAGTTCGTACAAATTTTATTCTTTAATTTATGCCTTGATCCACGTATTATTGAAAAATTCCCGCTCTTTCTTAGTTTGCTCTCTAGAATGTATTGTATTTGATGTAGGTCGAGCCAAGTCTTCGATCAACTTCCTCGAGGCATGTGTCATTCTGTTGGGCCCGACCTCTACTTCGATCGCTCGAACTCAAACTCATATCCCAATCCAAGACTTCAAAAGCGGGCTCCTTAATTTTTGTCGTATACTGATAGTCCCCACGTTTATTAGAATAAAATAATATGAAATGATTCGAACCTCGATTTTCTCGAGCCTCATGCGATGATATCACGCTCGTGATGTAAGCATTTGAAATTATCGAAGTTTCCCCTTGGTTCATTTCCCCAAAAGCATTGAATGTACCACCGATCCATTTTCCCAAAAGCATTGAATGCACTGTCGGTTCCGTCGTCGTCTTCTATAAATAAGGGGTTACTTGGCTGAAAAAAACTACGCTCATTCTTTCTTCATAAACTTTTAGCCCTTTCCCTTCTCTATATCTTCCTCTAATCACTTTTTTTTATGGTTCAAACCTATGACCATAAGGTCACATGGGGATAATTTTATCAGATATGCCATGGCTCTCTTTTTCAAAGCTTTTTCCCACTAAGTGAGATTATACTGAGTTGTTGTTGTTGTTTTTGTTGTTTGTTCTAAACAACGAGAGGAGGGCACCCAGTTCTTCTCGTATCAAAAGATATGCGAACTGTATACTGCTGCTCATCTCTCTTAACTTCAACCTGGTGTAGCACTTCATTCCCTTTGCTTTCTATGAAATGAGGTGGCACTATCATCTACTAACTTTTGCATCTCACACCGGTACAACGTTTCAAGAAATGTCTTCAGAATAGTTGTGCTAACAAGACCCATACTCGCCAAGTTTTCTACTAGGACAGAATTTTGTCTAAAGATCAAGATGGAGTCCTCGAGGAGGAGGTTCTCCAAGATGTCGCTCTAGAGGATATGCCCCCAAAAGTAGATTAGGTTCTTGGCTTTTTGTTTTTGCTTCTTTGTTTCTGCGTAAGGGCTCCTCATGGTCTTTGTGAACATCTTTTGTCAATATAAAAAATTTCTCTATTTCATCTCCGATTCATGTTGAATTCCATTCTGCCTTTGTTTGTGAAAACTCCAAGTGTATAACTCTAACAATTAGTCTAAATACTGGACCCTGAACATAGATTTTAAATCGACCAATATAATACCTCTTAAATTTATTTGTTAATATTTGAGCTAAGCATAAATTGATTTGATGCGAGCTTGGGACACCGGGACTCCTGAGTCCGAGTTGAGTGAATGAAAGGTCTCGAATTTGAGATAAAGTTTGCTCTTTAGGCTTCATAAATAGTCCCCGATTGAGAATTTTCTCAGACTCGGGTAGCCCTTGGGCTTAGTAGTCTACTGAGTAGTTGCTTGATCTTGCAATAAAGTTAGCCCTTAGGATTCATATATAGTCCCCAGGTGAGAATTTTCTCTAACTCGGTAGCCCTTGGGATTAGTAGTCGAGTGAGTAGTTGCTCGAACTCGAAATAAAGTTAGCCTTTAGGTTTTATAGATTGTCCCTGAGTGAGAATTTCTTGAACTCGGGAAGCCCTTGGGCTTAATAGTCGAATGAGTAATTGCTCGAACTCGTAATAAAGTTAACCTTAGGCTTTATAGATAGCCCCTGAGTGAGAAGTTTCTCGAAATCGAATAGCCCTTGGGCTTAGTAGTCGAGTGAGCAGTTGCTCGAACGCGAAATAAATTAAGCCCTTAAGCTATATAGATTGGACTTGAGTAATGACGGCAATTTAAAATACACTCAAAACCACGAGTTAGAATAATTAATTTGTTTAAATGCAAATATATATGAGCTGCTAAAAAGGTAAGCTGAAGGTGGTATAACGGTCAAAATAATGTTTTCTACGAAAAATGTTTCATTAGAAAATCTTCTTTCATTAATCAGGTAAATAAGTTTTAATTAATGGTAAGGCCAAAATCAAAAGAGACCATATACAAGAGGTATACTAAAAAGGTAGAAAACCTACGAAAAAATCTGCAAAAGGCACCCCAAGGAACTACAAAAACATCCAATCTTCTACTTGGGAAACCCATTTTCTAGATTATTTTTCGGTGTTTGGTTGGGTGTAAAGATTGGTATCTATCTTATAAGGTGAAACTAATATATGGGAATAATTTGGTGATATTTCTGAGTATTGAAGGTTGACAACAATGTACAAGTAATTGTTGAAGCAAGTGATATAAAATAAGACATGGGATGTTTGCAAAAAAAAAAAAAAAATAGATTTCTGCCAAAGGTAATGTAGAAGTTGTTTTCTTCAGCAACAACAACAACAATTCAGTAAAGTCCTACTTAATGGGGTCTGGAGAGGATAGTGTGTACGCAGACCTTACCCCTACCCTCAGGTAGAGAGGCTGTTTCTAAATAGACCCCCGGCATCCCTCCCTCCAAGAACTTCCCATTTTACTCTTGGGGAGACTCGAACTCACAACCTCTCGATTGGAAGTGGGGGTTGCTTCTCTTGTCTAAGTTGGTTTCTTCCTTCGGTTAAAAATATTCTTTTTGCATAGGAAAACGGGTTCTGGCACAAGTAACAAGAGTAGAAGAGTGATAGGGGTAGAAGTTATTTTCTCCTTGCAGTGGAGAACATTTTTTGGTGGAAAAAATCATCTTCATCAAACATTAGAAAATGATTTTATCAAGAAATTTTTTTTCTGCTAAAACAATAGACATATACCAAACACACCAGATCTCTTAAAGCAAATGCACGGTAAAGAAGTAAGAGGCGGAGCGAGCATTTCAACTTTATGGGTTTTAAATTTTAGAATGACGATTTTAAGAGCTATTAACTGGGGTTTTAATTTAATATTTATACATATTTAGTGAACTTCTTAACATAAATAGCTAAAATTATTTGGTTCGACCGCGAACCCGCACTTAGGCTTCCACCTCCGCCCCTGAAAGAAGTTGTATCTTTAAGGATTCAAATCTGCTGAATTTTTGACCACCTTATCTAAATTTAATTTGTTAGAGAGCACACATTTTAATATATAGTATTTAGTTATTCCTTCAACTCGCTTCTACGTCCGATTCTTTTTATTGTCAAGAGGACATGGACATATTTTTTTGTTGATAATAGGTGGTAATGTGTTTGAATCCAAGACTTCTACTTACTCTAACTCCATGTTAAGAAATAGATCTTTGACCTTACTAAATCTCAAATCGTAACTCATGAGGTGATGTTAGTACAAGACCGTATAAGAAGATTACATGCTCCAACATCAGGGTAAAGCTCTTGGTTAACCAATAGAAAAGTTAACTCGAGTACCATGTTAAGTAATTAACTTTGGTTAGCCGATAAAGCAGTTATCCTTTTAACATTTAATTTTAGCTAACTTCAACATTTATTTATGGTTGGATGTTCTCAATCAATCAACTATGCCTGGATGCGAAATTATTTGGGATTTACTGTCTGAATCCTCTGTACTCATTCTGCTCTATTCTATAGTTAGTTGATCGTGAAGTGTATTATGTATTCAGTAGACAAAAAGAGCATCAGAGTTTGGCTATAAACCTGGTTGTCAGTCTGTAGTGATCTTTCTCCTTTATCTGTACATAAGACTGACTCTGCTTTAGGAAACTTGCATAAGAGGATTTTAGAGTCGGACTTTTAGTTAGATGTAAAACCTTAAGCCGTTTACTCTTCAAACTTCAAAGTAATGAATGATTTGAAATTTAAAGTTGTTTACTTATAGGTCCAAGGGAAGAGTTCTGCATTGTCCACTGACTCCGTTCTTCATTTATTGGAAGTTGACCTAACTAATATTGTCAACAGTCAATTTAAGCAAGAGTTTTTCTCCATCATTTCTTTTTCTTCACATAGTATTAGAACCTCAATGTGATGTGAAAGAACTACGCATTTTCCGCCGGAACAGAAGTGTGCTTATGCTGCTTGACTGGCTAAAGTTCTATTTTATTAATATTATTGTCCATTCCCAATAACCGTTTCAGCGGTACCACGTCCTTTTTGGTGATCGTGCCGCTGATGTCATGAGTAGCTGAACTGTCAGTTCACATTTGTCGATGGTATTCAACACTTCAAATTAGTTGACTTGTCAAGCCAGCACACACAACTAACAAAGTAATAGCCAATAAATTAACTTTTATGTCTGTTGACTAGTCGAGCCAATCGAGCCGTAGCTGCCTACATCATACTCCATTGAGTCGGCTCTTCCTTGGACCATCCGTGAACACGGGATGCTTCGTGCTCCGGATTGTCCTCTTTGTTTTGACCTGTCAAGCCAATAGTCCATTTATATCTAATCAACGTAAAGTTAGTTGACAAATCAGGATTCCTTTGGCGACATGTCACTGTCTAATTCTCGGTTAGAAATGCCAAATTGATGTTCAATAACGCATCAGTATTTAGTCATTATCATTTTAACATTCCACAGTTCGAAATTTAGACATGTACAGTCGACTCCATATTGTCCAGTCAGCATCCAGTTGGCCAACACATAAATGTCATCTCCAAGCAACTCCAACTAGCACGTCGTTCAATGGCAAAAGTGTACCGACTACACCAAGTTACTATTCAATGAGCAGCGACGGCACAGTCCATTCAGCTGTTATGTTCCTTGCCATGTTCCTGTTTTGCAAATTGGAATTGTTTCACTAACTTGGGTTTGAGAGAGCATGTTAAAAATCAAGAAAATTAATGAAGTTTCATGTTAAAATGTGTTTAAAATTACAACATGTCTGGATTTATTGAATTGAGTAAAAGAATATAATGTGGAATACTAGAATTCATAAGCTATTTTAGAATATTCTGTACTTTATTGTAGGAGAATAATTACTCACCTAATTGTGAATAGGAAAAATTATGTACTTTATTGTGCGTGGACTAAGACTCATATATAAGTAGCCCACTTGTATTTGTCAACAACCAATTTGACAAGAGCTATCCTCCTTTTCATTCTTTTCAGTGATACAATTACAATGAATATCGGTTTCTAATGATGCATTGATTTCAGAATACATCATTATCTAAAACATATGGTTTCCTCCCGTTGCTCATAGAAACCTGAGAATTATCCCCTCCTCACTTACTGCACTACGATATATATGTAATTTTTGAGATATGTTTTTTTAGTTCAATATTTGTTGCATCTTCAGAGAGTAAGCAGAGTGCCTTCAGTTAGGGCCAGTCTGAATCAGTGTACGGGTTAACGTTTATCATCCTTATGCTCTTACAGTTTCATGACTTAAAAGGTTTATGCAGCATGAATTGGGGTCTTACGTCTTAACTGTCAAACTAGTATTGGTTATGACACTCCTTTACATGAAAGATGATTTCAGGTGCTTGAAAGTAGTGTAGGAGATTATATGATGGGAAAGTGAAAGGAGACTATTGAAAAATTATGGACACTGTTACAGAACTAGTAGCTATTTGACTGACAGATCCGATTAACTTCTTTCCCCGTAATCTAATACATCCATGTTTCTTATGCATTCTTCTTCTTCAACAGAGGCTAGCCATTTTGTTGCTGCGATTGGGAACCACCCACTTGAAAATTGATGAGCCTACAAGAGCAAAAATTATTAAATGCTCAGAATCCATGTGGAAGCTTGCATATTATGGCACTATTGAGTTTTGTGTCCTAAAAGTTGCCTATCACGAGCCATGGTTTCTAGACATTAAGGCGTATTTCAGGGGCTGGCCAAATCAAGAGCTACAGTGAGTATTGCGTCCCCTTTGTATTATGACCAAGTATCTGATGAACGGCTCTCGTCATCTAATCTTTGTGTTAAAAGAGAAAGTAGATAGTTATATTTAGTGAATGACTACAAAAGAAAGTCCCTAAGATTTGGTATTATTATTTTCCATTTTGACTTAGGAACTTCTAACTTTTAGTCTCAAAGTTCCTTAACTTGCAGCTTGTCCCTGAATTTCAGAAGGGGGTCTTTTCATCTGTATTACTTCTAGGAAATATCTAAAATTGACTGTTAGGTCCAATTCAAATTAGTTCAGGAAGTCACAGAATTGCATTGCTAATTCTCTAAAACTAGGATGGAAAAACCTTAAGTATTTTGATTCTTATTAAGTTCCGACCTGGGACTCATATTAGGAGTTTGTATTTCAAAAAATTTGCAGCACCTTAGGAAAAGCTCTTATTTCTTTTTGTAGAAGAAAAAAGGGAAAGAAAATCTTCTTTTGCTTGCTTATTCGCTGAAATCTCATGTCAAGAAGCCCCATGATCCTCTCACACGTTTGTTAGTGTGATCTGCTGATTTGCGGATAGGACCGGCACTGGTTGTTGCTTTTTAATTGGGTTAATCACAGTGCTATAACCTGGACCTACTGTTTTTTCAATAACTGGGCTGATTTCTTGAAAGTTCAAGCGGGATGATTAGGAAATGGTGATCTTTGAAATGAAATACTTTTGTCTTGCCAAACACATGGAAATATTTTTGGGTGGCGGTGAGATTTGAACCCAAGACTTCTGCCTTTCTGGTACCATGTGAGAAATAAAGAACACGAGAAAGCATATCGAGAGAAAGCTTAGCTTGATTATACCCCCTAGCTTCGAGGAGTTTAAATAGTGATGTACACCTATCCTAAAGTAGAAAAGAACATGAAGGTTACAAAATTACATTTCTATAAATATTTTTGCTAATGTCAAAATATTCTAAGACTCCTCATCAAGTTGATGCACTACAAATCGTATGTCCCGAGCTTGTTACACACTGTCACTAATCTGGGGACCGGCACGAAACTTGGTGAATATATTTTCTAGTTGATCAAATTTACGGACTCCTAATGTCTTTTGAGAGTATCTTTTCTATGCAAAATGACAATCAATTCTATGTACTTTCTCCTTGCATGAAACCCATATTTGATGCAATATGAAGTGTCCTTGCATCATACACAAATTTCTTCACAACCTATCTCTCCAAACTTCATTTCTCTAAATAGTTGCTAGATCCATACAAGTTCACAATTTGCCACATTCATGGCTCGGTATTTTGCTTTCACAATAGAATACTAGACCTAGCAACCATATTTTTCTTCTTGCTCTTTTGAGACACCAAGTTACCTCAACCCGAACACAATATACAAAGGGGGAGCGTGTATCCAAAAGTGATCCTACCCAATCTACATCTATATTCCCAATGATATGATTATGGCCTCTATCCCCATGGAGGTCCCCATGGAGCAACCCTTTCCATGGAGCAGAGTTTATGTAATGAAGGCCTAATGGGTTACCACGTGGAGAGTCCAAAAACTGAATTACAATGCTCACCAAAAAGGCAATATCACGTAATTCAATTTCAACAAGCTGCCTAAATTGCAGGATCACTAAGAAGCTCTCATTGACCGAGTAGAAGCAGGTGATATCGAGACTATTGAAAAGCATTATTGATGTCTAACTAACTAATGAAGAGGCAAATGGCAATAATGGGCATTAATAAAAAATGACGAATCTATGTTATTTTAGTCGGCGGAGAGAAAGTATTTTGATAATCAATCTAAATATTAAAGTATAGCCTTTAGCAACAACACAAGTTTAAGATGATCAACTTGACCATCTGGACCAACCTTGACTGTATATACCCATAAATCTTTGCCTGTTGCAAGCCTGGTCATAACATGTTGCTAACCTAGATAAGAAGGTGCTTAGTCTTAAGAATAAAAATAGAGGACAAAAGATGACACAAAAACATAATGATGTGATATTAACCGACGATAACTCAATAATATACAGGGTTAGGATTGGCGAGTACCTTTCTGGATGGCCATTGGTGGGCTATGTGCACGAGGCAGGTCCATAGTAGGTCAAGGATTTGGTGCAGGCGTGAATCAAGACTATGACGGAGACTAATCAGCAACAAATAAAGAATTCGGTATAGGGCGGGAATTATCTAGACTTGATATTTTGGCGATAATGGTAAGTAAGATGATGGGAGGATGAGGACTTATTGGATCTCCTAGTAAAACCACATAGACGTCAAGATGGTTAGAAGAAGTAAAAGGTGTGAAATATGGTTGAGGTGCAAGGAAGGTGACCTTAGCTCACAAAAGTATTGACGAAAGTTAGATAAGTATCAAAAGCTTTTTGAACTCGAAAATAATTGTGAAAAGTATGTTCATGATAGCATAAGGGGTTAAGTTATTTCTTCCAGGGGTTAGATTATGAACAAAACAAGTTCTTCCAAAGGAAGAGAATACAAAAATGAACATATGAGTAAGATGGTGCCTGGAACTTGATCCTGAATAATTGAGGAAGACGTGCGATTAATCAAATAACATGCGGTGACCGCATTATCCCAAAAACGCAATGAAACATGCAATAATCATGTACGTATGGTGTGTGTGGTCTGAATGAGATGTCTATTCTTCCTATCAGCTGCTCTACTTTATTGAGAGGTATGAGAACTAGATGTTCGATGTTTATAGATTGTTGAAAGTGAGAGGATAAATATTCTAGTGTAGTGTCATTAAGAAAAGTGTGAATAGAAATCTCAAATTGAGCAGAAAAAGTTTGAAAAGTAGAAAACAACATAAAATGATCCTTAATTAGAATCTACGTATACCTTGAGCAATTGACAATTAAACTAACAAAGTATAACTCCAAAGTAGAGCTACCTCAACCAGGACCTTAGACATCTGAATTGACCAACGAGAAAGGAGATTCTTCAGGAATTTCCAAATTGTCTATGAAGTAACCCAAGTAAGTTGGTAACATGAGAAGCTATGGTGATATTGGAAGGTTGAGGTAGTAAAGTCCATGTAATTCACGTCCGACATCTATTAGCCGTTGCATGCTGTGATCCTGTATGATAACAGAGTTATCGAGAGAGGACAAAGACTACCATATATTAGATTGAAGGAACAACCAAGGAGATGGACTGAATTTAAGTTAAAGAGAGCAGTAATATAGCTTGACCTACTCCAGTTGCCATGGTTTTGGTTCCATCGCGCATTGTAACATAAGCTACAAAATTACTAGTTTGAAAAACGGATGCAACATGCGAAGATGATAAATCAATATGATGAATGTGTATCAATTGATGATTCTCACTCCTAATACACGGCTAAACAGCCCTTTAAATACAAATACAATGGAGACAAATCCCACTCTTGTAGGATTTATATTTAACTTAGGATTCTAATATTATCCTAACTAGTAGGATTTATATTTAACTTAGGATTCTAACATTATCTCTAATGTTATCTTCAATACCCCCCCTCAAGTTGGAGCATACGGATTACAAATGCCCAACTTGCGAAGTAAAAATTCAAACTTGTCTCTTCCCAAGGCCTTAGTGAATATATCCGCTAGTTGTACCGTGGTCGACACATATGAAGGGTGAATAGTACCATCGGTAATCGAGTCCCGAACAAAGTGACAATCAGCCTCAATGTGTTTCGTTCTCTCATGAAACACCGGATTTTGAGCAATGTATAACGCAGACTGACTATCACAATAAAGATGCATGCCACTCTTGTGTTCAACACCCAAATCCCCTAAAAGTTGTTTCAACCATTTCAATTCACAAGTCAATGCAGCCATCGAACGATATTCTGCTTCAGCAGAGGAACGAGAGACCGTATGCTGTTTCTTAGTTTTCCATGAGACAGGAGACAAACCAAGAAGAACAAACCAACCACTTAAGGATCGTCTGGAAATAGGACAACTAGCCCAATCTGAGTCGCACCAACCTTCAAGCTACAATGCACTATCCGATCTCAACAATATACCTTGTCCTGGATTTTTCTTCAAATACCGAACAACACGCAATGCAGCTTTCCAATGTTCCACTCGCGGAGCCTGCATGAACTGAGATAGTATGTGGACCGAGTATGCCAAGTCAGGCCTAGTGACAGACAAATATATCAAACGACCAATTAGTCGACGATACTTCTCTACATCTTGCAACACATCTCCTCCCGCCAGGGCTAGTTTGTGATGTTGCTCCATTGGGAAATCTGCAGGCGAGGAACCAAGCATACCTGTTTCTGTAATGATGTCCATGGCATATTTGTTCTGACAAATAAAAAATCCCTGTTTGCTACGAGCTACCTCCAAACCCAAAAAATATTTTAAAAGACCCAAGTCTTTCATCTTGAAACAGTTCCCCAAGTATTGTTTAAAATTGAGCATAGCAGATTTATCATTACTTGCAACAATCAAGTCATCCACATATACCAGCACATTTAACTGTGTATTACCTGTCGACAAAGTAAATAGAGAATAATCAGAATATGACTGTTTAAAGCCATAAGTTTTCAAAGCTGTTGCGAGCTTGGCAAACCAACATCGGGGAGCCTGTTTTAAACCATACAGTGACTTTTTCATCCTGCAAACTTTGCCACAATTTATATTATCAAAACCAGGAGGAATTTTCATATATACTTCCTCTTCAAGATCGCCATGGAGGAAGGCATTATGCACGTCCATCTGATGAACCTCCCAGTTCTTCACTGCTGCTACTGCTAGAAAAGTACGAACAGTTACCATTTTAGCTACCGGAGCAAACGTCTCATTGTAATCCAAGCCTTCAATCTGATGATGACCAAAAATGACCAAACGAGCTTTCAATCTTTGCAAGTGTCCATGCTCGTCATACTTCTCTTTATATACCCATTTGCTTCCGAGGGCCTTTTTGCCAGGAGGCAAGTTAACAAGTTCCCAAGTACCTTGTTCCTCTAGAGCCTTAATTTCATCTGCCATGGCCTTTCTCCACCCCTCGTGTCTCATAGCTTCTTTGAAATTTCTTGGCTCATTCCCTACTGAAATAGCTGCAATATAGTTTCTATGTTTTTGAGAAAATTTGTGAGAATCAATGAAATGTGTTAATGTAAAGACCATACCTGAGGGAGATGTTGTCACGGGAATAACCGGAGGCGGAGATGGACGTTTATTATTTCGCACAGTGGTCACAAAGTCACGATATTTCACATTTGCATACTTAGTACGCATTCCCTTTCCCATAGCATCACCGTGCTCGCGCACCACAACCCGCTCATCAACAAGCTGTGGTTCACTGACCACAGGTTGCGTTACAGCAGCCTCGTCGCTACCAGCAGCTACCGCGCCACTGGCAGCCTCCTCACCACCAGCAGCTGCCTCGCCACTGGCAGCCTCCTCGCCACCAGGCTGGGCAGGCTGTGCAGCTGCGGCACCAGCACAAATGTCCTCATCAACAGCCCCCCTAACTCGTAGTCCACCCTCATAGCACTCATCTTCATCGTCACTTAACACACAATCCCCCTTAAACGAGGCCGGAGTTGGATTAGATGGCACACTATTGCTAGTTATGAAAGGGAATTCATGCTCAAAGAATTGCACATCACGAGACACAAATTGTTGGTTAGTTTCTACATCAAAAACTTTCCACCCTTTTTTCCCAAAAGGATATCCTAGGAAAACACATTTCCTACTACGACTTGCAAATTTATCCCCTTTTCCCCGTTGATCATGAGCATAACACAGGCATCCGAAAACTTTGATGTGGTCATAAGAAGGGGTTTTATTGAACAAAATTTCAAAAGGAGTTTTATGTTGAAGCAATCTAGAAGGGGTACGGTTAATCAAATGACATGCGGCTTGAACACATTCCCCCCAAAATTGAAGCGGTAAATTTGCCTGAAATCTTAAAGCTCTGGCTACATTCAATATGTGTTGGTGTTTTCTCTCAACTCGCCCATTTTGTTGGGGGGTACCGACACACGAGGACTCAAATATTATTCCTTTGGCCACAAAATAATCATGCAGATTATTAAACTCTGTGCCATTATCACTCCGGACTATTTTAATGTCACAAGAAAACTGACGTTTAATTAAAGCAATAAACGAAAGAAACAAGTATTCAACTTCCGGTTTATTGCTTAACAAATATGTCCACACACTTCTAGAAAAATCATCGACGATGGTCAAAAAATAACGAGATCCACACAAAGAGGGTGTCCTGTAAGGCCCCCATAAATCAATGTGAACCAATTCAAATAAACGACTAGCTTTACTATTGCTAATTGGAAACCTATTCCTATGTTGTTTTGCACGAGGACAAATATCACAGGATTTATTTTTAATGTCTCTAGTAGAATCACTCACAAACGGAAGATGTTGTAGAACTCTTGCCGACGGATGTCCCAACCGTTGATGCCATAACTCTGCAGACCTACTTCGATCAACTTTCAAAGCTTTCACCCCTGGAACCCCGCGGAAATAATAAAGTCCATCCACCCGATCACCCGCTCCAATCACCTTCCTCGTCGCTAGGTCCTGTATAACACACAATGTTTTAGTGATTTGCAAAGTACAATTTGAATCATCACATAATTGTGAAGCAGAAATTAAATTGCAGTTTAATTCTGGAACATAGAGAACATTTTTAATAGTCAATCCTCCTTCCAGTTCCAGCGAACCCTTCGAAGAAGCCTTTGCACATCGGCCATCCGGTAAACCAACCGGATAATGAGACACACGGACAGCATTAATCAAAAGAGACGCATCACATGTGACATGATTTGATGCGCCGGTGTCGATTATCCAATCAACATCTTGCTTACCATGGAGTTTTGGCTTGAAAGTATTAAGATGGTCTAGGAGTTGCTGAACCTGAGCCGCGGAAACCCCCGCAAGAGGTGAGCCATCAGTGTGAGTAGGAGGCTGCTGCGTTCCTTGAGCAGCAGACCCTCCTGTCTTGTTTGCACGAGCAGGAGGTGGTCGCAGTCCACGACCTGCTGTACCTACCGCACGGCCCCCTCCGCGAGCTGAAGACGTGCTACCACGACCATTACCACGGCCTCCTCGAGGCCTATCACCCCACCAATCCGGGTACCCATGAAGCTGAAAGCAAGAGGCTTCGACATGCCCCTCACGATTGCAATAGGAACAAAGTTTATCCGAATTATCAGGTCGATTAAACTTTGGTCGCGGGTCAGATTGCACCTTGAAAGCCATTACGCCTTCTCGATTAGAGGCCACTGTATCGGTCGAGATTAGCCTCTCTGCCTGAATAATTTGCTGATATGATTTGTCCACCCCTGGAAGAGGGTCTTGAGCAAGAAGTTGGCCTCGGATGGAGGCAAACTTGTCATCTAAACCAATCAAAAAATGATGTACGAAGTCATCATCCCGCAATTTTTCCACCTGGGAAACAATATTACATGAACAATTCCCACAAGAACATGACGGAACAGTGATATACGTGTGGAGTTCATCCCAAATTTTGGCCAGACGACCAAAATACATTGCAACAGATTCATTTGTCTCCTGCCTACACAAGCATAAAGAGAGCTTCAGTTGACAAATCCTAGTGCCATTGACAACACAAAAACGATTTTTAAGGTTTGTCCATAGCAAGTGAGCATCATCATATTCACCAATCGTAGAACGAATAGACGGTTCTAGAGTATTGGTAATCCAAGAGACCAACATTGAATGAATGACCTCCCAATCCTCTCGCTTCTGGACATCAGTAGGCTTCACAATCGAGCCATCAACAAAACCAAACTTTCGTTTGGCCTTCAACGAGGTCTTGATCGCCCTCGCCCACTCATCGTAGTTTTCACCACGAAGCTGAATAGGAGTGATGATATTTCCTGGACCATCACTGGAGCCCAAGTGATAGACTAAATCGACGTTGGGTACGGATTTGTCTTGCGCAGCAGCCATGGCAGCGAATGTAAAAAAAAAGGCAGTGGTTGCTTCTGATGCAGACCAGCAGTATGCAAAGTTTGACGAAAAGATAAAGGAAGATGGTGTGTTCTGGTCGTTTGGCGGACAGCAGCACTGGTGGAGATTGCTGCGTCACTGGTCCGTTGCTGGAGGTTGACGACGAGCTGGTGATGTTGCTGCTCGACGGAGGAAGACGCAGCAGCGTTTCAGGTGAGGGTCGTTTGGACAGGGCTCGGAGGTCACGAATGAGGAAGCAACAGCGATTGAGGGAGTTTATGAGCGAAACAACACAGCTACATAAACAGAACAGTATCTTCCGTGAGAGGATTGATTCTGTCGAGAGAAATCGTAAGAGCACAATTATACGTGATTAATGAATAATACGTATAAGAAATTGAAAAAAAACTAGGCTCTTGATACCATGATAAATCAATATGATGAATGTGTATCAATTGATGATTCTCACTCCTAATACACGGCTAAACAGCCCTTTAAATACAAATACAATGGAGACAAATCCCACTCTTGTAGGATTTATATTTAACTTAGGATTCTAATATTATCCTAACTAGTAGGATTTATATTTAACTTAGGATTCTAACATTATCTCTAATGTTATCTTCAATAGAAGATGCTTGATTACGTGTATCTTTGTTCTTAAGAAACTGATTTTAATTGGATAAGGAAGTCGTGTGACCATTTGAATTACCTGAATCCATTTTGTATAACTAATATTTTTAAATCCCAATGCATAGTTTGACAAGTAGCCGCAATTTATGAAAATAGCTTCCAAAGAAGGTCAATACTCAATAGTATCACCATAATATTTTGGAATATTCTGATTGACAGAAATGACATATGTGAATATTGAGATCGCTGAAAAACTCATCGGAATGTCAGAGAAACAGTGATGGCTCGTTCTGCTTGAATCAACTTCCAGAACTCCGAAAATATGTGTAAGAGTGTATGGAAAGCAGTAACAAGAAAAGTTCTGCACAAAAATCTGACAGGCACCCTTTGATGAATGTCGGGAAAGTTTGATGGGTTGATTTAAAATGGAGAGGCAGCCCACAGGTGATACGATCTTGCCAGAAGGTTACAGGGAAACTCCACATGCACTGGCCATGATATAAACTTGCTGAAAATTCTGGGGTTTGGCCGCCAGAGAGTTCTGATCCTCCTGGTAGTGCTGTTGATGCACAACACTCACGGATATCAACAATAACTTTGATAGAACTCCTTCTCACCAGAAAAGTTGCATGGTGACAAGATTTATCTCCCGCATGTCACAAATATATGCACATGTCCATCTGCTCAGAACTCTTTGTTCATTGTCAATGCTTTTTTACTGAATTCTCAATTCATGTCCTGTTTAGTACTTGAAGATTCCATTTGCAAGTATCCAATTGCTCCAGTTATTTATATATTAAGAAAGAGCACAAAAGTAAAAAGTTCCTAACCTGCAACCATCCGAAAGACCGAGGGAAAAAGAGTTGTGTCTAATCCTTACAAAATGAAGAAACAGAAATAGTTACCCCTACTTTTGTTCTCGTAGAAAAGCATATGCCTCCATTATTCTTCAACAAGGTTCTGCCTGGCAATTTTGCAAATCTCTCTTTTTCAAGAAAATTGATTCTTTTCCTCTTGTTATCTTGGCACTTACCTCTTCATCTCCTTCAACTCTTCTCTCTTATTTTTATTCATTTCTTATTTGTTTTAGCTAAACATTTTTCCCCCAAGAGACACTTAAAGTGCCATCTTTTTCTTTCACCTTTTGCAATCAACATGCATGAGAAAATTTCACTGGATAGGTGTAACTGCAGACCTACTCCATTCCTTAGCTATCTCCTTTTGTCTTTCCTTCTTATTGTTAGCCATGATAAGTCACCTCTATTCAGTATCTTTCTGCAAGTGTCATCGTGTTAGCAGCTGTCTGACTCTATCTGTTATGTAGATGTATCTTGTTCTGCCAAGTGAATGTAGAAACCATCCTGGTTCTTCCAAAGAGTTTGGTAGTCTAACATAGTTTATGTGTTTTCTTATTGACATTGTAGGGTTGGACTAAAATTTATCTATATGTGCCAATGTGGGTTCTACCTCTATAGCATTGCTGCCCTCCTTGTTTGGGAAACACGAAGGAAAGACTTCTCTGTGATGATGTCTCATCACATAGTCACAGTTATTCTGATATCATACTCGTACATTTCAAGGTAACCTTACTTCATTAGAGGTTTGTACCTTTTTATCACTCTTTCTTTTCTGTTTTGGGATTTATAGATACTTACCTTGACATAATATGATGAGATTTTGTATAGTATGAAGCGACCATTTTAGAAGTTCCCTATATCCATGTTGGATGAAATACATATAGGAAGTGGGAATGTGTTTAAGGCCTGAGTTATTTGTTATCATGTTAGTCAACCACTGACCACGGGGTTGTTTGGATATGTTTCAAGAAATTGTGTGTCTGCTTTTGTTTTCTTTCGAAGGTGGCGTTAGAGTGCAAGGTGAAAGTTGATTTAATACTTTGAGTAACTAGGTTTAAATAGAGAATGTAGAATGAAACAAAAAGATTGAACATCTAATGAACAATCATATATCTGAATATTGGCAGTATGTTTTTGTGCATACTCATATGAATAACATTAATCATATCTATGTTAACAATTTAAGAAATAATATTAATCATTTGTAATTGGACATGATCATATGTATATAAACAACTGATAAGGTACAAAGTAGTTTATTTGTAAATGCTATATCAGAGGAATGCAATTGCAATACCAATGCTATAAATAAGATGCTTTATTCTAATATTTGGTACAATTTGTTTATGTTTTTTTTTTCCTGAGAATTCCTGGCAGATGAGCATTGATCAAATTGACCTACTCTCTTTCAGTTATTGACGCTTCATCACTTTGTCATGGGAAATTGTTAGACAGTGTAAGTGTATGTGAGGCAAAGTTGACATGACGATTAGCATGAGCTTAGCCCCTATTCAAGGAGGGTTAAAGAGAGAGAATTAAAAAGTTGTCTTACCTTTCCAGTTTTGGTCAAATCTCTAATGCAAGTGACATACAGTTAGTACTATTATGGCTTCTCTATACCCGTTTCCTTTAACTAAAAAATGTTCTTAAATCAAATTTAAATTCGTGGTCGGATTATCAGATAATGATTAGTCTTTGGGGTCCATTTTTAATTCATCTACCATAGTGAAGAAATGTGTCAAATTTCAAAAGTCAATTATCCTCTCCCTGCACTTAATTTGTTGATTTCACGAAACTGGGCAAATTATAAAGATAACTTGGATTTATACTGGCCACAACCCCTCCCTCTGTCCTGGTTCCTTTTCTGATTATATATTTTCTTAACATGTGATAATCTCTGTCATGACTTTATCTAACTGATTATATTCTATGGTATCTATTAAGGCTTTGCTTGAGGTTCATCAACTTTAGGATTTAGGATCAAAATTATCTTATCATTCATGGAGATTAGCGAATTCTCGTTGCTGAAAACTTGATCTTTTGAAGGAGGCTAACTCCTGAAGAATGTTTGTGACAAGCAGAGTAGGGCAGAAAATAAACATGTTTGGACAAATAATTTTGGTTAAGTTTAATTCTATTCGTTAGCCATGGATATGGCTACGCATCCTTAAGAAAAAAAATTAATTATGGTGCTTTTGTTGTATATAATCACTGAGATTTCCCATCTTCAAAAACGTTCTGTTCTCGAGAGAGAAGTATCCAGAAAAGTTAAGGCTATAAATAGCTGGTACCACAGCATTATAAACACAGTTTTATTGCTTGTTTGATTTCCTTTTGCATTACATTTCTGGAACATAATCAAAATAAATAGAGGTGCACAACGAAAGGAACTGTCCAAGCTAGAGCATATTGTCTACCTAAAAGTTGTTGTCATGAGTTAACTGTCTGGTTTAACTGTCCAAGAGCACAGGAGTTTAATTAGTATTCCTCTCGAACGTTAAATAAGTTTTTGAAACAACAATATTTGAATTTGCTAGAAAATGCAATGTCATTCTTAGCAGATCTTCAACCTTAGGCGCTCAATCTTATTTATCAGATTTTGTTGGGTTGGCCTAAGAAAAAAAACTTAGGTTACTCTCGTTGTATTTAATCTATGTCCTGTTTGAGATTCTTGTTGGGCTGGTAGTGAGATTGAATGAACGCCTTTGGATTTGGAGATAGTTAACATTTATAGCATTTTGATCATATAAACAGCTCTGTCTAGTTTTATGTTTGAGGTCGTCTAGTTATTGTGTACAGTCAATCGTACTAAGTTAAGGTGTCATATGGAATTTTTTTTAAAGCCAATTGGTCTTCACCAATTCTGTTGATAGAATGCCTGAACTGACTCGTGACATAGATTCTATGCATATTTCAACGGAAAAGGGCCTGATTTACCCTTTTACTTTGATAAATTGTATAATTTTAACCTCCGTTATACTATTTGTCCATTTCAAGCCTTACTGTTAGCAAAGTAGAAACAATTGTCCCTATTTTTAGCGGAAGTCCACCTTGGCAAGGATGAGAAAAAGAAGAAAAATTCGGAATGAAAAAAGAATATTCAGAAGTGATAACTAATATAATTAGTTATATATCATCCATTCAATGGATGACACATGTAGAGTTTGAAACAAGAATTCTTGCCACATTGGACTTCCATTAAAAATAGGGCAATTGTTTCTACTTTGCTAATGGTAAGGCTTTAAATGGACCAATAATATAACGGAGGTTAAAAGTATACTATTTATCGAACTACAAGGGTAAATCAAACCCTTTTCCCTATTCCAAAATTAGGTGAAGGTCCTAGCAGCAATCACTGTAAATGCAACTTTATGAACGTCATTGTAGGATGAAATGTTGAAAATCTGTTGCTTGGATACTTGAATTCACCTTTTGCGAAACATTTCACAGAGTTATCTTCAAGTTAATTTGACGTGAATCCATTTATTTCTTGCTTTAGTTTACTTGCAGATAGTTTGGTCAATGATTTTTAAGAACAAGTTCACCCTTCGTGGCTACTAAGGATAAGCCACAAAGTGAGTTGAAGATCATCACCTCTTAAATGCACTTCCTTAATTGTGCCTTCTTTTCTTATTTTTTCTTATGAGGACCTCTTTTTTCCTTCTTATTTTGCAGTGAAATACCATAAAAGAGTCATGATTGTTTTTCTTCTAATCATGACTGTTTGTCACCGAATTTTGAACCTTGCGCCATTGGCCTCGGGGATTTTCTTGCTACCAGAAATAATTTAACAAGCATCCAGGAGATAAAATAGCGAATGAAGCATATTGAAGATACTGCCTTCTGATTTGATCTTTAGCACTTGGTATGTTAATTTTTTTGTGTTTCAAATTCGCAGCTTCTTTAGAATTGGGATTGTTATTCTTGCATTGCACGATGGAAGTGACGTCTTTCTTGAAGCTGCTAAAGTGTTGAAGTACTCGGAGAAGGAGCTTGGAGCTAGCTTGTTCTTTGGTCTTTTTGCCATCTCTTGGTTTGTACTTAGGCTGGTTTTCTTTCCATTTTGGGTCATACAATCCTCAAGGTTTGGCCTTTACCAGATTTTGAACTCATATAATTTATCTCCCTTCCTTCTCTGGGTTTTCCTAATTGCTTCGATGTATTTCATTACCCAGCTACTATTTATGTGAGGTCTTGAGGCTGTCTGAGGTCTATGATACAATGGTATACTATGTCTTCAACACAATGCTCTTGACTCTACTTGTGTTCCACTTGTATTGGTGGATTCTAATATGTTCAATGATCACGAGGCAGTTGAAAAATAGAGGAACAGTTGGGGAAGATATTAGATCTGGTGAGCATCTTTGTAGTGAAGTTGAGGAAAACTACAGCTATCTTATGTTATTGAACTGGTGCTGAAACTGTTTTACGTATGTGATTAACCTTTGTTTTTTCTTTTCTCATATTCAAAAGAAAAAATGTGGCGAGCAATTTAGAAAAAACATGAAGATTGACAATCCAAATGTCTTGCGCCCTGCTGACATTTTCTCAAATAGCTGAAACTGAATCGGAATCTAGACGTTATTGGATGAATGAGATATTGTAGCAATTAACGTACTGGCTCGTTTTTATTTTAATATTCGGAAATTGGATGCTCATGTCCTATACAGCTGACTGTTAAGATGAATCCAGTTTTTTGGCAGTTCTTTTATTGAATGGTGTATTGCTATCTAGCATTGGAACATGAACTATTGTTTGCAAAAGATTTTAAATAGGCCTTATTCTTCTTTTCTCTAGATTAGTAGTCTGCTTCATGACATGAGCTTGTTTTAAACTTCTGTGAAACTCATCTCTCTACTTCTTTGGTAGTTGCAAAACCAACCTCGAGATGTCTTTTGAACTGCTTCTGGCCCAGGAAAAATTTAAAATTGTATTCTCTCCCTTTTTAGTTCCTTCTTTATTGTTTTTTTGGGTGCAATTGAAGGGTATACGGAAACCGATTATATGCTCTGACCCGGTTTTGTCATATTCTCCATTGCAGTTGAGGACTTCAAGATACTTTTAAACTGCTGGTGATGTGTTTCTTTTTTAATGCAGATTCAGAAGATGATGACTAGCTTATGCTCAAATCTTCTGCAGAAGCGTGTTCTCTTGGGAAGATTGCATATGACTTGTAGGTTTGTAACCGGCGTCTGGTTCCTTCTCCAATTAGGCATAGGTTGTCATCATCTAAGTTTTTGTTCTCTTTTTCTTTTGATTGTAGGAGAAGGTGAAAGAGGCGTCTTATCATTTTAATTATATTACAATTTAGGTGTACAAAATAACAGGCATCTCCTTGTATAATGTTCTCTCTAACCAGATAATGAAAACAATTTAAGCATACCATCTTTGCTTATATCTCTTAGCTTGAATAAGTTAGGCTCATCATGAGGAAAGAAAAAAGAAAAATGGAGGTTAAGCACATGTCTCACTGTTTCAATTTTAGTAACTTTTTGGTTCTATTTACTTTCATAGTGGTAGGGGATAAGAGCCTCCGCCTCCACATGTTTAGGTAGATTTAGAAAAGGATTTTTTTTTTTTTTAAATTTGAGACTGCATCTTTCTTTGATTGTGGAAACCATTGGTTGATTGCCGGGGGATTATGTGATCAGCCCCCCCCCCCCCCCCCCGTGCTATGCCAAAAGAAAAACTGATGACACTTCAACACTAATATAGTCAGGTCCATTAGGTATGAACGTCTGAAATATCTTGAAAAAGTACAGGAATAGCAGTCTGAAGGGAAATAAATGATCTCACTATGATATTTTAGGTGCCTTATAGCTGTCAAACGTCGTGATTGGCTTGTGAAGTTGCAACTTCCTTTCCTACGTTGGTGACTTCTATTGCACATAGAAGGGGTGTTTGCTTAACGTTAATCCAAGGGATTGAATCTACGTTGTAATTTGTGGTAACGGGACTGCATAAAAAAAACTGGTACATAGCAACAGCACAGATGAGGTTTGTCATGTCAATGATATATATATATATATATATATATATATATATATATATATATATATATATATATATATATATATATATATATTATAAATAGAACTCTAATTAGAGTGAATGTCTATCTTATAGAAGAGTTTTACTTTGAGGCTAAGTCTTTTCTATGCCTATAAATAGAGGGGTCTTACCCCATTGTAAATCATCCCAAAGTATTAATAAGAATACTCTTCTCTCTACTTTCCTCTCTATATTATTCTTGTTTTTATATTATTTCATAACACGTTATCAGCACGAAGCTCTACTATCTCAAGAATCTCTTTGAGAAAATTAAGTGATTGAAACTTAGAATGGGTCAAACTCTGAGAGCACAACCCAGAAGATCAACAATGTCTTGATTCAACTTTATGCCAAAAGAGGGGATGCAGTCCTTAATCTTGCTTGCCGGAAGTTTGATGATCTTATTAAATGGGATACAACAAAGATTGGATATGATGTTGGCATTGATATTGCCGATAGTCAGGTAAGTAATACAATTTGTGGTTTTTTTTTTACCACTTGTCGCTTCAAGTTTGAGCTTTCTTTCGGCTAGCTATTTGTATTTTATTGAACTATATATATGATTTTCTAGAAGATGCGCCATCTATTATTTGATCATTTATAATGTGGAAAGATATTTTAATAATTAACTAGTTGTTCTGCAGTTCATCATTATTAAATATTATTTATTGAACTTTAACGCTACTATGCTATTAGCAGTAGCAATGGTGCTTTCACTGACATTATGACAAGAAAATTTGTTGCCCTTAAAATTTCGGGCAAGAATTATATGATATGGGTGTTGGATGCTAAAATCCATTTGGATGCAATGGATTTTGGAGACGCCTTTAAAAACAAAAATAATGCATCCACCCAAGACTGTGCTAAGGCCTTGATTTTCTTGCGCCATCACCTTGATGAAGGTTTGAAAATTGAATATATCACAATCAAAGATCCACTTATCTTGTGGAATGGCTTAAAGGAGAGATATGACAACCTGAAGTTGGTCACTCTGCCACAAGCACGATATGATTGGGCTCATCTGAGGCTCCAAGACTTTAAGTCTGTTTCTGAATATAATTCTGCAATGTTCAGAATTACTTCTAAATTGAAACTCTGTGGAGATAATATCACTGATTATGATATGCTTGAAAAAACAAAAAAAAACGTTTACAGCGTTTCATGCCTCCAATATGGTTCTGCAACAACAGTACAGAGAGAAAGGTTTAAAAAGTACTCTGAGCTGATTTCTCTTCTCCTTGTGGCTGAGCGAAACAATGACCTGCTCATGAGAAATCACGAAAATCGACCCACTGGGTCTACACCATTGCCTGAAGTAGATAAGGTGTATTCCCATTATGCTAAGCATGGAAAAGGCTATGGCTTTAATCATGGCCGTGGTCGTAATCGGGGTCATGGCCGTGGACGTGGACAAAGATGATATACTAAGTCGTTATTATAATAATGTTGTGCTTATATTCAAGTTAATATAAGTATCATATGAATTTAAATTTAATAATCATTGGTACTGAAAAATACATGGAATCCTTATTTTGTTATACACAATGGTTATGTAATGTTAAGTATATATGTATTACGTTAGTTACGCATCATTCATGTGTAAAAATAATTAACTGTTTGTATGTCAGTATCACAATTACCACGCATTATCTGTAACTACGCATTAACACAATAATAATTCTACATAGTGTCATATGTAAGTGTGTAATGGTGTAATTCTAGTTTGTTTTACTCGTGACGTATATATATTTTGTGCAACATTGCAAATACTTCATATCAATTCAAATGCGAAAAAGTTGTATGAATTCATTTGTAGTATGTGGATTTTATATTGTGCATTTGTATATTCATGATTGCTAGGTTTAGCATACAGCAGTATCATCTTTAACGCTCATCGTACATTGCATCGTAATTCATCATACTACTTGTTGGCAGCTTTTGTGTGCAACCTTATAATACACTTATATTATGAAATATAAGATTTTTTTTTATAATGACCGCACTGAAACTATTATGTTTAATTGATTCATGTACCACACATACGATATTCAAAGAGAAGAAATATTTCTCTCATTTAAGTATGTGGAAGGCAGATGTTACTACAATTTCTGGTAGTAGTAAATTGATTGAAGGCTCCGGAAGAGCAACTATAACTCTGCCTAAAGGAACAACATTTTAGAGAATGCAATGTTCTCCTCCAAGTCTAAAAGGAACTTGTTGAGTTTTAAAGATATCATTCAAAATGGATATCAGATTGAGACAATACATGAGTATAATCTTTAATACCTCATTTACTCATGAAAACGAGGCTGCCACTTCGGTTTGGGGTCACGCCATTTTGCATACAGCAATACTAGTTCGTCTCTGACTGACGAATTATCACAAATATTCCCCGTTGCAATTAGTTTTGGGTCATGAACCTAATATATCTCATTTAAGAATTTTTGGATGTGCAGTATATATGCCTGTAGCACCGCCATATTGCACCAAAATGGGTCTGCAAAGAAGGTTAGGAATATATGTTGGGTTTTGAATCGCCCTCCATTATTCGCTACCTCGAAACATTGACAGGGATTTGTACACTGCACGATTTGCAGACTGTCAATTCGATGAGACACTTTTCCCAAAATTAGGGGGAGAAGTTGGTGAAACCAAACGGAAAATTTTGTGGAAAAATGCATCATTATCTCATCTTGATCCACATACCTCTATTTGTGAAAAAGAGGTGCAAAATAATATCCATTTGCAAAGAATAGCAAATCGAATGCCAGACGCATTGGTATTGAATATACCACACTCACCCCTAGAAGGAGGTTTGAGATGATATATGAAAATAATGTCACTATTATGGCATGAATGATCGTTGGTCACGTACCTATTGTACGCCAAAATATTTTGAAAATATGACTATTAAAGGACAACGATAATGCAAGAAACATATCTTGCATATAATTTGACCATGACCATAATGGTATAACTTTCTCTTTAAAAGAGATATTCACCACATGGATGTTGATGAATCTGTGGTAGTACAAAATTAATTGAGAGCTCTAGAAGAGCCAATTATTACTATGTTGGAGAAACACAATTGATTACCAATAAGGTATTGTGTTGTAGTAAGTCTCAAAGAAACTTATTCAGTTTCCAAAGTATATGCGAAAGCGATTGATTATATTGAGACTATAAATAAAGGAAAGATTTGATATCTTCTATTACTACAACTTGTAGCGGGATAATTTGTATATGAAAAGCTACCCGCTTCATTCTCCACTTTGTACTACACAAACAAAGGAATGCCACAATAAAGTGGATATTTATTGGTATAAAAACCCATACCATAATAAACTTGAAGTTTATTGATAATTGCACATGTTATGGTGTAAATTTGAAGTTTATCAATATTGATAATTTATTCAGTTGGCATTCGGGTTAACCATCTCATTTTAAGTATGATGTGCAGTAATAGAGAATTCACATGTGTAAATATTAAAGAACTGGAAAGTTCTTTACGAATTCTCTTATATTACTTGTTCTTATTAATTGATTGACCAACTAAAGAGTTCGGATTGAATCCCATAAATTCTGAAAATATCAAAGGTGAATATGGGCCCATTCACCTGCCATGTATACCACATATGATGCATCTATGATATGGTTACATGTGCGATTGTTATTAACCCGCAGCCTGGCCGGTGCTTGCAAGGTAAATTGCTCAGTAATCTAACTTCGAGCATTCTATTCAAGATAGCTCATCTTGATAAGTTGGTTTATATCATAGTTGGTTTAGCAAGATAATTATTGAGTGCCTCCACTTAATAGCTAAACTGTTTCTTATGAGAACAAAGTTATATATATCAGTTTGATAACCAAATAATTTCATCTTATTATTATTAATGTGCTGTGTATATTAACATGATAATGCACAAAGATGATTCCCAGAGTTGAGGAAACAAGTTAGCTTTCCTAACATGAGGGGGAGACATGATAAACACTTGAGAAAATGTTACATGGGATGAATTATCATTTGTATATATAAATCCTCGAATATCATAATATGAACCTGAAGTTCATAAAAGGATAATTCAATTGCAACATATTGCAAAGCATGCTATACGCATTTACTGACCCAAAGAAAGTAACTATATTCTCACTGCAAATGCTCATATTAAGTCCCAGAAGGACAAAGTCTTTGATACGCTTAAAGCATATAGACAAATCGGTTTCAAAGTAACTTCTTAATAAAGAAGATGAGCAAATGATCAAAGTGATCATAATTGGGAGGCAAGTGATCTAGAAGATCACATGACATAACACTTCATAAAATCTCATGAGAGATTCAGGTACCTGAATATATGAATAAAGAGATCTCCATGTTATGTCTTTATGAAAATTTACTGGAACCGATATAAATTGTTCGTCGACGACATCTATGATAGCGCTAAATATTGATGAGGATCTTATGTTTGTCGAATACAAACAAAAATATTGGCTAAATGGAAGAGATGCAATTCAAGAAGAATTGATTCCATATGAAAGACATGTAGTTTTGGACATGTAGTTCAAATACTTGAAAGTATAAAGTCAATGGTATGTGTAATCAGTTTTCGATATCTTATTTGTTTAGCATGACATGGAAAACTTGATATGCATCTAAAGTCTATTATATGGCTTATATGACTTGACTTGAAAGATTTAAGTTGCTTGAAGCATACACAATTCTTGGTCCTGAAGTACCACATCCTAAGTACAACTTGTGTACATATGTATCTTGCTATAACTATAAGCATGATGGCATCGAGAATACCTCTATGGAGATATTGAAGAGTCATTCCACGACATTATATGAAGATGCTCATATCTATCAAGAATGATAATTTCAAGGTGCGGAATATTTATTCAAATCAATATGGCTGAGTTATTTATCAAATCTCTACAAAAGATCGTTTTGAATGCACAAGATTGGAATGCAAATGCTCAAGGATGTGAATTGATGCTCTTTTCAGGGGGAGTTAATGCGCGTTGCACTCTTTTTCCCTTACAAGGTTTTGTCCCACTGGGTTTTCCTTGCAAGGTTTTTAACGAGGCAACCAATAGGCGCATATTCAAACATGTGTACTCTTTTTCCTTTTCTATAATTTTTTTCCCATTGGGTTTTGTTTTAGTTAAGGTTTTAACGAGGCACATTATTGAATAGACATTCAAGGGGGAGTGTTATAAATAGAACTCTAATTAGAGTGAATGTCTATCTTATAGAAGAGTTTTACTTTGAGGCTAAGTCTTTTCTATGCCTATAAATAGAGGGGTCTTACCCCATTGTAAATCATCCCAAAGTATTAATAAGAATACTCCTCTCTCTACTTTTCTCTCTATATTGTTCTTGTTTTTATATTATTTCATAACAATATATATATATTAAAAAGGAAGGATTGAAACCAGGACATGCAAAACTTAAAACTTATTTGCACTTGGGTCTTTATCCCAATTGAATAAATATGAAACAAGTGTCTTTCACATAACCTTTATCACTAAACCGTGATTATTGGATAGGTATTTTTTACTTGAATTAATAAACTTGTAAAGTATAATTGTTAAGTTTAGCGTAAAATACTGGATTCGAGTAAGTAAACAAAAAAAAAAGAGGAAGACATCAAGTGATAAAATAAGAAGAAAAATCCGAGCTCTAGAAAAGGAGCATCAAAGAGATCCGGAGTCTCGACTCACCACAATCAAATAACGTTAAGTGTCATTCCATGGTTATTCTTGCAAGTGGCACTTCATTTTAATAAAAATATATATTTTAAATGGGTAAAAACAAGAAGTTAGTTAATTTTGAAGGGCCAAATATGGGGAGAAATTAAAAAATAATCAAATTTACAAGCGGTCATTTAAAAATAGCTATAGTTTCAAAAGTAATTGAAATTTAGCCACTTTTCATGTAGAAACAAATCTGAACGAAAATACTGTTCAATATTTGGAAAAATACTCCAGCATAATATACTGGAATTCTACTATAATATACCTGTCCAGCATAATATACTGGAGTTTGGAGCACCGGTGCTCCAGTCTGCATTATATTATTCCGGAGCCAACAAAGTATACCGGGTCCTGGATAATATGCTGGAAGTTCATACACAAGTGCATCGAACTCCAGTATATTATGCTGGACTGGTCTTTGCTGCAATAAAATAATGGCTATTTTTTATTGATATAGTAAACGCTGGCTATTTTTGAATGATCAGTTTGAACTGGGTAAACCGTACTAATTTTTAAATATGAGCCATTCACTCATGATAAGGGTATATTTGGGACAAATCAAATGGAGGGAAAATTTATTATATTTTCATAGTCGAGATACAAATTTGTATCAATCCACTTAATTTGATATCAAATTCAATAGGGGTATTATTATTTTTAGCACGCACCAAAAATTATTTATATTTAGTAACCAAAAAAGTGTATAAAATTTGTATACTTTTATGTATAACATATGGAAAGTATATATGTACAAAAATATTTTTTTTTGTTATCATTTTAAGAGCGGCTATACAATATCATTTTTCCTTCAAGATAAGGGCAAATTTGCTCTATTTCTCAAAGTTTAAGGACATTTTAGACCTTTTTAATCTTTTTAAATCTTGGCTCATCCCACCCTTTCATATGAATAATAAAAATACAATTTAAATAATATTTCTTTCCCATATGCCATATAAGTGACAATAATTACAACCCGAGATTAATGTTTTTCTATGACACATATTAGAAATAATCATGCGAGTTAATTCCCGACTATACAAAAAGAATGAAGTAACAAGCTACCAAAATAATGAAGTGTAGTTTTAGCATATTAAGTGTTAGCCTCTTGACAAAGTTCCTCGGCAGGTGTGGGTTGTGACAAGGATCTTCATGATGGCCTTGTCACACAACCTGAAAAATTGGGCAACATCATAACGAGTAGCTCAGCATGACAGACGACGCGGGCTGACAAACGCACCTTGACAGAAGGCAAGACGCATTTCATTTGGACGTGCGATTTGGCTTGACAATAGTAAAGCAAAGTCGTGTCAAAGCAGGGGAAAAGACATGGTAAGACAAATCAATACAATGCGGGACAAGCATGAAATTAATATGGCAGATTTGATAAAGTTGAGGGCGACTTGACATAGGCGGGCAACTGTGGCAATGGACGTATGCGACTAAGTCAAAACGTGGCAAGCTATGGTCATGGCATTGGGTGCGACACAATGTTAAATGGCAAGGTTGGGTGCAATTCCAGCCTTGGGCGTGCAGAAAGTTGGCCAAAACAAGCATGCAGTGTACATGATAGGGCAGTTGAGCGGTTACAACTTTTCTATTCAAGCATGACTGATCATGGGGCTAAATGGAAGAACGTTTTTAGATTATGGCTGATTGTATAGCTTAATTATACACATTTTTAGCATGTTTCCTATGTTTTCTCATCCATTAGGGCTTGTCAACTGATATTGTCTAAATTTTTACCAAGTGTTATTGGGTAGCTTGCACTATTAATATGTGCATAAGGTTGTCCTAAAAGGAAGAAAACCTTAGTCTTGTGAAATTGTTAGCCAATTTCGTCTAAGTGCACTCCTAAGGGTAGGAAATCATTTTTGGGGCAGGGAACTAGGGTGTTCTTGGCCATAAAGTTGGCTTGTTATGTTCTTGTTTCATACATTAATACGAGTTGGAAAGCAATTTCTGCAAATTGTGTGTGCCTTCACTTACTTTATTTGCTACCTGAATCATTCTATGTCCAAACGTCCCTAAAATAAATCTAAGTTTTGGAAAGGCTAAAGTCAAGGTCGGGCTTGACTATTGCGCAGCGATGAACCTCGGGCAGAATTCGAGTGATATAATCACCCCTGTGTCACTAAGCTAGAAGAGGAAAAAGTCATCCTAGCTTATTCTCTTGCAACATGCCGCACCTCATCATAAAACATGTAAAGTAGAGGTGTCCTATAAAAGGCCGAGCAATAAACACAACCTAATAAGTATATTCGACTTTCTCTCAAAGATGTGGGACAAGCCTCTAAAATAAAAATAGGGGAAAAGACAGGAGTACTATTGTATGCGGTCAAAATCGGGCCTTCCCGATTTGCTATTTGATCGAAACAAAGGAGCTGCATCAGGGGTAGCCTCATAATGAATCAGAGCCGAGCTCGAAAATGAGACATTGAGTCCAAAGATTGAAGTGTCCGTCAAGACCGAGGCAGTAGCAATCATGACTTAGTATGACCGGCTTCGAGTGAAATGCAATAACGGAAAGGCAAGATATCTGTAATCGTTCGAAGATCACGGCGAAAATCTTGGAGTAGATCAAATCATGGGCAATTGTTTGTATCAATCATGAGATTTACTTCCGTAAATAGAATTGTACCACAATTAGGATTCCCCTAGTAAAGAGGGTTCCCTATTATTTGTAAACACCTAACATTCACGAATATCAAAGCAATATATTATTCTGCTCATCAACTTACTGCTCTTTATGTATTCTTACTCTATCAAGCTCGAAGGTTCATTAGATCGAGGACATTAATCAAACATTGGTTTGTCTTGCAGTGTTTTCTTTTTACATCATCTATCTTTGCGTTTATAAATTGGTATTAGGTGAAATGACATATCCTTAAAAATCATATTACAAGTTTAATTGTTTCTCAATTTTTAAGGTAAACAATTTGGCATCCACCGTGGGACTAAGGATAATGGTGATTTCTTAATATTTTAACCTTCATAACACACACTACTTTTATGCTTGTTTGTTGATATCCAATTTTTTCCTGTATATTATTTTATGCAAATTTCTTTCAAATAGTATATGTATGTCTATATAAGTGTATCCAAATATTTTGCTATTTTTTATAATTTTTAAAAGATTTTTAAATGAATTTATTCCTCTATATTAGCAATACTAAAATTAATAATTATTCATCAAGTTATCATTTTGGTAATTAATTTATTTTATTCTTATATTTATCCCCAAATATAGCTAAGGTAATGTTTACATATTTTTACAAATTTATTTAGTATTTCTAAACCTAAATTGCATATAATTGCAATATTAGCCTATTTTAAGAATTAATTGCATTTATAATTACAAATTTGATTTTAGTATTTTTAATCTAATATTTACATACTATAAATTAATTTAGCACCTTTAATTTATTTTCAGAAATCATTTTACTATTTTTATAAAATAAAAAGAAAAAAGTGGCTATTTAAAATGTAGCCCTATTTTCATTTCAATTTTATCCCAAATCGACCACTCAGTTAACCCCAATTTCCATTTCAAATTACCCGACCCTGTTTCTAAATTACCCGACCCCTTACCCGTTCATTTCTACTCGCCCAGCTCCCATTTGATCTAGGCTGTTGATCAAAATGATCAACGACCGCGATTTCACCTTTTCTTTTTTAATTTCCCAAAGCCCCCAACCCTAAATCATTTTCACTTGAGACGCCGCCTTTGAAGCCCTCTCTCAAACTCTTAAGGACCTTCTCTGAACCCTAATTGTCTCCTACCACTTCCACCATGAAACTCACCAGAATCTATGGCTTCTCAGGCATGGAAGTCTTATACTCACCTCCCGTTGATCTTACACACATGATACATGAGTCCGGGCCTTGATGGTTTGCGCTCAAACCTTTTGTCGGCTCAAGGTTTCAGAGTCATCTCCGGCCTTGCTCCGACATACCATGGTGTTTTGAGCCTGATTCCGACCTTCCTGTCTCAGATCGATGACCTTTAAAAGCCTTTCTCATCTCTAGGGTTCTTCTGAAACCCTAACTCTTCGAGGTTTTCTCCGATTTCTTTAGATTTTTGGATCTATGCTCTCTTTGAGTTTTCAACCGTCTTCCCTAACTTTTCTTTCAAAAATCGCTTTTAGAAAAAACCTTTCTTTTCCGATCTAGAGTTTTCTGAAAATGTTTTAGTATTTTTTCTTAGATTTTCTTTGTCATCCGTTTATATTTGCCTCTATTATGCTCATGTGTTTTTATCTACCACGTACTTGTATGTGTTATGTTCTTGTATGCTCCTTTACTGAGTTTATGTACTCCGTTCTTATATGTTCTTTTCACTGTGTTTTAAATGCTCCATGCTTGTATGTTATTCCACCATATTTTCCATACTATGTTCTCGTATTTTCTTCTACTATGTTCTGCTATGTTTCGCCTATTATACTTTTCCTACCGTGTTCTTAAGGTTTTACTATTTTTCTTCTACTGAATCTTGTTTGGATTTCTCCTGAAAGATCCTTTTAAGCATGTTTCTCCTACTGTTCTTATCAGTATTTGTCATTATGTTCCTTAAATCCTTCTACTATGATTGCATGTTACTTTGCTCATGAGTTCTATTGTTGAAGATGCATGTTCTTTTCTGAAACTTCTAAACATGATTTCGATTTAAGTGCTTGCCTTTTCATCTTTGCTTTATAGTTTGCTTGAACTAGGGTTTTATTTTAGAACCCTTAACTCTGTCAGGCTGACTTTAAGTCTCCGAACTGAGTTTGGACATTTGTTTGCATACAATGCTAAATTTTTTGCTAAGCTCTTCTACCCTGGATATTTTATGTACTAATTTACACGACAGTCTTCTTTCATGCTCACATGATCCTTATATATAATGAATTTTCCTCTAAATGGTTTTCAAATATGCAATTAGTGTAAAATATAGATTGATTTTTTCCATATTTTACTGATTTCCTATGTGACTCGACTTAGGGAAAATCCTTCTCCATCTTTTATGACTTGGCTCATTTATACCAAATTTCAGACCTTGTGATTTACTAGCTGTTAATTGATTCCCTTGCCTAATTTGCACAAACCATGTATTGTCAAAACCCTATCCTTAAATAACCTTTATGTATTTGCCCTCAATCACATTCTTTGCACAAAGTGTTTACTTAATTCCTTTCCTTAAATGGTTTTACCCATTTGAATTTGAATCCTCAAATTAAGGGAAGCTTTGTGTAATTGATTGGCGATTAGTTTCCAAACTATTTTCTTATATTATTTCTTCCTGCTTTCTGCACTATAAAGGTCACGACCCATTTTTTCACAAACACACGATTAACAATCCTAGACTTCAGACTTTACAATTTTATAATCTCTTCTGAACTTGTACTTATAATATTTTGTCTTCCTGTTTGCACTTTGGCTTTTACAAGACTAGTGCTTTCTACTTGTTTCTTTGAAACTGGTATGTCATAATTTATGTTTCAACATCACCCTAATGTATTTAGTTACAGTCTTTGTATCCATGTCTGCTTTACTATTTTTCTGTAGATTTCGACATTAACATAGTATGCCTATGTTCTAGTACATGTTTCTGTTGTGAACATTGGCTCCCTATCCTATTACCCTTATATGTTTGTGAGTGGTGACTTAAGGCATGGCAATATGAGTTGTTGTCCATGAACTGAATTTTGAACCAATGGGGTCTTAACCTCTAAACAGGTTGGAGGGTGTGCCAGAATATCCCATTGCTGAGTATGCCCATTAGCCTGCTTTTTTTTTTGTGATCTTGCAAACTCCTCATTTCCTATATCCCTATGTGTACTAATTCCCTCCCCCCTTTTCCCCTTTACGAATTCTGCACTTGCACTCTCTCTCTCTTAGTTCCTAAGTCCTGCCCCCCTCTTGTGAGTCTTGCCTTGGGACCTTGAGTTCCCTATGAACTTGGACACATAAGGGCTGGCCCTTCCACCCTGCACTATGGCTAAATATGGTGATAAATTTGGGTGTAAGAACTGCCAGAGTTCTTATGAAACTCTTAGGGAACTTTGACATACCCAGATGAGAGAAAAGCTTTGAAACATGATCTTTGTGGTTGGACTTGTGGTTGGATGGGGTTTCGTATTTCGTAATTTTTGCCGGGTTCCAAGTTGTGGGCCCCACGGGAAAATTTTGAGTGCAATTTTGGATTTTAGAATTTCATATGGAATTAATTCCTATAATTTTTATTAACGGAATCGAATCATTGTGGCAAGATTTGAGGCATTCGGAGGTCGATTTGAGAGACAAAGACTTTATGGAGTAGGATTTTTCTCGGATTGAGGTGAATAATGATTGTAAAAGATACTGAGGGTTCGAAACCCCGGATTGCACATCGTAGTGAAATATTGAGGTGAGACACGCGCCTGATGACGAGCGTGGGGTCGTTTACTATTGGGGATTGTGATTTAGTCCGTCCCGATTGATAATTTTACCGCGTATTTGACTGAAATTTATTTATTATCTTCATGATTTGGGTTGATTGCAATATTTGACCTTCGTGCCAATTATTTGAACTATTCGGGGATTTTTATCACTATTTCCTCACTGTATTAACTTATTACTTGAACTCAGTCAAGTTGTTTTCTACTGTTTTACAATTCAACCACTTTTAGTCAGTTTGAGACTTAAATGATATTTCTAAATAATGTTTTCGGCTAAGAGCTATCGTTTCGCAAATGCCCCAAGGGGCTTGTGATGAATTTTTCTGTCTGAGTGCGGCCGAGGGCCAGATGTGAGGATACACTGAGTGATATGAGGTCGAGGGCTTGAGATACATTTATATACCACAAGGTGGATTGAGTGATGTGAGGCTGAGAGTTGAGAGATGATACGCCATGAGGTGACGTGATATTGCTTGGGCCGTAAGGGGCCCCTCCAGAGTCTGCACACCCATAGTGAGCGCGGGTACCTATTATGATCTGTGAGTGAGCCCGAGGGGCTGATATTGTTTTGAGAGTGAGCTGAGGGGCTGATATTGTTTTGAGAGTGAGCCGAGGGGCTGATATTATTCTGAGGGTGAGCCCGAGGGGCTGATATTGTTCTGAGAGTGAACCAGAGGGCTGATATTATTCTAAGGTTGAGCCCGAGGGACTGGTACTGTTCAGAGATGTTACCGAGGGGCAAACCTTTATGTGTTCATCTTTCATATTTACTTGTCATTTTACCTGTTATACTGTGGTATTTGTGCCCGAGGGGCGGATTTTCTATGCTATCGGCTTTAACTGTTTTGCATTTATTTGCGTAACTATTGAAAAAGTCATTTTCAAAAGAGTTTTAAACCGCGCTAAAGACATTCCTAAAGATTACACAACTTCATTGTTTTTCTCAAAAGGTTTTACACTGCTTTTATACAGCATGATTATTTTCTTTACGTGATCTCTTACTACTCACCTGTTATTTACCTTTATTACTCACTAAGTTGGAGTACTCAGTGAGTTGGAATACTCAATTTACTCCGTGCATCTTGTGTGCAGATGCATGCATTTATACACCCAGTGGTGGATTTTAGCTAATCAGAGGTAGAATTTTCGAGGTTTTGTAAGGTGGCTGACAGCGTTCGCAACATGTCTTTTCTCCTTTTTTCGTTCTTCAGTCTTGTTTTTTTTTTATATTTCAGACGTTGCAGTTGTATTTATATTCTAATAGATACTTATGAATTTTGACACCTGTTACCATGCTGTTTTTTGGGTTGTTTTTCGCGCATTGTAAAAATCTTTTGCTTAGTTTGTGGTTATCTATTCATACTTAGTATGTATATCAATATTTAACGATTTTGAAAAGGCGAAATAGGTTAGTTGACTGGCCTTGTCTTGAGAGGCGTCATCAGGACCGGTTCGGGATTTGGGTCATGATAGCTTTCCTTTTTTTTAGAAAAAAAATCAAAAGCTCATGAACCTCAACATTGATTAATCATTTCTATTGCCATACAATTCTAATCTGAACAATCACAAAAATTGAATAAACCAATGATGTTGAACTTTCGACACAAAAAACATAGCAAAAATCAACAAAATACTAATTAAAATAACTAAAAAGGAAACACAGCAAAAATCGAAAAAAAACTAACAAAAAACTATGATATTAGGAGCGAAGAGAGTAATGAAAAGGAAGAATGAACCACAAACGAATCAAAACAAAGAGCCTCCAAACCGAATCTTTTATAGATGAGCACAAATTCTCCGATATACATGAACATCAGTTGGACTCTACGGAGCTAACGAATTACGACCTCATCCGCAACCTCAAACTCGACTAAAGGTTATGTTCTAAGGGTATTTTGGGAGCTGATTTGGAGTGTTGAAATGGGAGCTTTACAAGGCTGTTTAGAGGCGTTTTTCGTTTGTTTCATCTCTAGGGGTGTAGGGATTTGGGGATTAGGTTCTCTATATAGAGGGAATTAGGGTATCTTTTAGAGATGGGGATATTGGGTAGTGGGCTTGGCCGAATTTGGGCCTCTTCTAAGTCAAGTCAAGCTCAAAATAATGGACTTCTCACATAAAAACAAGTCAAAATTAGTCAATAATTTTCTTCTTATCTTTTTTTGGAAAAATATAATATTAATACTTTTTTATAATTTTAACTTTTATGAAAGATAGATAATCTAAACGTAACTAAATAAAATATCAATTAGTTAAATAAGAAAAAATATTTTTGTATTTTTTATTTTTATTATAAAATAATGTAAAAAGGTCAATACTAGTTAAAATATTGATATTAGACCTAAACTAAATATTTAAATGCTAAAATGTGTAAAATCTCAGGGAGGGTCAAAAATTACATGTCTATAATAACTATGCTATATCGGTATATTATGTAAGTATATAATTATATTGGTTTGTGTTTGTGTTTTTTTATTAGTAAAAGATGATATGCATATAGTATATAAGTGATAAATCATTATACTATACGTGTATAAAATTGTACTCGTTTGTCTATATTTTTTATTCGTAAAAGATTATACTGGTATTATATATAAGTATTATATATCAGTATATTATACGAGTATATAATTGTACCGGTTTCTGTTTGTTATTATCAGGAAAATATAATACCAATATGTATGCTAAATCTGTATACTATGTGAGTATAAAATTGTGCTAGTTTGCCTATGTCTTTTATCAGCAAAATATGATATTGATGTAGTATGTAGGTATGCTATATGAGTATACTATATGAGTATGTAATTGTACGGATTTTGGTATGTGTTTTTATCAATAAAATTTGATACATAACTGTATTTGTATTATAAACAGATATTCCCTTGAATGAATGGACAAAAGATGCACTTGGAGACATAAAACATCAAGCCTGCGAGCGTCAAATCTTTTCAAAGTGAGGGATTTCAATTCGGTCCATTATTGTTTAAATGATAAGAGATTTTATTCAGAAAAGCAAGTTGTCTTAGCTTTTGTTGCAGTTGTGGTACAAGATAAACGTGTTTACCTGAAAATTATATATACACCAACAGGTATCCAGAGAGACATCCAAAAAACATATGATAAGGACTTAAGCTACATATAAGCATGGAGATCAAAAGAAAAATCAATGCAACTGTTAAAAAAAACACCAAGTGAGTCATACAAGAAAATACTAACATATCTTTACATGTTAGATTACACTAACCCATGATCACTTATCCAACTACACACTGAAGTATATGAGAACTTCTTGTATATATTCATAGCAATATATGCATCGATTAGAGGATGGAGCTATTGTAGGCCAACATTTGTAGTTGATGAAAATATTTTAAAGTCAACATATAGAGAGACCATACAAACCACACAAGATGCAGAGGGTAAGAAAAAATATTGTCTAAGAATCAATATTGAATAATTGAAGTACTTTACTATTTAAATATACAATCCAATTACATTCAATTAAAGCAACAAAAAAGATTTTGAAATATCATATGATACCAATATGGTATACAAGTATACCAACATAGTATATAATTATTTTGCTACATAACCTGCACCTACCTATGACTATTCTACTGTAAGAAATGATAAATTAACATTGTGTGTTGTAACTGATATTTTTTCCTTTGGTTTTACGGGATAAATTTTACCCTTCGCATATGCAATTGTTGATTCAAAAAACGATGCATCATGCGAGTGGTTTTTCGGGCGGTTCAGAGAAACCTATGGACACAGAAAGAGAATGTGATATGTATTAGACAAGCATGATGGTATATGGAGAGGAACTTCAATTGTATATCCAGAAGTCCCTCATTGCACATGTATGTTCCATCTGTGGAACAATATAAAGACGAACTTCAGGAAGAGCCAAAAATAAATCAATGAAGTATACTTTAAGTTAGCAAGAGCATACACTGTTGAAGAATTCAACAAGCATATGTTAGAGTTATAAGCTATTGACAGTAGGGTGAAGACACCTGACAATTATTAGATATGATAAACGGTCTCGGACGCATTCCAAGGCAAACAGAACCATGGCCATAACATCAAATATTGCATAATTAGTAAATGCAGCAAACGAGCACATAAGAGACCTCGAAGTTGTTAATTTGCTTGACTTTATGACACAATTGAGTGAGAAATAGAATTACACCAATAAGAAGAATGTCATGGAATCATTTATAAAGATCGGTGTAAAATATGAAAAAATAATAGCAGACATATTATCTTATCATAGACGATGACGGTACGTATTTTCGGAATCATAAAAACACTGCATGTACTCTACTTTTACTTCTACACCTTAGAGATTTCACTAAATAACTAAAATATTGTTATTAAAAAAAATACTATTACTTCATACAACTAATGAATTTTCTTAATTAAAATTATATTAGGTATTACCATCAACTCAATTCTTATATTTACTAATTGATGGTCAAACAAGATATATGGTGCGCCTACATGAAAAAAATGCACTTGTGGAAGGTTTCAGCTAGGTGATATTTCACGGCCACATGCAATGGCAGTTATATAAAAATTCCATATGGATCCATACAAGTATAGCTCGGATTACTATAACATAAACTACTTGATGAAAACATATGAGATACTGGTAAATACTTTGCTTGATGAAACAATGTAGCAAAATTCCAAAACATGTTCATCGCAGGTGGTACTGCCACCAAAAGGAAAAACCAAACCATGAAGGCCTAAAAAAAAGGCATAGGAAGATGTGAAGGAAATACAGTTACGTATGCACTATGCGGGAGAAAAGGACAAAACGGGAGAACATGCATTTCCAAAGAGAGATTGATATAACATTTCAATATTTTTATACAACCCATATATCATAGAATCATATCATTTGAATTACACAGATACAATGCATGTCTTACACTAGATATATATTTGGTATGATGATTCTTTGCCAAAAATACTTTTTAGTAAAAAAATTATATGGCTACTTGTGTTTTCCATTAGAATCTGTTTATTTTTTATTTTAGTATATAAAAGTGAAATGTATTTATATCTAGTTGTTGCAGGAAAAAATGTGTTAAAATATAATGTGATACCCAAGTGGTATATCTGTATACCTTATTGGTATATCTGTATACCTTATTGGTATCGAAATATGTGCAGAAATATAATTGGTGCCCCAAATGTAACATTTGTACATACATCGTTAACTAAATAGGCACGCTTTGCAGCTAATGTCAGTATTGAAGTATAACAAGTTAGAAGTCATTTACACACAGTTATTGTACATCATCAGGTGCTTAAATACAATCGGAACCCAAATGGTATATTTGTATACCTTATTGATATATAGTTGTATTGTACTAATATGGCTAAACCAAAATATGTGCACATGTAATGATCCTACCGGTTATTTTAAGAATTTAAACCCTAATCACCTATTAACTACTTTTTCCGTATTTGTTTATGCTATTGTGAGTTGTCGAGAGGATTTATTTAGAGTTTCAGAGAGTTTTGGGACACTTAGTCCCTAAATGAGAGTTTAAGTTTTAAAATTTGAGCTGTAGTTAGAACAATGCGAAGACGACCTTGAAATGATATTTTGTTAGTTCTATTATCTCCGTTGGGTGATTTCGGGCTTAGGAGAGTGTTCATATTGTGTTTTGGAGGTCTATAGCTAATTTAGGTTTGAAATGCCAAAATTTGAATTTTTAAAGTTTTCGGTTAGATGGTTAGTGTCGTGCACCCTTTTTTCCCCTCCCTTTTTTGATGGGGAAAGAGGTACGTGTTTCGATTTTCACGGAGTGTAATGACTCATTTCCTTTTTGGAATTTGGGTATTTGAAGAGTCACCACCTAGAAGATTATGGTATGTTAGGACAGCTAGAGCGATTAACTCTTGGGTTGGTTTGTGTTACCAGAGATTAGGGCGAGGGCTCGAAGTAACCTCAAAGGAAAGGTATTAGGAACCCCTGTTGATCCACAACTATGGGTCCCCACCGAACTTATATTCACAAATTAGTCCATATAAACAATTGAATCAAACAAGTTTCAAGTAAAGTGCGTTAAATAACTTGGGTAACGAGATAAAGGTTTGCACAAGTTGTAAGAACAAAAGTTTAACGAGAGGTTTTGGGTAAGAAAGGGTCATAGGTTGGTTATCCTATAGGATCACCGCACGCAATTTCTGGTAAACATTCCTCAATGAGGTGCTACACATGACATTAACGCATAGTCATCATATCCCACGTCTACCCTTTCCATTCCCTTATTGGTCATGCAAAGCGAGTGTTTGGTCAATGATTCCTATTGCATGCTGCTACCCGTCCCTTTTTAATGGTCCTGGAGGGAGTTAAGACCTCTACATATAGGTGGTTCATGACATACCCCTAAGGTTTAGAAAGGCAAAAATTCAAAGGCGACAGTCAAAAACATTTAGGACTTCACACATAATGGGAGCAATTAAGAGGCTTCACAAATTCAAAGCCTATGAACATGTTTTCTATTAGTCCAAGCAAAAAGATTAAAGGGTAAACCTATGAGCATGTTTTCTATTTAAGTAAAGCAATAAAACTTTAAGAATAATTCCCATAGAGCAGGATTTCTACCCGTTAAAGTATGCATCTACCCACCCTGTTTTACTAAATACCCCAAATATCTATTTATAAATTATTACAAGCCAAGTGGATGAATTACATGAGTAAAATGGAAAATCAAGAAGCTATTCTACAGGGAGACTTCAATTAGGCCCAAGTATCCCAAGCCTCCAATAGTCTCATAAGCCTCAATTCCATAGACAAATCAGAGTCTCGGTGCATCAAAGCTCCATAAGGGTCTCAAGGGTCCCGGGCAATGCTTGCACCTAGACTTAGCAACCAAGAATTAAACCAGTGTAGTATGGAAAGGCCAGACTCAATATGCCAGAGTTCAGAGGTGTCTCAAGAGGATCCCAATGTAGTACACATACTAGATGGGGCAAAACTTATTGACTAAGAGTAAAGTGAAAGTGAAGGACACTAGTTGAAAAAGGTTTATTAGAAGAGTGTGGTAGAAAGTCTATTTTGAAAGTAATTAGTAAAGCAGCAGAGATTGTCTGAAAAAGAGATTGGATGGTGAACTAAGTTGAAGAACCTTAGGATAGGATCATACATAGCTAGTTTACAGAAGTAAATGAATTTAGTGGTCACATACGGGTCAGGGGTTTAGGACACATTGGCTGCCCACATGTAACCCAAAAAAGGTCTTAAGAGTAGTTTAGACATGCTCAGAAACAGCTGATACTGGAATGTTCACAAACCAGTCCTGAAGAACACAAGCACATAGTGGGGTGATAGGGGTTTGGGGACTCATAAGATGGTAAGTACACAATAGGTAAAAAAGACAATTGGTAAGGAATGCTTGGGAACACACATTAAGGGGAATGGACTAATCTAAAGGACGAGGGAAGAATAATATCATGTTGCTAAGGTAATTTTAGCTATAAGTTTCACAACAGAAACACATGTAGAAACTAACTAGAAATAGGATAAACTGAAACAATAATAGAAACATATTGTTATTGAAACTTAAAAAATTGAAACTAGGACATTCCACTGAAGAGAGAAGTAAGCAGAACAAGAGAGCACAAATGATTAGGCTTGGCTTGTAGCCGGCTAACAATGGAAAATAGCACAAGAGAGAGCAAAGAATTTTTAGTAAGATATATAATTTCTGGACCCCAAGTGTTCATGTCTATGTTAATGAAAGACTTAGAGTATTTATAGTTTAAAATAGGTAGTAATATAATGTAATAATCTTAGTAGCATAATTATTGAGGAACTCAGAATCAATCAATTAGAAAATCAAGGAAGTACTCCCTTAAGTTTAGGGAATACAATCACACGGGAAGATTTAGTATCATATAAGGCAAGACGAAAAATCAGTACAAGACTAAATAAGGAAGGGATCAAGGTTCAGTAAGTATAGAGTAGTCAACTAGGACTAAATTTAGAAAACCTCAATTAAGGGCACAACTTAGTAAAAAATAAAGCATCATAGAAAATAAGGTAATGAAATCAGTCAACTTAAAGAGACGAGTTAAAGCTTTTAGGGCTATAAAAGGAAATCTTTCAATCAAACTATAAGGAAGTCAGAATTTGGAGGTTTGGAGGTGTTTTGAAAGGAATATGCACATTTGAGTTCTTAGAATTTTCTTAAAAGACTAAGTTTGACTTTGGTCAATATTTTGAGGAAACAAACCCAGATCCGTGATTTGACGCCCTCAGAGGGTTTGTGGGAAAATATAGGATATGGGCGTATGTCCAGAATCTATCATGCCGCAACCTCAGGAAGCTCAACCAGAGCTCGATCAAGTGAACCCAACCGAGAAAGCCTTATCACACACTTTCTACCCCCACTCTTTATTATTAAGATAACCATGTTCCCTTTTTATTTAGGCAAGGGAAGGCAATATATTCAACATTAATAGTTCGTTCCATATTACAAGCTTAAACCATATATGAAGTTAGTTTCCGGAATTTCCATAAAGATACAATTCATAGATAGCAGGAGTTTATAATTACAACATAGATCAAGAGTCCCCACAACACCCATACATGAACCATACACATGTCTATAGAGGCTCTAAGGATACAAAAGACGAGTACAATAATGTCGGCAACGAGGCCCCCGACTATGCCTCAAATTAGAAATCCACAACAACAGAATATATACAATACAACCCCTTGAAGGAGGAAGGGGCTCACCAAGACATTGAGATGGAGATAAACTGCTACGTGCAATCGGTACTATCCGCTATGGATCCACCTACATTCATTTAAAATGTAGCGTCCCCAGCAAAAGGGACGTTAGCACCATTAAATAGTACTAGTATATATAAATAAACACCATTTTACTAGAAAGAACTATCACGTAATAACAAATAAATCACAAGAGTAAATCATTCTTTAAATCAAACACCACATCATCAAATAAACGGACAAGGTAATCTTTCACATAATTTACATAGCTTAATTTGGGGCATTTATTTCATATATTCATCACTATCATCAACGCCACCACTATCTTGAGCGGAGTCCGATCACGACCCGATCAGTTAGGTCGCCTCACTTGAGCCATGTATATCAATTGCCTATTCATATCTCTTTCTGGAATTCAGCATTAGCACATTACCACTATGTGTATGGCATAGCGTATGATCACGGCCCAATCGACTAGGCCACCCTACATAGTCATTGTTTCTTTCTCATCAATTATCTCAGTTGAATATTTATTTCACATATGTCATATTCATTCGTTGGAAATTAGGGCCTCAATCATCACATCTTTTCTATTCTTAATATCAATCTTGCAATTTGTGACTATTGGGCACATACAAAAGCAATTCAGGTTGCAAGCATGAGTAAGATTTCACATAGCTGGCATATCAATCTTATTTTTATTCTTGGCTTATAGCCTATGTATGCCAACACATAATTTTAATCTTTAACGAAGGTTTGAATGAAAATGATGGTTTATTAAACACGTTGAAGCACATCCTTCATATAGACATAATTATAAACCAGTTCATGTGAAACAACAATTGGTACATCAACAAGTTCCAGCCTTACCATATTGCGTAAACACCAACAGAGCTCAAGTTCTAACAGAAGGGGGTTTTAGCCATACATGCCTCAATATAGTTTTCCTTAATCCTTACAAAATTCCGGAGCTCTTAGCACTTTGATCTATTGTGTAAGAATTATAAATTGAATTGAGAATTAGCGACAAGATTGAGATTCTAGCTCGGTTCGAGCATTTCATCAAATGCTAAAGGTGCGTTGTTATCTTAGGCCCTCTTTGTGAGGAATTTCTATCATTTTATACCCCCAATTGCCTTCTTTTTAATTTTCTACCTTCCAATATCCTATGTTGTGATATGAATGCAAGAAATTTCATTCTTATACTCATAAGTTACTTCACTACTGACCCCTTTATAGCTAAGTATAGACATAGGAGTTGAAGTGATGAATCTTAACTCTTGGGAATGAAAATTTTGGTGTCTTCACTTGATTTTGTTCAATGTTTTAGCAATGTTCATGGAGAAATTGATGATGGGAGAAACTTTTCCTCTCTAAGACACACACAGTCTCTCTCTAAAAGCATCAGATAATATGCTCAAAATGAGCCATAACATCGAATTTGAGCCCCGAGTTAGGTTTACGATCGCATTTGCGATCGCAAAGTGAAAATGCGGCCTGCAGAATAGACCACAAAAGTGCCCCTAAAATCTGATCCCTCTGACTGGGTTTGCGGTAGAAATGCGATCTGCATGCCCGTTCTGCGGTCGCATAATGCACCACAGAACTAGCCTTTACAAAATTCCAAGATATTTATGCGACGACTACTCGGTCCGTATATCAGTTATGCGATCACATAATAGACCGCGGCTCGCAAGCTTTCCACAAGGAATTTTGCATATTCCTAACACATATTCGTGACTTGGCACTACGAGCTACTAGGTTTTGAGTATAAGTTTTCACAAGGCCTTACATCCCCCCCAACTTAAAATCATTCTTCCTCGAATGAGGGTCAAGGGTCACTTATTAGGAGTTCTTTATGTAATCTTCTGCCTCTTACAACCTAGAACCTGTTAATAGTTTTCAAATTTGGCTAACTCCCTAAATTTCAAAAAAATTTGCCAGAGTTTCCTTTGTATCTAGGCCTATCCACCTATCAGAGAGCCCCAGAATTATATCCTAACAGCCTATACATGTTTCTTAACATAACATGAGTTGTACCATACAACATCAACTATGGCCACATAAGCAACATATATAACCAAAATGGGGACAGTTTTTCATTGGTTAAATCACAAGATAAGAGTTCATAGGAATCAAAATGAATAAAAAGCTATTACAGGACAATTCAAATAAATGCAGGTACTTCTTTTTCATTTCATCCTCGGCTTCTAAAGTTGCTTCCTTAACTTGCTGACTCCACCATAACACTTCCACGGATGCCGTTTCCTTATTTCGCAATTTCTGAACTTGCCTATTAAGAATGGCAATTGGAACTTCTTCATACGACAGTTATTCATTGACTTCAATAGTCTCAACTGGCACAATAGCAGACGGGTCTCACACTACCTTCCTCAAAATAGTCACATGAAAGACCAGGTGTACTAATGACATTTCAGGTGGCAGCTTGAGCCTGTATGCCACATGACCAATCGTATGAATAATTATGTAGGGTTCGACATACCTCAGACTCAACTTTCCTCTTTGCCCAAATGGCATAATACCCTTCATAGGGGAAACCTTCAAAAATACCCAATCATCTTCCTTGAACTCCAAATCTCTGCGACAAACATCCAAGTAAGACTTTTGGAAACTTTGAGCAGTTTTCAACCCTTCCTTAATAATCTTGACCTTTTCCATGGCCTGATGCACAAGGTCCGGCCCTATAAATTCCGCTTCTCCAACCTTGAACCACCAAATGGGAGATCTACATCTCCTTCCACGCAATGCCTCAAATGGTGCCATTTGAATACTAGCATGGAAGCTTTTGTTATAAGAAAATTCTATGAGTGGAAAGTGGTCATCCCAACTACCCTTGAAATTAAGAGTACAAGCACGCAACATGTCCTAATGCGTCTGAATAGTTCGGTCTGCTTGCCCATCAGTTTTCGAATGAAAAGCTGGGCTAAGATTTACCTACATACCTAATCCTTGCTAAAACTTCCTCCAAAAGTTGGCTGTGAATTGAGCCCCTTGATCGGATATGATTGAGTCTGGTGTGCCATGTAACCAGACTATTTCCTTGATATACTGCTAAGCATACTATTCTGCTGTGTCGGTAGATTTAATTAAAAATAAGTGGCGCTGATTTCATGAGTCAATCAACAATCACCCACAAGCGATGATCCAACCCTATTTTGTACGATTTCCCCTCCTTCATTATAGTCTGTAAGGATAACTCCCAAACAGTCTAACTGGCAAACCTCTATGGCTAACGGTCTCTGATATGCCGCCAAATGAGTCAAGCTTCTTATAGATTTTTTACTAAGAGCATCTGCTACAACATTAGCCTTACTGGATGATAGAGAATGTCAATATCATGGTCCTTGAGCAACTCTTGCCATCTTTGTTGCCTCGTATTCAACTCTTTCTATTCAAAAATGTATTGTAGGCTCTTATGATCCATAAATATATCCACATGGAACCCATACAAATAATGTCGCCAAATCATTAGTGCAAACACCACTGTAACCAACTCTAAGCCATGAGTTGGCTAATTCTTTTCATGATTTTTGAGCTGCCAAGAAGCGTACGCTATAACCTTACCATGTTTCATTAACACACACCCAAGCTCAATTCTCGAAGCATGACAATACACCACAAACCCCTCTGTACCCTATGGCAGGGCTAATACCGGTGCTGTTGTCAACCTTGATTTCAATTCTTGGAAACTCTTTTCGTAAGCATCAAGCCATTGGAATTTAACTGCTTTCTGTGTCAATTTAGTCAATGGAGAGAAAAGAGTAGAAAATCCCTCCACAAATCTTCTGTAGTACCTAGCCAAACCCAAGAAACTGCGAATCTCTGTTGGAGTGGTAGGTCTAGGACAATTCTTCACCGCTGCTATCTTTTGAGGATAAACCATAATTACTTCCTTGGAAATGACATGACCCAAGAATGTGAGAGATTCTAGCCAAAATTCACAATTTGACAATTTTGCATACAATTGATGTTCCTGAAGAGTCTGCAAAACTGCCCTGAGATGGTCAGCATGGTCCCCCAACTCCGTGAATATACCAGAATGTCGTCAATGAACACTATCATAAAGGAGTCTAGAAAGGGCTTGAAGACTCGATTCATAAGATCCATGAAAGCTGTCGGGGCATTTGTTAACCTAAAAGACATCACCATTAATTCAAAGTGCCCATACCGAGTTCTGAATGCTGTTTTTGGGATATCCCGCCCCCTTATGTTCAATTGATGATACCTGGACCGCAAATCAATCTTTGAGAAGCATGTAGCACCTTGCAATAAATCAAACAAGTCATCTATTCTTGGCATGGGATATTTGTTTTTGATTGTGACTTTGTTGAGTTGCCGATAATCAATACACACCCGCAGCGATCCATATTTCTTTCTTACAAACAAAACCAGTGTGCCCCATGGAGACACACTCGGCCGGATGAAACCCTTCTCTAACAAATCCTTCAATTATTCCTTTAGCTCTTTCAATTCTGCCGATGCCATTCTATTAGGTGGAATTGATATAGGCTGTGTGCTTGGCATCATATCGATCCCAAAATTAATCTCCCTCTTTGGTGGAAACCCAAGGAGCTCATCTAGAAAGACATCTGCGATTTCACTAACAACCAGTACAGACTCAAGGCTAGGTATCTCGGTATTTGTGTATGCAACCCAAACTATTTGATAGATACAACCCTTCTTGATCATCTTTGCGGCCTTTAAGATAGGAAATAAACAGACCTCTAGGCACTACATTATCTCCCTCCCACTCAACAACGGGCTCATTAAGAAATTCAAGCCTCATAGTTCTAGTCCGACAATCAAGTTTGGTAAAGCATGAATAAATCCAATCCTTTCCCATTATTATATTGAAGTCGACCATTCCCAACTTAGCAAGATCGGCCATGGTATCCCTATCTCGTACCGTGAAAATACATCCTCTATAGACTCGAGCAGCCAAAATTGACTCACCAACTGAGGTAGACACGAAGAATGGCTCATGAAGTTGATCAGGTTCTACCCTAAATTTCATAGAAACAAAATGGGTAACATAGGACAAGGTGGAATCGGGGTCAGTAAGTGCATACACATCATGAGATTGGACAATCAAAATACATGTAACAACATCTGGAGACCTCTGAAGTCTGGAGACCACTCATAACATAGAACCAGCTGAGTCCTCCTAAACTCTGCGCCCCATCCATACTTGTACCACGCCCTGGAGGTGCTGGGGTACCACGAGCTGGAGACGGGGCTGAAGATGTAGTAACTTCTAGACTGGATTGCTCAGCTGTGCCTCTACCTTCTCCCTAGCGGGATACACAACAATGTCTCCAAAATATGATCCCTCATCCCACATTCGTAGCAGATAGGTAAATCCACATAGCAAATCCATGAGTGCATCTTCCCGCACCTGGGGAGGGGGGACCTCTACTGCTGCTGAAACCTCTCTCCTCATTGACCCCACTGATGGGATCCCCTGTTGCCCTGATTGGACCTGAAGCGACTCCACTGTTGCTGGCTGGACCCTATAGTACCCAACCAAACCCAAGAAACTTCGAATCTCTGTTGGAGTGGTAGGTCTAGGCCAATTCTTCACCGCTGATATCTTTTGAGGATAAACCATAATTTCTTCCATGGAAACGGCATGACCCAAGAATGTGACAGATTCTAGCAAAAATTCACATTTTGAAAATTTTGCATACAATTGATGTTGCTAAAGAGTCTTCAAAACTGCCCTGAGATGGTCAGCATGGTCCCCCGACATTGGGAATATGCTCGAATATCGTCAATGAACACTATCATAAAGGAGTCTAAAAAGGGCTTGAAGACTCGATTCATAAGATCCATGAAAGCTGTTGAGGCATTTGTTAACCCAAAAAACATTACCATAAATTCAAAGTGCCCATACCGATTTTTGAAAGCTATTTTTGGAATATCCCACCCACTTATTTTCAATTGATGATACCCGAACATCAAAAAAATCTTTGAGAATCACGTAGCACCTTGCAGTTTATCATACAAGTCATCTATTCTTGGCAGTCTAGTGACCACTCATAGCATAGAACTGGCTGGGTCCTCCTAAACTCTTCGCACCACCCCTAGCTATACCACGCCCTGTGGGTGCTAGGGTATATCGAGCTGGAGAAGGGGATGAATGTAGTATCTGCTTGATTGGATGGCTGAGCTGTGCCCCTACCCGCTCCCTGGCGGGATACATAATAATGTCTTCGAATATGACCCCTCATCCCACATCCGTAGCAGATAGGTAACTCCATATAGAAAATCCCCGAGTGAATCTTTCCACACTTGGGGCACGGGGACCTCTGCTGCTGGTGGAACCTCTCTCCTGATCGACCATGCTGATGGGATCCCCTATTGCCCTGACTGGGCCTGAAACGACTCCGCTGCTGCTGGTTGGACCCTGATAGCGGGGCACTAGCCAGAGACTGCGTAATAGACTGGGAACGCGCTGATGATCCTCACTTGAACATCGATCTCCCACCACCTTGTGACTCTCCCATGTTTCCCGCAGACCGGGCCTTGCTGTTACCCTCTCTCTCCATTTTGTTCTTCAATTTGCGGCTCACTATGGCTTGAGAAAGTGCTACTATCTTCCTATAATTCATGTCAGAATTCAATGCAGCTGTAGAAGCCTCATTAATGGTGAAATAATTACGGCCCTAGATATACCGGCACACCCTGCCTCCATTGTAGGCAATATATGAATGGCATACTTGGACAAATGGGCAAACTCCATATGGTACTCTCACACGCTTCTATTACCTTGCCTCAAGTATTCAAACTGTGCTACGTGGGTTTCCCTTGTCTCAACATGCAGAAAGTGATCTATTAATGCATCAGTGAACTCAGTTCACCACACCGAAGGGCTCCCCTCCTCGCGGGAATCCTCCCATAACTCAAACCACGCATACGCCACCCCTTTCAGACGGTAGGCAGCCAACTCTACTCCCTCTGTCTCAGTCGCACGCATGACCCTGAGGGTCTTGTGCATCTTATCAATAAAATCCCGAGGGTTCACTTCCGGTTTGGAACCCAAAAACACTTGAGGAAAGAGTAGAAAATCCCACCACAAATCTTCTGTAGTACCTAGCCAAACTCAAGAAACTGCGAATCTCTGTTGGAGTGGTAGGTCTAGACCAATTCTTCACCGCTGCTATCTTTTGAGGATAAACCATAATTACTTCCTTGGAAATGACATGACCCAAGAATGTGACAGATTCTAGCCAAAATTCACAATTTGATAATTTTGCATACAATTGATGTTCCTGAAGAGTCCGGAAAACTATCGTGAGATGGTTATCATGGTCCCCCAACTCCGGGAATATACCAGAATGTCGTCAATGAACACTATCATAAATGGGTCTAGAAAGGGCTTGAAGACTCGATTCATAAGATCCATGAAAGTTGTCGGGGCATTTGTTAACCTAAAAGACACCACCATAAATTCAAAGTGCCCATACCGAGTTCTGAATGCTGTTTTTGGAATATCCCGCCCCCTTATGTTCAATTGATGATACCTGGACCGCAAATCAATCTTTGAGAAGCATGCAGCACCTTGCAATAGATCAAACAAGTCATCTATTCTTGGCATGGGATATTTGTTTTTGATTGTGACTTTGTTGAGTTGCCGATAATCAATACACATTCGCAACGATCCATATTTCTTTCTTACAAACAAAACCACTGTGCCCCATGGCAACACACTCGCCCGGATGAAACCCTTCTCTAACAAATCCTTCAATTATTCCTTTAGCTCTTTCAATTCTGCCGATGCCATTCTATTAGGTGGAATTGATATAGGCTGTGTGCCTGGCATCATATCGATCCCAAAATCAATCTCCCTCTTTGGTTGAAACCCAGGGAGCTCATCTAGAAAGACATCTGCGAATTCACTAACAACCAGTACAGACTCAAGGCTAGGAATCTCGGTATTTGTGTATGCAACCCAAACTAGTTGATAGATACAACCCTTCTTGATCATCTTTGCGGCCTTTAAGATAGGAAATAAACAGACATCTAGGCACTACATTATCTCCCTCCCATTCAACAACGGGCTCATTAAAAAATTTAAGCCTCATAGTTCTAGTCCGACAATCAAGTTTGCCAAAGCATGAATAAAGCCAATCCATTCCCATTATTATATTAAAGTCGACCATTCCCAACTTAGCAAGATCGGCCGTGGTATCCCTATCTCGTACCGTGAAAATACATCCTCTATAGACTCGAGCAGCCAAAATTGACTCACCAACTGAGGTAGACACTAAGAATGGCTCATGAAGTTGATCAGGTTCTACCCTAAATTTCATAGAAACAAAATGGGTAACATAGGACAAGGTGGAATCGGGGTCAGTAAGTGCATACACATCATGAGATTGGACAATCAAAATACATGTAACAACATCTGGAGACCTCTGAAGTCTGGAGACCACTCATAACATAGAACCGGCTGAGTCCTCCTAAACTCTGCGCCCCATCCATACTTGTACCATGCCCTGGAGGTGCTGGGGTACCACGAGCTGGAGACGGGGCTGAAGATGTAGTAACTTCTAGACTGGATTGCTGAGCTGTGCCTCTACCTTCTCCCTAGCGGGATACACAACAATGTCTCCAAAATATGATCCCTCATCCCACATTCGTAGCAGATAGGTAAATCCATATAGCAAATCCCTGAGTGCATCTTCCCGCACCTGGGGCACGGGGACCTCTGCTGCTGCTGAAACCTCTCTCCTCATTGACCCCACTGATGGGATCCCCTGTTGCCCTGATTGGGCCTGAAGCGACTCCACTGCTGCTGGCTGGACCCTGTAGTACCCAATCAAACCCAAGAAACTTCGAATCTCTGTTGGAGTGGTAGGTCTAGGCCAATTCTTCACCGCTGATATCTTTTGAGGATAAACCATAATTTCTTCCATGGAAACGGCATGACCCAAGAATGTGACAGATTCTAGCCAATATTCACATTTTGAAAATTTTGCATACAATTGATGTTGCTAAAGAGTCTTCAAAACTGCCATGAGATGGTCAGCATGGTCCCCCGACATTGGGAATATTCTCGGATATCGTCAATGAACACTATCATAAAGGAGTCTAAAAAGGTCTTGAAGACTCGATTCATAAGATCCATGAAAGCTATTGGGGCATTTGTTAACCCAACAAACATTACCATAAATTCAATGTGCCCATACCAATTTTTGAAAGCAATTTTTGGAATATCCCACCCACTTATTTTCAATTGATGATACCCGAACATCAAATCAATCTTTGAGAATCACGTAGCACCTTTCAATTTATCATACAAGTCATCTATTCTTGGAAGTCTAGCGACCACTCATAGCATAGAACTGGCTGGGTCCTCCTGAACTGTGCGCACCACCCCTAGCTATACCACGCCCTGTGGGTGCTGGGGTATCTCGAGCTGGAGAAGGGGATGAATGTAGTATCTGCTTGATTGTTGGTTGAGCTGTGCCCCTACCCTCTCCCTAGCGCGGGATACATAATAATGTCTCAGAATATGACCCCTCATCCCACATCCGTAGCAGATAGGTAAATCCATGTAGAAAATCCCCGAGTGAATCTTTCCGCACCTGGGGCACGGGGACCTCTGCTGCTGCTGGAACCTCTCTCCTAATCGACCATGCTGATGGGATCCCCTATTGCCCTGACTGGGCCTGAAACGACTCCACTGCTGCTGGCTGGACCATGATAACGGGGCACTAGCTAGAGACTGCGCAATAGACCGGGAAAGCCCTAATGATCCTCACTTGAACGTTGATCTCCCACCACCTTGTGACTCTCCCATGTTTCCCGCAGATCGGGCCTTGTTGTTGCCCTCTCTCTCCATTTTGTTCTTCAATTTGCGGCTCACTATGGCCTGAGCAAATGCTACTATCTTCCTATAATTTATGTCAGAATTCAATGCAGCTGTAGAAGCCTCATTAATGGTGAAATAGTTACGGCCCTAGATCTACCGGCACACCCTGCCTCCATTGTAGGCAATATATGAATAGCATACTTGGACAAATGGGCAAACTCTATATGGTACTCTCACACGCTTCTATTACCTTGCCTCAAGTTTTCAAACTCTGCTACGTGGGTTTCCGTTGTCTCAACATGCAGAAAGTGATCTATTAATGCATCAGTGAACTCACTTCACCTCACCGAAGGGCTCCCCTCCTCGCAGGAATCCTCCCATAACTCAAACCATGCATACGCCACCCCGTTCAGACGGTAGGCAGCCAACTCTACTCCCTCTGTCTCAGCCGCACGCATGACCCTGAGGGTCTTGTGCATCTTATCAATAAAATCTCGAGGGTTTCTTCCGGGTTGGAACCCAAAAACACTAGAGGATCTAACTGAAGAAATGTGTTCACCTCAGAACTGGTGGAATCTCCTTGATGGCTATATGATGAATTTGGTGCAATACATGACCTTTTGGGCGTGAGAGGCCACTAGCTGGGTCAACATTTGAATAGCTCCCCTGAGATCCCCATTAGCAATACCAGAACCGAAGCATCGGGCTAGAGGCGGGATAGGAGTATCAATAGGAGGGATAGGGGGTGCCCTCCACAATTTTACGAACTGGGGTAGTCTGCTCTGGAATAGAGGAATCAGGCAGAGTAATAAAAGGGCGACTACCCTCACCCACAACACCAGGTAGTGAATCATCAGCCACTCCTGAGGTGGCATTAGCTGCTTGTCCAATTCTTGCTTTCTTCTTAGGTACCATTTATTGAAAGATAAAACAACGCACTGATTATGGAGGGAACAGTTTTCACCGCGCGATCCAGAATATCAAAGAAGGGTGGAATTCCAAAATGTCCGAATAGCCTCCAACTCATAGATGTGGTAGACTACACACCGATAAGAAGGACTCTAGTAGACATGGCTGCGAGACATCCTAGGACACATTAAAACCTTAGGCTCTGATACCAAGTTTGTCATGCCCCAACATCGGGATGCGTGACCGGCGCTCGATCGAGTGAACCCAACCAAGAAAGCCTTATCACACACTTTCTACCCCCACTCTTTGTTATTATGATTACCATGTTCTCTTTTTATTTAGGAAAGGGAGGCAGTATATTCAACATTGATAGTTTGTTCCATATTACAAGCTTAAACCATAGATGAAGTTAGTTTCCGAAATCCATAAAGTTACAATTCATAGATAGCAAGAGTTTATAATTTCAACATAGATTAAGAGCCCCCAAAACACCCATACATGATTCATACACATGTCTACGGAGCCTCTAAGGATTAAAGAGATGAGTACAACATTACCGTCAACAAGGCCCCCGGCTATACCTCAAAATAGAAATCGACAACAATAGAAGATATACAATACAACCCCTTGAAGGAGGAAGGGGCTCACCAAGACCTTGAGAAGGAGATAACCTGCTACACGCGATCGGCACTATCCGCTACGGATCCACCTACATTCATTTAAAAATGTAGCGGCCCCGATCAAAGAGACGTCAGTACCATGGAATAGTACTAGTATGTATAACTAAATACCATTTTACTAGAAAGAACTATCAAGTAATAAAAAAGAAATCACAAGAGCTAATCATGGTTTTAACAGAACACCATATCATAAAATAAACGAACCAGGTAATCTTTTGCATAATTTCCACAGCTTAGTTTGGGGCATTTCTTTCATATATTCATCATTATCCTCAATACCACCGCTATTTTGAGCGGAGTCCGATCAAGACCCGATAGACTAGGTTGCCTCACTTGAGGCATGTATCTCAATTAACTATTCATATCTCTTTCCGGAATTCATTGTTAGCACATTACCACCATGTGTGAGGTATGGTGACCAATCACGGCCCGATTGGGTAGGCCACCCTACTTAGGCATTGCTCCTTTTTCATCAATCATCTCACTTGAATCTTTATTTCACATATGTCATATTCATTCATTGGGACTTAGGGCCTCGATCATCACATCTTTTTTGTTCTCAATATCCATCTTGCAATTTGTAACTATTGGGCACATACAAAAGCAATTCACGTTGCAAGCATGAGTAAGATTTCACATAGCTAGCATATCAATCTTTTTTTTATTATTGGCTTATAACCCAGGCATTTCAACACATAATTTGAATCTTTCATGAAGCTTTGAATGACAAGGATGGTTTATTAAACACGTTGAAGCACATCCTTCATATGGACACAATAACAAACCAGTTTTCTAGCCTTACCATATTACCTTAACATCAACGAAGCTCAATTTCTAATAGAAGGGGGTTTTACCCATACATACCTCAATATATATTTCCTTAATCCTTACAAAATTCTAGAACTCTTAGCACTTTGATCTATTGTATAAGAATTACAAATTGAATCGATAATTAGAGAAGATTGAAATTCTAACTCAGTTTGAGCATTTCATTAAACACTAAAGGTGCGTTGTGAACTTAGGCACTTTTTGTGAGGAATATCTATGATTTTATACACCCAATTGCTTTCTTTTTAGTTTTCTACCTTGCAATATCCTATCGTGTGATATGCATGCAAGAATTTCATTCTTATACTCATAAGTTACTTTACTACTGATCCCTTTATAGCTAAGTATAGAAATAGGAGTTGAGGTGATGAATCTTACCTCTTGGGAATGAAAATTTTGGTGTCTTCACTTGATTTTTTTCAATGTTTTAGCAAGGTTCATGGAGCAATTGATAATGGGAGACACTTTTCCTCTCTAAGACGCCCCCCTCTCTCTCTCTCTATCTCTCTCTTTAAAAGCATCAGATAATATGCTTAAAATGAGCCATAACACCGAATATATCAATAGGGTCGAGTTTAAAAATTAGAAAATTAGAGCCCCGAGTCAGGTTTACGACCGCATTTGCGATCGTAAAGGGGAAATGTGGCCCGCAGAATGGACCGCAAAAGTGCTCCCAAAATCTGATCCTTCTGAGTGGGTTTGCGGCAGAAATACGGTCCGCATACTTGTTCTGCGGTCGCATAATGCACTACAGAACTGCCCTTTACAAAATTTCAAGATAATTATACGATGACAATGCGGTCCGCATATCAGTTACGCGATTGCATAATGGACCTTATTTTGACCTCAAATTCGACTAACACACAAAATCACTTTGCGAAGAAATGTGGTCATCATACTAGATTTACGACCGCATTCTTGACCGCATAATAGTACTTTTCTGAAAAACTTTAATTCTTGATTTTTTTAAATGCTTACACCAATACAAAAGGGTCTGAACATACACATTCCTAAATACTTGGAAATATGAGCTACTAGGTTTTGAGTACAAGTTTTAACAGGGCCTTACAAAATCAAATTCTAAGGTCCCTAGCCCAAGTAATAAACTTTTATTAGAAATTGTTAATTTAAAGTTTTAAGGATTTAAAGAAACTAAGTAATCATTGATTTCCTTGATATTGGGCTCGTATTTTGTTTTCGAAGCTTGGTATAGGGCCGAAATAACATTTAGGACTTGCGTGTAAAATTAGGTATCAGTCCGAGTAGTTTTAGGGCATTTTGGCCCGTTGGAGGAAAATTTGGAACATGAAGTTCATAAATTTGATTCATTTTGTTTTAGGGGATGATTTCTAGATTTAGTGTTGTTTTGGGTGTTCCAAAGGTTCTATTAGGTCCGTATCATGATTTTAGACTTGTGGGTATGTTCGGGCGGGGCCCGGGAACCTTGAGCGTCAAACAGATGTGGCTCGAGTGAAGTGAAAATTCGGAAAAGGGGTGAATGATTGCTTCTTCTATCATAACCGCATCCGTAGTTCTTGGAGCACGGATGCAGGACTGCAGGTGCGGTGCTTCAATCGCAGAAGCGACACAGGTGGCCAGGCCAGGATATCGCAGATGCGGCTCCCAAGCTACAGAAGCGGCTCCGCAGATGCGGTCGCAGCTTTCCCTCCCCTTTTTGCAGATGCGGTATAATCCTTGCAAATACGAGACTTTAGATGTGATCCCCTGACCTCAAATGCAAAAATTGCTGGTCTGTGAGGTTCCTTTAATACGAGTTCAAGACCATTTTTTGTCACTTATACACTTTTTCTTTGGGCGATTTGGGGGCTCTTGAGAGAAGGTCATCAATTGGCATTGTGAGGTAAGTTTATTTCACCCATCTTTAGTTAATTATTTGCATATTAAGTATATTACACACTAGAAATTAGGTAAAATCAAGGGGTTAGAGCAAGACCTAGGGTTTTAATAAAACTTAATTTAACAACGAAAATTGTTATAGAATTAATTAGAAATCATATATTATTGATCCTTAGGTTATAGAGAACAACTTCATTCAAAAAATCTCAGAATTCGGGCACGTGGACCTGGGTCTGAATTTAGGAAACCCTTGTAAAAGGGTGGGAAAGTGCTTAAATAGCAAGAACTTGATCTTATAAGTCTATATTACTAGTTCTTACTTCATTTAACTAGTTTGGGATCGTTCGGCTCTGAATTGAGGGCTTGGACTTGTTCTTGGTATTTGAAGTGCACTTTGGAGCGAGGTGAGTCCCTTTTATAACCTTGTAAGAGGGAATTGTCCCAATAGGTGTAATAATTGGATAAATTTCCATTCTATGCGGGGGTTACGTACATACTAGGTGATGAGAGTCCATGCGTAGCGTCTATTATACATAAGTCCGGGTAGTTTAGGAACCAAAAACATGCTCTACTTGAAATATTTGGAATCTTATTGTCAATTTAAACACGCTTAAATCATATTAGAAATGGTGAATGGATTTCTAATGGAAGTAAACATCATTTTCTTGAGCGTTAAAGAGAATTGCTATTTCTTTGGGTAATTATTTTTCCCTAATAAAGTCTTGATAGACTGTTTGAATGCATGTTTTTATGTGTACCTGCGTCGCATGGATGATTCACGAGCGGGGTGCTTGTTTATTTATATTTGACCGCGTCGCATAGATGATTCGTGAGCGGGGTAATAGATACATCTATTGTTCGAGCCATTCGACCCTCGTTAGTGCATAATTTACTTTTATATTGGATTAGGCCGTACATCCCACGATGATTATTTGCGCATGTTTCACGTAGAATTTCTCTAAAGAGTGGATTTCGTATGTGCTTAACCTATGGGCAAACAACCATGTAAATTCTTGGGAAAGAACTGTTATTTCATGATTATTAAATGTTAATGATTTGTGATATCCATGGTTATTATAAACCTTTTTCACATTTACTGGATCATAGTTAGTATCGATTTGACCTCTCATCTCTACTTCTTTGAGATTTGACGGGATACTTACATAGTACATGTTGTTTATGTACTCATACTACACTTCAGTACTTAATTGTATAGGGTCTGAGGCAGGTGTATCTGGTTATCAGTTTGGTGCACATCCTTGAGCGGACTCGAGACTTCTACAGTGAGCTGCTTTCCTTCCATGTCGTTCAGCATGAAGAGGTCTTTCTTTATGCTCTCTTTTGCTATCTATCCTGATTCAGATAGTAGGACAGTGTGATTCTTTTGTATATTCTACTAGTTACCTATATCTTGTGATACCAGGTCTTGGAACACACAGGAGTAGACATTCATTTTTTAGGGTTGTATAATCTTTTGATATACACTATTGATCATTTCTGGTCCTAGTTTTAATTTGAGAAATCTGTTCCTCTTATTTTTAGTAAACAGTAAAAAGAAAATGGGAATTTGATTATATTTCCGCATTGGATATTATGGGAATCGTGTCAGGCGCCATCATGACCTATTATGGAAATGGGTTGTGATGGCATGGTATTAGAGCACTAGGTTCACGTAGGTCTCACAAGTCATGGTCAAACCTAATAGAGTCTTGTAGATCGGTACGGAGACGTCTATATTTATCTTCGAGAGGCTATAGTGTATCAGGAAAAATACTCTTTGTTAATTTCTTATCATGCCGTGGTTGTTATACTAAAATTCCCCTTCTATTCTCTCACAGAATGTGAGGACATGGACGACTGATGTTCTAGACCTGGCGTAGGTGCTCCCCTCATTTCTAGAGGCCGAGGCAGAGGATGGCGGAGGGCACTGGCCCGTGGTATGGGACGAGGGCATCCTAGAGCTATTCCAGTAGCACCACCGATCGATCTTCAGGGAGATCCTATCATTGAGGAGTAGGGCAAGGTGCTCACAGTTGAGCCTACCCCGGCAGACTTTATGACACAACCGGGATTTCAGAAGATCACAGGCTATATGTTCCGGTTCATGAATACTATGACTCAGGCTGGGTTATTTCCAGCAGATCCAAATGTATCACAAGCAAGAAAGGGAGCACAGACCCCTACTGCTCAGGCTTTGGGTCATGTAGCTGTAGTGTATCAGACTCCGGGTGCACTACCCAGAAATAGGGCCTATCCAATCGTCGCAGTGGTGCCCCAGCCCATACCAGCTGCTGATGGTGACTTGCACAAGTTTTTGGACAGATGGACTAGACTTCACCCTCCTATCTTCGAGGGTGAGCAAGATTTCATCGACAGGTGTGGGGACAGACTGCACACTTTGAGGATATTGGAGTCACATAGAGTTGACTTCACTATTTTTCAGCAAGAGGGCAGGGCCCGTATATGGTGGCAGTCTGATGTTCTGGGCAGGCCAGCAGGTTCTCCTTCCCTCACAGGGGTCAGTTCACCCAGTTGTTCTTGGATAGGTATATTCCACCCTCTAAGAAGGAAGAGCTATGGCACTAGTTTGAGCATCTTGAGCAGGGTCAGATGTCTGTAACCGATTATGAGGCGAGGTTTTCTAATTTTTCTCACCATGCACTCATGATACTCACAAATGCAGAGAGAGTGTGGAGATTTGTTGCAGGGTTGCACCCTCGTATTCGAGATAGCATGGCCCGAGGTGGAGATGGCTAATGAGTATCAGTTAGTAGTAGAGATTGCTTAGATATTGTTTGACCCAGGTCTACTTATTCATATGTATCATCTTTTTTTGCTCATTTCCTGGTTATTTCTCCTGAGCCTTTGAGCACTTCTGTTCATGTATCCACTCATGTGGGTGATTTTGTGGTTGTGGATCGGGTCTATCGGTCCTCTATGGCCACCTTTTTGTGGTTACGAGACCAGAGCAGTTGTTCTGTTGCTTGAGATAATTGATTTTGAGGTCATCCTGGGCATGGATTGGTTTTTCCTATATCACGTCATCCTAGAGTATAATGCCAAGACTGCTTCACTAGTTATGTCACGGTTGCCGAGGTTGGAGTGAAAGGGTCCACAGTGGATACACCTAGTCGGGTTGTTTCTTTCCTAAAGGCTCGGCATATGGCCGAGAAAGGGTGTTTGGCTTGTCTAGCTCATGTTCTTCACACCATTGCATTATCTCCGATGATTGATTCAGCCCTCGTAGTTTGAGAGATCGCTGATGTTTTTCCTTCTGATCTTCCTGGCATTCATCCGAATTATAATATTGGTTTTTGCATTGATTTGGCTCTAAGCACCTAACCTATATCTATTCCACCATACCGTATGGCTCCTAAAGAGTTGAAGGAGTTGAAAGAGTAGCTTGAGGAGTTGTTAGTGAAGGGGTTTATTAGGCCTAGTGTGTCACCTTGGGGGGCACCAGTGTTATTTGTGAAGAAAAAGGATGGGACTATGCGGATGTGAATTGATTACCACTAGTGGAACAAAGTCACCATCAAGAACAAATATGTTGCCTCGTATCGACAGTTTATTTGACCAATTGCAGGGTGCTAGGGTTTTCTCTAAGATAGACCTAAGGTCAGGGTATCATCACCTGGGGATTCAGGACTCAGATGTTCCGAAGACTGCATTTCGAACCAGATATGGCCATTATGAGTTTTTGGTGATGTCCTTTGGCTTGACTAATGCCCCAACAACGTTCATGGATTTGATGAACAAGGTGTTCAAGCCAATTGATTCATTTGTTATTGTCTTCACTGATTACATCCTGATATATTCTCGCAGCCTAGGAGAGCATAAGCAACATTTGAGAGTAGTGCTTCAGACCTTACCGAAACAGAAGCTATATGCTAAGTTCTCCAAGTGCGAGTTTTGGGTAGAGTCAGTGGCATCCTTGGGGCATGTTGTGTCAGGAGAGGGTATTAAGGCATATTCCAAGAAGATTGAGGAAGTTCAGAGTTGGCCCCGTCCTAGTTCATTGACCCAGATCAGGAGTTTCCTAGGGTTAGCAGGTTATTACCGGTGATTTTTGCAGGGCTTTTCCTCAATTGCATCAGCTAGACTAAATTGACCCAGAAGGGTGCTTCATTCCATTGGTTTGATGATTGTGATGGGAGCTTCCAGAAGCTCAAGACAACTTTGACTACAGCACCAGTTCTTATATTACCTTCCGGCTCGGGGATGTACACCATATTTTGCGATGCTTCACGCATTAGCTAGGGATGTGTATTGATACAAGATGGGTGAGTTATTGCATATGGTTTGCGTCACTTGAAGGTTCATGAGAAAAATATCCTGTGCATGATCTAGAGTTGGCCGCGATTGTTCATGCTCTTAAGATATGGAGGCAATATCTGTATGGGGTGTCATGTGAAGCTTGCAGCATTTGTTCAAGTAGAGAGATCTTAATTTGAGGCTGGTAGGTGGCTTTAGCTACTTAAGGATCATGACATCACCATTCTTTATCATCCAGGCAAGGCAAATGTGGTCGCGGATGCCTTAGTTAGAAAGGCAGAGAGTATGTGTAGCTTAGCATTTATTCTAGCAGAGGAGAGGCCACTAGCATTGGACATTAAGTCCTTGGCTAAAAGACTTGTGAGGTTAGACATTTCAGAGCCCAGCCGAGTTCTTGCGTGTGTGGTTGCTCAATCTTCATTATTGGGGAAGATCAAGGCCCGATAGCTCGATGATTCACATTTGGCGGTTCTTTGAGAGACAATGCTTTAGGGAGGTGCCAAGGATGTTTTTACTGGCGAGGATGGTGTTCTTCGACTCCAGGGTCATTTATGTGTTCCTAATGTTGATGGTCTGAGGAGAAGGGTCCTAGAGGAGGCACACAATTCGTGGTATTCTATTCACTCCGGTGCCATGAAGATGTATCGTGACTTGAGACGGCATTATTGATGGCGAAGAATGAACAATGACATAGTGGAGTATGTAGCTAGATGTTTGAATTACTAGCAGGTCAAGTATGAGCACCAGCGGCCGGGTGGCCTACTTCAGCAGATGCCCATTCCAGAGTTGAAGTGGGAGCGCATTGGGTTACCACGGAATTTGCGGAAGTTTGATTCAGTATGGGTCATTGTTGATAGGTTGACAAAGCCGTCACTTCATTCCAGTGGCCACAACTTATACAACAGAGGTATGGTCAGATTTATATTCGGGAGGTAGTACGGTTGCACGGTGTGACTGTTTCCATCATATAAAATAGATGCTCTCAATTCACTTCCCATTTCTAGAGAGCCATTCAGAGTGAGATGGGGACCCGAGTAGAGTGTAGCACAACATTCCATTCTTAAACCGACAGGCAGTCAGAGCAGATAATTACGATTTTAGAGGATATGCCCAAAGAATGTATTATTGACTTTGAAAGGCTGTTGGATCAGTTCTTGCCTTTAGCGTAGTTTGTGTACAACAACAACTATCAGTCTAGCATAGATATGGCTCCATACGGGAATTTATATGGTCGCAGTTATCATTCTCCTATCGGGTGGTTCGAGCCTGGTAAGGCCAATTTTTATGGTACAGACTTGGTGCAGGATGCCTTGGATAAGGTGAAGTTTATTTAAGAAAGGCTTCGCACAACTTAGTCCAGACAGAAGAGTTATGCGGATCAGAAGGCCCACAATGTATCATTTATGGTTGGCGAGAAGGTTATCTTGAAGGTCTTGCCAATGAAAGGTATTATGAGGTTTGGGAAGAAGGGAAATTTGAGCCTAAGGATTATTGGCCCCTTTGAGGTGTCTAAGAGAGTTGGGAAAGTTGCCTACGTGCTTGCCTAACCTCCCAGCATATCGGGAGTTCATCTAGTTTTTCATGTATCGATGCTTCGGAAGTATCATGCCGACTTCCCCCAAGTGTTGGACTTTAGTATTATTCAACTAGACGAGAGTCTGGGTTATGAGGGGGAGCCCACTGCCATTATTGATAGACAGGATCGCCAGTTGAGGTATAAGAGGATTTGTGCGATAAAGGTCCAGTGGAGGGGCCAATCGGTCGAGGAGGCAACTTGGAAGTCCGAGGAGGACATGCGGAGCATATATCTATATTTATTCACCAGCTCAGGTATTTTTCTATGTCCGTTCAAGGACACACATTTGATTAAGAGGTAGAGAATGTAATGACCCGACTGGCTTTTTTCCCTTTTCAAACCCCGTTCCCCTAAAACAAGCTTCCCACACTTGCTTCAGCTAGTTTATGACTTGCGGGGATGGTTAGTTTGGGGTTTGGAGGAGTTTTGAGTGAAATAAGCATATTTGAGCTCTTAGAATTTTCTTAAATGACTAAGTTTGACTTTGGTCAATATTTTGAGCAAACAGACCCGGATCTGTGATTTGACGGTCTCTGAGGGCCCGTAGGAAAATATTGGACTTGGGACTATGTTTGGAATCGAATGCCGAGGTCCCTAACCCGAGTAATAAATTTTTATTAGAAATTGTTATTTTGATGTTTAAGGATTTAAAGAAACTAAGTAATCATTGATGTCCTAGGTATCGGGCTTGTATTAATGGTTTGTAGCTGGTAAAGATCTGGAATAACATTTAATACTTTCATGTAAAATCTGGTGTCAATCCGAGTAGTTTTAGGGTGTTTTGGCACGGTGGAGGAAAATTTAGAATATGAAGTTTATAAGTTTTATTCATTTGGTTTTAAGGGATGATTTGTAGATTTAGCTTTGTTCCGGGTGTTCCGAAGGTTTGAGTAGGCCTGTCTCATGATTTCAAACTTGTCGATATGTTCGAGCAGGGCCTGGGAACCCCGAGCATCAAATGGATAAGGCTCGAATGAAGTGGAAAATGTGGAAAAGAGCTAAAGAATTGCTGCTTCTGTCATAACTGCATCTACGGTTCTTGGACCGCAGATGCGGGACAGCAAGTGCGGTCTTTCTATCGCAGAAGCGACCCAGGTGGCCAGGAAAGGAAACCGCATATGCAACTCCTAAGCCGCAGAAGCGGCTACGCAGATGCGGTCCTGAGACCGCAGATGCGGTCCCAGATTTTCCTCCCCTTTTCGCAGATGCAGTCTAATCCTCCCAGATGCGGTCCACTGACCGCAGATGCGGAAATTGCTGGGCAGTAAGGTTCCTTTAATACGAGTTCAAGACCATTTTTATCACTTATGCACTTTTCCTTTAGGTGATTTGGGAGCTCTTGAGTGAAGGTATTCAATTGGCATTGTGAGGTATGATTATTTCACCCATATTTAGTTACTTACTTGCATATTAGGTAGATTACACACTAGAAATTAGGTAAAATCAAGGGGTTAGAGCAAGACCTAGGGTTTTAATAAAACTTAAATTTAACCACTAAAATTGTTATAGGATTAATTAGAAATCATATATTATTGATCGTTTGGTTATAGAGAACAACTTCCTTTAAAAAATCTCGAAATCCGGGCACGTGGGCCTGGGGTCGGAATTTAGGAAACTTGTGTATAAGGGCGGGAAAGCGCTTAAATATCTAGAAATTGATCTTATAAGTCTATATTGACTAGTTCTTACTTCATTTAACTAGTTTGGGATCGTTCGACTCCGAATTGAGGTCTTGGACTTGTTCTTGGCATTTGAAGTGCACTTTGGAGCGAGGTGAGTCTCATTTCTAACCTTGTAAGAGGAAATTGCCCCTATATGTGTAATAATCGAATTAATTGTCACTTTATGGGGGGGGGGGGGGCTACGTACGTACTAGGTGACGAGAGACAGCGTGTAGTGACTATTATGCATAAGTTCGGGTAGTTTAGGACCCAAAAGCATGCTCTACTTGAAATATTTAGAATCTTATTGTCAATTTAAAAACGCTTATATCATGTTGGAAATGGTGAATTGATTTCTAAAGGAAGTAAACATCATTTTCTTGACCGTTAAGGAGAATTGCTATTTTTTTGGGTAATTATTTTCCCTAATGAAGTCTTGTTTGACTGTGTGAATTTATGCTTTTATATGTACTTGCGTCGCATGGATGATTCGCGAGTGTGGTGCTTGTTTATTTATATTTGACCCTGTTGCCTGGATGATTCGCGAGCAGGGTGATAGATGCCTCAATGGTTTGAGTCGTTCGACCATCGGCAGTGCACAATTTACTTTTTGTTGGATCGAGCTGTATGTCCCACAATGATTATTTGCGCATGTTTTACGTTGAACTTCTCTGAGGACTGGATTTCATATATGCTTAACCTATGGGGAAACAATCATAGAAATGCTTGGGAAAGAACAGTTTTTTCGTGATTATTAAATGTTAATGATTTGTGATGTCCATGCTTATTATAAACGTTTCTCACATTTACTAGACCTTAGTAAGTATCAAGTCGACCTCTTGTCTCTACTTTTTCGATATTAGACGGTATACTTACTGGTACATGTTGTTTATTTACTCATACTATACTTCTGTACTTAATTGTATAGGGTCTGAGGCAGGCGTATCTAGTTATCAGTGTGGTGTGCATCCTTGAGCGGACCCGAGATTTCTATGGTGAGCTGCTTTCCTTCTATGGCGTTCAACAGCCTAAAGAAGTCTTTCTTTGTACTCTCTTTTGCTTTCTATCCTGATTCGGATTGTAGGATAGTGTGATTCTTTTGTATATTCTGCTAGTTTCCAGTATCTTGTGACACCAGGTCTTGGCACACATAAGAGTAGACATTCATTTTTTCTAGGTTGTATAATCTTTTTATATACACTATTGATCGTTCCTGGTCCTAATTGTAATTTCAGAAATCTGTTTCTCTTACTTTTAGTAAACAGTAAAAAGAAAATGAGAACTTGATTATATTTCCGCATTAGCCTTCCTGGAAATGGAGTCGGGTGCCATCATGACCTATTTTGGAAATGGGTTGTGACTCAGTCAAAGCATGGTACCAACAAAAACTTAACAGAAACAAGTAGTCACGCTAACACACAGAACAAAAGAAAGAAGATCTATGAAATTAAGGCTTTTAATAGAGTCGAGTAAAAAAGCATTAAGAACACATAATCAGTCAAGATATATGAGGAAAAGGATTTAAACATAAAGAAAAAGTCAAGGATTTTAAAGAAAGTAAAACGGTTTAAAGTCAAGGATTTTTTAGAAGAAGTTTAAGAATAGTGTAAAACATAGAAAGAAACAGACTTAAAGTGTTAAAAATTGCAAAGATCCAAGAGATTCAAATGAGAGTTAGGGTTTCAAAGGAAACCCAAGCAATAATGGAAGAAGATGTTGTAAACTTCAAAGATCGTAACATATATGATGTGATTTTGCCCGAAATCACACTGGAGAAGCCATGAACAACATAAACAAAAACCATATATCCAAATCGGCATGACCCAAGACCTTTGAAGGACTCAGAGATGATGAGCAACTCTAGCGGAAACCATTGGAGGTTTGGGGTTGAAAGATGGTCGCCGAAGATGACCGGAGAAGGGAAAGGATTGATAGAGTCTAGGGTTAGGTTGAGGGAAGAAATAAGATGAAAGGATTTGAAGGCGGCGGATTAAGACAATGGTTTAGGGTTGGGGGGGGGGTGTATGAATTAAAAAAGGAAAGAACAAATGAGGGTCGTTGATCTTTTAGATCAACGATCAGGGTGTGATGGGTTTTGGGTCGAGCAGGAAGTGTTTGGAGCGTGGCCGGGTTATTTAATTGGAGATTGGGCTGGGATCTGGTTATAATTAGGCTAAAATTGAAAGTCAAATCTGGCTATGATTTATATAGCCAATTTCCAATTTTAATAAAATAATAAATAGTTTCTGAAAAATAATTTTTTCTACACCAAAATGATTAGAAATGTATAATTATCATTTTAATATATAGGGGCCAATTTTACACATATAAAATATAATAATACTTTAAAAGGGGCTAACATTACAATTATGTGCAATTTAGCTTGAAAAATACCAAATGTGATTATAAAAATTACATTAGCCATATTTTGGCATAAGTATAGAATCAAATGAATAAATCGTCATAATAATAATTTAGAGAAGAGTTATTGGGGATTTTATGGATAAAATGGGAGAAAGTAAGTCAATTTAAATCCTTAAAATTATGGGAAAAAATTACACAAACCTTGTGCATGCTCATATTTGCATATATATACTATTCTGAAGGTATTTATGCATATTAAAAATATATTGGGAAAAAAGGGTATCAACAATTGCCCCACTTTACCCAGAAAGGGTGAAAGAGTTTTTAGGTAAAGAAATAATGGACAATTTTGACCAGATGGGATGTTTTGGAAGACAAAGGCCTGACTCCGATTTTCGAGTTTTCTCCATGGTTTTAAAGGAATCAGTCAATGTGTATTTTTGGATTCATCGCGGAGTATGCTGATGAAACTACTGCAAGAACACACACGAGATATGGAAGTGGCTATGATTAAGGCTCTGGACGGTTGAAGGGAACAGGAGCAAGATCTCTCCTGCTAGGATAGCGGTTTCTTACTGGTTTCCTGCAGATAAAAGATGACACAAACGTATTTTCAAAAATTTATGCATGATGCAAATTTTCTTTGGACCATGAAGGTTGTCTTCGGACGGATGACGTCCTAGGCCATGAATTATTTAATGAGGGATTTGCATGCCATGAAATGGTGTTCTCGGGCCATGAAAATGATGCCTCCTAACCATGATGCCTTTGAATAATGATATGCAAATTTGAGAGATCCTCATGCCATGGCATGTTGTCTTTCGGCTGTGAGGACGGTTCCTTTGGACAAATTGGTGATGTTTCAGCCCATGATATGCAATAGTATAATATAACAAGACATGGCTTATTATTGTGAAGTAGCGGGTAGAGCTTAGCCTGATTAAAAAGCAAGAATATAGTAGTAGAAATAGAACGATATCTGTGCGAAGGAGGGAGAATGCTTATTCCTATGCAAGTGGGAAGGCAAGGATTAGCCTTATGAAAATGGGAGGAAATGATTGGCGCTATGCAAATACGGAGTCCGAGATTAGACTTATGCAAATATGGAGTCAAGGATTAGACTCATGCAAACGTAGAAACAGAGCTTAGTCTCGTGCAAAGAGAATGCAATGCTTAGTGTTATCCAAATAGGGAGGTGTTGATACCCAATTTTTTCCTATGTATATTTTATATGTGCTAAATACTCTCAAAATAGAACATGTGTGCATATGTAACCATGTCCAAATATCTTATTGTTTTTCCTTTATTTTCAAAAATTTTAAACCAATTTATTTCCTTACTTCATTAAAAAAACCAATGATAATTACCAAAATTATCATTTTTGATAATTCATTTATTGGATTCTCATATTTATACTAAAATATAGCTAATATAATTTTTGCATATTTTTACAAATTCATTTAGTATTTTTAAGCTAAAATTGCATACAATTGCAGTATTAGCCCCCGTTTAGGTTTAACTATGTTTGATATTCATAAAATTATGTCGGGTATTTTTAAATAACTAATTATATGTTATTAATCATTTTAGTACCTTTAATTTATTTACAAAAATATTTTATTATTTTTATAAATCAAATAGGAATAATTAGCTATTTAGATGTTAGCCCCATTTTATTTCAATTATAGCCTTATTTTGAACCCCAATTGAACTCAATTTGAAGCCCAATTACTTCGACCCAATTGCAATCTGAAAAAACCCAATTCTTATTCAAGGCAACCCACAACCCATTTGAATAGCCCACCCGGACTCCCATTTAATCGCAGTAGTTGATCGTTTAGATCAACGACTCCTATTAATCTTTTCCTAATTAAATCCAAAGACCCTTCAAAACTTTTTCATTCTTCATAATCTACCGCCTCTGAAACCCCTCATCTTCCAAATTCTCTCTACAACCTCATCAAATCCTAGCCGCCACCACCCTATTACGCCCTAATCCATGGCCTACCTAGGTCATCGGAGACCTTCATTAGCCTCTCATGGTTTTTGCACATTTGTTTCTATGGTCTCATGATCATAGCATGAAGGGATGTGGTATAGACTTTGCTCGATGACTGTTCTGCGGTCGTCTCTAATCTTTCTTCGGCCAGCCATGGCCAGTCGATTCAGGCATTTGACTCTTCTTCTTAGATCAATGGCTTTCAAGGCCTTTCTCATCAGTTGGGGTCTTCCAAAACCCTAATATCTAAGGTTCTTTTGATTTATTTCATACATATTTTAGACCTATGTTTGTTTTGAACTTCTAAGCATTTTTCTCGAAGTTTCTTTTTAATCTTTGCTTCCAAAAACTCTTTATCTTTTCTAATTAGGGTTTTCTTGTTAAGTTATTTCAAAACTGATGTTTGCTCTTATTTTTCTCGTCTTTGAGTTTGCATGGTAAGAACTCTAATTTCTTATAAGTTTTCTGAGCCCATTAGTTAGTATTTGTTTGATTTACTTGTTTATTATCTCTAGACTCGATTGGCGTTGAAAACCCTAACTTTTGGGTTTATTCGAGTTCCTGAGACTATTTATTTGTTTGATTTACTTGTTCATCTTCTCCAGACTTGACTGGGGTCTATTGAAGTTTATGAAATTACTTGTGCAATTCATCTGTTTGAAGTTTCTCGGCTTTATTTGAAATTCCTTTATATCAGAATCTCTTTTCTTTATGTGATTCTGGATTCTTACTGTCTTTGAAATTTGACTATTTCACTAGAAGGGTTTTTCACATGACCCTTTGTATGCTTCTGATACTCTCTCTTTTCTCTACTACTAAGTCAATGAAACTTGACCTATGTGGATGTCATGCTTCGAATGTTTGTTTTCTATTAACTTTGTGCTATTATAGCATGATGTTTCTCTATGCCATAGTTTGGCCCCACATATCTAATGTTTGTGCACTCTATTTATATGCTGAGTTTCCTTCTTGACTGTTCTTCAAATTTAGACTAATCTCAAACCTTTCTTTTGTGAAATTCTGATTTCACTCATTTATTAAGTTTAATTGATTTTTTTCCTTGTTTTGTCTTACTCTTAATCCTTTCCCAACAAAAATATATTCTTATACTTAGACTTTACTACTTACTCAATTGTTTTAATTCTTCTTTTATGGCAACTATCAGCATGCTTATAAATTAATTGCTTTCCTTTATTTTGAACCTGTCGCTGCCCGTTAAGCAAGTGATCGATTAATTAAAGGCCATCCTTGTATAATCGATTATGGATAGTGATTGTTTCCATGTTTGTAATTTATTACCTCTCTTTCACTCATTTTCAAAAGGCTATGAATACCTTGTTCTTCTTTTCTTTCAAAGACACGAACACAAGGCATAAAACACTTAAGTTCAGACATACACTCCACTAAAATCTCTCTCTTTTCTTTGTGGTACTTGTATTGCTGCCTTACCTAGCCGGCTGAAAGCTAAGGCTAGGCTGTGGAAAACTTGCTTGGTTTTCTGCATTTACATCCTTTACTAGTATGTTCTAATTAAGCTTGTGCATCAACAACATGTTTCTTTACTATCTATTTCATCTGTGTTTGTCTCTTGTTTGTATTTAACCAAGTTCAATTATTAAACATGTTGTAATACCCCCTCCTGTTCCGAATTAATGCTTTTGCCCATTACTTATTATGACTTGCTGAATCCTAAATCCCCTTGCCCAATGTGTTAGTATCTGTGGTTGGCTTGGGGCATGACAGTATTGGACATTGTTGTGCATGACACAAACCTGGTCCCCCTAGGATAATAGCCTCCACGTTCCCTCCAGATGTTGTATGTTCTGATTAGTATAAAGGCATGTCAGCACCTTCTCTTGTTGTGCATGTCTAATACTGGTCCATGCCTAACTGTATGGGCCCCTTGCAATGGATATCCAACCCCGAGCCCTTTTGTATGAAGTCATCAACTCTATGTGTTATTAATTGTTGTCTCCCTATCACCCTTTACCGATCTCCTTTATCCCCTTAGTTTTAAAAGTCTGTCTTGCACTTTCACTATTTCTTAGACTTAAGTTCTGGCCCCCTCTTGTGTGAGCCTTGCCTAGGGACCCATGAGCTCCCTCTAAACTTTGACACATAAGGGCTGCACTTCCACACTACACTCATCTCTATTCTGATTATGCAACTTGGGTGTGAGCACTGCCTAGGGTCTTCTTGAGGCCCTTAGGGAACTTTGATACACTCAAGTCTGAGAAATGTTTTGACTCAATGGCATTTGATGTGGTTTGGTCCATAACTCAGAAAAGATGTCAGGAATCTAGCCTCCTCTAATTGTAATTTCTTTTATCTTCTTATGTAATTCATTATTGTGTCGGTAATAATTTTTGAAATAAATACTGGGGTTGGCTAGTCAAAAGGGTCGGGAATTATGCATGTTTGAGGGTAGATATTGTTAGATAATACGCTTAACGCTAGAGGGGGGGGGGTTGAATAGCGTTATAATAAAAATTAGCGTAAACTTGCGGAATTAAAAAATTGCAGGAAGTAAATAAGTGCGATAAATAATAAAGTACGCACCGATGTATTCTGGTTCACCACAACACGTGGCTAGTCCAGTCCCCGAGAGACTCTCTCGAGATTTTCCACTAACTTGTCAAGCTTACGGGTGCTCAACAAACCTTTACAACTTAAGGACACACGCCTTAACACCTTTGCTCGGAGATACAACACTCCAAGACTTCAACCAAGGAAACACAAGTTCCTTACAACAAGAGAATCACAATTCTCTTACAAGTGTACAAAACACTAAACACTCAAACAATACACTCCTTAATGAGTAGATATGAGTAAAAGAAGTAAGCTCAAGATCACAACAACTTTGGACAAGAATATGGCTCTCAAAACTTATGTAATGAATATAAAATGATTAGCAATAGAGTATGCAAGCTAATAGCAATTGTATGATCAGTTGTTGTGTGTTATTGTGTTTAAAACACTGAAATGAAGCTGTATTTATAGTTGAAAAACTTGGCATTACCATTGCCTAATTGCCAATTAAGAGTTGCTGATTTTACTGTGTGACAATCGATTGTCAAGAAGTCACAATCGATTGTTTGCCAATCGTTCCAAAAATCAATCCCAGATTTTACGCTTAACAATCGATTGTTCAAGATCAACAATCGATTATTGGTAACGTTCACAAAATCATTTCCAGATTTTACGTAAAACAATCGATTATACAAAATCAATAATCGATTATTCAGCAACGTTCAAAAAATCCTTTCCAGATTTTAATTTCAACAATAGATTGTACAAAATCAACAATCGATTATTCAGCAACGTTCAAAAAGTCTTTTCCAGATTTTAATTTCAACAATCGATTGTACAAAATCAACAATCGATTACCTGACGGTATTTGAAAACTTTAAAACGGTCAGCTTCACAATCGATTGTGCAATGTTAACAATCGATTATTTATCAGACTTTGAAAATCATTTTAGACACTGCCTCGTGACAATCGATTGTTATATACTCACAATCGATTATTTAATAACTTTGAAAAAGTCTGGAAGACACTGCCTCAACACAATCGATTGTCATATGTTCACAATCGATTATTTAGTGACTTTAAAAAGTCTGATGGACACTGTCTCTTCACAATCGATTGTCATTAGCTTCACAATCGATTATTCTGAGTTTTGAAAAACTTTGATGTACACTGCCTCATCACAATCGATTGTCATAAGGTTCACAATCGATTGTCATGCAGGTTTGAAAAACCTGATGCTCACTGCCTTAACACAATCGATTGTCATTAGTTCACAATCGATTGTCATGCAGTCTTGGCTTAACATAATCGATTATCATAAGTACATAATCGATTATCTTAGTCCAGATTTTAGAGGCATGTTTAAAAATCATTTTGACTAAAGTAAATATGCATGATTTAAAATCATTAAATTAAATATGCATGATTTTGTTAAAATAGTTTTACGAGAGAAGCCATGTCATGAGTCAAGTTGTCGGATCAAGATCACAATTAAGAACGAGTCATTTAAACTATAAAACTTTGTATTGTGCTTGAATCTCGTAATCCACCAATTGTGCGCTTGTACTTGAACTTCGTCATATATCAATTTGCGCTTGTTTGTCATTCATCAAAACCTACACATAAGAACACACATTTTAGTATAAAGTCTTGAGAACGTGTTTCCAACAATTTCCCCCTTTTTGATAATAGCAAACTTTAAGCGGGATATGCAACTTAAACAATTTATAATGACGATTCAAGACATGCATTTGTTCCCCCTCAATATATGTATTCCCCCTCAATTTATGCTTATAAATATTGAGAGTGCATACCCGTTATCTTCCCCCTTTTGCCATTAGCAAAAATAATATAAGAAGATGCCAAAGATGTAAATAAAACTTGTTTATTTATTGGAAAGACAACGTGATTACTTAAAGAGAGTACAATAACTCAAGTAATAGCAGAACAATCGATTATTGATACGAGATAATCGATTATTAGACGACAGAAACCGATTTTTCTGAAGAAGACTCAATTATTGTGCGTCATGCTTTATAATTCTCCCTACCTTTAGGGCGATACCTGCAAAAATTCGTTAGACGTCTCCGACGCTCAAGTTAGAAATCATGTAAAATAAAAAGATGCAATGCATGACTTAGATCAACGTGGAGTCAAGAATCCCGAGTTCACTACGAATTCGGAAGAAGGACTCTTTCTCTAAGGGCTTAGTAAAGATGTCGGCCAATTGGTATTTGGTTTCAACAAATTCAATTTCGACATCGCCCTTGAGAACGTGATCTTTTATAAAGTGATGTCTAATTTCAATGTGTTTTGTTTGCGAATGAAGAACAGGGTTCTTCGTCAAGCATATGGCACTAGTATTATCACATCTAAGAGGGATATGATCAAGACTTAGGCCATAGTCCAAGAGTTGTTGTTTCATCCAGAGGATTTGAGCGCAACAACTCCCCGCGGCTACATATTCAGCCTCGGTTGTGGACAACACAACACTTACTTGTTTCTTGCTAAACCAAGAAACGAGAGAGCTACCGAGCAAATGGCAAGTGCCACTAGTGCTCTTGCGGTCCAATTTGCATCCAGCAAAATCGGAGTCGGAATAGCCAACGAGTTGGCATGAAGAACCTTTGGGGTACCATAGACCCACATTTGTAGTACCAACAAGGTACATCAAAATCCGTTTTACTTCAGTAAGGTGAGACTCCTTCGAACACGATTGATAACGGGCGCATAAGCACACGCTAAACATGATGTCCGGACGACTAGCAGTAAGATAGAGAAGAGAGCGAATCATACCTCGATACTTCTTAGTGTCGACTTCCTTACCTTTCTCATCTTTGTCTAGATGATCGGATGTGCTCATGGGAGTCGCCATTGCTTTTGCATTGTTCGTTTCAAATCGTTTCAGCAATTCTTTGCAATATTTGGCTTGGCAAATGAACGTACCTTCTTTCATTTGCTTTACTTGTAATCCCAAAAAGAATGTTAACTCACCCATCATAGACATCTCAAATTCGCTTGTCATTAAATCGGAAAATTCCTTGCATAAGACATTGTTAGTAGCACCAAATATGATATCATCCACATATATTTGAACTAATAAAATATCATTGTTTTTATGCTTAACCAAAAGGGTGGTGTCAACTTTCCCCCTAATGAAATCATTTTCCAATAGAAATTTACTCAATCTTTCATACCAAGCTCGGGGAGCTTGTTTTAAACCATAAAGAGCCTTTTTGAGTTTGAAAACATGATCGGGAGATTTAAAATCTTCAAAACCGGGGGGTTGTTCAACATAAACTTCTTCTTGAATAACACCATTTAGAAAAGCACTTTTCACATCCATTTGATAAAAATTGAAATTCATAGAAGAGGCAAAAGCGAGCAATAGACGAATAGCTTCTAATCTAGCTACGGGAGCATATGTTTCTTCATAGTAAATACCCTCTTCTTGATTATAGCCTTTTGCTACAAGCCTAGCTTTATTTCTAGTGATTACACCATTTTCATCTAGTTTGTTTCGAAAAACCCATTTCGTACCAATTATGGTATGATTTTCGGGTCTTGGCACCAAATCCCAAATGTCATTCCGTTTGAATTGGTTAAGCTCCTCTTGCATTGCCAAGGTCCAAAATTCATCCCCAATTGCTTCGGAGATGGTTGTTGGTTCAATTTGAGACACAAAAGCAGTATGTCCTAAGGTGTTTTTAAGGGAGTTTCGGGTACTTACCTTTTCTCCGACGTCGCCAATTACCTGTTCGAGAGGGTGATCCTTGATTGTCCTCCACTCGTTAGGCGTTTTCGTTTCATTCTCCAATGGTGGTGCTTCCTCCGTTGGTTGTTTCAAAATTTCGTCTTGATTTTCCTTAGGCGTTTCCTCTTGTATTTTGTCTTTCAAGCTATCTAAAATACCTGCAAGATCAAAACCGGAATCCTTTCTCGCCAAGCGAGCATTATTTTCGGCAAATACAACATGAGGGGATTCCTCCACAGTTTTGGTTCTTTTATTAAAAACCCTATATGCTTTGCTACGTGAAGAATAACCAATGAAAATTCCCTCATCGGACTTAGCATCAAATTTTCCCAATTGATCTTTGCCATTGTTATGAATAAAACATTTACAACCGAATACTCTAAGATGGGAGATATTTGGTTTCCTTCCCTTATAGAGTTCATAGGGAGTTTTCATGAGTATAGGCCTTATGACTACTCTATTAAAGACGTCGCATGCGGTACTCACGGCATCCGCCCAAAAATATTTGGGAATCTTGGCCTCTTCGAGCATGGTTCTAGCCATCTCTTCGAGACACCTATTTTTCCTTTCCACCACCCCATTTTGTTGTGGTGTACGTGGAGCGGAAAAGGTATGCTCGATACCGAGTTCGTCACAAAAGTCCGCAAAGAGATTGTGATCAAACTATCCCCCATGATCACTTCTAATTGAAGTGACGGTTGTTTCCTTTTCGTTTTGAACACGCTTAAGAAAATATTTAAAATTCTGAAAAGCATCACTTTTATTGGCAAGAAATAAAGTCCAAGTAAATCTAGAATAATCATCAACAATCACAAAAGCATAACGATTTCTTCCTAGACTTTCAATGCGAGATGGTCCAAATAAATCCATGTGAAGCAATTGCAATGGTCTAGAAGTTGAAACAGTATTTTTGGATTTGAAAGATGCTTTTGTTTGCTTCCCTTTTTGACATGAATCACAAATAGAGTCATTTTCAAATTTTAAATTGGGAAGACCAATAACTAAGTTTTGAGAAATCAATTTGTTCAAAAGATGCATGTTGATATGTGCTACTCTACGATGCCATAACCAAGTATCATCCTCTTTTACTCATAAGACAATCAACATATTCGGGTGAGGAATTAGCAAGATCAACCATATAAATATTATCCACTCTAAAACCACGAAGGATAATTTTAAAATCACTATGTCTAAACACTAAGCATTCATCCGAATCAAATAGGGCAAGATTTCCCTTGTCACATAATTGACTTATGCTCAAGAGATTATGCTTTAAACCTTTCACAAGTAATATATGCTTAATAGAGGAATTTTCATCCTTACCGACCGATCCGATGCCAATAATCTTTCCTTTATTGTTATCCCCAAAAATCACACTTCCTCCTTCTTTGTGTTCTAGTTGAAGGAATTTGGATTCGTCTCCCGTCATATGTTTGGAGCATCCACTATCAAGGTACCATAGTACACTTGATCCCTTCAAACATACCTACAAAACAAGTTAATGCGTTTTAGGTACCCGTGCCATTTTTGGTCCTTGAGGGTTAGGCATATTATAATGATGCGATTGAGTGATATGTCTATGTCGTGTAAAGCATGCAGGAGCAATATGACCAATGCGTCTACAATAATGACAAGTCACGTTGGGGTTATGCATCCTTCTAGGTTCATAGTAACTTGATGGACGAAAATGATTTACTCTATTTTCATTATGACTATTGCGCATTTCGTGAGAACCATTTCTCCTACTATTAGTTCTAAAAAGAGCAGCATTTCTAGAGTAATGGTCATGTCTAGATGTTCTAAAAGGTTCAAAACTCCTTCTAGTGTTTGGCCTAGAATATGCATCATTTCTAGGGTAGTCATTTCTAGGTGGTAAGTCATTTCTAGGTCTTCTAAAATGTTCAACATTTGGTCAAGCATGCATATTTGTTCTAGGATTGCTATTTCTAGGATAAGCATTTGTTTTATTAATCCTAGGTTGAGCCTTAGGTGGTTGGGGTTTGGCTTCAACCTTTTCTTTAGGCTCATTCTTAAAGCCTATGCCATGCTTGGTTGATTTCAAATTAACAAGGACCTTATTCAAATTTTTCTGGGAAGAATTAAACGTATCTAAGGTACCTTTAAGTCTATCTACCTCATTTTTGAGATGCATGCAAGAAGAACAATTTTTAATAGAACTTTCGGGCTTGTCGGCGCTTCTTTTTCCGAAAAACTTGTTTTCTTCTTTCAGCTTCTCATTTTCTAAAACCAATTTTTCTAAATCCTTTTCTTTCAAAGAAAGCTGTTTTTGAAAATAATTTTCTTTTAGAGAAGCATTTTCTTTTATGCTCTTGACAGTTTTTGAAGCCTTAATAAATTCAGTATATAGCTCATCAAAAGCAGTTCGCATTTCCTCAAGAGTAAAGAAGTTTTTAGAAGAGATTTGACATACCTCATCTTGCTTGTCTTCTTGCACCATAAGACAAAGGTTTGTGGCTTCGTCTTCTTCTTCTTCGCTTGGCTCATCTCCGGAGTCTCCTCCCCAAGAAATGTATGCACGTTGCTTCTTAAAAGGTTTCTTCTCCTTTTTGATGTTTGGGAAATTTGATTTGATGTGCCCGGTTTCACCGCATTCATAGCACTTTATTTGTTCGCCTTGCTTTTTGCCCTTTCGTTCATACTCCTTTCGCATGAACTTTTGAAATCTTTTGATAACGAGTCCAAACTCGTTGTCTCCGTCCTCATCAACTTGAGGTTGGCTTGTGCTTGCCTTAAGCGCTATTCTTTGCCTCCTTTGATCATCAACAAGAGGGTTAAGTATAGTAGACTCATAAGTCTTATGGTTACCTCTTAATGCATCGATGGTGACATTTGAGACGCCAATGGATTCTTGGATTGCATCGGCCTTTGATCGCCATGCCGGAGTGAGACTTCTAAGAATTTTTCGAACAAGTTCTCTATCCGTGAATGTCTTCTTGAGAGCATGTAGATCATTTACGATTATTGAAAATCGTCAAACATTTCATCCACTTTTCACCTTCCTTCATGTGAAATAATTCATAAGCATGGGTTAGGAAATCAATTTTGGCTTCCCTTACCTGGTCCGTACCTTCGTACGTAATTTCCAGCTTGTCCCACATTTCCTTCGCCGTTGTGCAACACGTATTTTTCTGTAATCGTCAACATTTACAGCACAATATAATAAATTAATTGCTTTAGCATTATTTTGCACCTTTCGGATATCATCCGCGTCATATTCTTCTTCGGACTTGGGAACCCATTCGGTTTCAACCTTTTTGGTTGGAATTTGATTTCCCTTCGTTATCGCCTTCCAGAGATGAAAGTTGTTTGCTTGAACGAAGATTTTCATCCTCTCCTTCCAGTACGTATAGTTTGTACCGTTGAATAGAGGTGGTCGTGTGGAGCATTGTCCTTCATCAATTCCTGCAAAAGAGTCACGAGTAGAAGCCATGGATGGTTCTCTCAAACTGTTAAGTCTTCAGAGAGTTGGGCTCTGATACCAATTGTTAGATAATACGCTTAACGCTAGAGGGGGGGGGGGTGAATAGCGTTATAATAAAAATTAGCGTAAACTTGCAGAATTAAAAAATTGCAGGAAGTAAATAAGTGCGATAAATAATAAAGTACGCACCGATGTATTCTGGTTCACCACAACACGTGGCTAGTCCAGTCCCCGAGAGACTCTCTCGAGATTTTCCACTAACTTGTCAAGCTTACGGGTGCTCAACAAACCTTTACAACTTAAGAACACACGCCTTAACACCTTTGCTCGGAGATACAACACTCCAAGACTTCAACCAAGGAAACACAAGTACCTTACAACAAGAGAATCACAATTCTCTTACAAGTGTACAAAACACTAAACACTCAAACAATGCACTCCTTAATGAGTAGATATGAGTAAAAGAAGTAAGCTCAAGATCACAATAACTTTGGACAAGAATATGGCTCTCAAAACTTATGTAATGAATATAAAATGATTAGCAATAGAGTATGCAAGCTTATAGCAATTGTATGATCAGTTGTTGTGTGTTATTGTGTTTAAAATACTGAAATGAAGCTGTATTTATAGTTGAAAAACTTGGCATTACCGTTGCCTAATTGCCAATTAAGAGTTGCTGATTTTACTGTGTGACAATCGATTGTCAAGAAGTCACAATCGATTGTTTGCCAATCGTTCCAGAAATCAATCCCAGATTTTACGCTTAACAATCGATTGTTCAAGATCAACAATCGATTATTGGTAACGTTCACAAAATCATTTCCAGATTTTACGTAAAACAATCGATTATACAAAATCAATAATCGATTATTCAGCAACGTTCAGAAAATCCTTTCCAGATTTTAATTTCAACAATCGATTGTACAAAATCAACAATCGATTATTCAGCAACGTTCAAAAAATCTTTTCTTGATTTTAATTTCAACAATCGATTGTACAAAATCAACAATCGATTACCTGACGGTATTTGAAAACTTTACGACAACGGTCAGCTTCACAATCGATTGTGCAATGTTAACAATCGATTATTTATCAGAATTTGAAAATCATTTTAGACACTGCCTCGTGACAATCAATTGTTATATACTCACAATCGATTATTTAATAATTTTGAAAAAGTCTGGAAGACACTGCCTCAACACAATCGATTGTCATATGTTCACAATCGATTATTTTGTGACTTTGAAAAGTGATGGACACTGTCTCTTCACAATCAATTGTCATTAGCTTCACAATCGATTATTCTGAGTCTTGAAAAACTTTGATGTACACTGCCCCATCACAATCGATTGTCATAAGGTTCACAATCGATTGTCGTGCAGGTTTGAAAAACCTGATGCTCACTGCCTTAACACAATCGATTGTCATTAGTTCACAATCGATTGTCATGCAGTCTTGGCTTAACATAATCGATTATCATAAGTACATAATCGATTATCTTAGTCTAGATTTTAGAGGCATGTTTAAAAATCATTTTGACTAAAGTAAATATGCATGATTTAAAATCATTAAATTAAATATGCATGATTTTGTAAAAATAGTTTTACGAGAGAAGCCATGTCATGAGTCAAGTTGTCGGATCAAGATCACAATTAAGAACGACTCATTTAAACTATAAAACTTTGTATTGTGCTTGAATCTCGTAATCCACCAATTGTGCGCTTGTACTTGAACTTCGTCATATATATCAATTTGCGCTTGTTTGTCATTCATCAAAACCTACACATAAGAACACACGTTTTAGTATAAAGTCTTGAGAACGTGTTTCCAACAGATATATGTCTATTGGACTTAAGATATGCATTCTGCAATTTAGGAATCATGACTCTGCATGCTTAATTCTACAATTTAGAAATCATGCCTATAGGAACATAGAATGGCAACAATAGAAATCATGTCTATTAGATCTGTTGTTTTAGATTATACATGTTTAATTTTGCATTTTAGATACCATGTTCTTAGGATCTAAACGACTAAAACCAGATATCATGCCCGTAAGGTTAAAATAGATATCATGTCCATAATGTTAAAATCAGTACCTCTTTTTAGATATCATGCCAATGGGGATAAAAGTGATCAACAATAGATATCCTGCCTATAGGATCTGAGATCATTAAAAAATCAGTTCAATCTCAACCAGTTCCCTCTTTATTCAATGTAGTTCAGAAAGCATGCCTATAAGATTTCCAAAATCATTTGACTATACTTCTTTGCTATACCTCTGAATTAGTAACAGATATCATGTTCATAGGATTTTGCTCAAAAACCTAGGCAAGCCTTAGGTGATAACAACCTAAAAAAACTAATTTCTCCTTGTTAATTAATGATTGACCCAACCAGCAGGCAAGCCCGATTCCGATTTCCTATCCGACTCATGTATCAAACTACTCTGCCTTAGCAATTAAATTCCCATTGTCTTTAATATTTTAATAAAACCTAAAAATTATGTGCAAGTCACGCTATTTATGTGTTTTGTTTTAAGAAGGTATACATGAGCCTTTGTCTGTTTACATGCTTCCCCTTTATATGCCATATTATGTGTTTCGTATATCGCCTTAGATTTTTACCTTTTGAAACCAAAATAAGCCTAATATCCCTCCCCTTATGGAATAGTAGTCATAAGCTCCTCCGGGACTAGTAGGAATGGGACGGGTAATAGCATGCAATAGTAATCGAGACCATTCCACACTTTAATATCTTAACAAGGTGGGGAAGGTAGACATAGATATGATGACTACACGCTAGTGTCACGTGTAGCCCCTCATTGAGGTGTGTTTACTTGACATTTTGTGTGTGTGTGTGTGGGGGGGGGGGTCCATGTTGAAAATAAACCTCGGACCCATTTTCCCCTTTTATTTGCAAACTTCTTTTCAAACTCTTCTTTTAACTAATCTTTTAGACTATTATGTGTTTAAACTTAAATCCCCTTCTATTTGAGACTGTACATGTCTATGTGCTAACTGTATAAATTAACAACAAAACTGTCTGGTCGGGAACCACTCTAGTGGATCCTAAGGGGTGCATAACACATTCCCCTTAGGATAATTTCAAGACCTTACCCAATCTCTGGTTATTCAAACAAAAATTAGATTTGAACCCTATCAGTGTCCTAATGCATCTTAAATCATTAGGTGGTGATTCTTCAAATGCAATACCTAGTTTCCAAAAGGAATGAGTTGTCCTATACCAAAATGTCATAAACTCGATTTCGTGAGAAAGAGGGGGTGTGACTAATCACTGCCAACTCCGCACTACTATAAAGTAGGAAGAGAGGGTCAAAATGACTTTTACCCATTTTTAGGGTTGGGATCGATTTCCTCAGGGAGCTCGGAAGGGAGTCGAGTATCTATCTAGGCTAGAGTTTTGTAATTGCGCTAAATGTCACTTCCTATCATATTTTGGTTTTTCCTTTAGAAATCTACTATTATCAACTACTAATTATAAATTGCAACTAGATTATGCTAAGCGAAGATTTCTTAGAGTTGTACCTAATAGATAGAAAGGCACTAGGGTAGTGACTTTCATCTAGGTGGCTAATTGACGGGTAATTGCTTCTATGGCATTGTTGACATGGTTGGGGAAATATGCTATAATGGTTGCACAATTTTACCCACTCTCACACCTCTCAGTAGAGAGAGTAATTTTCCCCAATTGACTTTCTGAAGACAAAATGAGTAGGAAAATTAGCTAAAGCAGCTAGGGTCCAAGTCGGGTAATTACTCTCTCAAGGTTTAACCCTTTAATTGGGACTATCAATTCTCTTGAGTCCATCCCAATTCCTTGTTGGGTCAATTTTGGAGACTTTGGCTCTCTTTATGAAGACAAGCCAAGTCAACTTAGCACAAACCAGTGTTTGCAACCACCAATTCATAAAGTAAACCATAAAATTGACCTAAATAGCAAACACCCATAGTCAATCTAACACTAAATTGCAACACCCATCAATTACTCACACTAGGACTAAGCCGCAAACCTAGCTAATGGGGTTAGATACTCATGCTTAAAAGAGAGAAATAGATGAAGATAAAGACATATTAATTAAACAGTAAAGTAAATATAGAGATTCTATCGTCAAAGCTAAGCTAAAATACAAAAATGGCTATAAAATTGCATCTCATGAGCAAAGCTGTGTTCAGAAAATGTTTGATACCATAAGAATGGAAAAAGGTTCTATTTATACTAAGCTGGAAAGACTGGACAAAAATTCCCTTGCGGGGGTCAGTGCGAACCGCACAAAATAGAGTGCAGCCGCTCTAGACTTTGAACTCTTCAATTTTATCTCTCTGAACTCTGGCTCCAGAGTCCATGCAGAATGGACCACAAGCCGTGAAGTCTTCTAATGCGGCCCGCATAAACATGACCACGTACTGCGCAGCTTGAACCTTGGAAATTTTCATCTCTCTGATCTTCGCCTCTAAGGACCGCACATAATTGTAGTGTGGCCGGAGCCTTCATTGCGGACTGTACAATCTCCAGTACGACCACGTTGCCCTTACACTTGATTTGCAAGTTATCTAAATCTCCCCACTTTGGACTGCACAAAGTGTAGTGCGGCCGCACTAGACGTGTTTGTCCTAAGTTAGCTTTGTCTTTGGTACTTGTATAGGTTTCACTCCTTTTTGAGTCGATCTTAGAAACCTCGTCACTTTATCTATCAAACCCGCAATCAATCACAACTTATGAGCCTTTTTGGACTATTTTGTAATAGTTTATAATGAAAGCATAAGCAAAAAGGAGCATGAAACACGACAAAATCCCTAGTTATCAGTGATAGAACGTAGAGCTTAACCCCATGCAAAGAGAAGGCAGTGTTTAGCCTTATGCAAATATAGAGTCCAGGGTTAGACTCATGCAAGTATGGAGTCAGGGCTTAAACTCATGCAAGTATGGTGTCAAGGATTAGACTCATGCAAGTATGGAGTCAAGGATTAGACTCATGGAAGTATGGAGTCGGGGATTAGACTCATGCCAGTATGGAGTCAAAGATTATACTCATGAAAGTATGGAACCAAGGATTATACTCATGAAAATATGGAATCAGAGATTAGACTCATGCAAGATTCGAGACAGAGCTTAGTCTCATGCAAAGAGAAGGCAATGCTTAGCCTTATGCAAATAGGGAGGTAGAGCTTAACCTCATGCAAAGAGAAGGCAGTGCTTAGCCTTATACAAATATGGAGTCCAGGATTAGACTCATAAAAGAATGGAGTCAGGGCTTAGACTCATGCAAGTATGGAGTTAGAGCTTAGACTCATATAAGTATGGAGTCAATGATTAGACTTATGCAAGTATGGAGTCAAGGATTAGACTCATGCAAGTATGGAGTCAAGGATTAGATTCATGCAAATATGAAGTTAGAGATTAGACTAATGCAATATTGGAGACAGAGCTTAGTCTCATGCAAAGAAAAGACAATGCTTAGCCTTATGCAAATAGGGAGGTAGATCTTAACCTCATTCAATGAGAAGGCAGTGTGTAGCCTTATGGAAATATGGAATCCGGGATTAGACTCATACAAGTATGGAGTCAAGGCTTAGACTCATGCAAGTATGGAGTCAAGGATTAGAATCATGCAAGTATGGAGTCAAGGATTAGACTCATGCAAGTATGGAATATCAAATAAGGGTAGAGTATTTCCTAGATAGGATATGTTTAGTGTCAGATGGCCGGATGGATGGTGAATTTTTCTTTGTGTATGCGTGTTTCACGAAAGCTACCGTTATGTCGAATGTGCCTGTGTTCGAAGAAAAATTGTAAGTTTTCTGAGGGAAAGTTTGTTCTTGATTCGTCTGTCGGCTTTGCTCTTCTATACTTTAGAAGCCCCCTTTGAGTCCCCCTAGGCGGCACCTCACCATTATGAAAAAAATAGATTTTTCAAAAATATACATTTATTGGTGAAAATAGAGTCGTTTTGTAAGTGTATTTATATATCAAGTAATTTTTTATGAACTAACAACTGTGACATATTTCAAAGGCATTGTAGTTCTCATATGCTGGAATTTTGAGCGTCCTCCTCAAAATTCTGCCCCAATTTGGTAGATGATTATTTTACTATTTCTGGATGGCGGACCCTGCTAAATCTTTTTCAAAATTTTGAGAATCCTTCTCAAATCTTTGCCACAGTGCTTGACTAATGATTGACTTCATGGCATGTGATGGCGCTGGCTGGACTTGCTCCGGAATTTTGAGGGCCCTCCTCAAAATTCTACCCCAGTTTTTGTTGAGGGAAATGAAAATTTTATTAGGATATGACCGAACCCATAAATCTACCTATGTATCCACTCTTAAAAGGGAATCAGGTCAAGCGAAGTTCAATTACATCAGAAAACATATGTGAAATAGTCTAGGCATAGTATCTCTTTACTACGTCTGAATTGATTGGTTTTGGCCAGATTTTTCCATCTATTTGTGCAAGTATGAGTGCTCCTCTTGTTCAGACCTTGTGAACTATGTACGGACCTTGCTATTTGGGAGAGAATTTCCCTTTGGCTTTATCTTGAAGCGGGAAGATTTTCTTCAATACCAACTGTCCTGGTGCAAACAATCTCGGTTTGAATCTTTTGTTGAAAGCTATGGACATTCTTTTCTGATAAATTTGGATGTGACATACTGGGTTCATTCTCTTTCCATCGATAAGGGCCAATTTTTCATTGCAGCTCCTTATCCATTCTGCATCGCTAAGCTCAACTTCTTGTATGACTATTAAAAAAGGAATCTCTACCTCGACTGGGATAACAATCTCGGTACCATAAACCAGCATGTAGGGGGTTTCCCCGGTTGACGTGTGAATCATGGTGCGGTACCCTAACAAAGCAAAGGATAACTTCTCGTGCCACTGCTTGTGATTCTCTACCATTTTCCTTAGTTACTTCTTAATGTTCTTGTTGGCGGCTCTACGGATCCATTCATTTGAGGTGTATAGGTTGTGGAATTCTTGTGCTTGATTTTTAAAGTTTCACATATAGCTTTTATCAAATCAGTGTAGAGGTTGGCGGCATTGTCAGTAAGAATGGACCCGGGAACTCCGAATTGGCAGACAATACGATCCTTGATAAAATCTGCGATGAATTTCTTGGTTATAGTTTTGTAAGATGCAGCTTCTAGCCATTTTATGCAGTAATCATGGCTACTAGGATAAACTGGTGTCCTTTCGAAGCAGTGAGCACAATTGGTCCAATAACATCCATTCCCCAGGTGGCGAATAGCCAAGGTGAGCTTGTTGCATTGCGCTCACTTGGTGGCAATTTTATCATGCCGGCATGCACTTGACATTGAAAGCATTTGCGGATATACTGAATACAATCCGTCTCCATAGTCATCCAAAAGTACCTGCCCTGAGTATCTTTTTGGCAAGAATAAAACCATTCATGTGCAGACCATATGTCCCACCATGCACATCCTCAAGTAGTGTAGAGGCTTCCTTTGCATCAAAAAGCCTTATTAAACCCAAATCCGGAGTTCTTCTGTACAAGTTCCCTTCGTTGTGGAAAAAGTGATTTGACAATCTCTGGAGTATGCGTTTCTAAATGTGATTTGCATGCTCAGGGTATTTTCCTTTTGACAAGTACTCCTTGATATCATGGAACCAAGGCTTTACATCTTCTTCTTCCTCGACATGAGCACAATATGTCGGTTGATTATGGACCCTCACCGCGATGGGATCAATATTGTTCTTATTCGGATGTCGTATCTTGGATGACAAGGTGTCTAATGCGTCGGCGAACTCATAATGAATTTTTGGCACATGTCAGAATTCTATCTTCGTGAACCTCCTTTTCAATTCCTGCACATGGTGCAAGTATGGCAATGTCTTGGAATTCTTAGTGGCCCACTCTACTTGTACCTGGTGCACAAGCAAATCTGAGTCATCGATCACCAGCAACTCCTGAATATTCATGTTGACTGGCAAGTTGAGCCCTAGTATGCAGGCTTCATACTTCGCTATATTATTGGTGCAGGAGAATTTGAGTTTAGCAGATACGGGATAATGTTGACTTGTTTTGACACCAAAACTTCTCCAGGGCCTACTCCTTTGAAATTTGCGGCTCCATCAAAGAACATCCTCCAACCGTCATATGCTTAAGTAATGTCTTCTCCTACGAATGATACTTCTACAACGGGAAAATATGTTTTCAAGACTTTGTATTCTCCTCCTAATGGATTTTTAGCAAGGTGATCTTCCAATCCTTTTCCCTTGACCGCCTTTTGAGTTACATAGAAGATATCGAACTCACTCAGTAGTATCTACCATTTAGCCAACATCCCAGTAAGCATGGGCTTCTGAAATATGTACTTCAGAGGATCCATCCTGGATATAAGGTATGTAATGTAGCCACAGAAATAATGTCTCAATTTCTAGGCTGTCCATGCCAATGCACAGCAAGTGCGTTCAAGCAGAGAATACCGCACTTCATAAGATGTGAATTTCTTACTCAGGTAATATATGGCTTGCTCCTTTCTTCCTGTTTCATCATTTTGTCCCAAAGAACATCTAAAGGGTATATCTAACACAGATAGATAAAGTAGAAGAGGTTGTCCTGGTTCAAGTGGGACCAAAACTAGCTGTGTGGACATGTTTTCCTTGATCTTTTCAAAAGCTTTTTGATAATCCTCAGTCCAACTTGTATCGACATATTTCTTTAGCATCTTGAAGATGGGTTCACATATTACTGTGGACTGTTCTATGAATCGGCTGGTGTAGTTGAGCTGTCCCAGGAAGCTCATCACGTCCTTCTTGCTTTTAGGTGGTGGTAACTCCTAAATAGCTTTGACTTTATTCAAATCTAGCTCAATCCCTCGATGACTGAGAATGAATCCCAATAACTTTCTTGTAGGAACCCCAAGGCACATTTTGTGGGATTTAATTTCAAATTGTACCTCCTGAGCCTATCGAAAAATTTTCTCAAGTCTACTATGTGATCTACAGCCCTCTTGGATTTGATAATGAAATCGTCCATGTATACCTCTATTTCCTTATGTATCATATCATGAAAGATGTTTGTCATAGCCCTCACGTAAGTGGCCCCATCATTCTTCAGACCGAGCGACATCATCTTGTAACAGTATAAACCCAAGGTATAATAAAAGCTATTTTCTCGGCATCTTCTTCATCCATCTAGATGTGGTGATAACCTGCCAATCAATCTAGAAAGGATTAGAGTTCATGCATGGCGCAGTTATCGATCAAGATATGCATGTTTGGCTGTGGGAAGTCGTCTTTGGAACTTGCTCTATTTTAATCCTAATAATCAACACATACTCGGAACTTCTGTCTTTCTTCAGAATTGGCACAATGTTAGCTAACCATGTTAGGTACTCAACCACCCTGAGAACCTTGGCTTTGATCTGCTTGGTAACTTACTCCTTGATTTTCAGACTCATGCCTGGTTTGAATTTTCTGAGTTTTTGCTTGACCGGTGGACATATGGGATTGGTAGGCAACTTGTGAGCTACTATAGATGTGCTTAAACTAGTCATACTGTCATACGACCATGAGAATACACCCTCATATTCCTTTAGGAAAAGGGTGTATTCTTCCTTCTCTATTGGCGACAAGTGAATGCTGAGGCGGGTCTCTTTGATTGTCTAAGTGTTTCCCAAATTTACTGGTTTTGTTTCGTCCAAGTTGGATTTTAGCTTGTTCTCAAAATTCTCAACTTCTCTTACAATTTCCTTGGGTATCTCATCTTCTTCCTCTGAGTCACTATTCTCTTGTTGTGTTGCCTTATTACATGTCATAGTTAGTGGTTCATTAGGAAAAGTAATAATAACTGTAAAAAGGGAAAAGTATAAAATAGTAATGAATAACGATAAAGGATAAATGTATTTGATTAAAACTAAGAAAATTGTTCAAACAAAGCTTGGCTCGGTGAATCGAGCATTTATTTTGGAACAAAGAAATCTTAAAACAAAATTGCTAAAACATTAAAACGTCTAGAACAGCTATAAATTCTGCCAAGCTACCCAAGTTAAACACTGGAGGGTGCAAATTAATAAAATCCCGATATCTCGTACTAACTGGTTTATCAGCAGCATCTGTATTCTGCCTCTGAGCCTGAGCAGCTACCAATCTAGTCAACAACTGCAAAGCACTCCGTATATCCTGGTCTGTAGTGCCAGACGGAAGAACTAGAGGTGTTGGGTGCCTCATAATATCCTCTGGAGGAGACGGAGTATATGAGGCATGAGACGACATCTCACTCTAAGCCTCACTTTGGCCTGCTCTAGCTTGGGGCACCTGACTGGTACACTCTCCTACAGCTGTATCAAGCCGTCTACTAATTGTTTTCTTCCTAGTCGAAGGCATCACTGAAAGAAAATAAGGTGAACATTAGAGACGAACACTTACGACCCAACTCTACGCACGATCTAGATTCAGGAATAAGGTAACAACCCTAGATGTCATGTAGCCTCCCGATTATAGATGTGGCATGCTACACATCCATAATCAAGACTCTACTTGACACGGCTCATAGACAACCCCTGGGACACACTTGCTCTGATGCCAAGTTTGTCACGACCCAAACTAGAGGGCCATGACTAGCACCCGACCATACCTGTCGAGCACCAACGTACATTTTATATAACTTTCATTATTATCTTTTAGGGCTGACGAGATCAATATAAATGGTAGACATAGATCATGGACAACCAACAACAAAATATGATGGCATGAACATAAATAACATGGGATGACCAGTCAACCAAGAAACTATATATACACGGTACGAGCTACCACGCTACCATGAAAGACTATACAACAAACATCAACTAACAAAGCATTCCAAACTATACATGAGTCGGCACCTATCTATGATCCTCCAAAGGAACATAAGTGCTGCAACATAGCCGGAACAGGGCCCCGACATACCCATAATCTCTATAACAAAAATGCATACCAAGACCATGACAAGTTTAGACAAGAGATCTCGCTAATCACCGCTGAACTGGACAGCCTACAGTGGTGGGGGAGCTGCACCTACCTGTCCATCAGGACCTGCAGCACGATATGCAGCGCCCACAAACAAAAGGACGTTAGTACGAATAAACTACTGAGTATGTATGTAGGGAACCATAAGTATGAACAGTAATGTAATAAGGGATAGAGAATATAAAACCTGTAACATCTGGGTACCTCTGAGGGCTACTACATGCAATGCAAGATACATATGTATATATACATAAGTTTTAAAATATACGCCTCTGTGGGCATCTGTATCATCATATCGTACCCGGCCATAATAGGCTCGGTAAAAGCGTACCCGGCCATCATAAGGCTCGGTAAAATTGTACCCGGCCATACGGAGCTTGGTAAAACCCAACTGATTAGTGGTTGCACAATAAGTGCCGTACTCGACCGACTATAGCGCGGCTCGGTAGAGTAATATATATATATATATATATATATATATATATATATAATGCATGATCGACTCATGGAATCATATTCTAAAACATTCGGAGTGACATAAGGTCGGTATCCTCTGTATACATTATTGGGACTAACTCTTCACCATGAACCTTATAAGAATTAGGGAGTATCAACAACATTGATAACATAAGAAAACTAGAGGCAACATCAACATCAATTGTTTCATAAAGGGGAAATAATGTAAGTACTGCTAGCTTCTACGAGTAGAGTATATCTGGAAGCTAGTTTCTTAATTATGTACAATCGGAGTCGTGCAAAAGTAGGAAAGAATAGCCTCACATACCATGTATGCACTTCCCAACCTCAAGCTATGCAATTTTCACAACTCCTTAGTCTACAATAAGAGAAAAGATACTATCGTTATCATTTAAGTGTCATAACTATTATGTATCGACCACAACCTGTGTTATGATGAAACGGACAGAACCTCCACTATTTATATGACTTCCCACAAGTGAAAAAAATCATCAAACAGTCCAAACAATATCAATGTTAATCATATTTAACCTCCCAAAATAGTCCACCAACCAATAACATTACTACCAAGCCTTTTGATATATATTTCACATGTTATAGCTTCAATAACTTACCGCAACTTGGATAATCTTAAATACATATAGAGTAAGAGGTTCCATACCTTTATACAGAAAGAGCAACTCCAAATTGACCTTAATTTTTCATGAAATATCCCTCCAGTGTTTCCACAACAACAAGAAAGCGAAACTAGAAATCAATTAGTGTTTTCGGCACTAGAATCACTTTAGAAGACGTGCAATCACCTAGGGTTGATATTAAGAACTTGAGGGAGTATTTAGAGAATATAAACCCCTTAAAAAAACCTTACACATGAGCTGGAACAACACAAAAATGAGCAACAACAGGAAGAAAAAGAAACTTACGGGATTCCCAACTCTTGATTTGTGTTGCCCTTTGTTTGGGTCTTGAATCTTGAGAGAACCTTGAGAGGGTGTTCCAAGGATTCTAAGGTCTAAATATAGTGAAAATGAATGACTTAAAACGGGTTGGGGGCATCCTATATAGATCCAAATGTCTTAAACTGCCTTAGTGGGCCCCATAGAGAGGTGCTTGGTGCAGTCTCGTGAAAACGCAAATATCTCTCTACTCCGAGATTTAATCGACAAACGATTTAATGTATTGGAAACTAGATTCGTATATCTTTAATTTGTGGGTATATTACCCTATAATTTCTTGTAAATTGGGAGAAAAGCTTAGAAAAATTTGACCTAATGTTTAAGTAAAATTATGAACCTAATTTGCGACAACTTTAGTCGACTTTTATTACATAACTCGTTTGACTTTAAGGCTTATGATACGGATATTATATGATTCGAATACCTTAATACATTACCTCTTGAGTGTATTGAGAACCTCTAGGTTTAGCTGAAAGTATGAGTTATAACATCCTTGATTTGTATAACTTCTAATACTTGTTAATCACCCTTGTATCACTTAAAAGTTAAAACCAATAGGATTAAATTCTTATCATTTCAAAGATAATTCCTTCTTGGATTTATGTTTAGTGCCTTGTGGCATGAGATAACATACATAAATATGGGTTGTAACAATCATATAAGGCGAGAAGAAAAATCAGTACATGACTAAATAATGAAAGAATCAAGGTTCATTAAGCATAGAGTAGTCAACTAGTACTAAATTCTGAAAACATCAATTAAGGACAAGACTCAGTGAAAAAATAAAATTTCATAGAAAATAAGGTAATAAAATCAATCAACTTAAACACACGAGGTAAAGCTGTTAGGGCTTTCAAAGGAAATCTTTCAATCAAACCATCAGTAAGAAAATCAGAATCAAATTAAGAGAGGGTCACGATTCTGTATTGCAACATATAAGTAGAAAAGAACGAACAGGCATAGAAAATAGGCAAGGTCAGCCATATCGACCGAAAGAAGCAAGAGATGAACAAATCAATATGAATAAATATCACAAAGAGGTGATACAAATAGGCTACAGACTCAGTAGAAAACCCATTCGAAGCATGGTAACCAATAGAAACTTAACAAAATCAAGTAGTCATGCCTACACACAGAACAAAACAAAGAAGATCTAAGAAATTAGGGATTTTAACAGAGTCGAGTTGAAAAAAGCATTAAGAACACATAATTAGTCAAGATATGTGAGGAAAAAAATTTAAACATAAAAACAACTTGGCTAAAACAAGTATAGAAGAAACTCTGAGAAACCCTAATTTTAAAGAAAGTAAAACGGTATAAGTTGAGGATTTTTTAGAAGAAGTTTAAAAATAGTGTAAAACATAGAAAGAAATGAGTTAAAGTGTAATAAAAACACAGACCCAAGGGATTCAAATGAGAGTTGGGGTTTCAAAGGAAACCCAAGTAAAAATGGAAGAACCTATTGTAAACATCAAAGATCGTAACATATATGGAGTGATTTTGCATGAAATCACACCGGAGAAGCCATGAACAATAGAAACAGAAATCCTAGATTCAAATCGGCATGGCCCAAGACCCTTGAAGGCCTCAGAGATGATGAGCAACGCGAGGGGAAACCATCGAAGGCTTGGGGTTGAAAGGTGGTCACCGGAGATGACTGGGGAAGGGAGGCAATTGACAGAGTCTAGGCTTAGGTTGAAGGAAGAGAGAAGATGAGAGGATTTGAAGGCGGCGGATTTAGAAAATGGTTTAGGGTTTGGGAGATGTATGAAGTAAAAAGGAAAGAACAAATGAGGGTCATTGATCTTTTAGATCAACGGGCAGGAGCTAATGGGTTTTATGTAGGGTAGGAAGTGTTTGGGGCCTGGGTTGAGTTATTTAATAGGATATTGGGTGAGGATTGGATCTAGGATTTCTGTTTCTGTTGTTCATGGATTCTCTAAAGTGATTTTGGGCAGAATCACACCATATATGTTTCGATCTTTGAAGTTTACAATAAGATCTTTCATTTCTGCTTGGGTTTTCTTTGAAACCCTAACTCTTGTTTGAATCTCTTGGATCTGTGCTATTTTTGACACTTTAAGTTTGTTTCATTCTATGTTTTGCACTATTCTTAAACTATTTCTAAAAAATCCTCAAGTTTAAATCGTTTTACTTTTTTTAAAATTAGGGTTCCTTGGATTTATTCTACACTTGTTTTAACCGACTTTTTACTTATGTTAAACCTCTTTCCTCACATATCTTGACTAATTATGTGTTATTAATGCTTTTTCATCTCGACTCTGTGAAAACCCCTAATTTTTTAGATCTTTTTTTTTGTTCTCTATGTTAGCATGACTACTTGATTTTGTTAAGTTTCTAATTGTTACCATGCTTCGAATGGGTTTTCTACTGAGTCTTTAGCCTACTTGTATCATCTCTGTGTGATTGTTGTTCATATTGATTTGTTCATCTCTTGCTTCTTTCTATCGATATGGCTGACCTTTCCTGTTTTCTATTCCTTTTCGTTCTTCTCTATTTATATATTGCAATATAGAATCGTGACCCTCTCTTGATTTGATTCTTATTTCCTTACTGATGATGTGATTGAAAGATTTCCTTTAAAAAGCCCTAACATATTTTTCTTGTCTGTTTAAGTTGACTGATTTTATTACCTTACTTGCTATGATACTTTATTTTTTAATGAGTCGTGTCCTTAATTGAGCTTTTCTGAATTTAATCCTAGTTGACTACTCTATTCTTATTGAACCTTGATTCCTTCCTTATTTAGCCATGCACTAATTTTTCTTCTTGCCTAATATGATATTGAATCTTCCCGTTTGATTTGATTCCCTTAACTTAAGGTACTACTTCCTCGATTTTCTAATTGATTAATTCCGAGTTCCTCAATTATTATGCTACTATAATTCTTACCTTATATTACTACCTATTTTCAACTATAAGTACTAAAAGTCTTTCATTAACACAAACACGAAAACTTGGGGTTCAGAAACTATCTCTCTTACTAAAAAATGTTTGCTCTCTCTTGTGTTATTTGCCACAGTTAGCCTACTGCAAGCCAAGGCTAATCATTTGTGCTCTCTTGTTCTCTCATTCTGCTTACTTCTCTCTTCGCTGGTATGTCCGAGTTTCAATTTTATGTTTCAGCAACAACATGATTCTCTTATTGTTTCGGTTTCTCCTATTTCTAGTTTGTTTCTACTTGTGGTTCTGTTGTGAAATTTATAGCTAAAAGTACATTAGCAGCATGATAGCATGTCTCCCCCTTCCATTAGATTAGTCCCTTCCCCTTAATATGTGTTCCTAAGCATGCCTTACCAGTTGTTTTTTACCTACTATGTACATACCTGTTATGAGTCCCCAAACCCCTATCACCCCTTTATGCGCTTGTGTTCTTCATGACTGGTTTGTGACCATGCCAGTATCAGCTATTTCTGAGCATGTCTAAACTAGTCCTAAGACCATTGCTATATTACAGGTGGGCAGCCAAATGTTCTATGTGTCCCAAACCCCTGACCCCTGCGTGACCACTAAATTCATTTGGTTCTGTAAACTAGTTGTGTATGATCCTATCCTGAGGTGCTTAAACTTGTTCACAACCCCTAAACAATCTCTGTTGCCTTACTAATTACTTTCAAAATAGACGTTCTACTGCAGTCGTTTAATAAACCTTTTTCAACTTGTATCATTTACTTTCACTTTACTCTTCGCCAATAAATTATGCCCACTCTGTTATGTGTACATTATCGGGATCCTCTTGAGAGTCCTCTAAACTTCGGCATAATGAGGCCGGCCTTTCTACACTGAATAGGTTTAAATATTGGTTGCTAAGTCTAGTTGTAAGCATTGCCCGGGTCTTTGAGACCCTTAGGGAACTTTGATGCACACAGACTCTAATTTGTCTATGGAATTGAGGCTTATGAGACCATTGGAAGCTTGGGAAACCTGGGCCTAATTGAAGGCTCCTCATAGAATAGCTTCTTGATTTTGCATTTTACTCATGTAATCCATACACTTAACGTGTAATAATTTGTAAACAGATATTTGGGATATTTTGTAAAACAGGGTGGGTAGATGCATACTTTCTGGGGTAATACGGGTAGAAATACTGCTCTTAGGGCATTATTCATAAGCATGATTGCATTACTTAAATAGAAAACATGCTCATAGGTTTACTCTTTAATATGTTTGCTTGTCCTAATAGAAAACATGTTCATAGGCTTTACTTCTAAAAATTAGATTGCTTTACCGAATAGAAATCATGCCAATAAGGTTCTGCATTTTGTCATGTTAGAAACCATGTTTATAGGTTCTAAACAATCATGTTTCAAATCAGTTCAATAATAGATGTCATGCCTATAGGACGCAACTCCAATTAAGTTATAATGAGTATTTATGTATGTTGCGGCAAATCGATTAAAATCAGTAATACACCTAGAATATATGCATGTAGGGATTTTGTTCTCATCGTCTGGTAATTTAATTTAGTCTAACAAATAAACTTCATTATGCCCGATTGATTTAAAAAAAATGGTCTTATTAACTGTTAAACATTTCCTAAAATAACTTCTTTCAAAACTACCTCAATCTTGTTAAATATCTTGCCTATAGGTTCTAAAGGAGTCAATTTCAAAAACTTGTTTGTTCTGCAGTAACATAGATACAAATATTCTACATATAGGCAAGCCTTAAGGCGTTTGTTTTAACAATTGCATTTTCCTGAAACTGTGTCTGTCGCTGAATGTTTCTAACAAGCATTAAGATGAATCCCTATGAAACTACTAGGTTATAACTTCTGAGTATAAAAGTTTGATCTGTTTCTGCAAATTCACTTAGAGATCCTGCATTAGGACTTTGATTAATAAAGACCTTAACTATGTTTGAATCGTGGTGTTTATGTGTTTGTTTGAGGAGGAAAACCTGAACCTCTTAATTGATCCCATTATATGTGAAGTCCTAAATGTTTTTGATTGTCGCCTAAGAAATTTCTACTTTCTAAACCTTATGGGTACGTCTATAACCACCTATAGGTAGAGATCCTTACTCCCTATAGGAACATTATGAAGGGACGGGTAGCAACACGCAATATGAATCACTGACCAAACACCCGCTTGGCATGACCAATAAGGGGATGAGAAGGGTAGACATGGGATGTGATAACTATTCTTTAATGTAATGTGTAGCCCCTCATTGAGGAGTATTTACCAGACATTGCATGGGGTGATCATATAGGAACCAACCTAGGACCCCTTATTTCCCAAAACCTCTCGTTAAACTTTTGTTCTTACAAATTGTGCAAACCTTTATCTTGTTTCTCAAGTTATTTAACGTGCTGTACTTGCAACTTTTTTGATTCAACTATTTATATGGACTAATTTTTGAATATACATTCGGTCAGGACCCACAGTTATAGACCAAGAAGGGTGCCTAACAACTTCCCCTGGTTGTTACTCCGAGCCCTTACCCTAATCCCTGGTAACGCAAATCAACACAAGCATTTATTGGTTTACATGCCCTAACGTACCATAATCTGTCAGGTGGAGACTTTTCAAATACCCAATTCCCAAAAAGGAAATGAGTGATTATACCCTGTGAATGTCGCAACCTGAACTTGTTCCACGTCAAATAAGTGGAGGGATAAAGCACGCATGACAGTGATATTTTGATATCAAGGTTGGAATTAAATTACAAAAGTTTGAGTAGCTCCGTAGTTGAATGTGACATACATGAAAAATTCAGCTCGTTTGGATGAGGTTTGATAGACTTTTCCATCGAAAGCATAAATTGAGATATTTTAGAATTTTTAGGCTTGAATCCATGGTTAATTTAATGTTTCGGCATTATTTTAGCTTTTTTAAGGATTGGTATAAGTTTGGATAGTGGTATATGACTTGTTCACGCTTTTGGTTGAGGTCCTGGGGCCTCAGGATGATTTCGGATGTATAACAAAAAGTTAGGAATTTGGAGTGGCATCTGAAGCTTAAGGTTGCTGTCATAACCACATCTGCAGTTGAGAGGTTGCAGGAGAAACTCCCACATATGCAAAATCAAGCCGCAGAAGTGGCCAGATGAGGAAAGGCTAGGAACCGCGGGTGCGGAAGTATCCACGCACTAAGTAATCGCAGATACCGTAAATAGGTCACTGGTGCAGATTTGGACAATTAGTAAATTTTAATAGGTGCGGTTGTTTTTCCGCAGAAGCAGGATTGCAGGTGCGGTCCCTTGACCACAGAAGCGGATTTGCTTGGCAGAAAATAAAAATTTTGAGGGTTTAGTTTGAAAAGTTAGAAAATTGATTTCGAGCTCGGGAGAGGGCGATTTAGGAGGATTTTGAAGAGAAAATCAATGGGTAACGATTCCTTATCCCTTTTAGGTTGTATTTCTACAATCTAATATTAGTTTTTTCATTTAATTTTGGATTTGGGATGTAAATTGGGGAAAATTTTTGAGAAAGTTCTAAGACCTAAATTTCATGTTTCAATTGGGAAATTGACACAGGGTTTGGATAATTTTGGTATGGATAAGCTCATGAGAGTATGAGGATTCTAAAAATGTAAATATTACCTAATTTCGAGACGTGGGCTCGAAAGGCATTTTGGTCATTTTACCAAATTTCGTGTATTAGCTTAGAATTTATTTGTAGAATCAGTTACTTGAAGTATTATTTACATTATGCAATTGAACTGAATTGAATTGGGCCATTCAGAGTAGAGTAATCATGGCAAGAAAGTGATTTCGGGTTGATTTTGAGCCGGTTCGAGGTTAGTGGCGTGCCTAACCTTGTGTTGGGGAACTCCCCATAAGATTTTGTATTGTTGATATTTGAAATACCTTGCACGTGAGGTGACGAGTGTGTACTTGTGCTAATTTTTGAATATTCGTTTTCATTAAGTAACTAAAATTGTGTTTCCTTTTCTGTTTATACTACTTACAATTTAAGCCTACTATTAGCTTAGGGAAGTATGTCTAATTGACATTATTGCCAATTTGCTCAATCTGACTTATTTGGACTATGTGAAGCATGGTAGGTTAGAAATAGCTGCTTTACCTTGGTGTGAAATTGGTCATTATACTGATCACCGGAGTTTGCAGCATCTATTCAAGCATAAGGATCTTAATTTGCATCAGAAGAGGTGGCTAGAGCTGCTGAAGGAATATGATATCACTATATTATATCACCTGGTCAAGGCCAATGTGGTGGCCGATGCTTTGAGTCACCGGGCAGAAGGGAGTTTAGCTTATTTACCAGTATCAGAGAGGCCCATGGTTATGGATGTCCATGCCTTAGGTAGCCAGTTTGTGAGATTGGATCTTTCGAAGCCTAGTCAGGTTCTAGCTTGCATGGTTTTCCAGTCTTCCTTGTTTGATCATATCCAGGAGCATCAGTTTAATGACCCTTATTTGCTTGTCCTCGAGGACAAGGTTCTGCATAGCGATGATATATATGTGACTATTGATGATGACGAGGTATTGAGGATGCAGGGTCGAGTTTGTGTACCTAATTTTGATGGGCTTCGAGAGTTGATTCAAGAGGAGGCCATAGTTTGTAGTATTATCAATCCGGGTGTCACGAAGATGTACTAGGATTTGAGACAAAATTATTGATGGAGACGGATGAAGAAAGATATAGTTGGGTTTGTAGCTCGGTGCCTCAATTGTCAGCAGGTGAGGTATGAGCACCGGAGACTGGGTGGGTTGCATCAGCAGATAGTGATTCCGGATTGGAAGTTGGAGAAGATCACCATGGACTTTGTAGTTGGACCCCTACAGACCTTGAGAAAGTTTGTTGCCATTTGGGTAATTGTGGATCGGCTGACCAAGTTCGCGCATTTCATTCTTTGTGAGTACTACCTATTCTTCGGAGCGGTTAGTAGAGATTTATATCCGTGAGATTGACTACATGTGTGGTATTCCAGTTTCCATCATTTCACATAGAGGTACTCAGTTCACATCACGGTTTTGGGTGGGTTGTACAACATGTGTTGGGTACTCTGGTAGAATTTAGTACAGCATTTCACCCTTAGAGAATTGGACAGTCCAAGTGCACTATTCAGATTCTTGAGGATATGCTCCATGCGTGTGAGATTGAGTTTGGAGGGTCATAGAATCAATTCTTTCTATTGGCTGAGTTTATCTAAAACAACAGTTATCAGTCAAACATTTGGATGGCACCGCATGAGGCTCTATGTGGTAGGCAGTGTAGATCCCTGGTGGGTTAGTTTGAGCAGGGTAAGGCTAGATTATTGGGCACAAACTTGGTTCAAGATGCTTTAGATAATGTTAAGGTGATTCAGGATAGACTCCGTACGGCCCAGTGCAGACAGAAAAGTTACACAGACTGGAAGGTTTGTGATGTTTCCTATAAGGTTGGAGAGCGGGTTTTGCTTCGTGTTTCGTCTATGAAGGGCGTTATGAGATTTGGGAAGAAAGTAAAGTTGAGTCTGAGGTTCATTGGCCCTATTTAGATATTGAGGCATGTTGGGGAGGTTGCTTATGAGCTTGCCTTACCTCCCAGCTTGGCGAGAGTTATTCTGGTATTTCATGTTTCGATGCTCTAGAGGTATCACGGTGATCCGTCGCACGTGTTGGATTTCAGTTCAGTCCTGTTTGACAATGACCTATCTTATGTTGAGAAGCCAATGGAGATTTTAGATTGGCTGGTTCAAAAGCTGAGGTCAAAGAACATCGCATCAGTGACAATTTAGTGGAGGGGTCAGCCAGTCGAGAAGGCGAGCTGGGAGACCGAGCAGGATATGTGCAGTTGTTACCCTCATTTTTTCACTACTTCAGGTATGTCTCTATTCTCGTTCGGGAACAAACGTATGTTTAAGTGTAGGAGGATGTAACAAGTCGGCTGGTCATTTTAAAAATTTACACCCCAATCCCCTATTACTGCTTTCCTTGTGCTTGTTTCTGCAATTGTGAGTTGCTGGGAGGATTTATTTGGAGTTTCAGAGAGTTTTGGGACACATACTCTCTAAATATGAGTTTAAGTTTTAGAATTTGGACCGTTGTTGGAACAGTGTGAAGACAACCTCTGAATGATGTTTTGTTGGTTCCACTAGCTCCGTTGGGTGATTTAGGGCTTCGGGGGTGTTCGGATTGTGTTTTGGAGGTCTGTAGAAAATTTAGGTTTGAAAGGCCGAAAGTTAAATTTTTGAAGTTTCCGGTTCAATAGTGAGATTTTGATATCTGGGTTGGAATAGAATTCCAGAATTTGGAGAAGCTTTGTGGTGTTTAATATGACGTACGTAAAAATATTAGGTCATTCGGACGAGATTTGATAGACTTTTTGATCGAAAGCGTAAATTGAGAGTTTTTGGAGTTCTTAGGCTTGAATCCATGGTTAATTCGATGTTTCGGCGTTGTTTTAAGTGTTTTAAGGATTGGTATAAGTTTGGATAGTGGTATTGTTCATGCTTTTGGTTGAGGTCCTAGGGGCCTTGGGATGATTTCGGATTGTTAACGAAAAGTTAGGAATTTGGAGTTACAGCCGAAGCTTAAGGCTGATGTCATAACCGCATCCACGGTTGAGAGGCTGCATGTGCAACTCCCGCAGATGTGGAATCAAGCCGCATAAGCGAACAGATAAGGGAAGTCTAAGAGCCAAGGTGCGGAAGTGTTCACGCACCTGCGTGACCGTAGATGCGGTAAATAGTTTGCAGGTGCAAATTTGGGGGATTAATGAATTTTTGCAGGTGCGATTGTTTTACCGCAGAAGCAGGACCGTAGGTGCGGTCCCTTCACCGTAGAAGTGGCTGGGAAGAAAATAAGAATTTCGAGAGTTTAGTTTCAAAAGTTAGAAATCGATTTAGAGCTCGGGAGAGGGAGATTTTTGGAAGATTTTGAAGAGGAAATCAGTGGGTAACGATTCCTAATCCTTTCTAGTTGAATTCCTATAGTCCAATCTTAGTTTTGTTATTTAATTTCGGATTTGGGATGAAAATTGGGGGGAAATTTGAGAAAGTTCTTAAAATTAAATTTACAGTTTTGATTGGGAATTTGACAGTGGATTTGGATAATTTTGGTATGGGTAGACTTGCAATAGCATGGGGATTCTGACAATGTAAAATTTCCCCGATTCCAAGATGCGGGCCCGAGGGGCATTTTGGTCATTTTACCTAATTTCACGTATTAGCTTAAAATTTATTTGTAAAATCAGTTACTTGAAGTGTTATTACATTATGCAATTGAATTCAAAATATTTGAGCCATTTAGAGTTGAGTACTCGTGGAAAGAACGTGGTTTCAGGTCGATTTTGAGCCGGTTCGAGGTAAGTGGCTTGCCTAACCTTGTGTGGGGGAACTCTTCTTAGGATTTGGTATTGTTGATAATTAAAATTCCTTGTACATGAGGTGATGAGTTCATACTTAATCTAATTATGGAAAATTCATTTTCATTAAGCAACTCAAAGTGTGTCTCCTTTCCGATTTATACTACTTGCAATTTAAGCCTGCTGTTAGCTTATGGAAGTCTAATTGACTTTATTGTTTATTTTCTCAAACTTCCTTATTTGGACTATGTGAAACATGACATGTTAGAAATACTTGTTTTACCTTGTTGTGAAATTGAATTAAATTGAGTGTTCTTCGTGATGTTGTTGTGTGTTTACTTTGGGCTATACTCATAGTTCTATCTGATCTGTGTTAGAACCTTAACCTTGGTCACTACATTGGCTCACCATCTGAATATTCGGTTATGTCCATAAATTAAGTTTTTGTTCAAGGATGCTCAACAGGCTATGTCTGTCATACCTCCTGTTTACTCACACGATTATCTCGAAAGATAACACGTATAAAGGAGTTTTTCCAATTAAAGTGAAATTATTCAATGTGGAATTTATTATTTATTTCAAGAGTCGTCACTTGGGACAGGTTTGGATTTTGGTGTCCCAAGTCACCGGTTTATTTAAAATCCCAAATCGAGGAAATTTCGACAGCCCGGTTGGAGTTTGCGAACCAGAAATTTCTGAGTAAGTAATTCTGTTGACCCGAGGGAAGGTGTTAGGCACCCTCGGATCCCGTGGTTCTAGCACGGTCACTTAAACTCATTATTAGTGCCTAGAGATCAGATTTTCTATACCTATTTAAACCTATAATGCAATTTTAAACTATTAACCGCATTTAACATCTTTTAGGAAGTTTACAATGTTATTAAAATACATCGCGAATCACGTCACATAAATGCGCATGCAATTTTAGACATATTGTAACTCTATAAAGATTTTGGATTTGGGTCACATAAATGCGCACCCGAATTTCGGAAAATATTTTACTAGTAACTTCGTGTTTATAGCACCTACGTCTTCAAAATTCGTGGAAAGCCATGAAATTCGCTAAATGGCACTCCTTATTTTTCTAAATATTTTATCAGTTTATGGAGCCTTGTGGTGTTTGGTTAGATGAACGCGACTCGTCTTATTTTATTAGGATGGCCTAAGGCATATAGAATTCTCTATCGTTGCTGGTGTCTAAATGCCCTAATCAATTATATATGCGTGACATATTTTGGAAAAATTAGCATTTGCAGTTCAGCCTCACTCATGGTTGATTGTATATATCGGGCTTCAAATATTAGGCCAGCCCAGGAACATGCATTATATCTGCCAACTGTTGGACCTTTCAATTAGGCCCAGAGATAATTTGGACGGAGAAGTCCACTATGAATAGATCTCAGTGATGTTTCGCATGAGACTAACTGTTAAACGTATCAACAGTGTTCACTAGGATGATACTAATGATTATTTCTGTATCAGTTTTCTATTTTAAATCTGAACTAAGTGATTCATAATAACCGTCAGTCGGAGTATATGGATTTAGCTTCTGAGATGCGATTATAACTCTAGTTACAGTATATATTAAATAGATCTGAAACACATTATTGCTAAATGTAACAAAGCTCAAAATAAATTAAAATACTACACGGTGTTTTGATCTTTGAATGATAACCAAGCTAACATTTCCTAAATCCGATATTTCTAAACAACACAGGAAACAAGCATTTGAAACAGCCTTATCACAAGCTAATCTTACTACCAATTATACATATCTAAAATAGCAGTCCAAATGTCCAAATATTACATGGTAAATCTGTCTCAAATCTCCAGTTATAAAAAAAAATGAACCGATTAAAATGTCTACCTGCTATAAGGTAAATACCATATCATTAGGTATACTACAATTAAAGAAGAGGGAAAAATAGGGGAGGACTCGAAAGGTAAATCATATGTGCACATCTTCAAATTTAGGAATGCATTCAACTTGACCTTCATACATCAATGGATGACAAGAATATACCTGGAGTTCAGCAAAGAATAGAAAACTATGAGTAAATGCAATTAATCAGCCAGGCAAAATAGCAGCCAATCGAACAGTATACCCAGGATTTCAGCAGATTTTAGAGAGAATTAAAATCTCAAAAAAAATAAGAACAACACTGATTGTTTATCACAGATATAAGAAGAACTAATATGCATTTTTCTCTCTAGAATTTTAAAAAGGTTCCGGATCCTTCAAAAAGGTTCAGATGATATCTCTTTATAGTGGAGCCTTAGGGCTCCATTTTTTTCTTGTTTTTTCCTTTTAGTCCCTGATTCAGATTTCAGCTTTTCCCAAATGATCCTTCATTTCCTGACTTGTGCCTCAAGGTTGAGGCAGAAATTGTGTTTTAGTCCCTCACTAGAATGTTCTAGGGGTTACTACCAGATTTTAAAGCTCAAATACCCCTTGTACCCCTATGTCTTTTCCTAATTAACCAACCTGAATTTCTAACCTTCGTTTGTCATCTGGTCTGGTTATAATTGACTCAGGTCAATTATGTTCAAGTTTGGGTCAAATTTGGTCTTGGACTAACAGGCTTATTAAAGTTCAAAATTAGCCAAAACTAATCAGGTTTTAAACAACTGCCTTAATGTGGATTTTTCAGTAATCAAACATTATTCAGGATAATCATTCAATATAAGAAACAATGAATCAAAATGACCAGAAGAGGGAAATTATCCATTAACACTTAACTTGCAGAAATAACTCGATTAAAGTACTCAAAAAAACTTGATAATGAGAAGAACATAACAAGCATTGGACACTTAGTTCATGAATCAAATCAGAAAAGTAAAAGCTAATACTAGCAATTAAAGGTTTAGCAAAACAAATCAGTCTAATCTATGCAATTATTGAAGATGAAAAAAATACTCAGTGACATAAATATGATCCAAAAGATAAACGCCTACCAAAACCAATTGGGGCATCAGGGAATGAAAATCAGGAGATGAATATCAACAAACATTACTGAAGAATCATCACACCAGGATTTCATAATCAAGGGGCTAACATGATATCAAACCAACTCAAGAGATTTCAGACCTAGTGACATATGGCTATTTAACCTATTTCAGACGAAATTGTGGAAAAAAAACAATCTTTCAAAAGAAACAACTAAAAACTAAAATAAACTACGCAAATATAGAGGCAAAGATAGAACACTTAGCTTTTATACAGGTTAATCTATCTTAAGATCACTCCGTTGGTTTCTGACCTCTTCTATAGAGGTTTCTAACCCTCTAAAGCAACTCATTTTGGACTGATGGATTTTAGGGGTTCACGACTGGGGTTCTGTGATTCTAAGACAAAGTGAGGTCTCAGATTTGAGTTTTCTTGGTGATTGGTGGTATTTGGGGGTTTTGGGCGGCATGGTTGGGGAGGGGAAAGGCCGGGGATTACGTGAGATGAGTATGACCAAATTCTGACAGGGTTTGAGTTTTAGAGTTAAATTTCAAATTAATATTCGAGACGTTTCAGGAGGATTCGAAGGGTGTAACATACACGGTGGAAAAGAGGAGGATGGGATGTTACAGGGGTGTAATTTTTGAGGGGTTTGGAGTTGGGTTGTCGGAGATGGGGGTTACGACGGTCTTATTTTGAAGATTCGAGACAATGGGGGGTCGTTTGAAGGGGATGGATTGCAGGACGGGGAAGGGGGTCCTGGTGGTCCTATGCTGTAAAGCAGGGGTAGTTTGGAACAAGGTCGCCGGAGGCGGTGGTTCCGGCGACTCTGATTTTGAATATTCGAGAAGCTAGGGGTTTATTTCGACGGAAGTCGACCACAAGACGAGAAAGAGGGGTTGTGGTTGTTTGATGGTGTAAATTTGAGGAGGTTTGGTGATCGGACAACGCCGTGAGGTGATTTCCGGTGGCGGAATTAAGGTGGTAGACGGGTGGTCAATGAGTGGTCAAGGGTGGTCGATACACCGGAGTGTATGTACGAGGAAGGGGACTTGTTTGGTCTTTAAGTGTATTAGGCATGTTTGGACATATATGTATTATTTTGGTGGGAGTTCCATGGTCGTAGGATGATCAGCTGATCAATGGCTGTCATGGACCTTCCCAAAACAGCGTCGTTTTTGGTTGGTTACAGGTAGGCTGGATCACGGCATGGTATCTGGGCTGCGTCTGTGTATTTTAAAGGGGAAAAAGAGGTTGGGCCACTCAGGTCTGGTCCAATTGTTGCCAGCCCGAGTGGCTGTACATATATGTGTATATTTTATTTTGTTTTCTTTTGTTTTTAATTAATTCCTAGTTTTATTTAAAACAAAAATTCTTAATTAACAAAAATAAAAATGCACCAGGTTGAAATTAAACCAAAAAATAATAAAAAAATGCCACAAACACTACTTCCACATATATATTTTTTTTATATTTTCTATTTGTAAAAATAACCCTAACTAATGATTATTTCGGCAAAAATAAAACTTAAATCCTAAATGATTTTAAAGTACGCATTGATGAAAACATGTTGGCACGCAATTAATTCTAAAATTAAAATCCTAAAATAAATATTTAATGAAAATCCTAAAGTTTTGAGAGTCCTGTAGGATCCGTTTCAACAGGGTAAAAACCATATGCTCGCAATGTCAACACCGCCAATTTCAAGAGAGAGAGTGTAAATCAAGAGGAATTTTTGAGATTCTATGTTTGAGAGTATGATAGAATATGACTTATTGGAGAAGGTGATTGTAATAAACACTTCGTTGAGCTTACTGTAAGAAGTAGTGAAGTGTAGTAAGAAAAAACATTGATGAGCGGTATTTCTGTGATGGAAAAATAGGAGCATTGATGTATATATTTAGTGGAGGAAAAAATTGAATGAGAAAGGTGATGGACTGGAAGAGAAGATTTTGTATGCTTGGGGGAAAATGGCCATGTGCGAATTTTTGATATTGCAGTACTTTGAAAAAAGAGAAAAAAGAAATGAAAGATGGAGAGATGAGGGATAGACTAATGAAAAAATATTTTTGTTTACAGGTCTTTGGATGCGGGTGGGTTTATTTTAATTTAGGGTAGGTTTAAATTAGGTCAATGAGCTGATGAAGCTGGGGTGGTTTGGAACAAGGTCGCCGGAGGCGGTTGTTCCGGCGACTCTAATTTTGAATATTCGAGATGCTAGGGGCCTATTTCAACAGAAGTCGATCACAAGACGGGAAAGAGGGGGTTGTGGTGGTTTGATGGTGTAAATTTGAGGAGGTTTGGTGACTGGTCGTTTGGTGACCGGCCGTTTGGTGGTGTAAATTTGAGGTGGTTTGATGGTGTAAATTTAAAAGAAAATTCAAAACTTTTGAGTGTCATGTAGGAGCCGTTTCAACAGGGTAAAAACCAAATGCTCATAGCTTTCCCTCTTGCGCGGGAACACGAAGAGTTTTCGTGCAAAGAAAAAGTGAGCAAATATGTGCGATTTTCATCCGATTGAATACTCCATGGGAAGCATTTGAAAAATTTTCTTACCGAACATTGCTTCAAAGGTTTCCTACATATCCTTGGCGATAAAGGAATCAGGTCAGTGTAGTTCTGGATGTTTTGGTATCTGGGACTACCGAGAAACTATGATTGATTGTTGTTGCTGCTGTTATGCTTGCTGAGCTCCTTATTACACCAAAAGAAAATCAAAAGCTGGGCTAGCTAAGCCTATCAACTACGAGTTACAAGATTCCTATCTATGAATCTCTTGAAGCTTGATCTTGAGTCTTGGCTAGCCCTTGAAGCAGAGTCTGATCTGAATCTTAGTGCTCATCGGCTGCAAAGCTGGCTCATTCTTCATTATTGAGTTAAAGCAGGACATGCAGATCTTGTGACTTCAATTAAACCTTGAAGAGTCCGTGTCTCTGTCCGCTTCATCATTTGAATTCACTTCTTTTGCCCTTTTTATTTTCTTCTCTTTTGAATTGACACTCATGCATTCGGTCATTTTGAATCTTGTACCTTAAGGTGAAACCTGCTCAGACACCAACACAAACAAACGAATGAAAATTTTCTACCCCAGTTTTGACTGGAAAATTTCGTGAGTTATTTGCAACACACATCTATGCTATTCTTTATTGAAAACAATAAAAATAAAAATTGTGTATCCCTTGGAAAAATTGCCAGGTTATGCTGGGAAAGAGAAAGGGTTCCTGCTAAGGATAAGAATAGAATCCACGGGTTATGCCGGGATAGGAATGAAAAGGGGTCTCTGTGGGGATGGAAAGAAATGATCTGCGAGTTATGCCGGGATAGGAAAGTTCCTGCTAAGAATGGAAGGAGGGTCATGGTTTTATGAAGAAATTCCTGGGTTATGCCAGGGGATCCATGGGTTATGCCAGGATGGATGAAACATTCCTAGGTTATGTTAGGGATATCCAAGGGTTATGCCGGGATGAAAGGGGATTCTGGGTTATGCCAGGGGAATCCGCGGGTTATGCCGGGATGAATGATAATTCCTAGGTTATGCTAGGGAGATCCGGGGGTTATGCCAGGATAAATGAAAAATCCTAGGTTATGCTAGGGAGATCCGCGGGTTATGCCGGGACAAATGAGATCCTGGGTTATGCTAGGGGAATCCGTGGGTTATGCCAGGATGGATGAAAAAATCCTAGGTTATGCTAGGGAGATCCACGGGTTATGCCGGGATTGAAAGAGATCCTGGGTTATGCCAGGAGAATCCGCGGGTAATGCCGGGATAAATGAAAAAATCTTAGGTTATGCTAGGGAGATCCACAGGTTATGCCAGGATGAATGATATCCTGGGTTATGCCAGGGGAATCCGCGGGTTATGCCGGGATGAATGAAAAATCCTAGGTTATGTTAGGGATATCCACGGGTTATGCCGGGATGAATGAGATCTCCTAGGTTATGCTAGGGGAAAGCAAGGCAGTGGAGAACCACAGAGATCCTTTTGACTACGTTGGGGATGGAGGAGGAAAGGGACAACCCTTAGGTTATGATAAGGGTAGGGGAGCGTTAACTCCTAGACTATGATGGGGAGTAGGAAGTGTAGGGAAGGAATCCTCAGGTTATGCTAGGGATGTGGAGGAAAACTTCCCGGGTGATGCCGGGATATGGAGGAAGGGGACTTCTTGGTTTATTCTGGAGGGGGGGGGGTGGAATGTAATCCTTGGGTCATGCCTAGGGAATCCACAAGGTGTTACAAGGGAAACAAGGAATTTAAATCTCGTGCTGTCATGAATTTGCAGGAAAAATCGAAAGAAAAATCCCCTTTAGTCATTGGCTCAATACTATCTTTAGTCCTTGTGCCCGTCCTTTGGTTATTTTTGCCCTATGTTCCTTCTGCTTTTCTAGCTTACACCTGCGTCTCTTTTAGTTCAGAAACGAAACAAACTGTTAATTTGAACAGTGATTGGTTTCGCGGCCTTGTCACGTTTGATTTCAAATTCCTTTGTGTCCAAAAGCCAACCCTTAGTTTTCAATCCTTGCTTTGTTGATGGGTCAGGGGGTCCTCATTTTGGATTGGTATTTGTTTCTCGGGCCTTGGGTTGTGAGTTTTGTCCTGACTTTGATTTTGGGCTTACTTCGGGACATCCTGTCTGGCCTAAAACACTCCTATTTTGCTTCACCTTCATGGGCCTTTGACTTTGAATTTCCTGTCTTTATTTCTCTGTTTTTGAGGCATTGACCGTCATGATCAACTGGTATTGGATAAGAGCGTTTGGCGATCTTGGGAATTCCCTTAGTTCTTTCCAGGAGAAACCCGCAAGGCCGGCCCTGCTACCTTTCTAAAGGAATAGTCAGGACATCAAAATTAAAGTGGAAAGGAGTGAAGCATGAATTTAGAGAGGTATGTTCTTTTGAGGGAAAAGAGGAAACTTATATGGACATATAAGTCGGCTATAAATGGCAACGACATGCTTTTTGGACTGGATACCCGGCCCGGATCCATTTCTGATTTCTGACTTCAACTTTTCCAAAACCAAAGAAACTTATTCACGCTTGGGCAGCAATATTTCCCCTCTTCGGCCGACGGCACCCTTTTCAGGTTTTCGCCAATCGTCCTCTCATTTCTTTTCTCCCGTTTCCCGATAGCTCTCTTTGAGAGTTTTCGCTGAACAGACTCTCTCATTTTTTTTCCCTGCTCGTCGTCACCTTATGGTGCCCAGAGGTTTTCACCGATAATACACTCTCATTTTATTTCTCTCACAATTTTGTTGGTGCCGAATCCCAAAAATGCTACTTTAAATCCCCCCGGACCTATAAATATATAACCATTCGGATGGATCTGTAACCGAACCAATACATTTCTTCTCCAGTTTTGATTTTGTGGGTGAATGGGGCTTTTATTTTGATAAGACTGAACCTCAGGGAGAGGCTACCTACGTATCCGTTCGGAATCAAGTCATACGTAGTTCAGGAAATTTTCCTAAACTAATTTTGTTTGTATTCTTCTTTTGCATTTTTCATTTTTTTCTTTTGCATTTTTTTTTATTTTCTTTTTTTTTCATTTTTCTCTTTTTTTCAATTTTTCTTTTCTTTTTTTTTCTTTTATTTTCTCTTTTTATTTTCTCTTTTTCGTTTTTTGAACAGCATTTGACGGTTAGCGAGAAAGCAAAGTCTTTGTCATTTCAATCCACTAGGGTCAATAATGTAGGGGATTCAAACATAATACCTTTTTACCGCGTCTACCTTTACCGCTACCTCGGGCTCGTCTCCTTCAACGTCGCCCAAGTACAATTCTCCTTTAGGCAATATCTCTCTAATAATGTATGGACCTTTCCAATTTGGGTGAATTTTCCTTTGGCTTCATGATTATGGGGAAGTATCTGCCTCAAAACTAGCTGCCCGACTTCGAAATTAGTGGGGTGCACTTTCTTGTTGTAGGCACGGGCCATTCTTTGTAGGTACAAATGCCCGTGGCATACCACGACCATTCATTTTTCATCATTTAGTGTCAGCTGCTCCAGCCGGGTTTTGACCCATTCACTATCTTCAATTTCTGCTTCGACAATCACTCGGAGCGAAGGGATTTCCACTTCGGCAGGTATAACAGCCTCAGCTCCATAGACCAGCGAATAGTAGGTTGCTCCTACCGATGTACGTACTGTGGTGCGATATACCAACATTGCGAAAGGCAGCTTTTCATGCCGTTGCCTCGATATTTGAATCATTTTCCTCAAGATCTTCTTGATGTTCTTGTTGGATGCTTAGACCACACCATTAGCTTTGGGCCGGTAGGGAGTGGGGTTTCTATGTGTTATCTTGAATTGTTCATATATCTCTCCTATCAGCCGACTATTTGGATTAGCTGCATTGTTAGTAATGATGACACCGGGAATCGCAAAGCAGCAAATGATGTTGGAATGCACAAAATCCACTACCGCTTTCTTGGTAACAGATTTGAGGGTGATGGCCTCAACCCAATTTGTGAAGTAATCAATGGCGACCAATATGAATCTGTGCCCATTCGAGGCTTTTGAATTGATTGGCCCAATGACGTCCATACCCCAGGCGGCAAATGGCCAGGGTGCTCACATAGGATGCAGTTCATTGGTGGTGCATGAATCAAATCACCATGCACCTGGCATTGATGACATTTTCGAACAAAGCTGAAGCAGTCTTTCTCCATGGTCATCCAATAATAGCCAGCTCGGAGTATCTTCTTTGCCAGTACATAGCCATTCATATGGGGCCCACACACGCCCGCATGTACTTCATGCATAATTCTCCCGGCTTCTTCGGCATCCACACATCTCAACACATTAAGATCTGGAGTCCTTTTATACAAAGTGTCACCACTTAAGATGAAATTGCTCGCATGCCGTCGGATGGTTTTCTTTTGTCCTCCGGTGGCTTTCTCAGGGTACTCCTATGTTTTTAAGAATCTCAAGATATCGTATACCAAGGCTGTGCTCTGGGCTCTGCTTCAGATGCATTGTAATACCCATTCCTTTATTTAATTTGGATTTGTAAATGATCAACATAGGCGTTCCCAGGGTATGGTAACATGAAGGCCAAGGTTGCGAGTGCATCTGCTAACTCATTGTGGCAACGGGGGATATATCTGACCTAAACCATTTGCTGAGGTCTTCCACATGCTGTCTATATGGGAGGAGCTTAATGTCCCTTGTCTCCCATTCGCCTTGAGCTTGTCGGATGATCAGATCGGAATCTCCTATGATTAGCAACATTTCGACATCTTTGTTAATAGCCATGTTCAAGCCCATAATACAAGCCTCATATTCAGCTGTATTATTGGTGCAGAAGAACCAAAGTCTGGCTGTAGTTGGATAATGCAGGCCTGTGGGTGAGATTAAAATATCCCCAAACCATACGCCCTTTGTGTTTGCTGCTCCGTCGAACAACATTTTCCACACGGGGATATCCTCAGCTGCTATTTCCAATGAGTTCACTTCTTCGTCAGGGAAGTAAGTGTTTAAAGGCTGATATTCGTCATCAACGGGGTTCTCTGCCAGATGATCTTCCAATGCTTGAGCTTTCATCGCCGGGCGAGTGACATAAACAATGTCGAACTCGGTGAGCAAGATCTAACATTTAGCCAGTCGCCCTGTGGGCATTGGTTTTTGGAATATGTACCTTAGTGGATCCATCCTAGTTATGAGGTACGTGGTATGAGCTTGCAAATAATGCCTTAGCTTGTGAGCTACCCATGTCAAGGCGCAACACATTTTTTCTAACAATGTGTACTTGGCCTCGTAACTGGTAAACTTTTTGCTCAGATAATAAATTCCATGCTCTTTCTTTCTTGTGGCGTCATGTTGCCCGAGAATACAGCCGAAAGAACCTTCCAAGACTGTTAGATAGAGAAATGATGGCCTTCCTGGTGGCGGAACCAAAACTAGTGGATTGGACAAGTATTGTTTGATTCTATCAAAAGCTTCCTGACACTCGACCGTCCACTTAACTGCCGCATCCTTATTCGGTAGCTTGAATATAAGCTCACATGTTGAAGTCAACTGGGAGATGAATCGGCTGATGTAATTCGGTCTTCCCAATAGACTCATTACATCTTTTATGGTCCGTAGCGGGGGTAGCTCCCGAATGGATTTGATCTTGGTTGGATCCAATTTGATGCCTCTTCGGCTGACGATGAACCCCAAAAGTTTGCCTGACGGAACTCCAAATGTGCATTTTGCTGGATTTAGTTTCAAATTATATTTGCAGATCCTTTCGAAGAATTTCCTCAGATCCTTTACATGATCACCCTGCGTCTTGGATTTGATGATCACGTCATCCACGTACACCTCTATTTATCGATGCATCATATTGTGGAAGATGGTGGTCATAGCCCTCATGTATCTTGCCCTGGCGTTTTTTTATCCAAAAGGCATAACTCTGTAACAGTAGGTTCCCCAAGGTGTGGTAAAGGTAGTTTTCTCAGTATCTTATTCATCCATCAACACTTGGTGATACCCTGCTTACCACTCTACAAAGGATTGAATCTCATGCTTGGCACAATTATCGACAAGGGTGTCGATGTTGGGTAGAGGGAAGTTATCATTGGGAGTCTCCTTGTTCAAATCTCCATAATCCACACACACTCGAGTTTTCCCCTCCTTCTTCAGTACCGGGACCACATTGGTCAACCATGTGGTGTACCAAACTACCCGGATTACCCCCGCTTCAAGCTGTTTTGTAATCTCCTCTTTGATTTATCGCTGACATCAGGCTTGAACTTTCTTTATTTTTGTTGGAGTGGAGGAAATTCAGGGTATGTAGGCAACTTATGAACCACAATCCATACTCAAGCCAGGCATGTCACCGTAGGATCACGCAAATACATCTTTGAATTCCAACACGATTTGAACCAATGAATCCCGTATTTCTTTATTCACGTGGATGCTTCTTTTAGTTTCTTTGATTTCATCGAGATTGCCCAAGTTAATCGGTTCAGTATCATATAAGTTAGGCTTAGGTTTGCTTTCAAAGTGTTCCAACTCTTGATTGATTTTCCTAAAAGCCTCTTCTTAACCGTATTACGGATCCTGGTTCATTATTTCACAGATGGGCAGCAAGTTTGGGTAGTGGCATGAAGTCCGCGAGCATGTCGTTTTATTTAAAGCCGCATTATTGGGACTGAAAGACAAGATGAAAAATGAAGAAAGACAAAAATCAGATAAAGGCAAAGAGGTGTGAATGACAAAATATTTATTTTATTTCTTTGAATTTATAAAATAAAAACAGGGTTTACAATTGAGATTTAAAGTGCTAAAAGGAAAACAAACAACCGAGCTACACCCTAAAATTGCTCGTGATTTAGGAAGAGGTAGCAAGGCGAGACTACCGGGTCTCCCGCCTGACACGAAAAGGTGTGGCCTTCCAATTTTGAAGTTTGTCATCTGGCACCATATAGAGCACTTCAGCGGCGCTTGAGCCTTCTCCCGGTTGAACCATGTTTTCTTCGTAGATCAACTACCTCATTGCCCCACAGATCTCATCAATTTCTTCTGCCGTGAAGGTTTCTTCTTTCTCCTCCTCACTGTAGTTCGGTTTTACAAAGGTTTTGTACAAGTGGGGTAGGGGTCGTTGTAAGGCCCATCCCTGGCGTTTTCTGCAATTGGCCTAGGTGATATCTTCTGAGGTCGGATGAAAGCCCAGTCCAAAGAAATTTTCTGCGACCGGCTCGGTGACCGGCTCGGCTATGCCTTGTAGGGAACTTCTGACTCCCTTGCCTGGCTTGAAACCTTGACGCGCCATTTACTTCGCTACCATAATTGAAGCATTTGACAGGAAAGGCTGGGGAAGCGGCTTGCCCTCCTCATGCTAATCGGATACTACTACTTCAAAAGCCTGATAGACTGTGTGTTCACTCCCTTCCTTGGCTTCTAGACATGGAACAGAGGGGTCCCGGTAAATCGATTGTTTGTCCTCTCCATGAACAATAATCTCCTGGTTTTCATACTCAAATTTCAGCATTTGGTGCAGAATAGAAGGCATTGCCCCTGCTGCATGAATCCACAGCCTTCCCAGGAGGTAGTTGTAGGAGGTGTCCATGTCCAACACCTGGAATGTTACTTTGAAGTCGAGTGGACAAATGGTGAGCACCAAATCAATTTCACCTATGGTGTCATTTTTGATTTCATCGAAGGCTCGGACACAAACATTGTTAGGATGGATCCTCCCTGTCCCGATCTCCATTCTCTGCAAGGTAGATAGTGGGCATATATCTACTCCGGAACCTCCGTCGACCATCACTCTCTTGACATAATATCCCTCACACTTGACAGTGAGGTTCAAAGCCTTGTTGTGAGTAGCTCCCTCCGGGGGTAAGTCATTCTTACTAAACGATACTTGGTTATAGCAAAGAATCTCTCTGCCATTTCCTCTAGTTTCTCTAAAGATGTCTTAGCTGGTACATAAGCTTCGTTCAGAGTTTTGGCCAACACCTGATGATGCTCAGAAGATTTCATCAAGAGTGACAATAAAGAAATCTACTCATGGGATTTTCGGAGTTGATCCACCACTTCGTACCCCGGCATTTTCATTTTCTGGAAGAACGCTTCTGCTTCCTCAGCATTCACTAGCCTCTTAAGCGGAAATCGCCATTTGGTAGTGGCATTCACCTCTTTCATGTTTGAGTATTTCTTTGTGGGACAACCTTTTTGGGCTTCTCCGAGGACTTCTTTGCATTGTATGTAACGAAGGTTTCCTGATAATTCTAAGGGACGGATGAAGGGTTGGTTGATGCGCCGGAGAATTTCGGAGCATTTCAATACTAATTGCTTAGATTTTAGCTTGTTTTAATGCAATTATAACCGATACTCACGTAGATTTGTTGTTCTTATAGCACAAGAGGAAGGGAAGACCAAGGATATGAAAATGGATGCAAAAAGTGAAGAAAAGAGCATGATTTTGCACAAATGACCAAAATGCGGTCTAGTTTGCGGTCGTATAGCACACATGCGGACCTCAGACTCATCTCTCACACTGCAGAGCATTACAGAGTATGGAGCCAAAAATCATGTCAAGAATGCGGCGTGTTCTGCGATCGTAGAATCAACATTCGGACCACAGATGAGCCGCAGAATGATCAAGAAGAAACTCAAAGACAAAGATGCAATGCAATTATGTGGTCGCATAACTCAAATACGAACCGCAGATTGAATATGCGATAAAGGCCTGGCACCTAGGGTTTTGCATCTCCGAAGCGGCCACTCAAGATGCGGACCGTAGACTTGTAATGCGACAAGACTGCGGTCGTAGACGCGACCTGGAAGGGCAAAACTTTCCATTTTCCGTCCCAAATTTGGTCCACCTATAAATAGTTTTAAGACACTTTTGTGAGAAAATCGGATCTTACCTTTTAGCTACACTCCAAGACATTAATATTCTCCCATTTTGGAAGCTTTTGGGTGAAGAATCTTCTCTTTGTAAGCATTTATGACACTCATTATTATTTGGTTTTTGTGTTTTAGCATTAGTGGCTAGTTCTAAATACTAAGGTTGTGGACCCTAAATGGGTGTTATGTATGGGTGTTTGACACTGAATATATATAATGGGTGGTTGATGTTTATTTACTTATTGTTCATCATTCATTGTTAATGGTTGCAAACATTAACAAAAGCCATTAAATTCTTGCTTTGCTTGGGAAAGTGGGTTAGAATTTGGTAGGAGTAAATATCAATGACTCAAGGCTTTAAACCTTGTTTGATAAAATCACTTAGGAATAAGTGGGTTTTAATTGGCATTTATTGATGGTTCTTAATAGAAACTCTTTTATATTTTGGAAAATCATAAAGAGGAAATACTACTCATTCATTAGAAAATATTGGGTAGTATCTTAGACATCATTTGCACATCCAAAGGACCCCCCGTTAGAAATATATCATATTAACACCTGTTGACATTACACTATATTAAAGGGGACAAAACCTTGGTTGCTTTTATCACATTTTTCACTTTTTAAATGTCAAAAATTAGTTGTAAATCAAACTCAAACAATCATACATACTCTTGTCACCATACACCAATCTTTCTTGTTATAATTAACCGAATAGAGATCGAACTTGAGTCGAGCAACACACTAAACAAGTACCCTTTTCGCACCTATTCCCTGTGGGATTCGACCCCAACCTTGTTGGGTTATTATATTTGACATCGACCACCTTACACTATTTATTAAAGTGTAATTAGATCATATTATTGGTCATGGATTTCTGCGGTGTGCGACCGATAACCACGGGCTCATTCAGCACCGGTGGTTTAATCGATCCTCGTACCACATAGGCTTTCTTGGGCATATACATGGTTTTGTTCACCTCTAACCGTTTTGGAGGGCTTATAGTGGGTTGCTTTTCTTTACGTCCTCGTGGGATGTAGAGTATTGTTTCCTTGGTAGGGGTCGTCTCAGCTTCGACCTCAGCCTTCTTTTCTGCTTCGGGCCATTTGGCTTCCTTCGTTTTCTTTTCTTTCATATTTTTTGAGATGACTTTTGGTTTTCTGTCTTCCTCAGCGATGACTATGATGGATTTCAGAGAGGGATCAAGTTCTTTGTCCTCACAGATCATTCCGATGACGGGCCCGTTGTTGTGAGCCATTAACGGGTTATCAGTTACATTTGGGACCTCTTCATCTCTTAGTACTATCTTTTTTTGATCTATCAATTCCTCCACCGCTTTTTCTAAAGTCCAAAAATATTCGGTATCATGTCCCTATGCCCCAGAGTGGTAAGCACAACGCACGCCCCTTTGGTAAGAAGGTGATTCGGGGTTGTCTAATTGGGGGTACAGGCTGGAGGAGACCCATGTGGACCAACTTTGGGAACAGGCTGGTGTAGGATTCTCCTATTGGGGTGAAGTTCTATCTCCTGGGTTGTTCCCTGGGACGATAATTATTTTGCTGAAGGCAGGGATTGTAGTGATTTTAAGGAGGCTGATTTCTTGGGGCTTGATTCCTATTGTTCTGCTGTTGAGGTCGAGTAAAAGGATGAGCCTTCATAATTGCATAGGGTTGAGGGACATAGTGCATGTCTCTGTGAGGATAGTAATGTTGAGGTGCTCTTTCAGAGAATGGATGCCTGTGAGTATGTTGTTTCCTCATCCCGGAGGCTGCCATGGATGCTTCCTTTTTTTTCTTGTTCCTTGGGATTCCTCCCGCCCCTCCTTGTATGGCCTGGGAGGTCCGTATTATGGCAGGTTGACATCGAATCCTCCTTGTTTTGAGGCCATTCTACACCATCTCCCCAATCTTAATTACCTCTACAAAAGGTTTACCCATGGCCGACATTATATTCTGAAGGTAATCTTCCTCTTGTTCTTGCAGAAAGACGGTGACCATCTCTATTTGATCCATCAGAGGCTTTACTCTTGATGCTTGATCTCGCCAATAGCATATTCTCTGAAGCTTTCAGCAGGTTTCTTCTTCAACTTGGCTAGGGAATTCCTATACAGGGCGATGTCGATGTTGTACTGGAATGTCCTCACAAAGTCCCTGGTGAGGTCATCCCAGATGTGCCATCGGGTAATGTCTGATCTATGTACCATTCGGATGCAATATCCACTAAGCTCTCCCAAAAGTACGCCATCATGAGTTCTTCCTTCCCGCCGGCTCCACATAGTTGATTGCAATACTTTTTCAAATGGGCGATGGGGTCGTCGTGGCCATCGTATTTTTTGAATTTCGGTATTTTAAACCCCAAAGGAAGATGTACGGGGGGGGGGGGGGGGAACATGCATAGGTCTCAGTAAGATAAACCTCTATCCACTTAGTCCTTGCATGTTCTTCAGGCTTTGCTCAAGATTCTGCATTCTCCCTGTGATCCCATCCTGTTCTGAGGTTTTGGATGTTTTGTCTTGCATAGGGGTAAGTTCATATGCTGGCTGAGGGTAGTTGTATGTAGGGTACGGGGGAGGCTCATTTAGGTAGTTAGAAGTTTGGAATGTAAAGGCTGTGGGGTCAAACACGGGCCTCGGTACCGCAGGCTGTGTGGTAGCTGCGCATGAAGGGCCATAAAGATGTTGGGAACTGGCCCGGATGTAAACATCAGAGGGAGGGTTTCAGAAGGCGCCTCAACAAAATTGGTTGATATGGTGGGCTAACCCAGGAGAATATTTGGGTGACTGATAGTGATGGTGTAGATACCCCCTGACCTTGGAAAAAGCTCGAGAAATACAGGGATAGCGCTTGAGGTCCTTTCCCATTGGTCCAAGCATCCCACATTTCCATGACTCGGAGCCGCAGGATCCTGTTCTCTTCAGTCGCTGCAGATTCACAGGCTGGTACTCCTGTAATTGGGTTTTCCTCTTGAATAGGGACGGCTGGTAGAGTCATTTCAGTTGATATCTCTATACTTCCCTTTGACCTAGTGAAGTATCCGTGTGAAGCCAGTCTATCGTAATCCGATCATTGTTCTTAAAGAACCTAGACTGTATACTAGAATTTAGTAGTTAGTTCGGGGTAAATGAAAAACAGGAAATCACAAGTTGAGCATGATGAACCCATACAGATAACGGGTTTGTATCTGCTTGCCATGGTCGCATGTGTCATCCCGGCATTTATTCTACTTTTTCCTTTTGTTTCTTTCCTCTTTAGCTTTTTAAAAAATACGGTCGAATCCTATAGAGATTGCATACGTATCATTACTTTGCATGAATCAGACCGAGCGTAGTTCATGGAAACAAAAGGTTAAGTACAGAGCAAAATATATTTTTGGGATTTTGATAAAGATATAAAGTTTGATTACAAAGGCTAGTAGAACGAAAAGCAACTACCAGATTGAGACTTAATAACCTTACAAACTCGAAGGGACATACAGACAGACTCTTTTTCAAATTTATGAGTACATTAACACTTCAAATGTCTTTGGAGCTTGCGGGGCATCTTTCGGCCTTATCGCAAGTTGTGCGCTAGACTTCCCTAGAGATAGTCGAGATCTTCTATCACTTGACGGACAAATGTCACGGCAGCGGCGAAAAACATAGATTTTTTCATGTCCTCACAATGACTGCACTTCGTGGTAATATATTCTGCAATCGCCCGCACATTTTCTCTTATAAACCCTTTTTCTTGTAGTAGACGCCCTATTTGCTTAGCCCGTGCTTCTAAAGTTTGTTCAGCTGCTTGATTCAGTTTTTGAAATCGCCTTAAATTTCTTTCCAACCCCGCTATTACCGCATAGCAATGCTCTCTCTCGGCTTTGATATCCTTGGCTTGTTTGGCCATTTTATTACAGATGGTAAGGACTCGGAAGATATCAGACAGGATCATTAGAGCAAGAGTACTCTTTGCCTGGGTCATCAAAGTACTAACGACCCCTGCTATCCGTATGTCGACGTTTCCGTCCTTTCGCGGGGATACAAAAAGACCTAAGAAAGACACCATGAACGCAAAACATCGATGCTCCTCCCAGTTGAGCCAATTACCCTTGCTACAAATAAGATTTTCAGGGTTGTAGAATTCTCCAATGTGGCCATATCTTTGGTATATAAACTAGAAGGTACAAAAGCCAGCCGATAAGTCGGGATTGTGGACCTTTCTGCTGATTTTCAAAGAATCCTGGAATTTATTCACAGTAAGGGCTCTAGGTGCAATCAAGTATTGATGTCTCAAAGGGATTGTATGGGTCCTTATATATCCGGTCATTTCTTCTAAAGTCGAGGTTAGCTCAAAATTCAAGAAGTGGAAGACGTTGTGGGTTGGGTCCCAGAAGGTGATTAAGGCCTTTATGATGTATCCCCTGGGGTTAATTTTCAGTAAACCAGTAAGGCCTCCCAGATGTGCATTGACCTTTTTCTGTCCTGCATCCCCGAGATCATTCCACCACAGCCGCAACTCCAAGGGAATTTTGTTCATTATCGTGCTCATTCTGCACATTTATTAGGGCAAATTAGTATTCTCAAAACATTAAAACTAACATTTTATGAAATGTTTATTAAGGCTAAGACCGATTTTGCGAATACGGCCTTTCGACACTTCGGTGAGAAGGTTTTTCAGGCTGTGCTTGCTTACCAGTCAGAATAAAATTCAGAGGTGGCCATTTGCACAAGGTCAGCCTTCCGGCGTCCATTGTAGCAATATTAAGCTATTGTTGCAGTAATGGCACCATCCGACTTATTTCAAAACAAGTGAATAAACTCGGGCATTTTTGACAGTTTTGAAAAAGGGGTTAGACCTGTCAAAAATAATTTATCAAAACCCGCAGACATTATTGCAAACTCCAAAATTGGTTCCTTTTCTTGTTTGTTGTCTTTTTATGATGTTTTTTTTTTTGAAAAAATAGGACAGCATTTCAGCGTTATTTGAGCATTGGTTTCAAAAGTGACTACCCTAGAATTGCTATTTTGCTCAATTTATTCCCTTTGTTTACAGGCCGGTCAACATGCGAATCCAAGGCAAATAAATGCGCAAGTAGCACGTAAAAATGCATCAGTATGGTCTTTTATTTCAGGGCACCTCTCCTAGACGGACCCAACCCCTGTTTTGAGCCCCCCTAAGTAAAAAATGCATGATGCAGATAAACGTTCATACTAGGGATCCAGCATGAGGTTTTGTTATACTAAGTTTAAAATCTCGATACAGGGTCTAGACTGTGTACCCGAGCAGACAACTCGAGTTGAGGAGGGGCTACGTACCGGGAACAAAAAGGCCATCCGACTTAGTAACTTATCTGGCCTCTTTCTTATTTTAGGGTATGACACTAATAGAATAGTGTCAACCAGTAAGCACATCCCCGGAGGAGAGAAATGAAGGGTTTCATAGCAGTTCATATATACAATTCGGATAATATCAAAGAGGTAAAACATGCGGCAAATATAACAGTTATTGTAAGCTCGAATTCTTGAACCCTGAACCAGACATTCTTTGTTCGTTTTCCCTAGCAAAGTTGCCGGAGTTGTCACACCTCCAGTTTACTCACACGGTTATCCCGAAAGATAAGACGTATAAATGAGTTTTTCCAATTAAAGTGACATTATTTGATATGGAATCAATTATTTATTTCAAGAGTCGCCACTTGGGATAGGTTTGGCTTTTGGTGTCCCAAGTCACCGGTTTATTTAAAATCCCAAATCGAGGAAATTTTGACTGCCCGGTTGGAGTCTGCGAACCAAAAATTTCTGAGTAAGGAATTTTGTTGACCCGAGGAAAGGTGTTAGTCACCCTCGGATCCCGTGGTTCTAGCACGATCGCTTAAACTCATATAAGTGGCTAGAGATCTGATTTGCTATACCTATTTAAACATGTAATGCAATTTTACATTATTAACCCCTTTGAACATCTGTTAGGAAGTTTACAATGTCATTAAAATATGTCGCGAATCACGTGACATAAATGCGCACGCAATTTTAGACATATGCTAACTCCATGGAGATTTTGGATTTGGGTCACATAAATGTGCATCCGAATTTTGAAAAGTATTTTACTAGTAACTTTGTGATTATAGCAACTACGTCTTCAAAATTCGTGGAAGGCCATGAAATTCACTAAATGGCACTTCTTATTTTTCTAAATATTTTATTAGTTTATGGAGCCTCGTGGTGTTTGCTTATATGAACGCGGCTCGTCTTATTTTATAAGGATAGCCTAAGGCATATAGAATTCTCTATCGTTGCTGGTGTCTAAATTCCCTAATCAATTATACATGGGTGACATATTTTGGAAAAATTAGCATTTGTAGTTCAGCCTCACTCATGGCTGATTGTATATATTGGGCTTCAAATTTTAGGCAAGCCCAGGAACATGCATTGTATCTGCCAACTGTTGGGCCTTTCAATTAGGCCCAGAGATAATTTGGACTGAGAAGTCCACTATGAATAGATCTCAGTGATCTTTCACACGAGACTAACTGTTAAACGTGTCAACAATGCTCACTAGGATGATACTAACGATTATTTCTGTATCACTTTTCAATATTAAATCTGAACTAAGTGATTCATAATACTCGCCAGTCGGAGTATACGGATTCTGCTTCTGAGATGCAATTATAACTCTAGTTATACTATATTAAATAGATCTGAAACACATTATTGCTAAATGTAACGAAGCTCAAAATAAAGTAAAATACTACATAGTGTTTTGATCTTTGAATGATAACAAAGCTAACATTTCCTAAATCCGATATTTCTAAGCAACACAGGAATCAAGCATTTGAAACAGCCTTATCACAAGCTAATCTTATTGCCAATTATACATATCTAAAATAACAGTCCAAATGTCCAAATATTACAAGGTAAATCTGTCTCAAATGTCCAGTTATTATAAAAAATGAACCGATTAAAATGTCTAACTGCTACAAGGTAATTACCCTATCATTATGTATATTACAACTAAAGAAGAGGGAAAAACGGAAGAGGATTCGAAAGGTAAATCATATGTGCACATCTTCAAATTTAGTAATGCATTCAACTTGAGCTTCATACATCAATGGACAATAAGAATATACCTGGAATTCAGCAAAGAATAGAAGCCTATGAGTAAATGCAATTAATCAGCCAAGCAAAATAGCAGCCAATCGAACAGTATACCCAGGATTTCAGCAGATTTTTGAGAGAATTAATATCTCAAAGGAATAAGAACAGCACTGATTGTTTATCACATATATAGGTAGAACTAATATTTATTTTTCTCTCTAGAATTCAAAAAAGGTTCCAGATCCTTCAAAATGTTCAGATGGTTTCTTTTTACAGTGGAGCCTTAGGGCTCCACTTTTTCCTTGTTTTTTCCTTTTAGCCCCTGATTCAGATTTCAGCTTTTCCTAAATGATCCTTCATTTTCTGACTAGTACCTCAAGTTTGAGGCAGAAATTGTGTTTTAGTCCCTCATTAGAATGTTCTGGGGGTTACTACCAGATTATTAAAGCTCAAATACCCCTTGTACCCCTATGTCTTTTCCTAATTAACCAACCTGAAGTTCTAACCTTAGTTTGTCATCTGGTCGGGTTATAATTGACTCAGGTCAATTATGTTCAAGTTTGGGTCAAATTTAGTCTTGGACTAACAGGCTTATTAAAGTTCAAAATTAGCCAAAACTAATCAGGTTTTAAATGCCTTAATGTGGATTTTTCAGTAATCAAACATTATTCATATTGATTATTCACTATCAAAAACAATGAATCAAAATGACCAGAAGAGGGAAACCATCCATTAACACTTAACTTACAGAAATAGCTCGATTAAAGTACTCAAAAAAAACTTGAGAATGAGAAGCACATAGCAGGCATTGGACATATAGTTCATGAATCAAATCAGAAAAGGAAAAGCTAATATTAGCAATTAAAAGTTTAGCAAAACAAATCAGCCGAATCTATGCAGGTATTGAAGATGAAAAAAATTACTCAGTGACATAAACATGATCCAAAAGATAAACACCTACCAAAACCAATTGGGGTACCAGGAAATGAATATCTGGATATGAATATCAACAATCATTACTAAAGAATCATCACACCAACATTTCAGAATCAGGGGGCTAACATGATATCAAACCAACTCAAGAGATTTCAGACCTAGTGACAACCAAAGGCATATGACTATTTAACCTATTTCAGACGAAATTGTTGAAAAACAAACAATCATTCAAAAGAAACAACTAAATTAAAAGAAACTAAGCAAATATAGAGGCAAAGATAGAAAACTTAGCTTTTATACAGGCCAATCTATCTTGAGATCACTCCGTTGGTTTCTGACCTCTTCTATACAGGTTTCTAACCCTCTAAAGCAACTCATTTTGAACTAATGGATTTTAGGGGTTCAGGACTGGGGTTCTGTGATTCTGAGACCAAGTGAGGTCTCAGATTTAAGTTTTCTCGGTAATTGGTGGTATTTGGGGGTTGTGGGGGCATGGTTGGGGAGGCAGGGGATTGCCTGAGACGAGTTTGACAAACTTCTGCCAGGGTTTGAGTTTTAGGGTTAAACTTCAAATTAATATTCGAGATGTTTCAGGCGGATTCGAAGGGTGTAACATACACGGTGGGAAAAAAGAGGATGGGATGTTACATGGGTGTAATTTTGGAGGGGTTTGGAGTTGGGTCGCCGGCGATGGGGTTCCGTAGGTCTTCTTTTGAAGATTCGAGACTATGGGGGGTCGTTTGGAGGGTATGGATTGCAGGACGGGGAAGAGGGGTCCTGGTGGTCCTATGGTGTAAAGCTGGGTGGTTTGGAACAAGGTCGCCGAAGGCGGTGGTTCCGGCGACTCTGATTTTGAATATTCGAGAAGCTAGGGGTTTGTTTCGACGGAAGTAGACCACATGTCGGGAAACAGGGGTTGTGGTGGTTTGATGGTGTAAATTTGAGGAGGTTTTGTGACCGACCACTTCCTTGAGGTGATTTCTGGCGGCTGCGTTAAAGTGGTAGACGGGTGGTCAAGGGTGGTAAAGGGTGGTCGATACACTGGAGTGTATGTACGAGGAAGGGGACTTGTTTGGTCTCTGAGTGAATTAGGCATGTTTGGACATATATGTATTATTTTTGTGGGAGTTCCATGGCCGTTGGATGATCAGCTGATCAATGGCTGTGATGGGCCTTCCCAAAATGGCGTCGTTTTTGGTTGGTTACAGGTAGGCTGGGTCAGCGCATGGTTTCTGGGTTGGGTCTGTGTATTTTAATGGGGGAAAAAAAGGGTTTGGGCCACTCAGGTCTAGCCCAATTGTAGCCAGCCCGAGTGGCTGTACATATATGTATATATTTTATTTGGTTTTCTTTTGTTTTTAATTAATTCCTAATTTTATTTAAAACAAAAATTCCTAAATAACACAAATAAAAATGCAACAGTTTGAAATTAAACCAAAAAATAATTAAAAATGCCAGAAACACTACTTGCACATATATTTTTTTATATTTTTTATTTGTAAAAATGACCATAATTAATGATTATTTCGGCAAAAACATAAACTTAAATCCTAAATGATTTAAAGCACGCATTGATGAAAACATGCTGGCACGCAATTAAATTCTAAAATTAAAATCCTAAAATAAATATTTAAAGGAAATCCTAAACTTTTGAGAGTCCTGTAGGAGTCGTTTCAACAGGGTAAACACCATATGCTCACAATGTCAACACCGCCAATTTCAAGAAAGAGAGGGTAAATCAAGAGGAACTTTTGAGATCCTATGTTTGAGAGTATGATAGAATATGACTTATTGGAGAAGGTGATTGTAATTAACACTTTGTTGAGCTTACTTTAAGAAGTAGTGAAGTGTAGTAAGAAAATATTAATGATGAGCAGTATTTCTGTGATGGAAAAAATAGGAGCATTGATGTATATATTTTAATTGAGGAAAAAATGTGAAGAGAAAGGTAATGGACCGGAAGAAAAGATTTTGTATGCTTGGGGGAAAATGTCCATGTGAGAGTTTTGGATATTGCAGTACTTTTGAAAAAAGAGAAAAAAGAAATGAAAGGTGGAGAGAAGAGGGATAGACTAAGGAAAAAAATAATTTTGTTTACGGGTCTTTGGATGCTGGTGGGTTTATTTTAATGTAGGGTAGGTTTAAATTAGGTCAATGAGATGATGAATATTAATTAAAGCTTTCTTACCAATTAGGGTTGTTAATCGTAAGGGTACTCTTGAGCCAAAAAGATAACAATGAAGATAAATTTTGCAAAAATGCTAGAACAAAGGGTAATAATTATTAATTCCAATAGTTTGGACCAGTTTTGGCAATTTTCCACAAATAAATATATCACTCCATTCAGAGAGCACTTTCATAAGATTCTTTGTCAAAACAATACTGTAATTTTCAGTCAAGTCATATTTCATGCTCATAGTATCGACATAAGTTTGTCAAACCTTATAACATTCATTCTAAGTTTCATTTTTATCGACAAGATTTAGAAGCACAATTAACAATAAAAATGTAGTTTATAACACAAGGGAGCACTTTATATTCAATGCAATACTGCCCATGGTGAATTTCGCACCCCCTCGTTTCTACGAGCGTGAACTTGAAAATTCCCCAAAAAAGTGTAAGCTTAAATTTACCTCGTGTTAGCTCTGAATTCTCTCACAGTATTCCAGTGTCCTTATGCATTGTTAGGATATAAAATTCCATCAAGGCCGTGATGACATCTAAGCTAATCCGCTAGGCGACCCAACAACCATAAACCACAAATTCAAATATTTTGTAGCAACAATAAAGTCTAAATAGAGATATAACATAATATCAGTCCAAAGCTTATAATACAAGTCCAATTATCAAAACAACCCCTAGGAACTGGTTTCACATCTTCGTGAATAACTATAACTGAATCAAAATACTACTATATATAATTCATATACTGTTCGAATGAGATAAACATTAATAGGCAGATAGAACAACGTGACACTAAGATACTGCGGATCGATCAAGCAGCTTTACCTTGATTTTTCAAGAAAGCACTCCTACATAGTAATCCTAGGTTCCGCTGGCGGGCTCAAAATTTGCACAAAATATATAAAAGTGTAGTGTAAGTATGCAGTACTCAATAAGCAGCTTGGCAGACCTCAACGAAATAGTGTCGGTAAAAAGGCACTCACTTTGAAATATGTGCAATTTATATACATAATAAAGATAGCCAAGAAGCACCAGAAATAACATAATAATATATGCACAAATAGAGAATGTCACTTACAATATTCTATCTCGGCTAAACAAGTCCAATGCATATAAGGGATGCATTAATAAGTATATGTAGATATACACAGTGAAAGCATTTAAGACTGCACAAAATAGCACAATGGAACACTTAAAATATATAAAGTTTCCACCTTTATGCTCAAACTCACCAACTGAGATCATAATCAAACCTGTCTTTACGCCATTAATAAAGAAATATGGGAGGGTAACTCATGATGGATGGATCCTAATCTACACACAATAGGAATGTAGATCCATAAATCCTTACTGGAACATGTATAAGATGTCCTAAATGATACCTAAACAAGAACATGAGTTCACATGTCCTAATAGCTCATGGCTCCAACAATCTCAAATGCAATAAGAACAAGATATATATGTGGTAATAACTCGGTCGTTCGTTCCGAGAGTTATAGTCCCATTTTTTCCATCTATGCTTATTTATGTGTTGTCCAGCTCTGCTGAGTTATATTGATTTGGTAGGTTCGGGGTCGGACAGGTTTGGGTTGTGTTGTGCTCATTTTTCTAATGTTTCGACGTCATTTCTTCAAGCATAAATGATATCATATTAAACAAATGAGCTCAGATTTATTTTTTGATTGAAGTATAAGATCAGTATCATAATTACGGATCCATAGTAAAAAGAATCGTTAAATTTAGACATCGTATGAGAATCTTATGATCATTTTACTAACAATTATGTTGTAAGATTTTCTTAGATTAATTACGAAATTGCCACTAACGATGTATTTAAAAATTGGCCATATTTGCAAATAATGAATCTCATTTATTATAAGGTTAAATTGAGTGATTTAAAAGCGTAACTTGACTAGAATTTCACAAGAAATTCAGTGGAGGCATAAAAGCGAGTTTCATGATCGTTTGGCACGAGAAATTAAGCAAACTAGCTGGCAGAAAAAATATATAAAACAAGGGTTTGTTCATTCAGTCATATTTTGAGTTGGGGAGCTCAGATTTGGGCGTTTTTGGAGGTGATTTTCACTGTATGGATTGGGGTAAGTGTTCTCTACTCGGTTTTGATTATATTTCATGAATCCATATTCGTTTTCATATTTGATTGATAGTTTTAAATTGAAATTGAGGGAGTTAGGGTTTGAGTTTTGAAGAGTTTTAAGTGAGGATTTGAGGGGTCAAACAGAGTGCGATTTTCATAAATTTTACATTATTAGACCGGGGAGAGGACGAGGGATTTGATTCTGCCATTCTTTTCTAATTTTGAGAAGTGGGCTCGAGGGTCGGGTTTTGGCTGATTTCAGATTTTTGGTATATTTTGTAGTTTTTATTTTTGATTTGATTATTTAGCACATGTTGATGGTAATATGTTTATGGTTAGACTCTGAGCTTTTGGAGATAGAGTCCGAAGATGAGGGTATCCCAAAGTAGGATTTTATGATGATAAGATATAAACCCGGAGAATTTGATATCATATGATTATTTGGAGGTGATACCCATTCTAGGTGATGGGCTGTGGGTGTATACCTCGAGAGATTGAGGCTTGTTCCATCCCATGAGGCTGTGAGGCCTAATAACCATTATTTGTGTTTATACATTTACGTGTTATCGAACTTTTCTACCTTCACATTAGAGATCATGTTTAGGCTTCATTCATACTCACGTTATTTGTACTCAGTCATAGAAACTATTGTACATGTTTACCTCAGCTTCTACTATTTTACTGATATGTTGTGATACTCGATATGGGCTGAGTCCCCTTATTGGTAGGGCATTTTGAGGCTGGAGAGGTACATGACTTGGTGAGGCCTAGGGTCTGCTTATGAGGATATTAAACCATAGCGCACGAGATGTCCACGTGGCACATGAGCTGACCGTGTGGGTCCAGGTATAGATACCATAGAACATGAGCTGTCCGTGTAGCACGTGACTTAACCGTGCGGATCCAGGTATTGATATAATGTCACGTGAGTTGTTTGTGCTTAACACTTGGGCTTTGGCATCGCCTCTAGAGTTTTTACATACCCCCATGGAGCATACAGTGTTGAGCGTATTAAGTGTTGAGTATTGAGTGCTGATGGAGAGTAATGAGTGATGGAGTGACACTGTTGTGAGGTTGCATTTACTTTTTTCTAATTGTGCATTTTATCTGTTAATGTTTTTGTGGCATTTACTGAGATATGGAATTAACCTGTTTATTCCTATTATTTTTAAATTACGAAAAATAAATAATTGGATTATTTTGCTTGGCTCTTCACTAATATTCAGCTCCTTAGTTATTTTTGTTACTACTGAGTCAGTTGTACTCATACTACAACCTGCATTTTATGAGCAGATCCAGGTGAGTTAGAGTGCGACGATTGTTGAGTTTAGGTCGGCTATCTTTGGAGATTGCAATGTAGCTGCTAGCGTCCGCAGGACCTTGTTACTCCTGTTGTCATTTCTTCTTTTGGAAAGTTAGACAGTTTATAAATCTTAGTTTATAGTTTTAGACGCTCATGACTTAGTGACACTCTGATGTTTAGGGCTCTTTTCTATATTTTATATTGATTATATTAAAAGTTGATTTAGTATAAGAAATTTTAATGTTGTATATGTTTCAATAAATTCTTATAAATGATTTAGTAGTAATATTTTGGGAAATAGGCTTGCCTTTTAACATGATAGGCACCATCACGATTTGGGTTGGATTTTGGGTCGTGACAAGAGTGGGTTTAGTAGAGTCTTGCAGATATGTATGGAGACGTCTGTACTTATCTTCGAGAGGCTATAGAATCTTTAGGAAACTTTACCTTCTTGAATTCTTATCGTGCGATATTGGTTCAGCTTGAAGTGTAACTCTTTAAACTCCTTCCACGCATTCGTATGCGCACATGAGCGCTCAATATAAGTAGTGCATCGACGGATTGTTATTTCCTGGATAAGGTGGGGGAGATGATTTCTATTTTTTTATGTAGGACTAGTCTGGAGGACTTGAGGCCGCATTTTGACAGTAAATTGAGCACTGAGTTGTTGATTTTGTCGGTGTGCGCTTGTGGACCTATATGTTCGGCAGTGTCCCTATTAGTGGAAATGGTGGCTGGATGGGTACGTGATGAGTATGATGTGATCGCAAGATAATTTCACATGATTTGAATGTAACAAGAAGGTATTGCTTAAGGTTTCACCTATTTGATAGTCCGGCTATGTTTTTAGACTCATTCGAGGGCGAATGTTTCTTTAAGCGTGGGAAGATGTAATGACCTAATCGTTCGTTCTGAGAGTTTTAGCACCATTTCCCCCATCTATGCTTATTTATGTGTTGTCCAAATGTATTGACTTGAATCGATTTGGTAGGTTTGGGTTCGGAGTAGTTTTGGAATGAAATGAACACTTATTCTCTTAGTTAGAAAGCTAAGTTAGAGAAGTCAATCGGAAGTTGGTTGACTTACGAGTAAACGAATTTGAATTTAGATTTTTATGATTCGGTTAGCTTCATTGGGCGATCTTAGAGCTAGGAGTCTATCTAGTGTATTTTGGAGGTCTGTGGTAGAATTAGGCTTGAATTGGCGAAAGTTGAAAGTTTAGAAGTTCTTAGGCTTAAATTCGAGGTTGATTTGGTGTTTTGGTATTGTTTTGGGTGCTTCGGAGGTCAGAATAAGTTTGAGTAGTGATATATGAATTGTTGGAATTATTTCCTGAGGTCCTCAGGTCCTCGGGTGAGTCTCAGATAGATTTAGATTGTGTTGCACTCATTTATCTTATGGCTCGACGCCGTTTTTTCAAGCACAAATGTTATCATATTGAACAAATGATTTCTGATTTCTTTTTTTATTGAAGCATTAGATCTGTATCATAACTATGGACCCATAGCAAAAAGAATCATCGAATTTGGACATAGTATGGAGATTTTATGGTCAGTTTACTAAGAATTAGGATGCTAGATTTTTTTTGATTCATTACGAAATTGTCACTGACGTATTTAAAAATCTACACTATTTGCAATATTGAAACTAATATATCTCATTCATTATAAGACCAAATTGAGTGATTCAAAAGTCTAACTTGACTAGAGTTTTACAAGGAATCTATTAAAGGCATAAAAAGATAGTTTTGGGATCATTTGGTATGAGAAACGAGGCAGAATAATTGGCAAATATATATATATATATATATATATATATATATATATATATATATATATCATAATTTTTTGTTTATTCGGTTAAATTTTGAGTTAGGGAGCTTGGATGGGTGATTTTTAGACGATTTTAATCGTATGGATTGGGGTAATTATTCTCTACTCGGTTTTGATTATATTTCATGAATCCATTTTTGTTTTGGGATTTGATTGATGATTTCAAAGTGAAATTGTGGGAGTTATAGTTTGAGTTTTGGAGAGATTTAAGTGAGGATTTGAGTGACCAAACGGAGTCCTATTTTCATAAATTTTATAAGGTTAGACTCAGGAGAGGACAAGGGTTTTGGTTCCGCCATTGTTAACTAATTTCGAGACGTGGGCTCGGGGGAAAATTTTTAGCCGATTTTGGATTTTTGGTATATTTTATAGTTTTGTATTGTGGAATTCGATTATTTAGTACATGTTGATGGTATTAATCTAATTATGGTTAGATTCGGAGCTTTTGGAGATCGAGTCTAGAGACGAGGGCATCTCGTGGTAGGATTTTAGAATTATTAGGCAAGTAACTATTTTCAATCTAGTCTTGAGGGTATAAACACGGAGAATTTGATACCATGTGATTGTTTGGCAATGATACCTATGCTAGGTGATGGATCTGGTTGTGTATACCTCGAGGGATTGAAAATGGGCCCGTCTCGTGATGCTGTGAGGCATAATAACCATTTTATGTATTTATTCATTTACTTGTTGTCGAACTTTTCTGCCTTCACGTTAGAGATCATATTTAGGCTTCATTCATGCTCATGTTATTTCTAATAAGTCATAAAAACTATTGTACATGTTTACCTCAGTCTCTATTATTTTGTAGGTATGTTGTGATACTTGATGTGGGTTGTGTCCCCTTATTGGTGGTGCATTATGAGGCTGGAGAGGTACATGACTTAGTGAGGCCGAGGGCCTGATTGTGAGGATATTAATACCATAGCGTGTAAGCTGTCCACGTAGCACATGAGCTGACCGTGCGTGTCTAAGTATTGATACCATAGCGTATGAGTTATCCGCATAGCACGCGAGTTGACTATAAAGATCCAAGTATTAATATGATGGCATATGAGTTGTCCATGTTTAGCGCCTGGACTTTCGGATCTCCTACGGAGTCCATACACACCCCAATGAGCGTAGAGTATTGAGTGTATTGAGTGTTGTGCAGTGACAGTGCTGTGAGGTTGCATTTACTTTTGTTGTTGCTGCATTTTACCTGTTGATTTCTTTGTGGCATTTACTAAGTTATGAAATTTACCTATTTATTCTTATTATTTTTAAATTGTGAAAAATAAATAATTAGATTATTTTTCTTAGCTCGTCACTAGTACTCAATTCCATTAGTTATTTTTGTTACTACTGAGTCGGTTGTACTCATACTACACCATGCACTTTATGCGAAGATCATGGTGAGCTAGAGTGGGACAATTGTTGCGTTCAGGCCGGCTACATTTGAAGATTGCGAGGTTGCTGCTAGCATCCGCATGACCTTCTTACTCCTCTTTTCATTTCTTCTTTTGGATAGTTAGACAGTTTATATATCTTAGTTTATAGTTTTAGACGCTCATGACTTAGTGACACCCCGATGAATGGGGCTACTTTCCATATTTTATATTGATTATATTCAGAGTTGATTTAGTGTGAGAAATTTAAATGTTGAAAATATTTTGTTAAATTCTTATAATCAATTTAATAGTAATATTTTGTGAAATAGGCTAGCCTTGTAACACGATAGGCGCCATAACGACCCGGGTTGGATTTTGGGTCGTGACATATGTGCAACGATCCAATCATTTGTTTTGAATTTTAGCATCCCGTTCTATATAGTTGAGACATTGAGTAGGTTTATGTGATATTATATGACTTGCTTGTATAGTTGGTTCGAGTTTCAAGAGGTTCGTGAATGATTTGGAACACTTGTTTTGTCAACTATAGGCTTCAAGTTAAGAAACGTTGACCAAATTCAACACTATGGTAAAAGAGCATAAATTATAATATGAAGGTTCCAATAGGTCGTATTATTATTTTGAACTTCTAAGTGTGTTCAGTTCGGATCTCGGATGGCACAAGGTTGATTCGACACTTCTGATCGAAAGTTAGAATTCATGAGTTTAAGTGTTACACCTTGGACTTTCATTTTAGAATTCGTGTTAAGTGAATCAACATGTTCCAGAGAGTTGAAGGACCTTAACAAAGATTATGATGGGTTAATACAAGTTTTAAGGAATTATCATGAAGGTTGGAGGTTAAATGAACCAAAGATGTTATAACATGTATTTTCAGAGTAAAACGAGAAGTGATTAATATTCCAATAAGGTCGTTTTTTAAGGTAATTAAATCGTACAATATTCGTAAGTTAAGATTTTAAGTCAAACGTGTTGTAAAACAGAAGCCAGCAAACGTTGTTGCAAGTTTCGTTCATAATAGTACTAGTCTAATGCCACTAGGTTTTCCTCCCGATATACTTAGAGTACATGGTGATCTACCTATCAAATTGAAGATCTACGAGCCTAGCTTCCAAAATATTAAAATTTTAATCGATATTATATTAGAGTAGGGAGACATTTGTATTTTTTCTAGACTACGCAAGCAGCCTCCCATGGGTCCCACAAAGTCGATAGAGTATTATCTTGGTATATAAAGTGGTGTCCTTCGTCTCCAAGTCTCATTTCCGATTCAACTCAAACCTAAACTCTCTCTAGACCTTATAAATATATCCTTAGCATTTGGAAGCCCAATCAAAGGTAGAGAAGTCAGTGGATTCAAGCCTTAGGAACCCGAACTAGTCTATAGTTTGCCTCTTTCCCTTTTCGTGGTTGATTGAGGAAGACATAGAAATGAAATAAGATTTATAAATTGGGGGTTTATGTTATATATGGTATTTTCTTCAACCCTTTACTTGGGCTGAGTCATTTATAGGCCATCACAAGGCTAGATATTGAAGGAAAACATGTTAAACTTTAGTTGGAAGTATGTTTGAGGTGTTTGTGCGTGTGTACTATTTTGGAAGGATTCTGGGCTAAGTTTTGATCTAATTTTATTGGAGTATATTGTATACAATCTTATTGATATTTTTCCTATTGTTTTAGTTTTAGTTTGAGTTGAATGGAAGAGGAATTTTTTAGGGGGAATGCTGTCCAAATTCATATAGGATAGTTTGACGTTTGTTATTCATCGTTGAGTGAGTTGTAGTAACATAAGCATCCCGATTTATGGTTGTAGGTTCAGCATGAAGGAAATGTTGGTTTTCATGAAAGGACTTTGGTATAAGATATGTTAAGCCACCTTCTTTCATTCTTTTGGCATAATTCCAACCAACGAAACTTAAACGAACGAATGATACTTATAAAGGACTCTATTCTTAGTAAATGTAGAAAGCTTACGTTCATTGTTGATGAGCCTGTGATTCATGACATTGATCTTGACTCTTATTAATATATATATATATATATATATATATATATATATATATATATATTATCTTGGCCCACAGTGGAAGTACAAAACCAAAGGTTGATTTTCTTATTCCTGTATTACATTGATGTCTTTCCTTATGTTGTTTTCTGCATTACATACTTAGTATATTATTCGTATTGATGTCCTTTTTCCTGAGGAGTTGAGTTTCGTGCCCGAAGGTCCTCCTATTAGGCTATCAGCTCACCGAAAGGTGTTGGTACACTCCACTTGCTCCAAAGTTGCCTTTTTGACCAGTATGCTTTTATACATGTATTGATGGGTATGTGTTCGAACCCTACCCTGCACTATTATTGAGTAGCGAGAGAGAGTCGAAGCAGCTTTTACCCGATTAAGATCCGGATCGATTTTCACAGAGAGATGGAATTTGAAGTCGAGTATCTACCTAATTTAGAATTGTGTTATTGTTCTTAATTTCATTTCTACACATTCTTGAGTTTTTGTTTAACTTCTAATTTTATCAACTACAGTGTTAATTTAAACTAGAATAAGCTAAGAGTAAGATATTACGGTTTGTTCAAATGGTTAAAAGGCACTAGGGTAGTGACTTTTGCCTAGGCGATCAATTAACGGATACTTGAGTTTAAGACACGATTGACATATTTGGGGAGTATGATGTAACCTTTGCACGATTTTACTCACTCTATACTTCTCGGTAATTCGAGCGATTTTGCCCGAATTGACTTTCTCAAAACCAGTTGGGTATGCAAATTTGCACAAGCAAACATGGTTTAAGTTGGATATTACTATCTCTAGGTTTAACCCTTTAATTGGGGCTATCAATCTCTTGAGTACGCCCCAATTCATCGTTGGGACTCATTTCAGAGACTTATTCTCTCTTTCTCAAGAAGAACCAAAATCAACTAAATACAAACTAATGTTTGCAACTACTAATTTAGCAATTAAACATGAAATTGGTCCAAATATATCCATAGTCAATCTAGCCCTAAAATACAAGACCCATCATTTATCCACACTAGGGTTGAGCCACAACCCTAACTTATGGGTCTAGCTAATCATAATTGAAGAAGAAAACAGAAAAATAGATGAAGAACGACTCATATTAATTAATTGCTAAGATAAACTAGAAGATTCAATGTTGAACTGAAGATAAAATTTCCCAATAATAACTAAAAGTATCGAACCCACGAGCACAGCTACCAGCTAAATCTATCTGCTTGACCTAAAAATGAAAAAGAAGTTATTTATACTAAGTTGACAATTCTGGACAAAAATACCCTTGCACGGTTAGTGCGGACCGCACAAAATAGCGTGCGGCCGAACTAAGGCTTTGAACTTGAAGATCTAACTCTCTCAACTCGGGCACTGCAAACCGCAGAGAATGGACTGCGGCCGCGAAGGCTTCTAGTGCAGTCCGCATAAAATGGAGTGCGGACCGCATTGTCTTGACACTTGGAATTTATAGCTCTCTGATTCTTCTCATTGCAGACTACACCAAATCTAGTACGGCCGCGTTGATATCAATGCGGACCGTACAAATCCTAGTGCGGCCGCATTGCCTTTGTGCTTGAATGTCATGCTCTCTAAACCTCACAGCGGACAGCACAGAATGTAGTGCGGCCGCACTGGCCTTGTTTTTCCTAAGCTTTGTCTTGTCTTGGTACTAGTGCAAGTTTCACTCCTTTTGAACTGATCTTTGACATCTTGTCACTTTGTTGATCAAACCTGTAATCAAGTACTACTTGTGAGCCTTTTGGGACTATTTTGTACAAATTCCTAATCAAAACATAAGCAAGAAGGAGAATAAAAGGTATCAAAATCCCTAGTTATCAGTATGGCAAGGCCCTACCCTAACCTTTATGACATTTATGTTATCTTATAGGCTTGTAGAGAGATGCCATGTAAATAGATGTTTGTATGGCCTTGGACTATGTTTGAGTATACAAATTGTCATGACATCCTTATAGGCCTGTATGTCAAATGTATTGGTATGTATATCATATTGGGTCATCTTATGTCGACTATTCCCTTATGTATTGTTCTGGTTATCTCGTGAAGAACTTTTCAACACATTTACCCATGATAGTATGATAAGAAAGATACGTTATATTGGTGCCAGATTGATAAATGCACCGGATGCCCGTCACAGCTCTTAGGTTTGGGTCGTGACAAACTTAGTATCTGAGTAGGCCTATCCTAGGAATGTATACAAGTCGCGTGTTGTAGAATCTCACTTACGGGTGTATTTCACTCCACACTTATAGCTGGGAGGCTATAGGGAATTTAGGATTGTTACCTTCTTTTCATGTTCTAGCTCGTGCGATAGAATTGAGTCATAAGGAATGAAATTCTTAACGCTAACCTTTGTTTTGTTTTATAGTCGGGGGATGACTTCTTCTAGAAAGACTACAAATGATCCGAGAACTACGAGGATAATGGGAATGGAAGTGAGTTACACCATGGAAGAGGATTAATATGAGATTATCCCCTCTATCAAGACATATCCGTTTGAGATTTGAGATGAGTCATCGCTACGTCCCCGACCCTGTGGTATTAGAAAGGTCAGGAAAAGATCAAATATCACAAAATCCACATGTGGCCCCAGTTGAATATCACCGAATCCACATGTGGACCCATTTGAACATGAGGTAAGAAAGGCACTTCTTATTCTACCACATTTGGTTGATTCTTCGACCCCTTACCACGATAGAGAACTGGGATGTGGAGTACTCTGTGTTGAGTTGTCCCACATCGGAGGGATTTGAGGTCCTTGGTCTCTTTATATGGCTTTGAAAATCCTCACCTCATAAGCTAGCTTTTGGGGTTGAGTTAGGCCCAAGGTCCATTCTTTTCATGGTATCAGAGCCACGCCCATCCCAATTATTGTTAGCGATGTTGGGCCCCCATTTATGTTGTCCACGCTCCAGAGATCTGGGCGTGAGGGGGGGTGTTGAGTTGTCCCACATCGGAGGGATTTGAGGTCCTTGGTCTCCTTATATGGCTTGGGCAATCCTCACCTCATAAGCTAGCTTTTGGGGTTGAGTTAGGCCCAAGGTCCATTCTTTTCTCTGGAGGATTTAGAAGTCCAAAATCTTGCGAGTTAGTTAATAAAGACTCACCAACATCTAAAAGACATGGCATAGACGAGGATAGTGGCCTGACCAAGAGCTTCAGGATATTGGGTAATTTCATAGGATCCCCGAGCAACAACAAGCCGCAGGTGAAGGGGCAACATGCTAGACAACTTCTCAAACCTATACTAGAGCGGTTTGTGCTAGATCAGGGATCCAGGGTAGGGATATGGGAATGTTTATATGTATTGGGAACCCTGGACCAGGATGATGTGGTCAAGTGAGGCCAGACTGTAGTTAGTGCGGACGAGCACTTACCGGGCCATTGACCTATGATGATGGGATTTGTTTCTAGTGTGGAATCTAGTGCCACCAAATTCAGAGATTTCCTAGGCTCGACCAATGGAATTAGGGTAGGGGCAGAAGGAGAGCCGCAAGCGCCTGTACAACAAGATGGTGAACGATGATGGCAAGCATACGTACTATTTTGATAAATTATCGACACACCTACGAGTGTGATGTTGATATGTTATATGTCGTATTGTAATGATAACTTTTAAAATGTTGCAGGTAGAGCTAAAAGGATTTATTAATGTCACGGTCCAAGCTGATGGGATGCGATGGGCACTCAGTACCTTACTCAATCGAGTACCAACGTAACATATCTTTCGTAATCTTAAGATGAAAAGGTATGTTATGTTGGTACTTGGTTGAGTAAGATATCAGGTACCTGTCGCAGTCCGTCGATTTGAGTCGTGACAGTTATAGGAAAAAGAGTAATGTTAAGAAAAGAGACTTAGATGGGATTTCCGGTTGAGCAATAGTTAAGACTGTGTTTATGTTATGACAAATTGGTAAGGTTAGGGGTGCTTGATTAATAAGGTAATGGTATGTTTAGGCATAATTAGTGTTTCTTTATAAGAAGGGTTACGAGAAGGATATGTATATGTTTTAATCGGACGGTTAAAGTTCACCTACGCAGTTATAAGTAACGGATTTTAGGAGCAATCGCTAAGATGCAAATGGTTTATAGCCTAGAGGTTAAGTATAAATGATGGAATGAGAAAACAGTATAGATTATAGGGGTTATGATATTCCGTATACATGATATACCTTCATACCTTCTTCTTCTTTTTCATCTTCTTTCCCTTCATCAAATTCTTCTTCTTTTATTCTGGAGTTTTTGTTTGAGAGATCAGTACCATTATTATCTGCTGGCATATTATACAATTTCTGTTCAGATTCTGTGACTGTTTAAAGCTATGAACTTTGCCACATACTCATAATTTATATGGGAATAACGTAATTTGGATTTGGATTAAGAGTTACTATTGCTTAACTTGGAGGACTAAATACCTAAATTGTCCAAAATACAGTGCTTTATATTGTGCTTTAAAAGAATATGTGCACCTATTTACATTAATTTTATTATGCAACAATGAACTTGCCCGAATCTTTGGTGCTAAATGTTTGTAGAGAAAAATGACAGATCTGCTAATTTTATAATGGATTACAATATACGGGTGCGAGGTCCTTATGAAGGTAATTATGTTATATCTGAGCCTAACAAGACTAATTACAACTAGAAAAGGCTAAAAGATGGCATGCGTCACTCGATGAGTTATAAATCGACAAGAATATTCTTATTATCTACAAAATTGTTGTGAGATTATACAAGCAAAAGTTATAAAGAGCATGGACTGACGGAGAGAAATATTAACGTGTGGTAAAGTGTGGTAAATAGACAATCAGAAGCACATATGGCTTAACTCGAAATTACGAATCGGGCGAATAAGTCACGTAGGAATGAATGGGTTGTTCGTGTATTAGTTAATTGTGCGCCGTGTAACTTAATTTGGGATTAATAAATTGAGGTAGAATTGAAAACAAAAGTACTGAGAAGAAGAGTTCATGGACTTTAGATTATAGGAACGTTAACCCTATAAGGAAAATAATAATTTCGCTACATCGAAAGGCGAAAAAATGGTTATTAATCTAAGGAAAGAAAAATACGGCTGCTAAGAAATGCTCATACATCCCCCCTAATATTGGGCAAGAGGAGAACTTCAGATATATTTCTGAAAGATAAATTAACCTGAACGTTGACATACTTCCCTAGCTATTATCAACTAAGTTTTAGCTTAAAGAGTTAATAATATAATAGTACATGACGAGCATTATTTTTGAAGAAGGATAGGTTATCGCTTACCTAATGTGATATGGTAAATGGGACACGAATAAGGACTAAACTCAAGCGGAAATAGAAAGAATTGAAAGAGATGCATAATGAAGAAGGTTTTTTTCATAAAACAAGAGGATGATTAATAACGATTGTTCAGATTGGTAAGACATGGATAACTAGTATGGACGTGCGTTGGAGAGAAGACATACTCACAACGGTAACTATAGATGATATGCCGGTACTGAGGATGATATGAACAACATTGTAAGTTTAGATTTAAGTAGATAAGTATTATCCTGATCAGATAGCGTTTAGTGGGAGTGTCTAAGCAAAGGTCGTAAAGAGTTGCCCTAAACTTACAAACTTGACAAGTTTCAAAGTTACAAGTAGAAGTCTCCATGAAAAGGGTTCCTTCCACTGTAGCTCCAATAACGAAATGGACTTAGGAAATGATAAAGTGTATCCTTGCGAGTGGATGTTCCCGGATCATATCTAGCCTAATAAACTATAATTAAGAGCCGATTAAGTCGAGATCGTGCTTAAGAAAGAATTTATTAGCAAGCTAAGTGGCCAGAGTCGAGGACGAGTACTCAGATGAGCCCAAACAACTAATTTAGTAATAACATATTCTTAGAAGAATATTCTACAGAATATTCTCTACACTTGTACTTTCTGTTAGATAAGGGAGAAATCTGATATAAGTGATAAGAGAGCAGGAAGATGGGACGTGTAATATTCTATGATAAGCTCTCTCTTGAAAAGTTGACTCTTAAGTAAATTACAAACATTGTCTTAACAAAAAGATTTGATTTGTTGTCGATCCTAGACTTTCTCGCATCATATCAGAGAAAGCTTTCTATATTCCCACGTTTGCGTGTCTTACATAATTCAGAGAGAGAATCTTCCGCCTCATTGAATATTTGGGTGAACAATTCTCTATATTTATATTTATTATCATTTTATATATTTCTTTTTTGTCATTACTCCCTTATACATTCATAACAATCGCTACTACAACAAAGTTGCCCTAAGGCCACATAATTCTAGACAACGCTTGAAAAATATTGTTAAAAGTACTTGTAGCAACGCTTTTTGACAGTGGTCGTTGCTCAGAGCTTTTGGCAACGGAATTTAGGCAAAAACTTTTAAAGTGTTCTCCTTTAATGTAAAAGCTACGCTTTTTAAGTGTTTCTAAAACATGAAATATTTGGTAAAGCTTTTTGACCAATAATACAACACTTTTGGAAGGTAATATTTTTTATACTAAAAGCAACACTTATAAAGTGTACTCTAAAAATTTCTATTAAATTTTTCCTGAAAATTTACCTTCCCCAAAATTATGAAAAATCTAAAGAGATACCTATTGAAATATCTCGCCCAATTCAAAATTTCCCACCACTGAAATATTTCACCCTTTCAGAAATTCCCTCGGCTGCTTCACTGATTTTTCACAACCACTATGGCCCAAATTCCTCTAACTGATTGTATCGCCTCCAAATATACGTATTATTTAGGGATCATTTTTCCCTAGTTTCAAATAATTCCCCCGACTAAAGAACTTGCTCCGCTCCATCTCTTTCTCCGGTGAACTCGTTCGATGAAATCGACTTGTAACTTGTAGGTTTGTTTCCTTGCACTCGTTGTTTCTGTCAAAAATGAAACTAGCATGGGAGACCAACCTCCATTGTTGGTCGACCTAGAGCTTCCATAGAGAGAAAAAGCTGAAGATTCTAGAAAGGGAGACATTGGGGAGTTTTCTCTATGTATTGCAAATGCGAAAAGATAGTACATATATACACGTATGTGACACAATCACAGCTAATGATTATACTACCCTTCTGTAGCTAACTAACTAACTACTACTAATTAACTAATAAATATAATGCACTGACACATTACAAAAATACAATAATCTCTTCCCCCCCCCCCCCCCCCCCCCCCAAGTTGGAGGTGAGGAGTTCACTGCCAACTTGTGCAGAAGGTTTGAATGTTTGATTCATGTGAGAGCCTTTGTTAGAATATCAGCTAATTGATCATGAGTGGAAATGATATGAAGCGTAATCAGACCATATCTCGCACAAAATGACAATCAACCTCTATGTGTTTTGTCTTTTCATGGAACACTAGATTCTTAGCAATGTGTACTGGTGCTTGGCTATGACAAAATACTTGAATGGGATTAATACATGGGACTGCGAGTTATTCTAATAACCTTTGCACCCTTACCAATTCTCCAACCATCTTTCTCAGTGATCTATACTCTGCCTCTACAGAAGATAATGAGACAGTAGTTTGCTTCTTCGACTTCCAACTGATGGGGTTACCTCCAAAGAGCACTAGATACCCACTTACAAATCTCCTTGAGTCAGCGCATGCTGCCCAATCCGAATCACAGTAAGTTGTGATCTAATAAAAAGGATCATTGGACAAAAATGCCTAGAGTAGGGTCTTTCTTCAGATACTTAAGTACATGTATAGCAGCCTTCAAGTGAGGCTCTCTTTGTGCCTGCATGAATTGACTTAGGTGTTGTACACCGTATGCAATATCTAGCGTTGTGTTTGTGAGAAAGTTGATCTTTCCAACTAGATTTCTATAGTAGGATGGATCAGACATCAAAGGACCCTCTTCAGCTTTTAGTTTGGTTATTGAATCCAGTGGGGATGAAATAGCAGAATATTCATCACTCCGTCATATTTGTATAGCATCTCTTACCCCAAAAAGTAATTTAATTTTCCCAAGTCATTTTTTTAACTGATTGTGTAAGTAAGTCTTCAGTGCCTTAATTTCCTCGAGATTGGTTCCAGTAAGGATCACACCATCAATATATACAACTACAAAAACTGATGCTCACCCTTATTTTTGTAGAACAAGGAGTAATTATTGGTTGAATGCCTAAAACCTCAAGAATAGAGGGACGCTGCTAGCTTGCCATACTATTGTATACTAGCTTGCTTAAGACCATATAAGGACTTTCTTAATTTGTACACAAGTTGTATGCCCTCTACCTTCAGACCCTGTGGGATCTCCATGTAAACCTCCACATGTAGGTCTCCATGCAGAAATGCATTATTGACATCCAGTTGATAGAGGTCCCGTCATTTCTTTACTGCAGTGCTAATCAGGGCTTTAACAGTGGTCACCTTCACCACTGGGGAGAAATTTTCTGCGTAGTCTATCCCAGCTTCTTGTGTGTATCCCTTTACCACAAGTCTTGCTTTGTATCTTTCCACACTGCCATCTACTTTGTGTTTTATCTTTTACGCCCACGTGCATCCTATGTCCTTCTTTCCTGCAGGCAACTTAACTGGATCCCCAAGTATGGTTAGCATATAAGGCTTTAAATTCTTGTTTCATTGCTACCTTCCTTCAGGATTCAAAGATGCCTCCTCATAAGAGTATGATTCACAATCATATGAGATGTTCATTACTAATTCCTGACTATCATGGCTCAATGTGTTGAAAGGCACATAATAGTTATTTGAGAAAAGGCAATTAATTAATTATGAGGTGGTTGGTGTTCAAGATTTGTGTGGTTGTTTGAGTGACTATTTGTTTTGTGACTATTTGTTTGTAAATTTGGTAGTGCATAGATATAGTCTTTGAGGTGTGAAGGTATGCTAAGGGTCCTGCTTGATCTTTTGTGGTAATTGGTTGCTTGATCAACAATAGGTTCCATGTCATGTGGCGTTTGGTTGGATGGTGTTATGTGTAATTCTGGGTGTACTTCAGGTAAGGTACTTGGTTCTGGATTTTGATTTACATGTGCAATGTGATTTGGTATATCTGTAGAGTGTGACAGATAATTAATGTCCGGTGTATCAGATATAGGACTTCCAGTGACAGAAGGTGGTGCATCCCTATCATAGTTTTAATGACTATCAAATGAATATACTGTGGAATAGGGACAAGAGGAATTGCGATTTATTATGTGTAGCACAGAAGGAAAGGAGGAGTTTCAGGAGAAATGGCAAAAGGAAAAATGTTTTCATGAAATATAACATCTCTTGACACATGTACCTTCTTTGTGGCTAAATTGCGAACTTTATATCCGTTGGTCCCAAAGGGGTACCCTACAAATACATGAGGACTAGCTCTAGGTTTAAATTTATCTTTGTGAGTTTTGAGTCTAGTGACATAACACATGCAACCAAAGCTTCTAAGGTGTGAATAGGTTGGTTTTCCATTATAAAAGAGTTCAAATGGGCATTTGTTGTTGAGAATTGAAGACGACAATCTATTTATCAAATATGTAGTAGTTAGAATACATTCTCCCCAATATTTCATTGGTAATTTGGATTGATAAAGTAAGGCTCCGGCTGCTTCTAATAAGTACTTGTGTTTTCTTTCAACCATACAATTTTGTTGTGGTATATATGGGCAAGTTTTTTTATGGATTATACCCTTTTCTTGAAAATATAACATGGCTTCATTGTTCACAAACTCCAGCCCATTGTATGACCTAACAGTCTTGACTAATGTATTGAATTGGTTTTCAATCATGGAAACAAGAGCTTTGATGTCTTGGGGAGTGTTGTTTTTGCTAATCAAGAGATGAGTCCAGGTTGATATACTAAAATCATCTACTATTTTAAGGAAGTATTTATAATTGTCATGTGTTCTTATGTGATAGGGGCCCCATAGATCTATGTGCAAGAGTTCAAATATTTTGGTGGTAGATGAAGTTCTTTAGCTGAAGGGTAATCTTGTATGCGTTGCCATGGACACACATGGCCAGTGAATGGTTGTTTGTGGGAAAACTCAAAAGGTATAGTAGAAATAGTTCTCATTTTCACAAAAGGTACATGGTCTAGTCTGTTATGCCATAAATGTTCATTATTATCTTTATGAGATGATAAGGATAACATAAGAGAAATATCATTAGAGGAAGAGTCGGTTTTATTGCTTGAGTGAAGAGTATTTACATAGACATTGTTATGTGACCGAGATGAGTTATTTACACTTGACAAGGATTTCATAGGTGAATTGTGATTCTTTCCAGTATATACAACATCAGTCAGTGCAGGAAAATAAGTATGAGAACAAAGGTTCACAGAAACAGAAAAAGAACTAGAATCTGAACATTCATGACACACAGGGCAAAGGAAGTACAATCCACTTCTTGCCTTACCAATCTCTAGAGGCCTTTTCATTGAAGGGGCCTGCATCATACAAAGGTATTTGCTTAAATTAACTATGCAATCGAGGCAATCAACAAAGGAATGAATAGAGATGAGATTGTATTTGAAAGTAGGCACATAGAGAACTCTAATTAAGGTTAACATAGGACCAAGGAATGCATCTCCAGTTTCTGTCACTTTCTCTCTATATCATTTTGGTAGGGTGGCCACGAAAGGATAGGGAAATGTTTTAATATTTTTCTAAAAGGACTTTATGTATGTCATGTGATTTGAGGCTCTGCTATCTAATATCCATAAGTCAACAATTGATTTATAACATCTACACACAGTTATTTTAGCAATCTCTTTATCAGTGGAACAAGCTAGAATACCTGCGAAGTTTACAGCTCCACAAGTCATGTTGTTGTCGAGGCCCTCTGCTGTGTTATCCTAGAAAATTTCTCCAGCAGGCTAAGTAATTGCCTGTACTACTCCTTTGTCAAGTTCTGAAGTCCCTGGCTTTGATTTCCTTCTTCCATTTCCTCTGAACCTATATGAATATTCGCAGCAGATGTGATATTTCTCCCCTTTGTGAATTTGAAGTCTTGCGGAAAGCCATGAATTCTATAGCAATTGTCCTTAGTGTGTCTTGGCCTTTTGCAATAGCCACAGAACATCTGAGACCTAGCAGGTGGATAGCTTGATTTGTTAGAATTGTATGAGTTTTCCCCAGCATTGCCTCCCCTATGATTGTTTTTTGTTCTGAACTTAGCACTGCTAGGTCCATTTTCACTTAATGAGGTTGATTCCATGACTAATTTGTTGTTCATCCTAACCTCTTTCTGTTTTTCTTCCTGGATCAGGATAGAGAAAGCCCGAGCTATGTTGGGCAATAGATTCATCATCAATATACTACCTGTCACAATTGTATAAACCTCATCCAGGTCCATCAGGAACTGAATCAGTCTACGTCTGCTCAGCCTTATGCATATTCGCCTTTGCACCACAAGTGCATTGGCAATTGCATTTTGCATGTGCATTCAAGGTGTTCAATTCTTCCCAAAGTCATTCCATTTATGTGTAGTAGCCCGTGTTATCAAAACCCCTTGACTAAAGTCATTAATTTCTTTCTGCAGTTGATACAACTTAGCTCCATTAGTCTGATCATACAATATCCTTCAGTTCCTTCCACAACTCCTTAGCATCATTGACATATTGTAAGTTGTCAGCTATATCCTTCGAGAGTGAGTTCAAAATCCATGATGTGACCATATCATCACAATGGGCCCATTAGCCGTAGGTCGCTTCATCAATGTTAGGTTTCTAACACTTTCCATTGACGAATCTGACTTTGTTCTTTGCTGATAAAGCCCTAAGGACCCCTCTTCTCTAGGATCTATACCCGGTTCTATAAAAAACAACAGGAACTAATGTTGTTCCAGCACTCGCCGAATGATGCATGTATAGTGGACTAGTCGGATCCATGTTACCAGCTGTGTTTTGAGTATCCTTGTCTCCGGCCATTGAATGAAGTGAATTAACAGAAGATTGGAGCAATTGATTACTAAAATTTTGAAAAAATGTTGTGAGAATTCTCATAAATCATTTCGTCAAGCGTGGGCTTATGTTTTTCCGATTTGAACAGGTTTTTGAGAATAGAGAAGAGAAGAAAATGAGCGACTAGAGTTGTGCTCTGATACCATGTCAAAAATGAAGCTAGCATGGGAGACCAGCCTCTATTGTTGGTCGACCTCGAGCTTCCATAGAGAGAAGAAGGAGAAGATTCTAGAAAGGGATAAATTGGGGAATTTTCTCTATGTATTGCAAATGCTGAAAGACAGTACATATGTACACGTATGTGAAATAATCACAGCTAAGGACTATACTACCCTTCTATAACTAACTAACTTGTTTTTAACTACTACTAACTAACTGATAAATACAATACACTGACATACTCCAAAAATACAATAATCTCAATAATTTCTATTAAGAACATAATATTTAAATACGGCGGCACTTTCTAATCACTTATTTTGTTCGTTGGTTTTGTTGCTTTTGTCTAGAATGCAATTTTGGTTAACACGTTCAGTGCTAGTCAACGCGACTTCCTCTTCCATCACGTTTTTTTCCAGTAAGGTGTTGGTTGGTATCTCATATTGCATTTTATTTCTTCTTTTTTGTGATATCGGTTAGTCATAACTAGTCATATCTATTGTAATTTTGGTTATTATTGTGAGTTTGTTGCTTCGGATAATATTGTTACTCTTTTGCCAAACATTTTGTGATTTGTTTATGTTGATCTATCATTTAATATTTTGTCTGCATTAAGTCTCAAATACGGTTCATAGGATTGCGAAGGTGAAAAAGAAGGCATTAGTTGCTCGGCGATTCTAAGAGGTACAAGGTACTTGAACTTATTTCTGTTCTGTAAATGCTTAGAAATTTTGGTAAAGCAGAAACTCTGCCTATATAAGTATGTATTGTCCACTTTGAAATTCCTATATTACTTGCATTCATAAGTCTCAGAGTTGCATTTGTTTTATTCACATCTTGCATTGTATACTTCTACGAATAGAATGAATGAACAAGATATTGATGTATTAGTTGATCATATTTACTTTGAAGAAGTGCATGATATTGGTGTAAAATTTACTTTAGAAGTTTTATTTTAGGTAATATGACAAGTCATTGGGCTAAATTTAAGGGGGGTACACTAGTTGCAATTGATGTCTCTCTTGTATCCTAATATTTCCTGCTGTTGTTTCCTCATTTGGTGCTTGTTATTCGGCAACATGCTTATTGTCAAGAAATCCATTTTTATTGCTACGTAATAATCTTGCAATGAGAAATTTTTTCTTTTCTTTTAAGACAATGTATGTGAGCACAGATTATTTTTGGTTTCGATTGGAGCTATTTCCTTTTTTTATTTTGCTTGAAATGAATCAAACTTCAATTCCATGGCTGTCCTTACTGTCTTTAAGAATAGTTAGCAACTTCCTTTCTTGAACAAATAGATTATTTAACTTTTTTTTGTATTCATTACACCTGGTGAGTAGTATTCCCCAATCTGGTGAGTAGTATTCCCCAATCTGAGAAGTTAGTTATTGGAGGGGACTTTAATGGTCATATTGGGGCTGATGCTGGTGGCTATGATGAGGTGCACGGTGGCTTCGGCTTTGGGGTTAGGAACGGAGGAGGCACTTCGCTGCTTGATTTCGCCAGGGCTTCCGAGCTTCTGATTGCGAACTCGACATTTCAGAAGAGGGAGGAGCATTTGGTCACCTTCAAGAGTTCGGCGGCAAGGACTCAGATTGATTACATTCTCATCAGAAGGAGCGATAGGGGTATGTGCAAGGACTGTAAGGTTATTCCGGGAGAGTCTCTTTCAACTCTTCATAGACTCCTAGTGATGGATGTCGGTCTCTGGGTGAAGAGGAAGAGGAGGGGCGCTCGGGGACAACTGCGGATTAGATGGGATGCTTTGACTAAGGAGAAAGCACAGGAGTTGGAAAGGATGTTAGTTGAGGACGGAGCTTGGAGAAGTTCTGGGGAAGCGGACGATATGTGGACAGTGAAGGCGAACTTGGTTAGGGGGGTAGCACGGGACGTGCTCGGGGTAGCCAAGGGTTATTCAGGAAGACATCAGGGTGATTGGTGGTGGAACGATGTAGTCAAAGGAAAAGTGGAGGTGAAGAAGGCGGCGTTCGCTAGGTTGGCAGGGAGCACAAGCGAGGAAGAACGGAGTGTGAACAGGGTGATCTACAAGGTGGCGAGGAAAGAAGCAAAGATGGCAGTCACGGAAGCTAAAAATGCGGCGTTCGGTCGCATGTACGAGGAACTAGGGGAGAGAGGCGGGGATAAGAAGTTATTCCGGTTAGCTAAAGCAAGGGAAAGGAAGGCACGTGATCTAGACCAAGTTAGGTGTATCAAGGGCGAGGATGGTAGAGTTCTGATGGGGGAATCTCAAATCAAACAGAGGTGGCAGGCGTACTTTCGTGACTTACTTAACGAGGAGGGGGATCGTAAATAGAGCTAGGGGAGCTGGGGCATTCAGAGCAACATAAAGACCTTGGATACTGCAGGCGCATTAGGGTGGAGGAGGTCATGGGGGCTTTGCATAGGATGAGTAGGGGTCGAGCGACCGGGCCTGACGAGATCCCCGTGGAGTTCTGGAAGTGCATGGGTAAGTCAGGAGGGGAGTGGCTCTCTAGGTTGTTCAATGCGATCTTCAGGACCAAAAAGATGCCAGATGAGTGGAGGTGGAGTACAGTGGTGCCCTTGTACAAGAACAAAGGGGACATTGAGTGCTGCAACAACTATAGGGGTATCAAATTAATAAGTCACATGATGAAGGTTTGGGAGAGGGTGATTGAGGCGCGGGTGAGGGAGGTGACAACTATATTTGGGAACCAGTTCGGTTTTATGCCGGGCCGGTCCACTACAGAGGCTATCCACCTTGTCAGGCAGCTGGCGGAGCAATTCAGGGATAAGAAGAAGGACCTACACATGGTGCTTATCGACTTGGAGAAGGCGTATGACAAGGTCCCAAGGGAGGTGCTATGGAGGTACTTGGAGGCGAAGAGCGTGCCGGAAGCCTATATCAGAGTAATCAAGGACATGTACAATAGTTAGGACGGTGGGTGGCGAATCAGACCATTTTCCAGTGGTTATGGGGCTCCATCAAGGATCGGCGTTGAGCCCCCTCTTGTTTACCTTAGTGATAGATGCTCTAACCCGACATATTCAAGGAAATGTGCCTTGGTGGATGCTATTTGCTGATGACATAGTATTGATAGATGAGACGAGGGTCGGTGTTATTGAAAGGTTAGAGGTATGGAGACAGACTCTCGAGTCTAAAGGTTTCAAAATAAGCAGATCTAAGATAGAGTACCTTGAGTACAAGTTTAGCGCCGAGCCGAGCGAAGTAGGCAGGGACGTGATGATTGGTTCCCATGCCATCGCCAAGAGGGACAGTGTCCGATACCTTGGGTTTGTGATTCAGTGGGACAGAGAGATTGACGGGGACGTCACTCATCGTATAGGAGCGGGGTGGTCAAAGTGAAGGCTTGCATCAGTAGTCCTGTGTGACAAGAAAGTTACACACAAACTCAAGGAGAAATTCTATAGAGTCGTGGTTAGACCTGCGATGTTGTATGGGGCGGAGTGCTGGCCCGTGAAGAACTCTCATGTTCAGAGAATGAAGGTTGCGGAGATGAGGATGCTTAGGTGGATGTGCGGTCACACCAGGCTAGATAAGATTAAGAATGAAGTTATTCGAGAGAAGGTGGGGGTGGCCCCGGTGGATGAGAAGATGCGAGAAGCGAGGTTGAAGTGGTTCGGGCATGTGCGGAGGAGAAGTCCCGATGCCCCGGTGAGGAGCTGCGAGCGGCTGGAGGTTGTTGGCGGTCGGCGAGGCAGAGGGAGGCCTAAGAAGTATTGGGGAGAGGTGATTAGGCAGGACATGACTAGAATGCAGGTTTCCGAGGACATGACCCTTGATAGGAAAGTCTGGAGGTCTAGAATCAGGGTTGTAGGATATGGGCTCCTAGAGTTTTTCGTACGCCTCGTCCGGGGTTGGGTGTGGGTCAGCAGGGTTACCCATAGATGATTTGTGTTTTAGCTTATGTCCCCCCTATGGCTGTTTGTTATGGTAGTTACTGCATGATATTATTGCATGCGATTGTATTTATGTTTCGTATGTTTAGATAATTATTTACGCTATTTACGCTATTTCTGCTGGAGTTACTAATGCTCTATTGTTTGTGTTTTTGTCTTTGTTTTTGTTTTAATGCTGTTTTTCCTTTTATCCTATGAGCGGGGGTCGATTGGAAACAGCCTCTCTGCCCTTTCAGGTAAGGGTAAGGCTTGTCTACATATTACCCTCCCTAGACTTCACCTGGTGAGAGTATACTGGGTAGTTGTTGTTGTTGTTTGAATTCATTACACCTATGTAATGACTGTAAGCTTGTTTTGGTGTGATATGAATAATGTTAGACTTCCTTGTGCCTTCTTATCTCTCTTGATTTTCCATATTCGAGGCTTTGACATAAAATGAAGAAGCAAGATTCTAGTGTTTTCATGACCTTTGCAAGGTAATGACATTATTCTTTTTCTATTTTCTTTCTATGGCGTGTTTATTTTCTTGTCTAGTCTTTTAGCGATAGCACTTTTCTTATTCCTTGAAGTTTTAATATTTGCTGTATTTTATGACCAGACAAAATAAAATAAGTTTCAGTTATGAAGCATAATAAAACAAGCTTTAGCGAGCAATCAATAAGTTTCTTGCCTTCCTATCTGTTCTTTACCACGCACCTCAAGTTTAGTCCAACTATTATCCTTCAAATTGTAAGAAGCCAAACAATAATTTTTTAAATCTGATGTCAAAATAATGTCTTCATCTTCTATAATTTTAACCATATGGGGAGTTAATGAAAGACAAATCATCACGAGAACCAAGTTAGTCAAATGTTGCTTTTGGTGCGTGACTCAGCAACTCTATAGTCTTTCATCCCCCATATTTCAATATGATATATTTGGATTGTCAACTATTCAGAGAAATTTTCGCAGGAGGAACTGATCATCTTTATTTATTGCATGAACTCTTCTTCTAATGTTGACGTAAGTCGTGCACGAGCTATGAGAAGCCAACATTTTCCATATTCCTCTGGATCGACTTATGATTTGATTCTTGAAAAGGTACTATATGGTTGTTTATACCTACTAAATCAGGACTCAAATGTAGCTTTGATCTTCTCTTTTTGCTATCTTGGCCATTTGAACATGATTCTAAATGAAGAAAAATATTTGTTGTACCTTCTACACTTCAATATATAAAAATATTTATTGTACCTTCAGAATTCAAATATTTGTGAATTTTCTTTTTTACTTCTATACTTTTGATATGTGAAATGATTGAATTGAAATATAAGAATTTCTCCATTATCCATCGTTCCATTTATTTTGAAGAATCGTTTGTTAAGTACTAAAATAAATTTATCCACCAAGAGTGCTAATTTCTTTAAGATTGCTAGGTGAAAGTTCTTATTGTTCTGAAGTAACAATAACATTCTTGAGAAAATAGACTAGACCCCAGTCATTATTGCATTTTTGAAGTATAAGATTTAGTAAGTTTAGGTTTTAATCTTTGTGAGCATACTCTCATAAAGTGCTGCAGAAGTGACTTTGTTATGCTTTTTCCTATCAATTTTTTTTCTTTCAAGTTACAATATCTGGAGGTGTCCTATTTGTCTTTGTTGTAAATAATGTACCAGATAGCTTGTTGAAACACATCACGCTAGAAAACATCCTGCTACAAATAACAGAGACTCAAGAGATATGGTTTCAATAAGAAGAACTTTTATTTGATATAATCTCATGAGGACATGAGAGTGTTACCTAACTAGTGAGCTCATATATGCATCAACAGTTTATTCTGCATGAATTAGGACACTCTTTCACTCTTCGATATCATTTAACCTTATCAAAACAGATTTTCACCCTTAAATGTATACCCTTATAATTAATGCTTTCATGTTTTTGAACCTCTCCAACTTTATAGTACTCATATGATATTATATATCTAGATTTGACATAGAGATATAACTTTTTCATATTAATAGCAGACTATAACAAATAGTGTTTGTCCGAATGCAGGTATGGAAAGATAAAGCTAGTGAAAAGAACAAAGAGAACACAAATGGGGACCTTAAGGCCTACAAGACCATCAAAGTGTTTTATTGGTTTGAAGAAGGAAAGCTCACGTGTTGGTTAGATTAATGGGGAGGTCAATCTTATAGAAAAATGGATCAGTCACAAAATTAGGAGATGATGTGAAGGGTTTTAAACACATAATGTATCAAAAACTAAATATGCAGCTAAGGAGATAGTGAATGGTGATTCCAATAGATGTTATCTTCAACTATTTAATGTGTTTAAAGTATTATCATGATACATACGTTCAGCTTTTTCAAGTTCATTGCTAGGGTGCACCTCTAAGCAATTTCCTTTATTAATTAATGTAGTAGTGCAATACAACAACAACTACTCAGTAATGTCCCACAAAGTGGGGTCTGGGGAGGGTAATATGTAGACAAGCCTTACCCCTACCCGAAAGGGTAGAGAGGCTGTTTCCAATCGACCATCGCCTCAATGAAGGAGAGGAAAAACAAAAACAAAAACAAAAGAGCATTAAAGTAGTGCAATACATTTTTTTTTTCATGAAGTTAATAGCAAGCATTTAAAGTTTTTTAGCTATTTGTTAGTTATGTAGTGCTTGAGATCCTCTTTAGCATTGAAAATATATGATAATTTTATATATGTTTGATAATAAATATGATTGATAAATATATTTTTAAAAATATAATTTTATAAGAAAGGTAACATTTTACAAAGGTTGTTGCAGGAGTCACGCATTTGTTGCCTATAAATTATCAAGGCCACATTTTTGAAAGTGTTATTTAGCACTTGAAAAGTGACAAGCGTGGCCTTTGTATCTTATAGGCCATACTTTTGAAGCGTGGCTTCGAAAGCAACACTTGAAAAGCATAGTCTTAGGTAAAATGTTACGTTAGTTTCGGCCACCCCTCAAAAACATGGCCTTAAGTTGAAAAATGTGACCTTTGATCACTACACTTATTGATAGCTTAAGCCATATTTTTCGGGGATAGCTAAAGGCCCAAAATATTATAGTGAGCATTAACCCCCTTAGTATTAAATAACTTTAAGTGCAATTTTAATTAGTTTAACCAAAAAGTTTAACATTTTTTGGGTAAAACAACTTTTATGCTGACAATGTATATCTTATGCTACTCATTAAGTAATATGTCAAATTGTCATGTTGATCCAATGTCGATCAAATGTAACTGAATATATGGAGAAATTACTATTGAGCAGAGACCACTCCAGATGAATTCCCCACGTGAGGATAGTTATTTACATATCGGACATGATTTTAGTTTTCAATGTGGTCTCAATTCCTACATAATTATGCTCGCGGCTTTTTCAGTCGACATTAACTATGATTCCTCGTTTCCTTTGTTCCTTTTTCAGATCCTCTCCAGCTCCAAGCTTTGAATAGATAAACTAGTAATGTACCAAAAAATAGAAACTTGTGAGATAGACACCTTTGTGTTTTTGCATTTCATTCAACAAATATACCAATGGTGTTTACAATACAAATGTACAGAAACTACTACCTTGTAAAATTGAAGCAAATCCCCGTTACAGGGCCCATATTTGACTAAAATAAATGGGCATAGGATCTTACAAATACTATTTTTTCCTATCTTTTGCATACCTAATGAAAAATCTAGTCTTGCGCCTACTGCATAATTACACTAAATTGATAGAGGCCTTGGTACTAACCATCATAATATATCTTCTTTTCAAATATCGTAGAGAGAAATTGAAATTTATAAGCTAAGAACATTCGCACCAGCAAAATCAGAAGAGCCGCCGCTGAAATCCATAATTGTCAACCAACGCTGAATCTCGTTATCACCCATTAACTGATCCCAGAAATCATTGTCTAATTTGCTCATTTCCATTTTCACATCAGCATTTCCTTGCTCAAACTGTGACTCTGGCTGTTGGTTCTGTGGGAAAGAAGATGGAGTACTCTGTTCTTGAATTAATGTGTAATCAGAAAATGAGAAATTAAGCTTAGCTCTTGGACCCCTAAACTCAATGGCTGCTCTATCATAAGCTCTAGCAGCTTCTTCTGCAGTAACGAATGTTCCAAGCCATACTCTAGCAGCTTTCCTCGGATCTCTAATCTCAGCAGCCCATTTTCCCCATGGCCTCTGTCTCACTCCTCTGTAATTATTTTTCTTCTTCTTCTTGACAACACTAATCTTCTTCGTCTTCTTGTTGTTGTTGTTATTGTTATCCGTAGTAGTTGTGGTTCCGAAGTAGTCACAGCCTAAACATCCTTTGATCCCGCAGAAATTGCAAGGCTCTGGTTCATCAATAAAGCGTAAGAGAGGAGGTTCAAAACTAGACATGCTCGTAGACGGCGAAGATGAAAACGAGGGCGTGGAGATAACATTTTGAATACATCCAAAGGAATTGAGCTCTGAATTTGAATGAATTGGGGTGGTGTTTCCTGTTATGACATTCTTTAAGGCTTCAACCATGACTGAAAACTCTTGCTCGGCGGTGAGGCGTGGCGGAGGAAGGTGGTGGCGATGGTTGTCGTAAGTTGATTCTTGTTTAAGTCTAATATTGGTCGACGACTGCATGACTAAAATTGGAAGTTATTCGACTTTGATTTTCAGGTGGTTTTTCGAGATTTGAATCACTAGTAGAGTCAAAGGTATAGAGTCATTTATATAAAGGCAGGGAACTGGAAAGGGGAAGGTCTACGTGAAATGCCAGCTCATATATATATATAACACATAATGTATGCGGGATTGAATTGGTATTGTCACGTGGGATAATTTGGTGATGTGGCAAGGGTAAGCGGTCAAGTCCCAGGTGATCAATGTTGATGACGTGGATGTTCATACGGTGCTTCCAGTTTCGTGGATGTTGACCTGACCGCCAACAAGCTCAAGAGACGAAGGTGAGATAAAAGGATGACGTCATCCATTACTATTACAAAAAGAGATACTTTTATGTGTCCAAACATAACTTACTCCCTAAAAGTTACTTCTCTTAGTTCTAGCAAGCAAGATAACAAAACAACAAGAACAACCCCCTATAATTTCACTTAGGGATTTGGGGAGGATAGTGTGTACGCAGATCTTACCCCTATTCTTAGGTAAAGAGGTTGTTTCCAAATGGACCCCCGATATCCTTTCCTCCAAAAACTTCCCACTTTACTCTTGGAAAGACTCGAACTTATAACCTCTCGGTTGGAAGTGAGGTTGCTTTACCATCAAAGCAACCCCTTTTGTCTAAGCAAGATAACAAACCATAACTAAATTTGACTGCTTCTTTATTTCCTTTCTATTTTCCATTACTTTTTTTCGATTGAGTTAAACTTCTATTAGCTTATTTACTTCCTTAGATCTTCTTGTATTATTAATTTTTTTATTTTGTTTAAAAAATAATTTCTTTTAACATTTGAAAAAATTGATTCTCTACTTTTAAAATTTTTTCTTAATAACATTTTTTAGGCACACGCATATTAAGGCATAGTTAAGGCTATGCGTGTTAATTTTTTTCCTTACATTACTTGCCAAATGAATTAAGTTCACATAAAATATACGTAGAAAATAATATGTGTTACATATAATCAGTTACTTAAGTTTTAAAACATAAACAAATTATTACTTCATTCGTTTTCATGTAAACTCATTTGACTAGGCATCGAGTTTAAGAAAAGAGAAAAGATTTTTAAGCTTGTGGTATAAAATGATGCATATATATTTTATGTGAATATAAATAATTGAATAAAGGTAAATTATTTGAAAATAAGGAAATGGACCATTCTTTTTGGTACAGACTAAAAAGAAAATATGTTCACATATATTAAAGCGGAAGAAGTATAAAATATTAAACTGTTGATGAAATAAAAGTAATTTATACAATTATACCTAATTAAGTTAAACCCTTTTGGAAAAATTCACCGCTGAGTAGTTGGAAGAGCAAATTAGTAAAAGGAAGTTATGTATGTAGATGATCTTAAGTGATATAGACTTTAGAGTAGAATTATAACCATTGAATTGCTATTGTAGATTTATATCCTAATTAATTATTTGATTAGTTATTCCTATTTGTTTCAATTTTTTTTTCAGTTTTCTTTCTCTTTATAACATTTCTTAGGCATAAGAATAAACATTCTAGTCTTTCCAACTTGAATTTCTACAATCTACTTTTATTTTGATAATCTTTTTAATGTTTCAATATTTAAATTGTTTATAAGGTATTTTTTAATTTCTTAATGTAGTTTAATTGTGGTCAACTTGACATCCACTAATTGCAAGAGGACATTCATTATACATGTTAATAAAATTATAAAGTCTCCTCAAAATAATTAATTCGAAAGTAATACTTGAAGAAACCAAAATACTACAAAATACGTTTTAAGTTACGTTACATAATATTCGGCATCTAAAATCAATTCGTCGGAAAGAGATCCGATAGCTTGGCCAAGTCGAGAGGGACTTGAGGAGGACCCAGAAGAAAATCCACAGAAAATCATATACCAGCGACACACATTGATGTTTCTCACAAGCAATGAGTTCCACCAGTATGCGAGATAGAAGAACTAACCTTCACAGCAACTGTTACGATCATATGTACCTTCAAATAGATTAGTATGTTGAGATGGAGAATAATGCAAAGGTGTCACGACCCCAATCCAATCACAGGGGTCTTAATGACAACTAGTTCCTAAAACTAAATAAGTCCGTAAGGTAATGATATCAACCAAAATATAACAACATCAAACTTTGCATACAAGTTCCAAATAAAAAAAACGGGTTTATTTCCAGTCCCGAAACTAAATTTCGAACCCGATAATCACAAAGTCTACCCGTGGTCAAATTTAAGAAATTTAAACACTTTGAAATTGCCAACTTTCGGCAAAAAAGCTCATTCATTCTAGGAACCTTCAAATTCAATTTTAGGCATATGCCTAAGTCAAAAATCACCATGCGAATCTATTGGGGCCATTAAAACATCGTTTTGGGGTATTTCTTAATGTTTGGCTGTAAATGTATATTTGTAGTGCATTGCTTACCTAACATTTTAGTGTTTTAATGATTAAGTGGCGATGTTTGAGCTTAATTGTGTCATTTCTATAGGATCGTTGGAGGATGAAAACACGTGAAAGTTGAACACGATGATGTCAAAGATACACAAAAAGAGCACAAAAAGGCAAAATATTGCATGAGGCCCAGAACCAAGCGACGCCTGGTCCCAGGTGAGATGCATCGCACGATACAACAAGCTTAGCGAACTCCAAGGTGCGCTCTACACCAGGCATCGCGACCATTGAGGCCTGGTCATTTCCCAGTCCATGCATTAAATATTTTCCACTTGGATTTGGACTTGGGGACTTTGACCCTAACCCATAATACCCCCTAAACATGATTTTTTGGGGGTTGATTAATTTTGGAGGCGGCAAAAGTGTTTACCTTGAAAATGGTAGTAACAATTAGATTTGATTTTGCGGTTCTGAAAATATGTGATCTGTTTTTATGCTAGTTATCAGGCAGTAGATTCTAAGTAAAAGATTAGAAAATAAGATAAGAGCTTGTAGATAGTGTAATAATCAAATCAAATGGCCGGAAATCGGGGCCTCGGGTTGGCGTATACGTGGCCTCGAGATCGAGTTGGATGCCCGACTAAGGAAAGTCGATGGAGGATTAACAGTTATGATAAATTAGATGGCAGCTCTTTATGACCAATAATGAAAAATAAATGAGGAACAATTAATGAAATCTAATAAATATAAGTGAGACAATGAATGTAAGCGATAGAATTAGATAGAGAGTATGCTTGAGTTAAAGAGCAAAATTCTTGTATTGACTGTAGTGTGTTGTATATTATTGCCCTACAAAAATGACATGGGTCCCCTTTATATATGAGGAAAAAATTTCAATATGACACATGCATAATAATTATATAAAGTAGTTGGTACAACCACTCAATTAGCCTGGTGTAGGCTGTCACTATCTATGGAGGCATTGTCATAAAAATACTCCTAGGGAGCTTCTCGCTTACTTGTGATAACAACTAGTTCGTTATGACCCAAAATCGGGCACGAAGAACCCTCGAAGACTTCGAACCTCGAGCTATTCTCCAGGATCTTCGAGGTGAAATTACGTAATGCCTCGCCGTTCATGAAATTGATCTTTTCGATTTTCGCCACATATAGATAGTCCTCGTGTTTTTCAAAGTAAAATAAAGAGACACGACCTCGATATCTTTCCTCTCCGGTGCTTGCATCGAAGCAAATAGTTGCGTTCTGCCAAGTGACTGATGTAACAGACAAGGCTTCTAAAGGCCGTGTCCACACAATCATCAAAGTCTTCCAATTAATTATAATGGTTGGTTGTACTTCGGTCTGCTCCAATCGCACATGTTAGGCTTCTATAAATACTTATTTCTTCGCCTATTTCTTTCTACTGTATCATCAGGCTCCCAACAAAGTTTTTCTTTCTTCTTGCCTTTCTTTCGTGTTCTTTCCTGAAGCACTATTTTTTTGTTTCTTCTTTGTAGCCTTTTGGTAAAAATGTCGAACACTTCCACCTCTATCCCTGGGGAAGATATGCCTTCCTCTTCCACGCTCCCCTCTAAGGGTAAAGCAACAATGTCTCCTAGTGCTGGAGCATGCATTCCAAAAGCCTTTGAGACGACCTCTGATTTTAAGGTCGAAAGACCTTCTTCGAAGCTGGGGTGATGTGAACCCGCGTCTCGATATATCAGTTTAATAATGGACATCAAAAGGGTGAAAATCTACTGCCGCTTGGGAGATTGTGTGTTAGTGGAGGTTCCTTCTCGGGGGGAGGATGTAACGATGTATAAGGCTGACACTTTATACTTATCCATTTATCCTTGGCCCGGTGGTGCCATCCATGCCTTTGATAGACCATGTGATCTTCAACTTCTACGAACGATATCAAGTGACCCTCGGCCAAATTCATTCGTCATTCTTGCGTATCATTTACATGACCAGGTATTACACGAATATGATTAAGGGGATGCCCTTCACTCTTGACCATTTGATCAGAATATATAGACCCCAAATTTTTTGTGGGGGCTTGATTAAGCTCTATTGCTGGGCCTCAAGGGCCCTCTTCGCTTGTGCCGATGAGGTTAGGAATGGGGGTTGGATGGCACATTTCATCCGAGTTAGAACTTCGGACTTGATCCTTTCAGTGAGGATGTCGTTTCCCGAAAGATGGAATATGAAGCGCAAGTAGACATACTTAATTAATTGCTCGTTTAATTCTTTCGAATGTATTTCCTTATGAACTGACTTCCCTCGCTAATACAGCTGCCACGACGTATCCTGATACGGTTAGGAATCTTTCAGGTTGGGTAGCTAAACTGGACTTGATTTGGCTATATATTGAGCGTGTGTGGCGCAATTTATACAAGGCTCGATGAGAAGCCAAGGATCATGGTGGGACTTTATTCTTTGATGTAGTTTCAATTTTACAAAAGTTACTGCTAATTGCACACTCATTCCTCATGCTTGTTTTTGTATTTGGGCATGTCTAGGGGAGGCCTTCTTGATGAGAGAAACTCTGCCTGGTGAAGTGGGTACCCCAAAACCCGACAAAGAGAGGAAAGAATGAGGGAGGTCGTCGATTATCCTCCAAAATCCAAGAAAACTAGAGTAGAAGATCCTAACGATGATTCAATAACCTTAATTCCAAAAGCATTAGGGAGCCCCTGAGCTGGAAGCGAAAAGAAAGATGATCTCTCTATAGCGCCCGAAGGGAGTGAGGATCTGACTGTTTCACATACTGTTTAGTTGGAGGCTTCCGCATAGCGGCTCGATTTCATTATCGCCATGCCTCGGGCTGAAGAGGCTTACGAGGGTGTATCAGGCACTATCGCCGAGCTGGTTGACGAAAAAATTTCCGTCGAGCCGAGGTGCGCTTGGTAGGCGATCTGGGGGAGATTAATTTTGAAGCTCTTCAAAAGCAAGGGACGACATTGACTGGTTCAATCGAGGTCATTGAAGTGAGTGATTCCCCTTCAGAATCGACTTTTCCTCCAAGGAATATATAAGACGCCCCCAATACAGAGTCTCTCAATGTGGGGATATCCATTGGTGATAAACATATGTTTGGAAAGCCTCCTGTTGCGCCTAAAGAAAAGCCTGAGCCTGACATTTTGTTTATTTTTAATAAGATCGACAGGCTATGTAAGAAGGTAATCTATTCGTAAATTCTACCTAGTCCCCTGACCTTTGCTTTATTAACCTTACTTATTTCATGGTTTCAGGCTAAGGTGCTCTATAATCAAACGTCTGCTAATTTTGAAACCGAGCTGGCTTGCTATGAGGGCGAACACAAGAAGCTTACCTCAGAAGCTGATGAGCTTAGAGCTCTCTCTACCTAGAGAGAAGAAGAACTCTGTGGCCTTCGGGATTTCTTGGAGGCGGCGTCCCGGGAAAAGGCTCGTCTTACTGAACATGTTACATAACTCTCGTTTGTTTTTTGTCTGCACGTCTAACTAACTTCAGCATTTTATCTTTAAGTCAATTTTTTCAGTTTAAGGAGAAAGATGTCTTTATGGGGAAGGAACTCCGAGCCAGGGACTCCAAATTTCTCAAACTTAAGCAGCATTTGAGTGAGGTAATCTCTGAGAGAGATGCTCTCGTTGGAAAGGCGGTTTTTATCAAGCATTGCCTCAAAGATGCGAGGGCTGAGAGCAGTAAGTATAAGGATCTCCATACTGAGTTGGTTACTACAATATTCGAGGTCAGGGCTGAGGCCGAAGCGCTCGTGACCTCGCATAAAGAGGATGCCACTACTGTGAATGCTCAAGCCCGGATGGTGTCCAAAGAGGCTGAGTTGTGCCTGACCCGAGCAGTAGAGCATGCCCAGTTAAAATCTTGAAGACAGACGCTCGAGGATATATACGTGGGCCATTGATTTAATCGCTGAGATTGAGAGGGTGAAGACCCTAGAAGGGGAAGCTTCGGCCCTGCTTCCTTCTAAAAATGAGTCGACCAGTGACTCGGGAGATGATGAGGATGGAGGCGAAGTCCCTAAAGGGGAAGAAGCCATTGGAAACCAGGAGGTCATGGCTGAAGCTATTAAAAGCGTACTTTTTGAGGGGGTCGTCGGGCCACAGTTCCCTAAGGGGTAGTAGACTAAGCTTTTCCTTTTTGATTCTTTGAATAGGCTTTACGAGAGCATTTTCCAATGTAGCTTTTGTAGTTTTTTGCATACGAGTATAAAAGAAAACCTTTTGGTGTCATATTTCATGCATTTTCTTCTTCTTATGCATGTCTTCCTTCGTTTTCAATTTATATGTCAGATGATGATTGGCCAGGTGAATTGGGCTTCGAGTAATGACCCTTAGGTATATAATTCGGCCCTGAAGTTTGTTAGGCTGGCCCATAGGCCTTTGCCCATTTGGTCGGCACGACCTTTTGACTTATGCTGGCGACAAAGGCTCGTACACATTTAGGTCAGTACGACATTTTAATTTAGGCCGTCAATAGTGGCTCTCATGTATGTTCCCTAAGGAATTTGTTAGTTAACTGTTTCGGGCTTAGTCTATGAGTCGGATTTTGACTCGAGCTTATTGGCCCTCAAGTTTTTGAATTTCAAGCTGGCCCTTAGGCTCTTATGTATTAGTTCGATGCGACCTCTCATATGAGCTGGCGGTAGTGGCCCTAACGTATGTGCCCTTAGGTGTTTTTTAGTTAACTATTTCATGCTCAGTCTCCGAGTCGAATTTCGACTCGAGCCTAATGGCCCTCAAGTTTTTGAATTTAAAGTTAGTCTTGAGGCTCTTATGCGTTAGGTCGTGCGACCTCTCATATGAGCTGGAGGTAGTAGCTCTTATGCACTCTGTCAGTACGACCCTTTTTATAGGCTGGCGGCAGTAGCTCATATACATTAGGTCAGTACGAACCTTTATATGGGCTGGCAATAGTGACTTTTACGTATTGGGTCGGTACGACCTCTAATATATTCTTTATTTTCCCTTGTTAAGGACTTTTTGAAATTGTGTTTGCCTAACGTTTTGGCGGTTTGATAAAAACCTTGATTGTGAGTCGTTATGTGGTAAAGAATGAGAGCCTCTAGAGGTTTTGCTCAGCGGCTAAGTGTTTTGAAGCCTATTGTTTTGAGCTGACATGATCGAAACTTTTTTGCCTATGTCAAGGGTAGCCTATTTAACCGATTCTTTTCAATGTACTTTCAAAGTAATGGAAGGCCTATGATTTTATAGTGATGGTCGGGTATCCCTGAGTCACCTTTATTTGGCCAGAGCCTTATGACTGTGGTCATTTTTAATTCCCAAATAAAGTAGTGTTGACATCTATACCGAGGGCATGCCTTTTTAGGGTTCTTGTAAGTTCGAGTATATAGCCTTAACTTTAAGGTCGGGATACTACCTTTTGTAAGGACTTATGTTTTTTTCCATGCCTTACTTGAGGTCTTACAGTTTTGATTACTTGGCACACTTATAGTTCATGCCTAGCTTGACGTCTTACAGATATTGTTACTTGGTACAAGTATAGTTCATGCATCGCTTGAGGTCTTACAAATTTTATTACTTGGTACAAGTATAGTTAATGCCTTTCTTTAGGCCTTAAAGATATTGTTGTTCCCTTATATAGGTCTAGGTTGCCCATATGGGGTCTTATGGCCTCGAATTTTTGATAAGTCGATGAGGTGGCGATTGGCGATAGTCCCCGAGACATTGAAGGCTTCTTGATTCCAGTCCTCGAGTGTTCAGGATACCAGTCCCCGAGACATTGAAGGTTTCTTGACGGCAGTCCCGGAGTGTTTGATATTCCAGTCCACGAGTGTTCGGGATATTTTGGACCCTGGATTCGTAAACTTGATATGGCCTCGTTGAGGGATTACGAGTTCTAAGCTTTCGAACCGGCTGTCATACGCTTTGAGTTTCTTACGCCAGTCCCCGAGTGTTGGGAACATTTTTGGCTTTGGATCCATTTTTATAAAAAATAGCAAACTTCTTTGGCACATGAAATGCTTTGACGGAGGGTAAAGTGTTCTTTGATTACTTGGTACAAGTATACATGTTGTCGCTGTCTGGGGCTTGGTTATTCTTGGTTATTCTATATAGGTGTTAATACCCAATTTTTTCCCTGTATATTTTTATATAAAAAATACCTTTCAAATAATATAAGTATGCATATATAAGCATATACAGGGGTCTTTCTAATTTTCATTAATTTTTAAAAGATTTTTAAACCAATTTTATTGCTCTGTTTTATCAAGAAAACCAGTAATTATTCCCAAAATTGTCATTCTTGCAATTCGCTCATTGGACTCTCATATTTATACTAAAATATGGCTAACATTATTTTTCATATTTTTATAAATTTATTTAGTATTTTTAAAGCTAAATCGCATATAATTGCAATGTTGATTGTTTTATAGTATAAAATTTACTCTAGTATTTTTAATTAAACATTTATATGTTATTAATTAGATTAGCACCTTTCATTTGTTTATAGAAAGTATTTTTCTATTTTTTTATAAAATAAGTAAGGAAAAGTAGTTATTTAAATGCTAGCCTATTTTATTTCGATTCTAGCCAGATTTGGCACTCTTAATTAAATTCAATTTAAATATCATTACGCAGTCCAAATCCTAAATTTACTCAACCCACAACCCGATTAAATAACCCGCCCGGCTCCCCGTCTAATCCAAGTCGTTGATCAAAATGATCAACGGCCACGACTCATCCTTTCCTTTTTTATTTGCTAACCCCCTACCCTAATTATTTATACCCAAACACCGCCTTTGAATCCTCCAGTCTCTCTAAACCTCTCGAAGGTTCTCAAACCCTAACCACCATCTCCGCCCGAAAAGCCACTGGAATCCATGGCTTCTAAGGCTATGAAGACCCTATACTCAGCTCCCATGGCTTCCACGTGCATGATTTCTGAAGATTCAAGGCTTGACGTTGAAGGTTTGAACCCAGAACTCTGTTGATCCAAGGTTCCATGGTTATTTCCGGCCTTTCTCTAGCGTACCATGGCTGCTCGAGCATGATTTTGATCTCTTCGACTTAGATCAGTGACCTTTCAAAGTCTTTCTCACTTCTAGGGTTCTTCTGAAACCTTAACCCTACGAGGTTTTCTCCGATTCGTTTAAAATCTCTATGTATCTATTCTTTCCCTAAGTCCTCAAATGATTTATATGGTTTTTCTTTCAAAACTCAAAACTATTTTCTTTTTCAATCTAGGGTTTTCTGAGAAAGTATTTAAGTGTTCTCTGACTCTCTTTGTCTTTCGTGTGTATTTACCTCTACTGTGTTCTTATATTTTTCTTCTGCCATGTCCTTGTATTCTTCTCCTAGTGTGTTTTCCTATACTATGTGCTTGTACGCTTATCTACTGTATGTTTCTTTTCTCATGTGTTCTAATGTTCCTCCTACTGTATTTGTCATTACTAAGTTCATAAGTTTCCTTATTAAGCTCCTTTTATTGAGCTCTGTTTAAAGTTTCTTATAAAACTTCATAGCATGCTCTTTTATTGTTCTTATCAGTCCTTTTTCATTGTGCTTCAAATTAGTTTATTTCACTCTGTTTGCTTTGAACCCTTCTACTGTGGTTGTATGTTACTTTGCTATCATGTTTCTCACGCGTTCTGCTGCTGAAAGAAGCATGTTAGAAGTTTCAGTTCTTTTCTGAAACCCCTGAACATGTTTTCGATTCAATTGTTTTCCCTTTTATCTTTGCTTATGATTTTCCTGAACTAGGGTTTTTATTTTATAACCCCGAACTCTTTCAGACCAACTTCGAGTCTCTGAACTGAGTTTGGACATCCTTGTTTCTGACTTTTTGCTAAACTCTTCTACATTGGATTTTCTACTAATTTTACAATGACCTAACAATCTCCTCCATGCTTAATATGTTCGTATGCCCCTTATATATGATAAACTTCCCTCTAGAGTGGCTTTCAAATTTGTGATCAGTTCATATTCTCCTCTGAATATGGTCTGATTGATTTCTTTCCATTGTTTGCTAATTTTCTCTGTGAATCGACCTAAGGAAACCCCTTCTTCATCTTTCCTGACTTGATTTATTCACGCAAAATCTCAAGCCCTTCTTGATTTACTGGTTGTTAATTGATTTTTTTACCTTATTTGCACAAATTGTGTATTTCAAAACCATGTCCATAAATAACCTTTTATGAACTTTCCCCTAATTGCATGCTTTGTACAAAGTTTTTATTCAATTTCTTTCCTTAAATGGTTTTTACCCGTTTTGAATCTGAATCCCTTAATTAAGGGAAGTTGTGTGTAATTGATTGATAGTCAGTTCCATAATTATTTTTCTTACCTTATTTCCTCACGGTTTTCATACTATAAAATGGACGACTCTTTAACACATAACACACGATTAACAATCCTTCACTTCACAATTCACAATCTCTTCTGATCTCATAATAGTATTCTCTCTTTGCTTGCATTGTCGCCTGTTTACAAGGCCTGCTGCTTTTTCTCTGTTTGTTACTTTGAAACTAGTATGTCCTAATTTAAGCTTCAGCATCACCACAATGTGTTTATTTATAGCTTTTATATCCATGGTTACTTTACTGTTTTTGTAAAGCTCAACATTTAAATTAATATGATCATATTTTTTGCTTGTTTCTGTTGTGTGTCTTTGATCCCTACACCTATTACCCCTATGTGTTTGTATGTTGTGACTTAAGGCATGGCAATGTGAGTTGTTGTCCATGAATTAAGTTTGAACCTATAGGGTCTTAACCACTATGTAAACAGGCTGGAGGGTGTGCCAACATCTCCCATTTTTGTGTATGCCCATCAGCCTACTTTTCTTTGCCTATTGCAAATTCCATATTCCCCTATACCCTTATGTGTACGGATTTCAAGTTATTCCCCCTTTCTCTTTCCCCTTTTAGAATTATACTTTTGCACTTGCACTCTCTCTTAGTTCCTAAATTTCCCCCCCCCCCTCCATCCCTTTTGAGCCTTGTATTAGAACCTTGAGTTCCCTCTGAACTTGGAGACTTGAGGGCTGGCCCTTTCACAATGCACTATGTCTTAATCCGGTATGCATTTGGGTGTAAGCACTGGCCGTAGTTCATGTGAGACTCTTAGGGAACTTTGACAAACCCAATGGGAGAAAGGCTTTGAAATTTGATCTCTTGGAGTTGGTATACTTCATGCTTCATACAGGAAATCTAAATCAGGCTTTCCTTGGTTGTACATTTAGTTTCTGATGTAATTTTTCTTTACTTTATTTTTCTTTTCTGGGTTTTAATAACTTTGTAATAAAAACTCTCTAGGATGGCGAGTGAAAAGAGAGGGGCAAATATGTTGCCAAAAAGGGTAAATAACTTGTCAATAGGAATTCCTGCATTCTTTCATATAGATATCATGTCTATAAGGATTGTTGCACTCTCATATATAGATACCATATCTATAGGTATTCATGCATTCTTTCACATAGGAATTGATGCACTCTCATATATAGATACCATGTCTATCTGAATTCCTATATTCTTTTAGATACCATGGCTATAGGAATCCGACATTTTTTTATATAGATACCATGTCTTTAGGAATTTGAAATCTGAACTCTGCATATATAGAAAATATGCCTATCTACCTTCTCATTAGGCAAACATATTATAGGTCTTAATAACCAACTGTAATTAGATATCCTTCTCATATAAAATACAGTACCTAGACATCATATTTGTAGAATTGCTGCATCTCACTATGTCCACAAAAGTATTCTAATCGACAACACATAGAAAGCATGCCTATAGGAGCTTTAATCAAATCCGAATCACCTCACTCGTTTATAAGTCTAAAACTAGCAATAATAGTGCGTTACTAGCTGTAGAACTTGTGATCTTTTGCTAAAACTCACCTTTCCTTAATAACTAAAAACTTTTTTCTTAAATCAGTATGTAATCAGCTCGTATCCTTGTTTCCAAAATCAGTAGATATCATCCCTAAAGGTTTCCGTTTAACACTTAGGCAAGCCATAGGACAACTTATAAACTGAATCAAATTATATATGCTACAACCAGCAGATAGGCCTAATTGAGGCTTCTTATCTAAACTATGTAATAAATCAGCCTGCCTTAACCACTTAAATTTAATCAGACTCTAAACAGTATGTGTAAGACATGCTAAATTATATGCTTCTCTGTTTACAAGAGGTGTATCAGAACCTCTTTACTTGTTTATATGCTTTTCCTCAAACTTGTTATATGTGTTTTGCCTGGAGCCTTAGTATTTTATCCTTTTGAAACTACAAATAAGCCCAAAATCCCTCCCTCTTAGTATTAGTAGTCCTAGCACCTCTAGGACTAATAGGATTGGGGCGGGTAATAGCATGCAATAAGTAAACGAGACCATTCTGCCCTTTAATACCTTAAATGGGGTGGGAAAGGGTAGATGTGGATATGATGATTGGTGCATTAATACCACATGTAGCCCCTCTTTGATGAGTGATTACCGGATATTGCATTGATGTGATCCATATTATTAATATACCTAAGACCCTCTTTCCCTTGTTCTTTGTCTCTTTTAAATCTTTTAAAACCATTTCTTCTCAGAAAGAAAAATCAAATCCCTTTAGTTCTTGCTGATTTTATTTATTTATGACCATCACATGAAAATCCCCTCTTATATGAAACTCTTACTTGCCTATGTGTTATTTGCATTTAAGTCACAACAATAGCTTGGCCGGGAACCACACTAGTGGATTCTAAGGGGTGACTAATACCTTCCCGTAGGGATAATTTCAAGACCTTACGTAATCTGTGGTTATCCAAAATGAATACTCCTTAGTGTCCTAATGCACTTAAACCATTAGGCGGCGACTCTTCAATTCCAAAAAAAAATTCCTAAATGGGAACGAGTTGTCCTCCCGAATGTCATATACCCAATTTTGCGAGAAAAAGGGGGTGCGAAAACGCGCACAGTTTATTCGACTTTTGGCACGGTACATTATTTTCCTATCGGGACCCCATTTAGAACGTCTTGGATTCTTTGAGGAAGTGACCTTCTTGGGGGATTCCCCCTAGTACTCGAGTTTGATTGAAGAGAAGCCTTATATACTTGTTGAGTATTCCTTAGGTAGCATATAGATGTGGCATCGTTAAAAACCTTTTCGGTAAAGAGTGCAACGATCGAAGGAAAAGACTGCAACGCATGCCTTTGAAACCTAAGGCCTTTCAGATTTTAGAAGTAATAGTGTTTGAACATTGATACATTTTAATTTCTTGGAAGCTTTCTGCCTTCCACGGTGTCGAGTTTGTAGAACCTTTTGCCAACCATCCCGAGGCCGCGGTACGGTCCTTAGCAATTCTGACCTAGCTTTCCTTTATTAGGATTTTGAGTATTCATGGTAACTTTCCATAGGATTGGGTCCCCGATTCCAAAATATCAGAGATTTTTTCTCCTATTGTAGTATCTTACGATCCTCTATTTTTGTACATCTATTCGGACCAGCGAGGCTTCTCCCTTTTCATCTAATAGTTCGAGAGCAGTAGTCATGGCCTCATTGTTCGACCTCTCGGTGGTGTGTCAAAATTTGGTGGTAGTTTATTCGACCTCAACCTGTATCAAATCCTCGGTGCCATATACCAGGGAGAAAGACATTTCCCCTGTGCTTGATTTGGAGTTGTTCGATATGCCAAGAGCACTTCGGGAAATATTTCTCTCCATTTTCACTTTGCACTTTCCAACTTATTTTTTAAGTTTTGAATGATGGTTTTGTTCGTGGACTCGGCTTGGCCATTTTCACATGGGTGGTAGGGCATTGATGGGATCCTTCTGATCTTGTGGTCCTCAAGGAACCGAGTCACTTTGGTTCCGATGAATTGCTTCCCCTTATCACACGTAATCTCAGAAGGAATTCCGAATCGGCACATGATATGGTCACAGATGAAATGAATGACTTATTTTTTTGAAGGCCTGTGCTTCAACCCATTTGAGAAGTAGTTAGTCATAAATAAAATAAATCTAGCTTTACCTAGCATCTTTGGTAAAGTTTCGACGATGTCCATCCCCCATTTCATGAATGGCCATGGTGACAAAACTGAATGTAGTTGTCTACTAGGTTTGTGAATTGTTGGGGCAAATCTTTCGCATTTGTCACATTTGCGGATGAATTCTTTGGTGTCCTTCACCACGTTGTCCCAATAGTAGCCTTCCCTTTTTATTTTTCGAACTAAGGAATCGGCACCAGAGTGATTTCTCTAAGTGCCCTCGTGGATTTCTCAGAGCACATAGTTTGTGTCTCCTGGCCCCAGACATACTGCTAGGGGGGTCAACAAAAGTTCTTCTGTAACGATTCCTATTTTCGTCGAGCGAGAATCGAACCGCTTTGGTTCGCTGGGCCCTCGACTCTTTTGTGTCTGTAGGTAGCTTCCCACTCACCAAAATATTTATATATTTATTTCTCCTATCCCATGTGAGGCTAGTGGAGTTGATCTAGGCATGGCCATCCTCGTTCACCGATTTGGATAGTTGAACAACAGATTCGGGGATTATTTCATATTCCTGGACAGACGATCCCAGGTTTGCGAGGGCATCGGCTTTGCTATTTTCCTCTTAAGGTATGTTGACCATAGTCCATTCATTGAAGCGGTGCAATGTGACTTGAATTTTATCTAAGTATCTTTGCATCCTGTCTTCTCGAACCTCGAAGATCCCATTTACCAGATTTACCACCAGGAGGGAATCACATTTTGCTTCAATGAATTTAGCTCCTAGGCATTTGGCCAATTCCAGACCTGCAATCATAGCCTTATACTCGGCTTCATGGTTAGTTAACCTTGTGGTTTTTATAGATTGTCTAATCACGTGGCCCATAAGTGGCCTTAGAACTATATCAATCCCGGACCCTCTTACGTTTGAGGCGCCGATAGTGAACAGGGCCCATATCATTAAGATTTTCCCATTTTTAGCGAAAGTTCTTTCTTGACCTCGGGTACGAGGGAGGGAGTGAAGTCGGCTGCGAAGTCTGCCAAAATTTGAGACTTGATAGCCATTCGGAGCTGATACTCGATATCATATCCCCCAAGTTCGATGGCCTACTTTTCCAGTCGGCCCGATAATTCGGGTTTATACTATATGCTTCAAAGGGGATACATTTTTAAAACACAAATATGATGGCATTGGAAGTAAGGTTTCAATTTTTGGAATGCATTTATTAATGCAAGAGCTAGTTTCCAGGTGCGGGTACCTTATTTCGGCATCACCCAGGGCCTCACTTACATAATAAATAAGGAATTGTGTACCTTTCTCTTCTTGAACTAGTACACCACTTAATCCTATCTCAGATACGGCTAGGTTAATTATAATGTCTCATCCTCTTTTGGGATGTAGAGCAAAGGCGAGATTGTCAAGTATCACTTCAATTCCTCTAAGGCGCATTGGCATTCCGAAGTCCATTCAAAGTTTTTTATTTCAGCAAGGAGAAGAATTGGTGACTCGTATCTGATGACCTTGATATGAATCGGCCTAAGGCTGCTATCCACTCAGTCAGTCGTTGCATAGCCTTTACGTTATTCACTACCGTAATTTCTTTGATGGCGTTGATTTTGTCATGGTTTATATCAATTCCTCTGTTCGATACCATGAAACCTAAAAAAATTCCCAATCCTACCCCGAAGGTGCAATTCTTGGGATTGATTTTCATGAACTTCTGAGGATGTCGAATGTTTCCTGTAAATGAATCGAATGGTCATATATGCACATGGACTTCACTAGAATGTCATCAATATAAACTTCCATAGACTTGCCTATTTGATGTTCGAACATTTTATTAACTAGGCGTTGGTATGTGGCCCCTATGTTTTTTCAGCCTGAAGGGCATTACATTGTAACTGTACGTACCGTACTTTGTGCTGAACGAAGTTTTTTCTCTATCCTTGGGGTTCATCTAAATTTGATTATACCCCGAATAGGCATCAATAAAAGTGAGGGTTTTATGGCCGACCGTGACATCGATCAAACAGTCGATGTTGGGCAGTGGGAATGAAACCTTTGGCACACCCTGTTTAGATCTTTATCATATATGCACATTCTTAGTTTATTCACCCTTTTGGGAACTACTACCATATTGGCCAGCATTAGAGATATTTTACTTCCCTAATAGACCCTATCTTGAGGAGCTTCGTTACCTCGTCTTTGATGAATACATGCTTTATCTCGGACTAGGGTCTCCGTTTTTGCTTTATCGAGTTGTACCTGGGATCGATACTTAGTCGATGGGTGATTATCTCCAGTGGGATCCCTATCATGTCTAAATGGGCCCAAGCAAAGCAATCGATGTTGTTAATAAGTAATTGAATGAGCTTTTTCCTGAGTTCAGGGGTTAATCCTGTCCCCAGGTTTACCTTCCAATCTGGTAGATGCTCGATCCACACGTCTTGCTCTAGTTCTTCAATAGTTGACTTTATTGCATCCGATTCTTCGGGAGAAATGGAGGTTCAGGGAGTGAATAAATCCTCTTCATCTTCCTCGGGGGTTTGTTGGATTTTCAGCTCTTCCGAGGTGGAGTGTATAGAGTTTGGTACCTCTTCATGGACCGCAAACATTTCCTTCGCCGCATTTTGCTCTCCATACACAGACTTTATTTCATATATTGTTGGAAACTTCATCACCTGATGCAGGGTTGATGGTACCGCCTTCATGTTATGTATCCATGGCCTATGGAGTAAGGAATTGTACCTTGTGTCACCTTATATTATGGGGAATTTGGTATCATGAACTGCATCGAATATGTTAACCAGGAGGATGATCTCTCCTTTTGTTGCTACGCCGGCCATATTGAAGACATTGAGGTTTCGGGAGGTAGGTATGACATGACCGAGTAATACGACTTGTTCCACCATCGTTGATCTAGTTACATTGGTCAAGCTACCTGGGTTCATGCGTACACGTTTAATTTGGATGTTATTTAAGAGAAATGAGATTACCAATGCATCGTTGTGTGGATAAGACAATGTCTCAAAGTCTTCTTTTCTGAACGCGAGGATATGCTCAGATGCGCGGCCCAGGATTGCCCTTGCATTGCCGCAGAAACCTATATCCGCTTGTCCACGGGCCCTTTGGGGAACACTCCCCCCCCCCCAATAATCATATGAATGATGTGCTGAGGTTTTCTCGCTTATCTTCCCCTGTTTTCCTTTCTTTCTTCCTCGGTGAGGTTTTCCCCAGTGTTTTGTTTATTTTCTCAGTGTATACTCCTATTGGTGTGGGAACTTATGCCAATGTATTGAGTATTGCATGAGACCATATCGACGAGAATTAGTTGTGGTGCAACCTTAGGGTTTTGTGGTTGTACGCAATTACTTGGAACAGCTGCACTATACTCTCTATGGACTTTGAGATCGTTGTTATCATTTGCGCTTACTGAATTGGACATTTTGATCTAAAATCAAAGATTCTTGGATAAGAAAAAGTGTGAAAGATAACTTGTGTTATGTAGTAAACCAGTAAGAAAATAATCACTATTATTCTCAGCCCCACGGTGGGCGCCAAACTATTTAGCTTGAAAATAATAATAACAATTAGACTTAGTTTTGTGGTTCTAAAAATACGTGATCTTTTTGTATGCTAGTTGTCATGCAATAGATGCTAAGTGAAGGATTAGAAAATAAGATAAGAGTTTGTAGATAGCGTAATAATCAAACCGAATGCTTGAAATTGGGGCCTCGAGCTGGCGTATACGGGGCCTCGAGGTCGAGTCAGATGCCCAGCTAAGGGCAGTCGATGGAGGATGAACAGTTATGATAAACTTGATGGCATCTCTTTATGACCAATAATAAGAAATAAATGAAGAATAATTAATGAAATATAATAAATATAAGTAAGACAATAAATGTATACAATACAATCAAATAAGAGAGTATGTTTGAGTTAGAGAGGAAAGAATGTTCTTGTATTAAATGTAGTGTGTTGTATATTATCGGCCTACAAAACTGAAAAGGGTCCCCTTCATATACGAGGGGAAAATTCCAATATGACACATGCGTAATAATCAAATAAAGTATTTGGTATAACTACTCAATCACCTGGTGCAGGCCATCACTGTCTGTGCAGACGTTGTCTGAAAAATACTGCTCCAAGGGAACTTCCTGCTTACTTATGATAACCACCGGTTCGTTCTTCCCCGACATCAGGCACGAAGAAGCCTCGAAGACTTTGAACCCTGAGCTATTCCCCGTTCCCTTCGAGGTGAAATTACGTAATGCCTCGCTGATCGTGAAATTGGTATTTATGATTTTAGCCACATACAAAAAGGCATAAAAAGAGAAACGAAGCGTCGAATTCATCGATTCTTCCATCTTTCATCTAGTGTTCATAACTTTTATGATTAAAATAATATTTTAATTATTTTCATGAATATAAGTGACTACGAACCTCATTATTCTGGGGTTATGGATTGTTATTGACTGTTGATAATATTGCTTGATTTTATCATATTAATTTGTTTGTTTATTCTTGCAATTAATTATTCTATTGCACAGCTAAAAATAGAATACCATCTATGAAATTTATAGTTATACTTGAATGTGGGAATTATAGATTGCATATAAGATTGAATAGAGTAAGTTCTTGAATACGGGCATCAAAAAATAGATTCATGATTAAAATAGACATATTCTAGTTGCTTTACTTTGTTATTTTTGCAGGAAATATGCATGCATTATTGTTAATTTTTATTTTGTACACATATAGTCTTATGTTGCTTGAATAGGAAAGGGAAACTTGAAAGAACTATAAGGCTCCGTGAAGTTCTGTCAATGAATTCAAGTTTTGGTTGTTGAATGCATTGAAGAAGTTGGTGGAATTTTTGGCTGAAGAAGGCAGTTCTACAGTCAAGTTCGTGACCGCAAAACCACTCCGCGGACCGTATATCCATCGCGAAGTTGGGAAGAAAGTTTGTAGAAATTTGAAGGACATTTTGTAGTCATTTATGCGATCGCACATCCATTTTGCGGTCAGTATTTTTTGTTACAGATTTGGCATGAGGAATTTTGTTGGGAGATTTTGTGTCCATTATGCGGCCGCAGATCTCAGACTTGTTGCAAATCAGTCCAGACCAGCCCAGTTCTTAGCATCATTTTCGCGGCATATTTTGCAGGCTGCATATTTGTTATGCAGTCCGTTCTGCGACATAAGACCTAAGTTTTAAGGGTCCATTTTTCTATTTTTATAACCCGACCCTATGTTGATAAATAGCCTTAGGGGCTCATTTTAAAGCGAATTTATGATGATTTTAGAGAGATGTAAGAGCATTTAGAGAGAGAATGAGAAAACTAACATTCTAATCGTCCAATCATGCACCAATCTTCATGAATTAAGGAAGCCAATCACTAGATTATCATCTATTCGGGTAAGTCCTACTGCTAAGCTTTCATACAAGAGGTTATGAGTTCAAGTATATTGTGGGGTTAAAATAGGCCATGCATGTGACAATGGGTTGTAGTATGTAGGGTTAATGAACCATTTTGGGTAGTTTCTTGTTGAAATTGGTTGAGGAAGGAAGGAAGTACCATTGTAGAGCCTTTTAGTCCATTTTGCATGATAGGTATTTGACAAATCCCTTAAAGAGTTACACCATGATAATCCCTATACATTTGTATACGGTGAAACAGAGAGTCCGATTTCTTTCCATTAAGGTATTTTCGGGAAGTCATATTGATATCTAGAGGCTACGGGGTTGCGGTCAAATTCTCTCCCCCGAGGTTCATTCGCATTCAATCCAACGATGATCCCGAGGGTGGGGAATTACTGAGACGAGCAAATAGCATCAGTAGAGTCTAATATCATGTCTAGCCATCCCATCTCCATGTCTTTACAGTTAATGCATTCTGTATTATGTTGTATTTCTCTCCTATATAAAGGGGGTCTTCACCACTTTGTAAAGGGCTGCTGTTACTCCAACCATTCTACACAATATCAATAATAACTCTATCTTTATTTTCTCTATACCTTACACGCTCGAAGCTACTTTTCCATTTATTGTCTTCATACTCATTCTTCATTTATTGCTTGATATTGGCCATAAAAAGCCTCCTTTAATTATATCTCAACTATTATTTCCTTCCCGGTTAACCCCGATAGCTCGAGCTCGAGCCAAGGTATCGACCTCGAGGCCTTTCATCGATCAGTCCGAGGCTCGGGTAGCAAGCTCCTCAGTTTTATTACTGCCCCGTTTAGCTTGTATTTCGTCGTTAATCTTCACATATTTAGCATCCAATGCTCTAAAATCTAGCATAAAAGTAGATTACGTATTTTTAGAGTCTCATTTACAAATTTAATTGTTATTACCTTTTTCACACACAGACAGGAGCATACGACATGGCGATTAATAGGATGCACAAAAAATCCCAGTCCGGGAAGAACATGAGACTAGTCTTCATGCTATTTTTGAAATGTTGCAGGCACTATAGTTGGATATCACTCAGTTGCAAAGCCATCCGAAGATTCCCAGCACAGTAGTACCGAAAACTATTTCCTCCGTCGTAGAAGTACCAGAGAGGTCAAGTGATAAAGGCTCAGTGGCCAATCCTGCCATTGTGAAAATGCTAGAGGACCTCACCAAAAGGACGAGTCAGGTTAGAAAATCATAGCAGCCAACGATGAGAAGATCGAAACTTATAACTTCAGAGTCGACAAAATCCCGGGCGCCCCCCCCCCCCTCCCTACCCCGGTTCTGAAGGGCATAAATTTGAGGAAGTTCGTACAATGGCCGTTCCCAGAGGACGCAGCTCCAAAACCTATTCCAAAGAAGTTCAGAATGTTAGAACTCCCAAAATACAACGGGCCTCAGATACTAACGAATACGTCACTGCCTATACATGCGCGGTGAAAGGCAACAACAAAAAAGACGATGAGATCGAGTCCGTCTAAATGCAGAAGTTCGGAGAAAATCTCTCAAAGGGGGCCATGGTAAGGTACCACAACCTAGCTCCAAACTCCATAGATTTATTTGTCATGCTAGCAGTTTCCTTCGTAAGGGCGCATGCTGGTGCCATCAAGGTAGCAATAAGGAAGTCTGACGTATTCAAGATTAAGCAGAGAGAGAATGAAATGCTGCGAGAATTTGTGTCTCGTTTCTAAACAAAATGAATGGAACTACCCCCGGTCTCCGACGACTGGGTAGTGCAGGCCTTCAATCAAGGCCTGAATGAACAAAGCTCAGTGGCATCAAGGCAACTAAAAGAGAATCTAACGAGTATCTTGTTGTAACCTGGTTCGACATCAACAAACGGTACCAGTGAAAGATTAGGGTCGAGAATGACCAGCTAGGTGACCCCTCATTCGAGCAGACTCCTAGCAAAGGAGTCAAAATTGAATAAAGAGAGGTACCAGCCGTACCGGGAGATGCAATCCACCTCACAATAATTGATTGTTGAACAAAGGACAGAACCCTATGAGACCCCTCAATAGAGGTGGCTTCGATGGGGACACGGGGACACAGGGCAAACGGAGGCACCTCACCTATCAGAATACAACTTCAATGTCGATATATCAGACATCGTGTTCTCCATTAGCATAATCAGCGATGCCAGATGGCCCAGGCTTATACACTAGGATCCTTCCCAAGCGAACTTCAACTTGAATTTGTGAGTTTCATAACTTGCTCGGGCACAGAACCGAGGATTGTAGGAAACTTCGAGAGGAAATGGCCCAACTACTCGATAAGGGGCACCTTCGGAAATTTATCAACAACCGAGCTAAAAACCACTCCCGAGAAAGAGAAACAACTAAAAAGAACAAAGCATACGAGCCCCAACACGTCATCCGTACAATTGTTTGATGCTCGCACCCAGTACTATTCAAATAAATTACCACATAGCATCCACCAAACGAACGCCGAAACCCAAAAGCGCCATCTCCACTAAGGTATAATCACCTCTCCCTTTTTCTATTTTTTGCTATATAGTAACTCTTACACATACCAGTGACCAAGGCAATCGGGACGCCGCTCCAGTTCGAGGGCCCTAAGGTCCGGTTGTTTATCCCAAAATGGGTTTTTGTCCGTATGGTTTTGAACGAGGCAACGTCCATGCGTTATCTAAGAATGACTCAACAAGCCTACTGGATTTTCTTCGCAATCGACCCTGTACCAAGAAATCACAAACGAGGTTCCAGTAGGAAATGATGTACAGGGCCAAACAGTCGAACGAACTATGTCCGTATAAGCCTGGTTGACGGTAACACAATGACATGTATTTTCGCAAATCAATCAAAGAATATCTTTTCACAAAAAGCATCTCATACTCCAAAAGAAATTTCAGCATGCTCACTGCAAAGATCCCTGTATTGAGTACGTCCCAAAATACTCGAAGACTTATTATCAACAATTTTGCACCGATATGACCTAAGGGTCAGAACTCCATGCTCATAAAGCCCCAATGAGGCAATTCCAAGCACATGAGTAACGGCCTTCGAGCCTAAGCAAGCTCGATGACTCGGAGGCTGTCGTCAATTGCCATTCACTTAAAAACCCAAGGAAGACCCTGAGCAGTCAAACTCGGTCTAGCAAGGTCTATTCACCATAGAAACAAAATCAAAAAGACCTCAATGGCATGAAAAACCTGTAAGACCTGAACGATATGAGAAAACAGTAAGACCTTAATAGGCATGAAAATTTTTGTAAGACCTTACTCTAGGCATAAAGCTCAAATCCCGAATTTTTGGCTATATGTCATATTTGTAAGACTCTCGAAAGGGCATACCCTCGATGTAGATCCTAAACTATCACACACAGGATCAAAAATAGCTCCGGCCAAAAACAAATGACTACGGTCAATACATTAGCACTAGACAAATTAATGCGACTATGGGATGCCCAACTGTCACTAACAAAATTACAGACCATTACTTTGAATCTATTTCGAAAAGAACCTATTAAAACAGGCTACCCTCAACACGCAAATAAGCTTCAACCATGTCAGCTCCAAATCACAAGGCTTTGAGCTACTCAACCTACCAGCTAAAACTTTCGAGGTGTTCGAATATCGCTGCTAACGACCTGAAGTCGAGGTTCTTCCCGAACGAATAACGGGTCAGGCAAAATTATTTCAAAAAGGTCCTTAACGAGGGAAAAACAAAGCGTGCATATGCCTAAGGGCAAAAGCATAAGAGCCATAGTCGCCAGCCAAATGAGCCTTAGGGCCACACACTAAAAGGCCGCAATGACCAAAAGCATAAAAGCCACCGTCGCCAACTTAAAATTTGAAAACTTGAGGATTAAAGTAAGCTCGAGTCGTAACACAATTCGGAGATCGGATCCAAAATAGTAAACTATACTTGCCTAAGGTCATACAATAAAAGCCATCGCCACCAACTTCACAAGCCTTAGGGCCACATACATATAAGGTCGTTTTGACCCAAGGCATAAGAGCCATTGCTGGCAGCCCATGGAGACATAAAACTTGAGGGTCGATTGAGCCCGAGTCGGAGCCCGACTCAAATATTGAACCCAAAACAATTAAAATGTGTACACCCTAAGGGAAAAAAATAAAAGTCGTTAGTGTCGGCTTAACGAACATCGGGGCCATATTATAGCTTTGGAGATTCCTACCAATCTAAAGGTGAAATCGACCCAATTGAGATCTTTGCGAATAGAAATGCAGAAGATACAAATTGCGGGGTTCCCCTTTTTTGCGTACAGGCGGTGGAACTCAAACTCAGTCTACAATATATTACGAAATCTATGTACATAAGAAGGAGCAATGGAATAAATGTTCCCCCCTTCGGCAACTATGGCCTGGTGGCTTCCTCCTCACCGTCTTCAGCATCATACAGAAGGAACTTTGCATCATACTCCTCCCTTTTGGCTTGCTCGATCTCCCCCGAGAGATTGAAGCCCCAGGCATGAATCTCCTCGAGGACTTTCATATGGGATCTGCATGTTGCATACTCTTTGCTATTGCTTGCACGATCAAGGGCTCTCTTCAGCTCAGCTTTAGTAGTAGTAGCACTCTTAGAATAGGCCGCCAATTTCTATCCCGCCCTGGTATTGCTCATCACAACCTAAGCCTAGACGTTCACCACCTCGGTGTTCACCCTCGAAAGCTCAAAAAAAGCCTTGTGATCATATTCGCCCAAGTAGAATCATTCGCGCAAACGGTTTGGATTTGCACCTCAAGAGAAAAAACCATGGCTTGATCCCTATCTTTGGCCACAGAATGGACACTTACATGTGCCTACAGTTTGTTGAATTTACCTTTGGCTTAGCCAACATCACCCTAGAGCTGTCCCAACTTCTCCCCCTTGTCCTCTAACTGAAATATCAAAACATTAGGATGCCGAGGAAGGAAAGGATTGAAAGCTAGCATGAAATAAAGGGTACATGTTTATCTAGGCGGATCTCACGGCTCCGTCTCTGGTCCACCTCGTGTCTTAAGGAAACCAGCTCTCTTTCCTTTGCCACACAAAGAAGCTTGAGGGATTTCTCCCTATCCAAAGCTTCCCGCAATGGGGCCTCACTACAAAGCATATCGGATTTAAGCATGTCATAAGCCTATGAAAAAAGCTAAATAAAGAAAAAGAACAATAGAAAAAGAAAGGCACGGGGCCGGAATAATCTTACAGTAGTCAAAATTCACCATGAGGCTCAACTACAAAGCCTCGTCGAAGGCCAAAGCATCGTCTGATTGCATACCACTTCCAAAAGGTGTCCAATCGACCGAATCGCATCTCCTTAACCGTTAAGAAGGAGTCGCCTCAGTATAAGCCTTTTCGTGCCCGAGAACATATTTTTTTTTGCCATCACTCCTCGATCCCGAGGCCAGAAATCTCTCCACATCCCATAGAGGACACGACCTCATTTCAAAATAACCCCCGGTACATACGACAGTTGAGTCAAATAAGCCGTCAAGAAAAGCGCCATTTTCTAGGAAGTAGAGCACCGGTCACCTACCACGATGCTTGGCCTCCCATCTCCCTTTGAAAAAATCTCGTCACCAGCGCCTATCATAAATTGAGAAAGCTGCTAACTTACGAGACCACTTGACTAAATCAGGGACCTCGCTCGGTGACCAATGAGTTGCTACAAATAAAGAACAGAAAGATATCATTACAGAGCCTGCCTGCGGTTAAGACTTGTTAGATAATACGCTTAACGCTAGAGGGGGGTGAATAGCGTTATAATAAAATTTAGCATAAACTTGCGGAAATTAAAATTTGCAGGAAGTAAATAAGTGCGATAAATGATAACTTACACACAGATATATCCTGGTTCACCATAACGTGTGGCTAGTCCAGTCCCCGAGAGACTCTCTCGAGATTTTCCACTAACGTGTCAAGCTTCCGGGTGCTTAACAAACCTTTACAACTTGAGGACGCAAGCCTCAACACCTTTGCTCGGAGTTACAACACTCCAAGACTTCAACCAAGGAAACACAAGTTCCTTACAACAAGAGAATTACAATTCTCTTACAAGTGTATACAACATTAAAACACTCAAACAAAATACTCCTTAATGAGTAGATATGAGTAAAAGAAATAAGCTCTGGATCACAACAACTTTGGACAAGAATATGGCTCTCAAAAGCTTTATGAAATTGAATATAAAATGATAAACAAAAGTATGCAAGCTTATAGCAATGTAATGATCAGTTGTAGTATGTTGTTGTGTTTAAAATACTGAAATGAAGCTGTATTGATAGTTGAAAAACTTGGCATTACCGTTGCCTAATTGCCAATTAAGAGTTGCTGATTTTACTCACTGACAATCGATTGTCAAACCCCAACAATCGATTGTCTGCCAGTCAGATCAAAATTCAATCCCAGATTTTACGCTTGATAATCGATTACTTACAATCCATAATCGATTACTGGCAACGTTCAAAAAATCCTTTCCAGATTTTACCACAAACAATCGATTGTCCAGAATCAACAATCGATTACTCAACAACGTTCAAAAAATCTTTTCTGGATTTTAATCAAAACAATCGATTATACAAAATCAATAATCGATTACCCAATAACGTTCAAAAAATCTTTTCTGGATTTTAATCAAAATAATCTATTATACAGAATCAATAATCATTACCTGACGGTATTTGAAAACTTTACGACAACGGTCAGCTTCACAATCGATTGCACAAAGTCAACAATCGATTACTTATCAGTTTTCGAAAAACATTTTAGACACTGCCTCTTGACAATCGATTGTTATATACTCACAATCGATTATTTAATAAATTTGAAAATCACTGGAAGTCACTGCCTCAACACAATCGATTGTAATTAGTTCACAATCGATTATTTTGTGACTTTGAATAATTTGAAGGACACTGTCTCTTCACAATCGATTGTCATTAGCTTCACAATCGATTATTCTGAGTTTTGAAAAACTTTGATGGACACTGACTCATCACAATCGATTGTCATAAGGTTCACAATCGATTGTCATGCATGTTTGAAAAAAACCTGATGTTCACTACCTTAACACAATCGATTGTCATGCAGTCTTGGCTCAACATAATCGATTATCATTAGTACATAATCGATTATCTTAGTCCAGTTTTCAGAGGCATTTAAAAATCATTTTGACTAATGAAAATATGCATGACTTAAAATCATTTAGCATTAAATTAAATATGCATGATTTTGGAAAATAATTTTATGAGAGAAGCCATGTTACGAGTCAAGTTGTAGGATCAAGATCACAATTAAGAATGACTCAATTAAACTATAAAACTTTGTCTTGAGCTTGAATCTTGTTGTATATCAATTGTGCGCTTGTTTCTTGAACTTCGTCATATATCAATTTTCGCTTCGTTTGTCATTCATCAAAACCTACACAAAAGAACACACGTTTTAGTATATTGCATTGAGAACGTGTTTCCAACAATTTCCCCATTTTTGATAATGGCAAACATTAAGCGGGATATGCAAGCAATTTATATTGACGATTCACGACAAGTATATTCATGCAACAAGTATGCAATTTGTTCCCCCTCAATATATGAATTCCCCCTCAATTTAAGCTTATAAATATTGAGAGTTGCATACCCGTTATCTTCCCCCTTTTGCCATTAGCAAAAAAAAAGAAGAAGATGCCAAAGATGTAAATAAAACTTGTTTATTTATTGGAAAGAAATTACAGCAACATCAACCCGAATAATAGCAACATAATCGATTATTGATACGAAATAATCGATTTTTAGATGACGGAAACCGATTGTTGCACGTCAAGCTTTATAATTCCCCTTTCCTTTGGGCCGATACATGCAAAAATCGTTAGACATCTCCGACGCTCAAGTTAGAAATCATGTAATAAAAAATGCAATGCATGACTTAGATCAACGTGGAGTCAAGGATCCCGAGTTCACTGCGAATTCGGAAGAAGGACTCTTTCTCTAAAGGCTTTGTAAAGATGGCAGCCAATTGGTTTTTGGTTTCAACAAATTCAATTTCGACATCGCCTTTGAGAACGTGATCTCTAATAAAATGATGTCTAATTTCAATGTGTTTTGTTCGCGAATGAAGAACAGGGTTCTTCGTCAAGCATATGGCACTAGTATTATCACATCTAAGAGGGATATGATCAAGACTTAGGCCATAGTCCAAGAGTTGTTGTTTCATCCATAGGATTTGAGTGCAACAACTCCCCGCGGCTACATATTCAGCCTCGGTTGTGGACAACGCAACACTTACTTGTTTCTTGCTAAACCAAGAAACGAGAGAGCTACCGAGCAAATGGCAAGTGCCACTAGTGCTCTTGCGGTCCAATTTGCATCCAGCAAAATCGAAATCGGAGTAGCCAACAAGTTGGCATGAAGAGCCTTTGGGGTACCATAGACCCACATTTGTAGTACCAACAAGATACCTTAAAATCCATTTACCGCAGTAAGGTGAGACTCCTTCGGACACGATTGATAACGAGTGCATAAGCACACGCTAAACATAATGTCCGGACGACTAGCAGTAAGATAAAGAAGAGAGCCAATCATACCTCGATACTTTTTGGTGTCGACTTCCTTACCTTTCTCATCTTTGTCAAGATGATCGGATGTGCTCGTGGGAGTTGCCATTTCTTTTGCATTGTTCATCTCAAATCATTTCAGCAATTCTTTGCAATATTTGACTTGACAAATGAATGTACCTTCTTTCATTTGCTTTACTTGTAATCCCAAAAAGAATGTTAACTCCCATCATAGACATCTCAAATTCGCTTGTCATTAAATCGGAAAATTCCTTGCATAAAACATTGTTAGTAGCACCAAATATAATATCATCTACATATATTTGAACTAACAAAATATCATTGTTTTTATGCTTAACAAAGAGAGTTGTGTCAACTTTCCCCCTAATGAAATCATTTTCCAAAAGAAACTTACTCAATCTTTCATACCAAGCTCGGAGAGCTTGTTTTAAACCATAAAGAGCCTTTTTGACTTTGAAAACATGATCGGGAGATTTAAAGTTTTCAAAACCGGGGGGTTGTTCAACAAAAACTTCTTCTTGAATAAAACCGTTTAGAAAAGCACTTTTCACATCCATTTGATATAAATTGAAATTCATAGAAGAGGCAAATGCAAGCAATAAGCGAATAGCTTCTAATCTAGCTACGGGAGCATATGTTTCCTCATAGTCAATACCTTCTTCTTGATTATAGCCTTTTGCTACAAGCCTAGCTTTGTTTCTAGTGATTATACCATTTTCATCTAGTTTATTGCGAAAAGCCCATTTCGTACCAATTATGGTATGACCTTCGGGTCTTGGCACCAAATCCCAAACGTCATTGCGTTCGAATTGGTTAAGCTCCTCTTGCATTGCCAAGGTCCAAAATTCATCCCCAATTGCTTCTGAGATGGTTTTGGGTTCAATTTGAGAAACAAAAGCAGTATGTTCTAAGGTATTTTTGAGAGAGTTTCTGGTACTTACCTTGTCTCCAACGTTGCCAATTACCTGTTCGAGAGGGTGATCTTTGATTGTCCTCCACTCGTTAGGCATATTCATTTCTTTTTCCAATTGTGGCGCTTCTTCCGTTGGTTGTTCCTCAGTTTCATCCTTATTTTCCTTGGGTGGTTCCTCTTGTATTTTGTCTTTCAAGCTATCTAAGATACCTGCAAGATCAAAATCGGAATCCTTTCTCGCCAAGCGAACATTATTTTCGGAAAATGCAACATGAGGGGATTCCTCCACAATTTGGGTTCTTTAATTAAAGACCCTATATGCTTTACTACGTGAGGAATATCCAATGAAAATACCTTCATCCGACTTAGCATCAAATTTACCCAATTGGTCTTTGCCATTGTTATGAACAAAACATTTGCAACCAAAAACTCTAAAATGGCACATATTTGGTTTTCTACCCTTATAAAGTTCATAGGGGGTTTTCATGAGTATCGGCCGAATTACTACTCTATTTAGAACATAGCAAGCGGTACTCACGGCGTCCGCCCAAAAATGTTTGGGTATCTTAGCTTCGTCGAGCATGGTTCTAGCCATCTCTTCGAGACACCTATTTTTCCTTTCCACCACCCCATTTTGTTGTGGTGTACGTGGAGCGGAAAAGGTATGCTCGATTCCGAGTTCGTCACAAAAGTCCGCAAAGAGATTGTGATCAAACTCTCCCCCATGATCACTTCTGATTGAAGTGACGGTTGTTTCTTTCTCATTTTGAACACGCTTAAGAAAATATTTAAAATTTTGAAAAGCATCACTTTTATTGGCAAGAAATAAAGTCCAAGTAAATCTCGAGTAATCATCAACAATCACAAAAGCATATTTATTTCTTCCTAGACTTTCAATGCGAGAGGGACCAAATAAATCCATATGAAGCAATTGCAATGGTCTAGAAGTTGAAACAATGTTTTTAGATTTGAAAGATGCTTTTGTTTGCTTCCCCTTTTGACACGAGTCACAAATAGAGTCATTTTCAAATTTTAAATTGGGAAGACCAACAACTAAGTTTTCAGAAATCAATTTGTTCAAAAGATGCATATTGATATGTGCTACTCTACGATGCCATAGCCAAGTATCATCCTCTTTACTCATAAGACAATCAACATATTCGGGTGAGGAATTAGCAAGGTCAACCATATAGATATTATCAACTCTAAAACCACGAAGTATGATTTTGAAATCACTATGTCTAAATACTAGGCATTCATCCGAATCAAATAGAGCAAGATTTCCCTTGTCACACAATTGACTTATGCTCAAGAGATTATGCTTCAAACCTTTCACAAGTAATATTTGCTTAATAGAGGAATTTTCATCCTTACCGACCGAGCCGATGCCGATGATCTTTCCTTTATTGTTATCACCGAAGATAACACTTTCTCCTTCTTTGTGCTCTAATTGAAGGAATTTGGATTCATCTCCCGTCATATGCTTGGAGCATCCACTATCAAGGTACCATAGTACACTTAATCCCTTCAAGCACACCTACAAAACAAATTAATGTTCTTTAGGTACCCATGCCATCTTGGGTCCTTGGGGGTTAGGCATATTATAATGATGCGATTGAGTAACATGTCTATGACGTGTAAAGCATGCAGGAGCGATATGACCAATACGTCTACAATAATGACAAGTCACATTTGGGTTATGCATCCTTCTAGGTTCATAGTAACTAGACGGATGAAAATTTCTTACTCTATTTTGAACACTATGACTATTTCGCATTTCATGAGAATTATTTCTCCTACTATGAGCTCTAGGATGGGCGGAATTTCTAGAGTGATTGTTTCTCGGTTGAGGGCCATTGCTAGGTCTTCTAAGGGGTTCAAAATTTGGCCTAAAATATGCATCATTTCTAGGGTGACTATTTCTAGGTGGTAAGTCATTCCTAGGTCTTCTAAAAAGTTCAGCATTTTGTCTAGCATGCATATTGGCTCTAGAGTTGTTGTTTCTAAGATAAGCATTTCTGCTGTTAATCCTAGGTTGAGCTTTAGGTTGTTGGGGTTTAGCGTCAACCTTTTCTTCATTCTTAAAGCCTATTCCATGCTTGGTTGATTTCAAGTTAACAAGAACATCATTCAAGTTTTTGTGCGAAGAATTAAACTTATCTAATGTGCCTTTAAGCCTACTTACTTCATTCTTAAGAAGCAACAAGAAGTGCAATTTCTAGTAGAGCTTTCGGGCTTATCGGAACTTCTTTTTCCAAAAAACTTGTTTTCCTCTTTCAGCTTCTCATTTTCTAAAACCAGTTTTTCTAAATCCTTTTCTTTCAAAGAAAGCTGTTTTTGGAAAATCCTTTTCTTTTAATGAAGCATTTTCTTTTATGCCCTTAACAGTTTTTGAAGCCTTAATAAACTCAGCATATAATTCATCAAAAGCAGTTTGCATTTCTTCAAGAGTAAAGAAGTTTTTAGATGAAATTTGACATACCTCATCTTTGTTGTCTTCTTGTGCCATAAGGCAAAGATTTGTTGCTTCGTCTTCTTCTCCTTCGCTTGACTCATCTCCGGAGTCACCTCCACAAGAAATGTATGCACGTTGCTTTTTAAAAGGTTTCTTCTCCTTTTTGATGTTTGGGCAATTTGATTTGGTGTGCCCGGTTTCACCACATTCATAGCACTTGATTTGTTCGCCTTGCTTTTTGCCCTTGCGTTCATACTCCTTGCGCATGAACCTTTGAAATCTTTTTATAACGAGTCCAAACTCGTTGTCTCCTTCCTCATCAATTTGCGGTTGGCTTGTGCTTGCCATTAGAGCTATTCTTTGCCTCCTTTGATCATCAACGAAAGGGTTAAGAATAGTAGATTCATAGGTTTTAAGGTTACCTCTTAGTGCGTCGATGGTGACGTTTGAAACGCCAATGGATTCTTGAATTGCATCGGCCTTTGATCTCCATGCCGGTGTGAGACTTCTAAGAATTTTTCGAACGAGCTCTCTATCCGTGAATGTTTTCTTGAGAGCATGTAAGTCATTTACGATTATTGAAAATCGCTCAAACATTTCGTCCACCTTTTCACCTTCCTTCATGTGAAATAATTCATAAGAATGGGTTAGGAAATCAATTTTTGCTTCCCTTACCTGGTCCGTACCTTCGTACGTAACTTCTAGCTTGTCCCACATCTCCTTTGCCGTTGTGCAACACGATATTTTCCTGTAATCGTCAGCATTAACAGCACAATATAATAAATTAATTGCTTTAGCATTATTTTGAACCTTTCGGATGTCATCCGCGTCATACTCATCCTCGGACTTAGGAACCCATTCGTTTTCCACCTTCTTTGTTGGAATTTGGTTTCCCTCCATTATCACCTTCCAAAGGTGAAAGCTGTTGGACTGAATGAAGATCTTCATCCTCTCCTTCCAGTACGTGTAATTTGTACCGTTGAATAGAGGTGGTCGTGTGGAGCACTGTCCTTCATCAATTCCTGCAAAAGAATCACGAGTAGAAGCCATGGATGGTTCTCTCAAACTGTTAAGTTTTCAGAGAGTTGGGCTCTGACACCAATTGTTAGATAATACGCTTAACGCTAGAGGGGGGGTGAATAGCGTTATAATAAAATTTAGCGTAAACTTGCGGAAATTATAATTTGCAGGAAGTAAATAAGTGCGATAAATAATAACTTACACACAGATATATCCTGGTTCACCACAACGTGTGGCTAGTCCAGTCCCCGAGAGACTCTCTCGAGATTTTCCACTAACGTGTCAAGCTTCTGAGTGCTTAACAAACCTTTACAACTTGAGGACGCAAGCCTCAACACCTTTGCTCGGAGTTACAACACTCCAAGACTTCAACCAAGGAAACACAAGTTCCTTACAACAAGAGAATTACAATTCTCTTACAAGTGTATACAACACTAAAACACTCAAACAAAATACTCCTTAATGAGTAGATATGAGTAAAAGAAATAAGCTCTGGATCACAACAACTTTGGACAAGAATATGGCTCTCAAAAGCTTTATGAAATTGAATATAAAATGATAAACAAAAGTATGCAAGCTTATAGCAATGTAATGATCAGTTGTAGTATGTTGTTGTGTTTAAAATACTGAAATGAAGCTGTATTTATAGTTGAAAAACTTGGCATTACCGTTGCCTAATTGCCAATTAAGAGTTGTTGATTTTACTCACTGACAATCGATTGTCAAACCCCAACAATCGATTGTCTGCCAGTCAGATCAAAATTCAATCCCAGATTTTACGCTTGATAATCGATTACTTACAATCCATAATCGATTACTGGCAACGTTCAAAAAATCCTTTCCAGATTTTACCACAAACAATCGATTGTCCAGAATCAACAATCGATTACTCAGCAACGTTCAAAAAATCTTTTCCGAATTTTAATCAAAACAATCATTTATACAAAATCAATAATCGATTACCCAATAACGTTCAAAAAATCTTTTCTGGATTTTAATCAAAACAATTGATTATACAGAATCAATAATCGATTACCTGACGGTATTTGAAAACTTTACGACAACGGTCAGCTTCACAATCGATTGCCCAAAGTCAACAATCGATTACTTATCAGTTTTTGAAAAATATTTTAGACACTACCTCTTGACAATCGATTGTTATATACTCACAATCGATTATTTAATAAATTTGAAAATCACTGGAAGTCACTGCCTCAACACAATCGATTGTCATTAGTTCACAATCGATTATTTTGTGACTTTAAAAAATCTGAAGGACACTGTCTCTTCACAATCGATTATTCTGAGTTTTGAAAAACTTTGATGGACACTGCCTCATCACAATCGATTGTCATAAGGTTCACAATCGATTGTCATGCAGGTTTGAAAAAAAACCTTATGTTCACTACCTTAACACAATTGATTGTCATTAGTTCACAATCGATTGTCATGCAGTCTTGGCTCAACATAATCGATTATCATTAGTACATATTCGATTATCTTAGTCCAGTTTTCAGAGGCATTTAAAAATCATTTTGACTAATGAAAATATGCATGATTTAAAATCATTTAGCATTAAATTAAATATGCATGATTTTGGAAAATAATTTTATGAGAGAAGCCATGTTACGAGTCAAGTTGTAGGATCAAGATCACAATTAAGAATGGCTCAATTAAACTATAAAACTTTGTCTTGAGCTTGAATCTGTTGTATATCAATTGTGCGCTTTTTTCTTGAAGTTCTTCATATATCAATTTTCGCTTCGTTTGTCATTCATCAAAACCTACACCAAAGAACACACGTTTTAGTATATTGCATTGAGAATGTGTTTCCAACAAGACTATGATAGTGTAGACGAGACACTTACATGTGAAGTTCCATTTCTCAGGAAATGATAAATATTCTCTAGGAATGACATTCAAATACGAATGAACCAATTCATCCATTCCCAGTCCTCGTCTCCCTCACTACCGATGATAGGAGTGCGGGTGGATCAACTTTGAAGAGCACTCAAACCCTGATAACGCTATGGCTGATATAAACTCACGAGATGGCTACGTGTAAACTTTATCCCGGCCTTGTTGGCAAAATATCTCATCGCGTATGCTATTTTCCAAAGGGAGGGATGAGCTTGCCAGTGTAACCCGATATCTCTGATAAAAATCAAGCTCAACCTGGTCGTGGGAACCTAGCGTGAAAATATGCATGTATACGCTCAAAAATCCTTCAACATATGTCATGACGCTCTCCTCGGGGGAAGGTACTAGTAATATCACGCCTTCCCCATCAGCAATCTTTTTTGATCATTTCAAGTTTTCCTCTCCTAGTGACAAAATGATCCTCGACACATGCTCCCGGTGGCCCGGAACATTGGGAGGTTTCCAGACGTGACAGATCTGCTTGACAGAGGGCATTGTAAGCCTCGCTCACCTGATATTGGAGGTGAGCCGCTGGGGCTAACCAAATGCGAAACACTAGAGGAACTTCCCTCCACCCGATAATTGGACAATGACGTAGAATTCATGGCTACGGTAAAATAGGAGAGAAGGTGAGGGTCTTAGCAAAAAAAATTGAAATAGGGGAGCGGAAGGACTAGCACAAAGCACCAGACTCTGCGGAAGAGATAGCCTTTCAAAGCAGCAAATTCACTGTTGGAAAGACGGACGAATGAATATATATGAACAACTGCTCGCCTACCCACGATGGCTGATTAATTCTAATCGCATTAACGTCACCCTCACCTAGGGAAACATACTAACAAAATCAACCTGGGCTCCCCTTTATCGGATCATATAAATATTGTTACCCTACAGAACTAAAAAAAACTATGAGACCTCGGAGATCTCCCCGTTGTCACGAACATCGGACCAATTGAAGCTGTCGATTTATCCTCGGGGCATGACCAATTTCAGGATCCTGGCTTCTATGGGAACAAGTTCTGAAAAGCCAACGATGAGAGCCAAAAGCTAGAACGCAAAATCAAATGGGCAAAAAAGGTAGAAACTAAAAGGAAAAGGGGGGGCTGACATGAAGAAAATCCCTTTTTTACATTTTCAAAAAAAAAATATTCACAAAAAAACATCTTTACACAACCCATCCCCCAGATACTACATACAAAGGGAGAAGGAAGGGATACCAAACGACTTGGAGACTACTCCCCATCACTATTATCTTTGCCCTCATTGGGGGAAACTAAAAGCGCTGGTTCTCCCTCCAATTTGTGGACTTTCTTGAGATCAGCTGATAGGCCGATACCTCTGCCTGTGGTTTCTTCCAAGGTCTCTCTCCTCACCTCCGCCTTAGCATTCTTAATAGCTCGGGTTAGCTTCTGCTTAGTTGCGATTAATATGTCATCAAGTACTTTATGTGCTGTGGCTACATCCTACAAATAAGTGGCAGTGTTTCATTCAATGTCGGACTTAGTTGCGGCCATAATAGCAACCTCTTTGCGAGCATCCTTGACAAGATCGTGGGATGTCGCCAACTTCCCGGCCGCTATTTCAATCCGCTCCCTCAGCCCGAAGAACTGCATATTTAGTTGGTTAATATGTAATCCATTATGCTCGACCTACAAAAGAAAGGTAAGCCAATATAAATTGAAATACGGGAATAAAAGTTGGGCACAAGCAAGGAAAAATACCTGCGCAGTAAGGTCGGCCTTATCCCGGTATGCCATTTCCAAAGCAACTCGAAGCTCTCCTAGTTCTTTCCCTCCCTGACTAAAGTGAGCCTCCGACTACCACAGCATCGAGGTACTTTTATACCCTCCTTTTTGTGATACGAAAGCTCTTTGTGGAGCCGAAGGATGGCATGATCGTACATATCCTTGAAATGCGGCTAGCAAAATAGATACAAAGACGGAGAATGACCATCGGGGATGAATAAAAGGCACGAGAAAGAGGTCGGCAATAGAGCCTTCCCCTTGGAGAGGAATCCCCTCTTCGATGCTGACCACTTCTTGAGCGTCGCACAATTCCCTTGACGAGACCTAGAAGCAAGAGAAGAAGTTGTTCAGGTAGCTGACTTTTCAAATAGACAACCCATGCTCTTGAATATCTTCGGGCCCTGACCCTTCAGGATCGATGGAAGTGGTTCCCCAGAAGGAATCTGCATCGAACTCGATTGTGCGATTTGAACTTTCATTAACACCCCCTTTGAGGATCTCCGGTTCACAAGACTAACCAAAGTTAGCCGTTCAGACTCAGCAACCTTCGATTGAGGCGCATGTGATGCTCTCGTGTTCGACCTCATCTTCCGCGCTAATGGACATTCATCATCATCATCATCATCATCATCCACTTCCTCGATATCAAGATTCGCCCCTGAAGTCGAAGCAGATGTCCCGGCAACGGCTCGATGCTAGAGTGACCTGGATTTCTTTGCCGCAGAAGGGACAACAACTGCCTTGCTTTTCCTCTTCTTTCCCATGTCAAGCTCAAAATCCCCTAGTTCGCCACTAGGACCGCATCAGCATATTCTAGCCAAGACCTGTAAAAGTGCGGTAACCCCAGGATGTCACCACTAAGGGCGCGGGGGGGAATACAAATATGAGACACAAGTGGTATGGAAACTGTACAGTGATTCTTGTCCACCCATTGCTCCATGGCCAGGTCAGTCCAACACCAAGCAAATTATAGGAACTTCTCGTCCAACCGCTTGATCCATCCCGACAAATCTAGGACCGCCTCAGGGTACCAAGCAGCGGCTGCAGGAAGTACAAAGAGGTCGTTATTTCAAAAAGAAGAATAGTTAAAAAGTGATTAAGAGAAAATTGCTTACATTGGGTATTCAACCTCTTTGGAAAGGGCATCCTCTAGGCCAAGATGATATCCGAGGTCTTTACCCGGATAAATCTACTCACCCACCCTCGATATATTCCCTCGTTGGCGCTCAAGAAAAATGATTTTTTAGATTGATGACAGAGCCTGATTAAACCTCAATAAAATCGAGGCTATACGTCCTGATCAAATGATTGAAGGTAAAGATCTCGCCCTCAACCCCTTCGGTGAAATGGTGAAGCATCAACACTATCCTCCATAAAGAAGGGTAGATTTGACCAAGCGTCACTTGGGTACCAGTCGTAGAAGTCAAGAATAACCGGGTCTATCTCCAGGGGAGAGGACTCGGAAGAATAATTAGGACCCAAGGTGAAAGGGTAGGTATACATATAAAGAAAGTCGTCCTTATGGTCCTTTATATTATCTTTGGGACTGGCAATCTCCACCCCCTTCGCCTTATTCCATTGACAGTCCGTCCTCACCGTACTAAAATTGGTCACGATGCTAATGTATTGGGACACATACTTACACCAGCCCGGTGTGGATAAAGTGGCATCGATGTTAAAATCCTTTGACATATCGAGACTAGGTAGGGCACACTGTTCCAAAGAAGGAATTTCTCTAGTTTCCTCTTGAGAGGATTGAGATGATGATTCAATGTCGTTCTATCGAGGAACTGTTCTAGTAGTTCTAGCCATGTGAATGGCAAAACTTTCTCTAAAAACAAGATAGAAGAGTGGAAGAGACAAATGGTTCTGACCGTGAATTCGGAGATGGGGTTATAGTAAGAAGTATCGAACAGTCGATACATTTATATGAACCACTTGGGCAGCGGAAAGTACAAGCTAATAGCAGTTTGTGGGTTCCTCGATTATGACATTTGATGGTGACCTTTGCACGATTTTCTAAAATATGGCATTTAATGCTCTTATCGGTTTACGTCACAGCAATGATGACCTCGAGACGACATTTCAAAATTATTTTATTTTACTTCATTCTAGGAAATGCAGACACTATCTATATACGGTAAAATCGGAGGGTCCAATTCCTCGCCATTATGTTCGGAGAGTCATATCGATATCTCGAGGTTATTTTTATTTGCATTTGATCAAACAATGATCCCGAGGGTGGGGAATTCCCTAGGCAAGCAAATGGCACCAGTAGAGTCTAATATCATGTCTAGCCATCCCATCTCTGTGTCTTTACAATTAATGCATTTTATACTATGTTATATTTCACATCCTATATAAAGGGGATATTCACCACTTTGTAAGGGGCTGCTGTTATTCCAACAATTCTACACAAGATCAATAACAACTCTCTCTCTCTCTCTCTCTCTCTCTCTCTCTCTCTCTCTTTCTAACTTACCGCTTGAAGCTACTTTCTCATTTATTGTATTCATACTCATTCTTCATTTATTGCTTGATATTGGCCATAAATAACCTTCTTTAATTATATCTCAACTGTTATTCCCTTCTCGGTTACCCCTAATAGCTCGAGCTCGAGCCCAGGTATCGACCTTGTGGCCTTTCCTTGATCAGTCCGAGCCCCGGGTAGTAAGCCCCTCGGTTTGATTATTGCCCTATTTTAGCATGTATTTCATCGTTAAACTTCATAGATTTAGCATCCACTGCAATAAAAACAAGCATAAAAATAGATCATATATTTTTAGAGTCCTATTTATAAATTTAATTGTTATTATCATTTTCACTGTAAACAATATTTGTATTTATGTTACCTTTGTGTGCAAAAACAAATATGCTTTTGGGAGTATCATTAGCAAACTGAGGAAGGGTGGGTCATAAGGCCCATGCCCAAACTACATGTGCCACTGTAGAGGTTGATTGTGATTATTCTTCTTGATTGGAATGAGATTGATATTAGCTGTGAATTGGAAAGTCAACCCACGCGGCATATGTGGGAAGGCGGCCTAGCCGATCGGGTGGAGTGGACACCATATTGCGCACATGGTGGTACTACTCTTCGTAACACCATTTCTCTTATCACATGTCAAACCTTAATGTCCATGGGGAGATGGCCTAGACAATTGAGCGTGATCGGACACTATGATAAAACATGATGGTATATCGATGCTAATGATCTCCCAACCAAAAATATATATTATTTTTGTATTTTGAAAATTGCTATGTTTTAACTTCACATTTGCATATCATTGATGGCTACTTGTTGTTTCCATGGTGTTTCCTCTTCTGATATTGGAGTTTTATTTCAAAAGAGCACATTTAATTTTACATGATAGTACTATTCCACATGTAATAACATCCCTTTTTTCGGGGGCGCTACATCTTCAATAGATGCAGGTGGTTTATCAACGGGAAGCTTTTGTCCTTGTTAGCAGTCACTCTCTATTCAGCAGGTTTTGATGAGGCCTATTCTACTGTGGTCCCGATGCCACTTGATGTTATACATGTGTTTTGAGGTATAGCAAGGGCCTTATTGCTGACACTTCCATATTACTCTTTGGTTGTACTTAGAGGCTCCGTAGACATAGTGTGAGTGGTATTTGATGTTGGAAATTGAACTAGAAGTGTTGGTATTCCGGCAAGCATGTTTATCATCATATCTATAAATTAGAATATTTTGGGACTCTTAAATGAATCTCTTTTGAGTAATGGAAAAATAATATGGAACACTTGACTCTTCTCTTGTCTATCACTTGTACTGATTCATATATTGTTAGTGGGCAAGGTTGGGTAGACGGCATCTAGCAGGCTTGATTGACCGGGATGATAACTAGGTTGAGTGAAGGTCGCGCTCTCTGAGGTCGGGGCGTGACAAGAACTTTGCAAGCATAATAAACTATGTTAATCAACAAATTAGATAAATCAAGTGATTATAATCAACCAAAATAGTGCAATAGGAGAGACATTCATCCCGTAACCCCAAAATATTCTCATCTCATTGAATTCTTTCTACGTGTTTGCCTGTTTGCTTTGCACCATTCAATTGTTAGAGTCTTAGAAAAAATACCACTAGGCAGTATGCCTAGTGGTTACTATATTTAAATCAATCCAAAATCGGATCCAATGTCTACAACTTTTCCAAAACCAAAATAAAAAGGAGTAGCACTACAACTAACCACAATGAGTATGCTAACTATTACATGAAGTATTGAACAAGATTCCATAGCATTGTGTTGTGCGCATCTAGAGGCTAAGGGAAAAACCTCATAGTAGTACCACTAAATCTCTCACCAGGCGTTGCATTCTATAGGCCATGGAAAATGTGAATCTCCAACCTCCAACACAACCTTCATTAGCTCTCAAAAAATCCAAATTGCGTGCATATGACCAAATGTTGAACATGAACCTAGAAATGAGAGACATGAGATAGCAGAATGAGCACCTCATCATAGCATATGAGAAAAATACCCAAATATAAGGCTAAATACACAAACCTGGACTTGTTTGTATGCTTCCAAAGTCTGCCAGTGGTAGCTTTGAATGAGCTGAATTATCTGCTTTGTACACCATATGTGTACACTGCCAGGACTTCTCTAGGATGAGCCTATAATCATACTAACCCCATTGGACAGTAATGTGTAGGAAAGAATCACTAAGATATCACCTATAGTATATATTATGGAAAACTTATACATTGGATCCCATATGAAAGCTGCCAGGATATCCATCAGTTGCCTGATTTTCATATACATCCCATACACTGCCATGCCATCTCCAAATTTTTAGCATAAAACTATGTACATCAAAGACAAGAGCAAAAATAGGGAGTAACAAATGGGATTGCTTCATCAATCAGGTGTCCTTCTAGAAATCCTATTGCCAATGGTTGGTTCCTCCTCAAACAACATATCATTTACCTTTACAATATGCTCTAGTATTTATAATTGATTAAAGATGTTTCCATATATGCACTCTTCACCTTCTTCAACTTGTATTTGTACATGAGAAAAGGATCACCTATAAATTCAGCATGCCAATTCTGCCTCACCACCTCTTTAAATGATTCATGCTTGGTCTAGAAGTTCAAAAACCTGAATGGTTTGACATAATTTGTGGCATGTTGTCTATAGCTTAAGAATAACGGTGTATGATCAGAGTCTGTTCTTATTAAGTGTTCCCCTTCAATTGTAGGAAAAAAAATTCTGAAATAAAAATTTCACAAATATCATGTCCAATATTTTGAAAATACACTCCACATTAGTTCTACCATTCCACCAAGTGAAAGGACTCCCCTTGAACCCTCGATCAAACAACCCACTAGAGTTGACACAAAAAAAGAAAAGTCCTCACACTCTAGAGGATGAACTGGAAAGCCACCAATATTCTCATCCTCTCGAATCCGGGCATCAGAGAATAGATTAAAGAATGGGATAGACATATTCTAGTTTCCTTGCATGGTTATTTTTATAGATAATACACATGCATTCTTGTTAATTTTGATTCTATAGACATATAGTCTTATGTTGGCTTGAATAAGCGAGTGAAGAGTCGAAAGAACTTTGCGAGAAAAAAAAACCTTATTAATTAACAATTTATATAATTTAAGTGATTAGATAAATCGAAAAAATGCAATAAGAGAGACATTAACCCCATAACCCCAGAATATTCCCATCTCATTGAATTCTTCTAAGTGTTTGTTTGTTCTACTTGCGATCTTATTCTCTTATTTTCTTATTAGTTTGTAGTAATTTAGTCAGAAAAAAAAACCACACCCATATTATTTAAAATCTCTTGAACAAATAAGTCATAACTAGTTTAGTTTAGGGAGTAGTTGATCATAAATCCTCGTGGAAATGATACTCACTCATCACGTTATTACTTGTCGATTACTTATACTTGCATGTACATTTGGACCCAACATATTTTTGGCGTCGATGCAGGGGATTTAAAAATTAGCTATTTGTCTAAAATAGCTTCTATTTGAATTTGTTCGAGTTTTAATTTGTTTTACTTTTTCTGACTCTATAGGTGTTCACTTTGAATGCTAAGAAGAAGAAATAGTTTGAACAATATTCCTCCTCTTAATCATGAACCCAAAATACTCCTCCACAAGTTAAGGAGGGAGGCAGAACAAAGAGCAAGAGTTACATAGTTCGGCATTGTAGTCCAACTACAGTCAATCCAGATGACAGAATATGAAGAACGACCAGTGATTGAAGCCGGACGGCCTAGTCTCACGAACATGACTTAGGCTATCATGAAGCCTCATATAACTGGGCACTTTGAGCTGAAAAGTTACATGGTGTAACTAATTCAATCCATAAGGCTATTTTTAGGGTTGTCAATGTGAAGATCCCCAAAGTCATATACATATTGTTTTGGAGATTACGGATATATACAACTACTAAATGTCTCCAAGGACTATGTTAGACTAACTTTGTTTCCATTTTCACTAATGGATGAAAAAAAGAATGGTGAAACAAAGAGCATGCAAACTCATCCACACTTGGGATGATCTAGCACAAAAATTCTTAATCAAGTTTTTCCCTATGAAAAAAATAAAGGCACTAAGAAGCCATATTCTTGGGTTTCAACAATTAGATGGTGAGGTCTTCGTCAAAATTGAGAAAGAAACAAGGAACTACTCAGAGATTGCCTATATCACTGTCACACTGATGAAGTCCTAGGTCATACTTTTGTTGATGGGTTAGACGAAGCATCAAAGATGAATCTTTATTCATCCTGTAGAAGTAGTTGCATAGTTAGGTCATATACTGAAATCCAAAATGAAATCCAGATACTACTGAATATTTCACTGCTAATATAACAATTCGGAAGGATATGGGGAACCACATAGGGCACTTAAACAAAAGGTAGTAGGTGTTATTGAGCATGATGATTTTTCAGCCATGAGAGCTGATATAGAAATATTAGCCAATCAATTAAATAAGATGATGATGCAACAAGCGCAGTCGATGTAGCAGGTGCTACAAATGTCAACACGTTTTGACATTTGTGGAGAAGATCACATGAGTGACCAATGTCTGGTTAATCCCAAATCTAATTATTATGTGGGCCAGCAAGGTAAATGTTCAATGAAACAGAACATGCATACGGGAACACATATAATTCCAACTAGAGAAATCACTTGAACTTCTCATAGGATGGAAATAGGCCATTCAAAATCAATACAGGCCTTAAGGGAACTATAATCATCCTCAAAAGCCATATCCACAAGCAGAAGCAAACACTAATGATATGTTAAAAAAGATGTTAATTGACAACCAACAGTTGATGAATGATTTTCAAAATATAGAAAGGTATATTAGGCAGTTAGTTCCACAACCAAATACCCGACTTACTGGAGCACTCTCAAGTGATACTAAGAAAAATCCCATTGAATAGGTACAAAAAAATTAAACTAAGAAATGGGAAAGCATTGGAGGAGCTGCCACCTAAAATGTATGTGCCTAAAGAAGTTTTTGAAAGATTGGTATCCTCAATTAGAGGCAAAATCTGGAAAGAAAGATGATGAACACATGCAAGAGATAGAGGCAAGACCACCACCGCCTGTTCTCAAAAGTTGTGAAAGTTGAAACATGAGTCCAAGTACAAAAAGTTCTTAGATATATTGAGTCAGGTGCAAGTGAATCTACCTTTGATAGAGGTGCTGCAAGAAGTTCTTAAATATGACAAGTACTTGAAAGACATTTTGGCTAATAAAAGAAGGTTGACAGAGTTTGAAACAGTTGCACTTATTGAGGAGTGCAGTGCCAGAGCACAAAGTAAGCTCTCGCTTAAGTTGAAGGATTAAGGTTGATTCACATGACTCTTTTAGAGGTAGCGTATGGTGACATGGACTACAATATTATCTTTGGGAGTCCATGGTTGCACGAGATAAAGGTCGTGCCATCAACATATCATTAATTAATGAAGTTCCCAAATCTCAAGAGAATTAAACAAAAAATAGTAGACCAACCAGCGGCAAGTGAGGTGAATGTAATATCAGTTTCCAGTAGCATAGGGAAGGAACATGCAACACAGCAATTACAGGAACATATAGCACAGCAATTACAGGAGCCGATGACTGCTCCCGGGCCAAGCAAAGTCAACCATAGGGAGGATTCATCGAAATTCTATAAGTTACCAAGATATTTCTAGGTACTAGAAGAAATGGATGCCACAAAATCAACAACAAAATAACTTGAGCAAGTCGCGTTGTTCAAAACAATCTTGGAAAGGATGTTCTACTTGGGGACAAGGTTGAATTCCAAGCTAAGGATTGGATTTATCAAACTTCTTAAATTTATATTTGACATTTTTTCATTGTCTCATGCAGATATGACAGGTATCGCACCGGAAGTGTCCGTACACAAACTAAGCTTGGATCCCAACATCTCTCCAGTAAGACAAAAAAAGGTCATGCTGTTCAGGTCATAGACAAATTCGTCAAAGAAGAGGTAACTCGTTTACTTGATATCGGTTCAATCCAAGAGATAAAGTATCCTTACTTTCTAGCTAATGTCGTAGTAGTTCCAATGAAAAATAATAAATATTGCATGCGCGTAAACTTTAAGGACCTAAATAAGTCGTGTACCAAAGACTCATTCCCATTTCCAAACATTAGTCAAATGATTGACGCGGCGATCGGGAACGAGTTAATGAGTTTCCTTGATGCTTACTCCGGGTACAATCAAATCAAGATGAACCCATAGGATCATGAAAAACTCCTTTCATAACAAAATTTGATACATATTGTTATAATGTGATGCATTTTGGGCTAAAAAATGGTGGAGCCACTTATCAGCGGCTCGTAAACAAATTGCTTGAGAAACAAATAGGAAAAACTATGGAGGTTTACATAGATGATATGTTGGTTAAGTCTTTGAACGTAGATGATCATCTCAAACTCCTGCAAGAAATTTTTGACATCCTAAGGAAGCATAACATGAAGCTTAACCCCAAGAAGTGTGCATTCGGAGTCAGCTATGGTAAATGTTTTATATTTCTGGTCTCGCAAAGGGGGATCAAGGTTAACCCCAATAAAATTAGACTATCAAATACATCACGGACCAGCTATCACGCGTGAAAGAGGTTCAAAGGTTGACAGGAAGACTAGAAGCTCTGGGCAGGTTCATATCCCAATCTTTGGAAAATGCCATCATTTCTTTTCACTTTCAAGAAGAAGTACAACTTCAAATGGACTCCATAATTTCATCATGCTTTGAAGGATTTGAAAAGGTATTTTTTGAGCCTTCCATTACTGTCAAAATTAGAGGAAGGAGAACAACTGTTGATCTACTTAGCGGTAAGTGGCATTTTAGTTCAAGAGGATGAATGTAGGAATCTCATACCTATTATGCTAGTAAAATGTTAACGAGAACAAAACGCATTACCCACATAAAAATTGTCCTTAACTCTCCTAGTCTCTGCTTGAAATCTTAGGTTTTATCTCTGACGCCATTTGATAGCCATGGTGACCACTTTTCCCCTGCGAAATATTCTTCATAAACCAGAACTTTCAGGTAGGCGGGCAAGTGGGCTGCCGAAATGATTGAATTTGACATAGAGTATAAACCTAGGACTGTAAATAAGTCACAAGCTTTGGCCAACTTTGTGCCTGATTTGAGTCGAGGACTAGTTATCTTTGGCTACCAAAGAACCAGAGATGGTGCCAAAATATCATGAGTTTGGACATTTTTCATGGATGGAGCTTCCAATGTGAAAGAGTCCAGGCTCGGCATAGTACTAATCACGCCCTCTGGTGAAACCCTAAGGCATGTCATAAGAATTGGTCCCCTATCTAACAATGAAAAAGACTAAGATTTGATTATAGGTCTCGAACTGGCCCAGGTACTGGACTCCGAGGTCATTGAAATTAAATGTGACTCCTAATTGGTAGTAAATTAGTTCTATATGATCTTCGAAGACAAAGAAGAACGCATGAAACAATATGTAGTAAAAGTCCAGGCCCTACCACATGGTTCAGCAAATGGTCAATTACTCACATCCTAATAGAAGATAAAGCAGAGGTAGACGCACTAGCCAATTTGGAATCGTCCATAGAAATGAAGGGATCGGACTCTGGTACGGTCATGTAGTTTATGCATTTGGTATTGGACACAGACAAATATTACGAAGTAAATACGACAAATTTGGTCTAGGACTAGCGAAATCAGATTGTTGACTATCTCGATCATGGAAAACTTCTTGAAGATCCCAAGGAATCTCGAGCACTATGCACGAAAGCAGCTCCATACAACTTCAACGAAGGTCATTTTAATAGAAGATCCTTCTTAGGCCCCTTGGGCCGGTGTTTAGGAGATTGTGAAGCCAACTATGTCATGCAGAAACTCCATGAATTGATCTGCGGAAATCACTCAGGTGCGGATTCCTTACAGCTACAATCTATTAAGGCAGGATACTATTGGCCCAGAATGGACAAGAAGCCTAGGCTTATATTCAAAAATGTGATCTATGTCAATGTTATGCATCATTGGTACAACAACCAGCAAATTTATTACACTCAGTTTTGTCTCCATGGTCGTTCATAAATTGGGGGATGGAAAAACTTGGTATGCTGCCACCGGCCCCTGTTAAGGTAAGATTTCTATTAATTTTAGCTGAATATTTTTCCAAGTGGTTTGAAGTAGGTCCTTACCAAAATATCATCAAACGCAAAGTTGTTGATTTCTTATGGGAAAATATAATTGGTATATTTGGGATATCAAAAGAGATAGCCTGTGACAATAGGCCATAATTTATAGGCTCAAAGGTTACAGGATTCTTTTGAAGACTTGAAAATCAAAATGATCAAATCATCACCATATCATTCGAGCAAAAATGGTCAAGCAGGATCAACAACAATGTGATTATTCGAAACCTCTAAAGGAGACTGGACGCGACCAAAAGAAAATGGCCGGAAGAGATACCAAGAATACTATGGGTGTATTGGACAATGACCCAATCAAGCATAGGGGAGACTCCTTTCTCTATTTTATATGGAGAAGAAGTCGTGATCCTAGTGGAAGTAGGGGAACCTACCTTGAGATATTTCAAGGCAGATAAAGAAACAAACAATGAAGCAATGTTAATTTAATTAGAGTTGCTTGACGAACACATGGACTTGGTGCATATAAGGATGGCAGCCCAAAAATAGAGAATGGAAAGATATTACAATAGACAAGCCAATATATATTATTTCAAAGTAGGAGATTTGGTCTTAAGGAAAGTAACTCAGAACACCCGGTAAGATAATGTAGGGAAGCTGGGTCTAGCATGGGAAGGACCCTACCAGGTTTCAGTTCTTACCGGGAAAGGTTCATACTAATTAAAAAATCAAGACGGAGTAAAGTTTTTGATCAAACAGGATGTGGCACATCTCGAAAGATACTATTGTTGATGAGCCTCGCCTACACTTTTTTCCATTCGTGCAGTTTTGTCTCAGTTGGATTTTTCAGGAAAGTTTTTTAATGAGGCAGCAACAGAAAGCATACTTTGGAGAAAGCTTTATTAGCAAAAAAAAGACATTAAAATAACAAGGCACGCAGACAATGAATCACTACAGAGCAGTTAGTTAATCTTTTTTTTGATAGATGAAGTTCCTACCGAGAAGTCAAATTTGCTATCGGGCCAAGGGTTATCCGACTGTTCATGAGTGCAAGCCACTAGGGATTGTTAGATAGTCTTTGGCTCGATAACAAAGTTCCTGGGGGGGGGGGGTTGAAATCTTACTATACTAAAGATTATCTAACCATCCACTGGTGGAATCTTGAAATGAATAAGACTTTCAGTATTTAAATTTTCATTCTTCACATTCAAACACTGGGGGGATGATATAAGAATACGATAACAATGACTTCCACGTCGATCGTATGAAATCTAGAAATAAAATTGTGTCATCAAAATCAGGGGTTGTGCATCCATCCCGATAGAAACAAGTAGTACAAGTTAACTACAAGTAATAGCAATTTCTTTTAGCACAATGAATGCTAGTGTACTTTTGAAAATGGAAGGAATGATGTAAAGTTCTTTTATTTTTATCTTGTTTCTTGTCTGAAGGACGAATTAGTTTTATCATTTAAAGTTAAAAAAATTACTTCAAATGCTAGTGCCATAATAAATAGAAGACGTCCTCTTTAAGAGCACCGTAAACATAAGAGGGCCCTCTCCTATGAAACCCTCATGGTAAAGGGTTGGTTCTGGAAGATATGTTGCCCGGAATCCTAATATTATCGGGGAAATATACACCTAAAGCGTTGCATAATTCGATGCAAAGAGAAAAATTTGTGCAATATTTAAACTAAAAGTACGCAGAGAGAAAAACTTGTGCAATACTTAAACAAAAAGTATGCAAGAAGAAGAACTTGCACAGTACTTAAACGACAAAATACTTTTATTCACAATAAAATTGTCAAGAAATACATGTACAAATTTATGAAAAAGGAAAGAAAAGTGAAAATAAATCAAAGGCTAAGCTACTGCACCCCTGAAATTCGAAGGAGGATAAATATCTGCACCCCGAGAGAGGTAAGCGTATCTACTGCCAGCTCATGATCTTGGTCTTCATCATCTTGGTTTTCACCATCTTGGCCTTCATCATCTTGGTTTTCACCATCTTGGCCTTCTCCATCATCTCCTTCGGGTTCTTTTTCTGTTCTCGATACCTCAGAACTGGAACCAGAAGAGTCACAGGCATTTGGTCGTAGTAGGATACCCCTCCAAAAAAGTTAACTTCAGCTCACGGGCCTTGGCAATTTCGACATCAAAATCAATGATGCCCTCTTTAGCCTCTTCCAACATTTTTCTACTCATGCTACACATAGAATATGATTTTACAATAGTGAGGGAAGTCGCTCGGCGCTGAAGTTCTTCATTAAGAAGGTCAACCTCGGTCAAAAGTTTATCCCGCTCAGATCTAATAGGCTAGAGGCTGACATCAATGATCACCACCTCTTGCTCGCTTTGCTACAATCGAGCCTCCAATTCAACAGCCTCACCAGCTCGTGTTTCCAGTTCAAGGAGGCGGGCAGCAATCTAATCTCGCTCGGCCAATAATTGATCCCATGCGGATGTAATCTTCTATTTGTCAAGGATCAATCTTTAAAGGCCTCGGAATCAAGGAAGTTAGACTCAGGGGCAACTCAAGCCCACGTGGGGCCTAAAGCAGAGGTTTAATATGGGACCTAAGTATTTATAAGAACATTATAAAATATAAATTTTATTTAAAATCTATTCTTCTATCTATTGGCGCAAAGATAGTTTTGAATAACCGAAAATTAAATAATATGTACATAGTAAAATTAATCAAATAATATATAATTAATTAAAATAATGCTAGAGAAATTTTGAATGATACTACCTAAGGACCGACTGATTCAAGAAGTTTGAAGACTTTGCTTCCAAAATGTCTAGTTGTTGGTTCGTTGGAGTCTTGGAGAACGAAAGAACTCTAATGAATGAACTAAGAAGATGAGCATAAATAAAGAAGAAGGAAGAAGATATGGCTTTTGAAATATGAAGAATGAAATGAAATTGAAACATTGGATTGGGATTACTTGGGAAGAAGAGTAAAAAATAGAGTTGTCAAATCAAATCAAAGTGACAACTATTTTTCTACTATTTTAAGCTTTACTTTATTAATATATCTAGAAGTTTTTCTTTATTTTTATATAAAAAGTACAAAAGTACTCTATATATATATATATAGAGAGAGAGAGAGAGAGTCGGCCCTGGTTAGACTACAAAATAGAAGTACAAATTAGAAACCCTACTATAATAAGGATAGAGGGGATAACATAAGGTACAAAGATCATACCGCTGGCGTTGTTCATCAAAAACTCTCCCGAGAGAGATGTATTTTATTCATGTCCCTTCCCGAAGATAGAGACTTCAAATAATTACAAAATTTCAGCGGACAGTACAATACATGACATCCGATAGAAATTGAGAGGGAAACACTCTACCTCCTTGGGGATCGTCGGAGGGGGCTGAATAGTTATGCCCAAAATTCCATGAATTGGGCAATGGGGAAGGGGGAGATCGTCCTCTCGAACAACAACAACTGGTGGAGATGATGTAGTAGTTGCTAGTGGTGAAGGCAATGTCTGCAAAGAAGGTGATGAAGCCTATGGAGTTGTAGGTTGCAAAGCACCTGCGGAAAAAGATGGTTGCTCACCAACCAAAGGAAGAAAATACCCACTACCTAGCCTCACGGCAGCGGTAGCGGAGACTAGGGTTCGGAAGCGATAGTAAGCATCTTCCACTATATTAAACTCCCCAGAGCGTCAGGGCGTCATCCTCGATAGGCGTAACTAGCTCAATAGATGAACACTCTATTGAGCCGATGAAGGTCATCATCTCCTATGTCAAATCACCCTCATCACTGGCTCATGAATCATTGTCGATCACTATGTTGTCTATGGATGGCTTGGGCACGACGCTCATCACCAACACATTCATAGATGACTCGGCATGATGTTCTTCACCTTTTTTATTTTTACCCTCGGTCGAGGAATAACATCGCCTTTTTTGTTTCTTGTCCTCCAACCGGGAATTCCGAGAAGAAGCAATTGAACCGAAAGCAGGCCCAGAGACACTTGTTTGGGTAAAAGCCTCATGCAACAACCTGACCACATCAGCCGGAACGTCCTCCTTAGGGATGGTAACAGAGCCCTATGGAAGACCTAAATTCAGTAGGAAAGAAAAGTTAGCCAATTTTTCTTATACGAGAAGTAAAGACAACACAATTTCAACCTACCATGATTTTAGCCTTCCACCCGTATATAAAGGCTAGTTCCTACCACTTGCGAGTCTCAAGCATAGTGACATTCAGAATTTTCTGGATCCCACCAGTCCAAGCCTTTAACCCTAGGTGGTGTCCATCGAGTTACTGAAATAGTAAAAGAAGAAGGATTGGCAATAACATGGGACAATCTTTAACTAGAAAGATAGATAATTCACTTACGAGTATAGTTCCAAAATTCGTGAAAGGATGGAGTCATGGCCGAGATGATGTCCCTAATAGAGACCGAAATGAACCGCTCCATGCATCCACGGTCGTTGTTATCATCCATGATAGTTACAAAGCATGGTGACCGCACTTGCTAAAGTTTATCATTCCCTCACGGAAAATCTTGTGAAAATAAAGTATCATCAGTCAAGCCAGGGACATCTTTCTCCCGTCTCCTAGCATAGACGTCGAAGACAAGTAACTGCCCGCCACACGGAAGGGCTCACCTATTCCAAGAAGACTTGGTAATGAAAGGGCTCACCTGTTCCAAGAAGACTTGGTAATGAAGGCAAAACTCCAAGACAACAGAGTCAAGATCCCCCCTTAATAAGAATGGGCCCAAAGCAAAGGGATAGGTATAAACATACGTAAAATCCTTCTTGTATGAATGGAGTACCGCAAACTATGGCCCTCCTCTAGAATCAGCTCTCAAAGCCCATCAATATTGGGTACACAGACCCGACCCTGCATCCTCAATACTCCATCCTCGCCAATGGTCACATCTCTGGCATCACCATGCTGAACCTTGTCCTTAAGGACAAGAAAATGAGGGTCATCATATTGCCGCTCTCTATTACGATCAAATAAGGAAGACCGAGAAACCACGCAATCTAGAACCCGACTAAGCTTCACAATGTCCAATCTCACAAAATGGCTAGCTAAGGCCTGAACATCCATCGCCATAGGCCTCTCTAATGTTTGTAAATATGCGAAACTTCCCAAACTCTCCGCTGGACGACTCAAGGCATCAGCCACTACATTGGCCTTGCCCGGGTGATATAATATAGTGATGTCATAATCCTTCAGCAACTCTAACCACCTCCTCTGGCGCAAATATAGATCCTTTTGCTTGAAAAACTGCTGCAAGCTCCAATGATAAGTATAAATCTCACAGGAAACCCCGTATAAATATTGGGGCCAAATCTTCAGGACGTGAACAATGGAAGCTAACTCGAGATCATGGATAGGATAATTCTTCATATGTATCTTGAACTGTCTGGATGCGTAGGCAATCACATCACCGTCCTGCATCAACTCTTCTCCAAGGCCAACCCTCGAGGCATCACAATAGACTATATAAGACCCCAAACCAGTAGGCAATATCAAAATTGGAGTTGTACTAAAAGTTGTTTTGAGCTTCTAAAAGCTTGCTTCACAATCCGCTGTCCACTGAAATGGAGCACCATTTTGGGTCAATCTAGTCATAGGGGCTGCAATAGATGAAAACCCCTCTATTAAACGATGGTAATAGCCCGCCAAGCTAAGGAAACTACGAATGTCTATAGCTGAGGATGCCCTAAGCAAACTCTGCACGGCCTCTACCTTCGTCGGATCCACCCGAATGCCCTCACTCAATACTACGTGGCCTAAGAATGCCACTGAATCCAACCAAAACTCACATTTTGAGAACTTTGCATATAACTTCTTCTCTCTCAGAGTCTGAAGCACTGTCCTCAAATGCTGCTCATGATCTTCCTAACTCCGGGAATACACCAGAATGTCATCAATAAAGACAACGACAAAGATTCGATATATGGCCGGAATACACTGTGCATCAAATGCATGAAAGTTGCTTGGGCATTGGTTAGCCCAAATGACATAATAAGAAACTCGTAATGACCGTACCGAGTCCTGAAAGCAGTTTTCAAGATATCTGACTCCCGAATATTCAACTGATGGTAAGCTAAGCGCAAATCACTCTTAAAAAACACTCATGCGCCCTAAAGATGATCAAACAGATCATCAATACGAGGCAAAGGATAATGGTTCTTTATTGTAACCTTTTTCAACTGGTGATAATCAATACACATACACATAGAACCATAATTTTTCTTCATAAACAAGACAAGAGCACCCCAAGGTGAAACACTAGGCCGAATAAAACCCTTATCATGCAATTCCTGTAATTGATCCTTCAACTCAGAAGGATCTATACGATATGGAGGAATAGAAATGGGATGAGTGCCCGGCAACAAATCAATGCCAAAATCGATGTCTCTATCAGGCGGCATGCCTAGAAGATCAACTAGAAACACATCAGGATAATCATATACCACTGGTACAGAATTAACAGAAGGGGTATCAACACTGACATCTCCCACATAAGCTAAATACGTGGCACACCCCTTCTAAACCATATGCTGAGCTTTAAGGAAAGAGATAACTCTACTGGAAGTGTGATCTAAAGTACCACTCCACTCAACACGTTGTACACCTGGCATAGCCAGCATCACGATCTTGGCATGACAATCAAGAATAGCATAATGGGGCGACAACCAGTCCATGCCCAAAATAATATCAAAATCAACCATGCTGAGTAGCAACAAGTCTGCTCTGGTCTCAAAACCATGAATAGTAACCAAACATGACTGATAAACGTGGTCCACAACAAGAGAATCCCCCACAGAAGTAGAAACATACACATGAGAACTCAAGGAATATCGGGGTACACCCAAATATGGAGCAAAATAAGAAGACACATAAGAGTAAGTAGACATGGATCGAATAGAACCGATGCATCTATGTGACAAACCAGTATAATACCAATGATGACAGAATTAGAGGCAACATCATCGGCACGAGTAGGAAGGGCATAGTATCTAGCCTAGCCTCACCCTCAAGGGCGATCTCTACCTCCCCAGCCTCCACCTCTAGCTGGCTGAGCAGGTGGGGCAGCGACTAGAGATATAACCATAGCATCTGAACTCTGCAGGGCACGTTGTGATTGAGAAGTCTGTGAAGATGCACCGCTTCCAAGTCTAAGGCAATACCTAACCATATGGCGTGTGTCACCACACTCAAAACAAGCTCTGGGAGGACGTGGTAGCTGCTACTATCTAGGTCCAGGTCTACTGGACTGACCTCTAAAAGCACCCCGCATAGGAGGCGCGTTAGAAATTGGAGGTGCATAATAAGGCTCCTGAGACCTAGGAGGAGTTGGAAAATTGTTGGCTGCTAGAAGAGCTGAATGAACTGGGCGACTCAAATATACCCTGCCATGAAGACCTGCAACTAGGGCGCAGGCACCAGAATAATGGCTCGACTCTCGAGACCTCTTGGCCTTTCTCTTCTCCCTTTCCCTAGCATGCATACCCTCAATTCTCCTAGCAATTCTCACCACCTGCTGATATGAAATATCAGTCTCAAAATCACGAGCCATGCTATATATGATGTTGGAAATAATCCCCTCAATAAACTGGCAAACCCTCTCGCAAACAGTAGCAACCAAGGCTGGTGCATGCCTAGCTAAAATGGTGTAACGGATAACATTCTCTGAAACAGTCATAGCACCCTAGCATAAATTCTCAAATTCTGTGCGCCATGCGTCCCTGAGGATCTGAGGAACATACTCTCAGGAACAGATTTGAAAACTAAGTCCAAGTCAGTCAAGTAGCCCCATCTGGACTATCTAACTCATAGGTACGCCACCACTCATAGGCAGTCCCTCGAAGCTGAAAGGTAGTGAAAGAAACCCCGTTGGATCCTGAAATACCCGTGGTATGGAGAATGCAGAAACACTCATCAAGAAAACTCAGAGCATCCTTCGATGCAAGACCACTAAATACAGGAGGCTTGTACTTCTTGAACCTCTCAAGCCTTAGTTGCTCATCCTCGAAAGCCATTATCCTGTCCTCGGGTGGAACAGGCACTGCAGGCTGTACCAGAATAATCTCAAGGACCTGCTCAACAGAGAGTGCTGCTCAGGTGTGCGGGCGGCGGGAGTCTTTGCTTCTCCCCTGGCCTGGAATGTTGCTACAGCAAGGGGAAGCAACCCTTCCTGAGCCAAAGTGGTGTACATGCTCATGAACTGTTCCAAAGTCTCCTCGAGAGCTGGAGTAGTGGTAGCAGTAGTAGTAGGCGTGTTAGGTGCATGGACTCCAGCTGGATCTGCTGGTGGTACCTCAGTGACAGCTCATGCAGTTGCTCTAGCTGCACCACATGTGCACCCTCGTCCTCTACCCCGGCCCCTGCCTCCAACGGCTGCAGTAAGGGGCGAGGATGCTTGATCATCTCGAGTGGCATGTGTCCTCATCATCTGTGAGAGAATAGAAAGACGGAAGTGTAGTTTTGATATCAAAATCTCGCACGACCAGGAAATCAAATGAAGTGGATTTTTTCTTACAATTAAATAGCCTCTCGTAGATAAGTATAGACGTCTCTGTACCGATCAGCGAGACTTTAATAAACCAACCTGTTTTTCGTGACTCCTATGAACCTAGAGCTCTAATACCAACTTGTTACGGCCCCAGCCCTCCGTGAACATGTCATGATGGCACCTCGTCCCTACGACTAGGTAAGCCTAACAATGTGGAAACAAAATAACTTTCAAAAAAAATAATTCAAAATAGAACAACTAGAAGAAAACTGTATATAAATGTCGCTTGTCATATACAACTCAACATCACGGAAGCCTACAATATTATCCTAAAACCCGAAAACTCACGAGAACACAAGCTAAAAGAAATGTAGTACAATGCTCTAACTCCAGAATGTCTAAAACAACAATAAGAAGGAAGACTAACTGCTAAAATATAGAGACTCCTTGGTCTGCGGACGTGGTAGATGTACCTCTAAGTATCTGCTAGATCTCTCCGCCTCAAGGGTGATACGCCTAGGTAGACCTGGATTTGCACATGAAAAACATGCGCAGAAGGGGCATGGGTACACCACAACGGTACTTAGAAAGTGTCAAGCCTAACCTCAATCGTGTAGTAACGAGGAAGGTTAGGGCCTTACTGAAGTTAAACATAATATAAAGTTTCAATAGTGTGAAATAGACAATATAAATAAATACAGCAGTGAAATAAGATAGGCTATACAAGAAAACAACAATTATATAAAAGAACAAAGTGAACGCGGAAATCAGAACAACTCAATACTAATAGTAACAACGAGGATCACCCAAGATACAGTCTTGAAGTCCCTTTCATCAACCATCCAGTGGATCTCCCAAGATACCATCTCGTAGTTCGATTATCAATGTGCGGGGATCTACCGGAATTCGATCTGTAGTCCCAGATTAAATGTGTGGGGGGATATATTGGGAATCGAACCCGCAGGCCCAAAGTAAATGTGTAGGGAGATTTATCGGGAATCTAACTCGTAGTCCCAAAATAAATGTGCTGGGAGATATATCGGGAATCTAACCCGCGATCCAAAATTAAACAGACAAGGGGGAGCTACCGGAGTCCCACATCAGTAGTCCCAATGTAAATACACAGCAACAGCAAGAAGACATTCAGAAAGGAAATTTCATATCAATGCAGTAAGTAATTCTAACCTAACATACTACATGTAATGAAACCAAGGTAATTTAGAAAATAGGCAATTTAATCAATTAAACATGCTATTCTAACTAACAATAGGCTAAATTCGCAAGTATAATAAAGCATGTAAGAAAGGAACTCAGTTTTAAATGCTTAAAGCAAGACCGGATTTCCAACAAGTAGCTTAAGTACGCGCTTGTCACCTTGCATACAAGGCATTCAAAATCACTAAATATCATATCCTAAGGGGAAGGTCCCACACACAAGGTTAGACAAGCTACTTACCTCGAACCGGATCCAAAATCAACTCGAAACCACACGTGTGCCCCTAGTATCCGACTCCAAATGTCTCAAATCAATTCAATTCAATTACATATCATAAATAACATCTCAAGCAACCGATTGTACGATTTAATTCAAAGCTAAGACGCAAAATTAGATAAATTACCAAAACACCCCTCATGCCAACGTCTCACAATCGGGTGAAATTAACATTTTTAAAATCCTCATGCTCTTACGAGTCCAACCATATATAAATCTCCAAATCGGATGTCAAAAACCCACTCAAAACACAATAATTCTGACTATGAAGTTTTATCAATTTTTCATTCAAAATTAGAAATTAAATGAGGAATTCACACTTAGACTAGTGGAGTACAAGCAAAAGAGGAGTTTAAAATTGTTACCCAATCGATATCTCTAAAAATCCCTCAAAATCTCGCTCAAATCCGAGCTCTCAAGCTTAAGTTTTGATTAAAATGACTAAACCCTCGATTTTGAATCTTATATCTGCCCTGGTAATTTGTTCAATGTGATCGCAGAAAATCGTCTGTGATCGCGAAGAGTCAAGTTTAAAGGTTCCAGAAATGGCCTATGCGAACACAGCCTAAGGCACGCGATCGCAGAAGAGGGAAAGGAAATCTTACGCATTCGTGATTGAAGCCAGGCGAATGCATAGAGGAAAAAGGCAATGAACCACCAGCTCTCATCTCTACTATGCGAACTCGGAAGAGGAACTGTGAAAGCGAAAAGGAAAAGGGGCACTATGCGATTGTGAACCAATCCATGCGATTGAAAATAAGGAATTGGACCCCCTCTGATATTACTCTATGCAAACGCGAGAAGGGGGACGTGATCACGAAGAAAAAAATCTCTGCAACATAGCTGAAGCAAAATCTGCAATTTTTTTCCAACTCAAAATATTCCGTTGAGCATCTGAAACACACACGATGCCCCCGGGACCTCACCAAACCTACGTACATATCCCATAATATTAATTAAACTTGTTCCAACCTTCAGAATGCTCAAAATAACATCAAAACACCTATTTTCATTGAATTCAACCATAAGAACTTCAAAAACTCTAAAAACACAATTTTGATCAAAAAGTCTATCAAACTTCGTCCGAACGACCTAAAATTTTACACACACATCCAAATGACATGAAGGAATTAGTGTAACTTCCAGAATTCTATTCCGACCATTGAATCAAAATCTCACTATCGGACCAGAAACTTTAAAAATTCAAACTTCGGCATTTCAAGCCTAAATTAGTTGTGGACCTCCAAAACACATTTTGAACACGCTCCCAACCTCGAAATCACCTAATGGAGCTAATAGAACCATCAAATTTCCATTCCGAGGTTGTTTTCACACTGTTCCAACACTTAAGCTCTTATTTTGGGACTAAGTATCCCAAAATTTTTTGAAACTCGAAACCGAATGTCTTGGAAAACCAAAATAGCAGAAACAAGCTTGGTGAAAGCACTTAATAGAGGATCGGGGCGTTAAATTCTTAAGATGAAAGGTCGGGTCGTCACAAGAATGATACGTAAGTAACGGAACAGACGACTAAAATCGTGGCCACGATTACCTCAAAGCCCACAAAAGTGTTGTTGAATTATGGGATGATGTGTATTCGGGATATTAAATACGAAAAGACGTGCGTCTAATTAACTATTAGATACTTTCGGGAGGGGGGGTCACAGAATTTTTCGCCAAGAAAGATATCTTCACCAACTTTCCTGTGATACAAATATGTGCCATCGAAAAGCTGGAGGACTATCTGTATAGGATTAAATATGTTCATATAAAATGTCCGCATAGTATAGCGACAAGTGGAGCCAAAGGTGGAAGGTAACCAAGTCTGAAGGCGACAATATCGTTTGTTCCCGAAGGGAATGATATTCTTAAAGGCGAGATAAATTCTTTCCACCTGGTGACATTTAATGGAGAATATTCTATAGTGTTAAATATGTAGTCTGTTATAGAGAATATGAAATTTACTGCATGTTGTTACACATTCTTCAGTGGCCCCTATAATTTGCATTTAATAGGGGCTTTGATCCTAGGACCTTGTTCTCTAGGAACCATTATAAATAGAGAACTCAACGACCATTGTAAAAGAGGAATTTTCTAACCAGTTAATACTATACTTTGTTCAAAAGCTCAATAATATTTCTTCTTCTTGCTTATTAATATTGTTATTACTACTTTCGGAATCTTTGCTCTCGGAATCAAGATTTCTGCTGTCTTATCTCGATTTTACGCAAAGTCTTGCATTCTTGTTTAATTTATTTATTATTTCAAAATTAAATTAATTCACTTGTTTATAAACTACGTACAAATTCAACTATTTATTTTACGGGTAAACAAATATCCCCTACAATTTACACTCATGTTATTCTACCTAGCTTCCCTGGTTATGATTTATGGAGATCGTGGAATTTCTGTCTCAGAGATGATAGCATTAGCATCATACTTTCCAATTTCAGGTTATGTGCAGAAAATTAGCCGCACGGAGGAATATAATTGATGCGATCGAAAACCTTTAAATTTTGAATACGTATTTCCATACTAGTGATGGAGTTTGAAGCAGGGGTCACTCAAGTAATTTTCAGAGTGAATTCAGATGTCAATCTCTTATTTATTATATAATAAACTCTACGTATTTGGAAGTTGTGAGTTTGAGTCTCCCCAATAGCAAGGTGGGAAGTTCTTGGAGGGAAGGATGCCGGGGGTCTATTTGGAAACAGCCTTTCTACCTAAGGATAGGGGTAAGGTATGCGTACACACTACCCTCCCCAAACCCCACTAAGTGGGACTATACTGAGTTGTTGTTATTGTTTATATTTGGAAGTTGTATTAAAAAATACAAGTATATAAATCATAATATTTATGATTAATAATATAATTAAAGATGTTTGAAAATAATGGTTAAAAAAAGGAAATTGTGTAACTTCTCCTCATAATAATGTGTTTTTTTCTCTTCTTCTACTACTAAACTCTTTTTGGATGAAGAGATTAGAAAATAACACATACCCATTTGACCTTTTTGTGAATATTGGCGAATGCTTTAACAATCCAAACTGTGCTATTCCTTTAAGGTGAAATGGGCGGTCGCGATACTTCAAGGAAATTTCTCAAGTGAAAAAAAACAAGAGAACGTTATTCCTTCCTTTCATTGGTTATTTTTATATTTTCTTACGTTGGATTGCGAATCTTGGTTGCTTAAATATCTTAAGGAATTTATTCTTTCCTATCCTCCTTACCCTAAGCATCAGGATGGCTATCTCGGCCTTCTTTATGGCCACTATATCATTTGTATTTATAGCCATAATAAGTAAGTCTCTGACGCTCATTCAAGTTTTAAGTCTTCAAAAAACAATGTCCAATTTTAGCTTTCTTGATCTCCAATACAACCTCTCAAAGCGAAAATTTCTGAGGAAGCCAACTAGGATGTTATCGAGAATAAACTCTAGATTGTTGCCAGTATATCAACCAAGTTTGGATGAGCTAAAACGAGTGTTTGATAAATTTGATACTAACAAAGATGGCAATATTTCACCAGGGGAGTACAAGGGCATATTAAGAGCCATGGGAAAGAAAAATCTCCTCACAAAAGAAGTAGATAATATATTCGACGTAGCAGATGCAGATGGTGACGGATTTATAGATTTTAAGGAGTTTGTAGAAGTGCAGAAGAAAGGAGGTGGAGTTAAAACAATAGATTTGCAGAGTGCATTTCGTACGTTTGACAAGGATGGTGATGGAAAGATCAGTGTGCAAGAAGTGTATGAGTTGCAGCAGAGGCTCGGGGAACAATACAGCCTTCATGATTGCAGGAATATGGTGAGGGCTGTAGATGCTAATGGGGATGGTGTGATTGATTTGGAAGAGTTCATGACCATGATGACTCGTACCATGACACTTTATTAGAAACTTTCTACTGCAAGAAAATGGTCTTTAGCAACCAAAAAACAAATCTGAACTGGTTCTTCCAATAGCTCATATTAGTGCACACACTAATCATATCAACTTGTCTTTTCCTTGTATATATATAATGTATGTGCATGTCTTGTCTTGCTGCAAACTTTTGCCCCTCTGACATTAGTCATGACTAGTTATATGACAATGGAAAACATTTAGCTGGAAGGTTTTGAATCTTCTTGTTTGCTCCGTGTAACAACCGACCGATCATTTTGAGCTTTATCTATAATGACACGGGCATTTGTTTTGTATATTTGAATCTCGTTCCCCGATTTGATGCTTCCCGCAAGTGTGTTTGTAATTTTATAACTTGTGGGGATGGTTAGTTTGACATCGGGAGAGTTTGAGAGTGAATTGAGATACTTAATCTCATTTTTGAAGTTTCAGTTGTAAGAATTGACGAACGTATGGCTTTTGTAGAAACAACCTCAAATTGGTGTTTTAATAGTTCCAATAGGTTCAAACGTTGATTTATGACTTAGACATATGTTCAAAATTTGATTTGGAGGTTCTTAGGGTGACTTGGCTCTATTTGACGAAAGTTGGCAATTTGTAGGATTGAAGAGTTTAAAGGTTTGACTGGGGGTTGACTTTGGTGATATCATAGTCGTATTGTTGTTACAAAATTTGGTATAGGTTCATTATGTCATTTGAGACTTGTGTGCAATGTTTGGTTGGTTGGTTAGGCTTAATAAGACGCGTGGGTGTAAGTTGGAAGTTCTTGATTCAAAGAGAGTGATTTTGATAGTCAATTCTTGATTTTGATGTTATTCGTGGTGGTTCGAGCTTTTGGAAAGCTAGAATAAGGTATTGGGACTTGTTGGTATGACTGGATGGGATCTCGAGGGCTCAGGCGTGATTCGAGGTGATTTTCGAACCATTTCCCCTCATTTTTGGATTGCCCGTCTCTGGTGCAGGTGGCTTCTTCGTGATCGTGGGAGAGAGTCTCGCGGTCGCAAAGTAGAGGAGATGGTAGGCAAGGATTTAACCATCACGTTCACGGGAGTGGATAGCATTTGCGGTTGGGCCTCTGCATTTGCATAGTGGGGGCAGCACTTGGGAAATTTTTGCTTTTGTGATCGCAATGTAGGTCCCTCAATTGCAATTGTATACTTGGGCAGAATATTTAAGTTGAGATTTCAGAAATTTTACCCACTTTATCATATTTCTAGCCCTATATTTCGTAAGAGGGAGATTTCTAAGGGAAAATTTACTACATCATTAAGGGTAAGCAATTTTACACTTAGATTTGACTTTCTATCATGTGTTTTCATGGATTTGTACACAAAGTATAATTTGGGAGCTTTTGACAAAAAAAATTGAAAGTGAATGAGATTTGGACTGCGATTTGAAGTCGATTTTGAATGAAACGTGTATATGTGAATTCTTATTGGAATAGGTGTTTGGAATTTATATGTTTTGTCTGGTTCCGGAAGCGGACTCAGATTGACTTTGTTGGTTGACTTTGTGTATTTGATTAAAGATTCAATCTTTATCGTTTGGGTTCGATTTCTATGGATTTATTTGACGTTATTGGCTTGATTTGATTAGATTTGAGCTATTTGGAGTTGGATTTTTTAGGGTTTGGCATTTTTTGTGATTTTTAGCTTACTGGGTGGAGGTAAGTCTCTTGGTTAACCTTGTTAAGAGGGAAACCTCAAGGATTTAACTTGATTTCTATGTTTTTAGGTATTGGGGTGGTGTATATACCTGGTGGTGAGTGTATATGCACTTACGGAGTTTATATCATGATCGAGATAGAACTAAAATATTATATGCCTTATTTTGACTATGTGCCCATTTAATTCAGGATTTGTTTGGCTTATGTGACTACTTTTTCACTCTTATTCATATAAGAAATTATGCTTAGGTTTATGATTAATTATAAAATCATGGAAACTTATTATTAAGTCTTTGTGCACCTTTTAGCTAAAATTCTTGAACATGTGCATATATTTTAAATAAGGGTACTTTATTTGGACTGAGAAGTTTAGCACAAATGGTAAAGTGTAATGATGTCGTACAGTTATTAGTACACAAGACATGATGATTGGATATTTGATAAGGAGTTGTGCTATTAAGATCTTCTTTGCACATGAATTCGGATTCGTCCGTCCGAAGTCAGGTAATTACTCATATCATATTGGAACCTGTGAGCGTGATCGATACATGAATTTTGTACGGGGTCAATTCATGGATTTTATATCGGGTTATGGTGATACATGTACTGTGTTTCATGATACATGGATCTTGTACCTGTTAAACCTTATTTTGCAAAGGTCAAAACAAAATACAACTTGGGGTTACCCTGAAGTTGATAAAAGAAAATTTGCCACCTAATATTTAAAGGTATACTAGGGTACCTATAAAGCTATAAACATCATTACGTTAAAGTGATAAGAATGGACATTGGGCCTAAATCAACCCCAAAAGCTAGCTTATGAGATGAGGATTGCCCAAGCCATATAAGGAGACCAAGGACCTCAAATTCCTCTGATGTAGGACAACTCAACATAAAGGTCTGCTAAACCACTATGAATGTGCGTAAGGATTCTAGTTATTATAAGAGGAAAGTATTAAGCATTCTTTAAAATTTATCTGAGGTAATTTGTTAAACTTAGGATAGGTGCGGGGAGAGAAATGTTTATATCCTAGTGGTTCATTGATTAAAATTACTGAACGGTTCTATGTGAAAGTCTTGTATATGTGAGGAAAACATTTTGAATCATTTGTTTTTTAGAAAAAGATTTATATCTATAGAGATATAATAATCCGATCGATTAATTTGAACATTTGTATTATGTTCAGTGGTTTGAGGTCGTGAGTAGCTTCATATGAAATATTATTATTATATTCAAGATACGACGACGAAAAATAACACATCTTTGTTTGTAGGTCCATTCCAGAAGCAAAGGAGAACTAGAGCGAGACTATCATCGATATACAAAAAAGAAAAAAAGAGAAAGGAAGGAGTAAAAAAAAAAGAAGAAAAGATCTGTGAAAATCTGACAACTCAGGCGAAGGAATATAAGAAAGGAAGGTCTAAGATTGAGAGACTGCAAATCTCTCAAGATCTGCCGCAACCAAGTCAAAGAAGATTTCAACATATATATATATATTGCAAAACAACAAAGAGGAGCGATATACTTTGATCGAACACAACTTATGCTCTTTGTTCTACTCTAAACAAAGATTGTACTTTGAGTGTAGTTTATTGTATAGTTAATAGAGAGAAAAATATTGATAAGGCATTCTATCAAAATTACAACAAGTGTACTCAGAACCAAAAGGCAGTTGGTGTTCGCGACATCATCAACAAATTTTTACGAGGTCTTTTAATGAGCTTTGAAGAGAGAATACCCTTGAAGTAAAGGGAACTAGAGTAGGATTCACATTGAATATGAACCATTATATATTCTTCGTGTCATTTAAATTCTGCACTTTACATTCTATTTTTAACTTTTACCTTGCTTCTAGTTTCAGTTGACTGATTGATAAACTAGTCAACTACTTAGTTATAAAAAAGAAAAATAATTCACACCCCCTCCCCTCCTATACTTTTAATTGGTATTAGAGCAGGTTTGACATTTTGATGCTTAATAGTCAGTGAGAAAACATCATATCAAATCATGTAATTATCGGAGTTCTATTTCAAAAAGGGATTTCACAAGTGAGGCCTTCATACTTTAATGGACAGCACTTTTCACATTGGAAGGTTAGCATGGAAATCTATATGAAATCTTATAGTGTTAAGGTTTGATGTGTAATATAAAAAAAAAACTATCTAATTCCAGCAGCAAAGTCTGACAAGAAGGTAGATGGGTAAACATCTACTGAACCCATTGATCAAGATGAATACAATGATAAGCAAATGGCGGTGACACAAGTTAATGCTAAAGCACAAAATCTTCAATGCGACACAATAAGTAAAGAAGAAAATGAGAAAATCTCAAGATGTGATATTGCTAAAGAAATGTGGGACAAGTTAAAAGTCATTTATGAAGGGATAAACAAAGTTAAGGAAACAAGGATAAACCTGCTAATCCATGACTATGAACTTTTTCAAATGAAGGAAGGTGATTTCATTAAGAAAATGTTTGTCAAATTCAAAAATTATTAGAGATCTAAAAGCATTTGGAAGAACATACTCAAGTGGTGAGCAAGCTCAGAAAATTCTAAGAAGTTTGCCCATTACTTAGCAAACGAAAATAGTAGATATATATATATATATATATATATATATATATATATATATATATATATATATATTCTACGGCTCGCTCATACGCGCTCGGGCATACTAGGCTCCGTATCTCGACCATCTGGGCTCGTTCATAAGCACTCAGTCACAGTAGGCTCGGTATATATATAAATGCTCTGTCGTAGTAGGCTCACCCATAGGCGCTCGGTCATACTAGGCTCTGTATCTCGACCAACTGGGCTCGCTCATAAGGGCTCGGCCTCAGTAGGTTCAGTATATAACTTACCATCTGATCAGAGGTTGCACAATAGGGGTATGTCCATCCATTATAACTCGATGGTAATATATATATATATATATATATATATATATATATATATATATATATATATATATATATATATATAGACTCTCTGCTCTCTTGACTGGAAAAGAAAATACTCAACTGAATATGAAGTCCCGATAAGGAGAATATTACAACTAACAAAACTAGGAAAATATATGCAATTTGTAAGACTAGCAAAATATACGTAAATTTTAAAATATAAATTTTTTTTTATGCCTCGTTATCAAATTTATACAATGATAAAATTATACCAAAATAAAAAAAAGCTTAGCCTTAAAATAAGAACTACCTCATATGCTATTACTTCTAATATAGATCTAATAATTTAGAATGGATTCAACTTATGGAACACAATTATAACTCACCTACTTTTTGCTATACACATACACTTACCACTTCCAAATATCTGGATGTCTTTTAATTCTCACTCATTTATTCCAGTTAAACTTTTTTCTAAAGCTAACTGTTTCGGTAAAAGAAAATGTCTTCAGTTATAATTCTAAGCTGGCCTCTAACTACACTAGAATTACTAAGAAACATTAGTTAACAACAACAACAACAACTCAGTATAATCCTACTTAGTGGGGTCTGGAGAGGATAGTGTGTACGCAGACCTTACCCCTACCCTTGGGTAGAGAGGCTATTTCCAAATAGACCCCCGGCATCCTTCCCTCCAAGAAATTCCCACCTTGCTCTTGGGGAGACTCGAACTCACAACCTCTCGGTTGGAAGTGGGGGTTGCTTACCATCAGAGCAACCCCTCTTGTCTAAGAAACATTAGTTAACATGGAACGTATATTAACATAGGCAGGAGCAGGGTTCAAATCTAAATACGGTTTCGATCGAATCCAGTAATTTTTATTCAAATAATATATTTAATATTTATAATTAATTAATATATACTAATATTAAATTTAGAACTCAGTCACTGACACTTGAAATCGTTATTCTTAAATCCAGAACCCATAATGTTAAAATTCTGGCTCCACCTTTTAACATAGGGTATATCTTTATTAAAAAAAGATGATAACTAAAATTACTCCTTTATAATTTTTGAATTCATTTCATATTTTTCCTTTTCAAATGAAATATATAAATAGTACTTTATTTATATGGATATGGTCGTTAATCATTTAGGCAATCGATTCATATTTAAGTGGGGCTTTCTCTAAACAATCGTATGTAATGACATTGACCTATTTTCCTGAATAATATCATAGTAGCATTTCTAAGCATGGTTCCCTAAGATTAGCATCAATATTATTTGGAGACTGGAATTGATTAGGACCATGGTTTGCTAGACCACACTACATTTATCTAAGAAATTAGTACTCATTTACAATCAAACTATTCACAACATAATTAACAATATAACAACATCAACTATAAATGTGGAACATTTATAAGAATTATGTTTCTTCTTTCTTTCTTTTTTAATTTCTCTAGTTAAGTATGTATTCTATTAAATCATGCCAATTGAAAAAAGAAATAGCCATTACATATTTAAAGTAGGAAAAATTCACATAATATTTTTTAAAAATGATTGTACCGTATTCCTTTAGAACTGCAAGATATACGTTAGCTAAAATTTTAAAAAACTTCGTCAATTCGTGATAGAAATCTGATTTTGCTCCTAAGTTAATGCCTTTTTTGAGAAGGAATCACTTTTTTGGGTCTTGAATGAAACTTTGAAAGTGTTTTTGCAAGATCCTAACGTTCTGTCTTCTTTATCTCATGAAATTTAATGACTCTATCCGACAGCGTTTACAAAGTGGTCAAGGATATTTCATGACCTTGGCACATTAAATATTGGGGCACATAAATAGATGGTCAGCAAGTTTGGCACATGTGACCACCGAACATTATTCCTTTGGAAGAAAGCTAGAGGATCTTGGAATTTAGGTGCCTTGAAACCAATATTTTTGGTTGACATCTAACCAAAGGTGACTAATAGTCACTTGTTGGAAAGTCGGTTGATACCACGTGGACTGGGTGGAGAATTTTTAATCTTCATCTACTTATTAGATAATTAGGTAATATTATATTACTCGATAATTAATTAATTATTCTCATAATTAAAAATTATCTCTAACTTACTTAAAATATTATTTACTTTAACACACCTTATATATCATAATATCATGGTCATGTGGTACCTTGTATGGTACTAATCCATAAATATCAGGTACTAACACTCGGTACGTATTTTATCCCATCATACCAAACTTTGGATGAAAATTCATTTTCTTTGACTTACAAGGTCGTTTTATTCAAAACCCCAATTATGACATCCCTTCTCTCCCACTTCACACCTCGAAACGCACCCTCCCCTCTCATATTCATGAATTTACTCATTATTTGTTTGAAATAGCATAATGCTTATAATTTCAAAATAATCCATTTCCCAAGCTTACGTGGATTAAACTTTGACAAAACTTTAACATATGAAAATGCGGGATATAACAGCAAGTAGACCAAATGATAAATCCACTCATATATGTCATTATTATAATAGGACTGGTCATAAATATTCTATTTGTAGATATCGTAACTCAAATATTTCCAGAAGGATTTGGAAGCCTAAAAGACACCCTTGATATTACTAGAACTAACAAACAAGGACCCAAGCAAGTTTGGGTACCTAAAAGAATGTAATAATGCTATTTTATCAGAACACCGCAAGAAAAGTCAAAAAGAAAAATGGTATTTAGATATTATGCTCCAATCGCATGATGGATGACAAGAATCAATTCAAACAAGTCACAAAAATAAATGAGGAAAATATAAACTTTGGTGATAATTTAAAAGGTAAGATCGTTGGCACTGGTACTGTTTCATTCAATAAAAATTGTGATATCACAAAAGATTATATTGTGGATAGACTCAAGTATAATCTCCTGAGCATAAGCCAACTGTACGACTCTGGATGTGAAGTCAAATTCAAGAATATAGGCTATGATATTGAAGAATAGACATGTAAAATTATTATGTTAGGAAAAAGGTATGGAAATATTTACATTCTACACTGCATTCAAAACTTAGACGGTTATATTTGTCTGGCATCTATATCGGATGATCCTTAACTTTGGCATAAGAAACTTGGTCATGCAAGTATGCACCTGATTAAAAAAACTCTCTAAACATGACATAGTTATTGGCCTTCCTAAGCTAAACTTCTCTAGGAACCATGTATGTGATACATATCAACTTGGAAAACAAACCAGAAACTCTTTCAAACCCAAAGATATTGTGCCACAACTAAGCCCTTACAACTATCTCACATGGACCTATTTGGACCTATTAGAATTGCCAACACTTGAGGTAAACGATATGCATTTGCTATTGTTAATGACTACTCACATTTTACATGGTTAATATTTCTATCTCACAAAGATGAAGTTTGAGAAACATTGAGATCTTTTGCAAAAGAATTGAGCGAGGAAAAGTATATCTCATTTCAATCATATAAAGTGACCATGGAGGTGAATTTAAAAGCAGATCATTTGAAGAAGTTTGCAATAATCAAGGATATACTTACAATTTTTCATCCCCAAAATCATTGATCACACCCAACTATGCCTTATAAAAAGGACAAAGTTGCCGCTGCAAATATATTCCGATTAACAAGTCCGTAGTTGAATCCCACGAGAAATTAACCTATCAATCACATCTATTGGATTTATACAAATTTACGTATTCAATCTTCATAAATATTTGAGTAAAAGATTGGATGTTTACTAGTAAGTACTATGTAATGACAATAAAATTATTAAGAACTAACTATGGATGAGTTGTAGACAAGAATGAGAATGATCTAAAGTTCTAATTTCCCCTATAGTCAGAATCTTTTCCGCTACATTTGTTATAAATTTGCCTAAGTCTTTTCTATCGATCATGATTACTCTGACTATTATAACTCTCTTCCGAGTAATTACAATACTATATTAGACATATTCTCCTGATTACGCTAGCTATCCTTAAATACAGCTTAGTTGGTTTCGTTATCCCTAATCCCACCTTTAAACAATTCATATTGATCTCTTATATAAGTTAGGAGTGGTGTTATTCAACAGCTACCTAAATATGCACTCTCTCCGGAGTTATACATACTAAATAGGCATAGCTGATTTAGGGCCATTCAATCAACAACAATCACAATATAGTTGAACAAATTGAGAGAATATTACGGTAAATCTATATTAACATAACAAGAAAATCATCCTCCAATAAGTTCCATTAAAATCCTAGATTAGGAGTTTGGCTATGCATAATCTTTTTAACAATCATCACAATAGAATTCATCATCAATGATAAAAACAAGAGGAAGAAAGATAAAACTCTATGTCGAATCTTCCTCTCGCTTCTTCCTATTCTTGCCTTCAAAATCCTTCAAAAACCAAGATACCCTCTTTTTGGGTGAGTTGGGATCCATATGGTTCAAGGAGAGTGGCTTCTAAACTTACAAATTTTCCCCTGAAATAAAAAACCTTGGAGGGACGTGCGCAGTCGCGGATCAACTGCGGATGGCCGCGCATATTGCTTTTTGTTCTACTTGATAAGTGCCGCCAGCGCACGACCGCAGATGGACTGCGTACTTGGGGAATATTTCTCCCTTCGGTGTTTTCTTTCATCTTTTGTGCGTGTTCACCTCTGATGGCCTTCCTTGCTCCAGATTAACTCCAAAATATTCTTTAATGTTCTTATAGCCTAAAATTGCTCCTTTAAAGCACAAAATTATTAATTAGAGCAATTTATTGTCATTTAAAATTCCTATATCAATAAAATGTAGCTAAGTTGGAATATAAATGGCTGCTAAACTACATAATTATAGCCTACTATTAATACCCCACACTTAAGCCATAGTTTTTCCCCGAGCAATCAAACCACACTCTATAGAGGCCTACTTCACTAAGCAACTTCTCTAACTCATTACACCAAGAATATTTCACCTAGATTGAGCACACTGGTGTAACATCTTTATCTCAAGAGTTGACTTCCACGGGCCACGCAAAATCCCTAACTTACACACTTATTCTAACATAGAGGTAAAGACTTATCTTTCCTTCATGAATAAAGTGCATGCTCATGACAAAAGAGACTCATTCCACAATCAAGTAAAATTCACACACAAAGAGGAACTTTAACGTAGACAGAATTCACTCACCCTCTGAAATGATATTCTTGTGCCACAAAAGATGCTCCATAGGCTTACCCGTAGTGTACTACTCTATTAATCAAGCTCATTCAGTCTAGAATCAAGTTAGACTTTACTTGGTTGTAATATTTGCTAAGGGACGAATAGGATACATTTAGATATAAGAGTGACTACACCTTCCTAAGAACTTTAATACATACATTTTAACAGTTAAGACTCTACTTATGTCAAACCAAACTCCACCTTTACATCAATGTGTATTACCCCCCCCCCCCCCCCACTCTTTAACTTGTACATATTTCATATCAATTCAAGTGCTCATGAGAGGTTAAAGGGTTCAAATAGATGGTTAATTCAAACAAATGGATAATGCTTGTAATGTGGTTGCTAAAGGAAAATGATTACATGCTCAAAGAGGTTAGATATGATACATAGCAATTAGGCGAGTAAGATATATATTTGGCTCAATAAATAAACGCCTATATCACTTCCAAGACTGGACATGACTACTATTTCGCTTTGCAAATACGGGGGGAAAGTTTTAGTCATCCAATGCAGTGCACAAAATACAACAATCATCACACATACATGGTATACGACTCAATCCAGATTGGATCATCAGAACACTCTAGTCAGGGTAAACATACAATTTAAGGCATTCTTAAGGAGTCAACAATTAAGCCTAAGCGTCACACTAAAGTACTAGCTATATTCAAGGCATAACGACATTAAGAGATCATATTTCCATATCAGCCCATAGAATACGAGTTCCTATACAAAATCAAAACTAACTATAACTGATTCAATGAAATCCTTGGAAAATAACCGTGATCCAAAGAAAAACTAAGGGGGAATTGATACACTACCTACAAAAGAAAATCTTTTCTCCTATCTCTTTTTTGTCTTTCGACTTAGACCCTCAAGAAACCCGTTGAGTGATATTCATCATCGAGAAAAGTTGAATATTTAAATCTTTTTCATACATTCACCAATTTAGAAAAGCTAACCAAAGACCAAAATCACAGTCCTATACATATATACATATAAAGAAAGTATCCCTCACCCTAGACTTAAAATGATGGCATGTCACCATGGCATACAAATAAAGTAGTGTGAGGTAAAGGACTTCCTTGGTGTATCAACCGTGATCGGAGACAGTGCCTGGGTCGAGATGGCACGCCCTCTCCATTGCACGCAGCCAAGCCATGATCTTCTTTTCTGGATTAGCACTTTGGGAGGCTAATGCATCAACTCGAGCCCCCAAGTCCATGAGAGAAGTGTGCAGCCCTGCCACTTCAGGTTCTAAGGCTACCATCCATGTGTCTTGTCCAACCATAGATGTTCCTTTGGGCTTTGCAACTTGCATATGTGTGGGAGACTATGTTGCAACTTCATCCTGTCGTTCACCTCCCTCTGTCGGTGCATCCGAATCATCACTATTCGCACCTCTAAGTACCGCAGGGCCCTTCCTAATGGTCACTTTATCTACCCAAAACTTTGTTTCTTTCTTCACTCTTCAATCTACACATAAGTTCTCCGGCACCCGTGCTGCCTGGCATAATCTAGTGACCAGGGAAGGAAAGAAGAACCCATACTGTCGCACTGGACAACGGATGAACATCTTTTCGTGAATAACCTTGGCTACATTAAATTGATTTAAAAGCACTAGATCAATGTAGCTCTGGGACCATTCACTTCAGTGGTGTTGGATGAGGGGAGAAGGAAGCTATTAATAAATATAGCAACAGTTCCCTTGAAAGGTGAGTGACGCCGAATGAAACTTCTTCCCTAGTATAATCCATACGACTTCCTTGTGGGGCACACATATTATCTCAAAGAACAACTCACATGTGGTGAATTGCCTGGCATGGGCTTCATAGTAGTCATACATCTTAATGTCCTCTCTGAACATTGGCAACCGGTAAGCTCTCCGAATGGCCTCAATAGATTCGTCCACATTTCTCTTTTGCACCATGAAAACATTGTTCACATGTTCTGGAAGGTTTGCGTAAACTTCCACACGACCATTAAATTAGCTTCATCCGATTCTTCAAAGAAAATATCAAGCTTGTGCTAGACCAATTCATTGTACATGTCAGGACAGTCATATTGGAGGGGGCCTATATTAATTCCCCTCTCTGTTATAGACTTCTTTGATGCTTTGTGACCAAAACGGTCCTGAGACGCATTAGAGACGAACTTGGTACTATCATACTTGCAAACATTAGTTGAATCTTGTGGCCTGGATGTTCCAACTTGACCACTGGGGAAGCATCGGTGGTTCAGCATTTCTTGGACGGCGTCATACTACCTGAAATAAAGATCATCAGCATAAAAAAAGAGACGTGAACCAAAGGCGGTTACTCAGACTTCTTCAACACAAATTGTCAAACATTACACTCCTGACTCACTGTGTCATTTTGAAAAAACATGTGATGTGCACCAATTCACCCAAACCCCCAAATAACAATTTGAAAACCCCAATTCACCAACAGATATACCAATTTCAACCTAACTCGGCAAGATAAGGTTCTACTACTACCTGACATACCCACTAGTGTAACTAGAGTACATGACTATAAGAAATTTACTATAAAATAGGAAGAAAATAACTACAAAACTAAGTCAAAGAACCTAAAAAAATAATATAAACAAGGGCTCTTACCTGATGGACTTATGAGTGTGTTGTATGAGGAGAAGAAGCTAGAAAAGAGAAGCGTGTAAAGTGGGGAGTCGATTCTGCTAGGGTAAAAGGGTTGGGGTTTTTTCAGAAGAAGACAGGTTGTTTTGATTTGTAAGAGAAGGGTGGGGGATCGGGTATTTAGGTTAAGAGAAAAGTGGTATGGGATATAAGGGAGAGGGGGGTTATTATTAATTAGAACAGTAAGAAGAAAAGAGAAATAATAAATAATTAAAAAATTAATTCTAACTAATCCTGCAAACGGCGCCCAATGCGCGGTCTGTCCGAGGTCCAAGCATGACCGCGCACGTGAGGCAGTTCAAAGGGCATTATGCACGATCGAAGCGCTATTTTTCTACGTCCACGAACGTAGCAAATATCGCGAGGTAGTGTGAGTTGCAATATGCGCAGTCTGAGTGCGGCCGTGGACCGGACCTCCAAAATTTTTCCTCTCTTGCTACCTATCTCTGGGTTGATCCTTTCAGCGCCTGGTGTACTTATCACTCGCCCAAACTCTCCTGCAAACATCTTAGTACCTAAAAGCGAAAAAAAAATCCTAACTACACTAAAAATCAACTACTAATTGGGTTGCCTCCCAATGAGTGCCTTAGTTAATGTTGTGGGACGACGAATACAATAGTTCAATAGGTTGCCTCCCATGAAGAATCCGACTTAATATCGTGGCACGATGCACGTAAGCGCATTTAAGGTACGCTCAACATTGGAGGCTCGATCAAATGTATCACTGACACTACCTTTATTTCATCCATGCTCACATAATGTTTTAATCTGTGTCCATTGAATCTGAACGTGCGAGAGTCACTTTCTGCAGATATATCTACGACACTAGTGGGATGAATTCCAACTATAAGGAATGGCCTTGACCATCTTAACATTAATTTGCCTGGAAATAACCTCAACCTTAAGTTTTATAGCAATACCTTATCTCCGGTTTAAAACTCCACTCAATAATATTTTATCATGTATCATCTTCATTTGCTCCTTGTATAATCTTGTGCTCTCAAAAGCGTGATATCAGAACTCATCGAGCTCGTGCAACTCCGTGACTGTACTTGTTCCCACAGCTTCAATATCGAGATTCAACTGCCTCAAAGCCCACCAAGCTCTATGCTCTAACTTCACGGGTAAGTGACACACCTTCCAAACACCAACTTGTATGGCGACATGCCGATTGGAGTTTTGAAAACGGTTTGATAAGCCTAAAGTGCATCATCTAACTTTCTCGCCCAATCCTTTCTAGTAATATTCAAAGTCTTAGTCAACACACTGTTTATCTCTTTGTTCGAAACTTCCACTTGCCCACTCGTATGTGGATGATATGGGGTGGCCACCTTGTGGCGTACATCATACTTGTCTAACAAAAATTGAGTGAATATGTTCTTTCTCAAAAATCTAATTACCCCCATTTTCATCATTTGTAGGGAGCGCTTCAACCTCCACTCATTTGGACAGATAGTCCATGGCAACGAGTATGGACTTGTTGCCATATGAGATAACGAAAGGCCCTATGAAATCAATTCACATACATCAAATATTTCTACCTCCTGAATTAGGTTTATCAGCATCTTATCTTGGCAGAAAATATTCCTGGTTTGTTGGCATTCATCATAACCCTTTATGCATAAATGTGCATCTTTAAACAATGTGGGCCAGTAGAAGCCCAACTTCAAAACTTCTGCAACTGTCCTTACTCCCCCGAAGTGCCTACCATATGGTGATGCATGACGTGCCTACAAAATAGAAGATTGGTCTATCTCGGGGATACATCTCTGGGTCATGTTATCAATACAAATACTGAACAGATAAGGCTCGTCCCAATAACACATGAGACAATCACGAAAGAAATTTTTCTTTTGGACAGAGAAGAGGTCATAAGGAACAATATTTCTCACCACGTAGCTTACAGTGTCTCCATATCATGAAGCTTCCTCAAGACTTGTGGCTAGTAGTTGTTCATTTGGGAAAGTTTCCAGTTGCTCTTCTACCTAACTTTCTTCTCAGCTCCTTCAAGCCTGGACAAATGATCAGCTATTTAGTTCTCCGTTCTCTTTTGGTTACGGATTTTCAAATCAAATTCTTGCAGAAGTAGCACCTACCGAATTAGTCGTGATTTTGACTTTTAACTCCTTCTTCTCGATTACGTACCTAAGAGCAGCATGGTCAGTATAAACAATTACCTTCGAGCCTATCAGGTATGACCTAAATTTGTCAAATGTGAACACCATTGCCAACATCTCCTTCTTGGTCACTATGTAATTTAGCTGGGCTCCACTCAGCATTCTACTTGTATAATATATTGGATGTATAATTTTATCTTTTCGCTGGCCGAGAACTGCTCTCACATCATAGTCACTTGCATCACACATCAGCTCAAATGGTTGCTCCCAATCTAGGGAAACTATGATAGTTTTGATACTAATCACTTCTTGAATTCCTAAAATTTTACCCTGCATTCATCAAGAAAAACAAAAGGGTGATATTTTTTAAGCAATTTACACAAAGGGTTATCAATTTTGGAAAAGTCTTTTATGAATCGTCTATAGAAATTGGTGTGCCCGATGAAGCTCCTTATTGCTTTAACGGATGTGGGTGGTGGAAGCTTTTCGATCATGGCAACCTTTGCATGATCCACCTCAATACCTTTACTCGACACTAGGTGCCCCAAGTCTATACCTTCATGTATCATAAAATGGCACATTTCCCAGTGGAGTACCAGATTAGTCTCGATATACCTTTTCAAGACTCTTCTCAAGTTCACAACGCAATCTTCGAATAAATTCCCCATCACTGAGAAGTCATCCATGAAAACCTCCATTATTTACCCTACCATATCTGTGTGATGGCCATCATGCACCTTTGGAATGTGGCGATGTGTTGCACAGGCCAAATGGCATTCTCCGAAAGGCATAGATACCATAAGGGCAGGTGAAAGATATTTTCTCTCTATCCTCCGAGGCAATCGAAATCTAATTATACCCCGAATATCCATCTAGAAAGCAAAAGTGGGACCTCCCTGCCAATCTATCTAGCATCTGATCAATAGATAGCAGTGGAAAATGGTCCTTCCGAGTTGCCAAGTTCAACTTCATGTAATCCATATAAATACGCCAACCTCAGATTGTTCGTGTAGAGATCAATTCATTTTTCTCATTTTTCACTACCGTCATACCTCCCTTTTTTGGTACATACTGAACTGGGCTAACCTAGTTGCTGTCGTAGATGGAGAATATGATTCTCCCATCTAACCATTTAACCACTTCTTTCTTCACTACTTCTTTGTTCACTACTTATTTCATGTTAGGGTTCAGCCTTCTCTGGTGTTCTATGAAAGGTTTGTGCCTATCTTCCAATAGAATCTTATGCATAAAAATATCGGACTGATACCCTTAATATCTGCAATGGTCTAACTAATCGCAGTCTTACACTCCTTGAATACATGCAGAAGTTTTCTACCTGCATATCTCACAGACTAGATGAGATAATCACATGTAAAATTGAATTATGTCCCAGAAAGCATACCTGCGATGAGATGACAGTGACTTCAGTTCCAAGTTTTGTGGCTTTTCTATCGATAATTTAGCTGGAGGAGTTTTTCTTCTTCTAAATATAAAGGCTCAAACTCAAGCTTCCTTCTCGAAAAACCTTAGACCTTCAAGAGCAAGTATTCCCTCCGTCAAGTCCTTAACGTTTGCTTCCTCTAAGTCCGAGACAGGGCGTTTGCTTCCTCTAAGTCCGAGACAGGGCATTCAGCACGTATAGAGTCGATTTGCATTGTAATTGGTAGTGATTGCGTATTCGAATTAAGTAAGCCTACAGGAGGTTCTTCCGTGGATAGTGGGGGAGTTGAATCTGCCCAAGTGTGCGGAGGTACTATTATTGCTAATGAAGCAACTAGTAGTCTGAGTAAAATTGATGATTTCAGGATAAGTACTACTAGTGGTAATACTATTTCTTTCCGTATTAGTAACATTAACATGATAATTATTTTTTAAATACTCAGTACTAGGAGAGTCATCATTGGAAGCTTCTTCACTAGCCACTAGTTTTACTACACAAAATAGTGGGAGAGTGGGTAGGTTTTGTCTTAACTAAAGCCTCCAAATTATTATCAATAATATTTCCTTATTTGGCTTTATTGCAAATAGACATGTTGGCTTTGTTGCTAATAAACACCTTATGTTAGGACGTGTCTTTCAAAGGCCACCGGATAGAACTGAATAGAGTTGTTCTTCGGGCGGATGGATTATCGGTGCAAATCGTTGGTACTTATTATATTTTTTGACAAATTTCTTAATATCTTTTTTCATGCTATTTCAGTAATACCCTGCTCTGATAATTTGGTGAGTCAAATATTCGACGCCGGAGTGATTCCCATAAGTGCCTTTATGAATTTCTCGTAGAAAATAATCGGTATCTCCTGGCCCCAAATATACCGAATATTTTCCGGTATAATATTTCATCTTTGTCTAATGACACTACAATAAAAATGACCTTCGACGGCAATAAAAATATTTATTAGCGGCAATACAAATGACCGCAAAAACCTTTAACGGTAATTGATTATTGACTGTTGTTACTGGCGTCGATAAAGGCTTCAGTTGCCATTAGATCGAATGTTGGTAAAGACCCCTATTATGGCCATAAACGTGAATACGCTTTAGCGGCAATTATTTTTCAGCAATTACAATTGCCACTAAAGCACCTAAAAAAATTGGTATATTACACATTTTGTTACTTTTATTATTGTCGCTAAAGACAAATTCAATTATTGGTAGAAGAAACATCATCCAGCGGCAATTGTGATTGCCACTACACTATCCATGCATTCATCTTTTTTTATATACTTAAGGATTTTTATTATAACCAGTGTAAAATTATTTTATTATCACATCGGAAGATATTTTAATAACTTTTCTTATTCTCCAAAGTAAATAATAATAATTCATTTCGAAATGGATAATGCACTTCATTCAATTCACATCAAACAAATCAATTACTAATTCACAAGTTTAAAATGTCGACAATATGACAAAGAAACTATTTGAATCTAATTCCTAGTGTAAGCTTTTGATAACTTATGTTATCAAATGGCTATAAGCCCCACGAAATTGGCGTGACCTTGATCATAATGAAGGTTGCCATATACTAAATTCCTGAATATCAAAATGTATCACCTGAAATGATATAATAAAACTAATATCAAACATACAACTATATGTAAAATTCTTCAACTATCAAGAAAATAATTATGTGATATTTACATGTCCAAAATAGCATATCTTTTCCCTCTTCCTTTGTTCTTTCAATCTTTATTATCAACTGCCAAACTCTAAAATAAGAAATATATGTTTTGGCATGCTTACATATTCTCAAAAGTTAAGAAGAGAAAGGCTTCTAAATAGTTGGTAAAATTATTATAATAGATAACTTTTAAATAGATAGTAAGAAACAAAAAAGGAAAGTTAAAATTGGAACACCAATGCTCACCTATTGACATAAAACTTTTCTAATGTATTCCTCTTTGTTGCCTTCCCAGTGATTAAGCAACTAAATGTCAGTATGGATAATCGAAAAAAGCTGTTCAATTTATTCTAGGCAGAATTATTATCAATATAAAGTGGTAGATAAATTCAAATAATTAACTGCATCTACATTCGAGAAGATAAAGAAGACTAAAGGGATCCTATACACAAATTTATTGCTTCAACCGTGTAATTAAATTTATAAATTAAAGAAGCCAAGAATGTCTACGCAATGCAGAGGGAAGCAGAAGTCAAGATTTAATAGACCAAAATTTGCAACTCAAAAGAACTTTGTACAAATGTAATTTAACTGTCGATTGTTGTCTATATATTTCACATATACCTACTTAGTAACATGCTGAGTTAACAGATATAACTTCCCAAATGCTATAAATGATGAGTATCCTTTCTCTTTTGACATTTCTTAATTAGCTTGAATTGTGTATTTCACAATTGTACAAAATATTAAAATATATTCTATTCTAGTCTTAAAATTTTTATATAAGTAGGCTAAGAAATGATTCATCAAAAAATGGCCCTCCATTCTATTTTTATGGGTCCCAATAATGGTTCAGTAGGTATCATAATGGGAATAAGAAATACTATAAGCATTTTGTATTATTGGAACTTTGTTACCATATAGGTTTGTTAAATCAAACAAACCAACTTAAACTCAACGTGAACGATCATAATCTACTAGACAATGTATTTTTCAAGGCCTTATCAATGAAACAGTCCAAAGCGTTGTATCATCAAGATTTCTTTGAACCCTACTTCACATATGAAATAGGAACTAAAAGATATTAAATTAGCTCATTGAACTTTGTGACTTCAAGAGCAATTATAGGCTAAAAGAGGGATAACCATGATAATCTTCTGCAAATCCTCGTCAGCTTGCATAATTTTTTTTAATTTAAATCTGCAAATAAGTAGGAAATGAAATATAAGTATGGTTGTATTTAAATCAAAGAAAAATTTAAATTTTAGAAATAAGATCTTATGTGACGTGAAAGCAATTTGGTCCAATTAAGCACATTAAATTGAAAAGGGAGAATAGTTAATATTCAAATAGCAGCAACGTAATAGTCGTCAAAATCTTTCTCAAGCAAACAAATGCTAGTACAATAAAGTTTGAACCTTGAGAAACTAAACAAATACGAAATTCACATAAAAACCTCAAACACTTTACCTTTTATTGAACATTCATTTCCCACATAAACATGACTTGAACAAGTCATATACCTCAAATACTCTACCCTCTCCTATGGACTCATGATATATTTGATCTTTACCAAATACGCTCTAGAGTTTTCTTTGAGGTACTAAACAATAAAGTACCCAGTGATTATAAAATTCAAATGATAGTAAAAATATTGAATTGTTAAGAATAAAATTTTATTTAGAGTGAATGTTTATCTTGTAGAGAGTTTTACTTTGAGGTTAAGTCATTTTTCTTCCTATAAATAGAGGGGTCTTACCCCATTGTAAATCACCCCAAAATTTAATAAGAATTTTCTCTCTCTCTTTCTCTGCAATATTGTTCTGTTTTTTTATTGTTTTATAACACGTTATCAACACGAGACTCTAACCAATTGAGTAGAAGCTTTGGGATTGAGCATATTGATTGTCAATTGCTCTATGAACTTCTTTCATGATTAAATTCTGAATTTAAGGTAAGTATTTTTTTTACTTTTCTCTTTCAAATTCTTGACATTCTACAATTTGATTTTAAATACAAACAAAGACGATAAATCTTGATTAATGTAACTCTAATGGAGTTTGAAAGAAATTATAACCACCTAAAGTGATAAAATTTCTATGTCTTGTCGTGATCAAATTCATGTATGATTGTGGGCAAAGAATTGAAAACTCATCCCATTGAATTTGCTCCATTCTAATTCCCTTTAGCGAATGTGATAGCAACATGTGATAAGTCTGAAAGAAGACAAAATTACTACTATGAATGTACCAATGGATGTGGACGTGACAATAGACGAAATTATAGTCGTCATTATTGTGATATTAAGAATAATAAGGATTCTCAAAATAATCTTTCACTCTGTGAAAAATATTTGTCATCGATTTGACATGAGATTTTCTAAAGCACATATAGATGATTATGGTCCATTCATAATGTGATTGTGATAACATATGATTTATAAGTACATATTCATTCTTGGAAGAATATGAACGTGCTAGTGGTGTGAATATACCACTCACCTTTAGAAGGAGGTTTGAGATGATATAAGAAAATAATGTCATTATTATGGCATGAATGGTTATTGGTCACATACATATTGCATGCCAAAATATTTTGGCAATGTGATTATTAAAGGACAATAATAATGCAAGAAACATATCTTGCATATAATTTTGACGATGACCATAATGGTATAACTTTCTCCTTGAAAGAGATATATGACTATATGGATGTTAATGAATATATGGTAGTACAAAATTAATTGAGAGTTCTGGAAGAGCCAATTATCACTATTTTGGAAAAACACAATTAATTACTAATAAGGTATTGTGCTGTAGTAAGTCTCAAAGAAACTTATTCAGTTTCCAAAGTATAAGCGAAAGCGGTTGATTATATTGAGACTATAAATAAAGGAAAGACTTAATATCTTCAATTACTATAACTTGTAGCGAGATAGTATGTATGTGAAAAGCCACTCGTTTTGTTCTCCAGTTTGTGCTACACAAATAAAACAATACCATACTGAAGTGGATGTTTATTGATATAAAAATTCATATCATAATAAACTTGAAGTTTATTGATAATTGCACACGTCATGGTGTCATGAACTTATCAATATTGATAATTTATTCGGTTAGCATAATCAGTTTAGCCATATAAATTTAAGCATGATGTGCAAAAATAATAGAGAACTCACATGGGTAAATATTAAAGATTTAGAAAGTTCTTTAAGAATTCTTTTATATTGCTTGTTCTTATTAATTAATTGACCAACTAAAGTTGGGATTGAATCCCATGAATTCTGAAATATTAAAGGTGAATATGGCCTCATTCACCTGCCGTATATACCACATAATGATGTATTTATGAGATAGTTACATGTGCGATTATTATTAACGCACAACTTGGTGTTTGCAAGGTGTTGCTCAATAATTTAACTTAGAGCATAATTTCCAGATTTTCTGTACAAGATAATTTATCTTGATAAGTTGGTTTATATCATATCTGGTTTAGCAAAGTAATTTATTGAGTGCCTCCACTTAATAGCTAAACTTTTGCTTTCGAGAACAAAGTTATCTATATTAATTTGATATATGTTATGTATCAAAGTATATTATTTTTTCCCCTCACAAGTGGTTCAGGGTCAGGAACCAAATAATATTATCTTATTATTATTGATGCGGTGTATATTTTGATTACAACATAACGCACAAAGATGGGTTCTCAAAGTTGAGGAAACAAGTTAGTTTTTATAACATAAGGGGGAGACATGATAAACAGTTGAGAAAAAATTACGTGGAATGAATTATCATTTGTACAACTAGATGCTCGAATAAAATAATATGAACTTGAAGTTCATAAAGGATAATTCATTTGCAATATATTGCAAAGCATGCCATATGCATTTGCTGACAAAAGAAAGTAATAATATTCTCATTGAAAATGCTAATATTAAGTCCTTGAAGGACAAAGTCTATGGTACGCTTAAAGCATATAGACAAATCGGTTTCGGATAAAAATTCTTGATAAAGAAGATCAGCAAATGATCAAACTGATCATAATAAGTAGGCAAGTAATCTAGAAGATCACATGACATAACACTTCATAAAATCTCATGAGAGATTCAGGTACCTGAATATATGAATGAAGAAATCTCCATGTTATGTCTTTATGAAAAATTATTGGAATCGATATAAAATGTTCGTCGACGACATCTATTATAGCGCTAAGTATAGATGGGATTTCAAGACTGTCGAGACAGACACAAAATATTAGCCAAATAGATGCTACACAATTCAAATAGAATTGGTTTAATATGAAAGGCATGTAGTTTTGCATATTTAGTTCAAACACTTGAAAGTATAAAGTCAATGGTATGTGCAATCAGTTTTCGATATCTTATATGTCTAGCATAACATAAAAACTTGATATGCATCTAAAGTCTATGATATGGCTTATATGACTTAACTTATATGACAATCGATGAAGGATTTAAGTTGCTTGAAGCATATACAATTCTTGATCTTGAAGTACCACTTCATTGCCATTTGTGCGCAAATGTATCTTGCTATAACTATATGCATGATAATATGATAGCAAGAGTTTTCACCTCTATGTGAAGATATTGAACTGGCGATTCCAACAAGATCATATGAAGACAATACATCTATTAGGAATGAATATTTCAAGGTGAATCAAATTTGTTCAAGAGATCTTTTGAAAATGATGCACAAGATTGGAATGCACATGCTTAAAGATGTGAATTGATGCTCTCATCAGGGGGAGTTGATGCGCGTTGCACTCTTTTCCCTTACAAGGTTTTGTCCCACTGGGTTTTTCTTACAAGGTTTTTAACGAGGCAACCAATAGGCGCATTTCTAAATATGTGTACTCTTTTTTCCTTTTCTAGAATTTTTTTCCCACTGGGTTTTATTTTAGTTAAGGTTTTAACGAGGCACATTATTTATTGAGTAGACATTCAAGGGGGGGTGTTAAGAATAAAATTCTATTTAGAGTGAATGTTTATATTGTAGAGAGTTTTACTTTGAGGCTAAGTCTTTTTTCCTCCTATAAATAGAGGGGTCTTACCCCATTGTAAATCATCCCAAAATTCAATAAAAAAATTTTCTTTCTCTTTCTTTACAATATTGCTCTTGTTCTTTTATTGCTTTATAATAAAATTATTTATTAAAAATAGATAGCTTATTGCGAAGGGTTTTTTTTTTTTTTTGTCTCAAGAGTCTCCTATAAACTCATGATGTATCACTATTTCCAAAGTACACTAGAGACTCTATAGTGTTTTTCTTTTGGAGCACTAAAAGAAAGTACTTAGTGGTAGTAAATTCGAGCGGCAGTAAATAGTCAACACGACCTACCTTAAGTATATCAATAAGTTATTCTACATTTTGCTTCATGTATTGTAACACCCCGCAAAATTTGGCTTAGACATGAATGAGCTAAAGAAATAATAAGGATATATTTTCAACAAGTGAAGTCTTATTGGGATAATTATGGGTGAAAATAGTTATTTCAAAATTAAGATGAAAAATGAGGTGCATAAGATTTGGCGAAATCGACTAAGTTTGAAGAAGATCTATCTTTCAGAAGGTTTTCGTAAAAATGTGTAAGTAATCTGGAAAATGCAAAGAATGAAAGTTGTAGGCCTTTGAAATAGCTTTCCAACAATATATTGTGGAGCCCAAACGGAGCTCTGTGCAAAAGGTTATGCCCATTTTAAAGAAAGGTATGCAACCACTGCGGTCCTGCCGCGTTTTTACCGTGGCGAGGCAGTGTCCCAGCGATCTACCGCGGTCGAGGCCACGTTCGCACCAACCGGGGCGCGGTGGACAATTTGAAAAGTCATTTTGTTATCCCTATTTCGTCCCTAACAACCCCAAAACATGAAAACTTGCTCTAGAAAGTAAAGCTCTCGAGAACCTAACTCCTTAAGGGTCCCTCCACCACCCAAGGTAAGTTCTAATGGTGATTCTAACTTAATTTTAATTTTTCAATATCTTATTAACATGGGTAAACCCACAATATCATTAGATATTCGATTGGGACATCATTGTTGAGGGAAGGAAGCCTAGAACTCGAATTCAAAGGGTTTGAACTTCAAAAAGATAATATCTTCACTCTCTAATTGATTCTAGTATTGGTTTAATGATTATAAACCCTAGTTCATGAGATATGAGTTGATGGATTTGATAGAAAAGCATGAACAATTATAGGGTTGGGGTGTTGAGTGTTGATTATTGGTTAACAGTGTTGTTTACCTTATGAGTGATGAAGAATAATGTTGATATAATCATTTGAGACTTTAGAATTTATCTAGGAACAAGAGAATGGGTTGTTGGGTGTAAAGACACCATTAATAATGACTATGAAGCTTTATTTTGGCCAAGTATTTGACAAAATACATAAGTGGTCGAAACATGAGCATCATAGCTAATTTGGAATCCGTTTGACTTGTATTTCTATAGATTAAAGTTGAAAGTGTTGACAAACGTTGTATTACGCTCAAGGGCAGGAAGTTAAGGTATGTAAGGCTAACTCTTTACATTTGGGAATGTCTATGATTCTCCCTACATCCCATTCATTATGACCATTACCAGTTTCCTCAGAAAGTAATTATGCCTTAGTTCCCTGAATAGTAGTAGAGCTTCTATTCTCTAGATGGCATAGTCACATAATCATTCGATATTCTATGAGTTTCAGTTATGACAAATCAACTTACTATGAATACCCATCTCAATCTAATCCTATTCACTATTCCAGTATCATGTAACTTGGTATGGCTCATTATTTCAGTATCATGTATTTTAATATGATTCTCAATTCCTGATTTTATATTCTTGAATGTTGAACACCTGTATTTAGGCCTGAGGCCACAGTTCATGCTTTATGCATCTCTAGGCCTGAGGCGCAGTTATGTATACGTATTTTTGGGCCTAAGGCGCAATTATGTGCATATATATATACATACATACATCCATACATACATACATACATACATACGTACATACATACATATAGGGTCTGAAGCCACAATTTAATATTCAAATAAACAGGTTGTTCATCATTTAGAAGAGGGAGTATTCATATCCTTACTTCCTTGTTCAGTTATCAGTTTATCAGCTAGCAGTTCAGTTTCAGTCTCAGTATTTACAATTCTTTTGTTCAGCTATTTTACATACCGGTACAATTCAAGTGTACTAATGTCCCTTTTACCCAAGCCCTGCATCTCGCAATGCAGGTAACGATTTTCAGGTTGACGATTTTGCTTGCTAGGACATCTCGTATCATCTATTGGTGAGCCCCAGTCTTTCAGGGCCTTATCCCTATTTGGTTTTAGTCATTATAGTATTTCAGTTAATAAGGTATATCGGGGACCTTGTCCCGGTAAACAGTTGACATTTTCAGTATATTTTAGAGGCTTCGTAGATTATAACCCAGTTAGTTAGATATTAGCAGGCCTTCATGTGTTAGCCTTGCCGGCTACTCATTTATACTTGTAGACCGTTCAGTATTTCCACATCTATGATACTTCAATCGGACTCTTTAGTAGATTATCATGTTTTATATTTACCTCTAGCTCATAGTTATACCACATGTGGATCCAACCATGAAGTTAGTTCGCTCGGTCACATGCAATTAGGCACCGAGTATCGTGTTATGCCCAGACCATGGTTCGGGACGTGACAAGTATCTTAGTAGTCTTCCTTACACGATGATATTAAATAATTGCTCGAACTTAATAAGGGATTAACTTGATGAGTATTATGGCATCAAACTAAAAAATAATTGTTGAATCTTCAGTTGCTCTAATTCCATTTCATTGTAGAAAATATCAAAGTGTAACTTCCTTTTGTCAGTTCTTCCGTATGTGAAATGGAGTATGGAATACATATTGTTCCCCAAAATAAAGATTAAAATAAATGAAAAGAAAGATAGTTACTTAGATACTAAGCATACAAATTTTGAGAGTGAATATGAGTAAATTGATCTGGTGAGGTAAAAGGTCGAACACCTAGAAGGCAGTTAATAACCAAAGGATACTACTTAAAATACTTTGAAGTGGTCTATGTTTACAGATTTCATCTAGCTACTTGAGCACGCAACAACATAAAAAGAAACAACAATTTAACATGCAAGTAGAAAGCGGACTTCACTTGTCACAGACATCCATCCACAAATTTGACGCTCCTAGAAAGCAAATCAAAGGGGAAAAAATCAATAAATACAATATATTAGAAGAAATTTGCAATTTGAGATTCAAAACTTATAGGAAACGCAAAAATAGAAATACCTAACTAAAATTTTGAAGGACTCATAGCCGCACCCGGATCTATTATCAACAACATTTACCCAAATATATATATATATATATATATATATATATATATATATATATATATATATATATATATATATATATATATATATATATAGAGCGAAAGAAATATATCGTTTTTGTTACCTGGGATTGGTAGCCACCGATGGTAAGATAGAGAAGACACAAAGCATCGGTGATAGGAGTAGTGGTGATAAGAAGTGTTTGCCATTTCTAAAATTTAGAAAGTCTTTGGAGGGAAAATATGAAAATAATTAGTAGTAAAACTTTCTTTACATTAGTGAGTTTCAGTGGCTATTTCCTTTTACTTCCGGTAAAAGGGTAATTAATATTGGCCAATGCTCCCGCTAACATTTGAGTTTATGAAATGATTTAGTGGCCTTTGTTTTATCGTCACTAATAGATTGTTGCAAAAAAACCTCTTTTATTGTAGTCTGTGAACCTAGCAGCCTTGGTTCGTAGGGCCCTCGATTCTTTGTGATCTGAAGGGAGTTTTTCATTTTTCAAATAGTCGATATACTTGTTTCTCCAGTCACACGTCAAACTTGTTGAATTTTATTTTGGCATGACCCTCTTCTAGCATAGACCTTGATAACTAGACGACAGTCCCCAGGACAATATCATCTTCTCCAACCGAGGGTCCTAGATTAACAAGTGCATCAGCCTTGCTATTTTGTTCTCGATGCACATTCTCCAAAGTACACTCCTTGAAGCGGTGCAAAGTTACATGTAGCTTATCCAAGTATTGTTACATCTTATCCTCTTGAACTTCGAAACTTTTGTTTACTTGGTTTACCAGCAATAGAGAATCGCACTTGGCTTGGATGACTTATGCTATCAAGGTCTTCGCTAGCTCGAGACCTACAATCATTGCCTCATACTCGGCCTCATTGTTAGCCAATCTAGACGTTTTGATAGATTGTCTAATGGTATCATCCGGGGGTGGCTTCAAGACAAAGCCAAGCCCAAACCTTTTCACATTAGAAGCACCGTCCGTGAAAAGAGTTCATACTCCTCATAATGTACCCGAACTTAGTAGGAGTTCTTTCTCCACTTCGTGTACAAGGTCGGTGTAAAATCATCCATGAAATCAGCTAAGATTTGAGACTTGATGGAGGTACAAGGTTGATATTCGATATCATACCCGCTAAGTTCGATGACCCATTTGGCTAGCCGGCCCGATATCTTGGGCTTATGCAGAACATTTTGAAGGGGGTAAGGTGTCAATACACATATGGGATAACACTGAAAATATGGCTTTAGCTTTCTAGATGCGCTTATCAATGCAAGTGCTAATTTTTCTGAGTGACGGTCTCTGGTTTCAGTATCTCCTAGAGTTTGGCTTACATAATAAATAGGAAATTGTGTACCGTGCTCTTCTCGAACTAGTACCCAACTTGATGTTATCTTGGATATTGCCAAATATAGGTAAAGTTTTTCATCTACCTTTGGGGTGTGAAGCAAAAGGGGGCTCGAGAAGTATCGCTTTAGTTCTTCCAAGGCTTGTTGGCATTATGGGGTCCATACGAAATCCTTTTCTTTTTTAGTAAGGAAAAGAAATGGTGACTTTGATCTGACGAGCTCAGAATGAGTCAAACCAAAGCAGATATCCGCCATGTTAGCCTTTGTATGGCCTTCATGTTATCCACGATTCTAGTATCCTCGATGGCCTTGATATTATCGGGTTAATCTCGATACCCTGATTTGACACCATGAAGTCGAGGAAGTTACCTGAGCCGACTCCGAAGGCACATTTCTCCGGGTTAAGCTTTATTTTGTGCTTTCTCAAGATTTTGAATGTTTCCTGCAAAAAAGCTAAATGGTCTTCTAGCGCAGGGACTTAACCAACATATTATCAATATAAAACTTCCATTGTTTTACCTGTTTGTTCTTAGAACATTTTGTTAACTAGGCGTTGGTATGTAGCACTTGCATTTTTTAACCCGAAGGGCATTATAGTGTAACAATAAGTTCTAAACTTAGTAATGAATGAAGTCTTTTCCTAGTCCTCCGAGTTCATCTAAATCTTATTGTACCCCGAGTAGCCATCGAGAAAAACTAGGATCTCCTGGCCAGCCATAGCGTCGAGCATACGATCGATGTTGGGTAGTGGAAAAGAATAACATGCTTTGTTCAAGTCCTTATTGTCTACACACATTCTAAGTTTGTGTCCTTTTTTAGGAACTACAACTACATTGGCTAACCACTCAGGGTATTTTACCTCCCAAATAGACCCTATTTTAAGAAGTTTGGTTACCTCGTCCTTTATGGGCGCATGTTTCACCTCGGACTGAGGACTCTTTTTTTGCTTTACCAGTTTGAACGTGGGGTCGATTCTTAGCCTATGTGTGGTGATTTCTGGTGTAATCCTTTTCATACATTAATGGGACCAAGCAAAGCAATCCATATTATTAATAAGAAATTGAATGAGTTTTTTCTTGAGTTCGGGGACTCGTTCCCAGGTATACCTTTCTATCGGACATGTGCTCGATCAATATGACCTACTCCATCTCCTCGGCATTTGACTTGGTTGCATCGGACTCTTCGGTAACAACGAAGGTTCGAGGAGTAAGGAAATCCTCTTCTTCGTCCACGATTATCTGTCGCTCTGATTCCGTCGAGGCTAGGGATGGAGATTGCTATTTAGCCGCCTACTTACCTTTGGTGCCCGATTTCTCTAAGGTCGAAGGCTCTAGTATCAGCACCACCTCCTTAACTGCAAACATCTTCTTTGCAGCATGTTTCTCCCCGTAAACCATTTTCACTCCATCCTCTATTAGGAACTTCATCATCTGATGAAGAGTTGCAGGTAATACCCTCACGTTATGTATCCATGGTCTCCCGAGGAGCGCGTTATGCCTCATGTAACCTCCGATGACATGGAATTTAGTACCTTGTATGTTCCTAGTTACGTTTACTGGCAAGATTATTTCTCCCTTTATTGTTTCACTTACCATATTGAAGCCATTTAGGACCTGGGACGCAGGTACAATCTGATCCTGTAAGCCGAGCTGCTCTATAACCCACGATCTGATTATATTTACTGAGCTACCTAGATCCACGAGAACACGTTTAAATTAAATTTCATTTATAAGGATAGAGATTACCAGGGTGTCATTTTGTGGATGAGATACACCCTCTGCTTCCTCGTCGAAGAATGATAAGGTGCCCTCGAGCACATAGCTCTAAGAATATTTTTCTCTTGTGATCGACACCTTGGTGTGTTTGAATATTGGTCTTTGTGGGACATTGACGTTACCAACGATCATGTGGATTACTTGGTGTGGTTGTTCTTGTTCATTTTTTCTTGCATCTCTCCCTGAAGTGATTCTTGGGTCGAACGCTTAGAAATTCTCGAAGATGGCCCTTGTTGAAAAATCGAGCTACTTTTTCCCTTAGCTGCCTGCAGTCTTCTGTTCTATGACCATGTGTGCACTGATACTTGCACATCAAGTTCACGTTCCTTTAAGAATGATCAGTTTGTGTAGTCTTAGGCCACTTGGTGTCTTTGATTCTTCTAATAGCTGACACAATCCCCGATATATCTACGCTGAAGTTGTACTTCCACAGTCGAGGTGCCTCTGCAGGGTCGGTATGCTTATCGAACTCGCTCTTACTCATGAGACCTCGAGAACTTTGACCTCGATCGTTTCTCCAATTATTTCTGGGGGTATATCAACCCTAACTATTATTTCTTCGATAGACGTACGACTGATACAATTCCTTGTTTGATCTTGATTCTCTGTCTGTATCCCTCGAAGGCTTGGTTGTGTATCTATTAGGATGAACTAAAATTGATGGGGCTCCCAGCTGGTCATTTTTACCCTAATTTTTGATTGATATGGTTGTGCACATCTGACCACATCAAAGCCGGATACTCGATCCGGTTCTGCTTCAATTATCGAGACGCAATCGAGCTCCTTTCATTCAAACCCTACATAAAATCTTGTATTGTCCGGTCATCCGAGACCAGTGGTAACTCCATTTGTTCCATCTGGAACCTATACATGAAGACCTCTGTTATCATGAACATGTGCATTTATGAGCTAGACATGTTTCAACCTGAGAATCTAAAATTCTTGACAAGAAATAGTGTAAAAATATCGTGTGTAATGAGAATCAGTAAAGAAACAATCATTATTATCTTTAGACCCACGGTGGGCACCAAACTATTTACCTCGAAAATACGAGTAACAATTAAATTTGATTTATGGTTTTAAAGATGTGTGATTAAATTCAATACCAATTAATATTCAAGAAATATGAATTAGACATGAAAGAAATAAGTGAATCAAACCAATGCTACTCAACAGTAGTAACCTCGAGCTTAGTGACCTCGAGATTGATTAAGAGCAATAAACTAAGAATAATATATGTAATGGTGATGAATAGTAAGAGAGAAAAGTAGGATAGTATTTTCAAACCAATGATCAGATGATGTTACAAATGATTGGGGTCTCCTTTATATAATAGGGGAGTCCTAAATAAGGTATATTTCAACTTACAATAAGGAATATTCTTGATACAGATGTCTAACCGTCTAGTACGGAATCGTACAATCCTATTCCGGAATTTGCGTCATGATCTTAGGATGTGGCAGGAATCTAGCACATTCTGTTACAAATGCATAACGATATAATTTCGGGTCAAGCCTACTTGACTTCGGTACTCCTTGCACTCCTATCTTCGGACATTGTATTTCTTCGAGCTCGGATCTGGTCCCTCGATCTTGAAACGGACCTTGCCTAGACTCGGGCTTAAGACGACCCCTCGATCCTATTGATCGGAGGCATACGATTTCGACCGTATACAGATAATACATGTGTGTTTAGATACTTACTTGTAATGGAATCAAAGATTTTGAAATTAATATATGTGTTTGCTTCTTATCTTGATGGTGCTTCCTTTACTTTGGAATTTGACTTGGCGCTCCTTCGCTAGGAGAAAGATATTGGCTACCACTGTCCTTCCTAAGCTTCTGACCATTGTGATCTTGATTCCTCTTGGGTGGAATTATTTCTTAGGACTAAATTAATATAAGAACATTGACAAATTGAGTGACCCAACCTACCACAAGATTTGCAAAGAAAACTTTTTCCTTCGTATAGAATTTGTTGTCTGTGGGATCCAATAAGTATATCTGGTACAACAGGTCGGTCAAGAGGAGCCCCGTACCCTTAAAGTAGCAGATGTGCATGCGTCGATCTTTAGCAATCTTCATTTTTCTATTTTTGGGAGGATAATTCCATCGTAGAATTCTGTTGAGAGTCTTGGAAGGCGTATCCGGACAGTTGTGTGCATTTGCTTTGCTTCCGAAGCCATGAATTTTGGCTCCCATCTTTGTATTGATAGAAAGTGTCCAAAATAAATCAAGGACCATTTGGCAAAGCTTTTACCATATTTTCCTCATTGGTGAATTTGACTATAAAATAGTATGCTCCAAGATCAATCAGTGAAAAATTCTCTGTACGCTTCCATAATTCTTGGATTTTTCTTCGTAAATAATAGTGTAGTATTTGTTTGCCTTGAAGTTTTATGGTTACCGAGTATCTCCATGGAGAGTATATATGTTTCATATCCTCCCTAGATAGTTGAATCCAGTTTGCCATTGTAGTTCCATTTTCATCCAAAGTATTTCGTGTGTTACTCTCCAAGACTTCCAATGGTTGGTAGAGATCTTGTGTGGTCTGCGCTGGAATATTAAACATTTTTCTCATTACTTAATAGCTTATCTTTAAAAAAAAAATCTTAGAGTTGGTCATTATTGGATTAGTATCATCATTGGAGATGTCTGGAGGTTTTGGGGGAATCGCTTCCATGGGGTTTTTTTGAGACATAGGGGAACTGACTGTGGTTTGAGGATTATGTGTTTGGATTCCTTTACTGATTTTTGGTGAAAAAATGTGTTTTGCATAGTACTAACCATTGAGTCAATGTGAGGGATATGTTAGAGATAGAATATTGCCCCTGCAGAATTGATTTCTATATTAATCAAGATACTAGGTGCGTAATGTTTACCTTGAAATGATAATTACAATTAAATTTGATTTTGTAGTTCTAAAAATGCGGAATCTATTTTTATGCTAATTGTTTGAGAATGGATGCTAAATAAAATATTAGAAAGTAGGACTGTAGCTTGAAAACGTTGTGATAGTCGAACCAAACGACTGGAGATTTGGGCCTCGAGCTAGCATATATGGGGCCTCGAGGTGAAATCAGAAGGCCGACTTGGAGCAGTCAAGAGAGAAATAATAGTTATGCGAGCAATGATTATGGCTCTATATGATTAATGATAAGCAATAAATGATGAACAATAAATAGAACAAATGAATATGAGCAATAAATGGATGTAATGAGATCAAGAGAAATGTTATAGAGTAGAGAGAATGTTCTTGTATTTCTTAGTATTGAATATCAGATGTCTACAAAATGACAAGGATCTCCTTTATATATGAGGGAGAAACCTAACATAGTACAAATGTATTTATTACAAAATAAGATAGCTGACACAACTACCTAGAAATCTGGTGAGACTGGTACCATTCTTGCAGGTGATTTCTTGATGGACTTGATTTTGTTGGGGTTGATCTCGATCCCTCTGTTTGACACCATGAAGCCTAAAATTTTGCCCCAACCCACTCCGAGGCACATTTCTCGGGATTAAGTTTCATATTGTAACTTCTGAGGATGTCGAATATATCCTGCAAATGAGTTCAATGGTCCTCCGCGGGTAAGGACTTAACTAGAATGTCATCGATATAAACTTCCATAGAATTGCCTATTTGATGCTCGAAGATTTTATTAACTAGACGTTGGTACATAGCCCCTGCGTTTTTCAACCCGAAGGGCATTACATTGTAACAATAGGTACCATACTTCGTGATGAATGAAGTCTTTTCCCTATCCTCGGGGTTCATCAGAATTTGGTTATACATCGAGTAGGTGTTGAGAAAAGTCAGGGTCTCGTGGCCGACCGTGGCATCGATCAAACGATCGATGCTAGGTAATTGGAATCCTTGGGGCACATCTTATTTAAGTCTTTATAATCTACGCACATCCTTAACTTATTTTCCTTTTTGGGCAATAATACTACATTGGCCAGTCATTCGGGGCACTTTACCTCTTTAATGGACCCTATTTTAAGGAGTTTTGATACCTCGTCCTTGATGAATGCGCATTTTACTTCAGACTGGGGCTTTCTTTTTGGCTCTACCGATTTGAATTTTGGGTCGACACTTAGTCGATGGGTGGTAATTTTCGGTGAGATTCCTGTCATATCTAAGTGGGACCAAGAAAAAGAGTCGATGTTATTAATAAGTAATTGAATGAATCTTTTCCTGAGTTCGGGGGTTAATCCCGTTCCCAAGTATACCTTCCGATCTAGGAGATGTTCGATGAAAACAGCTTGCTCCAGCTCTTCAATTATCGATTTTGTTGCATCCGACTCTTCGGGGGCAACGAAAGCTTGAGGGGTGAGGAAATCTTCTTTATCACCCTCGGGGATATGTACGCTTCCCGACTCATCCGAGGTAGAATGTATAGGATTTGACGCCGTGAACCGCGAACATTTCTTTCGCTGCATGTTGTTCTCCGTATATGGTTGTTATATCGTCCTTTGTTGGAAACTTCATCATCTAGTGTAGAGTTGATGGTACCGCCTCATGATGTGTATCCGCGACCTACCAAGCAATGCGTTGTACCTCATGTCACCACCGATGACGTGGAACTTGGTGTCCTAGACTATACCGGGCATGTCAATTGGGAGGGCGATCTCTCCTTTCATTACTTCACCGGCCATGTTGAAGCCATGGAAGATTCGGGAGGTGGGTACGATCTAATCGAGCAATCAAAGTTGTTCTATTACCTTTGACCTGATTACGTTGGCCGAGCTACCTGGATCTACGAGCACACGTTTAATTCGAATTTACTTAAAAGAAATGAAATTACCAGTATGTCGTTATGTGGTTGCATCAAGGTATCAAAATCCTCCTCACTGAATGCAATGGTGCCTTTGGTCTGCGTCTTTAGATCGACGCTTCTATTGCAGCGGATATTTTTGTCCGTTTAGTCACGGGTCCTTAGGGAATGTCGGTCCCCCTGATGATCATATGAACGTCATGCTGAGGAATCTCTCTTTTTGCCTGGTCGGATTTCCCGCTGAATCCCCCAGCGTGCGCTCTTGTTAATGTGAGGACCGGCATTAACGTATTGGCTGATGTATAAGGTTGTACCCTCGAGAATCTGTTCCGGTGCACTCTCAAGGTTTTGTAATGGCACACTGATACCTGAAGTAACCATATAGCCCTTTCCATAGTCTTTGAGGCTGTTATTTTCAGGTACACTTACTGGCTTAGGCACCTTGACCTAAAATCAAAGATCTCGGACAAGAAAAGTATGAAAGATAACCTGCATTATGCATTTAAACTAGCAAGAAAATAATCACTATTATTTTTAACCTCACGGTGGGCGCCAAACTGTTTACCTTGAAAATGGTAATTACAATTAAATTTGATTTTGTCGTTCTATAAATACGTGATCTATTTTTATGCTAGTTGTTAGACAATGAATGTAAGTAAAAGAATAGAAAGCATGATTGTAGCTTGAAAATGATGTGATAGTCGAACCAAAGGGCTGGAGATCTGGGCCTCGAGCTGGCGTATATGGGGCCACGAGGATGAATCAGATGGCCGACTTGGAGCAGTCGAGAGAGAAATAACAGTTATGAGAGCTACTATTATGGCTCTTTATGATTAATGATAAGTAATAAATGATGAACAATAAATAGAATATAATGAGTATGAGCAATAAATGGAAGTAATGAAATCAAGAGAATATATTAGAGAAGAGAGACAATGTTCTTGTATTTCTTAGTACTGAATATCATATGTCTACAAAATGACAAGGATATCTTTTATATATGAGGAAGAACCTAACATAGTACAAATGCATTTATTACAAAGTAAGATAACTGGCACAGCTACCTAGTAATCTAGTACAGACTGGTACTTTCTTGCAGGTGATGCCAGTTCGGACTACGTCCTAGGGAACTTTCCGCGTACCCTCAATAACCACCGACTCATGCAGTGTCAAGGTCGAGTATGAAGAGCCTTTGAGGTCGAAGCCTCGAGTCGCGTCCCCGAATCTTCGGGGCCGTTTTTTAGGCTAAGAGAGAGATGCAATATCGTGAAAGCTGTCCTTCCGATTTTGCTCGTATACACGTAGCAATATTAAGCTTTAACTTTTATGCATACGGCGGGTATCGATTTACAACATCTACTATAAACAGAGCTGATAAATAATTTTATGATGTTAATAATGTGGAAAAAAATCAGCAAGTACGTAGGTTTAAGTAGTTGTAATCTCGTCAAGAAAGTAAACCAATCACTGTGGTGTGGTTGATGATGTTCTATAGCTGTTTGTCATTTACTTTTAGGACTAAAAAAGCATAAAGATATTTGAAATAATTCCATGTGCAAGATATTAAGCCCCGAAATGTTCTTAGCTTGCTAGAATTTTAGATGTTTATAGCATTGCATGAGTAGTAAAAAGTAATTGCATGTTTGGGTACTTTGCAGGAGGCAATTCATTAACTTCATTGTGCGTATAACTTCTTAATTTGCTGAATTTTCAAAGCTATAAATTTGTTTATGTTCTTTCTTGATTATCAATCTATCGATAATTAAAAAGAGAGAAAGAAGTAACCTTATTAAGCTAAGTGGTATCATTATAATAAGCCACTTGGCACCTTAGGACAATTTCCCAAAAAAATAGGAACTACAATTTAACTTTGTTTGGGAGAAAACTGCCGCATAATATTTTGGAGAAATTTCAGAAATTTTTGGTTTTTTTTTTTTAAATTAAACCTTTTAATCCACAATATTATTTAAAGACCTTTTACCTTCCATTTGCCGCCCTAAATTATCTCTAGAAAATCACGATAGTCAGTTTCCTCAATTATCTAAATCACGGTTACACCCACGATTGAAATCCACTCTCTACAAAATCAGTCTCCTCAACTATCTAAACCACGATTGATACTCACGATTGAAATCATACTCAGTAACAACCGCTCACAACTGCAGCTTTATATTTCTTCCACTGATACATGTACTTCAATCTAATCTTCCTACTACTATCAAGATTTCAAGAAAAAATACGACTTATGTGAAAAATGGCTACTCACATTGATTTAATCAAGGATGTAACGATTTCAAAGATGCAATGGAAGTTGAAAGTTTGGGTTGTCCGTCTATATGAAGTAAAAGATAGTTTTAATCCAGATACTACATTCTCGATTGAATTGGTTCTACAAGATGAAAAGGTATTAAAAATGAGTTATTTTCTTACTCATTCATTTTGCTCTCCATTTCTTAAGTTGCAAATTTTAATTTGGTGCTTTATGTGTTTGAGTTAGTAATTAGTTATTTTGAAATGTTTGTTTTATTTATTTGTTATAGCTTAATATTATTTATGTTGTAATTCCTAGACGATACAAACTTAACATAGTCAATCAAGGATTGTATAGAATTTATACTATCAACAGAGGCAATTCTTACAATATATCCAGAAATCTAGCAATATTAAGGCAAATTTTGATCGAGTGGATATAGTGGTGGATAATGTCTTTGCTTATAATGTCGCATCTAGCATTATGCAAGAATGTGAGGATCTCGAACCTCAATCTGTTGAAGAATGTCGAAAAATACATGATTGGCCAAAATGGCAAGAAGCAATTCAATCAGAATTGAATTCGCTGGCAAAACGTGAAGTTTTTGGCCCTATAGTTGAAACACCTAATGGTGTTAAGCTCGTTGGCCATAAATGAGTCTTTGTACGCAAGAGAAATGAGAAAAACGAGGTACAAAGATATAAGGCACGCCTTGTTGCGCAAGGTTTTTCTCAAAGTCTTGGTGTCGATTATGAAGAGACATATTCGCCTGTAATGGATGCTATAACCTTTCGTTATCTCATCAGTTTTGCTGTCCTTGAAAAGCTTGACATGCATTTACTGGATGTGGTTACTGCCTATCTTTATGGCTCACTTGATAATGAGATATACATGAAAATTCCCGATGGACTCAAAGTGCCAAACGCTCATAATTCAAAGTCTCGGGAAATATTTTCAATTAAATTGCAAAAATCTTTCTATGGTCTAAAGCAATCAGGACGAATGTGGTATAATCGTCTTAGTGAGTATTTCTTAAAAGAAGGCTATATAAATGACGCCATTTGCCCATGCGTTTTTATAAAGAAAACAAAATCGAAATTTGTTGTACTTGCCGTATATGTCGATGACATAAACCTTATTGGAACCCCCATAGAACTCCAAAAGGCAATTGATTATCTAAAGGATGAATTCGAGATGAAAGATCTCGGAAAGACAAAATTATGTCTTGGTTTGCAAATTGAATATTTGGCAAACAGAATTTTTGTCCATCAATCTACCTATATAGAAAAGTTACTGAAACGGTTTTACATGGATGGAGCACATCCTTTAAGTACACCGATGGTTGTTCGATCACTTGATGTGAATAAAGATCCATTCCGACCGCAAGAAAGGAATGAAGAGCTACTTGGTCCTGAAGTACTATATCTTAGTGAAATTGGCGCACTAATGTATCTTGCAAATACTACAAGGCCTGACATATCCTTTTCAGTTAATGTCTTAGCAAGATTTAGCTCGGTTCCTACAAGGAGACATTGGAATGGGATCAAACATATATTGCGGTACCTAAAAGGGACCACTGATATGGGCTTATTTTATGGCAATAATTGCAGTCCCGATCTTGTTGGTTATGCTGATGCTGGATATTTATCCGACCCACACAAGGCTCGATCTCAAACGGGTTATGTGTTTATCTGTGGAGGCACCGCCATATCTTGGCGATCGACTAAGCAATCAATTGTGGCTACTTCATCTAATCATGCCGAGATAATTGCTATTCATGAAGCAAGTCGGGAGTGTGTGTGGTTGAGGTCTATCATACTTCATATACAAGACAAATGTGGTTTGAAGTGTAATAAACTACCCACGACTTTGTATGAAGACAATGCAGCATGTATAGCTCAATTGAAGGGAGGATTCATAAAAAGAGATAGAACAAAGCATATTTCACCAAAGTTATTCTTCACACATGATCTTCAAAAGAATGGTGATATCAATATACAACAGATTCGTTCAAGCGATAATATGGCTGATTTGTTCACAAAATCTCTACCAACGTCAACCTTCAAGAAGCTAGTTCACAAGATCGGAATGCGAAGACTTAAGGATATGAATTGGTGTTCTTATCAGGGGGAGTTAATGCGCGTTGCACTCTTTTTCCCTTACAAGGTTTTGTCCCACTGGGTTTTCCTTGCAAGGTTTTTAACGAGGCAACCAATAGGCGCATATTCAAACATGTGTACTCTTTTTCCTTTTCTTTAAATTTTTTTCCCATTGGGTTTTGTTTTAGTTAAGGTTTTAATGAGGCACATCATTGAATAGACATTCAAGGGGGAGTGTTATAAAATCTCCTATTTTAGGTGAATGTCCATAATTAGAGAGATTCTAGGGTTTACTTCTCCCTATAAATAAAGGGGTCTTCTACCATTATAAACCATCCCTAACCATCCCCAAAGTATCAATAAGAATACTCCTCTCCCTATTCTCTCTATATTGTTCTTGTTCTTGCATTATTCTACTTGATCTTATATTATTTCATAACAAATATCAAGTTTATTTTTTGCATTTGGTTCTCTTATTGTATAGTTTGAACAAGTGGTTGAGCTTTTAGAATATAAAAAGTTCTTACATTATATTTATCTTCTTTCTTTGATATTATGAAAGAATATCTCTAGGTCTTTACATAACATTTCAAGTTTATTTTTAACCTTTGGTTCTCTTATTGAGCATTTAGAATATGACAAGTTCTTACATTACATTTATCTTCTTTCCTTCATAAACAAATAAACAAAAACAACAAACATCAAACAAACAATGCACCTACATTGTAAGCTTAAACTAAAGAAAGACATAATATAACGTTCTGCTATGTAAGAAAGTAACTTATCAGCGGCAAAGTAGTAGAAATTGATATCAACTAATTCGCCTTGCCTGCGATCAAGGGCATGTCGGTACAGTTCCTCTAAATCATAATCCATATCATAGAGGTACCTATCTTTTCCTTATGTCAATGACTCGCCCGTGGACCATCTTTTCTATGTCTTTACATTACATTTCAAGCTTAGTTTTGACCTTTAGTTCTCTTATTTTATGGTTTGAAATAGTGGTTGATCATTCATAATATGAAAAAGTTCTTGAATTACATTTATGTTATTTCTTTGATATTCTGATAGACCATATTTTTTATGTCTTTTCACTACATTTGTCTTATTAATTTATTTAACAGGAAGGTCCCTGTTGGATTGTCGCAAGTATTGAAAATTTAGAACTTGGAAAAGGATGGTCGTATGTCAGCTGCAAGAAGTGTCAAAAGAAGGTGGATAAACTAGGAAATATTTATTAATGCCAAAACCCCAAATATAAAAATGAAGATTACTCAACAGTTATTAGGTAAAAGCAGCAACTCTATTTTTCTAATCCATCAAAAACGTATATTTATATCTCAAATCAACTGTGCATTTATGTACAAACTTCAGGTTAAGGTAGTGGATACTACTGGATCTGTTTTCCTATTGCTCTGGGACCACGAAACCATGTTTCTCATTGGCAAATCCGCAAAGGAATTGAAGGAAGGGTTTCTTGAGGTATATCAACTAATTAAATTCATATTTGTTATTTGAAAAATTCTAACTAAAAATTTCATTCTAGAATACTGGCGTTGTTGATAAGTATCCCTATCGAGTAGAGCTGAACAATATTCTCCAAGGAAAATCCATGTTTAAGGTTATTGTCAAGAGCTCGAACATCCAATTGCAACAGGAAGTATATAGTGTTGCTAAGCTTACGGATAAGGAGCAACTGATAAAGAAATATATTCTTGATCCACCTTCAGATGACTTAATGTATGTCATATTTGCTCATATACTTCATAACATATTTAAATTGCAAATTTCTTTTAAATTGCATAATTTGAATCATAATTTCAAACTCATTTATTTATTAATTTTTTATAGGATCCTGACTTTAATAATAATCAAATCTTTGCCGGGCAGAAGTAATGCGAGGTAAATACATAACTAATTTGTCCTTTAACATTAAGGCTACTCACATATCTGGAAGGATTTCTTTCTGAATAAATTTTCAGATATGGAGTAGTTCTTTTATAACTTTAAAAGTTCCAAATATTCACTTTGTTTTTTCTATAGGAAACTATGAACACACTAATAATATTTTTTAGATTATTCATTCTTTTGATTAAATTATTTGTAGGGCATAAATTAATAAATCTATACTAAGTATAAGTTCATTACTGATTTACACTAATTTTGTATTTCATATATATACATAATTTCACTGAAGATAAAGACTAAATTGATATTGCAAATATACTCGCCGAGATAGGTATAACTAGTATACTACTAATAAAGAGGTTATATTAGTGAAGCTTCTAATAGGAGAGGCACAGACACCACGATATGTCAGGTGGCAACATAATAAAAAGCCATAACAATTTTAAGACAAAAGTTAGGTTAGGTAATAATTACTTTTTTTTGAATTTAAAATTTAAAAAAATTAAATTATGTATTGTTTATTATTATTATTTAGTTACTCTTTTGAATTAGAATTTAAATCTATCAACATATAATAGAAGAGGCAAAAATGTCATAATAAGCCAAGTGGCAACATAATAAAAAGTTACTTAGAAATTTTAGGACAAAGTTAGTTAGTTTAGGTAATAACTACTCTCTTTTTTAATTGAAATTTTAAAAGAAATAAATTATGTATTGTTTATTATTAATAATTAATTACTCTTTTTTAATTTGAATTTAAATATAGAAGAAAGGTCTAATTTGAATTTGAAATAATATCAAGCAATATAGTAGTCTATCCATGTATAATATGAGAGGCAAAGTTACCGTAATAAGCCAAGTGGCAACATAATAAAAAGCCCTTGGCAATGTTAGGAGAAAATTAGTTAAATTAGATAATAATTAATTTCTTTTTTAATTTTAAATTTTAAAATAAATAAGTTATGCACTATGTATTAGTAATAATTAGTTATTCTTTTGAATTTGATTTAAATATTATCTGCTGATCAAATATAACAAAAACAAATTATCTATATATAATAAGAGAGCCAAAGACACCATAGTAAATCAAGTGGCAACATAATAAAAAATTACTTGACGGGTTTATATAGTAATGTTATCTACTGATCAAATATAACATTAAAAAAATGTATTTCTATATAATATGAGAGATAAAGACACCATAGTAAACCAAGTGGAAACATAATAAAAAGTCACTTGATAATTTAGGAAAAAATTAATTAAATTAAGTAATAATTAGTATCTTTTTGAATTTAAAGGTTTTAAAAATAGATTATACACTATGTGTTATTAATAATTTGTTGCTGTTTTGGAATTTGAATTTAAACATCTATTCTATCTGTATATAATATGAGAGACAACAACGCCATAATAAGCCAAGTAACAACATAATAAACAGTCACTTGGCAATGTTAGGACATAATTAATTAAGTTAGGTAGTAGCTAGTGTCTTTTTTAACTTTAAATTTTGAAATAAACAAATTATGCCTTATGTTTTGTTAATTATTAGTTACTCTTTTTTAATTTGAAATTTTAATATCTATCTATCTATATATAATAAGAGAGTCAGAGACATCATAGTAAATCAAGTGGCAACATAATAAAAATTCATTTGACGGGTTTATATAGTAATATTATCTACTAATCAAATATAACAATAAAAAAATATTTATATATTATAGGAGAGACAAAAACATCATAGTAAGCCAAGTGGCAACATAATAAAAGTCATTTGGCAATTTTAGGACAAAATTAGTTAAATTAAGTAATAATTACTATCTTTTTCGAATTAAATTTTTAAAAAATAAATTATGCACTTTGTATTGTTAATAATTATTTACTTTTTTCAATTTTAATTTAAACATCTATGTATAATAGAGAGACAAAGACGCTACAGTAAGCCATGTGAAAACATAATAAAAAGTGATGGATTTATCTAGTTGTTATAAAATAGAAGTCTATTTAGAGTGAATGTCTAAGAGTTTTAGCTTGAAGCTAAGTCATTCACCTCCCTATAAATAGAGGTGCTCTCTACCATTGTAAAACACCCCAAGTATTAATAAGAATACTTCTCTCTCTCCCTATTCTCTCTCTATTTGCTCTTGTTCTTGAGTTATTGTTCTTGTCTTTATATTATTTCATAACACGTTATCAGCACGAGACTCTACCGTCTCAAGTACCATTCTCGAAAATCCAAGGTATTTTCCCTCTTCCTAATTTAATTTTCGAGTATGTCTGACATTATGAAAAGAAAGTTCGTTGCCCTTGAAATTTCGGGCAAGAACTATATGACATGGGTGTTGGATGCTGAAATCCACCTAGATGCTATGGGTCTCGGAGACACCCTCAAAGATAAAGAAAAAGCATCCACCCAAGATTGTGCGAAGGCCTTGATTTTCTTGCGCCACCACCTTGACGAAGGTTTGAAGATTGAATATCTCACCGTCAAGGATCCACTCGTTTTGTGGAACGGCTTAAAGGAGAGATATGACAACCTGAAGTTGGTCACTCTGCCACAAGCACGATATGATTGGGCCCATCTGAGGCTACAGGACTTTAAGTCCGTTTCTGAATATAATTCTGCAATGTTCAGAATTACTTCTAAACTGAAGCTATGTGGAGATAACATCTCCGATTACGATATGCTTGAGAATGTTGGACAATACGCTTTACGCTAGAGGGGGGGTGAATAGCGTTTTAAAATTATTAAGCGTTTTAGTGCGGAATTTAAAAACTTTGCAGAAATTAAAACAAGTGCAGTAGAATAAACTTACACAATGATGTATCCTGGTTGGCCACAAACGTGGTTAGTCCAGTCCCCGAGAGACTCTCTCGAGATTTCCACTAAACTTGTCAAGCTTGCGGGTGCTTAACAAACCGTTACAGCTGAGGACACAAGCCTCACCTAGGTGCTCGGGGATCACAATCCCAAAGACTTCAATTGCTCGGGGATACCAATCCCAAAGACTTCAATTGCTCGGGGATAACAATCCCAAAGACTTCAACTGCTCGGGGATAACAATCCCAAAGACTTCAACTGCTCGGGGATAACAATCCCAAAGACTTCAATTGCTCGGGGATAACAATCCCAAAGACTTCAATTGCTCGGGGATAACAATCCCAAAGACTTCAATTGCTCGGGGATAACAATCCCAAAGACTTCAACTGAGGAATCACAAGTTCCTCAACAAACGAGAATCGCAATTCTCTTACAAACACAAAACACACTCACTTTACAAAGCACTCCTTAATGAGTAGATATGAGTAGAAATAGTACGCTCAAGATCACAACAACTTAGCTCAATAGAATGGCTCTTCAAAAAGCTTTATGGATGAATGGAAAATGATGATCAATGTAAGAAAGCTTTTAGCAATGAAAATACTCAAATTGTATATGTTGTTGTTGTGAAAACACTGAGTTGAAGCTGTATTTATAGGTGAAAAACTCAGTCTTACCGTTGTCTAATTGCCAATTAAGGATTGCTGAAATTACTCAGTGACAATCGATTGTCAAGACTAAACAATCGATTGTTTGCCTATCAGATTAAAAATTCAATCTCAGATTTTACGTCAACAATCGATTACTTCAAATCAATAATCGATTATTTATAACGTTAAGAAATCCTTTCCAATTTTTGGCATAAAACATCGATTGTCCGGAAATCAACAATCGATTATTTTAACAACGTTCAGAAAATCTTTTCCAGATTTTAAGCAAAACATCGATTGTTAAATATCAACAATCGATTACCTGAAGGTAATTGAAAATATATGACAACGGTCAGCTTCAACAATCGATTATCAAATGGAATAATCGATTATTAATTAATTTCAAAACTCTCTGTCTCATATATAATCGATTATCAAAAGCCACAATCGATTATCATTTTATTTAAAATCACTGGGAGACATTTTTCTCATTCTAATCGATTACCATTAGTTCATAATCGATTTTTATGAGTTTTGAAAACTTTGCCTCAGTTAACAATCGATTATCATAAGTACACAATCGATTGTTATGCAGTTTTGCAAAAACCTGATGTTAACTGACTTACTCACAATCGATTATCATTAATTCACAATCGATTGTCATGCAGTCTTGGCTTAGAGATACTCGATTATCATAAGTACATAATCGATTATCTTAGCCCAGATTTTTGAGGCATGTTTGGAAAACATTTTAACAAATGTAAATATGCATAGTTTAAAATCATTTGACACTTAATTTAAATATGCATGATTTTGGAAAAATAATTTTAGTAGAGAAGCCATGTTATGAGCCAAGTTGAGGAATCAAGATCACAATTAATATTGACTCAATTATAACATTTCTAAACTTTGTCTTGAGCTTCTTGTAATGCATCCATTTTGTGCTTGTCCTTGAGCACTGCTATATATCGCTTTTTGCTTTGTTTGACATTCATCAAAACCTACAAAAGAACACACGTTTAGTATATTGCATTTGAAACGTGTTTCCAACAATTTCCCCCTTTTTGATAATGGCAAACATAAGCGGGATATATGCTATAATTATTTTGATAATCCAAGACAAGTGTAAAGTATGCAATTTGATGTTACAAGTGTAAAGTATGCAATTTGATGTTCCCCCTCAATTCATGTTCCCCCTCACTTTAAGCATGAATGAAGTTGAGAGTGATATAGCATACTTCTTGATATCCCGTTTCTTCCCCCTTTTGCCATTAGCAAAAATATATACAAGGGAAGAATATGCAAAAGAAACATATGAAATAAACAAAAGTTTATTTATTGGAAAATAACATTACATGGGTGGAGCCAAGCACAATAATACGAACAACAACTAACCAACCAAGGAAAAACAAATCAAAAAAAACAACAATTTTATCATTCATCACCCCCATCCCCTTCATCATCATTGGGAGGCGCTTGATATGGCACCACCTGAGCATAGGCATAATGCACGTGATCAAAGTAACCATGGACCTCACGGGTTAATTGAGTAATTTGGTCAGAGATAGTCCGGAGGGTAGGCTCCTGAGGAGGATGAGCACGACGGGCTTGTCGATTTTGAGGAGGAGCGGGAGCATGATCACCATCATGATGAAAGGAAGACTCCGAAATTTCCCAGATTTTGGTGCTCTTTTTGAGAGGACCATTAGCAATATTGACCCCGGAAGCTTCAAGAAATTTCATTATTAAGAGGGCATAAGGGAGAGGTATGTCATCTCTGGTGGCATTGAACATATGAGATTGAATAAGCTTGCACCAATTGATTTTAACACCGGTGATAATGGCATGAAGAAATTTGGCATCCTCTTGGGAAATGGTGGTGTGATTGAGTTTACGGGGTTTGAGAACACGAGTGATGAAATAGAGAATGAAACGATAATTCGGGTCCATACCCTTTATGGTGGGACGACGGGAAGAAGACTCATCATAGGCGACTCCGGCTTGGCGGAAGAGATTAGCTTCATGAATCATGTCCCCGGCATCATTTATGTACTGGTAGATGTCTTCACCATCATGCGGAATGCCGGCAATGAGGTGGAGGTTATCTTCAGAAATTAGAATGGAAATGCCGTTAACATTGGTAACGAGTTCACCCTCATCATCTTTGTGAAGGTTGGAGTAAAAAGCTTCAACCAAAGTAATGTTGTAGTAGGGGTGAGTAAGGAGTAGAAAATTGAAAAGTTGGCACTCTCTTAGCATATTCGCGGCTGGAATGAATGGTGCAACAAGAGCGTTTGTTGAAAAGCGAGGAGGGAGAATAAGGCGTTTCTCAAATTTGGTTAAGAAACGGGTGAGCTCTTCATCGGATTCAAAGAATAGAACCGATCCATCTTGATATGGATGGCGAGAAGAAGAAGCACCTTGTTTGGAACGAGCACGTTTGGAGTTGCGGCTTGACATTTTTGAAAAAGATGTGCTAGGATTTTTCAAAGATAACAAGATAATTTGATGCTTGGGAGGCTTGAGTGAGTATACAAGAGCATATGTGCAGCCTATATATAGAGAAGGAATGAATCTTACACTTATTGGAAAAGATTTGAAGAGATTTGAAGAGTTTTGAAGTCTGAAACGGTAAAAATAAATTCACTGACCGTTCAACAATCGATTGTTTGAATAGAATAATCGATTGTCATTAATGAAAATGATCTGACACATCGATTACACGCCAGAACGGTAAAAAAAATTTGAAAAAGATAGTCGATTGTCAAACTTGTTTTTCATATTTATGACCTGACAGGAATCGATTGTAGAGCCAAAACGGTAACATAAGTTTAAAACAGATAATCGATTGTCAATATATAGTAATCGATTGTTTCACTCACAGAGAGTTTGGATTTTGGCAAATAATCGATTGGCAGAACAAATAATCGATTGTTTGGAAGGGGGATGCTAAAATGATGAGACTTAATTCTATCAAGCAATGTAAACATTCAACAAGATTTCATGACAAAAAAAAAAATTGAATCAACAAATAATCGATTATTGATACTGATAATCGATTGTAAGCATAAATAATCGATTATGATCGATTTTTCTTGTATCAAGACAATTTATACTTTCCTCTTACCTTTTGGGGGATACCTGCAAAATAGAATTAAACATCTCCGACGCTCAAGTCAGTAATCTATAAATGAAATAATAACTTTGAAACTAGTGTAGTCGGGTGAAAAACGTGAACTCTTAAGAATTTTGTCCTAGGATGTTCTTAAGAGGGTTTAGGGTACTTACCTTCCCTTCGACTTTGCCAATTACCTGATTTTGAACATCCTCCGTTCATTTTGGTCTTTTGGCTCATTCTTCAATTTAAGAAGCTTCTTCCACAATTTTGCCTTTGTCTTCCTTGTATTTTGTCTTTTAAATTTTTCGAAAATACTTCCGATTTTGAAAAAAATGCCTAAATCGACTTTTCCGTCTCTTCCTCCTTCTTTGTGCTTTAATTGAAGGAATTTTGAATTCGTCTCCCGTCAAGTGTTTGGAGCATCCACTACACTTGATTCCTTCAAGCACACCTGCAAAACAAATCAATGCTCTTTTGGTACCCATGCCATTTTGGGTCCTTGAGGGTTATGCATACTATAATGATATGTTTGAGTAGCATGTCTATGTCTAGTAAAGCATGTGGGAGCAATATGACCAATTCGTCTACAATAATGACATGTCACATTTGGATTATGCATGCGTCTAGGCTCATAGTAGCTAGAATAATGCACATTGTTTACTCTATTTTCATTTCTCCTAATTTGAGCACCATAATCATTTCTAGGTTGAACATTTCGGGATCTTCTAGCATGATCACTGTTGTGCCTAAAATATGCATCATGTCTATGGTGACGATTGCTAGGCGGAAGGTCATGTCTAGGTCCCCTAATATTTTGTCTAGCATGCATGTTTGTTTTAGGAAAGGCATTTTTGTTATTAATCCTAGATTGAGCTCTAGGTGGTTGGGTTTTTGCATCAACCTCTTCTTCATTTATGAAGCCTATTCCATGCTTGGTTGATTTCAAGTTATCAAGCACCACATTCAAGTTTTTATGAGAGGAGTTGAATTTATCTAGTGTGCCTTTTAATCTACCTACTTCATTCTTAAGGTCTACACAAGAAGCACAATTTTTTGTAGAAATCTCGGGCTTGTCAGAACTTCTTTTCCCATAAAACTTGTTTTGTTCTAGTAGCTTCTCATTTTCCAAAACCAATTTTTCTAATTCTTTTTCTTTTAATGAAAACTGTTTTTGAAAATCTTGTTCTTTTAGAGAAGCACTTTCTCTTAAACTAGTGACGGTTTTTGTAACTTTGAGAAATTCAGCATACAATTCATCAAAGGCATTTCTCATGTCATCAAGAGTATAAAAATTTTGAGAAGAGATTTGACTTACCTCACTTTGATTTTCTTCCTGTGCCATGAGGCAGAGATTTGCCGCTTCTTCATTTTCTTCTTCACTGGATTCGTCTCCGGAATCTCCTCCCCAAGATATGTATGCTCGTTGCTTCTTGAAGGGTTTCTTCTCCTTTTTAAGATTTGGGCAGTTTGTTTAGATATGCCCTGTTTCACCACATTCATAACATTTAACTTGCTCACCTTGCTTTTTCCCTTTGCGGTCATATTCTTTTCGCATGAATTTTTGGAACTTTTTGATGATGAGTCCAAATTCGCTATCTCCATCCTCTTCAATTGGTGATTGACTTGTGCTCGCCTTTAGAGCAATCTTTTGCCTTCTTTGTTCATCAATAACAGGGTTAAGAATAGTGGATTCATAAGTCTTAAGATTACCTCTAAGAGCGTCTATGGTGACGTTCGTGATTCCAATTGACTCTTGAATCGCATCGGCCTTTGATCGCCATGCCGGTGTTAGACTCCTAAGGATTTTTCGAACTAGTTCTTTGTCTGTGAACGTCTTCTTGAGCGCGTGGAGATCATTCACTATTGATGAGAACCGCTCAAACATCTCGTCTACCTTTTCGCCTTCCTTCATATGGAACAATTCTTAAGCATGAGTTAAAAAGTCAATTTTAGCTTCTCTTACCTGGTCAGTCCCTTCGTAAGTGACCTCAAGCTTGTCCCACATTTCTTTCGCTGTTTTGCAGCAGGAGATTTTCCTGTAATCATTAGCATTAACAGCACAAAGTAATAAATTAATAGCTTTAAAATTATTTTGGACCATTCGATTATCCTCGGCATTGAATTCCTCTTCTGATTTTGGCACCCATTCTTCTTCCACCTTTTTGACAGGAACCTCATTTCCTTTGGTGTACACCTTCCACAAGTAAGGGCTGTTTGATCTGACGAATATCTGCATCCTTTCTTTCCAATATGAATAATTAGTCCCGTTAAACAAAGGAGGTCTTGTGGGGCACTGTCCTTCATTAATACCTGCAAAAGAGTCTAGAGTAGAAGCCATGGAAAGATTCTCTCAAACGGTTAAGTCTTTCAGAGAGTATGGCTCTGATACCAATTGTTGGACAATACGCTTTACGCTAGAGGGGGGTGAATAGCGTTTTAAAATTATTAAGCGTTTTAGTGCGGAATTTAAAAACTTTGCAGAAATTAAAACAAGTGCAGTAGAATAAACTTACACAATGATGTATCCTAGTTGGCCACAAACGTGGTTAGTCCAGTCCCCGAGAGACTCTCTCGAGATTTCCACTAAACTTGTCAAGCTTGCGGGTGCTTAACAAACCATTACAGCTGAGGACACAAGCCTCACCTAGGTGCTCGGGGATCACAATCCCAAAGACTTCAATTGCTCGGGGATACCAATCCCAAAGACTTCAATTGCTCGGGGATAACAATCCCAAAGACTTCAACTGCTCGGGGATAACAATCCCAAAGACTTCAACTGCTCGGGGATAACAATCCCAAAGACTTCAATTGCTCGGGGATAACAATCCCAAAGACTTCAATTGCTCGGGGATAACAATCCCAAAGACTTCAATTGCTCGGGGATAACAATCCCAAAGACTTCAATTGCTCGGGGATAACAATCCCAAAGACTTCAACTGAGGAATCACAAGTTCCTCAACAAACGAGAATCGCAATTCTCTTACAAACACAAAACACACTCACTTTACAAAGCACTCCTTAATGAGTAGATATGAGTAGAAATAGTACGCTCAAGATCACAACAACTTAGCTCAATAGAATGGCTCTTCAAAAAGCTTTATGGATGAATGGAAAATGATGATCAATGTAAGAAAGCTTTTAGCAATGAAAATACTCAAATTGTATATGTTGTTGTTGTGAAAACACTGAGTTGAAGCTGTATTTATAGGTGAAAAACTCAGTCTTACCGTTGTCTAATTGCCAATTAAGGATTGCTGAAATTACTCAGTGACAATCGATTGTCAAGACTAAACAATCGATTGTTTGCCTATCAGATTAAAAATTCAATCCCAGATTTTACGTCAACAATCGATTACTTCAAATCAATAATCGATTATTTATAACATTAAGAAATCCTTTCCAATTTTTGGCATAAAACATCGATTGTCCGGAAATCAACAATCGATTATTTTAACAACGTTCAGAAAATCTTTTCCAGATTTTAAGCAAAACATCGATTGTTAAATATCAACAATCGATTACCTGAAGGTAATTGAAAATATATGACAACGGTCAGCTTCAACAATCGATTATCAAATGGAATAATCGATTATTAATTAATTTCAAAACTCTCTGTCTCATATATAATCGATTATCAAAAGCCACAATCGATTATCATTTTATTTAAAATCACTGGGAGACATTTTTCTCATTCTAATCGATTACCATTAGTTCATAATCGATTTTTATGAGTTTTGAAAACTTTGCCTCAGTTAACAATCGATTATCATAAGTACACAATCGATTGTTATGCAGTTTGCAAAAACCTGATGTTAACTGACTTACTCACAATCGATTATCATTAATTCACAATCGATTGTCATGCAGTCTTGGCTTAGAGATACTCGATTATCATAAGTACATAATCGATTATCTTAGCCCAGATTTTTGAGGCATGTTTGGAAAACATTTTAACAAATGTAAATATGCATAGTTTAAAATCATTTGACACTTAATTTAAATATGCATGATTTTGGAAATATAATTTTAGTAGAGAAGCCATGTTATGAGCCAAGTTGAGGAATCAAGATCACAATTAATATTGACTCAATTATAACATTTCTAAACTTTGTCTTGAGCTTCTTGTAATGCATCCATTTTGTGCTTGTCCTTGAGCACTGCTATATATCGCTTTTTGCTTTGTTTGACATTCATCAAAACCTACAAAAGAACACACGTTTAGTATATTGCATTTGAAACGTGTTTCCAACAGAGAAAACGTTTACAACGTTTCATGCCTCCAATATGGTACTGCAACAACAGTACAGAGAAAAGGGCTTTACGAAGTACTCTGAACTGATTTCTCTCTTACTAGTGGCTGAGCGAAATAATGAACTGCTCATGAGAAATCACGAAAATAGACCAACTGGGTCTACACCACTGCCTGAAGCAGATATGGTGCACTCTCACTATGCCAAACATGAAAAGGACCGTGGTCATGGTCATAAACGGGGTCAAAGCCAAGGACGTGGACAAGGAAGAAATTCCAAAGAAGTCCGTCACCCCCCAAAGAGAGATAACCACCGAAAGCAGAAACGGGATCCCGAAGATCCTAAGGCAAATAGTTCAGAAACTATATGTTACCGTTGCGATGGAAACGGGCACTGGTCTAGGACTTGCCGAATACCAAGACACTTGGTTGACCTTTATCAAGCATCTCGAATGAGAAAACGCCCTGAAACAAATTTTGTCTCTGACGACAACTTTGACTTCACCCACCTGGATGTGGCAGACTTCTTTGAGCAACCCGAGGGAAAGATAGACCACCTAATCGGTGACGGAACCGTGATGAAAGAAGATGGAGCTGTTTGATTCTACTTGTATTAGTCAATGAATAAATTAATAGTCATTAGCATTAGCTCGTATTAGTTAGTTCATGATGTGATGTTTGTAGTAGTTCATTAGAATGTTTTCAATATGCTCAAATATCAATAAAATCTTTATTTTCCAGTAGAGGTAATCGACTAGCCTGAAAAACTAGTCGGTTATCTCACGTTTCGCATAAAACTGCAAAACAATCGATTGTCAATGATCAACAATCGATTGTCTTTAAAAATAGTGGCCTGGAATTTTTCAAAAATGATCAACAATCGATTTCTATGTCTGAACAATCGATTGCCTTATCCAGTAAGGTCCAGAATTTTTCAAAAATGATCAACAATCGATTGTCTATATTTGACAATCGATTGTCAGACACAGTGAGGTCCGGAATTTTTCAAAAATCATCCACAATCGATTGTCGATATCGAACAATCGATTGTCTTAAACAGTGTGATCTGAAGTTTTTCAAAAATAACAAATAATCGATTGTGTGTGTTTAACAATCGATTGTCTTAAACAGTGTGATCTGAAGTTTTTCAAAAATAACAAATAATCGATTGTGTGTGTTTAACAATCGATTGTCTATGTTCCAACAATCGATTGTGTGTTTAATAATCGATTGTCTTATGAAAAACGCTGAAATTTTCAAACTGCATAGTAATTGATTATGGACAACATATCTGATTTTGTTAGTCAACTGTTAGTAGCAGATTTTGAAAATATTATGTGACACAAAAGAATTGAACTTGTTTATTCTTATGTTTGTGTATTCCTTTTGTATGCCAAACCATGGGAAGTAAATTGATTGAAGGCTCCGGAAGAGCAAATGTAACTCTGCCCAAAGGCATGACGTTTATCTTAGAGAATGCAATATTCTCCTCCAAGTCTAAGAAGAACTTGTTGAGTTTTAAAGATATCATTCAAAATGGATATCATATTGAGACAATAGATGAGAATAATCTTGAATTCTTCATGAAAACGAGGCTGCCCATTTCGGTTTGGGTTCACGCCATTTTTCATGCAGCAATGCTAGTTAGTCGGCTGCCCACTTTGGTTTGGGTTCATGCCATTTTGCATGCAGCATTTTAGTTTGTCGGCTGCCCACTTCGGTTTGGGGTCACGCCATTTTGCATACAGCAATGCTAGTTCGTCTCTGACTGACGAATTGACACAAATATTCCCCGTTGCAATTGGTTTTGGGTCATGGACCCAATATATCCCATTTAAGAATTTTTGGATGCGCAGTATAAGTGCCTTTAGCACCGCCATCCTGCACCAAAATGGGTCTGCAAAGAAGGTTAGGAATATATGTTGGGTTTGAATCGCCCTCCATCATTCGCTACCTCGAAACATTGACAGGCGACTTGTTTACTGCACGATTTGCAGACTGTCGATTTGATGAGACACTTTTCCCAAAATTAGGGGGAGAAGTTGGTAAAACCAAACGGGAAATTTTGTGGAAAAATGCATCATTATCTCATCTTGATCCACATACCTCTATTTGAAAGAAAGAGGTACAAAAGATTATCCATTTGCAAAGAATAGCAAATCAAATGCCTGACGCATTTATAGATTTGAAAAGGATAACAAAATCACATATCCTCGAAGTGAATGTGACAACATCTGATTCACGAATACATATTCACTATTGGAAGAATATGAAGATGAAATTGGTATTAAATATACCACACTCACCCCTAGATGGAGGTTTGAGATGATACCACACTCACCCCTAGAAGGAGGTTTGAGATGATATATGGCATGAATGATCGTTGGTCACGTACCTATTGTACGCCAAAGTATTTTGGAAATATGACTATTAAAGGACAACGATAATGCAAGAAACATATCTTGCATATAAGTTTGACATGACCATAATGGTATAACTTTCTCTTTAAGAAAGATATTCACCACATGGATGTTGATGAATCTGTGGTAGTACAAAATTAATTGAGAGCTCTAGAAGAGCCAATTATTACTATGTTGGAGAAACACAATTGAGTATTGTGCTGTAGTAAGTCTCAAAGAAACTTATTCAGTTTCCAAAGTACACGCGAAAGCGATTGATTATATTGAGACTATAAATAAAGGAAGGCTTTGATATCTCCTATTACTACAACTTGTAGCGGGGTAATTTGCATATGAAAAGCTACCCGCTTTGTTCTCCAGTTTGTACTACACAAAAGAAAGAATGCCACAATAAAGTGGATATCTATTAGTATAAAAACTCATGTCATAATAAACCCGAAGTTTATTGATAAGTGCACATGTCATGGTGTAAATTTGAAGTTTACCAATATTGATAATTTATTCAGTTGCCATTCGTGTTAGCCATCTCATTTTAAGTATGATGTGCAAATTCACATAGGTGAATATTAAAGAACTAGAAAGTTCTTTACGAATTCTCTTGTATCACTTGTTCTCATTAATGAACTGACCAACTAAAGAGTTCGGGTTGAAGCCCCAAAATTCTGGAAATATTAAAGGTGAATATGGGCCCATTCACCTGCCATGTATACCATATATGATGCATCTATGATATGGTTACATGCGCAATTGTTATTAACCCGCAGCCTGGCCGGTGCTTGCGAGGTAAATCGCTCAGTAATCTAACTTCGAGCATAATTTCCAGATTCTCTACTCAAGACAGTTCATCTTGATAAGTTGGTTTATATCAAAGTTGGTTTAGCAAGATAATTATTGAGTGCTTCCACTTAATAGCTAAACTGTTTCTTATGAGAACAAAGTTATATATATCAGTATGATATACGCTGTATACGAGAGTATGTTATATTCTCCCCTCACAAGTGGTTCAGGGTCAGGAACCAAATAATTTCATCTTATTATTAATGTGCCGTGTATATTGACATAATAATGCACAAAGATGATTTCCCAAAGTTGAGGAAACAAGTTAGCTTTACTAACATGAGGGGGAGACATGATAAACACTTGAGAAAAGGTTACATGGGATGAATTATCATTTGTATATGTATATCCCCGAATATCATGATATGAACCTGAAGTTCATAAAAGGGATAATTCAATTGCAACATATTGCAAAGCATGCTATACGCATTTACTGACCCAAAGAAAGTAACTAAATGGAAGAGATTCAAATTCAAGAAGAATTGATTCCATATGAAAGACATGTAGTTTTGAACCTATAGTTCAAATGCTTGAAACTATAAAGTCAAAGGTATGTATAATCAATTTTCGATACCTTATTTGTTTAGCATGACATGAAACTTTGATATGCAGCTAAAGTCTATTATGTGACTTACATGACTTAACTTGAAAGATTTAAGTTGCTTGAAGCATATGCAATTCTTGGTCCTGAAGTACCACATCCTAAGTACAATTTGTGTACATATGTATCTTGCTATTATAAGCATGATGGCATTGAGAATGCATCAATGGAGATATTGAAGAGTTATTCCACGACATTATATGAAGATGTTCATATCTATCAAGAATGATGATTTCAAGGTGCGGAATATTTATTCAAGTCAACATGGTTGATTTATTTATCACATATCTACCAAAGATCGTTTTGAAGATGATGCACAAGATTGGAATGCAAATGCTCAAGGATATAAATTGATGTACTCATTAGGGGGAGTCAATGCGCGTTGCACTCTTTTTCCCTTTCAAGGTTTTGTCCCACTGGGTTTTCCTTGCAAGGTTTTTAACGAGGCAACCAATAGGCGCATATTCAAACATGTGTACTCTTTTTCCTTTCTTTAATTTTTCCCAATGGATTTTGGTTTTAAGGTTTTATGAGGCACATTATTGAATAGACATTCAAGGGGGAGTGTTATAAAATAGAAGTCTATTTAGAGTGAATGTCTAAGAGTTTTAGCTTGAAGCTAAGTCATTCTCCTCCCTATAAATAGAGGTGCTCTCTACCATTGTAAAACACCCCAAGTATTAATAAGAATACTTCTCTCTCTCCCTATTCTCTCTCTATTTGCTCTTGTTCTTGAGTTATTGTTCTTGTCTTTATATTATTTCATAACACTAGTAATATTATCTACTAATCAAATATACCAGTAGAAGTAGAAAAGAAAAAAATTAGACTTACGTCAGGATATTTACAATTTGAATTAATTGGAAAAATAATTTAAATAATATCACTCAATAAAGTTATTAATAAATTTTGACAATTCCTGGAAAACACCTAACCCAAAACTCATCTCTTAAAAAAGAAATTGCCCTATCCCATCATCAAAATCTTCTTAACTAAAAAAAACATCTTCTTAATTAAAAAATTTATTATTCTAAAAATATTCTAGTTGGTATTTAGCACTCTCACAAACAGTGATAATTATTTCGAATAATATATAAATAAAATTTTGTACCATATAAAGATTTCTGGATCGTCTAAAATATTCTTCAAGGGATATATACCTATCAAATCAGGATACTTTTCAACCTATTAATTATATTATTACTTATATATTTTTATATTATTGCATCAATATTTGTAGTTGATATAGTAATATTATATTTATATTCCCTGTATAACGGGCAAATATATATACTGGTGTATATTATAATAAAGAATAAAGGGATTTTTATATATACATACCATATAGCAAACCTTATTACCTCCCATGTTTAAGGTTTGTGTTTATTACATTTAAGCATACCAAATTTTAATTTATGTACCATAATTCAAATTAAGAGTATAATTATTACTTCATTTATTCTAGGCATGATTTTAGGAGCATATATTCTTTTTTCCTTTTTTTCCTCTTCTTTTCCTAGTGTTTTGTTTGATTGCATATCTTTCAAAACATGGTATTAAATTATTTTCACCATATTTTTGTAATTGTTCATTTTTTTTCCGTCGTGCTATTAAATAATATTTTCTTTTCTGACCTATCTGCGTTAACCGTCATTGAAATAGGTGTAATTGTGGTCACAACTTTAAGAAAATTATACTAAAAGACAACATGTAATTCTTCCTTTAGTTGCAAAGCTAAATTAAAATTAAGCACTTCACAGATGTCTTCTTCTTCGACGATTTTCAATCTGAAAATCAGTCAAAATCAAGTCTAATCTTTACCAAAACCCCTCAAAATTGAGATATAAATTCCTAAATATATCTTCCCAATCTACAACTTATCTACAACTTATCTACAATTTATCTATATTTATCTACAGTTTATCTACAATTCTACAATTTAACTACAATTCAACTATAATTTAACTACAATTCTGGAAAAATATGTCTTCTTCTTCGACGAGTTTCAATCTGAAAATCAATCAAAACTGACTACAATTAACTACAAACTGACTACAAGCAACTACAAACTGACTACAATTAACTACAAACTGACGACAAGTAACTACAAACTGACTACAATTAACTAAAAACTGACTACAATTAACTACAAACTGACGACAAGTAACTACAAACTGACTACAATTAACTACAAACTGACTACAATTAACTACAAACTGACTACAATTAACTATAAACTGACTACAATTCTACAATTTTATCCGATGTATCAATCAGGTATATATATATATATATATATATATATATATATATATATATATCTATATATATATATATATATATATATATATATATGCATTTTGCTCTTTTCTCATTCAGGTAAATTCTTTTTATTCCATATATTTGTCCTTATCAGCAGCCTAAATCTCTAATCCTACATATACAGTTAGGCATTTCTCCACTTTTCCTCAAGAAGCAGAAGAAACACATCTCCATTAAGATTTCACCACAATGAGACTGTGTAAAAATGTGCTGAGATTCTTTCGTAATGGTCCACAAATGTTACGGAAAAAGACATTTGAGGAAAGAACCTTAACCAACAGTGTTAATGATCATAAACATCCGATGTATATAAGTTTTCACCTTACATTAAATATCTCATAGCCTCCTTTTTTTTTGGTTGGAAAAGGAAATACAATTTTTATTTATGTAGTTTATCCCACATCATTTAACAGGTTATATGCCCTTTATAACGTACAACCATAAAAATTAACATGCTCTCGTTTGTCTTTCAAATCTTAATTTTGTTTCTCCTGGCAGCAATCTACCTTACGTTAAAGGCTTAAACTTCCCCCACTACCTTTTCCTTTCCTTCTTGAGGAGAGAAATACAGAATTTTTTTTCTTGTGATGGAGAAGGGAATTAAATAAACGGGGATCTAGCTAAATAATATCTGGGTCTTTTTAATTTGGTCGTTACGCTAATCTGACATCTAAAGCAAGGTATGTAATATATGTTCATTTGGACGTGCCAAATTGTCGTACTCCAGTTACATTATTATAGGGAAATAAGTAGTGCTGCTATTTTCGGAATCAGCCAGATTTTAGGCTACAAAATTAGCCAGATTTGAAGCTACAAATCAGCCTGATATGGTTTGGTACATTTTTGGTAACGAAAACATGGAATATGCGGGTAATAACCAAACAAGGCACAATAATAATAATAAGGTTTGGTATATGACATATTTAGGTAAAAATCCCTATTAGGAAGCTTTTTGGTTATAAAGTTCTTATATGGGCTTTTGGCGTTATTAATTTTTTTATTGTATAGATGGAAGAAGATGCATTTTTTATACTAAAAATAAGTTAGTGGCAATTTTTGTGATTTAATAAGTGGAAAAAGGGCATTTTTGACAGTTATCGATTTTCCAAAGTTGCTGGTTCCATACCGTCTCCACCAGGATCACAACCGCCGAGCGGCTCGCTCTTACTGCTAGTGCGACCTACGGCTAGGTATCTACTTCTTCTCTTCTCTCTTCTTAACTTTTTTATTTGATCTTCTCTTTTGCTTTTGAGTTTTTGCTTCGTTTTTTTCAATTGGAGAATGATTAAGGAACATTGAATACTCTGATTTTGTGAAAGTGAACTGCTAGTTGTGATTTACGAACTTACAGTGAATTTCTATTTGTTAATTTGTTATTGGGTTATAGAAGACGTTCTTTGTCATTTAATTAGTGAAAATCATGTTTCTTAGCTTACAACAGCTTTTAAGTAACTTCACATTGGAATTTAAATGAATTTGAACGTATTATTTGTTAATCATGAATGGCTTAGATAAGTAAATTATGAGAGTTACGAACTTCCTGATGCATCCAAGGGTGTCGATTAGTGGTCACTGAATTGAGGTGAGAACCATATATTCTAGGGTTCAAATACAAAAAACCTAAATGATTTTTCTATTTATTTGTTGCTTGCCGACATTTAATGATTATCTTATCAAGAGTGAAGTATTCACAAGTTAAAAGGACAATCTCCGAAATAGAGTTTTTCTGAGAGATTATTTAGTTTTCTTTGGATTAAAAAAGAGATATTTGTAGTGACTAGAATAAAATGAAAGAAATTTGGAGAAAATTGCTTTTCTGAAAATATATTTTGCTTGTTATCCAATCATTGTTGCTTGTTGATTTGAAGTTGTTGTCTTAATAGAATCTGCACCCAAGGGTGTGGCTAGTGGTCAATGAAGTGGGTCAGAATCATGAGGTCTCATGTTCAAATCCCAGCGGAGGCAAAAAACACTAGGTGATTTCTTCCCATCTATCTAAGCCTTGATGGATAGAGTTACCTGGTACCTGTTGTTGGTGGGAGGTGGCAGGTACACCCATGGAATTAGTCGAAGTGCGTGCAAAATAGCCCGAAAACCACAATTATAAAAATAAAAAAAAAATAATTAAAAAAAATCTGCTATGGCGAACACCGTGATCCACCACTGTGATTTTTTGCTTATGTCCTCTTTGCCTTCCTTTTTTTATTGTAAAATTTTAGCAAGCTTTAAATTTTTAAGTTTATTTTCTATTTGTTTTTCGTTATCCATTTAGCTGCTAATACTTTTTCTTTCTTTATGTATTTTTTGCATTTTTAGGATCCCATTTGTTGATCCTGAGATATCTAATCTATATCTTTCTTTCTTTATGTATGTATTTGTTTATTTTATTTTTGCATATTATGCCCTCTGATCTTTTGATATAATTCTAAATCCGTGTTAGTTAAGGATCTTCAATTTCATTTTAGAGAAAAAAAGCCGAAAGAATCAGTGACTTCAACAATCTATTGTGAAAGCAATATAATTTGATAAAAACAAGTTTCAGAGAACTGCAAGAGGGGGAAGAAGTATGGGATATTGGCTTATGCTCAGTGTTGTTAGTGCCGTAACGGTTGTAATTGCTCAAGCAGTAAGATTATTGTTAATGGTAATCAATGGCTGGAGAAATAGAAAGACGGCTGTTGGGGTCTTCCACCCATACACCAATGATGGAGGTGGTGGAGAACGAGTCTTGTGGTGCGCTGTGAAAGCCATCCAAGATGAAAACCCAAATCTAGATTGTGTCATATATACAGGAGATCATGATGCTTCTCCTGACAGCCTTACTGGCCGTGCCCTTGATCGATTTGGAGTCAAACTAATCCGCCCTCCTAAGGTACCCTTTACTTCTCGGTGTGTTTTTCTCTGCGTACATGATATTATTTCAGTTATTTCATTTTTCATGATAGAGTTTGACTTGAAATGAACTCTAGGGATATCTATTTGAATTACATATTGTATCAGCGACGGTGGAATAATATCAAAGTGATGGTTGAAAAGTTATACTTTGATAGGAAATGACAACAAATTTGAAAGTATTAACAGATTTAAATTCTTAAAAGTTGTGAAAGTAGTATTAAACTAGAATACTATCAATCATTAAGTCACGAAATAAAATGGTGTCACATTTGCTTTCTGTTTAGCTAAACAAATAACTTCCTTTTTCAATTTTGCTCCCATTTCTTCATCTTCCTCCCCTCCCCCCACCCACGCCCAAGCTCCACCATTAATATCAAGTGTTGTAGTTATAAAGGGAACTCCCAGCTCATCAAAGGCTCATTTGAGGGCGCTTAAGCCTTGAAGCTCATAGAAGCTCGGGCTAGGCGCTTTGCCTCACTTAAGCTGCACCTTCAGTTTAGGAAGGCATTAAGGTGTACGCCTCATTGCCCATTAATTCAATCTTGAATAGAGAGCTAGTAAACAATTAATATGATTGGCAAGAAGCTGTATCAATTGTTAAGCAAATCTTACTTTTTTCTTGCATTAAATGTGTATTTTTTCTCTTCTGTTGCACCTTTTTTAACTAAAGCCCACACTTTAGTTGCACTTTGCACTTAAATTCCCGATAGAACTATAACGCTTTTTAAAGCTTTTTGCCTTTGACAACACTAGTTTCAACAGTATCACGTAGTCTTTGTGCTTCTTCTATCCCTGATAAGGCATTGAAATCCTCCTCAGCATTCTTTATTGTAGCACCAGGAATGCACTCCTATTCTCTTGAATTCTAATATTTATTTATGTTAGTTTGTGGCTGCTTTGAGATATCTGTATTGTATATTCCTTCTTCTCCTTTTACCTGTATTACTGCATCTTATATTCCTCTTTTTTTATGCTTTATTACTGGTATATGTTTGACGGTGGTAATCACAACAACAACAACAACAACAACCCAGTATAATCCCACTTAGTGGGATCTGGGGAGGGTAGTATGTACGCAGACCTTACCCCTACCCTTGGGTAGAGATGCTGTTTCCAAATAGACCCCCGGCATCCTTCCCTCCAAGAACTTCCCACCTTGCTCTTGGGGAGACTCGAACTCACAACCTCTCGGTTGGAAGTGAGGGTTGCTTACCATCAGAGCAACCCCTCTTGTCTACGGTGGTAATCACAAACACATATAATACCCTATCCAGATAATTGCTGAATGGTGTAGTTGTTCTTTCGAAACTTCAATATATTGACATTCAATGTTATTTTGCTCAAGATTACTGATTTCCTGCAGTTTACATCAGGTGGTTCATCTGCATAGGAGAAAGTGGGTCGAAGAAACCACTTACCCTCGTTTCACAATGATTGGTCAAAGCTTTGGATCGATTTACCTTTCTGGGGAAGCTTTGTGCAAATATACACCTTTATATTACTTTGATACTAGTGGATATGCTTTTACTTATCCAGTTGCCCGTGTATTTGGATGCAAAGTTTTTTCCTATACTCATTATCCAACTATCAGTTTAGACATGCTATCTCGTGTTCGTGGGCGCAGTTCAATGTACAACAATGATTCCTTGATTGCCAAGAGGTACTACATATCAGCATATGCCATCTATATGATATATTTCCGCTTTTCTTTTGTGTTGTAAATTGTAAAAATCTGCCATCTGTAGAATGTCATGATAACAAGTCAATTAGTCATTTTGATGGAAGTTTCTGTTACTAAGCACCTAAAAGGCCATGCTTAGTTTGGGCGAGCTTTTGTCATTGTCTGTCAACTTAAGTGGTGCCTAAGGTCCGTATGAGACTATTGGTCTGCTTGTGTCTTTTTTCCTGCCTTCTAATATTAACAATTTTATCAGTTGACCTTGTGACATGTATGCATATCTTTTTACCAAGTTAATGTGGTCATTCACTAACTGGCAGTCGTAAGAAGATATAATGGCAAGATGTTACTCCGCTTCTCCATGAAAGTGTACATCTAGATGCATTAGTGGGTCTATTGAAATTATATATCCAAGGGACTGAATATGACAATATTGTAATGTCTTTGCATTTTCTCCACTTGTATCTGTGCATGATGCTCGTGAAATTGCTTTTTTGGCAGTGTGATACTATCGGGGTTCAAGGTTGGTTATTATACGTTGTTTAGCTGGCTGTACAGCTTTGTCGGTTCTTGTGCCCACCTAGCGATGGTTAATTCTTCATGGACCCAATCTCATATTGAGAAGCTGTGGGGAATACCAGCTCGAATTAGGCGCGTATATCCTCCTTGTGATACTTCTAGGCTTCAGGTCTGTATTCTTAACTCTTTTGGTGTTAATATAACCCTTTTTTGTCCCCCTGGCGCCTAAAGTTTTTATGTTTTCCTTCTTTTCTGTAAATTTGATTAAATTAATAAGTTGTGGTTAATAATTTTACTATTGTGCTGTCCTTCATTTTTGCATTAGTGAAGTATATGACGAAAGTAGGAGTAAGTGTAACTTTCAGACTAATTTCTCCTCTCAATCCTTATTTGGACTTTCATGACTCGTGATTTTGTTGAAAATTGAGGGAAATGACATTACTGTATTCCTTTTTTAGAAGGTCTTATTAATTCTTCTGTTGAGTCTGGGATGGATGGTAAGCAGTTGCATTTTTGTATGGCAAATATAAACAAAACACTGCTCTTGACAGGCGCTTCCACTGGAAAAGTCAATGAAGCCTCCGAAGATAGTATCAGTGGCTCAGTTCCGTCCAGAGAAGGTAGGCATTTTTGTGTGGTCCTTGTAGAAATCAAGGTACCCATACTTTTGCAGGTGTTTCAAGGTATATTGCAATATTGAACTCTTGTAAAACTTGATTTTTCTGTGAGTTAGGCACACCCTCTCCAACTTGAGGCATTTGCAGTTGCCATCAAGAAGTTAGACCGAGATCTGCCAAGGCCGATTATCCAATTAGTGGGTAGTTGTAGGAATGAAGCAGATGAGAAAAGGTTGCAAAATCTAAAGGACCTAGCTGTTAAATTGAATGTGGATGATCATGTTGAGTTCCACAAGAATGTCATGTACAGGTTAGTGGTACAACTCCATTTTGTTTGTCTGAAATTCTTTAACTCCAAGGCATGATTTTACTGAATTTTTAGGTCCACAACTTTTCTTTAATTGCTTTGAATCTATTCATTAGGGATGGGCTTTTTATTGCCTTGGGTAGCACCCCCCCCCCCCCCCCCCAGCCCGACCCCCGGAAAAAATTAAGAAAAAAGAGGAAGTGTTTTTTGAAAAGATAAATAAAAATTGCACTCGAAAAAGCTCGTTCTCGCTTACGGAAAGTAGAAACCGAAGCCGAGCAGTTTTGAGTGAATGGATACTCCGAAATAGAACGAAAAAAATTTGAATTTGATTAATTCAACTTATAAGACTTTGGAACAATCAGAAAACTACAAATGAAACGATTCGGTTTGAACAGCAAAGGGCGATTAATCAAGTTTGGAAACGGGCTTTCCAACAAGCCTTACGAGGAGCTCTAGGAATGCTTTGACAATGAAATTCTGCCCCCGGTCCCCTTCATAAAATTCATAAAAAGGGAGAGATTTATTGATATATTTATTGGATCCATCGGGACTGAAGGGGTTCGAACCCGCAGCTTCTGCCTTGATGGCATCAGGTGTTCAGGTAATGTAATACACAAAGAGGAAATATATTTATGCATGCGTGTAAATTGCTTACCCCACTGGATTGGATATCTTGGTAGTTCCGTTAGGTCTGTGTTTAGACATAGAATGTGAAATGTTTGGTAGACTATCTATTTCCGTCAATTTAATACATAATTACCATGGAGAAAAATCTTCATTTTTGTTTTTAATCTTTGTTGGTGCAGTGATTTGGTCAAACTTTTGGGTGGTGCTGTAGCTGGAATCCATTCCATGACAGATGAGCACTTTGGTATAAGTGTAGTTGAATACATGGCTGCTGGCGCGATACCAATTGGTTAGTCATGTTATGTGGTTTCTCTCTTGTTCTGTATTTGAATATATGACTTATTTAGTTGACTTCAAGTTTGTCGGTTTCGTTCAGCACATAATTCAGCTGGCCCAAGGATGGATATTGTGTTACCAGAAGATTCGAAGCAGACTGGTTTCCTTGCCCAGAGCGTAGAGGAATATGCTGAAGCCATTATTGAAGTCATTAAGATGCCAGAGAATGAGAGGCTGGAGATAGCTGCTGCTGCAAGGAAGTGAGCCTCCATGTTCTCAGAGCAAAGGTTTTATGAAGATTTTAAAGCTGCTGTGCGACCAATCTTTTGGGATGGTACCAAATGATTACAAAATCTTTGTTTCCATAAATACAGAGATGAATTTTGTTGCAACTTACTTAAACTTTATCGTATCTTGTATTTTTCTGGTTTTCCTTTTTCTTTATAAATTTTCTTTAGATTGTATTTACACTGTCACTAACTTAGCCTTGAAATTGACAAGAGGGGTTGCTCTGATGGTAAGCAACCCCCACTTCCAACCGTGAGGTTGTGAGTTCGAGTCTCCCCAAGAGCAAGGTGGGAAGTTCTTGGAGGGAAGGATGCCGGGGATCTATTTGGAAACAGCCTCTCTACCCCAGCGTAGGGGTAAGGTCTGCGTACATACAATCCTCCCCAGACCCCACTAAATGGGACTATACTGGGTTGTTGTTGTTGTTGTAACTTAGCCTTGAAGTTACTAATTACAGGAAAAAAGTCTGCCTCTGATTTGGCAGTTAGAATAAAAGAGATGGTCCTCCTTACTTTAGGTTTAGCTAAAGTAGATAGTCATATATACTGGAGGGAATAATATTTATGGGCCTAATGTCTGTCTGGTGAAAAAAAAAATCAATTCTATCTTTAATTCATGTTGAATTTTGTGCAGCTACGTATTTTCTTAGGAGCTGTAAATTTTTCAATCACTTTTTCCGTGATGTTCATGCATTAAGCATATCCGAGAATTCATTTTCATATCTATTTATTGTTGGGAAGGTGGGAAGGAGGGGGGATTTATTTATTAAAAGAAAGAATGATAAGTTTCTGGAGGAATTTGGTCTAACATGTTTTTCTTGGACTGTTTCCTTGGCAATAACCGGAGTTACTGGACAATAATAAAGATGGGCATTGCCCAAAAAATGGATTATACATACTTCATATAGTTTTTCAGCGAATAAATGAATTAACGGTGGTAATTATATGTCTGACAAGGAAAAAAGTTTATCATAGTGAATAAATAAAAGCTTCTAACACTTCTAAATTTAATTTTCATTTACATGTAAAATTTTAAGTTTAATATCTTAATTTCCATATACACTTTTAGAAATGACTTTCTTTTCTGAGACCAAAAATAAAAAAGGAAAACAGTAGCTTATGTATTGTTGGTTGGTTTTATGTTTATGGGAAACAGAAGATCATAGAAATTCAGATCCCATAGGAAAAATATATCGGAGGATAATATCGGGGGCCCCATGTGCGCCATTCATTTTGCAAGTGAAGAAGAAGCAGTGTTCCAAGTAACACCAGTGCTGATTACGCTGTTCTCCCCAGCGACCGTTAATTCCTGCAGTCTTCACTGCCCAGCACTTTTAATGGTAGGGTCTTCAACTCCTCATTTGTGGAACCAGAATAAGGGAGGAGACAGTAGCTGTTTCCAAGTCTTTGGGGGCTTTCAGCAATAGTATGTTTCTTTCTTTCCCTCTGTTTTCTTGTATAACCAATTCTTGCTTTACACTTTTAATATCCCATTGTTGATATAATTCTAGACATGGTAGAAATTTACATGCTGCTATACACCAAAGGGTTGCTCAATTTTGTCCTCCGCGAGGCATTGTGGTCTGAACTGGTAGTTTACTACTCTCTCTCTCACACACACAAATAAATACAATGGAGCTCCGACTGGATACTCTTTACACATTGAAAATGTGTAGAGGAAAGCCCAAACTTTAGTTCATCTCCCGCTTATCTGATATCTCTAGTTCTAGATTTGTGGCAAGTACTCAATTTCTCTTGGATCATAGATAAAAGGAGCTGTAGTTGGACGGGCTTAATTTTGAAGCACTCTTCAATTCCTCCCGCTCCTGTCATAGGAAGTAAATTGCCACGGAAGAGTACCTCAGGATACAGCTGCGCAGTTCTCTCTGTTTAGTACTCGAATCAACCAATTGAGTTCTCCGGCCAAAGGCAAATATCTCTATGTACTAGCCTCTGTTGTAAAAGATGCTACTAGATGGGTATATTTTCAGGGTGTTTGATACACAAACAACGTTCAGTGTCCACAATTTTTAACTTTTGAGTAATGCTCAAGTCTATCTAGAATAGCAAACCAAAGAATGAATCCATCCTTGAAATAGGTATGCAAATCAAAGCACTGTAGTCCAAGTGAGTGAAATCTATATATGTGGATCGGGTTGCACGCCGCTACGAGCCTTATGGCTATATATATGTGGATTGGGTTGCACGCTGCAATAAACCCTATGGCTATATATGTGTGTGTGTGTGTGGGGGGGGGGGGGGATCGAATTGAACGCCGTAATAAGTCCTATGGCTATATATATGTAGATTGGATTGCACGTCGCAACAAGCCTTATGGCTATATACAGTGCTGAGTGACTGGCTGTGACGAGCGAGGACTGAGACGAGCAGATTGAGCGCTTTGAGAGTGTGTGTGCTTGGGATTTCACTGTGTTGCATCACATACGGTATTCACCTTGGCATGTAGTTATAGAGATGTCATACTCTTCTTATCGGTCAAACTTGGCCTATTTTTACCCGTGCTGAACGTAACTGTTGAACCTAGAAGCATGTCTACTTTTCCGTATTTTACTATATTGTTTGAGCTCGGCACTGTTTTCAGACCACTTGTTAGACTTGTTATTTATTGAGTTGGTTGTACTCACGCTACACCCTGCACTTCGTGTGCAAACAGGTTTTTCCGGGCACGGAGGTTTGCTCTCCTCCATTGAAGAAGCATTATATTTATTTGCAGGTGTACCAGCGTCAGATATCAAAGGAGGGTCTTCAGAAAGTTATTCAGCAGGAACAAATAGATTCTGATATCCAGGTACTGTTTTGGAGTCTCTTATCTTTTCTTACTCTTCTGCTGAAATTTGGTACCAATACGTGATTGCAGGGAAACCTTCTCTCGGCAGAAGACCTGCTGGACCTGTTCACATTTCATGATAGTGTGAGGTATGTTCCCGTGCGAAATTGCATTAGCTAGTGCATTAGAAATCTCCAATACCTGCATGGCTCATGTATTTTTATCAGTTGTTACAGTGAAGTTGGGCATTCCATAGCGTGGAAGTGAAGAGGACTCCAACCCCACCCCCTCTTCTGCTTTAGCATCTGAGACATACCAAAAGGCGTATGTAATGGGATTCAAAGGTAGATCGTAGATTTGAAGGCAGTGGGTACAACTCTTTGCATGTGTGTGTGTGTATATACACACATCATAACTATTTAGTTTGAGTTTGCGGCAATATGTGCAACTACTGCTTATATGCAGGATCTGTCTCTGAGAATTACACACTATCACCCGATTTCCTGTTCTGCATCTTCAAACGAGGAAAAAACATCTGAAAACATTGAAGTATGGTTAGGAATTCATTTTTTTCTCTCATCTGTTTCCTTTGGATAAGAAGAAAGATTGTCCACTATATCGGCGGTGTTAACTTTATAGGAGAAATTACTTATGGCAGCTCAACTTTGTGTAGTTCTCATGTTCCTTCATGTTGGAGCGATGATTATTTAAGTAGATTGAGACATTTTATTATGATAAGAGTGTAATCTCATCTTTACGCTCTTCTATAACTTCATATCTCGTACAGCCAAAATGCATATTGTCGTTCATATTTATTTCAATTGCTTTCAATACAGGTCTGAGATTCATGAAAAAATGAGCTGCAACCGCTGCCAACCAGATGCAGTGATGCCAGATGACAACCCAATAGTTGATTTCAACACTTAGGGTCTTCAGCCCGACCAAGAGGATATTGGGGGATTTGCAGGTGTAGCTGGTTGTCTGCATGCATTTCGAAGCACGGAGAAACATGTTGGTTTATATTTGTGTAGCCCAAGTTTTAGTTCTGTAACTTGGTTCTCATGCTAACAAACATCCTTTTCCAGATTGGAGCCCCAAAGGAAGAGGACACAGCCAGTTGGGGTCATCATCTTTCCCCAAAATCTGTCCCAGATGTAATTTTCCCGTCTGCAGCAGGAGACGAGGTAAGCAGAGAGGTCAAATTGCTATTACATTGAACTTAGACCACAACCTCCTCTCCTCCCACGCCCGGTAATAACAAACCCAGTGTATTTTCATAAGTGGGGTCCGAAGAGGGTGGGATGTACACAACCTTATCTCTAACCTGGAAAGGCAGAGAGGCTTATTTTCAATAGACCTTCGGCTGGAAAAAAAGAAGAGAAGGAGCACAACAACAAGCAGGAACAACTCATGATAAGAAGAAAACTGAGTCAAAGAAAGCAATCAAACAATAGGTAGTAATTAGCAGTTTGAGAATAATATAACACAAAATATTAAGAACGCGGTCGCAAAGATAGCAGTCAAACAGTGGGTAGCAATATCAATCTAAAAAGAAAACAAAACCATACAAACACTAACGCTATAGGACTGAGAAAGAAAAAGAGACACGATCGACTAACTACTAACGTTCTATCATAATCCTCGACCTCCACATCCTCCTATCAAGGGGTCATGTCCTCAGTAAGCTCCAAATGCTCTATGTCCTGGCTAATCACCACTCTTCGATACTTCTTTGGCTTATCTCTACCCCTCCTAATACCCACCAAGGCGAACCTCTCACTCCTCCTAATTGAGGCATCTATACTTCTTCTCTTAACATGCCCTAACCACCTCAGTCTCGCCTTCCGTATCTTATCCTCCAAGGGACCAACTCCCACCTTATCTTGAATGACTTCATTCCTAATCTTATGTAATCTAGTGTGCCCACACATCATTTCAACATCCATATTTCAGCAGCTTTCAACTTCTGGACATAGGAGTTTTGACTGACCAACACTTCGCCCCATACAACATAGACAGTGTAATCGCCATTGTGTAGATCTTACCTTAAACAAGTTATGTATGGGTAACAAAAATGTAAATGAAGAAATAAAAAAGGAATGAATAGAGAGTCAAACTTTTGAGTTCTATTTAATGTACTAAAAGATCTTTAAAAATCTACTCACGTGGCATACTCCAATAAATGTTGAGATAGATTATTATGACCAATGGAGTATGGGCAGATTTAGTATCGGTTTGTGGATGAATACCAAACAAAACCGTAAAAGTACCGCCTGAAAATTTTGCAAGTTGTTTAAACTTTGGAACCAAAATTAAGACGACTTACTGGGTTTAGGAGTAAAAGTAACATTTTAAATTCTAGTCTGTGTGTGTATTAAAATCTGTATTTCTAAATTGAATTATTGTTTAAAGTATAGTTTTAGTTTCAAATAATTTAAACAACAACAACAACTCAGTATAATCCCACTTAGTGGGGTTTGGGGAGGGTAGTGTGTACGCAGACCTTACCCCTACCCTTGGGTAGAGAAGCTGTTTCCAAATAGACCCCCGGCATCCTTCCCTCCAAGAACTTCCCACCTTGCTCTTGGGGAGACTCGAACTCACAACCTCTCGGTTGGAAGTGGGGGTTGCTTACCATCCGAGCAATCCCTTTTGTCTAACAACAACCCAGTATAATCCCACTTAGTGGGGTATGGGGAGGGTAGTGTGTACGCAGACCTTACCCCTACCCTTGGGTATAGAGGCTGTTTCCAAATAGACCCCTGGCATCCTTCCCTCCAAGAACTTCCCACCTTGCTCTTGGGGAGACTCGAATTCACAACCTCTCGGTTGGAAGTGGGGTTGCTTACCATCAGAGCAACCCCTCTTGTCTAAATAATTTTAAGTGTCTCGTAAAACTCATTAACTCATATGGTCTTACACTACTGGTACAGTTTATTACGGTCCAATTTACAACATGAACTACACGTTTCTAGGAATTCTACTGCTACAAAATTTGTGAATTGCATGTCTAGGAGATCCTGTAGCTTTACTGAGTAGAAACGTTTTGGGCCTGCTTTTCCGTACTCCAAGGTTTTAAGCTAAGAACAATGCGAAAGCTCGTTGTAGGATATTGACGATAGGTTATAATTGCATATTTTAGTCGCTTATTACACTTTAATGTATTGTACTTTAATTGAGTTTGAACTTTTATCGCTAGTTTTTTTCACTAATTGTGTATTTTATTCCTTGTAGGGTGATTTCAAGTTAAGTAGATATTATGAAATGAATTCAAGTGATCTGGAGCTTTAAAGTTTGAGTAAAGGCCCAAGGAATCAATTCGGGATCGTGTTCGAGGATTAATGGATGATAGTTAAGAACGAAATGGAGAATCGAGCGGGCATACGACGCACGGTCTAATAAAATGCACAAAATGTTTCTCTTAGAACTCCGTTTAGCTCCGCAATATATCGTTGGAAATCTGATTGAAAGAGCTATAATTTTCACTTTTTGCATTTTTACTAATTCCCACTATCGCGGTGCAGCGCGCCTAAGAAAATTTCTTGCAGACTGTCAACATTAGCTCTCTGAATTTTCCCACAAGCACACCATGTCGCATGTCGCCCTATGTGGCGAGCTTGTGCAAATTTTATAGAGCCAGTGTCCTATTTCTCGTAGGAAAAGGTGTTTCGTTTTAGCCCGACCTTTTTTGGTATAAATACATATAAAAGTATTATTTTAAGGAGAGGTGGATTTACTTTTGACATAATTTAGACCTAAGGAGACTAGGGATTCGTTAGGAGCAAAGCGGAGAATTCTTCTACGAGTTTTTCGCTCCATTCTTCTTATTTTCATTATTGATTATGAATTTTAGTATTGTAGCTATGCATACTATTATGAATAGTTAATTTGTTATTTAGGGTTTTGATGGAACCTATCGGAGGATGACTTTCCTGTTATGTTAATATAGATTTGCTGTAGTATTTTTTCTATTTGTTCAACTACGTTATTATTGTGGTTGGTTGAAGAGCTCTCATTCGACTATGCCTATTTAGTGTGTATTACTCGGGAAGAATGCATATTTAGGTAGTTGTTGAATAACATCACTCCTAACGTATATAAGAGATCAATACGGAGGGTTTAAAGGTGGAATTAGGAATAATAAAACTTTGGATGCGATCCAAGTGAGCTGTACTTAATGTCAGTTAGCGTAATTTGGGAGAATATGTCTAGTAAATTATTGTCATTACTCGGGAGAGAGTTACGACAACTAGAGTGCTCATGATTGGTAGAGAAGACTTGGGTTTATAGAAAATGTAGCGGGAATGATTCTGATAATAGGGAAAATCATAACTCTAGACCTCATTAATCTTGTCTCTAACTCGTAGTATCTTTAGTATTAATCTACTAATTTAATTTGTTAGTTAATTAGATACAAGAATCTTAATATTTATAGCATAGGAATTGTTCGAGCTTGTTTTCTTAGCAATATTGAACAACTGTAGCCAAGCTTTAGTTCTCTGTGGGATTCGACGTCGGACTTGTAAATCGGATTATATTTGTAACGACTGCTTAGTCTTTTTTATAAGGCATAGTTGGCGTGATCAAATTTTGGCGCCGTTAATGTGGATCAAATTTTGGTGCCGTTGACGGGAACTAATGGTGTAGCTGTAGGTGTACATATTTCTAGGTTGCAAGTTTGAACTTTTATTTTTGTTTTCTTGTATTTGTTTTTTTAGAGACGTGTTATTTTGAAATTATGAGCGTTTTGATGTTAGTAATTCTACTATTGATCCTCATATATATTGTGGAGGAAATCACTCAGGGCAAAATTTATAAAAATATTTCAGAAAGTAAGTTATATGCACCAACTCAATCTTATGTGTAGAATGCGTGTGATATGTGTGGTGGTCAAGATGGTCATTTTTATGGTTGTGCTTATATTTCTTATCTTTCTCCAACCCCTTACTTTTTTTTACTTGTGAGTTAATAGGAACAAAGAACTCAGGAATGATGACCTGAAAAAGATCGAGGATATGCTAAAGTGTCTTGTGGAACAATATGACGAGATACAACTGCAGGTACAAAGGCAAGATCCAATTATTCGTAACTTGGAGGCTCAAGTGAATAAACTAGTTGAAGCTTTTAATGCTCAATATGCCAATATGGATAGTAGCTAGGAGCAGTGTGCATTAGAGATGGAAATTGAGGTGCCAATGGAGGGATCCAAAGTAGAAACCTAACACTTTAACTAGCTAGAATTTGAGGATAACGATGTTGAAGAAGTAATACTAGAGTCAACCAGGGACGTTGAATATACAAATTTAGTTGACTCTAGTATAATTGGTGTTGAGGAGTTTAAAAATCTTGAAATTCATGTATTAGAACGCGTTGGACCCTATTCGAAACATATCTCTACATTATGCTCAGATGATGAAATGTTAATTAATTTATATGAGCCAATGCAAGAGTCAAAGGAAGAGGTAGATGAGCCTTATATTCTGAAACTTTCAAGGCCATCTAGGCAAAATGATAATCCTTGCTTGAAAGCCAAAAAGTTCAGAAAGTATCATTTAATTTTTGGTTCACAACAATTTGTATGGCCACTAGAGAATGATTCTAGAGCAGAATCAAAACATGGGGTCCAATTCATAAGTTTAAAGTGGAGACAAAAAGTGATTTATGTTGTACCGCGATGTTAAATTAAACACTTGTTGGGAGACAACCTAGCTTTACTGCATTCTTTTATTTATTTATTTATTTATTTATTTTACTTATATTATTTTTTTAGTGTCTATCTTTTAGAAACATGGAAAGCATATCAATTGGAAGTATGCAACAACAAACCAGATGGTTGGAACTAAGTTTGAGGTACCTGCACGAAGGACCATACCTGGGAGAAGTCTAATTACCCCATGAGTTGCTAGTGCTTCGGTCTTTGGCCTACCAAGGAGTGCCTTTTACCATCTTATTAGTTATGATGTGCATTGGGGACAATGCACAATTTTAAGTGTGGGGTGAGATTGTCTTGTTGACTTTCTATGCTACTTTAGCTGTGTTAGTTTAATTGAATAATTTTTTTTAAAGGTTGGACTTTTCCCGACGATGGATCTATTAGACAATTTTCTTCAGGGGATTAAGTCTAAAAAATCTTTGTATGTAGTGTAGTAATTCCCCGTTTATTTTTCTTTGTGCCGCGATTTTTTTCAAGGGTTTTGTTTGGATCGGGTGTAGTTAGTTTTATTTTTTAGGAGTAGGAACTATTGTGATGTGTTTCGAATTGAAGCAATATCTCTTGACTTTGTTATACCTTGAAAATAGTGAGTATTCTGGTTGTAATGCTCAGGCTCAGGTTTTTACTTTAGTATAAGTACCTTAAATCGTAGATTCTTAACTTGCTTAACTGTTTTGACTAGAGTGTCTTGATGAGTCGAATCCTAAGTGAATTATGTGTCATGTAGGTGTGAGGTGTGTGTTATTCTTTCTGTGCATTGCATTTATTGCCTAAACTTTCACCGCGTGTTTGCAAAACGAAATAGCAGTTTTGTTTAGTCTTGGAAGTGATATAGATATTTCTTTATTGAGCCATATATATATATATATATATATATATATATATATATATATATATATATATATATATATATATATATATATATATATATATATATATATATATATATATATATATATATATATATATATATATATATATATATATATATATATATATATATTATGCTCGACGAATTGTTAAGTATCATAATTAAATCTCTTTGAGCCTGTGATCCTGTATTTGGCAAACACATTACAAGTCTTACCCATTTGTTTGAATTGACCATATATTTGAGCCTTTTCACCTTTCATGAGTACTTGAATTGTAATAAGCCTTGAAAAAGTTAAAGTGTGGGGTGTTGGTTTGGCTTTTGAGTTGAGCTAATAAAATAAGGAGAAAGATGCACTGTTTTGGAAAAGTAAAAGTCACTTGAAAAGAAAAAGAAAAGAAAGAAAAAACTAGTGGTATTGCTATGAAAAATATTCTTTGATATCAATGACTTTTGATGTAATTATGCTTAAAGAATTTAGAAGTTGATGTATATTTACGTGAAGGTGGAGTCATGGTTTGACATAAATATGGGGTTTGAATGTTAAAGTATATGTATACTGTCACAATTCGAATTTTTCACCCTTGGGAATCGTAATGACGCCTACTGGTAAAGCTAGGCAAGCCGACCATTTGCACAAATTACCTTTTTCCCATTTTAATTCTATAACATTTGTGAATCAACAGTTATAAACATCAAAAATTTAATGCAAGCAGAAGAAATGATAAAAATTTGAATATATATCCAATACAACATCTTAAGCAAAAATCTACCCAAAACTAGTGTCACGCTTCACAGACAGTCTAGAATTTTTACAAACAATGTTTGAAAAGTAAATAATACACTATTTCGGGTTGCAGAGTGTAGTACCAACACAATTGACCCTACTAGTAAGTGCCTAGCCTAATCTTGGCGAAGTAGTGATGATGCTAGGATCAGACTACCAAATAAACATGTGCAGTTATATCATGTACAACGAATAATAAAATAGGAATATACAATTAAGGATGGGAGTGGGCATATTGTGGGGAAATATCATTTACTAAAAGTAACTCAGGAGAAAAGTATAAAGTACAATCTAAAATTTGCAGCAGAAAGAATAAGGAAAACTGTAACCAATCATAACCATTTTTATTATTTATATATTGTGGCCTGCAACCCGATCCAAATAATAAAACACTGTTGCGGCGTGCAACCCGATCCATATCATTTATCATTGTTGCGGCGTGCAACCCGATCCAATTATAATGTTGTTGCTGTTTGCAACCCGATCCAAATATAATATTGTAGCGGCGTGCAATCCGATCCAAATATGATATTGTTGCGGCGTACAATTCGATCCAAATACAATATTATTGCAGCGTGCAACCAGTTTCAAAAATACAATTTAATAGTCGCAAGAAAAGAGTCCCAGCAAGGGAACAATAAGGAAACAACACTATTCCGGTAAGGGAATCGTCAATATAAGTAAATACGTCCCGGCAAGGGAGTCAACTATAACCAAACTTGTTCCAACATTTAACTTCACAAAAGAAACCTCAACTAGCACAAATACTCAACCATAAGAAACTTCCACAAAAATAATTATATTTCTTCCCTAACACAGATAAACCAACAACTTAGGCATTCGTAATACTTATTAAGAACCCAATGATTTCAATTCAAGACTCACAGGTATGCTTGACACCAACGTATAGATACTCGTCATTATGCTTATACGTCGTACTCAATAAATAACACATAACAAATAGGACACAACTCATAATCCCTCAAGCTAAGGTTAGACCAAATACTTACCTCGATGTCATGAACACAATTTAAGTCTTAACAATCGCTTTACCTCTTGATTCCACTACTAATTCGCTCGTATCTAGCCACAAGCTACTTAATTATATTAATAAATGCTAAATAAATTAATGCTAATGCATGAAAATAATTTTTTTAAAAAGTCAAAATATCCCCTAGGTCCACATGGTCAAACCCGAGGTCCAAACCAAAACTCGATTACCCATTACCCTACGAACCTAAGTATATAATTTGTTTTGAAATCAGACCTCAAATCGAGATCTAAATCCCCCAAAATTTAAAAAACTTAGGTTCTACATAACATACCCAATTTTTCCCGTGAAAACCTTTGATTTTGAGTTGAAAACATGTGAAAAGATGTTAAAGATGGAAGAAAACGAGTTAGAAACAACTTACAATCGATGTGGAGAAGAAATTTTCTTTGAAAAATCGCCCAAGAGAGTTTGTGTTTTGAGAAGATGTGAAAAATGGCTAAAAATACGTTAAGTGTAAATTAATTTGTCTCAGATGCCGCAATTGCAATCAGGATTCACAATTGCTAACCCCTTAGAAATCTGCAGTTGTTGCATTTGCGACTTAAGTATTGCAATTGCGAAGTTGCTTTTGTGACCAAGGGTATTTCCAGGCCACTTCGCAAATGCGATGTGCCTCTCGTATTTGTGAGATCTCTTTGGCGATCACTATGTCACATTTGCGACCCCAAGACAGACCAGATCCTTTCGCATTTACAATGACATTCTCGCATTTGCAAACTCGCATTTGCGAGCCAGGCTTCACAAATGCGAAGCCTGCAGACCTGCAACATACCGGAAAATTCCTATGTTAAAATTTCACTCTATGACCTATTCAAAACTCACCTGAGCCCTTGGAGCTCCAAACCAAACATGCACACCAACCTAAAAACATCATATGTACTTGCTCTTGCATTCAAATCACCAAAATAACATCAACAATTATAAATTTAGCATCAAAATCATGAAATCACTTAAGAACCTCAAATTTTTCAATTTTCTCAAATAAGGTCCGATTCACGTCATTTCAAGTCCGTTTCTTACCAATTTCACAGGCTCGACTCAAGTCATATATAATTCCTGTACCGGGCTCCAAAACCAAAATACGGGCTCGATACCAATGTTTTCAAACATAAATTCTTTTCTTTATTTCATAATTAATTCAACAAAATAATTTCTTTCAAAAATTCATTTCCTGAGCTTGAGACCTCGGAATTCAATTCCGGGCATATGCCCAAGTCCCATATTTTCATATCGACCCTCCGGGATCGTCAAATCATGGGTCCAAGTCCGTTCAACCAAAATATTGATCGAAGTCAACTTAAAGTTTATGTAAAGGCAAAATTCATCATTTTTCATAAATTTTCACATAATGGCTTTCCGTTTATGCGCTCAGACTATGCATGCAAATCGAGGTAAAAAAAGGTTTTTAAGGCCTCAGAACATAGAATTTATTTCTAAAAAAGTGATGACCTTTTGGGTTATCACATTCTCCACCTCTAAAATAACTATTCGTCCTCGAACATACATAAGAAGGAATTACCTAAATTGGAAAAAAGACGGGGATAATGGCTTCGTATATCGGTCACGGACTGCCAGGTTGATGCCTCAGCAGACTGACCTCTATACTAAACACAAATAGAAGGGAAACTCTTCGATCTCAACTAACGAACTTGCTGGTCTAGAATAGCTATCGGCTCCTCCTCAATAGGACAAGCCCTTGTCTAACTGGACAATGCTGAAATCTAACAGTGGGATGGATCGTCGTGATACTTTCGAAGCATAGACACATGAAATACTGAATGCAAGGCTTATAAGCTCGGCGGTAACACATGTTGTAAGCCACCTTTCCCACTCGATCAAGAATCTCAAATGGACCAATGAACCTAGGGCTAAGCTTGCCCTTCTTTACAAATCTTATCACGCCTTTCATAGGTGGCACCCAAAGAAATAACTGTTCACCGACCATGAATGCCAAATCACGAACCTTACAGTCGGTGTAACTCTTTTGCCTGGACTGAGTTGTACGACGCCTATCCTGAATAATCCTAACCTTGTCCAAGCCATCTTGCACTAGATCCATACGCAACAATCGAGCCTCTCCCTGCTCAAACCATCCAACTAGCGACCGACACCACCTACCATATAAAGCCTCGTAAGGAACCATCTAGCTGCTCGACTAGTAGTTGTTGTTGTAGGCAAACTCCACTAAAGGCAAAAATTGATCCCACGAGCCTCCAAAGTCAAGGACACAAGCTTGGAGCATATCCTCCAAAATCTGAATGGTCCACTCGAACTAATTGTCCGTCTGAGGATGAAATGTTGTGCTCAACTCGACCTGTGTGCCCAACTCTCGTTGCACTGCTTGCTAGAAATGTGAGGTAAACTGCGTAACTCGGTCCGAAATGATAGACATGGGCACACCATGAAGACGAACAATCTCCTAGATATAGATCTCAGCTAACCTCTCGGAAGAAACTTCCACAGGAATGATGTGTGCTCACTTGCTCAGCCTATCTACAATAACCCATATTGCATTGAACTTCCTCTGAGTCCGTGGGAGTCCAACAACGAAGTCCATAGTGATACTCTCCCACTCCCACTCAGGAATCTCATTCTTCTGGAACAAACCACCAGGACTCTGATGCTCGTACTTAACCTGCTGATAATTCAAATACCGAGCCATATATGCGACAATATCCTTCTTTATTATCCTCCACCATTAATGCTTCCGCAAATCCTGATATATTTTCGTGGTGCCCCGATGAATAGAGTTCTAGGAACTATGGGCCTCCTCTAAAATCAACTCCAGAGCCCATCTACATTTGGCACACAAAATCGACCATGTAGCCTCAAAACTCCATCATCTCCTAAGGTAACCTGCTTGGCACCTCCGTGCTGCACCATGTCCCTAAGGACACACAAATGAAGATCATCATACTGCCGATCTCTGATACGCTCCAATAATGAATAATGAGCAACTGTGCAAGCTAACACATGGTTGGGCTTAGAAACATCCAACCTCATGAACTGATTGGCCAAAGCCTGAACATCCAAATCAAGCAATCTCTCACTTACCGGAATATAAGCAAGACTGCCCATACTGGCTGACTTCCTACTCAAAGCATCGGCCACCACATTGCATTTTCTCAGATGATATAAGATGGTAATATCATAGTCCTTTAATATCTCCAACCGCTTTCTCTGCCTCAAATTTAGCTCCTTCTGCTTGAAGAAGTACTGCATACTCTTGTGATCCGTGAACACCTCACATGGCACGCCATATAGATAATGTCTCCAAATCTTCAATGCATGAACAATGGCAGCTAACTCCAAATCATGAACCAGATAGTTCTTCTCATGAATCTTCAACTGCCGCAAAGCATAGGCAATGGCCTTGCCATCCTGCATCAACACCGCAACAAGTCCAATACGAGATGCAACATAATAAACTGTGTAAGGCCCTGAACCTGTGGGAAAAACCATCACCGGTGCCATAGTCAAAGCTATCTTGAGCTTCTTGAAGCGCACATCACACTCATCTGACCACCTGAACTAGGCACCCTTCTGGGTCAACCTGGTCATCTGGGTTGCAATAGACGAAAACTCTTCCACAAACTGACGATAGTAACGTGCCAGATCCAAGAAACTGCGAATCTCTGTAGCTGATGCTGGTCTAGGTCAGTTCTTGATTGCCCCTATCTTCTTCGGATCAACCCAAATACCCTGTACTAATACCATATAACCCAGGAATGCAACTAAACTCAACTGAAACTCACACTTCGAAACCATAGCATACAACTGACTATCTCTCAAAGTTTGAAGAACCACTCTATTATGCTGCTCATGCTCATTCGGTCCGTAGGAATAGATCAAAATATCACCAATAAAGACTATCACAAACAATCCAATTAAGGCCTGAACACTCGAGTTATCAAATCCATAAAAGTTGTCGGGGTATTTGTCAACCTGAATGACATCACCAGGAACTCATAAAGCCCGTATCAAATTAGGAAAGCTATCTTAGGGACATCGGAGGCCCTAATCCTCAATTGATAGTAGCCAGATCTCAGGTCAATCTTCGAAAATACATTAGCACCCTGAAGCTGATAAAAAAACCAGCAATCCTCGACAACAGATACTTATTCTTGATTGTAACCTTGTTCAACTGCCCATAATTTATACACATTTGCATCGACCCGTCCTTCTTCTTAACAAACAACACCAGCGCACTCCAAGGCGAGACACTAGGTCTAATGAAACCTTTTTCAAGCAAGTCTTGCAACTATTCCTTCAACTCTTTCAACTCAGGCGAGGCCATACTATATGGCGGAATAGAAATGAGCTGAGTGCCCAGAGCTAAATAAATACAGAAGTCAGTATCCCTATCAGGTGGCATACCCGCCAGGTCTGAAGGAAATACCTTAGGAAACTCACGAACAACAGGCACGGAATCAATAGAGGAACCTCGGCACTAGAATTACGAACATATGCCAATAGGCCAAACACCCTTTCTCGACCATACGTCTAGCCTTCATATATGAGATAACACTACGGGTAGTATAACCAGGATTCCTTCTCCACTCTAAACAAGGTAAGCGCAGAAAGACTAAGGTCATAGTCTTGGCATAACAGTCCAAGATAGCATGGTAAGGTGATCACCATTCCATCCCTAATATGACAACAAAATCAACCATGTCCAGAAGTAACAAATCTACACGAGTCTCAAGACCCCCAATCACAACTATACACAAACGATGGACTCGATCTACCATAATAGAATCACCCACCATTGTAGACACATAGACTCGATCTACCATAATAGAATCACCCACCGGTGTAGACACATATACACGAGCACCAAGAATCACTAGGCATGACCAGATGCGGTGCAAAATAAGACGACACATATGAGTATGTAGATTCTAGATTAAATAAAGCTGAAGCATCTTTACTACAAACCAGAACAGTACATATGATAATTACATCGGAAGCCTCAGTCTCAGGCATTGCTGGAAGAGCATAACTGTATGCGGCGAATTAGAGAACTTAATTTCTTGCTATCAAGCCATTTTGGAAGAATGCCTCGAGACCTCGAGGACGTGGAGCCACGACCGAGTCCCCTCCTTCAGGGCTTGTTGAGACCTGACTCAAAGAAGACGGAGGTCGAGGCTAGAATAGAAGGGAAAGTTCCCGAGGCGCACGACTAATCCTGACAGAGACAGCCTATCTAGAGCCTATGCAAAGTATTGCGTCTAGCCGTCCCATCTCCATACTTTACAATTAATGAATATCGTACTATAGGCGGGTTCCTTCCAATGTAAAGGGAACCCACACTACTTTGTAAGGAGATGATATTGCCCTAAATATTCTTCACCAGATCAAGAATGTCTCTCTCTCTCTCTCTCTTTTTTCTCTCTAACTTGTTCATTCTTATTAGCTCGAGGCCACTCTCCGCGTTTATTGCTTTCATGCTAGTTCTTTATTTATTATTTGGTATTGGACATAAAGAGATTTTCTTGCTCAGATTTCAACTGTTATCCCATTCTCGACTACCCTTGATAGCTTGAGATCGAGCCCAGATATTAACCTCGAGGTCTTCCATCGGCCAATCCGAAGCTAGGGCAGCAAGCCCCTCTGTTTGATTACTGCCTCGTTTTAGCTTCTATCTCTTCGTCAAACTTCATATTCTTAGCATCAAACGCTCTAACAACTAGCATAAAAACAGATCACGTATTTTTGGAATCCCATTTACAAATTTAATTGTCGTTACCACTTTCACGGTAAAAGTTTGGCGCCTACCGTGGGCTTAAAAATAATAGTGATTACTTTCTTGCTGGTTTCATTGCACAAACGCACGTTATGTTTCACACATTTTCTTGTCCAAGTTCTCTTGATTTCAGGTCAAAATGTCTGGCTCGGTAAATAGAGTCAAGAACGACAACCTAAAAAACTATGGGGAAAATGGCGCGGATGTTCTGGCTTCCGGAATGCAACCACAGAATCCCGATAACGCGCCCAGACCGATCTCAGCAGAAGTGGAGTCACAGGATGCACAACAGGTCGATGAAACCTCGCACACTGATGGAAGCATACAACATGGCGACCAACTGGAAGCCCAAAAAACTCGGCTCGGGATGCACAGGAAGTTAGTCTTCACAATATTTTTGATATGTTGCAGGAACAACAGTTGGCAATCGCTCAATTACAAAGCCACCCCAAGACTTTCAGCATGGCAGCACCAGAAACAGCTTCCCCCGCGAACAAGCACCCAAGATATCTAGCAATAACGAATCGGTATCCGACCCTGCCATGGCAAAGATGCTCGGGGATCTCACCAAAAGGATCAAATAAGGTTCATGTAACTTCAAATGGTGGATATCAAAACTACGTAGGTACAACGAGACCTCAAATCCCAGCGTACACATCACTGCCTATACGTGCATGGGAAAAAGCAACAACCCAAAAGATGATGTCGAGACTGTCTTATTGAAGAGGTTCGAGGAAACACTCTCAAAAGGAACCATGAAATGACGTCGTAACCTAGTGCCTGATCCCATAAACCCGCTCACCACACTGGCAGATTCCTCCATATAGACACACGTCGATGCCATCGAAGCAACGACTAGAGAGCCCGGCACGTCTAGGGCCGAAAAAAGGGAGAATGAAATTCTATTAGGATTCGCACCTCATTCCTGGATAGAATGAATGGGATTACCCCCCAGTCTCGAATGACTTGGCAATACAGCCCTTCACTCAAAGCCTAAACAAACCAAACCCAACGATTACAGGGCAGTTCAAATAGAACATGATCAGGTACCCAACCAAGACTTGGTCGGTTGCTCATACCCGGCATTTGTCACAAATCAGGCTCGTGGATGACCATCCAGAAGCCTCCTCGGACTCAGCGAACAGGCTCCTGGGAAAGAAATCAATCTCGAACAGAGGGAGGTACCACCCATGCGCCACAGACATGTGGAACACCCCGAGATGCAATCTACCTCGCACGATCGAAGAATGGCCCGAAGATGATATTCTCGAGGGATCGTTAACAAAGCCAAACTTGATGGAGATGCATGGTTGGAAAGGGCGCCTCGCCCATCAGAGTACAATTTCCAAATCACTATACCAAACATCATGTTTGCCGTAGACAAAAGTAGGGACGCCAAATGGCTTAAACCAATTCAGCCGAATTCCTCTAAAAGGAATAACAGCTTGGCATGGGAACTACATAGCAGTGCGACCATAGGGCCAAATGTAGCCACCAGCTCTGAAGGAAAGACACCAAGTCGCCCGACAAAAATCACCACCGAGAACTGACGAGCAACATAATTCAAGATCAGCTCCCAGTGTAGAAGGCGGACATGAGCAATAAAGAAAACGGGCCGCAGCGCATTACCACGATAATGGAGGGGAGATAACCCTTTCCAATAACCTATAAAAGGGAGAGAAAAATTTCTTGGCATCGGATAAAGGCAGATCTAGGGATATACCCAAAATTTCTTGGCATCGGATAAAGGCAGATCTAGGGATATACCCTCGAGGACGCCTTTACATACAACAAAGAGGGTACCGAGATCTTGTCTCGACCTCACAACGGCGCACTGGTAACCTTCTACCTCACTCCATCCATTTTTTATAAAACATGTGCTCATGAGTTCAGGTGACTCGATCAATACTTTCAGACCATCGGCTCGAAACACAACCACCTATAGAATCTTTGACGGGCTATAAATGACAATCGCTACAATAAGGGGGAAAGACCATTCCCCATCACAGCAAGACCTGTCCAGATTGCAACGTCGAGTTCCATGTCATCAAAGGAGGTACAAGGCACGTATACCTTATTCAGATGACCTTGGGCGCATATCCCGAAGATAGGGCCGTCCTCACTTCACTGAAAGGATGAAAATTCCACGCAAGGGATGGAATTAGAATCATCGGTAGGAAGTGACACGCGGATAGAGGAAATTCTGCATCACACAATGCATTTCCAGCACCAACATCTCCACTCTTGAAAGATTCAAAGGGTACACGTTTTTGGCCAAGCCAGATTAAACACAACAGAGGGTTGTACTAGAGTCCACACCCGAAACGATAAGAATATACCAAAGCTCGGAATGTCACCTACACATCTCGCAGTAAAGAAGAACTACCTCACTCCTTCGTTGTTTTTCACTGACCTATATTCAAATAATCGGCTGGGGCGTTCAGAAGTTCTAACTCTACTTGAAGACCCCAAGGCCTTGACAAAGCTCGCCACGCTCTTTCCCCTCTGTCGGACTTCCGCCACAAAGAGGCTCTCGCTAGAAAGGTTCTTAGTGAAGCCATGTACCCCCTGAAGAGGATCTGACCTGCAATCAATCGATGAAGGACATCCCCCCCTTAAAGGCGCAACCCACTCGAAAGGGTCGGGGAAGGGCAAACTGAGTTTTAATAGGGAATCATGTACACGACCAAACAGTCCAAGGAGCCGCGCCCGCATGGTCCGAGCTCACAACAACAAAACAATATGTATTTATGCCAAGCAAAAAAAAATATTTTTGAGGATCTCACACTCTAAAAAAGGAAATTTCAGCAAAATCTCGGCAAGGATCCCTCCATCAAATGTGTCTCAAAATACTCGGAGGCTTAGGGGCAACAACTTGGTACCCGTGTGACCCCTGGGTCGAAACTTCGGGCTCATAAAGCCCCAACTAGATAACTCCAAGCTCACGAATGGAATAACGTCCTTCAAGCCTAAGCAAACTCGATGACTTGGAGACTGTAGTCAATCGCCATACACTGAAAAACTGGAAACTGTAAGACCCCAAGCGAGAAGACTCGGTATAACCAGATCTATTCTACATAGGAACAAAAACTGTAAGACCTAAACAGGCATGACAAATTGTAAGACCTCAACAGGCACGACAAACTGTAAGACCTCAACAAGCATGGCAAACTGTAAGACCTTAGCAGGCATGAAAATATTGTAAGACATTTCTACAAGCATAAAACTCAATCCTAAAGTTTAGGCTATATGTTGCATTTGTAAGAATCCCGAAAGGGCATACACTCAGTGTGGACGCCTAAACTATCACTCGGGATAAAAATGGCTCTAGCCAAACATATAACTACAGTCAAAACGGTTGCTCTCGCTAAATTAATGCGATTTGGGGTCCCGAGTGTCTCTAACAAACTCGCAGGTCATTACTTCAAAAAGAACCAATTCAAACAGGCTTCCCTCAATAGGAAAACGAGCTTCAGCCATGTCAGCTCCAAATCACAAGGCTTTGAGCTACTCAGCCTACGAGTTGAGAACATTCCGAGGTGCTCGAACATCGCCGCTAATAACTTGAAATCGAGGTTATTCGAGAACCAACGACAAGTCAGGAAAAATCATTTAAAAGGAACATAACGAGAGGAAAACAAAGCCTAAAAAAAGCCCACAGGCATAAGTGTAAGATCCATTGTTGCCAGTTAAATGCGCCTCCGGGCCGCACAATAAAAGGTTTCAATGACCAAACAGCGTAAGAGCCACTATCGCTACCTCGAAAATTGAAAACTTGAGAATTAAAATGGCTCGAGTCGTAATCTGATTCGGAGACTGGATCCAAAATAGTTAACTACACATGTCTAAGGGCACGACCTAATTGCCATTGTCGCCAGCCAAACGAGCCTCTAGGCCACGCACTTAAAAGGTTGCGTCGACCCGAAGAGCAAGTGCCACTGTCATCCATCCATGTAGGTAAAAAAACTTGAGGGTCAATTAAAGCTCGAGTCACAATGCGACTTGGAGACTGGACCAAAATAGTTAAAACACAAATGCCCAAAGGCAAGGAGCACGAATAATCATCGTCCACCCATGCAGGCACATGAGATTGAGGGTTAGGTAAGCCCAAGTCAAAACATGACTCAGAGGCTTGGCCTAAACAACTAGGAAAAACACAAAGGCCCTAACGCCTACTCACGTCTAATATCGCGCTTATGAGCCTTCGGGCCTATGTAGTAAGCTCCGGATCCACAGGGTTCCCGCCAGACACCGAGAACTAGCCTAATTGGTCGAAAGCAATGAAAAAAGAGATACAAAAGAGATAAAGCTTTAAGTTTTCTCTTATTCACATGAGCAAAGGGCACGCTCTCCATGTACAAACATGATCTACAAATATCAAGTACAAAATGGAAAAGCGACGAAATGCATACTCTACTCCAAAAGGCTACAGCCTGCCAGCCCCAGATTCACTCTCTATGAAGTCAGGAAGAAAGGACCAAGCATCTCGCTCGCCCTCTCTTGCTCGAGCTAACCCCTCCAAGAGAACAAAGCCCCTTGCACCAACCTCTTCAAGTACCTCTCTTCGGGATCTGCAATAAACATATTCCTCGACCCTCTTTTTGCAGTCGCGGGCCCTCTTCAACTCGATTTGGGCTTCAATTGAATCCTTCGAACAAATGGCCATCTCCTGATCAACCTTAGTTTGACTCAATATTACTTTAGCCAGAGCATCAACAATTTTATCCATGACTATTGAGAGTTCACACTCGAGCCTCACGATCATATTTTCTTGAACTAAAGCGTTGTCACGAGCCAATCAAAGTTGGACCTCGAAGGCAGGAACTTTAGCCAAAGCACCACCCTTCTCTTTTGAAGCGTGAGCCTGGATCTGAGCCCTTAGTTCTCCATAAGCATTCCTAACGCGGTCGGCTTTTCCCTTAAGGTACTCCTAGGCCTCCATCTTTTTCTGCAACTAAGATAGGCAAAAATATTAACCATAAGGATTAAAAAGACGAAACACATACTATGAGAGGTTACCTACTCTATCAAATAGCTCTCATAACTCGAGCTATTGTACACCTCGTATCACCAGTGCATCAACTTAACCTCCTTCTCCTTGCTTAGGAGCCTAAGGGACTCACCTTATCAAGAGCTTCCCAAAACCTGGCCCCATGATAGAGCAGCTCAGACCTGATCCTATCAAACGCCTGCAAAGAAAACTCGATAAAGAAAGAAAGACGCGAAATGAAGAAGGACCCAAAGCTCACCATGAAATGAAGCTGGGGGACTTCCTCGAAGGAAGAACACACTTCTGTTGATCCTTCCCCTTCGGCTACGGAAGAACCAACCCCGGGCAAAGCATATTCGCTTGGAGTAACCACCATTCTGAAATCAAACATTCCAAGAATAGTAGGCTCGAGCAATGTCCTCTCCTGGAAGACACGGGTCCGTTGAGCCCCATTTAAATCTCCATCACACTGCAGGTGCAAATCCTATTTATCACCATCATCCCTCAGCTCGGAGGCCGGCGCCTCCTTCTCCTCTCCAAAAGGGAACATCCTCTCCCCAAGGGACCACCAAATACCTGCAACGGCAAAGTCAGTACAAAAAAGAGATAGAAATGTCATCTCAAATATATAAAGGCTGAGGTAGGAGTAGCATACGCGCATACCCTGGTAATTTCACTTCCCATCTATCACGGGACACAACTCGCACCTACGCTCATCGCAAGTTGAGTGGGTCACCAACTTCTGGACCTAGTCGGGCAGATCAGGAACTTCACCCAACATCCATGAAGTTGTTGACAAGCATATCCAAGGAAGAACGAGACACTCCACTCATGAGTATAATTCCATCCCTCGGGAAATGGAATGAGCTCCACGGGGATAACGTCAGTCGTCTAAACCCGGACGAATTGACTGACCCACTATTGGTCCACATTTTCTTCATGTCGACAACAAAGGGCGTGGACGAACGACATCGGAAGGTTAAAAATCCCTGATGGTGAAAGGGCCAGTACATCTTGATGAGGTTGTTGAGTGTGAATTCAAGCCTAACTTTCTCCACAAAGAACCTCATCATCAGCACCACTCGCCAAAAAGATAGATGTATCTGCGCCAATGTAACTCGATACTTCAAGCAGAAATCAAGCACACCCATATCAAGGGGGCCAAATGCGAAAGTATATAGGTATACTCTCAAGAATCCATCAGCAGAGTCTGTAATACTCTCATCCGGGGAAAGCACCTGCATCGTTATCCTCTCGCTCCATCCACAGTAACTCCTCGCCATCTCCAGATGTTCCTCTCTGATCAAAGATGAAGTCTTCAAAGTAAATTCCCGCGGATCCAGGGCGATGGGAACAGAACTCTCCCCTCCCTACCGGGTCGACCCCTAAGTAGTTGCCATGGCTATAAAAGAATGGACAAACTAAAGCAAAGACGTGCACCAAATCTTTTTGTGCCTAGTAACAAAGGCCCAGTGCTGAGGCAGAGGGATAACTATCCAAAATAATGAGATCACCCAAAGAAGCAAAGGCCACCCCATATAGATTGGGGAAACAACGATGATTCACCTATCCAGAGTGAGCCCGTGGAGGCCAACAGCCTCGGTACAGATCTTGGGGTAATGCCCAACCCTAGAGACATCCATCGAGAAGAAGTTAGGCCTCAAGGAGTCAACTGTATGATCTCCAGCCTCGAGGTAGTGCTCGACCTCGAGGATCTTCGCCAAAACAAGGAAGTTAGGCTTCGGTAAGCCTTCAAAACCCTCATAGAACTCGAGGTGGTACCCGATCTCATGGTTTTTCTTTCTAAAAAGAGAAATATAAACACGAAGCTCCAATCATGAAGGCCGTAGGAGGGCTCAAGGCATCGCCCAAGTATAGGCAACCCTTCAACGGAAGTCTATACACTAAGCTTTAAAAAGCTATTTGTGTCAAGTTCAAAGCGGACCCCCGGGTACCCCAAGCTGACCTTCGCTTAGGATTCCATTCTCGAAAGCTCCAAAACCCAGCATACTATCTCCGTATGACTCGGAGGCCCCGACAACCCGAGCCTACCAGATCAATATAGGCTTGATCTGAGGTATAACGATGGGCTCAAAAAAGAGTCATGTCAACCTGCAAAGGATCAGAATATATGCTCGCATCCAAGTTAGATATCAGCGGTCAATAACAAAGGAAAATATTCGAAGGCATCGAAGAACACAAGAACATACAATAATAGGGTAAGAATCGAAAACAGAAATCAAGGAAATATCTTTAAGTTCATAAATACCCATGTATAACAGCCCTCGATGGGTCCTTGCATACAATTACAAAAAGCCCGTAAGGGGTTCATACACATAAAAGAAGGAACAAAAGGATGTACACGTGAGATAAAAGCTTGGAGACTGGTCTACCTTTGAAGGTCCGCCTCTTGCAACAGGCACCTCTGTACACATATTTTAGAAGTCTCCTCCTGGCCTTCCACACTGATATCCCTAAAGGATAGGTCAAGAAGTAGGGAGCGATGAAAAAATGCAATATCTATCCGAAGGTCGAGGACCCTCGCGGGCCAAGAGAATCTCGTAGAGATAGCGGACTGAGCGAGCCTCGGTCCCGCTTGCACATCTACTTAGAGTCCACTTCTTGGAACATCTAACCGTGAAAGCCACCATCTCGGGGCAGAATACCACGTTGAACTGGGGTATGAAGGTGAGCAACGGTATATAATCCGAGCTCCCTTTTGAGCAGCGGTATGTAATTTGAAGAGCTTCTTACGAGCAAGGAAAGTTGAACTCCGTATGTCATCATCTCGAGCAAACAAGGGCAACAACACCACACGCAACAGCAACCACAGCAACAACAAGACGACATGGCTATGCTCGACAAAGGGAAGCCCCGGCAGAAGGCCACAACAAAGCCTGCGGGAGCTCTATCGAACGGCCTTGAAGCCACGAGTCCCAAACATAATGTTCAAGGATAGAGGAAGATGATAAGAATAAATGGAAAGATGAGCCAACGAAGGTACTTGGGTAGACAAACAACGCCAAAGCAACCCCATTTATAGGGGGTAATGACATAATCATCAAGGTTTTGGAAGATCAACCAGCAGACATAACTACTGCGTTCTTGAAGAACCAAATCGACGGAGGTACATTGACCTTGGAGAACGGGAGTGATTTTGCTAACGTTTGCATCAGCAGTGATTTTGCTAACGTTTGCATTGCCATCCACCTGGTTGGAGCTTACCAGGTGAAAGTTAGAATTAACTATATGGATCATATATATCACTCCGTTCTAGTAATACTCATTTCATTCCAATACTGGTAGATATATAATTTGTCTATTGCGACACACTATGTCATCTATAACAATTTCAAAGACTTATTGATGTACTATTGTCCACTATAATGATATGACCGGATTAATGATTTAACTATATTTACCTGAAGTGAAAAGAATTAATTTAACACTCTCCATGTAATTTAAGTTATTTTAGCAGGTTGTCTGTCTTATTTTTCAAAAAATAAATCCCGTTTAGAATTTTTAATTAGTTAGTGCAATTTCTTTCACTATTTTCTTGCCGTATTGTAATTTGACATGATGGTGTAAAAACCTGTAGTACACTATCACTATACAACTTCACTTATTATAAGCAGCTACTTATTGCTATCTCTTAAGTGACTTGCGACTCATTGGTCAAATATATTTGTCCTTCTCAGGTTTTCTGCCAACCAATATATGGGTTTGTGGAGGCTCGTTGTAGTAAAAAGATGGCCAGACAACAAATTCATCACTTCTCAACACGCGATAAACATTCCATGTTTTGGTTATGTTTACTATGTAAACTTTTTCAGGTTGTTGTGGAGGACAGCATATGTTATAGTAACAGCAGTAATTGCCATGATATTTCCATTCTTCAATCACTTTTTGGGTTTAATTGGGGCAGCTTCTTTTTATCCACTGTCTACTTGCCAATAGAAATGCACATTGCTCAGAGGAAAATTCCAAAGTATTCTGTCACTTGGATATGGCTGAAAATATTAAGCTGGGGTTGCTTAGTTGTGTCACTTGTTGCAGCAGCTGGATCCATACAGGGTCTTTCTCAAGATCTCAAGACATATAAGCCTTTCAAATCTCAAGCTCATGAATGAGTTTTAGAACAATGTATGACTAAATTTTAATATTTTCAATAACAAGTTTCTTGAGATAGTGGTTGTATGTAACTCCTACAAATTTTGTGAGGAACGTTACATCACACTACTTCAATACCGAACAGCACAGGGTCAAATATGGATAATTAAACACTACTTGAATACCGAGCAGCACTGGTACAAAATTGGATGCTACGAAGAAATTTTCTTTAGAAAATCGCCCAAGAGACTTTGTATTTTGAGAAGATGTGAAAAATAGATGAAAATGCGTCTAAGCGTGAATTAACTGGTCTCAGATGTCGCAATTGCAACAGAATTCACAATTGCGAACTCCTCAGAAATCTGCAATTGTAGCATTTGCGACTTAAGTATCGCAATTGCGAAGTCCCTTCTGCGACCGCATTTTTGCATTTGTGACTAAAGGAAATTCCAGGCCACTTCGCAAATGTGATGGGCCTCTCGCATTTGTGAGATTGTTATTGCGATCACTACGTCGCATTTGCGACCCCAAGGAAGACTTGGTCCATTCGCATTTGCGATGACATTTCTCACATTTGCGAGAATGCGAAGCTTGCAGACCTGCAACATACAAGCAAATTTCTAAGTTAAAATTCCACTCTGTGGCCTATTCAAAACTCACCCAAGCCCTCGGGGCTCCAAACCAAACATGCACACCAACCTAAAAATATCATACAAACTTGCTCGTGCATTCAAATTACCAAAATAACATTAACAACCATGAATTTAGCATCAAAATTATGAAATCACTTAAGAACCTAAAATTTTCCAATTTTCTCAAATAATGTCCGATTCACGTCATTTCAAGTCCGTTTATTACCAAATTTTACAGGCTCAACTCAAATATATAATAACTTTGGCGGGCTCCGGAACCAAAATACGGGCCTGATACCAACGGTTTCAAACAAAAATTCTTTTCTTTATTTCATAATTAATTCAGCAAAACAATCTCTTTTAAAAATTTATTTCTCGGGCTTGGGACCTCGGAATTCGATTCTGGACATATTCCCTAGTCCCATATTTTCCTACGGACCCTCTGGGACCATTACTGTTCCGACTTCATTTACCCAAAATATTGACCGAAGTCAACTCAAAATTCATTTAAAAACAAAATTATTATTTTTCACAGATTTTCACATAATGGCTTTCCGTCTACGCGCCCAGAATGTGCATGCAAATCGAGGGAGACAAAAAGAGGTTTTCAAGGCCTCGGAGAATATAGACACTCTTATATTCATATGTATCCTACCTAACCCTCAGCCTACATTACAACCAAATAATTTCATGCTTGATCCTAGACTGAATGAGCTCGATTAATAGAGTAGTACATCAAGCCTATGGTGCATTTGTGGCATATGAATGTTATTTTTTAGAGTGAGTGAATTCTTTCTATCTTGAGTTCCTAATTGTTCTTAAATTCTATTGTGTCGAACTACTCTTTTTTGTTGTGTGAGGCCACTTGATTCATGAAGGAAAGGTAATTTCAGTGACCTTTATGTTAGAGTAAGTGGGTGAGTCGTGAATAATGCATGGTAGTTATGAGTCAAATCCTAAGGAGAAGATGTTATGCTTTTGTGTTGTGTCTAAAACATTCTTGGTGTGATAAGTTAGGAGAACTGTTTAAAAAAGTCGTGTATATATAAAGTGTAGTTTGATTGCTCGAGGACGAGTAGTGGTATATGTGTGGGGTGTTGATGATTGGTTATCATTGCATATTTTAGTCATTTATTACACTCTAATGTATTGCACTTTAATTGAGTATGAACTTTAATCGCTAGTGTTTTGCACTAATTGTGTATTTTATGTTAGATAATACGCTTAACGCTAGAGGGGGGGGGGGGGAGTGAATAGCGTTATAATAAAAATTAGCGTTAACTTGCGGAATTTAAAAATTGCAGGAAGTAAATAAGTGCGATAAATAATAAAGTACGCACCGATGTATTCTGGTTCACCACAACACGTGGCTAGTCCAGTCCCCGAGAGACTCTCTCGAGATTTTCCACTAACTTGTCAAGCTTACGGGTGCTCAACAAACCTTTACAACTTAAGGACACAAGCCTTAACACCTTTGCTCGGAGATACAACACTCCAAGACTTCACTGTTAAGCTTACGGGTGCCTAACCAACCTTTACAACTTAAGGACACAAGCCTTAATACCTTTGCTCGGAGATACAACACTCCAAGACTTCACTGTTAAGCTTACGGGTGCCTAACCAACCTTTACAACTTAAGGACACAAGCCTTAATACCTTTGCTCGGAGATACAACACTCCAAGACTTCACTGTTAAGCTTACGGGTGCCTAACCAACCTTTACAACCTGAGGACACAAGCCTCAACAATCTTGCTCGGAGATACAACACTCCAAAACTTCGACCAAGGAAACACAAGTTCCTTACAACAAGAGAATCACAATTCTCTTCAAGTGTACAAAACACTAAACACTCAAACAATACACTCCTTTATGAGTAGATATGAGTAAAAGAAGTAAGCTCAAGATCACAACAACTTTGAACAATAATATGGCTCTCAAAATTTATGTAATGAATTTAAAATGATAAGCAATAGAGTATGCAAGCTTATAGCAATTGTAAGATCAGTTGTTGTGTGTTGTTGTGTTTAAAACACTGAAATGAAGCTGTATTTATAGTTGAAAAACTTGGCATTACCGTTGTCTAATTGTCAATTAAGAGTTGCTGATTTTACTGAGTGACAATCGATTGTCAAGAAGCCACAATCGATTGTTTGCCAATCGTTCCAGAAATCAATCCCAGATTTTACGCTTAACAATCGATTGTCCAAGATCAACAATCGATTATTGGTAACGTTCAAAAAATCATTTCCAGATTTTACGTAAAACATTCGATTATACCAAATCAATAATCGATTATTCAGCAACGTTCAAAAAATCCTTTCCAGATTTTAATTCAACAATCGATTGTACAAAATCAACAATCGATTATTCAGCAACGTTCAAAAAATCTTTTCCAGATTTTAATATCAACAATCGATTGTACAAAATCAACAATCGATTACCTGACGGTATTTGAAAACTTTACGACAACGGTCAGCTTCACAATCGATTGTGCAATGTTAACAATCGATTATTTATCAGATTTTGAAAATCATTTTAGACACTGCCTCTTGCCAATCGATTGTTTTATACTCACAATCGATTATTTAATAATTTCGAAAAAGTCTGGAAGACACTGCCTCAACACAATCGATTGTCATAAGTTCACAATCGATTATTTTGTGACTTTGAAAAATCTGAAGGACACTGTCTCTTCACAATCGATTGTCATTAACTTCACAATCGATTATTCTGAGTTTTGAAAAACTTTGATGGACACTGCCTCATCACAATCGATTGTCATAAGGTTCACAATCGATTGTCATGCAGGTTTGAAAAACCTGATGCTCACTGCCTTAACACAATCGATTGTCATTAACTTCACAATCGATTGCCATGCAGTCTTGGCTTAACATAATCGATTATCATAAGTACATAATCGATTATCTTAGTCCAGATTTTTTAGGCATGTTTGAAAATCATTTTGACTAATGAAAATATGCATGATTTAAAATCATTTAGCATTAAATTAAATATGCATGATTTTGTAAAAATAATTTTACGAGAGAAGCCATGTCATGAGCCAAGTTGTTGGATCAAGATCACAATTAAGAACGACTCATTTAAACTATAAAACTTTGTCTTGTGCTTGAATCTCGTTATGCATCAATTATGCGCTTGTACTTGAACTTCGTCATATATCAATTTGCGCTTCGTTTGTCATTCATCAAAACCTACACATAAGAACACACGTTTTAGTATAAAGCCTTGAGAACGTGTTTCCAACAATTTCCCCCTTTTTGATAATGGCAAACTTTAAGCGGGTTATGCAAATTAAACAATTTATATTGACGATTCAAGACAAGTAAAGATATGCAATAAGTATGCGATTAGTTCCCCCTCAATATATGGATTCCCCCTCAATTTAAGCTTATAAATATTGAGAGTGCATACCCGTTATCTTCCCCCTTTTGCCATTAGAAAAAATAATATAAGAAGATGCCAACGATGTAAATAAAACTTGTTTATTTATTGGAAAGAGAAAACAATTACATAAGGAGGGGACAATAAAACATATCACAATAAAAAAAATCATTCATCATCATTTCCCGCCTCATCATCCGGCACTGCTTCGAAGGGAACAAGACCCACATATGGATAATGAACATGGTCAAAATATCCATGGATCTCATGAGTCAATTGACCAATAGAGGTGGTCAAGGAAGCAATTTGGTCGGAAATGGATTGGAGAGTGGGCTCTTGAGGTGGACGAGTTCGACGGGTTGGAGGAGGAGCAGGCGCTGCATGATCACCGTCATGATGAAAGGAGGATTCTGAAATTTCCCACTTCTTGGTACTCTTTTTGAAAGGACCGTTGGAAGTGATGAATCCGGAGGCTTCAAGAAAATTCATGATGAGGAGAGCATAAGGAAGAGGCCTATCATCTCCGATAGCGTCACGCATGTGAATCTTGACGAACCGACACCAATTGATGTTAGCTCCGGTTATTATGGCATGCATGAGCTTGGTGTCCTCTTGGGAAATGGTGGTATGGTTATGCTTGCGAGGCTTGAGGACTCGGGTGATGAAATAGAAAATCAACCGATAATTTGGATCCATTCCCGTAATTGTAGGACGACGGGAAGAAAGATTTGGATCATAAGAAGTAAGTCCGGTTTGATGTTGGAGGACTGTTTCATCAAAAAGGGCTCCGGCCTCGCCGATGTACCGAGAAGTGTCTTCGCCACTATGAGAAAGACGGGCAATGGTATGAAGGTTTTCATCGGAAAGAAGAATTTGAACACCATTTATATTTGTCACAAGCTCACCGTCATCATCCTCATGAAGGTTGGAGTAAAATGCTTGAATCAATGTAGTATTGATATAAGGGTGGGTAAGAAGTAAGAAGTCAAGAAGTTGACAATTTTTGAGCATATTTGCAGCAGGGCCATAAGATTCAAGATACTTGTTGGTTGAAAAGCGGGGAGGAAGAATGTCGCGCTTTTCAAATTTTGTTAAAAATCGAGTAAGCTCGATGTCAGAATTAAAATATAGAACGGAACCATCTTGATAAGGATAGTTTGGAGCAGCAGAGGAGGATGCACCATGCCTAGCAGAACGGGAACGTTTGGAGTGACGGCCCGACATTTTCACTGAGTATTGCTGGAATTTGCAAGAGACTTGAAAGAATTTTGATAGTTTGAGAGCTAAAGTTGATGCTTGAGTGAATAAAAATGAACATATATGGAGCCTATTTATAGAGGGGAGAAAGGCATTTCATTAATGGAAGAGATCTGCAGAAAATTGAAAGCTGAAACAGTCAGAAAGGGTAAAAATAAATCTTACTGACCGTTAGACAATCGATTGTTGGAATGAGATAATCGATTGTCATTAAGATTTGACTGAATCTCGGAACTGACACAAATCGATTGCAGAACCAAATGGTAACAAATTTTGAATTACTGACATGAAATAATCGATTGTCAAAATATGGTAATCGATTGTTATGTTACAGTGAGCACAGAAATTTTCTGATTTTGAGAATAATCGATTATTTTTGAAACAATCGATTGTTTTGGAAAAGCATTGCTGAATGGCTGAGACGGAAATCGATTTTGCAGTTAAAGAATCAATTATTTAACAAAACTGCATAATAACCATAAACAATCGATTAGTGATACTGCTAATCGATTTTTTGCACAGTAAGATAATGGATTATTTGTTTGGGACAATCGATTGTTCTGTGTCAAAACTTAATAATTCCCCCTACCTTTAGGGTGATACCTGCAAAATAGAATTAAACGTCTCCGACGCTCAAGTCAGTAATTAAAATATAAATGCAACCTAAAATGTATGCATTTAGATCAACGTTTACCCGCATTCAATACTTCATTTGGACATGATTTATATTTAGCACAACATTAAACGCTAAATATTTTATCAAGTCTACTCGCAATAACGTAAAGTGAGGAACGATCATACCTGTATAGTTCTTGGTATTGCTCGTCTTACCTTTCACATTTATGTCAAGATGGTCATCTAAATTCATTGAAGTGACCATTGGTTTGGTGTTGCTCTTTTCGAATTGATTTGGCAACTCCTTGCTACATTTAGATGACAAATGAAAGTTCCCTCTTTCATTTGCTTAATTTGCAGCTCCAAGAAGAAATTAAGCTTGTCTATCAATGATATCTCAAATGCCATTTACAGATTCCTTGCATGACACTTATTAGTTGCTCCAAAGTAATACAAATATTTTCTAAGATATCATTTTCCACAAGATTTGGAATGCAAGATATTAGTGGCATGAGAGTTTAAAGAAAATAACATTGCCAATATAGAGAGTTGTTTTGAAATTCTGTCATAAAAAAGATAGTAAACTTCATGCAATCTATTTCCCCTTAATCAGAGATTTATCAAGACATACTAACAAGACATAGATATACCAATTGTTATAAAACAATGATAAACCCATTTGTTGGATGACATAACAAGTGTACCAAAAGTTATTTTATTAACAGTGATACAAATTGTTATTTTTAGTAAAGCATATTACAAACGAGTGTTGACTGATAACAGATCAACCATACATCGAATTTTGAAGAACATACCAACCATTATCCAGACCAAAGGATGTGTTCATCAAGAGACGATTTTTAACAGAAGGATTTTTGTCAATTGTTAGAAACATGAGACATCTCAATTATTTTTCAAAGCTGAGGATAGCATTCATCAAAAACGTGAGTGAAAACTTTTTGAAGAATATGCTAATAGATAATACACATCACACAGTATACTAACAGTTATTTAAACCACAGATAGCAATTATCGTATCATGAATGAAATGATTTTATCAAGCTAACTGTTAATACATATCAACAGTTTTGATCTTTTAAAAGCAGATAACTAACAAGTAAACTAATTGACACCAATTGTCATTTAACACGTTTTCAACATACGAATCAACAAAGCTAATTGATATTGATTGTTGACAAGGATATCTCAATTGTTAACGCACATCAACTATTACGACTAAGTCTATCAAAGATTCAACAATAAGGGAACCAAATTAACGACAAATAAGTTAATATTGGTTGCTAGCACATATCAACACTTTGGTTTTTGTCAAAAAGGATAACTAACCGAAATTTCCTCTTGATGCAATGGGGTGTCGTGCTCGGTGCATCTACTACAATACTGTAGCCTTTCAAGCACACCTGCAAAACAGATTAATGATCTTTTGGTACCCATGCCATTTTGGGTCCTTGGGGGTTAGGCATATCATAATGATGCGATTGAGTGATAAGTCTATGTCGTGTAAAACATGCAGGAGCAATATGACCAATACGTCTACAATAATGACAAGTCACGTTGGGGTTATGCATCCTTCTAGGTTCATAGTAACTTGACGGACGAAAATGGTTTACTCTATTTTCAGCATTATTACTATTGTGCGCTATATGAACATCATTTCTCCTACTATGAGCAGCATTTCTAGAATAATTATTTCTACGTTGGAAATCATTTCTAGGTGCTCTAAAGGGTTCAAAATTCCTTCTAGTATTTGGCCTATAATATGCATCATTTCTAGGGTAGTTATTTCTAGGTGGTAAGTCATTGCTAGGTCTTCTAAAATGTTCAACATTTAGTCTAGCATGCATATTGGTTCTAGGATTGCTATTTCTAGGATAAGCATTTTTATTACTAGTCCTAGGTTGAGCCTTAGGTTGTTGGGGCTTAGCTTCAACCCTTTCTTTAGGCTCATTCGTAAACCCTATGCCATGCTTGGTTGACTTCAAATTATCAAGAACATCATTCAAATTTTTGTGCGAAGAATTGAACTTATCTAATGTGCCTTTAAGCCTTTCTACTTCATTTTTGAGATGCAAGCAAGAAGTACACTTTCTAATAGAGCTTTCGGGCTTATCGGCGCTTCTTTTTCTGAAAAACTTGTTTTCCTCTTTCAACTTCTCATTTTCTAAAACCAGTTTTTCAAAATCTTTTTCTTTTAGAGAGAGTTGTTTTTGAAAATCTTTTTCTTGCGACGACAGAGTTTTCTGCAAATCTTTAATAGTTTTGGAAGCATCAACAAACTCACTATGTAATTTATTATAAGCATTTTTCATTTCTTCAAGCGAGTGAGAGTTGGACGTACTTACCTATTCTTCTTCGTTTGCCATGAGACATTGGCCAGTTGATTCATCATATGAGCTGTCCGCTTTTTGAGGCATGCTTTCATACATTTCCTCCAGCTTATCCCACATCTCTTTGGCGGTTTTGTAGTGGGAAATTTTCTGATAGTCTTCCTGATTCAAGGCGCTATACAACATATTTATTGCATTAGTGTTGTATTCACTTACCTTGGCTTTCCCAACTTTTGTTGTCATTTGATCACCATGCTTGATGATTTGCCATAGATAAAAGTTGTTGGCTGTGATGAAAATTCTCATCCGATCTTTCCAATATAAGTAATTATTTCCATCAAATATTGGGGGCAACATGTTAAAATCACCTTCACCTATTCCTGCAAAAGAGTCACGAGTAGAAGCCATGGATGGTTCTTTCAAACTGTTAAGTCTTCAAAGAGTTGGGCTTTGATACCAATTGTTAGATAATACGCTTAACGCTGGGGGGGGGGGGTGAATAGCGTTATAATAAAAATTAGCGTTAACTTGCGGAATTTAAAAATTGCAGGAAGTAAATAAGTGCGATAAATAATAAAGTACGCACCGATGTATTCTAGTTCACCACAACACGTGGCTAGTCCAGTCCCCGAGAGACTCTCTCGAGATTTTCCACTAACTTGTCAAGCTTACGGGTGCTCAACAAACCTTTACAACTTAAGGACACAAGCCTTAACACCTTTGCTCGGAGATACAACACTCTAAGACTTCACTGTTAAGCTTACGGGTGCCTAACCAACCTTTACAACTTAAGGACACAAGCCTTAATACCTTTGCTCGGAGATACAACACTCCAAGACTTCACTGTTAAGCTTACGGGTGCCTAACCAACCTTTACAACTTAAGGACACAAGCCTTAATACCTTTGCTCGGAGATACAACACTCCAAGACTTCACTGTTAAGCTTACGGGTGCCTAACCAACCTTTACAACCTGAGGACACAAGCCTCAACAATCTTGCTCGGAGATACAACACTCCAAAACTTCGACCAAGGAAACACAAGTTCCTTACAACAAGAGAATCACAATTCTCTTCAAGTGTACAAAACACTAAACACTCAAACAATACACTCCTTTATGAGTAGATATGAGTAAAAGAAGTAAGCTCAAGATCACAACAACTTTGAACAATAATATGGCTCTCAAAATTTATGTAATGAATTTAAAATGATAAGCAATAGAGTATGCAAGCTTATAGCAATTGTAAGATCAGTTGTTGTGTGTTGTTGTGTTTAAAACACTGAAATGAAGCTGTATTTATAGTTGAAAAACTTGGCATTACCGTTGTCTAATTGTCAATTAAGAGTTGCTGATTTTACTGAGTGACAATCGATTGTCAAGAAGCCACAATCGATTGTTTGCCAATCGTTCCAGAAATCAATCCCAGATTTTACGCTTAACAATCGATTGTCCAAGATCAACAATCGATTATTGGCAACGTTCAAAAAATTATTTCTAGATTTTACGTAAAACAATCGATTATACCAAATCAATAATCGATTATTCAGCAACGTTCAAAAATTCCTTTCTAGATTTTAATTCAACAATCGATTGTACAAAATCAACAATCGATTATTCAGCAACGTTCAAAAAATCTTTTCCAGATTTTAATATCAACAATCGATTGTACAAAATCAACAATCGATTACCTGGCGGTATTTGAAAACTTTACGACAACGGTCAGCTTCACAATCGATTGTGCAATGTTAACAATCGATTATTTATCAGATTTTGAAAATCATTTTAGACACTGCCTCTTGCCAATCGATTGTTTTATACTCACAATCGATTATTTAATAATTTCGAAAAAGTCTGGAAGACACTGCCTCAACACAATCGATTGTCATAAGTTCACAATCGATTATTTTGTGACTTTGAAAAATCTGAAGGACGCTGTCTCTTCACAATCGATTGTCATTAACTTCACAATCGATTATTCTGAGTTTTGAAAAACTTTGATGGACACTGCCTCATCACAATCGATTGTCATAAGGTTCACAATCGATTGTCATGCAGGTTTGAAAAACCTGATGCTCACTGCCTTAACACAATCGATTGTCATTAACGTCACAATCGATTGTCATGCAGTCTTGGCTTAACATAATCGATTATCATAAGTACATAATCGATTATCTTAGTCCAGATTTTTTAGGCATGTTTAAAAATCATTTTGACTAATGAAAATATGCATGATTTAAAATCATTTAGCATTAAATTAAATATGCATGATTTTGTAAAAATAAGAACGACTCATTTAAACTATAAAACTTTGTCTTGTGCTTGAATCTCGTTATGCATCAATTATGCGCTTGTACTTGAACTTCGTCATATATCAATTTGCGCTTCGTTTGTCATTCATCAAAACCTACACATAAGAACACACATTTTAGTATAAAGCCTTGAGAACGTGTTTCTAACATTTTATGCCTTGTAAGAGTTATTACAAGCTAAGTAGATATAATGGAATGAATTCAAGGGATTTAGAGCTTTGAAGTCTGATGAAAAGCCCAAGGAATCAAGCTGGTATCGTGAATAGTTAAGAACGAAATGGAGAATCGAGCGGGTATACGGCGCATGGTCTAGTAAAATGCACATAACTTTTCTTTCACAACTTTGTTTGGGCTCCACAATATATTGTTAGAAAGATATTTGAAATAGCTACAACTTTCATGTTTTACATTTTTAAGTAAAGATCAAAATAGTGGATGCCAAATCTGGAAAAAATGTCGAATTCAACCAGCGGATAGTTTTCGATAACCTTCCTAAATACTGCACGTATTGCAATCATCAAGGACACGATGTAATATCGTGTCGCTGGAGCACAGATGAAGAGAATAAACAAGCAGTTCATTCTGAAGATAGGGATAGTTTTAAAAAATTAAGAGGCGATGCCAGAAAGTACTTAAATGCTAATCTCGTGGCAAGAAGTATTCCTAATATAAATGCTGATGCAGGACAGACTAAAATCTCTGATCTAGTTGTTACTACTACACTATGTAAGTCACGGCCAATTGCTGATAATGCACAGATATGTACTCAACCATCGACCTCCCAATCCAGTCTGTATGTTCATAGTGAACAGATGTTGTCAACCTTGGCTGGGACTCTTAATACTGATCCAGTAATTCCAAATGCACTAAATCATCCAATTCTGATTGCAGATTTAACACAGCAGTGTAACCATTCAATTGTGGATGAGCAGCAGGTGGATCATGATGGAAAGCACTCTAGCAGCAAATGCAGCAGGTAGGAACTAATAAAACAGTGGCTACTACAAATGCTTCATCTATAGAAGCTATTCCTAAATCGTCACAGAGTTGTTTGATTGCAGTAAGTGAACAACATTCAGAACATAAGGTGTCAAAACAAAAACAGAATGCTGTAGATATTGCACAGCTGGGTAGTCAACCAGATCAAGACTCTGATTTGAGTATTACGACAAAGCTCGGCTGTGGTGCTGTTGCTGGAACTATTGGGAAGACATCTCTTGCTACTGTTCATCAATTCCAACTGCACAAACTCTCTCAATTTTGAATGCTGATATCACACACATATGCATGTCATCATATGACCATGCGGATATCTCCTCATATTCCCTTATAAATTCTGTATACTCTTCTTTTTCAGACGGTGACAAATAAATCCCGGCTCGTGTCTTTTTCATGTTTTCTGCATCTCCCAGACTGACGTGCTCGGTCTTGTCCAGGTTGGACTTAGGTCTATTCTTAAAATCCTCAACTTCTTTAACAAACTCTTCTGGTATATCATCTTCTTCTGAGTCTATATCCGTTTGATGTGTTGTGTTGTTGCATGTCACAATCGTCTGTTCATCATAATAATTAATAGTAATGTTGTTTTAATAAAGTAATGAAAGGAAATAATAAGAGAGAGATTTGTAGAAAATTGACATACTTTAATAAATTCCATAAATGTGTTGAACATTGGAGCTCTTTCTCGCTAAAAATAAAAATGCAAAAGGAAAATAAACTACTAAAGCAAAATAATGCATGGTGCTTTGTTCAACCTTGCTACCCGGAGGCACGCCAGGATCTAGTGGTTCTGAAAGTCTAGTTGTTGAGGCGTGCTCCTCCTCTTACCGTTTGTATGGAAGGGCCTTGCTCCCCCTCCTCTTCAAAAATTACATAGCAATCCATATCACCCTCTTCTAAGAACAAATTCCTCATTGCTGCTAATGTTTCCTCTTCTTTTGACCCATAGATGACTCCAGCTGGTTGAAAAGTCTATTCCAGACGGGGTATCGGTTGCTCCAATGGATAGTAAGGGCCACGCTAGGGTGGCGACCTATCCTACTCTTCTTCGTAGGTATACTCATATCGCAATCCAAAGGTGGTGTCGTGCTTCTTGAGCTTTATAGTTTTAGCGATTCCTTGGAGATTCTTGCCAAGTCCTTTGCCATATTCATTCCCGCACCAATTCAATATGCTTTCGATTTTGTTATCCCACCATTTTTCCTTGTCCGCGGTGTTGAACCGCTCAATGTGCTGGTAGGTTTCTCCACCTATATTTCTTCTTCCTCCCATTGATGGGATGGTCTGGCGACTGTATTTGGGTTTGCTACCATTACCATGAATAATCACATCGTGATGATTCTATTTAGACTTCACCGCCTGATGTAGGATTGATGCCACAACCCCAGCAACATAGATCCATAGTCGTCCCAATAGCACGTTGTAAGATGTTGGAATTTCTATTACCTGAAAGTCGACATCGAACCAAGTAGGTCCCATTTACAGATAGTGGATCTTTGGGAACCATCGAAAGCTTTAACATTGATGGCTACATCCTTGATCTCATGCAGGCTCTTTCCCAATGTTCTGAGAGTCACCAATGGACAAATACTGAGTTTGGGCCCTTTTTCAATCAGAATCCTAGTGTTGAAATAATCCTTGCATTGCATAGTGATGGGCAACGCCTTATTATGGCTCATACCTTCCAATGGCAGCTCATCTTTGTGAAAAGTGATTTTGTGACTCTCTAATACTTGCCCTACCATGTTTGCCATTTCTTCTCCAGTTATGTTGTTGGCTACATATGCCTCGCTTAACACCTTCAATAAGCCATTCTTATGTGCGTCGGAGCTTTGTAGCAGAGCTAGGTTAGAGATCTGTGCCGGTGTTTTATTTAATTGATCAATGATTGAGTACTCCTTTGCTTGTATCTTCCTCCAGAGATCATCGGGCACAGTTTTGCCTGGCCGTCCAGAGGCCTACTTACTCGATTAAGCTAAATGTTTCAGAGTATATACCCTGCCAGTTCTTGTCATGCCATGTGCCGCAACTGCTTATCCAGTTTTGGCTTTCCCTTTTCGTCTAGCGTCGACTGTAAAATCCCAAAGGATTTCCTTCGTATGGAATGGTGTTATGGCCTACTTTGCCATCGGAATGGGAACCCTTGCTTTGGAAGGTAACACAACAAATTCAAATGGCGTAGGTGCCTTTGGGGACCCAAACTTGACCTTAATTGGTCCTGGCATTTTTGCAGAAGAAAGCGCTTCGAACTCAAATGGTATGGACTTGTTCACTTCAGTGTCTCTAGAAGGCTGGATCTGGACTACAATCAGATTAAGTGTGACTGTTGGTTTCTTTGGCTTATCACCATCAACGATCAATCCGATCGATCCTTTGGGGTCCCAATCATCTTCTATCTAAATCATGTGAACACTTCCACCCTTGTAGTTTGGTAAATGATTGTTGCAGACATTTGAAGTAGGCTCCTTTTCCACGATGATCTTGTTGTCAATCAAAGCTTGGAATTTGTTCTTCATAGAGCGGCATTCATCAATGGTATGCCCCTTCATGCTAGAATGGTATGCAAAGGTTTGGGTTGACCTATTGGGAAGGATTCTCTAGGATTATGGCAGGGATAGAGGTTACGTAACCAACAACTTTAAACCTTTCATACAGCTGGATGATTGCTTTGGCAATGGCAGTATATTGTTTGGGAGGTGTGTGGTCGAGGTTTGGTCGGGGTCTAGGGTAATTTTAGCTAGGGGGAGGTGATTGATAGTGGGCTTGTTGGGTGTTGTAGGCTTGGTAGACGTGTGCGAGTTAGGAGTATTTGGGTGAAGTAGGCTGATATGTGAGAGGTGCAAATGATTGGTAAGTAGGTGGTGGAGCTTGGTAAGAGGGAAAATATGCTTGGTAATTTTAGGTAGGAGGATATGTAAGAGGGGGTATTGGGTAGGTTTGGTACTTTATTGGGGATGTTGTTCTCTATGCAACCATCACAGAATTCACATCCCTTTTCTTGGACGTGCCACCAGACTGTAGAGCCTTGTTAGTAGCCCGTAATGCTTCAAAGTTAGTTATCATACCACTTTTAATACCTTCCTCGATCCTCTCCCCTAGCTTGATGATGTCGGAAAATTTCTGGCCTTCAATCAGCATCAACCTTTCGCAGTACTGTGGGTCTTTAGCCTGAACGAAAAACTTGTTCATTTGCTCTTCTTCTAATGTCGGCCTGACCTTGGCAGCTTCTAATCTCCAACGAGTAGCATACTCATGAAGTGTCTCTATAGGTTTCTTCTTTATGTTCTGGATGTAGAACATTTCTAGTGCATTTTTCAAGTTGAATATGAACCTGTCCATGAAATTAGATTTCATACTTACCCAGTTCGACCACTTCTTCAGGTCTTAGATAATGTACTAAGATAGAGCATCCCCTTTCAGACTTATCATAAAGTGCTTCATATGGATCCTTTCATCTTTTCCTACTCCGACTAGCTTGTCGCAGTATGTCCTCAAATGAACTCTAGGATCCTCGGTGCCATCGAACATTTCGAACTTGGAAGGTTTGTACCGCTTGGGCAGTTAGATGTCCAGTTGAATGCAAAGATCTTCGTAATTCAGTCCCTCGTCCCCTTGCTTCCTTCAACACCCTGAACTCGGCTAGTCAGCTTTTGAGTTTTGCGGCCAAATTCCTGATAAGAGAGTCTTTGTCATAAGACTCAGATGTGCTCTAGGCGGGTTGAATGGGGTGTGGTATGGTTTCCACATGGATGGGCTTATTGTGGTGATGATCATTTGTGGAATTTAGTGGTTCAGGGATGAGCAGTGGGGTGTTTTTTGAAGTGTGGAATGTGTTGCAGTGGTGATGGGGAGCAGGCTAGTTTTATGGTTTAGGATATTTTATGGTGGTGTGGGATTTTGACTGTTGGGGAAGTTTACATTTTGGGTAGTGAGGGAAAACAACAAGATTGCCAAGCTCTGAACTTTGTCCAGTTCTTCCTGAAATTTCAATAACTTCTATTCGATTTGGGAGGCACTTTCCTTGGAAACTTGAATACCTTGAGGAGCCTCTACCCTTTCAACTGAGTTCTTCTTTCTGATATTGGTCAAATCTTCCATCTTTCCCTTGTTCTTGTTTGTAATAGGACTCGGAGGAGGAGAAGGTAGATGGCCCTTAGATCTTGTGGAGTAAGATAACCATGCCAGAGTGCACGAACTAACAATTGGGGAAGGGAATAAACAAAAGTGAAAACAGAGCAAGGTAACAAGTTAGTGAGGATCTTGAGAAGAAACATTGTAATATTTAAACACATAGTGTTAGAATATAAATTGTGTCCTAATTTGGGAGCCTCGTTATGCCCGAGGTAGGCCTAGCAACAAGTTGATTTGGAGAACTTGTAATGCCTAATTTTATTGATAAAGTAAGACAAATCCCAAAATGACATTAAAATAGCAGAAAATAAAATGTCACTAATGGCCATTGGCCTTATTACATTTAAAGCAAAGAAAAGACTCCTAACTACTTTGTCCCAGAAGGACCTTCCCCAAACTTGGCATCTTTAGATCCATCGAACAGCTTCACCAGCTCATATAGTCCCAGCAGCAAGTAGGCTCTAGCCAAGTGTTCTCCTTCGTTTCTCTTAGCATTCTGGCAGTTTTAAATCCTCTAGATGAACTTCCTTTCTAGCTCCACTAAACCATGCTCCAATTACTCCAGTCGTTTGTTTGCGCTGACAACCATATCTTTCCACTCTTCAACAATCTTTCGATGGGCTTCTTGAATTTCCCAGTGCTCAGTCTCGCATTCTCGAATCATCTTGTGCAATTGGTTGTACTTAGCTTGTACTTCAGCCTTTTCGTCGATAATCATGTGACCTCGAACAAACCCATGTTGTCCTAACCCACTATGATCATCTTCCAGCCAGCTTGGATAGTATGGAGCATAACCAGCATAGTACCTGTCTGGTTCCATGGATCCTTTCCAAGGACAATTTTCTAGTGCCACATATGCTAAGTTTGACACTTTTATGGACTATCTTCATCTCGAAAGTCGGCCATGAAGTGACTCATTTTATCGACCCTTTGTCTAGCTCGCTTTTTTCCTGCCTGCCTTATGACTCGGAGGGGGACATAAGGATAAGTTCCTCTTAGACCGATGAGTATAAGAAATGGTGCATCCCGAGATCGGACAATGAACTCTTCCGTAGGGAACCACTCAAATATCTATTGCACTTAGTCTTCTTTCAGATTTTCGAACAACTCTACACACCCTTTGGATTCTTCTGGTTGGGCAAATATGTTAGGCATATAGTTCATTCGCCTTGGCTGATGGAAGGCGATATGACCCTCCTAGTCTCTGCGCAGAATCTCTTGCCGATATTCACCCCTTTGGAGGTGCTCCATGAGCCAGAGTTATAGCAGTAAGTTACAACCCTCAAATTGTTTGGCCCCTTGTTAACAGTTCTCCAGGGCTTGGTATATCTATGCAACGATCATAGCTACTATGCTAAAAGGTTGCCGGCCAATTCCTTCCATTAAAGTCTTGGTGACCATGGATAGTCTGGTATGGATCCTAGCCTTCTTCATAGGAAATACTATCAACCCCAAAAAGCAGAACTTAAAGATGAAGAGTCTTCTATGGATATGCCCCAATTATGTGAAGGCGAATTCATCTAGGTAAGTGCGGTAGGACTTTCTATGGCCATATTTCTCGTACAGATAGTCGAAAGAAATGTAGGAATCCTTCAAACAGGTCAATTATGTGTTCTTCTTTAGTCCTATCATTTTGAGAAAACCCCAACCCTTACGATTTTCTGGCATAAGCAAACCCGGAGTATCCCAGGGGATACCAGCTAGTCCTCCTATTTCCTCGAGTAGAGGTGTTATTTCAAAGTCCCCGAAATGGAACACAGACCTATTGCCATTCCAGAATAGAGTGGTAACCTCTATGATTTTATTGTCGGGTTTGATTTCCAGAAAAGAAGGCAAATTTCCCAAATATTTGCGGATGAGTGTCTGATCACTGGAGTGAAGGTCTTCCCACCAGCTTAGCAACCATGGGTGGATGTTGGTTACCATGCAAAATCTAGGAACTTCGTGCCTCCTTTTCTGTAAAACAAAATGTTAGACCCTTACCCCCGCCGGACTCGACTATTCAATATAAATAATTGGTATAGAAAGAATGTAGTTCTCCAAATAAATACACAAAATGTGGTAGTGTCCGTTAGGGTTCCAAGGAAACCCAGTGGACTTTGGACAAGGCTATCTTAAAGATTCATTATGTAGACGGCATAACTTACTCGGCTAGGTTTGACAGTGATGCATGCACAATTGAACAGAGTAAGGTTTATATGGGTGCTAGATCGGTACCCTTGAGCGGATAACTCACGAGGAAAACTCACGGAACCATCGACTGCACCGGCGATCGAGTGGCTTTATCGCAAATATGCCTTTGCCAAATTTAGGGGGTGATAATATCGGAAGGGCGCAAGCACTCATTATAAGCGTTGCTATGGTATTTTTTTGGCACGAGTGGAATATGATGTTGAATATGCAATTACAAGAATGAAACAAGTTGTCACGTATTTGCACGTTCATGATTAAAATAACAGTGCTGAAGGAACACGGAAAAGAATGCATTAAGCAAAAGAAGAAATGAGTCAAGTCAGTTTTGTAGTAGAAAAGAGATAAAGACATTAAATAAAGGCAATAAAGAAGCAGTAAAGTGACAAGTAACATGAAATGGTAAAAGCCTAAACAAATTCCTCAACAGAGTCGCCATGCTGTCGATGCCCCCTTTTTCTAAGGCGAAATCGGGTTTACAATATTTGGGCAGAAAACTCTTTTTCTTTTGGGAATTGGGTTTGAGATTTAGTAAGAGTCGCCACCTATTGGTTAAAGTGTATTAGGACACTAAGAAGGGTTTGAGTCGAAGAACCACAGTTTGGGTAAGGGCTAGAAATTATCTCTGAGGGAAGGTGTTAGACACCCCCAAGATCCACTAGTGTGGTTCCTTGCTATGCTACAATTTTGGCTTTAAATGTATACAACAAATAAACATACAAGACAACTTTCGTGTAACGATTGCAAACAAAGGCAAGTGCAAAAGTTAAGTAAACATGCTAAAGTTAGGAATAGGCGATTTCAGGTATTGAACTCGAACTGTCCTTAAAAGTGCAAGAGGGTTGTCCCTTTAATAGTGCAGAGAAGCAAGTAAGAAAGGTAAGAAAACAGTTTTCAATCAATCACATAAAATTTCCCTTCAGTTAAGGGATTTGATTTCCAACGAGTAGAATACAATTAAGGAAAGGGAATTGAAAAATATTTTCCTAGCAATATAATAAAGGGTAAGTACATGGAAGCTATTTAAGGCAACAAACCAATAGTACATAGTAGTATAATAAAGGTTTGCAAAAAAGGAAAGAAAATCAACTAGAAAAATAAAATTTTCTGACATCTACTCGAATGAATCAAGTCTGGAAAAGGGTAAAGAAAGGTTCAATTAGGAAAATCTGTAACAATAAAGTAAACATAATTAAAGGAATTCGGAATCAATTAGTAGTTGGCAAAACCTTTTGAAAGCAGTGTCCTTGTACATAAAGCACATAAACGTGAACCAAGGAGGGATTTTCAAGTTATTTAGAAGACAGACTTATCAAAGAAAAGTTCAGAATCATAAGCAAAAAGGTACATGATAAAATTTGCAGAGTCATAGTGAGTCTAAGAGTCCAGGGTCCCAAAGTGGAACCCTAACTCAAATACAAAATCAAAATCGTCAAAGGAAACCCCTAAATTCTAGGGTTTTCAAAATTGAATTAGACATGGAGGTGAGAAAGCAAGCCATTTGTTTGTGAGTCTCAACAAAACAGATATGATATCCTGTTTGAACGATAAAGGATGAAAAATCACGAAGAAGATATTAAAGAAAAGTCAAAACCTAGACAAGTTCAAAAGAAGGCGATAACAAACTTGAACACAAGTCGATGAAGCGTGTAAGAATGTAAATAGAGTCTAGTAACCAAAAATCAAATAGCTTAACGGTAAACACATATAGTAAAAGAGTAAATAAAACATAGCAAAGATTAATAGGAGTAACATGTACAGTAGAAAAGAAAACATAGAAGACAGTACATGCATAACAAAAGAAATCACATGAGAAGAGTATGGACAAAAACACATAAAGCAAAGAAGAAGAAAAATCAGAAAGATTTTTTCCAAAAAATCCTTTCAGAACCCCTAAAATCGGAGAGAAAAGATTTTTAAAAGAAACTTTTGGGGAAATCACATTAGATGACAAGAAAAGCATAGATACAACATAGATCTAAGCAAACAACAGTTTAAGAACCTCGAATAGCTTAGGGTTTCAGTGAAACCCTAGAAATGAGAAAGGATTGGAAACAGGTATGATCTTCAGTTGGAGAGGCTCATAGTGCTTGAATATGCCGGGGTTATGGCCGAAGAAGCCGTAGATCTGCAGATCTGAGAAGGATCTGAGGGAGAACCATTGAGGTCAAGTCTCGAAGCTTTGAACAACCATGGTTTACTAGTGAAGAGGAGTGAGTACCAAGCATCCAGGGCCTAGGAAGCCATGGATTCCGGTGGAGTAGTGGTTGAAGCGGGTAGAAGGAGTCTAGGGTTTCCGAGACTTTGAGAGAGTTCGAGTGACGAGAGGTTTTCAAAGGCAGTTGAGAGATTGGAAATAAGGGGTTAGGGTAGTCGTTTGGAGTTAATTATGGAAGGGTGAGTTTTGGCCGTTTATCTTGAGTGATCAATGGTCCAGATTTAAGCGCGTAGGTGGGGAACAGTATGTGTCGTTTATAATTGGGTCTTATGTTGTCCAAAATAAAACTGGGCCGGTTTGAGATCTGAAATTGGGGTTTAGTGAGAGGTCGATTTGGGCTAAAATTTAAATGAATTAGGGCTAACTTTTAAATAACCACTTCTTCCTTTATAATTATAGCCAACTTTAAGATTAATAGCATTTTATAATTATATGCAATTTAGTCTTTTAAATACCAAATAAATTTGTAAAAAATATACAAAAATTTCCTTAGCTATATTTTGGTGTAAATATGAGAAATAAATAGATCATTCACCAAAATGATAATCTTTTGAAATAATTATTGGATTTTATATTGCTTAAATAGACAAAAAATTGATTTTGAAATTCTTTAAAAGTTATGTAAAATACCAAAACACTTGGGCATGCTTATATATGCATGTACATTCTATTTTGAAAGTATTTTGTATATGAAAATTATATAAGAAAAATTGTGTATCAACACACGGTATTATCCTTCGTTATTTATCTCCCTTCCTCACTATATGCATCAATATAAATGTAAATGTGCATGGCATCACCCTTCATGTTTAGTCGTTCTTCATCACTATATGAGTAATATAAGTGTGCATGGCATCATCCTTCGTGCTTTATCTCTCTTCCTCACAATATGCATCAATAGAAATGTAAATGTGCACGGCATCACCCTTCGTGCTTTATCATTCTTCCTCACCATATGCATCAATATAATGTAAATTTGTACGACATCACTCTTCGTGCTTTATCACTCTGTCCTCACCCAAGCAGTAAAATAATAACATCCTGGAAAGGTAAACAACAATATAAACAAATACATCCCGACAAGGGAATCAATAATAGAAGCAAGTATGCTTCAACAAGGGAATCAACTATAACCAATTTCATTCCAACATTTACTTTCACAAAATAAATCTCAACTTGAGTAAATACTCAACAACCGTCAAATACCAAGAAAATACCATAAGTCTTTTCCAACATGAATAATCATAAATTTAAGCATAAATAGTACATAATAGGAATCACAACAATCAATATGTAAGACCCACGAAAAAACCAAGAAGCGTAATAACCTTAACAAAATAACAAGTCATAATAAGCACGTGATAAATATACTAGAAACCACAACAATTTGGGAACATTGAATATATACTTTGGGTCATAGAGGAATTCACAATTAAGAGATAACGAAACAATAAGGAGAACAATCACTTCAACTAAGGTCAATAAGGGGCAAGTAATAAGTAAGAGTTAGAGGAAAGCTAACAACATCTTATGGAGCATATAGAGGTAAGTTAAACAATTAGGAAACTCAATCATATTGGAATAATTCCCATATAATGCACATAAAGACCTAAGAACCTTAAAGGAAAATTTTTCGACAAATAAGTCAGAGCACACACTCGTTACCTCAGGTGCATGGACTACTAATAGCATAGAAGGCTTAACTCATATGGGGAAGTCCACCACATAAGGTTAGGCAAGATACATGCCTCAAGTTGGCTAATTCAATACTCAATTGAGCTTTTCCTTTACCAGTTCATCAATGCTCAGCTCAATCTAGCCAAAAAACGTATTGAATATATCAAACAATGTAAGAGAAAACAATTCCAATAAACAAAGTTATGATTCTTATGCAAATTTGCAAAAAGTCAACTCCTCGAGCCCTAGCCTTGAGAACTGACAAAATTTACAAACGGAACACCCATTCTGCAACGTGTTCAACCATACAAAAATTATCTAATTCTGATACCATTTTGTCATCCAAATCCTCATTCTACATTTTTGATAGATATCACAATTTTTCCAAAATTTTCCTTTATATTCTCAGGAATTTGATGTTAAATCTAAGATATAAACATAACATAAAGTTGAAAATTGATTATAGACACATACCCAATGATTTAAGGAAGTTTGGGTTTTTGGAAAATCGCCTATGGAGGTTTTGGGTTTGAGAAAATAGTAAAATGAGGGAAATTTTGTCAAAAATCTCACTTAACAGGCCTCAGATGTCACATTTGTGACCCAGGATTCGCAATTGCAAACCCTCACAAATTGCAAAAAAAGTCAGGGCTGGCAGAAGTCACATTTTCGATAAAAAGTTCGCATTGCGAAATCACCAGAACCATCATTTTTTTCCAACACAAAAAGGAGCATAACTTTCTCATATGATGTCCAAATTCGATGATTCTTTTTCCTAAGGCTCTGTAATTTTGATAGGGATCTAATGGTTCATTAAAAACTGAATTTGGATATAATTTTCTCCAATGTGGTGTAATATTTTCTTAAAGAAACGACGATGAAGCATCCAAAAACAAGCACAACATAGCGTAAACCTATCTGAAACTCATGCAAGACCTCGGCGCTCCAAACCAAATATGCACGTAAGTCTTAGTACATCATACGGACTTGCTCGAGTGATCAAATCATCAAAATAATATAAAAATGATCAATTTATCCTCAAAACTCATGATTTTCTAACTTTTCAACTCCGATTCTCAACAAATTTCATAGATATGACTTAAATATCATACCAAACTTGTGCCGAGCATACGAGTCCGATACCAATGAGTTCAAACATTAATTTATTTCTTTATTTCCTTTAAAAACCAGCACAACAATTTTCTTCAAAAATTGTATTCTAAGGCTAGGGACCTCAGAATTCAATTCGGGTACGCCCAAGCCCCATATTTTACCGTGGACCCCCAGCATTGTCGGAACACAAATCCGTGTCCGTTTACCAAAAATATTAACCAAAGTCAACTAAAAACTAAATTTTAACTCTAAAAATTACTATACTTTTCATATTTTCACATAAAAGCTTCTCGGTTTCATGCCCAAACTACGCACACAAGTCGATGCTCATAGTATGAGGTTGATCGTAACCTCAAACTACCGAACTAGACACAATTGCTCAAAGCAACAATCGTCACAATCTGCTGAATTACGAAAATAACATACATGAAGGAAACCTGCCAACAAGGCATATGTACGTATACATGTAGAATACTGTAGGCGAGCCGGCAAGGCTGCTATAGACAACTGTAAATCCAAAACTGAAATCCGACAAGGCCACATAAACCCAACTAGACCTCTTGTCTACAAACCTCTAACAGAAACATAAATGTGCAAAGACGAGACTGAGCCACGTGATACTCATATATATATATATATATATATATATATAAACACACAGACACACACACACAAACATATCGTACAAAAATCAAAAGTCGAGCATGAAAACTCTCACTGATCAGAGATCCTAAAAAGGGGGACCATTAGATTTCTACTTGCACATGCGAGCATGAAATGCAGGCCCCATGAAATAGGGGGTCACTACGAAAAATGTACCGAGTATATAAGGCATGAAAATTAGTACGTGTTGATACCTAATTTTTCTCTTTATATTTACATATACAAAATACCTTCCAAAATAGCAGATATGTACATATATAAGTATTTCCCAATGTCTTATTATTTTTCTCATTTAAAAAAAAAATTTAAATCACTGCTATTGCCCAATTTTTTCAAGAAGACCCAATAAGTATTCCCAAAATTGGCATTTTGGTAATTTATTTATTGGACTCTCATATTTATACTAAGATATAGCTAGTATAAATTTTGCACATTCTTACAAATTTATTTAGTATTTTTATAAGCTAAATTGTATATAATTGTAATATTATCCTACTGTAAAATTCAATTACATTTATAATTAAAAAATTAGCTCCAATATTTCGAATGTAACATCTATATATTATTAATCAATTTGGTACCTTTGAATTTTTTCCAGAAATTATTTTACTATTTTTCTTAAAATAAATAAGGGAAAATGACTATTTAAATGCTAGCCTATTTTTATTTCGATTTTGGCCAGATTTGGCACGTCTAATTAGACCCAATCTCAAACCCCATTGCCCAACCCAACTCTTAAAATTACTCGACACATAGTCCGTCTAAACAACCAGCCCGGCTTCCCGTTTAATTCAGGCCGTTGATCGAAATGATCAACGGCCACAATTCTCCCTTTCCTTTTTTAATTTACCAATACCCCCTAAACCTAAATCATTTTCCACCTACTAGCCACCTCTCAACCCCCTATTCTCTTAAACTCTCTCGAAGCTTTTCAAACCCTAGCCGTCTCCCACCACTTCCACCCTAAAGCCACCAGAATCCATGGCTTCCTATGCTATCGGAGAGTTACACCGGCCTTCTAAGACTCCCACACGCTTGGTTTTTAAAGATTCAAGGTCTGACCATGACGGAACTTGGTCCAGGCTTCGTTTTGTTCGAGTTCTATGGCCATCTCCGGCCTAGCTCCGTCAAGCCATGATCGTTAGAGCTTAGTTTTGACCTCTCCGACTTAGATCAATGACTTTTCCAAGCCTTTCTCACTGCTAGGGTTCTTCTAAAAGCCTAACCTTTCGAGGTTTTTCTGATCCGTTGTATATCTATCCTTTCCCTAAGATTTTAAATGATTTTCCTGACTTTTCTTTCAAAAACTACTTACAATACCATTTCTTCTCTGATCTAGGGTTTTCTGAAAAGTATTTAAATGTTTCTCTGACTTTCTTTTCCTTTTGTGTGTCTTTGCCTCTACTATGTTCTTGTATTTTCTTCTATCATATTCTTGTATGCTTCTCGTATATTTCTTCTACTGTATTTTCCTATACCGTGTTCTCGTATGATTTTTCTACTGTATTTTACTCTACTGTGTTCTTTTGTGTTTCTTATACTATATTTTCCATTATTATGTTCTTAAAGTGTTTCTTATTAAGTCCCACCTACTTAGTTATGGTTAAGTTTCTTCTAAAAAGCTTATTAATATGCCTCTCATATTGTTTTTATCCATTTTTTCATTAGTTTCTTCTACTAGGTTTTGAGCTCTCCTACTGTGTTTCGCATGTTCCTCCTCTATCATGTTTCTCATGAGTTTCTGTTGCTGGAAAAAAATATGTTAGAAGTTTCAATTCTTCTCTAAGATTTTTTAACATGTTTCAAATTTAATTACTCGCCCTCTAATCCTTTCACTCGATTGATGGTGGAAACCCTAGAATTTGGGGGTTCCTCCAAGTTTGGCTATGTGATTCGCTCAATACTAGGGTTTTCTTTCATAAACCCTAGCTACTTTAGACCAATTTCGAGTCTCTGAACTGAATTTGGACATCCTTGTTGTTCTAACTTTTGGCTCAACTTTTCAAAGACCTTTTGCATGCTACTAGATACTACTTCTCTTTTTCATTACCGACAGATGTTATAAACCACTACCTACTGATTTTTCAAACTCAACACGTTTGTATGCTCTATATATGTGATGAATTTCCTTCTAAAGGGATTTTCAAATTCATGATTAGTTCAGACCTCCTTCTAAATAGGTCTGGTTGATTTCTTTCCATTGTTTGCTGATTTTCCTTAAGTTAAAATACCTTTCTCAGCTTTTCTGACTTGGTTCATTCATACAAAATCTCTAACCTCTGATTTATTCACTACTAATTGATTTTCTTACCTTAATTGTACAACCACATATTTCAAAATTTTGTAATTAAATAAAACTTCTATGTATTTACCCCTAATTGCCTACTTTGCACAAAGTGCTTATTCACTTTCTTTCCTCAAAATGTTTTTTACCCGTTTGAATCTGAATTCCTTAATTAAAGAAAGCATTGTGTTATTGATTCTTTATTGATATTCAATTATTTAACTATTTTCTTACCTTATTTTCCGTGATTTTCAATACTATAAATGCATGACTCTTTAACACACATAAACAGTCTTCTTGACTCACACTTACAAAATAATATTCTCTCTTCTTGTCAGCATTGTGGCCTGTTTACAAGACTTACTATTTTTCTCTACTTGTTCCTTTGAAACTGGTACGTCATGATTTAAGCTCCAACATTACAGCAATGTGGTTATTTTATAGTTTGTGTATCCATGTCTATTTGCTTATTTTGTGGAGTTCAGTATTTCAATTAGCATGTTGCTTTCCTTTTGCTTGTTTATGCTTAAATCCCTACTCCCTACCACATTATATGTTTGAGCTGTGGTTTAAGACATGGATATATATAAGTTATTGTCTATGAATTAAATTGGATCCATTAGGATCCTAGCCTCTCAGGAGTGTGTTCTAATAGGCTTATGCGCATACTGGCATTCCCTATTGTTGGATATGGCCACAGCATGCTCTAGCCTATTTCAACTTCCATATTTCCCCTATCCTCCTATGTTTATTGATTCGTAACTGTTTCCCTTCCCCTTTTCTCCTTTCAGCACTCCGTTTCTGCGCTTGCACTCTCTCTTAGTCCCTATGTTTTGCCCCCCTCTTGTGAGCCTTGCCTTGGGACCTTGAGCTCCCTTTGAACTTAGACACTTGAGGGTTGGCCCTTCCACATTGCACTATATCTTAATCTGGTAATATATTTGGGTGTGAGCATTGTCCGGAGTCCATATGAGAATCTTAGGGAACTCTGACACATCCAAATGGGTGAAAGGCTTTGGATCATGATCCCTTTGGAGTTGGCTTACTTCATATTTTAGACATGAAGTCATAATCAGGCTCTCATTGGTTGTACTTATAATTTCTTATGTATTTTCTTTTTTTTTAATCTTCATTATGAGCTATAATAATTTTGTAACAAACTCTTGGGAGTGGCTAGTGAAAAAAGGAGGGATAACTATGTATGTGAAGGGTAGATATCCCGCCCATAGATGTATTTCTAAATTTCTGCCCTTTCATATAGATATCTTGCCTATAGGTTATTTCTGAATTTCAGCACTCTCATATAGATATCATGGCTATAGGTTATTTCTGAATTTCTCATATAGATATCATGTTTGTAGGAGTTATACATTCTCTCATATAGATACCATGTCTATAATTACCTGGAAATTTGAATCCCGCATACGCACATAGAAAATATGCCTATAGGATTTTCCTAAATTAACTAGTAACTACTCGTTGGCCCATTATCATATTAATATTTCACATAATCTTTCTTGGGTTATTTCCTTTGTCTTAACTTATGTCTCGCACTGTCTCCTTATCTATTAATAACATCTTGGGAACAAACCCTTACTTCCTCTCCTTAACGTTGTGTTCTGGAGTCGTAGTGTATATGTAGGATTTGAATAAGTGCAACCTAATCCCATTTTCATTTCTATTGCATTCCTCCTTTACCATTCTGTACTTACTAGAACCACATAACTCTAACTTAATTCCACATTACTCCATATCCCCCCCCCCCTTTAGGAGAGTACTAAGATTTAGAGCTACGACGATCTACCTATAGATATTTTACCTATTCGTCTTTGGCATCTTTTCACATCATCAATGACCCTTATTTCCCTTGCGGTAATCCCTCAGTACCAAGGATAACAAAATTCCTTACTCACAAGTGTAACACTTGGTGTAACTGGCACACATTGTCCCTTAAGCTTAACCTTTCTCATATTGCTTGCTTTAGGGGAACGTATTCCTAAATAACCTTTAAAGGTAACTTTTTTTTGTTTGTACTATTATCGCTGGAATGCAATATAAAATGAACATAATGCCGACTAAGTCCTTAATTCATGTTAAATTTATCTTGTTCACCAGTCCATACTAATTTCTAATACTCTGGGGTCTAACTTTTCCTTTTTATAATCACATTAGAGTCACAAACTTATTTCTCGAAATGAGGATATGACTTTATGGCCTATACTCTTTTGTAGTTGCAAGTCATGTTACCTCTCTTCTTTTCCTTCACTTGACTATAGACTCTGTAATACTATTATTTTTTATCTACCTTTGTCATCCATGTATGACATCTTGCTCATAATGCTTCATTATCTCTCTTCTTATTTCCCTGCTAATATTCTATCTATCACTTTATTCTGAAAACTTCAACAAGATATTCTTTTGATTTAGCTCCCCTTTGCTCCATCCACTAGCTATTTGGGTTGCCTAACATTCTCTCTCTACTAGGGACGGATTCATACTAAGGTAATATTTTACCTTCCAGGATTCCAATGCCTATCTTTGTAAAAAAAAATTAATATTCTAGTATTCATATCTAGTTGTACTATTCTAGATTGCACTATCTGGGTATCTCACAAGGAGATCTATTATCACATTTGCAATATCCTTCAGAAATTTCAACTAGCGCAAATAATTCATCCACCATTTTGGTTACTCTAATCCCAGTCGGATCCTGATAACACGTCATTCTCTTAAACAATATATGTTAGCTCACATAGGGCATAACTAAGATGGGCGTGGCTAGTTGTACATACCTATGTTACAGTTGAAGGTAACTCAAAATGCTTATATTTCTATGCCTGAATTGTAATATTGATAATCTTCAGTAACTGGGTGCCTCGTACCCTCCTTCACATTGCTTCTTTTACTTGTTGAAACTTGTATTTTCCTTCTGAATCTCTCATTGCTTTTCACCATATAGGTAGATGGATATTCATGCTTAGGGCTCCTTAATAAGAAGCTGACACGTCTTAATACATACATGATTTGCTGATGACCTTACATTTACTCATCATAAGTATTATGCAAAATCGAGTTCCTCTGACTCAAATCTTCCACAACCATATGCAATCTCTTACCACCTGTCTTTTAGATGTAGGTAACATTTTATTACGGAAAAAAGTAGAGTCTGAATTCTTACAATTGAGCTTTACCACATGATCTAGAGTAAGAAGAAAGAGTGACACTCCTAAATGCCTTGTAGCCTCCTACTTATACGTGTGATGCATAACACACCCATAAAGAAGACATTACTATATACTTCCTATAGACTCCCTATGACAGAACTGCTCTGGTACCACTTCTATCACGACCCAACCCAATGGGCCGTGTCGGGCACACAATGCTTACTTAACCGAGTATCAATATAACGTATCTTTCATATCATTCTATCATAGGTAAATGAACCAGAAAGGATGTTATGAGATAACTAGAATAACTCATGAGAGAATAATCAATATAGAATGACCAACATGATATACCGACTTATATATGTGACGTAAGGGCCTATAAGGCCGAAATGATCACTCGTACACTGAATATATGCCGACAAGTCCATACAATCTTTTATATACATGACATATGTCTACAAGCCTCTAAGAGTACATAAACTTTATAAGGTCAGGCCAGAGCCCCAATATACTAATCAATACATGTCTAAAGTATATTGACCAAACAAGCAACTCTGGAGCAAATGAAGCGCACCAACACCTTCCGCTGAGCTGATAGCTTACTTAAAGGACTCTCAACCTGTCTGTACGGACCTGCGCGCATGAAACGCAGCGTCCCCAGGCAAAAGGGATGTCCGTACAAATAATGTAGCGTGTATGTAAGGAATAAAAATTAGTAAGTAATAGGCATAAGAGAAACATGGAGCAAAAAAACTCAACATGTATGTCTGAATAGCTATGTGAATCATTTAATATTTATAATATCATGCATATGCATATAAATGTCATACCATGCATATACTTATGCGTTCATAACATCATCAATCCTCTGAGGCATCCCATTATATCATCTCGAACACTATGAAGAAAATCATCAATGTATAGCAGTTGATCAGGTGGTGGTGCGTATATAATGCCATTCTTTCCTCATATCACACACACACACACACACAGATATATATATATATATATATATATATATATATATATATATATATATATATATATATATATATATATATATATATATATATAACCATCTCGTCATGTGTTAATGTGCATGTGTAAATGAATGAAATTCAAAGAAGTACGTTAATAAGATTTCTTAAAATGTCAAAATAGCAATATGCCATATATTAATATCATGAAATAAACATTATCAACTTACGTATTTTCTAAGACCCATTAACAAATGATAGAATAATAGGACACACGAAAAATCAAGAATGTGGGCACTTCTAGTACTTCTATAAATAGAGTCATTAATGAAAGTTGTGCATTTGCTTGTTTTGTTTGTATCGTATAGATCATGCCTAAAGAAAAGAAGGGATATACATAATATACCTGAGCTGATTCTCTTGGCAATCCCTCTAACACAAGTCTTTTGCGAAAACACATAACTGCGAATTGAAGTAAGGAAAAATCTATATAATATTCTTAAGAAAGATTGTACCGTGCTCTCTTTGAATTTCATCTCACGCTGCTATTACATAATCTAATATCGCATGAGTTTTTATTGAAGCTTCATCCTTACTTTGTAATTATAAGAATTTGTGGATTAGAGAGGCCTTCTTAATAGTATTCTTCAACAAGAATGAGATAATTGTGCACATTTCCTTACATTTTTGCTACCACCTCCATAAGTACAGAATTAGATGGCAATTTGCTGTCACAATTCTACAATCCCACATAGATATGTTGTCCCCTAATGATTATCCAAAATCTCACTTAAATAATATTCACAAACTTCTAATTAATTTGTTAACTTTCCAATCAAATTAATAATTAATTAATTTATATATATATGTATATATATATATATATATAAAATTAAAAATATCTTAAATTACTTAAAATACTAATCATTTTTAACACACTTTATATACCTTATTATCATAGTCATGTGATATCTTGTATGGCACTATTCCATAAATACATGACTTGGACCTTATTTTATCTGAAAATGTTAAACTTCGCCGAAACTCATTTTCTTCGATTTGCTTACCCTCTCACCTTTATGAATTTACTTATCACTTGTTTGAAATAGAATAATATTTATAACCTCAAAATAATCTCATTTCCGAGCTTCAAAACCAACTTGAAATGGTGAATAACAACTCAAAAATTGAAAAGGAATTCTTTTATACCTTCTGGCCCAGGCATTTCGCACCTACAGTCCAACTACCGCTTCTGCAGTCCGACAACTGCTTCTACGGTCCAGGATGCCACATCCGCAGTCCCCACTTAATCCTCAATTTTTCTGCATCCGCGATGCACAATCTGGCACAGGTGCGGTTCCTCAATCACTTCTGCGGTTCCTGCCTTCTTAGGCTCTTTCTGCTTCTTCGTCTGGTCTTCCGCATCTGCGGGGGTCGCACCTGCAGCCTCCAAACCGCAGATGCAGTTATGACATCAGCAAAATACTTCAGCTGCCCCAACTCAACTTCAAACTTTCTGCCAACCATCTGAATTCACCCCGAGGCCCCCGGGAGCTTACCCAAAAGCATAAACCAAACATATACCACCACCCAAACTCATACCAATCTTCAAAACACCTAAAATAACACAGGATGAACCAAATCACACTGAATTCAAGCCTGAGGTTCCAAAATCTTCCAAATTATACTTTTGATAAAAAGTCAACCAAACCATGTCCGAATGACATGAAATTTTGCACACATATCCCAAATGACACAACGAGCCTACTGAAACTTTCAAAATTCCATTCTAACCCCAATAAAAAAATCTCACCTATAAACCGGAAAATGCCAAAATACTTTCTGATAACACTCCTAAGTCTCAAATCACCTCGCGAAGCTATCTGAACCATCAAAATTCACATTCGATACCTCTAAAAAATAAGTCAACATCCAATTGAACATTCCAACTTAAGCTTCCTCAAAAGAGACTAAGCGTCTCAACCTTACCAAAACCTATCTAAAGCCGAGCCAACCAACTAGATCACAGATAGAACCGATAAACGAAGAAATAAAAAGCAGAAATGTGGGAACGGGAATGGTAACTTATGCAACGACCGGTCAGGCCGTTACAAATTTGTATCCTTATATCCAAGTTTAGAAATGCTACTTACACCTAACAAGTTGAATCCAATATCGAGCAAGCCAAACAATACTACAAAAATGTCATCCCATGCGTATCGACCTCCAACCGGCTCAAAACTAAAAAAAGCAACTCAAGAACATCAAATGATTCTAAAGAAAATAAACCTAATCGATAAAGGTGGTATCATTAATTAAAAAAGCAAAGTCAACAAAAAAGTCAAACCTGAGCCTACACCTCAAAATCAACAAAGCTCACAAAATTTGACAATCCATTCCATTAGGAGTCCAACCATACTAGTTTCACTCAAATCTTACTCTGAATCAATGTTCAAAACTCAAAAATTATAAAATTTTATACAATCATCCAAAATTCACTTTGAAATCATCAATCAAATGGAAAAAACAAAGATGAATTCATTAAATATAACAAAAATCGAGTATAGAACATTTATCCCAATCCATGTGATTAAAATCGCCTCTAAAATCTCCTAAATCCGAGCTTCCCAACTTAAAAATTACCAAATGAACAAACAGTCAATATTATTATGCTTATGCTCAGTTGTTCTACCTTGTTTCTTGTGCCTAACGATCCCGAAACTTGCTTTTGATGTTTCCAATGGATTTATCGTGAAATTTCAATCAACTTAAGCTTTTGAATCACTCGATATGACCTTACAATGAAGGAGATATATTGGTTTTAATATATAGAAGTATTGCTGATTTTTAAATACGAATTTAGTGGTAATTTCGTAATTAATCTGAAACATCTAGATAATTCTCAGTAAAATGATCATAAATTTCTCATACGATGTCGCAACTTGACGATTTGAGTTGCTATGATTCCTAAATTACAATTTAGATATAATGATTTAGTCGAAATACGAATCAAATGTTGTTTGATCAATATAGTAACCTTTATGCTCAAATCGACGTCAAAACCAAAAGAAATCACCATACAACCCGAACTTATCCATAGCACATAATATGAAGCTACTCAAAATTTTAAACTGCTGAGCGTAATCCAATTGCTCAAAACGACTGGTAACATTGTTATGATTAATGTATATGGAATAACACTAGTATGTAAAGCTAAACACGCTCTCAATGAATAGAGAAGCAACAAAAAGGGAGAGAAATATAATTTCAATAAGAAACCAAATAATAATATGATACCAAGTCAATAGTGGGATAAATCTTCAAGTAAAACCAATGTTTTTGGTTGAGGGGATTTTCAGCACCAGTACACCACCGTGCTTATAGCACGGAGTCCGATCTCTGTCCGATCGTCTCAGCCATCTCATCCTATCGTATCAGGCTTGACACAACACAACCATGTGTGTGGCACCTCCCGATTTCTTCCCTATCGGCTAAGCCATATCACCACAATAACGCGTGGGTTGAAATGGTCTTTGCTATCTCTCAACTTAACTTATCCCAATTAAGAGGAATAATATCAATAAAATATAATGGAAATTTATCCCTCAATTAATCCATACATCGGCACGTGTAGTTTCAAGTTTGGGTATTTATGACTCAGCCTTCTTCAATGACCTAACGATACTCCCAAAATCAATTCTCATTAAAATGATCATATACTTTTCACAGCCTTTCGTACTTTCTTTCATTTTAGTGTCAATTTGGGCCTCATATATAAATCATCATTCTTGGCATGTGATAACTAGGGATTTAGATACCTTTTATTCTCCATCTTGCTTACGTTTTGATTAATAGTTTGTACAAAATAGTCCCAAAAGGCTCATAAGTTGTGCTTGATTGCAGGTTGAGTCACCAAAGTGACAAGATGTCAAAGATCAGCTAAAAAAGAGTGAAACTTTCATATGTACCAAGACAAGACAAAGCTCGGGCAAAACAAGGCAAGTGCGGCTGCACTACATTCTGTGCAGTTCGCACTGTGAGATTTAGAGAGCATGAAATTCAGGCACAAAGGCAGTGCGGCCGTACTACTATTTTGTGCGATCCGCACTGAGATAAATGCGGCCATAGTCCATTCTCTATGGTCCGTAGAGCCAACATTCAGAGAAGTACTAAGTTGGAGCTTTCAAGCCAATGCGGTCAACGGTCCATTTTATACGGACCGTACTAGAAGCCTCCGCAGCCGTAGTCTATTTTGTGCGGTCCGTGATGTGCAAGTTCAGAGAGAGGTTTTGTCAAGTCCAAAGCCTTAGAGAGGACGCAGTCCATTTTATTCGGTCTGCACTAATCCTGCAGGGGTATTTTTGTCTAGAATTGTCAGCTTAGTTAAAATAACTTGTTTTCCATTTTTAGGTGAAGCAAATTGATTCAGTGGTTCAATAATTTTAGCTATTTTTGTTAATCTTATCTACATTTCAGCATGTAATATTGTTATTTATCTTAATGTTTAGTTAATATGAGCTGTTCTTCATCTGTTTCTTTGTTTTCTTTTTCAATTATGAGTATCTAGACCCTTAAGCTAGGGTTGCGACTCAACCCTTGTGTGGATAATTAACTGGTCTTGTCTTTAGGGCTAAATTGACTATGGGTTTTTGATATTTGGATTAATTTCATGTTTAATTGTTGAATTAGTGGTTGCAAACACTAGTTATGTTTAGTTGATTTTGGCCCTTCTTGAGAAATAGAGCCTAAGTCTATGAAATTAGTCCAACAAGGAATTGGGGCATATTCAAGAGATTGATAGCCCCAATTAAAGCAAAACTTTGAGAGAGTAATACTCGACTTGAACTCTAGTTGCGCTTGCAAATTTTCATACCCAATTGGTCTTAAGAAAGTCAATTCGGGAAAAATCACTCGAACCACCAAGAGGCGTATAGTGGGTAAAGTTGTGCAACAGTTATATCATAATCCTCAAATATGTCAAACGTGCCATACACTCAAGTACTCCATTAATTGACCACCTAGGAAGAAGTCACCCTTGTGCCTTTTAACCCATTTGAACAACTCGTAGCATCATAACTCTTAGCTTAATCTAATTTAAATTCGCATAGTAGCTGATAAGATTAGTAGTTAATCAAAAACCCGTAAATGTTTAGAAGTGCAATCAAGAACAATTACACAGCTCTAAATTGGGTAGATATTCCAAAATCCTAAACTAATCGCAACATATCGTGATTTTTCTGATTGAACTCACTGTTCATTCGAATTTTCAGCAAACTTTCACATTACGCTTTTGTGATGTGAAGTATATGGTTTGTTAGTAGATTGATTTGTTTTTCAGTTTTGCTATTATAAGATAGAACATATCGTAATAATTTCTTGGAAGGAACTGCAGCTTCGACAGTTTCTTTTCAGTTTCCAGCATTTTTGTAGCATCGTCAGAGAGTGGATATGGACGATCTTCTCTGAAGTAAAACGCAACCATGGATGCTACACCCTCTCCCCTGCATCTAGCTGTGGAAGAGGTTTCCTTACGTTCTAAAAGCTATCCAAAAGAATTCACTAAGCAATCGTATGCTTCAACTCTTCAAGCTAAACAGTCTGCTCCGTAAAAAATCGAGCTCTGTCCAGTTATCATCCAGCATGGTAATCCTGTAATTCAATTCACTAAGGAAGAGGTTAACAACATCATTAGGGAAGAAGGTTTGCATCAAGCAGCAGTTTTAAAATTCTCGTATGGCAGACCTGATCTATCGGAAGTGTGAAGAATATCTTCATCGCAATTTGATATTTAAGGTCATTGCAACATTGGGCAGTTGGAGTTTCGTCATCTGTTAATCAGGTTTGATCTCTTCAATGATTAGGTTCAGTTCCTTTCAAAGTCGACTGGATATCTGAAATCCAAAGGCGACGAATATTTCTTCAGAACATTCCCATGGTATTTAGAATTCAATCCTAAGGAGAAGATGTTGATGGCAGTCGTGTGGATCTCTCTTCCAGGTCTGCAACCAAATTTTTTTGCTTAGAGGTTGTTATTGTCTATTGCCTCAGCTGTGGGAAAACCTTTTGCTATAGACAAGGCAACTCAGGATAGAACGAGACCTAGCGCGTCAAGAATTAAGATTATAGTTGATCTTTTGGATAAACATCTTAAAAAGGTCAAGCTTCAGATTTTAGATAGAGTTTCTGGTAATTTTGTCGAGTTTCACCAAGACATAGGATTCGACAACCTACCTAAATATTGTGCTTATTGCAAGCATCAAGGTCATGATGAGAAGGCGTGTAGAATTAAAAAAGAAAAAAATGGAGCAGAGGTGGTCACACAGGAAAAATTGGTCAATGATCTGCCTTGTCCCAACATCGATGTTTTGGATAAATTACAAGGAGATGCAAGGGATTATCTAAATGCAAAAAGATCTGGACAAGGAGCAAAGGATATACAAGAAAAAGATGTACTGACAGATGCTGTTGATCCAATTGATTCAGTAGCACAAACTTGTATGGTAGAGGATGTTATGAAAATGAATGCTGACACTACACATCCTTCTGTGAATGGTAGGGGAGCTCATGTTCAATATGAAACGGCTAGAAGTGAAGTGGTTATTAAAACTGCTTCTACTTCAAATGATACAACTGTAGAAACTAGTTTATTCTAAAATTCTGATACTGCCCAGCCTTGTATAATGAAATATACTGTTTCATTGCAGATGCCCTTGAATGATTTAACTGAAAATTTATCTTCTGTGTCAGCACTTGACAATGCAAAAAGGAAGGATCATAGTTTGATCGACTAGCAGCACATGCTGCAAAACTCTTTTCTGGCTGATCAAGTAACTGGTAAAAAGTTGGAGGCTTTAGATGCTTTCAAACCAGTTACAGATTCTACATTTTTGTTAATTCAACCAGCTGATAGGTCTACAGTAACAAATTTATCTGCTGCTTCAAAAATACCTGGGCAACAAGATAGCAATGAATTGAGTAAAGCTTCAGTTTTGCTTAATTCTACCACTCCTACTAGTCAGCAGCTAGTAGCAGAAGACATACATGTACAAGCTACTGTTAATCCAACTCTAGCATTGTATGGCATTAATATGACTGGGCAAAATGAAGAGGTGGATGATCAATGTGATGTTATGGAATTGGAATTTGCAGCATCTGTTTCAAAGGGTAAGAAGAATGCCAAATGCATATTGCATAATCAAGCAGCTAGTGAAGTTTCTAGTTTGCCAAAGTTGGATTCTACACTTCCTTTAAGGCTTGTTGATCCAGCTTTATATGGGACTGATGATGCATCACATGTTGCAGTTCCAGTTGAGTCGATGAAGGATATATTGAAATTGGAAAAAGGATCTCCTAAGCCTTCTACAGATGTTCCTGTTGCTAATGCTGGGGCAATGAAGTCTAATGCAGATAGTATTTCTTCCAGTATACATGCTTGGCAGGTGGTTGTTCTTGAGGATGAGTCATTACATCTGAATTCAAAATCAGTGTCTATTACTTCTGAGCATACCAAAGCAGATGATATTCACAAAGATCAGAATCAATGCTGCAATGTGCAGCAGCTAGAAGGTGAGGAAAGGGAGTACCTTATTGATGCAGCTCAATCCTTATCCGTTTCAGAGGTTACTCCTGCAAAAACTCTCCTTAGGCCAAAGGGTGATTCTATCCACTGTTGTAAAATGGCATCTTCTGTTCCAATGATCTTGCCTTCTTCTTTTCTGTCTGAAAAGATGGTAACTAAGTTGCAACCTTCTGTGTCATCTAACCTACATTCCGACAACACAAAAATAAATGGAGACATGCTAATGAACCAGCAGCACATTTTGCAGAATTCTATCTATATAAACACAACACAGTTGAGTCAAGCAAATGTTACTAATGTGGAGGCTTCAGATAACTTCATATGTTCTTCAGATCCTACTACTGGACAACAGCATTGTAAAGATTCGAATAAAGAAGCAGTTTTTGGTTACATATGAGCATACCAGAAAAGAGGAATCTTACAAAGGACAGCATCTCAGCTACAACGTGCAGCACCGGGCAACAGATGAGGATAATGTTCCAGATTGTGTAGATCAAACTCTCAACACAAATTTGCAAATATCAGCAAGTCATTCAAATGATGAGGTTGCGCAGAACACATTCGACAAGATAACGCTAACCAGCCTGATATGCTTCAAAAAGGCAGTGAGACCTCTTTGATACAAACAACAGATGCATCTTCTAATGAAGCCTTTCAACAGCCTACTGATTCAAATCCTTCTGCTGTTACTCAACAGACAACTGAAGATGCTCAACAGTCTGTAAATAACTGCTCATCTTTGCCCAACAGAAAAGGAATTTCAAAATCCAAATTGAAAACTCACAGTGCAGATAATAGTCCAGCTTTACAAACATCTCCAAACTCATTTGCTGCACTTTCAAAAGTCAATAATGAAGATGCAATCTTCACTGAACAGAATAGGTAGATGGCCAATGTGCAGTTTTCTCCAATCATATATTCCTCCAATTCACATGTCGAGACAACTCTCAAAGATTATGGAAAAACATCAACTTCCTCTGGAAATATTAAACCAGTATTTGTTAACATGAGGGACATGGTCATTAAATCGAAACTGTGGAAAGACCAAAGAGAATTTGACGATGACGAGGGCTGGGGAGAAGGTCTTGTTGGTTATTCATCTTCAGAAGACGACCAAAAGTTTGACGACGATAGTGAAGGAGAGGACATTGATTCTCAATTCAAGCCAAAACTTCAAAGGAAATCAGTGACAATCAGGGGTGCTGCAAATATGAAAACTGCAGCAAACTAAAACAGCAAACTTGAACCATAATGCTCCAGTATTTATTCCAAGAAATACTTCTAAATCAGGTGAATCAACAGCTGTTGTTCGCATCGCAACTGCAATGCCAACATCTGCACAAAATCAGATTGTTCCAATAAAATCAATCACTACTTTGGAGGAGACGAAAATGTCGGGAGCAATGATGCAAAATCCCATGATCTACTGGATGTGAGGGCAGAAAGACATATATATGAAGAAGGGGAGGAAGAGGATATATTAAATCAATGCCGGGCAGTCGCGTCAAGAAAAGGTGTTTTGTCACCAATGCATAGTAAAACAAGTAAGAAGTCTCGTGAAAGGGATAGAAGTTGCGACGGCAGGATGCTTGAAGAAGAAAACATAAGAAGACATCCAATGAGAAATGCAAAACAAAAACAAGTCACTCAAACTATTGTTACAAAGGCCAATCGATCGAGGAACAAAGCATGAGTTTGGATGTAATATTGAGAAAAATTGAGGACGAAGAGCTTAATCTACCTACTAAAGTTGTTTCAAAATTGGAAAAAAGAGAGCATCATGATGGTTTCTTCAACTTTTTATATTTCCATCTCTTTAGTAATTTTCAATGTAATATCATCACAGAGCATGTTATAAACTTTGGGATGATCATACTTTTCTTAATTAGTTCTCGAGGCTTTTATTTACTTCAATAGGATTAATAAGGTAAGGTTTTCACCGGTTATTGTTATATGGGTAACAATAACGGTGCTATCCCCCCTTATTTTATTTTTTCCTATTTGTTGTAATTTTATTTTATTATATTAATGAAAACTAGCCCTAGGCGTTGCCTAGTGGTTTGCCAAAAAAAATTGGGTAGATACTTAAATCCAAATTCTAGATCTATGTGGATATCGATCTCGACCCTAAATCAATAAATTCTAGATCTATGGGAAAAATGCCACTTCATGGTTTTGGAGGGCATACTGTTGGGTCATAAAATTTCAAAACATGGCATCGAAGTTGACAAAGCCAAAATATAGGTGATTTGAAGACTTCCTCCCCCCATTTTTGCCAAAGGGGTGAGGGGTTTTCTTGGGCACGCAAAATTTCATCGGAGGTTTAGAAATGATTTTTTGAAGTTGGTAAACTCCTTGTGCAAGCTACTAGAAAACAATGTCAAGTTCGTGTTTGATGTAGGATGTATGCAAGCATTTGCGCTTCTCAAGCTTAAGTTGACCACTACCCATATCATTGCAGTACCAAATTAGAGCTTGCCTTTCGAGCTCATGTGTGACGCAAGTGACGCTGTGGTTGAGGAAGTTATTGATAAAAAATTTAACAATATGTTTCATTCAGTGTGCTATGAAAGAAGGACCTTGAATGAGGCTCAACGAAACTACACGGTTACTGAGAAAGAGTTATTGACCATAGTGTTTGCAATAGAAAAGTTTCGACCGTATCTTATGGGGGCCAAGGTCATAGTGCATAGCGATCATGCAACCCTTAGGTACTTAATGACAAAGAAAGACTCCAAGGCAAGGTTGATGCGATGGGTATTACTACTTCAAGAGTTTGATTAGAAATTATGCACTGGAAAGATAGTGAAAACCAAGTGGCGGACCACTTTTCCCTCTTGGAGGAGGAAGGAAGGCCATGTGATGGCCTTGAAATCAATAATACATTTCTCGATGAGCAACTACTTTCTTTGTCGATGAGTGATATGTCGTGGTTTGCGGATGTTGCTAAATAACTTGTGACTAGTATTGTTCCGTGTGAGCTCTCTTATAACCAAAGGAAGAAGCTCAAATGGGATAGTTTGGATTTCTATAGGATGAGCCGTATTTGTTCAAGATTTGCGCTGATGGCGTGATCTGAAGGTGTGTCCCAAAGGAAGAGCAATTGAGTATCTTGGAGGCTTGTCATTCTTCTTCCTATAGTGGCCATCACGGTGGGGCGAGGACTGCTTCTAAAGTTCTTAGTTGTGGATTCTGTTGGCTAACTTTGTACAATTATGCAAGTCATCTTGTAAAGAGGTTTGACGAGTTTCAAAGACCGGGTGGAATTTAGAAGAAAGATAAGATGCCTCTCAATAGCATCCTTGAGATTGATATTTTTGATGTATGGGGCATTGATTTTATGGGCCCGTTTGTTAGCTCGTGTGGGAACACATACATTCTTGTGGAAGTAGACTATGTTTCAAAGTTGGTTGAAGCCGTGGAATTTCCCAACAATAAGGTCCAGAGTGTTGTTGAATTTCTCAAGAACAGCATTTTTTATAAGGTTTGGTATGCCTTGAGCAATCATAAGTAATGGGGGCGTCTCATTTTTGTAATAGAGATTTTGACACTTTGCTTTCAAAGTATGGTGTCAATCACAAAGTTTCTACTCCCTATCATCCTCAAGAAAGTGGTTATGCTAAAGTCTCCAACAGGGAAATAAAAAGCATATTGACAAAGACGGTCAATGCAAACAGGATCGATCGGTCAGAAATGTTGGATGACACTCTATGGGCTAATAGGACTTCATACAAGACCCTAATTGGTATATCTCCATATCAGTTGGTGTTTGAGAAAGCTTGTCATCTACTGGTTGAGTTAGAGCACAATTCCACGGGGACATTGAGGAAATTGAACCTTGATTGGGATATAGCTGCTAATCATCGGGTGGAGCAACTCAATGAACTTGACGAATTTATGTTCCATGCCTAGTCGCTCAATGAACTTGACGAATTTATGTTCCATGACTAGTCTAGTTCATCCATGTATAAGGATAAAATGAAATACCTTCACGACAAGTATACTTGGGCAAGGAGTTCAAGTTGGGGGATTTGGTGTTTTAATGAATTCTCGGCTAAGGTTGTTCCCGAGAAAGCACAAGTCAAAGTGGAGCAGACTGTTTGAAGTAGTGTGTGTGACCCCGTTTGGTGCTCTTGATTTAAAGAACAAAAGTGGGGAAGTTTTTAGAGTGAATGGTCATAGGGTCAAGCATTGCTTGGGAAACATTTATGACAGCCACGTGGTGGCACTCCTTCATTTCAAATGATATGATGGTAACCTGCGTCGTGCCACAACGTTAAATTAGGGGTTTCTTGGGAGGCAACCCATGTATTTTTATTCTTGTTTTCTTTAATTTTCTTTGTAGTATAGGATTGATTTGTGCGCTGACTGGTTGTGAGATGTTACAGGACTGTGTTGATGCAGTGTAGGACCTAGTGTAAAAAAGTGCCAGGTCTCTGAAGTTTCTAATGCGGCCGCACTACAGTCTGTGCGGACCGCACTGGTGAAAGGAAAAAATGACCACCTCTCTGAAGTTGCCACTGCGGCCGCACTACATTTTGTGTGGTTCGCAGTAGACCATTGCAGCCGCAGTCCATTTTGTGCGGTCCGCACTGGTTAGTAAGACTGGGCCCTAGGTCCTTTTCTATAAATAGGGCCTGAAGCCCTCCTTTTACCCTTGAATCTCTGACTAGTAAAGTATTGTTCATCATCTCGTTTATTTGCTATTAACAACTTGAACTTGTTGCTTCTTACAACTGGTAACATCACTTTCCTTTTAATTATCTTGACTTTAATATTTTTCTTTTATTTGTGGTTTTTCTTGCTTCTCAGCTTGTTCTCCCCGTATTTCTTTAATATTAGTAGGATTAGATTAGTTCTTTTTGTGGGTAATGTGGGCTTAATTAGTCAAAAGCAATGGGCAAACACTTATGTGTTAGGTTGAACCCAAAATCAATTACATATTTAATCCTAATTTGGTGTTTCTTATGGGAACTCACTGCGGACTGCAGTCGATTCTGTGCGGTCTGCGGTGCCCTTGTGCGGTCCTCAATGCCTTTTGTGCGGACCACAGTAATGAAACTCCTTAGTTTTGAACCCTAGGGAATACAGTCGCACAACATTTTGTGCGGACTGCATTTCCCCTTGTACGACTGCACTACATTTGTGCGGTCCACGCTACCTAGATATAGAGTGTGGGTAGTCTGATCTACATCCATGTGCGGACCGCATGGCCACTTTGTGCGGTCCTCATTGACCTATGTAGGGCCGCACACCATTTTGTGGGGTCCGCACTCAGTGACTTTTGCAACTTGTCTACAATTTTTCTTTCCTGCTTCTGCACTTCTGTTCTTGACTGCTGCTGCTGATACTAACAAGTTCATTTGGATTGTGTTTGCAGACAATGGTAAAAAATGAGTAAAAGGATATAAATAGCCAGGCAGAGGAGAATACTCCCGGGGAGGAAAACAAAAGATGATAAAACTCACTCCTCATGTCCGGGAAAGTATTAAAAAGACAAGAAAGATGATAAAAGTAGCTGATAGAGCCCTTGATATGTCGAGGAGTGAGTACGAGCCCTCCCAAGAGATCTCCTCACACTCCGGGCCAGAGTTCGTCCCAGACTGTCCGGAGAGGAACAGTCTAAGAGACACACCACCAGCATCCCCCACTGCCCAAACGTCAGTGAATATTTCTTCTCGGTCGTCTGAGGGCTCAGGTGAAGGTAGTGGGGAATACGTAGCCTCTCCCATAGCTTCATTATCTAGAAAGGGTGCAGTAGGTGCTGAGTAGGAAGTAGGGGGAGACAAAGAAGTAGGAGAAGGAGGTGAACCACAAGTGGGGGAATTGCCTGAACTAGGAAGCCGGAGGTGTTGCAGGACCGGTTTGTTAGTGAGGTAGCGTACCACAAGTGCTGGGAATAGTGATAGGTGAGAAAGTTGATTCTAGGGAGGAGCTTCATAGATAGAGACTTGCTACCTAACAACCCCAACGTGAGGAGAATGTTTTGGGAGAGAGTCAGATGGGAACACTTCTTGGGGGACTGTGTGGACGCAAATGAGCACTTGGTCAAAGAATTCTACACCAATTGCCAACATCAAAAAAGGTACCCAGGTGACCAAGGTGCAAAACTTAAAGGTGTTATTTGATAGAAACACAATCAATGATTACCTTGGCTTCGACGAGGAGGATGAGACCTTATATATTGCTAAGATGGAACTAGTTGAGGAGGTTCGTCACTGGCTAGCACAATACCTGGCAATCCCAGCTACCACCCCTGACAGATTGAGTGCTACAGTCAAGATCTTGACACGAAGTTTGAACATTGAAGCTAAGGGGTTGGAGACATTTGTATGTAGCAAGTTGGACCCTACGATTCATGACAACTCCCTACCTCTTCACCGGGCGGTTTTGGTGGCGTCGTTCATGGAGGGGTAACCAATAAATGAGGGGAATGTGATATCGTGAATAATTTCAATTGTGGTGCTGAGTATGACATAAAATTCCCATTTCCCAGTTTCCTCACTATGTATTTCCAGGATATGGAGGTGGAAAAAAGGCCCTTCGACATCAGAGTCAAGGCGAAGGCCCCTTTTTCCTAGTACATCATGCAGGGGGATGACAAGCCCAAAAGCAAGAATTTCAAGAGTACATTTACTGCTCCAACTAGCCAGTCTGAAGAGCCATTTGTGGTAGTGACTCCAGCTAAGCTCGCCTCTACTTCCACTGCTGCCTCTCCTTGTCCATCCACCTTAGCAGACCCGAAGATTTCATCTTCCCAGGCCCATCCTATTACTACCCACCGATTGAGCCAGGTACTTATTAGTTTCAACAACTTGATGTAGACTGCCTCATCCAAGTTCTCTATCCTGACTACTACGTTTGAGTCTTAGTAGGCACCTCCAGCCCCACAGGTTCCCAGTCAATCGAGGATGCTCTCAAGGAGATATTGGACAACTAGAATAAAATCCTTGACACGCAGAAGGTACCAACTGAGGCAGTTTCTTCACATAGCAAGGCTCTCAAGGAGCTTGCTAAGGAGCATAAGAAGCTGAGGAAGAAATGGGCCTCAAGGGAGTCCGTGGAGGAGTTGAGAGATGATGTTGACAGACTAAAGGCAGATCACCTACCTTTATATTAACTACTCCAAGACCCAGTACCAGTAGATCATCCCCCGTCAGAGCAGTCACGGAGGCCTCCCAAGAGGAGAAGGATGATCCATAGAGCTGTTGATGTATTTATCCAGCTGGTAGACCTACAGGAGACCTCCTCCAGTTATCCACAGGGTGCACCACCTCCGAAGCCTGTCCACGTCCATTCCTAGGTTCCAGCAGCACATCACCAGGCCACTGTGAACCATACTGAGGTTCCCGAGCACAGTGAGGACCCTCCGACCACTCAGGAGCCTATGCAGACAGACAAGCCATATGGAGTCCGTATATCCTTTTTCTTTTCTATTTTGTTGCTTTATTTGGTTTGGCATTAGGGACAATTCAGCTTTCATTGAGGGGGTAGGCTATGCTTTTTATTCATTCGGATGACTGTATATATATTTGATACATTTTTATGTTTTCTTGATTTTTCATCTTTGGGTTGTATATAATTTTAATATTTCATACATTCTATTGCACTTTTATTTTACTTTGGGTCTGTATATAATGTATGTTACATTGTACATATTCATCACTTCTATTGTATATTCAAATCCCCTCTTGTATATATTCATTCTACTTTTCGCAATTTTTTTTTTGGCTTCTTATTTGTGATTTGTAGCTTATTGTTTTTAAAGTTTGCAATAAGCCTTTGGTTTTCTTAATTCCACAGTTCTTTCCAAAGTTGGAGTGTTGTGTGAACCGAGTGGCTCTTCCTAATGATGCATGAAGTGACAACCTTGTTAAGGGTTTGAGCCCGTTTTCTTTTTGTTTTTAGTAGTTAGTAGTTAAGGGTGCCTCAAGCAAAGCTTCACTTGAGCCTAGTACATTTTCCCTTTACCTTATGGCCAAAAACAAATTTGTTGTGTTTAGGATTGTGAAAGTGATGACTTTGAGACTCTTGTATTGACCGATAATCATCAAGTGATTTTTCGAGACTATTTGTGTGCTCAAATCTTATCTAAGGTAGTTGTGGGCCCTCCCACTCTTTGTCTTTAGCAATCTCATAGCTTATATGTTGAGTAATCACATTAAAGGTCCAAGTACCAAGCCATTGGTCTAGAACTTGCCCTGAATGTTTATTGAGGCGAAATCATAAGTGAATTTTGCTTGAGACATGATTATAGGCTCACCTTGTTCTAGATGATAGTTGAACTCATCCATGACCTACCAAGGATAAGATCCCCAGTCAACCCTTTAATGTCTTAGACCTTTTTCCTTCAAGAACCATGATACAAGCTTATACCCGTTCTAAAAGATACCCTCTCTTGGTACCCGATCTTTCCTTTAGCACATGGCAAAAGTATAATTTGGGGGGGGGGGGGGAGGAGAGATAATGATTGCAACAAAGTGGTAAAAAGGCACAAAAATGAAGAAAAGGAAAGGCAATGAAAAAGAAAGAAAAGCAAAAAGACAAAAAGAATGTTCAATGTGAAAACAGAATAAAAAGGGATTCAAGAAAAGTAAAGAATGAAAGGTGTGGAAAGTTGAAAAAGGATAAAAGGTTTGAAATACATAAGAAAGAGTGACAGTGTATCTCTCTAACCCCTTAGAAAGAAATAAAATGTCTCAAATAGTCAAGTGAATGTTTGCCAAACGAATCAAATCAAGTGTTTAAAGGAAGATGAAACCTACTTAGACCAAAGTATTTCTTACTTTTAACAAAAGTCCTTCACAATGTCTCCATAAAAGCCCTATATAATCTTGAGTTGAATGAAGCTTACATTAGTGGATACTCACATAGGGGGCAAGCATATGGTACCTAGAGCCGGACTTGTGACTTTTTCTTGAGAGAGATGAGTGAACTTCCATTGACCTTGTTCTAAGTACCAATATTCTAAAGGTGTGGTTTACTTAGGGAGACTTGAGGATGTGTGAGTTTGGGTTCCATAATGGCTGAAGTAATAGAAAAGAGCTACTTGATGTGTTGAGTCAATTCTTGATGCTCTTGTGTCGCACTTAATCTATGGAGTTTCAATGAGTAAAAGTTGTTACTGATTTATTTGTATTGAAGGCAATTGTTAGTCCCAACTTATGCTAGATGAGGTTACTTTAGGACAGCTGAAAATTTCTTGGATTTTTCCTTAAGAGGTGGGTCTTATTTTGTTTGCTTGAGGACAAGAAAATGTTTAAGTTTGGGGGAGTTGATAACTAGGGATTTCGATTCCTTTTATACTCCTTCTTGCTTATGTTTTGATTAGTAATTTGCATAAAATAGTCCCAAAAGGCTCATAATCATGCTTGATTGCAGGTTTAATCAACAAAGTAATAAGATGTCAAAGATCGGCTCAAAAAGAGTGAAACTTGCACAAGTACCAAGACAAGACAAAGCTCAGTCAAAACAAGGAAAGTGCGGCTGCACTATATTCTGTGCGGTTCGCACTGTGAGATTCAGAGAGCATGAAATTCAGGCATAAAGGTAGTGCGGACCCACTACTATTTTGTACAATCCACACTGAGATCTACTCGGCCATACTCCATTCTATGCGGTTCGCAGAGCCAAGATTCAGATAAGTATTAAGTTGGAGCTTTCAAGCCAATGCGATCCATGATCCATTTTATGTGGACCGTACTAGAAGCCTCCGCAGCCACAGTCTATTTTGTGCGGTTCGCGATCTGCAAGTTCAGAGAGCGGTTTTGTCAAGTTCAAAGCCTTAGAGCGGTCGCAGTCCATTCTGTGCGGTCCGCACTAATCCTGCAGGGGTATTTTTATCCAGAATTGTCAGCTTAATATAAATTGTTTCTTTTCCATTTTTAGGTGAAGAAGATAGATTCAGGTAAGAGCTGCACTCATGGGTTCGATATTTTCAACTATTTTGGGCAATTTTAACTAACTTCAACATTGAATCTTGTTATTTATCTTAGTGATTAATTAATATGAGTTGTTATTCATCTATTTCTTTGTTTTCTTCTTCAATTATGAGTAGCTGGACCCATAAACTAGGGTTGTGGCTCAACCTTAGTATGGGTAATTAATGGGTATTGTATTTATGGCTAAATTGACTATGGGTATTCTATATTTAGATTAATTTCATGTTTAGTTGTTGAATTAGTGGTTGCAAATACTAGTTGTGTTTTGTTGATTTTGCCTCTTCTTGAGAAAGAGAGCCTATGTCTTTGAACTTAGTCCAACAAGGAATTGAGGCGTATTCAAGAGATTGATAGTCCCAATTAAAGGATTAAACCTTGAGAGAGTAATACTCGACTTGAACCTTAGTTGCTTATGCAAAGTTGCATACCCAATTGGTCTTGAGAAAGTCAATTTGGGCAAAATCACTCGAACCATCGAGAGGTGTAGAGTGGGTAAAGTCATTCAACGGTTATATCATACTCCCCAAATATGTCAAACGTTCCTTAGAATCAAGTACCCGTAAATTGAACACCTAGGTGGATGCCACTACCCTAGTGCCTTTTAACCCATTTGAACAACCCGTAGCATTATAACTCTTAGCTTAATCTAGTTTAAATTTGCGTAGTAGTTGATAAGATTAGTATTTAATCAAAAACTCAAAAATATTTGGAAGTGCAATCAAGAACAATTACACAACTCTAAATCAGGTAGATACTCAACTCCAAATTCTAGCTCTCCGTGGATATCGATCCCGATCCTAAATCGGGTAAAAGATGCTTCGACCCTCTCTCCTACGTAACTAGTAGTGCAGAGTAGTCCGCGATCAGCATGACAACGACATTTTGCAATTAATACTTTCATTCTTTCACTACTTTCCAATGATCATCTTAAAACATTTAAGGATATTTGAAACATTGAGAAAAATCGTATCTTCAGCTTATAGGCACGTAAGAATTCAAAACACAATGGGGATATACATAAAAGAGGTGCATAGCACTATACAATCGAAATATGAATCAAACTATAAGGATTTGGACCAGCTAACCATAGAAGAAGACAATATAATAACAGAAAAGGAACTTGATCAACCTATAATCGAAGTTTACAAGAATTTTGAGGAATCCGATTCTACGGAAAGAGTTTAGCCACCATACCTCTCTTGAGATTTTCTTAGTTACTACAACGTTTCGAAGCTTCTAGAGACGTTAATCTATTAGAGAGATGAAAAAATTGAACCACAATTAGTAAAGATTCCCATGGTATAAGGCTCTTGGGAATTTCGTCAAACACCTACTATGCAAAATTGATTACAAGGCTCTACAATGGTACTCCCTTCCTCCCTCAACCAATTTCAACAAGAATCTGCTTTGCAATAGCTCAACAACCTCATATACCATATCCTATTAGCACATACATGGCCAATTATACTACTCCACAACTTATTTAAACCAATAACAATTTTCATGAAGGCATAGGACAATGACTTACCCGAAAACTGATGGTTAGTGAGTGGCTTCTATGAATTTTCAAAGTTGGGCAAGATTTAATGAGCAAAGCACTTGGGGCTTCTTCCTGTCTCTATCTAAAGTATCCCCATCTTTCTAAAACATCAACTACATTATAAAATAACCGCCAAGGTCTTTTTATAAAAATCGGGTCGGATTATAAAATCTCGAAATAAACCCTTCGAATTCAACTATGAGGTCGTAGAATGAACCACAAATCAAGTTTGTGGTCCATGATAGGGATCGCAAAATTGACCTTCAAAACTGGGCTTGCCTATTCAAGTTTGCGTTCGATCAGTGATTCGTAGATCAGTTACGCGGTGCAAAATGAAATGTGGCCGCATAATTAGCCAAAAAATATCCCTCAAGATCGAGCGTCTCTTCTTCCACTCTATGGGGGATCTATGGTCACATAATGGACCGCATAAATGCCATGTTCTGCCCTTACAAAAAAGTCACCAACTCCATAATGTTTTTGCACAACCCAAAAAGTTCGTACCGTAGCGAGCTTGCCATGAAAACTTTCTATACCCTTCTAACAAATTAGCTAACTTTAGCACCACAAAAACTTCGAATTTTGGGTAAAAGTTTACGGGGCCATACAACAAGTGCATAATCATATACTAGAATTTATATAATCCTATTGCAATAACTGTCGGGAACAAAAATAAGACTGAATACAGTAAATAAATAGGACGGGGATTCAGTGTGTAGTGAATTGTAACATGGAATGCATCTCACCACAAAGTTTCATCGCCAGCTGCGCGTATGTGGCTAGATGTCCACTAAGTGTACCTATCTCAGTACCTACACAATTAGTACAGAAGAATAGTATGAGTATGTACCCCAACGCATATCCAATAAGTATCTAGTCTAATCTTGAAGAATTAGTGACGAGAAGTTGACATTGATATTTACTTGTGATCCAATAACAATGTACATAAAAGTATATAGGTATGAAACTCAACAAATAATATTGAAATAGATAAATATAAATAAAATGAGTCTCAACGGAAAAATAATTACAAAATCATCAAATACCATAAATCGCCTCAAAGGAAACAAAGATAACCACTATTTAATACAATGCCAAATATCAAGTCAGGAAAACCCATATGCAGTTTAACTCCCTATCGAATATTACGCACGAGTCCGCCGAGGCAAACGTCCTATCTTTCATAGAATTGCTGATGTGAACGGCCCAATCCCATAAATGTATCTCATAATCCCGTTGAGAAAAACGGCCTGCTCCTATGAGAGTGTGTTACATGATACTGACGAGGTCGTACGACTGATCCACAGATGCATCTCATAATAGTGTCAACGAGAATGACCTGATCCATAATGATACTGCTGAGGTGTTCAACCCAATCCCATAAGAGTACTACTGAAGCATTCCGTCAAATCCCATAAGAGTGAAGCTTTTGATGGTTCATAGACCAACTTGGAAATATATGTGTGAGTTATGAAATCAAGAAACTTTCGGACAAATAAGTACAACACGTGAATAACCCCTAAGAGAAAGTATAATTTTCGCGACTAATCAAGTAGCGTGCCAAGTTTCTAGAGTAACAAATCTCAATACTTGTATAAGTCTAATCTCATGCTAAAACACAAACTAAAGCATTTAAACATGCAAGAAAAACTCAAGAAATATAATTAAAGCATGGTGTGAGACTAAGTTTATCCAGACATAATCAAAAAACTAGTATACGTACGGACGCTCATCACCTCATACGTGCGTAACTCCCACAACACGTAGCATGTAGCAAGTATAGCACCTACGGGGGTAAATTCCCTCTTACAAAATTTGACTGGAGACTTCTCCTAAATTTGATAATCGGCTGCAATACCTCTCTAACACCTCAAACAATGCCAAGCAATCTGAAGCTAGACAAAGAATGTGCAAATCAATCAAAATATACTCAAAGACTTGAAATTTAACATTTCGAAATAAATTATCAACTCCTCATAAAAGTCAACCCCGCATTATGAAAATTCTGGAGGATGAAAATTACACATAGTAATACGAACTCAAGCATACTATTTATTCCAAATTTTATGCCCAATTTTGTGGTCAAAACTCAAAAATATTTTTTTTAGATTTTCTTCCAAAATCCCACAATCCTACAATTTGCACTATTTTCATGTTCCAATCCATAAATATTCCATATATTTAGCTCATAATAAATAGGTATCACTTACTTTGTAATATATGATTAAAATGACCCTCCAAAATTGCCCCAAAATCGGCTCAAATGATAGAAATTAGATGAAATGAGCTAAGCCCCGATTTGCAAACTTATACACTACCTAGACGTCCCTCTTCAAGATCGTGAAAGTATCCTTATGATCGCAAAGTCCAACGTTGCCTCAGCCAAAATCCCCATCTATGCGAATGCAAGTGACCACTTGTGATCATGAACCTAAGCCGACGAAGCCTACACGAACGTGAGACAAGCTCCTTGAACGAAAAGGCCAATCTTCCAAGTCTCAGAAACTTTTCTTTTGCAATCGTTGCCATCCTTGATAACACATCACATTTGCGACCCTTACTATGCGAATGCGATAGACAACCAGACCACCTAACCTGACCGCAATGCCCTACCGCGATCATGAAGAACAATTCTCCCACAGCTTCATAAAACATCATCGTGGAGACCTTTTCTGCGATAACAATGCATACCACTGACACCAGAAACCAACAATTGTAAGTCAAAGGGAGATAGTCGAAAACCATACCGAAACACACCTGAGTCTCCCAGGACCCATCCAGTCATACCAAAAAGTCTAATACCTTATCCAAACTTATCTAAAGGATCGAAACACAACGAATAATATCAAAACCAAGAATTGATGATCAACATCCTTCTCTTGACTCTCAAACCTTCAAACATCCGTCCAAATCACACTTAGACATTTCGGATCATGACCAAACTTCACACACAAGTTCCAATCAACTAAATGGACCAATCCGAGGTCCCAGAACACCACTTGGAGTCTGCTAATACCAAAGTCTACTCTTAGTCAAAATTAGCAAATTCAAGAATCTTTAAAATGCAAACTTCTGACAATAAGGTACGAATCGCTCCCGGACCATACGATACTCAACCCGAACATGTGCTCAAGTCTCAAATTACCTTACGAACATATAGGAACCTTCAAATCCCAATTCCTTAGGTGTAAATTCAAAAATAAAACCATAGTCATCTCTTCCAACCTAAAGATTTCGAATTGAGAATTATTCTTCCAAATTAACTCCGAACTTCCCGAAAATCAAAACCAACTATATATGCATGTCATAGTGCTTAAAGTGAAAATCAAAGTCTGAAACCGTCGAACGACATGCTAAGCTCAAAACAACTGGCCAGGTTATTACATAACCATAAATAGTTCGGATTAATGGGTGTAATCATGAACTCAATAGGATTTATAAAACTAACCACAACCTTAGAATCTTCATCTCAATTGATTAAGACAAAATAATAAACACTTGTGTTCTTGTTAGTGTAGCTACTTAGTTGTTTGAATTCTGCAATATTAGCTTAGTCACAATCATCAATCTTTATTAGTTCTCAACACATAAATAAGTATACGAGTCTCTGTAAGTTTGACATGTGACTTTAAAATTAATTTACGATTCTTAGATTTTGTATGCCTACGTATGTTTTGCGAACCAACAAAATTATATGAGAAAGGAGGAGTAATTCCTTTTGGATTTGTGAAAATATAGAAGGACAAATACTGCTCCATCCACCGGTAAAGCCGCAAAAGAGGGTCTACACTAAATTTTAGAGAATATATATCTTTTCCACTCCCCTTGACTAGGTTAAGTTCACAATTTACTTTAACCGAAACAAAAATTCACAACTTACCAACTGAACAAAAGGGCTCAAGAAATTACTCTAATCTCGTTGTAGGTTTAGTCCTGGGAAAAATGTGATGACGTGAATGCAACACAAATATAAGTATGTTCACGTGGATAAAGACAAAACAATTACATCTGGATCCATACTTTTCTTAAGCTAACACATCTACAAATAATGATTTAGTGAAACATGGAAGCAAGTAAGTCATTCTAAGATAAAATAAGCTATTGCGAAATTGGTTTTATTCACTAAATAATAAGGTTAGAATTCTTCTAAATCTTTTTTAACTTTATAATTTATGTAGATCCACTAGGAAAAATTTCATAGACCGCTTCGAAAGACTAATATTTCTTGTGATTTATGATATTATACTAACTTATATAATTTTAAATTTTAACAATTCTCTAAATCTATTACTATTTATACAAAAGAAGTACAATCTACTAATATGCCCCTTTGAATGATACTGCTACGATTTCAAATTAAGAGCACGTTTGGACATAAAAAAAATTTGATTTTCTTTTTTCGATTTTTTTTTTTCAATCAGTATTTGACATAAAATTTCAATTTCACATGAAGATGAATTTTTAAAATTTTTGAAAATTTTAAAAACTCTAAGGTACTGTTTTTAAAATTTTTTTAACTCAGATCACTCACAAAACTTCAAAAATAACAAAAAATTATATTCATATTTAAACATAAACTAATTTTTAAATACTGTTTTCACTTGAAATTTTTTTCTAATTTTTTAAAAAGATTTTGCAATTCCTATATCCAAGCGCCCACTAAGTCACTTAGTACTCCTATGTTTCCCTTCCATGGTAAGTAATATGTTAAGTTGGGAAAATTTTATTTTATATCTCATAAAACTGACACTAATTTTACGAAAGATATTTTTTGTTTTACAATTTTATGAATCCAAATTTTATGAATTCAAAAGTGTTAAATTTAAAATTCATAAATTTATAAGAGATAAAATATTTTTACACAATTAATATAAATTATATGAGTCATACAATATAACTTTCTCGGTTGAATTGTGGTGCACACAACACGCCGTACCCACGACCCACTACTCCGCCTGACAAAATAACAAAATAAAATGAAAGACGAAGCAATAAGTGCCATCTGTTTCATTTTCACAGAGCTCCAAACAAGAGCTTAGATGATTTCACATTCCTTTATTTTATTGGCCAAACATCACATCAATCATCAAGACGCACGTCGAGTCCAGGTGCGGACCACCCACAGCAGTAATTGACAAAGAAAACCTCAATTTTTGCATTATTTCATATCATTAAGAAATGCAAAATAATTAACTGTCTATAATTCTCACAAAAATAAAATAAAAAATCTGCTATTACTCGCTCTACCAAATTGACTGAGCATCAAGTTTTAAAAAAATAAAATTTTTTAAAATTTATAATACTAAACAAATCAAAAAAGAATTCAAAATATGTTTATGATTATAAAAACTTTTTATTAAGTATAAAATTATAAATTTAAATTAAATTGTTATCAAGTTTAAAAAGAGATCATTTTTTTAAACAAACCAACAAAGAAATTGATTGGGATAAACTGCAATAGAGGTTGTACAAATTAAAATATTGATAACGTATAAATTAGGTCTAGTTTTAATTGAAAAAATGAGTCCTAATTGAAAAACTATGAAAAATTAGACACTTGTCCTTTAAAAGAAGCCTTAACGAGGCGAAGAAACAGGAAACAACACGCTTGCTCTTCCGTTCTTTCCAAATTTCTACCTGCCAAAAAGGGGTAAAAATTTCTCTTCTCCCCTTTTTTGCCTGTTTTTTTCTTGTTTTGATTTTTCACATTTTCTTTTGTCCTGTCCTACTAGAACTGGCAAAGAAAAATTATTTACTTTTTCTTGATTTGTTGTTATTTCATTTGTTTTTTATTTTCTTTTCTGGATATTTATTGAAATGAAATGGTTCCAAATAAAGTCAAATGGACACAGAGGATTCATATAGACGATCTTGACTAGCTTGAAACCGTAGTTGATTGATTGATTAATTGATTTCTTGAAACTGTTTGAACTTGAAATGAGCTGCGACTAGTATAATAGATCCAATTTTTTTGGCTATAGAGTATGTTTCATGCATAGCAGAAACTAGATGTATGAGTTTGCCTCTGAGGTTGATGCTTTCATGAAGTTTTAATGTAGGCTTGTGGTTGTGAAGTTTTGGATCCAAATGTATTACTGTCAAATATTTGTGTTGAATGAACTTGAAATGAGCTTTGAAGAAGGTTAATAGATTGATGTTATTCTTTCGTTTATGGAATATGATTAAAGTAGGTGATCCTGGATGAATGAGTTTGACGTTGGAGTTGCTTCTTCAATGAAGTTTTCATCTATGCTTGTGGGTGTTATATTTTGATTTTGAATGAAATTTTGTACTTGAAATGGGTTTGAAGGAGGTTAATTATGGTCATGCAGTGCAAGAGCTACAAATTCAAAACAATTTAAGATTGTCATACCTGGGATAACAGAGGCGGATCCAGGATTTGAGACTTATGGATTCCTACCGTAATTTTAAATTAATTTACAATAAATTGGGTTCACAATTAGATATTTACAAATATTTAGTGAAATTTCTTAATGTGAATACAGGGTCTACGCAAAAGTTACTGGGATCCCGGTAACCTATTCTATGCTCTAGGTTCGTCCTACTGGGATTTGAACATTTATCCTTTAACAAGATTCAAGTTTTATATATGTAAAAAAAATTATTTTACCCTATTTTATGTAGTACTATTACTTTTTGACGAAGGTGAAAATCCCCTTTCTTTTATGTGGCTTGGCCACTGTAGTCATATGAATGAGTTTGTCACTGAAGTTGATACTTGAATGCACTTTTGATCTTGACTTTTTAGTGTTAAACATTTTCTACCCAAATGTATAAAAGAGGTCCTTAGGTCTGGCTGTAATGAAATAAGATCTTAAAGGTTGCATCTTTCTTTATGTCCTTGGGTCACCACGTTCAAGTTGACGATGAATACTATGCGTTTGAGCTTGGCCTAATCATCAATGTTATAGCAATTTTCTTAGGATATATGAATGATTTGTATTGATTCGAGGCGGTATGCAATTTTTGTTTTTTACTGGTGAACATTCTGATATATCTTCTTGGACTTCACCAAAATATAGAAAACGAATCCCATGGTCAGCTTCTACCGGATCTACTGTTATTGCTAAGAGTCTTACGACTGAACTTTTTGATCAGATTGTACTCTCCTTTGCCTTCTCATACAATGGGTTCTTACCTGAACTTCAAGAAATTTGCTGACACATCACAACCAGAGAGCAGTGGTGGGAAGCCCATGAATAATGATAATTTTTCGTTGGCTCGACAATCTTCCATATACTCGTTTACCTTTGATGAGCTCCAAACTACATGTGGACTTGGGAAAGATTTTGGGTCAATGAATATGGACGACCTATTGAAGAACATTTGGACAGCTGAAGAGTCTCAAGCCATGTCATCTTCTGTTGCTGGTGGAAATGTAAGTGCGCCAGTGGGAGATTTGCAGAGACAGGGTTCTTTGACATTGCCTAGGACAATAAGTCAGAAAACTGTTGATGAAGTATGGAAAGACTTTCAGAAAGAGACTGTTAATGCTAATGATGGATGTGCCCCTGGAGCATCAAACTTTGGGCAGAGGCAATCCACCTTGGGAGAAATGACGTTAGAAGAATTTTTGGTTAGAGCAGGGGCAGTGCGAGAAGATATGCAACCAACTCGATACTCAAAGGATGTTACATTCCCTAGTGGTTTCGCTCAACCAAGCAGTAACAACAGTAGCTTGACCATAGCATTTCAACAAGCAACTCAAAACCCTCAACAGTTGAGTAATCAAATTGCAGGGACTAACATATTCAATGTGGTTACTACCACATCTTCACAGCAAAAGCCTCAGAAGGCACAGCCCCTTTTCCCCAAACAAACAACTGTCGCATTTGCTGCACCGATGCAACTAGGGAACACTGCTCAATTGGCTAGCCCAGGGGCAAGGGCTCCCATTGTCGCAATGTCTAATCCGTCTGTAAATACTAGTATTATTCAAGGCAGTATCATGCAAGGTGGTGTTATGGACATGGCAGGATCCCCTGGAAATCTTGATGCCCCATCTCTTTCACCTTCACCTTATGCATGCGGTGAAGGTGGAAGAGGAAGGAGATCATGCACCTCCTTCGAAAAAGTCGTTGAGAGAAGGCGTAAGAGGATGATAAAGAACAGGGAGTCTGCTGCAAGATCAAGGGATCGAAAGCAGGTAATTCATAGTTTGAACTTATCTGTTTTTAGTTCCTTCTTTTGTTTCTGATTCTTAATGCCCGTGACTTTTTCTGGTTGCCCTTCTTTAAACTGCCTCTCTGGTTAACAATGTTGTATAGTTACTCATTCAATTGAGAAACACAGAAATGAAATAGTTGGCAGCATTTCCTCACACCTCCTCATCAGCGTCTTCTCTCATTACAGTAGACCTTGCAATGCATGCTAAATATATCTCAATCAACAAATTTCCCTTTAGATACTTCATGTCGATCTTTAATCAAGGAAAAATAATAAGAGAAAGAAATTGGCAGGAGGATCCATTGATCTTACCCGATAAAACAGTGTCATTAAGTAATTTCTTGGGAGACTTTTGGAGAAGTGTACATGCTCTTAGCTTTAGCTTTAAGCTTAAATCTTGATCACAATTGGGGGGAGATCTGAGAGAGCGTGAGGAAGATTTTAACATGCTGGGATGCTCCAGTTTTGAATGAATATCAAATATAGATAGTAAGTTATGAAATTTCGATACCATTAATGGACTTCGTCATTTGTCTGCGATGTGCAGGCATATACTTTGGAGTTGGAAGCTGAAGTGGCAAAGCTTAAAGAAATTAAGCAAGAGTTGCAGAAGAAACAGGTATGAGAACCACGGGGTGAGAATTAGTGGATTACTTCAATTCCCTTGATAAATCTTATGATCGTAACCATGACTTTTGAATGTCTCTTGCAGGCTGAATTTATCGAGAAGCAGAAGAATCAGGTATGGACTACATCTTTACTATTGCAAATATCTTGTCTAAATAGCGATTACAATCATGGACTAGATGCAGGGATGTTCGCTTAAACAGTTTAAGCAATAGTGCAAAGTACTTAACTTGCTGATTGCAAAATGATTAAAGCTTCAAATGGTTGTTCCATCAATTATACAAGCAAATGGAGTAAACTGGTATACAACTTTTCTATAAATGTCATCAGCTTTGAGGACGTGACAACAAAGGAGACCAAATGCATGTGATTAGTAACACTAAGTTGTTTGACTGTCGGATCAAATGACCCGTCATTGTTAAATATTCTTTTTATTTTGTCCATTGCAGTTATTGGAAAAGATGAATATGCCATGGGAAAATAAATTAATATGCTTGAGAAGAACAGTGACAGGACCTTGGTAGTCAAATATGGAAAGTAGAGCAAATTCCAGAGTAGAATCTTGGACAATTGGTAGACAGGAGGATGAAGCAACATGCCGGCTTCTGCCTCGACTCAGTTGGGTCCTGAGAGTATGAGCATGTCACTCTACCTCCTCCCAACTTATGAATTGAAATATGTTTTGACTCAAATCTATTTTATTAAATGGTAGATAACTGAACGTATAGTATAGTACAGGTTCCATGTACTGTTCATATTATGTAAACAATACTCTTCCATAAGGTATCCTCTTGTGCTCTTTGTTTGCAACCATAGGAGTTATCAGTGCAAGTAGGATGAATCTGTGAACAACAAGCTACTCGTCGAGTTCTGATTTAGATCACATAAACCATATATCTGGAACTAACTTTCTTTAAAAGCAACTATTTACAAACCACTGGATGTTCTCTTACTCTTTCGGAAATTTTTAATATAGATTTGTCCATGTTTGTTGGTATCTTGGGGCACGAAGTCTTAAACTTGCAACATGTTTCCAATTGTGAACTTAGAAAAAGCTTATGGTACAATTTCTATAATCCAATACACAAAAGTATAGTACCAAACCGAAAACGGTGCCAAACGGATAATCCCAGTCAAACCGGGAATAAATATATAGTTTGGTTTGGTGTTGGAAAAAAATTCCAACCATAATTGGTTTGGTTTGGCTAAAAAAGGGTAAACCGGAAACAAATTAACCCGACATTACATTTATATAATTTTTAAGACTATTTTATACCTATTAATATTTATTGTAATATAATTTGTAAATATTTCTTAAATTTGTTTGCCGTTTTATCGTTAAATGTATTATTTTAAGTTTGGATTTAACATTCCTGAATGGTCCAATAAAATTTTTAGCCCATAAAGGTAGTAAGTCAAACAAAGTTCAAATCAGTACTAATGCTAATAAAGAAAATTTAGTTCAATACTCGGAATAACAATAGTATTGGATATCTATTTTTTAGTTTTGCATAGGTTTATAATGAAAATGCATCACCTGGTTTATTTTTTTCTGTAGTATTTGGTTGTGTAATTAATAGTACTTATTAGTTGTACATATTTTAGAATGACTGTACACCCTAAAATTGGATAAAAATTGAATTTGTATGCGTCTTAAGGACATGTGTAACTTATACAAATTAAGAAGAATAAACTAGTATGGATATTAACAATGAAAGAATAATGCAAACCACACGAATTGAACAACATGTGCCCTCGAGTTTAGTCACCCTTGAACCAAATATGTTTCAATTTACTTATGAACAGAATAACAAGATAATGAAAGCTAGAAAATGACAATATATTGCTTCGTATTGCGTGAGTATGATGATGTTTACAAATGACCAGACCTCCCTTTATATAGTAGGGGAGTTTTACTCTAGGTACAATTCTATATGAGGTAAGAAATCCCATGATTGATACGTCTCGAGATAAGTACCGTGATCCTTGTTCGATTGTGGATATTTTGGCTTTCCATTTTTCGGCTTGGTAAGTTTCCTTTGATCTCTATCTTGTTCGCTCCCGATCTTGGTCGATCTCAGGGCCACGAGCTCGACAATCTAACTTTGCATCATGGTTCAATATGATACGATGCTGAACTTTGGCTTATCGCGTTCCAGTCTCGATATGTCATACAGAAAGGGCAGGTTTGATTTTGACTGTATATAGATAATCCCCCCATTTCTCGGAGAAAAGATGACGAGAAACGGTTTGAACATTTCCAATCCCGTCATCTGCCATGATGTAAGCGGCGAGCCCGATTATGATGTCAGTGACAAACGGATACTGCAACATCCTGTCAGTTTGGTTACCGAGGCACTAAATGCCTGTCAGTTGCTGATCGGCTATCACCGGTTTTGAACCACCCGCGACAAGCTATAAGTACCTCCACCTTCTTCCACTCAAACTTTACGCTCAAAATATCCCTCATTGTTGCTTTTCTTTAAAAATCTCATTGCTCTGCAACTCTCGCTCCCAAATCTCTTGAATCTTAAGCAAATCACACATCACCCTAATTCATTTCTCTGATAGTTTACGATGGCAAAAACTTTTAAAACTGTACCACAAAAGGAGGCTGCCTCTTCTTCATGGCTCGCCAGCGATGGAGCTATGGCGGAACATCCCTTTGAGGATTTCGTTTTGGAAGGGTGCCCTACTGTCGCTGATTTTAGGATTGAAACAACCTCCCCTGTACCTGGTCGATGTTAACCGGTCTCTAGTTGCATATGTACGATAACCGATGATTTCCTTGTCAAAGTTAAAGAGGAGTTCCATTGGGTTGATAAACACGTCGTAGTACCTTCACCCGAGGAGTCGATCACTACCCACGTGGAGGGTTTCCTAAGTGTTTACACTTACCCTTTCATGTTGGGTCCCTTAGATCCTATCATCGTTGCCTTCTGCAAGAGGTATGATGTGACCCTCGGCCAGATCCATCCTTTCTCCCGGAGAATAGTAATTCTCCTCTGGTTCTTCATGAGTAAAATCGGGGGATGTCCGTTCAACCTCAACCACCTTATGTGCCTTTACAGTCCCTGACTCTATCGAGAACGACTGATTAAGCTTGCTCACCGGGCTATTAAGGCCCCATTCTCGGGACCGAGGTTGGATGGGCCGATTTGTTCGAATAAGGACTTCGGATCTGATCCCTGCTGAAGACATGCCATTTTCAGAGAAGTGGAATATGAATCATGAGTAGCACTTTGCCTTTTTAATTTTGCTGTTTTACCTCTTATATTCTTTCCTCGTCTATATTTTTGGTGTTGCAACTGTGACCCAGGTGCCGAAGGTAGTCCCTTATCTCAAGCAATGGGTCAAGGGCCTGGTGTCACAGAGACCATACCCCCAACGTGCTTGGATGGAATTATCAATGGGTTGATGGGAGGCCCGCAATCATGGTAAGATTCTTTCTTAGGATGATTATCATTTGGGGATTCCTATCGAGCTTACTCGTCTTAATTCCTTTATAGTCCTAGGGAAGGATGTAATATTGAGGCCCCCATCTGATGAAAAAGAAGTCCTTCCTCAACCATCTGCTCCGAGTAGGTCAAAGATAAGAAGAGAAAAGTGCTCCGAGTTCCCCCACTCGGAAAAGAAAAAGCCAAAGAAAAGGCAAGCTCGTAAACACAAAGGGAACACTATCGCTCTATCCTTAGACTTAGTTCGTTAGCTAAGGGACAAATCTAAAGAAGAAGAAGAAGAAGAAGAAGAAGAAGAAGAAGAAGAAGAAGAAGAAGAAGAAGAATCAAATCAGTAGCTTGTGTGTAGGCCAGTACGTCGATATAAAAGCCCTCCATATCGGAGGAAGTTAACGAGGGAGCTTCAGCCAAGGTTCTTGAGCCAAAAAGATTTGAGGCCACTCCGTCATAGGCTGAGATGGTCGATTAAAAGACCGGGGGTGAGGCTTTCTAAGTGGAGATGTTCTGAGGGACGAGCTCGGTGTGATTGATATTTATGGGTCCCCTCAGATATCGGATGCCACGATTTGTGAGGCTAATATGTTGGAAGGTCGCTCTTGTAATGGTCCTCAGGAGGTGGTCGATATGCACGACTGCTTGGATGGGGTTTTATTCGATGCTTTGGAAGATGTCATCGGGCTTGGTGACTTGCCGGTGCAAAAGAAAGCACCATTCCCAGGCGCTTTTAGGTCTTCGTCGAGCCCAAAGCTGGTGGACCGATTCCGGCTCCAAGTGTTAACCCCGACCGTAGGCGAAATATATTGTTTTTCGTACCAGAGGATGCCCGGGTCTTCTCTTCCCCTATGGGATTTCCAGCTATCTAAGGTTCTGGTGACCGAGGAAGACAAAGTTGTGGTGAATGCGGTGGGAGCCCGTTGCCTGTTCAACGAGACCTAACGTGCTCTGGATATTGACGATCATATATTACTGATTTAGGAGTTGAATCCTATATGAGAGAAAGTGATGGGCATTCAACATAGGCTCCCTAAAAGCTACACATAAATAGAAGATTGAGAATTCTTGAATCGATTAGAAGATATTAAGCCATTTACACTTACGTATCAACTGAATATCTAACTCCCCATTCTAAGCCTCTTTCAAGATGACATTAAGTATTGAGATCAAACACCGCCTAAGCAGCCAAAAGCTAGGTTTCAAATCAAATGATTACTTTCATTCCAAAGGTCCTAAGCATTAAACCCTTATCTTGTCTTGCCTAAACAAACAGATTTTATTTAGCAGAAAAAAGACAGCAGTTCTGTTAGACCCAGCCAGTATATCGGCCCAAGTGAAGTTTGTTTTGAAGATTGACAAAGGAACTCAAGCATGAACCAGATACGGGGTAGATTCAAGCATAAGGGATACACGTGAGGGAGATAAGCTTAACTTGTTATATGTTATATCTTCTGATTGAAAAGATTGCATAATTGATAAGGAGAAAGACTCCTTACTCAAAGAGAACACTATCCAAGATAACAAAGGAGTGAGTAGTTAAGGTTAACTAGAACTTTTCCACCAAGGAAGAGTATAGCATTGGAACTCTAGTTATTTCTTATTCTACTAACTTTATAAATTACATGATGTTCTCACTTTATAGGTATATAGAAAAGTTGAAGTTAAACGTGAGTTGGGAGTAAAATAGCAAGGTATCTTACAAGCAATTCTTATGTGATTCAAGTGGGGCGAACCTGAAGCTATATGAACTAGATAAAAGAACTAGTTCCAAGTGTCTGTCTTTTATTCTAGTTCAAGTTTAGTAGGTGTTTTCAAATCGTACCTTTCAGCTTTATCTAGAAGTAAATGTATTAGGCACTCTGAGTATTAAAGTTAGAGTTAACTTGAAGTTGTCACAACTGTTAGAGGTTGGTTGCCACAACGATATTAGAGGTAATCCTAAGGTTTACAAAGATTTTATATAAATGTTGTTTTGGCTAAGTGATTTAGTGAGGTGTTGGAAAAAATCCTACTGAGTTGTATGTCGTAGTATTTTTACCTTTTGAGCTGGGTGTTTCTCACGTAAAATTACTTGTGTTCTTCACTTTCCGCATTTATTATCTCCACAATAGTAGTTTTAGGAACACGTAACTATGTCCTTCTATAACCTGTGCACACAAAAATCGGACGTCTCAAAATCAACCCCGTTCTTGTGTGGCATTGAAGTATAAAACATCAATTAGTATTAGGGAGGGTTATCCTTGAAGAGGCTAACACCTAGGAAACGATAAACCTGAGTGCGCCACTTGAAGACTGGGAAGAGCAATCGACTGCTAGGACACCACTCTTAATGGCCAGAAGTATTCTTGATGGAAAAACAAGATGAGAGATCACATTATAGGAGAGGGCTACGAGATATGAAACATTATCGCCGATGTCCTACTGGCTACTTTGAAGAAAAATACCGAATGAGTAGATGTGCCAAAGATAAGAGCTGATTGCACTACTGAAGACTTGAGAAAATGGGAGAAAATGCTAATGCCAGAAATGGCTTGTTTATAGACTTGATCCAGATGAGTACATCAAAGACCAAAGTTGTACCAGAGCTAAGCAAATATGGGAAACACTGCGAGTGGCTCAAGAAGTAACACCTCAGGTGAAGAGATCTATAGGAACTCTGCAGTACTCTCAGCATGAGAGTCTTGCTTTGAAGGAAGGAGAAACCATTGAAGAGATGTACACTAGGTTCACTACACTAACAAATAAGCTGAAATCTTTTAGAAAAATTATTTCTGAGAAAAAAGGTTTGAAAAGATAAGGACTAGAGTTTTACCTATCATATGGGAAAGAAAAATCATTGTCATCTAAGAATCAAAGAATATTGCCACTCTTCTACTAGATGAATTGATTAGGAATCTTATTGCCTATGAACTTAGGAGACATGCCATGAAGATAGATGTACCTAATAAGGAAAAGAGTTTAACACTCAGATCACTGAAGGTTCTGATCTAGAAGATTATGAAATGTCTATGATCACCAAAAATTTCACGAAGTACATAAGGAGAGGAAAGGATTGTTCAAGAAGTGGTAGCTACAACAAATCAAAAGCACCTGAGAAACAAAACAATGATGGCTGTTACAAGTGTGAAAAGACTGATCACCATATCAATAATTATCCTCTATGGGAAATGGAGTGGAAGAAGGAAAGAGCTGAATGAAGGATCAAGAAGCAAGAATAGGTTCAACCCATGAAAAGCAACAGTAAAGCATCAATTGAGGCTATGGTTGCTTCTTGGGGAGATAGCTCAAATGAAAGCTCAGATGCTATCGATAATGACGAACGAGCACTTATGGCTATTGGAGAATCTGATAAAGAAGCTGAGGTAAGTTTTTCTCATCTCACAGACAAGATTAAATTTTTGTGTAAGGAAAGGTTATTTAAGTTGCTTCTAGATGTCATATCCCAACCTCGTAAGGCGCGACTGGCGCTCAATCGAATGAACCCAAGCGAGCAAGCCTGATTGATACTTTCTGCCCAACTCAATATGATTAAGGAATATAGCTTTCGATTAATTAACCAATAGCAAAAATCGAGCATTCAACATTGATAATTCATTTTTATATCACACAACTTAAATAATGGCTAAGTTTCCAAGATTTTATACAGTCATTGCTTAGACGAACTAGAAAATAGATTTATAGCGTAGATCATTAACCCGATAAACACTCGTACATAACCTACACAACATCTACGGAGCCTCAACGAATACAAAAGATGAATTATGACCATGCTGGCAACTAGGCCCCGACTATACCTCAAAAATAGACGTCTACAACAAAAGAAATACATCATAATCCCCTTGAAGGAAAAAGGGGGGTTACCAAGTCTTCGAGATGAGGACACTCCGCTACACATGATCAACACTGCCAGCTATTGAGCCACCTACATTCTTTTAAAAATGTAGCTCCCTCGGCAAAATGTGGCTAGTACCATGAAATAGTACTAGTATGTATAACTTAACACCGTCTAATTATAAAGAACTTTTATATAAGAATAAGAAATCACAATTATAACCTAGAACTTCAAACAATCACCACATTATCAGACAAGGAATCATACAACTTTCACATTATTTTCTGTTGATTTTAGTTTGGGACATTTCATATTATTCATCATTGCTCACAATACCACCACTATCTCGAGCGGAGTACGATCTCGACCCGACCGGCTAGGTTGCCTCTTTTGAGACATACACTTCAATCACAAATCTCATTTTCCCTTTTTCCGGTATTAAATTTCAGCATAATACCACTATGGGTACGGCATGGCGTCCTATCAGGCTCGATCGGCTAGGTCTCCTTACCACGTTGTTGTTTCTTTCTCATTATAGATCTTGTTTCACATATTTCATCTTATAGGAACTTGGGGCAACAACTTATCACATCATTCTTGGCAGTAGGCCACATTTTGCATTGTTTCCAATTTCAATATTAGCTTTGCCATTTAGGGTAGTAGTTGCACACAAGGGCTATTTAAATCATAAGCCAAATAAGGTTTGTACAACAACACAACTTCAATCTAAATTAAAGTCTAATCATTTTAATACATTATTCAATCTCTTGCCCCTTTCAAGTTATCAAGATAGCACATTTATCACGTTGCAACACATCTTTCGTGCATATAAAATTACAACATCAATTCATGTAAAATAATAATCAACATAAGAAGCCATACTTTATCCTTACCGCGTTTACACAAGCACAAATGAAGGTCAATTTCTAAAAGAGGGAGTTTTAACCATACATACCTCAATAAAGCTTTCCATAGTCCTTAAAAAATTCTGGAACTCTTAGCACTTTGATCTATTATACAAGAATTATAAATTGAACCAACAATTAGGTACAAGATTAGGATGCTAGCTCGTTTGAGCATAATATAAAGAACTAGGGGTGCATTGGGATCTTAGGTCCCTTTTGTGAGAGATTTCTATAATTTTATACCCTAGTTTCTTTCTTTAGTTCACAACCTACCAATACTCTATGATCTTACTTGCATGCAGGAAATCTATCCTTATACCCATAAATTACCTCACGAATGATCCTTTATAGCTATGTTTAAAATTTAAGAGTTGAGGTGATGAAGTCTTACCTCTTGGGATGAAGGTTTAGGTGTCTCACTTGATTATCTTCAATGTTTAGCAAGGATTTTTGGAGTAATTTTTGATGAAAAGTACTCCACTCTCTTAGACCCTGTTTCTCACTCTAAATATACCAGGAAAATAAGTTCAAAATGAGATATTGCACAAGATATAATGACAGGGGGTTGGGGTTAAACTTTCAAAATCTGGAGCCCTGACTCAGATACAAAGCTGACATGCGGTCCGCAGAATAGACCGCCAAATGCTCCCAAAAACCTGAAGACAGTGTTTAGATAAGTGATGAAAATGTGGTCTGTATACCCATTCTACGATCGCATAGTGCACCGCAGAACTGCCCCTTACAAAATCTCAAGGGGAATATGCGACGACTATGTGGTCCGTATACCGATTATACGATTGCATAATTGATCGCATAGTTGACCTCAAATTTGACCAACACACTGTTTCATTCTGCGGTGACTGTGCGGTCCGCATAGCTGTTATGGGATCGTATTTTCGACCGCATAATCGCACTTTTCTAGAAAATATTATTCCTTGATCTTTTTAATGCATAGATCAGTCCAAAGGATCCGAACACATATTCCTAATATGGCAATAGAAGCTTTCGAGTTTTGAGTATAAGTTTTCACGGGGCCTTACACTAGAGCTAATTGATGATTTTGAGGATGTAAACAATGAAAAGAAACATCTATCGAAAGAGTGTGTAGTTCTAAAAGATAAGTGCAAAAATTTAGAACATAGGTCTATTGAAACTGAAAGTGAAATTATTGTGTTGAAGAACCAGGTTCATGAACCTGACACAACGTTCCTAGGACTTAGATCTGAAAATGTAAAATTTAAATTAGGAACAGGTAACAGATAACTTATCACACACAACTCACTTTAGAAAAAATATAGGAAATATAAAAGATGAGTTGTATAAAATGGATTAGCAGATAAGAATCCTAAAGGAGGATCTAAGCAAGGTCAAGCATGAGCTAGATAGAACTGTAAATGGAATAGGTTCTCCAATGCATTTCCATGTATACATGAAAATCATAGTAGCAATAAGAGAGGCTTGGCTTCGGGACCCTTGCACCTAAGTGAGATCCCAAAATTAAGTACCTCACACTTCCTGAAAACAAAAGTTGCACACATTGTGGTAAAATTGGTCAATATAAAAGTGAATGCACTGCAAAATAAAAGTCTAGTAAAGAGAACGAAGAATTTTTTCAAGGGAAAAATAGGCTGCCTAGTTGGGCTAAAAAAAATCTTATTCATTCTGTTGCCTCTAGAAAGAAATCAACTAGTTTGGATTCATAAGGGTAACCCCTAATTTCCTTTTCAGGTCCAAAGTTAAGGAGCGCATCCAAATATGGTACATGTTTAGCAATTGCTCAAAGCATATAATAAGAAGCAAGAACCAGTTCCTTTCACTTGAGGACCTTAAAGGAGGTAATGTCTCCTTTGAAAATGGCAAGAAAGGCAAGATTATTGGGGTTGGCAAGGTAGGTAAGACTAACTCTCACTCTATTTAGAATGTCAACTTGATTAATGGATTGAAGTTTAGTCTAATAAGTGGATTACAATTGTGTGATAAAGGTAACATAGTTGCATTAACCTCTACAAAATTGCTTTGTGATTAATCTTATCACTGACAAGATAGTTTTGCAGGGAAAAAGAGTGAACAACATATATTGTGGATATGTCCACACTCCCTAATAATGAACTCACTTGCTTAAGTGTGTTGGATAATGATCCCCACCTTTCGCACAAAAGACTTTGACATCCTAGTCTAAGTCAACTCAACAAACTAGTCTCTAAAGACTTGGTGATAGTACTTCCTAACATTAAGTTCAAGGAAGATAAAGATTGTGAGTCTTGTGCGAGAGGTAAGCAGGTAAGATTCTCTTTCAAAATCAAGAAAACGGTATGTACCACCAAAACTATAGAACTGGTCCATATGGATCTTTGTGGACCAATGAAAACATTGAGCAAAGTTGGTAAGAGTTATGTTATGGAGATTGTTGATGATTACTCTAGGCTTAATTGGACACTATTTCTAACATCCAAAGATGAAGCATTTGACATGTTTACTTCTTTTGTTAGAAAAACTCATAAACAACTAGGTAACTAACTTGCATCAATTAGGTATGATCATTATAATGAATCTGAAAATACTAAATTTGCTTAATTTTGTGATGAGCATGGCATAGATCATAATTTCTCTGCTCCTAGGACTCCACAAAAAAATGGAGTAGTTGAAAGAAAGAATAGGACATTGGAAAAACGGCTAGGACTATGCTTTTGTCTAGTAAACTGCCACATAGTTTATGGGTAGAAGTGGTGAACATTTCATGTTACATCATAAATAGGTGAATGAATATACCTCTTGTTGAGTAGGCTCTCTATGAGTTACTTAAAGGGAAAAAGCCAAATATATACCATCTTAGGGCATTTGGATGCTAGTGCTTTGTGCATAATAATGGTAAAGACTTCCTCCGTAAGTTGGATCCAAGAAGTTATGAGGGAGTATTCTTAGGATATTCTTCACATAGTAAAGCTTATAAGATCTGTAACAAAAGAACTACGTATGTAGAAGAAAGTGTACATTGTGATTTTCAATAAAATAAACATTCTTTCTTAGAATCAGGAACATGAAGATAAAGCAATTGGGCCGGTAAGAAATTCAAGTAATCCACAGCCCAGACTAAAGCTTCACTAGAGGATGAAACATGTGATGGAACAGGTTCTTCTATCTAGGGCAACTTTGACAGGAGGAACGAACAAAGAACAATTGATCCTTAAACGTTGAGAGAAGTCAAGTTTGCCATTAGGTACCAAGAACCAGGGATGATCAGTAATTGGCACTAAATGGGTCTTCAGAAAAAACTTGATGAAGATGGAACAGTTTTAAGGAACAAGGAAAGATTAGTGGTTCAAGGATATAATCAAGAGCAGGGCATAAACTATGATGAGATTTTTGCTACAGTTGCAAGATTTGAAGCAATTAGAATCTTTATAGTCGTCGGTGCTTACATGGAATTTATTTTCCATCTGATGGATTTTAAGAGTTCCTTCCTCAATGGGTATCTAAAGGAAGAAGTGTTTGTCAAGCAACCTCCAGGCATTGAAATCAAGGAATTCCTAATCATGTGTACAAGCTTGAGAAGGCACTTTCTGGGCTCAAGAGGGCTCCAAGAGCATGGTATGAAAGACTATAAAACTTCTTGCTTGAGCATGATTACAAGAGAGATAAAATTGACAATACTTTATTCTTGAAAGAAAAAGGGAAAGATCTCTTGATATTTCAAATATACATTGATGACATAAAATTTGGAGCAAGTTCTAATAAGTTAAGAAAAGAATTTTGTAAGATAACGGGGAGTGAATTTGAAATGCGTATGCTGAGTGAGATTAATTTTTCTTTAGGAATGAAATAAAATTTAAGTGGAACTATGATCCATCATCAAAAGTATGTGAGACAGTTACTTAAAATGTTCAAAATGGAAGATTCCAAAGAAATCGATACTCCAATAACAACAACCACAAAATTAGATATAGACTAACCTTGTTCATCTATTGATCAGAAGTTGTACATAGGAATGATTGGTTCTTTGTTATATCGCACTGGCAATAGACATGAAATTGTTTTTGTGTAGGCCTTTGTGCTCTATTTCAGGCAACAAAGGAGACTCACTTGACTAATGTCAAGAGAATCTTGAGATATTTGAAAGGCACCACTGACCTATATCTATGGTATACTAAAGGTAGTAATTTTAACTTAGTGGGATATGCATATGCTATGTAGGTTTTCTTATGGATAAAAAGAGCACCTCAGGTATGTCACATTTTCTTGGCTCATGTATTGTGTCTTAGGATACCAAAAAGCAAAAACATATAACCTTATCTATTACTGAACCTGAGTATGTTGCTACTGCCCCAAACTGTGCTCAATTGTCGTGGATCAAACATAAATTAATGGATTTTGGAATTGATGTAGGTTGTATCCTTATATTATATGCTAACACTAGTGCAATAAGTATACCCAAGAACTCGATTTATCATATGAGAACTAGGCACATAAATAATAGACATCACTTTTACAACTATGAGAAAGTTTTGATCACCGTGGAATTTTGTGTTACTGACAAGAAAATAGCTAACATATTCACAATAGCTCTAAGTAGAGATCACTTTGAAAGGAACATGTTAGAATTAGGGATGACTTAGATCACCTAAAAAAACCAGTTCTAACTCAAAAATTGGTTAGACTATTGTAAATTTCTGGACATAATTAGATTAGATTTTGCTCAGTCTCATACCTTCATATATATTATCTTGTGCCATGTGCTATAATGACTCATTAATCTCGAATGATATTATCTCTATTTTCTTGGAAAATTCAGACTTGCACAAGATATTTTTCAGTGGAGAACCTGGTTCATAAAGATTACTTGGTACGTATTTTCCACTCGTCATACTTTGAATTAATTATATTTTGATCATGATTAAGAGAAGAGTAACATATAATCCCAAACCCTTTTGAACTTATTTGTTTCAAAAATGAACCGGTTTTGTTCAAAAGGAGTCCAAAACTACATTAAGTGCCTAGATTTTTGGGAAACTCTCCAATGTCTTTTCAAATAGGAATTCAGTTTGATTAGTTGTTTGAAAGGCTAAAGTTACCCAATTAAACACCCCCTTGTTAAATTGATTAGGCCTAATGTTTCTACAATGCAAATTTTAAATCCCTCAAAATACTTTCCATCTCCTATCATCTTTCAAACACACTTAAACTCTTCTTTTCTTACACCTAAGCACAGAAATAGCTAATATCTCTGAGAATTCTTTATCACCACCCATGGAAAACTCACCCATACTATCTAATACATATTCACATTACTCCCATCTAGAAGGAAAGGTAAAATGATGGCTCACAAGGTTGTCGCTATAGAAAATCAAGAAAATAAATGAAAAAAGTGAATGCGTGTAGGGAAGAAGAACCCTAGAAATCTGATGAGTCATTCAAGTTTGAAAATGAGGGAGAAGAAATTGTTTCTTATAGATAGAGCAGGTAACACCTGGACCTAAAGTTACTCCTAAAATTATTTTTGAGGTTGCTACAAATTTGGAGACTATGTTTGTTCTAGTAGGAACTGTGGATGGTGTTGAAAATACTGAGTCTGGAAAGATTGGTAAAAATATAAAGAGAAAAGAAGGAGAGAGAGGAATAGGAAAAAAGAGTGGCTAAATCTTCACTCAATCCTGTTGGTTTAACTAAAGAATCTGGTGCTATGGTAGTATGGAGTGAGAAAATGGCTGGAGAAGAAGAAAGTATGAGAGAAATAGGGTGAAGTGGGTCTAGAGAAGCTGTTGAATGGTTGGTTCAATTATGGAAAGGTGCGCAAGAACATGTTCCACATGAGCAGGAAACCTCACAAACTTACTAAGAAATGTATCTGACAGTTATAATCCTAAAAGGAAAAGACGTTTTAAAGCCAAGGTCCCTAGTACTGCAAGGGAAAAGAAGAAAATAAAGGTTGCTTCCTCTACCCCAATAAAGACTCCTTTTAAGAGGAAGAGCTACAAGGAGCCAGAAAAAGCGAAGTGAGGCTGAACTAGAAAAGGCCATAGAAGAAATTAAGAAGAAGTTGATGCAAAGCGAAAGAAAAAGATGGTCGAGACTGTTGACGCAATTGCAATTGATGAGATGTACCTGGTCCTTCGGGATGAAGATGAGACAAAATAAGTGGAGGTTGTGACTCTAAAGGCTAGGATAGTCAAGATGTTCACAAAGAAGTCTATTTCAAAAAGAAAGTCTACTGACCTTCTAATTTGGCTAAAAGAACTAGGTATGCATTGAAATCAAGAAAAGTGAAAACTCTGGAGGAAGAATAATGGAGTGGAGAAGAAAAAGAAGAATCTGATGTTGAGAAGGACAAGATGAATAAGTTTGGGAAGAGAAACATATTGAAGGATAGACTCTTTAAGGACTTGGAGGAGGAATGGATGTTAATGCTGTCGGAGAAGTTACAGTTGCAAGGTTAGAAGGACATGGTCCTTCAGATGGATGGAAGATTTGTTAGAACATAGGTTGTGGAGTTCATGGAAAATTTTGAGATCAAACATGTTAGGGTCAGCAATGTGGTCAAGGGGTGACAAATAAACTTTGATGATAAGGAATTGGGAGAGATCTTAGGTTTACTTGTTGAAGGGTATAATGATTATAGAAGTTCAAATTGCCAAGTCTAGAGAATCTCTCTACTGCCCTTGCCATTACTAGAATGCTTGGTGACAATAAAGAAGAGCTTAACCCAAGGCTATTTACAAAAAGGAGATGAAGCCACCCCGCAAAGTGCTATTCAAATTTGTTAACAAATGTGTGCGGCCAAGGAAGGAAAGGAGGCATATTGCATATTTATGGACCTGGTCCTTATGAAATATTTGGACAATAGGAGGCAAATCAGTGGGCCTGGATTTATCATCCAGCTTCTTGACAAGGTTCTAAATAGCCAAGACTCACACCATACACTATGATTTTATTCTCACGGCTGTACTTGCACATTTCAAGGTACACATCAAGAAACGGTGAGTTGGTACAAACAAGGATCATTTTGAGGCAAACACACTAACTGCTTGTGACTATGAGTTCAAACCATTCCCAAAGAACCTGGGTCATCCAAAAAGGTACCAGTGAATAGTAAAGTGGGGGCTTTGGTGCAAGAAAGTTGGGCTAATGATGCTAAGATTGATAGGTTAAAGAAGAGGTTGTCTGAAGTCGAGATTGAGAGAGATACTCTCAGAGCTGAGCTGGAAAATGTGAAGGAGAAGAATAATGACATTCTTTGGGATATGCTGAAACTGTTTCAAGCCAAAAATAAAAAACCTGGTCCTTCCAAGCCTTAAGCCTCCTAGCCTAGTTTCGATTAACCAGTGACCCAGTTCAGAAATTTTTTTGTTTCTTTTGTTGATGATCCATTGTTTTATTTCTTTGCATGCTTTGTGGTAGGATCTTATCAATCAATAAAATCTACTGCCTTTTGCTCTAACTATTTGTTGATTTTCCTTAGATGGATAATATCGTTATATTGATAGATGATTCTTAAATCCATGATTGCATTTGAAGTAGCCCTAGTGGCCATGAGTGATTTCAATTAAAATGTTGTTATCTCATATAATTTTGTAGCTTTTCAATGATGCCAAAAGGGGTAATTAGGTTGTGCTTTTACTTTGGTCTGTCATGTTTATAACCTAATGAACCTGTTCCTTGTTGATTAGTAACTTTAAAAAGATAAAATATTCTAACTTTGTGTTGATGTCGAGCTGAGTTGAAAGAGAGCCTATGCTTATAAAAAGCATAGAGTTTGTCATCATTAAAAAGAGGTAATTATTGGCCCAAGTAAAATTTGTTTTGCAGATTGACAAAGGAACTCAAGGATGAACCAGGTCCATCTACAGTACACACAGACACAAGCAGATTCAAGCATAAGGATGAACATGAGAGAGATAAGATAAACTTATTATATCTAATATCTCCGAATAAAAAAGTTTCATAATTGATAAGGAGGAGGACTCTTTACTCAAAGAGAACATTACCCAAGATAAGGAAGGAGTTAGAAGTTGATGTTAACCAAAACTCTTCCACCAAGGAAGAGTATATCATTGGAATTCTAGTTATTTTCTATTCTACATTATAGGAGCTTCTCACTTTATAGGTATGCACAAAAGCAGAAGTTAAATATGACTTAGCAAAATACCAAGGCATTTTGCAAGCAATTCTTGTGTGATTCAAGTGTGCGAACCTGAATCTCTATGAACAAAATAGAAGAACCAGTTCTAAGTGTTTTTCTTTTATTCTTGTTCATCTGTTGTAGATTATTTCAAATTGTACCATTTTCAGCTTTATCTAGAAGAAATTGTCTTGGGTACTTTGAGTATTAAAGTTAGAATTAACTTGAAATTGTCGTAAGAGTTAGAGGATGTATGCCATACTGGTATTAGAGGTAATACTTAGGTTTATACAGAGTTTTATAAATGCTATTTTAACTCAGCAATTCAGTGAACTGTTGGGAAAATTCCTACTGATTAGTAGGCCATAGTTTTTTCACCTTTTGAGCTGGGTTTTTTCTACGTAAAATTTACTTGTGTTTTTTTTACTTTTCACATTTATTATCTCTGCAATAGTAGTTTAAGAAAGGTATAGAAGAATCAGGTCCTTCTATAATCTGTGTACGCAAAAATTAGACGTGACACAAATCATCCCTCTTGTGTGGAATTGAAATATAAAACATCACAGTCTAAGTTGTTTAATCAAATCCGGTTTGGTATCACTGGCTGTAAGTAACCTTTTTTCCTTTCTGGTCATTGAATTTTTCAGTAGTTTATGGAGTAATTATTTTGCGATAGCCATGAATTTATCTAGTGGTGAGCAAATCCTTATGGAATTACTGCCCAGTTCGCTTCATGCAATATATAAAATAATGATTATATCTTAATCAGTCTACTTTTAGCCATTGAGTGGCCCCTTTTGTCCTTGAATAAGCACAACACCCTTTCTGTAGTTATTGGGTCGGATTTGTATGTCCAATGTGGAATTGTTGTCTGAGTTGATTCTAGAGGAAGCCTACATTTCGCAGTATTTTATTCATTTAGATGCCAAGAAGATGCACCAAGATTTGAGACAACATTATTAGTGTAGAAGAATGAAGAAAGGTATAGTGAAGTATGTGGCTCGATGTTTCAACCAACAGGTGATGTACGAGCATCAGAGACTGGGTGGTTTACTTCAAAGGCTTGATATTCTAGAGTAAAAGTGAGAAAGTATCACCATGGATTTTGTAGTTAGACTTCCACGGACCATAGGGAAATTCAATGCAATGCGGGTCATTGTGGATAAGGTGGCCAAGTCTGCACAGTTCATTCCAGTCATGACTACCTACTCTTCAGAGCAGCTGGCTCGGATTTATATTCGTGAGTGTTCATCATCATGGTGTGCCGATGTTTGTTATCCCTGATCGAGGCACGGAGTTCACATCGCATTTCTGGAGAGCTGTGCATCGTGAGTTAGACACACAGATCGAGCTGAGCATAGTATTTCATCCCTATATGGACGGATAGTGACTATTTATATATAGGAAGACAAGCTACATGCATAGGTTATTGATTTTTGGGGGTTCATGGGATCACTTTCTAATGCTCGTAAAGTTTGCCTACAACAACAACTATCAGTCAAACATCCAAATGGCTCCTTACGAGGCCTTATATGTGAAGCAATGTCATTTTTCAGTTGGATGGTTTGAGCCATTAGAGGCTAGGTTTTTGGGCAGTGATTTGGTTGGGGATGACATGGAGAAGGAAAAGTTGATTGAAGATTGGCTTCGTATAGCGCAATCTATACAGATGAGTTATGCTAATCGTAGGGTTTGTGATGTAGCATTCATGGTGGGTGAGAGGGTTCTGCTCAGAGTTTGATCACGCATGAAGGGTGTAATGAGGTTCGTAAATAATAACAATTTTAGACTTCGGTATATTAGCTCTTTTGAGATCCTTGAGAGAGTTGGTGAGGTGGCCAACAAACTTGCACTTCCGCCCATTTTATCAGGAGTTCACCCTGTGTTCCATATTTTCATGCTCTGGAAGTATTCTAGCGATCTCTAACATGTATTAAATTTCAGCTCAGTGGAATTGGACGATGATTTTATATATGTTAAGGAGTTGGTGGCTATCTAGGATAGGCATGTGCGAAAGTTGAGGTCAAAGAATATTGGTTCAGTGAAGGTTAAATAGAGGGTCAACCGATCAAGGAGGCAGACTAGGTGACCAAGCACAATATGTGTAGTCATTATCCTCACCTTTTTGGACACCTCAGATATGTCTCTGTGCTCGTTCGAGGACGAACGTTTATTTTAAGAGGGAGAGAATATAACGACTCGAGTGGCCATTTTATGTATTTGAGCCTTGTTTCCCTTTTTAAAGATTCTTGTATGTGTATTTCTAGTTTTATGACTTGTGAGGATGGTTAGTTTCGTTTCGTGGAACTTTTGGAATTATTTCGATCCGTTGGTTCTTGGTTTAGAAGCCTAAGTTAGAAATATTGATCGAAGTTTAACTTTTGTGAAAATAACCACGGGATGGTGTTTTGATGGTTCCAATACGTTTGTATAGTTATTTTGGACTTAGGCATATGTGTGGAATTGAATCTGGGGGTTCTTAGCTTATTTTGCCGAAATTGACAATTTGAAGGTTTACAAATTCCTTATGTTTGACTGTATATTTACATTATAGCTATCGGGTTCAGATTTTAGCTTTGGGACTTTTATTAGGTCAATTTTTTTTATTTGGAACTTGTCTACAAAATTTGGTGTCATACAGTTGGTTTGATAGGAATAAGACGCTCATTTGTGATTTTAATGATTCTTGGGTTTCTTTTTTATTTTCATGTGTTTTGGTGTTCGATTCATAGTTTCAGATATTTTTTAGTATTTTGATCGCGCGAGTAAGTTCATATGATATTTTAAGACTTGTGTGAATCCCAAGAGCTCGGGTGAGTTTCATATGTATTTCAGAATGGTTTAAACTTGTTTCAAGTTATTGGTGTCCTTGTGCTACAGTTATTGCAATTGCGAGCACCAACATCGCAGTTGTGAAGTATGCAGGGATAGTTCGTGTATAGCAAATGTGATGCCTTACTCACAATTGGAAAAAAATGGAATTGGGCAGGGTAGGTCGCAATTGCAACGATTCGGCTGCAACTGTCATATTGGGAGGGTGATCTCTGTCCATCGCATGTGGTGTTAGATTAGAAATGAGACCACATTTAGTTCCGAGGTTTCCTAACCTAAATTGATAACACGCGGGTGCCTTTATTGCTAGGTGATAAGTCAATGCAGTCATGCTGGATCCCTGACCCGTCTCATTATGAGCCTTTGGCCTCTTTGACATTGGGTCAAATATGTCATCTGGGCATCGTCCCTTCTCTTGATCTACTTCGATTAAAACTCAATAGTGAGTTTTGAGGGTCAAGTAAAGGATTGGGTTGAGTGTAGGCTAAAAAAAAATAATTAACGAAAGGAAAGATGGGGGTCCTAAGTTTTTTAGCTTAAAGGATCACCCGGTGCAACATAAATAATACTTTTTAACTCCCTTAGGGTGGGGTGTTACTCATATTATTCAGCAAACACAGACTATCATCTCCTGCTACCCGATTACTATCTTTAAGCTGTTACCTAAAGCGCACAGTTCGTTCGAAATCATACCCTATGCGTGCACCATCAGTACCAGGCCTGTGGTCCATGAGGCATTTGGGCCTCTATTTTGGTGGTTCTATACTTAACTTAGGTTGCTCAGAAATGAAGAAACAAGGTGACATACAAAACAAGTTGGACTTCATATAAAAGAATTTAAGGTCTCAAATTAGCCTCCACACTTAAAATACAAATCCACGCAGGCTAATTAACAAGGACAGTTGCAGATTTTAACAAGTTGAAGTTGCAGAAACCTATTAACAGGATCTTTAAGTGATTGTGGATTTAACGAGCGGGTAATTTACAATATTTAAAACCTACATGGTTGCCTACTGTTTACAGGTATATGAGATTAAATATATAGGCATGATATCTAGGCATTTTTTATGTAGCAACTAATAGTGGTAATCGCAGGATTATGTTCAGAATTAATTAATTGAGTCATATAGGCATGGTTTATAGTAATGACAATTTGAAGACTATTAAATAAACGTGTAGAACAATTAATTAAATTGATTTAGACCTTGTAGGCCTAATGTCTATTACTAAAACTAATTTTAGATCCTATATGTATGATTTTTATAACTAAAACTGATTTTAGATCCTATAGGCGTGATTTCTAACTACCAGGAGCAGAATACATTCGGACCAAATGAAGAACCTATCGGCAAGATCGCTAACATATTATAATTGAACATTTTGAGCAAAACAATATACCTAGAGGCAAGATTTCTATAATAACTTGAAAGTAACATGTTTTGAGCAAGGATAAACTACCTATAGGCATGATTTCTAACACATGCTAGCTAAACATGTTTGAGCATATATTAACAAAGTAATGAACCTATAGGAAGGATTTCTACTCATTTTAACGCAAGTATAAGATAAAAGCCCCTTCCCTAATTTCACTAATACCCCAAAATATTATTACAAGAATTATTAAAGATCCAAAATGAATAGAATAAATTATAATCCTACTAACTAGGTTGTCAGGCGCTACATTTGCGAGGTGTTGCTCGCATTTGCGAGGGTTCACAATTGGGAACCAAGGGTCGCATAGCGACATCCGCACCTAAATAAAAGGGCTGAAATACGAGTCTGAGTTTTATTTATTACATTTTAGAACCCCTAGACTCGGTAGAAGGTGATGGTAAATCATTTTGACTAAAGTAAATATGCATTATTTAAAATCATTTTGCTCTAAATTAAATATGCATGATTTGTTAAAGATATTTTTTATGAGAGAAGCCAAGTCTTGAGTTTAAGTTGTCGGATCAAGATCACAATTAAATACCGACTCATATAAAACTTAATCTCGATCTTTGTCTTGTGCTTGAATCTCGTTATATATCAATTTTGCGCTTGTGCTTGGACCTCGTCATGTGTCAATTTGCGCATAGTTTGTCATTCATCAAAACCTACAGATATGAACACACGTTTAGTATAATTCCTTGAGAATGTGTTTCCAACAATAAATACTCAACTCATGGATTTTAGATTGTGCGCACAATCCATTCCCGGGAAAATTTAAATAATTTTGCCACGAGTGTGGCCCTCCACAATTAGGACATGGGTCATCAAAGTATGAACAACTATCCTCCGATAAATGCTCATTAAGTGATGCCATTTTTTCAAAACTAAGAAAATAAACGGTAATACAAAGTTTTTTCAACTATAAATACAGCTTCAATTCAGTCTTTTAAGTACAACAACACACAACAACTGATCATACAATTGCGAAAGCTTGCATACTTTATTGCTTATCATTTTATATTCATTACATAAGCTTTTGAGAGCCAAATTCTTGTCGAAAGTTGTTGCGATCTTGAGCGTATTCTTTTTACTCATATCTACTCTTAAAGGAGTGTCTTGTTTGAGTGCTAAGTGTTTTTGTACACTTGAAGGGAAGTGTTAGTCCCTTGTGTTGTAAGAAGGAACTTGTGTTTCCTTGGTTGAAGTCTTGGAGTGTTGTATCTCCGAGCAAAGGTTGTTGAGGCTTGTGTCCTCAAGTTGTAACGGTTTGTTGAGCACCCGTAAGCTTAACAAGTTAGTGAAAATCTCGAGAGAGTCTCTCGGGGACTGGACTAGCCACGGGTTGTGGTGAACCAGGATATATCGGTGTGTTTGTTCTAATTTATTTACTTATCGCACTTATTTATTTCCTGCAATTTTTAAATTCCGCAAGTTTACGCTAATTTATTTTATAACACTATTTACCCCCCCTCTAGCGTTAAGCGTATTATCTAACAATTGGTATCAGAGCCCAACTCTCTGAAGACTTAACCGTTTGAGAGAAACATCCATGGCTTCTACTCGTGATTCTTTTGCAGGAATAGGTGAAGGACAATGCTCCACCCGACCACCGCTATTCGATGGTACAAATTATCCATACTGGAAGGAGAGGATGAGAATATTTGTACAATCAAATAGTTTTCATCTTTGGAAGGTCATAATAAATGGAGAACAAATTCCAACCAAGAAGGTTGAAAATGAATGGGTCCCAAAGTCCGAAGATGAATACGATGCGGATGATATCCGAAAGATGCAAAATAATGCTAAAGTTATTAATTTATTATATTGTGTTGTAAATGCTGATGATTACAGGAAGATATCTTGTTACACAACGGTGAAGCAAATGTGGGACAAGCTGGAAATTACGTACGAAGGTACGGACCAGGTAAGGGAAGCCAAAATTGATTTCCTAACCCATGCATATGAACTGTTTCACATGAAGGAAGGCGAAAAGGCCGATGTGAGATTTGAACGATTTTCAAAAATCGTAAATGATTTACATGCTCTTAAGAAGACCTTCACGAGTAAGGAACTTGTCCGAAGTCTCACTCCGGAATAGCGATCCAAGGCCGACGCGATTCAAGAATCCATTGGCATTTCAAATGTCACCATCGACGCATTAAGAGGTAATCTTAAAACTTCTGAATCTACTATACTTAACCCTCTTGTTGATGATCAAAGGAAGCAAAGAATCGCTCTCAAGGCAAGCAAGCCAACCTCAAAATGATGAGGACGGAGACAACGAGTTCGGACTCGTTATCAAGAGATTTCAAAAGTTCATGCGAAAAGAGTATGAACGAAAGGGCAAAAATCAAGGAGATCAAATAAAGTGCTATGAGTACGAAGAAATCGGGCACATTAAATCAAATTGCCCAAATGCTAAAAAGGAGAAGAAACCCTTCAAGAAACAACGAGCATACATATCTTGGGGAGGCGACTCCGGTGACGAGTCAAGTGAGGAAGAAGAAGACGAAGCCGCAAATCTTTGTCTTATGGCACAAGAAGACAACAAAGAAGAGGTATGTCAAATTTCTTCCAAAAATTTCTTTTCCCTTGAAGAAATGCAAAATGCTTTTGATGAGTTGTAAAGTGAATTTATTAAAGCTTCAAAAACTGTTAAGAGTATAAAAGAAAATGCTTCTTTAAAAGAAAAAGATTTTCAAAAATAACTCTCTTTTAAAGAAAAGGAATTGGAAAAACTGATTTTAGAAAATGAGAAGTTGAAAGAGGAAAACAAATTTTTTGGCAAAAGAAGCGCCGACAAGCCCGAGAGTTCTAGAAATTGTACTTCTTGCATGCATCTCAAAAATGAAGTAGAAGGGCTTAAGGGTACCTTAGATAAGTTTAACTCTTCTCATAAAAATTTGAATGAAGTGCTGGTTAATTTGAAGTCGACCAAGCATGGCATAGGTTTTAGAAACGAGCCTAAAGAGAAAGTTGAAGCCAACCCCCAACCACCTAAGGCTCAACCTAGGATAAATAAAACAAATGTTCATCCTAGATACAACAAACCTAGAAATGGTTTTCATCAATCGCAACCTAGAAATAATCATGCTAGAAATAATGCACATTCTAGGCCAAACACTAGAAGGAATTTTGAACCTTTTAGAACACCTAGAAATGACTTCCAACCTAGAAACAACTATTCTAGAAATGATGCATATCCTAGAACAAATGGTAGGAGAAATGATTTTCATGATTTGCGCAATAGTTATATTGTCAAGAATAGAGTAAATGAATTTCGTCTGTCCAATTACTATCAACCTAGAAGGATGCATAATCCTAACGTGACTTGTCATTATTGTAGACGAATTGGACATATTGCTCCTGCTTGTTTTACACGACATAGACATAACACTCAATCACATCACTATGATTTGCCTAACCCCCAAGGACACAAAATGGCATGGGTACCTAAAACTCATTAATCTGTTTTGTAGGTATGTTTGAAGGGATCAAGTGTACTATGGTACCTTGATAGTGGATGCTCCAAGCACATGACGGGAGACGAATCCAAATTCCTTCAACTAGAACACAAGGAAGGGGGAAGTGTTATTTTTTGTGATAACAACAAAGGAAAGATTATCGGCATCGGATCGGCCGGCAAGGATGAAATTTCTTCCATTAAGCATATATTACTTGTGAAAGGTTTAAAACATAATCTCTTGAGCATAAGTCAATTATGTGACAAGGGAAATCTTGTTTTATTTGATTCGGATGAATGCTTAGTTTTTAGACGTAGCGATTTTAAAATTATCCTTCGTGGTTTTAGAATGGATAACATTTATATGGTTGATCTTGCAAATTCTTCACCCGAATATGTGAATTGTTTAATGAGCAAAGAGGATGATTCTTGGTTATGGCATCGTAGAGTAGCTCACATCAACATGCATCTTTTGAACAAATTGGTTTCACAAAATTTAGTTGTTGGTCTTCCAAATTTGAAATTTGAAAATGACTCTATTTGTGATTCTTGTCAAAAAGGGAAGCAAACAAAAGCATCTTTTAAATCGAAAAATATTGTCTCAACTACTAGACCATTGCAATTGCTTCACATGGATTTGTTTGGACCATCTCGCATTGAAAGTCTTGGTAGAAATCGTTATGCTTTCGTTATTGTTGATGATTATTCCAGATTTACTTGGACTTTATTTCTTGGCCATAAAAGTGATGCTTTTCAGAATTTTAAATATTTTCTTAAACGTGTTCAAAACGAAAAGGAAACAACCGTCACTTCAATGAGAAGTGATCATGGGGGAGAGTTTGATCACAATCTCTTTGCGGACTTTTGTGACGAACTCGGTATCGAGCATACCTTTTCTGCTCCACGAACACCACAAAAAAATGGGGTGGTGGAAAGGAAAAATAGGTGTCTCGAAGAGATGGCTAGAACCATGCTCGAAGAGGTTAAGATTCCCAAACATTTTTGGGCGGATGCCGTGAGTACCGCATGCTACGTGTTAAATAGAGTAGTCATAAGGCCAATACTCATGAAAATCCCTTATGAACCCTACAAGGGAAGGAAACCAAATATCTCCCATTTTAGAGTATTCGGTTGTAAATGTTTTATTCATAACAATGGAAAAGATCAATTGGGAAAATTTGATGCCAAATCCGATGAGGGAATTTTTATTGGGTATTCTTCACGTAGCAAAGCATATATGGTATTTAATAATAGAACCCAAACTGTGGAGGAATCCCCTCATATTGTGTTTTCCGAAAATAATGCTCGCTTGGCGAGAAAGGATTCTTGTTCTGATCTTGCAGGTATTCTAAATAGTTTAAAAGACAAAGTACAAGAGGAAACTCCTAAGGAAATTCAAGATGAAATCTTGGAACAATCAACGGAAGAAACGCCACAATTGGAGAAAGAAACGAAAATGCCTAACGAGTGGAGGACAATCAAAGATCACCATCTCGAACAGGTAATTGGCGACGTCGGAGAAAAGGTAAGTACCCGAAACTCCCTTAAGAACACCTTAGGACACACTTCTTAAGAGATCACGTTCTCATTGCATTATTTCGTTACAAATTACTAACTTGAGCGTCGGAGACGTCTAATTCTCTTTTGAAGGTATCGCCCTAAAGGCAGGGGGAATTATAAAGAAATGGCATAGAACAATTGATTGTTACAGCAAATAATCGATTATTTTACTGTGCGGACAATCGATTAGCAAGTATCACTAATCGATTATTTATTTTTGATGCTTATTATGCATTTGTGTTTAATAATCGATTTTTTAACTGTATAATCGATTACCGTCTCAATCATTCAGTACTGCTTTCCTAAAACAACCGATTGTTTCATAAATATAATCGATTATTTTCCAAGTCAGAAAATCACCGTGCTCACAGTATCACAACAATCGATTATCATAATTCAACAATCGATTATTTTTTGTCAGTAATTCAAATATTTGTTACCGTTTGGATCCTGCAATCGATTTTGTGTCAGTTCCGAGTTCAAATCAAAATCTGCTCAACAATCGATTATTTCGTTTCAACAATCGATTGTCCAACGGTCAGTACAATTTATTTTTACCGTTTCTGACTGTTTTGGCTTATAAATTTCTGCAGATTTTCATCATAAATGAAATGCCATTCTTCCCATTATAGATAGGCATCATAAATCTTCAATTTTATTCACTCAAGCATCAATCTTTGCTCCCAAACCTTCAAAAATCTTCCAAGTTTCTTACAAAGTTCATTACTACTTTTTGAAAATGTCGGGCAGACACTCTAAATGTTCCCGTTCAGGTAGACAAGGTGCATCTTCTTCTGCTCCTCCACCTCCAAATTTCCCTTATCAAGATGGGTCTATTTTACAATTCAATACTGAAACCGAGCTTACTAGATTTTTGACAAAATTCGAAAAGCGTGACATTCTTCCTCCTCGCTTTTCAACAAGCAAGTATCTTGAATCATATGCCCCCGCTGCAAACATGCTTAAGAAATGTCAACTTCTTGACTTCTTATATCTTACCTATCCTTATATTAATCCTCCATTGATTCAAGCGTTTTACTCAAACCTTCATGAGGATGACGATGGTGAGCTTGTGTCAAATATTAATGGTGTTCAAATTCTTTTGTCCAATGAAAACTTGCATTCCATTGCCCATCTTCATCGAAATGGCGAAAACATTACTCGCTACATTAGAGAGGCCGGCGCCTTATTTGATGAGAAAACCCTCCTAAACCAAATAGGTCTTGGAGCTTATGATCCTATTCTATCTACTCGACGTCCTACCATTACGGGAATGCTCCCCGAATATCGTTTGATTTTCTATTTCATCACCCGAGTCCTCAAGCCTCGGAAGCATAATCATACCACTCTTTCCCAAGAGGACGCTAAGCTCATGCATGCCATTATAACCGGAGCTCACATCAATTGGTGTAAGTTCGTCAAAATTCACATGCGTGATGCCATCGGAGATGATAGACCTCTTCCCTATGCCCTCCTTATTATGAATTTTCTTGAAGCTTCCGGGTTCAACACTTCCATCGGTCCTCTCAAAAAGAGCACCAAGAAGTGGGAAATTTCCGAATCCTCCTTTCCCCATGACGGCGATCATGTAGCTCCAGCTCCTCCTCCAACTCATCGATCGCGTCAGCCTCAAGAACCTACTCTTCAATCCATTTCAGACCAAATTGCTTCATTGACCACCTCTGTCGGTCAATTGACACATGAGATCCATGGATTTTTTGACCATGTTCATTATCCATATGCCGGTCTTGTTCCCTATGAAGCAGTGCCGGATGATGAGGCGGGAAATGATGATGAATAATTTCTTTATTTATTTTTCTATTTTATTGTTCTATGTTTTTATTGTTCCCGTTATGTAACCGTTTCTTATTAATAAATAAACAAGTTTTTTTAATTATTCTATATTTTTTGCTAATGGCAAAAGGGGGAAGATAACGGGTATGCACTCTCAATACTTATCGGCATAAATTGAGGGGGAATTCATATATTGAGGGGGAATAAATTGCATATCTATATACTTGTTGCATATCTTTACTTGTCTTGAATCGTCATTATGAATTGCCTAATATGCATATCCCGCTTAAAGTTTGCCATTATCAAAAAGGGGGAAATTGTTGGAAACACGTTCTCAAGGCATTATACTAAACGTGTGTTCATATCTGTAGGTTTTGATGAATGACAAACCATGCGCAAATTGACACATGACGAGGTCCAATCACAAGCGGAAAATTGATATATAACGAGATTCAAGCACAAGACAAAGATCGAGATTAAGTTTTATATGAGTCGGTATTTAATTGTGATCTTGATCCGACAACTTAAACTCAAGACTTGGCTTCTCTCGTAAAAAATATTTTTAACAAATCATGCATATTTAATTTAGAGCAAAATGATTTTAAATAATGCATATTTACTTTAGTCAAAATGATTTTTAAACATGCCTCTAAAATCTGGACTAAGATAATCGATTATGTACTTATGATAATCGATTATGTTTAAGTCAGCTGCTTGACAATCGATTGTGAACTTATGACAATCGATTGTGTTAAGGCAGTAAGCATCAGATTTTTCAAATCTGCATAACAATCGATTGTGAACCTCATGACAATCGATTGTGATGAGGCAGTGACCATCAAAGTTTTTCAAAGCTCAAAACAATCGATTGTGAAGCTAATGACAATCGATTGTGAAGAGACAGTGTCCATCAGATTTTTCAAAGTCACAAAATAATCGATTGTGAACTTATGACAATCGATTGTGTTGAGGCAGTGTCTTCCAAACTTTTTCAAAGTTATTAAATAATCGATTTTGAACTTATAACAATCGATTGTCAAGAGGCAGTGTCTAAATTGATTTTTCAAGACTGATATATAATCGATTGTTATTTCCTATAATCGATTATTGATTTCCTATAACCGATTGTTTTAATTAAAATCTGGAAAGGATTTTTTGAACGTTGCTGAGTAATCGATTATTGATTTCCTATAATCGATTTTTTTAAGTAAAATCCGGAAATGATTTTTTGAACGTTGCTGAGTAATCGATTGTAGATTTCTGACAATCGATTGTTTTACGTAAAATCTGGAAATGATTTTTTGAACGTTGCCAGTAATCGATTATTGATCTTAGATAATCGATTGTTAAGCATAAAATATGGGATTGATTTTTGGAAGAACTGCAAACAATCGATTGTGGTAATTTGACAATCGATTGTCACAGAGTAAAATCAGCAATTCTTAATTGGCAATTAGGCAACGGTAATACAAAGTTTTTCAACTATAAATTTTGCTTCAATTCAGTCTTTTAAGTACAACAACACACAACAACTGATCATACAATTGCTAAAGCTTGCATACTTTATTGCTTATCATTTTATATTCATTACATAAGCTTTTGAGAGCCAAATTCTTGTCGAAAGTTGTTGCGATCTTGAGCGTATTCTTTTTACTCATATCTACTCTTAAAGGAGTGTCTTGTTTGAGTGCTAAGTGTTTATGTTCACTTGAAGGGAAGTGTTAGTCCCTTGTGTTGTAAGAAGGAACTTGTGTTTCCTTGGTTGAAGTCTTGGAGTGTTGTATCTCCGAGCAAAGGTTGTTGAGGCTTGTGTCCTCAAGTTGTATCGGTTTGTTGAGCACCCTTAATCTTAACAAGTTAGTGGAAATCTCGAGAGAGTCTCTCGGGGACTGGACTAGCCACGGGTTGTGGTGAACCAGGATATATCGGTGCGTTTGTTCTAATTTATTTACTTATCGCACTTATTTATTTCCTGCAATTTTTAAATTCCGTAAGTTTACGCTTATTTTTATTATAACTCTATTCACCCCCCCCCCCTAGCGTTAAGCGTATTATCTAACATTTATGATAAGTGTAGTTGTAAAAATGGTCATTGGGAGTATTGTGCTTATTTATCCTTCCCTTCTCCAAGCCCCCCTATGATGATTCTACTTTTTGTGATGAAAATGATATGGCTATAGAAATGGAAGAAGTTGAGCATGGTCAAAGTGGAGAGGAGAGTTCAAACTCATGTTAGAATGCCTAATTGAAGAAGGAAACAAAGAACAAAGTACCTTGGAGGAGCTTTTGTAAAATAGTCTCCAAAATAACTTGGCATTTGAAAGGTTGAACTTGCAAATGGGAAGAAATGCTTGAAGCTTTAGAAGTCCAAAAAGCGTTGGAAGTTAATGATAGACAAAAATCATCCTAGGAGGTTGAAGTTGGAAATCCTTCCTTGGCACTTGATCAAAACCAAGAAGAACTCTCAAATGCTCAAAATGAGAAGATGATTCTCATGTTGGAGACCATTCTTAAAAATAAGGAAAAGCAAAACTTTTCACTCGAGGACTTGAAAAAAGCTTGATTCACAATGATGAACATATATGTGCTTTGGAAAATCAAACAAAAATATTGGTTGATGCTCATATGCCCGCCAACTTGAGAGTGTGGAAGGAGGTCAAGAAGACTCTGATTTCGAGGAAGAAAGTGAGCTCTACTTTGAGGAATCAAGAATTGAACACCTGCCAACAGACTCCATGAGTATCAGTGATGCTAAGAAAAATATGGCCTTAGAGTCAACCGGTGTAAATGAAAATTTGGTTCAAATTGATTCTAATCAGGGGGTAAAAAAGGATGTCAAAATTCGAGAAAAATTACAAGTTAGAGGTTTGAAGTCACATTCCAAGCATTTTTCAATATTGTAATTGTGTGGTGATATGGAAGTTGAACTACACGAATCAATAGAGGATTGGAAGGAGTAAAAACTCATACCATACATTTTACAATTTGAGGGAACAACAAGGCAAAATGATTAGATGAAATCCAAAAAGCGCAAAATGAAGAATTTGAGGATTGGATTGATACCTACTTACCACCCCCACCGCTCATGGTCACGGGCTTGATTCTAAACTACGTGTCCGGTTCATATCATCCAAGTGGCGAGAAAAGTGGTAAATTTGACTTGCATCATGCCACGATGTTAAATGCAGCACTTGGTGGAAGTAAACCCACCGTTTCCAAAATTTTTGGTCATTTTTGAAATTTTTTTAGAATAGATTATCATATTATTTCTAACAAATCTGTCAAGTTTCAAAATTTTTAGAGTTGATTTGAACATGTCAGGGTGACCAGGAAGCCAAAAACTAGTAGCTGGTGCAAAATTGCAGTGCAGAATGCTGTTGCACTATGTGATCGCCACAAAAGCAATGCAATTGCATTTCAGTAGGAAACAGCTACACTATGCGATCACATAACTACCAAAGCCATAGAAAATTTTAGGAATTTTTGCACTATGAGATCGCAATTGTTCTCACACGATCGCATTCCTCTAGGTAGGTGAAAAATAATTAAACACTTAATACGACCCTTTCACTCAATCTCCTGGCCAAAAATGAAATTTCTCACTCCTTGACCCTCAAAAATTATAAAAAGGTGTTCTCTCTTATCTCAATAATCAAGTTTAATCTCTCTTAAAGTTCCATTCTTGGTGCTACACATGTGAATTAACAACTATTATTCCTGCTTCTTCTTCTCTACTTCATGTCTAGGGCTGAAATTTTAGAGTATTTGCTGTGAATATTGTGTTTGAGTGTGTGCTTGCTTGCTGGGTAAAGTTGGTTGAGAGAGTGAGTTAATTGTTTAAAAATTTGGGATTAGATCTGTGCTTAATTTCTCTGTATTTGATATGAAAACCTAATGTTCATCATGTGTTTGGGAAAATTCCCAAAAGAACATCAACTGGGAAAGGCAGGAGACCTTCGCGATTGTGTTGACTGTTCTCCAATCGCATTGGTCTAATTATGCACTCTGAAAAAAATTCCTTATGCGATCACAGAGCTTATAATTTTGAGAACTAAAATTTTTTCTTTGCAATCGCATAGCTTCAACTTCAACAGTCCATAAATAGTATCTCTTCAGAATTTTTCTCTGATGCTTTTTGATCTTTTTCTTTGGCCTAAGTGCATCATAATACAATGTATTATGTCGCCATACAAGCATTTGACATGTGATCTCTTTCTGTAGGCACTTTGAGCATCAAATGGCCTCGAAAAATGTCAAAATCGCACAAGATCATGCTCCCCAAGATGTGGAAGAAGAACTTTTTATCAAGCTCTGCTGAATGTGAAAGGAATTATGACAAACTCGTGTGAAAGAGCATTGTGCTTTGGATGTGATTTTTTAAGATGCCGGATTTATAAGAAGATTGATTGACAGTGAATGGATGTGCTTTGCTCATGAACAAATCAAAGTGAACTATACAATAGTTTGTAAATTTTATGCCAACATCGTGAACACTAATTTCCAAGGGGATGTATTCACTTTTGTCGGGGGCAAGCGAGTTGACTTTGGCACTAAGGTAATAAATTCACACTATAGGCTTCCCAATACTGACAATGAGATCTACAGAGCCAGAGGAAGAGAGAGAGGAACATAGTGGTTGGTGGAAAACCTTCACGACAGGTTGAAACCAACTTGGGAAAGAATACATAAAGGGGTGGATTCTTATGATTTCACAAGTGAAGCCAAGACTTGGTTGTTAATTATCTGTGCCAGGATTGTGCCGGCTAGAAATGAGAGTAAAGTGACACCTAAGAAGGCATTGATGATTGCTGGCATTATGGATGGCTTGCCAGTGAATGTGGGCCAGCACATTGTGAGTGAAATTGAGGAAGCATGCAATGGAATGTCTAGAAGCCTATTCTTTCCATCATTGATCGCTCAGTTGTGCTATAATGCCGAGGTGCTACCGAGCCCGACTGATGTTGAGAAGGACCCTGCCGTAGAAATATATCCATTTTCTTCGAAAAGGGCTATCTAATAAGAAGAAGAAGAAGAAGAAGAAGAAGAAGAAGAAGAGAGAAGGATCGATGTTCTATCTCCTCAATTTGGGAAGTTTGATGAGTCCGCTGAGTGATCCAGTAGTGCCTCCATAGCTACAGCAGGATCACATGACCCCATGATTCCACTTCCTTATGGACCCCCACTATGCGCCATATTTCACATCAAATCCATGGCGTAGATGCTTACATCTGACAGCTTGTCACTGGCTTCCCCCTGGTCCATCTGGGTAGAGCACTTTGATTGGGACTGGCAAGAAGCCACCAATGTTGGATGATGTATTTCAGGATCAAAAAGCAATCAAAACCATGTTAGAAGACAAGATCCAGAGACAAGGAAAAGTTGAAATGCGACAGATGAAGTTCAAGGAGCATGAGAAGAAGAAAAACAAGTTTATGTTAAGGATGATTAATAAGCTGAGTTCATTCTGTGGCTCACATGATTCTGAGGATGATGATGATGAGGATTTGGAGCTCAAATTTCCCACCTCCAGCTTCGAGTGATGCAGTTTCAGGGAGCACCTCTTTCATTTTATCTTGTTTTGATTAGTTGCAGTGAGGGAAGTGCAACACTTTAGGTTGGGGATGGCTCATATATGATGTGTTGTAGAGCATTATGTGGAGCATGAACATATATTGTGAACTTATATGGATTGGTTAAGATTGTTAGTTTATCAGTAGTATTTTGTAGAATTAGCATTTTCTTATTGGCTCTTTTATTTTTCTTGTTTTTTATTTGCGTTTATTTTGTTTTCTATTTTTATAGTAGTATTAATTAAACTCCTTGGTTTTTCTCTCTACTGCGGTTCTTTTTCAAGGAATTTATTTGTGTTGAACCAGGTGACTTTTTCCTGCGATGGATGGCGTAACAACTTTCTTAAGGTATTAGTCTTGTTTAGTTTTTCTTTAGTTTAGAAAGTGTATATATATTTTTTTAGTTTAGTAGCTAGTTGTGAATAAAGTGGTTGTTGGGTGTACTCTTGTGCCCGTAAGCCAATAGGTGACTTGTTTGGTAGCAATATGATTTAAACCATTGCATATAAAGTTTTTGATCTTTAAAAAATAATTTATATATATATATATATATATATATATATATATATATATATATATATATATATATGTGTGTGTGTGTGTGTGTGTGTGTGTGTGTGTGTGTGTGTGTGTGTGTGTGTGTGTGTGTGTGTGTGTGTGATGAAAATGAATTATTAGGGTAAGATTACTTGGTGTGACTTTTAGATTCTAATTTTTGCTCTTTGATTCACTAAATAGCTTCTTAGGCTATATGTGACTTCCTTGAGATTCATTGGTTTCTATTGGATTTTGGATTTGTATTCCATTTGAGTTTTCATGTGGCATGTGTGGTGAGTTTAATTTTAAAAGTTCTTTCACATTATTTGTAGTCTAGAACATGCCCGAAATGTGCTTCACGGCGAAATCCTACATTAACGTGGTTTGAGAAATGATATTAGGCCTTCCTTGTACCATTATTGTGCCCAAATTTCCTACCCGTGAATATGTTTTCATAGTCAACCCTTTTGAGTCTTTTTAATTTTTCTTTGACAACCATGTTACAAGCTATCATCTTATTGATGTTCTTGTGGTAACTTATCTCCCTAGTAATTTAAAGTATGAATATAGGCTAAAATCCTAAGTTTGGGGTGGAGGTTGGAAAAGTTGTGATATGGAGGTTTCTCAAAAAGTGAAAAATAATAACAAAAGGATGAAATGAAAAACAAAATAAGGTAGTATGAATAAATGGAAGATTAGATGATATAAAAGGAGAAAAGAGAAGAAGGGTGGAAACATTCTTGAAGGAAGTGGCCTTTGATTGTTGAAAAGGTGTAGTAGTTAGGGAGGTTTTGATTTACTCTTACCCAAAATTGCGTCCTACCTTAACCAAAAGCCTAATGTACAATCCTTTAAGTCATAATTGATTTTGGACCGAGTATGTCTACATTAGTGGAGAAATACATGAAGGGCAATTCTATGGTATTACTCGTGTGCATTTGACTATCTGTGAGAGAGAGAGAGAGGAGTTGAGTCTATCCATTTGACACCCCATTTATGTTTTGAATTGCAATTTATAAGCTTGGAATTCTCTCCTAAAGTGTGAGGTAGATGAGATTTGAGTTGTGAATTTAATCCCATTTTCAATTGTGAAGATTGACGAGGAAGGAAATTGTGATAGAGAGGTAAATTTTGAATCTTAGTGTCATGACTTGGTTCCTACTTTGGTTAATGTTGTGTTTGAGCTTTTGAATTGAAATAAAATTTGTGAAAAGTTGGTGATTCATATGTCTTGGATTAATTGTTGGCACAAACCGAAGTTATTAGATTGTTCTTAAATTGATCCTTCTTTACTTGAAATGATGTTTGGTATGTCATTGAGCTTAAGTAATAATTTTATGGAAATATGTAATTAGTTTTTGAATTGCTTGAGAACAAGCAATAGTTTAAGTTTGGGGGTTTGATAAGTTTGTATTTTACCAACTTGTCTCCGCTTAATACTTAGTCTTTTGTATAATTTTATTGAGAAACCAAGACGTTTATTGATGTTTATTGGCATATTTCAGGATTCAGGTGATTTAGAAGTGATGGTGAAGAAATTGTGTGAAAACAAGTCAAAATGGTCAAAATTGTGAGAAATGGAAGGCTGCCAGTTTTTACCCTATGCGATCGCATGTTACTTATTACAATCTCATAAGCTTAAGCGTTATGACCCAATGTGAACGCGTATGAATACATGCGAACGCATAAAGGAAAGCCCAGTCAGCGGCTGGTCAAGAGACTTGTGCGAATGCAAAGAACCATATATGATCGCATACCTAGGAGAATTTATTCTCTGCGATCACGGCTGCATTATTGCTAACCCATAGAGTAAATCCTAGGCAGTTCACCGTAGTTTTGGAATTTCACATTGTCATCCCCCAAGCCATTTAATATGCACCCTAGCTGATACTTTTAGGATCTTTGGCTTATTTTCAGTTTCAAACACTAGAGAGAACAAGTTTTGAAAGCTAGGGTTTGCATACACACTTTGGTCTTGAAGATTTGAAAATTTGGTTGAGAATTTCTTACCCGTTTATGTTCATTTCATTATTTTCTTGCTTTGTGTTATATATATAATTGTGTAGTATTTTATTCAACACTTCAATCTTATTTATGGAAATATTCATGTTTAAAGTGTTAATAGTTACCTTGTTATACTTATGTATTGAATGATTTTTATTCTTTTATGAATTGAGTTATTGGTACTTTAATTATTGTTGTTCTTTAGTATTTTCAAAGGGATTAGCTAACCCTATGAGTCGCTCACTAACTTCGAATTAATTTTAGGAAAGATTATTTGGGATTGGAAAGGATTAATGAACAAGAACGTTAGGCTTTAACCCTCATTTTATAGATTCTACTTGTGTCCAAAAGAGCTAGCGTACCCAGAGCCGGTGAAGAACCTGAGTTGAAAACAACTCGGATCCGAGATCCTGTGAGCTTAGCAGATATGGATCCGAAAGATCCGATTCTCAAAGATGATCGCATCGCTCGGATTTCTTCTTCTATTCGGATCATCCCCGACTTCCCTAAACCCGGGATTATGTTTCAGGATATAACAACATTGCTACTTGATACTAAGGCATTTATGGACACTATTGATTTGTTTGTTGAGATACAAGGACAAAAACATCAGTGTCGTTGCAGGTATTGAAGCAAGACGTTTTATATTTGGTCCTCCCATCGCATTGGCTATTGGGGAAAAATTTGTCCCCATGAGGAAACCCAAGAAGTTGCCTGGGGAGGTTATTTCAAAAGAGTATTATTTGCAGTATGGAACAGACAAGATTGAGATGCATGTAGGTGCTGTGCAAGCCGGTGAACATGCACTTGTGGTAGATGATCTTATCACAACTTGAGGGACCCTAATTGCTGCAATTAGGCTTCTAGAGCGTGTTGGAGTTGAGGTGGTCGAGTGTGCATGTCTTGTTGAGTTGCCAGAATTGAAGGGCCGGGACAGGTTAGGAGATAAGCCACTATTTGTTCTTGTGAGCTCAACCTGATCTTCAATTAGGAAATGGATCTTGATAGAGAGATTCATTGAGGTGGAACTGTATTGGAGTGACATTTTGAATTTGGAGAGGAGAAATCTCATTTTCATAACAACCATTGCCAATTCTGGCCTTAATGTGTGGATTGAAATAAGCCCTTGTTAGGTGCTTTTAGTTGACTTAGCTATTATGAGAGATATTATCTCAATGAATTGAGTAAAAAAAAAATAAATTCTATCTAAGGATAGGATCGAACTACTTATAGCCATTCCAGGTATGCTTAATCTCTTAATTATTTTAGGAATAATTTAATTAGGAAGTCTTGTTAGTCTGTGGAAGAAGATAGTATAGAATTATTATCTATGGCTAATTAACATAAACTTGCTCATAATTATAAAATTGTGAAATACATTGTATCATTACTTGAATGCAATTCCCGATGCATCCATACTTATAGTCATTGATCATTTTACTTACTTTCTAGGTTAGTTTACATTTCTGAATTTAGGTATAAATATTTTCTCAAATCAATTCTAAGTGTTTGGCATTGCATAACAAGTGATAATTCTCTTACATTCCTAATCGCCTACATATTATTCTCTATAGGATTCGATCCCGATTCACAGTTGGGTATATTATTTTGCATGAGACCATGTTCATTTAATTTTTAGTAGGGGATTTGGATGTCATCAGTTATTACATGTTATGTCTTTTGTTGTTGATAGGTTTACATTACCTTAGCTTTATATTTTAATGATCTAACAAACTTATTGTTAAAGAACCAGATAAGGCACCAAACACACTTGGTACACAACTCAAATTCAACGGACTCTAGCTAATGTGAGTTACTATGACTTTAGAATACAAAAAATTAACATAGGAACTTGATTCCCTTGTGTTTCCATGATAAAAGTACAAAGTCAACTAACTACAGCTCGAAAGTGATTTCCTGCTTTGTACACACTAATAGTATTGAACGTATTGCAGTCACTCCCCTTTGATCAATTGAGTGATTACACTCAGGTTATGTTATCTAAGTTGTATTAACGAAGATAATTATAACAAAACATCACTTGAAAACTTGAGAATTCATATTCAAGCACTCCAATCGTTCTACCTGCCAAGCATTCAATTCTCAAGTGCATCAAGAACAAAGACCAACACTACTACAACCCATATCCTATTGCACGTATCTTTTATGTCATCAGTTTAGTTGTAAATTTGTAATTGTACTTCATTTTAATTCCTACTTTGCTTATTTTGAAGCTTTACTTAGAGAACCCTTGAAAATCATAAACCTTCAGTGTTTGTGTCATGACTAGAGTTAGTCATGAGTTGAAGTCCATGTAATAGGTGTATTACAAAGTGTCTTGTAATAGATGTATTACAAGTTAGTATGGGATTAAGAGTTTAATTTATAGATTGCATAAGTTATAATCTAAAGTTACCCATAGTGAAGTGAAAATCCTACCAATGTAGGTCGTGGTTTTTATCCCCTTGAGCAAGGATTTTTTCACATAAAAACACTTTGTTCTATTTACTTACTGTTTCATTAGCACTATCAGTTGGAACTTATAGAGGACCTGGTTACTATATAGTTTGGTGGACCCATATATTCGATCAGTTGTTGAGTTTATTCTTATTTGCATTCAATTGAAGTTGTTATTACATGGAATAACTTTTAGTTTTTAGCTTATTCTTCTGCTTTATTGTGTTGTTGTTGAGAGTCGTGTATATATTATTTTTGATCCATGGGCTATGCATAATTGTGACATTAGTATTGCTATTTTGGCAATGTTGCATATGGGCACGTGTGGTGTGAGTTGATTATTTTGTTGTGATGTGATGCATATGCAGTAGCATAAGGCTGGTGATATTTATGTGCATGAGGCGAAAAGAAGGATTTATGTGTATGTTTCTAGCAAGGTAAATTACTTTATTTGAAGCACACGCGGCGAGATAAACGAGCTATGGCGCGTGAATCTATTTTAAAAAAAGTATTTTTAAAAATAAATGCAAGGCCCACATGGCGATATAAGGAAGATTTTTGATTTGTTACTTGTGAAATTTGAATATGAGGTGTGGACCTTAGGGTGATTCCTTTTTGTACATTCTATGATAGAACGACTTGTTGATCTGAATGGTTAATATTTTCATTAATTTATTACACTAGTATTTTTAATTGTATTTGATTCTTTTCTGTTTTTATCATATGCTCGCTCTTTGTTGTCGTTTATTGCTTTTACTTTACGTTGTTAACTTTATATTACTATGCTGCTTTTCTTTCATTTATTGCTTTTGCTTACCGTTGTTAGCTTTATATTAATATTCTGTACAGGTTTCAATTTCTAGTGAGTGTCTTGACTTGATCTCGTCACTACTCCACCGAGGTTAGTTTTGATACTTACCGGGTATCAGCGTAATATTAACATATGACGCTTCTGCATATTTTCATGCATATCCAGGTACCTATGCCTGTTTCAGGTGGTACTGAGTTGATTCACACATCATAGAGATTTCAAAATATACCTAGTAGATGCTCGCATGACTTAGAGTCACCTTCTAGTTATCATATGCTATTGTTTCTTTAATTTTTCAAATAGTATTGTAATAAAGATTCCTAGTGTATTTCTTTAGTGATTATGACTTTGTACTATGATTGAATGATTGTTATTCTGCTTGGGCTTTTATAATGTGATTTATCTGTTTAAATTAATAACTTAGTTGTTTATTTTGGTTTAATTCTCGACATCTGATAGGGTCAACTAGTCCTAAAGGCTAGGTGTCATCACGATCTTAAAGATGGGATGTTGGGGTCGTGACACTACGAATGCCTGATTGACAACTTAAGCCTACATGAAGTAAACTTTGTAATAGAGTACTCTCTCAAACTTAAAGCTAAATCCTATATGTGAAAAATTGCTTATATTAATTAAGACACTAATGGTATGATGTAAAGTGCTTTTTAAAAGTATTCGTTATATAAAATTACATAAAATTCTTTTATAGAAAACATTTTCCCTGAAATCTTATAACTTTGGATGTTTGATTGAACATATAATCTATACAATCTTTGAGCAGAGAGTTTATCTAAAATAATCTTTCTATCTTCATAAGGTAGGTGTAAAGCCTATATACATATTATTTTCCCCAAACTCCACTTATGAGATTAAATTAGGTTTGTTGTTGTTGGTGATTAAACATAAATTTTGGGGGTATATGATAGTGGTAGATTAATGAGAAGCTTTCATAACCACACAAATGTAATGGCCCCATAAACTTTATTTTTTTTAAATTTAAATGAGGTATTGTATTCATATTCGCAAAAGATATACAATTTTCCTATTCATAACTGGTTGGACAGCCAGTTATGCACTCTAATTACATCGATATTCCTATGAATCTAGCAAAGTACCAAAAACTGTTAATGGGATTTACATAACTAAGAAACAGTTAAGGAAAACTATTTATTTGTTGAAGTCCATATCGCCATCTTCTACAGTGCCTGCCACGAATATGAAGGAGCATTGCAATTTCCCTAGCAGTTGTATCCTCGTCATATGCCACACTTTGAAATCTGATATTATTCCTCGCCTTCCATAATAAAGCTATAACATGAATGAATGTTGCAGCAGTAAAAGCATTCTTCCATGCATTACTTCGAGCTATTTTGCATATCCATTTCAGTTCCTCTTCCCAGCCAAGAATCTGTCTCTGATTTCCCAACCAACAGCATATACGAGACCATAACCTCTTCGTGATACAGCATTCAAAATACAGATGATGGAATGTCTCCTCCTGCTGTTTACAAAACACACACGGAATGGGAATTTGAATACCAAATTTTATCAGTCTATCCACAGTAGGTAGTCGATGTTGTGCTGCCAGCCAAGCAATAAACTTGTGACGAGGGATTACATTATCAACCAATAACAAATTCCTCCAGTTTACTCTTTCAAAACAAGGCAGCATGGCAATGTAAAGCTTATGAATTTGGAATTTCCCCATAGAATATACTGCATTAAATCTGTCACTTAATGAGCCTACCATCTGTTGATTTTCCATGATACCATCTCTACATTGTATGATTTTCCTAACAACCCAGGCAGCTTGCTTGGGTATATTAGCTATTCCAATATCAGATTTCTTTATGTAGTAACAATGCACCCATCTCACCCATAGACAATCCTTCTTCCAAGCTAGATCCTAGAGAAGTTTAGCTACTGCTGCTCTATTCTATATTATCAAATTCATTATGTTGAGGCCACCAGCATTTAGAGGTGTACAAACTTTATCCCATGCAACCAAGGCTCTCCTTGAAGTATTGGCAGATCCTGTCCAAAGAAAGGTGCGACAGATTGTATCAATAGCCTTAAGTACTCTCTTTGGTAATATGAATACCTGCGACCAATAAGATTGAACACCAAAGATAACAGATTTTATAAGCTGGCATCTCCCAGCATATGATAACAGCTTTGCAGACCAGCATTTGATTCTGGCTGTGATCCTCTCAATGGGAGGCAGATACTGATGAACAGATAACTTCTTTAAGTCTAAAGGAATACCCAAATATCTGAAAGGAAGGGTACCTTCACTGAAACCCAATCTATCAATAATTTCTGTCCTGACCTCTTGATTTACCCTGCTAGGTAGATAGCACTCTTATTAGGATTAGCTTCCATACCATAAGCCTTAGAAAACTTTATGAATGCCTGATGAAGAATCTGTATAGAAATAGTGTCAGCCCGACAGAGCATAAGCAAGTCATCAGCAAAACATACATGTGTGCAATTCAGTTTCCTACACTTAGGATGGAAATTAAAATTCCCATTCCTGTGTAGCTGTCCCAAAATCCTGTTTAAATATTCCATGGCCATCATAAAAAGGTCGGGTGACATTGGATCACCCTGCCTTATCCCTCTCTTTGCTTTAAATGGTTTAGTGAATCCACCATTCATAACTAAAGAGAAAGAAACAGTGGTAGTGCATGCCATAATCCAATTTATGAATTTAGCTGGAAATCCATAAGCTGCTAGAATCTGTTGAAGAAAAGACCATTCCAATGAATCATAAGCTTTCCTCAAGTCCACTTTCAACACACCTAGGAGATACCCCCCTTTCTTGTGTACCCTTTGAATATTTCATGACTGAGTAGTATATTATCCACAATACTCCTCCCCTCCATAAATGCAGATTGAGCTAAACCAACTATATCACTGACAACCCCCTTTAATCTTCTAGTAATGATCTTGGATATAAGCTTATACAAAGTAGTGCAACATGCAATTGGCCTATAGTCCTTGACTGTAGTAGGGGAACTATTTTTGGGAACCAATGCAATAGCTGTAGTGTTTATAAAGTGTGGCATAGTGCTGGATTTGAAAAATTCCTTTGTGGCTGCTAATATATCATGCTTGATGATCTCCCAGTTTTTGGTAAAGAATTCCACAGGATATCCATCTACACCAGGGGCTTTATCCTTAGGCATATCATTTAGTGCATCAGTAATTTCTTCCATAGTTATATCTCTGATTAACATTCTCTGTTGAGACAGGTTCAAACACTTGCCCTCCTTTACAGTAGCTATGTCCACACAAGTCAACTCTTCAGCTCTTCCTCCCAGCAATTCTTGAAATACAATGAGAAATTCATGTTCTACAGCAGCAGGATCAGTTAGATGAATTCCAGTATCTGTGTAAACTGAAGTAATGGTATTCTGACTATTCCTAATCTTCCATTGAGCATGAAAATACTTAGTATTAGCATCTCCACATTCAATCCATGTAGCCTTAGATTTCTGCCTCATGACTTGTTCCTCAATATTACTCCATTTTTCAATTTCTGCCAAAGCTTCCCTTTCCTCAGTGAATAAATCCTGTGAATGAGGAATAAATTTCATTTGGGACTGAATAATATCAAGCTTCTCTCTAGCCTGAATGAGTCTCTATTTATAGGATGCCATATAACTGTTAGTCTCCTTTAACTGCTGCTTCAACACCTTTAGTTTTGACCATACCTGTTGCATAGGACTACCTGTACATTCTTGCTGCCATACATCCTTTACTATATCATGAAATTTAGGAAACTCCGTGATCCCAGTGTAGAATCTAAAAGGCTTAGGATGTAATAGTTTCTGACTACCAAACCTTATACAGATTAGTGTGTGATCTGATACAGAAGGATTTAAGAATTCAGCTTCAATGTGCCCATATTGCTGCACCCACTGGAAGTTCCCCAAAGCCCAATCTATTTTGCTATATACTTGCTTATTTGTCCAAGTGTAGTTCCACCCTATTCTTTTGAGAGGAGTAAGCTGCAAACTCATCAATAAGTTGTTTAAACCCCCTGACTTCAGCTTCAGTAATTATGGACCCAATTCTATCCTCAGAAGATAGAACATTGTTGAAATCACCACAGAGTAACCAAGTATCCTGTACAGGTATAGAGATACCCTTTTGATCATTCCACAGTCTACCTCTAAGAACACCAGTATTGTGAGCATACACTATACTAAAATGAGTCTTAGCATGGCTAAATGAGTCCACTATATGGCATTGAATCAGCTTATCAGTAACACAGGAAACAGTGACCTGAATATGAGGTTTCCAGATCAACCATATCCTCCCATTTACTGCCTCAGAATAATTGAAAAATACTTTCCAACCTTTAGCAATCTTCCCTTGGATCTTCTGAGCTTTATGTTCCTTAACTCTAGTTTCAAGACACCCAAAAACATCTACTTTATTTACATTCAGAAAAGCTTTCAATTCTTTCTGTTTATGGGCCAAGTTCAGCCCTCTTATATTCCATGTAACTATGATCATAGATATGGGGGTCCAGGATCATGCTGGCTTTTCCTACCAGCATCTAACACCTCTATTTTAGCTTTCCCTCTGTTGCAATTGTCCACAATGCTATACCTGTGCCTGGTAAAACACCATTACCCTGATCCACTACTACATCTGTGCTGCTTGGAACAACTTCAGTGACTTGATCATTTGTTCTATTCTGAGACCTCTGACATATACTCTCCAATGCATTTGTCTGGTGTGCCTCAATAATAGAACTCACAATCATCCCATTTGCTTCCTGATTGACCACAGCAACTTGAGATACACTAACAGTAGGAGCCTTTTTCACAGTCCATCTCTGCCTAGTAACTTTGACTGGTTTACTAGGCCTCCTAGGTGTTTCCTGTGATTCCATATTTGTAACATCTTCACCCTTTGCATTGTACCAGCAATCAATGGTGTCATGTCCAAACTTTAGACAATGGTCACAAAATGTGGGCTTCCAATCATACTCAATCAGTTGAACTTTATGACCATAAGGAGTTTCTATGTCAATTTGATCGGGCAAAGGTTGTGAGGCATCAACTTCCACTAGTACACGAGCAAATGAAATTCTCTCATAATGGGCTGTGATCTTATCAGTATACAATGGTGTACCAACTACACTAGCAAGCTTGCTTAACACCTCTGCTGACCAATACTCTACTGGCAACCCAGGGAACCTCACCCAAACAGGTATTGTACTCAGAATATCACTCTGAAAAGAGAAATCGGTTTCCCATGGCCTCAACACCATCGGTTTGTTCCTATATCAATATGGCCCAGATTGTAGCACCAGATCCATATCCATTTTGCTCATAAACCGAAATATGCAATATCCTTCTGAATGAACTAAGATCTGTGGTTTAGAGACAAAATTCCATACATGAAAAACAAAATTCTCCATAGCCTTTTCAGTAGGGTTGTCCCCAATTATATATCCAATTAATGAGTCCTTCCAATACTCGGCTTGTGGCTTTAATTCTTCCTCACTAATAGTAACTACCTTCTTCCCATCCCTACTAACTGGAGGAACAAACGTAAGAGAATTACCCATCTGCGTAAGGCGATTCCCTCGAACAGCTTCAGCAAATGTTGGGGGAGGGGTTTCAGCATCAGCAACATTCGAAAACTGCAATTTCCTCACGAGTTCTTCATTTTGATTCTCCACTTGTTGCATGCAAGTTTCAGTAGCTTTTCCCAATTTTTCATCTATCGATTGTAGAGCAGGTGGTAGAAAACTACCAAAAGTAAGAGGTTCTAGAACTTTGGTCTCCACTAGAGCTGGAGTGACAGTCTGCGAGGCAGTTGTAGGTGGTGGACGACGACGGCGAGCCATTTTCCGGCAAAATTAGCGCCTTGCTAACGTACGCCAGAGATGGAACTGTTCTGCCCCATAAACTTTTACCTCATAAATTTTTAAGATCATAAGTTTCAAAAACCTTCTTTTATTTCTAAACTTTGTACCGAATCACATTACCTTATCTAAATTAAAACGGAGAATAGTATAGAGCAAATAAGGTTTGCATGTAGGTGGAAACCTGCTAAGCAAAGTAGAGTAGGAGTAGAGAGGTTTTTTAACTAAAGATGACTTACCCTGTTAATTCGTTTTTATCCATTTCGTATAGAAGCACTCAAATACATAATTCGTACGTATTAAAAATTTTACATCATACCAAGGAGCATTGATAAGCAATACTTTTGTTGCTAACATTCTTAACTTGTCGACTTTTGATGAAACTCATTTTTTTTAATTTATTCAGCTTCTAAACCTTTTAACCCTTTTGGTACTTGCAATTTATGATCTTAAATATTTGTAGCTTCCAAGTTAAAATGATTAACTTACTTTATGTACTTTTAAAGATGATCTCATTCTGAGATTACATCAGTTGACTTATGATGTACTCTCGCGTACGAAAATTTTGAGTAACAGGTTGTCGTCCTATCTTTCTATTTAAGATTATCATGCCAAGACTCTGATACTGACTATGTTGGGTTTGTCATGGATGGAGTGGAGAGATATATTGGATTATGTTCCTAATAGGGTGGTGTATTTTTGGAATCACATCAGATGGTTGATAAGGGATGCTTAGCATATATAGTCTTTGTGAGGAATGTCAGTGCTAATACTCCTATAGTTGAATCAATTTTGGCAATGAGAGATTTTCCAGATGAGTTTCCAGCAGACTTACGGGGCATGCCTCCAGATAGGGATATCAGTTTTGATATTGACCTGGTGTCGGACACTCAATCCGTTTTTATTCTACCATATCGTATAACACCGGTGAATTTGAAGGAATTAAAGGAACAACTTCAGGAGCACCTCGACAACGCCAAAACTCACACTTGGTGAGTTTTGGATGTGTATTGATTACACTCAACTGAATAAGGTTACAGTCAAGAATAAGTGTCCACTACCGCATATTGATGATTTTTTCAGTTAGCTTCAAGGTGTTAGGGTATTCTAGAAGATTGATTTGAGATCAGGGTGCCATTAGTTGAAGATTCGGGATTCAGATATTCTAAAGATACCTTCTAGGACTCGCTATGGTCACATTGAATTTTCGGTGCTGTCATTTGAGCTGACCAATGCCCCAAAAAACTTTATGCGCTTGATGAACAATGTGTTCCAACCATATCCTGATTTTTTATCATCGTGTTCATTGACAACATATTGGTGTATTCTCGCATCCAGAAGGATCATGAGCAGCACTTGAGGATCGTGCTCCTGACCTTAAGGGAGAAAAATCTATACGCTAAATTCTCCAAGTGTAAGTTTGGCTTGATTCGGTGACTTTTTCGGCCATATTTCTAATGAGGGGATTAAGTAGATCTCAAGAAGGTGGAGGCAGTCCAGAGATGGCCCAGATCATCTTCTGCTACCGAGATCCAAAGTTTTCTAGGTTTGTTTGGTTATTACCACCATTTCGTGTAGGGTTTCTCACAAAGGTAGCCTATTCAGGTGGTCTAACGAGTGGAAGAAGAGCTTTCAGAAGTTTAATACAGCCTTGACCATAGCTACAATTTTGGTTTTACCTTCAACAATGGGTTCTTATATAGTTTATTGTGGTGTAACACAGATTGGAATTGGGTGCCTATTGATGTAGTAATGTAGAGTGATTGTTTATGCTTCACATTAGTTGAAGCCTCATAAGAAGAACTACCCAGTACATGATTTAGAATTGGAAGCCATTGTTCAAACGTTGAAGATTTGGAAGCACTATCTATATGGTGTGTCTTGTGAGGTATTCACATATCGCTGGAGTCTACAACACCTGTTTAAACAAAAAGATCTGAACTTGAAGTAATGGAGGTGGTTAGATTTTTTAGAGGACTATGATATCATCATTCTTTATCTTCCTTGTAAGGCCAATATGGTGACCGATACTTTAAGTAGGAAGGTTGAGAGCATGGGGAGTCATGATTATATTCTAGTTAGAGAGATACCGTTAGCATTAGATGCTTAGTCTTTGGCCAATCGGTTAGTTAGGTTGAATATCTCGGAGCCTGGTGAGGTTCTTTCTTGTATGGTTTTATGGTCTTCTTTGTTTGAGCGCATCAATGTGCATCAGTAAGATGACGCCCGATTGTTTTCCTAAAGGACAGGGTGCAACACAGTAATGTCAAGAAGGTTTCTATATAAGATGGTGAGGTGTTACAGATTAAGGTCGAAATTTTTTGCCCAATATGGATATGTTTCCTGAGTTGATTCTTGAGGAAGCCCACAGTTTGTAGTATTCCATTTATTCGGGTGTCGCGAAGATGTACCCGGATTTGAGAAAGCACTATTGGTGGAGAAGAATGATATAATGAATTATGTGGCTTGGTGTTTAAACTGTTAACAGGTGAAGTAAGAGCATCAGAGACTAGGCGATTTACTTCAGAGGCTTGATATTCTAAAGTAGAAGTGGGAGCATATCACAATAGATTTCGTAGTCAGACTTCCATGGACCTTGACAAAATTTGATGGAGTATGGGTCAATGTGGACAAGCTGGCCAAGTCTGCACAGTTCACTCTAGTCATGACTACCACTCTTCAAAGCAGCTGGCTCGAATTTATATCCATGAGATTGTTTTGCTTCATGGTGCGTCGGTGTTTATTATCTCTAATCGAGGCACGTAGTTCACACTACTTTTTTGGAGAGTTGTACCGTGTGAGTTAGGCATACCGGTTGAGATGAGTATGGAATTTTATGCCAGATGGGCAGACGGTGCAAGTGCACTCAAATATATTGGAAGAAATGCTAAATGCATGTGTTATTGATTGTGGGGGTTCATAGGATTAGTTTTAACTGCTCTCAAGGTTCGCCTGCACCTACAATTATGAGTCAAGCGTCCAGATGTCTCCTTATGAGGTTTTATATGGGAGGCAATGTCGTTCTTCAACTGGATGGTTTGAACCTGTGGAGGCTAGGTTATTGGGCAGTGATTTGGTTCAGGATGCCTTGGTGAAGGTTAAGTCGATTCAGGATCGGCTTCATACAACACAGTCCAAAAAGATAAGTTATGCTGATCGGAGGGCTTGTGGTGATATAGCATTCATGGTGTGAGAGAGGGTTTTTCTCAGAGTTTCACCTATGAAAGGTGTAATGAGGTTCGTAAAGAAGTGCCATTTGAGTCCTCGGTATATTGGTCCTTTAGAGATCTTTGAGAGAGCTGCTGAAGTCTTATAGACTTGCATTTCCACCCAGCTTATCGGGAGTTCACCTGGTACTCCTTGTGTCCATGCTCCAGAAACATTATGGTGATCCATCACATGTATTAGATTTCAGCTCATTCCAATTAGATAAGAATTTGTGATATGTTGAGGAGCTGGTGGCTATATTGGACACGCAGGTTCGAAAGTTGAGGCCAAAGAATATTGCTTCAGCGAAGGTTCAATGGAGGGGTCAACAATTGAGGAGGCAACTTGGGAGACCAAGCACGGCATGCAGAATCATTATCCTTACCTTTTTAGCACCTTAGGTATGTCTTTATGAACGTTCAAAGACAAGTGTTTGTGTTAAAAGGGGGAGAATATAATGACCTGATTGGTTGTTTTGTGTGTATGAGCTCCGCTTTTCTTTTAATGATTATTGTATGTGTATATGTAATTTTATGACTTGTGGGGATGGTTACTTTTGTTTTGGGGAAGTTTTAGAATGATTTGGATCCTTTGGTTCTAGAAGCTTAAGTTCAAAATATTGATCGAGGTTTGAATTTTCTGGGAATAAGCCTTGAATGGTATTTTAACAACTACAATAGGTTAGTATTGTAATTTTGGACTTAGATATATGCCCAGAATTAATTAGGAGGCTCCTAGCTTGTTTTATCAAAAGTTAACAATTTGAGGTTAAGAAATTCTTTAAGTTTGATCGTAGATTAACTTTATGTCTATCGGGTTCATATTTTGGTTTTGGGACTTCGAATAAGTCTGTTTTGTTATTTTGAACTTGTTTTCAAAATTTAGTGACATTCTGAGCTGATTTGATAGGAATAAGATGCTTAGTTTTGATTCTAGCGATTCTTGAGTTTCTTTTTGATTTTCATGTGTTTTGGTGTCTGATTCGTGGTTTCCAACATTATTTTTGTTTTTTGATCGCGTGAGAGAGTCTGTATGATATTTTTAGACTTGTATGGATGTTTAGTGTGGAACCCCGAGGGCTCAGGTGAGTTTCATATGTATTTCAGAATGGTTTGAACTTGTTTGTGTGATGGTGCTCCAGTTATCACAATTCCAAGCACCAACATTGCAATTGTGAAGTAGGAAGGGAGAGTTCAGGCATTACAAACACGATGCCTTACTCACAATCAATACAAATGGTATTGGGCTGGGCAGGTCGCAATTGGGACCACTTGACCGTATTTGCCGAAGGGAATGACTTCACTTTTGCAAAGTTAATTGTAGCATTTATGACATTCCTAGGTTTTGAAGTGCCGTATTTGCAAACCAGGGGTCATATTTGCGACTTTTGCACATGAAAAAAAGGACTAAATATGGGACTTAGATTCATTTATCACATTTTAGAACCATAGAGTCGGTAGAAGGTAATTTTTTTAGGAGGGATTTTCACATACAAATATTGGGTAATTGATTTTCAACAAATTTCAGTTATATTAAGTCGTTCTTGGTTCGATTTGAGACGTGGGAAAGCGAAGTTTAAGGAAAAATCCATTTTGAGTGTCGACTTGGCCTACTTGAGGTAAGTATCATATCTAAATTTGTGTGGGAGAACTACCCCGTAGGATTTGGTTTAATTGCACTATTTGGATTATGTGAAATATATGTATGTGAGGCGACGAGTGTGTACATGGAATTACATATTGAAATTGACCAATTATACTCTTAGGTTGCTTATATGCATTTAATTGAAGTTGTTATTACATGTTATGCCTTTCATTGACGTATTTATTCTTATACACATTTAATTGAAGTTGTTATTTCATGTGTCTTTCATTGTCGAATTTATTCTTATACACAGTTAAATGAAGTTGTTATTACATTATATATCTTTTATTGTCAAGTTTATTCTTATATGCATTTAATTGAACTTGTTATTATATGTTATGTCTTTTAATTTCGAGTTTATTCATATGTGCATTCAATTGAAATTGTTATTATATGGAATAATTTTCATTATTAAGCTTATTCTTTTATTTTATTATGTTGTTGTTGATACTTTTATATACATTATTGTTGAGCCGGGGCTATACATTATTTTGATATTGGTATTGTTTGTTGTGGAAATGTTGTGGCATATGTGCACGTGTGGTGGGAGGTGATTATTGTGTTGTGATTGAAGTATAAGGATCGTGATTTTGATGCGCATGAGGTGAGATAAGGGGAATTTATGCGCATGTTGATAGAAAGGGAAATTGCTTCATTTGAACCACACACGACGAGATAATGGGGCTAAAGTGAGTGAAGTTATTTCAGGAAAAATATTTTTAAAAATAAATGCAAGGCTCACGTGGCGATATAAGGAAGATTTGTGATTTGTGAAATGTGAATATGAGGTATGGATCTCGAGGTGATTCTTATTGTACATTCTACTTTTGAAAGACTTGTTTATTTGAACGGTTAATATTTTTTTAAATTTATTTCACTTGTATTTTTTACTGTATTTGATTCTTTGTTGTTTTTATCATATGCTTACTCTTTGTTGTCATTTACTGCTTTTACTTTACGTTATTAGCTTTATATCAATATTCTGCTTTATTTTCATTTATTGCTTTTACTTTTCGTTATTAGCTTTATATTAATAGTCTGTACAAGTTTCTACGCCTAGTGTGTTTGTTGACTTAACCTCTCATCAGCGCTCCACTCAGGTTAGTCTTGATACTTACTTGGTACCATTGTGGTGTATTTATACTATACGTTTGCACATTTTTATGCAAATACATGTACCTCTGCCCCATGCCAGATGTTAGTGAGTTGATTTAGACATTGCATAGACATTAATGTATACATGTTTGATGCTCGCAAGCCTCAAAGTCACCTTCTAGTGATCATATGCAATTGTTTATTTTATTTTAATATTTTCCTTGTGTATTTAGTAGACATTATGACTCTATACTATCGATTTTGGGATTGTGCGACTGTTGTTCTGTTTGAGCTTTTACTATGTCATTTATCAGTTTAAATAAATAACTTAGTCGTTAAACTCGGTTACATTCTCAACATGTTCTAGGTTTACCTAGTCTTAAAGATTATGTGACATCACGATCCTAAAAGTGGGACTTTGAGATTGTGACACTGCGGGTGCCTGATTGATAGCTTAAGCCTGCATGAAGTAATCTTTGTAATAGAGTAGTCTCTCAAACTTAGAAGCTAAACCCTATATGTGGAACATTCTTTTAAATATTAAGGCCCTAATGGTATGATGTAAAGTGCTTGTAAAAGTATTCTTTATATTGAAAAACTTACATGAGAAATTCTTCTATAGAAAATATTTTACTTGAAATCTTATAATTTTGGGTTTTTCATTGAACATAAATTCTATACAATCGTTGAACAGAGTATTTTTTTTAAATAGTCTTTATCTATATAAGGTAGAAATAAGATCTACATACATACTATCGTTCATATACTCTACTTATGGGATTACATTCGGTTGGTTGTTGTTGTTGATTGACATAATTCTAGGGGGCACATGATAGTGGTAGAGGGTGTTGGAGATGAGGCATGTGATCAAGTTTGGTAATTGTTGTTACTTATTAGTACTAAAGAGTAAATAATGTCTACATGTTGCAAAGTAGAGTAGGAGTAGAGAGGTTTGTTAGCTGAAGATGACTTACCCTGCTATAAGTCGTTTTTATCCATTTGGTGTAGAACACTTTTTTGTTTTGGTTGAGAAAAGTATCTTCAAGCACTAAAATACAGAATTTGTACGTATTAAAGATTTTAGGTCATACCAAGGAGCCTTGATATGCAATACTTTCGTTGATAATTCATGAAATTCTCAGAATTGAGACACCCACATGCTGAAATACTACAATTGTCATTGTAATACAAGGATAAAAACAATACTAGAATAACTAATTGCAGCATAATCCATATTCAAACCAAACGACCCTTATAGTTTGTCTTTTAAATATTCGTGGCATACTTATTGACATATTTCTGTTGTCTTATGCTGCGGCTGCCCTCATTTCATGGTTCTTTAACTGATTTTTTAATTGTATTGTGGTTCTGTTCTCCTTGTGTAATTGGTGTCACTTATCAAATTATTAGGTGATACAGGTCAGAACCATACAGCTGGGGTTTGGCAAAATGATGGATCTATCATTGAGGTACATTTCTGTTCGAATAATCCAGATTAAACGTGGTCGAGCTGAGAAAAATGTCGTGTGCTTTAAATGTGTATGCCTCCATTTGCTCGATTGAGTGTGAATAGAAAATCTCCCACGAGTGTAGCCAATCAGACCATAATAGGTTGAGGATCAATGAGCAATTAATGGTTATTGTCGTAGCAAATTGTTGCATGGGACCCTTCATGATGTGCATTAACTAACTATTTGCAATCTTTAGGTTTCCCTTTATCTCAAGGAATTTCCTTTTTCCTTTATAGCCACTCACTCAAACAACTTGGACACATGAATGTTTTGAGGCCATTGATGCTGATCTTCACGTGATCGTAAAAGGTGCTTCAGTGCCATGCGTAAAGAGATGTTGCATTCAGCATCATAGTTTTTGGCTGGTAAACAGCATCTATAGTGTCACTCTCCTATTAAGTTCCAACCATTCTGCATATCATTTTACCAAATGGAGCACATAGAGAGTTTAGGATATAGTAATCTAATTATATTACCTATTGAAACAGAAGTGGAGATGATATTACATCCTTTGGGTAAAGCTCTCTCCTCCTGCTGCCTCTTATTACAATCAATAATTACAGATAGGGTATAATTTTGCCTAAATGAATAGTGAGGTAGGCCCCAGGATAAAAAAAGATGCATGCTGGGTCGAGTTTCACTTGAAACTGGAAACTAGGTCAGGAGATATCTTCTGCTTTTCAGTTATTAATCTCATTGCTATTAATTTATATAAGTGGGCATCTCCTTTCCTCGGGATACTTTGTGCTTTTGTTTTCCTTCCAGAACCTGGCTGGGAGTCCATTTTGAGGTACAGGAAACGGGCTATACTGTATCACGCCCTGACAACCTATGACTTCCCACCTGCCATTGTTAAGGCATGAGAAATGACATTAGAATACAGCAATTTGAACACACTTTCATGAGCTGCATATGCAAGGTATTATGATTCTTTTAAAGAAATTTTCGGTATGATCACATTAAAATCCTAATGAGAACTGGAATAGAAAAGTAGATTCTTTTCTGTGTTTGACAAGTCCTGGGGGATTTTGTGGCACCCAACTGTTCAAGAATTTTAATAGTCCTATATGAATTATGGAAGTGTCAAATTAAGCGTATAACATGATGGAAAAAATAAAAATTAAGCATGTAACTTGCATTGTGGACGAATGACAAAATTTTCACTTTTGAGTCACCAGTGTATTTGTATCTACATTTTTAAAAAAATTTAACTAATATCCTGGATAACTTCAATTACATATACTTTTCTTTTCTTCTTGACTGTTGTTTTCTTCTTCTTTCTTCTTAGAGTTTCTTCCTCTTCTTAATCGTAAAATGAATTGGTTAAATTCATTATTGTTTTGACAATTTGATGATTGAGATTTGTTTCCTTAATTTATGATATTTGAAAGTTAGGTTTCAAATTTAAGCTCATTTATAGTAGATTTGAGCCCTGAATCTTCTAGTGGACTGTTAAAAGTGGAAGAACAAGTTTATGCTTCAAAAGTTAAGATTAGAAATCCGAAGTTGTATTCAATAGATTGAACTACTTTAGATTCGAATTTTAAAGTTTTATTTAAAGATAAAAGAATTTCAGATTTGATTGCTAAAGATTGAACCACTTCACATTTGAATTTCTAAAGTTGCATCTGAAAGATAGAAGAACTTCAGATTTAATTTTTAAAATTACATTCAAGATATTGAACTATTTCAAATTTGAACGGATGCTTTCCATAACTTTTTGTACAATACAGATATAACACTAATGATGGACCAAAAAATAGGTATATATGAAAATGCCCGAGAGGAATATAATATCGTTATCATACCTATAGTTGGTGACTAGATGATGAATTAAAATCAGCATGAGCAGTTTTGCAAGTTCTTTCCCTGGACAAGCATGAGCTCCATTGCCAAATGTCGTAAATTACGTCTGTCACGGCTTCTCTAAAGGTGAAAGATATAATGCTTGACATTCTTAAACTCTCTAAAATGACCTGCAGTTGTCCAGCTAATGAGATGGATTTTCTTTTCTTGAAGGTGTGTCCATAGATGCATATTCCCAAGTTGTAAATAGTAATTACCCGGTGTGTAAATGGCATATTTCTAGTTTTAATCTATGTCAAAGGCTTCTTTCCTTCTTCATTAGACTCATAAATTGCTATTTGTTCCACCTGCATTTAAAAGAAAAAGGATTAATTATACGTATAATTTCTGGATTTATGACCCATTATATATACAAAAGGATGAAGGGTGACATAACTGTTAAAGTTGCTGCCGTATGACTTTGAGGTCACGGGTTCGAGTGTTCCGACTACTTTGGTCGGAAATCATCGACGCATTCAGTCGGGAAACGTTATTCGATTAACCGTTTTCCTTCCGACCAAAAGTAGTCGGAAATTTGTGATTTTCGACCCATTTCCAACCATTTTGGCAGTCGGAATTCTGCCATTTTCCAGTAGTGAGCTGTGGAAATAAAAATTCAGGGCAAGGCTGCGTAGAATAGACCCTTTTGGTCTAACCCTTCTCGAATGCCGCATATAACAACAGCTTAATGCACCGGGCTGCCTTTTTTTATATATATAGAAAGGGGAAAAAAGAAATAAAACTAGCTAGGGAGCAGTATGCGTACTATAAAACAACATATAATACCTTAACTGCTTGTAAAATTTTGTGTTGGTCATGAAGGTATTTGAGAATCCATGTTAGAGCAGTAGCTGTTGTATCTTGCGCAGCAAAGAGTACACCAATGATATTGTCGGCAATTTGATCTTCCGTTAAAGTATGTCCCTCTTCATCTTTGAAATTTATTAGACGACCCAACAGATCCTTCTCTACTGTTTTCTTCTCCTTCCTTTCACTAACTATTTCACCAATTATCTCATAAAGCTTTCTCCTTGCCTAGTTTAACAACAAATATATTACGTTGTAATGTTAAGGGAGTGAAATCAACAGCTAGCTGTGGAAGCTTACGTATTACCTTTGTAGCTTTGTAATAAGCGGTTCCTGGTAGGTTTGTAGGGAAAGAATTGTATCCTTTATTTACTATGCAATAGTTCTCCATGAGCTCCTCCTTGCGCTTTGTGTCCAATTGACCAAAGATAGCAAGAATGCCAACTTCAAATGACAACTGTACGTAACATTTATACCCATGAAAATCACATAAAGTTATGGTGATTAGCATTTGAAATAAAACAACAATTAGTGGAACCAGCTAGCTAGCTAACCTTCTTCATCTCGTGGAATGTGTTGACTACTTGCTCTTTTGTTGCCCATGATTCCAGTGAACAAATAGCTAGGGCCTCGATGTCTTGAACTAGCTTTCGAAGAGCCTCAGGTGATAACGAGTTCTGAACCATCTTTCTTAGTCGAGAATGATAGTTCCCTTGGTGAAAGAACAAAGCAGAAGGGCCAATCATTCTCTCTTTGCTCTTTGGATACGTCGGTTTGAATAAATGAGCATTAGTAACCAGCACGAAGCGTGCAGCTTCGGGGTTAGCTAGCATAACACAAGGGCATCCAAGAATGTGTGTTTTGAATATATCCCCATATCTGCAAATAATTAAACATTCAATGAATGCACTGTTTCTTTCATGTAAATTAGCAAAGTTTTAACAAATTGGAATAGTAAAATCAATGTTGTAGTTGATCGGACCTTTTTTGTTTATTAGCAAAGAAGACATTTGGGTCTTCAGAATACATTTGGAGAGTTTCCCCTATATAAGGCCACCCCATTGTACCAGGAGGCAACTTTGTTTTTTGTATATCTCTTCCTTTGTGTTTAATCTTTGGTACGTGATACAAGAGAAGAGTTGAGATAAAGAGGAGGAAATAAATCATGGGAAAAGCAGTCTCCATCCAAATGCACAAGCTCTGTTGCTGTGGTTTGCTCTTTTTATATTTCTTATATTAAAAGAAAGCTTTAAAAGGTATGGAGTGTGGATATGTTTAGGGATGAGATATAGTTGTCTGCTATATATAGGAGTAGGAGGAGAAGGATAGATAAAAGATGAATAGGCAGATTTGCCAAAATAATTGGTTACTGCATCTGAAATGTCATAACAGGACTACATTTTGTTAAGATTAAATTTGATTAACATGAAGTGTTCTAGAATCATCTTGTACTAGCTAGAAAAATCTTTCATAAAAATCAATGTATTAAACTAGACAATTCTAGGAGGATACTAGATACTTCTCAAATAAAAATCATAGGCATCAATCTAGAGAATTCTATAAACTTGTATAATCATTCAAGTATCTAGATCATTCCATGGAGTAGTATAAATATGTGATGTTGTAACTCATTTTGAAATCAAGAAATCAATAAAATAACAAAAGCCTTCTTCAATATAAAGTTTTATCTCCATTCCAATTCTCTACATTTCCTAAACTCTTTCCTTCTCATTCTAAATATTACTCTCCTTCTCCAACAAATTTCGTATCAGAGCCAAGTTTAGCCTTGTGTTCCATTACAAACCACCATGGCAACACAATCATCTTCATCATCTTTATTCAACTATTCACAAAATCTTGTCCCTATTTTTGATGGAGAAAACTATGATTATTGGAGCCTTCAAATGAAGACTCTATTCATTTCTCAAGACCTTTGGGAGCTTGTAGAAAGAAGCTATAATGCACCCGAGGACTCGGAAACACTAGCATCATGGACGGCGGCAAAGCAAAAGGAGTTTAAAGAAAATAAGAAGAAGGATGCAAGGGCACTACTCTTCATTCAACAAGGGGTAAATAAAACTATCTTTCCTCGTATTATGGCTGCCACCAATTCAAATGAAGCTTGGAGTATTCTACAGAAGGAATTTCAAGGCTCCTCTAAGGTAATCTCTATCAAACTTCAATCTTTATGGAGAGAATTTGATAATTTAGCAATGAAAAATGATGAAACCATGAAAGAATTCTTTAATAGAGTTACTTTCATTGTTAATCAAATTAGAAGTTATGGGGATAAACTTAAAGATAAGAAGATAGTTGAAAAAATATTGAGGAGTTTACCCGCAAAATGGGATCATGTTGTTGCCGCTATCGAAGAATCTAAAGATTTATCTACATTAAGTTTTCAAGAACTAATGGCTTCTTTGGAGACGCATGAGCTACGAATGAGCAGGTTTTCAACTCAAGAGGTGGAACAAGCTTTTCAATCTAAAGTGTCAATTTCAAATAAAAGAGGAGGAGAGACGGATAAAGAAGGAAAGAAAAATTTCCAACAAAAGAGCAATTAATGGAGCAGAAATTTCAAGCAAAGAAAATTTGGAGATTACAATCAAGGCCCTCGTGGAAGGTATGAGAAGAATAATAAAGTTACGTCTTCCTCCCAGTGTAGAATTTGTGGAAAGTCTAATCATAATACTCAGAGTTGCAGATTTAAGTGTTTAAAATGCAAAAATTCTAATCACTCCCAAAAGGACTGTTGGTACAATAAAAATGACGAAGCTAATTTTACTGAAGGAGATAATGTTTTCTATTCTTGCTTTAGTGCTAAATTAAATGTGAAGGATATTTGGTACTTGGATAGTGGTTGCAGTAATCACATGACAGGAAATAAAGAAAGCTTCGTCAAATTGGATGAAGATGTTAATTCTCAAGTTAAGCTTGGAGACGGAAAATCACACAAAGTCGAAGGAAAGGGAGTGATAGCAGTTCAAGTAAAGGGAGGTAAGACTAAATTTATTTCTGATGTGCTTTATGTACCAGGCCTAACACAAAATTTATTAAGTGTGGGACAATTATTACAAAAAGGCTATAGAGTTGATTTTGTGGGAAATGAAAGTACAATTATTGATGAAAAAAATAATCAAGTTGTGGCCAAAATTAAAATGACTCCAAACAAAGTTTTTCCACTGAAAATGCCAATTGAGAATCTTGCATTAAAATCAGAGGAAAATGATATTTCTCAATTATGGCATAAGAGATTTGGCCATCTAAATATTAAAAGTCTCAAATTACTCAAAAAGAAAAATATGGTAATTGGACTCCCACACATAAATGTGGAAAGTAAAATTTGCGAAGGTTGTATTTTTGGAAAAATGCATAGACTACCCTTCACAAAAACTTCATGGAGAGCTAGAGTTCCTTTGGAGCTAGTTCATGCCGATGTATGTGGCCCAACTAAGACATCTTCTCTCGGAGAAAAAAGATATTTTCTCTTGTTTGTTGATGATTATAGTCGAATGATGTGGGTATATTTTCTAAAAGAAAAATCAGAAGTTTTCTCAAGGTTTGTACAATTTAAAGCATCAGTGGAGAAGCAAAGTGGTCATAAGTTGAAGAATTTGAGAACGGATCGTGGAGGAGAATTCACATCCAAGGAGTTTAAAGAATTTTGCAAGGTCCAAGGAATAAAAAAGGAGCTTACAGTCAGATATACTCCCCAACAGAATGGAGTGGCTGAACGTAGAAATCGATCCATAGTAGAGATGGCACGGAGCATGTTAAAAGGTAAACATCTTCCAAACAAATTCTGGGCTGAAGCTGTTTATACCTCGGTCTATATTTTGAACAGGTCCCCCATGAAAGCTGTGCCAAATAAAACTCCTTATGAGGTATGGTTCCAAAAGAAAGCGAATGTAGATTTCTTGAAGGTATTTGGATGCATAGCTTATGCACACATTCCTGATCAAGTCAGAAAAGAAAAATTTGATGAGAAAGGAGAAAAATTCATCTTTATTGGCTACAGTGAAGAATCCAAAGCTTATAGATTATTCAATCCTACAACTAACAAGTTTGTGGTTTCCAGAGATGTTATCTTTGATGAAGCAGGCTCATGGAAATGGGAAAAAGATCAAGAAACCACTCCAGATATCATTGCCGATGAAAACATTGGATCAACATCTAACACTCAAGAACCTCCTAGCCCGAGAATTGAAGAAGCGACTGATGCAGATTCACCTCCAAGTAAGACTCGTTCATTACAAGAAATTTATGATACTTGTGATGTTGCATTCTTTTCTTGTGAACCAGTAAAATTTGAAGAAGCTATCAAAGAAGAAGGATGGAAGAAGGCTATGGACGAGGAGATAACAATGATTGAAAAAAATCACACATGGAAGTTAGTGGATCTTCCAAAAGGCAAGGAGGTAGTCGCGCTCAAGTGGGTCTATAAGATCAAATACAATGAAGATGGAACAATCCAGAAGCTAAAAGCTCGTCTCGTTGCAAAAGGATATTCACAACAACCAGGCATTGACTTCAATGAGACGTTTTCACCTGTTGCTCGAATGGAGACCATCAGGACGGTGTTAGCACTTGCAGCTCAACTCAAATTAAAGGTATATCAGTTGGATGTCAAGTCAGCATTTTTAAATGGAGAACTTGAAGAAGAAGTTTATGTGGAGCAACCTCAAGGCTACATCATCAAAGGGCAAGAAGAAAAGGTGTATAGACTCCGGAAAGCATTATATGGACTCAAACAAGCTCCTCGAGCATGGAATAGCAAGATCGATCATCACTTCCGCAAACATGGGTTTCAAAGAAGTCCAAGTGAACCATCACTCTATGTCAAGAAGCAAGGTACGGATTTTCTCATAATCTGTCTCTATGTTGATGATTTAATTTATTGTGGCACCAACAAGAAGATGATAGAAGAATTTAAAAGAGAAATGATGGAAGATTTTGAGATGACAGATTTAGGCTTAATGAGATATTTTCTTGGCATCCAAGTAAAACAAAATAATGGAGAAATATTTATAAGCCAAGAAAAATATTGTGATGATCTGTTAAAGAAATTTCACATGATAAATTGCAAGCCAATCGCTACTCCAGCAGCCTTGAATGAGAAATTATCCAAAAAAGATGGTTCCAATAAGGTGGACGCATCAATCTATAGAAGCTTGGTTGGATCGTTGATTTATCTCACAAATACAAGGCCCGACATATTATATGCGGTAAGTGTTGTATCCAGATTTATGAATGATCCAAGTAAAGTACACTATGCTGCAGCAAAGCGTATCCTCAGATATTTGAAGGGCACAATAAATTTTGGCATCAAATATTCAGCTGAAAAAGATAATGTACTCGCCGGTTATACAGATAGTGATTGGGCCGGATGTATTGATGACCGGAAGAGTACTTCAGGATATGTCTTCACTTTGGGATCAAAAATAATATCTTGGTCTTCAAAAAAGCAACAAACAGTGGCACTATCATCTGCAGAAGCGGAGTATATATCTACTACTAGCGCAACATGTGAAGCAATATGGCTGCAAAGGATCCTATTTGACTTACAGCAAGATCAAATTCTGCCAACAACACTGTACTGTGATAATATGTCAGCAATTGCTATGACAAAGAATCCAGTGTTTCATGCAAGAACAAAGCACATAGAAATTCGACATCACTTCATCAGAGAATTGGTGGAAGACAAAAAGATCAAGCTGGAGTTCATCAGTACGAATGATCAACTTGCCGACATCTTCACCAAGGCACTCCCAATTGACAAGTTTGTTCAATTCAAGAATCAGATGAAGATTACCAAGAGAGACACAAATCAAGTTTAAAGGGGGGGTGTTAAGATTAAACTTGATTAACATAAAGTGTTCTAGAATCATCTTGTACTAGCTAGAAAAATCTTTCATAAAAATCAATGTATTAAACTAGACAATTCTAGGAGGATACTAGATACTTCTCAAATAAAAATCATAGGCATCAATCTAGAGAATTCTATAAACTTGTATAATCATTCAAGTATCTAGATCATTCCATGGAGTAGTATAAATATGTGATGTTGTAACTCATTTTGAAATCAAGAAATCAATAAAATAACAAAAGCCTTCTTCAATATAAAGTTTTATCTCCATTCCAATTCTCTACATTTCCTAAACTCTTTCCTTCTCATTCTAAATATTACTCTCCTTCTCCAACAAATTTCGTATCAGAGCCAAGTTTAGCCTTGTGTTCCATTACAAACCACCATGGCAACACAATCATCTTCATCACTTTATTCAACTATTCACAAAATCTTGTCCCTATTTTTGATGGAGAAAACTATGATTATTGGAGCCTTCAAATGAAGACTCTATTCATTTCTCAAGACCTTTGGGAGCTTGTAGAAAGAAGCTATAATGCACCCGAGGACTCGAAAACACTAGCATCATGGACGGCGGCAAAGCAAAAGGAGTTTAAAGAAAATAAGAAGAAGGATGCAAGGGCACTACTCTTCATTCAACAAGGGGTAAATAAAACTATCTTTCCTCGTATTATGGCTGCCACCAATTCAAATGAAGCTTGGAGTATTCTACAGAAGGAATTTCAAGGCTCCTCTAAGGTAATCTCTATCAAACTTCAATCTTTATGGAGAGAATTTGATAATTTAGCAATGAAAAATGATGAAACCATGAAAGAATTCTTTAATAGAGTTACTTTCATTGTTAATCAAATTAGAAGTTATGGGGATAAACTTAAAGATAAGAAGATAGTTGAAAAAATATTGAGGAGTTTACCCGCAAAATGGGATCATGTTGTTGTCGCTATCGAAGAATCTAAAGATTTATCTACATTAAGTTTTCAAGAACTAATGGCTTCTTTGGAGACGCATGAGCTACGAATGAGCAGGTTTTCAACTCAAGAGGTGGAACAAGCTTTTCAATCTAAAGTGTCAATTTCAAATAAAAGAGGAGGAGAGACGGATAAAGAAGGAAAGAAAAATTTCCAACAAAAGAGCAATTATGGGAGCAGAAATTTCAAGCAAAGAAAATTTGGAGATTACAATCAAGGCCCTCGTGGAAGGTATGAGAAGAATAATAAAGTTACGTCTTCCTCCCAGTGTAGAATTTGTGGAAAGTCTAATCATAATACTCAGAGTTGCAGATTTAAGTGTTTAAAATGCAAAAATTCTAATCACTCCCAAAAGGACTGTTGGTACAATAAAAATGACGAAGCTAATTTTACTGAAGGAGATAATGTTTTCTATTCTTGCTTTAGTGCTAAATTAAATGTGAAGGATATTTGGTACTTGGATAGTGGTTGCAGTAATCACATGACAGGAAATAAAGAAAGCTTCGTCAAATTGGATGAAGATGTTAATTCTCAAGTTAAGCTTGGAGACGGAAAATCACACAAAGTCGAAGGAAAGGGAGTGATAGCAGTTCAAGTAAAGGGAGGTAAGACTAAATTTATTTCTGATGTGCTTTATGTACCAGGCCTAACACAAAATTTATTAAGTGTGGGACAATTATTACAAAAAGGCTATAGAGTTGATTTTGTGGGAAATGAAAGTACAATTATTGATGAAAAAAATAATCAAGTTGTGGCCAAAATTAAAATGACTCCAAACAAATACTATTGCTTACATTTAAAATTTGAATTAATTTTTTTTTATTTTTTCTTTTATTTAAAACTAGGAGTAAAACTTATACTCTAAGAATGTGAATATATAGTTAGTATATTTTTTTAAAATAAACATACTAAAAGTAAGATAAAGGTTTTAAAAATATTAAAATTAATTGTAAAAGAAATATTTACACTAAACTAGCATAGAATTAGGTATTTTCAAATTGATCCAATTCTCTTTTTATTTCCTTAAAGGCCTCATCTTCATCATACTCACCTTCTTGATTCATTATTTCGAGATTAGACTTTTTAAGATCTGGAAATGATTTCACCCATCAGTCATGTTTTTAAAGCCAGCATTAACAAAACTGAAAATGATGAGAAATTAAAAAAATTAGAGAAAGGAAAGACAGAATTCTACTATGAAACTGGAACTTCATTTCATTGAATTTGAAAGGATAGAAAGGTTAACATCAAAGCAAAGCAATTAAACTAAAGTATATGGATTACAACCCTGAAAATAATCCAAATACAGAAAAAGCAACAAAACAAACTACCAAGACTCCTTCCTGATGGGAAGAGGAGTTGCTTCCCAATTGTTGAGCGGGGTATCTGGGCCAATCAGCTGAACACTTGCACGGCTAGGACCCTCACCAACTTGAACCATGTTGATTCCATAGAACATCTCCTTGAGACCCTGGCAAGCTTCATCAATGTCATCTTGAGTAGAAAGATTTTGGACTTCTTCAAATTGTGGCTTGAAAAAAGAGTAGGCAATGTGAGGGATTAGTTTTGACAGATTCCAACCATTCTTTTTCCGGGACTTGGCTCTATTTATGTTAGCTGATGTTGGTTTAAAACCCGGGCCAAAGGTATCTTTCTTCAAAAAAAGAAGCGATGAGGTTCACAATTCCTTGCAAAAGTGATCCTAATCCTTTTCCTGGTTCATAGCCGTTCCTCAACATCAGTGAAGTTACCATCATAGATGTGGCTGAAAGATGGGATGCAGAATTGGTTTTCCTTCTTCCATCTGGTCTACCTCAATCACCTCAAATATGTGATATATGAGGGATTCGAATCCTTATTTGGCCTCGATACATGGAATGGACGGGTCATTATAGACGGACGATTCATCCTCCCCATGAACAACAATTTCTTGCCTGTCATATTCGAATTTGATCATTTGATGTATGGTGGATGGTCTAGCTCTGGCCAAATGGATCCATGTCCTTCCCAGAAGAAAATTATAGGAAGTTTTCATATCCAATACCTGAAAGACAATGTTGAAATCAACCGGGCCAATTGTCATGGTGAGTTCAATTTCCCCAATGGTGTCTCTTTTTTAAAAATCAAAAGCCCTGAAGCCGACACTACTAGCTCGAATTCTGTTAGTGTCAATGTTCAGTTGTTGTAGAATAAAAAGAGGGCATACAACTACACTTGAGCCTCCATCAATCATGACCCTTTTTACATAATTCCCTTCACATTTGACCATAAAATTCAAAGCTTTATTGTGCCTAGCCCCTTGCTTAGGCAAATCATCATCGCTGAAAGAAACTTTGTTCACCTCACAGAATCTTTCACCTCAAATTTTATATTATGTATTGTTGCGAGGGAAATAAGTATCGGGGACCCTGAGGCAGAAAATAATGTTGAGGAGAATTGGATTGTCCTTGTTGGAATGCCCGTATGAAGGAACTATTCCTCTTTGAACTCCCCCGAATCCAGACGCCATCATGGATCCTTCCTCCTTCTTTTTTTTCCGATTTCTGAAGCTGCCTTAACCACTTTGAATTGCTTGTGTGGTCGCCTTAAGGGCTACCTGACTCACCATTTTTCCCGACTTCATTCCATTCTCAACTATTTCCCCAATCTTGATCGCCTCGGCAAAAGGCTTACGAATGGCGGCCAACAGATAATGGAGGTAATCACGATCCTAAGCTTGGAGAAAGTAGTCAATATCTCTGCCTCTTTCATTAGTAGTTTGACCCTAGCAGCCTGCTCTCTCCACTTGATTGCATATTCTCTGAAGCTTTCTGTAGATTTCTTCTTTATGTTGACGAAAGAGGAAAAGTTTGGCACTATATCAATATTGTAATGAAATTGTTGGATAAAATCTTGAGCCATGTCGTTCCAAACGTGCCAGTGAGATATGTCTTGATCTATGAACCACTCCGAAGGAATTCCTGTCAAACTTTTCCCAAAATAAGCCATGAGTAATTCTTCTTTGCCCCCTGCTCCCCTCAATTGGTTGCAATATCTCTTCAAGCTGGCGACTGGATTACTGTGACCATCGTACTTGTCAAACAAAGGGTTCTTGAATCCAGGTGGCAAATGAACATGGGGAAACATGCATAAATCATTGAACGAAACACTTTTGTGGCCTCCTAAACCCTGTATGTTTCTCATGGTTTGTTCCAAACTCTTCATTTTTCTGGCCATTTCCTCTTGTTCCATATTCTTGTTGGGTTTTTCGACCTCGGTTGGAAACATGTTCCGAGGAGTATGCTTGTATGAATCTGGACCCTTTAAAATTACTTCTGGAGAGTGATGCTGGGTATCATGAGCATTCAATTGTGGATCATTTTTCACCTTTTAAGCAAGAGACGGTTGAGGAATGGGTACAGTATGTAGGTCATTTATGAAGGGTGCGGCTGGAGGACGTGGAATGGAGGTACTGGGATAGTGGGGAGGTTAATGCTCGGACTGAATCCAGGTTGGTACAAATGGTTACTTATTATGGAGATGGGCACTTGATTTGCAACTGACACATTATGAAGATTATCTGAAGGCCCCATGGGTAGTGAAGGCGGTGCATGTCCATTCACCCAGGCTTGGTACATATCTGCCAATTGTTGTTTCAACACTCTTACTTCTTCAACCAGTCCCGAACCTTGTTCGACCAACTGTCCATGGACATCATCATTATCTGGCGCATTCTCACTGTTGTTTCCCATTTTACTTTTTCCTTTTGACCTCGTGTTGTAAGGGTGAGTTACCATTTTTAACCACAAACCAACCACCTCTGTTTAACCTTATCTCTTTAGAAATAACAAACAACAAATATGTTAGAGTCAGGCATTTTCAGATATTAATCACACATTGTATGTCATGCACCTAATGCCATTTTCATTTCTAAATTGATTTTGGAAGGCTTCATCCCGGCTTGTTGGATTATTTCCTTTTGAACTTACTGCTCCTTTATTTTATTTTATTTTAATTTTTTTATCAATTTTTTCAGATTAGTTATGTGTGTGATCGCATCCGATGGGGATTGCCTACGTATCAGGACGCCGCATGAATCAGATCACCACGTAGTTTAGGAGAAATAATAACAACTCTAATGATTTCTTCTCTTTTTTTATTTTTTTTCTAAATCAAACAAACTAAAATATTTTTCAATTATATATATATATATAGAGAGAGAGAGAGAGAATGAGAGAAAAGGAAATATATACAAACTGACTTTACTGACTCTAAAGACATAAATATGATTGAAATGAAATAAACTTTGATAATATAATAATAATAAAAAAGTCTCCAAAATTAAAAATGCGACAAATAAATGAAACTAAGAACTAATGGACTGCACCAAAAATTTAATCTTTAATAGTCTTCTTGTTTAAACTGATGTCATCAATTGTCTACATCTCTTGGCCTCCACTGTCACCCTAAAGTCTCGTACAAATTATGAAACACCGTCGGCAACTGTGGAACAAGGACACGTGCTTGTTGACCAACTTCCTCATTGTTCAGACGACGATGATCATCATGAACATATGCTGCTTTTTCTGCCAATCGAGGTACATGTTCTCTAGCTTGCCCCATACTCATGTGACAATTCTGCAACTACATATGGGTAGTGTCGAGGGTGTGCCCTCTCTGAGTCTCACGTCCCTCATATTCTTCAATGCTACGGTTTAACACACCTCTTTCAATCATCCAGTGACACCGCTCTTCCTCAAAATTTGTGTGCTGATGACCCCTCTTTTGCCTTTTTATTTCTTCTAATTGTGCATAAAGCTGACTCTTTGAGCGTATCCAGTGGGCCCTTTCTATTTCAAACTGCACCTTCTACTGATCAAACTCCAATTGTTGTTGGTGCACATCTTCTTCACTAATACTCAGGTCTTCTTGTAACTTATGTATTTCAGCATTTTTGTTCGCCTCCGCTCTTCTGACTAAACCAATTGTGTTGGTCAGTTCTTCTTCTAAGCGGGCTGCCTCATTTTTAGCATGCTTTAAATCTTTATCCATGACTCACAAAGCAGATTAATAATCTTTCTCAATGTTTAAGCGAATATGAGCGACTCCGGCCTGATGCTAGGCTTGTTGTTTGGCTATAATCATCTGAGCATGCTCCAATTCCTCTTTCACCTTTTCTATAATTCTTTGATCATTTTTCCTCCAGTTCGGCCCCTCAGGCTTATCTCTAAACGACGAAGTATCGTGAAACCAGGTAATATATTCAGGGATCACCTCTCCGCGATCTCGGTCCTCTACCATCTCATTGAACTCCGAAACTTTATTTGCATACCATATTTTCATAATTTCCCCTTCGTCATAAGGTTGATTTTTACTAAAATCGTAACAGAACTTGCTCATATCTCGTGTTGGTGGCACCTCATGTCGTCGTGCAAGCTTGCGCATTACCCGAAGTGGAGCATAAGGCTGAACACCATCCAATCCTATAAGTAACAAATAAGAATGGTATGCAAATTCACAAATGACCTCTTTCGAGGAAAACCAATCATAATTCCATGTGATCTGCTTGGCAGAAAAAGTAAGAAGTAGTTCTTTCCAGGCGTTAATTCCTTCAGGTAAGTCACATTTTTCAATTCTCTACGGGTGATCAAAAGTGTGATTGGGCAAGAGCTCACTAAAATTAGAGATCATAGGATGATGATAAGATTGCTCCAAAAACCATATTTGCAGCAAAATGTTGCAACCATCAAAGTTTCGTGCGCCCAATTTACATCCAGTTAAAGCACGAAAAATGGAAGAAAGAATCATAGGGACCAACATATAATCATCCCTTTTCGAGGTCAGCGCCTCAACTACACCTGCCAACCGGATGTCAATGCGTCCTTCCCTTTCCGGAAAAACTACACGCCCCAAAAAAGCAACCACCAATGCAAACCTTCTGTGTATCTTCCATGCTTCCTTATCTTTTTTTTTATTTCAGTTTTCCCACATTCCTTTCGAAATTGCATTCGAGGCCGTACAAATGAATTAGAAATCCCAACTTAACCTAATTGCCTCCTAAACCTTCATAATATCCATAGTTTATGTTCAAGAGCTTCAGAAGCATACCCTCATTCACATTTTTGGCACCATGGGTCTCTGGCGGAGAAGATTATGGCTCCACCCCTGGAAATGGGAGATTTCCTCCAAGGTCGGAGTCATCTCACAGTCAGTGAAATGGAACACATTATTTTCAGGATCCCAGTGCGGAATCAAAGCTTCGATCACATCCCTCCTTGGCTTGATTGTCATCATGTGAATCAAATTCTCAAGTATTTCTTTATCTGGTTTCGCTCATATTCCTTAAATTCTCTCCACCAATCCCACAATAATTTTAGTAACTGATCAACAATGAGAAAATTTGGTATCCCTTCTGACCTGGGCCTCTTTTCAGACTTACCTCTTTCCCCACTCATGGTGCACCTGTTTATCTAAACACGGGGTTAAGTTTTAGTTAAATATACTATTGACACAAAAATTTTGATTTCTCCGGTTTGAAAGAAAAAGAAAAAAAATAAAAAATAAAAATAAAAACCAAACAGTGGGACTAAAAAGAATAAATTAGTAATACTCATTAAAAAAGGTCCAAATTGTTATGAAATAATATAAAAGACAAGAACAATAATGCAAGAACAAGAGCAATAGAGCGAAGAGTAGAGAGAGTTCTTCTTATTGATACTTAGAGAATGTTAGGAGTGAGTTACAATGGTAGAAGACCCCTTTATTTATAGGGAGTGGGATGATTTATCTACCAAGAATAGAACTCTAGAATCTCTCTAATTATAGACATTCACCTTAAATAGGAGATTTCATAACACTCCCCCTTGAATGTCTATTCAACAATGTGCCTCGTTAAAACCTTAAAACCAAAACCCAATGGGAAAAATTAAAGAAAGGAAAAAGAGTACACATGTTTGAATATGCGCCTATTGGTTGCCTCGTTAAAAACCTCGCAAGGAAAACCCAGTGGGACAAAACCTTGTAAGGGAAAAAGAGTGCAACGCGCATTAACTCCCCCTAATAAGAACATCAATTTATATCCTTGAGCATTTGCATTCCAATCTTGTGCATCATCTTCAAAACGATCTTTGATAGACGTTTGACAAATCAACCATATTGACTTGAATAAATATTCCGTACCTTGAAATCATCATTCTTGATAGATATGAACATCTTCATATAATGTCGTGGAATAACTCTTCAATATCTCCATAGATGCATTCTCAATGCCATCATGCTTATAGTTATAGCAAGATACATATGTACACAAATTGTACTTAGGATGTGGTACTTCAGGACCAAGAATTGCATATGCTTCAAGCAACTTAAATCTTTCAAGTTAAGTCATATAAGCCATATAATAGACTTTAGATGCATATCAAGTTTTCACGTCATGCTAAACAAATAAGATATCGAAAACTGATTATACATACCTTTGACTTTATACTTTCAAGCATTTGAACTATAGGTTCAAAACTACATGTCTTTCATATGGAATCAATTCTTCTTGAATTGTATCTCTTCCATTTAGTTACTTTCTTTGGGTCAGCAAATGCGTATAGCACGCTTTGCAATATGTTGCAATTGAATTATCCCTTTTATGAACTTCAGGTTCATATCATGATATTCGGGGATATACATATACCAATGATAATTCATCCCATGTAACCTTTTTCTCAAGTGTTTATCATGTCTCCCCCTCATGTTAGAAAAGCTAACTTGTTTCCTCAATTTTGGGAAATCATCTTTGTGCATTATCATGTCAATATACACGGCACATTAATAATAAGATGAAATTATTTGGTTCCTGACCCTGAACCACTAGTGAGGGGAGAATATAATATACTCTCGTATACAACGTATATCAAACTGATATATATAACTTTGTTCTCATAAGAAACAGTTTAGCTATTAAGTGGAAGCACTCAATAATTATCTTGCTAAACCAACTTTGATATAAACCAACTATCAAGATGAACTATCTTGAGTAGAAAATCTGGAAATTATGCTCGAAGTTAGATTACTGAGCAATTTACCTCGCAAGCACCAGCCAGGCTGCGGGTTAATAACAATTGCGCATGTAACCATTTCATAGATGCATCATATGTGATATACATGGCAGGTGAATGGGCCCATATTCACCTTTGATATTTCCAGAATTTATGGGCTTCAACCCGAACTCTTTAGTTGGTCAGTTCATTAATGAGAACAAGTGATACAAGAGAATTCGTAAAGAACTTTCTAGTTCTTTAATATTCACCTATGTGAATTTGCACATCATACTTAAAATGAGATGGCTAACACGAATGCCAACTGAATAAATTATCAATATTGGTAAACTTCAAATTTACACCATGACATGTGCACTTATCAATAAACTTCAGGTTTATTATGACATGGGTTTTTATACCAATAGATATCCACTTTATTGTGGCATTCTTTCTTTTGTGTAGTACAAAACTGGAGAACAAAGCGGGTAGCTTTTCATATGCAAATTACCCCGCTACAAGTTGTAGTAATAGGAGATATCAAAGCCTTCCTTTACTTATAGTCTCAATATAATCAATCGCTTTCGCGTGTACTTTGGAAACTGAATAAGTTTCTTTGAGACTTACTACAGCACAATACTCAATTGTGTTTCTCCAACATAGTAATAATTGGCCCTTCTAGAGCTCTCAATTAATTTTGTACTACCACAGATTCATCAACATCCATGTGGTGAATATCTTTCTTAAAGAGAAAGTTATACCATTATGGTCATGTCAAACTTATATGCAAGATATGTTTCTTGCATTATCGTTGTCCTTTAATAGTCATATTTCCAAAATACTTTGGCGTACAATAGGTACGTGACCAACGATCATTCATGCCATATATCATCTCAAACCTCCTTCTAGGGGTGAGTGTGGTATATTTAATACCAATTTCATGTTCATATTCTTCCAATAATGAATATGTATTCGTGAATCAGATGTTGTCACATTCACTTCGGGGATATGTGATTTTGTTATCCTTTTCAAATCTATAAATGCGTCAGGCATTTGATTTGCTATTCTTTGCAAATGGATAATCTTTTGTGCCTCTTTCACAAATAGAGGTATGTGGATCAAGATGAGATAATGATGCATTTTTCCACAAAATTTCCCGTTTCGTTTCACCAACTTCTCCCCCTAATTTTGGGAAAAGTGTCTCATCAAATTGACAGTCTGCAAATCGTGCAGTGAACAAATCTCTTGTCAATGTTTCGAGGTAGCGAATAATGGAGGGCGATTCAACCTCAACATATATTCCTAACCTTCTTTGCAGACCCATTTTGGTGCGGGATGGCGGTGCTACAGGCACATATACTGCGCATCCAAAGTTTCTTAAATGGGATATATTGGGTCCATGACCCAAAACCAATTGCAACGGGGAATATTTGTGTCAATTCGTCAGTCAGAGACGAACTAGCATTGCTGTATGCAAAATGGCGTGAACCCAAACCAAAGTGGGCAGCCGACGAACTAGCATTGCTGCATGCAAAATGGCGTGAACCCAAACCGAAATGGGCAGCCTCGTTTTCATGAAGAATTCAAGATTATTCTCATCTATTGTCTCAATATGATATCCATTTTGAATGATATCTTTAAAACTCAACAAGTTCTTCTTAGACTTGGAGGAGAATATTGCATTCTCTAAGATAAACGTCGTGCCTTTGGGCAGAGTTACAGTTGCTCTTCCGGAGCCTTCAATCAATTTACTTCCCATGGTTTGACATATAAAAGAAAATATACGAACATGAGAATAAACAACTTCAATCCGTTTGTGTCACATAATATTTTCAAAATCTGCTGATGTCAATTGACTAAAATAAATCAGATAGTCGATTATATGTTTTCCATAATCGATTACAATGCAGTTTGAAAATTTCAGTTTAAGCATTTTCATAAAACAATCGATTGTTAAACACACATAATCTATTGTTGAGCATTGACAATCGATTGTTAAACATAGACAATCGCTTGTTGACAATTTTTGAAAATTTCCAGATCACTGTTTTTAAGACAATCGATTGTTAAACATAGACAATCGATTGTTGGCTATTTTGAAAAATTCGACCTCACTGTATAAAGACAATCGATTGTTAGACATAGACAATCGATTGTTGGTTATTTTTGAAAAATTCCAGATCACACTGTTTAACGACAATCGATTGTTAAACATCGACAATCGATTGTTGACTATTTTTGAAAAAATTCCAGATTACAGTCTTAACGACAATCGATTGTTAGACATAGACAATCGATTGTGGATGATTTTTGAAAAATTCCAGATTACACTGTTTTAAAGACAATCGATTGTTAAACATAGACAATCGATTGTTGACTGTTTTTGAAAAATTCCAGAACACACTGTTTTAAAGACAATCGATTGTTAATCATCGACAATCGATTGTTGACTGTTTTTGTAAAATTCCAGATCACACTGTTTTAAAGACAATCGATTGTTGATCATTGACAATCGATTGTTTTGCAGTTTTTATGCGAAATATGAGATAACCGACTAGTTTTTCAGGTTAGTCGATTACCTCTACTGGAAAGTAAAAATATTATTGATATTTGAGCATATTGATACATTCTAAAGAACTAATACTAACATTGCATCATGAACTAACTAATACGAGCTAATACTAATGACTAGTAGTTTATTCACTAACTAATACAAATAAGTAGAAAAAAATCAAATAACTCCATTTTCTTTCATCACGGATCCATCACCGATTAGGTGGTCTATTTTCCCTTCAGGTTGCTCAAAGAAGTCTGCCACATCCAAGTGGGTGATGTCAAAGTTGTCGTCAGAGACAAAATTCGTTTCAGGGCGTTTACTCTTTCGAGATGCTTGATAAAGGTCAACCAAATGTCATGGTATACGGCAAGCCTTTGACCAGTGCCCGTTTCCACCGCAACGATAATGTATAGTTTATATGTATAGTTTATAAGCTATTTGCTTTTGGATTCTTATCGTATCGTGCTTGTGGCAGAGTGACCAACTTCAGGTTGTCATATCTCTTCTTTATGCTATTCCACAAGATGGGTGGATCTTTGACAGTGATATATTCAATTTTCAAACCTTCATCAAGGTGATGGCGCAAGAAAATCAAGGTCTTAGCACAGTTTCAAACCTTCATCAAGGTGATGGCGCAAGAAAATCAAGGCCTTAGCATAGTTTTGGGTGGATGCATAATTTCTGTCTTTAATGGCGTCTCCAAGACCCATAGCATCTAAGTGGATTTCAGCATCCAACACCCATGTCATATAGTTCTTGCCCGAAATTTCAAGGGCAACGAACTTTCTTTTCATAATGTCAGACATAAAACAAATTTACATCAAGAGCGTGTTCATACTTACGGGCTCTATTACAATTATCACATTCACTTCAGGGAATGGATCATAATCATGTGCTTTACACAATCTCATGTCAAATATTACTTTCATAAAGTGAAAGATTATTTTGAGAATCTTTATTATTCTCATTATCACAATAATGACGATTATAATTTCGTCTATTGCCACATCCACATCCATTGATACCTTTACGGTAATAATTTTGTCTTCTTTCAGACTTATCACATACTGCTTCCACATTCTCTAAAGGGAATGGAGCAAATTCAATGGGACGGATTTTCAATTCTTTGCCCACAATCATACATGAATTTAATCATGGCAGGACATACAGATTTTACCACTTCATGTGGTTACAATTTCTTACAAACTCCATTAGAGTTATAATCAAACTTTGTTGTCTATGTTTGTATATAAAATCAAATTATAGAATTCCAAGAATTTGAAAGAGAAAAGTAAAATACTTACCTTAATTTTCTCAAGAAGATTCTTGAGACGGTAGAGTCTCGTGCCTTTTAGAATCACGGACACGGAACCGAGGTCGAAATCTCGAATTTCTGTTTTCAATCTTTCTTTCACGTTTTCTATTTCTGTTTTCTGTTTCTTTCTTCTCCTTTGTTTTCAATTTTTTTTTCTCTTCCTCTTCAACGTTTTCTTTTCCTTTTTGCTTCTTCGTTCTCTTCTCTTTTCGTTCCTTTGTTTTCTTTTGTTTTTCGTTTCTTTCTTCTTTTGCTTCTTTTTCTTTCTTTTCAACGTTCTGTTCTTCTTTTCCGTTTCCCTTTTTTTTTTCTTTTTCTTTTCCTTCTTTCTTCATTCTTTCTTTGAAGCAAAACCTTAGACAAACAAAAGTTAAGACAATCGAAAATTTCAATTGGTTAGAGACTCGTGCTGATAACGTGTTATGAAATAACATAAAAGACAAGAACAATAATGCAAGAACAAGAGCAATAGAGAGAAGAGTAGAGAGAGTTCTTCTTATTGATACTTAGAGAATGTTAGGAGTGAGTTACAATGGTAGAAGACCCCTTTATTTATAGGGAGTGGGATGATTTATCTACCAAGAATAGAACTCTAGAATCTCTCTAATTATAGACATTCACCTTAAATAGGAGATTTCATAACACAAATAACTTTTTTTTGTAAAAAACTAATAAATTTTTCCAATTAAAGTGACGTTTTGAAAAGGGATTATTTATTATTTAGAGTCGCCACTTGGAATTGAGTTTTGGTGTTCCAAGTCACATTTTATTTGAATCGCTTTCAAAAGGAAGGTTTGACTCTTAATTTATGGTCTACGAAAATAGAAGAATGAGTAAGGAATTCTGTTGACCGAGAGAAAGGTGTAAGGCACCCCTCGAGTCCTGTGGATCTAGCACGGTCACTTCTATTGATTAATGTAAGGCTTAAATCAATTTTTTAGCTATTCTTATATTTTTTATTAATTATGGCTTATTTATTATCGCTTCACTTAATTTATTATACTTTTTATTAATTATTTTGACCAAGATGCGATACGCACACAATGTACTTCCGTGAAATTAAAAATTAAACCAAGGTACGGAATGTACACATAGTTATGACATAATTATCTTAAATTAAAAGGGTATCACGACGCGGAATGCGGACATGATCCTATTAGTATTAGGCGTATCAATCCAAGGTTCGGGTATGAACACATGATCTAGTATTTTAGAGTGCATCTAAAAACTTTCTAGCATTTTTAGAGTATTCTATTTATTTATCTATTTTATTATTGTTATTTTTAACTGTTGGAATAAATTTTAAGGTTTTAAAATAAAAAATAAATAAGAGATGACCATTGTCCTAGAAGATAGGACCGAATTAACTAAGCTTTCTATTAATGCGTTATAATTTAAACAAACCTACATAATATTAGATTTATCATTATCACGAGACATTTATAAAAAAAATAATATGCAAATTCCAGCTATATTTATCAATAGAACTTAATATAAAATAATAATTTTAATTAACTATCACATTGTTCTGTGTGACCAACTTGCCGTAATTTGATATAAACATCTTTATGAACATGAATTTAATTTAACTATTAAAGAACTAAAATTTCAGTAACTTAAATAATAAATTAACACATGTTCCAACAAAATTTTGCCAATTAAAATTTTTTATACAAAAAATATAAATAAAACTCCTAAGAAAAATAAACAAAACTATAACGAAGTAAAAAAAATTCTTTAGGCTTTCCTCCTAATTCATGAATTAGTATGAAAGCTGTTCACCCGTATTAAATATTACATATAAAGAAAGATAACAAATATATATATATTTATTTATATGCTTCTAACAAAATTCAGAAAAAATAAATAAATTAAAATTCAAAACTTTGCTAAGACACATATCTCATATATCATATTTAAACTGTACCAAAAGATTGAGTGTTACCTTATGCAAGGTTTCACCACAAAAGAATATTTACAGATTTCCAAATTGCAATACTAATATTTTAGAACCACGAACACGGAACCGCGAACGAGATCCCGAACTCCTATTTTCTTTCTTTCTTTCACGTTTTTTTTCTCTTTCTGTTTTCTTCTCGTTTTTTTTTTCTTTCAGTTTGCTTTCTTTGCTTCTTTTGTTTTCACGTTTCTTTCTTTCTTTCTTTTCCTTTTGTTCTTTTCAACGTTTTTTCTCTTTTTGTTTTCTTCCTTCGTTTCTTCTTTTCGTTGCTTTTTGTTTCTTTGTTCTTTTTCCGTTGCTTTTTTTTTTCTTCTTTGTTTTATGTTTTGTTATTTGTTCTATAATAGAAATGTAGGGGTAGGTAAAAAAGTTAGAGTTAGAATTGAAGTGGAAGAAAGAGGTTGAGAAGATCATGGTAAGTGGTTAGGATAATTTTATTTTAATCTTTTAAGATTTATCCCCTTTTATTATATTATTACTTATTATTATTATTATTATTATTATTATTATTATTATTATTATTATTATTATTATTATTATTATTATTATTATTGTTATCATTATTTTTTTTAACTTTTACTTATTCTTTATTAATGAAGAAATTAGAAAGTAAAATACATAGTTAGAAATATTAATTAGCTATCTTATATTTAAATATTATATACCTAAGAAAAATTAAATATTTACCTTGTAGTTTAAATTATACTAAGAAAAATACTATAGCTTACATTTAAAATTCTAATTAAACTTTTTTATTTAAAACTAGGAGTAAAACTTATTCTCTAAGAATGTGAATATATAGTTAGTATATCGTTTTTTAAATAAAACCTACTAAAAGTAAGATAAAAGTTTTAAAAATATTAAGATTAATCGTAAAAGAAATATTTACACTAAACTAGTATAGAATTTGGCTGTGGTAAAAAATTAGATGTTCACAACACCTCTTAAGGTTCTTTTTTATACTCGAACTAAGCTTAGATTTATATGATATGAGCTCTGGGCGCTAGGACTCTTGAGTCTGAGTTGAATGGAAGCAAGTTCTCGAATTTGAAATAGAGTTAAATCTTTTAGGCTTCATAGATAGTCCACGAGTGAGAAATTTCTTGAACTCGGGTAGCCCTTGGGCTCAAAAGTCGAGTGAGTACTTGCTCAAATTCAAAATAAAGATAGCCCTTAGCTTTAGATAGTCCCAGAATGAGAATTTTCTCGAACTCGAGTAGCCCTTGGGCTTAATAGTGGAGTGAGAACTTGCTCGAACTCAAAATAAAGTTAGCTCTTAAGCTTCATAGGTAGTCCCCAAGTGATACCAATCCTGAAATCATGTTCTGGGTTATTTGATAACAGTACCTGGGTTTTAAAAGTGATTTGTTGCTGGTTTTCAACTGCTACTTGTTTGTTTCTCATTGCTGACTCCTTTCTCTTCATTTTGCCTTAACTCAGGTACTTATTCTGCTACTACTCTGATGTATAACTCCATTTAAGAGTGCAATGACAACTATCCATGACTTCTCATGTTCAACTCTATTTAATTAGTTTACTGTAGTCCTATTAGTCTTCCTCTTTATCTAGTACCTGATTTGGAACTGAGATATGTAATTATTATACTAGGAACCAGTTTGTTAGAATTATAATTTATTTAATTGGATTGTACGGGCGATTATTTTCAGATATGGACATTGTGAGTGGGATGCTAGTATAGACAATTTCAGTTTAAACTATTAGAATAGTTTGTAGTTTGGATTCAAGTTGTTTGCTTGATGATATTAACCTTATTATGTTTATCAAAGGCTTAGGATTGTCTGTTGAATCAGATAGTGTCCACACGGTATATCTGTTTGAAATTGATGCAGGAACCAGTCGCGATTTTCCAGTATTAAAGTTCTATTTCGATATCTAGAATGCTACAAGAATGTGAATTAAATCTGAATAACTATCAGGATTTCGACTAAGTATTAATTCCTTATTTGAATTTAAATTTACATGTAAATAAAGATCATCTTGGTTTAATGCTAAAATGTGAATGAACTATTAAAATCATGGGTATGCTGATATCGATTTCAATTGGGACCATGACATCTGGGCTATGAAAATTGGACCCAAATCCTGGTCTGATTACCTAGTTAGACAATTTGGATCCTCTTAGTCCCAGGATTAATATATGCACAGCTGGGCTGATGTTGAAGCCCAATTCCAGCAGTTGAATGCGTTTTGGGGTTGATTTCGAAGCCCAAGTTACTGAAAGCCTTATTCCACTGGTCAAGCTATTAAGTTAAAGTTTAAAAAAAATGTTTGTTAGATTTGGGCTTTCGAGTTAGTAGCGGGTTCAAATTAAGAGGTTTTCCCTTTTGCTTGAATCCGGACTTGAACTTGAGGTCCGAATTTTATATGGTTAATTAATTAGGCCCTATTAGAGACAAATTCAATTATAAATAATAGTTTGCTCTAGGTTGTCCTTCTAAAAACATAAAATGAGGTGCGTCGCGCCAAATAAAACCCATAAATTGGCCCTCTTTAAATGCTTATATTAAAATACATAGAAATTTGGGACATGCCGTTTAACGAACTTCACGGCTGTGGCAAAGATAATAATACGTTAGTCGCTTTAGGCACCGTCTTTTAATAATTTTACCTTCCTAAATATGGGTGTGCATTTTATGTGACCCAAATCCAAATCCCAAAATGTTGAATAAAGTGTGTTTCGGATCCGGGTGCATTTTATGTGACGCGATCCAAAGACATGTTTAAAACGACATTCACATTCCTAAAAATTCAAATAAAAGCGGTAAATAATTTAAAATAGCACTATAGGATGAACATGTATTAAAATCAGTCTTTTAGCCGATTATAATAGTTTAAGCGATCGTGCTAGAACCACGGGATCCTAGGGTTCCTAACACATTTCCTCGGGTCAACAGAATCCCTTACTTAGCATTTCTGGTTCGCAGACTCTATTTGGGAAGCCGAAAATTTCCTTGATTTGGGATTCAAAACAAACCGGTGACTTGGGATACCAAAAGCCAAGCCTATCTCAAGTGGCGACTCTAAATAAATAAATAATCTCATTTCGAATAATGTCACTTTAAATGGAAAAACTCCCTCATACATTATCCTTCAGGGTAGCCGTGTAAAAATGAGGTGTGACACCCCCAATAGAGCTACTCCAAAAAAATTGAGCAAATAATTTATGGAGTTTGTTAATGACATAACTTGGAGGATTTACTGCTTACAAAAGGTGTATTGGCATACTCTGAAGAACATTTGCAATCAGCACTGCTCTGCCTCCTGTCGATAGTAGCTTCCCTTTCCATGACTACGACTTATCATGAACTTTAGTGATAAGTCCTTAATAATGATCCATCTTACTTCTTGAATAAAGTATGGGACATCCCAAGTATGTGAAAGGGAAATCTTGCGTCATAATTCCAGTTATCCCTTCCACCTTTTTAAACATTTCAATAACAGTTAAATGATGCATATATATGGCTGGTTTACCCTTGTTTACCTTCTGCCCAGACGCTGCTTCATATGCATTAAGAACCTACATCACTAACTGAAGGGAAGTAGCATCAGAAGATGTGAAAATGATCGTGTCATCTGCATATACTAGGTGATTAATCTTTGGACTCAACTTAGGTAGTCCAAATCCCCTGAAGTGAAGATTAGAGTGCAAAGAATTTAAGCCCCTAGGCAGTGCCTCTGCAGCTATAATAACAGTGTTGGCGAGAGTGGATCTCCTTATTTTACCCCCTTGAGGACTTAAAAAATTCATGTGGTTGGCCATTCATAAGTATAGAATACCAGTTATTCCCCACAATGTCATAAATCATGCTAATGAACCTCTCACAGAAACCAAATTTCCTAAGCATCATAGTCACAAACAACCACAATAACCTGTCGTATGCTTTTATCATGTCAAGCTTAATCACTATATTTGGCCCTGCTCTTGTTCTTAGCCTAATATATGTGATTATTTCTTGTGTCAATAGGATATTTTCTACTATACTTCTTCCTTTAACAAATCATGCTTGTTCTTCGGAGATCAAGTTAGGAAGAAAATCGACCAACCTATCATGAAGCACTCTTGAAAAACATTTTGTTGACAAAGTTTCTCAAACTTATAGGCCTTATGTCAGAAAAGCTTACTACCTTATTTTCTTTGGCAATAGAACCAGGTTGGTGTGTGTTATACTCTTCGGAAGCTGTCTACCACAGAAAAATACACTCACCATTTGGAAGATATCCTCACCAATAATGTCCCAATATGTCTGATAAAATGCTTCTGTATATCTATGTGAACCACCTGCAAATTTAGCATTAAGTCCAAAAACAACACTCTTGACTCTTCTCTTGAAGGCATACTGACCAGCCTTGCATTTTGTTCCCCATCGATCAAAGAAGGTACATAATCCATGATACCAAATTCAGTAGGGACCTCTGATTCACAGAACTGTTCTTTGAAAAAATTGACAGCTTCTTCTGCTATCTGTTCTTCTTCTTCTAACCATATGCCCATGTTTTTTGTATTCTCTTAACTTGTAATATTTTCCTTCTCCCATTTACTAGAGCGTGGAAGAACTTAGTATTCCTATCCCCCTCTTTGAACCATGCCATGCCTGATTTCTGTTTCCAAAATTCTTCTTCTATTGCCAAGTATTTGATAAGCTAAGCCTGTACTAACTTCAATCTTTCCCTATTTTGTTGTGTTGGCCTCTCTTCAAATTTTCTCTCATGAACCAAAACCACCTCTTCTAAACTTGCTATCTTTTAAAATATATCCGCATATGTATTTTTGCTCCATCTAGACAAAGCTTTCTTTAGTTTCTTTAGTTTATCATTGAATAAGATGAAAGGATCTGCGCAAAAATCTGCCCTACCAATTAGCTTTGACCACTGCCTTAAATGATTCATGCTTTATCGAGAAATTTAGAAACCTAAAAGGCTTCTTAATAGGAGTAGCTTCAATGTCAAACTTCAGGTACAATGTATAATGATCTGATCCTATTTTAGACAAGTGAGTAACTTCTAAACCTGGGAACAACTCCTGAAATTTCATGTTGGCAAAACATCCGTTGAGTTATCCCACATCGGAGGGATTTGAGGTCCTTGGTCTCCTTATATGGCTTGGGCAATCCTCACCTCATAAGCTAGCTTTTGGGGTTGAGTTAGGCCCAATGTCCATTCTTTTCATGGTATCAGAGCCAGGCCCATCCCAATTATTGTTACCGATGTTGGGTCCCCATTTATGTTGTCCACGCTCCAGAGATCTGGGCGTGAGGGGGGGTGTTGAGTTATCCCACATCGGAGGGATTTGAGGTCCTTGGTCTCCTTATATGGCTTGGGCAATCCTCACCTCATAAGCTAGCTTTTGGGGTTGAGTTAGGCCCAATGTGTATTCTTTTCAACATCGATCAAGCCTTTTGAAAATGAAATCTTCCTCTGCCCTCCCATTCCACCATGTAAAAATGCTGCCTTTAAAGCCAATATCTGTTAAGTTAAAGGTATTTAAAACAATGCCTAAAACCATCAACTTCATTTTAAGTGACTGGTAAACCTCTAAACTTTTCCTCTTCATCCCATATAACATTAAAATCCCCTCCTACCAACCATGAAACTTTCATATCTTGGGACATAGTATATAAAGAATCCCACAATTCAATTATCTCAATCGCGTCACATTTTGCATATACTAAAGTAAGCATGATTTCCACATGAGTTTCTGTGTGTACTAATCTGAGTGTCAGCTGCTGCACCATACTGTACACAATTGTAACATCATATACTTCATCAATAAACGCCCAGATTTTGTTAGATATGTTCACCACTGCTATAGCCAAACCAATTCTTCTTCTATTATTCTCCATTTTCCTTGATTGTTGCATTGGTTCTAAAATCCCTATTAATTCAAAGTTGTACTTTTTCTGCATTGTTACAAGCCTTTCAAATGCTTCCATCGTATTTACATACATTATATTCTAAATAATAGAATTCATTACTGGTTATTGGATTTAGTTAAGGTCCTTCTAGTTTGCACCCAGTTGATGGAAGACTAAGGATATCCTCTGGCTGCTTCTTCCTTCCTTTAGTTGCTGATTTGGCCTTATCCGTGATCCTAGGAGATAAGTCACCTTGTCTAGCAACATTACAAAAATTTTGGGCTATAGATTCTTCATCAAAATCACTACCCATTCTATCTGCATTCTGCTCTGCACCATTTTAACTTCCAGGTACTATTGCTATTTTATTGGAATTTATCTTCTTAGGAATCAAAGCATGATCCCCGGGTTCCTTGTGTTGTTTCATCAAAATGTTTTCCACGGGCACATTATGTTCACTAACTATTGTTGTTTGCATATTGATTAGCTGATTGTTCCCTACATTTGTACTGTCCCTGGCATCTTCTTGAAATGGTAGAGTATTTTCAGCTCCACCTGGATCTTCCATATTTACATCAATGTCTTTAGGATGAACACTAGGCATATTAGGATCCCTTGCATCAATCTGATTATCCCTGGTGTTTTCATTATTTCTTTGTGCAGTCTCATCTTTGTCTGCTACAATTACATCTGGAATTAGCCCTTCTTCTGGATCCTCTTCTATTATTAGTCCACAACTTACCTCCTCACCACTGAATTCTTTCATTCCTTTGGAATTCCTCAAGACTTGACACAACAGCACTTACTGTGTTTTTTGCCAACTCACCCTCCACTCTAGTATCCTAAGATGGAATTTCTTGACATGGGGCATTAATACCAACATTACCTACAAATGACCTCTGAACCCAATCAATTGTGGATTCATTTATTCTTACACCCTCATTAGCTACAGGTTGTCCAGTTGCTGCAGGGATAAATTTAGAAGCTGCATGATTTAGACTTTTCCCACTGCCTTTAGTTTTAGACCCTTGATCTTTCCCATGATTTCCTCCCCCAACCAGGAGACATTTTATCCAACTGAATCACTTCTTGCACTTCTTCTATTACAGCTAACTGTTTATTCTAACTTGCCTCTTGATCACCTATCTTCTCATTTGCTTGAATCTAATTCTGCACTTCATTCTCTGTATCTATACCTTCTTCCTCCACTCCAAGCAATGCAAATTTATTTGCAACTTGCACTTGTTGACTTTTACCTTGATGAACTGGAATTATTTCTTTTCCGGTAGTAGCTTGTATTCTATTTGGGTTGCTTGTCTTCTTAGATCTATTATCCCTGACCTCTTTTTATTGTTCCTTCCCCTACCTGCTACATTTCCTACCACCCTTCCACTTGATAAAATCATTAACCGGCCCTGTTGATTTAAATTTTCAGAACTTTTACCTTGCTCAACTTGCTTTCCTGCCTCATTATCCACCTGTTGCTCCGCAGCTTTAGACTCCATAACTTCCGGATTAAGCCTCCAACATTCTATCGTATCATGACCTTTCAATTTACACTCCTTACAATACTTGGGTAAATAATCATATTTGATATTTACCCACTCAGTTCTCACATCACCCGTCCCTTTATTCACAATATCCATACGCACCTTCTTGGGAAGATCATCTAATAAATCCACTAACACCTTCACATGTGTACAACTAGGCCTGGTTTTGTTAATTGTTGCCAAATAAAGGTGATGTGGTATCCAAACTGCTGAAGCTAAGGAGAATAAGTATTCTTTGACAAAGTAAGTTGGCAGCAAGTTTGGAAAGGATATGCATGCCATAACCTTTGGAGTTTCTTCTCCAACCTTGAATTTGTGATCATAAATCAAAGTTCTCAGCTGATACTCATTTCCAAACTTATCTTTGATATAATAAACTCCTTTCGAGGAAAAATCAATAAACTCTTGCCAAAGAGTAATTCGAATCAGTACATGCCTATCTCAAAGATAACCAATATTACAATCTCCTTTAATCCCACATTGAATTGGAACTATTCGACGAAATTCGTCGATCTCCGGCCATCCATATAAGAATTTGCACACTACAGCATATTGTAAGCCTTCTATAATATTTATTATTACAACATCCACTTCAGTAAACTTGACTATAGGATGACCATTAATCAAATCTGCTCGTCGAATTGGAATTAATTCAACAGAATTCGTGTGTCTTTGCATGGCGCCGCTGATCATGATTGGTTCAAGGATTTTCGAATAATCTAAGGGTTGGGTAATGGTGATTGTGGTCGTTGGGGACCGAGAACTGGTGGGGGTGGCAGACCAGCCGGAGATGAAGGATGGTCGCCGGCCAAATAGGCCATGGCAGCGCTGGCAGTGATGATCACCCGAAATCGCCAGGAGAGAGAACATAGCATTTTGCTCTATGTGTGATGATTGGAATGGACTAAGAAGACTTTGGTAAGCCTAAATAGATTATGTATCGTTGTGTCGGTCATGCTTGATTAGTGTCGATCATGCTTGATTTGTTGACCGAGGGTATGACTTGAGCAATAACTCTAATTAGAGTAATGACTTTAAAAGATGTCCTATTTGACAAAGTGGATGATGGTGCAAATAGCGCTCGTTGATTAATTAATATTCATGACGTCATACTTATGGTATTTAGAGTTCGTTTGGATTGATATAAAAAAGTAGTAGCTTTTAAATATGTGATTAAAAACAACTTTTAAATACTGGAGCTTATTTATAAATAAGCAGTTATATATTTGGATAAAAATATTGAAACTTAAAAAAATTATTGAAGTGCTTGGCAAACAAGTGCTGCTAAATACTTTTTCTTATTAAAAAGATAAAAATATTCTTAAATTTGTTAACATTATAAAGGAGCTGACTACTACAATATATTTAATTATGAATTAATGCAAATAAAAAATAATTTATATTTTAATTTAATTTCAATTCATTGATTACTTTAGATAATTTTTATAAATATAATTCTTGAATACTCATTTGTTTACCATTTTCAAGTAAATTTCCATAAAAGTCTCAACCTATTTAAAATACCAAATTATTCTGTATAGAAAAAACAGGAACTTAAAAGAACAAAAAATGTATAAACACTACTCTTTTCATTCAAGTTTATGTGCCCATTTTTGTGGATGGCGTTAAGAAAAAAAGGAATGAGCCTTTAAGCTATATCGTCAGAGAAATTGATGGGAGCAATTGTATTTATTTTTAACAGAAATAAGCGAAGGGGACTGAATGTTTGTTTGGACATACAATTTAATTTCTACACATGTGGTATTAGACTATTATTAGCTATTTTTAATTAACCTTTATAGTGTGTTACTGGTCCATTAATTAAGTTTAAAATGAATATATATGAATATTTTTGTTGGCGCATTTCTTTGTCTTGCATGGATCGTTATACATGAAAAGCCCTAAATTGGGCATGGTTTTATTGATTTCCAATGAATTTCTTGAAGAAAAGTGTAGAAAAATAAAGATGAAGCAGAGATAAAGAGGAAAGAAGAAGAACTACAGAGTGAAGAAAAAAGGAGTATAATGTTTTAAGGTTTCTTGACTGGGGGTAATTTTGGTATCATAAAAACTTATAAGCAACAAAAGAGTAATTTTATTGGTTAAACTAAAATGACTTTTATGTCAAAATAAAAAATGTGGGGTAAGCCAACTTGTTACTTTTGGCTTTCTTAAATACTTTTTAGCTCTTTTTAATTGCCAAATACTCCAAAAAATAAAAAAATACTCAAAAGTTAGTTAAACTAACTTTTAAGCTCATCCAAACACCCTCTTAACTTTGAATTGAGCGTAACTGGAAACATTATTCAGTAAGCATTGATAAAATAGAATATTGCATGATTTAAGGGTAGAATAAATCCTTTAAAAACTATTATCATGGGAACGTGTGTATGCCTGGTATGTGAGAATAACTTTGAAAATCTTTCTCTTGTTCTGTGTACAATTTATTATTTCATGAAATGCTTTACTACGTATATTAGTAGTACCAGTCATAAGATATACGTATTATGCGGGAACCCTGACTCAAAAAATATAAAATTTCTAAAATATCACATAATCACTATTTTAAAAGTTATATTTGAGTTATATAATAAATTGAATGAAAAAATTGTACAATTATAAAACTGACGATTGTTAATTTTATTTAACAAACTTAATGAAGGAAAATGCTCCACCACGTAAAAGACATCAAAATCCTTAATTTTAGTTATGGCATAAATTAATTATTAATTGTAATTTTGATTTGTCCGACATGAACAACATTTCTGAAGGGTTAGAAAATCTATCAACATTTCGTATTAGAATTTCGTGCTTTTATAATAGAATGTATATGCACATATATTGAAAAATATATATTTCTTACCCGTCTATCAAAAAGAATAATGCAAATGTAGATCATTAAATCATATTTTATTAAAATTATAATAAGATTTAATTAGTTGAATTTAAAGTTTTAAAAATTAGATAAATTTACATTTAACATAGATTTATTTTTTGAAGGAATAATTTAATTGTTTAAAAGAGTATCGAAACTTAAATTCTATGACAATAATTGACTTCATATAAATTACTCCATAAATTTTTAGGTTATTTTTATTATTTTGTTAGTGTTATTCTAGAATTGAAGAGTTATTTATACTCTCAAAATATTCAAATTAATATATAGTAAACATTTATTTTAATCATTTAAACAGATATGCACTTAGTTTAATATCATTTGCTATTTCCACTTATTTTTCTCACTTACGTCTCATATTGCTTGACATGATGTGCTTATGCAACACACTTAAATAAAGTTGTTGGAATGTTTAGAATTTTAAGTTTTAATTAGGTTAGCTTGTGTCTTGAAACATATAACCATATTTATAAAGAAAATAAGTATATGTAATGTTACGCGAGAGAGTTAACTTTTTGGAAGAAACATACTCGTAACGATAAGTTAATAGTAATTTCACTTAAATTTAAATAAGGAATATATTTATACAAGTTAAATTTTTCTTGACTTCAAAATTTCTAAATATTAGGATAAAGAATAGCTTAGCAGTCAAATTTTATTTAGTTTCAAACTCCTAAATATTACTCTAGGAAATTAGGTAAATGACGATTTTGTTTAATACGAGTTCTATTTTAAAGGGGTAATAAAGGCGAATGACATTTCACTAAGAACCTTCATAATTCTTAATATAATATAAATATAAATATAAATATAAATAAATATAAAAATAGATATAGATTATTTACGCATGATTATTTGTGCACTGTCTAGGCCAAGTTTTGAAAACCGATGAACTTTCAGACTTTTTCTTGTTTACAACTTATGAGTTACCATGCATTTTAGTTATGTTTAAATGCGTTTATTTCTGCATTTATCGTGTAGTTTACGAATTTGTCCCTTGGTCTATGTTATTGTCAAACCCAAAAATGTCCGAAGCATATGAATTTCTATTATATCTCATATTCACTTTATTTCTCCTCCCTTTCGATGTATTATTTGCTTAAGTGCTAGTATGCAACTCATTTTTCGAAAAGTGTTGAGATTTAAGCCTATAAATGATTGTACACATTGTATATACATTGTATATTTATTGTATTTTTCTGGTATACAATGTATTGGGCTGTGATGGTTGTTGTTTGGGTTGTATATATTTGAGCCCGTTTTCATTTTGTTATTGGGCCGTCTGACCCGACCCAATAGTAGTTGTATAAAGGTCATTTGTACAGATATTTTGGTTAAGGATTTTCATTTGCTTCTCGGGTTTCCTCCAGAAGCTTCTCATCTCTCTCTACTTCTCACTGTTCATCTTCATCTTCTCTGGTTTTCTTCTCCAAATCTCCATGTTTTCATGGTATCAGAGCGGGGAAATCTTCCGATCCTTCCCTGTTATGTGTTATCGATGCTTGATGAAGCTTTCGCTGAAGTTTTTCTTCGATTATCTGAGAAAAATAAAAAAAAAATTTCGATGACTGTTAATCGGTTAATCGGAACTTTTATGTCTCTCTGAGGCTCCGGTCCTGTATCAGTAGGTGTTTTGGGTGATTTTCCGACATCTCTGACTTTGTTCCGACGAGTTCTTCAAATTCTAGGGTTTTTCGACTTTCAGACCTAGAGTTTTGGTGTTATCCGATGACTTTTTCTTCGCTTGATGGACGTTTTGGGTGATATTCCGACGTCTATGCCTTTACTCCGGTGAGTTTCAGAACCTAGGGTTTCCGGTGTTGGACCTAGGGTTTTCTTTGTTGATTGAAGGCCGATCTTCTCCGGTAGCGAAGAAGGAGGGTAACTCTGTCCTCATTTTGACTATTATATGCTTTGAATGTGACTACCTGGTTCTGTATGTGACTATCTGGTTCCGTTATATTTTTCTTGCCGACACTGTTTTTAAGCTGATTCATTAATCATGGCTTCTAATACCACTGTTGGTACCTCCTCCTCGGTAGACTCTACCAGCCCCCTTTTTGTATATTCCTCTGATGTCCCTGGGGTCTCTCTTGTCCCCACTCCCTTCTAGGGTAGTGGTTATGGGGGTTGGAGGCATAAAATGATTGTTGCATTATCTGCTAAAAATAAAATCGGATTTGTTGACGGGTCATGTCCTCGACCTACCACTAATGTGGCTCAACAGAGACTGTGGGATAGATGTAATAACATGGTCATTTCCTGGTTGACCTCTTCCCTGTCTCTTCAGATTGCTGATAGTGTGCAGTATTCCGATACTGCACAGAGTATATGGTTCCAAATTGAGAAAAGATATGGTACTCCTAACAAGACCAAAATCTTTGAATTAAAAAGGGAACTTTCCCACACATCTCAAGGTTGCTTAGACGTAGCCTCATACTTTAACAAGCTCAAAGGCTTGTGGGATGAGTTGGGCACAATGTGCACAAATCATGGGCAGAGATGTGTGTGTGCTGCTAAAAATGGAATAATGAGGAAGATAATGAAAACAAGGTATTCCAGTTTCTTATGGGGTTAAATGAAGCATACATGGGGGTTAGGAGTAATCTGTTGATGATGCATCCATTTCCTTCCCTTGACAGTGTTTACAACATAATGTTAATGATGAGAAACAGAGACAAGTTCAATCTATTTCTCAAATCAGTCCAGACTCTATGTCTTTTAATGCTCATGCAAACAAGCACTCAGTTGGTTTAATCAGGCCACGGTGCCTAGACCCCCTATTTTTAGACCCAGAGTTAATTTTGAGCAAAGTAGAGGGCCCTTATTTTGCAGATACTGCAAGAAATCTGGGCACTTAATTGATAAGTGCTACAAGATCCATGGGTTTCCTCAAAACATAAATTACAACAAGGGAAGGAAATTTGCAGCTGCTCATATCTCCACTGGTGAGGAATGTGTGTCTGTTAATCATGGGAATCCTAATTTGTCTGTTCCTCTTGGGGATCCTCCTGCCAGCCATCACCATGTTACACACATAGATTGCCACAGCTCTGTGATACTAGGGTTGAGGAGACACCACAATGATCAACTGATGAGCTTGTTGCAACAGACCAAGTTAGGGGATTCCAGTGATCAAGCTCCTCCTCCCATGTGTGCTGCTAATTTTGCTGGTACTATGTTGACTGAGAGTCTTGTTTCTGATTCCAAATTATGCATGCTTACACACATTAATTCTGTCACCTGGATCATAGATTCAAGGGTATCTAATCATATGACACATGATAAAAACCTACTCTTTAACATCATACCTTTGACTGTTCCTTATCTTGTAACTCTGCCTAATGGTTACAAAGTAAAAGTAACTTGTACAGGTTCTTTTGCATTAAATTCTTCCCTTACTCTTCACAATGTGCTTCTAGTTCCTTCCTTTAAACACAACTTGATCTCTGTTCACAAGTTGATAATACAATTGCACTGTATAGTTTTGTTCACTCCAACTTCCTGTTTACTTCACATGATACAGGACCCTTCTCTGAAGAGGCCTCTGGATCTTGGTAAAGAGGAAGCTGGCCTATACAAACTGTCTTGGGTGCTATCTTCCCCCTCTTCCTCTCCTGGTTCTTCTTTTACTTCTGTGTGTGCTTTGTCTGGTTTTTGTAATGATGACAATGTGTCTGAGAGCAAAATTCTTGCCTTGTTATCCAATTGTAAATAATTCCGTTTGTAATAATGCTGTTACCAGTGATATGAATTACATTTGGCATTTAAGACTAGCACATACTCCTTTGCAAATATGAGACATATTTCTGGTTTGTCTTTTCCACTTACTTTTACATAACTTTTTCCTTGTTCTGTCGGCCCTATGGCCAAACAAACTAGACTCCCTTTTCCTGACAGCAGTATCAATACTACCAGACCATTCCAATTAATACATGTGAATACTTGGGGGCCTTACCACACTTCTACTTCTTCGGGTTATAAATACTTCCTTACTATAGTTGATGACTTTTCGAGGGCAACCTGGACACACTTAATGGGATCCAAAAGAAATGCTTTTTCCCTGCTTAAGTCTTTCATCTGTTTTGTTAAAACTCAGTTTAACACTGTAGTTCAAACTGTTAGAAGTGACAATGTCTTAGAATTGGGATCCAGCATTGAGGGCATATCTTTCTTTAGTAGCCAGGGGATTATTCATCAAACCTCCTGCCCTCATTCACCTCAGCAGAATGGTGTTGTTGAAAGAAAGCACAGAACCCTTCTTGAAATATGTAGAGCCTTGCTTTTTCAATCTGACCTACCTGTGTCTTTCTGGGGGGTTGTCTATTGACTGCCACTTATCTTCTTAACAAAATACCTTCAAGAATTCTTCACAATAAGTCTCCTCATGAAATTTTGTATGGGAAAGCACCTTCCTATTCTCATTTGAGGGCATTTGGGTGCCTTGGTTATGCTGCTGTCCCTATTCCTCAAAGGGACAAGCTAAAGCCTACCCCTTTGCCAAAAAGGGTTATAAACTGTATGATCTGGTTTCCAAGAAGTGTTTTGCCTCCAGGGATGTTGTCTTCCATGAAACTTGTTTTCCTTTTAAGAATAAACCTTCTTCTGCTCACACTTCTCCTTCATCTTTTCCTTCCATTCCTCCTGCTGAACATTTCCCTGACACAGATTTTCCTCTCCATGCTTCATCCCCTCCATCTGATTCTCCTGTTCATGCCTTTACTGATGCTGCTCCATCTTCCCTTCCTTCTTTCAATCCTGATGTCTCACCCCCTGTTTTACCTCCTTCACACTCCAGTCCTGCTCCTAGAAAGTCCACTAGACAGCATAATCCTCCTTTCTATCTTAAGGATTATGTCTGCCAACTCCCTGCCTTTTCTGGTTTTTCTTCTTCTACTTTGGAATCTGAACCTTTGTATTACTCTCAAGCTGCATCTGTCCCAGCATGGCAGGCAGCCATGAGACAGGAGTTTGATGCTTTGGAAGCTAACCATACTTGGGATGTTGTTCTCCTTCCTCCTGGTAAGAAACCCATTGGCTGTAAATGGGTCTATAAAATAAAATACAAGGCTGATGGTCTTGTTGAAAGGTATAAGGCCAGGCTTGTCATTAGGGGTGACACTCAAGTTGAAGGGGTTGATTTTACTGACACTTTCTCTCCTGTGATTAAGATGACCACTGTGAAATGCCTCCTTGCTGTGGCTGTCAAGAATCACTGGCCTCTGTTTCAACTAGATGTCAATAATGCTTTTCCCCATGGGGATTTGGATGAGGAGTTTATATGAAACTTCCCCCAGGTTTGACAGTTTCTGCTCCTCTTTCTGGTTCTGTTTCTCCCTCATCTTCTACTTCTTCTCCTTTGGTTTGTAAGCTCAAGAAATCTCTATATGGGCTGAGACAAGCATCCAGACAATGGTATGCCAAATTGTCTTCTGCTCTTTATTCCAGAGGGTACAAACATTCTTTTAATGACTATTCTTTGTCATCAAAGGTAAACCTGGATCCCTTGTGGTTGTGGCAGTCTATGTGGATGATATTATCCTTACTGGGGATGACAGTGATGAGATTACTACCCTGAAACAGTTTCTGGATGATCAGTTTAAAATCAAGACCTAGGATCTTTGCATTATTTTCTGGGCCTTGAAATGTCAGTTGTTCCTGGTGGAATGATCCTTAATCAGCATAAATATATTTTTGACTTACTGCACCAGTTTGATTGTACAAATGTCTCATCTATTGTTTCTCCTTTGGACATTAATGTCAAACTTCATACTGATTCTGGTGACCTTTTATCCTCTCCTGACCAGTACAGGAGTCTTGTTGGTAAGATGTTGTTTCTGACTCATACTAGGCATGACATATGCTTTGCTGTTCAACATCTGAGTCAATTCCTTAAATGCCCCAGACTTTCCCATATGACTGCTGCCCTGCACGTTTTGAGATACCTTAAAGGCACTCCTTCTATGGGTCTCTTTTATTCTGCCTGTGATGATTTCTCTGTGGTTGGTTATTCTGATAGTGACTGGGCTGCCTGCCCTGACACTAGGAGATCTGTCACTGGATTTTGTATGCTATTAGGTGGTTGCCTGATTAGTTGGAAGTCTAAGAAACAACCTGTTGTTTCTTTGTCTTCTGCTGAGGCAGAATATAGAGCCCTCAGCAAAGTTGTTGCTGAATTATCTTGGCTTTCTCGTTTGTTGGTTGATCTTGGGGTATCTGTTTCTCTTCCTTTTTCGTTATATTGTGACAGTCAGGCTGATGTCCATATATCTAACAATCCTGTTTTTCATGAGCGTACCAAACACATCGAGGTGGACTTCCATTTTGTTCGGGACCTACTCCAGAATGGTTTTCTCAAGTTGCTTCATGTTTCTACTTCTCGTCAGCTGGCTGACCTGCTCACTAAACCATTGCCTGGCACTGTGCTTCATCCACTGATATCCAAGTTGCAGGTGGTTTACCCATCCAACTTGAGGGGGGGTGTTGAGATGAAAGCCTATAAATGATTATACACATTGTATATACATTGTATATTTATTATATTTTCTGGTATACAATGTATTGGGTTGTGATGATTGTTGTTTAGGTTGTATATATCTGAGCCCGTTTTCATTTTGTTATTGGGCCGTCTGGCCCGACCCAATAGTAGTTGTATAAAGGTCATTTGTACAGATATTTTGGTTAAGGATTTTCATTTGCTTCTCGGGTTTCCTCCAGAAGCTTCTCATCTCTCTCTCTACTTCTCACTGTTCATCTTCATCTTCTCTGGTTTTCTTCTCCAAATCTCCATGTTTTCAAAAAGTTTGTCAGCTTAAAAGCTTGTCAATCAGTTTGACCTGCCTTTATCAATATGTTCACCGTCAATGATATAAGAATGACTTTATTTTGTATCTGACACAACTTATATATATTATATTTTATATATTTGGATTCACAAGAATTCCGAGACCACATATAGTTGTGAGACCAAAAACAAGACTTCACACTAATAATATTTATTATATGAGACACAAAATAAAATTTTTGAAGGTATCACATGCACGAGTATCACTGTGCGTGATATCAACTTCATATGGATTTCGAACCAATAGTTAATTAGCTTAGTTTAGTGCAGCTTAATTTTTATATAGTTCCATAGATCCGACGTCGGCTGCAGGGTAGCACAGCCCAGGCAGTGGCTTTTCCCAATTTTCACTAGTTGTAATTTTATGAATTAATTTTTATATTAAAACATTGATTACTTTAAAGTTAAAAAGTATAATTTTTAGAACAAAAATCGAAACAAAATTTTAATTTGTTACTGATGTTGACCGTTGAGATTTGAATAACCCTTAACTTACAAAAATATCTTTAATTTTTTGTTTAGTGGGTAACAACTGAAATCACTAGATGATAAAAATCTAAAATAATATTAACTTTGACTCAATTATAGCATAATAATCACTAAGACATGATAGTTTAGATTTATTTTTCAAATTATATAGGGTTAAAGAAAATATTAAAAGCAGAAGACTCTAATCATATACTTATTAAGATAATGGGACTTTTTTTTTTTCTAATACATATATTTTTGCTACAGAATAATGTTATTATGACAAATGCATTTGAAAAAAATTTCAAATGACAATTGATAAAATCTTATTAGGATCAACAATGTATCTCACGAAAAGCTAAATGAATCATATTAGCAATAATATCAGTTGTAAATTGATTATAAGAAAATTAGTTATAATTTACATCTAAAAAGTTAGTAAAATAAACATTAAATAAAATATACAAATTCTTATAATGAAAATTAAGGTCTCTTATCAAAATTTTACTTTAGGCCACCAAAAGTATTGACCCGCCTCTGCATAGATCATATCTGTCACGACCCCTAGTTCGTCCTCCGTGAACATGTCGTGACGGTACCTAGTCCCTACGACTAGGTAAGTCTAACAATGCGGAAAAAAAATAACTTGCAAAAATAAATAATTCAAAATTGAACAACTAGAAGAAAACGGTATATAAATGACGCTCAGCATATATAACTCAAGATCACGGAAGCCTACAATATTACCTCAAAACCCGAAAACTCACGGGAACACAAGCTGAAAGAAATGCAATACGATGTTCTAACCCCATAATGTCAAAAACAACAGTAAGAATGAAGGCTAACTGTTAAAAGATAGAATAAGATAGAGACTCCTTGGTTTGCAGACGCGGTAGATGTACCTCGAAGTTTCTGCTAGATCTCTCTTCCTCAAGGGTGATACACCTAGGTAGAGGTACCTGGATCTGTACATGAAAAATATGCGTAGAAGGGCACGAGTAACCATAGCGGTACTCAATAAGTTCCAAGCCTAACCTCGATCAGGAAGTAAAGAGAAAGGTTAGGGGCCCACTGAGGTTAAACATAATAATAGGTTTCAAAAGTGTGAAATAAACAATATAAATGAGTATAGTAATGAAATAAGACAGGTTATACAAGACAACAATAAATACACAAGGAACAGGGTGACACGATGTAAAACCAACTCAATACCAGTAGCAACAGCGAGGATCTCCCAGAAAATCGTCATGTAGTCTCTTTTATCAACTGTCCAAAGGATCTCTCGTGATACCGTTCCGTAGTTCGACTATCAATGCATGAGGATCTACCGAAATTTGATCCGTAGTTCCAAAGTAAATGTGCAGGGGGATCTACCGGAAATCTAACCCCTAGTCCCAAAGTAAATGTACATGGGGATCTTTTGGGAATCTAGCGAGTAGTCCCAAAGTACATGTGTAGAAGGATTTACCAGGAATCTAATCCGTAGTCCCAAAATAAATAAATAAGGGGGAGGGGAGTTACCAGAATCCCACATCGGTAGTCCCAATGTAAATACATAGCCACAACATGAGAATATTTAGAAATGGAGTTCAATAGCAAGGCAACAGGTAGTTTTAGCCTAGCATGCTTTACATAATGCAATCAAAACAACTTAAGCAATTAGGCAATTTAGGTCAACTAAGCATGCTTTTCTAATCTTACACATGCCATATTTGCAAGTAGAATAAAGCAGGTAAGAGAGAAATTTAATTTAAATACTTAAAGTAAAATTGAGTTTTCGACAATTAGCTCAAGTACGCGCTCGTCACCTCACGAAACAAGGCATTCAATTACCAGATATCATATCCTAAGGGAATAGTCTCCCAGACAAGGTTAGACAAGCCACTTACCTCGAACTTGCTCCAAAATCAACTTGAAACCACACCTTTGCCACGAGTATCCGACTCCGAATGGCCCAAATCTGTTCAACTCAATTACCCATTGTAAATAACATCTCAAGCAACTGATTCTACGATTTAATTCAAAGCTAAGACGCGAAATTAGGTAAAATAACCAAAACACCCCTCAGGCCAACATCTCAAAATCGAGTGAAATTAATAGTTTCAGAAACCTCGTACTCTCACGAATCCAACCATATATAAACCTCCCAAATCAGATGTCAAAAACCCACTCAAAACTCAATAATCGGTCTATGAAGTTTTATCAATTGTTCATTCAAAATAAAAATTTAAGGAAGAATTCACGCTTATATTAGTGGGTTACAAGCAAAAAAGTGATTAGAATCGTTATCAAATCGATATCTCTATCTCTCAAAATCCCACTCAAATCAGAGCTCTGTAGCTTAAGTTTTGGTAAAAATGGCTAAACCCTCGATTTTTGAAATATTATATCTGCCCACGCAATTTGTTCAATGCGATCGCAGGAAATCATTTGCGATCGCAAGGAGTAAAATTTAAATCTTCCAAAAATGGCCTATGCGAACAAAACTTAAGGCATGCAATCGTAGAAGAGAAAGGAATAGACATATGCGATCGCGAACAAGGTCGCGCGAACGCAAAGAGGTAAATGGCCACTGAGCCACCGACTCAATTTCTGCTATGCGAACGCGAGAGATGGATTGCAAACACAAAGAGGAAGGAAATAGAGTTCCGTAATCGCGAACCAACTAATGCGATCACGTAGAACAAAATACCCTTTCTGGAATTACTCCATACGAACACGGAGGAAGGGATGCGATGCACTGAAGCAAGGTCTGCAACACCTGAACCTGAATTTTCTGCAACTGTTTAACAACTCAAAATGGCCCGTTGAGCATCCAAAACACGCCTGAGGCCCCTTGGACCTCAACCAAACCTATGGACATATCCTATAATATCATTCAAACATGTTCCAACCTTCGGAATGCTCAAAATAACATCAAAACAGCTATTTTTCATTCAATTTAGCCTTAAGAACTTCAGACTCTAAAAACATATTTTCGAGCAAAAAGTCTATCAAACCTTGTCCGAATGACCTAAAATTTGACATACATATCCAAGTGACATGACAGAACTACTGAAACTTTCAGAATTCCATTCCAACCCTCTGATCAAAATCTCACAATCGCCATGTCAAACTTCGGCATTTCAAGCCTAAATTAGCTACAAACCACCAAAACACATTCTGAACACGCTCCCAACCCCGGAATTACCTAACAGAGCTAATAGAACCGTCAGATTTCAATTTCAAGGCCGTCTTCACACTGTTCTGACTACGGATAACTTTCCAACACTTAAGATCTCATTTTAGGGACTAAGTGCCCCAAAACTCTTCGAAACTAAAAATCGAACATTCCAGAAAATAAAATTAGCATACATAGACTTGGGGAAAACTGTTAATAGGGGATCGGTTGTTAATTCTTAAGAAAAGCGGCCAAGTCGTCGTATCCTCCTACACTTAAACATTCGTTCGTCCTCGAATGAGAATAGAGACATACATGAAGTAGTGAAAAAATGTTGGTAACGGCTGCGCATATCCTGCTCAGTCTCCCAGGACGGCTCCTCGGCCGGCTGACCCCACCACTGAACTTTTATTGAAGCAATGTTATTTAACCTCAACTTTCTGACCTAGTTGTCCAATATAGTAACTGGCTCCTTGGTATAAGATAGATCCTTGTCCAACTGGACTGAGCTAAAATAAAACACGTGCAACGGATCACCGTGATACCTCCAGACCATCGAAACATGAAATACCGGGTGAACTCCTACCAGGCTGGGAAGTAGGCAAGCTCATAAGCAACCTCCCCAGCTTCCTGCAATATTTCAAAAGGGTCAATAAACCTCGGATTCAACTTTTCTTTCTTCCTAGATCTCATGACGCCCTTCATAGGTGAAACCCAAAGCAGAACTCGCTCTCCAACCATATAAGAAACATCACCAACCTTCCGGTCCGCGTAGCTCTTCTATCTGGACTGGGCTGTACGGAGTCTATCCTGAATTACCTTAACCTTCTCCAAAGCATTCTGAACAAAATATGTGCCCAATAGTCTGGCCTCACCGGGCTCAACAAACCCATTGGAGATCTATACTGCATACCATACAGAGCCTCATACGGTGCTAACTGAATGTTGGACTGATAGTCGTTATAAGAAAGCTCTTCCAATAGCAAGAACTGATCTCAAGACCCTCGAAACTTAATCATACATGCACGGAGCATATTCTCAAGAATCTGAATAGTGCGCTTGGACTGTCTGTCTGTCTGGGGGTGAAATGTTGTGCTCACCTCCACCCAAGTACCCAACTCCTGCTGAACGGCCCTCCAGAACTGTGATGTGAACTGAGTAGCTCTGTCTAAAATAATTGAAACTGGAATCCCATGGGTCTCCTCTAGAATCAACTCTCGAAGCCTATTAACATTGGGTACATAGACCCAACCCTACATCCTCAATACTCCATCGTTGCCAATGGTCATATCTCTGGCATAACCATGCTGAACCTTGTCATTAAGGACAAGCAAATGAGGGTCATCACACTATCGTTCTCTGATACCATCAGATAAGGAAGATTGATAAACCACGCAAGCTAGAACCTGACTGGGCTCCGAAAAGTCCAATCTCACAAACTGGCTAGCTAAGGCCTTAGCATCCATCGCCTTAGGAGTCTTTGATGCTGGTAAATATGCCAAACTCCCCAAACTCTCTGCCCGACGACTCATCAGCCATTACATTGGCCTTGCCCCGGTGATATAAAATAGTGATGTCATAATCCTTCAGCAACTCTAACCACCTTCTCTGGTGCAAATTTAAATCCTTTTGCTTGAACAAATGTTGCAAGCTCAGATGATCAACATAAATCTCACAGGGAACCCTGTATAAATAATGGTGCCAAATTTAGGGCGTGAACATTGCCATCTAACTCGAGATCATGGAAAATATAATTCTTCTCATGCATCTTCAACTGTCTGGACGCATAGCCAATCACCCTACCGTCCTTCATCAACACTGCTCCAAGGCCAACCCTCAAAGCATCACAATAGACTGTATAAGACCCTGAACCAGTACGCAATATCAAAACTGGGTTGTAGTCAAAGCTGTTTTGAGCTTTTGAAAGCTAGCTTCACACTCCTCTGTCCACTGAGATGGAGCACCCTTTTGGGTCAAGATGCAATCGATGAGAACCCCTCCACAAAACGACGGTAGTAGCCCGCCAAGCGAAGGAAACTACGAATCTCTGTAGCTGAGGACGGCATGGGCCAACTCTGCACGGCCTCTACCTTCTTCGGATCCACCCGAATGCCCTTACTCGATATCATGTGGCCTAAGAATGCCACGGGTCCAACCAAAACTCATTTTTAAAGAACTTTGCATATAATTTCTTCTCTCTCAGCATTTGAAGCACTGTCATCAGATGCTGCTCATGATCTCCCCGACTTCGGGAATACACCAGAATGTCATTAATAAAGACAATGACAAAAGAGTTAATATATGGTTGGAATAAACTATGCATCAAATACATGAAGGCTGTTGGGGTATTGGTTAGCCCAAATGACATAACAAGAAAATCGTAATGAGTGTACCGAGTCGTGAATGTAGTCTTCGTGATATTTAGCTCCCGAATCTTCAACATATGGTAAACTAAGCGCAAATCAATCTTAGAAAACACATGTGCGCTCTAGACCTGATCAAACAGATCATCAATACGAGGCAAAGGATAACGGTTCTTCACTGTAACTTTGTTCAACTGGCGATAATCAATGCACATACGCATAGAACCATCTTTTTTCTTCATGAACAAGATAGGAGCACCCCAAGGTGAAACACTAGCCCGAATAAAACCCTTATCAAGCGATTCCTGTAACTTATCTTTCAACTCCTTCAACTCAAGTGGAACCATACGATATGGAGAAATTGAAATGGGCTGAGTGCCCGACAAAAAACCAATGCCAAAGTTATTGTCTTTATCAGGCGGCATGCCCGAAAGATCAGCTGGAAACATAACGGGATAATCCCGTACCATTGGGACTGAATAAACAGAAGGGGTATCAACACTGACATCTCTCATATAAGCTAAATACGCGAAACACCCATTCTCAACCATACGCCGAGCTTTAGGGAAAGAGATAACTCTACTGGGAGTGTGATCTAAAGTACCACTCCACTCAACACGCGGAACACCTGGCATAGTCAGCATCACGATCTTGTCCTGACAATCAAGAATAGCATAATGGGGAAATAATCAGTCCATGCCCAAAATAATTTCAAAATCAACTATGGTGAGTAGCAATAAGTCTGCTCTGGTCTCAAAACCACGAATAGTAACCATACATGATCGATAAATATGGTCCACAACAAGAGAATCCCTCAGAGGAGTAGATACATACAAAGGAGAACTCAAGGAATCCCGGGATACAACCAAATACAGATCAAATTAAGAAGACACATAGGAATAAGTAGAGCTTGGATTGAATAGAATCGATGCATCTCTGTGACAGACTAGTATAATATATGTGATGATAGAATCGGAGGCAACAACCTCGTAACAAGCATGCATGGCATAGTATCTGGCCTAGCCTCCCACTCGAGGGCGACCTATACCACCCCGACCTCCACATCTAGCTGGATGAGCAGGTGGGGCGATGGCTGGAGCTGTAACCATAGCCTGTGAACTCTGCAGGGCATGTTGTGGCTGAAAAGTCTGTGAAGATGTACCCCTCCCAAGTCTGGGGCAATCCATGACCATATGACGTGCGTCACCACACTCAAAACAAGCTCTAGGAGGACGTGGTAGTTGCGACTTGCTAGGTCCAGCTCTGCTGGATTGACCTCTGGAAGCACCCCGCGCAGAAGACACGCTAGAAACTGGAGGTGCATAATAAGGCTCCCGAGGCCTAGGAGGAGCTGGAGCACTACTAGATGCTGGAAGAGATGAATGAACAGGGCAACTAATATAACCCCTACCATGATGACCTACAACAGGGGTGCGGTTACCAGAATAATGGTCTGACTCTCGAGACCTCTTGGCCTCTCTCTCCTCCCTCTCCCTAGCATACCCTTGATCCTTCTAGCAATTCTCACCACCTACTGATAAGAAATATCCATCTCCAACTCACGATCCATGCTAGATATGATGATGGGAGTAAGCCCCTTAATAAACCGACGAACCCTCTCGCGAACAGTAGCAACCAAGGCTCGTGCATACCTAGCCAAACTGGTGTAACAGATAGCATACTCTGAAACAGTCATAGCACCCTGGCGCAAATGCTCAAACTTTGTGCACCATGCGTTCCTAAGGCTCTAAGGAATATACTCTCTCAGGAACAGATATTAAAATTGAGTCCAAGTCAGTGAAGTAGCCTCATCTGGACTATCTAACTCATAGAAGTGCCACCACTCATAAGCAACCCCTCGGAGTTGAAAGGTAGTGAAAGAAACCCCGTTGGATCCTTATATACCCATGGTACAGAGAATGCGGTAACACTCATTAAGAAATCCCAGAGTATCCTCCGATGTTAGACCATTAAATACAGGAGGCTTGTAATTCGTAAACCTCTCAAGCCTTAGTTGCTCATCTTCGGAAGCCGCTATCCTTTCCTCTAACTGAACAAGCACTGCAGGCGGTATTGGAATAATATCGGGACCTGCTTAACTGGCACTCACTGCTCAGGAGTTCAGGCGGCGGGAGTCTGTGCTCCTCCCCTGGCATGGGATGTGGCTGCAATAAGGCGAAGCAACCCTGCCTGAGCCAAAGTGGTGTACATGTTCATGAACTGTGCCAGAGTTTCCTGGAGAGCTAGAGTAGTGGTAGTTGTAGTAGTAGGTAATTCAGGTGCCTGGACTCCAGCTGGATTTGTTGGTGGTACCTCGACAACAGCTCGCACATGTGCTCTGGCTGCACCACGTGCGCGACCTGAGCCTCTACCTCGGCTGCGACCTCTGACAGCTGCAGTACGGGGCGCGGGTGCCTGATCTTCTCGAGTGGTATATGTCCTCACCATCTGTGGGAGAATAGAAAGACAAAATTGTCATATCGAAAACTCGCACGACTAGGAAATCAAATAAAGTCAAAATTTTCTAATAGTTATAAAGCCTCTCGTAGATAAGTACAGACCTCTCCGTACCGATCAACGAGACTCTAATAAACCAGCCTGTGTTCTGTGACTCCTATGAACCTAGAGCTCTGATACCAACTTGTCACAACCCTAGTTCTCCCTCCGTGAACATGTTGTTATAACACCTAGTTCTTACGACTAGGTAAGCCTAATAATGCGGAAACAAAATAACTTGCGAAAATATATAATTCAAAATTGAACAACTAGAAGAAAATGGTATATAAATGCTGCTCGGCATATACAAATCAACATCATGGAAGCCTAAAATATTATCCCAAAACCCGAAAACTCACGAGAACACAAGCTGAAAGGAATGTAGTATGATGCTCTAACTCTAGCATGTCTAAAACAACAGTAAGAAGGAAGGCTAGTTGCTAAAAAATAGAATAAGATAGAGACTCCCTGGTCTTTGGACGCGGCAGATGTACCTCGAAGTCTCTGCTACATCTCTCTGCTTCAAGGGTGATACGCCTGGGTAGAGGTACCTGGATATGCACATAAAAAATATATGCAGGAGGGGAATGAGTACACCATAGCGATACTTAGTAAGTGTCAAGCCTAACCTCGGCAAGGTAGTGACGAGGAAGGTCAGGTCCGTACTAAGCTTAATCATAATAATAAGTTTCAACAGTACAAAATAAACAATATAAATGAGTACAACAATGAAATAAGACAGGTTATACAAGGCAACAATAAATAAACAAGGTGGAATAGGGTAACACAGAGTAAAAATAGCTCAATAACAGTATCAACAACGAGGATCTCCCAGAATACCGTCATGTAGCCCCTTTCATCAATTGTCCAAAAGATCTCTCGGGATACCATCCCGTAATCCGAATATCAATACACGAGGATCTACCGGAACCTGATCCGTAGTCCCAAAGTAAATGTCTAAGGGGTCTATCGGAAATCAAACCCGTAGTCGCAAAGTAAATGTACAGGGGGATCTACCAAGAATCTAACCCGTAGTCCCAAATTAAATATGCATGGGGATCTACCGTGAATCTAACCTATAGTACCAAAGTAAACAAACAAGGGGGAGGTACCGAAAAATCACACATCCCTTATCCCAATGTAAATACACAGCCACAACAAGAAGATATTCATAAATGAAGTTCAATAAGGCAGCAGGTAGTTCTAGCCTAGCATACTTCACGTAATCCAATCAAAATAACTTAAGCAATTAGGAAATTTAGGTCAACTAAGCATATTTTTCTAAACTAATACAAGCTATATTTGCAAGTAGAATAAAGCAAGCAAGAGAGAAATTCAGTTTAAATACTTAAAGTAAAACTGGGTTTTCGACAATTAGCTCAAGTACGCACTTGTCACCTCACGTACAAGGCATTCAATTACCAGATATCGTTTCCTAAGGGGAAGGTCCCCCACACAAGGTTAGACAAACCACTTACCTCGAACCGGCTCCAAAATCAACTCGAAATCACACGTTTGCCATTACTATCCGACTCCGAATGGCCCAAATTTATTCAATTCAATTACATATCGTAAATAACATCTCAAGCAACTGATACTATGATTTAATTCAAAGCTAAGACGCGAAATTAGGTAAAATGACCAAAACACCCCTCAGGCCAATGTCTCATAATTGGGTGAAATTAACATTTACAGAAAGCTCGTTCTCTCACGAATCCAACCATATATAAATCTCCCAAATCAGATGTCAAAAATTCACTCAAAACTCAATAATTCGGTCTATGAAGTTTTATCAATTTTTCATTCAACGAAATTAAAGAAGGAATTCACGCTTAGATTAGTGGGTTACAATCAAAAAAGGAGTTTAGAATCGTTACCCAATAGATATCTTTGAATATTACTCAAAATCTCGCTCAAATACGAGCTCTCTAGCTTAAGTTTTTGTACAAATGGCTAAACCCTCGATTTTTAAAATCTTATATCTGCCCTAGTAATTTGTTCAATGCGATCGCATGAGATCATCCGCGATCGCGAAGAGTAAAATTTAAAGCTTCCAAAAATGACCTAATGGAATGCAACTTAAAACCTGCAATCGCCGACGAGGAAGGAACAGCCATATGCGATCGCAAACAAGGCCACGCGATCGCGAAGAGGAAAATGGCCATGGAGCCACCAACTCAGTTTCTGCTATGTGAAAGTGAGAGATGGATTGTGAACGCGAAAAAGGAAGGAAATAGACTTCCATTATTGCGAACCAACTAATGTGATTGCATAGAATAAAATACCCCCTCCGGAATTACTCTATGAGAACGCGGGGGAAGGGATGCGATCGCACTGAAGCATGGTCTGCAACACCTGTACCAGAATTTTCTGCAGCTTTTTAAAATGGCCCGTTGAGCATCCAAAACACACCTGAGGCCCCCGGGACCTCAATTAAACCTACAAACATATCCTATAACATGATTCTAACTTTTTCCAGCCTTCGGAACTCTCAAAATAACATCAAAACACCTATTTTTAATTGAATTCAGCCTTAAGAACTTTAAGACTCTAAAAACACATTTTCGATCAAAAAGTCTATCAAACCTCGTCCGAATGACCTGAAATTTTACACACACATCCCAAATGAAATGATGGAACTACTGAAGCTTTTGGAATTCCATTCCGACCCTCAAATCAAAATCTCACTATCAGACTGAAAACTTCAAAAATTCAATTTCGGCATTTCAAGCTTAAATTAGCTACGGTCCTCCAAAATACATTCCGAACATGCTTCCAACCTCAGAATCACCTAACGGAGCTAACGAACTCATCAAATTTCTATTCCGAGGCCGACTTCACACTGTTCCGACTACGGAAAACATTCCAGCACTTATGCTCTCATTTAGGGACTAAGTGTCCCAAAACTCTTCGAAACTCAAATCGAACATCCCGACTAATCAAATTAGCAAAAATAGACTTGAGGAAAGCAATTAATAGAAAATCAAGACGTTAATTCTTAAGACAACCGACCGGTCAATCACAATATCATTTATCATGTATACATTCTTTTAGTAAAAGATCTGTCACAGGCATTTAGGAATGGATTAAAAATGCTAGGGGACTCGATCATTCCCTTACTTTATGTGTAGATTTTGAGATTTTTAAGCAGATATCGCAGTGGACTGTCCTGGCTATTCTTGAGAACAGCATTGGTGAGCCTTTCACATTAATTATATGTGGAGGCCATCTTGGGTTTTATGTCTTGTTCAGTTTTATTGGATGCTATCCCGTTTCAATTATACTATTACTTAGATATTTTGATATACCATATATTATGAGGGTTATGAGATTATTTTGGCTAGTAGTTTTGTTGTTAGTATCTGAATTGATTTACTATCAATCTCAATCACACCAGATCCCTGTTATATTGATGTACTTGTTTGGAAATGTGATTTAAGGGTTTGAATATGGGTAATAGCACCGTTGGTCACAGTTAGACTATGCGTAACAAAATATTAATGTTTCGGGAGTAAGAAATAAAACGTACATTCTCTCTCCAAAAAGCATGGTCAACCTCCAATTTTAGTGTAAACTTGAATATATAAATTTTTTAATCTATTTGAAGTACAATTTACAAATTAAAACGACATATTTCTTTCCATTTCAAGAGTCAAATAATTCTTTTTTGTTAACGTTTTTATAATTTTTTAAAAAATTAACTTGCTAATAATTGTGACTAGCTCATAATACTCTATGTCTCTAAATAGATAAATTTATGTCCGAATTTATTTATAAACGTTAATGTCAACTTAAACATCATACTCTGAATTGTTAGGATCGAAATAATCATGTGTCATATCGAAGTCAGTAAACGAATCTTGAACGATGATAAATTAGATAACAAAAGAAAAATATATCAAAAGAGACAAGTATTTAATGTGATCCGATCAATTGACCTACGTTCACGGGTGAAGATGAACAATCTAATATAATAAAAAAGATTACGAAATATCGAAAAAACAACCTCACGAAAAAGAAAACAAAAGTAGCATACTAACACTTGTCCCGTAAAGTTCTCTCCTAAATATGACTTTCAAATTCTATGTAGCTGCATTGTAAATGCTATTGAATGAATAAATAATTTTTAATTTATGAAAATTTAAATATTTTCTTATACGAAAAGGGACTAGTTAAATATAAAAAATTTATGATTTTTTTAATATAAAAACTCAATTATAATAATTATGTTATCTTTTCTTTCCAAATATAAAAGTCTCATAAAAACACCTAACACGAATTACAACAGATCTTGGTACAAAAAAGGCCTTTAAATGCGAAGCTAAGGGTCTTCACGTGATATGAAAAGGATATCACAAAGGCGGCGTCTATGATGTAGATAAGTGTAGATCAAAGGAGCAGCATGTCACATCCAAATCTAATTTGAGAAAATCATAATAACAAATGGTCGGTGATTAACGGTTTGGAGCTTTCGAGACTATGAGAGAACTGTTTAACCAAAAATATGTAGTTCTGATCAAATTTTAAATTTTAGAGAAGAAATCGAATTTTTGATAATCAAAAAGATTAAAATAAATTGGCTTTTAAAGAATAAGAATAAAGTAATAAAAAATTGTATTTCATTATAATCTCAAGAATGTTCTTTGTGTCCCTACAAAAAATAAAACTTTATCCTCTTATAATTGACAAGGAGTAACGGATTATTTTAAATAATAAAGAGCATTTAATGAGACGTTACATAATCATTTCTATTAAATACTGAATAACTAACGTATCAAGTATTTAATAATGAATGTAGACTACTTTTTGTCTTCAGATTCGTGTCTTCAATACCATTTTTATCTGTTAATATTGAATGCCTTGGATAGACACGAGAATCGTATCTAAGGTTCCTTCTCGTGCCTGTTTCCTTTTCTTCTACCTTGCCTGTTGTCCTCTGTGCCTTCTAATCATTTATTGTTCTTTGACTGTTTGACTAATCCACGTGTCATACCACGACACCTTTAATAAAAACTCAATTTTTTCCCAATACAGATAGTCCCCCCCCCCCACTTTTTATTTATTTATCAATTAAATAATTGGGAAGTGGATCATGAAAAAGAATTTTTGTCACAATTAATGCTTGTGTTAGTATCGACGTCTTTTCTGCCTTTCTCATTTAATACTATGTACACGTGTCGTCTTCTGGTTGGATCTGCAGTTTTGTTCCCATTTTTCTAGGGTTGATCAACTTTCTATGTTTACGAAGTGATGGTTATCTATAATATTGGCTTTCCATCATTACTTCCCTTAATTTTGACGGTTGTCCCCATATAAACTTTTAATTCACACTTTCTTTGTCTTCTTTTTCATCAACTTCCATCTAGCATTCGAATTCCCTTTCTTTCTTCTACTTTTTTCGAAATCATCCTGCAATGGCATCTCCAAATCCTAATCCCAGAAAGGTTTTGCTTCTTGATCAATTTCCTAATGCACCTGCACCCATCAGACATTCAAGAGGCAGAGGAGCAAAACCCCGAATTATGGTATCTACACGAGGAGTTACAGAAAAATAAAGTCCGCTTGGAGCAACAATATCGTAGCTTATCTTCAGAGTTAGGAGTTGTTAATACTTCATGGAGTCAACTTAAGAAGGATAAAGAAATTTTGGAAGGTTCTTATCTAAAGCTAATGAAGAAATTAATGATTAAAGGCTCTTCTGGAGAAAAAAGAAGAATATGCAAAAGAATTGGCAGAGAACTTATCTCGTGCTCAAAATGATTTAAGGATTTCCTCCGACAATATTCATATGTTGGAGAGTTCTCGTGTCAGCCTTCAATCTTCCCTTGATTTTCGCTTAGCTCAACATGAAACATTGAAGAACATTTTAGCTACGTGGGGAAAAGATTATGAAAACCTGGAGAAGGATTACAATTCTTTGGCTGAGAATTTTAACTATGAGGTCAATTGGGCCTTCTTGAAATCTCGTCGTGATACTTTAATGGAGGCTTCTTAGGAAAAATTTGACTTGCAATCTGAGTTAGCCAATATTTTAGACTTGATTGAGAAGAATGAACAACCAACCGAAACTCCTTCTCCTGACCAGGTAATTGAAATCTCTTCTCCAACAGTGAAAACTCACGGGGTTGAAGAGCCTTTGAACTTAGAAGCAACAGCTGAAGTTACTGAAGTTACAATTCCAGTAGACGAGGGTAACTTATCTATAACACAGCCTTTTGGAACAGAAATCCCCTTGTCTACTGGTTCTCATGAAGTTTCAGCGAGCCTAATGAAGCCGCGACTCCTACCGCTCCAATCACCTCAGTCACCAAAGAAGATGTTTAACCTTACCTCTTTTTTGTTTGATTCTGATGATGTGATGAAGTCCCCACTTTCTATAATGGGGCATCTGTTTCAGAAAAATATATTGTAATAGCTAAGTTTTTTCCCTTAGCTTTTTATGTTAAGAAGTTTGTATAATACTTCTTCAATTTATACTTGTCTACTTACTGCTTTAATTTTTGCAGAATGATTTTACCTTACTCTTGCCTATTTTTCTTGTTAGGACTTAGAGAATAAGTTAGCATTTATTATCCTTTTCAGAAAATGCTTTCATAATTCTTCTCATGTGTTACCAACATGAGGAAAAATAAAAGAGGGCCCTTTTATTTATTGACACTTAATGAAGAAGACGTCTCAACTTCATAATGGTGTTAATATACGATGAAAGAGATAGGAACATACATGTTTCACATAAAATAACTTTTGTATAGTTTTTTATTTATGAACTTTGATAAGTTTCTTAAGTATTATATGTACTGAAGTACATCTATAACTTTCTCGCAACTGTTTTCTTTTAACAGATTTACAAAATATACAATGTTTTTTATATAACATGTTCCGATACATAGTCATGTCCCTGCCTTTACATTCTTATGAAGGGATTAGGCAATGACTTCATTTTAGATTGATACTTGAATTCTCATAACTTGAGTTGATTTGAAAATCTTGAATTTTTCTCTCTCGTATCTGTTTCTGCACATACTTATGTGTATATAGTACAGTCCCCCAAGTGTTTGAACGGTGAAGTATGAAGCCTCGAACACTTGTATATTTGCTCCCAATCTTTGTACTTTTCCTGAAACAGAAAAACATACGGGATTCAGAGGTGCGATTATAGATGAAGACTGCCCAACTCGTGTGTATTTCCATCAGATTATTGTAACCCTGGGCTAGGAATTTAAGAGTATTCCAATTCTTTGTGCAGGCCGTGACTCACCATTTGGCACGAGTTAAGGTTTTTTCCTAGCATCTAAAATCGTTAGTATAATTTTATCAATTCAAAGAAAAAATTATAACTTGGTGATACCTGACCGTTGGTACTTTCTTTAGAAGTAATATCTCTTTAAATGAACGGCATTCCAATGTGAAGGTAGAACTTTGCCTTCCATTGTCTCTAGCTCGTATGCTCCTCTGCCCGCAATTTCGTGAAATCGATAAGGTCCTTCCCATGTTGGACTTAGCTTTCCTGAACTAACTGACTTTGTAGATTGGAAAACCTTTTTTAACACTAAGTCCCCAACTTTTAAAAACCTGAGGCGTGCTTTCTTGTCGTAATATCGTTCAATCACTGGCTTTTGAGCTCCCATCCTTATCAACGCAGCTTCTCTTCTCCCTTCAAGTAAGTCAAGATTTACTCGTAACTCTTTATTGTTCGAGTCTTATTTTTCTTGAATACGTCATGTACTAGGTTCACCTATCTCAACTGGTATCAAAGCTTCTGCACCACAGACCATTGAAAATGGTGTCTCTCCTGTACTTGTTTTTTCCATCATTCGATATGCCCATAATACCATTGGTAATACTTCAGTCCAATTGACTTTTGATTCTTGTAACCTTTTCTTTAGGCTATTGATAGTTACCTTGTTTGTAGACTCTGCTTGCCCATTACCTACTGGATGATATGGTATCGATGTAATTCTTTTGATTTGCTAATTTTGAAAGAATTTTGTGATTTGAGCTCCTATAAATTGTGGTCCATTATCACAAACTATCTCCTTTGGAATACCAAAGCAGCAAATTATATTTCTCTAAATGAAATCTTTAACTTCTTTCTCTCGTGCCTGTTTAAACGCTCCTGCTTCTACCCATTTAGTGAAATAATCAGTAAGTACGAGTAGAAACTTTACCTGACCTTTTGCCTGAGGTAATGGTCCTACAATGTCCATTCCCCATTTCATGAAGGGTCACGGAGCTATGACAGGATGTAATAACTCTGCTGGTCTATGCATGTTATTTGCATACCTTTGACATTTGTCACATTTAGATACGAAATCAATTGCTTCTTCTTCCATTTTAGGCCAGTAATATCCAGCTCGAATTAATGTTTTAACCAGTGATTTGCCTCTTGCATGATTTCCACAATGTCCCTCATCTACTTCTCTCATCACATATTCTATTTGAGAATGTCCGAGACACCTGGCTTATGGTCCACCAAATATTTTACGGTAAAAGTTTCCTTGATACAAGCAGTAACGAGCGGCTTTCTTCCTTAATCCATGAGGCTTCACCTTGTCTTCAGGCACGGTTCCGTGCTGTAAAAAGACACGATTTCGTTTCTCCCATCCCAAGTTAAATGATTAAAATTTACCTAATTTTTGTCAGGGTCAAGAACAGAAGGAAACAAATGTATCATTGAGGCATTCACATCTTTTGCTATATCTGCTGCAGATGCGAGGTTGGCTAAAGCATATGCTTTCATATTCTATTCTCTTGGGATTTGCATCACTTTCCAAGTTTGGAACTGTCTTATTAACTCTTGTACCTTTCCGAGGTATTCTTGCATTCGAGTTTCTCTAGCTACGTAAGTCCCCAGTATTTGATTGACTACTAACTATGAATCACTTTTGATTACAATTTGCATGATACCAAGTTCTAATGCAAGCTTCAAGCCTGCAATCACAGCTTCACACTCTGTAGGGTGACATTTTATAGCTTGTCTAATTGTTTCACTTGTAGGTGGTATAAGAACAATTCCTAAACCTGCCCCCTTTACATTAGATGAACCATCGGTAAATAATAGCCAAGTCCCCGGATTAGCTCCGTTTAAAACTTGTAATTCATTTTCTGCTTCTAGATGTATGCTTTGACTAAAATCAGCTACGAAATCAGGGAGTACTTGAGATTTAATAGCAGTTCGAGTTTGGTAAATTATTTCGTACTCACTTAATTCTATAGCCGATTTTGCTAATCTTCCTGATAATTCATGTTTATGCAATATATTTCTTAAAGGAAAAGCAGTAACAACCACAATAGGATGGCATTGAAAATAAGGTCGTAGTTTTCTAGATGCCATGATGAGAGCTAATGCTAATTTTTCTAGTTGTGGATACCTTGTCTCTTCATCTAATAAAGTTTTACTTACATAATAAATTGGAGATTGCTTACCTTGGTCTTCTCGTACTAAAACGACACTTATCGCTACTTCTGATACTGCTAAATAGATGAGTAACTTTTCACCTTCTTTAGGTTTAGCCAATAAAGGATGATTTGATAAATAAGTTTTCAAATCCCTAAGTGCTCGTTGACAATCTTCATTCCACTCGAAATGGTCTTGGTTTTTGAGTGCAGAGAAGAATCTGAAGCATTTTTCTGATGATTTTGAAATAAACCTCCCCAAGGCCGCTATCTTTCCTGTTAACCTCTGAACTTCCTTTTTACTAGTAAGGATGTCAGGTATTTCTTCAATTGCTTTAATCTGGGAAGGATTTACTTCAATTCCACGGTTAGAGACAAGAAAACCTAAAAATTTACCAGATGCAACTCCAAATGTACATTTTTCAGGATTGAGTTTCATATTAAATTTTCGCAAAATTTCAAAAGGTAACAGTTAAATGAGAAATATGGTCATGGGAATGCTGGGTTTTGACGAGCATGTCATCTATATATACCTCCATTGTCTTTCCCAAATGTTCTTGAAACATTTTGGTAACTAACCTTTGATAGGTTGCTCCAGCATTTTTTAGACCGAAGGGCATTACTTCGTAATAGTAAGTCCCCCCGGTCTGTGATGAAAGAAGTTTTTTCTTCATCACCGGAGTCCATTTTTATTTGATTGTACCCCGAATATGCATCTAAAAAACTTAAAGTTCATGACCTGCAGTTGCATCAATCAATTGATCTATGTGGGGTAAAGGAAAAGAGTCTTTTGGGCAAGCTTTATTTATATCAGTGTAATCTACACAAACTCGCCACTTACCATTATTTTTAGGTATGACCACCGTGTTAGCTAACCAATCAGGATATTTTACCTCACGAATGGACCCGATTTTCAACAACGTTTGGACCTCATCTTGAATTACTTGATTTTTGAAAGCTCCTTGCTCCTTGGACCTCAACTTTTGGAATCATCTTGTCTTCAGCTTGCATTTTTCGCAGTACTCTTAGTAGAACAATATTTACAAAGCTACCTGGATCAATCAAAACTCTTTTTACATCAGTTTCAAATATAATTAAAGATATTACCACATCGTCGTTATGCGATGTATTCACTCCTTCCGTATCTGCATCATCGAAACTTATACTCTCCTGTTCTAAGGTTTTTCGTACTCGCTTGCCGTGTGTGATCGTCATTTTGGAAACTTTTTTCGAAGCCGTATATGTTACTCCGTGAATATCTTCTCCTCCACTGATGACATTTACTATCCTCTTAGGTGAAGGTGGTTTTGGTGGCTCTTGCCTATTTTTCATGTAGGCTTGCTTTCCTTTTTCACTGAACAACTTCGTGAGGTAGCCTTGTTTCAGCAAATGATCTACTTCACTTTGTAAAAATCTACATTCTGAAGTTTTATGCCCATGGTCGTTGTGAAATTCTCACAAATGGTCCGGGTTTCGTCTGTTTGGGTTCGACCGCATCTTTTTTGGACACCGTATCTTATCTCTCATACTCCTTAGAATAGCTACAATCTCGTAATTAGTTACATTAAAACTATAACCAGCAAATCGTGCCATTAAATTTCTATCATCATCCCGTGGCTCTTGGTTGTTTCTATCACCTTTGAATCTGGATGAAGATACGGTTCCCCTATCTCTCGACCTCTGATCATAATGTTGATTATTTTGCCTAGAACGTGGGTCTCTTCTGAAGGTCCCATATATGGATCGTACCTGTTCTTACCTGACATTTTGTCGGCTTCAGACCTTCGGGATCTGCTTCTATCTTCTCGTTGAGGTTGAGATACGGTATCCTCTTCAATTCTGAGTTTCGTACTGTATCTGTTATAAACATCATTCCAAGTGGTTGCGGGAAATTCACGAAGGCTTTCTTTAAGTCTTCTCGTGGCTTCTGAACTTTTGTCATTCAAATTGCTAGCAAAAGCTACTGCAACCAAATTATCTGGTACACGGGGCAGCATCATTCTTTCACGTTGGAATCTATCAACGAAATCTCTAAGCAATTCAGTGTTCCCTTGTTTGATTTTTAAAATATTCTCCGTTCTCTTTTCCACCTTTGAGCTCCTGAATGTGCTTTTATGAAAGAATCTACAAGCTCAGCAAAAGAATTTGTAGAATTTTCATGTAAGAGAGAGTACCATGTTAATGCTCCCTTGGTGAGTGTTTCTCCAAACGTTTTGACCAACACTAATTCTATTTCTTGTTTGGTCAAATCGTTGCCTTTCACTCCCATTGTAAATGCAGTTACGTGATCACGAAGGTCCGTTGCACCATTATATTTTGGGATATCAGGCATTTTGAATTTCTTTGGTATCGAAAAAGGAGCAGCACTTGGTTTCAACGGTTGTTGTGAGTATTTATCCGCGTCTACTCCTTTTATCACAGGTGCAACTCTAGGGATTTGCTCAATACACTCGTTCTTCTCCTTGAGTTATTTTTGCAAGGTTAGTACCAAATTTTGAAGATGAGAATTACCTGTATTACCTGGTTCTCCATCTTGTGAGTCACTAGGAACTGTTCCATTGCCAGAATCAACTAGACCAGAGTGAGGGTTTTCCAACGTGCTGTTATCCGGTGTTGCTGGTGCAGCATGCATTGATAACTAGGGCTTTCATTGCTTTGTTAATTCGCGAGTCGATTATTTTCTTTAACAGTTCATCTCTTGTTTCGGCTCCTCCATCATCATGTTCAGACGTATCGTTTGGAGTTCCTTCACGAGATCCACGTGGAGAAGCTTGAAGGTTAGCATTATTGAGTTCCTCATCATCAATTTGTTGGTTCAGATTTGCCTGGTTGTTGTTGTCGTTGTTGTTCGACATATTAACAATAAGATTGAATGTTGATTTAGCAAGAGCGGATTATCAGATTCCCGGTAACAGAACCAATTTGTTTAACGAAAAAGTGTAATTTTGATCAAAACTTGAATTTTAGAGAAGAAATTGGGTTACTGATAATCAAAGAGACCGAAATATAATTGGCTTTCAAATAATAAGAATAACGCAATAAAAATTTATATTTCACTATGATCTCAAGAATGTTCTCTGTATCCCTACAAATGATAAAACTTCCTCCTTTTATAGTTGACAAGGAGTAACGGATTATTCTAAATACTAAAGAGCATTTAATGAGACGTTACATAATCATTTGCTATTAAATAATGAAAAACTAACATATCAAGTATTTAATAATGAATGTAAACTATTTTTTGTCTTCAGATTCGTGTCTTCAATGCCCTCTTTATCCCTTAATATTGAATGCCTTGGATAGACACGAGAATCGTATCTAAGGTTCCTTCTCGTGCCTGTTTCCTTTTCTTCTACCGTGCCTGTTGTCCTCCGTGTCTTTTAATCATTTATTGTTAAGTGTTTAACTAATCAACGTGTTATGCCACGTCACCTTTAATAAAAACTCAATTTTTTTTAAATAAAAGAAAACCTGCACTTTCTCCACTAACATAGCTTGAGATGACACGTTTTAGACATCCTATGGTCGATTGCCTACCGAAGCAAACTGACCTCTAATATTGGGAAGTTAGGAGAAAAGTCCATTGATATTGCAAAAAAGAAACATCTGATAACTCCCCTCCATCTCAGATGTTTGGCTAAAAATTGCAGAGTGACCAAACGAAATGAAGATGCTTTATAGCCGCCCTTTATGCTTAGGTTCAAAAAGAATGGCAGGATTTAAGTCCATTTTTGGTATGGTTACTGAACTAATAGTCTATGAAAGTCACTTTATTTTATTTTATAACTAAAAGTTATCATACTTTTGCACATTATAACTCAAAAGTTACTCAATACTTTTAGGGCATTATTAAATTAGTGTTCATATTTCTAATCAATCTAACTACTTAAAAAAGAATTAATACCTTAAAATCTCCTTAAACTATATTTTTTTTGATAGTTTCCTAATCAAATTATTCGGTATTCCCAAAATTCCCTTGAACTTTATTGTCCTTTATATTAAACAATTTTCATCGCTGACTTGAAATAACGTGTGTAAACACTCGCTTGGAAGCGCGTGACAGCTAAAAAAAATCATCAAAATAGCTCATATAATATAAAATAATGCTTAATTAGCCAAACTCTCTTTCACATTTATTTTTAAGTAAATATTCTCTTTATTTTAGTTAAATTCATCTTTCTTCCTCATTTTTTCACCATTTTCCTTCTTTTTTTTTACATTTCTTTATTTTTTTCACCTTCTTCTTCTTCTTCTTCTTCTTCTTCTCCTCTTCTGTTTTCCATATGAGTTTCCTCTATAAAAAATTCCCCCTCTCTTGTTCCTCTGAAATAATTTATTCTCTTTAGTCTTTTTTTATGTCTTACACATATTGTCGAAGAATACCAATTTAAATCTTCTTATGAAACTCAAAATCATTTGAACGTTTTTTTATGTAATCTGAAATTAGAGGATGTAATTATATTTGTTGGCTAATTAATTTTTTATTTGCGAAATTTTATTTTGTGTAATCTTTTTCATATAATATAAGATAACTTTTAAGAAATACAACACTATATGCCTTTATTTATATTTTTACTTTGATATAAAGTGGATATAACTGACTTATTTAACTGGAGTTTGGCATAAATCACAACTACAATTAAACCTAAAATTAATACAGTACACTAAATGTTATTTTTTCCAGAACTCCTAAAATTAATCAATCATCTTAGAGTAATACATCAAGAGTAAACTATATAAATATATATATTTTTTAAAATCACTAGCTAATAGTTAGACGGACATAGCTTTAGAAGTTCAATATTTGGTTTTAATATATAAGAAAATATAGTTCATGGGGTATTTTGGGAATAGCAGATTAAGTAGGTAACTGACAAAAATATGATAGTTTAGACAGATTTTAGGCTGAGTTAATAACCGCATGTTGTGCTACATGACATATTTATTAATAATTAGGAGCGTGTACTGCACGCACATCTAAGAATGCAATGAAAGATTTTTAATTTGACGGGCAACATAGTTCGGGGGTTTTGAAGACGCTGTATAGTTTAAGTAGGAAACTGACAAAAAAATAATAGTTTAAGGAAAATCAAAAAATCTATTTAAACCATGACTCGACTGTTCCATGACCCGACCCATTTTCTCTTATTTCTATTATAAAACGTAAATAATACTTTGCTATAGTGTATTATATTGATTCTCAATATAGTTAAGCCTTATGTATCCATTAGTTTAAGCAAGGTATTAATACAAAGAATAAGAAATTAATCATAACAAACCAGAGGAGTTAATTTGAAAGTGAAACAAGAAAATAGCAGCGTTAATATGGAAGAAAATAAAAATAAAGAAGGAAAAATGAAAAAAGTTATTTATGAAATTTTGACTGAGAAATATTAATATGAGAGTAAATTAAAAGACAATATCATCGATGTTTTAGAACAAGAACGCGAATTGCTTGTAGTAAAGATAATATTACTAGAACACCATTTACGGTCAAACTGATTTAAATACTTTGCTTAAATCAGTTTGTTAAAAGTCAAGATCATTAACAACATATTATTATTTACGTTTTTTTGTAAGAAAAATAAGAAAAAGTAAGTCGGGTCAAAGAATGGTTGACTCACGATTTAAATGGATGTGTTTTTATTGTTTAAATTATTGAGTTAAAAAATTAAAAATAATATTCAAATATACCCTAAGGGATCGTGTGGTAGGGTATATGAGAATAGTGCCGAATAAAATGTATTAGTAACACACATATTAGTAATGCAAACATTATTTATGCAAATATTATTTCTTACCTATTGTTTGGTATGCTGTATTAGAATCATAATGCAATACATAATTTTTAAGAAAAATATCTGCTTACAAAAATGCCCTCCATATTCTCTAACTTTAAGAGACTTTAAAGGATAATTTTATCTTTAACCATGCTAATGCATATATTAAAGCCTTGATATTACTAGTGTCATGATTTTCTATGCATTACTTATGCATAAGATAATGCCGAGTATAATGTATGACTAATATAAATATTAATTATACATAAGTTGAAAAAATATATTAAACAAGATATTAGTAATACATAAAGCTAATATTTACATTATTTTTTCTAATACCTCCTACCAAACAACTCCTAAATGTGTCGAATAATTATTGAGTTACAATATGTAAAATATAATAACTTTCTGGTTACAAAACAAAATAAAGTGACTTTCATAAATAAATTTCTTTAGACCTTACGACATTTACACTCCAGGATTTATTAACGATTCCCTATTCTTATGTGAGAATTCGAACATTCGCTTTGATATTAAAAAAAGATTTACATAAAATTATAAAATTACTTCCTAAAGAATAGTATTAAAATAACGGAATCTACTATATTTCTTCTGATTCTTCATAAGGAAATCTCTTATACGCACGAAGCAATCTTGGGATTTGCTGAATCCTGCATAAATTGACGGCCCAGTGTGATCTGGATAATGGAAGTGAAAATATCGTGAGGCATAAACCCCATTGTTCTGACGTACGCCTCAATATTGACGAGTTATTTTTTTTGGGGTAAGCCTAGAAAACCTCTCCAAATTAGAAGTACAGTTTCTAAACAAATTCTTAATTTAATACAAGAAATATAAAAATCAACTTGTATTCTATTTTATAAGGTTAAAAAACATAAAAGTTAATTTTTTTATTTTTAGCCCTATATTTATTTCTTTTCTTCGACTTCTACAGAGAAAAAAGGAAAAAATAAATATCAATTTACAGATATAAAGGAAAAACACATCATCCTTTGTCACTAGCTCTATTTTGATACTGCTGATTGTAGATTCCTTCTTCACCTTTTTCTTTTCATTTTCAAATGCTTTTGCTATTTCAAATTAGTTTACAAATTACTACTCAATATTTATTTAAAAATCTATTTAATTTTTATTGGACGAAGTAGTTTGTGACAATCAGATAGGTGGTTTTGAGTTGAACTTGAGCATATGCCTGGAATAGAATTCGGATGTCCCTACTTAATATGACGTGATTTGTTGAAAACTATAAATTGAAGGCTTAAAGAATTCTTCATTCCCCTATTGAATTAGGAATCGATTGAATGAGACTTGCCTATCCCTTATTCATATCCGATTTTTCTAGGTTTGACCGTAGGTTGACTTTATTGCTATCGGGTTCGGATATTGGTTTTGGAACTTGGCATAGGTGTATTTTACTATTTAAAACTTCTCTGCAAATTTGATGCAAAAACAGAGTTGATTTGAAATGATTTGGGTGCTCGGTTGTGAATTTAGAAGTTCTTGAGTTTCTTTTAAAATCTCATGTATTTTGATGTCCGATTCGAAATTCTAGGAGTTATTGGTATTTTGATCACTCCAGCAAGTTCGCATGTGTGATGACCGGATATGTCATCTCGTATTTTAAAACCAAATTCTAGGTTCCGAGGCCTTAAAATTTCATTTTTCCTCCTGAATTTACGTGCCCGGGCAATACGTATTTTCATATATATATATATATATATATATATATATATATATATATATGTTAAAAACGGGAAAAATACAAAAAATTTCTTAGAAAATCATTTGAGTTGACTTTGGTGTTTTGAATAAATGAACCCGAATTCGTATTTTAACGGTCCTGGTGGGTCCCTATTGTGATTTAGGACTTGAGCGTATACCTGGAGTTGAATTCGAAAGTCTCTAACACGAGATATCAGACTTTCTTAAATTTGAAAGTTAAAAACTTTATGAATTTGAAATGTTTGACCAATAGTTGACTTTTTGGATATCGGGTTCATATTTTGGTTCCGAAACCCGGTATGGGCTTGTCAGTGAAATTTGGCAGAAATGGAGTTGGTTAAACATGATTCGGATTCGTGGTTGTGAAAATAGAAGTTTTAAAGTTTTCTAAAAAATTTCATTCAATTTGGTGTTCAATTCGTAGTTCCAGGTGTTAATTTGACGATTGATCGCGAGCAAGTTCGTATGATATTTTTAGACTTGTGTGCACTTTTGGTTTAGAGCCCCAAGACTCGCGTGAGTTTCGGATAGGGTACATAGTGAAAATTAGACTTAGAAATGTTGCTAGTGTATCAATTCTGTTACAGTATGGGAGATCAGGCATCACATTTGCGACCATTGATGGGTTCGCATTTGCGAAGAGTAGCTAGGCCACCTTATGTTCACATTTGCGATATATGCTTTGCATTTGCGATAGGGACTGGGAGGGGACATTCTTTGCACTTGCGATCATTGGGTCGCATTTGTGATCAGGCCAGTTTGTATTTGCCAACTTTTCTTCGCATTTGTGCGCAAAGTAGAAATGTGGAGAGCTTCCATTTTGCGATAGTTCCTTCGCATTTATGGAGTTCGCATTAGAGAATCCCAGGTTGCAAATGTGATATTAGAAGCTGGGTAAATTGGACTTGGACGGGATTTTCATTCTTCAAATTTTCCAACTCCAGAACCCTAGAGGCAATTTTGCAAAGAACTTTTCTTTCCCAAATGTTATATCCCATGTTTTCGTACACGAGAGTACGTCGTAAGCCAATTGATGTAAGCTCAGAAATGAGATCATTTTTGAAAGTATATGATGTAAGCTTCAACTTGTTATCTTGGAGGTTACAAATCTTTAAGATCATGAATAACAAGTACCAAAAGGGTTCGAAAGCTTAGACGCTAAACGAACAGAAGAAAATAAGTTTTGTCAAAAATCGACAAGTTTGGAAAGTTATAACATGCACTTTGGGGTGATACTAGGGTTCTTAAAATGATAAGGAGGTTATTCAATGAGCTTTTTTAGTCATATGATATTCATTTTCTACATTTTGAAGGCAAGCAAGTTGTGGAACAAGAGTTGGCAAAGGTCATCACAAGTTAAATTCATAAATTTGCTGAAATTTAGGTCAAATGTAAATGAACTTTTCGCCAAATATACTTGGAATCATGGGATGCTCTACATGCCAAATTGAAGATCTACGAGTCTAGTTTCTAACACATTAAAATTTTCATCCATGAGACATCGTAGTAGATAGATATTCATGTTTTTGTGAGACCGCGCAAACAGCTCTCAATAGGACCCACTTAGGCGATGGTTGACCTACTTCAATTTATAAACAATTTGGACGCGTCCTTTTGCTCATTTTTCAATAAAACGTCTTCTCCAAACTTCTCGTAACACTTCTAAATAGATACCACTAGGGTTTGAAGTGATTCTAAAGTGATTACACCATATTAACATCATAACCTAGTCCTAGTGAAGAACAACACCTCTTTGAGATTGTGTTGTCATTGAGGATTGTTGTGGGCTATATTTTGATGAAATTTCAAGTTTTTGCTGCTTTCTAACGGGAGTATAATAGCCTACTAATTGTGCTTAAGCTTTCTTGTATGTTGGTTAAGTTGTTAGGATGATAAACTACAAGATAACACTTGGATTATCTTAAGTCACTTCTATGGTGTTGTATTGCCATTGAGGGTTATTGTAAGCTGAATATAACTTGGATTTAGATTTGACGTTACTGTAGGATTTAGGTATATTGTGACAGTTATATTGATTTTTATTAAGTTAAATGGATGGAGAAGACATGAACTAGTTAATAAAGTTACTAATTGAAGATAGTTGGAGTTGCGGATTATTTCCTTTGTTAAAAATATATGGTATAAGGATGGAATCATTGATGAATGACTTCATTATAATGTTTATGATACTTGTAAGTTAATGTAAGAAGTCTATAAGTGGTATATGGGTTATACGTATTCCAATTGGAGCTTGCCGCTCGTCGTGAAGCAGTTGTGACTTGTTGTTGTTGTTATATGGTGTCTTGTTATGGACATTTATATGTTGATGGATTTCTCTGGTGTTGTTGTTGGTATATGGTATTGGTGGAGGACTTTGTTACAAAGGAGATGCTGCCTAAATTTAGGTAAATGAGCTACTAGCTTAAGTTATAGACTTAGCCTTGGCTCAGAACTGATTTTGAATCTCTTTATGCTATGATAGATCGAGTTGACTTGTTTGAAGAGTTTCTTGGAAGGTATTAAGGAATCAACATGTTTATAAGGCACTTAATTCACTCTTTTGGCATGATCTAAAGTGACATGAACATAAACGGTACACTAATTCATAACGGATCTACTCCTAAAAATTAAGGTTGTCCATGTTGTTCTTTCCTTAGGAAGTTATTCTAAACAAGTATGTATGATCCTTAAATCCTGCTAAGGTTCATATTGATGGTAGGGATGTCCATAATGTTCTTAGATCACTACAAAAGATTTACAACTTGATTCCATGAGTCGAACATGCATTATATATATATATATATATATATATATATATATATATATATATATATATATATATATATATATATATATATATATATTTATTTATTTATTTATTTTTACTCTACCAAGCCACGCTATAGACGGTCGGGTACGGCACCTATTATGCAACAACTGATCTGTTAGGTTTACCGAGCTCCACGTGTCCTGGTAAAATTCTAGTGAGCCTTATGATGGCCGGGTACGTTTTTACCGAATCCTCTATGAGGCCGGGTACGATATGATGATGATGATTCCAACAGAGGCAAATGTTTTTAAAAGTTTATGTATATATATGTATTATGCATTTTATGTTAGAAGTCCCCAGAGGCGCTCAGATTTTACAGGTTGTATCTCCTTTATCCCTCTTTACATTACTGTTCTTGTTTATGCTTCCATGACTTACATACTCGGTACTTTATTCGTACTGACGCCCCTTTTGACTGGGGACGCTGCGTTTCATGCCCGCAGGTCCTAATAGACAGGTTGACATTCTTCCAAGTAGGCTATCAGCTCCGCAGAAGGTGTTGGTGCACTCCACTTGCTCCGGAGTTGCATATTTGATCAGTATGCTCCTGGATATGTATTGACTGGTATGGCGGGGCCCTATCCTGACCTCTATGATATTAGGTACTCTTAGAGTCTTATAGACATATGTCAGGTGTATGGATACTTTTACGGCCTTGTTGGCCTATGTTTTGAGTTTACAAATGGTCATGTCGGCATTATAGGCTCGTATGTCACATGTATAAGTTCCCATATCATGTTGGATCGTTATATGTTGAGCATTCCCTTATGTTTTATTCTTGCTATCTCATGATGAGTTTTCTGGCTCTCTTACCCATTGTAATATGATAAGAAAGATATGTTACTTTGGTACTCGGTCGAGTAAGGCACCGGGTGACCCTCACGGCTCTTCGGTTTGGATCGTGACACCAAATCTTTGGTAAGTGATTATAAACTAGGTTTGTTTCAGTCTTTCACTACTTTTTCTAAGATTTTCACCTAAAATATAGAGTCTTCATGGTGAAATTAGTAGTTTTTGTAAAATTAGGGATTTTTAAATAATAGGGATTTAGACCTCAAATTGAGGTCGGATTCCAAAATAAAATTACATAACCGGGCTCGATGATGAAAGAATAATTGCATTTTGGTTTGAATTTTGGGTTTGGACCAAGCAGGTCTGGGTGTTGACTTTTTCAATAATAACCTAAATTGAATTATTCACAACCGTGAGTAGTTTCTAAGGCTTAATTCAAACATTTAGTTTGTAATTTGCTAGATATTGTTGGTTCGGATGTATGTTCGAAAGGAAAGGCTATCATGACCCAATTTCCCATCCGTTGAGTATCGTGATGAAACCTAGTCTTAGGGACTAGGTACGTCTAGCAATTACTGAATAACAACAATAATAAAGAAATCTAACAGTCTCGACATAGAAATATTTACAAAGTTTACAATTTTCCAAAATTGGTAATGCAAGTCATAAGCTCTACAAAATTTACTACAACTTCCAAATACAATTGTTTGAAAAATAAGTAAAACAATGTGAATACAAGAACTCGAAAGGTGACTCCAAAACTCGCGAACTTTGCAACAGGTTTACCTTGAGTCTCCACAGTAACGATCCGTACATCTTCTAACGACCAATTACCTGGATATGTAAGAAAATATACAGAAGTATAGTATGAGCACACTACAGCGGTTCCCAGTAAGTATCTAGACTAACCTCGGTAGAGTGGTGATAAGGAATACTGGTCTAGTAAATTAAACAAGTATAAGTATAGGAACAACAGTACATGATTTCTACATGAAAACTCCACAATATGACTAACAATACAGTAATAAGAAAGGGGAAAACGACAATTATCAGTAAAATACCACAATAATGACACAGCCAGTGAGCGAAAACACAACCGAAGTCCAAAACCACAGATACAACAAGGACAAATAATAATTCAGCAACTATGACATCTTCAATATTTGATTTTTAGTCAACAACCTTCATGAAGTACCGAATCTTTGATAAATTTCAACTCACGGATCTCAATACCAGAACCCTAATACTTGACATCATGTTCCCTCATCACACCTTATAATTATGCTGACAACTCACGTGCTGAATAGAGCCATTCTCACATAGGACGTGAGTAAACAAGGGTGTGCATCTATACTCAACAATATAAAGAAAACCTCTTATCTGTTAAGGGTTCTTAGCCACATGTATGCTAGTGCAAGTGTCCTATCATAGTTCATACCATCTAGTGAGTATAAGGAAAAGAACAGACAACACGTAAAATATATACACAGGAACAAAATCAATGAAAGACAACAACTCAGAATATAATGATAACAACTGGGGATCTCCTAGGATACCGTCCTGTAGTTCCAAACGTAAATATGCAGTGGGGTCTCCCGAAACACCGTTTCGTAGTCCCAAAGAAAATATATAGTGCTGGGGGATCTCCTGAAATACCATTTTATAGTCCCAAAGTAAATATTCAGTGTAGGGGATCTCTCAAAATACTATTTTGTAGTCCCAAAGTAAATATGCAGGGGGATCCCCAGAATACCGTTCCATACTCCCAACGTAAAAATGCAGTACAACTAGCAGAGATAACAGTTATATCATGGCAGAAACTTTACGCATCACCACAACAAGTACAACGGCATTAAATGAGAATAGTACAAAGGACAAAAAAGTAAATCAACTCCAGAACTTTAAATTACAAAGAAACAGTAGAACCCATTCACAAGGAATAACCAAAATAAAGAATGCTAACCATAAAGAGAACAGTTTAACAAGGGAAAACGCAAAATGTATGAACGATCCCATAATATACAATTCAACAACAAGGAAGCTAATACGAGTTGAATAATTCCAAGTAATTCTATGTCAGCTAAAACATAGGAGATCTAAATTCTTTTAGCTTGAGCAATTACGAAGTTTATTTAACAATTTAATTAAGGCTAAGCGGGGAAAAGGTCGTAACTTCAATTAAAACTAAACAATTATAGGATGAGATAATAATAATTTCAGATAAAGACAGGCAATAAGGAAAAGATATCATGATAATAGGATATGTAGGAATCTTCAGTTAAGTCAAATCAGAGTCAAATAGGTAATAGGAGTGAATCAGAAGGCAATTAATTTTAATTAAACATGAAGAGGTGAAACTAGTAAATAGAAAATTCAATCATATCAAGAACAACTTCATACTCACTGAATATTAGGACCTAAGAACCCTAAAAGTCCAACTTTCCACAAATAAGTCCGAACACACACTCGTCACCTCGCGTACAAGACTACAATCACACAAGGTTAGGCAAGATACTTACCTCAATTCGGCCAATTTAATACTCAATTTAGCCTTTTCTTTACTAGTTCACCATCGCTCGACCCTATATAGCCAAAGAAGACTTAAATACATCAAACAATACAAGAGAAAACAATTTCAATTAACAAAGCTATGATTCTTATACAATTTACAAAAAGTCAACAAAATTCAACTCCTCGGGTCCGCACCTCAGAACCCAATAAAATTTACAAAACCCGAACACGACTATACAAGTTTCACTCAAATCCGACTCCGAATTGATATTCAAAATGCAAAAATTCAGTTTATGAAATTTGGACAAAATTCCCAAATTTTACTTTGAAATCGTCAATCAAATGCCTAAAATGAAGATGAATTTATGAAATATAACCAAAATCAAATATAGAACACTTACGCCAATCTATATAGTGAAAATCACCTCCAAGTATTTTCCAAATCCGAGCTCCGCAACTGAAAATATGACCAAATAAACAAACTTTTGATGTTAAGTATTTTTGCCCAGTTATTGTGCCTTGTTTTGGCATACCAAACAATCTTGAAACTCGCTTTTGATGCCTCCAACAGATTTCTTGTGAAATTTGTGTCATGTTAGGCTTTCAAATCACTCCATTTGAACTTATAATAAAGGATATATGTTGGTTTCAATATGTTAAAATAGTGAAGAGTCAGTGACAATTTCATATTTAATATGAAAAATCAGGCAACCCATTTCTTAGTAAAATGATTATAAAATTCTCATATGAAGTCCAAATTTGATGATTCTTTTTTCTATGGATCCTTAATTATGATACAGATCTAATGCTTCAGTCAAAGTAAAATTGGAGATTATTTGTTTAATGTGGTACAATTTATTCTTGAAGAAACGACATCAAAACATAAAAAAATGAGCGCAACAAAGCTCAAACCTTCTGAAACTCACCCGAGCCTCTCAGAATCCCATAAGAACATACAATGAAGTCCCATTACAAAACACGGACCTACTCAAAGCCTTAAATCATGCATAGGAATATGAAAAGGATAAAACGATGGTGGTATTGGATTGCACACTGTAACAATCTATATGTTTCCATTTCTTGAGCTACTTTGGTTTTTGGTATTTTAATTTGAACTGTTAAATATTGATAATTCTGGTCGACACGGGTTTATTCTTGAGGCTATGGTTATTATTTTCAGTTGAGTCTTTAATTCTATTCAGTGTTCCCATTTTGTGTCATTATTACATACTGCATACATGGTATAGTGTAAGTAACCCACCTTAGCCTTGCCACTAATTTGTCGAGGTTAGGCTCAAAATTTACCAGTACATGGGTTCGGTCGTAATGATACTAAAATCTGTATACAGTGCGAATTTTGGAGTTGGTCCCAACAACGATTACTAGAGAGCTCAGATTGAACAGCCCGCGGAGACTTAAGATATAACTGCTCAGCGTCCGCAATCCTGAAGTCTCTGTCTTTGCTTTTAATTATCTGTGTATTTTCATCCAGACAACTTGGTATTTATTTTAGACCCTTGTATGTATTACTCTAGAAGCTTGTACACATCTGACATCGGGTTCAGGAATTTGTACTAGATGTTTTACGGTTTTAGCTTCCGCATTATATTTGAATTATTGCAGTTAACTTAGTTCTTCTTCGTTAATAAATTTAAATTATTAAAAAGGATAAATGGTTCTAACATTGGCTTGCTTAGCAAGTGAAATGTTATGCGCCATCATGGTCCCGATGGTGGAAATATGGGTCGTGACAGTATGATGTTATTGCACTTGTGTGTATGTTTTGTTTTGAGCCTGAGGGGCTCAGTTGAGTTCCGAATAGCCTACATACCATTTAGACTTATAAAACTTGTCGGTTTAGCTATTTGTATGTCTGATGCAGATCGCGAAGGGAGGACATTGGCAGATTTCTTCTACGAAAATGTGAGGATACGGTTGCGAACGCAGAGCAGTGGGGGAATTACCCTTCGCGAACGCTATCTCACCCTCATGAACGTGATGCGTTAGGGGAATTATTGGGTTAGCAAATTGTTACCCTATGTGAATATTTTCTTTGGATCGCGGATGTGAAGGTAGGGGGAAGCAAGCCTTCATGAACGTGAAGGTCATTTAGTCCACTATGCTTCGCGATCACGTCAGTTTCGCGCCCCCTTTTTCCCTCTTTGCATTGGGAGATTGGGTTTATGATATTTTAGTATAGGATAACTCATTTCTTTTAGGAACTGGGTTTTGCATTTGAAGAGTCGCCACCTATGGATTTAAGGTACATTAGGATACCTATAAGATTCACTTCTAAGTTTGTTTGATAACCAGAGATAGGGTAAGGGCTTGAAATTATCCTAAGGGAAAAGTGTTAGGCACCCCTCAAGTTCCACTAGTGTGGTTCCCGACCAGATGGTTCTTTGTGAATTTGGTGCAATTAATATGTATATAGATAAGGATCAAATAAGAGGGGATTTTAATGCACAGATTTTTGAAAAAAGTAAAATAGAGCAATCATTAAAAAAGGATGATTTTTTAAAAGAAGACATAATTCTTTAAAGGAAAAAAAAAGAAGAAAGGGAGGGTCCTAGATTAATTTATAATATAGATCACATAAATGCAATACCCAGTAATTATTCCTCAAAAGAGGAGCTACACGTGGTATTAGCGCACCAGTCATCATATCCATATCTACGCTTCCATCCCCGTTAAGGTATTAAAGCAAGGATTGGTCTCGACCTCTATTGCACATTGTTACCGTCCTATTCCTATCAGTCACAGAGGAATTTAGGACTATTATTCCTCTAAGAGGGAGATTTTAGGCTGATAATGCCAAAAGCAGTAGCCTAGTAATTGAGGCAGAAAATGCAGATGGAGACAAAGCTTAGTCTCGGAAGGCAGAATGGTAGCCTTATGCAATGCAAAAAATGTAGATGGAGGTAGAGTTTAACCTTCAAAGGCATAATGGTAGCCCTATTCAATGCAAGAATGCAGATGGAGACATTGCTTAGTCTTGAAAGGCAGAATGGTAGCCTTATGCAACAGAAAAAATGCAGATGGAGATAAAGCTCAGTCTCGGAAGGCAGAATGGTAGCCTTATGCTATGTAAGAATGCAGATGGAGACAACGCTTAGTTTCGGAAGGAAGAATGGTATCCTTATGCAATGTAGAATGCAGATGGAGAAAGTGCTTAGTCTCGGAAGGCAAAATGGTAGCTTTATACAATGCAGATATAGACAGAGCTTAGTCTCGAAAGGCAGAATGGTTTCCGTAAGCAAGAGATAAGAGGCGAATTGTAATAAAATTTCTTACCGGATAGCTTATAGCTGATTGTGATATTGAGGCTGCTGGGATAGTATATGCGTATAGAAACTGCGAATAGGTGCGATGGTTCTGAGAGTTGTATTCCTAAACAGTACGTATGATAGGATTTTGCGACTTGAGTGCCTGCCGCCAAAGAAAAATTATGAGTTTTGTAAAGAGGAAAGGTTAGTTCGTGTCCCCGCTGACTTTTCTTGACCGGGTTGGTTCTCATCTGGTGATATTGTACGTATCATTGGGGTAGCGTTCCTAGAAAAAGTAATTTTGGTAACGGGCATGCATGATTTTGTAAAAAATATGATATGAGTATATATTTAATAAATAGTTTTTAGATGAACTGACGAATGTGACATGGTTCAGGACATTGCAATGTACCTTGCTTCGGAAATTTGAAGGTCCTCCTCAAAATTCTGCCCCAATTTACTGGGCTACTTCCTCTGACGGTTGCTTGCGATGATCGGTTGAAATTACTTCGAAATTTTAAGGGCCCTCCTTAAATTCTGAACCACAGTTTCTAGTTGCGGGGATGGGGAGGGGAATGAAAATTTTATTGAATTGTGACCGAACCCATAAGGCTGGCTACATATCCTCTTTTTAACGGGAATCAGGTCACACGCAGTTCAAATTACATCATATATGAAAACGTAAGATTACACATAGTAACACTTGACTGCATCTGAGTTGATTGGTTTTGGCAAAACTTCTCCATCCATTTCTGCAAGTATAAGTGCTCCTTCTTTCAAAACCCGATGAACCATGTATGGAACTTTCCAATTGGGAGATAATTTTCCTTTGGCTTCATCTTCATGCATGGCGATTTTCTTTAAAACCAACTTCCCAGTATGAACCGTCTCGGGTTGACTTTCTTGTTGAAGGCTCTGAACATTTTGTTCTGATAAAGCTGACTGTGGCAAATTGCGTTCAACCTTTTTCCATCTATAATATCTAGCTGCTCGTAATGACTCTTTACCCACTCTGTGTCATCGAGCTCGAATTCTTGTATGACCCTCAAGGAAGGAATTTCTACTTCGGCAGGAATGACTACTTCTGTACCATATACCAGCATGTAGGGGTGTACAAAGGAAACCGACAAATCGCACCAACCCGATAATCCGAGTCAAACCGAGAAAAAAAAACCCGACCATGGTTTGGTTTGATTTGGCTTGGTTTTGGAAAAAAAACCCGACCATAATTGGTTTGGTTTGGTTTCAAATAAAGAAAGTCAAACAAAAATCAAACCAACCCGACATTAAATATATAGAACTTTTAGATATATTTAATATATAAATATACTTATTGTGATGTAATTTATAAATATTTCTTTAAAAAATTTATAATTTTATATTTTAAGGTATTATTTCAAGGATGGACTTAGAACTTTTTGAATGTTCCAATAAGTTTTATAGTCATTAACATTAGTAAATTAAATAATGCTACAAGCCAAATTAAAACCTAAATCAAATCAATATTAATGCTAACAAAAGACTTTCAATTAAATACTATGAACGAGAATGTATTGAATATCTATTTTTTGTTTTGTAATAATGTAGATAAATGCACAACCTATTTTTAATTTTCTTTTGCGATTAGTCATGTAATTAATATTTCCTTATTGGTCTACTTATTTTAGCATGACTTAGTAGTTTCAGATTATTTTTACTTTTATTGTGCCTTTTTTTTGGTAAAATTTTACTAATCACCAAAGATCTTGCTTTACAATGCTATAGTCCAGGTTATACTCAGTTGACCATCTAATCTTATCCAATATACTAACTACCCATCTTATACTCAGCTAACAATATTGTTATTGTGGCTTTTTAATTAGCAATATTGATATTACACAATTTTATTGTCTTTATTGTTGAATATTTTAGGATAATGCCATGACACATCTCATATTTTGTATTATTTTCTTGGAAAATACTTTATATAGTTGTATCTTACTAGGATTAAAGAAATATTTTGAGCATAATTTATATGCTTTGTTCTATGAATTATTGGAAAAAATTTAGAAAAAACCCGAATTACCCGAAAACCCGAGAAAACCTGAAAAACTCCGAGAGCAAAAAACCCGAGTTTTAGTTGTTTGGTTTGGTATTTAGATTTAATAACCCGACATAATTGGTTTGGTTTGGTAATTATAAAATCCGAACCAACCCGGTCTATGTACACCCCTACCAGCATGTAGGGGGTTTCCCCTATTAATGTGCGGATTGTGGTGCAGTACATCAATAAAGAAAATGATAGTTTCTCGTGCCATTATTTATGCTTTTCTATCATTTTCCTCAATATCTTCTTGATATTCTTGTTGGTGGCTTCTACAACTTCGTTCATCTGAGGTCTGTAGGCTATAGATTTCTTGTGTTTGATCTTGAAGGTTTCACACATGGCCTTCATCAAGCCACTATTGAGATTGGAACCGTTATCAGTAATGATTGATTCGGGAATCCTGAGTCGACAAACAATACGGTTGCGGATAAAGTCTGCCAGGACTTTCTTAGTTAGTGCTTTGTAAGATGCTGCTTCGACCCATTTGGTAAAATATTCAATTGCCACTAGGATGAATCTATGTCCGTTAGAAGCGGTGGGTTCGATTGGTCCAATAACATCCATTCCCCAAGCAACGAATTGCCATGGTGAGCTTGTTGTATTAAGCTTATTCGGGGGTACCTTTATCATGTCTGCATGTACCTGACACCGGTGGCATTTTCGGACGTACAGGATGCAGTCCGTTTCCATAGTCATCCAAAAATAACCACCGCGAAGGATCTTTTTTGCTAAGACAAAGTCATTTATATGTGAACCGCAGGTCCCAGCATGGCTCTCGTCTAGCAGTTTAGATGCTTCTTTTGCGTCGACATACCTTAGTAATCCCAAATCAAGAGTCCTCTTATATATGAGTCCTCCATTATGAAAGAAATTGTTGGACAATCTTCGAAGTGTGTTCTTCTGAGTAGTATTTGCAAGCTCCGGGTATTCTCCTTTAGTCAAATATTCCTTGATGTCATGAAACAAGGTTTTCTTTCTGCTTCTTCTTTGACATGAGCATAGTAAGCGGGTTGATCATGGATCTTTACTGGGATAGGATCAATGAAGTTTGTATCTGGATGCTATATCATGGACGATAGGGTAGCCAATGCATCGGCAACTCATTCTGGATTCTGGGAACATGCTGGAACTCTGTATTTGTGAACCTCTTCCTCAACTCCTGCACCTGGTGCAGATAAGGGAGTATCTTGGAATTCTTGGTCTCCCATTCTCCTTGTACCTGATATATGAGTAGGTCTGAGTCCCTAATTACTAGCAACTCTTGGATGTTCATTTCATTGGCCATCTTGAGCCCTAAGATACAGGCTTCGTACTCAGCCATATTGTTGGTGCAAGGAACCCTGAGTTAGGAAGACACCGGATAATGCTGACCAGTTTCTGATACTATGACCACTCCTATACTGACTCCTTTGACGTAGGACGCAACCGAATGTACCATCTAACACTGTGATGTACAGTAGCAACGGTCTACCTGGCTCAGGCGGGACTAAGACTGGTTGTGTTGATAAGTATTCCTTGATTCTGTCAAAAGCTTTTTTACATTCATCTATCCATTTGGTTGCGGCGTCCTTATTTAACATCTTGAAGATCAGTTCAGAGATAACTGTTGATTGTGCTATGAACCGGCTGATGTAGTTGAGTCTCCCCAAGAAACTCATTATGTCCCTCTTGTTCCTTGGTGGTGGCAATTATTGAATGGCTTTGATCTTTGATGGATCCAGTTCTATTCCCCGGCCATTCACAATAAACCCAAGAAATTTTCCAGCTGGAACCCCGAATGCACACTTTGTGGGATTCAGTTTCATGTTGTATCTTCTATGTCTGTTGAAAAACTTACTCAGATCTTCCATGTGATCAATGACCCTCTTGGACTTGATGATAACATCATCAACATATACTTCTATCTCCTTGTGTATCATATCAAGGAAAATGGTCGTCATGGCCCTCATGTAGGTCGTCCCTGCATTCTTTAACCTAAATGGCATAATCTTGAGACAAGCGGGCAAAAAGCAGGTTATACTAAGGGTCACAAGATAAGTCACTTCTGGGTTTACTTCAAGAATGACGATAGCTCTTACAGGTACAAGGCTTAGGGTGTGACAAGAACCAACAGGGTTTATACACGGAGCATTTGGCTGAGTTAAGCAAGCAGGCCGCTAGTCGGCCAACCATCACTAAAACCGGGCCCGACTATCTTTGGAGAAAGATACAAGCCAAAGAATACTCAGTCATTTCAGCTGAACAAAACACCGGCACTGATTACTATCCTTGCTTTGCTACAAAGCTCTGATCCACACAAGAATGCCTTGTCAAGAGTTCCGAGTTAGGAATATGTACCAAGTAACATCACCGGCGAAGAGATGGAAAATATGGTAGGGAAGGTTATGGAAAGTCACAAGATCACTTTTCACGAAGATGAGCTACCGCCAGAGGGGTTGAGTCATAACAAGGCATTACACATCACCATGCAGTGCGAAGATTGTTTTTTCACAAGAATCCTGATTGATGGAGGATCCAGCCTCAACATTTGTCCGCTGATGACACTCAGGACATTAGGAAAAGGGCTGCATGAGATCAAAGATGGGTCCATCAAAGTCCAAGATTTCGATGGATCCCAAAAGTCTATTATTGGGGAAATTATCTTGTGTTTGAAAACGGGGCTTACTTCTCACATCAGGAAGTGTAATTTGAGCAGAACCACCAAGAGATGATCATTCACGATGATGGTAGAAATACTATATACAGTGCCAGACTATCCTAGAAATTGGAGGCAGAAGAAGGATACGCAGTGAAACGTACAACCATATTGAGCGAGTCAACGCCGTTGATAAAGAAAAATGGTGGGATGGCAAGATTGAAACCATATTGAACTGGAGCGGGTATGAACCTGGCAAGGGTCTTGGCAAGAACCTCGAAGGAATCGCTAAGCCCATTAAGCTCAAGAAACATGGAACCACTTTCGAATTGGGGTGTGAGTATAACTAGAAAGAATTCAACGACTGGTCGCCACCATAGCACGGTCCTTACTATCCTTTGGAGCAGACAATACCCTGTCTGGACCAGAATTTCCAACCGGCCGAGGTTATCTACGGGTCAGATGAAGAGGAAGCAGAGGCAGCGATTGGAAAATTTCCACCTAGAAGACGATGACATGGATTTTTGTGTCATATTTTAGGAGGAGGGGGAGGAAGGCCCTTCCCTACAAGCTGTAGGCAGAGGACCATGCTTCAATTACTAGACTATCAGAACCACCAAGCCTAGCGAGCCTCGAGCATTACTGTTACTTATCTTGATGAACCAATGACTGTGAGATACAACGAGACAACGCAATAAACGGACATAGATTCAGAGGGAGATGATATCCCAGGAGAGATTATTAAAGAAGTTGATAATTTTCAGAACATGCCTAAGTCCAACCTAGAAGAGACTGAGATCGTTAACCTGGGAGACATAGAAAACATCAAAGAAACAGGAATCAACGTTCATTTATCACCATCAGAAAAGGAAGAACACATAGAGTGTGTAAGAGAATATAAGGACATATTCATCTAGTAGTACGAGGACATGACTGGTCTGAGTACATCTATTTGGCACACAAACTGCCGACCGATCCGACATGTACACCGATGAAATAGAAGCTCAGAAAATTCAAGCTCGATATGAGTTTGAAAATCAAGGAAGAAGTCACTAAGCAGGTCAAAGATAATGTTCCCAGGGTAGTGGAATATCCAACATGGTTAGCCTACATTGTGCTAGTCCTAAGGAAAGACAAAAACGTTAGAGTTTGATTCGACTATCTGGATCTCAACGGGGCCAGTCCAAGATGACTTTCCCTTGCTGAACATACACATCCTGATTGACAATTGCGCCAAGCATGAAGTGCAATTATTTGTAGATTGTTTCGTTCGGTATCATCAGATTTGGATGGATGAAGAAGATGCTGAGAAAACAGCTTTCATTCTGTCGTGGGGGATGTACTGCTACAACATGATGTCGTTTGGGTTAAAGAATTCAGGGGCTACCTACATGAGGGCCATGACTACCATTTTCCATGATATGACACACAAAGAGATAAAAGTATATATGGAAGATGTCATCATCAAGTCCAAGAGAGCCATTGATCACATAGAATATCTGACGAAGTTTTTCAACAGACTGAGAAGATACATACAACTTGAAACTGAATCCCGCAAAGTGTGCATTCGGGGTTCCAGCTAGAAAATTGCTTGGGTTTATTGTGAGTCACCGGGGAATAGAACTGGATATATCAAAGATCAAAGCCATTCAAGAATTGCAATCGCCAAGGAACAAGTAGGATGTAATGAGTTTCATGGGAAGACTCAACTACATCAGCCGGTTCATAACATAATCTACAGTTATATCTGCGCCGATCTTCAAGATGTTGAAGAAGGACACCGCCACCAAATGGAACGATGAATGTCAGAAAGCTTTTGATAGAATCAAGGAATATTTATCAACACTACCAGTCTTAGTCCCACCTGAGCCAGGTAGACCTTTTCTACTATATATCACAGTGTTATATGGTGCCTTCGGTTGCATCCTAGGGCAGCATGATTATACGAGAATGAAAGAACAGACCATTTACTACTCAGCAGGAAGTTCACTTCGTATGAGGCCCGGTATTTCCTATTAGAATGCACCAGTTGTGCTCTAACTTCGGTAGCCCAAAAGCTAAGGCACTGTTTTTGTGCCTATACTACATATCTCATATTGAGGATGAATCCCTTAAAGTATATCTTTCAGAAGTCCATGCCCACTAGCAAGCTAGTCAAGTGGAAAATCCTATTGAGTGAGTTCGACATCATCTACGTAACACAGAAAGCAATTAAAGGACAGGCACTAGCAGATCACCTTGAAGAAAACCCTATGGATAGAGAATACACACCCCTAAAGACGTATTTTTCAGACAAAGAGGTATCATTCATAGGAGAAGATATTGCAAAATCATATGACGGTTAGAGGATGTTTTTTGATGAAGCAGTAAATTTCAAAAGAGTTGACATAGGAGTGGTCCTAGTATCAGAAACCGGTTAGCATTATCTTATGTTCGCCCAACTAAGGTTTCCTTGCACCAACAATATGACCGAGTACGAAGCTTGCATCTTAGGGCTCAAGATGACCATTGACATGATCATCCAAGAGTAGCTAGTAATTGTGGACTTAGACCTACTCAGACATCAAGTACGAGGAGAATGGGCGACAAATAATTCCAAGATACTCCCTTATCTACACCAGGTACGGGAGGTGAGAAAAAGGTTCACAAAGTCAGAGTTCCAGCATGTTCCCATAATCCAAAATGAGTTTTTCGGTGCATTGACTACCCTATCATCCATGGTACAATATCCAGATACAGACTTCATTGATCCTATCCCAGTAAAGACCCATGATCAGCCCACTTACTATGTTAATGTCGAAGAAGAAGCAGATGGAAAGCCTTGGTTTCATATCATCAAGGAATATTTGGCAAAAGAAGAATACCCATAGCTTGCAGATACTACTCAGAAGCAAACACTTCGAAGATTGTCCAACAATTTCTTTCACAGCGGAGGAATTCCATATAGGAGGACTCCTGATTTGGGATTATTAAGGCGTGCGCAAAAGAAGCATCTAAACGGCTAAAGGAGATCCATGTCGGTACCTGCGGTCCACATATGAATGATTTTGTCTTAGCAAAGATGATCCTTCGCGCTGGTTATTTTTGGATGACTATGGAAACTGACTACATCCAGTACATCCGGAAATGCCACCGCTGTTAGTTACATGCAGACATGATAAAGGTAAGTCCGAATATGCTTAATACAAGCTCACCGTGGTCGTTCACTGCTTGGGGAATGGATGTTATTGGACCAGTGGAATTCGCCACTTCCAACTGTTACAGATTCATCCTAGTGGCAAATTGACAATTTTACCAAATGGGTCGAAGCAACATCTTACAAAGCAGTGACTAAGAAAGTCATGGCAGACTTTATCCACGACCGTATTGTTTATCGATTCTGGATTCTAGAGTCAATCATTACTGATAATGGTTCCACTATCAACAATGACTTGATGAAGGCTATGTGTGAAACCTTCAAGATCAAACACAAGAATTTTACAGCCTACAGACCTCAGATGAATGGAGCTATAGAAGCCGCAACAAGAATATCAAGAAGGTATTGAGGAAAATGATAAAAAAACATAAAAGAATGGCACGAGAGCACCACATTTTGCACATATACAGGAGCAACCCCCTAAATGCTGGTATATGGTACAAAAGCAGTCATTCCTGCCGAAGCAAAAATTCCTTCCTTAAGGATCATACAAGAAGCCGAGCTCGGCGACACAGAGTGGGTAAAAGGTCATTATGAGCAGCTAGCTCTTATAGATTGAAAGAGATTGAACTCAATTTGCCATGGTCATCTTTATCAGAATAGAATGTCCAGAGCCTTCAACAAGAAATTCAAGCCGAGACGGTTCACATCGAGGCAGTTGGGATTAAGGATAATTATCACGAATCAATATGAAGCCAAAGGGAAATCCTCTCCCAATTTTCAAGGTCCGTACATGGTTCTGACAGGAGGAGTCCTTATACTTGCAGAAATGGATGGAGAAGTTTGGCCAAAACCAATCAACTCAGATGCAGTGAAGCGTCACTATGTGAATCTTATGTTTTCATATATGATGTAATGATGTAATTTGAACTATATTTGACCTGATTCTCGTATAAGAGGGGATAAGTGGGCAGTCTTATGTGTTCGCTCACAATTCAATAAAATTTTATTCCCCCCCCCCTAAAAATTGGAAATTGGGGTAGAGTTTTAAGGGGAACCCTCAAAATTCTGAAGTAATTTCTACAGATAATTGCAAGCAACCGTCAGAGGCGGCAACCCACTAAACTGGGGTAGAATTTTTTGGAGGACCCTCAAAATTCTAAAGCAAGGGAGGTTGCAATGTCCAGAACCGCGTCACAGTCGTCGGTTCATATAAAAACTATTTCTTAAATATGTACTTATATCATATTTTTATACCAAATCATGCATGTCCATTACCAATATCACTAGATTAGAGCCAACTCGATCAAGAAAAGTCAGAAGGGACACAAACTAACCTTTCCCCTTTACAAAACTTATGAGTTTTATTTTGATACAGGCACTCAAGCCGAAAAATCCTATCATACGTACTATTTAGGAATAAAACTCTCAGAACCATCACACCTATTCGAAATTGCTATCCACACACTATATCCCGAGAAGACATAATATCACAATCACCTATCACCTATGAGCTAAGGAATTTTTGTACTATTCACCTCTTATCTCTTGAATAAGGCTACCATTATGCCTTTCATGACTAAGCTCTGTCTCCATCTGCATTCTGCGTTGCATAAAGATACCATTCTGCCTTCCGAGACTAAGCACTTTCTCCATCTATATTCTGCATTGCATAAGGCTACCATTCTGCCTTCTCAGACTAAACGCTGTCTCCATATGCATTCTTGCATTGCATAAGGCTACCATTCTGCCTTCCGAGACTAAGCTCTGTCTCCATCTGCATTATTTGCATTGCATAAGGCTACCATTCTGCCTTCCGAGACTAAGCACTGTCTCCATCTGCATTCTTGCATTGTATAAGGCTATCATTCTACCTTTCGAGGTTAATCTCTACCTCCATCCGCATTTTGCATTGCATAAGGCTACTATTTTGCCTTCCGAGACTAAGCTCTGTCTCCATCTGCATTTTTTGCATTGCATAAGGCTACCATTCTACCTTCCGAGGTTAAGCTCTACCTCCATCTACATTCTTGCATTGTATAAGGCTACCATTCTGCCTTCTAAGACTAAGCACTATCTCCATTGGTACGATTGAAATATCGCCACTTCATTAGCATTGTGCATGCTGAAATATTGCCACATCATTTACATCTTGCATCGACTGAAATATCACCTCTTCATTTACATGCTGCATTAGCTGAAATATCGCCACCTTCATTTACATCTTGCACGACTTAAATATCTCCACTTTATTAATACCTTGCACGGCTGAAATATCACCACTTTATTTACATCTTGCATGGCTAAAACATCGCCCCTTCATTTACATCTTGCATTGGCTGAAATATCGCCACTTTATTTACATCTTGAATCGGATGAAATATCGCCACTTCATTTACATCCTGCATCGGCTGAAATATCACCACCTTTATTTACATCTTGCATCGGCTGAATGAACACCACTTTATTTACACCTGCATCGGCTGAAATATCACTGTTTTATTTACTTCTTGCATGGCTGAAGGATCGCCACTTATTTCAATTCATGGGCTGAAAGATCGCCAAACTGTCCAAAGGTGTCATTGTTCGGAGGCACCATTTTCCCAGCCCGAGAGCTCCATGCCATGGCTTGAAGACCCCTTTTAATCTCTTGCATATCATTATTCAAAGGCATCATAGTTCGGAGGCATTAGTCTTATAGCCTGATAGTATCATTTCAAAGCCTGCGATCCTTTATTATATGATTCATGGCCCAGGACATCATGGTCTAAGTACGTTACCCTAACTGTCCAAAGATAGCATTCGTGGTCCAACAGAAACTTGCATCACGTTTAATTTTCCAAACAATACAAGTTTGTATTGCTTAATTGCAGGTAAACCGGCAAGCAACGAGCGTCTCGGCAGGAGCGATCCTGCTCCAGTTCCCATAGGCCCATTAGGCTTCAACCATCCATCCCAACCTAAAAGTTGTGTCCTTTCTTAAAAAAAACTCCATCGGCATACTTCGCCGACGGATCCTGAAATACATGTTCCCTGATTCCTGTAAGACCAGGGATAAGTAGGCAGCTCAGGAACCAAAGCACGGTCAATCTTTTTCAAACCATTTCGCTCGGTCAAAATTGACCATTATATCTTTACCCGATAACTTTTTCATCCTATCCGGGTGAAGAGAGGCAGCTGTTGATACCCATTTTTTTCCTGTATAATTTTTATATGCAAAGTACTTTCAATATAACATAAGCATGCATACATAAGTATGTCTAGATGTTTTATTAGTTTTTCCTAATTTTTAAGAGATTTTAAAATCAATTTATTGCCCTATTTTATCAATAAAAACAATAATCGTTCCTCGAATTATCATTTTGGCAGTTCATTCATTGTATTATCATATTTATACCTAAATATAGCTAAGGTAATTTTTGAAAATTTTTACAAATATATTTAATTTATAAAGCTAAATTGCATATAATTGCAATTTTAGCCTATTTTAAGATTTAATTGTGTTTATAATTATAAAATAGATTCCAGCATTTTGATATAGTGTTTATATATTATAATATGATTTATTACTTTTAATTGTTCTCAAAAAATTATCTTACTTTTTTTAAATAAATAAGGGAAAATGGCTATTTAAATGCTGGCTAGATTTTATTTCAATTATAGCCGAAATTAACTGCACAATTAGACTCAATTTCAAAACTCATTTCCCCAACCCAATTCCTAAATTTACCGACCCACAAACTGTTTATTTTACCCACCCGACTCTCCTTTAAATCCAGGTCGTTTATCAAAATGATCAACAAACACAATCTCTTCTTTCCTTTTCAATTCCCCAAACCCCCAACCCTAAATCATTTTATCTAAGACGTCGCCTCTGAATCCCTTCACTCCCTCAAACTCTCTTGAACCTTCTCTGAACCCTAATCTCTCCTACCACTTCCACTATGAAACCCACTGGAATCTATGGCTTCTTAGGCTGTGGGTGTCCTATATTCACCTCCTATTGCTCCTATGTGATTATACCTGAAGATTCGAAGCCTGACTTCAAAGGTTTTTCACATATACCTCTATCGGTTCAAGGTTCTATGGTCATTGCCAACCTTGCTCTGGCGTACTATAGTTGTCTGAGCCTGGTTCTGACCTCTCTGACTTAGATCGATGACCTTTCAAAGCCTTTCTCATCTCTGGGATTCTTCTGAAACCCTAACTCTTCGAGATTTTCTTCGATTTCATTAGATTTGTTGGGCATCTATGCTCTCTTTGAGTTTTCAAATGACTTCCCTAACTTTTATTTCAAAAAATTACTTTCAAAAAACCTTTCTTTTCCGATCTAGGGTTTTTTAAAAAATTTTAAGTATATTTTTTAAATATTTTCTTTTTCATTCGTGTGTATTTGCCTCTATTGTGCTCCTGTGTTTTTATCTAGCACGGTCTTTTATGTGTTCTATTCTTGTGTGTTGTTCTATTGAGTTCTATACTGTGTTCTTGTATGTTCTTTTTACTGTGTTTTATATGCTTCATACTTGTATGTTCTTATACCATGTTTTTCATACTATGTTCTTGTATTTTCTTCCATTATGTTCTGCTAGGTTTCGCCTATTATATTTTTATATTGTGTTCATAAGGTTTTGCTATTTTTTCTACTGAGTTGTGTTTGGATTTCTCGTGAAAGATCCTTTTAAGCATGCTTCTTCTACTGTTCTTATCAATATTTGCCAATATGTTATTTGAATCCTTCTAATGTGATTGCATGTTACTTTGCTATCATGTTTTCCCATGAGTTCTGTTGCTAAAGAGGCATGTTCTTTGATTCTAAATATGATTTCGATTCAATTGCCTACCCTCTCATTTTTGCTTTATTGTTTACTTGAACTAGGGTTTTATTTTAGAACCCTTGACTCTTTCAGACTAACTTCGAGTCTTTGAATTGAGTTTGGACTTCCCAGCAGATTCGCCATGTTGTCGCGCCCCCTTTTTCCTTCGCAAAAATTGGGTTTATGACATTTGGGAGGAAGACTCGTTCCCTTTCGGGAATTGGGTTTAATAGGATTGAAGAGTCGCTACCTAATTATTTAAGTGCATTGGGACACTAAGAAGGTTTGGATTTGGATAACCAGAGATTGGGTAAGGGCTTGAAATTATCCCAAGGGGATAGGCACCCCTCAGGATCCACTAGTGTGGTTCCCAGCCAAACTATTGTTGTAACTTAAGTGCAAATAACACATAGGCAAATAAGGTTCAAATAAGAGGGTATTTAAACACATAATGGTTTGAAAGTAAATAAAGTTTGAAAGGACAATTAGATAAGACACACTGATCATCATATCTATATCTACCCTTTCCTACCCCGTTAAGGTATTAAAGCGCGGAATGGTCTCCTTTACTTATTGCATGCTATTACCCGCCCCAATCCTATAAGTACCGGAGGTATTAAGACAACTTATCCTAATAGGGAGGGATTTTAGGTTTGTTGTAGTTTCAAAGGCAAAATTCTAAGGCGACAAACAAAACACACATAGCAAGTCTTGAGGGGGGGGGGGGAGAAGAATATAACAAATAACAAGAGCTCAGATAAGCCTCCTTTAAACCGGAGAAACCACATACTTTAGCATGTCTTGCATGTACTGTTTAGGGTCTGATTTAATATTGAAAGTTGAAGAAATTAAAGGCTAGGGCTGGCTGATTTACTACATCATTCAAATAAGAAGCCTCAATCAGACCTGCCTGTTAGTTGTAGTAAATAAAATCCGATTCAGTTTATAACTTTTACCATAAGGCTTGCCTAAGTATTTGACAAAAATCCTATAGGCATTATGTCTACTGATTTCAGATGACAATGAAGTAGGTTGAATACATACTGATTAAGAGGGGTTACCTGATTATTAAAGAAAAGCAAACTTTAACAAAGATTGCAGGTTCTGCAAATATTATTACTAGTTTTAGACTCATAAGTGAGTGGAAACGTTTGAGACTTGGTTGATAGTTCCTGTAGGAACGCTTTCTACACGTTGTTGATTGTAAGCACTTTATATACATGGAATAAAAATGCAGAAAACATACAACAAGATGTCACACCTACTTTTTACCGATAACACGTGGTTACCCTAAATAGCGACACATGTATAGGAGTTTTTCCAGTTAAAGTGACATTATTCGAGATGGGATTAATTATTTATTTCAAAAGTCGCCACTTGGGATAGGCTTGGCTTTTGGTGTCCCAATTCACCCGTTTATTTAAAATCCCGAATCGAGGAAATTTCGCCTACCCAATTGGAGTCTGCGAACCAGAAATTTGTGAGTAAGGAATTCTGTTGACCCGAGAGAAGGTGTTAGGCACCCTCAGATCCCGTGGTTCTAGAATGGTCTCTTAAACTTGTTATAAGTGGCTAAAACATGATTTGTTGTACCCGTTAACTCGTAATTTTAGATTATTAACCACTTTTAACATCTGTTTTAGGAAAATTTGCAATATTATTAAAACACATCATGAATCATGTCACATAAATGTACACGCAATTTCAGACATATTTTAATTCCATTGAGAATAGGATTTGGGTCACATGAATGTGCACCCGAATTTTAAGAAAGTATTTTTATTAAACACGGGCCTATAGCAACTACGTCTTTGGCATTTATGGGAAGTCTGTGAAATTTTATAAATGACACTTCCTATTTTCGACGTGTTTTAATGAATTAAGGAGCCATAGTATAGTATTTGCTTGAATTAACATGGCTCACTTCACTTATTAGGATATTCTAACATATGCTAGATTTTCTACTTTTGCCGATGTTTAAATGCCTTAATTGTTTTATGTATAAACTATGTTCTCGGGAAATACCACATGGTCTTAGCCTCGTTCATGGCCAATTAACACATAATAAATCAATTTTGGGCTAGCCCAGGAGCGCATATTGCTCAGGTTGTATTGATAATTACTGTGATTGTTTTGGGTTGTTAGTTACTCAGCCCAAAAAATCGTGTTGGATTACAGTGTTTGGGCACTTACTGGGCCTTGAGAATGAGCCCAGTATTGGTTTGGACAAAAGGGTCCAAACCTTCAATGACCAAAAACCATATACAAAGTTGAAAATATGCATATTCTCGAAGAAAATACTAACAATCATTTTTTTATATACCAACCTTTAATATTGGATTTGAACTCAATGATTCATATACTCGTCAGTCAGAGCATGTGAATCTAGTTATTCAAAATTCAACTATGATTTTTTATTTACAACTAATAGATCTAAAACACAACATTACTAACATATTGAAATTTGAGAGCACCTCGCCATACATAATGACTGGATTTTAATAATATCTAAACAACATGAAATGATGAACTAGAGCAGTCATATTAACTACCAGTGCCACTGATGATTCATACTTCAACATAAGTCAAATGTCCAATTATTACAAATAGATCAGTCTCTAGAGTCCAGTTATTACAAAATGAAACAGTCAAATTTAACTACAACATAAGGACTATCTTCTCAATACAGCTATAACCAAAAGAAAACTGGCTAGGGGGAAACAAGGAGAGGGTTTTGAATGCCATAAAGAGCTCAAATTTGCACATTCATGAATATTTTATACTTGAACTTCAATGTATTAGATGAACAAGGAAATGTACCTTTAATTCAAGTAAAACATGAGCCTTTGAGTAAATATAAGAGACCAGCTAAGCAATCAATAGCCAATCAAACAGTGTGTCCAGGTTCCAGCATAGTTTTTATAGAGCTAAACTTTCAGAAAAGAGGATTTCAACAGCACTAGTGGTATTTTCAGATATATGAATAAGTATTTCACCTCTAGTATTCAAATAGAATGTTTCCGGACCCTTTCCAATGACCCAAATGGTTCAATATATAGTAAAGCTTTTAGGGCATCAAATTTTTCCTTATTTTCTTTTTCGTCCTTAACTCAACTTGCATTTTTGCGTAAGTAGTCCTTCAATTTTTGACTTGTGCCTCAAGTTTGAGGCACGAATTATGTTTTAGTCCTTGCTAGAAGGTTCTAGGGATTCATATCAGGGTTTTTAGAGTTTCAAATCCCTCCTATACCCTCACTTTCTTTCCTAAATTACCCACCCCTGATATTTGACCTTGGTAAGTTCTCTGACCTTAGTTCAGTCACGATTGGCCCTGGTCAATCAAACTTGGGTCACCCTTTAAACTAACAGGCTCATGACAATCAGAATTAGCCACAATTAACAAGGCTTAACACAGATACCTTAATACAGACTTCCACAAACATTATACAGGATTAACAAAAAAAAATCAAAATGACCAGAAAAATGAATACATCTATCAGTACTGAGGACCAAAGCTATTATGAAATAAAGATGAGGCACTTAATAGCACAAAGAAACAATCAAACCAATCAGAACATCAGTGAATCAATAGAGTTCATCGAATTATGAGAATCACACCTCTCAAACGCTAATTTTAACAGGATGTTGAAATATTTCAGAGACGAGAAGGTTTCTAGACTAGTGACAAACAAAACATATGAATATTTAAAATTATCTTAGATGAACTGGTGGGAAAACAAACAAACAACTAAAGGAAATCAAATAAAAGAACTTCAACTATTAGATATATAGCTACTGATACTAATCAATTATTAAAAGAACTCAAGCATTCAAAAGCAAAAGAAATGAAAAATATGCAAGAAAACTTATCTTTTCATTCTCATTCACATTTAAACAATTTTGACTGGACCTTGATTCTTTCCACATGGGTTGCAAACCCTCTAGGGTGGTGTACAATTAGTTTAAGAAACCAGGAGAGGGTTTCCAAGGTTCTGAGACCTCAGTAAGGTCTCGGATTTGGAAATTTTCAGTGGTTGGGGTTGTTTGAGACTCATGGGTGGTATGGTTGGTGTCAAAAAGGACCAAGGATTGACTAGGAGAAGTTTGAGGCATTTCTGGAAGGCTTTGGGATTTAGGGTTAACCTTTGAATTGAAACTCGAGAAGTTTCAGGATGATTTGAGAGGGGTGACATATATGGTTGGAAATAGGGGGTTGAGGTGCCTTAGTGGTGTATTTTTGGACGGCTTTGGAACATGGTCGCCGGAGATAGGGTTTCCGGCACCCTTTAAGAGGATATTTGAGATGAAGGATGGGGATTTGAAGGAAGTAGGTTGCAGGACGGGGAATGAGGTGTCCTAGTGGTCCTAGGGTGTTCAGGTGGGAGGGTTTGGAATAGGGTCGTTGGAGACGGTGGTTCCGACAGCCCTATTTTTTGAAGATTCGAGGTGGAGGAGTCATGTTTGACGGGAACTAACCCTAGGACAGGGTAGGGGAGGTCATGACGGTTGAGTGGTGTAAATTTGGGACAATTTGGTTGTCGGCTACTGCCGTGAGGCGATTTCTGGCTGCGGCAGTAGGGTGGTAGGTCGGTTGTCAAGGGTGGTCTTGGGGTGGTCAATGGATGGCGTTAGGTCGGAGAAGAACTGTACGAGGAAGGAACTGTTTGGTCGTGTATGTGTATTAGAGGTGTTTGGACATACAAAATGGGGGAGGCTTCTGTGGCCGTTCTATGAGATGGGGATTAACGGTTGTGATGATAGAGCTCCTAAATGGTGTCGTTAGGTTTAGTGGGTGTGGACATGTACTGGGTCGATAATTTGGGCTGGGTTTTTGTGTTTCTGAAGGGAGAAGCATGTTGGGCCACTCAGGTCTGGCCCAATTGTGGCCAGCCTGAGTGGATGCATATATATACATGTATTGTATTTTTTTTGCCTTTTCCTTTTAATAAAATTAACAAAAATAATTTCAAATGCCGGACATATATATATATATATATATATATATATATATATATATATATATAAAATTTTTATTTTTAATTTGTAAAATCAATTTATATAACAATTAAATCTTAAACCATTTTAAATATGTAGTAATGAACATGCACATGCAGTTAAATTCTAAAAAATTAAAATCCTAACATTTAAAAGAAAAATCCTAAACATTAAGAGTCCTGTAGGAGCTTGTTTAGACCGCTCAAAAATCATATGCTCATAGCTGCCCCTCTTTGTGCGGGAACTAGAAGGGTTTTTTTGCAAAGATAGGTAAGCAAATATGAGCGATTTCCGTCCGATCGAATACTCCATGTGAAGAATTTTGAATAATTTTTGACCGGACCTTGCTTCAAAGGTTGCCTACATATCCTTGGCAAAAAAGGAATCAGGTCAGTGTAGTTCTGGAAGTTTTGGTAGCTGGGACTACCAAGAGAATGTGATTGGCTGCTGTTGCTGTTGTTTCTGCTCACTAAGCTCCTTATTACACCAAAAGAAAATCAAAACTAAGCTAGATAAACCTATCAAGTACAAGTTAAAATATTCCTATCTATGAGTCTCTTGAAGCTTGATCTTGAGTCTCGGCTATGATTCGTGGCAGACTCCGATGTGAATCTTGAGTCTCCTTAATTGCAGCTGCTAGCTCGATCTTCAATCTTGAACAAAACAGGATATGCTGAGCTTGTGACTTCCATTATTTTTCAGCAGTCCACGTCTTTGTCCGTCTCATCACTTTGAGTTCAACTTTTGTCTCTTTTCTTTTCTTCTGTTCTGAATTGACACTCATGCTTTCAATTATGCCAAATCTCGTGCATTAAAGTGCCACCTGTTCAGTCATCAAAAAAAGCAAACGAACGAAGTTTTCTGCCCCAGTTTTCACTGAAAAACTTTGTGAGTTATTCATAACACACATCTATGCTATTCTTTTATTTAAACAAAAGGATCGGAGTTGTGTATCCCTTTGAAAGATCGCCAGGTTGTGCTGGAGAGGTGAAATGGTTCTTGCTGGGGATAAGATGAGAATTCTCGGGTTATGCCGGGATGAGAATGAAACGGTCTCTGTGGGGATGAAATGAAACGGTCTCTGTGGGGATGGAAAGAAATGATCCCTAGGTTATGCCGGGATGAAGGAAAGTCCTGAGTTATGTCAGGGGAATCCACGGGTTATGCCGGGATGAGAGAACAATCCTAGGTTATGCTAGGGGAACCCATGAGTTTTGCCGGGATGAAAGAACAATCCTAGGTTATGCTAGGGGGATCCACGGGTTATGGCGGTATGGAGGGAGATCCTGAGTTATGTCAGGGGAATCACAGGTTATGCCGGGATGAGAGAACAATCCTAGGTTATGCTAGGGGAATCCACGGGTTATGCCCGGATGAAATGAGATCCTGAGTTATGTCAGGGGAATCCATGGGTTATGCTGGGATGAAGGGAGATCCTGAGTTATGTCACGGGAATCCATGGGTTATGCCAGGATGAAGGGAACAATCCTAGGTTATGCTAGGGGGATCCGCGATTTATGCCGGGATGAATGAAGAATCCTAGGTTAGGCTAGGGGAATCCACGGGTTATGCTGGGATGAATGGAGATCCAGAGTTATGTCAGGAGAATCTACGGTTATGGCAAGATGAAACTGAAGGTCGCTGCTGGGGATGAAAGGAAAAAACACGAGTTCTGCCGGGATGAAATAAAAAAAATTATTCCTAGGTTATGCCAGGGAGATCCGCGGGTTATGCCAGGATGAATGAAAAAGGTTCCTGGGTTATGCTAGCGAAATATGTAGGGTAGTGGAGGAACTCAGATATCCTTTTGACTGTGCTGGGGGTAGAGGAGGAAAGGAATAACTCTTAGGTTATGCTAAGGGTAGGGGAGTATTGAATTCTAGACTATGTTGGGAGTAGAGAGTATAGGGAAGGAGTCCTCAGGTTATGCTGGGGATGTGGAGGGAAACTTCCTCGGTTTATGCTGGAGGGAGTGCAAATGCAATCCTTAGGTAATTCCTAGGAAATCCACAGACTGTGAAAATGGAAACTAGGGATTGAGATCTCTTGCTACCACGCTCATTTACGAGTTTGCAAGAAAATGAAAAGAAAACTTTCCTTTGGTCATTGACGCATTCACCACCTTTGGTCCTTGTACCTACCCTTTGGTTGTTTTTGCTTCATATTCCTTTTGCTTTTTTAAGCTGCACCTGCATCTATTTTAGTTCATAAACAAAACAAACTGTTAGTTTGAACAGTGATTGGTTTTGTGGTCTTGTGATGCTTGATTCTGGCTTCCTTTGTATTCAAAAGAGAACCCTCGGCTTTTTGTTCTTGCTTAGTTGGATAGGGGGTCCTCAATTCGGATTGGGTTTTTCTTCTCGGGCCTTGGGTTAAGAGTTTTGTCCCGCTTTTGTATTTGCTTTTGGAACTTTTGATAAGAATCGACATCCTGTTCGGCTTATAGTCCCTCAATTTTGCTTCAATTTCATGCCTTTTGACTTTGAATTTCCTTTCCTTTATTTCTTTATGTTGAGACATCAATTGTCATGATCAACCGGGATTGGACAAGTGTACTTGACGATATCGGTCATTTCCCTAATTCTTTCCAAGAGAAAACCGCGAAGCCGGCCCTGCTACCTTTCTTTAAGGAATGGCGAGGACATTAAAGTGGAAAGGAGTGAATTATGAATTTAGAGAGGTATGCACTTTGAAGGAAAAAAGAAACTTATATGAGCCCGCTTCAAATGGTGACGACATGCTTCTTGGATTGGATACCCGACCCAAATCTATTTCCGCTTTCTGACTTCAACTTTCAAAAACCAAAGAAACTTGCTCAGATCAGGGCAACACTATTTCCTTTTTTCGGCCGACGGTGCCCTTTGCGGGTTTTCACCAATCGGCCTCTCTCATTTCTCTTCTCTCATTGCCGATAGCGCTCTTTGCCAGCTTTCGCTAAACAGACTCTCTCATTTTGTTTTTCTCTGGTCACTGCCGCCTTTTGGTGCCCGGTGGTTTTTCGCTGATACGACTCTCTCATTTATTTTCTCTCACAAATTTTATTGGTGCCAAACCCCAACAAATGGTATTTTCCTCAGCAGGGATCTATAACCTTGCAACCATTCGGACGGATTTGTAACCAAACCGATACATTTCTACCCCAGTTTTAATTTCCTTTGGTAAATGGGGTTTTTTATTTTGATGTGACTGAACCTCAGGGAGAGGCTGCCTACGTATCCTTTCGGAATCAAGTCAAACGTAGTTCAGGAAGTTTTTCCTAAACTAATTTTGTTTTGTATTTTTTTTTTTGAATTTTCTTTTCTCTTTCTTTTTTTCTTCTTTTTTCTGTTTTTTTAGTTACAAAGAGGACGGGGATAGATCCAGCGGGGTAATAGCTACAGGGAATTTTAGACATAATACCTTTTACTGCATCGGCATTTACCGCTGCCTTGGGCTCATCTCCTTCAACGTTACCCAAGTACAATGCCCCTCTAGGAAATATCTTCTTGATGATGTATGTGCCTTTCCAATTTGGGGCAAATTTTCCTTTAGCCTCTTGATGGTGTGGAAGTATCCGTCTCAACACCAGCTGCCCGACTTCAAAATTCCTAGGGTGCACTTTCTTGTCGTAGGCATGGGCCATTCTTTGTTGGTACAACTGCCCGTGGCATACTGCAGCCATTCGGTTTTCACCAATTAGTGCCAGCTGCTCCTATCGAGTTTTTACCCATTCACTATATTTCTGCTTTGACAATCACTCAGAGCGATGGGATTTCCACATCGGCATGTATAACAACCTCAGTTCCATAGACCAGCAAATAGGGGGTTGCTACTAGGCTGTACGTACTGTGTTACGATATCCCATCAATGCGAAAGGCAACTTTTCATGCCATTTCCTCGAGCTTTGAATCATTTTCCTCAAGATTTTCTTGATGTTCTTGTTGGCTGCTTCGACCACAACATTAACTTTAGGTCTGTAGGGAGTGGAGTTTCTATGTGTTATTTTGAATTGTTAGCATATCTCTCCCATCAGTTGACTGTTTAGATTAGCTGCATTGTCAGTATTGATGACAGTGGGAATCCCAAAGCGGCAAATGATGTTGGAATGCACGAAATCCACCACTGTTTTCTTAGTAACGGACTTGAGGGTGATGGCCTCAACCCATTTTGTGAAATAATCAATGGAGACCAATATAAATCTGTGCCCATTTGAGGCGTTTGGATCGATCGTCCCAATGACGTCCATTCCCCAGGCAGCAAATGGTCAGGGTGCCGACATAGGATGCAACTCATTTGGTGGTGCATGAATCAGATTGCTGTGCACCTGGCATTGATGAAATTTCCGCACAAAACTGAAGAAGTCTTTCTCCATGGTCATCCAATAATAACCAGCTCGGAGTATCTTCATTGCCAATACATAGCCATTCATATGGGGCCCATATACGCCCGCATGTACTTCGTGCATAATTCTCCCAGCTTCTTCGGCATCCACACATCTCAACAAATTAATATCTGGAGTCCTTTTATACAAAGTGTCACTACTTAAGAAGAAATTTCTCCCGTGGCTTGCTCAGGTTACTCCTGTGTCTTTAGGAATCTAAGATGTTGTAATACCAAGGCTGTGAGCTAGGCTCTGCTTCGGTCGTATTACAATACCCATGTCTTTTTTTGATTTTGATCTGTAAAGGAACAACATAGGCATTCCCAGGGTATGGCAGCATGGAGGCTAAGGTTGCAAGTGCGTCCGCTAACTCATTGTGGCAACGGAGAATGTACCTGAACTGCACCGACCTGAACCATTTGCTGAGGTCTTCGACATGATGTCTGTACAGGATGAGCTTAATGTCCCTTGTCTCCCATTATCCTTGAACTTGTCGGATGATTAGATTGGAATCCCCCATGATTAGTAGCTCTTCGACATCTTGGTTAATAGCCACGTTCATGCCCATAATGGAAGCCTCGTATTCAGCGGTATTATTGGTACAAAAGAACCGAAGTCTGGCTGTAGCTGGATAATGCTGGCATGTAGGTGATTGGATTGCTCCGATCCCAAAGCCCCTGACGTTTGCCGCTCCGTCGAAGAACATTTTCCAGACGGGGGTGTCCTCAGCTGCTATTTCCAATAAGTTTACTTCTTCGTCAGGGAAGTAAGCGTGTAAAGGCTGATACTCGTTATCAACGGGGTTTTCTGCTAGGTGATCTGCCAGTGCCTGAGCTTTCATCGCCATATGAGTGACATAGACAATGTCGAACTCGGCAAGCAGGATCTGCCATTTGGCCGATCGCCCTGTGGGCATTGGTTTTTGGAATATGTACCTTAATGGATCCAACCTAGTTAGGAGGTACGTGGTATGAGCTTGCAGATAGTTCTTTAGCTTTTGATCTACCTATGTCAAGGCGCAACATGTTCTCTCTAGCAATGTATAATTGGCCTCGTAGCCGGTAAACCTTTTGCTCAAATAATACATGGCCTGCTCTTTCTTTCCCTTGGCGTCATGCTGCTCGGGAATACAACCGAAGGAACCTTCCAAAACTGTCAAGTAGAGAAACAATGGCCTTCCTGGTTCTGGTGGGACTAACACTAGCAGATTGGACAAGTATTGTTTGATTTAATCAAAAGCATCCTGACACTCGACTCTCCACTTAATTGTCACATCCTTCTTCAGCAAGTTGAATATAGGCTCACATATTGAAGTCAATTGAGCGATGATTCGGCTGATGTAATTTAATCTACCCAATAGACTCATCACATCCTTTTTCGTCTTTGGCGGGGGAAGTTCCTGAATGGATTTGATCTTGGTTGGATCTAATTCAATGCCTCTACGACTGACGATGAACCCCAACAGTTTGCCCGACGGAACTCCAAATGTATATTTTACTAGATTTAATTTCAAATTATATTTGTGGAGCCTTTCGAAGAATTTCCTCAAATCCTTTACATGATCGCCCTGAGTTTTAGATTTGATAATCACGTCATCCATGTACAGCTCTATTTCATTATGCATCATGTCGTGGAAGATGGTGGTCATAGCCCTCATGTAGGTTGCCCCAGTGTTTTTCAATCCAAAAGGCATAACTCTATAGCAGTATGTTCCCCAAGGCGTGGTTAAGGCGGTTTTCTCAGCATCTTCCTCATCCATCAGCACTTGGTGATATCCCGCGTAGCAATCCACAAAGGATTGAATCTCATTCTTGGCACAATTATCAACAAGGATGTGGATATTGTGTAGAGGGAAATTATCCTTGGGACTCGCCCTGTTCAGTTATCTATAATCTACACACACCCGGGTTTTCCCATCCTGCTTAGGCACTGGGACAACATTAGCCAGCCATGTGGTGTACCGAACTACCAGGATTACCCCTTCTTCAAGCTGCTTTGTAATTTTCTCCTCGATTTTGTTACTGACATTAGGCTTGAACTTTCTTTGCTTTTGTTGTACTGGAGGGCATTCGGGGTATGTAGGAAACTTATGAACCAACAAATCCATACTCAGACAGAGCTTGTCATCATAGGACCATGAAAATACATCCTTGAATTCCAACACGAGTTGAACCAATGAATCTCGTATCTCTTTATTACGTGGATGCTTATTTTATTTTCTTTGATTTCATCAAGATCGTCCATGTTAACCGGTTCGGTATCATTTAAGTTAGGCTTAGTTTTGTTCTCAAAGTGTTCCAATTCTCGAGTGATTTCCCTAAAAGCCTCTTTTTCATTGTATTCCGGTTTCTGGTTCATTATTTCAAAGACAGGAAGCGCATTTGGGTCGTGGCAAGAAGTCTGCGAGCATGTCATTTTATTAAAAGCCGCATTATACGGATTGAAAGAGAAGATGAAAAAATAAAGAAAGAAAAAAATCAGAGAAAAGAAAAGAAATGAAAATATTGATTTTATTTCTTTGAACTTGAAAGATAAACAGGGTTTACAATTAAGATTTTCGAAGTGCTAAAAGTAAAGCAAACAACGAGCTACACCCTGAAATAGCTCGTGATGTGGGAAGAGGTAGCAAGGCGAGACTACCGGGTCTCCCGCCTGACCGAAAAGGGTGTGGCCTTCCAATTTTGAAGTTTGCCATCTTGCCCCATATACAACACTTCAGCGACGCTTGAACCTTCCCCTGGTTGGACCATGTTTACATCATAGAGCAACTCTCTCATAGCCCCACAGATTTCATCAATTTCTTCTTGCGTGAAAGTTTATTCTTCCTCCTCATCACTGTACTTTGGTTTTGTGAAGGTTTTGTATAAATGATGCAGGGTTTGTGGTAAGGTCCATCCTTGGCGCATTCTGCGATTAGCCCAGGTGATATCTTCTGAGGTTGGATGAAATCCCAGTCAGAAAAACTTTTCTGTGGCAAGAAGGGCGACTGGCTTGGTTTTGCCTTGTAGGGAGCTCCCAAGTCCCTTGCCTGTCTTGAAACCTTGGCGCGTCATTTCCTTAGCTACCATTATTGAAGCATTTGACAGAAAAGGCTGAGGAAGCGGCTTGCCCTCTTCATGATGATCAGATACTACGACTTCAAATGCTTGATAAACTATGTGTTCACTGCCTTCCTTGGCTTCTAGACAGGGAACAAAGGGTTTCCGGTAAATTGATTTCTCGTCCTCTCCATGAACTACAATCCCCTGATTTTCATACTTAAATTTCTGCATTTGGTTCAAGGTTGAAGGCACTGCCCCTGCTGCATGAATCCACGGCCTTCCCAGGAGGTAGTTGTAAGAGGTGTCCATGTCCAACACATGGAATGTTACTTCGAAGTCGACTGGACCAATGGTGAGCACTAGATCGATTTCACCTATAGTATCCCTTTTTATTCCATCGAAGGCTCGGACTCAGACGTTGTTAGGATGGATCCTACCTGTCCCGATCTCCATTCTCTGCAAGGTAGACAATGGACATATGTCTACTCCGGAACCTCCGTCAACCATTATTCTCTTGACATTATATCCCTCACATTTGACAGTGAGGTGCAAAGCCTTGTTATGAGCAGCTCCCTCCGGGGGTAGGTCATTCTTACTGAAGGATATTTGATTGATAGCAAAGAATCTCTTCGCCATTTTCTGTAACTGTTCTACCGAGGTCTCAGATGGCACATAAGCTTCGTTTAATGTTTTAACCAACACATGTTGATGCTTGGGATATTTCATTAAGAGTGAGAAATCTGCTCAGAGGATTTTCGAAGTTGATCTACCACTTCATACGCCGGCATTTTCATTTTCTGGAAAAAGGCTTCTGCTTCCTCAGCATTCACTGGCCTCTTTGGCGGAAATCACCATTTGGTAGCGGCATTCACCTCTTCCATGTCGAGGTACTTCTAGGTGGGACATCCCTTTGAGGATTCTCCTAGAACTTCTTTGCCCTTATATGTAACAATCGCTTCCTGATAATTCCAAGGGACAGCTGATAGGTTGATTATGGGCTTCCGTGGCACGCGACCAATAACCACGGGCTCATTCAGCACCGGTGGCTTAATTGATTCCCGTACCACGTAGGCCTTCTTGGGCACATTCTGGGCTTTGCTTAGCTCAAACCATTTGGGAGAGCTTATAGTGGGCCGCTTTTCTTTGCTTCCGCGGGGAATATAGAGTATTGTTTCTTTGACGGGGTTGTCACAGCTTTGACCTCAGCCTTCTTCTCTGCTTCAGGGCATTTGGCTTCATTTGATTTCTTTTCGTCTATCTTTTTTGGGGCGACTTTTGGCTTCCAATCGGCCTCGGAGATGGCTATGATGGCTTTGAGAGAGGGATCAAATTCTTTGTCCTCACAGATCATTCTGATGACCGGCCCGTTGTTGTGAGCCGATAACAGGTTGTCAGTTATATTTGGGACTTCTTCATCTCTTAGAACTATTTTCTTTTGATCAATCAAGTCTTCCACTTCTCGCTTTAAGGTCCAACAATTTTCACTATCATGCCCCTCTGCCCCAGAGTGGTAGGCACATCGTACACCCCTTTGGTAAGACGGTGATACAGGATTCTGTCTATTTGGGGGTACATGCTGGAGGAGAAAAAAGTGAACTAGCTTTGGGAACAGGCTGGCGTAGGATTCTCCAATTGGGGTGAAGTTCTGTCTCTGTAGTGGCTCCTAGGGACGATAGTTGTTTTGCTGGTGGCGGGGAATGTAATGATTATGAGGGAGTTGACTCCTCGGAGCTTGAGTTTTGTTATTCTGCTGTTGAGGGCGGGTAAAGGGCTCAGCCTTCATAACGGCATAGGGTTGAGGGACATAGTGCATGTCTTTGTGAGGTTACTAATGTTGAGGCTCTCTGTCAGAGAATGCATGTTTGTGGGTATGTTGTTTCCTCGCCCCGGAAGCTGCCATGGATGCTTCTCTCTTTTTTCTTGTTCCTGGGAATTCATCCGGCCCCTCCTTGTATAGCTTGGGAGGTGGCTCTTATGGAAGATTGACTTCGAATCCTCCCTGTTTTAAGGCCATTCTCCACCATCTCCCCAATCTTTATTGCTTCTGTGAATGGCTTACCCATTGCGGACATCATGTTCTGGAAATAGTCTGCATCCTGTGCTTGCAAAAAGACAGTGACCATTTATGTTTCATCCATAGGAGGCTTCACCCTTGATGCTTGCTGTCACCATTCCATAGCATACTCCCTGACGCTTTCAGCAGGTTTCTTCTTCAGGTTGGCTAGGGAATTCTTGTCCGGTGCGATGTCGACATTGTAATGCAATTGTTTCACAAAATCTCGGGCAAGGTCATCCCATACGTGCCATCGGGTGATGTCTTGATATATATACCATTAGGATGCAATCCCCACTAAACGTTCCCCAAAGAATGCCATCAAGAGCTCTTCCTTTCTGCTTACTCCACGTAACTAATTACAATTTTTTTTTCAGATGGGCTAGGGTCGCCATGGCCATTGTATTTCTCGAACTTTGGTGTTTTAATCCCCAAAGGAAGATTTATATGGGGGAACATGCATAGTTCTGAATAGGCTACAATTTTTTGTCCGCTCAGTCCTTGCATATTTTTCAGGCTTTGCTCAAGACTCCTCATTCTCCTTGTGATCTCATCCTTCTCGGGTGCTTTGGAAGTTTTGTCCGGTACAAGGGTAAGTTCATATGTGGGCTGAGGGTAGCTGTATGTAGGTCACGAGTTAGGCTCATTATGGTAATTAGATTTGGAAGGTGAAGGCTGGGGGATCAAATATAGGCCTCGGCACTGCCAGCTGTGTTGTAGCCGCACACAGAGGGGCTGTAAAGATGTTGGTAGCTGGCCTGGATGTAAACTTTGGAGGGGGAGTTTCATAGGGCGCCCCAATAAAATTGGCTAAAATAGTGGTCTGCCCTAGAAGAATGCTCGGGTGACTGATAGGAATAGTAGAGGTACCCCTTAACCGTGGAAATAGCTTGGGAAATCCAGGGATGGTGCTGAGAGGTTCCTTTCCATTTGTCCATGCGTCCCACATTTCCATCACTCGGAGCCGCAGGATCATGTTCTCTTCGGCCGCTGCAGATTCAGAGGGAGGCACTCATGTGATTGGACTATCTTCTGGAATAGGGATGGTGGGTAGAGCCATTTCAGTTGACATCTCTGTATTTCCCTTTGAACGAGTGAAGTATCCGTGTGAAGCCAGTTTACCGCAAAACCAACCACTGTTCAAAACACCTGAACTGTAATGCTAGGAAACGTAGTTAGTTCGAGGTAGGTGAAAAACAGGAAATCACACGTTGAGCATGATGCACCTATGCAAATAATGGGTTTCTATATGCTTGGCGCTGCCGCATGTGTCGTCCCAGCCTTTATTTCAATTTCCTTTTGCTTCCTCCATTTTATTTTGTTTTTATATTATTTAAAAGAATACGTTCGAATCCTATAGAGATTGCCTACGTATCATGACTTTACATGAATCAGATCGAGTGTAGTTCATGGAAATGAAAGGTTAAGTACGCAAGAAAATATTTTTTTTGGATTTTCCATTTGATAAAGATACAAACTTTGATTATAATGGCTAAAGCAACTACCAGAAAGGGACTTAATACCCTTACAAACTTGGAAAGACAACAGTCAGATTTGTTTTTTAGCAAATATAAATCTGTGAGTACATTAAAGCTTCAAATGATTTTGGAGCTTGCGAGGCATCATTCAGCCTTGTGGGTTTGCGCGCTGAACTTCCTTGGAGATAGTGGAGGTCTTCCATTATTTTCGGACAAAGGTCATACCAGCGGCAAAAAATATAGACTTTGTCATGTCTTCGCAGTGATTGCATTTAGTGGTAATATAGTCTGCAATTGCCCGCACCTTCTCCCTGATAACCCTTTTTTCTTATAGCAGATGCCCTACTTGTTCAGCCATGCTTCCGAAGTCCACTCAGCTTCCTGATTTAGCTTTTGAAACTGCTGCAAATCTCTTTCCAACCCTGCTATTACCGCATAGCAATGCTCTCTCTCATCTTTGAAATCATTGGCCTTCTTGGACATTTTGCTTTCAGCTATGATAACTCTCTGTTTTAGACCAGTGCTTTCGTTGCCATTTCTTTTTTTTAATTGCTCCAGTATGCGGGCCCTTTCTTCAGCACTTTTAGCTAATTGTCTCCGAGCACTGGAAAATTCACCCTCTTCCTTATTCAGGGCAAAACCGTATTCGGTTACTTTTTGGTACAGGTTCTCTATAAGCTTTTCATCCTTTATACTCCTCGGAGGGTTTTCTGCGGCTGTTTCCATTTTCTGAATGTGAGATCGCAGAGCTTCGTTTTCTTTAACCAATACCTTCTTTTCTCCCTCGCTAGCGATAATTTGCAGGGTGTTTTCGAATTGCAATTCTTGAATTTTCTTTTCTAGCCTTCCTATGGTAGCACAGTATTCATGTCTTTTGCTAACAAATCCCACTGCTCTTTGATGTTCCAACGAACTCATGGAGGTGAGGCCTTTTGCATGATCTTTCATGCTCAATTTCTTTCTTATACCAAGCAAGGTACCCCAGAGATACTTCACCTCTGGCAGGATCTTGTACACAAGTTTCAGCGGTTAGTTATTGGCATTCAGTTAAGATTTTGCGAACCAATTCTTCAGGGAGCTGACTACCAGGCCCAATTTCGATTACCCGGATGCTGAGATCTTCTTCTTTTGGCACTATATGGCATCTTACAAGTTCCCTCAAGACCCGATGCGGGGCGTAAGGCTGTATGCTTCTGAGGCCCATCAAGAGAAATTGTGTTTCTGTTGCGGGCATATACACAACTTCGTCCAAGGAGAGCCAACAGAGCGTCCATTATATTTGATTTGCAGAAACAGACAGGAGATGTGACACCCACTTTGCGACACCCTCTAGTAATTTAAAACCATTTAACCTGTTGCCAACTTCTTCTATGCAACCTTTTGTTGGCATCCCATGATTCATGAACCGAGGCATGGGACATAGATGCTCAATCATCCAAATTTGTAATAGCATGTTAGAGCCTTCAAAGAAATCCCCTCCTACTTTACAAGTGGTAAGGGCTCGGAAGATATCAGACAGGATCATCAGGACAAGAGTACTCTTTGCGTGAATCATCAAAGTACTAGCGACCCAACAATTCGTATATGAATGTTCCCGTCCTTTCATGGGAATACTAAAAGACCCAAGAAAGACACCATAAACACGAAGCATCGATGCTCCTCCCATTTGATCCGATTGACCTTGCTAAAGATATGGTTTTCAGGTTTGTTGAACCATCCGATATTGCCATATCTTTGTTATATAAACTAGAGGGTCTGAAATCCCGCTGACAGATCAGGGTTATGGATTTTTCTGCTAATTTTCAAAATATCCAGAAATTTATGCACCGCGAGGGCCCTAGGTGCTATCAAATATTGATGTCTCAGTGGGATTGTGTGGGTCCCAATGTATCCGGTCATTTCCTCCAAAGTCAAGGTTAACTCAAAATCTGAGAAATGGAAGACGTGATGGGCCAGGTCCCAGAAGGTGATTAAGGACTTTATGATATCTCCCTTAGGGTTGATTTTCAGCAAACCATTGAGGCCCCCCAGATGTGCGTTGACCTACTTCTGTCCTGCTTCTCCGGGGTCATCTCACCACAGCCGCAACTCCAAAGGAATTTTGTTGATTATCGTGCTCATTATGCACATTTATTAGGGTGAATTAGTACTCTTAAAATGTTAAAATAGATATTTATGAAATTTATTTTAAAACAGGGATCGGCTTTTGCAAATACGGCCTTTTGATACTTCGGCTAGAAGGTTTTGCAGGTTGTGCTTGCTTACCGACCCGAATAAAATTCAATTTCAGCCATTTGCGTAAGATCAGCCTTCTGGCGTCCCCTGTAGCGTCATTAACCTATTATCGCGAAAATGGCACCATCCGACTCATTTTGAAGTAAGAAAATAAATTTGGCATTTCTTGACATTTTGAAAAAGGGGTTAGACCCGGCCAAAAACAATTTTATCCAAACCTGCAAACATTTTTGAACATCTTCAAAAATTTGGTGCCTTTTATTTGTTTCTTTTTTCTTTTGGTTTTGTGCTTTGTGTTTTTTTCTTTTTTTTTTGAAAAATCAGACAACATTTCTGCGCTATTTGAGCATTGGTTTTTAAAAGCGACTACCCTAGCACTGCTTATTTCTCTCAATAGATTCCCTTTATTTACAGGTCGGTCGACATGCGGATCCAAGGCAAGTAAATGCACAAGTAGCACGTAAAAATGCATCAGGGTGGTCTTTTATTTCAGGGCACATGTCGTAGACGGACCCAACCCCTGTATATTGAGTCCCCTAAGTCAAAATTCATGATGCAAATAAACGTTTCTACTAGGGATCCGGCATGAAGTTCTGTTATACTAGGCTGAGAACCTCGGTATGGGGTCTAGACTGTGCACCCGAGCGGACAACTCGAGTCGATGAGGGGGCTACGTACCGGGACCCGCGAGATCATCTGTCTTTGTAACTTGTCCGGCCTCTTTCTTAATTCAGGGTAAGACACTAACAGAATAGGGAGTCTCAACTAGTAAGCACATCCCCGGAGGTGAGAAGTGAAGGGTTTTCCTAGCAATTTATATATATACAGTTCAGATAATATCAAAGCGATAAAACATATGGCATTTAGCACAGAATAGGTAAGAAAATCAGAAGAAGCCAAATATAAAAGTTATTGTAAGCTCGAATTCTTGAACCCTGAACCAGAGATTCTGGGTTGGCTATCCCCAGCAGAGTCGCCAGAGCTGTCACACCTCCTTTTTACCGCTCACACATGGTTACTCCGAAAGGCGACAACTGTATAGGAGTTTTTCCAATTAAAGTGACATTATTCGATATATGATTAATTATTTATTTCAACAGTCGCCACTTGGGATAAGCTTGGATTTTGGTGTCCCAAGTCACCGGTTTATTTAAAATCCCGAATCGAGGAAATTTTGCCTACCCAATTGGAGTCTACGAACCAGAAATTTGTGAGTAAGGAATTCTGTTGACCCGAGGGAAGGTGTTAGTCACCCTCGGATCCCGTGGTTCTAGCATGGTCTCTTAAACTTGTGATAAGTGGCTAAAATATGATTTTTTTGTACCCGTTAACTTGTAATTTTAGTTTATTAACCACTTTTAACATCTGTTTTAGAGAAATTTGCAATGTTATTAAAACACGTCACGAATCACGTCACATAAATGCACCCTCAATTCTAGACATATTTTAATTCCATTGAGAATAGAATTTGGGTCACATAAATGCGCACCCGAATTTTAAGAAGGTATTTTTATTAAACACGCGCCTATAGCAACTACGTCTTTGACATTTATGGGAAGGCTGTGAATAATTTTAAATGGCACTTCCTATTTTCTACGTGTTTTAATGAATTACGGATCCATAGTATAGTATTTGCTTGAATTAACATGGCTCACTTCACTTATCAGGATATTATAGCATATGCTAGATTTTCTACTTTTGCCGATGCTTAAATGCCTTAATTGTTTTATGTATAAACTATGTTCTCGGGAAACACCACATGGTCATAACCTCGTTCATGGCCAATTAACACATTTTAAATCGATTTTGGGCCAGCATAGAAGCGCATATTGCTTAGGCTGTATTGATAACCATTGTGACTGTTTTGGGTTGTTAATTACTTAGCCTAGAAAATCGTGTTGGATTACAGTGTTTGAGCACTTACTGGGCCTTGCAAATGAGCCCAGTATTTGTTTGGACAAAAGGGTCCAGCCTTCAATGAGCAAAAACCATATGCAAAGTTGAATATATGCATATTCTCAAAGAAAATACCAACAATCATTTTTTTATATATACCAACCTTTAATATTGGATCTGAACTCAATGACTCATATACCCGTCAGTCAGAGTATATGAATCTAGTTCTTCAAAATTCAACTACGATTTTTTATTTACATTTTAAAGATCTAAAACACAACATTACTAACACATTGAAATTTGAGAGCACCTCACCATACATAATGACTGGATTTTAATAATTTCTAATCAACATGAAATGATGAACTAGAGCAGTCATATATTAACCACCAGTACCACTAATGATTCATACTTAAACATAAATCAAATGTCCAATTATTACAAATAGATCAGTCTCTAGAGTCCAGTTATTACAAAATGATTCCAATTTAACTACAACATAAGGACTATCTTATCAATACAACTATAACCAAAAGAAAACTGGATAGGGGAAAACAAGGAGAGGGTTTAGAATGCCCTAAAGAGCTCAAATCTGCACATTCATGAATATTTTATACTTGAACTTCAATGTATCAGATGAACAAGAATGTACCTGTAATTCAAGCAAAATAGGAGCCTATGAGTAAATATAAGAGACTAACTAAGCAACCAACAACAAATCAAACAGTGTGTCCAGGTTCCAGCAGAGTTTTTAGAGAGCTAACTTTCAGAAAAGAGGATTTCAACAACAGTAATGGTATTTTCAGATATATGAATAAGTATTTCAGCTCTAGTATTCAAAGAGAATGTTTTCGGATCCTTTCCAATGCCCAAAATGGTTCATTTTATAGTAAAGCTTTTAGGGCATCAGATTTTGCATTATTTTCTTTTTAGTCCTTAACTCAACTTGCATTTTCGCCTGAGTAGTCCTGCAATTTCTAACTTGTACCTCAAGTTTGAGGCAGGAATTATGTTTTATTCCTTGCTAGAAGGTTCTAGGGTTTCCTATAAGGTTTTTTACAGGTTCAAATCCCTCTTATACCCTCACTTTCTTTCCTAAATTACCCACCTCTGGTATTTGACCTTGGTCGGTTCTCTGACCTTAGTTCAGTCACGATTGATCCTGGTCAATCAAACTTGGGTCACCCTTTAGACTAACAGGCTCATGAAAATTAGAATAAGCCACAGTTAAAAAGGCTTAAAACAGATGCCTTAATATAGACTTCCACTAACATTATACAAGATTAACAAACAAAAAATCAAAAATGACAAGAAAAATTAATACATATATCAATACTGAGGACCAAAGCAATTATGAAATAAAGATTAGGCACTTAGTAGCACCAACAAACAATCAAACCAATCAGAACATCAGTGATTCAATAGAGTTCATCAAATTATGAGAATCACACCGCTCAAATGCTAATTTTAATAGGATGTTGAACTACTTCAGAGACGAGAAGATTTCCAAACTAATGACAAACAAAACATATGAATATTTAAACCTATCATAGATGAACTGGTGGGCAAACAAATAAACAACTAAAGGAAATCAAATAAAAGAACTTCAACTATTAGATATATAGCTACTAATACTAATCAATTATTAAAAGAACTCAAGCATTCAAAAGCTAAAGAAATGAAAAAATATACAAGAAAACTTAGCTTTTCATTCTCGTTACCATTTAAACCATTTTAACTGGACCATGATTCTTTCCACAGGGGTTCCTAACCTCTAGGGTGGTGTAAAATCAGTTTAAGAAACTAGGAGAGGGTTTCCAAGGTTCTGAGACCGTAGTAAGGTCTCAGATTTGGAATTTTTAAGTGGTTGGGGTTGCTTGGGACTCATAGGTGGTATGGTTGGTGTCAAAAGGGACCAAGGATTGACTAGGAGAAGTTTGAGGCGTTTCTGGTAGGTTTTGGGATTTAGGGTTAAACTTTAAATTGAAATTCGACGAGTTTTAGGATGATTTGAGAGGGGTGAGATATATGGTTGGAAAGAGGGTGTTGAGGTGCCTTAGTAGTGTAATTTGGACGGTTTTGGAACAGGGTCGCCAGAGATTGGGTTTCGGGCAACCTTTCAGGGGATATTTGAGATGACGGAAGGGGATTTGAAGGGAGTGGGTTGCAGGACGGGGAAGGGGGTGTCCTAGTGGTCCTAGGGTGTTCAGGTGGGAGGTTTTGGAACAAGGTAGCTCGAGACGGTGGTTCCGACGGCCCTGTTTTTGATCATTCAAGAAGGAGGAGTCATGTTTGACGGGAACTAACCCTAGGACGGGGTAGGAGAGGTCACGACGGCTGAGTGGTTTAAATTTGGGATAGTTTGGTAGTCGGCCGCTGCCGTGAGGCGATTTTCGGCGGTGGTAGGCAGGTGGTCAAGGTTGGTCTTGGGTAGTCAATGGATGGCGTTAGGCCGGAGAAGAATGGTACGAGGAAGGAAGTGTTTGGTCGTGTTTGTGTATTAGAGGTGTTTGGACATATGTATTCAAAATAGGGGAGGCTTTCGTAGGTGTTGGATGAGATGGGGATCAATGGTTGTGATGATAGGGCTTCTAAACGGTGTCGTTTGGTTTAGTGGGTGGGCACATGGACTGGGGCGATAATTTGGGTTGGGTTTTTGTGTTTCTTAAGGAGAAGCAGGTTGGGCCACTCAGGTCTGGCCCAATTGTGGTCAGCCTAAGTGGAAGCATATATATATATATATATATGCATTGTATTTTTTTTGCCTTTTCCTTTTAATTTAATTAACAAAATAATTACTAACTTTACTTACAACCAGAAATTCCTAATTATCATAAATAAACTAAACTAAGTTAAAATTAATAAAAATAATTTCAAATGCCGGACATATATATATATATATATATATATATATATATAGAGTTCAATCCTAAAAAATTAAAATTTAACGATTAAAAGAAAAATCCTAAACTTTAAGAGTCCTGTAGGAGCTTGTTTCGACCGGTCAAAATCATATGCTCACAGATGATATCTAGGTGTTGCGCTTTATTACGAACGTGACATCTGATTGCATTTGGTTATTAAGACGTATAAATGGTTTGATTAATGAGGAATGGATATGCTAGAATCAAAAACGGCCTATAGGCATATTTTCAACATGTATGTGTATCCCAAAGCCATGCTATATATATAAGAGTGCAGAAATCCTATATAAGCACGATTTCTACATGTGAACACGTTGAATTTAGAAATCTTATAGACATGACATCTATATGTATGGCATCTATATGTGAACATGTTGAAATTTGAAATCCCTTATGAGCAGGATATCTATATGATATGAAGAAATCGGAAATTTCCTATGAGCAAGATATTTACTTGATTTGAAGAAATTAGAAATACCCTATGAACAAGATATCTACCCCTTTTGCATACATGCTTACCCTTCCCTTTTCACTAGTCATCCTCAAAAGTTTTATTACAGTTATTACAGTCTAAAGAAAAGAAAATACACCAGAAATTGAAAATTACAACCAAGGAGGGCCTGATCCAGACTTATTGTCTTAATTATGGAGTAAACCAACTTCAAAGATCATGTTTCAAAGCCTTTCTCTCATTTGGGTGTGTAAGAGTTCCCTAAGAGTTTCATAAGAACTCCGGACAGTGCTTACACCCAAATTTATCACTATATTAAGCGATAGTGCAGTGTGGAAGGGCTAGCCCTAAAATGTCCAAGCTCAGAGGGAACTCAAGGTCCCAAGGCAAGCCCCCAATTACTAGCAACTTTTGGATGTTCATGTCAATGGCCATCTTGAGCCCTAAGATGCAGGCTTCATACTCGGCCATATTGTTGGTGCAAGGAAAACTGAGTTTGGCGGACACCGGATAATGATGGGTAGTGCTTACACCTAAATGTATCACTATATTAAGCCATAGTGCAGAATGGAAGGGCTAGCAATCAAATGTCCAAGCTCAGAGGGAACTCAAGGTAAGGCAAGGCTCACAAGAAGGGGATATAAATTAGGAACTAAGAGAGGATGCAAGTGCAGGATTCTAAAAAGAGGAAATGGGAAGGGAAACGGTACACATAGGGATGTAAAAGAATGGGGGTAATCGGGGTTGCAAGAGATAAGAAGCAAGCTAGTGGGCATAACCCAATAATGGGAGATGCTGGCACACCCATAAGCCTACTAGAACACAACATTTAGAGGTTAGGATCCCCTAAAGGATCAAGTTTAGTCCATAGACAATAACTTGCATATTGCCATGTTTTAATACGTAACTCAAAGCACATAAAGGGAAATAGGGGATAGGGATTCATAGCAGGAACAAGCAAAATAAAATCAACATGCTAATTTAAGTATTTAACTCTATTGAAGTAGTAAAGAGACATAGATTCAGATAGTTATAAGTAAACACATTGTGGTGATGCTGAAAAAATTAAAATTAGGACATACTAGTTTCAAGGAAACAATTAGGGGAAAAGCAGTAGTCTTGTGAAAGTTAGAATGCAAACAAGAAGGAAGAATACTATTATATGTAAGTGAGTATGAATGAAAAAGAAGTTCTGAATTGCAAAGTGTGTAGAATAGGATTATTAATCGTGCGTGCTGTGTGAAAAAAAGGTCATGTTTTTATAGTGTGAGAGTCATGAGGAAACAAGGTAAGAAAATATTTAAAGAACTGGTTGTCAATCAATTACACAAGTGTCCCTTTAATTAAGGGATTCAGATTCAAAGGGGTATAAGCCAATTATGGGAAGAAATTAATCAAACACTTTGTGCAAAGTAGGCAATTAGGGGTGAATACATAAAAGTTATTTAAGGACGGGCTTTTGACAATACACAGCTTGTGCAAATAAGGAAAGAGAATCAATCACTAGCCAAGAAATTAGAGGTCAGAGATTTGTCATGAATGATCCGAGACAAAAGGATGGGAAAGGTTTTTAACTTAAGGGAAATCAACAAACATGGAAAGGGAATCCATTACACCCATGTTCAGAGGGGAACATGAACTAATTACAAATTTAAAACTACTTTAGAGGGAAGCTAAGCATATATAAGGAGCATACAAACACGTTCAACATGAAAGAAGTCTGTAGTGTCATTGTAAAATCAGTAGAAGACCCAGTATAGAAGAGTTTAGCAAAAGTTCAGAGTCATCTGAAAACAAAGAAGTACAAACTCAGTTCAAAGACTCGAAGTTAGTCTGAAAGAGTCAGGGGTTCTAAAATAAAAACCTAGTTCAAGCAAACCATAAAGCAAAGATGAAAGGGCATGAAATTGAATCGAGATCATGCTTAGACGTTTCAGAAAAAAAAAAATATGCCTCTTCAGCAACAGAATTCATGGGAAAACATGATAGCAAAGTAACATGCAATAACATTAGAAGGATTCAAAGAACATAATGGCAAATACTAATAGGAACAGTAGAAGAAGTATGCATAAGAGGATCTTTGAATAGAAATCCAAACAAGATTTAGTAGAAGAAAAATAGCAAAACCTTAAAAACACAGTAGAAAAATATAATAGGTGAAACATAACAGAACATAGTAGAAGAAAATACGAGAATATAGTATGGAAAACATGGTACAAGAACATACAAGCATGGAGCATATAAAACATAGTAAAAAGAACATACAAGAACGTTGTATACAAACTCAATAGAAGAGTACAAGAATAGAACACATACAAGAACGTGGTAGATAAAAGCATTGGAGCACAACAGAGGAAAATACACACGAGTGACAAAGAAAATATTAAAAAAATACTTAGACATTTTCAGAAAATCCTAGATCGGAAAAGAAAGGTTTTTGAAACTAATTTTTTGAAAGAAAAGTTAGGGAAGTCATTTGAAAACTCAAAGAGAGAACATATACCCCACAAAGCTAAAGAAATCAGAGAAAACCTCGAAGAGTTAGGGTTGTAGAAGAATCCCAGAGATGAGAAAGGCTTTAAAAGGTCAATGATCTAAGTCGGAAAGGATAGAATCCGGCTCAAACAACAATAGTACGCTAGAGCAAGGCCGACGATGACAAGGGAACCTTGAATCTAGAGGTTTAGGTGAAAACCTTCAAAGTCAGGCCTCAAATCTTAAGGTATCAAGCACATAGGATCAATAGGAGGTGAGTATAGGACCCCCACAGCTTGAGAAGCCATAGATTCTGGTAGGTTTCACGGTGGAATTGGTAGGAGATGATTAGGGTTCAGAGAAGGATTGAGAGAGTTTAAGGGATTGAAGGGATTCACAGACGGAGTCTTAGGTAAAATGATTTAGGGTTGGGGGTTAGGGAAATTAAAAAGGAAAGAAGGGATTATGGTCGTTGATCATTTTGATCAAAGACCTAGATCTAAAGGGGAGCCAGGGGGTAAAGTAAACGAGTTTTGGGTCAGGTAATTTAGAAATTGGGTCGAGAAAATGGGTTTTGAAATTGGGTCTAATTGTGAGGTTAATATAGGCTATAATTGAAATAAAATCTGGCCAGCATTTAAATAGCCACTTTTCCCTTATTTATTTTAAAAATAGTAAGATAATTTTCTGGAAACAATTAAAAGTGTTAAATCAAATAATAATATGTAAATACAATATTAGAAATATTAGGTTCCATTTTGCAATTATAAACACAATAAAATAGGCTAAACTTGACTTTCAAAACTAAATACATTTGTAAAAAATGTGCAAAGATTACCTTAGCTATATTTTGGTAGAAATTTGAGAATACAATCAATGAACTGCCAAAATGATAATTTGAGGAGTGATTATTGATTTTTTTTATTGAAGGATTATAAACTGATTTAAAATCTCCTAAAAATCAGGAAATAATAATAATACAACTAGACATGCTTATATATGCATGTATATGTTATTTTGAAAGTATTTTGCATATAAAAAATATACATGAAAAAATTGGGTATCAACAGCTGCCCCTCTTTACCCCGGAAGGATGAATGACTAATGTTGTAAAGATATGATGACCAATTTTGACCGAGCAAAATGGTTTGAAAAAGATTGACCGCGCTCTTGTTCCTAAGCTTCCTACATATCCCTAGTCTTACAAGAATCAGACCACATGTAGTTAAAGATCCGTTGGAGAAGTATGCCGATGGAGGTCTTTTTTCAAGAACGGACACAACGTTTAGGTTGGAATGGATGGTTGAAGCCTAATGGGGCTTCGGGAACTGAAATGGGATCGCTCCTGCTGAGATGATCGTTGCTTGCTGATTTACCTGCAATTAAGCAAAATAAGCATGTATTATGCGGAAAATACACGTGATACAAATTTTCGTTAGACCATAAATGTTGTCATTGGACGGTTAAGGTGACGTCCTTAGACCATGATGTCCTGGACAATGAAGCATATAATTAAGGATTCTCAGGCTATGAAATGATACTTTCGGGCTATGAGAATGATGCATTTGAATAATATATGTAGAAGATTAAAAGGGGTCCTCAGGCCATGTCATGGTGTTCCCCCGAAATGAAAATGGTGCCTCCGAACAATGACACCTTTGGACAGTTTAGCGATCTTTCAGCCCATGAGATGCAATAAGTGGCGATCTTTCAGCCAATGCAAGCGTAAAAAAAAGTGGTGATATTTCAGCCCATGAAATGCAATAAGTGGCGATTTTAGCCATGGAGGAAGTAAATAAAGCAGCAATCTTTCAGCCGATATAAGTGTAAATAAAGTGGCAATCTTTCAGCCGATGCAAGATGTAAATGAAGGTGGTGATATTTCAGCCGATGTAGGATGTAAATAAAGTAACGATATTTCAGCCAATGCAAGATGTAAATGAAGTAGTAATATTTCAGCCATGCAAAATATAAATAAAGTGGCGATATTTCAGCAGTGCAAGGTTCAAATAAAGTGGAAAAATTTGAGCCGTGCAAGATGTAAATGAAGGTGGTGATATTTCAGCCGATGCAGGATGTAAATGTAGTGGCGATATTTCAGCTGATGTAAGATGTAAAATGAAGTGGCAATATATCAGTCATGCACGATGCCAATGATGTGGTGATATTTCAGCCATCCAGATGGAAATAATGCTTAGTCTTGGAAGGTAGAATGGTAGCCTTATGGAATGCAAAAATGCAGATGGAGGTAGAGCTTAACCTCAAAAGGCAAAATGGTAGCCATATGCAATGCAGAAAATGCAGATGGAGACAGAGCTTAGTCTCAGAAGGCAGAATGGCATCCTTATACAATGCAAAAAAGGAAGATAGAGGTAGAGCTTAAGCTCGAAAGGCAGAATAGAAGCCTTATGCAATGCAAGAATCCAGATGGAGACAATGCTTAGTCTTGAAAGGCAAAATGGTAGTCTTATGCAATGCAAAAAAATGCAGATGAAGACAGAGCTTAGTCTCGGAAAGTAGAATGGTAGCCTTATGCAATACAAGAATGTAGATGGAGACTGCTCTTATTCTTGGAAAGCAGAATGATAGCCTTATGCAATATAGAATGCAGATGGAGACAGTGCTTAGTCTCGAAAGGAAGAATGGTAGCCTTATACAATGCAGAATGTAGATAGAGATATAATTTAGTCTCGGAAAGTAGAATGGTAGCCTTATGCAAGAGATAATAGGCGAACAGTAATAAAATTTCTTAGTTGATAGTTGATAGCTGATTGCGATATTGTGGCTGCTGGGGATATTGTGTGCGGATAGCAACTGCGAATAGGTGTGACGGTTCTGAGAGTTGCATTCCTGAACAATACACATGATACGATTTTGCGACTTGAGTGCCTACATCTAAAGAAAAATCTTTATTTTTGTAAATGGGAAAGGTTAGTTCGTGTCTCCGCTGACTTTTCTTGACCAGGTTGGTTCTGATGTGGTGGTATTGTACGTATCAGTGGGGTAGTGTTCCTAGAAAAAGTAATTTTGGTAACGGACATGCATGATTTGTAAAAAATACGATATGAGTATATATTTAATAAATAGTTTTTAGATTAACTGATGACCGTGACGTTGTTCAGGACATTGCAACGTCCCCTGCTTCAGAATTTTAAGGGTCCTCCTAAAAATCCTGCCCTATTATACTAGGCTACTGCCTCTGATGGTTGCTTACGATGATTGGTTGAAATTACTTCGGATTTTGAGGGTCCTCCTCAAAATTCTGCTCAATTTCTAATTGCGGGTGGGGGGAGGGAATGAAAACTTTATTGAATTGTGACCAAACCCATAAGATTGCCTACGTATTCCCTCTTAAATGAGATTCAGGTCAAACGTAGTTCAAATTACATCATATATAAAAACGTAAGATTACACATAGTAATGCTTGACTGCATCTGAGTTGATTGGTTTGGCAAAACTTCTCCATCCATTTCTGCAAATATAAGGGTTTCTCCTGTCAGAACCCAGTGAACCATGTATGGACCTTGCCACTGGGAGAGAATTTCCCTTTGGTTTCATCTTGATGCGGAAAGGTTTTCTTTATAACCAGTTACCCCAGTGTGAACCTTCTCGTGTTGACTTTCTTGTTGAAGGCTCTAGAAATTCTGTTCTGATAAAACTGACCATGGATAATTGGGTTCAATCTTTTTCCATCTATAAGAGCTAGCTACTTGTAATGGCTCTTTCTCCACTTTGCTTCGTCGAGCTCGGCTTCTTATATAATCCTCAAGGAAGGAATTTCTACTTTGGTAGGAATGACTGCTTCTGTACCATATACTATCATGTAGGGGTTACTTCTGTTGATGTGCGGACTGTGGTGCTCTCATGCCATTGTTTATGCTTTTCTATCATTTTCCTCAATATCTTCTTGATATTCTTGTTGGCGGCTTCTACAGCTCCGTTAGTCTAAGGCCTGTTGGTTTAGAATTTTTGTGTTTGATCTTGAAGGCTTCACAGATGGCCTTCATCAAGTCACTGTTGAGGTTGGAACCATTAACAGTAATGACTGACTCAGGAAACCCAAATCAACGAACAATACGGTCGCGAATAAAGTCTTCCATGACTTTCTTAGTCATTGCTTTGTAAGATGCTACTTCGGCCCATTTGGTAAAATAGTCAATTATCACTAGGATGAAGTTATGTCTGTTGGAAGTAACAGGTTCGATTGGTCCAATAACATCCATTTTCTAAGCGGCGAACGACCATGATGAGCTTGTTGTATTAAGCTAATTCGGGGGTACCTTTATCATGTTTGCATGTACCTGACAGCGGTGGCATTTACAGACATACTGGATGCAGTCTGTTTCGATAGTTATCCAAAAATAACCAACGCAGAGGATCTTCTTTGCTAAGACAAAACCGTTCATATGTGGACCGCAGGCCCTGATATGGATCTCCTCTAGAAGTTTAGACGCTTCTTTTGCATTGACACACCTTAATAATCCCAAATCAGGAGTCCTCCGCTGTAAAACAAATTGTTTGGACAATCTTCGAAGTGTGCGCTTCTAAGTAGTATTTTCCATCTCTAGGTATTCTCCTTTTTCCAAATATTCCTTGATGTAATATAACCAAGGCTTTCCATCTGCTTTTTTTTCGACATGAGCACAGTAAGCAGGCTGATCATGGATCTTTATTAGGATAGGATCAATGAGGTTTGTATCTAGATGCTGTATCATGGACGATAGAGTAGCCAATGCATTGGCAAACTCATTTTGGATTCTAGGAAAATGCTGAACTCTGTCTGTGTGAACCTCTTTCTCAACTCTTGCACCTGGTGCAGATAAGGGAGTATCTTGGAATTCTTGGTCGCCCATTCTCCTTGTACCTAATGTATGAGTAGGTCTGAGTCCCCAGTTACTAGCAACTCTTGGGTGTTTATGTATAAGTTTTCAACAGACTGAGAAGATACAACATGAAATTGATTCCCGCAAAGTGTGCATTCAGGGTTCCAGCTGGAAAATTGCTTATTGTGAGTCGCCGGGGAATAGAACTGGATCTATCAAAGATCAAAGCCATTCAAGAATTGCCACCCGCTAAAGAACAAAAAGGACGTAATTAGTTTCTTGGGGAGACTCAACTATATCAGCCGGTTCATAGCACAACTATAGTTGTGAGCCGATCTTCAAGATGTTAAAGAAGGATGTCGCCACCAAATGGATCGATGAATGTCATAAAGCTTTTGACAGAATCATGGAGTACTTATCAACACTACCACTCTTAGTCCCACCTAAGCCAGGTAGATCTTTGATACTCTATATCGCAGTGTTAGATAGTGCCTTCAATTGAGTCCTAGGGAAGCGTGATGAAACGGGAAAGAAAGAACAAGCCATTTACTACTTCAGCAAAAAGTTCACTCCGTATGAGGCCCGATATTCCCTGTTAGAATACACCTGTTGTGCTGTGACTTGGGTAGCCCAGAAGCTAAGGCACTATTTGTCTCCCTATACTACATATCTTATATCGAGGATGGATCCCTTAAAGTACATCTTTCAGAAGCCCGCGCCCACTAGCAAGCTAGCCAAGTGAAAAATCTTGTTGAGTGAGTTCGACATCGTCTACGTAAAGAAAAAAGCAATTAAAGGATAGGCATTGGTGGACCACCTTGCGGAAAAACCTGTGGATGGAGAATATGAACCCTAAAGACGTATTTTCGGGACGAAGAGGTATCATTCATAGGACAAGATATTACGGAATCCTATGACGATTAGAGGATATTTTTCTATGGAGCAGCAAATTTCAAAGGAGTCGTCATAGGAATTCTAGTATTTGAAACGGTCAGCATTATCTGGTGTTCACCAAACTCAGTTTTCCTTGCACCAACAATATGATCGAGTAAGAAGCCTGCATCTTAGGGCTCAAGATGGCCATTGACATGAACATCAAAGAGTTGCTAGTAATTGGGGGCTTGCCTTGAGACCTTGAGTTCCCTCTGACCTTGGACATTTGAGGGCTAGCCCTTCCACACTGCACTATCGCTAAATATAGTGATATATTTGGGTGTAAGCACTGTCCGGAGTTCTTATGAAACTCTTAGTGAACTCTTATACACCCAAATGAGAGAAAGATTTTGTTACATGATCTTTGGAGTTGGTTTACTTCATAATTCAGAAAGGAAGTCTGGATCAGGCCGTCCTTCGTTATAATTTTCAATTTTGATGTATTTTCTTTTCATTGGACTGCAATAACTTGTAATAAAACTTTTGGGGATGGATAGTGAAAAAGGAAACGTAACCATGTATGCAAAAGGGATAGATATCTTGCTCGTAGGGAATTTTTTATTTCTGCATATCATGTAGATATCTTGCTCATAGGAAATTTTTGATTTTCGCATATCATGTAGATATCCTGCTCATAGGGGATTTCGGATTTCAGCATGTTCACATATTGATGCCATGTCTATAGGATTTCTGATTTCAGCATGTTCACATATAGATGCCATGTCTAGGATTTCTAAATATAGCATGTTCACAGGTAGAAATCCTGGTTATATAGGATTTCTACACTCTTATATATAGATACAATATCTATAGGATATACATGAATGTAGAAAATATACCTATAAGGCATTTCTGATTCTTGCATATTCATTCCTCATTAGGCAAATAGTTTATAGGTCTTAATAACCAAATGCATTCAGATGTCACGTTTGTAATATAATGCAACACCTAGATATCATGTTGTAGGTTTTCTACAATTTTCTTCTATGTATATAAAGTGTTTAAAATCAACGTCGTGTAGAAAGCATACCTACAGGAACTATCAACCAAGTCTAAAACGTTTCCTCTCACATATTAGTCTAAAACTAGTAATAACATTTGCAGAACATGTAATCTTTGTTAAAGTTTGCTTTTCTTTAATAATCTGGTAACCCCTCTTAATCAGTATGTATTCAACCTACTTCATTGTTCTCTGAATTCAGTAGATATCATGCCTATAGGATCTTCGTCAAATACTTAGGCAAGCCTTATGGTAAAAGCTATAAACTTAATCGGATCAACCAGCAGGCAGGCCTGATTGAGACTTCTTATCTGAATTATGTAGTAAATCAGTCTGCCCCAACTTTTATGTTCTTCCACGTTCAGTATTAAATTAGACCTTAAACAATACGTGCAAGACATGCTAAACTATTACTTTCTCTGGTTTAAAGGAGGCTTATGTGAGCCATTGTTCTTTGTTATATGCTTCCCCCCCTCCCCTCCCCGAAAACTTGCAATATGTGTTTTGTTTGTCGCCTTAGAATTTTGCCTTTAAAACAACAATAGTTTGGCTGGGAACTACACTAGTGGATTCTGAAAGGTGCCTAACACCTTCCCTTGGGATAATTTCAAGCTCTTACCCAATCTCTGGTTATCCAAATCAAACCCTTCTTAATATCCTAATGCACTTAAATTAATAAAATGTGACTCATCAATCCTCTTAAACCCAATTCCCGAAAAGGAAGAGTTGTACTCCCAAAGGTCATAAACCCGATTTTTGCGGAGGAAAAAGGCGGCGCGACAATGTGGTTCCCAATATATATATTCCCAAAAAGAAACGAATATATATATATATATATATATGTGCATGTAAGCAATTAAACGGCTTATGTATATCTCTACAAATAATGCATAAAAATAACACGACTTAAATACAATTAAGGTCTGAATTTTAAAGTGTTAAAGCAGGCTGTTTAAATGATAACAACAGAATCAAGATTTATAACATGACTCAAGTATAAGCATATGAGAATAAACATAATTAGAAAATTACTAGAAATGTCGAGTAGAAGACAAAGTAGTTTGGATTAAAGTATAAAGCTAGGCACTCTTTTGTGTAAAGGTAGATAAGAACGAGGAATTAAACTAAGATACCTGATTCGAAAATCGTATGCCAGAAAAGGTTACTTGTATACAAAGATTGTTACTAGCCCCCAAGCCTTTAAAAATATTGTAGTAAGACTATACTTACTTAAAAATTCTTGTTTCCATAAAATGAATCAAGGGTATTTTGTAAAACCAGTTTGACGACATGTTTAAAATAATTAGCAGTCTCCACTATTGAAAGGAAATTGAGTGCATTAAAAATCATTATTATTAGCACAATAACAGAAAGAGAAGATCACTTCTTCCTGTTACTTAAATTCTATTAGCATGGTAATAATATTGAAAATGAAAGCATGACTTCAATGATTAGTAAAAATAGAAACAAACCACAATAGCAAATAGCACATAGTAGCAACAAGTGACAAACAAGTTTCAGCTCCACCCTTTTACACAATTACGGATTATTTGTAGCATTATAAGGCCAACATTACAACACAAGCTAAATTAATGAGCTTCAGGCTCAAAGTAAATTCCAACATAATAATTCTTAAACCTTCCCCTTCCCCGGCGACTACAAATCCTCGCTTAATGCTCGAATTAGGCCATCCTGCAATCTCAAAACCCAACTAGAGCACACAAAGACCACGTAAACAACATGTTTGGAGACTAACTTTAACATGGAAACTCATTATTTCTTAATGGCATGCTCTCTTAATGGTGGATTCAAGATATTACAACTTCAACACATAAGAACACACCGAGACATGGAAATGAGCAGATTTCAACACGAGAATTGATTTTTTTAAGAATTAGTTAAAGACTTAACTACTCCCAAACATATGTTCTCTCTATAATGTTAGATTCGGTAACACTCCGGACAGAACATGGATATGGCATCTACATGGCACGTATTCAAACATATTCAGACGCATTAGGCAGTGCATATACAGTGATTAAGAGAACGTGCCTGGGCTTTTAACTTGCTATGCATTTCAAAGGAATGTCGCGCGGCACATAACCAAGTGCGAACAAAACACAAGGGATAGTAATGCGTCGTTGCGAGTAGTGACTATGTCAAGTGTGTATAAGGAATAAAGCTTTACCTTGGCTTGTAGCTGGCAGAGCTGAGGATCAGTGAAGGCGGAAAATTGATATCGTAGCAGAGAAAACCGTGATCAAAAGTGCTCTCTTTTAGTTCAAAATTTACAAGTATTTATACTTGCAGAAAGTTAGCACTCAAGTAAATTAGCAGAATATAATTTAAGGCTGCAAATTATGAAGAATTGATTTTGACCATATCACTTAGACAAATTAGAGATCAGTTAGACCATTTTTTAAAAATCTGATTCAATACACGTGCAAAAGAAAATCCCCGGAATTAAGTTATCCCATAACTAGAGGAAGAATCTATGACATGAAATAGAAGTTTTCAAAAAGGAAAGCGTACCAGATTGAAATTTTAAGTCAAATTGATAGAAAAGAAAGAGAAAAATCCGTGAATAAATAATGAAAAGGAGCAAAAGATTATGAACATGTTTAGATGGGCTTTGACCAGCTTTTAAGCCACTTCTTAACTTTTAATAGTGCTTGGCAACTAAAAATAACTTTAAAAAATTAAAACCAACAAGTTGGGTAAGCCAACTTTTTCGAAATTGGCAAACTATATTGATTTAACAACGTATATTATATTTTTATCTTTTATAATTTTTATTAATCCCAAAATTATCCCTCAATAAAAAATCCTAAAACATACGGTCTCTTTTTCTTTTGTCCATTCCTGTTGCAGCGTATGCCTTCTTCTTCCTATGCGTTCTTCTTCTTCATCTTCTTCCATAACTTTCCCCAACTTCAACTCCAATTTAAAAGCCTCTTCACAGTAAGTAATCTTTCTGTTGAATTTCAATTCCTATTATGTTTTCAAAGTTTTGAATTAATTTCAATTCCATTGGAGATTAGGGCTAATAGATATGCACATAATTATTTTTTTTAAATCTATGATGTGCTTACAAAAATTACAATATCTCTCTTTTTGGCACATTCTTTTATTAAACTTTCTCAGAAATGAGAGGGTTAGAACTTGTCCTATTTTTTTCTTTAACAATTACATTTAAGTTTAGTTATTATGCTGGAATTTGCAAAAAAAAATGAATACGTGCTTTGCTAAGGTTAAGAAAAGAAGCAAATGATTCTACAAATATACTCTCCACTTAGATTGATGGCGAAGATTACTGTAATTGGGAAAGAGTTTTATGTTACAATGTAACTGGTTCTGTTATTAAGTTATCCATTAATGGTTGGGATTCTGCTAAAATTAAAGGTCCAAAGATTGATAATTTCCATTGGTTGTCCTTGAAAATTTTAATAGGAGTAAAGATTATATTTTTTTCAATCCTGTAAGTAAATGTAGAGTCATTGCACCTGCTATTTACTGTGATAAAATGGATACCAATTCAGTATTTGTATTGTAATTTTTCAAAATTTTCCCAACATATGTAATTCAAGTCAAGAAAAGTAATCTTCTGCTTATAAGTTTGTCCATAGCAAGGGTAAGAAAAAACCATGATCCTAATAATGAGATTAAAAGTGAAAAAGAAAACTTACTTTTGTACCTCATAGTTAAACTGTACATTGGGTGTCAAATGTATATCTATAATGAGTATAGGGGTTGATTGAAGTGTATCATACTGAAATCATTTTTATGAATTTGCACTGAATTATCAGATTAATTCTTTGTACTCGGAATATTGATATAAGTAAATAAAAATAGAGTCTTGCTATTAGTTTGGTTAAAATGAGTACTCATGATCATTTTAACATTGCTCAATTTGTTCTGTTCTAGAGATGACATTCCAAATTTAGCGCTGTATTAAATATTAATAATACCCTACTATCACAACTTATACAACAACAACAATCCAACTCCTTTATTATAAGATTGATAAATATTACTCAAGTTGTTGAGCTACTTTTCGATTCAAGTAACTCCTTGAATCAGTATTAAGGTTTTCATCTGACCATTATATCTTTCAAATTTGAGAACCGACAGATATTTTTGGGGATGCCTACTGATAAAGCTCGCAAGAATTGGTTGGAGTTTAACTATCAGTTATAACTCAAGAAAAATGAAAAGTGTATCGTTGTGGTTGAGTATTTCTCTTATTCCGTATTTCAATATTATGATTTTATATGTAAACATTATTATGCTTTTATGTGTACACTTTATATTGCTTCTTGTTTAGACATTGGAAATGTATCACTAAACTTTTATTAAATTAAAGCTTCTGTTTATGGTAAACTTTATGTTTGAAAGCCTTGGCTCTATTATTAAGCTTATATTGTCAAATTTCTGTTTGGTTTCTGTTTGTGGTATGCTTATATTGCTTCTGTTGTTAAGATTTGGAAAGAATATTGCTAAACTGAAGAAAGCATATGTTTGAAAGATTCTATTGTTAAGCTTTAGAAAGCATATTTCTAAACTGAAGAAAGCATATTAGAAGAAAGCATATGTTTGAAAGCTTCTTCATTACTATTTAAAAAGAATATTGTTAAACTTTATGTTTTCATAAAATGGAGAGTTCGGACTTTAGTGGCATAGTAAATCCTTATCCAAGTTATTCGTCAGATGATGAAGATGAAGAAGAACTAGATGAGATACAGAGGGAGCAAGATGAGAAGGAATAGACCGCCTTATGTCAAGTTGCTGGTAAATTGTTTTTGATGTATTATGAAAAATACCTATGCAAGCAACCTTATCGTACATCAAGTCGCTCTGGAAGTGTATTTATTCAAGAGATATTAAGAGGAAATGAAACTTTTTATGAAAATTTTCGATAGAGGAAGTCGGTATTTGTTGATCTATAGAATGACATAACTGAAAAGTATGGGCTTAAACCTACACGTGGAATGTCTATACACGAGATGTTGGGCATGTTCTTGATGACTTGTGCACATGGAGCTGGATATCGATTGATACAGGAAATCTTTAAACATTCGGGAGAAACAACTCATAGACAATTTCATAGTATCTTAAAGGCCATTTGTGAGCTTGCAAGAGATATAATTAGACCACATCAAAATTATAATGATGGTGCAGGACCTCACAAGTCATATATAGGAGATATCTCCCTTTCTTTAGAGCAAGCAATATTTTTACCTAATTATTTTTTTATTAAACTTATAAGTTAACTTTTATAAGTATTACTAACTTAAGTGAATTTATACTTGTAAATGTATGTAGGATTGTATTGGAGTACTTGATGGCACACATGTTAAAGCAAGATTACCGTAAGGTTAAGAGATACCATATATTGGACGTAAAGGTTATCTGACTCAAAATATTCTTGTTGTCGTAAATTTTAATATGTGTTTTACATTTGCATGGGCTGGGTGGGAAGGAGCAGCACGCGATAGTCGTATATTTGGTGAAGCCTTTTGTAGATTGGAACTTAACTTTCCACGTCTAATTGGAAATAAGTGTTATCTAGTTGATGCAGGATATCCTCACATGAAGGGATATATGGCTCCATACAAAGGAAATAATGTGAGATATCACCTAGCGCAATTTCGCCGCGATGCAACAAGATAATTGCGAGAACCAAGAGGGAAAATTGAAAAATTTAACTATTTACATTCTTCTTGTAGAAATATTGTAGAGCGCACATTTGCGATTTGGAAAGAAAGATGGTCTATTTTGCGAGACATGTCTTTCTATCACATTGACACTCAAAGAGACATCGTATTTGCTACTATTGCCATTCATAACTATATTAGAAAGAAATGCAATATGGATGATGCATTCCGGGCAGCTGAGAATGAGAGATATGTTCCATCTGTTGATCCTGATGTTGGTACATTTTTGAGAGCTAATAACAATATAAATGAGGAAAATGTGGAAGAACAAAGTGATCTTGTTTTGATGGGCCTTCGCGGTTTGATTGTTAATGAAATTTTTGAAGCTTGACACTTTGTAGTTGTATGAATCATATAAAATACTAATATTTATTATTTCACATTCCAATTCAGAAATGTTATTTTGTTTCGTTCTCTTGAAATATTCATATAATGACCTAAATTTCTATAGGATTTGAGAAATTAATGTAACTATAAGTTGGAATTCAAATCTATAACTTCAATTGACTTCGAATTATTACCAATTTTAGTTTGTGATTGACTAGTGTCATAGCACTATTTGAGCCAAGGAAAAAAATATCAATTAGATTCTCAAATAGATATATACAAAGCAAAAACTATTTATTATATTTTATTAACAAACAAATAAAAAACTATCTTAAGTACCCATTTAAATTGAAATTAAATTAAAATTATAATTTTTTTTTTGCATTAATTATGAAACAAATATATTGTAGTAATCAGCTCCTTTTATAATGTTAACCGCTTTAAGGATATTTTTGTCTTTTTAACAGGAAAAAATTCTTACTAGTACTTGTTTACCAAATATTTCAACAACTTTTTTTAAGATTCGACACTTTTATCCAAACATGTAACTGCTTATTTGTAAAACAAATTTCAGCACTTAAAAGCTGATTCTAAGCTACTTTTTTCAGCTAATCCAAACGGACTCTTCAACGAATACTTACTTATTTTAATATCTTGAACTTGAACGGATTCTTCAATGAGATTCTTTCCTCAAATCTTTGCAAGTTTCTTTCAAAAGGCACTCCTATTTCACCAAATGAAGAGGAAGGAAAAAGAAAGCTCTGATCTGTTTAACGGGTATAAATTGAAAAAGAAGGAAGAAATAATAAGTTAAAAGACAAAGTAAAATGAAACACATAGGGAAATGAAAAGGGCGAAAATGCTGGAAGGGTGAGAAGGGGGATTTGGACGAGGGGTGCTGGGAATGGGATTTAGTTTAGGGATTAATCTAGTTTTCTAGTAATTTTTGGAATGGAAAAAAAAATAATAGATAAAGTCTATGGAAAGTTGGTTTGGTCGTAGTGAAATGGGTTTTTTTCTGGCAAGAAATAAGTAAAGGTAGGTGGGTTTCAGGGTTTTAATTGTAAAATTGATTCGGAAATTGGGGTCGGATTTAGCTATAATTGAAAGCTGATTTTGATTATAAGTTAAATAGTTATTTTCCTTTTGATTTATAAAAAATAATAAAATAATTTCTATAAATAAATTAAAGGTACTAAAATAATCTATAATACATAATAAATTATCTAAAAATACGAGACCTAAGTTTGTAAACATAAAGGCAATTAAATCTTAAAAGAGTCTAATATTGTAACTATATCCAATTTAATTTTAAAAATATTAAACAAATTTGTAATAATATGCAAAAAAAATCCCTTGACTATATTTGGCATAGATATAAAAGTGCAATAAGGAATCACCAAAAAATGACAATTTAAAAAAAAATACTGAATTTTATGGAAAAAAATAAGAGAATGAACAGATTTAAAAATCTTTTAAAATTAAGGAAGAGTAATGAAGCACTTGCATGTATGCATATGTGCTTATCAATTTGAAGCTATTTTTTCATATTGAAAAAATATAGAGGGAAAAATTGGGTGTCAACAGCTGTCCCTCTTTACCCGTAAATGATGAAAGAGTTTTCGGGTAAAGATATGATGACAAATTTTGATCGAGCGAAATGATTTTGGAGAGAGGTTCAGGCCGCACCCCTGCTTCTTAGCTGCATACATATTGCTGATTTTACAAGAGTCGGGCTATATGTAGTTCAGGATCCGTCAGCGGAGTATACTAAAGGGTAACATGTGGCGATCTTTCAGTCGTGCAACGTGGAGATCTTTCAGCCATGCAATATGACGATCTTTCAGCCGTGCAATGTCGCGATCTTTCAGCCGTGCAACGTCGCGATCTTTCAGCTGTATAATATGGTGATCTTTTAGCTATGAAATGTAGTTCAACCATGAATTGCAGCATGAGGTGGTCTTTCAGCCATGAATTGCAACATAAGGCGATCTTTCAGCCATGAAATATAGTATGAGGCGATCTTTTAGCCATTAAATGAAGTATGAGGCGATCGTTCTGCCATGAAATGCAGTATGAGGTAAAGCTTAACCACGGAAGGCAACATAGTAGCCTTATGCAAATTGAAAGGCAGAATGGTAGCCTTATGCAATGTAGATGCATATAGAGGTAGAGCTTAACCTCGAAAGGTAGAATAGTAGCCTTATGCAAGTTGAAAAGCAGAACGGTAGCTTTATGAAATACAAATGTAGATAGTGGTAGATCTTAACCTTGGAAGGCAAAATAGTAGCCTTATGCAAGTTAGAAGGCAGAATGGTAGCCTTATGCAATGCGAATGCAGATAAAGGTAGAGCTTAACCTCAGAAGGCAGAATAATAACCTTTTGCAAAAAAAAAAATTGCAAATGACAGTAGACTTTCTTAGCTGGTAGCATATTACGACGTTGTGATTATTGGGAGCATTATGACATATGGGACATCACTAGTGTGCGGATAGAAAGTGTTGGTAAGTGTAACAGTGATGAGAGTCATATTCTTGAACAATGATTGTTCCATTAATATTCAGCGCGTTTAGTGATTTCGTAATCCTGGTGCCTACATCCAAAGAAAAATCGTGAGTTTTGTAAAGGGGAAGGTTATTTGCATCCCCCTGGTTTTTCTTCATTTGTTCGGCTTTGATCTGGCGATACCGCCTGTATCATTGGGGTAGCATTGCTAAACAAATAACTTTCGATAATAAACATGCATGGTAGAAGTATAACATAAATGTATAATTAAAATAGTTTTTAGATGAACTGACGATTATGACATGGTCCGAGACATAGCAACCTGTCTCGTTACAGAATTTTGAGGGTCCTCCTCAAAATTCTTCTTCAATTCGATGGGTTGATGCTTCTGACTGTTGCTTGTACGACGATCGGCTGAAATTACTTTGGAATTTTGAGGGTCCTCATCAAAATTCTGGTCCAGTTTCTAATTTCGGGGAAATAAAAATTTTGTTGAATTGCGACCAAACCCATAAGGTTGCCTACGTATCCCATCTTATATGGGAATCAGGTCAGGCATAGTTCAATTACATCGTGCAAGGAAAACATAAAGATTACGCATAGTAACGCTTGACTGCATCTGAATTAATTGGCTTTGGCAAGATTTCTCTGTCCATTTCTGCAAGTATGAGGGCTCCTCGTGTCAGAACCCGATAGACCATGTACAGACCTTGCCAGTTGGGAGAGAACTTTCCTTTGGCTTCATCTTGATACGAAAAAATCTTCTTTAACACCAGGTATCACGGTGTGAATTGTCTTGGCTTGACCCTTTTGTTAAAGGCTCTGGACATTCTGTTCAGATAGAGTTGACCATAACAAACTGCATTCCTATTTTTCCCATCTATGAGAGCTAGCTGCTCTTAACGACTCTTCACCCATTCTGCATTTTTGAGTTCAGCTTTCTGTATGATCTTTAAGGAAGAAATTTCTACTTCGACTGGAATGACGACTTTTGTACCATATACCAGTATATATGGGGTTGTCCCAGTTGATGTGCGAACTGTGGTGCGATACCCTAACAGAGAAAATGATAACTTCTTGTGCCACTGTTCATGCTTATCTATCATCTTCCTCAATATTTTCTTGATGTACTTATTGGCGTCTTCCATGGCTCCATTCATTTGAGTACTGTAGGCTGTAGAATTCTTGAGTCTGATCTTAAAGGTTTCACACATAGCTTTCATCAAGTCGATGTTGATATTGGAGCCATTATCAGTAATGATTGATTCTGGAATCCTAAATTGGCAAACAATTCCATCTCGGACAAAGTCTACCATGACTTTCTTAGTCACTGCCCTATAAGATGGTGCTTCGACCCACTTGGTGAAGTAGTCAATTGCCACTAGGATGAACCTGTGTCCGTTGGAAACGGCCGGCTCAATTGGTCCAATGACGTCCATTCCCCGTGCGAAAAATGACCACAATGAGCTTGTTGTGTTAAGCTCGCTCGATGATACGTTTATCATGTCTGTATGTATCTAATAATGATGGCATTTTCGGACATACTGGATGTAGTCTATTTCCATAGTCATCCAGAAGTAACCAGCCCGGAGTGTCTTCTTTGCTAAGACAAAACCATTCATATGTGGACCACAAGTCCCAACCTGGATTTCTTCTAGTAGCTTGGATGCTTGTTTTGCGTCGACACACCTAAATAACCCCAAGTTTGGAGTCCTCCTATACAAGATCCCTCCGTTGTGAAAGAAATTGTTAGACAACCTCCGAAGTGTGCGCTTTTGGATATGATTGGCAAGCTCCGGGTATTCTCTTTTCGCCAAATATTCCTTGATATTGTGGAACCAAGGTTTTCCGTCTGCTTCCTCTTCAACACGGGCATAGTAAGCTGGTTGATTATGAATTTTCACTGGTATGGAATCAATGAAATTCTTATCCGAGTGATGTATCATGGATGACAGGGTAGTCAATGCATCAACGAATTCATTCTGGATCATGGGTACATGTCGGAAATTCTGTCTTTGTGAACCACTTTCTCAATTCCTGTACTTGATGTAGATACGAAAGTATCTTGGAGTTCTTAGTTGCCCATTTTTCTCATACCTAATGTATAAGCAAGTTCGAATCTCTAATCACTAGCAACTTCTGAATGTTCGTGTCAATGGCCATCTTGAGCCCTAAGATGCAGGCTTCGTACTCGGCCATATTGTTGGTACAGGGGAACCTGAGTTTGGCAGACATCGGATAATGCTAACTGGTTTCTGACACCAAGACTATATGCCAACTCCTTTGAAATTTGCTGCTCCATCGAAGAACATTCTCCAGCCGTCATAGGATTTTGTGATGTCTTCTCCTATGATGATACGTATTTATTGGGAAAATATGTTTCAAAGGTTCATATTTTCCATCTACGGGTTTTTTAGCAAGGTAGTCTGCCAATGCTTGTCCTTTGATCGCCATCTGAGTTACGTATACAATATCGAATTTACTTAGCAGGATTTTCCATTTGGATAGCTTTCTAGTGGGCATGGATTTCTGAAAGATGTACTTTAAAGGATCCATCTTTGATATGGGATATATAGTATAGGCATAGAAGTAATGACTTAGCTTCTAAGCGACCCAAGTCAAAGCACAATAGGTGCGCTCTAAAAGAGAACACAGGGCCTCATACGGAGTGAACTTCTTGCTGAGATAATAGATTGCATCTTTTCTTCATGTTTCATCATGTTGCCCCAGAACCAAACCAAAAGCTCCGTCCAATACCGCAAGGTAGAGTAATAGGGGTTTACCTAGCTCAGGCGAGACCAAGACTGGTGGTGTTGACAAGTACTCCTTGATTCTGTCGAAGGCCTTTTGATAGTCATCGATCCATTTGGTAGCGGCATCCTTCTTCAACATCTTAAATATTGGCTCATAAATGACTGTGGACTGTGCTGTGAACCGGCCGATGTAGTTGAGTCTTCCTAAGAAACTTATCACGTCCTTCTTGTTCATTGGTGATCGCAGTTCTTGAATGAATTTGAATTTTGACGGGTCTAGTTCTATCCCTTGGTAGATCACGATAAACCCAAGCAACTTCCCGGTAGGAACCCCAAAAACATATTATGCAGGCTTCGATTTTATATTGTACCTCCGTAGTCTGTTGAAAAACTTCCTCAGATCTTTTATATGGTCAGCGACCTTCTTGGATTTGATGATAATGTCATCCACATATACCTCTATCTCCTTGTGTATCATGTCATGTAAAATGGTAGTCATGGCCCTCATGTAGGTGGCCCATGCGTTCTTTAGGCCGAACGACATCATCTTGTAACATACATTTCCCATGGCATAATGAAAGCCATTTTCTCAACATCCTCTTCATCCATCCAGATATGATGGTAACCAGAAAAGCAATCCACAAATGATTGCAACTCATGCTTGGTGTAATTTTCAATCAACATGTGTATGTTTGGCAAAGGGAAGTCGTCTTTTGGACTGGCCCGGTTGAGATCCCGATAGTTCACATAGATTCTGACCTTCCCATCCTTCTTTGGTACTGGAATGAAGTTGTCTAACCATGTCGGGTATTTTGACTACCCCGAGAACCTTAACTTTGACTTGCTTAGTGACTTCTTTCTTGATTTTCAAACTCATATCTGGCTTGAACTTTCTGAGCGTCTACTTTACCGGTGGACTTGTCAAATCAGTTGGCAGTTTGTGAGCCACAATAGACGTACTTAAACCGTTCATGTCATCATATGACCAGGCGAATATGTCCTCATATTCCCATAGAAATTCCGTGTATTCCTTCTTTTCCGATGGCGAAAAATGGACGCTGATTTGTGTTTCCTTGACAATCCTGCATCTCCCATGTTAACAATTTCTGTCTCTTCCAGGTTGGACTTGGGTCTGTTTTCAAAGTTCTCAACATCTTAGATGATCTCCTCTGGTATGTCATCTTCTTATGAGTTAATGTCTGTTTGTTAAATTGTCTCATTGCATGTCATAGTTATTGGTTGATCAAAATAAGTAATAGTAATGATGTATGAGTAGAGAAATGAGAGAAAATAATAATGAGTGTCGATTCATAAGAAAAAACCAGAAATGCTTTGATAAATTTCATAATTATTTCGAACATTGAAGATCTTATTGTTGGAAATTAAAAAAATGCGAGAAGAAAAATCATCTAGTAAAGTAAAACAATGCATGATGCTTGTTTAGCCTTTCTATCTCAAGGCTCGCCGGGCTCTGGTGGTCCTGATGGTCCAATTGTTTAGGTGTGCTCCTCTACTCACAGCTTGTATGGAAGTACCTTCCTCCGCCTCTTCCTCGAAAACAATATAACAGTCCATGTCATTCTCTTCTAAGAACAAGTTTTTCACTGCTGCGAGCACATCTTCTTTGTCCGTCCCATAGATGATGTCAGCCTGTTGGAAAGTTTATTCTAAGTGCGGTATCGGCTATTCCAGTGGGTAGTAAGGACCACGCCATGGTGGCGACAAATTGTTGAACTCTTCCTAAGTGTACTCACCCCAGATCGAAAGTAGTGCCGTGCTTTTTTAGCTTTATGGCTTTAGTAATCCCATGGAGGTTTTTGCCAAGCCCCTTGCCAAGTTCGTATTCACTCCAGTTCAATATACTCTTGATATTGTTGTCCCACAATTTATCTTTGTCAACAGCATTGACTCGCTCGATGTGGTGGTAGGTCTCTCCACTTAACTTTTTTCTTCCCCTTATTGTCGGAGTCTAACGATTGTATATAGGATTGCTGTCGTCACCGTGGATGATCACTTCCTGATGATTCCATTCATATTTCACAGACTACCACAACCCCCGTAGAATGAATTCAAGGGCGTCCTAATAGTAGGTTTTACGATGCTGGCACATCTATCACTTAAAAGTCAACCTTGAACCAAGTTGGTCCCATTTGCAGACACAGGGTAATCTCACAAATTGTGCACCTCTGGGACCCATAAAAAGCTTTCATATTGATTGCTCCTTCTTTTATCTCATGCGGTCCTTTACCTAGCTTCTTGAGTATTATCAATGGGCATATATTAAGGCTGGATCCCCCATCAATCAGGATCCTAGTGATGAAGTAATCTTCACATTCCATGGTGATATGCAATGCTTTGTTGTGACCCAACCCTTCAGGTGGCAGCTCGTCCTCATAGAAAGTGATTTTATGTCTTTCTAATACTGGTCCCATCATATTGGTCATTGGTCCGTTAGTGATGTTACTCGTCACATATGCCTCACTCGGCACCCTCAACAGATCATTTTTGTATGTTTTGGTGTTTTGTATCAAAGAGAAGATAGATAGTTGTGCTGGTGTTTTGTTTAGCTGGTCAATAACTAAATACTCCTTGGCCTATATCTTCCTCAAAAGGTCATCTGGACCAATTTCAATGATGAGTGGCCAGTTGGAAGCTTGCTTACTTGACTCAACTAATTACTCTAAGGTATAGACTCTTCCAATCCTCGTCATACCCTGTGCTACGATAGTCTCTTCGAACCGGACTTTGCCTTTCCTTCTAGCCTCGGCCATATAATCCCAAGGAATAACTTTTGTATGGAATGACGGCATGGTAGTCATCACCACTGGAATTGGTGCGCCTACCTGTACTTTGAATGGGACATGTTCCTTGGGTGGTAAGATTGTAACCTCGAACGGTGCCAGTGCTTTGGCTGATGGTACTACATCAAACTCAAGTGGGATAGACACGTCTACCATAGTGACCTTGGATGGCTGAATTTGGACCAAGATGGGGTTAAAAGTCACTACTAGCTTCTTTGGATCATCGCCTTCTGAGATCAACCGATGGATCCCCCTGGATCCCAATCATCTTCTATTTAAATCATGTGAACACCCTCGCCCATGTGATCTGGTAAGGGTTGTTGCGAACATTCGGAGCAGCTTCCTTTGCTACATTGACGTTGTTTCCAATTAAGGACTTTATATTGTACTTTAGATAGCGACATTTATTGATGGTGTGTCCCTTTATGCAAGAATGGTATGCAAAAGATTTGTTTGGGTTAACCCACTGAGAAAGGTTCTCAAGTGTTGAAGCAGGGATAAGGGTGACATAACAAGCAGTTTTGAGTCTCATGTATAGCTGGTCAATGGGTTCGGCAATGTCTGTGTATTGTTTTGTGGGCCGTTGATCAAAGTTAGGTCGGGGCCTGGGAAAACTTTGGCTTGTGGGTGGTGACTGGTATTGAGATGGTTGGGCATTGTAGGCTTGGTAGACATGTGCAGGTTGGGAATATCTGGGCGTGGTAGGCTAATATGTGGGAGGTGGAGGTGACTGATAAGTTGGTGCTGGGGCTTGGTAGGAAGGTGCTTGGTAGTTTGGAGCTAACTGATATGTGAGTGGAGATATAGGGTAGGTTTGGTATTTGAGAGGAGACTTGGTCATTTGTGCAACCATTACGTCCCCCACATCTCTGTTCTTATATACACCACCAGACTACAAGACCTTATTTATAGCTTGCAAGGCCTCGAAGTTTGTAACCAAGCCGATTTTAATATCTACTTCGATTTGCTCTCCCAGCATGATGATGTAGGAAAACTTATGATTTTCAATCAACATTAGCCATTCGTAATACTGCGGGTCCTAGCCCTGGACAAAGAATTTGCTTATTTGTTCCTCCTCTAAGGCAGGTCTGACCTTAGCAGCTTCCGACCTCCAACGAGTAGAACACTCGCGAAATATATTGGTAGGCTTCTTCTTCAAATTCTTAATGTAGAATACATACGATGCATTTTTTGTGTTGAATCTAAACCTATCCATGAAATCAGAGGCCATACCTACACAATTTGACAAGTTTTTCCGGATCCTGGCTAATGTACCAGGACAAGGCATCCCCATTTAGACTCCTCATAAATAGTTTCATGTAGATCCTTTCGTCCTTTCCTACCCCGAGCAGCTTGTCTCAGTATGTTCTTAAATGGACCCTCAGATCACCTGTAGCGTCAAACATCTCGAACTTGGGAGGTTTGTACCCCTCTAGCAGTTCAACATCTGGTTGTATGTAGTGTTAGAATATACGCTTAATGCTAGAGGGGGGGTGAATAGCGTTATAATAAAAAACAATGTAAATTTGCGGAATTAAAATTGCAGGAATAACGTAAGTGCAGTAATTAAAATGATAAGGAGAGAACACACCGGATTTTATCCTGGTTCACCACAACGTGTGGTTAGTCCAGTCCCCTAGAGACTCTCTCGAGTTATACACTAACTTCGTTAAGCTTACGGGTGCCTAACAAACCGTTACACTTGCTCGTAGATATACACTCTACAAGACTTCAACCTGCTCGAGGATACCGCACCTCAAGACTTCAATCCAAGGAACTACTTTTCCTTCTTACAACAAGGGATTAGACTATCCCTTCAAGTGTGTACAAACACTTAGCACTCACTTAAACAGAACTCTCTTGAAGAGTAAATATGAGTAAATAAATACGCTCAAGAACACAACAACTTAGTCAAGAGTTTGGCTCTCAAAAACTTATGAAATGAATATAAAATGATTGCAAAGAGAGTATGTAACCTTTAGCAAGAATGTAATCAGTTGTTGTGCTTAGAAGAGTGATTTTGAGTTGTATTTATAGTGCTCAAAACACCCAAGACCGTTGCTTAATTGCCAATCACAAATTGCTGATTTTGTGCTAGGATAATCGATTATCTGATTCTGCATAATCGATTATCTGCCAACGTTCAAAAATCAATCCCAGATTTTAAGCAGAATAATCGATTATCCAAATCGTATAATCGATTACCTGACAACGTTCAAAAATCAATTCCCGATTTTATGCTTAACATAATCGATTGTCTGATTATACATAATCGATTATTTTTCAGTGTTTGAAAATACTTTGGCAACGGTCTTTAAAATAATCGATTACCAAAAAAGCCATAATCGATTATTTTTCTACTTTGAAAAATCTGATGCTCACTGTCTCAACATAATCGATTAGTCTAAGGCACATAATCGATTATCTTGTAGCTTTGAAAAATCTGGTGAACACTGCCTCAACATAATCGATTATCATAAGGTACATAATCGATTATCTTTGTCCAGATTTGAAAGACATGTTTAAAATTCATTTTGGTTAAAATGAAATGTTTGAAAATCATTTTGCTTTAAAATAAAGATGCATGGTTTGATAAAAATGATTTTACGAGAGAAGCCAAGTCTTGAATCAATTGTCGGATCAAGATCACAATTATAGAACGACTCATGTATAACTTTGTTGCTTTACTAAATTTTGATCTTTGTTTCTCTTGTGCTTGGACATCGGCATATGTCAATGTTCCGTTCACGTCGGTTTGTCATTTATCAAAACCTACAAATATGAACACACGTTTAGTTTAGCGACTTGAGAATGTGTTTCAACAATTTCCCCCTTTTTGATAATGGCAAACCAATATCGGGATATGCATATTAATTAATTCATAATGACGATCCAAGACAAGTATATAGATATGCAACAAGTTCCCCCTCAAGTTATGAATTTCCCCTCAATTTATGCCAATGTGCATAGCCCATATCTTCCCCCTTTTGACATTAGCAAAAAAAATAACTAACTCTTTATTGATTAAACAATATTGCAAATACATGAAAATAAAAGACAGAATATTATGTAAACAAAGAGACAAGACATTATTCATTATCATCATGGACTTTCGTCTCGACATACGGTACATCTTCCCGAAGGACAATTTGGGCATATGGATAATTGACGTGATCAAAATATCCATGGAGCTCGTGAGTCAATCGATTGACATTCATATCAATACGATTTAGGGAAGTGGACATGGAGGCAAGTTGCTCGGAAATAGATTGGAGGGATGCATCGGACGGGGCCGGATGACGACGTCTTTGAGGTGGAGGAGGAGGATGCTCACCGATATTGGGAAATGAAGATTCTTGAATTTCCCAATGTTTTGTCGCCTTTTTGATAGGGCCGACGGAGGTGTCGATACCGGAAGCAACAAGAATGGTCATAATGACAAAAGCATAGGGGAGTGGCTTATCTTCCCCAATTGCATCATATAAGTGAGTCATGACGAACTTGCACCAATTGATGTGAGCTCCGGAGATGATGGCATGCATGAGTTTTGAATCCTCATGAGAGATAGTTGTGTGATTGAATTTTCGCGGTTTTAGAACGCGAGTGATGAAATAAAAAATTAGGCGATATTCGGGGAGCATGTTTGTGATGGTTGGACGACGATGGTCCGGAGTTGCAATAAATTCACCAATGCCAATTTGGGTGAAGAGAAGTTGTTCATCAAATAACGCGCCTTCTTCCCTAGTATAGTGAGAAATGTCTTTCCCATTGCGCGGGAGTTTAGTGAGGGCTTGAATATTTGCCTCAGATAGAAGAACTGAAGTTCCATTGACGTTCGAGACAATTTCACCATCTTCGTCCTTCTTGAGATTTGAATAGAAGGCCCGAATTAGAGGAGGGTGAATGTAAGGAGTGTGAAGATATAGGAATTCAAGGAGTTGGCTTTGTATAAGCATATTTGCTGTGGATGAAGGGGCGCTTTGATTAAGGAAACGATCCGTGGAAAATCGAGGAGGAAGAATTTCCCGATTTTCAAATTTTTCAATGAAGCGCATAAGTTCGGCTTCATTATTGAATCGTAAATAAGAACCATCTTTATAACAATGAACTAGTGGACAAGTGACAGAAGAGGAGGCAACAGTTTTGCCGGAACAAGATCGTTTGGAAGTTTTGCCCGTCATTTTGAATAAATAGTTATAGCCTTTGAAGAGTTTTGAGAGATTTTTGAGAATTTGGGAGCTAATATTGATGTTTAAGTGAAGACATTGAAGATATAATGCACCTATTTATAATGTGAAGAATGGGATAGCATTAAAGTCAAAAAATCTGCAAAAATTTAAGAGGCAAACGGTCAGAAACGGTAACTATTTTAAAATACTGACTGAGGATAATCGATTATGGAATTATGGTAATCGATTATTCTGACACAGTGTGCCCAGTGATTTTCTGACTCAGGGAATAATCGATTGTGCTTTTGAGATAGTCGATTATTTCAGGAAATGTAGTAACGGACATCCGAGACGGAATAGGAAAATCGATTACACTGTTTTAAATAATCGATTATTGTCACACAGTGACTTAACACCTGAAAATAAATGTCAGCATAATCGATTAGGGATATGTGATAATCGATTTTTATATTTAACAGCTAAAATCCTGCAAAGCCAAAAACTGTTAGATAATCGATTGTAGTGTGGTATAATCAATTATGTCAATTTTTTAGCATAATAAACATAAAACGTAAATGGGGAATAATCGATTATCGACTTTAGATCGATTATTCTGCACCAGTGTCTGATAATTCCCCCTGTCTTTGGGGCGATACCTGCAAAAAAGAATTAGGCGCCTCCGACGCTCAAGTTAGTAATCATTAAAACATAAAACTGCAATGCATGAATTAGATCAACGTGGAGTCAAGAATCCCAAGTTCACTACGAATTCGGAAGAAGGACTCTTTCTCTAATGGCTTTGTGAAGATGTCGGCCAACTGATTTTTGGTTTCAACAAATTCAATTTCGAAATCGCCCTTGAGAACGTGATCTCTTATAAAGTGATGTCTAATTTCTATGTGTTTCGTTCTTGAGTGAAGAATAGGATTCTTTAAGAAGGTTTCGTGTACTTACCCCTTTCTCGATGTTGCCAATTACCTGGTCAAGTGGATGGTCTTTAGACGTCCTCCAAGCCTTAGGCATCATCGATTTTTCTTCTTGTGGTGGTACTTCTTCCGATGGTTGTTCCATGACTTCATCTTGAACTTCCTTTGGATCCTCCTTTTGTACCTCGTCTTGAAGATTGATTTTCTTTAAAGCATCTGTAAGATCAACACAAGAATCCTTTCTCGCCAAGCGAGCATCATTTTCACAAAATACTACATGAGGAGATTCCTCAACAGTTTTGGTTCGATTATTAAACACTCTATATGCTTTGCTACGTGATGAGTAACCAAGAAAAATTCCTTCATCAGATTTCGCATCAAATTTTCCCAAGTTATCTTTTCCGTTGTTGTGAATAAAATATTTACAACCGAAGACTCTAAGATGGGAAAGATTTGGTTTCCTTCCCTTATAGAGTTCATAGGGAGTTTTCATGAGTATCGGTGTAATGATAGCTCTGTCTAAAACATAGCTTGCGGTACTCACGGCATCTGCCCAAAAATATTTGGGAATATCGGCCTCTTCGAGCATGGTTCTAGCCATCTCTTCGAGACATCGATTTTTACGTTCTACCACTCCATTTTGTTGTGGTGTACGTGGAGCCGAAAAGGTATGTTCAATACCGAGTTCGTCACAAAAGTCAGCGAAGAGATTGTGATTGAACTCTCCCCCATGATCACTTTTTATGGAAGTGACGGTTGTGTCCTTTTCATTTTCAACACGTTTAAGAAAACTTTTAAAAGCTTGAAAGGCATTACTTTTATGAGCAAGAAATAACGTCCATGTAAATCTAGAATAGTCATCAACAATTACAAAAGCATAAAGATTTCCACCAAGACTTTTAATTCTAGAAGGTCCGAAAAGATCCATGTGTAGAAGTTGTAAAGGTCTAGTGGTTGAAACAACATTTTTGGATTTAAAAGAAGCCTTTGTTTGTTTCCCTTTTTGACATGAATCACAAATAGAGTCTTTTTCAAATTTCATATTTGGAAGACCAAGTACTAAATCTTGTGAAACTAGTTTGTTTAAAAGATTCATATTTACATGAGCTACTCTACGATGCCATAACCACATGTCGTCTTCTTTACTCAAAAGACAATTCACATAACTTGATGAAGAATTTTCAAGATCAACCATATAGATATTATCCATTCTAAAACCACGAATAATAATTTTAAAATCACTACGACGGATAACTAAGCATTCTTCGGAGTCAAACAATACAAGATTTCCCTTGTCACATAATTGACTTATGCTCAAGAGATTATGTTTAAGACCTTTAACAAGCAAAATATGCTTAATGGAGGAGGTTTCGTCCTTACCGACCAATCCAATGCCGATAATCTTTCCTTTGTTATTGTCTCCAAAAATGACATTTCCTCCTTCCTTGGGTGTTAGTTTAAGGAATTTTGATGCATCCCCGGTCATATGTTTGGAGCATCCACTATCAAGGTACCAAAGTACACTTGATCCCTTCAAACACACCTCATTTTGAGTTTCTTCGTGTGCCATAAGACACAAGTTTGCGGTCTCGTTTCCTTCTCCATCACTTGATTCGTCTCCGGAGTCGCCTCCCCAAGAGATGTATGCTCTTTGTTTCTTGAATGGTTTCTTCTCCTTTTTGATGTTTGGACAATTTGATTTGATATGCTCGATTTCTCCGCATCCATAGCACTTCAATTGGTCGCCTTGTTGCTTACCTTTTCGTTCATACTTCTTTTGCATGAACTTGTGAAATTTCTTAATAACGAGTCCAAGCTCGACATCTTCATCACTTGACTCCTCATCGTTTTGAGGTTGAGTTGTTGATGCTTTGAGCGCAATCTTTCTTTTCCTTTGATCATCCAAAGGAGAGTTAAGAATAGTTGATTCATAAGTTTTAAGATTACCTCGTAGTCCGTCAATGGTGACGTTTGTGATGCCGATTGATTCTTGGATAGCATCGGCTTTGGAACGCCATTCCAGAGTGAGGCTTCTTAGAATTTTCCGGACAAGCTCCTTATCCGTGAATGATTTTTTGAGAGAGTGTAGGTCATTGACGATTTTTGAAAATTGTTCGAACATGTCATCTATCTTCTCGTTCTCCTTCATGCGAAACAGTTCATATTCGTGGGTTAGGAAATCAGTTTTAGCTTCCCTTACCTGGTCCGTACCTTCATAGGTGATTTCTAATTTGTCCCACATTTGCTTGGCAGTGGTGCAACATGATATTTTTCAATAGTCATCGGGGTTCACTGCACAATACATCATGTTGATTGCCTTGTTGATTGCCTTTGCGTTGTTCTCTATTTTTCTGATATCATCGGCGTCGTATTCATCTTCCGTTTTTGGAACGAGTTCTTCTCCAACCTTTTTGGTAGGTTTTAGTTCTCCATTTTTGATAATTTTCCACAGTTGGAAGTTGTTTGATTGTATAAAAATCCTCATTCTCTCCTTCCAGTAAGTGTAGTTGGTGCCATGGAAAAGTGGTGGCCTTGTGAAGCATTGTCCTTCACCTAGTCCTGCATAAACACTACGAGTAGAAGCCATGGAAAGTTTCTCTCAAAATGTTAAGTCTTTCAGAGAGTTAGGCTCTGATACCAATTGTTAGAATATACGCTTAACGCTAGGGGGGGTGAATAGCGTTATATTAAAAAACAATGTAAATTTGCGGAATTAAAATTGCAGGAATAACGTAAGTGCAGTAATTAAAATGATAAGGAGAGAACACACCGGATTTTATCCTAGTTCACCACAACGTGTGGTTAGTCCAGTTCCTGAGAGACTCTCTCGAGTTTTACACTAACTTCATTAAGCTTACGGGTGCCTAACAAACCGTTACACTTGCTCGTAGATATACACTCTACAAGATTTCAACCTGCTCGAGGATACCGCACCTCAAGACTTCAATCGAAGGAACTACTTTTCCTTCTTACAACAAGGGATTAGACTATCCCTTCAAGTGTGTACAAACACTTAGCACTCACTTAAACAGAACTCTCTTGAAGAGTAAATATGAGTAAATAAATACGCTCAAGAATACAACAACTTAGTCAAGAGTTTGGCTCTCAAAAACTTATGAAATGAATATAAAATGATTGCAAAGAAAGTATGTAACCTTTAGCAAGAATGTAATAAGTTGTTGTGCTTAGAAGAGTGATTTTGAGTTGTATTTATAGTGCTCAAAACACCCAAGACCGTTGCTTAATTGTCAATCACAAATTGTTGATTTTGTGCTAGGATAATCGATTATCTGATTCTGCATAATCGATTATCTACCAACGTTCAAAAATCAATCCCAGATTTTAAGCATAATAATCGATTATCCAAATCGTATAATCGATTACTTGACAACGTTCAAAAATCAATTCCCGATTTTATGCTTAACATAATCGATTGTCTGATTATACATAATCGATTATTTTTCAGTGTTTGAAAATACTTTGGCAACGGTCTTTAAAATAATCGATTACCGGAAAAGCCATAATCGATTATTTTGCTACTTTGAAAAATCTGATGCTCACTGTCTCAACATAATCGATTAGTCTAAGGCACATAATCGATTATCTTGTAGCTTTGAAAAATCTGGTGAACACTGCCTCAACATTGTTAGTAACACGTTCTCAATGCAATATACTAAACGTGTACTCTTTTGTAGGTTTTGATGAATGACAAACGAAGCAAAAATTGATATATGACGGAATTCAAGTACAAGCGCACAATGGTTACTAATAAGATTGAAGTTCAAGAGATAGCCTTTAATTGTTATTGAGTTGTCCTAAAATTGTAATCTCGATCCTATAACTTGACTCATAGTATGGCATCTCTCATAAAACTATTTTCCAAAATCATGCATATTTAATTCTGTGTCAAAAAGATTTTCAAACATGCATATTTACATTAGACAAAATGTTTTCTAAACATGCCTCAAAAATCTGGGCTAAAATAATCGATTATGTACTTATGATAATCGATTGTTTCTGAGCCAAGACTGCATGACAATCGATTATGAATTAATGGTAATCGATTGTGAGTAAGACAGTGAACATCAGGTTTTTCCAAATCTGCATGATAATCGATTGTGAACAAATGACAATCGATTGTTGTTGAGGTAAAGTTTTTCAATACTCAAAATAATCGATTATGAACTAATGGTGATCGATTATGTTGACAGTGTCTTCCAGTGATTTTAAATTTAACCAAGTGATCGATTATGTCTTTAGATAATCGATTATCACTGAGACAGTAAGTTTTATGATTTTCAGAAAATAACAAGTAATCAATTATGTCTTTAGATAATCGATTATCACTGAGACAGTAAGTTTCATGATTTTCAGAAAATAACAAGTAATCGATTGTTGCACAGGACAATCGATTGTTGAAGCTGACCGTTGTCAAATGATTTTCAAACACCATAAGGTAATCGATTATAGATTTTATATAATCGATGTTTTGCTTAAAATCTGGAAATGATTTTTAGAACGTTGCTGAAGTAATCGATTATAGATTTTATATAATCGATGTTTTGCTTAAAATCCGGAAATGATTTTTAGAACGTTGCTAAAGTAATCGATTATGAACTTAGTGTAATCGATTATCTGATTTTGAATATTGCCAGTAATCGATTATAGATTATGTATAATCGATTGTGAAGCGTTAAATCTGGGATTGATTTTAAACTGACTGGCAGATAATCGATTATGTGGTCTTAATAATCGATTATCACTGAGTAATTTCAGCAACTCTTAATTGGCAATTAGGCAACGGTAATGCCAAGTTTTTCAACTATAAATACAGCTTCACTTCAGTGTTTTAACAACAACAACATACACAAACTGATCATTATATTGCTATAAGCTTTCATTCAATTGTTCTTCGTTTTCTACTCATTTCATAAAGCTTTTGAGAGCCATATTATTGCTTAAAGTTGTTGTGATCTTGAACATATTCTTTTACTCATATCTACTCAATAAGGAGTACTTTAGTTAAGTGAGTGTCCAAGTATTTGATATACTTGTAAGAGAATTGCGATTCTCTTGTTTCAAGGAACTTGCGTTTCCTTGGGTGAAGTCTTTGAGATTGCGATCTCCGAGCAACTGTTTGAGGCTTGTGTCCTCAAGTGTATAACGGTTTGTTGAGCACCCGTAAGCTTAACAAAATAGTGAAAAATCTCGAGAGAGTCTCTCGGGGACTGGACTAACCACGTTGGTGGCCAACCAGTATACATCTTTGTGTAAGTTTATTTTTCTGCATTTATTTTACTTCCTGCAAAGTTTAAATTCTGCAAGAAAACGCTAAATTTTATTAATACGCTATTCACCCCCCCTCTAGCGTAAAGCGTAGTTTCTAACAAACATAATCGATTATCATAAGGTACATAATCGATTATCTTTGTCCAGATTTGAAAGACATGTTTAAAATTCATTTTGGTTAAAATGAAATGTTTGAAAATTACTTTGCTTTAAAATAAAGATGCATGGTTTGATAAAAATGATTTTACGAGAGAAGCCAAGTCTTGAATCAATTGTCGGATCAAGATCACAATTATAGAACGACTCATGTATAACTTTGTTGCTTTACTAAATCTTGATCTTTGTTTCTCTTGTGCTTGGACTTCGGCATATGTCAATGTTCCGATCACGTCGGTTTGTCATTTATCGAAACCTACAAATATGAACACACGTTTAGTTTAGCGACTTGAGAACGTGTTTCAACATGTAAAGATCATCATAGTTTAATCCTTCAATACCTTTACTTCCCTCGAAGCCTTGGATTCAGCCAGTCAATTTCTTAAGCTCCTCAGCCAAGTTCCTGATGAGTAAATCCTTCTCCTTGGACCTAGGGGTACAAGATAGAGGTCGGGTGGAGAGTTGCACAGCCTCCACGTAAATGGAGTTGTTATGGGTGTGGAAGTGGTCATATACTGAGTTTTGTGGTTCGGGGATGAATAACGGATTGTAGTTTCGAGTGTGGCAAGTGCTGCTTTGGTTCTTTGTTGGAATAATGGGACGATTTGGTTGCTTTTATGGAGGTGTGGGATTTTTGCCGTTGGGGAAGATGGTGTCTGGAGTGCTGAGGGAGAAGGATAGGTTGGCCAGGTTCCGAACCTGATCAAACTGTTCTTGCAACTTCAACAATTTCTGCTTGAGTTGTGACACATTTTCATTGAGAACCCGCTAAATTTTATTAATACGCTATTCACCCCCCCCCCCCCTCTAGCGTAAAGCGTAGTTTCTAACAATTGGTATCAGAGCCCAATTCTCTGAAAACTTAACCGTTTGAGAGAACCATCCATGGCTTCTACTCTTGACTCTTTTGCAGGAATTGAAGAAGGACAATGCTCTACACGACCTCCTCTATTCAACAGCACAAACTACTCATACTGGAAGGAGAGGATGCAAATCTTTGTGCAATCAAATAGCTTTCATTTGTGGAAAGTATTCACCAATGGAAACAAAATTCCAACCAAGAAGGTGGAAGACGAATGGGTTCCAAAGACCGAAGAAGAATATACCGCGGAGGATATTCGTAAGGTTAAAAATAATGCCAAAGCTATAAATTTATTATATTGTGCTGTTAATGCTAACGACTACAAGAAGATATCATGTTGCAAAACAGCAAAAGAAATGTGGGATAAGCTTGAAGTGACATACGAAGGAACCGACCAGGTACGAGAAGCTAAAATTGATTTCTTAACTCACTCTTATGAACTATTCCACATGAAGGAAGGAGAAAAAGTAGACGAAATGTTTGAGCGATTCTCAATGATCGTGAATGATCTACACGCCCTCAAAAAGACGTTTACGGATAGAGAACTTGTCCGGAAGATCCTCAGAAGTCTCACTCCGGCATGGCGATCAAAGGCCGATGCAATCCAAGAATCCATTGGCATCACAAATGTCACAATTGACGCATTAAGAGGTAATCTCAAAACCTATGAATCAACTATACTTAACCCGGTTGTTGATGATCAAAGAAGGCAAAGGATTGCTCTAAAGGCTATCCAACCACAAATTGATGAGGAAGGTGACAACGAGTTTGGACTCGTTATCAAAAGGTTTCAAAAATTCATGCGCAAGGAGTATGAACGCAAGAACAAAAAGCAAGGCGATCAACTAAAATGCTATGAATGTGGAGAAACCGGGCACATAAAATCAAATTGCCCTAACATCAAAAAGGAGAAGAAACCCTTCAAAAAGCAACGTGCATACATCTCTTGGGGAGGAGATTCCGGAGATGAAGCAAGCGAAGAAGAAGACGATGAAGCAGCAAATTTATGTCTCATGGCTCAAGAAGATGGCAAAGACGAGGTAAGTCAAATCTCCTCTCAAAATTTCTTTACTCTTGATGAAATGAGAAATGCTTTTGATGAACTATATGCTGAATTTATCAAAGCTTCAAAAACTGTCAAAAGTGTTAAAGAAATCGCTTCTCTAAAAGAAAAAGATTTTCAAACACAGCTTTCATTAAAAGAAAAAGAATTAGAAAAACTGGTTTTCGAAAATGAGAAGCTAAAGGAGGAAAACAAGTTTTATGGAAAAAGAAGTGCTGATAAACCTGAAGGTTCTACTAGAAACTGTTCTTCTTGTGTGCCTCTTAAGAATGAAGTAGCTAGACTTAAAGGCACATTAGATAAGTTTAATTCTTCGCATAAAAACTTGAATGATGTGCTTGTTAATCTAAAATCAACTAAACATGGAATAGGATTCAAGAATGAAGAAAAGGTTGGTGCTAAACCACAACAACCTAGAGCTCAACCTAGGACTAATAACCAAAATGCTTATCCTAGAAGTAGAAATCCTAGAAATAACTTGCATGGTAGACCAAATAGTGAAAATGCTAGAAGACCTAGAAATGATGCATATTTTAGGCCAAACCTTGAACAATTTAGAAGACCAAGAAATGACCCTCCACCTAGAAATAGATATTCTAGAAATGATGCATATTTTAGACAAACTTGTGAACCTCCTAGAGCTCATAATAGGAGGAACAATGGCGCTCAAAGTAGAGTAAGCAACCTTCATTCATCTAGTTACTATGTACCTAGAAAAATGCATAATCCCAATGTGACTTGTCATTATTGTAGACGTATTGGTCATATTGCTCCCGCTTGCTTTACTCGTCATAGACATATAAATCAATTGCATCATTATAACATGCCTAACCCTCAAGGACCCAAGATGGCATGGGTACCTAAAGAACATTAATTTGTTTTGTAGGTGTGCTTGAAGGGATCAAGTGTACTATGGTACCTTGATAGTGGATGCTCCAAACACATGACGGGAGATGAATCCAAATTCCTTCAACTAGAGCACAAAGAAGGAGGAAGTGTCATATTTGGTGATAACAATAAAGGAAAAATCATCGGCATTGGTTCGGTCGGTAAGGACGAAAACTCCTCTATTAAACATATACTACTTGTGAAAGGTTTAAGCCAATTATGTGACAAGGGAAATCTTGCTCTATTTGATTCGGATGAATGTCTTGTATTTAGACGTAGTGATTTCAAGATCATACTTCGTGGTTTTAGAATTGATAATATCTATATGGTTGATCTTGCAAACTCCTCACCCGAATATGTTGATTGTTTATTAAGCAAAGAGGATAACTCTTGGCTATGGCATCGTAGAGTAGCACACATGAACATGCATCTCTTGAACAAACTTCTTTCTCAAAACTTAGTAGTTGGTCTTCCCAGTTTAAAGTTTGGAAATGATTCTATTTGCGATTCTTGTCAAAAAGGGAAGCAAACCAAAGCATCTTTTAAGTCCAAGAATATTGTTTCAACGTCTAGACCTTTGCAATTACTTCACATGGATTTATTTGGTCCCTCTCGTATTGAAAGTCTTGGTAAAAATAAATATGTTTTTGTAATTGTTGATGACTTTTCTAGACTTACTTGGACTCTATTTCTTGCAAATAAAAGTGATGCTTTTCAAAATTTCAAGTATTTCCTTAAGCGTGTTCAAAACGAAAAGGAATCGACCGTCACTTCAATTAGAAGTGATCATGGGGGAGAGTTTGATCACAATCTCTTTGCGGATTTTTGTGATGAACTCGGAATCGAACACACCTTTTTCGCTCCACGGACACCACAACAAAATGGGGTGGTGGAAAGGAAAAATAGGTGTCTCGAAGAGATGGCAAGAACCATGCTCGACGAAGCTAAGATTCCCAAATACTTTTGGGCGGACGCCGTGAGTACCGCTTGCTATGTTTTAAATAGAGTAGCAATTCGGCCGATACTCATGAAAACCCCATATGAACTTTATAAGGGTAGAAAACCCAACATTTCTCATTTACGTGTTTTTGTTTTATTCATAATAATGGCAAGGACCAATTGGGTAAGTTTGATGCTAAATCGGATGAAGGTATTTTCATTGGTTATTCCTCACGTAGCAAAGCATATAGGATCTTTAACAAAAGAACCCAAATTGTGGAGGAAACCCCTCATGTTGTGTTTTCCGAAGATAATACTCGCTTGGCGAGAAAGGAATCCGGTTTTGATCTTGCAGGTATCTTGGATAGCTTGAAAGATAAAATCCAAGAAGAAGCTTCAAAGGAAAACAAAAATGAAATTGGGGAACAACCAACGGAAGAAGCGCCACAAGTAGAAAAAGGAATAAATACGCCTAACGAGTGGAGAACGATCAAGGATCATCCTCTCGAACAGGTAATTGGCGATGTTGGAGAAAAGGTAAGTACCCGAAACTCCCTCAAAAACACTTTAGAACTTACTGCTTTTGTTTCTCAAATTGAACCTAAAACCATCTCCGAAGCAATTGGGGATGAATTTTGGACCTTGGCAATGCAAGAGGAGCTTAACCAATTCGAACGCAATAACGTTTGGGATTTGGTGCCAAGACCCGAAGGTCATTCTATAATTGGTACGAAATGGGTTTTTCGCAATAAACTAGATAAAAATGGTATAATCACTAGAAACAAAGCTAGGCTTGTGGCAAAAGGCTATAGTCAAGAAGAAGGTATTGATTATGAGGAAACCTATGCTCCCGTAGCTAGATTAGAAGCTATTCGTCTATTACTTGCTTTCGCCTCTTCAATGAATTTTATTCTATATCAAATGGATGTGAAAAGTGCTTTTCTAAATGGTTTTATTGAAGAAGAAGTTTATGTCAAACAACCCCCGGCTTTGAAGATTTTAAATATCCCGATCATGTTTTCAAACTCAAAAAGGCTCTTTATGGTTTAAAACAAGCTCCTCGAGCTTGGTATGAAAGGTTGAGTAAATTTCTTTTGGAAAATGATTTCATTAGGGGAAAAGTTGACACAACCCTCTTTGTCAAGCATAAAAACAATGATATTTTATTAGTTCAAATATATGTAGATGATATTATATTTGGTGCTACTAACAATGTTTTATGCAAGAAATTTTCCGATTTAATGACTAGTGAATTTGAAATGTCTATGATGGGCGAGTTAACATTCTTTTTGGGGTTACAAGTGAAACAAATGAAAGAAGGTACTTTCATATGCCAAGCCAAATATTGCAAAGAACTACTAAAACGCTTTGAGATGAACAATGCAAAAGAAATGGCTACTCCCATGAGCACATCCGATCATCTAGACAAAGATGAAAAAGGTAAGGAAGTCGACACTAAAAAGTATCGAGGTATGATTGGCTCTCTTCTTTATCTTACCGCTAGTCGTCCGGACATCATGTTTAGCGTGTGTTTATGTGCTCGCTATCAGTCATGTCCGAAGGAGTCTCACCTTACTGCGGTGAAACGGATATTAAGGTATCTCATTGGTACTACAAATGTGGGTCTATGGTACCCCAAAGGCTCTTCATGCCAACTTATTGGATATTCCGATTCCGATTTTGCTGGATGCAAATTGGACCGCAAGAGCACAAGTGGCACTTGCCATTTGCTCGGTAGCTCTCTTGTCTCTTGGTTTAGTAAGAAACAAGTAAGTGTTGCGTTGTCTACCACCGAGGCTGAATATGTAGCCGCGGGGAGTTGCTGTGCTCAAATCCTATGGATGAAACGACAACTCTTGGACTATGGCCTAAGTCTTGATCACATTCCTCTTAGACGTGATAACACTAGCGCCATATGCTTGACGAAGAACCCCGTTCTTCATTCGCGAACAAAACACATCGAAATCAGACATCATTTTATTAGAGATCATGTACTCAAAGGCGATGTCGAAATTGAATTTGTTGAAACCAAAAGCCAATTGGCAGACATCTTTACCAAGCCTTTAGAGAAAGAGTCCTTCTTCCGAATTCGCAGTGAACTCGGGATCCTTGACTCCACTTTGATCTAAGTCATGCATTGCATTTTCTTTCCTACATGATTTCTAACTTGAGCGTCGGAGGCGTCTAACTTTTCTTTGCAGGTATCACACTAGAGCTAAGAGCAATTCCTAAGCAAACCGCAAATCTGCAGCAATGTCCCTATAAAAATCGATTATCCCGTATCAATAATCGACTACCCTCTTTTTTTTCAATAAATAAACCTTGTTTATTTCATCCTTTTGCATCTTTCTTTACTATTTTTTTTGCTAATGGCAAAAGGGGGAAGAAAACGGGATATCGGGTATGCACCACCTCCACCTCTTAATTCATTGATTGCTTATAAGCTAAAATTGAGGGGGAACTCTTAAATTGAGGGGGAACAAGAACAGAATTGCATAATTGTTACTTGTCTTGAATTGTCAATATCTTTTGCCTAAATTGCATATCCCGCTTAATGTTTGCCATTATCAAAAAGGGGGAAATTGTTAGAAACACGTTCTCAATGCAATATACTAAACGTGTACTCTTTTGTAGGTTTTGATGAATGACAAACGAAGCAAAAATTGATATATGACGGAATTCAAGTACAAGCGCACAATGGTTGCGAATAAGATTGAAGTTCAAGAGATAGCCTTTAATTGTTATTGAGTTGTCCTAAAATTGTAATCTCGATCCTATAACTTGACTCATAGTATGGCATCTCTCATAAAACTATTTTCCAAAATCATGCATATTTAATTCTGTGTCAAAAAGATTTTCAAACATGCATATTTACATTAGACAAAATATTTTCTAAACATGCCTCAAAAATCTGGGCTAAAATAATTGATTATGTACTTATGATAATCGATTGTTTCTGAGCCAAGACTGCATGACAATCGATTATGAATTAATGGTAATCGATTGTGAGTAAGACAGTGAACATCAGGTTTTTCCAAATCTGCATGATAATCGATTGTGAACAAATGACAATCGATTGTTGTTGAGGTAAAGTTTTTCAATACTCAAAATAATCGATTATGAACTAATGGTGATCGATTATGTTGACAGTGTCTTCCAGTGATTTTAAATTTAACCAAGTGATCGATTATGTCTTTAGATAATCGATTATCAATGAGACAGTAAGTTTTATGATTTTCAGAAAATAACAAGTAATCGATTATGTCTTTAGATAATCGATTATCACTGAGACAGTAAGTTTCATGATTTTCAGAAAATAACAAGTAATCGATTGTTGCACAGGACAATCGATTGTTGAAGCTGACCGTTGTCAAATGATTTTCAAACACCATAAGGTAATCGATTATAGATTTTATATAATCGATGTTTTGCTTAAAATCTGGAAATGATTTTTAGAACGTTGCTGAAGTAATCGATTATAGATTTTATATAATCGATGTTTTGCTTAAAATCCGGAAATGATTTTTAGAACGTTGCTAAAGTAATCGATTATGAACTTAGTGTAATCGATTATCTGATTTTGAATATTGCCAGTAATCGATTATAGATTATGTATAATCGATTGTGAAGCGTTAAATCTGGGATTGATTTTAAACTGACTGGCAGATAATCGATTATGTGGTCTTAATAATCGATTATCACTGAGTAATTTCAGCAACTCTTAATTGGCAATTAGGCAACGGTAATGCCAAGTTTTTCAACTATAAATACAGCTTCACTTCAGTGTTTTAACAACAACAACATACACAAACTGATCATTACATTGCTATAAGCTTTCATTCAATTGTTCTTCGTTTTCTACTCATTTCATAAAGCTTTTGAGAGCCATATTATTGCTTAAAGTTGTTGTGATCTTGAACATATTCTTTTACTCATATCTACTCAATAAGGAGTACTTTAGTTAAGTGAGTGTCCAAGTATTTGATATACTTGTAAGAGAATAGCGATTCTCTTGTTTCAAGGAACTTGCGTTTCCTTGGGTGAAGTCTTTGAGATTGCGATCTCCGAGCAACTGTTTGAGGCTTGTGTCCTCAAGTGTATAACGGTTTGTTGAGCACCCGTAAGCTTAACAAAATAGTGAAAAATCTCGAGAGAGTCTCTCGGGGACTGGACTAACCACGTTGGTGGCCAACCAGTATACATCTTTGTGTAAGTTTATTTTTCTGCATTTATTTTACTTCCTGCAAAGTTTAAATTCCGCAAGAAAACGCTAAATTTTATTAATACGCTATTCACCCCCCCTCTAGCGTAAAGCGTAGTTTCTAACAAACATAATCGATTATCATAAGGTACATAATCGATTATCTTTGTCCAGATTTGAAAGACATGTTTAAAATTCATTTTGGTTAAAATGAAATGTTTGAAAATTATTTTGCTTTAAAATAAAGATGCATGGTTTGATAAAAATGATTTTACGGGAGAAGCCAAGTCTTGAATCAATTGTCGGATCAAGATCACAATTATAGAACGACTCATGTATAACTTTGTTGCTTTACTAAATCTTGATCTTTGTTTCTCTTGTGCTTGGACTTCGGCATATGTCAATGTTCCGATCACGTCGGTTTGTCATTTATCGAAACCTACAAATATGAACACACGTTTAGTTTAGCGACTTGAGAACGTGTTTCAACATGTAAAGATCATCATAGTTTAATCCTTCAATACCTTTACTTCCCCCGAAGCCTTGGATTCAGCCAGTCAATTTCTTAAGCTCCTCAGCCAAGTTCCTGATGAGTAAATCCTTCTCCTTGGACCTAGGGGTACAAGATAGAGGTCGGGTGGAGAGTTGCACAGCCTCCACGTAAATGGGGTTGTTATGGGTGTGGAAGTGGTCATATACTGAGTTTTGTGGTTCGGGGATGAATAACGGATTGTAGTTTGGAGTGTGGCAAGTGCTGCTTTGGTTCTTTGTTGGAATAATGGGACGATTTGGTTGCTTTTATGGAGGTGTGGGATTTTTGCCGTTGGGGAAGATGGTGTCTGGAGTGCTGAGGGAGAAGGATAGGTTGGCCAGGTTCCGAACCTGATCAAACTGTTCTTGCAACTTCAACAATTTCTGCTTGAGTTGTGACACATTTTCATTGAGAACCCGAATATCATGGCCTTTAATGGCGTCTACTATTTTGATCTCATTTCTGATGATCAAATCTTCCATTTTGCCCTTGTCTTTGTTCTTAACAAGACTTAGAGGATGAGTGGGTGGAGAGCCCCCATAGATCTTGTGGAATAGGATGATGTTGCCAGAGTGCTTGAACTAACCTTTAGGGAGGGGAATAACAAAATAAAAATAAAACAAAAGGTAACCAAGTTAGTTGGGATCATAAAAAATGTTGTAATATTTAAACACATAGTGCAGAAATATAAAGCGTGTCATAATTTGGGAGCCTCATTGTGCCCGAGGTAGGCCTAGCAACAAGTTAATTTGGAGAACTTAGGATGCTAAATGCCTCATTTCATTGATAAAAAAAATAGACGAATCCCAGATTGATAATAAATAAAAAGAAAATAAAATATCACTAATGGTCATTTGCCTCATTACACTTTATAAAGCGAAAAGAAAATTTCCTATCTACTTGGTCCCACAAGGACCTTCAGGACCTTCCCTAATTTGAATTCTCTCCTTGATCAAATCCTCCAACTCGCGTAGGTTCACCAGTCAAAATGCATTTTCCAGGTATTCACCTTCGTTTCCCTCAGAGTTCTGGCAGTCGGTAACTCTCTTTCTCACTTTTCCTTCTAATTCCAGCAGACTGTTCTCTAGATATTCCAACCTTTCGCTAACTTTGGCGGCTTTCTCTTTCCACTCATTGATTTGTTCATTTGATTGAAGACTCTTCCACCAGTCTAGCAACCTTGGATGGATGTTGGAGACTATGGCGAATCTAGGGACTTCGTGCCTCATATTTCTGCAAGGAAAATAAGGTTAGGCCCTTACCCCCACCGGACTCGACTATTAATACCAACAATTATCATGACACATTTTTATTTCTCCAAATAAATGCACAAAAACGTGGTGATGTCCGTTTGGGCTTAGGCAAACCCAGTGGACTTTGGACAAAGCTAACTTAAAGGATCATTATAAGGGCAACATAACTGTCCCAACTAAGTTTGACCATGATGCATGCATAGCTTAGACATAATAAGGTTTCTATGGGGTTTTAGACTAGTACCTTTGAGTGGACAACTCAAGGAGGAAGGCACGGAACCGTCGACTACACTGTTGATCGACTGATTTTACCGCAAATATGCCTTTTTGAATTTATGGGTAATAATATAGGAAGAGTGCAACCACTCATTATAAGCGTTGCTATGGTATTTGTTTGGCAAAAGTGGAATATGATGTTGAACATGATTATGCAATAATTAAAAAGCATGTTGTCACGTATGTGCATGTTTAATAAAGCAGTAAATACATCAATTTATAGCAGTAAAGTAGCAATAAAGAAAAGAAAAGAAGAAGATGAGTCGGTTTTGCTTTGTAAAAGAAATTAAATGCTTAAAGGAATTTAAACAAGTAATTGCATATAAAGGGAAGGTACAAATTCACAAGTTCAGTTTGAAAATGGTAAAAGCCTATTATCCCCAGCGGAGACGCCATGCTGTCGCGCCCCCTTTTTCCCTCTTTGCATCGGGAGATCGGGTATAATAGAACTCATTCCTTTGAGGAACTGGATTTTGCATTTGAAGAGTCGCCACCTAATAATTTAAGGTACATTAGGACACCTATAAGATTTTATGGTATAAGATAAAGTCTATGGAAAGTTGGTTTGGTCTTAGTGGAAATAGATTTTTTCTGGTAAGAAATAAGTAAAGGTAGGTGGGTTCCGGGTATTTAATTGTAAAATTGATTTGGAAGTTGGGTCCAATTTGGCTATAATTGAAAACTAATTTTGGCTATAAGTTAAATAGTTATTTTCCTTTTGATTTATAAAAAATAATAAAATAATTCTTTTAAATAAATTAAATGTACTAAAATAATCTATAATATATAATTAATTATTTAAAAATACTATGTCTAATTTTGTGAGCATTAAGGCAATTAAATCTTAAAAGAGACTAATATTGTAATTATATGCAATTTAGCTTTAAAAATACTACATAAATTTGTAAAAATATACAAAAATATTTCGTTGAATATATTTGATATAGATATAAAAGTGCAATAAGGGAATCACCAAAAATTGACACTTTTGGAAATAATTACTGAATTTTATGGATAAAAATAAGAGAATGAATATATTTAAAAATCTTTTAAAATTAAGGAAAAGTAATGAAGCACTTCTACATATGCATATGTGAATATTATTTTGAAGCTATTTTTTCATATTAAAAATATATAGGGAAAAATTGGATGTCAACAATCAGGTGTCTCGCGAAAGAAACGAATTCTTGACACCGAGTGATTTAATGTTTCAAAATCGGGATTTTCTCTCATTTTCACGTCTTTTAAGTTTGAGCTTGGCCTAGAAGTGATTTTGAAGAGAATTTTACATAAATTTTCTAAAATTATAGGTTAGTAAATTTTAACTTGTTTACATACATTTCTATAAGCACGTATTGATTTTAGTCATTAATATATGTTTTTTTATGGTAGAAGTTAGGACTTTAAGAAGAAACTAAAAATTTTGAGAAATTGAGTTTTAGACCTCAAATTAAGGTCAGATTTCAAAACTAATCACATAACTAGGCTGAGGGGGTGAATGAATAATTGAATTTTTATTCGAATATCGGGTTTTGATAAAGCGGGCCAGGAGTTGACTTTTCTTCAAAAATTTATTGATGGTTGAATCTTTTTTCACTTGTGGGTAGTTTCAAAAGTCTATTTTAAATTATTTAAACTATATTTGCTATATTTGGTTGGTTTGGAAGCTTGCTCGAAAGGCAAGGTCGTGGTTAGTTAATTTCTTTGATTCACGGTATGACATAAGTGTTGTGTCTAACTTCTCGAGGGAATTAAGAATTCTAGAACTATGTGTTATGTGGATTATGTGATAAAATGGTATATATGCGAGGTAACGAGCGTATATACGATATCATGATATTTATTTCCATGTTTTTGTTTATTTCATGATATATCTTGCTTTATGCCTTAATTGTTACATCCCTTATTTGTCTTCTATCCCATAATCGTTACTAGCCATTTAATTAATACTTTTCTTAATTTATCCATTTCTCCCATGACTCCATATTTATTTTTACTTGCCCCTACTTGCTTTACTTTCATACCTTAATTGTCACATGCTTTACTTGTTCTAATATTTTTGTAATATTTGTTGTATTTTATAATGTAATTTCATTTGTGTGGGTTGTTTAGTTGTTAGATACCGATAAATTGGTAAAGCTGAGACTTTGAGTTGTTAGAGATTATTTTATTATATATGGTTCTTTATTGCCTTGTACATTTATCCTCGTGATATAGAAATTCTTGTGAATTTGGTTGTAGAATTATTTATGTTGATTAAAATTATTTGGGAGCAGGTTGCATGCTGCAACGGGAGTTAAAAGGTAATGAAATGAAGCTGTTGAATGGATGGATTATGATACTGATAGATGATGATATGATATGATTGGGTTGCGTGCCGTAATGGATTATATATGTGGTACTTGTTTGTGATTGTTGAATTTGCCTTGGTATTGTGATACGAGATTTGTTATTCTGGGCTCTCTTATCTTCTTCTACCTCAATAAACTGAACATATGTATCATTTTAATCACATAAGTTTTCATTACCATGCACAACAATTTGTTGTCTGTACCACTCAAACCTCACCGTCTTGTACAGAGAAGATGGGACTGCTTTGGCAATACATATTCAGGGCCTACCCAATAGCAAATTGTAAGAGACGACCACATCCAGTACCTGTAAACTCCATGGTAAATTCAACTGGTCCTATTGTCAGTTCGAGTATGGTATCGCCAACAGATTCCTTTCCCCCTTCGTAAAAACCTCGGATACATATATTGTTCTTGTGGATCCTCTCAGTATCAATTTTTAACTTGTGCAGAGTAGATAGAGGGCAAATGGTTGCACTGGAACCATTTTCAACTAACACCCTTGTGACCCTAGAATCTTCACATTTCACTGTGAGATAGAGAGCGTGATTGTGTTCCATACCCTCCAAAGTAAACTAATCATCCGAGAAGGTGATCCTACTTGACTCAAATATCTTATTGGAAATCTTCTCTAAAGGATTCACTGTGATCTTGGTAGCGATATGAGCTTCATTCAGAATCTTCATGAGGTCTCGGCGGTGCTCGTATGAATATAGTAACAACAATAGAAGAGAAATCTGAGTGGGGGTCTTTATCAATTGTTCTACTATGGATTAATATTGCACCTTAATTTTCTCAAAAATTCATCCGCTTCCTCTTCGGTGACTGGTTTCTTCACTGGAATTGGATCATCTTTGAGCGGCTTAGCTTTCCTTAATTTCTTTGGGGCAAAGCATATTCCCGAACGAGTCAAACCATTGGTTTCATTAACTTGCTTTCCAGCTCTTTCCCTTTGTAAGTTACTATCACTTGCTTGTAATTCCATAAAATAGCCTTGGTGTTATCTACCAACAACTGGATCACAAGTTTAATAATAATAGGGACAATGCGAGCCCCTTCCACAATAATGAAAGGCCTACTTTCTACCCCTGATACGACCAGTTTTGTCTTTCCTTGCTTTGTTTCAACATCACCTGGGAACCCCTTCGAGACTCCCACAAGTGGTTTATCATTGGGTGTGCTTGGCTTGTCTATCAGCCTTTCAGCTATGAAAGATGTTGCCTTTGTAACATCTGGAGCTTTGACTGGCTTACTTTCAATGGCGCAGATCATCATAACAGACTTTAAAGGCATATTGGGCTCCCTATCCTTATGCACTATCTCAATCATGTGCATCTCGGCATTAGCTAGCAACGGATTTTGATTGATATTGGGCTCTTCTAGGCTCTGGATCACAATTTGGTTTGTATCAATAAGCTCTTGGATGACGCTCTTGAAATTCTTATATTTTTCTGTGTCGTGCCCTAGAGCATCAGAACAATACGCACATCTGAGGGAATAATCCAAGTTTTTTAGAGGGGGATTTTGTAATTTTGACTCAATCGGCCTTAGAATGTCCAACTACCTCAACCTCTTGAAAAGACTAGCATAAAACTCTCCCAGTGGGTGAAAGTTTGTTTCCATGCTGCTTCTCCCTTTTGTACTCCGACTTGGGCTGAAAGTTGGGACTAGTAGGGTTTCGGTATGTTTGTGGAGGTGGGTAAGATTTTGTGGAGATAGGGCATGCCATTACGGGTAAGGAGGGGGTTGAGCATATGACTATGCGTGATGTACATGGTATTGGGGTGGCCTAACTGAATACTGAGGCTTTGATGGTGGGAAGTAGTGTTAGGGTGGATTATATGGAGTTTGGGTGTAGGTTTGAGGCTGCGGTCGAGGTTGATTGTAGTTGTGAGGGGAGCACTTTAGGCCATGCCACGATCCTGAGATGACCTTAGCAACATTTCATTTTGCGTAACACACCCTCGATGCCAATCTAGATTGCTTGTGTCATTTCTTTGATGGTAGAGTAACTCATGATCTTGCTCGATTTAAGTCATTCCTCTAACATTCCTCCCATATTCACAACTTCATTGAAAAAATTTACCTATGGCCGAGATCAGATGACCATAGTGAGTAGGCTCCAAGGCTTAAAGAAAATACTCCACCGTTTCATCTTCCTCCATTAGAGGGTTGACTCGTGCTGCCTATTCTCTCCAATGGGAACCATATTCCCTGAAACTCCCATTAGGATTTTTCTCTATCTTAGTCAAAGACAAGCGGTCTGGGACAATCTCTACATTATACTGGAAATGACAATCAAAAAGCCTGAACCAGACCATCCAAGTGTACCACCGGCTGTTGTCCTGGCAGGTGTACCACTCCAATGTTGTACCACCCAGACTTTGGCTAAAATATGCCATCAGCAGTTTATCTTTCCCATCGGCTCCCCTTATTTTGCTGCAAAATCCTCTCAAGTGGGCCACGGAGTCTCCGTGCTCGTTATACAAGTCAAATTTGGGCATTGTGAATCCAATTGGTAGCTTAAAGTTAGGAAACAAACATAGATCTTTATATGCCACACTCATTTTCCCCCTAACCCTTGCATATTGCTCAGTGATTGCTCCAAGCTCTTTACCTTCCTAAATCTCTCCTCGTGCTCCGTGATTTTGGATGGCTTCCCGCTTTTGCTAGAAAGCTCGATGTGAAGAGTGTAAGACTAGTGATCTAGGACTTTATAAGTGGGCTCTGGGGTATTGAACTGGTTATCTTGTGCTTGGAATACCGGCTCACTAGAAGATCGATAAAGTGTAGCTGGTGGAGGGGCTACGAAGACAGGGGTAGCTGGCGGAGGGGGGTATATGGTTGTTTTGGATGGTGGAGCTTGGATGGTTTGGGAAGTGGTGCCATGATAGTGGTGGTGAGGGGTGAATCTTAGTGCATGTTGTGGGGATAGATCAACAGTGAGGGGCTCGTGAGATTGAGCAAGTGGTAGGATGAAAGTAGGGTTGGCAGGGTATGATAGTGGAGGATGCCCTTTCATCTATGCCTGGTACATTTTGGCCATTTTGCGAATCAACTTATGTAACTCCTCTTTCAAACTAGGCTCAGATTCTTCCTCCTCTCTCGGCGAGTCAATATCACTCGCGTCCAGTTATTTTCCTTCCATGGTTGCCTTGTGGTTAGGCCTGGTGTTGAATAGGTAGGTTTCCAGAATACCAAACAAACTAACTACCTTCTTGTTCTCAACAACAACAACAGACTTGTTAGCATTTATGAGTTTAACAGATAGGCAATTACACATTCGGGATGCAATGTACTTGAACAATTAATTGCTTCTATTATATATTTGAATGGTTGCATGCTTCATCTCAACCTTAACTAACTCTTTTACTTCGCACTTTCCCTTCTCTCTTTTATTTTTCTTTTCACTCATGCCTTTCTTTAGTCACTATTGATTTTCCCATTTGCTACTTCTCGTTCCTTTTTAACTTTTGCACTCGCTTTTGTTCTCTCGTTTTGCCATTTTTTCTCTCCACTCAATTTCCTTTTCTTATTATTTCCTCTCCTTTTTTCAATTTATGGTTATGATCGAGTTCTATGGGGATTGCCTACATATCATGATGCCGTATGAATCAGATCATTACGTAGTTCAGGATACATGTGAAATAAAAAAAAAGACATATTTTTTAGGTTTTCAAATTTTCATAGAAACATTCTGATATTTCCTCTATTACAATGACTTCGTCCTACAGGCATAAACATAAAAAAACAACAGAATTTAAAGGGAAATGCCATAAAAATTCGAAAGTGGACTAACAGACTCTAGAAGAAACTGCAATACAGACTCGAAAGTGGACCAACAGACTCCAAAAGAAACTGAAAATACAGACTTAATAAATAATATCATAAATACATATGTGCCTCAACTACAGCTCCAAAGGCCTCCGGGATATGAATCGGTCTCACCGCCGGCCTACATGCCATATCTTCTTGGAGGCAATATAGGTTATCCATTATCTGACGAACAAATATCATAAATTGCAGTGAAGAACATGAACCTGGTCATGTCCTCGCATTCATTGCACTTCGTCACAATATAGTCAACAATCCTTCTAACCCTTTTCCTGATGACGCACTTCTCTTGTAATAGACGTCCAATGTGTTGGGATTTGGCCTCCAAAACTTGTGTGGCCATATTATTTTGCTCTTGCAATTGTTGCAGGTCCTTTTCTAACTGCGACATCAGGGCATAACAGTGGTCTCTTTTTGCTTTGAAGTCCCTAGCCTGCTTGGTCATTTAATTCTCAAGTGTATTGATCTTTTTCTTCAGAATAATGATTCATTAGTCATTTTTTTCCTTCAACTGTTGAACGAAACTTTCCTGTTTCTTCGCATTTTTGGCTAATTTTGCTCGAGCTTTTGCTATTTCACCTTCAGTTTTTTTCCAAATCGAACCCATAGTCACATACTTTCTGCCTAAGGCTGCTTATAAGTTTCTCATCCTTTCCACTTCGGGCAGGGTCCTTAGCTGCTATTTTCATCTTCTAGATTAGGGCTCAGAGGGCTTCATTATCTTGGGCTAACTTTTTCTTTCCCCCCTCATCCGCAGAGGCTTGCAAACCACTCTCAAATTGAAGATCTCTTGCTTGTTTATCCAACTTGCTTATGGTGGCCCTATACTCATTCTCTTTGGTCAACATGTCCATTGACGCTTCAACAAATTCCTGGATGTGAGGTCTTTTTGTTGGACTTTTAGGTTTGGCCCTTACAGTAACATTCTTTCTATACCAAGAAAGATAACTAGGCGAGACCTTGCCTTTGGACAAGTCATGCACTCGGGTATTTTTTGTCAAATACTGGCACTCATTCCAAATATGATGTACTACTTCTTCATGAAATTGGCGATCAGAGCGGACTTCAATTGCATGAACACTAAGATCTTCATCTTAGGGCACTACGTGGCATCTTCCCAACTGTCTCAATACCCAGTATGTGGCATAAGGCTGGATGCCTCGAAGGCCCATTAGGAGGAAGTAAGGACCAGTGGCAGGCATATATACAATTTGTTCAACAGGAAGCCAACCCAGTGTCCACTCTATCTGCCCTTCCATTATAGAACTAAGGTGGGATATCAAATCTCAAACCCCTTCTAACATTTTGAATCCTGAGACACTTGTGCCAAACTCTTTAAGGCAACTTTTCCCTGTAGATCCATAATTCATATATCGAGGACGATTACACAGATGCTCAGTCATCCACATCTATAGTAGCAAATTACACCCTTCAAAAATATCTGCTTCGGCTTTGCAGGCCGTGAGAGCTCGGAATATCTCAGATACTATCGTAGACGCGAGGGTGCTCTTGGCATTGGTAATCAAAACAATGACTCCAGTTACCAGTCGATCAATATTCACATCCTTCTGGGAAAACACTAACAGACGTAAAAATGCTACTATGAAAGCAAAGCACCCATGCTTTTCCCAATTTGATTGGTTCCCTTTGCTACGATTCCACTTTTCGGGTTGTCAAGTCCTCTTACATGGTCGTACCACTGGTATATGAAGTGTAGAGTGGAAAACCCAACCTCTAAATCTATATACCAGACCTACATGCTTATTTTTAGCAAATCAAAAAACTTGTGAGAGATGACGACCCTTGGAGAGACTAGATATTTTTGTCTTAAACCCTCGGTACTGCCAGCATAACCTGCTATCTCCTCCAAAATGGGTGTGAGTTTGAAGTCCGAGAAATACAGAATGTTGTGAGTTGCGTCCCGAAATGTCATTAGTGCCTTTATTATGTCTCCCCTAGGCCTAAGGGTGTATCCGGTTCCGATTTTGGGTCTATTTGGGTTTGCGGTTCCGGTTCTGGCGGTTCTGGCGGTTCCGATTCTGGCGGTTCCAGTTCTGGCAGTTCCGGAGCCGGAACCTCTACCATACGGTTCCAGGTACCATCCCGTTCCGGTTCTGGCGGTTCCGGTTCCGGCAGTTCTGGCGGTTCCGGCGGTTCCCGGCGGTTCTGAATTTTTTTTTTAAATCAATATCTTGTATAGTAGTCATTAGTATATTTTAGAATATATTTTATATAGTGTACTATGTATTAGTATAGTATATATTGTGTTTGGTAATTAGTATATATTGTGTATAAGTAGTGTATATTTTGTATATAAGTAGTATATATTGTATGTAAGTAGTATATATTGTATATAATTTGTGTATATTGTGTTGTAGTTAGTAATTAGTATAAATTGTATATAAGTAGTATATATTGATAAAGAAATATTGAGACAAAAGATATTCAAGGATATGATAAAGAGCATATTTATTTACCAAAATGGCATATCTTTCTTAGTCTTCCTTCCCCCAATGGAATGAGCACAACATGGTACTAATACCACCATTAAAAGGAAAAAAAACTAAAAGAAGACGTGCCAATGTACAAGTTACATAATAATTTATGCATTATTTCTAACAAATCTCATAAAACCTTCAAGGTTTGGAGGTGGTTATGTTGGCGGTGGTGGAAATGAAGCTTGTTCATCACCACTTCCGGGTGAAGTTGCTTCTTGAGCAAGTTCTGCTATCATTTCTACATAACACTAATCTATTTCTGGTTGTGATTCAGCAAGCCCAAAGTTCCTTCTTTCTGCGCGGATCCAATCTCGAAAAAGCACTGATTTTTCCAAGCTGTCCTGCATCGACGCTCTGTAATCACCTATTTGTAGTCTTGCTTGACTAAAAACGCTCTCCGATGCAACAGTTGACGCTTGAATCGACAGAACATCCCGAGCCATCCTTGCAAGAACGGGAAAATGCTTTTCCCTTGTCTTCCACCAATCCAAAAGGTCGAAAGAGCCGTCTGGATTCTCATTCTCTAGTCCCTGCGACAAATAAACCTGAAGCTCATTTAGATGGCAAATTTTATCTAAATTTTCCCCTTGAGTACCCCTGAACTCCGTCCACGTTTTAAGAGCTGTTAAGCCAGCAGCTCTTTTAGACGACTGTGATGTAGACGAAGTAGGGGTTTGAATATTAGGCCTAGCATGCTCTAACGCCTGTTTATAAGCATTATAAACAGTTTGAGCATTCACTTTAATTGATGCTTTCGCATCTGCTAGTGTAGCCATTTCTACTTCTAAAAGATCTAAAGATTGGTAAATAGTAGAATACCAAAAGTGAGGACCTCCTAATTTCATAGTAGGATTTAACATAGCAGACACATCAAATATAGGAGGGATTGGAAAAAAATATTTTTTAAACTTCTTTTTCATTTCAGTTATTGCAATTTCATAAATTTCCCCTCCCTCGTTAAAATCAACAAACAAATTAGCAAGGGCGGCAATATAAACTAAACAGTTAGAAATAGTTGGATAATATTGGCCAGATAAAGCATTTGTAGCCACATGAAAATGTTCTAAAAAATCTAAAAGAATTTTAACGTTAGTCCAATCTTGTATTAGCATGTCATTATCTTCCTCCCCACAATCCCGAGAATTATACGTAGCGTTAATTGGGTCTCTATATTCGTACGCTACTACTAAACTTTCGTACATGTAGTTCCACCTAGTCGGGCAAGGTTTAGGAACCTTTCTTTCTCTAAGGCCATATTCGTCACACTTTTTAAAATATTCTCTAAGTCTACTTCTACGGTTTGAATAAAAAAAGCCAATTAAGAGCCATTTTAACCTTTTCAATTTCTAAGTTTAATATTCTCATAACATCACCAACAATTAAATGATAAATATGACATATACATCTAACATGGAAAATATTAGTTAAAGCAGGATTAAGTGTTCTAGTTAGCATACCTATTGCACTTGTGTTGCTAGAAGCGTTATCCATGGAAATTGACATTATTTTATCACTAAAACAAAAATATCTGCATATATCTGAAACAGTGTTAGCAATAAACCTATCCGTGTGCCGTGAATTAATTATCCTACATGCAATAATGCGTTTTTGCATTGTCCAGTCTTCGTCTATCCAATGACTGGATACAGTTAGATAATCATAATCATTATTACTTCTACCAATATCAGTTGTAATAGACATACGATTAGTTATATGGGTAAATAAATAGCGCAAATATTGTTTATTTTCATGCTTGTATTTATAAATATCGGCCTTAACTGTGGCGCGAGGCCAATCTTTATACGTAGGATTAAATACTCTTCTAGTATAATGAATCCATGCAGGATTAGAAGCAAAAGAATAAGGCAAACACATGACAATAATCATTTTAGCTAATTCTTCACGATCCTTATTTGGATCGTAATATAATATACCTCCGGTGACTGTGTTTATTCCTGGTTGAACTACATTTGAACCAGTACTTGGGTTAACTGTAGTATCAGGACTTGTCCTCCCCTCTTGTTGCGCTTTCAGTTGCAAAAATCTAGCCTTATCGCTAGAGTGTAATCTTATATGCATAACTAAACTACCCGTGCCACTATGATCTCCAGTATACCTATGCACAAGTAATTTCCCACAAGATTTACACTTAGCCTTATTTTGTTCTCTTAGTTGAATAAAAAATTGCCAAACTAATGATGTTTCTGAACGTTTAGGAGGTTGTCTACTAAACGTGGGAGTTTGTACGGGTGGGTGTTCCGGTTCATCACCTAAGTTATGAGCAGGACTAGAAGGTGTATCATCTAAATCTACTGGAGCTTGGGTTTCGTCATCATCATCATCCTCATTTCCCTCTAAGATAGGTGCATTAGATAAAGAACATTCATAATATCATCGTCTATTCTATCACCAACTGCTACATCATGTAGAAAATCAATATCGCTAAATTGAAAACACGGGTGATCACTATCAAGGATTCTGAAGGGTTCATTAGGATTTCTAGGTTGGCTACTACTTTGAACTTGCTTATCTTTTCTAGGTCGGGGAGCCGGGGGAGGGGTAGTATCTTGGTGACTACTTTCACCGGTTTTAGATTTTCCTTTACCAAACATATTTTTCAACGAGAACGCCATAATAGTTATAATTAGGCAAAATAACAACACACAAAAATATTCTTAGCACGTAAGAGTTGAAGCGAGTTTACCGGATTGACGAACAACTTCTTGAAAATTGAAAATCGTTGAAATTGAACACTTGAAAACTTCAATTCAACAACTTCACAATGTTTCACGAATTTGCAACAATAAATTAAGCACTTGCACTAGAAAGATTAAAAGAGAGCTTGAGAGAGATTGAGAGATATTGATGAATTGGTGAATAAAAATGAAAGAATGAGGGGGTATTTATAGTTGAGAAATGGGAAATAGTGTAATTATATAAAGTTTGGGGTTAAATTAAAGTTTGGGGGCCAAATGGCTATTTTTTAAACTTCCAAACGGCTACTTTTGAAAAAGAGCCGTTTGGAAATTATTTTTAATTATTTTTTTAAAATTACCGTTACAGAACTGCCGGAATCGTTTGGAACCGCCAGAACCGTTCGGGTTCCGGTTCTGGCGGGTCCGGTTCTGGCGGTTCCAACGGGTAGAACCGCCCCGCCACAGCTCCCGGGAACCGCCAGGACCGAAACCGCCGGAACCGGCAGAACCTCCAGGGCCGCGGTTCCGGTTCGGAACCGCGAAAAATACCGCCTTACCTAGGCCTGATCTTTAGCAATCCGGTGAGTGCCCCTAAGTAAAGGTTAACCATATCTCGTCCTTGCTTACCCAAATCTTCCCACCACATGTGTAGTTCAATCGGAATCTTGGACATGACCTTCATTGATAAATTTTGACTCGTACTCATTCTACACATTTAAATTAAGGTGAGTGATTTAAAACAAAGTGAATTTTATTAAAGTTGATATAAAGGTTCATTTTATAAAATTCAAATAGACACGACCACTTTTGCAAATGCGGGCCTTCAACACTTCAGGAGGGAAGATTTCAGCAATGTGCTTGCTAGGTGGCAAAAATTTTGCAAAGAAACCATCGATGGCTATTCATGAAAAAATAGCTTTCTGGCGTCCTGTTGGGACACTTGTCTATTTAGAAAAAAAAAAGGAATCACCCATTTATTTATGACAAAATGACGACACTTCATTCATTTTTTTTTTCAAATTTTTCAAAAGCAGGGCTGGATCCGATGAGGGTTGCCTACGTATCCCACATCCGGTAATAATCAAACCCGCGTAGTTTGGTCAGTTTTGACACGACGAGGAAAAACATAAACAATTTCTGACTAACCCTTTTTCTTTTCTCAAGATATTATTTTTTTCTCTTTTTTTTTTCAAAATTTCGGTAGAGTTTCGGGATATATTGAACACCATTTTTTGGGAAACATGTGAAATCCTCTCTCATACCTCAAACTTGGTTTTTCTTTTATTTTTCCTACCTAATCCAGAATCCGGTCAACATGCGAGCCAAAATAAACGAATGCAACAGTAGCACTTAAAAAATGCATCAGGTTGGTCTTTTTATTTTTGGGTGCACCTACTCTAAACGGACCTAACCCTATGTTGAGTCTCCAAAATCAAATGCACATGATGCAAATAAATGTTCCTACTAGGGATCCGGAACAAGGCTTTGTTATTCTAAGTTTAAAACTGGGTGTATTGTTCTAGACCGGACTTACCCGAGCAGACAACTCGAGCCGAGGGGGCAGCGTACTGGTAACCAAAAATTTATCCGGCTTTGCAACTTGTCCGAACCTCATTCTAAATTAGGGTATGACACTAACAGAAAAGAAGTCACACCAGCGTGCACTTCCTAGAAGATCAGGAGAGAAGGGTTTCACAACAGTTTACATACAATTCAAATAATATCAAAGCGGTAAAAATCGGCATTTAGCACATTAGACCCAAACATATAATAAAAATTAGATAATAAATGAAATCCAAATATTACAATGATTCTAAGTTCGAATTATTGAACTCTAAACTATAGATTCTGGGTTCAATCCCCAGTAGAGTCGCCAGAGCAATCATGCCTCCATTTTTACCACCGGAAGCGGTATTGGGGAGTTTTTCTAATTGAAGTCACAAAATCGAAACAAAATTATTTATTTATTCAGAGTCGTCACTTCAGATAATTTATGGTGTCCCATGCCACCGATTTAGAATCCCAAGTCGAGGAACCTTGACTTTGTTTTACAGTTCGTGTAACACAGAAATTCGGGTAAGGAATTTTGTTAACCCGGGAGAAGGTGTTCGGCATTCTCGGGTTACGTGGTTTTGACATAGTTGCTCAACTATTATTTTTCTGCCTAATTATCTGATTAATTACTTATTTTAAACCTATTGTATAATTTTACCATTTGACCGCTTTTAATTATTTATGGAGTTATTCTGGAAAAAGATACAATTGTCGTACGCTTATTTATTTGGTACACATTGCGAATCGTGTCACTAGAACCGTACACATGATTTATAACTTCTTTAAATTATTAACATTATTATAAATACGGGTATGGTTCCCGTGACGTAGTTTTGAAATTATCTACCATAACTATGTCACGGGAACCGTACCCGTAGCTATGATAATTTTATTATAAACGCGCCTAAAGCAAACTAAAAATATCCAAATTATTTTCTACACTAGTTATGAATGTTCCAAGTTTTTCCATACTAGTTTTTGCATTAATATGAGGGCGATAGATTGAGATTCATTTATGGATGGCATGTATCGATTTATTTCAAAAGATTCGTACTCAACTAAAGCGAACTAAGGATTTCATATATATAACTAATTTGAAATTAGGTATCACAATTATACCACGAAAGCCGCACCCGTAATTGTGGCAATTTAATTACGTGCCTAAAGCATACTACAAGGTTCGTGAATCGTTTAAATACATGTTGTTGAGTTCTCTTACTTATGAAGATATGCTAGTTGGATTATGACTTTGAGCTTTGTACTGGAGTGAATTCATTTGACTTATCGATTCATTCATCATGCTTTGGCTGAAACTAGTGAAATGTTCTATTTTTCAAACCCAGCCCAATTTCGGATTTTGTAAAGACAAACTTCTTGAAGGTTTTAACTAAAGGCCATAGTATAAAAATGGGATGCATCTTCTCATTCAACAACTTAAACCTGATGACTACAAAACCCAACCAAGCTAATAAACGATAACCTAACTATTGCTTTTGATAAATATCTTAATATTTCTTCTTTGAAGAAGAACGGAATTCTACAACAAATGCAAATGAAACGAATAAAGAAAAAGACATATACATGTACAACCTCAAGAAAAAGACATATGATTACACAACTAAGAAAATTAATCTCATTCTCTCAATTCAAAACGCTATAACTATTTTAATCTTTAAATACAAAGGGAAAATGAAATATCGCTGGCAGACATGTGCTCGTTTTAATTCATTCCAAATCTTCAATGAACCTGAGATAGTCAACCACTAAATTTGACCAACTGGTAAGCAAAGTTATAGAAGCAGGCATCAAAGCCTTCACATAGACTTTGCAAACTATAATCAGGCAATAATTTAGCTAAAACAGTGCTAAAGTGACTCCATGTTAAGTGACAGCAACTTCAAATTTTCAAGTAACTCTTAAATAAAGTTGATTAACAGTAGGCTAAATACAGGGTCATCAGATGGAAATTTCTCGAAAAAAAAGCGGACTTAAATATATACTTTGGCCTAAACACACAACCGCATGGATCTAGCAGTTACCACAATTAACACATATGTTTTTAGTCATAATCATGGAGTCAACATTTTATTCAATAATTCCATACCCAACGGATTTTCAAAAAGGAATAACCTTATATAAGCATAACAAACATATGAAATTCATATATCTCAAGCCCAATCGATTGTATTAAGTTCAAAATCATACAAAGTTCATCAAAGTATACCTTAAAGAAGCAAAAGTAAATGAAAGAGAAAATAAATTTCTAAACTTCTGAGGAGAATCAATAGCAAGAACACAAAGCTGAAATAAAACTAGAACAACTTCAAAATCAACCCATATCTTGATTTAGAAGACCAGAAATTGCCCAAGGAGAAGAAAAAAGAAATTGTTCTAACTTTAGGTAAAAACATTGAAAATGAAGATCAACTAGTAAAATAGTAAAGCCGAATTTTAGAAGGGTTTTCAGGGTCTGAAAATCTCTCTAAGGATTGATGGGGAGGATTCTATTTATAGGAAACTGAAATTCCATGTGCCAAAAATTTTTTAAAAAAAGGGGGAATTATTCCCTCACACAGCCCCTAAAAGCATTTTTCTAACAGAAATGAGACAGCTAGCAGGCACTAATTGGTTTCAACATTTTTGTGCTGGCCAAATAAAGCCAACTGTCCCAAATTCTGGAAGCTTTTGTCCAAACTTCTGTTTGCATACCCCTCCCATGACCCCCTTAGGATTTCTTTTGTTCGATTAGCCCCTCATATTTCCAATTTATTTAAAAATTAGAACCAACAAAAGAAAGCAAGAACTAGTACAAATCAATGACTGAAGAAACAAAACACTTATGCAATTAAACTCGAATAGATTCTATCGACATAAAGTGAACTGAGACTAACATAAGTCGATTGCTCTATTCAAGAGCAATTGATTGATGTAGGTCTTGGGTTCAAATGGACCAAAATTGAACGGGAGATTAGAAATAGACCCAAAAACCAGGGTTCCGATTTTTGGATCTAAAATTTGGGATTTTTGGGTTCATTTGAAAGACATGGTCAGGAGATATAAAGAGAGGGGAAGATAGTGGTTTCATTGTATCAATTTTAGTGGGTTTGGAGGTGGATTAGGGTTTGGTTTCAGATCTGGACTTGGCAAGTTTGGGCGGTGATCTAGAGGAAATTGTTTATGGGTTTGAAAATAGTGGGAAAGGGTGATTGTGTTGTAAGAATTTGGGGTGGTTTGGGGTTTCACTGCCGTCGTGGGGCAATTTCCGCGTCTGACATACGGCACAGATGGCGGGGTTAGGGAATACAGAATGAGGGAGGCTAGCGTTTGCAATTTTGGAGAGGCAGATGAGAAATAGGGAGAGATCTCTAGGTTTAGGGGTGTGGTTAGGACAATCTTATAGTAAGCGATGTTGAGTTCCTATCTGTTGGATTTGATTGGATCAACGGTTAGATTGAGCGTGAAAAAAACGACGTCGTTTGATTAAAGGGTGCGGCTAGACCGGGCAGGGAAAAACTGGGTTGGGTGGAATTGGGTCAAGAAAGGGGAATTAAATTTGGAATAATTAACAAATTAGTCCTATATAACAAGACCAAAGATTTTCCTATTTTCTATTATTTGTTCTTTTATTTTTTTCTTTTTCTTTAATTAATTAAAAACCTAAATTGAGTCTTAAATTAATATAATTTACAAAATTAGGCTAATTATTTAATTATAATATTTACTTAATCAACTGAAATCATCATAGAATTGAGATTTATGTTCAAAAACATTAGCTCAATAAGTTTTCTCTTGAATCCCTCTTCAAAACCCTCCAAAAGCTCAAATAACTGAGTTGAAATTGTGAAGAACACCCAAAATTAGCGAAGGGTTCCATTAAATACCTTCTGCCCAGACATCTCGCACACGTTGCTCCCTTTCACGCATCTGCGGACACTTTTGCAGTCAAATCAACTGCACTGCACTTTTTACTTAAATCCCCAGTATCGCGTCTGTGCCCAGGCACCGCACCTACGGTCTCACATTTCGCCCAATAGACCGCGCCTGTGGTTATTCTCCTTATGGCCAAATTCCACATCGATGTTGCCCATAATGCGTTTGTGACTTCATACCTATGGTCTCCAATCTGTAGGTGCGGAAATGACTGAAGCAGCAAAATCTGCAACAACAACTCAAAGACAAACCTTCCGTCAACCGCCCAAATCCATCCCAAGGCCCTCGGGACCTCAACCAAACATGCCAACAAGTCGCATATCAGCATCAGAACTTATTCAATCCTTCGAAACACAAAAAATAATATCAAAACATCAAATTACCCTCAAATTCAAGCATAAGGATTTTCAAACTTCTGAATTCTGCAAATGATGCCAAAACCTATCATACCTCGCCCGAATGACCTGAAGTTTGCACACGATCACAAATGAGACAATGGACCTACTCCAATTTCCAAAATCCATTCTGACCCTGATATCAAGATTTCCATTGCCGACTAGAAAATGCCACATTATCAATGTCGCCAATTCAAGCCTAAATCTACCACGGGCCTCTAAATTACATTCCGAACACGCCCTTATGTCCAAAACACCTAACAAAGCTATCGGAACCATCAAAATTCACATCTAAGATCTTCTGCATATAAGTCAACATCCGATTGACTTTTCCAACTTAAGCTTCAAAATAAGAGACTAAGTTTCTCAATCCACTTTAAGACCACTCTAAAAACAACACAACCATCACGATATTATGAAATATAGTTAAGCAACACACAAGGAAGAAGAATGGGGGAAGCGGGGCTGTAAGTCATGAAACGACAGGTCAGGTAATTACACTGCATCAACTACATTTCTAGCTGAGGGTTTAAGACCATAATTGAAAATATAAAAAATATCAAGGTCTTAGATACCATGATGTGAGAATTTTCTTAGCATTTCTTCTAATCTTTCTCATGCCTGTTATACAGATTCAGTATCTGTCTGCATAAAACAATTGATTTCTTGCTTCATTTTAATTATTTTTGCAGGTGAAAAATATATATTAAGAAATTTTTCGATCATTTGGTCCTATATTGTAACGGAATCTCTTGGTAGACTTCGCAACCATGTTTTGTCTTTACCTTTTAATGAAAAAGGAAAAAGCTGCAACCTGATGACATCTGTTGTGACTCCATTATACCCACAAGTTTTAACTAATTCAAGAAAATCAAATAAATGAGTGTGAGGATCTTCACTTACATCACCAACAAACTAGAATGACTATTGAATGGTTTGAATCAAGATTGGGCGACGTTCAAAACTATTTGTTGCGATTGCTGGTCTCCTCACACTTGATTCTCCTTCAAAATAATCTGGCCTTACATAATCATTGAGTATTCTATTTGATGTGTCGGAAGTTGGTCATTGAATTCTTTGTTCTCCATTTCCTCTGACGTGAAAATTTGAGATCGTGAGTTTTGTTATTTTCTCAACAACCGTAAGGAATTTTCAATTCTAGGATCGTATTCGCCTAATTCTCTTGAAGAGGAACGGGTTATACACTTTCTGAAATTTCTGCAAAAAAAAATTTAAAAATAATTCGATAAAAAAATCTCAAATTAGAAGTAAAACAATAAAATAAAAATAAGTGTAAAATTAATTATAGCATAAAAGAGATAAATTTTAATGAATAAATATTAACATATATCAATACTACAATTAACTATATTAATTCTTCTACCTCTCTCGATTACAGAATTAATAAACATTTAATATGAAGCACAAGATAGATAGATGTTAATAAATCAAAAAACATCTAACTGTAAAAGCAAATGAAAGTTAAATAAAAAGTTTTAGCTCAAGAATGTGAATTTGAGAAATAATATGTACTATTATATAGAAATATTAATATCCGTCTTTCTCCCAATACAAGAAAAGTTACTCCATACTGAAATTAGTACTAAAAACAAAAATATTATCGTCCATTAAATATGAAAGCAGAAAGAAATATTCAAGAAGAATAATTTCCCCTACTTAGTTATAGGCAAAAACTAGAGTATTTCCTATACTTTAATTTATTAAGAAACAACAAATAAAGCACTATAGTGATTTAAAAATAAAGATAAATCGATACTAGTGAAAGAAATAAAACAGAGAAGCTTAATAAGAATTTGGATTCAGACTTCTAGGTCTAAGCTTTCGCCCTACTGCGATGCTCTCGTCTGATCAGACATCTTCTTCTTATACAAGAAAGTTTTATGATGACTTCTAGATTTTGTCCTAGATTTTCATGGGAAATCTAGATTTTGCATTTGTAGGGATGAGAATTCGTCATTCTAAGTATACATTTCATCGATTTCATCATAGAAAATCGAGACAGTGCATTTTCACGGCAATAATAAATCATTGCTCGATGTCACACATCTTTGTTGTATTTTTCTTTAATAATTGTTTTTTTTGTGTTGCGCATAATAATTCTTCTATGGTTATTACTACGAACTAAATATAAGAATATGGAGGAAACATGATAATTTATATGTTTTTATGAGAGAAATTATGTGGTTAAGATCAGGTAAAATGCACTTATCAGACTTTAGCACAATATATTCTAGGCTGAGGTCGTTCCATTCCGAGAAGGCTGAATCCAATTGTGCTTGAAGCACGTCATTTATCCGAGACCACGATCGGCCTTATTCTTCGTCACCGGTGTTGGTCCTTGACTGATACCAAATCCTCGTTTGTAGCCTCGTTTTTTAAGGCTAGAAGGTCCATCCTGCTCCTCAGCGTCTCGGTCAAAGTTTTGAGCTCGTTCATCTCGACCCGTAGCTAGTCAATCAGGTCTATCTTAGGGAACTGCATTGCGGACTTTGGCAACCATTACACGATAATAAATCCAAGCAATGAAGAAGGAAAACAAAAACAATCAAAAATAAATTTGAAGTACTCAAAAAGAAGAAAGACTTATGGGCTAGGTTCCACTTATCAGGGAACGGTAGGAACTCAGAGGGAATCAGATCCTCGGTTTTTATCCATAGGAATCTTCCAGCCTCGATCCTTGTCCTCATCGATGCTCGAGAATGGAGCTTTCTTCGCTCGATGAACAAGCTTGATTAACCCCCATCGTAAGAACCAGGGACTGTAGAGTCAAAGCAGATGGTTAAGGGTGAACCTGGGTGTTTCGATGTTATTAACAAAGTAGCGGAGGAGGATCACGATCCTCCAAAAGGAGGATGAATGAATCTTCCCAAGGCAAACCTTGTATCTTTTGTAGATGTCGAGGACTATAGGGCCAATAGGGGCAAGTGTGAAGAGGTATGTGTAAACACTTAGATACCCTTCCAGATATGTGATAATGTCCTCGTCAGGATAGTGGACGACAATCTCCTTACCCTCCTATTTGTAGTCCACCGAATTTTAGAGAGCGCATCCTCAGTAATGGAGCATGTGTACCTCTATACCTCTTCGCTCCAATCTTGTTGACCAGAAGCTTTTTAGACTGTGAAGTTGTTTTCAATAGAGCAGCCTCAGGGGATAATAAATGCATGACTTTTAGCATCTGAGGACGTTCAACCGATGGCTGACACATAATTAAACTCAGAACGATGCGGCTAATAGGATGTTTTACTAACATGTCAACTCGGTTATAGCGTACAGAAGAAGGAATCGAGGTTAATTAATCATTTATGTTGCTTCGACAAAACTGCTCGTCGAAAGGCGTGGGGACTATCTGTATACGAGCAAAATCGGAGGCAAAGTTTCCCCAATTAGGAAACAAGATGGAATCACTATTAGACACCACTACAAGCAAGGTCGAATGATCTATCGTATTGGAACTCTGGAGGAGTGAACGAAGTATCTGGGATCGGGCACAGCTAAATAATGGATCTGGACCAAGTAGATTTTTGAGACCAAATAAAAATGAGAAATGATTAGACGTGACAAGTAGGGAGCCAGAATATTCGTCCTCAGCCAGATATTACGGTACATATCCCATCTGATATTAATTGTAGATCGACATTTACCAGCTTCTTTTTTACCTTATTGACACGTGTATTAGGATAGAAATTCCCCTACTATATAAAGGGGAATATTTCATTTACCTTATATCATTATTGGCATGAAAATCAAATAAATAAAAGTTCATTTTTATCTTCTAGATATTACTCAAAGTGTTCATCAGTATTTGTTTCTTTATAGCACAATCAAGCCTATATCGATGGTTCGATCGAGGCCGAATTTCAGTGTTCAACTTTAGATCAGGCTTGATCATCACATTGCAATTGGTTTGATATTTCATTTTGTCTTTACTTAATTACTTGTGGTTCTTATATCACTACTAGAAATCCAAAAAAGTGACCACAAAAAGCGACCAAAGATGGCTACAAGCCAAAAAGCGACCAAAAAGCGTCCAAACTGGCTTGGTCGCTATTTTGCTGGTCCCTTTACCTTAGAGACCAAAGTTGGTCCCTAATTATCAACCAACTTTGGTCTCTAAGGTAAAAGGACCAAATATTCCGGGTTTTAAATATAGAGACCTGTAGACATGTGATTTTTTACCCTCCCCAAGATTTTTTCATATTTTAGCACGTAAATATTTAATTTAGGTCTAACATAGCTATTTCAACTATTTTTGACTTCTTTACTTCATTTTCATCATAAAAATAAAAATTATAAAAAAATTACATATATATATATATATATATATATATATATATATATATATATATATATATATATATATATATTATATGTATTTTTCATAAACTTTAAAAAATACAAAAAATAGTACCTTATTTTTATCTTTATATAATTTCGAAAACAGAAAAATAGTTTTACGCTTAGTTCAATTAATCATGATTAACTTTGGCATTGTATAGTATTTCTATCATATTTTATAAGGCATTGTGTAGTCTAAGGACCCTTCTAGACTCTTCTTTGGAACAAAAATAAACAAAAACGACCCTAAGGACTTAACACAAAAGACCTAGGGATTAATGGGAAAAATACACAAAATATAAATCTAGACCTACACTCTACAATAAAAGGAGAACTGTTATGAATAATTTGTACATTGGATACTACATTGGATACTACTTTGGATGCCCATATTGTGAATATCTTAAAGATTAAATCTCCTATTTTATGTTCATTATCTTTTCTTTTATGCCTATAAAAGACCATGTAATGTCAATGGAAATGTACACACAATTGAAGAAGAAAATCTCTTCATTCTCTCTATCTACATTTCTTGTTCATGTTTCACTAAGTTGTTTATATTTCTTGTTCATGTTTTACTAAATTGCTTTCATTTTGTAACACGTTATCAACACGAGTCTCTAACCATCACGGTAGGTTATCTTCTTTTAAAGTTCCCATTTAAAATTATGAGGTACAACATATTTCTCTCTTTTGTAAGAATAATGATATGTCTTGTTTGATACTTAGTTTTTCTCAATTATGTTAAAAAATAAAAATAGAAAGAGAAAGATACTCATACTTCACCATGATCTCTTTATTTATGAATAAAGATATAATGATTTTAATAAACTGCTCCTTAATTGATTTGCATTATTAAAATATAAATAGAAGTAAACAACAATAGACTTAGATAACAAAAATATTTTCTTGACAGTAGTACGTATCCAAAATATGAATATAAATAGTGTTTGCATCATTAAAATATTACATCCTACTTTAACTAAATCCAAGAAGTTTTTATTGATTATCATCTTCTTCTCTGTAGAAATAAAACATGTTAGTAATAATGAGGTTACTTGAAATTGTTTTTGTTTCCAAGTCTATTTTCTTATTGAATTCAAGTATATCTAGTTACATGCTTGAGTACTTGGGTACACCTAGCATAATGCGTGATTATACATTATTGTGAAGTATAACATGATATACTACACTAGCTACATTTAACTATTTATTTTGACAAGCCTACATACAGAATATTAGTATACATGGAGATACTATGTAGGTGGAGATTTTACGATATTAATATTTTTATATTCTTTAGGTGCACATATAATTCTTTTATATGGTCAATCTAGAAAAGAAACAATACTAGTTATGTAGCATGTCAAATCACTTAGCCAAATTATTACTAAAATTGCTTGATAAAGCCCTTAGTGAAATTAGGGTACTCATATTAGCCGGTATTGTCCTACATGTATTTAGTACACATTAAGTCATGCTAATTAACTTGAATAATTTAATGATGCATGCACTAATTAGACATACAAACGGTTATTTTTTTATAGATGCTACAAATAATTGATAAAGCTTTACAATGATTTGAGATTTTACTTATTTAAGAAAGCAAATTTGATTTGCTAAGTTGCAAATTACTTGTGTACAACTTTCTTAGCATGTGATTGAAATTAAGGCTTGAAAATGAATATCAATATCGTTTAACACATTATACCATTGATTGAGGGTAAGACATCGGGATTAAATCCTGATGCGCCATAATAATAAGGTTGGGTATGAGTCACAATTCATTATGGCCTAATATACCTTTATATTGGAAATACATTGGGTTTGAGTCCCACTGTACCATATTGATGATGTAGTGATGACTAAAGAAAAATAATATATTTTTCATTAAAGGCATGAAAATTATCCCACTTGATTTGCTTCATTCTTGAAGTGAATGTGACAACGACTCATAATAAGTCTGGATGAAGATAAGTTGTTGAACAATGAACATGAGCGTTCCAAAGATCAAAACAATAATAATAATCACTATGATTATAAAAGGAGAACAATAAAGATTCTCAAAATAGTCCTTCAAAATGGGAAGGCAATGTTTACCTTCAAATGGTATGAAAATAATAAAGCACGTCAGTTATTATGATCCTTTCCTTGAAGAAAATGTGACGTGTGATAAGCATTGAAAATGCAGACCCATTCCTATATGTGAATGTGGTAATATGTAATAAAAGTAATGAATAAAGACATGCAAGGCATGCTTGGATAAATACCACACAACTCGCCCTTGAGAGAGGTTTGAGTGAAATAAAGAGAATAAATATTATTGCGTGGTTACATGAATATGTCATTGATCTCGTACATGTGATACGCCAAAATATTTTGGCATGCCTTATATAAATTATTAAAGGAAAAATTAAAGCAAGAAATAATTTTGACCATGACAATTTATTATGATATAAGTTTCTCCCTGAAGGAGACATTTATCATATGAATGATGTGATAAAAGATCTTGTAGTACAAAAGTTGTTAAAAGATCCGAAAGAACTAATTTTGTTACTATCCGGATGAATAAAATTATTCATAAAATTGATATTGGAAAGTCTTAAAAGAAACTTTTTTAGTTTCAAATGTATAAGTCAAAGCGGTTGACATGTTGAGACTATAAATGAAAGTAATATTGAATATCTTCATATTTCTATAATCATACCTGGTAAATATAAAATGTTACCCGATTTTTTTTCTATTTGTACTACACAAATATAAGCATGATGCTTGAAACATATGCCACAAGTAAACTAGAGTTTTACTAAAATAAATATTAGTTGGCATGGTTGACCATCCTGGTTCAATTATGATGCGAAAAACTAATTGAGAATTCCATTGGCGTATATTGAAGAATAGAAAATTCTTCAAGAATTCTCTTGTGTTGCTAATTTTCATGATATACCAGTTAAGGTTGGGATTGAATTCCTTGATTTATGAAACGAATAAAAGGTGATAAATATATGGGCCCAGTCACCTGCCATGTGGACCGCTTACTATTATATGATTTTAATAGATGCATCTACTCTATGGTCACATGTGCATTGTATCAACTTGCAGTTTGGTTTTTGCAAGATTGCTTGCTCAAATTATTAGAGAACGGTTCCAGAATATAAATTATAATTATTTATATTAATAATACTGATTTAAATCCAAGTTGATTTAGCAGAAATTATAGCCTCCATTTATAGCTAAATTATTGGTTATGAGAATAAAACTCTGAAAAATGAAATTTTGTATGAGATGTATTATTTAGTATACAGCAACACTTGTTCGCATCTAGCCAAGTTATGAAAATTTCCCTTATCACAATCGGTTCAGGGTCAGGAACCAAATAATTTCTATATAGAAATATGTATGTGCTATATGATTTATTTATGCCACCACAATGCACAAAGATGAATTCTCACGGAAGGTTGTGAAATGTGTTGGTGATCCCAACATTAGGGGGAGAAAATGGCAGCTGAGAAAGTAATACGTGAAATGAATTATTATGAATACATATAGATCCTCGTACAAGAAAATACGAACTTGAAGTTCAAGTGATAATTTATTTACAAATTATTGCGAGACGCATTTGCTAACCCAAAGTTAAATGTCATATTTCAGCTGTTAATGCTCCCAATAGAATAAAGTCTATGGGGACAGAGTCTATGTCATGCATAAAGCATAACAGACCAATCAGTTCCAAAAATAAACTTCTTGAAGAAGGAGAGGGGCAAATATTCAAAATGGTCATAATAAGGAGGCAAATGCTTTAGAAGAGCACCACGACATAAAAATTCATAAGACCTCATGGGAGAGGCTCAGGTACCTGAAATAATGAGATAAAGAGATCTCAATAAGTTATGTCTTTATTAGGTAATAATGGAACCGACATTAAATTATCGGCGACGATATTGTTAATATAATGTAGCGCTCAATATTATTAATATTGACGAGGATCTTGAGCTCAAATCTGTCATGAAATTTGGACAGATAAATGATTGGCCAAAATAAAATAAAATACGCAATCAAGATTGATTTCACCTGAAAAATGTGAAGTTGGACGGATAATCCCAACACATGAAAGTATAAAGCCAGTGGAGGTATAAATGTATTCTTGTGTGAAAAAGGTAAAGTCGATAAACATAAAGACGACTTGTGTTACAGGAAGATTGAAAATATCCTAGCATTGATTATATAGAGACAAATTCTCTTGTGGTGGATGTAGTCATTTCAGGTTTTAATCTAGTAATACATAAAAAAAACATGATATGCGTATAATGGAAATCATTGAAGGATTTAAATTGTTTTGAAGCATATTATGATTTTCAAGAAATTTATTAAATAAGGCTTCAATAATTCTTACGTGGATTGACAGAATGTGGGCGCATATGGTATAATCACCCAAGAAAATACTTGTTCAAAGAAGGGTAGAAGAATAATTCAATTTGTCCTTGTACCTTTATAAAAGGATCTGAATTTGAATTTTTTATAATCGCCATGTATGTTGATGATTCAAATATCGTTAGAACTCCCGAGGATCATCACAAAGCAACAGAGTATTTTATGAAAGAATTTGAAATGAAAGATCGTAGAAAGATAAAATTTTACCTTGGTCTACAAATATGAAAGATGAAAATTTTGTCCATCAACCAACATACACTGAAAATATTTTAAAGCGATTTTATAAGGATAAAGCACATCCATTGAATACCCTGTTGGTTGTGTGATCACTTGATATAAAGATTCATTACGACCTCATGAAAATAATGAAGAACTTCTTGATCCTAAAGTACCATATCTTAGTGCAATTGATGCACTAATGTATCTTGCTAACACTACAAGGCGTGACAAAACTTTTTCAGTTAATGTCCGAGCAAGATATATATCTACTCCTACAAGGAGACAATGGAATGAAATCAAACACATATTGTGTTATCTAAAATGGACTACTGATGTGGGCTTACTTTATGGCAATGATTGCAATTACAATCTTGTTGGTTATGCTAATGATGGGTATTTATCCAACATACACAAGGCTTAATTGCAGACATGTTGTTTATTTAGAGGCGGAGGTACAGCCATATCATGGAGTTCGACAAAATAAACTATGGTTTCTACTTCTTCAAATCATGCAGAGATAATTGCTATTCATGAACCAAGTCGAGAGTTTGTGTGGTTGAGGTCTATAATACATCATATTCGAGACAAATATAGTTTGAAATGTGACAAACTACCCACGAGTTTGTATCAAGACAGCAACATGCATAGCTCAATTGAAGGGAGGATTCATAAAAGGAGATAGGACAAAGCATATTTCACCAAAGTTATTTTTGACACATGATCTACAAAAGAATGGTGATATCAATGTGCAATGGATTCGTTCAAGTGATAATATGGATGATTTGTTCACAAAATCTCTACCGATATCAACCTTCAAGAAGCTAGTGCACAAGATTGGGATGCGAAGGCTCAATGAGGTGAATTGATGCTCTCTTCAGGGGGAGTTAATGCGCGTTGCACTCTTTTTCCCTTACAAGGTTTTGTCCCTGGATTTTCCTTGCAAGGTTTTTAACGAGGCAAGAAAAAGACATATTTCTATACATGTGTACTCTTTTTCCTTCACTAGAATTTTTTTCCGAGAGGGTTTTTTCCTAGTAAGGTTTTAATGAGGCACATATCTATGGACATCTAAGGGGAAGTGTTATGAATAATTTGTACATTGGATACTACATTAGATGCTACATTGGATGCCCATATTGTGAATATCTTAAAGATTAAATCTCCTATTTTATGTTCATCATCTTTACTTTTTATGCCTATAAAAGACCATGTAATTGCAATGAAAATGTACACACAATTGAAGAAGAAAGTCTCTTCCTTCTCTCTATCTACATTTCTTGTTCATGTTTCACTAAGTTGTTTATATTTCTTGTTCATGTTTTTCTAAATTGCTTTGATTTCATAACAATTACAAAAAATAACGCCTAATACGGGAAAAGATAGTAGAGGAGCGCAGCTTTCACAAACCCTTCCCCATTGTTCTGCATCTTCTTCTTCAATTTGGAGACCCAGCGAAGACAAACGACCCCCCTCTCTATCGTCTTCTTCTGGAGCAAGATTAGAATAGCCATAGACAAAAAGAAGCTGCTGCTTCATCAGAAAACCAATAGAGCCTCAGCCGCCCATCACTGCTTCTTCTTCCTCATCCGTCACTGCTCACCACACTACACACACAGCCGTATCTCCAAAGGAAACCAAGCAAATCCGAGGTGCTGACGATGCCCGTAGTGGAAGTTTGTCGCGATTCCGACGAGTTCCTAAGTCCGGGTACAGTTCTGGTTGTCGATTTTCTGCCGATTACAAAAATCATATCTGAATATCTGTTTAGTAAAATCATTAAGGTATGTTTCCTTGTTTCATTGGATTTTATTTAATTCCTGAATCTTAGGACTTATTTTTGGAGGAGTAACTTTGAGCTTGAATGATTGTTACATTGAGTGTCTTTATTTGGTATGTTAACGGCTTTGTGAGACTTATTTGAGTAGATAATTTGGTTTCTCTATTAATTGAATGTGTGTTGTTCGGAGGATTAACTTCTAAAGTTGATTTTAACTTAACGTTATTTTGACTGATGTTTGGTTGTTTTTCAATTCTTTAGAAGTTTGGGATGGTTCATAGGCGTATCATTGCCTTGTTATTATTGGCCATAAGCAATTTCTTTGTGATGATGTGCATTTTTTGGGACTATATTCATTGAGTTTCGGATTTTTCTTAGTTTAATTCCATGTACGCATAGTGAGTAAATAGAAACTTTATGATCCCTGGTTTATTAGTAAGTATGGTTTACTCGACGGCTTTGAGTTCGATGCTTTTTGAGCCGAATGTTTGGGTTAATACATGTTTCTTATCCTAGTTATTTTTAGAATTAATAACTCGTGAACACAAATAGCTAATGCAGAAAAATGCCTTGAACGCATAGTTACTTTAGGCACGTTATTTTAATAATTTACTTTCTTAAAATTCGGGTGCTAATTTATATGGCCCAAATCCAAATCCTAATATTAAATAAAATATGTTGCGGACTGCGGGTGCATTTATGTGACATAGTTCGAAATATATTTTAAATGACGTTGCAATTGTCCTTTAATTAAAATTAATTGAAAGTGCTTTAAGTTAAAAATTGTGCATAGGTTCAAAATGTTTTAAAATCAGATAATTAATCTGAATATAATAGTTGAGCAAGTGTGCTAGAACCACAAAACTCGGGAATGCCTACCACCTTCTCCCGGGCTAATAGAATTCCTTACCCGAATTTTTGGTTCGCAAACTATAATACAGAGTCAACCCTTTCCTCTATTCGGGATTTGAACCGGTGACTTGGGACACCATAAATCTCTCAAGTAGCGACTCTGAATCTTTTAATATAAATAAATCCTATTTCGATTGTCCTTTAATTTGAAAAAACTTCCTTAACTACGCCCTTCCAGGGGTTTAATGTAAAAAGGTGTGACAAAATCGACTTTGGTCTCTTTTGTATTTTAGTAATATACAGCGAGCAAAGTTGGTCTTTATATTTAAATTACATTTTATTTTTATTTATTATTAATCAAATATAGCGAAAAACTTTGGTCTGTAAACTAAATATTATATTTTAAAATCTGAAAAATAGCAACCAAAGTTGGTCGCACTTTTTTTAATTTTTCAAATTTTTTCTAAACATAATCGACTAAAATTGGTCGCTAATTGCAAGAATTAATTATTGTTTAAACATAAGAGTCCACAAGTGGTCGCTATTTTTCAGAAATAATATTTTCATAGAATAGCGAGCAAAGTTTGTTGCTTTTTAAGAAATCTGGGTTAATTAGCGACCAACCTGATCGCTATTGCACAAAAAATATTATTTTAATAAGAAAAGTGACCAATGTTGGTCGCTTTTATGGGTATAATTTTGGCAGAAACTGCCTGTTTTGGTAGCTACAACACCTGCCTATATACCAAATTCCCTATTACAAGCAACAACAATCACAATACCAACAACAACAATATACAAAAAACAACACTACAACAACAGAACAACAATAACAATAATAACATTAACAACAACATCAAAACAACAGAAGTATAAAGTTTAGTAGAACTAACACATTAAGCTAACAAATCTAAGTTAAAACTTATTACAAGCCCATTCGAAAACTGGTTCTATTGTCTAGTTCAAAGAGTATAAAGTACTAAGGAGTTCTTTCAGCATCCTCGTCCGAAAATTGGATTGCCTCGCCCGACCCATTAGGTGGCTGACTGCGTATGAATTACTCCACGTCAAATGTGAAGCGAACTTATAAGAAAAATTTCATTGAATAGTATTTCAAAATTTATATAAAAGTAAATAATACTTAATGAAAAGTAAAAAACTTACATATATAATCGAGGCTAGGCCCTCGAACCACCTTTCTAGATCAGTCTCTTTCTTCTTCTTTATAATACGAGTCTCATTAAATAGCTCATCTTGCTTCATTGGCATCATAAAGTTGTCTGGTGGTTTTGGTGATTATCCTCGTAGTACTATTACTTGGGATGGACTTGGATACAAAGAGTAACTTGGATACAATACCTGACAAGGTGTGTATTTGATCAACTGTTGTTCTCATTAGTGACAATGGTGATGAGAAAGCAATGCCATGTGTTTCAAATAGTGATGGTGTAGGTATGAATTTAACATTTCCTAAGAAGATAAAAGAAGAGGTTATAGAGGAATTCTCTACTTCATTTTCCAAGAGGAAAAGAAGTTTAATTGAGAGTGACAAGGTTGATGGTAATGGAAAGTTGTCTGTTGCTCACGGCAGTTCACATAAAACAGGGATCATAAAACTCTGTGATGACAAAGTCAAAAGGAAGTTTTATTCTCAACTTTCTTCCAAGTCAAGCTTAATGGGATTGGTGATATTTCTTCGGATTCAGACAATAATTTAAGTGACAAAAGTATGGAAATGTTAATCAAAAGAGTTAAAGGTAATACACTTACTAATTACTATAAGCGACAAAAAAAGTCTGTGGGTATATCTATATATATATATATATATACATATACATATAGATATACTAACATATACTATAACAAGTTATATAAATGTTATAACATTATAGTGAAGTGTCTCTTGTAGATATGTAATTTTTTAACCTCCCAGAGATTTTACACTTTTTAGCTTTTAGATATTTAGTTTAAGCCTAATATCGCTATTTTACCTAGTTTTAAATATTTTACTTTATTTTAAAAATAAAAAAATTAAAAATTACAAAAAATAGTTTCATATTTCTCTACTTAATTCACATATTAGATATTTTTAGAAGCATGTTACTTTGAACCTATTTTATGTTAATATGATCTTTGTAAATACCAAAAAAATAGTTTCATATTTTATAATTTAGTTTAATTAATTAAATTAATTTTTTACATTATGTAGTATATTTATCTTATATTAAGAGAGATTTAATTAAGGTTTGGACATTTATTTTTACCCAAAGTTAAGGCCCAAATCTGAGGCTCAAACACCATACCCATGCCTATAACCCCATTAGATTTTGAACCTTGAAAAACCCTAAGAGACATTCATCTTCAAAAAAAAATGGAAGACACAAGTGCTAAACCCCTAATAAACCTAAAGCAGCCATCTTTATGAAGAAATGAACACCCTCGCGGAACCCTAAAGACACCATCCCTTCAGTCGTCGCCCAAAACAACACCCCTCAGAATGCCATCAGCAGACCAGAGGAGCAGCCATTCCTTCTTCTTAAACTTGCACAAGATAAGGCTGCCAACTCCACCCTCTCCAGCACCTTACGCCAGCCGGAGACAACGGCAACACCACAAAAATAATGCCAATGGACCCTTTGCTTCCTCTAACCTAAGAGACATCAGATCGACACACACCCTAAAACCCTTAAACCGTCGCTGCCCCCTCCTCGTCACCAAATTCTCTGGAAACCAACCATACCACCCATGCACCTCGACTCACCCCGTCGCTAACCACCCTTGCACCACAAAACCATCGAGGCTCACCTTATCTCACCTCCCAAACTCCAGCAGCAACCAAACGATAACCATCGACCCCTACTCGCATGCTACAGTTCGTTTTTAGTCAACTTCACAAGCAAAACTGCTTTGTTCTTCTCCTCGTAATTGTTGTCCTTGATTAAAAACCAGTTATTGGAGTTCTATTCATTCCATTTCCAGTTCCAATTCCAATCGAAAATTCGAGGTCATCGGAGGTTGTTGTGCAAGGAGCTCTGTTTTAGTTTTGTCCGGGTTCCGTCACTTTTTCCTATTTGTGGTTCGAGTTCTCTATCCACGACTTTCTACAATAAATTGATGAGCCTGAGATTTTATTTTTAACCGAGTTTTGAAGCTGTTTTGCTCAATTCGAGGTCAAATTCTTGCCTTACTTCTCTCGTTTCTTTCTATCTTACGCTCAATTTTCATATGATCATTACATGTTTGACGTATTGTTAGTTGGTTGATGTTCATGATATAAAGTAGATTTTTTAGTTGTTCTAGATTAGAGTTTAAGTTTAATTACATAATCTATTGTTTAAATATTAAATAAGGAATGAGCTAAGAAATGGTAGTTGTTTGTTCATTAACAAATCTGACGAATTTTGTTGTGGGTGGTTGGACGTTAATAATGAAGGTTAGGTTAAGCATGCTAATTATTTTATTCTATTGGTTTAATTGCTAGAAGTATGTTTAGGACGATCACACTTGGGTAGGCAAGCTTTCGGATTTGTTACCTTAGAGGTCGTTCTCTTAGCTAAATTTATCCGGGGAATGCCCCGAAAGATTTGTATATATTTTTATCCGGGGAATGCCCCGTAGTAATTGTATTTGGAGGCTAAAAGTAGAGCTTGTAGTATTTTATTTTTATTTTTACTATTCTTTTATTAGGACGGGACGACCTCGAGCCCTTTTGTTAGTTTATTTTTCTATGATTGCTTTACCTATATTTGAATATTCTAAAAGTCGATTAGATCAAGTGTACAACCGTAGTAGTTACGGGTTACTTGGGAGTGCCTAACACCTTCGCCCCGAGTCAAATGAACCCCTTTACCCAAATCTCTGGTGTAGACTTGGTTTTAGAGTTCAAAGTGTTTTGAAAGGACAATTGTTATTTTTAGAAAAAATGGTGACCTGACACAGCAAAACAAATGTCAGGTGGCGACTCTGAGTTAATACTTTTGAACACACAATTTTATCACTTTTCATATTGAAAATCTTTTTCAAGCTTTTTGCTAAATTTCTTTTGTTATTTTAAGAGGGTTAGGAAAGTTTGGTGTAAAAAAGGAACGTGACATCTCTGACGGCTCTTCTGGGGAATTGCAGGTTCGAGCTAGTAATTGATCTTGTTGGCTTTTAGGATATTAGGTTGAGGTTTTTATGTGTTTTGTTTGCTTTATTTAATTTTTATTTTGTTTATGTCTTTTTTATTATTTGCTAGCAGCTTATTTGTTTACAATTTTTTCCTTACGTGTTACTGCTTTATAAATTGTCATCATTTGCATAACCTCGAGTCTTCTTTCTGCAATAAGTCTTCCGGAGTATGTTTGAGCATACATGACCTTTTTATGAGTCACTCGTGTCTTTAGGTGGTCGCGTGGGAGCATGGAGTGGGCGGACAGCTAGAGCAGCTGCCATCGACCACATGCCGTCCCGAATTGCCTTGTGTAGTGAACCCCCAAACGTACGTTAGCCTTTAGGTCATGCTTAATTGCATCATATCATTTCAACCTAGCAGGGTTCGGTCCTAGGCACCGTGTCCCAATATAGGAGGTCTATCCAGATTATGTCAAAATGGGCTTATGGCCCAAAAAGATATTTAATCATCCTTATGTGCTACATATTGCATTTCTTTAGTGGTAAAAAGGTCATTTAGCGAATCAAACATATTTGAGGGTGGAAGTATAAAATGAAGCAAATAGCACCCACTTCACATTTTTCTTTCATAGTTTTCCAAAAAAAAAAATGAAAATGAAACAATTCAAAAAGATTTTGCACTTTCCCACCATTTTAAAAAAATAAAAAAAGGAAAAAAAGAAATTCTAAAAGGATTTTATATTTTCCATCATTTTTCAAAAAGACAAAATAGTTTTTCCAAACTAGTTGCGTTTCATTTTTAAAGCTTTCTTCCATGTCCGATCTTCCCGAACTACACATACCTGATTCTCGTCTTTCGAAGTGAGGTACGTAGACAACCCACATAGGATCCGGTCTTTCTAGTGAGTCTCAGGTTTTTGGCTTTGTGTGAGGTCTTAGCCATATCTTGAATGTCTAGTCACTTTTGGCCACATCGGCCATTCTTGCAAAATAGGGTCATTTTCACAAAAGTGATTCAACCACCCGTCTTATACTTTGAGTACACAAGTAGGTGTCATATACTTTGAGGTCCGTTCGCATTGGGTTTGCAACTTTAGCCACTTCTGGCCATATCGGCCGTTTTTGCGAAATGGGTCATTTTTGCAAATTAATATTTTGGGCCATGATTGTTGGGAGTTAAATCCATATAAGAATTAATAAGGTATTTTCATATCTGAATAGTCACCCTTGTTGATTTTGCACTTATAGCCACTCTTGGCTACGTAGGTTAATTTTCAAAACTAGGTCAATCGTATCTTGCATGTGTCCAACAGGAGGTGCTGTGGTGTCGCATAGTGTCTCGAGTCACTAATCTATTTGGTTTTTTTTTTATCATTCGGGTATAAATTTATTTACCACAGCTCGAGCATAACGGATATCACAAGACCACTTCATTAAAGAGCTACTTGAGGAGTCTTTTTATATTTTGAGCCTGTTAGGTTGTTTCAGAGTTTGTATGTCTTTTGTTATCATACTTTTTGAAAACCAAAAAGGATTATAAATGAAAAATCCAAAAAGATTTTTCTTTCTTAATTTATTTTGTCCATTACTATTCCAGAACTATGCTTGATCTGATTCACGAGGGACATGATATGTAGGCAACCTACACAGGGTTCGATCAAATTACCATTAAAAAGAGAAAAAGAAGAAAAACGAAAAGGCAAAGAGAGAATGAAATTGCGGAATATGAGAAATGAGAAAAGAAAAGAGCGATAATCAGAAAAAAAGAGGAGGAGAGAAATAAAAAACCAAGTGGTGTTAAAAAGGAAGATGGAGAAGAAAATGGGGCAAGAAGAGTGAAATTAGGATGATGCCAAATGACCTTGTGGCCCTCGAATCCATTCTAGAATTGTTAATTATTGCTAGGGGCATTGCACACAATGTGATATTTCTATCTGATAAATGCCCTTATGCTAACATGTTCGCTATGTTTTTCTCCCCTTTGTTACTTTCATTATTATCATAACAGAGGGTGGTTAGTTTGTTGCACCTTGGCGAGTCGTCTGTATAACACAAGGTTAAAGAGCAAGATAGCCATGGCTAGCAAAGACTTGAGAACTGGAGTTCTAGACCCGTCAAGGCACATTGCAGAGTCAGAATCTAAATTGAACGATGAGGTTCAAAGGCTGAAAAAACAAATATCTGAAATGTGTCAAGCATGAGCCAATGGTCAAGGACCACCACTTTCTTATTCTTTCCACCCAATTATTGAATAGTGTTAATGACATAGAAATTGGTGAAGGTCTTAGTAATTTTGATGTAGAATCCACTGACTAGGACGTCGAGCTTGGTGATGGGAAAGACACTCCTTTCTTGGATAGCCATGGAGGAGTTTCAGGTGGTTTATTTTGTTGTCATTTCTGTTGTCCGGGTTATTTCAGGGATGTAATCTATACATTGTCTTGTGGCTCGAACATCTCTTCTTTTTATTTTGTCTTGTTCATTTAGTTGTAATAACTCGTTTAGTGTTATTTAGGACTGTTACAGGGTTGTAACCCATCTCTATTCTTCTAGTTTTGTTCAAACCCTTTTTACCATCTGTCTAATGCAATCTCTTATTTTCTGTTAGTTCTAGTCAGTTTCCGTTTAGGTAACTTTTCCTTCTATAAGTCCTTTGATGCTGACACTAGTGACATGACATGCACGCATAATTCTCAGACTGGTCTTGAAAGTTAGTCGGATCATGAAGCAATGGCACAGTTCTGAATATGATAAGAAACGGCATTTGAGGAAACAAGTAAAGAGGTTGATAAAACGCATACAACAAGGAAATGTCTCTCAAGCAGTTTGAGGTAGATCAGTCAGTGTTGAAATGCATTATTCCACATCAATATAAGGTTGATTCAAGTCTGATTCCAACTGGCCAGAGTCATTCATTGAGACAACGGGATTGCCCTTTGACACTTTTTGTTTATGTTGATGCCATCAGTAGATACTGTGCATGATTTCTTTACTTATCTTCAATTGCTTGTTTGTAATTGGCATTTTTAAGTTTGATATGACGAAGGCATTTTATTCTACTACCCAAATACATTTATCCTTTGCTACCCGTTCGAGCCCTAATTCCTTTTTTCATACCCCTCTTTTAGAATTAGAAATAGAGTTAGGAACTAGAAATAAAAAGGAAAATAGAAAAATAAAAAAAAAAAGAAAAAAGGATAAAAAAGGGAAAAAGAAAAGGAAAAGGAAAAAACAACTTTGTCTTTTAAACTATCTTCGACCTGATTGTTGACACTAGAAGATACTTCGGCATCCTTACGGTTCAGTCACACCAAATAAAATATTTTACAATCCCCCGAAGTCGAGTGTGGGGAAAATATTCTTAGAAATCCCATAAAAAAATCCCTACACTCCAGAAACTGGGGCAAAAGTTTTAATTTTGCCAAAAGGCCTAATTCTGAAAGTTGTAATTTTGAACTCTTTTCATCTTAAACTATTTTAAGCCTTCATGCCACTCTCTTTTTCTAGACCTGTCCAAAAGCCTACATTGAGGTCCAAAGAATAACCTTCCGACCAATCTTTGAAGATGCCAAATCAAGTGTGTGGTAAGAGTCTAATCTTCTTATATCATGGGTAATACCTTGTTCTCAGTATAAAGAGAGAAAATAATAAAATGAGATAGTCTTAGAGGTGAAAACACTCATAGGCACCGTAAGGCGATGGTGAGTTGACAAAAAGAGCAAAATGAGAGAGGCTTGATGGTGAAAACCCTTCAGGGAACTACAAGTCGATTGAGGATTGTGGATCAGATGGGACAATTAAAGCGCTGAAGCCCAGTTTCACAACGAAGAGGTATAACAAGAGTTGAATATTAGACTTGTTTGAGAGATTAGGCCACTTAATCCAAAGGTGCATGTCTTGATCATTGGAGTTGGTATCCACATATGATAAGTTTCTACTTTTTTATTTTCTTGTTAGGTATCATCTCTTTCCATTGTACCTTATTTTGTTTGAGTCCCTTTTGGAGTCTATTTTGTCAGAACAAGTAAAGAAATGACTTCAAAATCTGTTACCAGCTTTACAATTGCACAAAGAGTAGATAGTTGGCCATGCCCCACTGGCTCGGACAACAACCAGGTATCTATTCGATAAAAAACACGATCATTTTTTTAAGGTAGGGATTCACGCTCGAAGTAGGGAACTGTTCGCCTACTCCTGATAACACGTCCTTTTTTGAGATTTCCAGGTACCCAGACCCGGAGTAATCCTTTAATGCACCCATGTCCACACCGTCAAAGAACATGTTAAGGGTCTTGTCTGCGGCCCATATCATCTCATTTGTAATTTTCTTGACAAGCTGAGCCTCGTTGTAAAAGGACTCAGTATGGGACAATGATTCTGCAATGTCAATGACACCAATTACTTTCTTTAGAACTAGGATAGCTTCTCGAGAGACCGTGACCTCTGATGTTTTTCTAGGTACCAAGAAAACGAGGGGTGATCCTTTCGGTCACTTCCCCCTATTGTCACCCCCATTTCATCATCAATGGCTGGCCAATAGGTGATGGACTATAGATCGTTATCTTCAGGGTAATGCCTAAGCTGATAGAGGGGTTCATAGTCCGATACCCTGGTCCTAGTACTTTTCTTATTGCTCTTTCGGGCCTAGACCGATATCTTCTTAATCTTGGCTTCGCGTATGCGGAGCTCCAAGGCTTTCTCTTTCTTCTCGTCTTCTCCTCTTTCATCACAGCAGCCACGGGCTGCCCCCAAATAGAGGGTTTATCGAGTGAGGATGAAGCCTCATCCTTGTCCAATGCATGGAGCTCAGTGGTCTTGGGAAATCCTATTAAAGAAAGAGAGATATTAAAAATAGTTGAATATATAAGTAAGTCGGGGGGGGGGGGGGGGGGGAGTAATTAACATGGGAATTGGGCTCCCACTTGCCCTTCGAAAGTTTGTGCCATTTGCGCTCAAAATATGACATATGCGTGCAGATCCCCTCGACCCACTCTTTGAAATGGGGAACTGCATTGGCGACTCAACCAACCAGTACACGATAATAAATCCAAGAAATGAAGAAGGAAAATAAAAAGAATTCAAAATATTCTAAGTACTCTAAAGGAAGAAAGACTTATGGGCTAGGTTCCATTTTTTAGGGAATGGTAGGAACTTGGAGGGAATGAGATCCTCGATTTTCACCCAAATGAATCTTCCAGCCTCGATCCCTATCCTTATCAATGCTCAAGAATGGAGATTTCTTCGCCCGACAAACAAGCTTGATTAACCCCTTCAGAAGAACCGGGGACTGTAAAGCCGAAGCAGATGGTTAATGGTGAACTAGGGTTCTTCGTTATTATTAACGGAGTGGCGGAGGAGAATCACGATCCTCCAAAAGGACGGATGAATCTGCTCAAGGAAAACCTCGTACCTTTTGCAGAAGTCGAGGACTATGGGGTTCATCACGGCAAGTCTGAAAAAGTATCTGTAAAAACTTAGATATCCTTCCACATGTGTGGTAGTTTCCTGGTCATGACAGTGGACGACCACCTCCTTGGCCTCCTATTTGTAGTCCTCCTGGATTGTATAGAATATCCTCAATAATGGAGCATGCCTACCTCCATACCTCATCACTCCGATCTTCTTGACTGGAGTCTGTTTGGACCTTGAAGTCGTTTTCAATAGAGCAGCCTCGGGGGATGAGGTACTTCAGGGGAGGTTCCATCGCCACTGTAGGTATGGCCACCTTAGCATCGGTGGCTGGATTGGGAATTGAAGGGACGGTTTGGTCAAGCATATATTTCGAAGACTTCTCCATTAAATTATAAGAAATATGAAGATTTAAGGAGGGGATAAAGATTTGAAGATGAGGATGAAGGTTTGAAGGTCAAACTTGAAGATTTGAAGATGGAGTATGAAGATATGAAAAGGGGAGAATGAATATATCAAGGTATGTAGAACGATGTATGAAAATTGTAAGAAGTTAAGAACAAGTGAAAAGTTTGGTGTTAAATTTATGAGTTCTGGAGTCGGAAGGTTAAAAGGTTAAAAACGGACCAAAGCTTTTATAGAGATGGGGTAATCAATGTGTGATGTTTCGTATTCAAAGGCGTTTAACTGATGGCTGACACGTGTCTGAAGTGAGAACGATGCGGTTGATGGATGTTTCACTGACATGTCAACACAGTTATAACGTACAGAAGAAGGAATCGAGGTTAATCAATCGCTACCGCTGTTTCGATAAATTTGCTCTCCGAAAAGAGAGGGGACTATCTATGTACGGGAAAAATCGGGGGAAAAGTTTTCCCCTTCTCCAATAAGTAAACAAGAGGGAATCACAGTTTAACACCACTACAAGCAAGGTCGAAGGATCTATCGTATCGGAACCCGGGAGGAGTGAACAAAGTATCTCGGATCGGGCATAACTAAATAATGGATCCGGACCAAGTAGAGTTTCGAAACCAAAGAAAAAGGAGGAATGATTAGGCATGCATAGTCAGGAGCCAGAATATTCATACTCAACCAGATATTACGATATGAATCCCATCCGATATCAACTGCAGAATGACATTTACCGAAAAAAAAAATTTTTACTTTATTTAGACTTGCATTAAGACTAATATTCTCTTGCTATATAAAGGAGAGAATTTCATTTATTTTTTCATATGTTTGACACGCCAATCAAAACAATAAAAGTTTATTGTATTCTAGCTATTACTCGTAGAGTTTTCAGTTATTCTTTTTCTTTATATCGCAACCGGGCTTATATCAAGGATTCGATCGAAGCCGAATTTCAGTGTTCAACTTAAGATCGGACTTGATCATCACATTACAATTGATTTTATTGTTCATTTTATCTTTAATTTAATTACTTGTTGTTCTTAGATCATTCGTATCAAATTAAATAACATATCCGATAAACCGTATATAAATTTAATTGTTACTCATTTTTAGGGTAAACAAGCTCCTCATGCATAATTCCACATGTTTCAGCTAAAATTTTACAGTGAGTTCCTTTTTTTACAAACTGTTGTCCCCTACCCCACTACACCACACAAAGACTGCGATCAAAAGTCAATATTTCAAAAGGCTGCCTGCGTCTTGAGATCAAAACTCAAGTTACTAGCTAGTAGCACAAAAATGATAAAACAATTGTACTAAGTATTCAAACTAGATGCTAAACAAAATACGAATCTGTCAATCTAGGATGAAAACGTGCTATATGGACATATCACATATAAAATCATGTCAAATCTATTTTGTTTAATTTTCGTATTCTCATGGTAATGAAGTTTACTTCAACAATAATCAATCATCTAGAAACATAACAGGCAGCCAATTGGTCAATGTCAACCTTCCCAAATGATATATTAAAAAGATATTGCCAGCCATGAGCATGCTTATGAGTAATGCATCGCTGTTTTAAAATGTTAATATTCACGTGCTTGAAAGCAGTCTTGGCATAGCTCATAATATTATTGTCATATGATCACGAAGTCACACATTCGAGTCATGAAAATAACCTCTTATAAAAATATAGGGTAAAACTGCATAAAATAGATCTTTATGATCCAACTCTTCGGTAGAACCCTCGCTTAGCGGAAAATATTGCATCAGGATGCCCGAATATCTACGTGCTATGCTCACCCAAAGACAAAAAGAAGAAAATTTTAATTTCTTTTTTCTTTCTTCCCGTATATATCTTTTGTTTTATAGGGAAAAAAATTATTAATCTTATCAATTTCTTCACCTAACAAACCTATAAAAAGTAAATTAGACAATCATTTAGTTGCTGAATTTTAGATGTACGTAAATGGAAAACGTGTCAGACAAAGAAATAAAGAAAATGATTGACCAAATTTGGGACCTTATGTTTTCAATATAACATAATTTAACATGTGTTGATATATTAATTCAACCGTCAATAAAGAAGAGGATAGTGGTCGCAGCTCCAGGTGGATGAATGTTGAGCTGTTGACATAAAAGAAAAAACTGCTAATAGTTAATTTTCGATTCGTATAGGAAATGCATAGTGCTAATGGTGTTAGATAACACAAGTTTTAAGTTGGATTCACAGCCTTTTCATCTACTCTGTAGTATTATTTTTCTTTTTTGCATCTTCATTTGTACAGTATTAGTTTATTTAGACATTAGAAGACAACAACACCATTGATAATCATGATAATAAGTTTAACTTTTACAATGTATCAATAATGATGATGATCTTAGTTTCTCTTCAAGTATCTGCAGAAACTTTAGAAGAAATATCACTAAGAAACGATATCATTTAAGCTGTGACTTTTTCAATTATTTTTGGGAAAAGTTAAGTCAGAAATAACCAAAAGTCAGTCTTGGAATTTAAACTATTATGGTCTTTGTGAAACTAAAGTTCTCTTACATGAAATATTTTACTTCTATCTAGCCGACATGAAAAAACTGACTAATTTGTTTCCTTGTAACGTTTGTCTTTATTTTTTATGTCTATTTTCTCTATAATTTTCCTATTCATCCTTTAACTTGCTAATTGGTGAATTAAAAAAGATTATATTTAATTCATTTTTATTCCCACTATACATTAAAGTTAAAGGGCCAGTGACCAATAAATATAACATCGGCAGTACATCTTTGACGCTAACTAAACCAACTAAATATAATAATAAAAATGTTATGTTGTTTTTCTTTTTCTTCAATCACCAAAGGTTTATGTTGAAATACTCTCCTTCAAAATATGGCAATAATCCAAATAGAAGGTTAAGGGTGACTGGTGAATATAGCAGCACTTCCCTGACCAAACAAACTGAATATAATGAGCTAATCATTAAGGGATCCTTTGGTACGAGGTATAAGAAGCTATAAGAATTGTATAAAAATTTAATATTGTTTTAATATTTTATTTGGTTAGCAAATTAAATATAAGTTATTCCGATGTTAATTTTAATACTGTAATAACTTATACCTTATAAAAGGTAGGATAATTAGTATCGGTATAACTTACACCTTCTTCTTAAATATTATGCAATTGTCATTCTTAATACAACATACCAAACAAGGAATAAACAATCCCAGCATAACTAACCCCAGCATAATTTATCCCAATATAATTTATACCAGCATAACTTATACCGGTGTAAATTGTATTCCAACCAAACGACCCCTTAACGTTTTTGTCCTCCTCTAATTTAATACTCTCTCTATTTCATATAAAATGAGATACTTTCCTTTTTAATCTGTTCCAAAATAAACGACACATTTCTAAATTTTAAATTAATTCAACTTTAAACTCTTTTGATTTACCCATTTATCCTTAATGAGAGATTTTTATAATTACACACACAAACGTCATGGCCCTATAAACTTTATACCGTTTAAGCTTTAAAGATTACAAATTTCAAAAAGAAAAATTTCTTATATTTTGTGCCAAATCAAACTACCGTTTGTGAAAGGGAGGAAGTATTTGTTTAACCATATTAGAACCTGTTAAATCAAATCATATCACTTTCCTTCCTCCTTCCAAACTTCCACTAACTCTCCCCACCTACATATTTCTATATATATATATATTATCATCCACTCTTCTCCAGTTTCCCAAGCTAAGTAATTTCCTATTCTCTCACCGAAGAAAGTGCTCACAATTTTGCGTACAGAAATTAACTAAGATGGAAATGATGTTGCCATCACCACATGCCGTTTTCAACTTGGACGATAGTGCTTGTACTACTCCATATATAAGTGCTCCTTCAAGTCCTGAACGTTTTGATGATGGTTTTACTTTTGAATTTAGTGGATATGAGTTGGAGAGAAGCTCAATACCTGCAGCTGATGAGCTCTTTGATGGAGGAAGAATCAAGCCTTTAAGTCAAAATGAAAGTCGTGGAAGGGAAAGAACTCCAAATTATTCAAATTTTTCAAGTCCCAGCAGCAGGCACAAAGCAACAAGATCATTATCTCCTTTGAGAGTTTCTGATATGCTATTATTCGATCACAATGAAAACGTTGATCAACAAACCACAGATACCTCTGCTACTGCTGTTTGTTCTTCTTCGGATTCGTCTTCAGTTTCATCATTGATATCATTCTGGAACAGAAAATGGAAGCTGACAGACTTATTGCTATTCAGAAGTGCTTCTGATAGTCGAGCAACTAGCAATACGGAAGAGTTGAACAAGTACGAGTTGGTAAAGAAAGCACGTCAAGAAAATATTAAATCGAATAGTAGTAATGTGGGTTCAGTGTTACCGGGCTCGAGGAGGAGGAAGGTACCAATTTCGGTTCATGAGTTGCATTACAAGATGAAGAGGGAGGTGTTGAAAGAGATGAAGAAGAAAACATTCTTACCGTACAAACAAGGTTTACTTGGTTGCTCGGGGCTAGATGATCCAATTTCAATGTACATGACTCGTCGTGAATAGCTCTGGTTGTCTCCATTTGTAATTATTTGCTTAATATAGAACAACAAATGGTTTGATTGAACATCTTTTTAAGTAAAGTGTTTACCCTTAAATAGGCTAATAATTAAATTTGCACGGAGTTTTAAGGATACATGAATTAATTCAATACAAATAATCATGAATACTTGATAAACAAGTCAAAGACAAAATGAATGATCCAATCTATCGTAATTTTACGGCCTAGCCTGAACCTAGGTTGAAATATAGTTTTACCGTCGATCCGATCCTTGGTTCGAACCCAATTGCGAATAAAGCACAAACGGTTAAGTATGAACTTTGCAATCACTAGAAAGCATAAAATGAATTTGTATTGCTTTGATTTGCGAGTTACAATGTGTGTTTCAAAAGAAAAAACCTTCCTTTTATATAGTAGGAGAGTTTCATCCATTGTACAAGTTTACAAATGGTAAAAATCTTCCTGTCACGATAATTACTTATCCGTAACCGATATCAAGAGAGATTCGCGCTTTGATATCCGATCATGTACGATTATCACAGACCGTTATCCGTCGTGCCTAACCATTTACCGTGTTTTTCAGTGATGAACACATCGTTCTTCTTTCACGGGGCTCAATACAAAAGGTACACAACCTCGATTTGAGTCTGGTACATCCATACCCTTCTTTTATTTTCTTCACTAGGAAATCGGGGTATGCTCTATCCCCGATTTTACTGATATACAGATAGTTCTCTACTTTTCTGGAGAGAAGGTTCACCGAACGATGGGAAACGATATATTAACCCTCCTTTTTTCCCTCATACACTATAATTGAGATGACGGATAAATTCAAACATCCCATCAATCGTGTCGTTTTGACTTTAGACACGTGTCAGTCATCGACTAGTTGTCTTCGAATGCGAAATTTTGCGTATTGATTGCCTTTTCCCCTATAAAAGCCTAAACCCCTTTCACTTCTTCCACTTTCCGATTTTAGACTCTACCTTTGAACATTTGAACGACTTTTATATTCTCCAGATCTTCATACACTGTTCATTGAGCCTTCATATTTTCATCTTCGTACATCTTTTATTAGCCTTTGACCCAAACCTTCATACCTTCATACCATCTGCAAGTCTTCATATTTTTCTTCAAACCTATATTTTCCAGATTATAATGGTAAAAACATCTAAGATAGGGCCTCAACAGGCTAACCCTATATCTTCCTACCCAATTGCAGATAGGTGGACATTACTGAGGTGGCTAAGGAATCCCCTACGAAAAGCTTCTTATGAGGGGGCTAAATAGTCATTTCATTGCCCAATGATGATATTACCAATCACGTGAAGGTGCATTAGAGTGTTTACACTTACCCCTTCATGCTGTCCTCTGTGGAATTCTTAGTCCTTGCCTTCAGCAAAAGGTACGAGGTGTGCCTTGGAAAAATCTACTTGTCGTTCTGGAGAATTGTGATACTCTTACGCCATTTTGTGAAAAACACTGAAGTTCCTTTGTTTAGCGTCAACCATCTACTCCGCTTGTAAAATCCCTGAATCTTCTTAGAGGGACTAATGAAGCTCGTTCGTCGAGTAAGCAAGGCTCATTTCTCAAGAATCGACTAGAACTGAGATCGGGGCTTGAACAGGACGTTCAATTGGGTGAAAAACGAAGAGCTAATTTCCCTCAAGTTTCTGTCGTTCCCCGAGCAGTGGAACGCATCCCGTAAGTATCTCTTGGGTATTTCTTTCTTTTTATTTAATCTCTCATTGCTTGTATTTGTGGTCGCACAACGTTGTCCAAGATCCTGATGCAATCCCCTAACTCAATGAGTGGATCGAAGGGATCTGAAAGTAGATGTAGTACTCCAAGTTCATAGCACGATCGAAGGGCAAATGGGAGGATCGTTCTCATAGTGAGGTTGTTCCCTAAATAGTTACGACCATGCTCTTAACTTATACAAAGCTAACCTTTTCTATTTTATTACAGGTCTGCCTAGAGTACCAAAGAACTTAGGCCCCTGGATGAGGAAAAGGATCCGTCCCTACTTGCCAAGCCCTCCATTTTGGGAGAGCCTAGAGATTCCGCAAACGAGGAGAAGAAGAAAAAGAGAAAGTCTTCAGGTTCCCCAAATACCAAAGTGAACAGGAATAAGAGAGCGGCCACCCGGGTCGGGAAGCTGAAGGAGAGCACTAATTCCAAGGTATGGGACCCTAACTCACTCTACGGACTTAGAGATGAGCCAGAAGAAGATGACCTCCTCTGCGCTCATGGGCCGACCCTTATTGAGGGGTAGTAGGCGACGACCTAGAAAGGGGACCATGAGGTCGATCCCCTTGTAACTCGGGAACCTGAGGGGAAGATGGAGGTTGCAGCCTCCCAAGGAGTCGCTCAAGATTTGAAGGAGGCGACCGATGTCATTGATTTCATGGAGATGCCTCCTAAACTGAGTCAATCCCAAACGCACAAAGAAAGTCAAGTGAGGGAGCGCAAGGTCAAAAAGACACTCTCAACATGTTTTTCGACGACATGGGCATAGCAGCACTTGAGGACTTGTCCGTGCATGCTCACTTGGAGGTCCCAAAGAAAGGCGTGCCCTCGAAAGCTGGCAGGCCGAGTTCGAGTGAAAAACTAGTGAATCAATTTCCCACTCCCAGCCTGGACCCCGAGCGAAAGAGATGGTCGTCCTTAAACCCTAAAGGATGCCTGGGTCCTGTTTGCTCTGGTAGGTATAACTAACTACCTCCGATGCCCAATGACTTGTTGGAAACACGTTCTCAAGGCATTATACTAAACGTGTGTTTATATGTGTAGGTTTTGATGAATGACAAACGATGCGCAAATTGATATATGACGAAGTTCAAGTACAAGCGCACAATTGATATATAACGAGATTCAAGCACAAGACCAAGTTTCATAGTTTTACATGAGTCGTTCTTAACTGTGATCTTGATCCGACAACTTGACTCATGACATGGCTTCTCTCGTAAAATTATTTTTACAAAATCATGCATATTTAATTTAATGCTAAATGATTTTAAATCATGCATATTTACTTTAGTCAAAATGATTTTTAAACATGCCTCTAAAATCTGGACTAAGATAATCGATTATGTACTTATGATAATCGATTATGTTAAGCCAAGACTGCATGACAATCGATTGTGAACTAATGACAATCGATTTTGTTAAGGCAGTGAGCATCAGATTTTTCAAATCTGCATGACAATCGATTGTGATGAGGCAGTGTCCATCAAAGTTTTTCAATGCTCAAAATAATCGATTGTGAAGTTAATGACAATCGATTGTGATGAGGCAGTGTCCATCAAAGTTTTTCAACGCTCAAAATAATCGATTGTGAAGTTAATGACAATCGATTGTGATGAGGCAGTGTCCATCAAAGTTTTTCAATGCTCAAAATAATCGATTGTGAAGTTAATGACAATCGATTGTGAAGAGACAGTGTCCATCAGATTTTTCAAAGTCACAAAATAATCGATTGTGAACATATGACAATCGATTGTGTTGAGGCAGTGTCTTCCAGACTTTTTCAAAGTTATTAAATAATCGATTGTGAGTATATAACAATCGATTGTCACGAGGCAGTGTCTAAATTGATTTTTCAAGACTGATAAATAATCGATTGTTAACATTGCACAATCGATTGTGAAGCGGACCGTTGTCGTAAAGTTTTCAAATACCGTCAGGTAATCGATTATTGATTTTGTATAATCGATTGTTGAAATTAAAATTTGGAAAGGATTTTTTGAACGTTGCTGAATAATCGATTATTGATTTTGTATAATCGATTGTTGAAATTAAAATCTGGAAAGGATTTTTTGAACGTTGCTGAATAATCGATTATTGATTTTGTATAATCGATTGTTTTACGTAAAATCTGGAAATGATTTTTTGAACGTTGCCAATAATCGATTGTTGATCTTGAATAATCGACTGTTAAGCGTAAAATCTGGGATTGATTTTTGGAACGATTGGCAAACAATCAATTGTGGATTCTTGACAATCAATTGTCACTGAGTAAAATCAGCAATTCTTAATTGGCAATTAGGCAACGGTAATGCCAAGTTTTTCAACTATAAATACAGCTTCAATTCAGTCTTTTGAACACAACAACACACAACAACTGATCATATAATTGCTATAAGCTTGCATACTCTATTGATTATCATTTTATATTCATTACATAAGTTTTTGAGAGCCAAACTCTTGTCGGAAGTTGTTGCGATCTTGAGCGTATTCTTTTACTCATATCTACTCATTAAGGAGTGTCTTGTTTGAGTGTTTAGTGTTTTGTACACTTGAAGAGAATTGTTATTCTCTTGTTGTAAGAAGGAACTTGTGTTTCCTTGGTTGAAGTCTTGGAGTGTTGTGTCTCCGAGCAAAGGTAGTTGAGGCTTGTGTCCTCAAGTTGTGAAGGAACTTGTGTTTCCTTTGATTGAAGTCTTGGAGTGTTGTATCTCCGAGCAAAGGTGTTGAGGCTTGTGTCCTCAAGTTGTAAAGGTTTGTTAAGCACCCGGAAGCTTGACAAGTTAGTGGAAATCTCGAGAGAGTCTCTCGGGGACTGGACTAGCCACGGGTTGTGGTGAACCAGAATACTTCGGTGTGTTCTTTCTTATTTATCGCACTTATTTATTTCCTGCAAATTTTAAATTCCGCAAGTTTACGCTAATTTTCATTATAACGCTATTCGCCCCCCCCCCCCCCTCTAGCGTTAAGCGTATTATCTAACAATTGGTATCAGAGCCCAACTCTCTGAAGACTTAACAGTTTGAGAGAAACTTCCATGGCTTCTACTCGTGACTCTTTTGCAGGAATAGGTAAAGGTCACTTTAACTTGTTGCCGCCAATATTTGATGGAAGCAATTACACATATTGGAAAGATCGGATGAGAATTTTCATCACAGCCAACAACTTTTATCTATGGCGAATCATCAAGCATGGTGAACAGATGATGAGAAAAGTTGGGAAAGCCAAGGTAAGTGAATACAACACTAAGGCAATAAATATGTTGTATATCGCCTTGAATCAGGAAGATTATCAGAAAATTTCCCACTACAAATCTGCCAAAGAAATGTGGGATAAGCTTGAGGAAATGTATGAAAGCACACCTCAAAAAGCGGACAGCTCATGCGGTGAATCGACTGGCCGATGTCTCATGGCAAACGAAGAAGAAGAGGTAAGTACGTCTAACTCTCACTCACTTGAAGAAATGCAAAATGCTTATAATAAATTATATAGTGAGTTTGTTAACGCTTCCAAGACCATTAAAGATTTGCAGAAAACTCTTTCATTGCAAGAAACAGATTTTCAAAAACAACTCTCATTGAAAGAAAAGGATTTGGAAAAACTGATTTTAGAGAATGAGAAGTTGAAAGAGGAAAACAAATTTTTCGGAAAGAGAAGCGCCGACAAGCCCGAAAGTTCTATTAAAAATTGTACTTCTTGCATGCATCTCAAAAATGAGGTACATAGACTTAAGGGCACCTTAGATAAGTTTAATTCTTCTCACAAAAATTTGAATGAGGTTCTTGTTAATTTGAAGTCAACCAAGCATGGCATAGGCTTTAAGAATGAGCCTAAAGAAAAGGTTGAAGCCAAACCACAACCACCTAAGGCTCAACCTAGGATTAATAAAACAAATGCTCATCCTAGAAATAGCAATCCTAGAACCAATATGCATGCTAGACCAAATACTAGAAGGAAGTTTTAACATTTTAGAACACCTAGAAATGGCCCTCAACCTAGAAACAATTATTCTAGAAATGCTGCTCATAATAGTAGGAGAAATGACTTTCATGAAATGCGCAATAGCCATAGTGTCGAAAATAGAGTGAACAATTTTCGTCCGTCTAATTACTATGAACCTAGAAGGATGCATAATCCCAACGTGACTTGTCATTATTGTAGACGTATTGGTCGTATTGCTCCTGCTTGTTTTACACGACATAGACATATCACTCAATCGCATCATTATGATATGCCTAACCCTCAAGGACCCAAAATGGCATGGGTACCTAAAACTCATTAATTTGTTTTGTAGGTATGTTTGAAGGGATCAAGTGTATATGGTACCTTGATAGTGGATGCTCCAAGCACATGACGGGAGACGAATCCAAATTCCTTCAACTAGAACACAAAGAAGGAGGAAGTGTTATTTTTGGTGACAACAATAAAGGAAAGATTATCGGCATCGGATCGGTCGGTAAGGATGAAAATTCTTCTATTAAGCATATATTACTTGTTAAAGGTTTAAAGCATAATCTCTTGAGCATAAGTCAATTATGTGACAAGGGAAATCTTGCATTATTTGATTCGGATAAATGCTTAGTATTTAGACGTAGTGATTTCAAAATTATCCTTCGTGGTTTTAGAGTGGATAATATTTATATGGTTGATCTTGCTAATTCCTCACCCGAATATGTGGATTGCCTTATGAGCAAAGAGGATGATACTTGGATATGGCATCGTAGAGTAGCACATATAAACATGCATCTTTTGAACAAATTGATTTCACAAAACTTAGTTATTGGTCTTCCCAATTTGAAATTTGAAAATGACTCTATTTGTGATTCTTGTCAAAAAGGGAAGCAAACAAAAGCATCTTTCAAATCGAAAAACATTATTTCAACTACTAGACCATTGCAATTGCTTCACATGGATTTATTTGGACCATCTCGCATTGAAAGTCTAGGAAGAAATCGTTATGCTTTTGTTATTGTTGATGATTATTCCAGATTTACTTGGACTTTATTTCTTGCCCATAAAAGTGATGCTTTTCAGAATTTTAAATATTTCCTTAAACGTGTTCAAAACGAAAAGGAAACAACCGTCACTTCAATTAGAAGTGATCATGGGGGAGAGTTTGATCACAATCTCTATGCGGACTTTTGTGACGAACTCAGTATCGAGCATACCTTTTCCGCTCCACGAACACCACAACAAAATGGGGTGGTGGAAAGGAAAAATAGGTGTCTCGAAGAGATGGCTAGAACCATGCTCGAAGAGGCTAAGATTCCCAAACATTTTTGGGCGGATGCCGTGAGTACCGCATGCTACATCTTAAATAGAGTAGTCAAAGGCCAATACTCATGAAGACCCCTTATGAACTCTACAAGGGAAGGAAACCAAATATCTCCCATTTTAGAGTATTCGATTGTAAAATTTTTATTCATAACAATGGAAAAGATCAATTGGGAAAATTTGATGCTAAGTCCGATGAGGGAATTTTCATTGGTTATTCTTCACGTAGCAAAGCATATAGGTTTTTTAATAAAAGAACCGAAACTGTGGAGGAATCCCCTCATGTTGTGTTTTCTGAAAATAATGCTCTCTTGGCGAGAAAGGATTCCGGTTTTGATCTTGCAGGTATTTTAGTTAGCTTGAAAGACAAAATACAAGAGGAAACGCCTAAGGAAAATCAAGACGAAATTTTGGAACAACCAACGGAGGAAGCGCCACAATTGGAGAAAGAAACTAAAATGCCTAAAGAATGGAGGACAATCAAAGATCACCCTCTCGAACAGGTAATTGGCAACGTCGGAGAAAAGGTAAGTACCCGAAACTTCCTTGAGAACACCTTAGGACATACTGCTTTTGTTTCTCAAATTGAACCAACAACCATCTCCGAAGGATTTGGGGATGAATTTTGGACCTTGGCAATGCAAGAGGAGCTTAACCAATTCAAACGGAATGACGTTTGGGATTTGGTGCCAAGACCCGAAAATTATACCATAATTGGTACGAAATGGGTTTTTCGAAACAAGCTAGATGAAAATGGTGTAATCACTAGAAATAAAGCTAGGCTTGTAGCAAAAGGCTATAATCAAGAAGAGGGTATTGACTATGAAGAAACATATGCTCCCGTAGCTAGATTAGAAGCTATTCGTCTATTGCTCGCATTTGCCTCTTCTATGAATTTCAATTTATATCAAATGGATGTGAAAAGTGCTTTTCTAAATGGTGTTATTCAAGAAGAAGTTTATGTTGAACAACCCCCCGGTTTTGAAGATTTTAAATCTCCCGATCATGTTTTCAAACTCAAAAAGGCTCTTTATGGTTCAAAACAAGCTCCCCGAGCTTGGTATGAAAGATTGAGTAAATTTCTATTGGAAAATGATTTCATTAGGGGGAAAGTTGACACCACCCTTTTTGATAAGCATAAAAACAATGATATTTTATTAATTCAAATATATATGGATGATGTCATATTTGGTGCTACTAACAATGTCTTATGCAAGGAATTTTCCGATTTAATGACAAGCGAATTTGAGATGTCTATGATGGGTGAGTTAACATTCTTTTTGGGATTACAAGTAAAGCAAATGAAAGAAGGTACGTTCATTTGCCAAGCCAAATATTGCAAAGAATTGCTGAAACGATTCGAAATGAACAATGCAAAAGCAATGGCGACTCCCATGAGCACATCCGATCATCTAGACAAAGATGAGAAAGGTAAGGAAATCGACACTAAGAAGTATCGAGGTATGATTGGCTCTCTTCTTTATCTTACTGCTAGTCGTCCGGACATCATGTTTAGCGTGTGCTTATGTGCCCGTTATCAATCGTGTCCGAAGGAGTCTCACCTTACTGCGGTTAAACGGATTTTGAAGTACCTTGTTGGTACTACAAATGTGGGTCTATGGTACCCCAAAGGTTCTTCATGCCAACTCGTTGGCTATTCCGACTCCGATTTTGCTGGATGCAAATTGGACCACCAGATCACTAGTGGCACTTGCCATTTGCTCGGTAGCTCTCTCGTTTCTTGGTTTAGCAAGAAACAAGTAAGTGTTGCGTTGTCCACAACCGAGGCTGAATATGTAGTCGCGGGGAGTTGTTGCGCTCAAATCCTATGGATGAAACAACAACTCTTGGACTATGGCATAAGTCTTGATCATATCCCTCTTAGATGTGATAATACTAGTGCCATATGTCTGACGAAGAACCCCGTTCTTCATTCGCGAACAAAACACATTGAAATTAGACATCATTTTATAAGAGATCACGTTCTCAAGGGCGATGTCGAAATCGAATTTGTTGAAACCAAAGATCAATTGGCCGACATCTTTACAAAGCCCTTAGAGAAAGAGTCCTTCTTCCGAATTCGTAGTGAACTCGGGATTCTTGACTCCACGTTGATCTAAGTCATGCATTGCATTTTTTTACATGATTTCTAACTTGAGCGTCGGAGACGTCTAACGAATTTTTGCAGGTATCGCCCTAAAGGTAGGGGGAATTATAAAGCATGACGCGCAATAATCGAGTCTTCTTCAGAAAAATCGGTTTCTGTCGTCTAATAATCGATTATCTCGTATCAATAATCGATTGTACTGCTATTATTTGAGTTATTGTACTCTCTTTAAGTAATCACGTTTTATCTTCAATAAATAAACAAGTTTTTTTTGCTAATGGCAAAAGGGGGAAGATAACGGGTATGCGCTCTCAATTCTTATTAGCTTAAATTGAGGGGGAATTCATATATTGAGGGGGAACTAATTGCATACTTGTTGCATATCTTTTCTTGTCTTGAATCGTCATTATGAATTGCTTAATATGCATATCCCGCTTAAAGTTTGCCATTATCAAAAAGGGGGAAATTGTTGGAAACACATTCTCAAGGCATTATACTAAACGTGTGTTTATATGTGTAGGTTTTGATGAATGACAAACGATGCGCAAATTGATATATGACGAAGTTCAAGTACAAGCGCACAATTGATATATAACGAGATTCAAGCACAAGACCAAGTTTCATAGTTTTACATGAGTCGTTCTTAACTGTGATCTTGATCCGACAACTTGACTCATGACATGGCTTCTCTCGTAAAATTATTCTTACAAAATCATGCATATTTAATTTAATGCTAAATGATTTTAAATCATGCATATTTACTTTAGTCAAAATGATTTTTAAACATGCCTCTAAAATCTGGACTAAGATAATCGATTATGTACTTATGATAATCAATTATGTTAAGCCAAGACTGCATGACAGTCGATTGTGAACTAATGACAATCGATTGTGTTAAGGCAGTGAGCATCAGATTTTTCAAATCTGCATGACAATCGATTGTGAACCTTACGACAATCGATTGTGATGAGGCAGTGTCTATCAAAGTTTTTCAACGCTCAAAATAATCGATTGTGAAGTTAATGACAATCGATTGTGATGGTGCAGTGTCCATCAAAGTTTTTCAACGCTCAAAATAATCGATTGTGAAGTTAATGACAATCGATTGTGATGAGGCAGTGTCCATCAAAGTTTTTCAACGCTCAAAATAATCGATTGTGAAGTTAATGACAATCGATTGTGAAGAGACAGTGTCCATCAGAATTTTCAAAGTCACAAAATAATCGATTGTGAACATATGACAATCGATTGTGTTGAGGCAGTGTCTTCCAGACTTTTTCAAAGTTATTAAATAATCGATTGTGAGTATATAACAATCGATTGTCACGAGGCAGTGTATAAATTGATTTTTCAAGACTGATAAATAATCGATTGTTAACATTGCACAATCGATTGTGAAGCTGACCGTTGTCGTAAAGTTTTCAAATACTGTCAGGTAATTGATCATTGATTTTGTATAATCGATTGTTGAAATTAAAATCTAGAAAGGATTTTTTGAACGTTGCTGAATAATCAATTATTGATTTTGTATAATCGATTGTTGAAATTAAAATCTGGAAAGGATTTTTTGAACGTTGCTGAATAATCGATTATTGATTTTGTATAATCGATTGTTTTACGTAAAATCTGGAAATGATTTTTTGAACGCTGCCAATAATCGATTGTTGATCTTGAATAATCGATTGTTAAGCGTAAAATCTGGGATTGATTTTTGGAACGATTGGCAAACAATCGATTGTGGATTCTTGACAATCGATTGTCACTGAGTAAAATGAGCAGTTCTTAATTGGCAATTAGGCAACGGTAATGCCAAGTTTTTCAACTATAAATACAGCTTCAATTCAGTCTTTTGAACACAACAACACGCAACAACTGATCATATAATTGCTATAAGCTTGCATACTCTATTGATTATCATTTTATATTCATTACATAAGTTTTTGAGAGCCAAACTCTTGTCGGAAGTTGTTGTGATCTTGAGCGTATTCTTTTACTCATATCTACTCATTAAGGAGTGTCTTGTTTGAGTGCTTAGTGTTTTGTACACTTGAAGAGAATTGTTATTCTCTTGTTGTAAGAAGGAACTTGTGTTTCCTTGGTTGAAGTCTTGGAGTGTTGTATCTCCGAGCAAAGGTAGTTGAGGCTTGTGTCCTCAAGTTGTGAAAGAACTTGTGTTTCCTTTGATTGAAGTCTTGGAGTGTTGTATCTCCGAGCAAAGGTGTTGAGGCTTGTGTCCTCAAGTTGTAAAGGTTTGGTAAGCACCCGGAAGCTTGACAAGTTAGTGGAAATCTCGAGAGAGTCTCTCGGGGACTGGACTAGCCACGGGTTGTGGTGAACCAGAATACTTCGGTGTGTTCTTTCTTATTTATCGCACTTATTTATTTCCTGAAAATTTTAAATTCCGCAAGTGTACGCTAATTTTAATTATAATGCTATTCACCCCCCTCTAGCGTTAAGCGTATTATCTAACATGACTGAGTAGGACCAGACAAAAGGAACGAGGTGGGCACGTTAAGTCTCTTTAACGAATCGCAACAAGCATTGAATCGGGTCTATGGTAAGCATAATGACTTCTTATATTCATACATGAATGAGGCTGAAACACAAGTACTAATCTTCCAAATATGTGGCTCATGTATAAATGATTAGAGTACATAGGTGCAAGCATGATAGAGAATTTAATATGCCTTAGGATGCCTTTATAAAATGAAATGAGCCGCGTTCACCTAATCAAACACCACGAGTCTCCTTAAATTGATAAAAATATTTAGAAAATCGGAAGTGCAGTCTAGCAAATTTCATGGCTTTTCACGAATTTCAAAGACATACAGCCTATTGGCGCGAAGTTATTAATAAAATACCTTCCTAAAATGCGGGTGCGCATTTATGTGACCCAAATCAAAATCTCAATGGAGTTAGAATATGTCTAGAATTGCGTGCGCATTTGTGTGACGTGATTCACGACGTATTTTAATGACCTTGCAAACTTCCTAAAAGATGTTAAAAGCGGTTAATAATCTAAAATTTCATTATAGGTTTAAACACATGTAGAAAATCAAATCTCTAGCCACTTATAATAAGTTTGAGCAACCATGCTAGAACCACGGGATCCGAGGGTGCCTAACACCTTCCCTCGGGTTAACAGAATTCCTTACTCATAAATTTCTGGTTCGCAGACTCCAATCGGGCAGTCGAAATTTCCTCGATTTGGGATTTAAATAAAACCGGTGAGTTGGGACACCAAAAGCCAAACCTATCCCTAGTGGCAACTCTTGAAATAAATAATTAATCCCATATCTAATAATGTCACTTTAGTTGGAAAAACTCCTATACACGTGTCATCTATTGGGGTAACCACGTGTAAGCCAAAAAGGAGGTGTGATAATGTTGTTGTGAAACTGTTGTTACGAGACCATTTCCTTTTTAGGTCATTGTGCTTAGGTTGAAGCCTTTTTCCTTATCTCCTCGGCTAGTCTTTAATTGTAGTACTTAGGGAGGAGCCTCTGACTATTGTAAAGATGCGAGCTTATTACATCGTATATCCAACAAAAGTTTTGACGTCTTCCTCGCCTACAATTATCCATAATCAATTACCTCCATGCCCTTGTGCTTGTAGGATTTCTTCTAAACTGATATTTAGATTTTTTTCCCAGTGGCACTATCTTTCATTCCCACAATACTCATATGGTACATTTAACAACCCCACTCCAATCTGAATACGTCTTAAGTATTACAATGACGTTACTGCGAGGCTGGATTCATTATATTGGGTTTAACTATATTTATCTTGCACTATCTGCTCACTCATCTGTAACCTCCTATTTAGCCAAAACTAGGTTATTCCTTAATCGACTATAACTTTCTCATTGGCACATTCTCATATCAATTTTCCGCGTATCCTTTCTTAGGTTATTTCCTTTATTTTAACTTACCGCTCGCACCGGCTCTTTATCTATCAATAACATTTAGGGTAGGTACCTTTACTTTTTCTCCTTGAAGGCATGTTTGCATAATGATCTGGAATCTTAGCATATATGTAGGCTTGGGATAATCGCAATCTCATCCCTTTTTCATTTTTTCGTAGTTTTCTATTACCATTCTATAACTACTAGAACCATTTAATTCTGGATGTCATATCATTCCATATTCCCCCCTTTTGGGGAGTACTAAGATTTGAAGCTATGATGACCTACCTATAGATGTTTTACCTTTTCATCTTTGGCATCCTTTTACTTCATCAATGACCCTTATTCGCCTTGCGGTAATCCTACCGTACCAAGGATACCAAAATTCCTCACTCACGAAGGCAACACTTAGTATAACTAGCATATACAGTCCCTTAAGCTGAACTTTGCTCACATTGCTTGATTTCGGGAAGCGTCTTCCTGAATAACCGTTCTCTAAATTTCTCAAAAACCTTTTTTTGTCGTCCATTCTATTATTGCAAGAACAAAATCTGAAATTCTTATGATGCTGACTATTATCAATCACTCAGTCTTTGATTCATGTTTAGTTTATTGTGTTCACTATTCCATACTGGTTCTATTACTATGGGGTCTAACTTTTCCTTTTTGCAATCACACTAGAGTTGCGAACTTAGTTATCGAAATAAGGACATGACTGTATGGCCTATACTCTGTTGTTGTCCTAAGGCCTATTACCTCTCGTAACTTCCTTCACTTGACTATTTTTGTAACATTGTCATCTTTTAATCTACCATTATCATCCATGTACCACATATTACTCATAATGCTTCACTAACTCTTTTCTGAATTCCAGCTAATATTTATGCCTATTACTTTATTCTGAATACTTGAACAAGACATTCTTTTTCTTTTAGCTTCCCTTTTCTCCATCCATTGGCTCTTTAAGTTGCTTGACATTCTCACTTTACTAGGGACACGAGCCACACTAATGTAATATTTATCCTTTCAAGGCCTCTAATGCATGTCTTTGTAATCCTCATATATGGCTGCACTATTTTAGAGTGTATCATCTGGGTATCTCACAAGGAGATTTATTAGCACGCTTGCAATATACTCCAAAAATGTCAACTAATGCAAAAAATTCATTAATCATTTTGGGCTATTCTAATCCCAACCGGATCTTGATATATGTCTTCCTCTTATACTACTTCTGTTAGTCCCCATGGAGCATAATTGAGATGTGTGTGATTAAATATACATACCTCTGTTACAATTGAAGGAATCTCAAAATGCTTATATTTCTGTGCTCGAATTGTAAATATCGTTAATCTTCATTAACTGGGTACCTCGTACCCTTCTTCACCTTTCTTCTTTTACTTGCTAAAACTTGTGTCTATCTTCCGATTGTCATATTCTTTTTACTGTAAGAGTGGATAGAAATTCTTGCCTTAGGGATCCTTATCAAAAAACTTACATGTCTTAGTACACACATGATTTGCTAAGTACCTCAAATTTATCCATCATAAGCATAATGCAAAAAATTGAGTTCCTCTGATCGACTCTTCCACAGCTATAACTATTACCAACCATCCTTCTAGATGTAGGCATCATCCTATTAGGAATAAGTTAGAGTTAGGAAATTGAGTTCTTACAATTAAGATCTATGACACGATCTAGAGTAAGAAGAAAGAATGATAATCCTAAATGCCATGTAGCCTCTTCCTTATAAGTGTGGTGCACGATACGCCTATAACAAGGATTCTACAGACACGGCTTGCAGACTCCAATATAGAACGACTCTGATACCACTTTTGTCGCGACCCAAACCGATGGGCCACGGCAAGCACCAGATAACTTACCTAATCAAGCACCAATTTAACGTATCTTTCTTATTACATCATCATATACACGTGATATACGGGCCTAATAGGACAACATGATCATTTATAAATTCTAAACATAGGCTTGACAAGGCCATATAAGTATATGTATACAGATTTGTCTATAAGCCTCTAAGACTACATAAGTATGATAAAGGTTGGGACTGATCCCCGCCATACCAATCAATACATCTTCTAATTATACTAACCAAACAAACACTCCGAAGAAAATTGAGCGCACTAACATCTTCTACTGAGCCGATAACCTACTTGGAGGCCTCTCGACCTATCTATCAAGACTTGCGGTCTTGAAACGCAACGTCCCCAGGCAAAAAGGGACGTCAGTACGAATAATGTACGGAGTATGTAAGTCACATAAATAAGTATGAAATGGTTTAAATATAGAGTAAATGACTCAACCGGTAAGTCTGGATAACTCTGTAAATCATGAAATACTTATAGTGTCATGCATATGAATGTCATGTCGTGTAGGTACATATGTTTATAACATCATCAAGTATCTGAGGGCATTCCATCATATTATCTCGACTACTATGGGCAAATCATCAACGCATACAAACTTATTAGGTGATAGTGTAATATAATATCATAACCTTTTCTATATTCCAAATATATATATACACATATATAATGCCATCCGATCATGACATTTCTTGTTATGGAATCCTGTGGTGCTTTTGACATTCTTGCCTTTGCTTACTGACATCTCTTATTATGGATCCTGTAAAATTTTATTTCATTGTTATCATACAGAAAGTCAAGTATTTCAGGAATTTGGTTAAGAATATCAAAAGCCCCACATGGATTATAATATTGTAGTTCGTAGATATTAGCATTAATGAAGTTGTAGGCCTAAACGTGGAAATGTTTCATATTGAAAGTCTTGAATATTGAGGTGTCTTGAACTTAGTGTATTAGGATGCCACCTAATAAAGAATAATTATGAGTCATTGGCTTAATAAGTGGCTTACTGCCACGTAGAATTTTGGTTGAAATTTTCTTTATCCAACTTATTAGTTAATTAGGTAATATCATGATAATTAATCAATTATTCCCATAATTAGGAATTGTTTCAAATTATTTAAAATTTTATTCATTTTTAATATACTTTATATATATTATTATTACGGTCATATGGTACCTTGCATGGTATTAATCTATAAATATTGGGTATTATAGCTTGGCCTGTATTTTATTTTAAATCGGCAACCTTCAACCAAACTCAATTTCTTTAATTCGTGTTCCTTTTATTCTTTACAAATTTACTCATCGCTTGTTTGAAATAGCACAATTCATATAATCTCCAAATAATCTTGTCATTGAAATGAGGTCAATTATCTTACGACAATTTCACATAAAATACTACAGGGTGTAACATCATCGTAATATAATATTGTGAAGCGTAATATCATTGTAATGTAATACTGCGAGGTATAATATCAACGTAATATTATGGGGCGTAACATATTAATAGTGACAACTCAAGACTGCTATGGAATCTCCAACTAGTGTAGACACAAAAATACAAGCATCAAGAGAATCACGAGTCATACTCAAATATGAAGAAAAATTGTACAAATACATATCTCGCTGCACATGCTCTAGGCTGAGCTTTGTCTCTACCTCTAGCTCTACCTCGGCCCCGACCCCTAACATTGACAAGATATATGTATGCGGCGAAATCAGAAGGCCTAATTTCTTGCTATCGAGTCACTTCAGAAGAACACCTTGAGACCCCGAGGATGAAACGTTGTGACCGAGTTCCCTCCCTCAAAGCTCGTCAAGGTCCGACTTAAAGAAGATACAGATCAAGGCTAGGGTCAAATGGGGAACTCCCCAGGCACACAGCTAAGTCTGACAAAGCCGACCTACCCGGCACTTCCGTCAAGGCGTCATGTCTAGCCGTGCCATGTCCCTGCCTTTACAATTAATGTCTTTTGTACTATGAAGGGATTCCTCTCCTATACAAAGGGGATCCTCGTCACTTTGTAAGGAGAATCTATTACTCCAACTATTCTATATAAGATCAATAATAACTCTCTATCTCTCTTTTCTCTCTAACTCACACGCTCGGGACTGCCTTTCATTTATTGCTTTCATCCTTGTTCTTCATTTATTGTTTGATATTGGCCATATAGAGCTTTCTTTAATTATATCCTAACTGTTATTCCCTTCTAATTACCCTCGATAGCTCGAACTCGAGCCTAGGAATCGACCTCAATGCCCCTCAGCGGTCGGTCTGAGGCCTGGATAACAAGCCCCTTAGTTTGATTATTTCCCCATTTTAGTTCATATTTCGTCATTAAGCTTCACATACCTAGCATCCAGAGCTCTAACAACTAGCATAAAAATAGATCACGTATTTTTAGTGTCTCATCTACTGCGGTAAAGTTTGGCGAACACCATGGTGCTAAAAATAATAGTGATAATTTTCTTGTTGGTTTCATTAAACAAACGCAAGTTATCTTTTACATTTTTTCTTGTCCAAGATCTTTTGATTTCAGGTCAAAATGTCTAGCTTAGTAAATAGAGTCGAGAAAGACAACCTCAAAAACCACGGAGAAAATGGTGTGGCTGTTCCAGTAATTTTCGCACCGCCGCAGAACCATGTGAATGCACCTGGACTGATTCCAGCAGATGCAGGTCCGCAAGACACGCAGCAAGTCGACAAAACCTCACAGACTGATAGAAGCATACAACATGGCGACCAACAGGAATCCTAGAAGACTCCAGCTGGGGAAGAACAGGAAGTTAGTCTTCATGTCATTCTCGAATGTTGCAGGCACAACGATTGGCTATTCAATTACAAAGACACCCCAAGACTTTTAGCACAGCAGCACCGGAAACAGCTCCCCTAGCTGAATAGGTACCCAAGAGATCGAGCAATAACAGATCGATAGCCGACCCTGACATAGAAAAAATGCTTGAGGATCTCACCAAAAGAAATGAATTGGGCAATAAAATGATAGCAGCCAACGACAAAAGGTCAGGACCTGTAGCTCCAGGGTCGGCCAAATCCCGGGCGCACCCTCGATCCTAAATGGTGGGGATACGAAGAAGCTCATACAAAGGCAGTTCCCCGAAGAACCCCCAAGTACAATGGGGAATCAGGCCCCAATGAGTGTTTTACAACCTACACTCGCGCAATAAAGGAAAAAGATATAAAGAATGATGAGATCATGTCTGTATTGCGGAAGGAGTTCGGGGAAACACTCTTGATTGGGCCATGATATGGTATCACATTCTAGCTCACAACTCTATAGACTCACTTACCATACTGGCAGATTCCTCCATAAAGGAAAACGGCGATACCATCGAAGCAACGACAAGAAAGCCCAACGCATCCGAGATTAAGCAAAGGTAGAATGAAACACTACGAGAAACCGCACCTTGTTCCTAGATGGAATGAACGAAACTAGCCCCAATCTCTGACGACTGGGCGGTGCAGGCCTTCACTTACTGAATTAATGAAGCCTGGTGGATTCAGGACAGTTCAAAACAGAACTTGATCGAGTATCCAGCTAAGACTTGGTCGGACACCCACAACTAGCACCAGTCGCAAATCAGAGTCGAGGATGACCGGCTGGGAGCTCTGTTGGGCTCAGTACACCCAAGCAGGATCCTAGCATATAAACCGAGGCCAAACAAAGAAACATACAGGCCATACACCGCAGATAGGACGAATGCCCCAAGATGCAATCTACCTTGCAAAAATCGAAGAGCGGATCGAGGACAATATCCTTGAGGAGTAATCAATAGAGCTAGGTTCGACAGAGACACGAGGCCAATAAGGGTGCCTCTCCCATCAAGATACAACTTCAATGTCATTGTATTGGATATCATGTTCTCCATCAGCAAAACTAGGGACGCCAAATGTCCCAAGCCTATTCAGTTGAATCCTTCTCAGAGGAATCACAGCTTGGTACGTGAACTATGTAATACGCACGGCCACAGGACCGAAGATGGCCACTAGCACCAAAGGAAAATAGCCAAGCTACTCAATAAAAATCACCGCCAAGAATTTTTGAGCGATCGGGCTCGAGTTCAATTCCGAGTAAGAAAGGCGGCAAAGAAGAAACGAAGCGAATGGGCCGCGAAATATTAACAAAATATTGGAGAAGCAACGACACTCTCCAGAAACTTGTAAAGAGGAGGATAAAAATGTCCATCATAAGAGAAAAACAGACCTGGGGATACGTATCCAAAGGTACCATCGCATTCGGCGAGGAAGGCTCCGAAACCTTGCCCCAACCTCGTAAGCTTGTAACCTTCTTCCTCTTTCGATTTATTTTCAAATAAAACATGTGCTCATGAATTCAGTTTGCTCGACCAACATTATCAGGTCGAGAATAATAGACATATCGGACTTCCGGATCAAATCACACCTGCCTCTCAAATCTTTGGTGGATTCAACACGGCAATCGAACTGATGAGAGAAAAGACCATCCTCTCAGTTTGCATGGCTGGCAAAGACCGAGATGACAAGTTCCATATCATCAAAGGAGGCATATGGTATAAACACCTTATTCTAATGGCTGCGGACGCACCGCTTAAAGGCAGTACAGTCCCTCTTCACCAAATGATGAAATCCCCAGTAAAGGACGAAATTAAAATCGTCAATAGGAAGCAGCACACGGCTAAGGGAGTGTTCATGTTTTGTAACATAGCATGGGTACCGATATCTTCCTTTTCAAAAGAGTCAAAGGTTAATCAAACTACGTCTTCAGCTAAGCCCAATTAAACACAGCGGAGGGTCGTACAGAGTCCTCACTCCAAAATAGCAAGGACATTGGACCTTGGAACATTGCCTACGTACCCCGCGATAAAGTAGGACCACCTTCGTCCTTCATTATTTACACTAACCCTTATGTACGCACCCGGTCAAGGCATTTTTTCGGAAGTATTAACTAAACCCAAAGATCCCAAGGCTTTAATGGAACCCGTTGCACTCTTTCCACTCGGCAGAGCTTTCGTACCAAAGGGGGTTTCGCCGGCAAGGTTCTTAACGGGGTAACGCGCCGCCTAAGGAAGATTGGACAAGATTTCAGGGCTTTTTTGGCACCCAACCCCGATCACTGGATGGCATCCCCTTTGATAGGCCATCCGCTCGGAAGAGCTTAGGAATGACAGACTAAGTTCTAACAGGAAACAAAGTACCTGGCCAAACGGTCAAAAGAGACGTGTCTGCACAAGATGAGCTCATAGAAACAAAACAACATGTACATATGCCAAAAATCAAAGAATATCCTTCGCCAAAGTATCTCGTACTCCAAAGAAAGTTCAATATTTTCACAACAATGATTTCCCCCAAGAACGCTCCGAAATACTCGGAGACCAGCGTCAATACCTCGACACCCACACGACCCTGGGGTCAAAATTTCTAAAAATATAAGCCCTCAACGAGGCAATTCCTAGCTCACAAGTAATGGCTTTTGAGCTAAGCAAACTCGATGACCTGGAGACTATTGTCAAACGCCATTCACTAAAAAAACCTGAGGCCGTAAGACCCTGAGCGGTCAAACTCAATCTAGAGAGATTTATTTTACATAACAACAAAAAACTATAAGACCTCAACGGCATGAAAATATAGTGATACCTCAACTGCATGACCAAATAGTAAGACCTCAACGGGCATGAAAAAATTGTAAGACATTAACATGCATGAAAAATTATTAAGACCTTACTACAGGCATAAAACTCGATCCCAGAGTTTAAGCTGTATGTCGCATTTGTAGAACTCCCGAAAGGGCATACCCTCGATGTAGATGCCTAAACTACCACTCTCGGGATCACAAATGGCTTCGGGCAAACACAAATGATAACAATAAATACAGATGCACTAGCCAATTTAATGCGACTCGAGGATGCCCGACCATCATTACAAAATCACATGCGATTACATCGAATCTAGTTCGTAAAGTACTAGTTAAAGCATGCTCCCCTCGACAGAAAAATGAGCTTCGACCATGTCATATCCAAATCACAAGGCTTCGAGCTACTTAGACGATGCGCCAAACCTTCTAAGGTGCTCGAACATCACCGCTAACGACTTGAAATCGAGGTTCTTCCTTAACCGACGACGGGGTAGGCAAATTTTTTTCAAAAACATCCTTATCGAGAGGAAAATAAAGCCTACATATTCCTAAGGGTAATAGCATAAGAGCCATTGTCGCCAGCCAAACGAGCCTCAGAGCGACACACTAAAAGGTCACAACGATCAAAAGTGCAAGAGCCATTGTCGCTAGCCAAAAAATTTGAAAGCTTGAGGATCAAAATGAGCTCGAGTCGTAAACCGATTCAAAGACCGCATCCAAAATAGTTAACTATACATGCCTAAGGGCATAACGTAAGAGCCATCACCGCTAGCTTCACGAGCCTTAGGGCCACATACCTAAAAGGTTGCTTCGACACAAGGTATAAGAACAACTGTTGCCAGCACGCACAAAACACTTGATGATCAATTGAGGTCGGGTCGCAACCCTACTCGGAGACTGACCCCAAAATAGTTAAAGTAAAAATGCCCAAGGAAAGTCATAAGAGCCATTCTCGCCCACCCACGCAGACACAAAATCTTGAGGGTCGAATAGGCTCGAGCCAAAACCTGACCCAGAGACTAAATCCAAAATAGTTGAACAAAGCATAAGAACCCTAACGCCATCTTGCACTAAAGGCCGCATCAACCGAGAATGTAAAATCCTCCTGCCTGCCTGATTAGCCCCGAAGCCGTATTATGAATTCAAGGATTCTTGAAAACTCAAAACCAGCTCAACTGGACAGAAGCAAAGTAGAGAGATATACACAGGAAATATAGCTTCAAGTTTTCTTTTATTTACATACACAAAAAAGTGCATTCTCTATCAACAAACGCGCTCTGCAAATATCACATACAAAATGGAAATTTCTACCTCCGCAACATATATTTATTTATTACAATTGATATTCACTTGGTGGAATAAGGGTTAATAGTTTTGTACGGTGGGATCGAGTTGCACACCGCAACAATTTATGGGTTTTGCATTCTCTATTGTATTGTATTGGCTTTGGTTCTTTCGTATGAGACTTTGAGAATTTGTATTTTTGGTTTTTCACTAGTTTCCGAGGATTGAATTACTATCATTGACTTATTTCCTTGTCGTCATTTCCTAAATTCTTTTCCTAATACTAGTGAATTGATTTTCAAGATGAATGTAGTATGGTGAGTCGTTACCTCATATCCTGCCAAGTTTTTAGTAATATAGAGATGACTTCTAAGTTTAAACTCGTTGTTTTAATTGGTACTTACTATTTCTAATAGTTTTCATATTTTACTTTAATTGATTTCTCAACTTAATCTCCTCACCGTGTCTGATATTTTTACTTTACTTAAATAGGAATTGTCATCATGTTTTTAGTTTAATAAATTTAATATTACATTCAGTAGCTTAGTTGATGTTGTATTTTATTTGAAAATACTATTTTTTCACCCAAATGATTTCTAAAGTAAACTCATCTTCCTCATTGATTTTCTACTTGATCCAGATACTGTAATTTTACTTTATGATATATAAATAAAATCTCTTGAACCTCTGAATTAGCATTTGATACATATACTATGTGCCAAGTAGCACATGGATTTTTCCGTGTGAATTGAGATGAAAAAATATAGGCACAAGGTTCCATATGTGTTAAAGGTTTGAAAGTTGTGATTTGTGATATAAGATTACGAGAAGTGGGATTGTTGAAATTATGCATTAGAAATTATTTGATTCCTTGAGTTGACATCGTTTTCCCTACTTGAGCACATTTAAACTACATTTGTACTTGACTATGTGGCTTCTTAATTACTTAGTTATTTCTTGTTGCCATTCGTGTTCCCCATACCTTTACTATTGTTTGTGATTTGTATTCGTTCTGCTATTGGCATTACATTGATATTCCTTCCTTATTAGATTTATATCATATCCTGCACAAGGGTTTATATGTTCGGTAGGTATCTTGACTTGGCCCTATCACTACTCTATCAAGGTTAGGCTCGATACTTAATGGGTAATATAGTGGTGTACTCCTTCTACACTTTAGCACATTTTTCTACACCATCAAGTACTTGGGATCGAGCTAGTTTTGAGACTTATACTTGTGTAGCTGGAGACTTCAAGGTATACTTGCCGGACGTTCGCAGGATCCTAAGCCTCCCTCTGTTTTATTTATTTCCATTTTTTCCTATTAATACATACGAGTGATGTATACGTTACGTATAATTACTCGTAGAAAGGCTTATGGCTTGTACTACCAATTTTGGGATATTGTATCATATTGAGACTACTGGTTTATTTAGAAGTTTCTAGTTCATGTTCAATAGCTGTTAGTAGAATTTTTTATAATTCAGTATGTGTTAGGCTTATCTAGTTTTAGAGATTAGTTTTCATCACGACTCCTTCGAAGGTATTTTGGGTCGTAACAGAATTGGGGGTCGTTTGATGTGAATTGGGGGTATTCATATGCTAAAATATATGTTTTTTTGGCAGGTGGTGTAGCGACCAAAACAGGCATTTTTTGCTAAATTATTCCCAGAAAACCGACCGACCACGGTTGATAATTTAAAAAAACATTAATATTACTAACCAACTTTGGTCGGTAAGCTAGTTGCCGACCAATGTTAGTCCGTACTGCTAAATTATTAAACGAATATTCTTACCAATATTGGTCGGTTAGTCAATTAAATTGTGAGATGGTCGTGTAGAGCATACCGATTGATATTGATTGGTAATTTCCAACTGACTTTTGTTGATATGCTCTACCGGTCTTTAAATTATCGATCACACGTAATCATTCACGTTATAGACGGTTAATGTCCATTATCAACCAAATTGATAAGTTCTTTCGGACAGTTTTAAGCTGATTATTAGCAATGCATCCTTCTTGATCATCCTCTCATGTTTCTACTTGATGAAGTACACGCCGTTGTAAAAAATTGATCAGTGTTGGGTCTTTATATATCTTCTCTATATGCAAATTTCTTGGGCGTATACATTATTTTACTACATATCTCCTTTATATGTTGTGTTACGACCCAATTCTATATCAGGTCGTGATGGCTTCCAGCATTCTTGCTAGACAAGCTAACTGTGAACAACCTAGCGATTTCCATTTTTTATTTAAGAATTTCCCGCCACAAATTTTAATTAAATTTAAGCATTTTGTACTTAATGAAATTTCAAGGCAACCAATGCAAGAACAACTAGAGGAAATCATGAATATAATTTTTACAACATAACAAATAATAGTCTACTGAAGTTTGTGCCATGATCTAGTGTCACAAGTATGAGGCCATAGTAGAATGTATATAATTATCCTACTGCCTGAAATAGAATAGACAGTAATAACAAAAGGAGAGACTCTGGCATGCTGCTGAATGGCTCAGAAGGGGGCAGCTCACTGTGAAATCTCGATCAAATGTTAGGAATGCACGACGAACGAGTAGATAGATGCATCTGTTACAGATCCTGTATAATTAAGTATAGAAGCGTAGTAGGAGTACATAAACAATATGTACCCAATAAGTAACTAGTCTAACCTCAAAAAAGTAGTGACGAGGGGTCGACTTGACACTTTCTAGGGCCAATAATAATATAATTTTAAGTGTTACACTAAACATGCATAACATGAATAATAATGACAACTTAAGAACAAGTAGAAGTAATACATTCTTTCATAAACAACAAGTCAATTGTAGTCATATCATGTAACAACTTATGCTTCAAAGCATTTAAGCAGTATAAATCATGAAAAGTTCCAAATAAATAACATTCACAGGTTATGCTGAAGTTGTATAGTCCAATCCAATATAATATTAAAATGTGCACTGCCATACACTCGAATGGCACTAATCATAGATGCATCTATTTACTACCGAAGCACTCGGCTCGATCCACAAATAGCAATTTATTTTCAAGAAAGTACACATTGGCCCTTTACAATCAAGTAATTTATACAAATTGTTACGTAAGTGAGTATAACCGTCTATATTTGATTTACCAATTTTCAGTATGACTTGAGTGATTACTGTAACAAGTAAGGATGCACGCATTTCAAGTATATCATGATACAGGTCCTAAACTACCCGGACAATTAGCATATAGTAGCTACATGCGGTTCTCGTCACCACATACGTACATAGCCTCCACAGATAGGTATATACATTTATTTAATTCACTTATGGTGTTAATTTCCTCTTACAATGCTAGAAAAGAGACGTGCCTTGCCCCAAAGCTTACTTCCAAACTCAGGAATGCGCTCAAACCCTCAAATTGGAGCCAAACGATCTAAAACTATCCAAATGTGGTAAGAACTAGTCAAGTTATGCTCAAGCATTCATATTCTAACCATTAAACCATTCCCGGGCCCACATTCCCGGATCCAGGAAATTTTCAAAGAAAGTTGTAACCCATAACATTAGGATCAAAAATATATGATTTCTACTACATTTCATAACAAATTTCGTGGTTAAATCTTATTTTTATTCAAACCCTAGGTTTTACTCTAAACCCATAATTTTTACTAATTTACATGTTGTAATATACCCATGAACCATGTATTAAACTCACGTTAAGTAAAAATTACTTATCTCATAAAGCTAGGTTGAACTCTCCCCGTTTGAAGCTCCCAAATCGCCCAAGAATGGAGTGAAATGCATAAAAAATAACAAACTCCTGTATTAGATGAAGGTCATTGCCTTCAGCGATTTCCGCACATGCGTTGCATTGACCGCATCTGCGGACTATTGTCTGCTTATGGGAAAAATAAAGGACCAAGTAGGTAAAATCTGAAAATTGAAAGAGGTACTAGTAGTAAAATCAAATAGAGGGGTTGCCCTAGCATTTGGCTATAAAAGGGTACCCTAATTCATTCAAAAAGTTGAGGTACACAGTCTGAAAATCCCTGAAAATTTCCAGCAATAGTTTAAAAAAAATCCTCCAATTCCTACAATTCTTACCTAATCCAAAGCAGAAACTAAAAAATATTAGTTAATTTGAATATTTGAGAGCTTTCCTTCAAAATCTAGGCGCTTAGAGCTTTAAAAACACACAGATTCAAAATGTACTGTTCCATTGGAGGTCCAGCTGGTTTCAGAGTCTAGTTTTCTTTTGTTTCCGGGACTTGCATCATTTAATTTGGTTTTTGGTTATTTCTGGAGTTCATGGGTCTGATTTCAAGTTGTTTGAGATCAATCAGGTTGTCTTGGTTCATTTTGGGTTTGGTGTAAATCTGGGCTATTAGATTGGTCTCTTTGTTGTGCGCCTGTTCATTTCTGACTGTTGATTGCTTGTTTCTCAGTGCTGACCCCGGTTTCTTTATCTTTTGATTTCATTCCAGGTATTTGCTTCATCCCTAATGTCCAAAAGCTAAGGAACTTAATATTTGAAGTTGTACATTGAAGTTTGCATGTTAGTTTGAGTATTCAGCTGTCCACTATTCATGTATTCATATGGATTACTATATTTTCATGCATTGATTTGTTTTGAGTATTTTAAATGTACAATGGATGTTAATCAGACTTGAATAACTGACTATATAGAATGTTATATTTTTTACCTTACTAGTTTAGAATTAATTCATTACGTGCTTACTTTAAAGATGAACTCTAAGGACCAATTGTATTTCGAATTAGTTTCTTACACTGTTATTAGCTTAAGGTCTCTTTGATTGTTGTCATTATTGTCAATTTTGGATTAGGTGTATCGTTATACCCTTGAATTAGATAATGTGATGAAGTTTGGTTCAGTGTGTTTATAACTGGCGTTAATGAATATTACAAAATTGAGACTTGGGCTCATTTAGGAGGCGAGCATGTCCAATGTTTTATTCAGCAGCCCACTCAGGCCGTTAATATATGCTGGAGGGCTCTTGTGAAGGCTGGATCCATTTTTAACCTAGGCCCAACAGCCTAATATGTTGAAGGTTGAATGCACCTCCTTCTTGTCAATTTAATTTTACAATATAGGTTTGAGCTTTGAGTAGGATAGCAGGACTAAAATGAGAATTAATTAAGTTTTAGAGGCACGACTAATAGAAAATAATAGTTGTCTTTAGGATTGGCCTTTTAAAATATAAACGAGTTGTGCCGCGCCAAATGGAACCCATAAATTGCGCGGCCCTCGTGAAATGCTTATATTAAAATATTTAGAGATTCGGGACATGCCGTTTAGCGAATTTCACGGTTTTCCGGAAAGATAATAATGTGTTAGTCTCTTTTAGGCGCGTCTTTAATAATTTTATCTTTTTAAGTACGGGTGTGCATTTATGTGACCCAAATCCAATTCTCAATGAAGTTAAAATATGTTAAAACCTGTGTGCGCATTTATGTGACATGGTTCGCGACGTGTTTTAACGATATTGTAAATTTCCTTAAAAATGTTAAAAGCGTATAAGAATATTTAAAAATTACACTATTGGATGAACATGAACAATAATCAGGATTATTAACCAATTGTAATAGTTTAAGCGACCATGCTAGAACCACGGGATCCGGGGGTGCCTAACACCTTCCCTCGGGTCAACAGAATTCCTTACTTAGAATTTCTGGTTCGCGGACTCCATTTAGGCAGTCGAAATTTTCTCGATTTGTGATTCTAAATAAATCGGTGACTTGGGATACCAAAAGTCAAACCTATCCAAAGTGACGACTCTATTAAATAAATAATCTCATTTCGAATAATGTCACTTTAATTGGAAAAGTTCCTTATACGTTTTTTATCATTTGGGTTAGCCGTATAAAAAGGAGGTGTTACAGTATCATTAATAATTCTTGCGACTTTTATTTTAAGGTTAGTCATGATACTTAAAGAATACATGGAATTGGTTGTATGCATATTAAAGTTTATAACTAATTGTGCAGAGCCAGGTAATTTATCCCCTGTTATCAACAATAGTGCCTGCTTCACTTCTTGTGTTGTTTTCCTGCCTTCTTGTTAGTTGTTAGATTGAGAAAGATTATGTTTATGCCATCTGAGAAATTCCACTTTAAAATAGAATTAATAGCTCGTTTGGACATAAGAACTTTTTCTATTTTCAAAAATAATGATTGGTCCTGAAAATTTCACTCCTTAGAAAAAAATACAGTTAAATATGTTACAACATTATAATCAGATACAATTTTATTTTCAAATCAAATTTTAATGAAATTCCAAATTAAAAAAAAAATTTAGATTTTATGTCCAAACGTGTACTAATACAGGGTATAGAGCAGTAAACGGAAATATCAAAATTTAAATCGATGTCGCATCTGCTTTTTTGTAGTCATCACATTGCGAATCCTTATTTAATTTAAACTTTAAAAATTATTACTAGTTACATCAGCAATGCAAATCAAACAGTGAAACTTAATTCTGAATTTCCTCTGATGATGATACATAGCACTCAAGTTCAACGGATACATAGCCCTCTATGCCTTATCATAGGTATAGGGCCGGCGACTGTAACTTTAGTCTGCTTGTCCGAACAATTTAAGCTAGCGTTCTGATGTAGATTTAATTGAAAATTGAAAAAATAATTTTTGAAATAGTTATGAAAAATAATTTTAGAAGTTGAAATTATGTTTGGATATATATTTTATTTAAAAAAAATTTGAACTTTTTTAAATGGAAGAACAAGTTTCACCCTAAACCTACCCTAAACTAGATTTCGGGATCTTGAAAAATAATTTCAGAACTTTTTCAAAATACATCATTAATCTATGAACAAACAATATTTTCAAAAAAGATTTGAAAAACGTTGCCAAAATGTATAGCCAAACAGGGCCTAATTGATCGTTTCATGGTATATAAGAATAGTACACACTCTGTTACAGTTTATGTGAACCTATTTTATTTTTTGTACGTTCCAAAAAGAATGGTCCTTTTCTAAATTTGGTAACAATTTAACTTAAACTTACAACTCTGCCCTTAATGAGAAACTCTTATAACCAAACAAATGATATGGTCCCCCATTTGACTTGTTTAGGACCACATAATCCAAAAGTCATCATTTTTTCTTAAATTTCGTGCCCAGTCAAAAAAGTTCACAAAAATTGAAACGGATGGAGTAATAAAGTATATAATAGCTTGTTTGGCAAGGTTCAAAAATTAGTTATTTTGAAAAGTGTTTTTCTCGAAAATACTTTTGAAAAAAGTTTCCTGCTGAGGAGCAATTTCTATTTGGCTAATTAATTTGAAAAGTACTTTTGAGTAGTAAGTAATGTTTGGCCAAACTTTTGAAAATTGCTTCTTAGTATATTTTTCTCAAAAGTGTTTCTCAAAAAAGTGCTTTTGGAGAAAAACTACTTATTTTTGCTTCTCCAAAACTGCTTCTGCTTACTTTTTTCATTCTAAAAACTTGGCTAAACACTTCAATTCATGTCCAAAAGTACTTTTGGCCCAATAAAAAAGGTTGGCCAAATAGGCTATAAGTAAGGTAAGGATTAATAATGCTTAAATTTGTTACAGTGAGATTATTTCTTATCGAGTATTCCCTCCATTTCAATTTGTGTAAATCTATTTTCATTTTAGTCTATGTAAAAAAAGAATGTCCCTTTATCATATTTAGAATTAATTTACCTTTATGTATTGATTTATAACCACACAAAATATATATGTTTCATTTTGCACCACAAGATCAAAAGTCTTTCATTTTTTCATTAAATTTTGTGTCCATGGTCAAATATGTTCATATAAATTAAAACAAGGGGTATATAGCTTGGTGTATTTAAAAGTTTTGATACGATAATTTTATCTTTATACATGATTATACATATATTATAAAAAATAATATTGCTGACAAATATTTTCATTAAAAAGATAGGATTCTAGTGAGAGAAACCCTCATCCATCACTACAAACAAACCAATGGAAAGCCCACCCAAATTATCTAACATACCACCGGAATCACCGGATGATATTGTCATGGAAGAAGACACACCCCAATCTCATTCATATAAGTAAATGCTCCTAGACAAGCAAAATAAAAACAAGCTAACTACTTCGCTTCAGAACTAGAATCCACCATAATGCAACAAAAATGAAAGGAAACAACAGGTCCAATCCTACTATCTCATGAGGATGAAATCAGGTTATATGAATCATGGTATTACTCAGTCATCATAAAGCTTTTTGGAAAGAGTATGCCACACTATCTCTTCCAATGTAATTTAATTAATTTATGGAACTCATCCGAACAGTTAATCTTGATTAACCTAGGATGGAATTTTTTTATAGTTAAATTTTGTACCCCAATACCATATCCTTTATTACTAACCCAAAAGTAGGCAGACAAAAGAAACCCAAAAATAAAACCCAACACCAACCCCCAATCTTCCTAACCTCCATACCACCCACCACCAAACCATTTACTAGTGTCGTGGTTAGAACTAGCCCTCCATTGACAAGCCCAATGCTACAATTTTCAGTTGGGCGATCAACTGATCTCTCTAATCATAAAAAACTCAGCTTATCTAGCAAAGGTAACTGTAGAAGCCCTAAATATGGGTTTGTGGATGCTTGGAGCACAAATATGATAGGCGGTCATGGCCTAGAGCCACCCAACTCACATGCAACAGAACATCAACTCATCTGTCCACGACAGGATGCAACAGATATTAAACACCATGCCTTTATTCCCAGATCCATCAGTAGAAGACCCCTATGCAACCCCTCAGTTCAAGATCCTCTAACAGGAATCATCCTAGAAAACTTCATCTTTAGTGCAAGAGAACCATCAACAACCACCTCAGGAGAAACAACACCAATCGCCTTTGGGGAACATCTCCAAAGGAATATCAACAACCCTAGAGCTACTGAGGAATCACGAGGTACCAATGGACAAGGAAGCAACCCCAATCGACAACCTAGTGAGGGTGGATTCACTATGGCTAGAAGCAGTAAGAGTGGCGGAGTTCAGCGTGGAACACAACGGGACTTTTATACTCATTTTCCTAAAAAACCTAGTTCCATGCGAAATGGACTTCTCCTCTCACCATAGTTAAGGTACATTCAAACCCATTCTAACCTTAACCCTAATGATGAGATCCCAACAATCCCAATATAGAGGAAGAGAAGCGATGCAACCCCAGGGAAGGGATAAGGCATAACCGAGCAACAACCCTCCATCACTGAACCCTCTAATGAATTTCATAATATGGAATGTTAGAGGAGCAAACAGTGCAGATTTCAAGAGGCATTGCTCAAACATGGTCAAAAAACACAAGCGTGTGATGTTGGTTCTCCTGGAGACCAAAATGGCTTACCATAAAAAGGTAACTGAAGAGCTTCAATTCGATATGCATATCTAGTTCCCTGTTGTAGGCCACTATGGAGGTATAGTGATAATGTGGAGGGAATCTTCCCCCCAATTTGATTTAGTGGATATAAATTTTCAGAGTATCCATGCCATGGTTAAGGTATTATCCTTAAACCCCCCTTGGTTTTTCTTGTACGATGTATGCTAGCAACTACATTGAAGATAGAAAGGCCCTCTCTGGGATAACTTAATTAATATCTCCAATAATCATTGAGGGAGTTGGTTTGTGGGTGGAGACGTCCTGAAAGCAAGAGACAAGTTTGGGGAAAACCTAGTAAACACCCACAAGAGTAACTCATTTTAGAATTATATCAACAATTGTCACATTGTAGACCTAGGGTTTAAAGGTAGTAAATATACTTGGTCAAACAACAGGTAAAAAAAATAGGTCATGTCTAATACTAGAAAGAATTGACAGGTGTTTTACTAATAACCATTGGATAAATGAATACACTGAAGCTAACATTACTCACTTCCTCAGGACCCAGTATAGCCACTATCCCATGTTTGTAAATCTAAGCAATACCAATCATACTCCTCTTAAAAAACCATTTAGGTGTGAATCAATATGGTGCAACCACCATCGATTTCAAAACTTAATTAGGGATTCTTTTAAGCCCGATTCTTCCCTAATCCCTTCCACCATTTTGTTCAAGGAAAATGCACTCAAGTGGAACAAACATACCATTGGAAACATCTTCCACAAAAAGAAGAGGTTACTTGCAAAGATAGCAGGGATTCAAAAATCCCATCATTATCCTTTTAGCACCTCCATGCAAACCCTTGAAAGCACCCTAATTTGGAGCTTAATTCTATCTTGATGAATGAAGAGGAGCCAACACAAAATTCTTCCTCACTTCTACTCTAAATAGAAGAATGAGGAACAAAATCCTTTCCCTCAAAGATGACTCAGGCCCGTGGATGTTTGAGCCTAGGGAAATCAAGAAATCAATTCCAAAGTTCTTCCAAGAATTTTACAAAACATCCCCCTCCCCCAGTCCTATAATGGCTTGTCCTCTTCTGAAATCTAGGGGCATTGCGTCTCTCAAATTCAACAAACAACAATTGGGATGGCTCTTAGGGATAGTGAAATCAAAAGTGCCATGTTCTCATTCAAGCCTTTCAAAACTCCTAGAACTGATGGCCTTCGCTCTTTCTTCTATCAAACATACTGGGACATAATGGGTAAAGATGTCATCCAATCCTGCAAAAATTGTTCCTCCACATCAAAAATGAATTCAGTAATGAATGAAACCCTTATGTTCCTCATTCCCATATGCCCTCAAGCCTCAATGATCAAAAACTACAGGCCCATAGGCTTATGTAATACTATCTACAAGATAGTGACAAAAATCATTGTTAATATAATCAAGCCTTACCTCTATCACATCACCGAGCCTAGTTAGGCTAGCTTCCTCTCTAATAGGAAAGCTTCATACATGACATCATAGTCCAAGAATACATCTCTCATTTTGGAAAAATGAGAGGCAAATCCTCTAACATGATTCTAAAGATTGATCTAGGAAAGGCTTTTGACATACTAGAATGGTCTTTCATTAAGCAAACCCTCCATTCTTTCAAATTCCAAAGCACAATCACCAAGCTCATCATGTCATGTGTCGGCTCCTCCACCATCTCTGTAATTGTTAATGGAGCTTTCATGCTTACTAGGGGTATCAGACAGGGTAAGCCTCTCTCTCCTTATTTTTTTATCCAGTGTATGGAAAGACTCTTCAGAAACATGCCAATAATGTCCTACGGGGTGAGTGACACCCCATTAACATCAGCAGAAGTGGCCCTAAAATATCTTACCTATTCTTTTTTGATGATCTAACTCTTTTTGCAATAGCTAACCAAGCCAGATGCTACATAATCATGAGTTCTCAACTCTTTCAACTTGGCATCTAGGCAAAAGATCAACCTTACCAAGTCTAAAGTCTGTTTCAATATAAATTTCCAACTTCACCAAATGGAACTCATCTCAAACACTATTTTCATAAAAGCTTCAGCAAACTTTGGAAAATACCTTGACTTCCTAATCTTCCATAAATAGCCACTCGTAGTGATTTCTAGTTCATCATTGATTCCATTCTAAAACGATTGGATGGAAAACAAGTATGCTAAACATGACTGCGAGAACCATATTGGCAAAAACATCTCTGAAATTAATTCCAAATCATGTAATGCAATACATCAAATTGCCTGCAAAAACAACTAAAGAGATTGATAAAATACAGAGGAATTTCATCTGGGGAACTACTGCCAGTAAAAAAAAGATGCAGCTGGTCTCCTGTATACAACCACTATGCCTATGGATAAGGAGGGATGGGATTCAGAAAGTTGAATTGAGAAACAAAGCCTTTCACTCAGGGCTTTCTTGGAGGCTATACCAAAATCTCTCAGTCCTTTGGGCAAAAACTCTAATTACAAAGCACTGCAATTGGAGGATCCCTCCAAAAAACCTAAATCACACACTAGTAGCGCATCCTAAAAGGGTGGGAAACATGCTTGACAACAGAAAGATGGGTAGTGCGTTCGGGAAACAAAGTTAGGTTTTTCAATGATCATTGTATAAACAACCTCCTAGCTATAAGGTCCCTCATAAAAGGTCTTCTGACAAGAGAAGACATGACCAAAAGTGTAGCTTCTGCTCATTATAATAGAACATGGTATCTCTTTACACTCCCTCTCATCATCCCCCAAAATATCCAAAACTCCATCTACAACACCTTCATATCACCCAACCAAATAAGGAAGATAGAATGATCTAGGGAGCCACCTCAAATGGAATCTATTCCACAAAATCTGCTTACTCGCTCCTGGATACTTTTCAACACCAAAGAGAGGAAATCATGACCCACCATTTTTTCGTACATCTTGAAACTGAAAGTTCCCAAAAATATTCAATCCTTCTTTTGGCTACTATTCCATAAGAGTCTCTCTACTGGAGCTTTTCTCCACCATGTTGGGATACAAATAGACCCCATGTGTAGCCTTTACAATCAGGCAAACAAGACATCATTTTCTTTGAATGCACTAACTCCAAACTCTTCGGGCAAGCAATCCTCTCACAAAGCACAAACTACAACACTGCTCCTATATCATCTTTCACTACTAGGGATTGGCCAACCACATAGGTATACTTTAAGAAAGAGCACTATAACAACATCATTACATGGGAAGAGCTACTCCCATTCTGTTTTTGGAAAATTGGCTCATAAGAAAAATAACTCTTTTCAATAACAGAAAGAAAAGGGTAGACTTCAAAGTGCTATAGTTACGGCAACTAAATATGTTACCATTATGTTGAATAAAGAACCCAAAACAAAAAAAAATATCTGGATAAAATGAGAGCTACCAAATAACAACAACTACAAGCTCAACGCTGATGGAGCTACAACAGAAAATCCTGGAAGGGGAGCACTGGGAGGAGTCTTCAGAAATGCAAGTGAAAATTGGGTACTCAACTATACAGGTTCCATCCAGTACACCACTAACACTCATGCAGAATAGCTAGCCATCTTGAAATGGCTGCAACTTGGAGAAGAAAGACTGTTAACACCATTGGAAATAAACACTGATGCACCAAAGGTAATTAGAATGCTAATCAATAGGAACCTCCATTTTGATTCACTTATTCATGAATGCAGGTCAATCGTCTAAAAACTAGGCACCGTGGTGGTAAAGAAAAACTACAAGGAGACTAATAGAGTTGTTGATCTGCTGGCAAATGAGGGCAGTAACAAGAATTTTTTGAAAATATTTTTGTAACAGCAGTTCATCCGGTGTTTGTCAATCATGTATTTTGGGAAGACATTGCAGGAACTGTTTTTGAAAGAAAAATTATGGATTGTAATATTATTAACGATATCCAGGTAGTATGGGATTTGATATATCCACCCACAAACATTCATGTCTGTAAACCTTAAAGGGTAGTTTGTTTAATAATATGCATCTAGTTTTACCAAAAAAAAAAAAAGTATTGCTGACAACATGGTTTGTTATGTATAAGAATAGTACTCCCTCTGTTTCAGTTTATATGAACATATTTCCTTTTTGGTCCGTTCCAAAAAGAATGAAACCTTTCTAAATTTGAAAACAATTTAGCTTGAACTTAAAATTCTACCCTTAATGAGAAGCTTTTATAACCACACAAATACTCTTGACCCATTTTTGAGTTGTTTTAGACCACAAATTCTAAAGTATTTATTTTTTCTTATACTACGTGCCCAGTCAAACAGGTTCACAAAAATACCCTTTATAATTTTTGAAAAGGCTTTGGTAATGGTTTTAAAAGGAAAATCTATCTTTACATATTATGTATTGCTAATATCATGATTAGTATAGTACTGGATATGTTTTATAACAAATATATGTATTAGTTATATATAAATTCAAAAATACTATTAAAAGATTAACAATACCAAAGCTAATATATGTATTATTTTCTACCATACATTCTACCAAATTAGTTTTATACATGGGCTAAATATTGAAATATAAAATTGACCTTGAATTAAGCAATTCTTTGCATAATGATCCATTTCACTAATAATCCGTATGCACAACAACTATTTTATTATTATTATTCCCTCGTAAACAACACCCTATATAATAATTCATACTTCCCCATTCGAATTTATGTGAACCTGTTTGATTGGGTATGAAGTTTAAAAAAAATAAAGACTTTTGAAATTTGTAATTCTAAACAAGTCCTAATGGAACTTAGAGTGTTTGTGTCATTGTAAAAGATTCTCATTAATGGTAGAAATATAAGTTTAAGCTAAATTATTATCAAATTTAAAAAATATTTCTTTTAAAACGTATCAAAAAAGAAACAGGTTTACATAAATTAAAACAGAGAAAGTATATTATAATTCTTGCATAACTAACATGTGGACCATATATATCATAACAACCCATGTGTTGTCTTACTCACTCCGTGTGCGTATATGAACTAAAATATATAATAATTGAAAACATATCAGATAAAGTAAACCAATTAATTAGTTCACGTACTAGTTAAAAGAGAATTTTATTAGTGCATGACTTATTTATGTGAAAAATAATGTAATAAAAAGTAAATTATATCTGAAGTGATTAATGATATACATCCATTATTCATGCGGTAAATAACATCTAATGAAAGGATTAAGTTGTAGAAATTACTTATTTTTAGGATATGTTTGAATCCGTGCAATTTAATACTGCAAGCAAAGGCTGCATTAGTCAGGCAGAAATGTTATTGTTATGCGGTCAACTAATTGCTGCATTCATTATGCAATCAACGAAATAATATAGTACTTATTTTATGCCGAATTATGCTACTAATAAAATCAAGTGTTAAGTGTAGTTTATAAGGACCAATTTAAAATTCTGAACAATATTTTTGTATTGAAGAGGACAAAGTCGGCATTTCATAGAATAGCAGTTGTTGGGATGTCCCGGTCAAAATATAGACCAAGAACGAAAAGAAAAGAGAAGTCCATAAAAACAAACAAGAAACCAAAGGCGGCTACAACTCTACCTGCCATTGCCATTGCCATTGCCATTTGCCCCCCAATCCCTATGGTCAAATAAATCATCACTTTCCTTTCTCTTTCCGTTCTACTCCTCTCCCCTGCAGTTGCTTATATCATCATTACCCTTCTCAGATTTTCTGAAACTGAGCTCGCCGAGTTTCCCCCTTTTTTCTGCATGCCAAAAGCAGCTAATTTTAAATATTGCTAAAAAGGAGATGGAAGTGATGATAACTTCACCTCCAAGGGACTTCAACTTCGATAGTGCTTGTACTACTCCCTATATAAGTGCTTCTTCAAGCCCTCTACGTTTACGCAATTATTTTCTCAGTGCCCCTACTAGCCCTGCCCGTGTCTCCGCCCTCTACGACGGATTCAATCACTTCCACGGTTGCGATGCCCTAAGAACAACCGGTGGTGAAGTTCCATTCAATTGGGAGGAAAAGCCTGGAATTCCAAAATTAATAGCAACCTGTGATGAGGATGATGAGAATGATGATTTTGCTTTTGATTTTAGTGGTCGGCTGGAGAGAAGTTCTGTATCAGCTGCTGATGAGCTTTTTGATGGTGGAAAAATCAAGCCTTTGAAATTGAAGCCACCACCAAGGTTACAGTATGAAGGCAAACCATTTGAATCGCCGAAATCTCCAAAGAAAAAGTTCAAGCAAGCTTTTTCTCCCCGATACAAGAAGAAAGAATTAGATCCATTTGCAGCAGCCCTAGAGCAGAGTAGTCGAACAGAAAATGATCGCCCTGGTAGAGAAAGAACTCAACATTCTACAACTTCTTCAAGGCACAAAAAGACAAGATCTTTATCTCCTTTCAGAGCTTCCGATCTACTGTTTGATAGTGAAAGCAAGCAAGAAAATACAAACATATCTTCTTCTTCTTCGTCTTCATTTTCATCGATGATAACACTATGGTACAGAAAATGGAAGCTGAAAGACTTGTTTCTATTCAGAAGCGCGTCAGAGGGTAGAGCAAGTAATAAAGATCAGTTAAACAAGTTTTTGAAGAAAACTCATAGTAAAGAGGATGTGAAGACTTCAAGCTTTAGATCAACTGGTAGTAGTGTTGGATCGTCATCGGTATCAACCTCCTTGAGGAAGAGGGAGGTTTCGGCTCATGAGTTGCATTACACGTTGAATAGGGCACTCTCGGAGGAGATGAAGAGGAAAACATTCTTGCCATACAAGAATGGCGTACTGGGTTGCTTAGGCTTCATTCCTTCAATGGATGATACAAGTTTTAGAGGTGTTGCTTCTTCTATGTCCATGACTCGTCGTTAATGAGTCTCTATCTTTAAGAAACGAAAAAACATTTACGTGTATTTGGCAAGAGTTGTATATATTGTGCTTATAAGACATTCATCCCAAATCTCCTATGCAGCAAATTATTTCTACAATACTACTACTTTTCAGATAGTAATCTGGGCACGCTAGAGGATAGTTCAATATTTAGAGAATTTATAAACTCGCGACAAGGTGAAAAACAGTATCTGATCAACTCATGATAACCGCTCATGTTTAATATTTGTCCTCTTATGTTAATCACTCGAATTGCTATACTGCTCGAATCTCCAGCCAGCATCCCCACAAAAGAAAAATACATGCTGCTTACACTAAGAAAGCATCACGTCATATAAGGGAAATGTTCCTTTTCTGAGTCCAGGAATATATTAATTTTCTTTTGTTTGTGTCAATGTTAGTTCACGTAGCCGTCTATAGAAATTACAACAAATTTGATTATCACTTAAGAAGTCATATTTCGTCACAAAAAATCTTTTCAAAAAAAATAATTTATCAATTTTTTGTCCTGAAAACACCGTCACTAAAAGTATACAAAGACAATTTTGTGGTTCGTCGCTAAATCAAATTATTTTAGTGACGAAAATTTTTTTAGTACCCAAATGCCTAGTGTTTGTAATGAACTTGTTCGTCAAAAATAGTATAAAATATTTGTCGCTAATAGTGTATTTTGTCACTAAAAAGATTATCAATACTGATGAAACTACCTTGTCACTAAATATTTAATTTAATTAGTGATGACATCAATTGTATCTAAAGTTATATGTAATTCGTAGTTAAATTAATGTTATTTCGTTACTAAACACTACTTTTTATGTACAAAAATATTTCTTCCCCAAATATATAAATTAGTGATAGCTTTGCTTTTATAAAAAACAATTTACAATTTGTAGTTGAAAGCTATTATATAGTCGTTGAAAATCATATTTTTTTTTACAATATTAGTTTAATTTATCATAAGATACGAATCGTAAAAAGATAATTCTGGGACACATAATATTTTTGTCACTAAATATGATCAATTTATGATTAACATTTGATGACGTCAAAATCCATCCGTAGTGGTACTATTTATAAGTAGAATTTACCTAATTTTCCATTAATTCAAGAATTTATTATTTACTAAATGGAAATAACATAATAAAGTATGGAAGGTAGCTGTTGCTCCCAAATGCACACGCAAATATACGTGGTCGACAAGTAATATAATGATAAGTTGAGTGTCGAACCCACAAAGACTTGTATAAACTACTCACTAATCACTAAAATTGTTATTCAATCCAGCTAAAATCAAATTTCAATGGGATGATTATATTTATATTACAATTCTAAGTAGCAACTAAATTATCAAGTAACGAATTGATTGTTGTGTATTCAGTAGAGACAAGTATTCCGTGGTTGTGATCGATTCACCATTCATATTGTGTTCTAATTAACTCTCTCTTTCGTATAATTCACCCATGGTTGCTAATTAATCGATAAATGCTCTTATAGCCTTCTCCTGAAGTACTACTCACCTATTCTCAATAGATTAACGCCTATATTCCTATGGAATCAATCTATTAAGAGCGCATTAAGAATATGATATTTAATTAAGCACGGTGACTAGGTATACTCCTATCCTAACCACAAATCTGCTCCCCCTAAGGGTTAAGATCATGCTCTCTTCAATTCTTCTCTAATCTAAACATGGTTTTCCCAAGCAAAGCATAGATCGTAACTAGAACCTAACTGTTGGCCAGACAATTAAGCAATTAAACACAGAATTGAAGAAATAATCATATATTGGTGAATTATGATCACGGTCAAGCTAATATCAAACAACAATATTCATGGCTAAATCACAACCCCAGAACAATGGGTGTTTAGCCACTCATGATGTAATCAAATAATTGCATGATTGTTAAATCAATTGAAAATACTAGATAAAGATGAAGAAAACTGAGAATTCCCCACTTCCTCACGATCCCCTGTGTGTTTTGACTCCAAAGTCGTGTTCCCTCCCCCCTCTTGTCCGGCCTCCTCCATTTAATATAGGGTTTAGGGCTTAAAATCATGTATTTTGCACTTTGGTCCTTGTAGTTTACACATCCTGTCGCGGTCTTACCGCGGTTGTGCCCGGACAACGGCCAAAGTAGCCTTCAGAATCTGCAGAAGTGTTCTGCTGCGGTCCTACCGTGGTTACGCCCGGACAGCGGCATACCAGCTTTAGTTCTAGTTTTGTCCCCTCGCTTCACTCGCTCTAACTATTATCCATTGACCCCCAAACGCGATCCCCGCTTGTATCCTTGGGCTTTTACTCAGATTTCAAAGCTCCAAATCACTTGAATTCATTCCGTAACATCTATATAGCTCGGAATCACTCCTACAAGGTATAAAGCAACACAGTTAGTGCAAGACACTAGCGATTAAAGCTCAAACTCAATCAAAGTGCAGTAAATTTGAGTGTAATAAGCGACTAAAATATGCAATTACATCCCATCATCAACACCCCACACTTAGAATCTTGCTCATCCTCGAACAATGGGACTATCTAATAAACCTCCCCCCAACTATGTACAAGTATCAATTATAGAGGAGTACTTTAACTTTTACCCACACATTATACCCTAGACTATGATCAATACCGACACATAAGCATGAACACACAAAAATTCACATTCTTCATATTTAAGCATGCACAAGTATAATATTTCACTTCAATCAATTCCAACAACCTATTTGTCACCACCCAACCTCAAAAGTCGACTTGTAACAACTAAACACCCTCAATTTACGCACTTACCTAACATGAAAGTTTACAACATTACCAATTATTCATGAGATCATGTGCCCTCACCAACAAACAAAAGAGTGACTATAGATAGTCCATACATTTAAATATACTTTTTAATATAGATTAAGGACATCGCACAATTGAACCAAATGTACTCACTCTCACAAAGAATTCATATGCATCTCGTGGTCGTACCATAAGCTTGCCCGTAGTGTATATCTCTACTAATTTAAGCTAGCCAAATCTAGGATCAATTAGGACTATTAAGGTTGTAATATAGGCTAAGTGAGGGGTAAGATATATTTTGGCATAATGGCTAACCCTCCTAAGCACTTTAATACATTATATTTACAATTCAAGCTCATATTCTTCTCAACCTATTCACTTGCCACATCCAACATAGCCCTCTTTGCACTTCTCTATGTTTCACTAGCACAGATCAATAAAAATTAGAGGTGTTTTATGTTTTTTTCGTACTTTCATTATCATCTATTTTCACACCCATACAATAACGTTCATCAGCTAGTGACGTTTAATTTCAACTTTAATGCACCAACGGGCTCTTCCATGGTTCCACTCAAAAGGTACTCCCCAATCTCTAACCTTACTTTTTTTATCGACTAAGTGCATTAGGAGGTATAAGTTCAATCAATATCAACTTAAGAACAAAACAGGGGTATGGATTGTAATGTGGGTGACAAAGAAAGGTCTATAGGCTCAAAGGGGCTAGCAACGGAGAATTTTATTTCTATGTGGCAAACACATTCATGACCAAGCAAGAAAATGCCTATGTCATCTCCTAGATTAGCACAACTTACAATTTCGCTTCAATTAACACAAAGGGCAAGTTCTAGACTACACCAGATATCATAGAAAATCACAAAACCTCTCACACACGTTGCACATGACTCAATCAAGAAGGTTTTGTTCAACTCTCAAGTCAAGAAAGCACATATAATTGAAAATTTTAAGCAACCTTGCACTATGTGGCATACAAGTCAAACAACTGAGAAAAGGCATCACAAAATAGGCTATTTTGTTTACTTAGGCTTCACAATTCACCAAGTACACGGGAAAACATAATGTATGTCATAGCCTAATGTTCCAACATCAATCATATTAATGAGTATCTCATAACGACTCAGTTTCTTCCAAAACTACTCCTAACAAGAAATTAAAATGCCCGTTTCGAGCTACATCCTTGGAAAAGAACCGGTGCCTAAAGGAAAATCAAGGAATACTACCTAGCTATTCAAAAAAAAAAAAAAATCTTTTTGGTGTTTTTAATTCAAACTTCTATCCCTCAAGAAAATTGTCCAAAAGATCCATCGTCGGGAAAAGTCTGAACTTTTCATATAATTTTAATTAATCTTTTTTAACCTAGACTATGGCTACTACGAGGAGCCATGCATATGTTGACCCAATTAGTGGCTGCTCAGGCACAGAGATCTCATGGTACCCCACGACTAGGGTCCTCGTGGTCCAAGATAGTCAAACCATCAATAATAGTAACGTAAGCATGAGACTTTTTGGTAGTACCAGTGAACCAGATGGTCATGGCAGTGGAATGGACCACTTATCATAGAAGAATATTTCTTACATTGATTACTAACTATACAGACAAGGAAAGTCAAAGCAAAGCCGATGCACCTGATACGACTAAAAAAGAGAGCAATGGTCCGAAACCCCAAGCAATTGACAAAGAGAGGATCATCGGGAATTGAGTCTGACTCATAGTGATCATTTATCAAAGAATGACTCTTGTTATCAAATGATTGAATAACCAGGAGCAATTTATTTATGATACTTAGTTCCCACGTCCTCCAGCGAATAGAGACTCCGCCAGCTGTAAAGTCAATCATTTTCTGCGGTTGGCCTCTCTAGAGTTCACAAGCACAGACCTAGAAGCCGATCCTCAGGATTTCCTTGATGAAATGTATAAGACCCTTCGAGTGATGAAGGCTTCAGAGATGGAGGGAGTTGAGTTGGCGCCTACAGGTTGAGGGGAGCAGCATATTCGTGGTTCAAGATGTGGGAGGATTCCCGTGGAGAAAAAGTCCCTTCGTCTAAATGGGATGAGTTTGTAGATGTATTTATGGACCACTTCTTGCCTGTCGAGACAATGGCAGCCCGGAAACTGAGTTCGAGGTCCTCAAGAAGGGTAGTATGAGTGTTTGGGAGTACCACATAGAGTTTGTTAGATTTTCCAAGTATGCTCCTCAGTTAGTGTCAACCATTAGTGCTTGAGTTCGCGATTCGTTCAGGGCCTTAGTCCCTTGATGGTGAATGAGGCTACTATCGCAACCTTACACTCAGATATGAATTATGGAAAGATTGTGGGATTTGCTCAGGCCGCAGAGGCTACAAAGTTGAAAATTCGGGCAGAAAGGGAGAGTAGCAGCAGGGCCCGATCAATGGGTGACTTAGGGAGACTAGTTCACGAGAGAGGGTCATCAGGGCCATCCTCATATGCTCAGTTTTCAGCAAGCGAACTGCCATATGTGCACAGTTATCAGTAGAGCATTCACTCGAGACCAGGATCAGACAGTAGGGGCCCCCATCAATCTGGGTGTCCAGGAGGGAAATTCAACAACAGGGTAGGGCTTTGTGCCCCAAGTGTGGTAGATTTCATACCGAGACTTGTTATTTGGATATAACGATATGCTATAGATGAAAGGTGAGAGGTCATATCCAGTGAGACTGTCGTGCGCCCAGTCAGGGCATGGGTGGGGGATTTGCTTAGTCATCCGGTTCTTCAGCCTCCACATCATTTGCACGTCCTCCAGCTCCAGTAAGGCGTGGTGCAATTAGGGGTGGGACTTGAGGTAGATGTGGATCTAGCCAGTTTTATGCTTTGAGTGGTCTCTAGAGTGCAAAGGCTTCTCAAGATTTTGTTACAAGTATCTTGTCTGTTCAGGCCATTGATTGTTATGCTCTTACTGATCCAGGGTCCTCTTTGTCTTATGTCACCCCATTCATTGCTTCAAGTTTTAGGATAGAACCCGAACATCTTCATGAGTTGTTTCCTGCATCGACTCCGGTTGGTGATTCTATTACAGCCGCACGAGTTTATAGGAATTGTGTTTTTACAGTATGTGGTCGTGTTATCACAGCCAATCTTGTCGAGCTTAAGATGGTGGATTTTGATGTGATTATGGGAATGGACTGGATTTATTTGTGCATTACTAAACTTGACTGCCGAACGAGAGTCATGAGATTCGAGTTCCCTAACTTGTAGTGCCAAGATTCGAATATGTGTTAGGAATGTGTAATATTGTACGGATCTAGCCTTTAAAAGTCAAGAAAACAAAGTTTCCCAAAAAAAATGCTATTATGCGGTTCAGAATGCGGTTGCAGATCAAGTATGCGGACCGTATTTCAGCCGTAGACTGAGACAGTAGTCTAGTTAAATTTAGGTCAAAAATGTGATCCACTATGCGACCATATAACTAATATGCGGACCGCATAATCGTCACATAATTTCCCAAGGATTTTGTGAAGGGTAGTTCAGCGATGCCTTATGCGACCGCAGAATGTGAATGTGGACCGCATTCCTGTCGCAGACCCAAACAGTTCGCCCAGTTTTTGAGAACATTTTTACGGTCCATTCTGCGGACCTCATTTCCACTCTACAATCGCAAAGTGTGACCGCATATCTGACTCGGGCTCTAATTTTCCTAAATTGTAAACCCGACCCCTTCTTTAATGAAACGCCCCAACTCCTCATTTTTACATATTTTCTGAACAAACTAGAGAGAGGAAGATAGAATTCTTGAGAGAGAAAGTTTTTCATTCATTGATTTGATTCTTCAAAGTCACCCGGGTTGGGAAATCTCATGTAATAGCTTTGATCTCTATTCTTGCAGGTAAAATCCCCAACCCTTTTTCATTGATTTTCAAGTTTAAACAAAAAGGGGGATTCTTATGCATTGATTCTTGAAAACATAAGTTGAAATATGCATGCATGTTCTTTAAAACCTAAAATATAGTAAAAGGAATTGTGTATGAGTAAAGATTTGCAAAAGGAGGGGGATGGGGGTTGATAACCTAAATAAGTTTGGGTAGTAATTGTAAACTTCAATTCTAAGATGTATGTGTTAACTTGTGAACTAGATTGTCGGTACTAGGCTGTTGGTGAGTTGAAAGTAGAAGTAGAAAGGGAAATTTGACTCTAGGTATGTATGGCTAACTTTAACCTTTGTAAGGTCACATTGTTGATGTATGAGTTCTTGGTGTGTGTCACTTATGTGGACTATTTGTGAATTCTTGTGATTAATATGCCTTGAATATTGTTGGTTAAGTTTTCTGATATAATGGTGTAGGTATATGGCAACAAACAAAGTATGTGTAAATGTGTTTATGTGGTAAGAGCTATATAACAAATGATGGGAAGAAGTTGTAATCGATGTAATTGAAATAATTGTGGTAATATCATGTGTGGCCTGTCGTGGACAATTATTATTGTGACTTGAATTGTATCTGGGTTGTTGTACTTGATGGAAATAGTATTGATATTTATGAAACTCTTTGTGTATTGATGTTGTTGTTGTTGTTGTTGTTGTTGTTGTGTCAATTATGATTGTCTAGTGGGATCGGGTGCGAGTCGCAACGCAAAGTAATAAGGTGTAGGTTGTGGTGATAAAGGTGGCCGAGGTAATAAAGGTGGAAAAGTGATCAAAATCACTATTGAAATGCAAATATGCGAAAGTTGTGAAAATCATTGATATGATGTAATAATGTTGAAAGAGAAAGAGGAGAGATTGTCAAATTAGTTTGGCTTTGGTTGTTCCTTTCATGTGCATTGAAATGTTGATTCTATTAGTGTTTGTTACCTGTGCATTGTTTTATTTTACTTGGGGTAAAGTTGTTCATACAGACCAGTACAATTCAAATGTACTGATGTCCGTTTTGCCGGGGCGCTACGTTCATGTTATGATTGTAGGTGGATCCATAGCAGGTACTCCTGTCCACCGACAGTAGCACTTGTTTCCTCTCCCGTCAGCTAAATTGGTGAGCCCCTTTCTTCTCGGGGCCTTGTGTGGCTCGTGCCGCCTTTCTTCCGGAGTTTTATTTTTATATTTGTGTAAGGTATAGCCGGAGCCTTGTTACCGGCAAGTATTGTATCTCCCTTTTATATTCTTAGAGGCTCCGTAGACAGGAAATGTGAGTTATGAACTAGTGTAAATTTGTATTTTGTATGTTGGGCGGTGTAAGCTGTAAACCACACAAGTAACCACACAAGTTATATAAATCACGTAAGAATGTGTTCAAATTGTAAATGGCTATTTCTCTTGATTAATGAGTAATGAAAACCCGGGGTAACATGCGGGATAGGATAGGCACCCAGGTCCGCGTGACTAGGGCTACCTGGTCAAGCGGACGCTCATGTCCCTCGGCTTAGGGCATGACATTGTCATCAGTGGAAAGAGAACATGGATCGACTTGCTGCTGAAAAGGGAGCTGTTAAGGCCCGGTTGGCCTCGGCTGAAGCTCGGCTCTAAGGTGCTGACTAGAAGGGCTTGGCTCAAGATAGGGAAATCAAGGGTTGGAGGCCGAATTAGCTAAAGCCTGAACCGAAGCTTCACAGGCTAAGGCTGAAGTTGCACAAGCTAAGGCCAAAGTTGAGAAGACTAAGGTTGCGGCTAATGAATCTATTTCTATATATATGAGAGAAGTTGCGACTGTTCAAGCTGAGTTGAGGGAGGCCTTAGACTGGTCAAGATGGAGCAATGAATTGGCTAACTACCAAGCCCGGACGAAGACACTCGAGGAAATCCATGCTCGAGGGTTCGACCTTACCAAAGAGATATCCGAAGCATAGGCACAGAAAACCGATGCTAGGTTTCTTGTCTCCTTTGATGATGAGCATGTGGTGAGTGGCTCCAGGGATGAGGAAAGTGAAGAAGATGCTCCCGAAAGGATAGAGGCTCCCGAAGATAAAGCCCTGAAGATGAACATGACACTCCCCGGGGCGTGGCCCCAAAAATATATTAGATTCATTTTTTGTGCAATGCCCTTTGTGGGAGTTGTAATATGTTTTGTAAATTTTTCTAATGAATATAAAGTAGATTTTTGCCCTGTTCTTGATTTGTATTGACTTTTACTTTTCCCTTTTATAAGAAATTCCAATAATTCAAATTTTAAGCTCGAGTATTTGTCTATACTCGTAATAAGCCCTTAGGCTTTCATTACTCAAGATCATACCCCTTGCGGTTTGAGATGATCTCCAAGCCGAACTTAAAATCTATTTAATGCGAGCTCAGGGCAATGGAGCCTTTGGGTCCGAGTTAAATGAGAACGGGGTCTCAGACTCTCATAAGCCGTCGGCCCTATATTTCTTTTAAGCTGGCCCTTAGGTTCTTGTATATAGCCCCTTAGGGTCTTTTTAGAAATGGCCCTTAGACCCTTTTTTAGAATTGGACCTTAGGCTCTTTAAATTGGGCCGTTCGGCCTCTAAAATGGCTAAATAATTTTTCTCTCATCTCTGCTAAAAGACTTAGTGAAATTTTAGTTATGAATTAGGTATTTTTGTATCTATTAAATTTTTCAAAGGCTCAACATATCGGAACCTTAGTAGTCATTTTGTTTGTGTAGACATGAACGAATACCTCTTAAAGATTTTCCGAAGGCTGGTGTTATTGAATCCTTTGGACTAACTGAATATGAATGTATTTTATAAATAACTCTACTTATTTTTTATAAATAGAAAAGCCTAGCTAAACCAGATAAATATTTTCCTCGTTTTGTTTCTACAAGGAAAAAGTCCCTTTCTTAATAGTACTCTATTTGTCTTATAAAAATAGCATGAGCTATTTAATTATTGGACAGGTAATTAAAAAATAGCTAGCGTTTGTAAATTCATTGAAAAATATCCATTATTCTGCTGGAACACGAAAAAGTTCCAACATAATATGCTGGATTATAAAACTCCTGCGTATAAATTTCAAGCATATTGTGATGGAAATCTATCAGACAAAAAGTTCTTGTATAATATGCGCGATTATGGAGCTCCTACATATAAACTTCCAGTACATTATGGTGGAACTCCATCACATTATCAAATTTCAGCGTATTATGTTGTAAGCTCATATGTAAAAACTTTGAATACAACAACAACAACTACCCAATATAGTCCCACAAAGTGGGGTCTTGGGAGGGTAATATATAGACGGGCCTTACCCCTACCCAAAAGGGGAAAGAGGCTGTTTCCAATCAACCCTCGGCTCACTGAAGGAAAGGAAAAACAAAAACAAAAACAAAAGAACATTAGTAACTCCAGCAGAAATAGCGTAAATAATTATCTAAATATACGAACCATAAATAAAATAGCATGCAATAATATCAGATAGTAACTACCATAAATAACTACCATAAGAGAGACACAATCCAATATACAAATCATCTATGGATAGCCCTGCCAAGCCTCATCCAACCCCGGGTGAGGAGTACGAAAAACTCTAGGAGCCCCTCTACAACCCTAATACTAGACCTCCAGACTTTCCTATCAAGGGCCATGTCCTCGGAAACCCGCATTCTAGCCATGTCATGCCTAATCACCTCTCCTCAATACCTTTTAGGCCTCCCTCTGCCTCGCCGTACGCCGACCATCGCCAGCCGCTCATAACTCCTTCCTGGGGCATCAGGACTTCTCCTCTGCACATGCCCGAACCACCTCAGCCTCTCTTCTCGCATCTTCTCATCCACCGGGGCCATCCCTACCTTCTCTCGAATAACTTCATTCTTAATCTTATCTAACCTGGTGAGCCTGCACATCCACTTGAGCATCCTCATCTCCGCAACCTTCATTCTCTAAGCATGAGAGTTCTTCACTGGTCAACACTCCCCCCCATACAACATGGCAGGTCTAACCACAACTCTATAAAATTTCCCCTTGAGTTTCTGTGGAACTTCCTTGTCACACAGGACTCCTGATGCAAGCCTCCACTTTGACCACCCCGCTCCTATACGATGAGTGACGTCCTCATCAATCTCTCCGTCCACCTGAAACACCGATCCATGATATCTGACATTGTCCCTCTTGGCGATGACCTGAGATCCAATCATCACGTCCCTATCTACTTCGCTCGGCTTAACGCTAAACTTGCACTCCAGGTATTCTGTCTTAGATTGCTTATTTTGAAACCCTTAGACTCGAGAGTCTGTCTCCATACCTCTAACCTCTCAATAACACCGACCCACGTCTCGTCTATCAAGACTATGTCATCATCAAATAGCATACACCAAGGCACATCCCCTTAATATGTCGGGTTAGAGCATCCATCACCAAGGCAAACAAGAGAGGACTAAGCGCCGATCCTTGATGGAGCCCCATAAATACTGAAAAATGGTCCGAGTCGCCACCTACCGTCCTAACCCTAGTCTTAGCTCAATCGTACATGTCCTTGATTACTCTGATGTAGGCTTCCGGCACGCTCTTCGCCTCCAAGCACCTCCATAGCACCTCCATTGGGACCTTGTCATACGCCTTCTCCAAGTCGATAAGCACCATGTGCAGGTCCTTCTTCTTATCCCTGAGCTGTTCCACCAGCCTCCTGACAAGGTGGATAGCTTCTATAGTGGAGAGACCCGGCATGAAACCGAACTGGTTCACAGATATAAATGTCATCTCCCTCACCCTCGCCTCGATCACCCGCTCCCAAACCTTCATGGTGTGACTTATTAATTTGATACCCCTATAGTTGTTGCAGCACTGGATGTCCCATTTGTTCTTGTACAAGGGCACCACTGCACTCCACCTCCACTCTTCCGGCATCCTTTTGATCCTGAAGATCGCATTGAACAACCTGGAGAGCCACTTCACTCCTGACCTACACATGCATTTCCAGAACTCCACCCCTTTTTCTTTTCGTATGATTTTGCTTACTATACCTGCTGCTGTAGCATTATAAACATGGCTCACGCCATTCGAGGTGGCCCAGCCCAGCATTCATTCGCAAATCCTGTAGTGAAATTGAGACTGCTCAACCTCGGAGCGACTGCCCGAGGAGTGATCCCTCTCTTATTTTCCCTTTTTTTAAGATAAGAAAGGAGACAATAAGCCCGTCAACATTGAAGCCCCCATACCTGAATGAAGGAAAGTAATAGCTAGAAAAAGAGGCTATTCCATCGTTGGCATAAGATGAACCGAGGAATCCAACCAAATATGAATGAATAAAATTAAGAACTTTTCATACCGGAGGAGTATTCACGGGGGGTACTGCAGAACATGTGCGAGCCCCATCTAATGGAAAAATCAAATTCAATGAGGATTTGGTTCATCCGATATTTTCATCCGGGATTGGAACGACCTATGTTGTAACGGAGGAGAAAGGTGAACCAGCTTCCTTTGGTCGCCTCTCCCGTCTGGTCGAGTAGCTTTCGCTCCTTCCTACTTACTTTATTATAATATAAGCTTAAGCTGCTATGTGGCCTATTGGGAGCTTTTTAGTCATAGTGGGAGCTTTCGGAAATCACTTAGCAGGTCTTCATCATAGGAAGAGGGAAGAACAAGGGAGAAGATCTTATTTAAAAGAAGACGGGATCTCGTCAGGCCCGGTCGCTCGACCCCTACTCATCCTACACAAAGCCCCCATGGCCTCCTCTGCCCTAATGCGCCTGCAGTACCCAAGGTCTCTATGTTGCTCTGAATGCCCAACTCCCCTAGCTCTATGTTACGATCCTCCTCCTCGTTAAGTAAGTCTCGAAAGTACGCTTGCCACCTCTGCTTGACTTGAGACTCCCCCATCAGAACTCTACCATCCTCACCCTTGATGCACCTAACTTGGTCAAGATCACGCTCTTTCCTTTCCCTTGCTTTAGCTAACCGGAATAACTTCCTTTCCCCGCCTTTCTCCCCTAATTCCTTGTACATGCGACCAAACGCCGCGTTTTTAACTTCCGTAACCGCCAGCTTTGCTTCTTCCTCGCCACCTTGTAGATCTCCCTGTTCGCTCTTCATTCTTCCTCGCTTTTGCTCCCTGCCAACTTAGCAAACGCCGCCTTTTTCCCCTCCACTTTTCCTTCGACTACATCGTTCCACCACCAGTCACCTTGATGTCTGCTTGAATAGCCCTTGGCTACCCCGAGCACATCCCGTGCTACCTCCCTAACCAAGTTCGCCGTCTCTGACCACATAGCGTCCGCTTCCCCATAACTTCTCCAAGCTCCGCCCTAAGCTAACCTCCTCTCCAACTCCTGTGCTTTCTCTTTAGTCAAAACACCCCATCTAATCCGCGATTGTCCCCGAGCACCCCTCCTCTTCCTCTTCACCTAGAGACCGACATTCATCACTAAGAATCTATGAAGAGTCGAAAGGGACTCTCCCGGAATGACCTTGCAGTCCTTGCACATACCCCTATTGCTCCTTCTGAGGAGGAGGTAATCAATCTGAATCCTCGCCACCGAACTCTTGAAGGTGACCAAACTTTGAATATTTTTTAATTTTTTAAGAGTATCTTTGTTCAAATTTAACTTTAATAAAGAATAGCTAAAGTTCAATTACTTTTGAAGTTACAGTTATTTTTCCATTACGAGTTGTAAATGTGACGATTTCTGATTTCTTTCCTATTTGCCTCACCAATTTGGTCATGGACTTGTCCATGAGGAAATTGGGCCAATCAGCCCAATATTCTGTGGACCGACGTCTGTTTGATTCAAATATTCCAAAAGTCATCTCCCGCACTCTCTTTCTTCAGCTTCCCGCCGGCGATTTCCCTCTCACCGTCTCAGACTCGTGGTTAGTTGCACCGAGAAATCGATCGCTGTCGACTTCGAATATGGCCCCACCAAACTCCGCCCGCACAATATCTCAACAAGCCTTCGATGAATTAGTGAAAGAAAATATTGAAGATCTTGGAATGGACCCCACAGAAGCCCTTGAAGACGCCATTAAAACCCTATCTCTCCAAGGCGTCGATCTCTCCGGTAATTTTAGTTTCTGTAGCAGACTTCCCCCCCCCCCCCCCCCCCCCCTCACTAAATCTTACTTCAGTCTGTTTCATGTTCATTCTCAGGTATTGTGACTAGCGTTTCGGGATCTGGGGAGGAAAATCCGGTAATTCAATCACTTGAGAGGCTGAAGGAATTGGATCTTGATTGGAAGCAGGGAGGTGGGGATGAGAGCGACGTGAAGCAAATTACCGAATGGTTAGATAAGTTAAATGATGCGTGTAATATTGATGGATCAGGAAATGCTGCTATAGCAACTAAGAATGGTGCTGTAGGATTGGTGTGTTCCATATGTTGTAAGTTGGGAGTGAATTCGATCAGGGCCTTGTTTCAGCTCTGAAGACGTTGGCTTCTTTACTTCATGGTATGACACATATTTTAAGTACATTAATGTTACTAGAGGGAATGCGCGTTATTGGAATTTATGCGTAAGCTTAATGACTTTGTTACATTTCAATTATTTTAAAGAAGAAATTATTGATAATGAGATGCTGGATGTAATACATCCTTTTTTTCAATCACATGCTGTCAGATTTTCAGCACATATACTTGTTTTCTTACTCCACTATTTTATATTGGCTGTGAAACTGAACATTGCAATTCTAGTTCTTGTTCTTGTTAATGAAATGTTTACTTATAGTTTAGTGTTTTACAACGAATGCTTTTAATTAGGCTAGAATTGTGGGTCTTTTTTGTTTCCGTTTAGTTGTTCTGTGTAATTTACTAGAGGCATGCGTCTAGCACAAACAGAAAATGAAGGTTTTTTGAGCTGATCGTGCTTTCGATAAAGCAAATCCTAGTTCCTGCTTCTTATCTGAAGCATTATTCCTTAGTATATTATTTGGACGACTTTGACTTCTTTGTTGCAGACCTATCAACGTGACAGCATCTATTTACACTTGTCATGCATCACTAGCAGGTTTAAAGGATGAAATGATTATGCTTAGTGAGTGTTGTAATATTTTGAAAGTCGTAATGTAGAAATTTCTCAAGTCACAATTTTTAATTTTCAACCGCTTCCACTTGTGGGATTACATTGGATATGTTGTTGTTGTTGTTGTTATAACTTTGATTTGCATATGAGATGACACATAGACATGTGACTCATACTGCCTAAATCAGTTCCATACTTGTAAAATTATGGTTGAATGTTTTGGCAGTTTTTCATGCCCTTATGTCTAAATGGGAAAGTTGATATTATCTGTGGTGAATCAGCAATGTTGTCAAAGGCGCGCTTAAGCCCTGAAGCGAGGCTCAAAACATGTTGAGCGCTTCGCCTTTCTTTGTGGGCGTTTTAATATCGCATTAAGGCTCTAAGTCATACTTTTTCTTACCAATGAGTGTAATCTTGAAAAGGCGTCGCTATGTAATCTTGAAAAGGCGTCGCTAAGTAATTGATATTTTACTTTATCATAATCCTTGTTCAATTTATTTGTCCATATAATTGTTATTCATGCTTATGATAATTGTTCTTAAACTACATATGCATATTTTTACTTTTTCTCCGGTTGAGCCTTTTTTCATTAAAACCCACGCTTTATTTGCGCTATGCAATTAAAGCCCCAATGGGCCTTAGAGTTTTTTTGCGCCTTCCCTCTTTGATTACACTGGGTAAATGTCTAATACGCATAATTGTATCATGTGCAGATCTACAGAGCACTGAAATGTTTAGAGAGAGTAATGGTCCAAAGATGGTTATGAATATCCTAAACAATAGGAAAGAAAACATAAGCATCTTGAACAGTGGATTGTCTGTTGTTTCTGCGGCTGCAACTGGTAATGAGGTCCTCAAGGAGGCATTTATGAACTTGAAAATTGATGAGCTGATTCTTCAATGTTTAAGAGAATATAGTAGGGGGAGCATTCCCTACTTATATGACGCTTTACGAGTCTTACTAACCTCTGATGATAATCGTGTTGTGGCCTCTGAAGTAAGTAAACATTTATAGTAGTAGTTGCTATTTCATGTTAATTGCTCATCAGATCAAGAGTTTGGTCACCATAATACAGGTGGAATACTTCACATGGATAGATTTGTGCAACCTATTCTATTCTTTAATAAGTTTGGGATCAGGCTAATTTTTGAAACTGAGCAAGATAAGTATGGCCTGTGACCTGGACAAGTATATGATGAAGTTCCCAAAAGTACCACTTCTGTGTGAGCAGTCTTTCAGGCTGTAGCGTTGCATCAACGCTCACTTCTGACCCAAGCAATTCAGTCATTACCACATGAACTATAGAAAACTGAAGATTTCTCCCTATTTTATATTTCCTGACAACCTTGATTATATCACCTGAATAAGAGCTGCATTATGCTAGTCCTACATCATATTTGTGACAAAATTCTTAGTTTTTTGAAATATGTAAAGTAAATATACTATATGTAGAACCAAAAAGGTACTGCGAAGTACGAAGTATACATTTTTAGATTATAAGTTCATTTGTGGCAAACTAAATGACACAGATCCCTCTTCAAAATTTTTTAGCTTGATCATCTTTGACCAGTTTTCTTTTATTATTTGGTTTTCTTAAAAAGTGAAGGTTTGCAGCTTCATCTTTTTATTTAACTCTCAAACCTGTTCAAATTGACTTTCGATAAAGCAACTATACATTCATATTTGAGGAGAAAAATATATTTGTAGTGAATCCATTATTGCTGACCCATTGATGAACTGCAGATCAATGACCCTTGACTCCAGATAAACCATATATACATTCAAAAGGAGGATGGTGTATTAACATGGAAACTGCTTATCCTAGATCCACTTATTTACTGATTTATGAATGTTCTGGGTTATGGAGATATCAACTGGGATGGGAGTTGGTTGAATTGGTATGGTAGACCGACCTTAAGAGAGTATATGGCTTGACAATCATGATTGAATTTTTACATTTCTAAGGCTTGCTTTAAACAGTGAGACTTTGTGTAAATGTTATTGTTCTCACCTGTAGGTTTACGGGTACGCCAGAAGGTTTGCCAAAATTGGAATTGTCGAAGCGCTTGTTGGTTCACTTCATGAAGGGATCAAGTCGCCTAGTCTGGTGTCTGCAAGCATTGCTTTGAAGGCTGTTGCTGTTAATGTAAGTACTGAATAATGTAAGAAATATATTCAAGACACAAGGAATATGTTAATTATATACTTTGCATTTCACATATCAGCATTCTTAAACCCCTTAAACTTAAATCTTCCTTGGATCTGTCCCAATACACTATTTGTAATATAGGCCCTCATGTGACTATCTTACAACACCTGTTGCTGGAATCAATAAACTACTACCTTCAACAATTAAAAAAAAAAATACACTATGCCTTCTATATCTGTGTACTCTCCCTCCCTGTAAGTGATAAGTTGTTGTATGCTAACATAGATCCACGTTAACTGTAGTTAGTCAAATTTTCCCTGCAGCATTGTCGTCAATTGACTAACCCCGTTAGATGGGCTCATGAGTCTTTAAAACAGGAGATGGTTTTGTCACTAGTCCTCATGTATTAAAGGTATAAAATGCTGTTAGCCAATCATTTTCAGGAGCTAATTGTCAATTTTTCATTTTCATTTTTATTGCTAGTTGTCACTTTGATGACTCATCTTGTTTTGGAAGATTGCCACTTTAGTCATAATACACAATGCGTACCTTGACTAGCAGTATTAAGGTATACATTACCTTATGCAAGGTGCAATAAAAATAAATGAGCTCTGAAGGAAATATTACTATCTTGAGAAAGTGAATATTATTTCGACTCTTGCAAGTTTTTTTTTTTAATTAGCAACTGCATCTAGCATGTACTCAGCTAGGTGGCAAGGCATTAGTTTTAAGTTCTCTTAGCTGCTGGTGGCTCCCCTAATAACAAACTATGATCATAACATTTTTCCTGTAGTCCGGGGCTTGTAAGTTTGGGTCAGTTGCTTTAGAGTTCCTAATTGTTAATTCTGTCCTACTTTTGGCTTCAGGATGAAATATGCAGAGCTGTTGCTGATAATGGTGGTATAGATGCAATTCTTCGATGCATAGATGACAGCAGTGAACAGGGTGAAAAAGTTGTAGCCAGAACTTGTTGCTCCTTGTTATCTAAGGTGGAAAGTTGATTATTTTTTCAAACCTATATGTTGATCTTCCATGAAAATTTGGTAATGTAAGCATGATTCTTTTTGATATGGCAGATTGGCTAATTTTAACATCTGATTGTGCCTATGGATTGATGTAGCTATAAGTCCTAATTGTCTCAGACGTTTTGCTCATTGTATATTTGTACACTTTAGATTTAGTTTCTGATATACAAATTGAATTTTTCATGTTCAAGTAGATTGAATAGTCTGAATCATGTTTCCAGCTGTGCATGTAACTTCAGCTTTCTTTTGGTCCTCGTGAACTCATTTTCTGCTATTCGTCTTCCTACTTATTTGGAAACAGCCTCTCTACCCAAGGGTAGGGGTAAGGTCTGCGTACACACTACCCTCCCCAGACCCCACAAAGTGGGATTATACTGGGTTGTTGTTAATGTCTTCCTACTTAAAATTAAATTTTAATATATATTATAGTGAGCAGTTGGCAGGAAGTGACATAAACAAGAGTGCTATTGTAGAAAAGGGTGGCATGGACAAGCTTATTAAACTTGCAACAAGATTTTCTGATGATCCGTCTATGCTACAAGAGGTAATGCCATTAGCTGTTACCTAAATTTTCTCCAAATCACTATTCTATAGAAAAGGGTGGGCATGGAGAGGTATGGCTGGATATCAATTGACTGATTGAGTCATTGTTAAGAGAACCCCCTTTGTTTTGGATAAAAAAACAACCCCTTTTTTATATGGTGACTTGAAAGAATCACCTAAGAACAACAAACACACATATATATCCTTTTTTTGTATCTTTTTGTGGATGAAAAGAGTACCAAAGCTACTGCAATTTTTGGAACCCGTCGCCCAATAATGATAATCTACAACAATTAAGGGAAAGCCGGTTAGTGTAACACTTTGTCACATTTTTCTTCCGGTCATACCCTTCCAACCACCTTGTTAGTTAAAAATTTAGAAGGTTAAAAATTTAACCATACGAGTGATTTATTTGTTTTTAGTTTCACTCTCTGATACTATATTTTATATATATAATATATTACACACTAGTTTTCCCCTTAGTGACTGGTGGTGGAAAGTGTTGAAAACAGGACTATATGCATGTACATAATTTAGTCACCATAATACCTCTTTGATGCTCTTTCCATTTTCCAGGTCACTTCTATGATTACCGTACTGTCCTTGAGGTCTCCAAATAATGCTGCCCGTGCAGTTGAAGCTGGAGCTTGTGATACTGTTATCCAAGCTATGCAGAGGTTTCCAGAATCAGAGCAACTGCTAAAAAGCTGTTGTTTCATGATTCGAAATCTTGTGGTTAGGAATCCTGAAAACAGGCAAGTGCCCACTAGACTTTTTATTTTCTTTCTGCTGACATGTTAAGGATTTGATGTACCAGTTTGTAATGGTTGACGGCCAGAAAAAACTTTACACCCGGCATCTGTAGCAAACCAATAACGCATTATATATATCTTTTACTTACACTTTTATCACTTAATCCCGATCAGTTTATATTTATTCTCACCTTAATGTCGCCACATCATGGTAAAACCAAACATTGGGTGCTGGTGAGTTTTTTGTCAGCCAGTTTCCTTGACATTGTGAAGCTCCTTGATGAAATTACTTCATATTTTGTTTTCAGAACTATTTTGCTTGGTAACGGCATTGAGAAGCTCATCAGAAAGGCTAAGATGAATCACAAGAGCTGTAAGAATGCTGCAACTGATGCACTTAGGGATCTTGGACTAGATAACTATAACTTGTAATCCACACCAGTAGTCCAAGCTATGTTTTTGTTTTTGTCCTCACCAACTCTCTAGGTCTAGAAGATCATGCCGTTTATTTTGGATGCTTCGCTTGTCGAGGCACTTCCAGATACTCGAATACTTACAGTCTATCAATTGAAAGAGTGTGTTATGCTTAAAAGATGTATGATTTTATAACTTAATGATTTTGGTTTTGATTATAACTCGAATATCTTCCATATCATATTCAAGTGTACAAGTATAACTTTCAATTTAAGTTCTAAGAAACACAGTTTACTAGTATATCCTTATGGCTAATAGTCAAAGTGGACCGCAGGTCAAAAAATTCAACAGTAATTTCACTTACAGATAAATATTTGACTTTACTACTCCATAGTAGTCAACAAGAAAAAGAGAGAACTGATAACATTAATCACTGTAACAATTATTAAGAAATGTTTGTAATATGAAAGTACTTGTTAGGAAGTTCTTGAAGTTGAGTAGACAGAAAATAGGAAATATCAAGGATACAGCAGTAGTACTTAATTTTTGAAGGCGAAGCGGTTCAAGAATATGGTGACAGCAGAAATGAGCTAAATATAAAATAACGACCGTAAAGTAAATAAACCAAAGATAAGTATAGATAGAAGCTGACATATTATTCAGCTTTAAACGGACGTACATAATAAATTGAAATCTCATCTATTTAAAGAAGGGAGGAAGCAGTTGTGAGGCTTTTCAGGAAATAGCTGCAAGGGTTTTTAGAAAGCAGCAGCAAGGCTTTTCTTGAGCTATTTGTAAGCTGTTTGCATGAGCTGCTCGCAACTTGGCTGTTTAATAAGGCTGCAAGTCATTTCATTGAGTTGCTCGCAACCTTCCTGCATCAGCTGCTTGTAGATAAACTTCAATGGAGTACTAAATGAATAATTTTTTTCAGGAAAATTATCTACAATGTAATAATAAATGGGCATCCACAATATAATATAGCATCCCTCTTGGATGTTCATTAAAAGATAATGTGTCTCGTTAAAATTTTACCAGGAAAAATCTGAGTAAGGAAAAAAGTGCACATATTTAGTAATATGCATTTCTAGCCTCCTCATTAAAAATCTTACAAAAAAACACCCATAAAAACCTTTACCAAGGGAAAAGAAGTACATCGCATATTTCATCCCCCTTGATAAAAACCTTATTTTAAGTATTTGACTCCACGCATTCCAATCTTGTATACTATTTTCTCAAAACTTGGAGTTGGCAAAGATTTAGTGAATAAATCTGCCAGATTTTAATTTGAATGGATTTGTTATATATCAATGACGCCATTTTTCTGAAGATCATGTGCGTAGAATAATTTTGCTAAAATGTGCTTCGTTCTATCTCCTTTTATAAATCCTCCCATCAATTGGGCTATGCATGCAATATTGTCTTCGTATAAATTAATTGTAGGTCTTTTATCACATTTTAAATGACATTTTTCTTGAATGAAATAAATTATTAATCTCAACCATACGCATTTCGTACTTGCTTCATGAATAGCTGTTATCTCAGCATGATTTGAAGAAGTAGCAACAATAGATTACTTTGTGGAGCGCCATGATATGACAGTATCTCCACATGAAATACGTATCTAGATTGTGATCGAGCTTTATAGGGATCAGATAAATAACCCGCATCTGCATAACTAATTAGATTTGCACTATCAATGTAAGCATAAAACAAACCCATATCAAGAACCTTTAAATATCGCAATATATGCTAATCCCGTTCTAATGTCTTTGTGTAGGATAAGAGTTATATCTTGTTAGAGATATGGTATTTCAGGACCAAGGAGTTCCTCATCCTTTTCTGAAGGTCAGAACGGATCCTTATTCACTTCAGGCGATCGAACAACCATTGGTATACTCAAAAGATGCACTTTGTCTATGTAAAAGCGTTTTAATATTCCTTTTTGTAAAGGCAAATTGATGGATGAAGATCCCTGTCTGCTAAATATTCAATTTGCAGATAAAGTTTTATCTTTTCAAGATCTTTCATCTCAAATTCTTTCTTAATATATTCAATTGTCTTTTGGAGCTCTTCTGATTTCCAGCAAGATTTATATCATCAACATAAACAGAAAGTATAACAAATTTTGATATCATTTTTTTTGTAGAAATACATGGACAAATAACATCATTTATGTAACCTTCTTTCAACAAATATTTATTGAGGCGATTATACCACATGCACTCAGGCTGCTTTAAACCGTACAAAGATCATGGTAATATGATTGAATCAATTTCCCGAGATATTGAATTTGCTTCAAGCATTTTAAATCCTTCAGGGATTTCTATGTAAATTTCATTATCAAGTGAACCGTACATATAAGCTGTAACTATATCCATTAAATGTATTTCAAGCCTTTCATGTAGGACTAAATTGATGAGATATCCAAAATGTTATGGCATCCATAACAGGTGAATGTGTTTCATCAAAATCGACCCAGGTCGTTGTGAGAATCCTTGTACGAAAATGCGAGCCTTGTATCTTTCAATTTCATTTTTATCACTCTTTTTACAGACAAAAATCCACTTATGACTAGCTCGTTTTATACTAGCAGGTGTTTGGACTATTGGTCCAAAGAGGTCCCTTTGAGCAAGTGAATTCAATTCTAACTGAATTGACTCTTGCTATTTTGACCTATCAGATCTTCGTCGACATTCTTTGACAGACCGGGATTCAAGATCCTCACTATTTTGCTTAATGTTAAGTGCAACATTAAATGTAAAAATATTATCTCTACCACTATTTCAGATCGATTTAAATTAATCCCATCACCAGTAGAATTTATTAAAAATTCCTTGCTCACTTGAGTCTCGGGTTCATTTATTTCTTCAAAAATCTCTGAACTAATCGGATTTTGGGTCTCTTTGGGAGATCCCTTCATAATATCGTTTTAATCATTTGTCGATTTTCTTTTCCTATGATTTCTATCCTTAGAACCCAAAGGCCTACCACGCTTGAGGCGTGCTTTAGGTTCGTAGCTCTCATGCTAGTAGAGGTGCTGCTGGGATATCAATTCGGATAGGCACATTCGCTGTAGGGATATGTGACTTAGTCCTTTTCAAATCATTAAATACGCCTGACATTTGATTTGCTTCTGAAAATGGATGATCTTCTGGACATCTTAACCCCTAAGAGATTAGCATCGAAGAGTTTATTTGCGCAAATTTTTAAAATCATGCTATTAAGAAGTAATTTGTTAAAAGGCTTTTCGAAAAAAAAACTTTATAACTTTACAATTGCTTGATTGAAATAAGTGATATAGAGCATTGAAATATTGTAAAAGAAAACGAAAAAGTCATCTTTTCCCCTTTTATGGAAAATTTGTTTCTAATTCAAAAGTAAAACTAACTACTATATGCGTTTTGACTCTTGCAAGATGTTGGATGAATGTTACTTATCCGATGATATCAAAATATCGTCGAATTTCATCATTTCTCGACAAGTAGCAGGCATAGATTCAATGTTTAGATGATAATGAAATAAATGATTGGAACTTTAACACTCAATTTTGTTTTAAACAGAGAAAGAAAAGAAAGATAATATAGATTATTTAATTCGCTCTCTAACTTTTAATTGACTTATTCTAAGCTTGCACATTTGGAAATAGAAATCAATGTATATGATAATTCGTGTTGAGGTATATGAGTTTTGAAGAATAACAAACGAAAGGTATTTGTCCAATTAATTAATTGTTGACCTAGATTCAACTGAATTAATTAATTGGCTAATATAATTACGGAATGAAACATGTGAAGAACCAGGAATGTTATGCGTTCCATCGTTCTTGCAAAAAGAAAAGTATCAATGTGTATTTCCAATTGGTTAAGGACTTATGTGTATACGGTGAAATCAGGTGCCCCAATTTAGTAGGCTCGAGATGCCGCACTGAGGGCTAAAGTTCAATAAGGACCAAGCTCGGGCTCGAAGGCAGAATAAGAGGCTCGATGACCTAAGCATCAGAGCCAATTATGACTAACTCCGAGATAGTGCCAATGATTTGGTATCACAACTTGCCTCCTAACTCTATTGATTCATTTGCTATGTTAACAGACGCATTCGTGAAAACACACGCCGAGGCCATAAAGTAAGCAATAGGAAATTATACGTCTTCAAGATAAAACAAAGGAATGATGAGATATTGAGGGAGTTCATGTCTAGGTTTCAGATGGAGTGCATGGAATTGCCACCAGTCTCAGATGACTGGACAATACAAGGTTTTATGCATGCTTAAATGAAAGGAGTTCGATTGCGTCTCAATAATTAAAATAGAAGCTGATCGAGTATCCAACTGTGATGTGGTCGAATGTATATAACCATTACCAGTCAAAGATTAGGGTCGAGGATGACTAGTTGGGAGCCCCCTTGGGCTCAGTACATCCTAACAGGCTGGTGGCTAAGCCCCCGAGGGATACAGACAGGGAATCAAGATTTAACAAAGAACAATATCAGCCATATGTTGATCGGAGAAACAATGGCTCGGGTCAAAATGATTCTTGGTATGATCAAAGAAACAATCGAGGTCAAAGTTCTCGGGGACTCATGAATAAGAATGGGTTCCATAAACATACCAACCCTGTGGAGGCTCCTCGATTGTCAGAGTATAATTTCAGTGTTGATGAGTTAGGGATTGGGTCCGCTATTGGAAGAATCAAAGATACCAGGTGGCCTAGGCCTATGCAAACAGTTCCTTCTCAAAGGAATCCAAAATTAATGTGTAAGTATTATGGCACACATAGCCATAGAACCGAGACTGCATGCAACTAAGGGAGGAGGTAGCTCGGTTGTTCAACGAGGGTTACCTTCGAAAAATTTCTCAGTGATTGAGCTAAGAACCACTTCAGGGAGAGAGATGCAAGAAAGAATGAGCAGGAAGAACCACAACATGTAATCTACATGATCGTTGGCACTGTCGATATATCAAAAAAACCTATATTCAAACACACCAGTGTCGATCAGCAGAGAAAAATGGGCTCGGAGATATGTGCCCGAGGACGTCCTATCATTCAATAACGAGGAAACAATAGGCATATCTCAGGTGCACAATGATGCCCTGGTAATCTCTATTCTTTTATATGAAATTCAAGTTAAATGTGTTCTAGTGGATTCAGGTGGCTCAGCAAACATCATCATATCGAGGGTTGTAGAACATCTCAGCCTATAGGATCAGATTAGACCTACATCGCGGGTCCTAAATGACTTCAACATAACAAGCGAAACTACAAAGACGGAGATAATCCTACCAATAAACGTAGTTGGGACCATACATGATGCAAAATTCCATGTCATCACAATACTAAGAAAAACATAAAAGCTACTAACAAAAAAAGAAGAAAGTACTAATATAAAAAAATCAAAGTAAACAAATAAAGAAGCCAATGAAGGTAACAACTCCTAAAGATAGATAAAATACAAGTAAAATAGAATCATCCAATATTAAATTCCAAAGTATCCAAATGTATCAAATAAGCTCTACACCCTCAATAAAAAATAAACATTATCCCCAATTCTTAACAAAATAAAAGTAAAAGTAGATAGGGCAAAGAAACTTCGTAACTGTCCTCGGTCATCAATGTGTTACCAGCATCATCAGTCCCAATTGGCTCAGCTAACTGAATATCATCATCAAGTTTGGGAGTGGCCAAATAGGTGAACATGGCACACACTACATCAGCAGCGTTGACAACAAGGTATGGCTCCTCAGATTGGCCAGCGGGAGCGTTTTTTGTAGATGAATCTGGGTGGGGCTGGGATGGGTCATGCAGCATATCAATCGCAAATCTCCGGTTGTATCTAGCTGGTCACCTCAGCTCAAAGATTATGAGATGACTTTTTGCTAGCCTGGACTTCCTCATCTTCATCACCGGCTTGGTTAATCTCTCAATGACAACACAATGTTGTACCAATGTATCCATAATCACCTTCTGGTTGTCCAAGACCTTGTGAATCTTGTCATTAATGTCAAAGGAGTCTCGGGGTGCCTGTGTGGATGTCTACCCTACAATAACACTAGAGATCTCAAACAACTTTGAAGTTACGGTTTGTATCTACTTGTTGAGACTCGCCAATGTCTAGGAGAATCGAAAAGCAGATAGTAGGCTTGTAGTATGGGCGACGCCTTAGAGCTGGAGTAGGAACTACAATAGGAGTTGTAGAAGAAGCTGAAGATGGTGGCTCGGGCATGGCAGTTGCTGCACTGCAGAAGGCTCAGCTGATGTGGATGGAATATCAGATGGATTAGAAACTACCACTACCAGCTTAGTAGACTGGTCAATAGAATTAGAAGGCTGAGCGCTCTTCTTAGAGTTCCGTATATCTTGAAGTTTGTACCAATCAAACAGCTTTGTTGGCTTGACCTTGGTGTCAAATGGTCTGGGCTCTACCTTACATCTGTTAGATATTCTGTAATAGTGCTGGGGTAGGGGTAAGAGGTGTTGCTCTAATAGCTCGAGTGATAGGTGTTGCTCTAATAGAATTTCCACCCTTTAGCCTCGAAACTTAGGGTGCTCCAGAGGATAGGCACCACAGTAGCAATCCAAGCAGGTGCTCTTAGACCCGTCAACCGGGCCGGGTTGACCCGGGACCGGCCCGGACCGGTACAACTCGGGACCGGACCGGACCGGTAGGGGGCCCGGGCTGGGCTGGGTTCAAAGGGGGTAGGGGGTTGGTCCGTTAACAATTTTTTTATTCGGAACCGGACCGGACCGGCCCAATACGGTGAACAGTACCGTGAACCGGTACAGCCCGGACCGGCCCGGCCCGGTTCAACCGTAACTTTTTTTAAAAATTTTGAATTGATGGGGCCCACATTTCCGTTGGCAATGGATACAGATCCGTTGGCCAACGGATTTCTTGCAAAAATGGCCATTTTTCATTTTTTTTGTATTTATTAAATTACAATATTAACCCTTCTTAAAATCTATAAATACCCCTCATCTCTTCTTCATTTCTCCACTCAAAAATCTTATCTCAATCTCAATTCTCAAATTATCAATCTATCTCTTCCCTTCAATTTGCAAGATTACATATTTTATTTGTTACTCTTTTCCCGAATTTAATTTATCGCAATTTGTCATTCGGAATTTGAAGCTTGAAGTTAAAAATTGAAATACTTGCTTGAAGTTTGTTCGTGGTAATACTGGATTTGCGTAATCAAGTGCTCAATTTATTGTCAAATTCGGTGCACTCCCTCCAACTCTTTCTCTTATTTAATATTTTAATTGCATATTTGATTATATTTTAATTTTTACAATATGTTTAATGCTGCTAAAAGAGCGTGTAGAAAAGTTACTGGTTGGGGTGAAAGTAAAAGAAGAGGTAGTCCTGTAGCTTCTGGTAGTAATAGTAATGACCCAAAAATAATTGTTTCTGAATCATCGCCTAATTTGCAAGATGTAGAGATTGATTATGAACAATTACAAGAAGATTATGGAATAGAAGATAATGAAATTGGAATAGAAGATGAGATACCACCTACACCTAGTAGTGGAAATGTTGGTAGTATTGGAGTTGGAGTTGCTAGTGCTACAAGGGGTAGAAGACCACCAGTGGCTCCAACTTCTACTCGTAAAAAAAGAAGTCCGGTTTGGAAATTTTTTGAAATAATAGAAGGTACTGATATAGTTAAGTGCAAACTTTGTAATGAAACTTTTAAACATTTGACCGGAGGTAATTTAGGGGGGACTGGGACACTTACTAGACATATGTCGGGTACCCATCCTATAGAATGGGGAGTTAATGGGGATGGAAGTCAAACAACTCTTAACCCTACTACTGGAGGTCTATTAAAATATAATAAAATGAGGGATCGGGAGGAACTAGCAAAAATGATTACTTTGGGTTGTTTACCTTTTTCTTTTGCTTCTTCATCGTATCTTATTACGTATATTCAAAGGATTTACAATCCTTTATTTAAAGGTGTCCCTAGAAGTACTTGTAGAGCATATATCTTTAGACTTCATGGACAATATCAAACATACATACGTTATTTGTTTAGTCACCTTCCTTCTAGAGTATGTCTAACTTCTGATATTGGTCATGCTGTTAATGGAAATGATTATTTGACAATTACATGCCATTGGATAGATGATAATACTTGTATGCAAAAACGTATTATCGCTTTTAAATATGATGAAGATTAGAGTCATACTGCTGTGTTTATAAGTAGTACAATTGTTGATGTTGTTGAATTTTATAATCTAAACCAAAAAGTTTTGTTTAAGTCTTTTGATAATGCTTCAAACAATAATGCTGCAGTTTCAATTTTAAAATTGCATTTGCAACCACCTCTTGACGATATTTTTCATGTTAGGTGTGCATGTCATGTTTATAATTTAATTGTTAAAAGTGGCCTTGATTTATTTTCAGTTGAGATTACTCATGTTAGAAGAGCAGTTGGTGTTATTCAGGGAAATAATAGACAATCTAGAATAAAAGAATTTAAAACAAAGTGTATGCAGTATAACCTTACACCTAGATTCATGCCAGACGAAGTTGTTACTAGATGGAATTATACATATATATTTTTAAAATGTTGCTACAAATATAGATTTCCTATAACTGAAGTTGCTAATGCACATTGTACTAATCCTAGGCGTATGTTATTAAGTGATACTTGGGATGTCATTAATGATGTTGTTAAATTTTTACATAAATTTTATACTGCTACTGTTGTATTTTCTGGCGCATATTACCCAACTGTTATTACGGCTTTAGTACATATAGCTGAAATTTCTTTGCTACTATATGAATTTAAGAAGAAAGAAAAATATATGGATGTTATTGTAAGTATGCAAGCGAAATTCAAAAAACTATTTCTTTCCTTCCTCCAGTTTACTTAATTGGTGCAGTTTTAAATCCTTCTATTAAAATGTCTGATTGTCACCAATTAATGAATGCTTTATATACTTATATGGAGATTGGAGAATCTGAAACCCCAAATTTATATGATTCTATGAACAAACTAAGTGAATATTTTCAACAACTATATAATTATTATGCAAATGAATGTGATAATACTGCTCGTGCTTCTGACAATGTTAATCCCGCTATGCAATGTAGCAGTTCTTCTAATGTGGATAATGAAGGCCTTGATAGTTTTAATATTTTTTCTACATTTTCTAACACTCAAACCAGTAGCAGGAATATTGATGAGCTTCAATTCTACTTGCAGAAGCAAAAGGAGCCTCGCACAAAGGACTTTTCACTGTTGGGATGGTGGCATGAAAATGCAAAGCAATTTCGTGTTCTTTTCGCTATGGCTCGTGACGTGCTGAATGTGCCAATTTCTACCGTTGCATCGGAGAATGCATTTAGCCAAGCAAGACAACAACTTGGAGACACCCGCCACTCATTGGGAAGCAATGCTTTGGAAGTTTTAGTATGTTTAAGAGATTGGATTAGATCGGAACGAAGAAATAAAGGAAAGGAAGATGTTGATAGCCCAGAAGACGAAGAAATTGGAGATATATTAACCTATGGAAACCCATCGGAATTTAACTCCCCAGAAGAAGGTCAATCAGTTCATATTGATTATGATGAACTTGCTAAGTCGATGCAAAACATTTGAAATTACTACTTCACTAGTTTACTTGTTAGAAAATATGTAAACATTTTATTTTCTACTTATTAATTTGAAATTGAGAAATAAAGTAGCACTTGCAATAAGTGCAAATTTTTCCCATCTTACTTGTATTTATGATTTCATTCAATGATTACAAAGTATTAACATAATTATAACTTAATAGTTATACTTAATTTAAAAAAAAAGTTGAAAATATACTAAACCCGGCCCGGCCCCTTTCAACCCGTAACCCGTATGGTTCAATTTTAACCCGAACCAACCCGGCCCCTTAAGAACCCGGTACTATTCGACCCGGCCCGGCCCGGAACTCGGACGGGTCGGACAAAATCCGACCCGGCCCGGTTGACCCATTAGCCACCTTTAGGTGCTCTACGATGTTAGAATCACGCAAGCCATGGTCTTTCTTCTTCTTCCAAAGAGCACTTCTCTAAATACTCTTTCAGCTCCATATCCTCAAACCAGAAAATATGCATTCAGAGTATGCTGATCAAACTTCACCTTCAAGCTTGCACACTTTGATGACCTTTGTCCCTTTGAAAATATGTATTGTGTAGGCATAAAAATCTTATACAAGGTGCTCTTTTACATCCACTAGCTTTTCTGTTAATAGAATCCATCCTTTCCTCTTTGTAAACTGCTCTAGAATAGTTGGATTGTACTTTTCAAGATCATTCAATAAGAACTACCACTTATGAGTCAAAGACCTCACCAGCCACTACATTTGGAAATCTGAGAATGCCCAGCTACTCACAAATCTTTCTTCCCAGACCCCCTTCTTCTTCGTTCTAGCTAAAACTGCCTGTGCACCTACTTCCATTCTACCATCATCTGGGGCGTCACTAGTATCAGACCCCGCAACAGCTGCATCAAAATCCTGAATGGCACACTCCGAACCCTGGGAAGTGTTGTGGGATGTTGAAGATACATCCATGGGCTCATATTTCCAATGTGTCCTGGACTGCTTCTTAGTGTGCTCCTCCGAAATTGACATAGAGATTCCCTCGGAGGCTTCCCTTGATGAGGCATATGGGCTAAACTCGCGAAGGTCTCTATCTCTCACTTAGCCTGTTGTTGCTTTCTTTTATGTGGTTTTCTGCACACTTGGGGGAAAGGAACCTCTGCCTCGATCCCTTGAAGCTTCTCCTCTTACTTTGGTATATTTACCTCTTCATCGTGGTTGTACCATTGTTTGTATAAACACAAAGAGAATTGTTAGTTCCAAATCATGATTTAACATAGTTAAGACTCATTTAAGTGAGTGATAACTAAGTGAGGATTTAGTTGTTTAAACATGCATAAGAAATAGGTGAAGTGCGGTTCGTATAATGTGAAGTGCATGCCGCAGAGTGGAAGTGTGGACCACACAATTCCAAGTGCGGCCGCACGTCTACACAGATGTGCAACGGGCTATGATGCTTCTTCTCTGATAAACAGTACAGAGATCATGTGCAGTTATAGAATACATCTGCGAACCACACAATTTGAAAAGTAGTCCGCACTTCAGAAACTCAGAGGGTAAGCCTCTGATAGATAGTGCAGACAATTTGTACGACCTCTCCAGAAATTATGCGGTCCGTAAAATTAAAGTACGATAGTAGAATCACCATCCAACCAAAGCTGCCTTAACTAGCAAACTCTGGACCGCACAAATCCAAGTGCAATCGCATATTCAAGAAAATAACGAGCAAGTCTCAATTTTTAATAGGTTTTGCAAAACTTTGTTCAAGTATACTTGGAAACATGGTATTCACATTGAAACCAATTAACCCAAACCAATATACCCATTCTAGTTACTAATAGTTCTTCAACATTCAGAGTCAGAAGTGCAATCGGTATTCTGGAAGCAACCGGGTGTAGTTGAAAGCGCCGAGATCAAGTGATCAAAACAATCAAGGCCACAAAATCAACTACTGTTTCAAACTAACAATTTTTCTTTGTTCAAAAACATGGAACATGTGCAATCCAAAGCAACCTTGCGAGAAGCAGGTGCCACCAAGAGAAATTGCGCAAAGGTTAGAAACAGTTTTGCAGCAATAATCAATCCAAAAGGGAAGTCTCCTCCAAATTCTTTCCTGCATTTTTACTCAAACTAAAAATATGAAAAATGAAATAAAAAATAAAAAATCAATAAAAAAAGGAAAATAAAGAAAAGAGAAAAAAATTCAAAAACATGGTAGCATAGGATCCCCAATCTCTAGTTACGTTTTTTTCAACATAGGGTCTCCACTCTCTAGTTGAGTTTATTTTAGACATATGGTCTCCATTCCTTAGTCGCCTTACCAACATCGGGTCTCCACACCCTAGTTGATTTTATTTCAGACATAGGATCTCCACTCTCTATTCGTTTTCCTAATATAGGATCTCCACTCCCTAATTGAGTTTATTTTAGACGTAGGGTCTCCACCCCCTAGTCGCCTTTCCAACATAGGCTCTCCACTCCTAAGTTGAGCTTATTTTTAGACATAGAGTCTCCACTCCCTAGTTCAGTTTATCTTAGATATAGGGTCTCTACCCCTTTGTAGTTTTTTCCAACATAGGGTCTCCACTCCCTAGTTGATTTTATTTTAGATATAAGGTCTCCACTCCCTAGTCGTTTTTCTAACATAGGGTCTCCATTTCCTAGTTGATTTTATTTTATACATAGAGTCTCCACTCCTTAGTCGCCTTTCCAAAATAGGGTCTCCACTCCCTAGTCATTTTTTCCAACATAGGGTCTCCACCCCCTAGTTGAGTTTATTTTAGACATAGGTCTCCACTCCCTACTCGCCTTTCCAACATAGGGTCTCCACTAGGGGTGTTCAAAACCGATCCGAAACCGAAAACCGATCCAAACCGAAGCTTAACGGCTTACTGGTAACGGCTTAACGGACGGGGAACGGATTGAATTTTTTTTATTAACGGCTTATCGGTTTGGGGATGGATTATTCAATTTTCTTAACGGCTAATCCGTTAATCCCTTAAAAATATAAATATATAATATATAAATATTATATATATATATATATATATATATATATATATATATATATATATAATTTATTTTTTATATATATTAAATATAAAAAAGACTAAAACCTTTGAAAATGATTAACAAAAGTTTATTTCTACTTCTAATCATTTTTAATCTCGGGATCTAGAAATTTTTGGTTCTATTTTTAATTTATTTTTGGTTGTAATCCTCCTGTTTGGCAATATGCCGGAGATGGTAAAGCTAATTTCCTAATCACGAAAATCAAATTGAGTGGCTCTGGCAAAGAAAATTGAATGCATCATATTGCCTCTAAAATATTATTTTTTATAGCAATTCACTATTTCTAAGACGAGGAGAATAAGAGATATTTAGTAAACATGTATGTTAGGCCGATAAGCCGCGCAATAACCGCCCTATAAGAGCTAACCCGATACCAATCCGCCCGATATCTTATCGGGTGGGTAACGGATTAATACATTTAAAAGCCGATAACCGTTAAGCCAAACTGTTAAGAGTAAAAAGCTGTCCAATCCGCCCGATAAGCACCCCTAGTCTCCACTCTCTAGTTAACTGCAGGTCCGATTATGCGTATTCCTAATCCTAAATGGAATGTAATGATGTAGGAATCCATATGTAAACATAGTATCTATTTAGATAGGCCCGAATGACCCCTTCTCATAATGAGAATGTATATAACCCTATTCCGGCCTGGTCCGGTATGGAATGAACTTATAATCATGGAATCGACTCGATCATCCGATTATAAGTTCATAACCCTAGCCCATTCCCATTTTGGGCGGAACAGATCTACTAATTCTTTGATTCCAGTTAGTAAGAGGGATCTTGAACTAAGAAATAGACCCTAGAAGCTAAAAAAAGGCTATCCTGAGCAATTGCAATAATTGGGTTCATTGATATTCCTGGTATAGTAGATGCTATCACACATACAATCATGATGCTATCACACATGCAATCATACTCATTTCGATGGAATTGTTTGATCATAAAGGGGATCTTCTATAATTTCGCACGTGAGGGGTTATTTCTTGGTTTCGTCCAGTCATTAATAACTTTATTATTTTTAGATAATAGTAGATAGAAACAACGCTTGTATTTTAGACAAAGGGTCTCCACTCTCTAGTCGCTTTTCCAACATAGGGTCTTCACTCCCTGGTTGAATTTATTTTAGGCATAGGGTATCAATTCCCTGGTCGTCTTTCTAACATAGGGTTTCCACTCCCTAGTTGAGTTTATTTTAGACATAGAGTCTCTACTCCCTAGTCGCTTTTCTAACATAGGGTCTCGACTCTCTGACTTTATTTTAGACATAGGGTCTCCATTCCCTAGTTGATTTCATTATAAATATAGGGTTGTACTCCCTAATCTCTTATTCCGAGGGATACATATCCTGATTTTATTGCTTTCAATAAATAAATAGTCTAGATGTTTGTTACAAATAACTCACGAAATTTTCCTTGTGAAAATTGGGGCAGAAAATTTTGTTTGTTTGTTTTCTTTGGTGCATGAATAGGTTCCACCGTGACGCACAAGATTTGAGATGACCAAAAGAAGAAGTCTCAACCCAAATAAAAGAAAGGAAGAACAAGAAAAAAATTTGGATTCTAAGTGCAGAAGCGGAGAAAAGATGCGGACTGCCCAAGATATGATTATAATCACAAGCTTGCATGTCCCGCCTTGATTTCAAAAGCTGAAGAAGATTGAACCAGCACCTGCAGCTAACAAGCATCAAGATCCAGATCAGAGTCCATATGAAGAACCTACCAAGACTCAAGATCAAGTTTTAGAAGACTCATAGATATGAATCTTGTGACTCGTAGCTGGTAAGCTTAGCTAGCCTTTTGAATTTTGATGTTTTATGTAATAATAGAACCGTGGATCGGAACATCAAGGGAACAGAACCTCACTTGTCTCTCCACCTAGGTACACTCCATCACCTCATTCACTTTTGAACTACATGTGACATGATTCCTTTATAGTCAACGATATGTAGGTAGCTTAGATACCAAAGCTTGGTCACATTCTCCTTTCTTTTAGCTTTTAATCTCTCTAAATAAGGGTCGGGTCAAAAAGCTGCCTCGTCGTTCTTTGTCTGAAAATTCTTCGCTTTCCAGTCAAAGAGGGGCAACTGTAGAAATATAATTTTTGATCCATCCCAAGATTTTACACATTTTAACATAAATATTTAATTTAGCTTTAGTATCGCTATTCTAAATAGTGTTGACTCTTTTACTTTATTTTTATCATAAAAACTAAAAAAAATTACGAAAAATAATAATAATTTTCATCTTCTAGGTTAAAGTCAATTAGTATATTTATATTTATATTATTATAACATTTGAAAATATAAAAAAAATAGTTTCACTCGTATTATTTAGTTTTGTATTTGTTTATTTTAATTTAGAGCGATTTTTAGATTTTTATAGATAAATAATATTTGGTCTTTTTAGCCTAAGTTCATATCCAAAAGATATGGTCTAACCTAATAACCCTTAGCCCCATTTTTTCAATTCATTAGCCCACTTAAATGCAATATTTAATCCTAGCCATCTATTTTCTTTTAATTCAATGATCATTATTCCTTCTAGGTGTGTTCATAAAAACCCGAAAACTGAACCAAACTGAAAACCAAACCGAATCGACCAAAAAAAACCGACATTTTTTTAGTTTGGTTTGGTTTGGTTTTGAATTTTAAAAATCGATCAAATTTGATTTGGTTTTGATTTTATTAAGAAAAAAGCAAACCAAACCAACTATAAGAGTAGTTATTTCAAATTTATTATTACACACACACACACACACACACACACACACACACATATATATATATATATATATATATATATATATATATATATATATATACAAAGTTTCACAAAGTTTATGGTAAATGTTTATAATTTGCACTTTTAATGTAGTTCTTTACCTTTACATTCTAGTTTGGTTGGTAATTTCCGTTTTTAGTGTAATAATCTATTTCGTGTTAAAAATAATATATTTTTAATTGAGTCCTTAAATTATTCATCATTATTTAATTCAATTATCAATATATTTTGGTAAATAATAGATTTCTCAAATGACAATTGATTTGATAGTGTTACATTGAAAATGTGATCGTCGGAATATGTGTTTAGTAGTGTATGTCTTATATTTAAGAAAAAATCGGCAAATAACCGAAAAATTATAAAATTGACATAAACCGACTCGAGAAAAACTGACTTAATTGGTTTGGTTTGGTTTGGTTCTAATATTTTAAAAACCGACTTACTTGATTTAACTTTTTTTTTTTTAAAAAATCGATCCAAATCGAACCGTAAACATCCCTAATTCCTTCCCACCTCCCTATAAAATACGCAATTATACAAACCCGATCCTGAGTTTTCAACTCTTACCCCTAGACTCTAACTCTGAGGAAAAAAGGGTTGCACGAGAAACGGGTGACAGAACTCTTTGTGAATTTCAATACTAACGAAAGATCTAGCTAAGAACAAGAACACGGCAAACACAAATAGACAACACGAAATTCACGGCAATTTAGATAGAGAAAAGTGAAACCCAGCAAAAAACAATGTGGAGAGTAGATTACTTTCAATGTTGAGACGAAGCAAGGATTTGGGTCAAAAGATTTCATCAAATCTTGGAAGATGGGGTTTTACAACATCCAAGATTTCAAATGAAGCTTCATTTTCGACATTGAATCAAGACAACCTCTTAAATACTATCCCAAAGCTTACTCCTTTGAGCAGAAACTTCATTAGTAGAACCATTGCTAACTTTGGTTTAAAATCTTTTCATCACCTCAATCACAAGGATGTCTATCTATCCATTACTTTTGATTGGGGAAAAATCCAATTTCGTTGGAAATCCTTGGTTCCGCGACTTCACATGGTGTGTTTAATTTCACTGCTTGTTCCAACTTTAACTCACAATTGCTTGAACCGTCTGTGAGGTCCGTTTCGCCATTGTAAAAAGCCATTTGACTCTTGGCTGTTGCGTTAGAGCAGATATTTAGTGGTTTTAGTGTATCGTCTGACTGAGGTCGATTTGAGTTCCGAGCTTTCCGGGTCGATTCGAGGTTGCGGTTTGTTAAGTTTGATGTTTTAGTCCAAGGAGTGTTGCTTAATTTAGCCCGACTGATTTATAATTTTCAGCTTTGTTCATTAATAAAAGGTTCATTTGTCGATTTTCATTCTCATTTCATTTGGTATGATAGCTTGGTGCGCGTGTTTATCGATTTGTTATTCTACATTATTTGAGTAGTATGTCCTAGTTTTATTTAAATTGTTTTAATTAGTTTTTATTTCGATTGTGATGTATTTAGTCTTTATTTTTGAATGAGTGCTTTTAATTGGATAGATGGAAAAAATTGGAGTCGTTTCTTTTTTGGGAATGCATAAGAATAAGCCATAAGGTGGGTTTTGGAGCATAAGGAATCTGGCCAAGTAATAGAACAAGTTGGTTAGCCTATTTGCTCCACAATAATATCTTGTCCATAAAATTGACATCACAACAATCTTAGATATTAAGAAAATAATTTAACTGCGCTAGTTGCTTTAGGCGGAATAATAATAATTATTACAACTAAATGTACGATTCCCGTGACGTAGTTGTGATACCTAATTAAAATCAGATTTTAAATAGGAACATCCTTAGTTTGCTTCTAGTAAAAAATACAAATCTATTAGAATAATACAAGGTGTGCCATACACAAATAAAAATCCACAACCTATGGCCCTTACATAAATAAAATTAGCATAGAAAATGCTTTGAACCTTTGTAGTTGCTTTAGGCACGTTTATTATTCAATCATGACGACTATGGGTACGGTTCCCGTGACGTATTTGTGATACCTAAATTTCAAAATTCGGAGGTACGTTTATGAAACCCAGCGTAACAATTAATAACTTTAAATAAATTAAACATGTTGTAGATCGTGAGTACGGTTCTCTTGACACAATTCACTATGTGTATCAAACAAACAAGTGTACGACATTGTAACTTGTTCAAGAAATAATTCAGTAACTCCTAAAAGTATTTTTTGGTAATTAAGAATCTTTTTATTACCACTTACAAATATTTACATGTATAAATAGAAGCAACCTAAGTTTGGACATATAGCCCTAAACTTAGTATATCATTTCTAAACACTTATCTTCAACTAAGCTATGGGTAAAAATTTCTATGATGTAATTCTTTCTTCAAATTGTTATGTATACTTCCTCGACATTGGACTTCACGTATAATCTGCCTTGGGATATCCTCACTTCCTCTCTTTACTTGTTGAAAAATTATGCAGTTCCTTTCAATCCATACGTTATATACTACTCCACCCATACTCAATCTGTATAGTTCTGCTTTAGCTCCTTTCCCAGTTGCATTTCTTGTGGCCCATTCAACTTCATCTTCCCAGCTATACACTTGCCTTTTTATTCCCAGACATGTTAGTACTTTACTCTATATCTCTGTTGAGTACTTGTAGGAGAAGAAGAGATGTTGATAGCTCTTCAACTCTTGCTCACACAATGGACATGTTTGCTTACTTGTATCCCCCATTTGCTCATTCTGTCTTTGGTCGATAATTTCTCATGTAGTGCTAGATACATAATGAAGATCCATTTTGGGCACCCTTTATTATTACAAATCAGTCTTTTTCATCTTGCACTTTCATTTGTAAAGTCTCCTCGTAATTGATTATACATGCTACTAATGGAGTATGTTTCAGCAATCAGAATTTTTCCATTTCTAATACTGCTTCAGTTATATACTTTTGCTGCATGTAAAATCTTCTTCATTATCCATGATGCTTGTTTTGCTTTCACTATCCAAGGCTCTTTCTCTTTAGTATAGTACATATGAACCCATTTGACCATAGTTTATCAATGATATTTAGGCCCCTTTTTTTATTTTGGTTTGCGTAGCTTATCCCATACAACCAAAGCTTTTTTACTTGTATTTGCATCACCTGTCCACAGAAACTTCCTGCATTTAGTCTCTACTGCTCGAATGATCTTCTTTGGCAGAGGAAAGATCAGAAACCAAAAGGATTGTATGGTAATTAGCATGCTTTTAACCAACTGCAATCTTCCTGCCTAGCTTAAGACTTTCCCAGTCTATTGCTTTATTCTTCCTAAAATTTTATCCAATAAAGGTTGACATTGATTTACTGATAGTCTCTTGGATCCCAGGTATCTAAAAGGGAATTCTCCTACTGTGAAACCAATTTTCCGCAGTATCTCATGTTTTCCATCTTTTGTTACTTCCCTAAAGTATACACAACTTTTACTTTGGTTTGCAATTAGACCCGATGCTTTGGAGAAGCTTTGAAACCATTCATATAGCATCTGCACATAAACCACATTTCTCCGCAAAACAAAAGCAAATCATCTGCAAAACTGAGTTGGATAATCTGCAAATTTTCATACTTAGGATGAACGTTAAAATTTAGTTGCTCCCCAAAAGTTTCTCAGTATCCTTGTTAGATATTCCATTGCTAACACAAAGAGCAGTGGAGACATTGGGTCTCCTTGCCTTACTTCTCTTTTAGATACAAATGGAGCAGTGGGACTTCCATTGATAGTTATTGAATAAGATACTGTCTTTATGCACTCCATGATCCACTCTAGAAACTGCTTAGGAAAGCATAGTCCTGTGTGTACTTGTTCCAGAAAACTCCACTCAAGAGAATCATATGCTTTTTGCATATCTATCTTTAGCATGCATCTTGGAGAAGTATCTTTCCTACCATATCCTTTTACTAGCTCATGACTAAGTAAAATATTGTCACTTAGTACTCTTCTGGTATAAAAGCTGCTTAGCTCTCATCTACCAATATGTTCATCACTTGTGTTAGCCTACATGTTATCATCTTGGATATAATCTTGTATAAAGTTGAGCAACATGAAATTGGCATGTATTCTCTGATGTAAGCAGGATTCTTCACCTTGAGAATTAGAGTGACTGCTGTAGTATTAATTGTCTTATGCATCTTCCCTATGCTAAAGAAATCCAGCATAGCTTCAGTTATTTCATTACCAGTAATATGCCATGTTTTTTTGAAAAAATATGAATAAACCATCTCCTCCAGGTGCTTTCATATCATCAATCCCTTTTAATGCTTGTGAGACCTCCTCTTTAGTAAAAAGGTCTTTCAAGCTGCAGCTGTTGCTCCCTTGAAAGTACTGGTCCATTTTTTATCCATCCAGGGTGAATGGCAGGAATACTCTAGGTAGCAATCCCGAGAAGTTGTTTATAAAAACCAGTTATTTCCTCTTAAATGCATTTAGGCTTTGTCAACACACATCCCTTACTATCCATTAGCTTTGTTATCTGATTCTTCATTTTCCTTCCATTCATACTAGCAAAGAAATGTGCACTATTAGTATCCCCCTTTTTCAGCCATTGCACTCGAGATTTCTGTTTATATATTGATTCTTTTATCATACTCTATTTTTCTAGCTGGACTAGCAGTTTCCTCTCTTCTTCAAATAGACTTCCTGATCTATCTGCATGGTTCATTTTCTTTTGTATGTCTTTCAACTGTTCTCTGCTAGTTTTTATCTTCCCTGTGATATTCATGTACTCCGTTCTATTCAGCCTCTTCAAAGCTGTTTTAGCATTCTTCAAGCTCTGCCATACTGCTGACATTTTCCCTTCATACAAGTACCAATTTTCCTTTATTAGCTTTTCAAAATCAAGATGATCCACCATGCTATTATAAAACTTGAAAGGCCTCTTTTTACTATCACAATAATCTTCAACTTCTATGCTTATTGGAGAGCAATCAGAGAAAAGAGACTCCATTACATGTGCTTGTATAGGAGGCATACTAGTTATTCATTGATCATTCACAATTACCCTATCTATTCTGCTAAAGACATGTCTATTTGTCCATGTATATGACTTTCCAACAGTTGGTAATTCTGTTAGGCTGCAATCTTCCAGTAACTCCCTAAAATCTTTTGTTTCGTGATCTTGCACTTCTCTGCCATTCATTCTATCATCCACCCCTAGAACTGCATTGAAATCCCGAATTATCAACTATGATCCTTTGATTTGTTTCTCTATGTTCCTGATTGAACTACACATGTCTTTCCTATCTTGCACTGTATGTAGACCATACACCGCAATGAACTGGAATTCTTTATTACGGTGTACTATTTGGACTTGTCCATGAATAATTTGAGCAGTACTTTCTATAATTGTGAAGCTAAAGACTTTCGATTCCATACTACCCATAGTCTGCCTTTACATGAATTTGATTGTGACACCAACTCCACCCTGGCATTATTTTATTTTTGATATTGTCAGCTTTTGTTTCATGAACTCTGTGTTCACTTATTGCTATCATCTTCACCTTATTTTCCTATAAGAACTCCTTTAGCTCCTTGTGCCTAAACACTTTATTTAGTCCCCTCACATTCCATGCTATATCATATTAGATGCTTGGAAGGATTTTGTGATATCATCTCTACTCCCCCTGCTCCACTTGAACTACATTCTGCCTCCTTGGTTCTTTGTTCTTGCCTTCCAGTTATTAAGGTGTTGTAATAGTTCAACATAGTGATATGCTACTCAGGATTTATCACTTTTTTCCCTTTTGCAGCTGATTTATTCTTGACTTGTTGCCATGACTCTCCTATTTCCAACCTTGCATTCTCTGTATTCTGCTATTCAATGTTCTTTTCTGGCATTGCTTTTTGATTTCCACTTTGCACCTTGTTAGTTCCATTTACTGATTTCTATTCTGTTTTTTGTCTTTTTCCTATGGGTTGTTGCTGCTGTACTGTCTTCTTGTCCACCATTCTTATTTGAACGTGATGTTTTTGGAAATTATGTCCAATCTGCACACACTTTGGACAATATGTAGGTTTCCATTTATACCATAATTCCTGATTAATCAATCCGCCCTTTGGATCCCTTATCTTGATCACATTTGGTAGCTCCTTTGTCACATCTATCTCGATGAAGATTCGTGCATATGAAATTCTCTTTGCATTCATTGTACATGCATCAACATAGATAGGTTGTCCTAGCCCACTCCCAATCTTGCTTAATGATTTTGCACTCCAACATACCAACGGCAGATTTGGCAACTTGACCCAAGTTGGAATTGTTTTCATAATCAAAGTCCATTGTCCATACCTTAATTATCACTGGCCTATTGTTCAACATATGAGGCCCTGAGTACATCATTTGGTTCCTTTATTCCATACTTGAGAAATTGATTACAAAATACCCAGCAATATGATGAAATATCTTTGGCTTTATTGAGTATTCCCTTGAGCTACTACAAACCTCTCCATAGCTCCTATTGTAGGAGATCCTCCAATAAGATATGCTATTGATGCATATTTCCAGTTCTCGATCTCACTGTCCATGTATTCATGTTCTAGTTCTACAATCACCTCTCCCTCAACAGTTGTTGGTTGTATAAATTTCAAATCCATACCTCTTGCTGCCATTTTGTTCTCTTCAAATAACATCGCCCATGTTTTCCTCATGTTTTTCCTGATTCCAGCTGCAATTTCCATTGTGCTCCCCCATTCTGAGTTACTGTTCCCTTATTCACCTTGAACTTGCTTTTGCTTCTGAGTCTTGGATCTTCATCTGTCATGTAGTCGTTGAGCTTTGTACCACTTGCATGTGCATCAGATCTATCGTTGTAGGTGCTGGGGTTTTGGTGCCTTCGCTACGAACAAGGAGATTTGGCCAGAATTCTGGGCTATTTGTTGCATGTTCCTTTCCTTTGGTTCCTGCTACTTTCTCAGTCATTTTCCTTCCATTAACGCTGGAATTGCTCCCTCTTATCCCTGGTTTTGCCGATAAAACAGTGTTAGCAACTGTCATTTTTGCATTTTTTGGTGTTCCAATACGAATTCCTTCTGATTTCCTTTCCTCTGCGAGCTTTCTTTCTTCCTCTATCACTCGCTTTGTTACCTTCGATGGCCGACCTCTAGCCCTCCCCATTTCCGGCGAGCGTAGTTTAGCAATTCATGCTTAACTCCTAAAAGCAGTTAAAATAAATAAAAGCGGTTATAAGGTAAAAATGCACAATAGGCTAAAATATGTAATACATCAAATAATTAACCATTTTTTAATCGTTTAAACGACCATGCTAGAATCACGGAACCCGGGAATGCCTAACACCTTCTCCCCGGTTAACATAATTTCTTACTTAGAATTCTAGTTCACGGACTTTAAAATAAAAGTCGAATTTCCTCGATTTGTGATTTAAAATAAACTTGTGACTTGAGATACCAAATAAATAATTTCAAGTGGCGACTTTCATAATAAAATAATCTCATTTCGAATAATATCACTTTAATTGGAAAAATTTTCTTATATACTCTCTCGGGTGCGCAAAAAGGAGATGTAATAGCATTTAATATATTTTTTACACTATCGCCGCATAAAAATTAAAGGTCTTTGAAGGGAAAGGTCCATTCCCCTCAATAAAATTATGGTGGGGTCTGTTTTGATGAAAGCTGTTTCGTTATTAGGCAGCATACAAATTCCACGGAAAATGAGAAAAGCGCTCGAGAGATCTGCTATTAAGAATAATCTTATTTAGCTTTTAGCAATGACGTACTAGTTGTTTCAACTCTTCGAAGTTTCTCCCATGTCTGTAATAGTATTCGGTTTTCGAAAGTCAAACAAATAACTCTTCGATTATAAGTTTTTCTCATACTTTTTAAATATTGGAGTATGAATTGTTAATTATTGTAACTTGGTAATTTTTACGTAGTTTTTAAATATGTATATTTTATTTCGAAAAATTTCTGATTTTACGTCATAATACACCGTCAAAATTAACAAGGTTAAATTTAAAGAAATAAAAAGTATCACATAAATTGAGACGGATGAGTATATTACGACCAAAAAAATTTAATAGACACTAGACAGGCAGGAATTGGCTTTGATGCAGGCTAGATATGCGATACTGGATGCTCATACAATTCCGTACAAAGAACAGGACCATTAGAGGCGAGGAGAAAACGTACGTGATTGACCATCTAGGTCCTTGGATTTATGTTTTTCTTGTAAAAACTGCCACTTGTTTCACCTTCAGATGAATAGCATAATAACCTGAATATTTAATTCTTAAAATTACCGTGAGCAAAAACAAAAGGAAGCGAGACCAACAGAGAAAACTTATTGGTGCGTGTTCCATTTAGCACTATGTAAAAGACTATTGAAAGAGTTACTACACTTAAGTAATTCATTCAGGAAGTAATACACTAATTTTTCCACCTAAATCTACCACGTTAGTATAAAGAAAGATCTCTTTGGTTTACTGCGTCTGGACTCGCAGATTGTTGCAGTGGTTGTCGTGTGGACAAACACCAGGAATGGGGCATGGAATCTAACTTTTTCAGTCAGGTCCAACACTATGAAAAACTCTCCATTGTAATGCTGACCAAAAATAACAGATAATTCGCCAAAAGAAATTTGTCCGATCTCACTCAAATCGAAACAACCGTGCTTGCTCTTTTTTCATACTCCCTCGGTGATAGTCTGATTTGCTCGTCATGTCACTAGGGGCAGATGTGAAGTATCACGCCATCTGGTTTGCTCTACTATATTTGGATGCAAAGGCGTGCTGGCATATGACTTTATGCGTTCCTCAGCATGGATTGCCTGCACAAAATAACATTTGTTATCCCCTATCTGAGACCAAGTTGCCTAAGCCATCAAGTAAATTCTCTTCGAAAACTGAAAATTGCTGGATGTCCTTATCTGTGTAGAATTGCATGTCATGGAAAAAAAAGGTTCAAGTATGAATTCTTACTATACAATCTGTAAACAATATACTAACCTCTTTATGCCAATTAGTTCGGAACATTTTCAACAACAAAATTACTGTTTGAAGGAGGCTGCCAAACAACATCCCAGACCAGATCCCCTCCACTCCAAAATTGGCAAGGTAACCGAGGCAGGCACCAATTGGTAGGCCGATTACATAGTAGCAAACTATATTTGTGATTGCAACTGAAAATTGCCATCCAGCTCCAACTGCCACCCCTGCATTTATCACAAGAAAAAAGGCAAAGTTATGCCTAGCGACAACATAAACTTTCACTTTTGGGAATGTTATAAGTTACCATGAAGTACAGGCTGGATGCTGTTGAGAATGATGGTCGCAGCCAAGAAATACCCTAATTTTGATGTCTCCTTTATGACCTCAGGTTTACTAGAAAACAATATGGGGAAATGGTTCTTAGCTGCAATAACTGCAGCAGTAAAGAAAACTCCAACAATCATTGATGTAACTACAGCAACCACTACTGAGAATTTTGCAGCCTTTGGACGACCAGCTCCTAGTTCATTGGAAACACGCACACTGCATAGTAAGAATTAAGACCAACTTTACAAAACATGGAATTCCAAGTATGCTATTGTAACAAATGTTCTGCACGTTGTTTCAAACTCGTCGGCTAGACTGTTTTTTTCTTACATACGAGGCAGTTGTAACATGCGAACTTACAGATCATATTTAGCTACCGATTTGGACTACCATTAAATCAAGTGTAAAAGATGAAACCTGACTGCGGCATTGAAACCTAGAGAAATCATCAGTGTCCATAATAGCAAGTTCATGCTGTGGCAAAGAGGAGATGAATGAATAAGAAGAACTAAAGGTGACAACAGGTTCTTAAAACCTGGAAAAAGGTTAGGTAACGTCCACCCACCAGATTGATATAGCATCTACTGCAATTTCCGGATTCTTTAACCACCCCACCATAAGAATCACCACTGTGTAATACCAGAGCTCCAGGCTGTAAATATTGTTCAGCAAAATAGTAAGATAAATGATCAAATTACTTTATAAGAAAAAATAGTAGTATCATGAGGAAGTAAGGAAGTTACCAGAGCATGATAGCTGATGCTAGTGACAGTTTCAAAAAACCCCACAGCGATTTGAACGCCAATGTGGAAAATCCAGTCCATGCTTCAGGGAAGTAACCAGAGATAACATAAACCAATTGAGCTATAACCACAAGCCACCATGAGATATTCCCTGCTATGGCAGCACCAAGTAGGCCATGCCCGCATTTTGTCACCAGCACCCAATTTAGTATAACATGAAATGCCAATATAACTAGATTAATTACTGTCATAACCCATATTTTTCCTTGAGATTGGAGGAATTTTTCAACAGGGAAATTGAGCGCGTAAGCATACAATTGAGGAATCACCCATATGGTATACTTTCCAGCAAGTTCTGAAATAATTGTATTCTGGTGTAGTAACATAAGTAATGGTGATGTGAATATGTAAAATGGTGTCAGCAATAAGGCTGTTACAAGAGTAAGGACACATGATCTTTGCATGTAGATTCCAAGAATATCATATTTTCCAGCTCCAACAGCTTGACCACAGAGTGTCTCAAGGGCACTTCCCATCCCTAGCTAATACAACAAATTCAGACAAAAAATCAAGATTCAATATTCAAATCCAAGTACATTTCCCTGGTCTCAGTTTGATTTTCCACTATAGAAATGAGCAGTTCAACACATAAAAAAGAAGCTGCTGCTTCTTTACTAAAGAGACGACATGTTTTATTTTGACTTTTTTTCGTCGAGAGAAGTAAATGCCTTGTTCATACCCCTGTAAATAGTACTGTCCCCTTTCACCGTCTAAACGAATATCCTTTAAATTCTACAAGGTTGCTTAGCACCTCCATCAAGAAGACTAATCATACTCTTTCCCACATCCTAGATTTTATTAACATTTATAACAATTTTTTAATTACAAGATAACATGACAATCCTTATGTGTTATGGGTTGTTAGATGCATTAACAGCAGTTACATAGTAAAGTTTTTTACACTGTGAAAGCAATTGATTTAACCTGATAGAATTCTTTACATAAACTCATCTCAGAAGTACTTACCATTATTCCATTGACAAATCCTTCAATCACATTCTGAACAATAGAGACAGCAGCTAGCTCCGTAGACCCAAGATGGCCTATGAATGCAACCGTGACAAAGCCAATGGAGAACTGAGCCACTGCTGTCAAAATGGCTGGTGCTGCTATCTTCCACATCTTCCTGGATTCAACCCAGCTTCTTTCTCCTGTTTTCTTGGCGTCATCATAATCATCAGCCTGAAATTTCCTTTCCATTTCAAAAGGCCCTACAGACTCCATTATGTTGTACTTGCGCTTCTTCTCTTGACTTCCCTTCACCATGAAAATACATGTATATATACTTGCCTGTTACCTTTAATCCCTTCTCCTATATATATGTTCACAGGAACTGCACAAATATATGTTGAGAGAAAAAATAGGCTGAGTTCTTTAAAGATTTGTCGACCCTATTTTCACGTTGGTACATGGAACTAAAATTCATTTATCATGACAAGCATGAACGTTCTTTGAACAACTAATCGAATTTGTTTATTCAAATGATTTCTGGATTTGTTGGAGAACTTTGCCGGTTGTGTCAGATGAATGATGCTAGTTGTTGCCTAGTAGGTTTGACGAATTTCATGGTCATAATATAAGTACTTGAACTTCGTTTTTCCTAATCTTGTGACGAGATTCTCGTCAACCAATTATAAATATCGTACCTTGACGGATTCAAAGGTGTCAAACCCAAGCTAAAATTGTATAGCTTCTTGTGTGCATAAAACTCTGGCGAGAGTCAAATTCCTTAATTTGGACATGAAACTTTTAAAAATAAAAAAAAAATTTAGATATTTTGAAAACTAGTAAAAGAATACTACAATTTCATAAAAAAATTATAATTTAAAATATTTAGGACATATGAAAAATTACAATTAAAAAAACTAATTTAACTCTCGAAATCCACACGATGTGACATAAATTATGACGGGGAAGTGATTAAATCAGTTGATTTTTTCAGTTCTAAGATGATTTTCTTAATTTTCTAATGAATTGATATGAGGATCTTTAACATATAATGGTTGCATAATTCTTGAAACCTAAAAAGTTTAAAAACTTCATGCCAACAAAAATATGTATATTTGAAAAGATGATTTAAATAATATTTGTTAATTTGGTCCACCGGTTAGACACATATATAAGAACTTAGATTCTTACATCTGCTTCTTTGTTAAATAACTGAAATAGTAAAGTGCGGAATTAAATACACATGAAATTTTTACGATAAAAAACTTCCTTGTTTAACGGAGAAATTTCATATTAGAACAACTAGGCTCTATACTTTTCAATTTTGTAGCTCGTATTTCAATTTACATCCAATTAACTCATAAATAATATGTTAAGATTCAACATCCGACTCCAATAGGTTCTCAAAATCACTATTTAATTTTAAAAAAATATTCCTCATGCTTTTAAATTAATTTTCGAATCAATAATTGTGACTCAAATATTAATTCAACACATCAAATTCATTTGGGAGGTGAAAATTAGATTTTTAACAAGCTTAAATATGTGAGTTTAAATTTTGAATTTGATTTTGTGAGAAATTTAGAGTCGGTGTTATTTAAACTTATTAGAAGTAATATAAGAAGGTAGTATATAAAATTTGAAGTCATTTAACGGAGATTTGGACTGGTTTTTGAACAAGTAACTGAAAATCGTAAAAAAAGTTCGGCTACAGACGCTTGTATAAAGGTGTATAAAAGTGTATAATAGTGTATAAGGCGTGTTTCTACACTCAAATACAATATTATACAAGATTATACATAATTTTACGAAAAACTGACTTCGACTTCTTCCTTGCATCTTTTCTGAAATTTAACTCAAATCTACTCCAAATCTCTTCAAATTTAAATTTTGAATTCCTTTTGATATTTTCAATCAATTGGAACAAGACACAATCCAAACAACCAACAAGTAAAAAAAATTTATTTTAAAAAGCAAAGCTTTGAATGGTCTTCAACGGTGACTTTTACTCTTCAATTCTCTTTCATTACAAGCAGGTGACACAAGAGGAAAAGTAAAAAATACACGGCCCTTTGAAGGATGTGTAAAAGTGAGAAAAAGAGATAATGAAAGTAATAGTTATGGTAACAAAAAATTAATTTCATAGCTTTTAGAAGCAATGGTTGTAAAAATACATATTTTGAATTTGCAAGTGCTTTCAAAATATGTATAATGTGAGCTAGGTAAGGTAAAATTTAAAAACATAAATTATTTTTTGTTATGGTGTGAAGTCATGTGTATTTTCTTGTAATTCACCACATACCTCTAGGATTTCTCACGGAAACAACAAGTAATCTCAGACTACAAAACCCTACAACCTAAGAGACAAAATCCTATCCACTTGGCTGTCTACAAACACAGACAACCACTCTGATAGGAGCAAAATGCTTAAGCTAACTCTAGCCTAAGACTTGAATTCTCTCCCAAAGAAAAACCTCTCGAAATACTTCTTGTATAACAAAATAAGATTACAATTCAATAAACTTAATACAATGAACTAGACTAGACACAATGAATTTGTCATTCTATCATGGAACAGGTTCTATTGTATCAAGGAACATGTTCTATAGTCTCGTTCTTCTGCACATTCCAGATTTTAATATTCACTTAAGAATTTTAAACTCGTTTTTTTTTACTTTTCCTCAATTTTCTCTGACGAAATAATGAAAGTGCATTGACTGTCTGTTCTTTGTTTTTAGTTTTACATGAAAAGTTTAAAATTATAGGTAAAATTATCACATAATTCAGTACTAGTGTTGACATGATACAATAGTATAATCTTAACCATTGCTACTTTCTCTTCTAGTGTGTAACTAGAGCCTCTATTGCAGCCAGCCTTTAATGAAAAGAGAAGAGAAATTCTTTTAACTATGCCACAGATTCAAACGAGGTTTGTCTTCAATCATATATATTCCACCACTTATATTGAGTTATAAATTCTTTTACTTAGATTGTTCTTTTACCTTTGGATTGTTCAAATCCAATCAGAGTAAATATCACTATATTCTTCGACCCCTATGATGATCTTATTGATGCTTCTTTTGTTCTATCTATTTGTAGGCGTATCTGTTCCTGAAGTAGTTTTGACTCGATCATTCAGAAATTTCTGGAGGTGTCCATTATTGAACAACAGGGCAACTTCTTCCCTTAACTATCGACAATCTTCGATCTACTGACCTTGAGTGTCGTGGTACTTACACATCAAGTTAGGATCTCTTTGGATAGGGTCAGACAAGGCCTGTCGAAATCATTTTTACTCATCAGACCTCGGCTATTGGGTCCTCAATCGCTTCTCTTTGTGTTCCTCGCGGAATGAAGACTAGACCCATTTTCCCTTCGGCTCGCTGTATGGTTGGTACTGATCCCAAACCAATCTTGGCTCATGGTCAACGGTTCTCATAGGACTGTCATTGTCCCGATGGGGTAAATACACCCGGAAGGAGCTTCGAGTTTGTTGTCCTCGACCCTGATCTTTGACAGGTACGTGTTATGAATGTTAGTCTAGGTCACCATCGGGTACTCTACCAAATTTTATTTTAGCTATTGAGAGACCAAGGAACTTCAGGGATTAAGCCCCGGAGTGATGCCAGGAGAGCCCAATCATCTGCAATCAGAGGCAGCTCCATCCATTCCATCTGGAACCTTCACATAAACGCCCTGAGCATCTCGTTATCTCTTTGTTTAACCTTGAAAAGGTCTCACTTTCTAGTCTCAACCTTGATGTCTTGGCATAGGCATGAAAGCATCTGCAACCATAGCAAAAAAAGTCAATGGAATTTTGAGTTGAATATTAATACAATATCTTTGCTCCTTTGGTTAAAGTTTTCCCAAATTTCTTCGGTAGCACTGACTCGATTTCATCATCTTCCAAGTCGTTCTCTTTGATAGCGCATTTATAGGAGGTCAGATGCTCATTTTAATCCGTAGTTTCGTTATACTTTAGGATATTGGGCATACGAAACCTCTTTGGTATCGGCTTCGATGCCACACTTAGGGGAAAAGGCTTCTGAATAAATTTCTCGGAATCCAGCCTTTACAATCGTGGGTTCTTCTGGGATTTGATCGACCCTGGATTGTATGTTTCCACCTTATTCTCATTGGCCTCAATTTTGTTCTCACCTGATTACACCCACTTTGTTAATGATTCAAGCATTTTTATTGTCTCGGGGTTGACCCTAGGCTCGGCTTCACCAGGTCTCTTGGTGGTTTGTTCGTTTCTTCGGATGCTTTCCTGGGGTTGTCCGGCCTCAACCCTACTGGGGTGTGTCCTTGATTCTGTAGCTGTGCTATTGCCGCCTGTTGAGCCTACAATATTTCAAAGTTTAGCCGCAGGCTTACCCCATCACCTTCGCCTTCGGGCGCTTCCCAAGATATTGGTCGAGGTCCCCATTGCGAACACTTTTTTCCGGATCACTTGCATGTTGACATTGATGGCCACCTGTGAGTTAGCATCAACCGGATTGGAAACTGGGCCTCCATTTGAATCAGGAAGAGGCACCTCATTGCTAGGTACCAGATTATTGTTTTCGCCATGATGGCCAAACTCAGTGTCAATTAAGGCTGTATCCGGTTCCGGTTCTGGGTCTATTTGGGTCTGCGATTCCGGTTCTGGCGGTTCCGGTTTTGGCGGTTCTGGTGGTTCTGGCGGTTCCGGTTCTGGCGGTTCTGAAGGTGGAACCGGTTCCATACGGTTCTGGGCACCATCCGGTTCCGGCGGTTCTGGCGGTTCCGGCGGTTCCCGGCGATTCTGAAATTTTTTTTTTAAAATCAATATCTTGTATAGTAGTCATTAGTATATTGTAGAATATATTTTTTATATGGTGTACTATGTTATTAGTATAGTATATATTGTGTATAAGTAGTGTATATTTTGTATATAAGTAGTATATATTGTATTTATGTAGTATATATTGTATATAAGTAGTGTATATTGTGTTGTAGTTAGTAATTAGTATAAATTGTATATAAGTATATATATTGATAAAAGAATGTTGTCATTAGTATATTGTGTTGTATGTTATATATTGTATGTTATATAAATATTCAAGGATTGATATAGAAGTAAAGACAAAGAAATATTGAGACAAAAGATATTCAAGGATATGATAAAGAACATATTTATTGACCAAAATGGTATATCTTTCTTAGTCTTCCTTCCCCGAATGGAATGAGCACAACATGGTACTAATACCACCATTAAAAGGAAAAAAAACTAAAAGAAGACATGCCAATGTACAAGTTACATCATAATTATGCATTATTTCTAACAAATCTCATAAAACCTTCATGGTTTGGAGGTGGTTGTGTTGGCGATGGTGGAAATGAAGCTTGTTCATCACCACTTCCGGGTGAAGTTGCTTCCTGAGCAAGTTCTGCTATCATTTCTTCAAAGCACTCATCTATTTCTGGTTGTGATTCAGCTAGGCCAAAGTTCCTTCTTTCTGCGCGGATCCAATCTCGAAAAAGCACTGATTTTTCCAAGTTGTCCCGCATCGACGCTCTGTGATCACCTATTTGTAGTCTTGCTTGACTAAAAGCGCTCTCCGATGCAACAGTTGACGCTTGAATCGATAGAACATCCCGAGCCATCCTTGCAAGAACGGGAAAATGCTTTTCCCTTGTCTTCCACCAATCAAAAGGTCGAAAGAGCCGTCTGGATTCTCATTCTCTAGTCCCTGCGACAAATAAACTTGAAGCTCATTTAGATGGGAAATTTCATCTAAATTATCCCCTTGAGTACCCCTGAACTCCGTCCACGATTTAAGAGCAGTTAAGCCAGCAGCTCTTTTAGACGACTGTGATGTAGACGAAGTAGGGGTTGGAATATTAGGCCTAACATGCTCTAACGCCTGTTTATATGCATTATAAACAGTTTGAGCATTAACTTTAATTGATGCTTTCGCATCTGCTAGTGTAGCATTTTCTACTTCTGAAAGATCTAAAGATTGATAAATAGTAGAATACCAAAAGTGAGGACCTCCTAATTTCATAGTTGGATTTAACATAGAAGACACACCAAATATAGGAGGGATTTGAAAAAAATATTTTTTAAACTTCTTTTTCATTTCAGTTATTGCAATTTCATAAATGTCCCCTCCCTCGCTAAAATCAACAAACAAATTAGCAAGTACGACAATATAAACTAAACAGTTAGAAATATTTGGATAATATTGGCCAGATAAAGCATTTGTAGCCACATGAAAATGTTCTAAAAAATCTAAAAGAATTTTAACATTAGTCCAATCTTGTGTAGTTAGTATGTCATTATCTTCCTCACCACAATCCCGAGAATTATACGTAGCAGTAATTGGGTTTCTATATTCGTACGCTACTACTAATCTTTCGTACATGTAATTCCACCTAGTCGGGCAAGGTTTAGGAACCTTTTCTTTCTCTAAGGCCATATTCGTCACACTTTTTAAAATATTCTCTAAGTCTACTTGTACGGTTTGAATATCCAATTAAGAGCCATTTTAACCTTTTCAATTTCTAAGTTTAATATTCTCATACCATCACCAACAATTAAATGATAAATATGACATATACATCTAACATGGAAAATATTAGTAAAAGCAGGATTAAATGTTCTAGTTAGCATACCTAGTGCACTAGTGTTGCTAGAAGCGTTATCCATAGAAATTGACATTATTTTATCACTAAAACAAAAATATCTGCATACATCTGAAACAGTGTTAGAAATAAACCAACCCGTGTGCCGTGAATTAATTATCCTATATGCAATAATGCGTTTTTGCATTGTCCAGTCTTCGTCTATCCAATGACTGGTTACGGTTAGATAATCACAATCATTATTACTTCTACCAATATCAGTTATAATAGACATACGATTAGTTATATAGGTAAATAAATAGCGCAAGTATTGTTCATATTCATGCTTGTATTTATAAATATCGGCCTTAACTGTGGCGCGAGGCCAACCTTTATACGTAGGATTAAATACTCTTCAAATATAATGAATCCATGCAGAATTAGAAGTAAAAGAATAAGGCAAACACATAACAGTAATCATTTTAGCTAATTCTTCACGATCCTTATTTGGATCGTAATATAATATACCTCCGGTGACTCTGTTTATTCCTGGTTGAACTAGATTTGAACCAGTACTTGGGTTTACTGTAGAATCAGCACTTGTCCTCCCCTCTTGTTGCACTTTAAGTTGCAAATATCTAGCCTTATCGCTAGGGTGTAATCTTATATGCTTAACTAAACTACCCGTGCCGCTACGATCTCCAGTATACCTATGAACAAGTAATTTCCCACATGATTTACACTTAGCCTTATCTTGTTCTCTTAGTTGAATAAAAAATTACCAAGCTAATGATGTTTCTGTACGTTTAGGAGGTTGTCTACTAAAAGTGGGAGTTTGTACGGGTGGGTGTGCCGGTTCATCACCTAAGTTATGAGCAGGACTAGTAGGTGTATCATCTAAATCTACTGGAGCTTGGGTTTCATCATCATCATCATCCTCATTTCCCTCTAAGATAGGTGCATTAGGATAAAGGGCATTCATAAGATCATCGTCTATTCTATCACCAACTGCTACATCATGTGGAAAATCAATATCGCTAAATTGAAAACACGGGTGATCACTATCAAGGATTCCGAAGGGTTCATTAGGATTTCTAGGTTGGCTACTACTTTGAACTTGCTTATCTTTTCTAGGTCGGGGAGCCGAGGGAGGGGTAGTATTTCGGCCACTACTTTCACCGATTTTAGCTTTTCCTTTACCGAATATTTTTCTCAACGAAAATGCCATAATAATTATAATTAAGCAAACTAACAACACACAAAAATATTCTTAGCACGTAAGAATTGAAACGAGTTTACCGGATTGACGAACGACTTCTTGAAAATTGAAAATCGTTGAAATTGAACACTTGAAAACTTCAATTCAACAACTTCACATGTTTCACGAATTTGCAACAATAAATTAAGCACTTGTACTAGAAAGATTGAAAGAGAGCTTGAGAGAGATTTAGAGATATTAATGAATTGGTGAATAAAAATGAAAGAATGAGGGGGTATTTATAGTTGAGAAATGGGAAATAGTGTAATTATATAAAGTTTGGGGTTAAATTAAAGTTTGGGGGCCAAATGGCTATTTTTTAAACTTCCAAACGGCTACTTTTGAAAAAGAGCCGTTTGGAAATTATTTTTAAAATTTTTTTTTTTTTGAAAAATTACTGTTACAGAACCGCCGGAACCGTTTGGAACCGCCAGAACCGGTCCGGTTCCGGTTCCAGTTCTAGCGGTTCCAACGGGTAGAACCGCCCCGCCACGGTTCCCGAGAACCGCCAGAACCAGAGCCGCCGGAACCGTGCCGCCGGAACCGGCAGAACCGCCAGGTCCATGGTTCCGGTCCGGAACCGCCAGTTTTACAGCCTTAGTGTCAATGTTCAAGTGGACAGGCTAAGAATTAGACATTTTTAAGCAAACCTAAAATTAAGACTTTAAAAAACAAGCGTAAAATAGAGTGTGTTATGGAGATTTATATCAAATCAATACTATTATTCCTAGACCAATGATGGGCGCTAAACTGTTTACCCTTAAATCGAATAACATTTAATTTGTACACTGTTTTAAGGATATGTAGATTGATTCAATACAATTAGTCAAGAATATTAGATAAACGAATTAAAGATAAAATAAATGATCAAACCAGTTGTAATGTTACAGCCTAACCCTAACCTAGGTTGAATAGAAGCTTCCCCCTTGATCAGACCCCTGGATTCGAACCCAAATCAGATGGAGACAAACATTTTAGTTAGAACTTTTTTCATATCTAGTAAGCAAAAAATAAATTTGTATACTTTGATTTGCGTGTCACAATATGTGTTACAAAAGAAAAACTTTCCCTTTATATAGTAGGAGAGTTTTGTCACAAGTACAAGTCTGAAAAAGGTAAAAATCTTCCTTTCTCGTTAATTACTGATTCATAACTGACGTCGAGCGAGATCTGCACTGTGATATCCGGTTAGCTACGGATATCACGACCCTCTACCTGTCGAGTGTAACCATTTTCCATATTTCCCGAGGTCTTAAAGCTCATTCTGGGCCCGGGGAGCGCTTGTTTATTATGCCCGATGATGAACCATCATTCAGCTTTCAAAGATCTCGATACGAAGGGCTCCCAGCCTCGTTTTTAACCTCGTGCATACATGCCCTTCTCCCGTCTTTCTAAATTGGGGTATGCCTTGTCCCGATTTTACCCGTGCACAGAATTCTTTATACTTGGGAAGCACTTTCACTGCTTCATGCCCGTTCCTTCATTACAGATATACCATGCTTTTAGTTGCTCGTAGACTAGAACAAAGCTGCTTGGTGGACATGATGTTGTATTCACTATACAGCTGTTTATCAGGCCCTGCTGATTTTTATATTATTGTAGATACACTTCAAATGAACTAGAGTTTTTAACGTTCCACTATAGTTTGGTTGCTAGTCCTTGAATGGATCTTATAACATCTAAATACAAAATGAATGAGGATATAGTAGTGCCAAAGGTATTCGAAACTTATTAAGCTTTAGATACTTTTCAAGTTGTGATTTCTTCCACTAATTTTTCATTCTTCTTCCGAGTAACATTTCTTGGACTTTGAAATGTAGTCTATGACATCACTATTGGCTATAAGCATCGTTTCCCATCTTTTTGGACAATTCCTTCGGGGTTAACCCTAAACCCGTCAACCGGGCCGGGTTGACCCGGGACCGGCCCGGACCGGACCGGTACAACCCGGGACCGGACCGGACCGGTAGGAGGGGGCCGGGCAGGGCTGGGTTGATAGGGGGTAGGGGGTTTGTCCGCTAATAATATTTTGACTCCAAACCGGACCGGACCGGCCCGGTAACATGAACAGTACCGTGAACCGGTACAGCCCGGACCGGACCGGCCCGGTTCAACGGTAACTTTTTTTTTTGTAACTTTTTGAAATGGTGGTGCCTACATTTCCGTTGGCCAACGGCTAATTTTACAAAAATGGCCATTTTTCATTATTTTTTTGTATTTATTAATTTACAATATTAAGACTTCTTAAAATCTATAAATACCCTCATCTCTTCTTCATTTCTTCACTCAAAATTCTTATCTCAATCATAATTTCTTAATTCACAAATTATCAATCCTTCTCTCTTCCCTTCAATTTGCAAGATTTCATATTTGATCAAGTGCTCGATTTATTGTCGAATTCGGTGCACTCCCTCCAACTCTTTCTCTTATTTAATATTTTAATAGCATATTTAATTTAAGCTTATATTTTCATTTTTACAATATGTTTAATGATGCTAGCCCTGTAGCTTCTGGTAGTACTAGTAATAGTAATGACCCAACTTCTAATCGTAAAAGAAGAAGTCCGCTATGGAATTTTTTTGAAATAATAGAAGGTACTAATAGTATTAAGTGCAAATTTTGTAACGAAACTTTTCAACATCTGACCGAAGGAAATTTAGGAGGGACTGGAACACTTACAAGACATATGAGAGCTGTCCATCCCATAGAACGGGTCAATAATTATGGGAAGCAATGATTTGTAACTTGTAAGTTTTAGACATTTAGTATGTTTGACTGTTTGTTTCAGAGATTGGATTAGATAGATCGGAACGAAGAAATCAGGAAAGGAAGATGTTCACAGTTTATACTTCATAGCCCAGAAGACGAAGAACTTTAACTTGGAGATATTGATTATGATGAAGATGAACTGATGAAGTGATGCAAAACATTTGAAATTACTACTTCACTATAAAAAATGTAAACATTTCATTTTTTACTTATTCATTTGAAATTGAGAAATAAAGTAGCACTCGCAATAATTGCAAATTTTTCACATCTTACTTGTTCATTCAATGATTACAAAGTATTAACATAATTATAACTTAACAGTTATACTTAATTTAAAAAGAAGTTGAAAATATACTAAACCCGGCCCGGCCCCTTTCAACCCGTAACCCGTATGGTTCAATTGTAACCCGAACCAACCCGGCCCCTTAGCAACCCGTTACTGTTCGACCCAGCCCGGACCGGACCGGAACCCGGACGGGTCGGAAAAAATCCGACCCGGCCCGGACCGGTAGACCCATTAGACACGTTTAGTTAACCGTACTGAAGTACACATGCACGTTCGACGTCTTGCTTCATGGTTGAAGGATGCTTTCTGTCACAAAGATCACCTATTGTCTGATTCAATTCACAAGGTCATTTCCCTCGGGAAGGAATAAAAGGTAAACTGTCTACAAGAAATTGCCCAGTAACTTCCATCTTTGTGATAATATTGAGTGCTACTTGTACATATTGCCCTTTTTGCATCAAAATATATGTTACCTCTGTTTGTGCATTCCTACCAACAGCTACATACTTCAATTCTCTGCCTGCACCCGTTGTATCCTTATAAGTAGTCTTTGTAAGTGGGATCAAATATTCATGTTTAGTTTCAAATGCATAGACAATATTATGAGATATTGAGTATCTTTAGGTGGCATATTTATCTCTATAAAGTTGAAATTACTGTTCTGATATCTTCAATTTATTGTTCATCTTCTACTCAGGCTTTACTATATTGGCGATTCAGTTGCTGATAATATCTGTCTGCTTTGTTTGATGGTCTGCAGTAGCGATAGATGACTATAATTCTTGTACTGCAAGAAATATACAAATTAAATGTTCTTATTTGCATAGGGGCAGAAATAACATCTTCTATCCATCAACGCTTATAAGGCTGTTAAATATTTTATATGAGGCTGACTCTCATCATTATATCACAGTGAAACCCCAAATAAAAGATTAAGAGTAGTAGTATCCGCATGAATCAGAAAATAGACAAAAGATTTGAGAAAGTAATCTGATATTTCATTCACATAAAGAATCAACAAATAATTAGTACTTGATATGCCTAATGAAGGAATATAATAAAGTATCTTTCTTGGTAAGAAAGCTAAGGAGTCCTCTAGATCAAATTTATCCTCAAGAAATAAGAAAGATAAAGTTTCCAACAACGAAGGCAACTTTGCAACAACAAGTTATAACTGTCTATGGTTTGGGTTCTTGATGATCCTTTGTAAGATAACAGTCCTTGCCCTGCGAATATCCCGGCTACACACATTAGCTTGAACTCCAAGATCTTCAACATTGTTCTTAAAAACATCAAGCTTCTTCCTTATCTCTTCTATCCAAAGCTTTACTGCCTGTTTATCAATAGCAAAATCAACAACATTCTTCAAGAGTGAATCAACCTCAATTTCCAATCGATCTATTAGCACTCTGATGGTGTCCAAGTCCTTAATTGTGATAAAAGTACCCACATGCATTGTGTTGATCAACTCCTTCTGCCCTTTGAGAACATTTTCGTACTTATGTAGAAAGGAATCGATCCACTTTCCCATAGAGCTAAATGGAACAGCAGCTAGAGCAGATGCAACTGCTGGAACTGTTATGACAGCAGCCACCACTGAACAAATTATTATAGCAGCAAAAGTAGCCGCAAATATTACATTTGAGACTTTCCTCCAAGCATGGATGTACTTAAGCCTCTTGTCAAGCTTATGCTTTTTGAGCTGCAACTTCTCGAGCATCAGCATTTGCTGCATATAAACTGACTGGAAAATTTGGAAGAATTCCTCAGTGAAAGGTTCTCCAGTAGACTTGAAATTCTTCAATTCCTCTAATGTCTTTTTATAGCTATTCCCTTCAACTCCACTCCCCTCTTCAAATTGTTGAAGTGCTACAAGAATCAGCAACTGACTATCGCGAGCTCGTTTTAGGCATTTCTCCAATGCAGCCAAGAAGTCCAAAGTTTTCAGGCTATTATCAAAGTACTCCTCAACAAGCTCAAACAATTCTTGAGTCTTCCATATGTCCTTCTTGCAATCCAGTATAACATTCACAACTTCCTGATTCAGTTCCAATAGGGACTCGGTTACTTGTTTCAACGAATCAAAGGAGAGTGCTCTAACTTCAACCCCACCAGCCAAGGTATTGATAGCATGGCTGGTTCGAGCTTGTAGAGTTGCATCGAATGACTGCAGATCAGCGTCAAGCCTGCACGCGGCTTCATATGAATTCAGCTCAGATATGTAACGTAGGTTCTCCAATGTAGTTTCACCTTGCTTTTTGCTCATGTGCCCTCCCATGGTATAATCTTAAATCAGATTCAGGATCTACATAAACAAGAAGAAATTAAAACCAGTTAAATAAATATCTAAACTTAAGCAATTATATATTCTTTACAAACAAAACCCAAAACAAGTAATCCTCGTCTATAGCTCTGATTAAGCTTACAATTTTACTAGGGAAATGAACTGCAATTTCCGCTAACTACTCAAGTAAGATCAATAATATCCTAAGAAAAGAGAACCAATTCTGAGAGCTAATAGTCAAAAGTAGAAAAGACAATTAATGGGATGACAACAAATGGAAATAAATACCCCCAATAAATGCCCAAACAACAAGTCCTACCAAATAAAAAACACTTTCATACAGGTAGCAGTACCATAAGAAAAATTAGCAAAAAACTGCAATAATTCACGAAAAAGCTGAAAAAAGCAATACCCCGAAATGGGAAAATCCAACTTTCCTTTACAGATTCCTCAACTAAGGAGCAATAGATTAATCAAAAGATTAGCAGGACTTTCCAGATAAAATTAATTATGATGGGTACGTAATAATTTGAAGAAGAAGTTCTGAGTATATAAAGGGGCCGGGCTTATTGGAGGTGAAGATGAGGAAGGAAAGAAAGATAGAGACAGAGGAAGAAAGAAGAAGCTTAGAGGGTAATGAAACCGTTGGAGATAGGAGGCGGTGACGGTGGCTGAAATATCTTGCACGCATGAATTTAATTGATGGAAAACGCGGGAAGCAATGCTTCTTCCTCTTTTGTGCTTAACTAAAACGAGGCTGTTTAGATTCAGTGATAAACAACCTTATAATATGATTTAGTTTCATATAAATTTCTTATATTTTAAAATCAAACACTTAATACCCTTTATACTATAGAAATCCTACCCTTACAACTCCTACTATTTGTAACATACTAAATTTTCAATTATTTTATTATGCATAACCAAAATAAGACTTTTTTAAACTCTCTCAATCATGCCGTTTTTTCATCTGTATCACTACGATTCGGTTAGTTTTTTGTATTTTCTTTAAATGTCATATAAACGTTACTAGTAGAAGTAAAATGCAATAATATACGTAACATACGTACTTTTATAAGACTTAGCAAAGCTTTACTCATATTTATTGTTCAAAGGGTGGTGAATTAAGAAAACATAAAAGATAGACAGAGTATAGATCCATCAACTACTCTATAGTAGTGTAAAAGTAACTAAGTAGAGAATTCCAATCCGAGCTCATATACAAATAAGTCAACTCTTGGTCAAACCTTTCAAATTCAACTAAGATTGTTCTTTCAAATTCATTATATTCCAAATTTTACGGAAAAAATATATAAATCACATGAGTGGAAAGATATTAACCAGATTGGAACTCAATAATAAAGTCCATAGAAGATTAAATATTAAAGAGATAGATCTAAATCATACGACAAGAAACATATTTCACACATTGTAGTTTATTACTCATGGTCGCTAAAATACTTTGTGTCTTGCTAATGAAAATGGTGGAAATAATTTAGTTTCAATCGGAGTAGCATTACAGGTTTGAGAATTAGGTTGCTCTGATGGTAAGCAACCTCCACTTCCAACCAAAATGTTGTGAGTTCGAGTCTTCCCAAGAGCAAGTTGGGAAGTTCTTGGAGTGAAGGATGCTGAGGGTCTGGAAACAACCTCTCTACCTCGGGGGTGGGGTAAGGTCTGTGTATACGCTACCCTCCCTAGACCTCACTAAGTGGGATTATACTAGGTTGTTGTTGTTGTTGTTGTAACTAATTATAGCTTGTAACTGTTTTCATAATTGTAAGCCCCAAGGAAAAATATAATGCTTTATTATTTTTAAATTTAATATATAAATATATTTTCACATGTAAATTTATTCAGTACAGTTCGGAATTTTTTTTTTAATTTCTATAAAATAAAAAATTTAACCTAATTATCGGTACGCTTATAGATTTATATAAAAACCAATACTTTTAGTAAAAAAAACTTAAAAATCGGTTCGATGTGATATGATTCAATCGATTTAGTCAATTTTTAAAAATCGATTGACACCCCTAACAACACGAGTTATTGATCACACCCAATTATGCCTCATAAAAAAGACAAGCAGTTGTTGCAAATATAATTCGAATATTTAGCCCAGAGTCGAATCCCACAGGGAATTAATCTACCAATTACTTTTGTCAAACTTACTGTATTCTCTGTAATCAACTTTCTAGATATTTTGAATTACACTTAGTGATATTTTTTCTAACAATAACTGAATAATATTAAGTAAACTAAAAGCTAATTATGAATGAGTTGTAAACAAATAAGAGAATGATCTAAGGTTGTGATTTCCCATATTGATGGAATTCCTTCCTGTTATGTTTCACATAGATTTGCCTAACCGTCTCTATCGATCATGAGCACTCTTACTACAGTAAATCTCTCCGAGTAATTACAACAATTTACTAGACGCACTCTCCCGAGTTATGCTAGCTGGCTTTTCTTACATCTCACTTAGATCGCACCCAAGGTTTCATTATCCCTAATCCCACCTTTAAACCCTCGGTTGTTGATTCCTCATATACATTGGGAGTGGTATTGTTCAACAACTACCTAAATATGTACTCTTTTCTGAGTAATACATATTAAATACGCACAACTGATTGAGGATCCTATCAATTAATTACAACAAGAATATAGTTGAACAAATGGAGATTAAACGGAGCAACTATATTAACACAACAAGAAGTTCATCCCTCAACAGGTTCCATTAAAATCCTAGACTAAATAATTAATTATTCATAGTAAAGCAAGATAAAACCATAAAAATTATTCATAATTCACAAATAATGATAATAATAAGAAGATTGAAAAACACTAATAGTGCCTAGATTTTCTCACACGTGTTCTTGCCTCTAATTCAGTCTAAAAACAAGCTTTCCCTTTGCTTGGGCAAATTTGTTGAGTTTATAATAGGTTAGGATAAGTTTTTCATGATTTACACTTAAGTCCCTAAATTTCTGAATAATTCCAAAGTCGAACATGGCACGACTGGTGAAATGCATCAGTTCTGCCTCACTCATTTGGCTCACCGCGTTCCAGCTGCTAACGACCGCGGTCGCGGTGAGCTCTTGTCCAGTCATCCTTTGCCTTTCTCTTGTTATTCTCATTTGGATTTTTCTTGATTGGCCTTATATCCATGTTATTGACTCCAAACCACTTCACAGTATCTTCCCAACTTGGATTAGTCCATGCAAAGCATAAGAACACTAATTAGAGTATTTGTTATCATTTTTGCATTTAAAACAACAATAAAGTATAGTTCATTTAGAGCGTAAATAGCGTCTATATATCCTACTATCAATTATATCCATAAAAAAAGTATATTACTATATAATTATTATAAGATAAACTAAATTATAAATAAATCTTTTGCACGTATTTATATTTATGAACTACAAACAAGAAAGATAATTATATTTTTGAATATGTGTCTTTCGTTTACTGAAAAATAGAAAATAAACATAAACTACTGAATAAGATATATAAAGTTTTAGTAATAAATTTCTTGCACTTTAACATGTACCTTTTTAAATTTAATTATTAAATTTCTCATTTTTTATTTTAGTTTTCTTCTGCTTCAAAATTATCTTTAAAACAAATTACATAGTTATAAAGTTTCCTTTGTTATAGAATTTTCATTTATAAGAGGATTTGAATAGTTAGATTAAAATATTTTGCTAAATGCATAAAAGTAGCAGTTATTTTATTCAGTAATTTATTTTCATCTCATATTTAAGAGTTTCAAAAGAGGCATATTTAAAAAGTATTTATTCACTTTATTTAATCAAATTAATGAATAAATATTTTCGATAAAAATATTCATCCTTTTAGAAATGTAATTAATAAAAAAATAATACATACAAACTTCGTATTTATAAATTTAATTTGTCTTTTTATAATTGTACTTTAGTTACGAGTATACCTCATAAGGAAGGTAAATGTAGGATTTTCATGTTTGAAAATGAGGATATTATATGCGTGTTTGGTGTAATTAACCCTTTTATCTTTAATCTGATAAAGTATAAATATCTAAAGATCTACGAATATATTAAGTATTTTCTCCATTTAAATTTATATGACAAATTTTGAACCAAAACGATAAATTTAAGAAAAATAGAATGATTTTGTTTGTAATCGTAAAATATATTATAATATTTATGTGATAGTAAAGCATCTTAAATTTTTGGTTTAATAAGTCTTAATATCTGTGTGAATATAAAATATAGAATAAAAAAGTTTACTTCTTTCGGTCAAAAATAAGTAATTTTTTTGGCTTTTTTTAGTTCAAAATAAGTGATTTTTTCAGATTTCAAGAATTGTTATGAAATAATATAAAGACAAGTAGAATAATGCAAGAACAAGAACAATATAGAGAGAATAGGGAGAGGAGTATTCTTATTGATACTTTGGGGATTGTTAGGGATGATTTACAATGGTAGAAGACCCCTTTATTTATAGGGAGGTAGTGACTTAGCTACCAAGAATAAAACTCTAGAATCTCTCTAATTATAGACATTCACCTTAAATAGAAGTCTATTTATAACACTTCCCCTTGAATGTCTATTCAACAATGTGTCTCGTTAAAACCTTAAAATCAAAACCCAATGGGAAAAATTAAAGAGCAGGAAAAAGAGTACACATGTTTGAATATGCGCCTATTGGTTGCCTCGTTAAAAACCTCGCAAGGAAAACCCAGTGGGACAAAACCTTGTAAGGGAAAAAGAGTGCAACGCGCATTAACTCCCCATAATAAGAACATCAATTTATATCCTTGAGCATTTGCATTCCAATCTTGTGCATCATCTTCAAAATGATCTTTGGTAGATGTTTGATAAATAAATCAACCATATTGACTTGAATAAATATTCCGCACCTTGAAATCATCATTCTTGATAGATATGAACATCTTCATATAATTTCGTAGAATGACTCTTCAATATCTTCATAGATGTATTCTCAATGCCATCATGCTTATAGTTATAGCAAGATACATATGTACACAAATTGTACTTAGGATGTGGTACTTCAGGACCAAGAATTGTGTATGCTTCAAGCAACTTACATCTTTCAAGTTAAGTCATGTAAATCACATAATAGATTTTAGATGCATATCAAGTTTTCATGTCATGCTAAACAAATAAGATATCGAAAACTGATTTTACATACCTTTGACTTTATACTTTCAAGTATTTGAACTATATGTCCAAAACTACATGTCTTATGGAATCAATTCTGCTTGAATTGTATCTCTTCCATTTATGATCACTTTGATCATTTGCTCATCTTCTTTATTAAGAAGTTTCTTTTGACACCGATTTGTCTATACGCTTCAAGCGTATCCATGACTTTGTCCTTCTAGGACTTAATATGAGCATTTGCAATGAGAATATAGTTACTTTCTTTGGGTCAGCAAATGCGTATAGCATGCTTTGCAATATGTTACAATTGAATTATCCCTTTTATGAACTTCAGGTTCATATCATGATATTTGGGGATTTACATATACAAATGATAATTCATCCTATGTAACCTCTTCTCAAGTGTTTATCATGTCTCCCCCTCATGTTAGTAAAGCTAACTTGTTTCCTCAACTTTGGGAAATCATCTTTGTGCATTATTATGTCAATATACACAACACATTAATAATAAGATGAAATTATTTGGTTCCTGACCCTGAACCACTTGTGAGGGGAGAATATACTTTCGTATACAACTTATATCAAACTGATATATATAACTTTGTTCTCATAAGAAACAGTTTAGCTATTAAGTGGAAGCACTCAATAATTATCTTGCTAAACCAACTTTGATATAAACCAACTTATCAAGATGAACTATCTTGAGTAGAGAATCTGGAAATTATGCTCGAAGTTAGATTACTGAGCAATTTACCTCGCAAGCACCGGCCAGGCTGCGGGTTAATAACAATTGCGCATGTAACCATTTCATAGATGCATCATATGTGGTATACATGGCAGGTGAATGGGCCCATATTCACCTTTGATATTTCCAGAATTTATGGGCTTCAACCCGAACTCTTTAGTTGGTCAGTTCATTAATGAGAACAAGTGATGCAAGAGAATTCGTAAAGAACTTTCTAGTTCTTTAATATTCACCTATGTGAATTTGCACATCATACTTAAAATGAGATGGCTAACACGAATGCCAACTGAATAAATTATCAATATTGGTAAAATTCAAATTTACACCATGACATGTGCACTTTATCAATAAACTTCAGGTTTATTATGACATGGGTTTTTATACCAATAGATATCCACTTTATTGTGGCATTCTTTCGTTTGTGTAGTACAAATTGGAGAACAAAGCGGGTAGCTTTTCATATACAAATTACCCCGCTACAAGTTGTAGTAATAGGAGATATCAAATCCTTCCTTTATTTATAGTCTCAATATAATCAATCGCTTTCGCGTGTACTTTGGAAACTGAATAAGTTTCTTTGAGACTTACTACAGCACAATACTCAATTGTGTTTCTCCAACATAGTAATAATTGGCTCTTCTAGAGCTCTCAATTAATTTTGTACTACCACAGATTCATTAACATCCATGTAGTGAATATCTTTCTTAAAGAGAAAGTTATACCATTATGGTCATGTCAAACTTATATGCAAGATATGTTTCTTGCATTATCGTTGTCCTTTAATAGTCATATTTCCAAAATACTTTGGCGTACAATAGGTACGTGACCAACGATCATTCATGCCATATATATAGCCAACAGGCTTGACACCATTAGGTGTTTCAACTATAGGGCCAAAAACTTCACGTTTTGCCAGCGAATTCAATTCTGATTGAATTGCTTCTTGCCACTTTGGCCAATCATGTCTTTTTCGACATTCTTCAACAGATTGAGGTTCGAGATCCTCACATTCTTGCATAATGCTAGATGCGACATTATAAGCAAAGACATTATCCACATCTATATGCACTCGATTAATATTTGCATCAATATTGATTGGATTTATGGATAGTTCCGTATTTTCCAGAGCCTCGGGCTCAATGGATTCTTCATGAATCTCAGAATTTGTTAAATCATGAATTTCCTCATGAGATTCTTTTGTAGTGTCATTTTGATCATTTGCTTTCCTCTTTCTAGGATTTCGATCTTTGGAACCTAATGGTCTGCCACGCTTCAGGCGTGCATTTGACTCATTGGATATGACACTAGATGATTGTCCAATAGGGACATCAATACGGATTGGAACATTTTCCGCGGGGATGTGGGATTTCGTTATCCTTTTCAAGTCCGTAAATGCGTCAGGCATTTGATTTGCTATTCTTTGCAAATGGATAATCTTTTGTACCTCTCTTTCACAAATAGAGGTATGTGGATCAAGATGAGATAATGATGCATTTTTCCACAAAATTTCCCGTTTGGTTTCACCAACTTCTCCCCCTAATTTTGGGAAAAGTGTCTCATCAAATTGACAGTCTGCAAATCGTGCAAATCTCCTGTCAATGTTTCGAGGTAGCGAATAATGGAGGGCGATTCAAACTCAACATATATTCCTAACCTTCTTTGCCGACCCATTTTGGTGCGGGATGGCGGTGCTATAGGCACATATACTACGCATCCAAAGATTCTTAAATGGGATATATTAGGTTCATGACCCAAAACCAATTGCAACGGGGAATATTTGTGTCAATTCGTCAGTTAGAGACGAACTAGCATTGCTGTATGCAAAATGGCGTGACCCCAAACCGAAGTGGGCAGCCGACGAACTAGCATTGCTGCATGCAAAATGGCGTGACCCCAAACCGAAGTGGGCAGCCTCGTTTTCATGAGTAAATGAGGTATTCAAGATTATACTCATGTATTGTCTCAATCTGATATCCATTTTTAATGATATCTCTAAAACTCAACAAGTTCCTTTTAGACTTGGAGAAGAACATTTTGACTGATATCATTAAAACTCAACAAGTTCCTCTTAGACTTGGAGGAGAACATTGCATTCTCTAAAATATTGTTCATTTAGGCAGAGTTATAGTTGTTTTTCAGGAGCCTTCAATCAATTTAATTCCCATGGTTTGCCATACAAAAGAAAATATACGAACATGAGAATAAACAAATTCAATCCGTTTGTTTCACATTTAAACAATATTTTCAAAATCTGCTGAGGTCAGTTGACTAACTAAATCAGATAGTCAATTATAAGTTTTCCATAATCGTTTACTTTGCAGTTTGAAAATTTCAGTTTAAGCATTTTCTTAAAACAATCGATTGTTAAACACACACAATCGATTGTTGAACATTGACAATCGATTGTTAAACATAGACAATCGATTATTTGCTATTTTGAAAAATTCCAGATCTGTCTTACGACAATCGATTGTTAAACATAGACAATCGATTGTTGAACATTGACAATCGATTATTTTGCTATTTTGAAAAAATCCAGATCACATTGTTTTAAGACAATCGATTGTTAAATATAGACAATCGATTATTTGTTATTTTGAAAAATTCTAGACCACACTGTCTTACGACAATCGATTGTTAATCATAGACAATCGATTGTTGAACATTTTTGAAAAATTCCTGATCACACTGTTTTAAGACAATCGATTGTTAAATATGGACAATTGATTGTTGACTATTTTTGAAAAATTCCAGATCACACTGTTTTAAAGACAATCGATTGTTAAACATAGACAATCGATTGTTTTGCAGTTTTAATGCGAAAATATGAGATAACCGACTAGTTTTTCAGGTTAGTCGATTACCTCTACTGGAAAGTAAAAATATTATTGATATTTAAGCATATTGATACTTTCTAAAGAACTAATACTAACATTATATCATGAACTAACTAATACGAGCTAATACTAATGGCTATTAGTTTATTCATTAACTAATACAAACAAATAAAATAAAATCAAACAGCTCCATCTTCTTTCATCACGGATCCATCACCGATTAGGTGGTCTATCTTCCCCTCGGGTTGCTCAAAGAAGTCTGCCACGTCCAAGTGGGTGATGTCAAAGTTGTTGTCAGAGACAAAATTTGTTTCCGGGCCTTTACTCTTTCGAGATGCTTGATAAAGGTCAACCAAATGTCTTGGTACACGGCAAGCTTTTGACCAGTGCCCTTTCCCACCGCAACGATAACATATAGTTTCTGAACCTTTTGCCTTAGGATCCTCATAATCCCGTTTCTGCTTTCGGCGGTTATCTCTCTTCGGGGGTGACGGACATCATGGATATTTCTTCCTTGTCTACGTCCACGGCTATGACCCCGATTACGACCACGACCATGGTCCTTTTCATGATTGGCATAATGAGAGTGCACCTTATCTGCTTCAGGCAGTGGTGTAGACCCAGTGGGTCGATTTTCGTGATTTCTCATGAGCAGGTCATTATTTCGCTCAGCCACAAGTAGAAGAGAAATCAGTTCAGAGTACTTTGTGAAGCCTTTCTCTCTGTACTGTTGTTGCAGTACCATATTGGAGGCATGAAACGTTGTAAACATTTTCTCAAGCATATCATAATCAGAGATATTATCTCCGCATAGCTTCAATTTAGAAGTAATTCTGAACATTGCAGAATTATATTCAGAAACGAACTTAAAGTCCTGGAGCCTCAGATGAGCCCAATCATATCGTGCTTGTGGCAGAGTGACCAACTTCAGGTTGTCATATCTCTCCTTTAAGCCTTTCCACAAGATGAGTGGATCCTTGACGGTGAGATATTCAATCTTCAAACCTTCATCAAGGTGATGGCGCAAGAAAATCAAGGCCTTCGCACAGTCTTGGGTGGATGCTTTATCTCTATCTTTAATGGTGTCTCCAAGACCCATAGCATCTAAGTGGATTTCAGCATCCAACACCCATGTCATATAGTTCTTGCCCGAAATTTCAAGGGCAACGAACTTTCTTTTCGTAATGTCAGACATAATCGAAAATCAAATTAGGAAGAGAGAAATACCTTAGTTTTTCTTGAGAACGATTCTTGAGACGGTAGAGTCTCGTGCTGATAACGTGTTATGAAATAATATAAAGACAAGTAGAATAATGCAAGAACAAGAACAATATAGAGAGAATAGGGAGAGGAGTATTCTTATTGATACTTTGGGGATTGTTAGGGATGATTTACAATGGTAGAAGACCCCTTTATTTATAGGGAGGTAGTGACTTAGCTACCAAGAATAAAACTCTAGAATCTCTCTAATTATAGACATTCACCTTAAATAGAAGTCAATTTATAACAAGAATAAATTAATTATTATTTTTCTACATTGCCATTGGAATAACTATTGTTGGAGTATTTGTTAGGAGTGTTTATATAAAGAGATAGTAAATATTAATATAGTCAATTGAATTGTTAATAATATTAAAACAACTAAAAAATTATTTATTTTGAACCGGAGAAAATATTAAATACTTTTAAATGCAAAACTGTATCTTTTTAACGACCAAAAAAATAACATCACATGAACTAAAATCGAGAAAGTATATATCCAGAAAAAGGGTGTGGGGTTGTGAATGTAAGAGTTGGAATGCGCAAAACAAAACAGGAGGGATGAAAAGGATGGTTACACAGTAAGGAACTGTGAAACTTGAGCTTAAAGAAAAGAACTCTGACAAAACACACGTCTCTTTTGATTGTGGTACAATTAAAAGTTCTTTTATAACTGTAAGCATCTGGGATATCTCCCAAGCCTGTACAAACTTGCTGTCAGTTTCTCCTCGAACCGAATCGTAAAAGTGACTTAATAATTTATTAGTATCAAGTTTTCGATTTAATAGATGAGAAATTGATTAAAAATTTTTTGTTAACGACTTATCGGGGGCGAATTATATATATATATATATATATATATATATATATATATATATATATATATATATATAATAATAAAAATCCTTCCCACACTTACTACTTTCAATAATGACAATGACATCTGGACCTGGACCAATATAATATTACTCTATTAAATTTTAGAAACCCTAGCACTCAAAAGTCAGATCTCAATTCTCATGAACAACAAGTCACAACCTAGCCTCCTGCCCTCCCAACCTCGAGGTTCGCCTAAGCCTCTCCCTCTCGCCATAGCCAGAGCAGGTAGCAACAGATGGTAAATTTAGTATTCATATTAAATCTTAAAAGCAATGGAAAATATGCACATCTTCAAATTTTCGCAGATCAGAATAGTTAGAAAGATTAACTAGACCTTATAAATAACCTAAACAAAAAAAAAGGTTAAAATAAAGTTTTTTGTTATAAAAAAAGTAAAATAAATAAAGAATGGTGCAACATGAAATGAAAGCAAGTCTTAGGAATTACTGAAAAAGCTCACTCCTCCAGCTTCCAGTTTACATTTAAAAGTACAATAATTAGTACTTACTATGTCCTTAACCTGCCATCCCTTGACAGATGTAATTGCGATGTTTGGAAGTGCTTAAGCACTGTAATACAGATTGAATGTAACAATGTAACTATGTAAGTACAATAATTATTAGTAACAATGTAATATGAAGGACCAAAATAATCATCGGTAATACAAATTGAACTAGGCCGATAAATTATCCAATAATAACTAAATTAATATCAATTTATCCGATATTTTATTAGATAGTGAGCGAATTAATATATTTAAAAGCCCATAACTAATAATCCGAAACGTTAAGAATAAATAACTGCCCAATTTGCCTGATAAACAGCACTAACCCAACACATCCACTTTTTCTTAAAATAGAAAATTTTGAGAGGGTAGGGATCGGGGAAAGAGGTCGTGGCCTTACGTGAGTGAAAAAGGAAAGAGTTGAATCTTGGAGGATATATTGTCAAATTTCTGGTTCAATTTTAAATGTGATTTAAACTTGAAAAAATACATAAGTTATACCCAACAATTATCCAAAAAAGTCAGCAATATACTTAATTTTTATGGGTGGCTAATCCCCACCCTAATTGAGTTCCAACTGAAACTTATGCCTTTTTTTTCCCACTGAATGGAGGGCTGGATCTTATTCATTTATATTTTAGTTATTAAGTGCGTTTATTTTTTAGAATTGAATCTTAATCATTCTAATTTTAACTATTAAGATTTTTTTATTTTATAACCACTTAATAGTCTAAATAGATCTTAATCATTAAGATCTATAACAAAGGGTTAATATCATTAAGATATTATATATTTTAGAATTTTTATAAAAATAATATTTCACTATTACTCCTATTTTTACCATTAATCACCATCACCACTACTATCATTGTCATCTACTATTATAGACTACCACCACCATATATCACTTGTAACGACCTGACTGGCCGTTTTAAGCATTGACATTTCGTTCGGTGGTTGGAAATCTTAAGTAGCTTCATATGATATATTACGACTTGTGTGCATGGATGCAACTGAATTTCTGGAAGTTGAGGATTGATTTGAAAGAGTAGTTCACAAACTAGAAGCTTTAAGTTGGAAGCTTGACTTGTGAGTAAACGACTTCAGATTCGTGTTTTGATGGTCCAATAAGTTTGTATGGTGATTTTGGACTTAGGTGTATATTCGACTTTGTATTTGGAGGATCCTAGGATGATTTGACTCTTTTTGTCGAAAGCTGGCAATTTGAAGATTCAGAAATTTCATAAGTTTGACCAAGAATTGACTTTATGCATATCGAGTTTGGAATGTGATTCATGGAAATAGAAAGGTCCATTTTATCATTTGGAACTTGTGTGTAAAAATTTGTTGCATTAAGAGTTGATTTGATAGGATTCAGACGTCTTCAGTGAGGTTTGAATGTTTGAAAGTTAAGAGAATGATTTTGATATTCGATTCTTGATTTGATGTTACTTATGATGTTTTGAACTTTGGATAAGTTTGAATAATGTATTTGGACTTGTTGGTATGTTTGGACGGGGTTATGGGATGCGATTTGGCTCTTTTTGTGGAAAGTTGATAATTTGAAGGTTCAAAAATTTCATAAGTTTGATCATTAATTGATGTTTTGCATATCGGGTTTGGACTGTGATTCCTGAACATAGAAGGGCCTACTCTGTTATTTGGAACTTGTGTGCAAAGTTTGATTTCACTTCAAGTTGATTTAGTAAGATTCGGACGTGTTTGGCGATGTTTGAAGGTTTGAAAGTTAAGAGAATGATCTTGATTTTCGATTACTGATTTGATGTTATTTATGATGTTGCAAACTTTTGAATAATTTTGGATAATATATTTGGAGTTGTTGGTATGTTAGGATTGAGTTAAGGGATGCTATTTAAGGTGATTTCAAATCATAAAGATGTATTTTGATTGATGGTTCTGGTTCTTTGCATTTGTGATGGGTTGGCGCAAATGCGAATATTGCATTTGCGATGGGTTGGCGCAAATGCAAATATTGCATTTGGGACTAGCAAGCTGGGGGGCCTCGCATTTGCGAGAAAGGATTTTCATTCACAGCAACAGTACTGTTCGCTTTTGTGATGTTAGGCGTCGTTTTTATGATTGTTTGTCTAGGGAGAGGACTTCGTATTTGTGATGTCATGGTTGCAGTTGTGACATATGTCGTGCAATTGGGCTTCACATTTTTTAGCCTGAGGTCTTTTTGCTGTAGTCACATTAGCAAACATCTGTCGCAAATGTGACATCTGCAGCTGGTTAATAGCTAAATATTTCCTGAATTAGACTTATTTTATTATATTTTTAGCCCTATACTTGGAGAGGGGCAATTTTCTAAGTGGAATTTCACACAAACCATTGGGTAAGAGATTTTCTCTCGATTTTGATATTTTATGTTGATTTCTTATGAATTTTTACACCAAAATCATTGAATTTTGAAAGGAATTTTCGAAAAAATTTACGATATTTTGAAAATGAGGATTTAGGATTTTGAGAGTCGATTTGGACTCGATTTTTAAATCTAATCATATATTTGGACTCCTCGAGTTAGGGGTCATCGGAATTGGTCTCGATTTCAAATTTTAACCATGTGAGCCATAGTTAAATTTTTGTTGTCTTTTCGATTTTGACAAAGATTAGACCTTTATTGATTGAGGATGCTTCCTTTAGCATTAATTGACTTCCTTAGATGATATTTGACTAGGTTCTGATTGTTTTTAGGAGTATTCTATGGAAGATGGTATTGGGTTGTGGAATGCGCTATGAACGAGGTAAGTGTCTTGCCTAACATTGTTGAGGGAATTTTTTCGAATAAAATGATATTGTTCGCTACATGCGGGGATGATACATATGCGAAGTGATGATCATATATGCATGTGCTAGAGTTATACATGCTCGGGGATAGATTATATGATTCTTTGTGCGTTATTTAACTATGTAATTTTCTTGACTTATGTTTGTCACACCTCCGTTTTACACTACACCCCGCGAATGGCGTAGAAGGGAGTTTTTTTCAACTTAAAGTGACAATCGAAACGAGATTATTTGCTTATTTAAAATTTAGAGTTTCCACTTGGGATAATTTACGGTGTTCCAAGTTACTGGTTAAAATCCCGAATCGAGGGAAGGTTGAATCTCTATTACAGTCCGCGGACCAGAACTCTGGGTAAGCATTCTGTTAATCGGGGAGAAAGTGTTAGGCACTCCCGAGTTTCGTAGTTCTAGCAGGGTCTCTCAACTATCATAATTGGCCTAATTATCTGATTTTAAACATGTTTTAGTACGATTTTAACTTTTTAGCCACTTTTATTTAATGTTTAAAAGAAGTTGCAACGCCATTTAAAATATTTTTTGAACCACGTCACGTAAATGTACTCGTAATTTGCAACATATTTTATCTAACGTCGAGATTTGGATTTGGGTCACATAAATGCGTATCCGAGTTTAGGAAGGCATAATATTACACTAATGCGCCTAAAGTAATTACGCGTTTGCAGCTTTGCGAGCGCCATGAAAATTTCACTAGATGGCATGCCTAGAATTCTAAGAATTTAAACAAAACTAGTTAAACGAGAGCCATACGATTGTGATTTTGTTTGGCACGGCATACCCCGATCTATTCTAATAAGAAGTTTCTAAACTACATTATGAGGGCCACAAATTGTTATTGGTTTTGAATGGCGCATCTCAATTCTAAGATAGAACCGAAGTAATTAGTTGAATACTAACATTACAATCACTCTAAGTTAAAGTCCAAATTAAATCAGCCCAAATGGAAAGGCCAACAGTTAATACCAAGCAATGTACAGCCAATTTCAGAACTTGGGCCCAAAAGGGAGGCCAATCGCTCAGTGCATGCTGCTGAATAGCCCCTTTTTCGGTGGGGCTCAAGTTAATCTCCAAAGCCCATCTCGCCCATGTAAACAACTGCAAAGTGGGACTCAGGATCGATTCCATGCATAGGCAGAACGCGGCACATCGTTTATCAAAATTGAAACCAAATGCGGGACATACATGTGAATTACCAATTAGTTATTAGACTTAGCTGTTTCAGCATGTCACGAACAAGCAATCATTTTTGGAACTCACAACTGTGGTGATTATCAAGCAATCAGGCTTGACCCCATTTTCCCAAAATTAATTTCAATAGGAAATTTAATACAATTTTATACTAATTTCAATAGACAACTTCAAAGATAATTTCAAAACAAAAACTAAAACAGTACGACTTTCCCAACATCATCTGGCATTTAACTATACTTGAAAGAGAACTTTCAAAGATTAGAATCCCATCAACTTCTATTTGAACCTCTCTTATCTCAGAGAGCTTAAGATATTCACAAAAAATACTCAAACTAAATTCTAAGGCAATGCAAGGACAAACTTTATCATGATTGTTGGAAAACTACTTTAACGTCTTATAATTGCAGTTAACGTATTTTAAACCTATGATTATAAATCAGAATCAAACACTTCAACCAATTAAACTTGCAAACTACAGTCCACGATTATTGCATGTCTTAAGGTCCAAATGCTGTCAAATCAATTGCACCTTCATAAGTTCAAATATAAACTTAACCAAACAGAATGACATATACAAAAAAAAACTATACTAGAAAGAGTTAAGCCAAGTCTATGATGAACAGATAGTAGAAAATTAGCATGGATCAACTTCCTCATCTTGAATTACATGAGTTCACACTTACACTTCACATACAACAAATACAAGGCATACATGGGAAATAGGAGAAAATAAGAAGAAAGTGAGGTTCAACAGATGAACAACACAACAACAAAACATCAGAACTCAACCATATCAGTCCATTTCAACCAGAAAATAAAGGGAAACAGTGCAAAATCCACTCTGAATCGAACAATCATCAGAGCTGACCTCAAACTAGACTTCTAAAAGTCCAAAATCAACCCATTCCACCCCAAATGAACCAGAAATTTTGTTTCAGAAATCAACACCTCAAGACTTAAAGTAGAATTTTTATGGAACAGTAAGTGTTTTCAATATTCCAACCGTTTTGAGTTTTTCTCAGGTTTTTATTCGTGAAGTCCTTTTGAAAGGCAATAATAAGATGCCTTTATATGCAAGGAAATAGGGCAACACAAAAGAGATCAGATTTGCATTTTTATCCCCTTTAAAATTGTTTTTTACTCAAAAGCCCATTAATTTTTTACTTGCTTGCCAAGCAAGCCTCTTTGCAGCTTCTAAGAAGCTTCCTCATGTATTACAACAGGATTCCTTTACCTAATCTACCCAAGACACCCCTGGACCTCTTGTTATTTACCTTCCAAAGATCATATGAGTCATGGGTCGACTTGATCCAATAACTAAAACAGAGCAATATGGGTCACGTGCCAAGTCCGTTTTGGCTTTGAAGATTTTAGGCTCAAATCGAGCCCTAATTCAACACCCTAATTTCGCGAGTTAAAGGAAAAACTTGAAGCTCATAAGATAAAGCCCAAAACAAAAAAGAAAAAGGCATGGCTTAATTATTTACAAACAAAACTCAAATGAAACATGCTGATAACACTTATGCATGTACAAAATTAAAACGAATACATAATGAAAAAGAGAAACAATGAAGGAGGACAAGAAATGGAACAAAGAAACAAGGAAAATACCTAAATCAAGCTAGCTAAACTTCGACGAATAGAACTCTTGGCCAACAAGGAAAATTACAACACAAGCACTAGCCGGAAAAATTCCAAATGGCTAGTGATTTATGTCACAATCTTTGTCACTTGCCAAAAGGGAAAGAAAAGAGGACAAAAGACTTTGATTCATTAGGCAGCTGGTGAGGCACAAATCCAATGACATCCTCTTGTCGAGGGCCTGACGCCAAACATGGCCATCTCCTGGGAAAAACCAAAATAGGTTGGATTCTCGGCGAGCTTAGATTTAAGATTTAGATGGATTGAGTAACTTTTGGATAAAACTAATGGTGGATTCTAAACGGGGAGATGACAGGGACGACATGGTATTACTTTGGGTGCATTTGGAGGCGGTGGCTCCACTGGAGGAGCTTTGGCGACACTAGGATTTTGAAAATTTGAAGCTTTCCGGTGTGATTTGAGAGGAACAAAGCGTGGTGTTGGGATGAGAGAGTGGAGGCGAAGCTATGGCATTAATTTTAGGGCGATTGGACGTCGGCCGCTGCCGTGGGGAGACTTTCGGTGGTGGCAGGCAGTTGCGTTATGTGAGAGACTGAAGGGTTGTGGGGGAGACGAGTGGATGGGGGTACGCGGTTGGACTGTTATATACTTATGATTATCTAGTTCAGACCCGTTGGATTAGGGGGATCCAACGGTCACGATAAGACCTTTACAATATGAGGTTGTTTGGATGGAGGGGGTTCTGCGCCGTATGGAAATGAGTATGGGCTGGGTCTGGTTTGGGTTTGAGATGGGTTTGGCCAGGTTTTTTAATGGGTTGTCCCAAAATTTATTAAAAGACCTCTTTTCCTTTTCATTTTCTTTTCTTTCACTTTTTGTTTCATTTTAAAATTTTAGTTAAATACCCATTAAAATAAAACCTGATTTAATTCCAAAACTAAACTTATTGCTTTTTCTCAAAAAATAATTCAATCCTAAATTAAAAAAAACTATAACAAATTCGAAAATTAAAAGTTAAAAATGCATAATGAACTATTTTTGTTATTTTCTTTCATTAATTAACTAATTATGTAAAAAATAAAATTGGGTCCTAAATGCAAATGAGGTTTATTTTTGTATTTATATGAATTACATAAATTAAGTATGCACACAAAAATACAAATAAATACGAAAATTATGCCAGAATTCCTAAAAATCAAATAATTAAAAGAAGAATCCTAATTTTGGAAATTCTATAGGAGTAAATCATGCGAGGCAAAAATTACATGCTCACAGCTGCCCCTCTTTGCTCGGAAACATGAAGAGTTTTCGTGAAAAGACAAAGTGAGTGTGTACGAGCGATATTTGCCCATTTGAATACTCTGTGGAAAGCATTTTTGAAAGAGTTGACCGCACCCTGCTTCTGAGGTTGCCTACATATCCTGGCTATAAAGGAATTTGGTTAGTGTAGTTCTGAAAGGTTTGGTAGTTGGGATTACCATGAAGCTATGATTTCGTTGTTGTTGTTGCTGCTGCTACTACTGAAGCCCTTATTACACCATGTCAAAATAAAAACAAGCTAGACTAGACTATGATTTATGCATTATAAAAATCCCATCTATATCTTCAGACTTGCTCTTGTGGTTCTTATTTCCTTGTATTCTCCCGGTGAAATTCCTTTATTACCGACTTGAATTGTAATTTGAGATGTTTCCCTTTTCTCCTGGGGTGCCTGATTGCTGAACTTGAAATGCATTCCCGTGCTCTCCAGGTGGACTCCTGACTGCTGAATTTGAACTATATTCCCGTGCTCTCCAGGTAGGCGCCTGACTGGCAACAACTTGAACTATATCCCTTTGTTCTCCAGGTGGACACCTGACTTCCAAAACTTGAGTGTATTCCCTTGTTCTCCAGGTTGGTGCTTGACTGCTGAAACTTGAATTATATTCCCTCGTTCTCAAGGTGTGTGCCTGATTACCAAAACTTTAATTGTATTTCCTTGTTCTCCAAGTGGGCTCCTGATTGCCAAAACTTAAACTGTATTCCCTTGTTCTCCAGGTGGGCTCCTGATTGCCAAAACTTAAATTGTATTCCTTGTTCTCCAGGTGGTCTCCTGATTAACAAAACATGAATTGTATTCCCTTGTTCTCTAGCTGAGCTCCTGATTGCCAAAACTTGAATTTTATTCCCTTGTTCTCCAGGTGGGCTCCTGATTGCCAAAACTTGAATTGTATTCCCGTGTTCTCCAGGTGAGCTCCTGATTGTCAAAACTTGAATTATATTCCCTTGTTCTCCAGGTGGGCTCCTGATCACCAAAACTTGAATTATATTCCCTTGTTCTCCAGGTGGGCTCCTGATCACCAAAACTTGAATTGTATTTCCTTGTTCTCCAAGTGGGCTCCTGATTACCAAAACTTGAATTATATTCCCTTGTTCTCCAGGCTGGGGCCTGACTTCTTCGTTATGAACTACTTTCCATTATTGAAACTCGTGTTATCTTCCCTTGTCTAGGTGGGTGCCTGATTTCAACAAAACATACCAAACAAAGAAATTTTTCTGCCCCATTTTGGTGGCTGGGCACATCTTTGAGTGTTAATTGAATCATGTTACCAAATATCTCTAACAATTTGAAAGCTAGATCTCATTATCCAGGAGGGTCCTGCCAACTCCTAATTAAGTGACAGTTTTATATCTAAGTTATATCTTCTAGAGGTATTACTTCCGCTGAATCTTGTTATATAAGAAGGTCTTAAAATTAGATCCCATTATCCAGGAGGATCCTAACAACTCTTAATTAAACGATAATTTTAAATCTAAGTATATCCTATGGAGGTATTACTTCTACTATATCTTGTTATCTAAGAAAGTATTGAAGCTATGTCCCATTATCCAAGAGGGAACTGACAACTCTTGACAATTTTAACACTGAGCTATATCTTCTAAAGGTACACCTTTCACTACATCTTGTTATCTAAGCGGACCTTAAAGTTACGTCCTGTTACCCAAGAGGGTCCTCACAATCAAAATCAAACCTTATCTTAAGAGTGACAATCTTTTTTACGGCTGAATTATACTACCCTACAACAGAACTCTTATGGTTGAATTATACTTCCCTGCAACAGATCTTACACTAAATCTTATTATCTCATGGAAATCCTAGAGCTAAGTCCATTATTCAGGAGAGTCCTGAAAACTCCTGACTGAATCCTATCTTGAAAAATGCGAACTTTGAAACCGACTTATATTCCTTTGGGGTACATTTATGCTAGATTTTTCTACTCATTTTAAAACAAGGACCCATTTTCCATGAGGGTCTTGAAATTTTACGTCATACCTGCCTGGTGTTTTCCGTTCCCCTACGGAGGGTTTCCTATAAACAATCGAAACTTTTTGTCCATGTTTCAATAAAAAAAATTTGTTAGTTTTAAATGTAGTTGTTAATTGTGGCATTCTTGCTGAAAGTGGTATCCCTGCTGTCATGCTTTGTTTTGACTAGCTTCCTCGAACTGGCCTGAACCGTCTGCCTTTCTGAATGACTTTGAAACCCCGGGACCTTGGATGGACCGAGTGTTTTGTACCCAAAACGTTGTATTACATCCCTGACCCCTTTATTTTAATCTTTGCATCTCTCCTGAAATTACCAAATCATTCCACTGATGAAGCTTCTGGTGATTTTTTATATCCCACTTTCATTATGCTGTCTTTGGTATGTTCTGGCCACACTGTGCTTTGCACTTTTGGGAGCTGATAGTAAGCTTTGAAATCCTTTCTTACTTGCTAAAAAAATTAACCTTAAAACATCTTAGAGCAATAAAAACCCCAAAAGAAAATGAATAAGCCAAATAACATAATCTATCAATGAGAAATAGTGATTGAATAAGCGAAAACATAAGCTTATATTGCTAATATATTCATAATATGAACTAAAACCGATTAGGTTGAAAATTTCATATTTAATGGAAATTTTTTTTAGGTTAATTAACAAATAATATATTAGAAATATCTTATTTATTAATATTTTATTTTTAGATTATATTTGACTCGGTCTTCTCTCTTTTCTTTTGATATTAGAAGTATTGGTTCATTATCCAAATTCATTGTATAAACACTCTTTTATAGGTTGTTTAATATCTATGGAACTTGAGCAGGTTTTTTAATTTCAAAATATATATTATAGGTAGTATTTATTTTTTGCGAGCAACACAACTTCTTTTAAGAAAAGAGAAAGGCTCCATCGCCTAGCCACACTTGCTTTCATACATGTAAATGTTAATAAGCAAATTCTGCTTATTAATATAAAAAGAACAATAGTAAATGAAATTACTTAACTATTTGTCGTTTTGAATTTAGTATACGTTTGTTAATAAAACACATATAGTCGGTGATTGAATTTAGAGATACAACACTATCCATGTTTGAATTTAATGATGCATGAACGGCTTATGCTACAGACAACCAATTCATAGTAAGCAACTTTTTTTTACGTAATTAATACGATACAAACATATTCTTGTGCCAACGTTTTATAGAAAATCTTATCATATTTTATTTTGTACATTTGTTCTTAATAAGGCTATTATGCTCAATTAGCTTAGGAACTATCATAAGGCTATGCGGAATACAGCGACTTGGTACATGGTAATAATTTTTTTAAAAATAAATAAAAGAAATACCAAAATAATTTCAAAGAATCATCAATTGAATAAGATAACGATGTACATAATAAAGAATTATGTTAGATCTTACATTGTACTCTAATGAGAATTTGTCGGGCAAAGGAAAAGAAAGAAGAATAGCCGATGATGAAATCTAACGATCAAATATAAAAGGAAGAAGATTTGGGAATAATGATTGTTACTTTATTATTTTATATTGAGTTTGAGTATAAATAAAATGGTGTTTGTAAGGCTTTTGAAGATATATTATGTTGTACTTTTGAAAAAGCAACCCTGCGTTTTATTCTTTTTTAAAAAGGCAATACAATTGAAAAAAAAGTAACAATAGGTACCTGTTAGTTAGAATTTAGTTTGAATATTAGATACTACTACGAAGGATCGCATCTTTTCAAGTTAATTTAGCATTTGTCTAATTTTTTTATATGTAAAGTATTTAAATGATTGAAAAGGGTATTTTGAGAATTTAACTTTTGATTTAAGGACTTCATTTTTAATATATATAGATTATAAGTTGGTATGTTGGTTAAAACGAAAATAGAGCAGACACAACTGGATTTTGAAGCTAAATAAGGAAAAAGGTACCAACTGAATTATAGAATGTGTAACAAAATGAAATAAATCTAAAGAAATTATACTATAGCTGCTTATACGGAGAAGTATACATAAACAAAATATTAGTAATAAATAAGTACATACATGGGAGGACTATATTGAATGTAATTCACAATTATTATCCCAACTCCTCAACTCGAACAAAACAAAATGACTCGACTGATCATAAATATATAATAATGGGGACACGTTTTAGTTACTCTTTACCACCCTCAGTCTAATCTCTAGAGTTTCACAATGGATGTGGAAATACATATCATTTTTCAATGCCCAAAGCATGATTGTACGTAGAAGAGTTAGCGGTATTTTTGGTCAAGGACTGAGTTTTTGGTGGCGAAGTTCTTGAGATTCAGCAGCGGAATGGACAAATTCAGCAGTAGTACCATGTTCACTGCTTGTGAATTCTTGGCTCGACATTCCAGATTTCCTGAACTTTTTAAGGTCATATGAACCTCCGTCGTATTCCGAACTTTCACCAGACCCAAACATTGCGCTATGGCTCTTTTTCATTCCCTCGTTCAAATCATCCAGAGAAACATCACCTTCCAAAGCACGTACAATCTACAACATATATAACTATTTTATTAGCCAATCTCCATCTCTTTTAGCATTACAAAGTATTCGAACAGGCTTTATTGAACAAAAACAAAAAGCTAATTAACCTGACTCATTTTTGGACGTCTTCTTGCAGAATGTCTGATGGATGCAGCAGCACAAGCCACCATACATAGCATCTCTTGGGCATCAAAATTTCCCTCCAAACGTGGATCTATCAATTCATCATAGTTTCCGCCCTCTGTTGCACGAACTAAAATTGGCCTAGCCTGGATATGCATACAATTTGATCAAATTAAGTGCATACGTACGTGTTTTCATTCATAGATCATGTCTTCTAAGCCAAAAAAAAGTTGTTTCAATTATTTATCATTAATGAAAACATACCCACTCAACTAAGGTGTCATCATCACTGTTAAGGTCGATTGGACGACGCCCAGTTATAAGTTCCAAAAGCATAACACCATATGAATAGACGTCAGACTTTTCAGTTAGCTTGCCACTTGAAGCGTATTCTGGTGCTAAGTACCTGTTTGTTCAAATTTCATAAATACAGATCGACAGGGTAATGTTTATTCCAATCTTTTGTAGTGTATGGTCGATATTTGAACAATTATATATATATATATATATATATATATAGTAGAACTGAAAAACGGATTACTCACCCGAAGGTACCCATGATACGTGTTGACACATGTGTATTAGTGTCTGACGAAAGCTTAGCTAATCCAAAATCAGCCACCTGAAAACGACATTGGAACATTTGTTAAAAGTTAAAGTGAATCAGAAATTTGCCTAATGGTAGGATATTCTAAAACATAAGCAAATACCTTAGCTTCACAGTTATGGTCCAGTAGGATATTTGCAGCTTTAATGTCTCTGTGAATAATGCGAGGGTGGCCTGTACATAATTTATATGAAAAAGCTAAGTAGTTTGTGATGGAAAGCGAATAATTAATGTACCTCAACTATATACAAAATTCAACTTACAATCTTCGTGAAGGTAGGCAAAACCTTTGGCAGATCCAAGTGCAATTTTAAGCCTCGTAGGGAAGTCCATAACTGGGCGACCAGGTCCTATATAAAGAAAAATGTCAAATAAAGACTTTGATGGGTAATTTTTTAAGTTCGTTACGTTATATACAAATTAAAGCATATATAATAGGCGCGTACCATGAAGGTGATATTCAAGAGTGCCATTAGCAACAAACTCATACACCAACAACCTTTGAGATCCAGCAATGCAATATCCCACTAAAGATACAAGATGGCGATGATGGACACGACTAATGATCTCGACCTCAGCTTGAAATTCTCGTTCACCTTGCCCACTATTTGCTTTCAGACTTTTCACTGCTATCTCCTTACCATTAGGCAACACCCCTTTATGTACAAATCCAAAACCACCTTGTCCCAAAAGATTAGCCTTAGCAAATCCTCCAGTTGCTGCTGACAAATCGTCATACGTGAAACTGCTTTGGTTAAAACCAAGAGCCATTGATGGATGTGGAGGTGGCAATGGAGGTTGACGTGGACCAGAGAAAGCAGCAGAACTCATTTCACTGCTGCTCATCATTGGTGGTGGTGGTGGAGGTGCTATTGGCCAACTGAGTTCTGAACTAACATTAGTACTGACAGGTTGAGGAGTAGGCATCTTTACCATATGATCAGTAGATTGAGCTTTGTTGTTGTGCCAATTCCCATACTGTCCACTATTGTAGTAGTCAGTACCTGGATATTGCATGAAATTATTGTCAAATACCAAGACATGATAACAAGGAATAAAGTAAGTTCAACTTCCGCTTATTATAATGTTTTTCATCCTTTAGGCATTATAGCCTGTTGTTTCAACATCTTGTGATGATAACAAATTTAAATTAATCAGCTCAACTCTCAAGCTTATATACGATGATTTCAGAATTGCAATCGCACAAATCTTGTCCTCTTTATAGCTAGTCCATTGGAAATTAATTTTCTTAGTATGTTGCTAAATGCGAAAACATAGTATCCACAACACAATAAAAGCAATTCACATATATACTCTTGCCTCCATGAGAATTGTCCCTGTAGTAGCCCATTTGGTCACGTGGCCTTCTCCTTTTGCGTTTGCAACAAGATACAAGGAAGACTAGCATGACAAGAAGTAATAGTCCTGCTCCTGCGGCAACTCCTACAATGATGGCTGTCCCGTTATCGTTAGATTTGCCATTATGATCTACGTCTGACTTGCTCGGTGGCGACTTATGCTTAGGAGGGGAAAGAGCTCCAGAGTTGGGAGAAAAGGGAGATGGTGGTGGTGGTGGAGGAGGAGGTGGGGGTGGAGGAGGCGACGAACCTCCATTCGAATTTGAGGATTTTGATGGAGGTGAAGATTTATTGTCATTATTATTGTTATTGTTGTTATGTTGATTATTATTGTTATTGTTGTTGCTGTTGTCGTTGTTGTTGCTTCCATTATTGTTGTCGTTGTTCTTGTTACCATTATTGTTGTCGTTGCTGCTATTACCATTGTTGTTGTTATTATTATCGTTGTTGTTGTTACTGTTGTTATTACCATTGCTGTTGTTGTTGTTGCCGTTGTTATTGTTGTTGTTGTTACTATTATTGTCATTGTTGTTGTTGTTCCCGTTGTTGTTGCCATTGTTATTGTTGTTATTCTCGTTGCTATTGTCATTATTGTTGCTATTATTGCCGTTGTTATTTTCATTATCCCCAGATGGCGGAGAAGGTGATGAATTACTTTGAGAAGGAGGAGATTTAGAATTTGAATCATTCGACGAAGATGAATTATCTTGGGATGGCGGAGAATTTGATGATGAAGGTGAAGGGGGTGAATTTGACGAAGAATCGGAAGAGGATGAGTCTGAAGGTGGTGAATTGGATGATTTATCATCCTTAGATGATGAAGAAGACATTGTGATAAAGTCTTAATCACAATCTATGCCAAAACACGTCGTTTTAAACCCTGCCGTTCTCCCAAAACAATGAGCCCTGTTCATTAAAGATAAAAAGCAAGTAAGTTTATCATTTAAGAAAAAAAAGGTGCATTTATCATTTAAGAAAAAAACAGAAGAAACATGCAACTCATTATTCTCAATATGTAAACATGTGAATGAATGAAATATCAAAAAAAAATTCTTTCTTAACAATGAATATGATTCGTTATGAACATATGTTATGGTAAAGAGTATGAAGATGTTATGTGTTACAAAGACAAAGAAGAAAGAAAAAGATGATGAAAATAGAGAGAAATTAGAAAAAAAGAAGATGACACCTTTAGGAGAATGGCAGGGAGAGGATTCTCAAAGCAAAGAGAAAAGATAATAGTTTTTACAAGTAAACTAAGAGCCGTCTTTCTGTCCTCATACTCTTCCTAAAATCAAGGAACTAACTAATCATGACTATATTTTTAGTTAATAATAGGAGTATTGCTTTAAAATGGAATATGTTGAACTTATAAACAATTAGTTAGGAGGTTGTAATATTGTCTAAACACTTTTATTGGTCAACAAAAGAAGACGACTAGCATAATTCTTCTCTAAAAAAGGATTTTATTTATTTATTTTGAGGCTTGTACTACAAGTTCAAAGCCCAACATATGTCACTTTTTTCCACGTCTAGCGGCCCCCATTTTTCACGTAAAATATTAATCAGACAAAAAACAACTTCTAAACTTGCTACAATTTAGTCTCAAAGACATGAGTACTATACAACTTATTCAATTAATAATCTACTTAATTTTAATTTATTTCCTTTTTATTCTAAAGGTGATAGGTTTACCCAATTACTGATAAGGAGACACATGCAAACGTATATTGTGCTAAATTAGTATGTAGCGATTTAAAGACAATAATTAAATTATGTTTTTTTGAAGAAAGGAAATAGAATATAAAATAAAATAAGAGAGCGTAATTAAGAGCTACTTTTATCTTGTGAAGTAAATAAAGAAAGAGAGGAGACAAAGTAGAGAGATAAACTCCATAACAAAAAATTAGCTTCTTGAAATCTAGCAGAAGGATGAATTGTTGCGTTTTATTTTGCTTTGTGATACCAAATGGTAATATGAGGCGGTAAATAATATCATCTTCGAAACAAGTACTATTTATGATATCTAAGGTTATTTTAGTCTTTAAAATCTGGCCATTAAGTTAAGAATTTAAATACAACTCTTTTGAGGTATGATGGGATAATATATAATTACTATCTATAGATGTTCCACTTTACCAATTGCATATTTATATTTTGTAAGGGTTATATAACCACTCTAACTTTATTTGAACCGTAATAAATATTATATTTTAAGGGCAACCTCACTTTCAACTGAAATCGTGTATGACATGTGAAAACATATTTCGAAATATGTTTTTCCTTTTCTACACCATATAATTTCCTTTTGGTTCATTATTTATTTTAACATTTGTTTTCGTTTCTTTTTCCATGTTCCTTTTTTTCTTCTCCCCAAACACTATCTTTCTCAAGTCTCATTCTCGGGTTTGCCCCTTCACCCAATTAATTCATTCTTCTTATTTTTTCAATTTCAAATTTCTCTCATTTCTTTCTGATTCTTTTTGTTTTCGTTCCATTGCTCCCCTATTTATTTTTGTCCCAAGTATATTTTAAATGGTAAAACGAGGATAGCTGAAGATTCCTCGCTAGAATCACCATTTTCATGTGGGAAATATTATAAGAAAAGAAAATAGGAAAAGAAAAAGGGAAAAAAAGGAAAGAGGAATAAAATGGTAAAGTAGAAAGAAAAAAGCATAATTGTAAAGTGACATTTTTCTTCAGTGTCACGACCCAAAATACCAAAGATCGTAATCGCACTTAACCTCCAAAGCTAGGTAAATCAATCACACTAACATTATTCAATTAACAAGACATGATATAATATGTTTGAATTATCATAGATGATAGAATAAGTGATCAACATAAGCCCATACATAATACAAACTTCCAAAACCAGATAATACATAGTCATGAGCTCTAAACCGAATATATAAAGATGTCTCAAAAAATAAAATAATGTGTGAATTTATAGGCAACAATATCAAAGTAAATCAAGAGGACTCCAAGGATTTGTCGTGTCTATGCAGCACTGCCTTGTATCCTCTCAATCAGCAAATGATTTTATTCCCTAGGCCCACTGAATTTGCACAAAAATATGCAGCATTATAGTATGCGTATGGGATAACATGTATTCAATAAGTATCAAGACTAATCTTAGTGACGTAGTGACGAGCTTCTAGTCATGTGATACTCACAAATAAAAGAATTTGTACAATATAAATAATAACTTGCAAAAAGAATATAACCGATGCAATATCATCAATTCAACAAACAAGAGTTATCAACTCAACACAGATATATAAGTCTTGACAATTAGATCATCAATTTTCAACAGAGGCATAGAGTAATATGTTAAAATTCACATAAAAGCATGTAAAAATGCAAACAAGGCACAAATGATTCACTTGCATGACCAAGCTTCTACTATTATACCCATCTTCCACCAACCGCCTCCACATTAGAATCAACAACATTAGTAAAGATACCACAATTTTACGTTTACGCCATCGAAAGAGAACTATGAGAGGGCAACCCTAGGGGATGGATCCATATCCACATGTTGTACAATAAAAACATCGTTCCATTACAATATCAATATCATCATAATCTCATGATACATGCCTCGTGCCACAATATCATCAAATCATAATACCTACACGAAAGTAACCTCATGCCAACACCAAACCAAGTCGCTCAACATGTATATATATGCCAAATCATAACTACCCAAGATAAAAAAAATTATCATCAAGATACATAGGTAAAAAATTATCATCAAGATACATATGCTCACAAGTCATCAATAAGGCGTACAAGGATATAATAATAATAAAGTGTGATATTTGCTCAAGATGTAAAATATGGCTTGATCACCCCCAACTATACCTTATAAAAAGGATTAAGCGGACATTGCAAATATAACCTGAGTATTTAGCCCAGAGTCGAACCCACAAGGAATTAACCTATCAATACTCTCGTTAGATTTACGAAATTCTATGTAATCAACTTTTCAAACGTTCTGAATAATAAGTGAGGATTTTTTTACTAGCTAAGACTGAAGGTAATTAAGCAAATAAAGACTAACTATGATTAAGGTGTAAACAGTTAAGAGAAGGATCTAACGTTATGATTTTCCCTGTTGATAGAATCCCTTCCGGTTATGTTTCACATTGAATTGCCTAATCGTCTCTATCAATCATGAGCACTCTTATTACCATAAATCTCTCCCCGGTAATCACGATAATTTACTAGACGCTCTCCCCCGAGTTACGCTAGCCGGCTTTGTTTATTATAGCTCATTTTAGATTGCACCTAAGGCTTCATTATCCCTAATCTTGCCTTTAAACACTCGCTTATTGATCCCTCATATACTTTGGAAGTGGTGTTGTTCAACAATTACCTAAATATACACTCTTTCCCAGTTATACATACTAAATAAGCACAGCTAATTGAGTATCTTGTCAATTAACTAAAACAATAACGTAGTTGAACAAATTGAGATTTAACTGGACAAACTATATTAACATAACAAGAAGTTCATCCTTCAATAGGTTCCATCAAAGCCTAGACTAAGTAATTAGCTACTCATAACAAAACAAGATAAAACTACTAAATTATTCATAATATGTAATTGCAAGAAATAAAAGGAGATAGAAAAAAACTCTAATGTTTGGTTGATCTTCTCCCACTTGTTCTTGCCTCCAAAGTAGTCTAAAAACAAGCTTGATACTTTCTTGGGCGAGCTTCTTTAGCTATTAAGGGTTTGGAATAAGTTTTTTCCGATTTACGCTTTGGTCCTAAAAGTTCTGGGCAACAACACAGTTCACCGTGGCCGTGGTGAGAGGCAAATATTCTGCCTCGCATTTTGGTTTGCCGCGGTCCACCGCAATCACGGTGGATTCCAACCCGATCTACTTCTTGCTTTGTTCTGCTCGGCTGCTTCTTGATTTGATGTTTTCTTCACGTTATTGACTCCAAAACACTTCATAGCTCTTCCTGACTTGGATTAGTCCCCGCGAAGCAAAAGACCACCAATTAGAGCATTTTGTTATCATTTTGCATAGAAAACAACAATAAATCATGGAATAATTAAGGTTTAAATATCGTCTATATAGCATAATATCAACACCCTATACTTAAATCACTGCTAGTCCTCGAGCAAACCACCACACTCTATCAAAGTTCCTTCCCTAAGCTTTTCCCTTAACAAATTGCACCAAGAACAAATCACTAACATTGTACCTAGTAGTGAACAACCTTTGCCTTAAAAGTCAACTCTCACGTGTCGTGCAGTATTTGTACTCACTCAAACCACTCTATACAGAAGTCAATAATTTACCTTTCTTTCATGAATCACATGTCCTTTCATCGCATAAGAGAGTAGTTCCACAAATAATACTTCTAGGAACAATTAGGAACTCAGATAGGCAATATTCGCTCACTCTCAAAAAGAACATTCATATGCCACATAGATGCACCATCGGCTTGCCCATAGTATACTACTCTACTAATCGAGCCTAATCAGTCTAAGATCAATTAGGACTTCACTTGGTTGTAACGTAGGCTAAGGCACGGGTAGGATATATTTGTGGATAGTGACTAACCTCCCTAAGCACTTTTAATACAGTCACATTTACCTTCAAGATCACACTTATGTCAACCACATGTTGCCCCACATTTTTATTTATAACATTCCCCTTCCTTCAGGTGCATTTGTATCATACCACCACTTACCAACTACTACATTTATTCATTTCTCTTCTCTTTCTCCTTTTTTTTCTTTTAAGTGGTGCTTCTTCTTTTACTTTTCCAAAAACTACACCTTTCCTTAATTTCATTGGTTCCACTCAAAATCAAACCACCACCTCACACTTTAACTTTTGCACATTTTCAGACCATTCGAGTGCTCATGGGAGGTAAACAGGGTTCAAATAGATGGCTATTTAAATAATTGGATAAGGTTTGCAATGTGGTTGCAAAAGAAACATGCTTATAGGCTCAACGGGGTTAACTACAATGTATTGTATTTAGGTGGGTTTGATTTATATATTTGGTTAAACAAAAAAATCTCTATATCACTTCTAAGAATGAATGAATCTACTATTTCGCTTTGTAGATACACATGGAAAGTTCTAGGCATCAAATGTAAATCATAGAATACAGTACAACTCACACACACATGGCACATGACTCACTCCAGATTGGTTTATCAAGACACTTCTTTTGAGTGTTCAAGCCAGTAACAAACATACAACTTTAAGGCACTTTAGCAAGATTCAACCCCTGAGACTAAGCGTTACACTCTAATGCCTACTGTGTTCAGGTGAATCAATGCCAAGGAGTTCTCTTTGTATTTTAGCTTGTAGCCGATTAATATTAACTACTAACTAAATAAACAAAATAAAAAAAATTACCTACACCCGGTTAAAGCTAGACCCTTGGAAAAGAACCGTTGCCCAAAGAAAAACCAATAAGAGTTAGTACTCTATCTAAAAAAATCTTTTTGATATTTTCTCTAGACTTACTTCCCTCAAGAAAATTGTCTAAAGGATCCATCATCAGGAATAGTCTCCATATTGCTTTTTACATCGACTTGGTCCCTCAAGAACCTCGTCGAACGAGACCCATCGTCGGGACAAGTCAACTTTGCTACTTCAAGCTTACCTAAATAAACTATTACTCAAAGAAAAAAAAAACTAGAAGACAAAAAAATATCGAATTGTTACATGTACATACACACATTGAAGTATCCCCCACCCTATAGTTAAAAGGTTTCCATGTCCTCATGGCATAAAAAATTAAGTAACAACGAGGTAAAGGAACTTCCCTAAAAGATCACTCCTGATCGAAGACGGTGTATGGTTCAAATTGCAAGCACGGCCCAGAGCTTTCAGCCAGCCTAAGATTTTCTTCTCTGACTTGGCTTGTTGAATGGCCAAAGTGTCAACTCTGGTGCCCAGGCCAGTGACCGAAATGCAGAGACCATCCATTCCCTACTCTACGGCGGACAAGTGTGTACTGCGGTGGGGATGTGATGGGCCCGCTTAATCCATTCTCGGAGGTAGTGGGACAACAACAACCTCAGCCTCCTCGTTAGCTTCATTATCATCCTTAACTATTACCACTGGATCTCTTTCAATTCTGATTTTTCTTGGCCGGAACGAGGCTTTCAATGGTAATTTACATCAACTCTAAGGTTTTTTGGGACTCGAGCAACACGGCAGAGCTTGGTGACCTGAGAAGGGAAGTAAAAACCTTTGAGTATCTTAGGTGAATGAATGAACATCTCATCATGGAGTATTCGGGAGACATCAAAGTTCTGGTGGGTCATAAAAATGTAGATAGACACTGCCTGTGGCCCATTGACATCAGTCATGTTACTGGAGGATTGCAAGCGGCTATTGATAATGGTAAGCCAACACTTAGCCTCCCAATTGAGAGATTGAGAGTTCAATGTTATCAGACGCTTTATCCATATAAACTCCCTATGACATCAAGCATTGGTGCCCAATTGACCCTCAGGCAATGATATGCAATGTAAGAATCCATGTCCCCCATGAATACTGGTAGTCGATACACCCAGCGGATGGCATCGAGGGACGCATTTACCCGGGTATTTCATACAGGTACAACCCCATTCTCTTATTCTGGGCATTTAGCATAGAATTTCCTCACCATCTTCTGTACATTAGCCTCTTCTGGTTCCTCAAATAAGATGTCTAGCTGACACCTCCTCAACTTGCAAAGGTGCCTGGTCAATATGCACCTCCAGTAATAATTTTCTTGACGCTTTGGCATTATGTCGGTCCTCAGCTTTCTTAGAGACAAACCTGGTACGGTCAAATTGTTCTACACTAGGTTGACCCCGAGCTCGCGAAGATCTACCGGGTCCACTAGCAGAGGACCATGTTGTGTGTCTCTTCCTAGCTGGTTGCATTGTACCTATCAACACAGAATCTCTTACCATTGAGGGTATAAGTTGTGTGAACCACGAGTGGTTACTCAGACTTTGCCACAACCATGGTCACATTTGCCCTTAAAACTCCATTGGGGCAATTCCACAAATACTTTGTGAACAAGACACTATCCTAACACATTAGCCGTCATGGATACTCCAATTCATCCCCCAAATCAATAATTTACACTTCTCCCATTCACTCCACAAAAATTAGTCTAACAGCCACAAACATACACATCTCTACGACATTGTGCACCCACTACTTTGACAAATTGTTCACATAACCCATCAACAAGAAACAACAAAAACGAAAAGCAAAAGAATAAAAATCTACTAGAAAGATAATAAGATGGTTAGAAATCCTTTATTTTTTCAACCTAATCGTTGGTTTGACTTCGGAAAAACTTTCTTTATCAATATACTGTTTCTTCTACACACACTCTTCATAATAGAGAAATGGTAATAGTTAGGATTCATTAAAAAATTGAGAATCCACTCATAGGACAAGAACCCTAGCCTGTTACCATTTTGGGCAGAACAAATCTACTAATTCATTCATTCAAGTTAGTAAGAGGGATCTTGAACTAAGAAATAGACCCTAGAAACTAAAAAAAGGCTATCCTGAGCAACTGCAATAATTGGGTTCATTGATATTCCTAGTATAGTAGATCTATCACACATACAATCATACTCAATTCGATGGAATTGTTTGATCTTAAAGGGGATCGTCTATAATTTCGTACGTGGGGGATTATTTCTTAGTTTCGTCCAGTCATTAATACTTTATTATTTTTAGATAATAGTTGAAAGAAACAATGCTGGTAAGGAGTCCTATTAAAACCAAAAAATATAGATTTAACTAATTTGATGAATTACTCCTAAAGGTTGACATCAAACTAATGCTAGTTCACCTCAAACTAGTGCTGGTTGATGAGAGTTACTTCGGAAACAAAAAAGTAAAAGTCAAATTTCTCTGGGATATTATCTCAATGCCAATAAAATGCAATCGGGTAAAATATGACTTAGCGATCAGAACATATATGGATAGAACTTATAATGGGGTCTCAAAAAATAAGTAATTTATGCTTGGCCTTTATCCTTTTTTAGGTTCATTAGGCTTCTTAGTAGTTGGAACTTCCAGTTATCTTGGTAGAAATTTAGCTTAGAAATATGAAAAATAATATATTTTTCATAATTTATTTTCTTCGACTTGTCGTTCGCTTTTCCAAATTCTATCAAGATTTTCCTCCTCCAACTCTTTATTCTTTGAGAAAAGAATCTACGGGAACGACTGATTGAGGATGAGGAATTAGCATACTGATTCGCTTTCATCCTTCCCATTCATAGATCAAGGGAAACTCTTTTTAGTAAGTGTTGGTGTTCCAATAACCAATACAAGGGCTAGTTCAATAGTTTATAATTTATAACTAACTCAAATATGTTTTATTTTTTGACTCAATTTCAGAAAAAATAAAAGAATAAATAATAGAATATTGCCTTTTCTTAGATAATTATTGATACGAAAATTGCCGAGAAAATAAAAAAAGTTGTGTCTGGACGTGTTGGAATTAGAAGAAATTTCGAGGTTCTTATTTACTTGAAAATGTAATCTAGAAATAAAAGAGTCATTTTTAATTTCATAATTAATCGATTTATATGCTAAAATATCATATCTATAATATTTTTTAAAATTATCTTTTTGGTTTGCTAATGAATAAAGTCAACCCTTCTAGATGTTTCGACGCTTGATTCTCAAATGGTATTAAATCTACGGAAAGGGTCAGAAATGCCCCTACTGTATTGACTCCAATCTAAAAATGCCCTCCGTTAACCTATTCTGAAAAAAAAATATCCCTACCATTAATATTCTGGCATATTTGTGCCCCTAAATCTAACAGCTGACTTATAATTATATTGAACATATTTTTAATTCCGCGTGGCCTAATATGATTGGCTTTTCATTAATCCATGTCCAAAACCTTTTTTACCCCACCCATAAAAAAATTGATCCGACCCGACCCGACTCGACTCATCAGACCATCTTTTACACCCCATAACCACACGACCTAGGTTATTTCAGAGTTCCGAAACTCTGCGCCTGCATCGATCCTCCTAATAATTTTTGAAAATAATGTATAAATATAATTTCGTTAAACAGTTTAGAGTAATAAAATATGAGCTTGTATGAATATATGCATGTAAAATTGTATATGGACCTGAGGATGGTGAAAATGTTGAGGTTGACTTGAGTTTTGACCAAGAGATCCAGTGAATCCGTTGCAAAGAGTTTGAACAGAACTGTCATTAGCCTATAATTAATAACGTAAATAATTAATCGCTAATAATTAGGAAAAACATTTTAAAAACAAGTCATAAATATGATTGAATTTACTGCGGAAAAAATGAAACTTACCGGATTTCCCACGCCGTCGTTTTGGTCACCATTACCGAGCATTTTAAGGAAGCCGTTATTTCCGGAGGCTCCAGTGGGACTCCTAAGGCCCTTTCCGGCGAGTCTTCTGGAAATAAAAATTTGCTGTTGGAGCAAAAGTGCTTTAACAGCTGCTACGGCGCCTCCGCCGCCACCACCAGTGATCTGGTGCTGGCGGAGCTTGGCAGCAAGGAAAGAAGAAGACTGGTCGTGATATAGGAAATGCTGAAGAGGATTAGAAGGAGGAGGCTGGTGGTCTGATGGGTCGGGTCGGGTCGGATCAATTGGGTTATGGGTGTGGTAAAAAAGGTTTGGGACATGGTTTAATGAAAAGCCAATCAGATTAGGCCGCCTGGAATTAAAAATATGTTTAATATAATTATAAGTCAGCTGTTAGATTTAGGAGCACAAATATGCCATAATTTTAACGATAGGGACATTTTATTCAAAATAGGTTAACAGGGGGGCATTTTTAGACTGGAGTCAATACGTTAGGGGCAGTTCTGACCCTTTTCCGTTAAATCTAAGAATTAACATATTACTAAATCTAATGAGTTAAACTTAAATTAATGTAAAAAGAAAACGTTTTATAAGGTAACTGTTCGCTTTAAAATCGAAAATGGAGTCGATATGATTCAACAGAATCTAAGAAATGATCAAATTCGAAAATCATTTCTATTTTTATTCTATAAAAAATCAAGTTTCATTTTTGAATGAAGTTAGATGATATAACTCTTATTAGTTTAATAGTTTACTTAAGAGTTACTCAATGAATCGGTTGATTGGAATTGCGGGATGGATAAATGTTACAGATGATGATACAATTTCGCGTGAGGGGTTATTTCTTGGTTTCGTCCAGTCATTAATAACTTTATTATTTTTGGTATCTGCTCCTCTGCTAGAGCAACTGGTGGCCCTACAAGTGCTGCACCAACACTCCCTTCCGTACAATCAGATTTTGTACTCGCCCCATCCCCACCCTCACCTCGTCACGGTCCAATTCGGCACAATCGGCGAAAAGTTCGTGAATCGGGAAAAAGCGACACCATGCCACCTCCTTACTCTTGGGCCACAAATCAACGAGCAATCATTCACAGCCTCAGCACCCTTAACTTGAAGCATATTTTTACTATTACTGGAGATGTTCAATGCAAGAGGTGTGAACGAAAATATGAAATGGAGTTCGATTTAAGAGAAAAGTTTGCCCAAGTTGCGGCTTTTGTTGCCCTACACAAGATGGCCATGCATGACCGTGCGCTTGATATTTGGATGAACCCTGTATTGCCAACCTGCAAGTTTTGTGAACAAGAGAACAGTGTGAAGCCTATTATCGCACCCAAAAAGAAAGAGATTAATTGGCTTTTCTTGATTTTGGGTCAGTTTCTTGGGTGTTGTACTCTTGAACAGCTCAAGTATTTCTGCAAACATAACAAGAATCACAAGACTGGTGCTAAGGATCGTGTTCTTTATCTCATGTACCCGACCCTTTGCAGACCGCTTGATTCTACTGGCCCATTTGATCGCTAAGTGACAAGAAATTATTATATTTCTTTTTGTCATTATTTCGAATATGGTTATGTAAATATTAGTACTATAATTACTGCTAATACTTACCCTTAGCTTTAGTTGCAAAGCATATGTTTTGGTATGCTTAACCACGTTTTATGTTTCTCTTCATTTTGGCCAAAACCCTGGTTCTGCTTTTTCTGCAATGTGGGTTTTAAATTAAATCATGTTGCAATGTAAACACTATTTGAATGATTTTGATGTCTTCAGTTTTGGTTATTTCTCTAAGTTTGAATTTGAGCAATTATATAAATTTACGGGAATTAAGTTAGATTACAGTATCTAAATCTTTGCCTTTGGATTCAGTAAAACCTTTTCCTGCTTCCAAGAATCCTAGGAGCAATAAATTAAGGCTTTATGTTTTCCTATTGTGCTAATAATAAGGTTTACTATAGGATGCATCTTGATTATCCTTTTAGAGGTATTGCTTCTTCTTTTTTTCCGTTATCAATTTCATACTATTAGTAAATGTTGTTTCTTTTGCTAGACATTACAAAGATTCTCACACTGTTAGCCTTCAACGAATGACTATTCATGACTCGGTATTTATATTAACCAATAGCATTTACAAACAATATCCTCGACATGTTCAGGAGACAACTCTCGATAATGCCAAAAAGGAACATGTCATTGACACGAAAAAGGTTTTGCACGAGAAATAGGTGATTATTCTAGGTTACTTCACGCAATATGATAAAATTATGACAGAGTTGAAGCATGCTCTATCGGAGGCTTCAAATTACGCAAATAGACGAGAGTTGGTTCCTCCGGTGCTCCCATGAATCAAACAAAGCATAGGATCGATAAAAATACCCCAAGCGGCGAAGTTGGCTTTGATTGGGGGGGGGGGGGAGTAGATCCGGCCCCAATAACGAAAAGGATCCCTTCAAAAATGAACTTCTATGGTTTATGAGGAAGTGAACACCTGCATAGGCCAAATCTCAAGCGCACCACCGATGTTGAAAGGACCGGACACAAAGAAATATACTCAGTTGGCATACAAATCAAGCACAACACCATAACTAATTTCGAAGAGGCCTAAAATGCCCGATGTGCCAAAGTACGATGGAACTTCAGATCCTCAAGAGCATATTACCACCTATACAACGCCTGTGAAGGGATATGATTTAGCCCATCAGGAAATTGAATCTGTTTTGCTGAAGAAAATCGTAGAGACTCTCACGAGGGAAGCCTTGATGTGGTATCCATTGTTACCTGAGCATTCCATAAACTCCTTTGAGATGCTTGAGGATTCTTTCAACAAGGCTCATTCCGGTGCGAGGAAAGTACAAGCCCGAGAGGGCTACATATTGAAGATTGGGCAAAGAGAATCTAAGTTGCTACGAGAGTTTGTCACCCGATTCCAAAAGGAGAGAATGTTGCTCCTAACTATCCCGGATGAATGGGTGGCTGAAGCATTCACCAAGGGAGTGAAACTGAGAAATTCAGATTCTTTTTGGAAACTGAAGGAAAGCCTGCTTGGTTCCAAGCAACAACTTGGGCGAATGTTCACAACTGGTACAAATCAAAAATAAAGATCAAAGAAGATCATGTTGGTTTTCCATCATCGGCCAAAGGACATGAGAAGATTAAAGAAAAGTCAAAATATGACTACGACACGCACATACGGACTTTTAAAGCCCGATTTTTGCCCTATGAATGAATCGAAGGGCGCAACAAAGGCTTTCAAACAACGGATCAGTTTGTCGTAAATAGAAGTATTGATCGCAGTTGGAACACTAGATCACTGTAGAATAAAAAAGTATCAAGGTCACGGGATCCTTCTTACCCCAAGTTATTAGTATATAAATTCAACGTTAGTATAGTGGAATTGGTGTCAACTATGAGAAACATCAAAGAGGCACGGTTACTGAAACTAATTAGATATGATCCCAGCTAGAGGGATCTCAATCTGTAGTGTGAATACCATGGGTTGAATGGCCACCAGGCTTGGGACTGCCGACATCTCCGGGAAGAAGTGGCAACGCTATTAGAGAATGGTCATCTCCGAATACTTAATTCACCAACTAAGAGTAATTATGGTCGTAATCGGGACAATGCAAAATCCTCAAAAGCAGGAGAAAATCTCTCGCACCGAACAATAAATGTGATTTTCGGAGGGAATAAAATCAACGGAGTCACCTTCTCGGTAGCAAAAAAAGACGAAAGTATCAATAATCTATAGCAAGAGGCTTCGGCAAGTCTCCAAAGACGATATCACTTTCACGGAGGAGGATGCTAACAGATTGCTGCTATCACCTAAAGATGCATTAGTAATTTCTTTAAATGTGCTAGATTTTATAATTAAACGTGTTTTAGTTGATCCATGAAGTTTGGCTAATACTGTACAATGGAGAGTATTGGAGTAAGATAAACTCACTGAAAGCATTATTCTTACCACAAAACTACTCACTGATTCAACCTCGTAAGCATGACAACACGAGGAGAGATTGTTATTCCTACAAACATCGAAGGGGTAATAACAACAACTCTTTTTGAAGTGGTAGATGGTGATATGGGATATAACATTATTTAGGAAGACCATGGTTTCATGAGATGAAAGCTATACCATCAACATATCATGCATTGCTGAAGTTTACAACGCCCCATGGGGTTAAACAGATAAGGTATGACCAACTGGCGGCAAGAGAGATGAACGCAATTTTGCTCTCCATCAGCAAAGGAAATGGACATGTATCATAGGAACTATAGGAAACGGCTACTACTCCCTAACTAGATGAAGTTAGCCCAGGGGCAGAAGTGTCAGATATTATCAAGTGCTGAGGTATTTCCAGTTTCCAGTAGAGACGGATGCAACGAAATCCAAAATGGACGAGCTTGAGCAAGTTTCATTGTTCAAAGAATTCCTAAAAAGGAAATTCCACTTGGGGACAGGACTATACCCCGAATCCAGGTCTAACTTTGACGAATTTCCTAAATCTAATGCCAATTTTTTTGCATGGTTGCATGTGGATAACATAGGTATCCTGATAGAGGTAGCTGTACATAAGTTAGGTATGGACCCCAACATATCTCTGCTAAGACAAAAGAAACTCCCTATTGTGAAAGTCAGGAATAAACTCATTAAAGAGGAGGTAACTCATTTACTTAACATCTGATCAATCCAAGAAGTAAAGTATCCCAGCTGGCTAGCCAATATAGTAGTAGTTGTTAAAAAGAACAACAAAATTCACATGTGTGTAGATTATAAAGATCTTAATAATGCATGCACGAAAAACTCGTTCCCACTACCAAACATTGATTAAATTATTGATTCCATACCAGCGCATGAGTTAATGAGTTTTCTTCATGCTTATCGGGGTACAACTAAAATTGAAATGAACTTGGAGGATTAGGAAAAGAGCTCGTTTATAACAAATTTGTTACATGTTGCTTCAATGTGATTCCCTCCAGGTTAAAAACTTCCAAAGCCACTTATCAACAGCTCGTGAAGAAGATGTCTGAAAAAACAAATAGGAAAAACTATTGAAGTTTATATAGATGATATGCTCATTAAGTACTTGAATGTAGGTGATCACCTTAAGCTTCTACAAGTAACTTTTGATATCCTATGGAAGCATAACATGAAGCTTAACCCTGAGAAGATGTTTGAAAAACAAATAGGAAAAACATGGAAGTTTATATAGATAATATGCTCATTAAATCTTTGAATGCAGGTGATCACTTTAAGTATCTGCAAGAAACTTTTGATATCCTAAGGAAGCATAACATTAAGCTTAACCCCGAGCAATGCGCGTTCGGGATCAGCTCTGGTATGTTTTTGGGATTTCTGGTATCGCAAAGGGGAATCAAGGTAAGCCCCGATAAGATCTAGGCCAAACATCTTGAACAAACTATCAAACGTGAAGGAAGTCCAAAGGCTCACAAAGAGATTGGCAGCTTTGAGCAGGTTCATTCCCCGATCACAGAAAAATGTCATCACTTCTTCGCACTGCTCAAAAAGAAAAACAATTTTGAATAGACCCTGTAGCGTGATGGTAGGCTATAGTTACATGTTTTAGTCAATTATTTCTCTCTAACTTACTACACTTTAATTGTATTTTAGCTTGAATTGCTAGTGTTTTGTGCTTATTGTGTGTTTTATACAGTGTTGGAGTGATTTTAAGATATTTAGATGTTATGGTATGATTCGACTGAGTTGGAGCTTTAAAGTCTGAGTAAAATCCCAAAGAATTAAGCCAGGATTGTGTTCGGAGGTCAAGGACTAAGCCTGGATATCTAAAAGCGAGCGAAAAAGTTCAATATGAGAAACCTCAACAGCCGCGGCGCGCAAGGCACTGCGGCTGCACAATTTTGTTGCCCTGTCAAATTACAATCTCTCTAAAGTTTCCCACTGCTACCCCACCTGGCGCGTCGCCCCATGCTGCGCATATGTATAAGTTTTACATAGTAATTGTCCTATTTTACATAGGAAAAGGTGTTTTCATTAGGGCCCGACCTTACTTGATATATATACACGGGAAAATATTATTTTCAAGAAATTTTGACATATCTTACACGTAAAGAGGCATAAGAGGAGTTGCATAAGCAAAAGTACAAGTAATTCATCATTCAATCCTCACTCAAGACACGAGTTTGAATCGTTTTATGTTTTTCTATACGTTAAACATATTTGTGATGAGTTACTCCATATCCATGAAGTAGTATTCTTTAGAGTTTGATGGATTTGGTGTATTGATATTTGTTTTTGGATATTAACTCCATTGTTATGTATTGCAGCATTTTGCATGATTTAGTCGTTGCATCTATATTCATTTATTCATGTAATTGAGAGAGCCATAACTTGGGATATCATTCCATTATAATATTGGTTGAGTTCATTTTGTTGATTAAATACAGTTAGGAGGATAATTGAGAGAGGTTCTCCTAAATATCAATCCACTGCGAATTCTTGCATATCTTCACCGAGCTTAAATTGGTTCATCGTGTGAGGTTGAGACTTAATCGAGAGAGGAGTTTCTAATAAATGGCTAAACTAATGATCGAGTGAATTTGAGAAACTCACTTGAACCTTAGAAGTGAATTATCCAGAGTTACATCTCAAATAATTATCTTGCACATATCCTATCAAAATCATATCTTCTCCTAGTGGCAACCTTCTTTACTCGTTACTTGCATCAATTGTCATTAGTAAATAGCTTTAAATTCTTAGTTAATTTAAGTTATTAATTACATAAATCTCAACTATTGGTCCTCTTGGATAGCAACCCAGCCAGAAACTACAAGAATATTGTTTAAATCTAATCCATGTGGATACGATATTATATTATACAATATTCGACTAGCGAGCATATTTAAGTGTGTGTTTTACGCTCATCAAATTTTCCATTGTTGTCGGGGATTGAAAATCAATAGTATTTGAAAATGTTTTTGATGCTAATTCAGGAAGTAGTTTTTTATCTTTTTTTTCTTTTCTTTTTTACTTTCTATTTTATTTTCTTTATTAGTTAAATTCCTTTTAAGATTTGTTTTGTAGTACCTAACAAGTTGGAGAAGATACTGTTGATATTGAACTCTAAATGTTGTGAAGATGGAGTACAACTAGCCTAAGAAAACAATTGAAGTGTTAGCAACTAAATATTATCAATAGTCTGCCATGTATTTTAAATGTGATGGAAATCATCTATAGGTTGACAGACAAGCACGTATGTATTCTTTATATGGTTCATATATTGAATAGTCTCACTTTGTTTCTATTATGTACAGGTATGAGGATTCATATGGGCACAATCTCGACTCTGGTTTGGATGAATACCATTATTATAACTGGAATGGAAGCGAAGTGAGACAACCACCTCAAGGGAAGAGTGGTAGTTTAGAAGAGCTTGTGTATAAGTTCATAAATAAGGTGGAAGAGAGATTTACACAAGATGTTAAAGTTATTAACAACCTAAACATGCAAGTAAGTCAAATATAATTACACTTTCAGAAGCCCTTTGCATTGTTATGGTGAATATATAGAGGAGATACCCTACGAGAATGAGCCTACTCAAGAGGATGAGCATTTACGGAGAGAGATTTCCAAGAAGACTCTGATCCAAATGAGATGAGTAAGAATAAGGTTGTGGATGAGTGTGAAGCAACAGAAGTAGAGTTCAAACCCCATCCACCTTTCCACATCTGCAACACGTAGTAGAAGAGAATGAGAACCAAATGGTCTTGGACATACCAGAGGAATATTCACTTGACATTTCGTATTTATTTTCTTATTCTAACCTTGATCATGTGGATTTTATTTTATGGAATTTACAGGAATATGTATGGAGTTATCTTGTCAAAGAATGCAAAAACGAGTTAAGGATCACCATGAACGAGCAATTCACCTCTCAAGATGAGGACAGGAAAGAAAGAAAAGGGTGGGTATTGTGGGTATCCTCAGACGAATTGGGCATAATAAGATCCATAAAGAATCCTAAGGAGAGAAAATAAGGAATGAATTCAGAAATAGGGATGGAGTTCATAAGTTCTCGGAAAAGAAAATTCAGGGAAGTTTCCTTTACCTTATGCTTTTTAATTGTGTATCATAGGGACATGCCACAACTTATAGTGTGGGGAGGGGATATATTTGAATGTATGTTAGTTTGAATAGTTAGATATAGAGAAAATATTGAAAAAAGTAAAAAAATTGAAAATTTTTGCCTTTTCCCAACAATGGATATCATCAACCGGTTTCTTGAGGGATTAAAGTTGAAGAAAAAAGACAAAAAAATATATTTTGTTAGGTAGTAAAATAATATCTCCCTTGATATTTCTTTGTGTCATAGTTCTTTTTCAAGGGTGTTTGAACCATGTGTAATTTGTTTTATTTTTGTTAGGAGTAGGAAACCTTGTGCTATGATTTGAATTGAAGCAATGTGTCTTGACTTTATTATGCCTTGAGAATAGTGAGTATTTTAGTTGTGACACTAAGGCTAAGTTTTTGACTCTTGTATAAGTAGAGTACGAGGTCATGGTGCGGGACTTCGTCAATACGGAATTGTGTTTTGCGACTCGAGAGAAGATTTCCTCCCTCTATCAACTCCTTTTTTTATGGTTGGGAAGATCCACAATTCTTCATTGATCCACAAGACCTGGATTCCATACTGAGGGTGCACCTTGAACCCTTAGAATTCAATCACCCTGCTCTATGCCAGTTCTTAGAAAGTCTATGTGTCGAGAGGCATGATTCCCCTTTTTACCAAGATCTAAAAGGAATGCAAGCTTAGCTTTGTTTAACTGCTTTGACTAGAGTGTCATTATGAGTCTGATCCTGGGTGAGTTATGTGCAAGTGTGTGTGTGTGTTGTTTTGTGTATTCTATGTATTGAATTTGTTAGCAAAATGGTAGTTGTTTACTGTAAAATGGCAAAATTAAATTTGATAATGGGACTCTAAAAATATATAGTCTATTTTTATGCTAGTTGTTAAGCAGTTGATATTGTGTATATGAGACTTAAAGACGAAATAAGGTGATAATCAAACTGATATGTTGAGATTTTGGGCCTTGAGCTGGTCGATTCACCTGCCTCGCGGCCGATTCTAGAGCTCGGCTATGAGCTGTAGAGAGTGATCGAAGTATGGCTAACAGTTATAATAAAACCAATGAGGGCTCGTTATGGCCAATGTTAAGCTATAAATGATTAAAAAATATGAAGATAGTGAATAGAAGAAATAATCTCCAGGGAATATATTAGAGAGCAGAGAGAATGTTCTTGGATATTTCGTGTGGAGAAACTGAAGCAATATGGCCTTTATAAGGTTCCATGTATATAGGAGGGGAATCCCAACATAGTAAAAAATACATTATTGAGATAGGAGCGGAGATGGGATAGCTAGATGACACCCTGATTCAGGGTTGGGGTAGTCCACTAGGCCCTGTCGGTCCTAGATGTGTACCTTGGGAACTCCCCATTTCTACCTTAGCAGTAGTCAACACTATCCCAAGGTTGGGGGTCGACGAACGTCGAGGGAGGAAACTAGACCATGGCCTAGTATCCTCGAGACTTCGAGATGATCTTCTGAGGGGCCCCAGGACAAGAAACTGGACCCTCTGATTTCGCTGTATACAATAGTTTTATTCAGTCTTGGAAGGGTTACGTGCATTTCTTTGTTGAGCCAGTTATATGCTTTTACCCACCTAATTTATACGTTTCTTAGTTAACCCATTTGAACATAAAATCCTATTTTTTAGTAACCACATTACAAGCCTTACCCATTTATTTAAACTAGTCATCTATTTGAACCTTGTACCACTCATGAGCACTTGAAATTGTTATAAACTTTGTAAAAGTTAAAGTGTGGGGTGGTTGGTTTGGCTTTTGAGTGGAACTAATAATATAAGGAGAAAGGCGCACTATTTTGAAAGTGTAAGAGCCACTCGAATTGAAAAAGAACGAAAAAATAGTTGTATTGTTGTAAAGAATATGAATTGATAAGTGGTAACTATTGTGTAATTATGCTTAAAGAAGTAGGGAGTTAATATATATTGATGTGAAGGTCGAGCTATGGTTTGACATAAGTGTGAGATTTTGAAAGGTAAAGTGTATGTATTAAAATGCTTAGGGAGTTGTAGTCACTCTTGTATCTAAATATCCCCATCACGCAACCTACATTACAACCAATTAAAGTCCTACTTGATAATTGACTGAATAAGCTCAATTAATAGAGTAGTACACTACGGGAAAGCTTATGATGCATCTTTTGTGGCATATGAATGTTGTTTCGGAGAGTGAGTGAATTCTTTCCATCTTGAGTTCCTTATTATTCTTCACATTTATTGTATGTGGAACTACTCTCTATTATTGTACGAGGGCACTTGATTCATGAAGGAAATGTAATGCCGTTGATCTCTATGTTAGAGTAAGTGAGTGAGTTGTGAATAATGCGTGGTACTTTTGAGTCAAATCTTGAGGCGAGGATGTTAAGTCAGAGTGCTTAGTCTATTTTAAATAATATTGGTCTGATGAATTAGGAGAGTTGTTTAATAAGGTCATTTTATGTAAAGTGTAGTGTGATTGATAGAGGAAGAGCAATGGTTTAAGCGTGAGATGTTGATGTTAGCCTATAGTTACATGTTTTAGTTGTCATTCAATCTAATTTACTGCACTTTAGTTGTTTTTGAGCTTGAACTGCTAGTGTTTGGTGCTTATTGTGTGTTTTATGCCTTGTAGGAATGATTTTGAGCTATGTAGATGTTATGGAATAGATTGGGTAATTTAGAGATTTGAAGTCTGAGTAAAAGCCCAGGCAATTAATCCGGGATTTTGTTCAGTAGTCAAGGACCAATTCTGGATACCAAAAAGCGAGCGAAAAGGTTCACTCTGAGAAACCTCCGCAGTCGCAGCGCATGGAGCGCCGTGCCTGATCGGTTTTGCTGCCTTGTCAAATTATAAGATCTCTGAATTTTCCCATTTCTGCCCCGCCTGGTGCGTCGCCCCATGCGGTGCGCTTGTATAATTTTTATAGTGTAATTGTCTTATTTTGTGTAAGAAAAGGTGTTTTCGTCGGGGCCCGACCTACTTAGTATATATACATGGAAAAATGTTACTTTATGGACTTTTTGACACATATTATACCTAAGGAGGATAAAGAGGAGATAGATAAGAAAAAGCACAAGGAATTCATCATTCAATCCTCACTCAAAACACGAGTTAGGATTGGTTTATGTTTTTCTATACTTTAAACATATTTTTGTGATGAATTACTGCATATCCATGGAATAATTCCCTTTAGGGTTTGATGGGTTTGGTGTGTTGATATTTGTTTGAGGATATTAACTCTAATGTTATGTATTGAAGCAGTTTGGATGAATTAATCGTTGCATCTATATTCTCTTATTCATGTAATCGATAGAGGCATAACTTGTGATATCGTTGTATTATATTGTTGGTTGATTTCATTTATTCTTCTTAGTAATCGGAAGAGGCTAGTTGAATTGTTGACTAAACCGTTCAGTAGAATGTCATCTCTCGATTAAGTATCAACCTCATAAGATGAACCAATTTAAGCTCGGTGAAGATGTGCAAGAATTCATAGTAAATTGGTATTTAGGAGACCCTCTAAGGAGGATAAATAGGAGATAGATAATAAAAATCACAAAGAATTCATCATTCAATCATCACTCAAAACACGAGTTTGGATTGGTTTATGTTTTTCTATACTTTAAAAATATTTGTGATGAATTACTGCATATCCATGGAGTAGTTCCCTTTAGGGTTTGATGGATTTGGTGTGTTGTTATTTGTTTGTGGATATTAACTCTAGTGTTATGTATTGAAGCAGTTTCGATGATTTAATCGTTGCATCTATATTCACTTATTCATGTAATCGAGAGAGGCATAACTTGTGATATCGTTGCATTATATTGGTGGTTGATTTCATTTATTCTTCTAAGTAATCGGAAGAGGCTAGTTGAACTGTTGACTAAACATAGTTAGGAGGATAATCTAGAGAGGTTCTCCTAAAGACCAATCCACTATGAATTCTTGCATATCTTCACCGAGCTTAAATTGGTTCATTTTGTGATGTTGAGACTTAATCGAGAGAGGACATTCTACTGAACAGTTGAACTAATATTTGAGTGAATTTAAGAAACTTACTTGAACCTTAGAAGTGAATTATCCAGAGTAAGATCCCAAATAATTATCTTGCACATATCCTATCAAAACCATATTTTTCCTAGTGACAACCTTTTTTTGTTCATTACTTGCGTCAATTGTTATTAGTAAATAGCTTTAGGTTCTTAGTTAGTTTTGGTTATTAATCATATAATCTCAAATATTGATCATCTTGCATAGCAACCCAGCTAGAAACTACAAGAGAAATATTTAAATCCAATCCATATGGATACAATATTATATTATACTATATTCGACTAGCGAGCATATTTATGTGTGTGTTTTGCACTCGTCAGAGTGTCGATATGCTCCAAAGAAGTACTCGTCAATTCCTCCATTGCACTCAAAACCAAGAGAAGGTGAAAAGTTGTTAGTATACCTTATGGTCTCTGAAGTTGCAGTAAGTGCAGTTTTAGTCCGAGAGAACGAAGGTATGTAATCTCCCATTTATTATGTAAGTAAAATTTGAACGCGAGCAGAAATGCGCTACCCCCATTTGGAGAAACCTGTCTTAGCTCTCGTAGTCGCCGCTCGTAAGCTGAGTCCCTACTTCCAATGTCACCCGATAGCTGTGGTGACCACTTTCCCTTTGTGAAACATCCTTCACAAAACTGAGCTCTTGGGTAGACTGGACAAATGGGTCGTCAAAATGAGTAAGTTTGTCATGGAATATTAACTAAGGATTGCAATTATGTCACAAGTCTTGGCTGACTTTGTGGCCGATTTCAATCTGGGATTGCTGTAATGGAGACAGAATTGACATCAGTGGTTTGGACCTTATTTACTGACGGAGCTTCCAATGTAAAGAGGTTCGAGCTTGGCATAGTCTTTATCATGTCTTCGAGGGAAACCCTAAGCCAGGCTATCATAACGGTCCCCTTAACTAACAATGAAGCAGAGTATGAAGCTTTGATTGCTGGGCTCGAATTGCCTCGAGGACTTAACTCCGAGATCATAAAAATCAATTGCGACTCATAATTGATGGTAAATTAGGTCTATGCGATCTTCGAAACCAAAGAAGAGTGCATGCATCAATACGTAGTGAAGGTCTACACTAAGTCGGCGCGATTTTGGGAATTGTCAATTACTCATATCCCAAGGGAGTATAAAGCAGAAGCAGATGCATTAGCTAACCTTGGATCATCAAAGAAAATAAACGGATTGAAATCGAGGATGGTAGTATAATTGATGAACTCAGTCATGGATACAAATAGTTACTATGAGGGAAATACGACAAATTTGGCCAAGGTTTGGAGGAACGAAATCATCAATTTCCTCGAGCACGGGAAACTACCCGAAGACCCCAAAGTATCCAGGAAGATGCATGCCAAAGTAGTGTGATATAGCTTCAAGAGAGGCCAAATATATAGAAAATCTTTTCAAGGCCCGCTGGCCCGATGCTTAGAATCCGAAGCGGAATATGTCATGCGATAAGTCCATGAAGGGATATGCGGCAACCATTCAGATGCACATTCTTTAGTATTGAAATTGGTAAAGATAGGATAATATGGGTCTCACATGGAACAAGATGCCAAAGACTTCATACGAAAATTTGATAAGTGCCAACACTATGCACCACTAGTGAATCAACCGGCAGAACCCTTACATTCGATTCTGTCCCCATGGCCATTCATGAAGTGGGGAATGGATATTGTTAGACCACTACCACCGGCTCCCGAAAATGTAAGATTTCTATTAATTTTGACTGACTATTTTTCGAAGTGGGTAGAAGCAGGTCATTATAAGAAGATTAGCGAGCCCGAAGTGGTAGATTTCTAGTGGGAAAATATAATTTGCAGGTTCAAAATACCAAAAGAGATAGCATGTGATAATATGCCTCAAGTTATCGGTGCAAAAGCCACAAAGTTCCTCGAAGATTTAAAATAAATAGGATCACATCTTCACATTATCATCCGAGTGCAAACTCTCAAGCAGAATCAACAAACAAAGTGATTATACAAAACTTCAAGAAAAGGTTAGAAGCGGCTAAAAGTAATTTGCCCGAGGAGTTACCTGGACTTTTATCGGCATACCGAGTAACGGCCAAATCGAGCATAGGAGAAAGTCACTTTTCCCATGTGTATGGTGCAGAAGCTTTAATCCATGTCGAAGTAGGGGAACCCACCTAGAGATATTTCCAAGCATATGAAGAATCAAACAACAAAGCAATATTGGTCAATTTAGAGTTGCTCGATGAATGCAGGGACTTGATGCATATAAGGATGGTAGGTCAAAATCAAAGAATGGAGTGGTATTATAATCGAAGAGACAACCTCTATTATTTTAAAGTAGAAGACTTGGGCTTAACGAAAGTAACTCAAAATACCCAGGAGATCAATTCAGGGAAGCTAGGTACAACATGGGAAGGCCCCTAGCGGGTCCCAACTATCACCGAGAAAGGTTCATATAAATTGCAGAGCCAAAATAAAGAAAAGTTTCCAACAATTAGAACGTGGCACACCTCAAAGATATTAATGCTAATGAACATTATCCGAGGGGAAAGTATCTGTACTCTTTTTCCCTTTGTTCAGTTTTTGTCCCAATTGGATTTTTCTGCCAAAGTTTTTAACAAGACAGCAACAGAAAGCATATTACGGAGAAAACTTCAACAACAACAATAAAACCTCTAATAGCAAGGAACGCAAGCAAAGATCCACTCCAGTACGAATAGATAGTCTTTGGCTCTATAGCGAAATTCCCACCAGTAAACTAAGTTTTCTATAGAACAAAGGTTTCCCGATTTTTCGTAAGTCCAAACCATTAAAGCGTTGTTATATAGTCTTTTTCTTGATAGAATAAATTCCTAAATGGAAGCGAAGTTTGTTACCGAGCACAAGATTGTCTAGCAATTCACTAATGGGGCCTCGAGGGTACAAGATCCAGTGTTCCAATTCTCATTTCGCATTCTAACACTAGGGGTAATATGAGGATAAGAAAATAATGTCTGCCACGTCGACCAAGAATGAAAAATCAAAAACATAATTGTATCATCGGGACTTGGGACTGTGCAGTCAACCCCGTAGAAACAAGTTGTATAATTAGCCATATGTAGTGGAAATTTCTTTTAAGTATAGCAAATGCTTATGTACTTTTTGAAAATAGAAGGAATAAATGAAATCCCTTTGTTTTTATCTTGTTTCTTATCCAACCGATGAATTAACTTTGTCTTTTAAAATTTAAACAAGTACTTCAAATTCTAGTGTTGTAATGAACTGAAGATGTTCTCTTCATGAGCACCATAAACATAAGAGGGCCCTCTCTTATAAAAAACATCATGTTAAAGGTTTGGTTTCAGAATCTCTTAAGTCTCTAGAAGTCTTGGGATAGCAACAAGTGCCTCCGGTGCCTGTCCCCCAACCGGAGCTACTAGTGGCTCCTCAACTTTTGCTCAAACGGGCGCTCTATTTGTATCACACACTCCTCCTTGGAATTTTCGTCTACCCCGACCCCTAGCAACACCAGCTCTTTGTGCAGCATCCCTAGTACTTATAACTCGTATTCTCATCCTCTATGATAGAATAGAATAACAACGGCTCAAACTCCGAAATCAATAAACTCGCACGATAGGAATGAAAGAAATGAAGTTTCCGAATAATTCGTGGCCCATCATAGATAAGTACAGATGTCTCCATACCAATCTTCGAGATTCTACTAAAGTTTCTTATGACTCATATCACTATGAACCTAGAGCTCTCATACCAACTTGTCACGACCCCAATTTCCCTCTTTAGAATGTTGCGATGAGACCTAGGTAAGCTTAACAATTGAGAGAACATGACATAAATAAAGGTTGGAAACATGATATAAACTAATAAGTCACATAAATATCTTAAAAACTGAATCACAGCTACAATGCTACCAAAATCCGGTGAGACTAAGTCATAATCTATCCAAAATGTTCCAAACATCTACTACAATACTTTCTAGTAAGGAAACTACAATACTAAAAATACAACGGAAGGTGACTCCAACGTCTGCGGATGCGAAGCAGGTATGCATTGAAATCTCCGGAAAATAGATTAAAATCAAGTAGTGAGGTCCAGCACGAGCAGACGTACTTGAATCTGCACAAAAAAATGTACAGAAGCGTAGTATGCGTACAACATAGCACTACATATTAAGTATCAAGACTAACATTGGTGAAGTAGTGACGAGCAACAGTAAATACAACTACTAGACATAATAACCTGTAAAAGTATGAATACAAAACTAATAGGGAAAAATATAAATACAAAGCTAAACATGGTAAGTATAACAATGAATACTTGTAATGGAAACTAGTAGCAACAGTTAGCATCAAGGAGCAAATAGGTAATAACGTCGTAAAGTAAGAAGATTACAGTTTTAAGTCAAGTGAAACAAAGAAAGGAATAACAAGTAACAATCCAATAATCAACTGCTTTCACACAAGGTTTATACAAGAATTTCCCCAAGATATCACACCTCATAATCATAAATCACGGTTCCTAATTCATGAACCCTAATCACTTGGCATATTGTGCCTACATTGCCAATCACAATCGAACAGACAACTTAGATGTTGCAAAAATGACTCATGTGACAATACCATTAATACCTCATAACCGCACGGACAACTCACGTGCTAACAACAACAATACCGTATAACCACACAGATAACTTGCATGCTAATAGTAGCAATATCTCATATCCACTCGGACAACTCATGTGCCAATAGCAAAACTCACGCACAGAAGACAGGTTTACAAGAATACATTTAAATGATCAACCAACACCAAGGTTCATATTCCTAGACTAATATTAGTGACAGTTTACGATGTATGCTTGTGCAAGTGTACTATCACAATTCGAGTCAACAAGTAAGATCAGAGATCACGACTGGCACATTGGAAAAAACAAAAAAAACCATAACATCCATGACTCAAACAAGGTAGGAACACTACTGCACAAATATCATCAATAATAATGCCCTCATTCTATCATAATTTATCACAAACCATCCCCGACATAGACCACCTATCTAGCCGTGTGCGCACCGATAAGAAGAAAAATACCCGCCTTGTCTCGTCACATGCACATAACAATATTCCTACCTTGTCTCTCCATATGCACAAACCTACATATATAGCCCGCCTTGTTAAGACACATGTGCAAATATCAATAATAATAATAATAGTTTGGACAAATCACGTACGACACCCCGACAATCCTCTCAACAATTCCACATGTACCAGTACCATAATGACATAACATAACAACCCACACCACATGTGCCCATATACCACAACCTTTCCACAACAAAAATTCCAATAACGCAACCACATATTGCCTACTACTCAAAGACACTGAGTACAACAACAACAACAACAACAACAATAATAATAATATGAGGTACAACAAGTAAATCAACACAAGAATGAAAACAATGCAATGAAACGTAGGAATAAGCTCATCGATGAAAGCCATACAAGCATAATAACTTCAAGTAAGAGTAGTTCAATAACAAGAGAAATAACTTGTAACATCGACTTCAAATAATGATAATCAATTTCGGAAGAGATAACATGTGATAATAACTACAATTAAGGATAATCTACTACGAAAGAGATAACGTGTAATTAAGGATAATCAATTATGGAAGAGATAACATGTAGTAGTAAAGAGGCAATAAAAGATAAAGCAAGAACCAACAACTTCAAATAAGGCATATAAGAGTGAATTTAACTATGGGGAAGATAACATGATAGAGAAACTTCATATTAGTGTGCATAAGAACTCTAAGATTCTAAACCAATAAATTTTCCACATATAAATCCATGAAGATACTCGTCACCTAGAGCATGTGTGCTTCACGTAGTCCAAATAGTGCAAACAAACCAATCCTATGTTATAGTTTTTCCCATACAACGTTAGGCAAGATACTTACTTCAAAAGCCATCAATCAATACTCTAAACTAGATTTCCTTTCCAATTCACCTTCGCTCAGCTCAAATATAATCATACTATACTTAGTAACATAAAATAATGCAAGGGAAATAAATTCCAATAATATAAAACTATGATCTTTGCAAAATTCCTCAAAAGTCAACAAAAGTCAACATTAGGTTTGGCAGTCAAAACTCTTATCCAAGGGTACATTTCCACTACCTATAATCCCACAAGTCCATATATATGTTATGTTTCAAAATTGGAGTCCAAATTGACTCTCAAAACTCAAATTCTCATTTTCCAAAAGATAGACAAAGTTTCTCAAAATTTCACTTTAATTCTCATAATTTTGATATTAAACTCATATATAATCATGTAAAATAGTTGGAAACTGAACAAAATCACTTACCCAAAGATTGTATATGAAAATACCTCTTCAAAATTGCCTCCTACCGAGTCTAGGGTTCCAAAATATGAAAATAAGACTAAAATCTCTTCCCTCAATTTATATGACAAATCAGAGGTGTCACAAATGAGACATGGGGCAAACCTCACAAACGAGAGGAACAAATTGCAAAAGTGAAACCCCGCACACCCCTGCTGTCATTGCAAATGCTATGACATTACCGCAAATGTGAATTCTGGACATTGCAAAATTGATCAAAACTTCCATCCAAAAGTTTTTAGTTTAAAACGATAAATATGTAGAATCAGAACAAGTAATTGCTAATATTCGCGCAGGAATATCAACTTTGAATTTTAAAGAGAAGGTTCAAAAACATATTTATTCTGATTTAGATGGAGAAATGCAAAAATGCAATGTCCACAGCCCCCCATAATTTTGACCATGCAAATGCAATCATAATCTCGCAAATGTGATACCTGAGGCATCTATGCAAAAACAAACAATGCTAGAATCATTCCAAAACCTCTGATACGCGTCCGAAATTCACCTGAGCCCTCAAGACTCTAAACCACACATCAATACAAGTATAAAAACATAACATGAACCCACTCACGTAATCAAATCATTAAAATAACATTCAAAACCATGAATCGGTCCTCCAAACACATGAAATCTACATGAAACTCAAGAACTTTTAAAAATACAACCGCGCGTTTGATTCCTATCAATTCAACTCGGAATGATACCAAAATTTGTAAGCAAGTTCCAAATAACAAAATTGACCTAATGCACATCATGGAATAAAAATCCAAACATGATAGCTCTGAAGTCAAGTTACGCTCAAACCTCTAAACCTCTAGTTGCCAAATTTCATCAAAATAACCCAAATTAAGCTACGGACCTCCAAATTCAATTCCGGACATATGACCAAGTTCAAAATTACGATACAGACCTATCGTGGTCATCAAAACACAATTTAGGGGTCGTTTTCACAAAAGTCAAACCTTAATTAATATTTCCATCTTAAGCTTTTAAATTGAGAATCACTTACCAAAATAGATCCTGAATCATCTGAAAAATGAATCCGACCAAGAAAGTAAGTCATAATAGAAAATATGATGTCACTTAAGACCTCAAACCATTAAATAGAATGTTGAAGCTCAAAATAATTGATCGGGTTGTTACACATTATCATCTAATATAACACTGTGCAAGAATATTGGCAAGTGTAGACGACTTGTTAAATAGAGGAATAGTATTGAAGGATCTAAATGCGAAGACTATCTTAAAAAAGAAACTACATATTTTGGTTATTACTGCTTCAAGATTCATGTGCCATAGTTTAGTAATAGGCCCAATCGGCATAATATTGTGATTGAGAATGATCAATTATATCCACCAATGCTCGTAGTCAATCAACCAGGTTGATGTTCTAAAGATAAATATAAAATGGCCTAAGTATTATAGAGTAAAAATCATATTTAATGCATATATTTCTAAATTTTCTTGAAGTTCAACCATTTCTTAGGTAAGTGTTGACTTAATATTAATTTACATGGAATATTTATAACGACCCGACCATGCATTTTATGTAATTGTGCCCCATTTCTTCTGATGTTTCACATATGTGTATTTATGGTTTTATGACTTGCAGGGTTGGTTGGTTTGGTTCTGTGAAGATTTCAGGTTGAATTAGACCATTTGGTTCTTGACTTAGAAGGTTAAGCTAGAAATATTGACCAAACTTTTACTTTTGTGAAAAAATACCCTCGAACGATGTTTTGATGGCTCCGATAGATTTGTAATTTTATTTTGGACTTGGTCGTATGCCCGGAATCAAATACGGAATTCACAAGTTGAATTAGGTTTTTCGTCGAAAATTGGCAATTTGAAGTTTAGAAGTTTGACCGTAAGTTGTGTAATGACCCATCATTTGTTTGCTTCCTAGATCTCCAATCCCCTAATTAAAACTCCATATATCTGTATTTGCTATGTTATGACTTACAGAGATGGTCACTTCGGGTTTGGAAGGGTTTGGGTAGAAATTAAAACACTTAGTTCCTTACTAATAGCTTAAAATGGTGAAGTTTGACTTTGAGTAAACGATTCCATAATCGGGATTTGATAGTCCCGGTAGGTTTGTATAATAATTTTGTACTTCGGCATAAATTCGGAGCAGGTTTCAGATGAACTATAGAGTTTCTAAGCTTAATATTGGAGCTGGTGCATTAAAGGTTTTCAAGTTCTTTAAGTTTGGGTTGGAGTATGTTTTGGGGTTATCGAGGTCTTTATGGGATTTCGATCCTTAAAATAGTTTTTCATGGCGATTCATGTCTTTCACACAAAATTTGGCATCATTAGGAGTTGATTTGATAGGAATCGGATGCGCGAAGTATTTTTAGAAGTTTTTGAGTGTCATAATTTTATCCATGCGCTTTGGCATCCAATTGGTATCTATAGATGTTATTTTGGTGTCTCGAATGCATGAGTGGGTCCGTATAATGTTGTTTGATGTGTGAGTGTAACTGGATGGGCCTCGGGGGCCCCGAATTCAAAACGAATTGGAATCGAACTCGAAATTTTGGCATGGGGAATTGCTGGTGCTTCTACTCTGATGCATCCACACCTACGTGACTTAGACCGCAGATGCGAGCCATGATCACAGAAGCGCTTGAGAGGGACTAGCCAGTGGTCCGCATAAACGATGCGTTATTCATAGAAGATAACTCGCTTCAGTGATGAGTGGACCGCAGATGCGAAGGGAGCCTAACATGCTTTGCTGTGCAGGTGGGACTACCTTTCCACAAAGTGAGTCCGCATAAGTAAAGCCCTTCCATAGAAGCGAAGAGAGGTGGCATGGGAAAGGACCATACCTGCAAGATCTTCCACAAAAGTGGAGCCCCGGGTGTGACTATTTGGGTCGCAGGTGCAAAATTGCCGGAGGCAATGAGGGTGTTTTTTTGGACTCAGGTTCTTTTTTCCCCATTTTCAATTGGGGGAGGTCGATTTTAGAGCTCTTAGAGGGGTATTTTCACCCATCGGCATGAGGTAAGTAAGTAATACATAACTTGAGTTCTATACATATATTTTAGGTAGATTCTTAATAGGCAAATTTTAGAAATTATAGGTTTAGCCGAAAAACCTAAGTTTTGGTAAAAAAAGAGATTTGCGCATATAATTTATAATAGAATTTAGTAAAAACTATATATTTGAGCTTGTGAAGTTTAGGAGACTTCCAAATTGGGTTGGAAAATTTGTCTAATAGCTAAATTATGAATTCTCAAGCATATTGTCCTTGTCCTGCCTCAACCTCGGAAGGTGAGACCGATGCTCAATCTAGTGAACCCAACTGAGCAAGCCTTTTCGGACAGCTTCTACCCAACTCACCATGATGAAGAAACCATGTTTTCATTTAATTAGACAGTAGGAAAGACCGTACATATAACATTGGTAGTTTATTTTATATTTACAACCCTTAAACCATAGTTAGGTTTTCAAAAGTTTCATACAGTTATAGTTTAGAGGAACAAGAGTTTAGAATTAAACCCATCCCATGCCCGTAAATAACCAACACAAACATCTACAGTGCCTCTAAAGATATAAAATACAGTTATGATAGTGCCGACAACAAGCCACGGTAATACCTAAAAAGTGGGGATTTATAACAAAAGATTGTATTGCATAACCTTTGGAAGAAAAGGGGGCTCAACAAGATTGCTGAGAGAAAGATGGTCCACTACCTGCGACCGGCATTGTCTTATATGGAACCACCTAAAACCATTCAAATATGTAGCATACGGTAAAAGGGACGTTAGTACCATGAAATAGTACTAGTATGTATAACTAAGTACCATCTCATTATAAAGAACAACCATACGAGAATAAAGAAATCAGAAGCATTAACAAAAGCTTTATACAATCACCATATCATCAAATAAAAGGGATTACACAACTTTCACATAATTTCTATATCCTTAGGTTGAGACATTTCATATTGTTTCATCCTCATTCAGAATACCACCATTTTTCGGCGCATAGTCCGATCAGCTAAGCTGCCTCATTTGAGACATATACCTCAATCGTAAGTTTATTTTCACTTTTCAGTTTCAATATCAACACAATACCACCATGTGTGTAGCATGGCGTCCGATCACGACCTGATCGGCTATGCCGTTTTATCAAGATGTTTCCTTTTCCATCAATCATCTCACTTCAATTTTTTTCACATATATCCGTTCATCGGCACTTGGGCCATAATTATCACATCATACTTGGTAGTAGGCCACATTTCATAGCATACATTTCACATCATTTTCACTTTCAACATTAAACTTGTAAATTAAGATAATAGGCACATACAAGAGCAATTCAGGTTGTAAGCATAGACAGTATTTCACATAGTTTGGCATTGTAACCACAATTGAAACTTGACTTTAAATCTAGGTATTTTATCACATAGTTCACATTCTTCACGCATTCTCAATATACCAAGAATAGCATATTGCGCATATTGAGACACACCTTTCACATATATTCCTGCACCACCATTTCATTTGAAATAACAAGTACTACATCAATCAATTTTCGGACTTACAACATTTGCATAGACACCATGGGAGCTTAATTTCTAAGAAAAGTGGGTTTTATACATACATACCTCAATAGGGTTTTCCTTAAATTCTTACAATAATTCTGGAACTCTTAGAAACTTTGATCTATTTTATGAGAATTACAAGTTGAACCAAGAATTAGAGAGATAATCTAGATTCTAACACATTTGAGCACATTATCAAGCACTAAGTGTGCATTATGATTTTAGGACCTTTTAGGTGAGAGATTCTTTTATCCTACACCTCATTTGTTACATTTTAGCTCATAATCTCCCTATTCCCTTTTCTCATGCATACATGCAAGAAAATCCATCATTATACCCATGAACCCACTTGTTAATTACTTATTCCAGTAGGAATTTCGAAATCAAAGGTTAGGGTACAAGTTCTTACTTCTTAGGATGAAGGCTTAGCAACTTTACTTGATAATCTTCAAGGATTTAGGTAAGGATTGAATAATGACTTGGTGAGAATCATTTTCTCCCTCTAAAACTCTTTCGCTCACTCTAAATGTAGTAGAAAATAACCCAAAAGGTCTAATTGGGTGATTTTAACGGAATAGGGTCGGGTTCTAATGGTTAGGAAATAGAAGCCCAACTCAATCTGCGATCGCATAACTGATATGCGGCCCGCAAAAGTAGCTCTCAAGACTTGAATATTCTGTCCGCGTCTACGACTAATATGTGGTCTGCACACTTTTTCTACAGTCGCATAATGCACCGTAGTATTGCCCTTCGTAAAAATCCCAAAGAGGTTATGCGATGACTATGTGGCTTGTATATTGATTATGTGATCCCATAATTGGCCGCATAGTTGTCCTCAAAATTATCCAAAATTCTGTCTCACTTTGCAGAAGCTATGCACCCCGCATTGCTATTATGCGGCCGCATAATGGGCCGCAGAAATCCGCACCTCTTAAAATATTTTTCCTTAACTTTTTAATGCACCGATCAATCCAAAGGGTCCGAACTGTGGTGAGAAGAAATTTATAAATTTCTAACACATATTCTTAACTTGGTACTACGAGATTTTTGGTTTTTGAGTAAAAATTTCACGGGGTCTTACATGTATATTGATTAAATTATATATTACTTTACTAGTTTCGGATGTGTTCGACATCGATGTGGGCTTTTAAAGCAGAATAATAGACCGAGAGTGAATTTGGAGATGAGGTAAGTCTTTTATCTAACCTTTTAAGAGGAAATTCATCCCTTTAGGTGTATTTATTGTCAATTACTTGTATAGGGATCTACGTACACATGAGGTGATGAAAGTCCATGCGTAGCTATATTTCGTGTTATGTACGGGTAAACTTAGATCCATATCATGATTTTAATTGTATTGTTGTGTTTATTTTGCGTATTGCTTGTCTTGAATAAAGCTGAGACTAGAGATTTAAAGTTGCAATTATTGATGTAGTCTTCTTCTTTTGGATAAATGTGGAATACTTAATAATTATGAAAAAGTCCTCTCCCGTCACAATTACTTCCGCAAGCGAGGTAAACTTCTCCACTCTTATGGGATCAGGTTGTTCGACTCGATAGTATGATAACACCACTCTTATGGGATTGAAATATTCGCCTCGGCAGTATGATAACTCCACTCTTACGGGATCGGGCTATTTTCCTCAGCAGTATGATGGTAACATTATTCTTATAGGATCATGTTGTTCGGCCTTGGCTATACTGAGTACCACTATTTTTATGGGATCGACTCGTTTGCCTCGGAAACTTTGTGCTTAATAATCAAAATAGGTTCCAATTTGAATAATTGAATTAGTGCCTTCACGGCCAGTTACGAGATGTTGATGAGGTGTTATGGAATCCTGCAGTGTTTATTATAATTTCTTTTATTTGATTCAATGATGCATGTGTTATGGCCACCATATCTACTTTACGAACTTTTTTTGTTATTACTGACCTCTAGTAAGTGTCAAGTCAACCTCTCTCCACTATTTCTCGAGGTTAGACTAGATATTTACTAGGTACGTATTGTTCATTGTACTCAAGCTACACTTCTGCACTGATGCAAGTACTAAGATAGGTTCCACCAGTGGTCACGCGAGAGCATAGCCAATATTTTACGGAGACTTAGTGGTGAACTGCTTACCTTGCTACGATCCACAGCACGAAAGTCTCCTTATATCTTATTTACCATTTTTGTCTAATACTTTTAGACAGCAATCTTAGTAGTTTTTATATTCCCTAGATTGTTCATGTACTTGTGACGTCAGTTTTGGGGATTTGTAACACTTCTGTACTGTTGTACTTGCCACTTCTATCATAGTAGACTCTGTACTTATTATGCTAATATTTGTTTAAAGGACTTATCCCCGTTGTATAAAATTTAGTGTAATTAAAAATATGTTAAAAGAGATAAATAAATAGTAGTTTTTCTTGTGGGCTTGCCTTACAACGTGTTGGCTGCATTCTCGACCTTGTTACAAAATTTTGGTCGTGACAGCTTGGTATCAAACACTAGGTTCACATTGGTCTCACGAGGCATAAGCCCGCTTAGTAGAGTCTTATAGGTCAGTATGGAGACGTCTTTTTTTATCTTTGAGAGGCTATATGGCGTAGGAAACTTCTCTTTCTTCATATCTTATCATGAAGTTGATATTATACTAAGTGTCTATTTATGTATCTGTAACAGATGGTGAGAACACACGAGGCGAATGTATGAGGCGATCGAGAAGCTGCTCCCGCTATTGCTAGAGGCGAGGCATAGGTCAGGGGAGGGCTCCAAATCTAGTTAGAGGACGAGGGAGACCTAAGGTTTCTTCTGTAATGCCACATGTGGATCTAGTGGAAACTCCTGGTGTGGAGGAGCAGGATGTGGCACTTGCAGTTGTACTGGCTCCAGTAGATTACATACACCGATGTTCCAGGAGGTCATAGGTCGTATGTTGCGGTTCATGGACTCCGTGACACTGGCTGGTTTATTTAAAGCGAACCCTTCTACATCTCAAGCAAGAGGGGGAGCAGAGACCTCTATCGCTCAGGCTTCAGAACACATTGTCGCTGTTTATTTGACCATAGGCACACTAGTTGCAAGCAACACTTAGCCTGTTGCGACGACTATGCCAAAGGTTGTACCAGTCGCGGCTGTTGATTAATAGAAGCTTCTGGACAGATGGACTATGCTTGGCCCCTACCTTTGGGGGTGAGGGGTCAGATGACCCCCAATATTTCATTGGCCGGTGTAGGTACAGGCTCTGGAATATGTGGATATGGAGTCTAACGGGGTGGACTTCACCAATTTTTAGTTTGAGGGAAAGGCCCGTAGATGGTGGAAGTCTTATATTCTTAGAAAGCTCGTAGGTTCACTTCCCTTGATTTGGGTTCAGTTTACAAATCTATTCTTGAAATGGTATATACCTCCTTCTAAGAAAGAGAGTCTTCGCGCCAGTTTGAACAACTCCGTCATGGTCACATATTTGTCATCGACTGTAAGTCCAGATTCATGGACTTGTCTTTCCATATACCTATTATACTCCTAGTCCCCACAGGTGCAGAGAGGGTGCATAAGTTCATTGCAGGTTTGAACCCTGAGTTTCTGATACCTATGGCCCGTGAGCCAAATGTAAGGACTTCTTTCCTTCAGGTTGTGGATATAGCTCGGAAGATCGAGCGTATTCACAACCGTAGTGGAGATTTTTCACCAAGCGAAAAATGACCCCAAAAATTTGGAGGATTCAGTGGTGCCCTACCTTGGGGCAAAGGTCAGTCATAAGGAGGTTATCCCAGTAGGTCTATGAGTGAGGACCAGCATCTGCTCGGGGTGCTCCAGACGACCCTATTTTAGTGCCATTCTGGAGAGTACTTATTATCCACTAGTTATTCAGGGTTCCTCTAGTGGGTATTCAGACCATCAGGGTTAGACTTCATGGCAGCAGTCCACCACTTTGAGGGATTGTTTCATGTGTGGGGATCTTGTCCACGTGAAGACACTTTGTCCCAGTTTTTGTTGCAAGGCTGATAGTGGGACTATCATCCCATAATTTTCACACTAGCTGTTGCACCATCTATCTAGCCACCCAGAGGCAGAGGGGAGGTGGACAGGGGTCATCCTAAAAATTGAGGCCAATCAAGCGGCGCTCTAGCCAGGTTCTATGCCTTTCCAGCCAGACCAGATGCAATAGCTTCAAATGTCGTGATCACATGTATTATTTCTATATGGGGTAAGAATGCTACAATGTTATTTGATCCAGGGTCTAGATATTCATATGTTTCATCTCTACTTGCTCATTTTTGCGGTGTTCCTCGTAAGTCCTAGGGTACTTCTTTATATGTTTCCATGCTAATGGGCGATTTTGTTGTTGTGGATTGGATTTATTGGTCATGTATCACGACTTTCTATCATTATGAGACTAGAACACAACTTTTGTTGCTCGATATGACCGACTTTGAGGTAATCCTAGCATGGACTGGTTGTCTCTATATCATGTCATCCTTGATTGCCATGACAAGACTATTACCTTAGTGATACTAGAGTTGCCTAGATTGGAGTGGAATAGTTCATCTGTCAGTTTGTCTAGTAAAGTTATCTCTTTCCTGAAGGCTCAATACATGGTCGATAAGGGTTCTGTGGCTTATTTAGCTTATGTTTGGGATACTACTTCAGGGACTCTGATGATTGATTTGGTGCCCATAGTGTGGGAGTTCGCTGATGCATTTCCTTCTTATCACCCAAACAAGCCACTGGATTGTGATATCGATTTATGTATTGATTTGCTCTAGGTGCCCAACCTATCTCTATTCCATCATACTGCATGGCTCCTAAAGAGTTGAAGAAGTTGAAGGACCAACTTGAGGAATTTGTAGCAAAGGGGTTTTTCAGACTGAGTGTGTCGCCTTGGGGTGCACCTGTATTGTTCGTGAAGAAGAAGGATGGGACTATACAGACGTGCATTGAATACTGCCAGTTGAAAAATTACCATTAAGAATAGGAACTTGTTTCCGTGTTGTGATAATTTGTTTGACCAGTTGTAGGGTGACAGGATGTTCTCTAAGAGCGACTTGAGATCTAGGTATCATCAGCTGAGGATTCGTGCTTCGGATGTTCCGAAGATGGCTTTCCACACTAGATATGGTCACTATGAGTTTTTGGTGATGTCATTTGGCTTGACTAATGCCCCAACGACATTTATAGATTTAATAAACCGAGTGTCCAGGCTGTATCAAGATTCTTTTATCATTGTCTTCATTGAGGGCGTATTGATCTACTCGTGTAGCATGAAGGAGCACGGGCAGCATTTGAGAGTTGTGATTCAACCCTAGCGGGAACAAAAATTGCATGCTAAGTTCTCTAAGTGCGAGGTCTAGTTAGATTCTATGGAGTTCTTGAGGCATGTTGTTTCAGGAGAGGGGATTAAGGTAGATCCCAGGAAGATCGACGCAGCCTAGAGTTGGCCTTCTCCTACCACAATGACCAAGATTCGGAGTTTCCTGGGGTGAGCAGGTTATTATCGCTGATTTGTGGAGAGGTTCTTATGTGTTGCAGCACATTTGACTAGATTGACCTGGAAGGGTACCCCTTTCCGATGGTTCGATGATTTTGAGATGAGGTTTCAAAAGTAAAATACTACATTAATTACAACATCTATATTAGTATAGCCTTTCGGTTATGGGATGTATAATGTGTATTGCAACACTTCACGTATTGGCTTGGGTTGTATATTAATGCAGTAGGGAAGAGTTATTGCATATGTTTCACGTCAATTGAAGCCCCACGAGAAGAATTATCTCGTACATGATTTGGAGTTGGCCGCAATAATTCATTCTCATAAGATCTAAAGGCATTTTCTCTATTGGGCGTCCTGTAAGGTTTGCACCGATCATCGCAGCTTGCAATATTTGTTCAAACAAAGAGACATTAATTTGACGCAGTGTAGGTGGCTGAGTTACTAAAGGACTATAATATAACCATTCTTTCTCAACCAGGCAATGCGAATATGGTTGTGAATGACTTAAGCAGAAAGTCTGAGTGTATGGGTAGTTTGGCATTCGTTTCAGCAGAGGAGAGACCATTGGCGGACATTCAGTCCTTAGCTAACAAACTTGTGAGGTTGGATTTTTTAGAGCCCAATCAAATTCTTGCATGTGTCATGGCTCGGTCTGCCTTACTCAAGCGGATCAAGGCTCGTTAGTATGATCATCTGCACTTGTTGGATCTTAGGGAGATGGTACTACAGGGTGGTTCCAAGGAGGTTAATATCAGTGAGGATGGGGTTCTGCGGCTCTAGGGTCGCCTGTGTGTTCCTAATACTTATGGCTTGAGTGAGGAGATTCTAGAGGAGGCACACAATTCTCGGTATTTTATTCATCCATAGGCTATGAAGATGTATCATGACCTAAGGTAGAATTATTGGTAGAGGAAGGTAAAGAAGGACATAGTTGAGTATGTGGCGAGATGTCATAATTGCCTACAGGTCAAGTATGAGCACCAGAGGCCAGGTGGCCTACTTCTATAGATAGTTATGCTTGAGTGAAAATGAGAGCGTATTACTATGAACTTCATAGTTGGGTTGCCACGGACTTTGAGAAAGTTTGATGCAGTTTGGGTTATGTTCGATAGGCTGACTAAATTGCCACAATTTATTCTGGTGGTGACTATATATTCTTCACAGAGATTGGCCTAGATTTACATTCATGATATTGTTTGGTTGCATGGTGTGACTATTTCCATCATTTCAAATAGAGGCCTTCAGTTCACTTCGTACTTCTGTAGAGCGGTTTGGAGCTAGTTGGGTACCCTGGGTACCCCGGGTAGATCTCGATACAACCTTTTATCTACAGACCGATGTGAAGTCGGAGTGGATAGTTCAGATTCTTTAGGATATGCTCAGAGCATATGTCATTGACTTTAGAGGTCAGTGGGATAGATTCTTTCCCTTGGCCTAGCTTGCTTATAACAACAGTGATCAGTCCAGCATCAAGATGGCTCCATTTGAGGCCTTATATGTTCGGCGGTGTTGTTCGCCAGTCAGATGGTTTATACCCGGTGAGGCTAAGTTATATGGTACTGATTTGGTGAGGGATGCAATGGAGAAGGTAAAGTTTATTCCGAGCGATTCGCACAACATAGTCCTGACAGAAGTTACGCAGATTAGAAGGTGCATGATTTGTCATTTAAGGTGGACAAGAAGGTTCTCTTGAAAGTCTCACCGATGAAAGGAATCATGAGGTTCACGAAGAAGGTAAAGTTGAGTCCAAGGTTTAGGTCCAATTGAGGTGTTGAGGATAGTTAGGCATGTCGCTTATGAGTTTTCTTTGCCTCTTAGTTTATTGAGGGTTCATCCACTTTTCCACGTGTTTATGCTCTGTATTATCATGCCTGTGAGCACATGATTTTTACCCGATTTAAATAGCTCCTACAGGACTCTCAGAAGTTTAGGATTTTCTTTAAATATTAATTTTTTTTAGAATTTAATCGTACACCAGTGCGTGTTTACTAATGCATGTTTAAAATTGTTTAGGATTTAATCGTTAAAAAGTTTGTTTTACAAATTAAAATAAAAAAAAATCCGGCATTCTTAATTATTTTTGGTTTAATTTCAACTTGTTACATTTTATTTGTGTTAATTAGGAATTCTTGGTTTTTAAATAAAATTAGAAATTAATTAAAATAAAAAGAAAAAAAGAAGACAAAATATACATATATATACACATCCACTCAGGCTGGCCACAATTGGGCCAGACCTGAGTGGCCCAAACCCTTTTTCCATTAAAACACACAGCCCCAGCCCAAACATCCGACCCCGGTCCGATCCATACAAGACCAACCAAAACGACACCGTTTCAAGAAGGCTCATCACAGCCGTTTATCACTTGATCATCCAACGGCCATGAAACCCCCCCAAAATTCATATACATATGTCCAAACACCTCTATACAGTCAGAGACCAAACCCCCCTCCTTCCTCGTACCATCTTCCCTGGTGTAACACCGCCCTTGGCCACCTGTTGACCACCATTGACCACCTAACTACCACCCTAACGCCGGTACCGGAAATCGCCTCACGGCGGCGGCCGGTCAACCAACCTCCCCAGATTTACACCACCAAATCATCAAAAACTCCTCTATCCCGTCATGTAGTTAGTTTCCATTGAATAGGTCCCCTCCGTCTCGAATATTCAAAATAAGGTCGTCGGAACCACCGTATCCGAGGAACTTGTTCCAAACTTCCCCATATTTACACTGTAGGACCATTAGAACCTCCCCTTCCCCGTCCTGCATTCCACTCCCCTCAAATAACCCCCCATCGTCTCAAATCTTCACAAAAAGATCGTCAGAACCCCACATCTCTGATGACTCGACTCCAAACCCCTCCAAACTTACACCCCTTAAAACAACTCAACACCCTCTTTCCAACCCTATGTGTCACACCCTTCGAATCTAGTCAAAACGTGTCGAATATTAGGTTCGAGTGTAACCCTAAAACTGAAACCCCGTCGGAACTTGGTCAAACTTCTCCCAGGAAACCCTTGGCCTTTCTCCTCCCCAACCATGCCACCCACGACTCCCAAACAACATCAATCATTGAAGAAGGTCAGATCTGAGACCTCGCCATGGTCTTAGAATCATAATGCCTTCCATGAACTTATGAGCATGTTATCTACCATGCAATCTTGCCTAGAGGGTTAGAGAACCTTTATAGAAGGGGTCAGGAACCAACAAAATTGGCTCAAGTGGACGTACATGTGTAATAAAATCTAAGTACTCTCTCCTTGCTTGTATATATTTGCTTCATCTTTGTTAATGGTTAGATGCTTTGATTTCTTGTTTATTTTTCTATAATCTCATATGAAATGGGTTCAGTAGTTATATATATTTGGTATGTGGATTCTTCAGTAGTGTGTGGATTCTTCAGTAGTGTGATTCCCATGTTTTGGTTGCCTTCATCTCATATTATGATTTTGTTAGCTACTTAAGCTATTCAGTGTTTGATCTTCATAGTAATTTTTTATCTTTAGTACTGGCATAGTTTAGGCTGATTTGTTGGGGTGAACCTTTAATTGCTTCCTTATTTTGTTCATGAACTGAATGTGCAATCCCTGTTACTCATTTCAATCCTTGTGTCAAGTTTTTATTGAGTGATTTAATTAGGATATTCTTATAATAAGTATTAGTTGATTGGTTTTCTACTTGATAGTGATCCATCGGTTCTAATATAAAAAAACATGAATGTTTATGATCCTAAGGTATAACAACTGATAAGTCAATCCTTATTAGGACATTTAGTTGTATAGATCCAATGGACCTGTTAATCCAAGACCAAACCATGGCCCATAACCAAGATACAATCGACCAGGGTCAAGGAATAACTGAGGTTAAAAACTTCAGGTTGGTTATTTAGGATAGAAATAGGGGTATAAAGGGGATTTGAACTTTAAAAATCATACACTAATCCCCGAAAACATTCTAGTAAGGGATTAAAACACACTTTTCTGCCTCAAACTTGAGGCACACGTCAGGAAATGAGGGATCATTTAAGTAAAGCTGAAAACTAACTCATGGACTAAAGGAAAAACAAGGGAAAAAACTGACGCCCTAAGGCTCTACTATAAAAGAAACCATCTGAGCATTTTTTAAAGGATCCGGAACCTTTATTTTAAATTCTAGAGATAACAATATATATTAGCTCTCCCTATATCTGTGAGAAACTATCAGTATTTTTTTATTCTTTTGGGATTTTAATTTGCTCAAAACTCTGCTGAAAACATGGGTACACTGTTCGAGTTGGCTGCTATTTTGCTTGTTAATTAACCTCATTACTCATAGGCTTCTTCTCCTTGCTAAAATTTGAGTTACATGTCGATGCTCATTGGTATCTGAAGTTCCAGTATAATGCATTCCTAAATGTGAAGATCTATATGTGTTGTCTTTATTTTTGAATCATCTCCCCATTTTCCTCTTATCTAGTTTGAATATAGATTAATGATAAGGTAATCATCTTGTTGTGTTGGAGTGATTCATTTTTTAATAATTGGACATTGGGAATGATTTTACTTTGTAGAATCTGGATATTCGAATTGCAATGTATAATTAGGTGTATGACTGGCTAGTGGTAATCATTCGAAGATTAGAATATTATGTAGCATTGATTCATTCAAGTTTAATACATTAGCAATGATTCATGTTTATTTAACATGTTATAATTATAATTACTATTGAATTTTCGAAATTGAATTCATATACTCCGACTGACGAGTATGTGAATCATTTAATCCATATCTGATATTGAAAACTGGTATAAAATGATAGATAGTTCTTCACATCTGAATGGGTAGATAATTAATTTTGTGTATAGTTTCAAACCAAAGAAATATTACTGAGAATTGCTCATAATGGACTCTTTCGTCCAAATCAACCTTGAGCCCAGTTGAGAGGCCCCGTATGAACCAAGGGAGTGATAACACTATATGTTTCTGGGCTGAGTGAACAAAAGGCCCAAGCCAGTCACTCACAGGGCTCAATAGCTGCCAGTCGCAACATAAACAATGTGTGTTCCTAGACTGGCCAAAACTCGAAAACCAATATGTATAATCAGCCATGAATGAGGCTAAGTTGCAAATGTTATTTTTTTCAAGATACATTGTCTATACATAAAATGATTACTGCATTTAAACACTAGCAATAATAGAGAACTTAGTATACGTTAGAATGTCCTTATTAAATAAAGTGAGTCGCGTTATCACAATCAAATACCATGCGATGTCTCTTTAATTCATTAAAACACATAAAAAAATAGGAAGTGCCATTTAGCGAATTTCACGGCCTTCCCATGAATTTCAAAGACATAGTTGCTATAGACGCGAAGTTATTGATAAAATACTTTCCTAAGTTTGGGTGCGCATTTATGTGACCCAAATCTAAATCTCAATTGAGTTAGGATATGTCTAATATTGTGTGCACATTTATGTGACGTGATTCATGACGTATTTTAATGACATTGAAAACTTCCTAAAAGATATTAAAAGCGGTTAATTATTGCATTATAGTGTTAAACAGGTATAGCGAATCATATTTTATCCGTTTATAATAAGTTTGAGCGACCGTGCTAGAACCACGGGATCGGGGGGTGCCTAACACCTTCCCTCGGGTCAACAAAATTCCTTACTTAAGAATTTATGGTTCGCTGACTCCATTTTGGCAGTCGAAATTTCCACGATTTGGGATTTTAAATAAACCGGTGACTTGGGACACCAAAAGCCAAACCTATCCCAAGTGGCGACTCTTGAAATAAATAATCCCATTTCAAAATGTCACTTTAATTGGAAAAACTCCTAGACACGTGTCACCTTTCGGGTAACCACATCTAAGCCGAAAGAGAAGGTGTGACAGCTCTGGCGACTCTGCTGGGGACAAGAACCCATAATCTCTGGTTCAGGGTTCAAGAATTCGAGCATACAATAAGTGTTATATTTGGCTTTATTTGATTTGCTTACATGTTTTGTGCTAAAATGCCGTATGTTTTGCCGCTTTGATATTATCTAAATTGTATATATAAACTGCTACGAAACCCTTCACTTCTCACCTCCGGGGATGTGCTTACTGGTTGAGACTCCCTATTTTTTAGTGTCTTACCCTAAAATAAGAATGAGGTCCTTCAAGTTACTAAGCCGGAGGGCCTTATGGTTTTCGTGACGTAGCCCCCTCCTCGACTCGAGTTGTCCGCTCGGGTACACAGTCTAGACCCTGTACCGAGGTCGTATACCTAGTATAAAAAAACCGCATGTCGGATCCCTAGTAGAAACGTTTATTTGCATCATGCATTATTACTTAGGGGACTCAACACAGGGGTTGGGTTCATCAAGGACAGGTGCCCTGAAATAAAAGACCATCCTGATGCATTTATACGTGCTACTTGCGCATTTATTTGCCTTGGATTAGCATGTTGACCGGTTTGTAAACAAAGGGAATAAATTGAGCAAAATAGCAGTGCTAGGATAGTCACTTTTAAAACCAATGCTCAAATAGCGCCGAAATGCTGCCGGATTTTTCAAAAAAAACAAAAAACAAAAAAACCAAACAGGAAAAGGCACCAAATTTTGGAGTTTTTCAATAATGTCCCCGGGTTTTAATAAATTATTTTGGTCAGATCCAACCCCTTTTTGAAAACTGTCAAAAAATGCCCGAGTTTTAAAATAAGTCGGATGGTGCCATTATTGCGATAATAGCTGAATGTTGCTACAAGGGACACCAGAAGGCTGATCTTGCGCGAGTGGCTACCGTTAAACTTTATTCTGACTGGTAAGAAAGCAAAACCTGAAAAACTTTCTAGCCGAAGTGTCGAAAGGCCGTATTCGCAAAACCGGTCTGGTTCTTAAATAAATTTCATAAAATGTCAGTTTTAATGTTTTGAGAATACTAATTCGCCCTAATAAATGTGCAGAATGAGCACGGTAATGAACAAAGTTCCCTTGGAGCTGCGGCTGTGGTGGAATGATCTCGGGGAGGCAGGACAAAAAAAGGTCAACACACACCTGGGAGGTCTCACTAGTTTATTGAAAATCAACCGCAGGGGTGACATCCTAAAGGCCTTAATCACCCTCTGGGACCCGGCCCACAACATTTTCCACTTCTTAGAATTTGAGCTAATCCCGACTTTAGAAGAAATGACCATATATATTGGAAACCATACAATCCCTCTGAGACATCAATACTTGATTGCGCCCAGAGCCCTTGCCGTGCATAAATTCCTGGATACGCTGAAAATCAGCAGAAATGTCCACAATCGCGACTTATCGGCTGGCTTTTGCACCCTCCAGTTTATATACCAAAGATACGGCCACATCGGAGGATTCTACAACCCTGAAAATCTTATTTGTAGCAAGGGTAATCGGCTCAAGTGGGAGGAGCATTGATACTTCACATTCATGGTATTTTTCTTGGGTCTTTTAGTATTCCCTCCAAAGGACAAGAACATCGACATACGAATAGCAGGGGTCGTTAGTACTTTGATAACCCAGGCAAAGAGTACTCTTGCTCCAATGATCCTGTCTGACATCTTCCGAACCCTTACCATCTGTAAAGCAGGAGGGGATTTCTTTGAAGGCTGTAACCTGCTATTGCAAATCTGGATGATTGAGCATTTATGTCACAGGCCTTGGTTCACGAATTACGGGTTGCCGACAAAAGGTTGCATAGAAGAATTTTACTACAGGGTGAATGTGCTTAAATTACCAGAGGGTGTCGCAGAGTGGGTGTCTCATCTCCGAGTTATTTCTTCAAATCAAATAGAATGGACATTCAGTTGGCTCCCTATGAACGAGATTGTGTATATGGCCGCTACCGGACCTCATTTCCTTTTGATGGGCATCCGAAGCATCCATCCCTATGTGCCATATAGAGTACTCAGGCAGTTGGGTAGATTCCAGATGATTCCCAGAGACGAGGACATCAGCCGCCATGCAGTTGAGATAAGCACTGACGGTCAATTCCCCGAAGCTGTAATACGCCAAATTTGGAGCGAATGCCAATACTTGACAGCTGACACTCGAGTACGTGACGTGTCTAGGGGTAAGGTTGCGCCAAGGTATGTTACTTGGTACCAGAGGGATATAGAGCCTAGGAGGCCGGAAAAAAGAACCCATCTCCAGGAATTTACTGAGCAGTCACAAGAGCAGTGGGATTAGTTAGCAAAAGAGAATGAATACCGGGCTACAATAGGAAGGATGGAAAAGAAAATTCAAGAATTGCAATTCAAAAACAGGCTGCAAACCGCAGCCACCGAAGGAGAAAAGAAGGTATTGGTTAAAGAAAACGAAGCCCTGCTAGCCCAGATTCAGAAGTGAAGGCGGCCATAGAAAATCCTCCAAGGAGTACAAAAGATGAAAAGCTCATAGAGAACCTGCATCGAAAAGTAACTGAATACGATTTTGACCTAAACAAGGTGGAGGGTGAACTGTATGGAGCTCGGGAGCAATTAATTCAAAGCGCAGAAGAAAGGGCTCGCATACTGGAGCAATTAAAAGAAGGAAGCAACAATGAAAGCACTGGTTTAAAGCAAAGGGTTGTCATAGTTGAAAAACAATGGCCAAACAAGCCAAAGATTTCAAAGCCGAGATAGAGCATTGCTATGCGTAATAGCGGGATTGGAAAGAGACCTGTGGCAGTTTCAAAAGCTAAATCAGGCAGTTGAACGGTCTTTAGAAGCACGGGCCGAACAAATAGGGCGTCTACTACAAGAAAAAGGGGTTATCAGGGAGAAGGTGCGGGCAATTGTAGAATATATTACCACTAAATGCAATCACTCTGAGGACATGACCAAATCTACTTTTTTTCGCTGCTGCTATGACATTTGTCCAACAAGTAATGGAAGATCTCCACTATCTCCAAGGAAGTCTAGCACGCAAACATGCGGCAAGGCCGAATAATGCCCTACAATCTCCAAAAGTATTTGAAGTGTTAATGTACTCATAAATTTGTATTTTTCTGAAAAAGAGTCTGTGTTGTCCGTTCGAGTCTGTAAAGTCCTGATCTGGTAGTTGGTGTTTGTTCTTTTAGCCATTGTAATCAAAGTTTATATATTTATCAAAATTAAAAAGCCCAAAAAAAATTTGTTGTGTACTTAACCTTTTGTTTCCATGAACTACGCTCGATCTGATTCATGCAAAGACATGATACGTAGGCAATCTCTATAGCATCCAACCGTATTCTTCAAAAGCTAAAAAAAATAAAAATAAAAATAAGAGGAATAAGAGGTAGGAAACAAAAAGAAAATTGAAATAAATGCCGGGATGACACATGCGACTATGGAAAGCATATAGAAAACTATTATCTGCATAGGTGCATCATGCTCAACGTGTGGTTTCCTGTTTGTCATCTATCCCGAACCAACTAAGTTTTCCAGAATTACAGTCCAGGTGTTTAAGAACATTAGCTGGTTTACGGTAAACTGGCTTCACACGGATACTTCACTAGGTCAAAGGTAAATACAGAGATGTCGGCTGAGATGACTCTACCTACCATCCCTATTTCAGAGGACAGCCCAATCACAAGAGTACCAGCCTCTGAATCTGCAGCGACTGAAGAGAACAGGATCCTGCGGCTCCGAGTGATGCAAATGTGGGATGCATGGACCAATGGGAAGGAACCTCCCAACTCTATCCCTGGATATCCCAAGCTATTTCCCAAGTCAGGGGGGCCCCTCCACTATCCCTATCAGTCACCAGAGTATTCTCCTAGGGCATCCCACCATATCAACCAATTTTGTAGGGGCGCCTTCTGAAACTCACCCTCCAATGTTTGTATCCGGTACAGTTCCCAATATCTTTACGGCTTCTCCGTGCGCAACTACTACACAGCCTAGGCCCGTGTTTGACCCTGCAGCCTTTACATTCCAAACTCCTAATTACAAAAATGAGCCTCCCCATACCCTAGATACAGCTACCCTCAACCAGCATATGAACTTACCTATGTGCCAGACAAAACTTCCAAAATGCCCGAGCAGGATGAAATCACAAGGAGAATTAAGAGTCTTGAGCATAGCCTGAAGAACATGCAAGGACTGAACGGTCAGAAAAGTGTGTCTTATTCATACCTGTGCATGTTCCCCCATGTACATCTTCCTTTGGGGTTTAAAATGCGGAAATTCGAGAAATACGATGGCCACGGCGACCCCCTCGCCTATCTAAAAAAGTATTGCAATCAATTACGTGGGGCCGGCGGGAAGGAAGAACTGCTGATGGCGTACTTTGGGGAGCGCTTAGTGAGTATTGCATCCGAATGGTACATCGATCAAGACATTACCCAATGGCACATATGGGATGACCTCGCCCGGGACTTTGTAAGATAATTCCAGTACAACATCGACATTGCATCGGATAGCAATTCCCTAGCCAACTTGAAGAAGAAACCTGCTGAAAGCTTCAAAGAGTATGCTATTAAATGGAGACAGCAAGCCTCGAGAGTGAATCCTCCTATGGACGAAATAGAAATTGCCACCGTCTTCCTTCAGGCACAAGAGGCAGACTATTTTCAGAACATGATGTACGCAATGGGAAAACCATTCGCAAAGGCAATAAATATTGGGGAGATGGTAGAGAATGGCCTCAAAACAAGGAGGATTCTAAGTCAATCTGACATAAGAGCCACTTCCCAGGACATACAAGGAGGGACGGGAGGAATCCCAAGGAGCAAGAAAAAAGAGGAAGCATCCATGGCAGCCTCCGGGATGAGGAAACAACATATTCACTAGCATGCATTCTCTGAAAGAGCGCCTCACCATTACTATCCTCACCGAGACATGCACTATGATCCCTCAACCTTACGCAGTTATGAACGCTCAACCCTTTGCCTCACCTCAACAGCAGAACAATAGCAATCAAGCTCCAAGAAATGAACTTCCTCAAAATCATTACAATCCCCGCCCTCAGCAAAATAATTATCTTTGTAGGGAGCCACCCAGGAGATAGAACTTCACCCTAACAGGAGAATCCTACGCCAGCCTATTCCTAAAGCTAGTCCACATGGGTCTACTCCATCCTGTACCCCCAAACGGACAAAATCCTGAATCACCTTCTTACCAAAGGGGCATGCGTTGTGTCTACCACTCTCGGGCAGAGGGACATGATACTGAAAATTGCTGGACCTTAAAACGAGAAGTGGAAGACTTGATCGATCAAAAGAAGATAGTACTAAGAGATGACGAAGTCCCAAATGTAACTGATAACCCGTTACCGGCTCACAACAACGGACCGGTCATCGGAATAATCTTCGAGGACAAAGAATTTGATCCCACCCCGAAAGCCATCATAGCCATCACTGACACAGATAGAAAACAAAAAGTCACCCAAAAGAAGATGGAAGAAAAGAAAATGAATGAAGCCAAATTCCCCGAAGCAGAAAAGAAGACTGAGGTCGAAGATGAGATGACCCCAACCAAGGAAACAATACTCTACATCCCACGAGGACGCTAAGAAAAGCAACCCACTTTAAGCCCTTCAAACAGGTTCGAGCTGAACAAAACCATGTATGTACCCAAGAAATCCTATGTGGTACGGGGATCGATTAAACCGCCGATGCTGAATGAGCCCGTGGTTATCGGTCACGCGCCAAAGAAGCCCATGACCGACCCTCAGCCCTCCCTTGGAATTATCAGGAAACCATCATTACATACAAGGGCAAAGAAGTCCTCGGAGAATCCCAAAAAGGGTGTCCCACAAGGAAATACTCAGACATGGAAGAGGTGAATGCCACTACCAAACGGCGATTTCCTCAAAAGAGGCCAGTGACTGCTGACAAAGCAAAAGCTTTTTTCCAGAAAATGAAAATGCCGGAGTACGAAGTGGTGCATCAGCTCCAAAAATCCCCTGAGCATATTTCTTTATTGCCACTCTTGATGAAATCTCCCGAGCATCAGCAAGTATTGGACAAATCTCTTAACGAAGCTTATGTACCAACTGAGAGCTCTATAGAGAAACTAGAGAAAATGGCAGAGAGATTCTTCGCTATTAACCAAATATCGTTCAGAAAGACTAACTTACCCCTGGAGGGAGCTGCTCACAAAAAGGCTTTACATCTCACTGTCAAGTGTGAGGAATATTATGTCAAGAGAGTTATGGTCGACGGAGGTTCTGGAGTAGACATATACCCACTATCTACCTTGCATAGAATGGAGATCGGGACAGGGAGGATCCGTCCTAACAAAGTATGTGTCCCAGCCTTCGATGGAGGGATACCATAGGTGAAATCGATTTGGTGCTCACATTGGTCCAGTCGACTTCGAAGTAACATTCCAAGTGTTGGACAACGACACATCTTACAACTAACTCCAAGGAAGGCCGTGCATTCATGCAGCAGGGACAGTGCCTTCGACCCTGCACCAAATGCTAAACTTTGAGTACGAAAATCAGGAGATTGTTGTTCATGGAGAGTACGAACAATCAATTTACTGGGACCCCTCTGTTCCCTCTCTAAAAGATAAGGAAGGGAGCGAACACATAGTCTATCATGATTTTGAAGTCATAGTAGCCGATCAGAATGAAGAGGGCAATACGCTCCCCCAACCTTTCCTGTCAAATGCTTCAATTATGGTAGCAAAGGAAATGACGCGCCAAGGTTTTAAGCCACGTAAGGGACTCGAAAGCTCCCTACAAGGCATAATCGAGCTGGTCACCTTGCCTGCCACAGAAAAGTTCTTTGGATTGGGATTTCATCCAACCTCAGAAGATATCACCTGGGCTAATCGCAGAAAGCACCAAGGATGGGCCTTACCACGACCCCTACCTCACTTGTACAAAACCTTTATAAAACCAAGGTACAGTGAAGAGGAGGAAGAAGAAACTTTCACGGTAGAAGAAATTGATGAGATCTGCGGGGCTATATGGGAGTTGCTCTATGAAGTAAACATGGTCCAACCGGGAGAAGGGTCAGGCGCCGCTGAAGTGCTGTATATGGGGCAAGATGCTAAACTTCAAAATTGGAAGGCCACGCCTTTTCTGGCAGGAAAGAGACCCGGTAATCTCGCCTTGCTACCTTTTCCCACATCACGAGCTATTTCAGGTTGTATCTCGGTTGTTTGTTTTCCATTTAGCACTTTAAATCTCAATTGTAAACTCTGTTTATCTTTCAAGTTCGAAGAAATAAAATCAATATTTTGTCATTCACACTTCTTTACCTTTCTCTGATTTTTGTCTTTCTTTATTTTTCATCTTTTCTTTCAGTCCCAATAATGCGGCTTTAAATAAAACGACATGCTCGCGGACTTCTTGCCACGACCCAAACTCGCTGCCTGTCTGTGAAATAATGAACCAGGAACCAGAATATAAAGAAGAAGTGGCTTTTAGGGAAATCACTCGAGAGTTGGAACACTTTGAGAACAAACCTTAGCCCAACTTAAATGATATTTAACCGGTTAACTTAGGCAACTCCGATGAAATCAAAGAAACTAAAATAAGCATCCACGTAAATAAAGAAATACGGGATTCATTAGTTCAACTCCTGTTGGAATTCAAAGACGTATATGTGTGGTCCTACGACGACATGCCTGGTTTGAGTATGGATTTGGTGGTTCATAAGTTGCCTACATACCCCGAATGCCCTCCAATCCAACAAAAACAAAGATATTTCGAGCCTGATGTTAGTGATAAAATCAAAAAGGAGATTACAAAACAGCTTGAAGCGGGGGTAATCCGAGTATTGCGGTACACCACATGGCTGGCTAATGTTGTCCCAGTTCCAAGAAGGACGAGAAGGACGGGAAACCTCGAGTGTATAGGATTATAGAGATTTGAACTAGTCCCAAGGATAACTTCCCTCTGCCCAACATCCACATCTTTGTCGATAATTTTGCCAAGCATGAGATCGAATCCTTCATAGATTCCTATGCAGGATACCACCAAATGTTGATGGATAAGGAAGATGCTGAGAAAATCGCCTTTACCACACCTTGGGGAACATATTGTTATAGAGTTATGCCTTTTGGATTGAACAACGTTGGGGCAACATACATGAGGGCTATGAACACCATCTTCCACGATATGATGCATCGAGAAATAGAGGTGTACGTGGATGACGTGATTATCAATCCAAGATGCAGGGAGATCATGTAAAGGATCTGAGAAGATTCTTTGAAAGGTTCCGCAAATATAATTTGAAACTAAATACAGAAAAATGCGCATTTGGAGTCCCGTCGGGCAAACTTCTGGGGTTCATCCTCAGACGAAGAGGCATCGAATTATATCCAACCAAGATCAAGTCCATTCGAGAGCTGCCCCCGCCATAAACCAAAAAGGATGTAATGAGTCCACTGGGAAGACTGAATTACATCAGGCGGTTCATCGCCTAGTTGAATTCAACATGTGAGCCCATATTTAAGCTACTGAAGAAAGATGCAGTAGTTAAGTGGAAAGTCGAGTGTCAGGAAGATTTTGATAAAATCAAACAATACTTGTCCAATCCACCAGTTTTAGTTCCAGCATAACCAGGAAGGCCACTGTTTCTCTATCTGGCGGTCTTAGAAGGATCTTTCAGTTGTATTCTCGGGCAGCATGATGCCACGGGAAAGAAAGAACATGCCATCTATTATCTGAGCAAAACGTTTACTAGCTATGAGGCCAAATACACATTGTTAGAAAGAACGTCTTGTGCCTTGATCAGGGTAGCTCAGAAGCTAAGGCATTATCTGCAAGCTCATACCACATACCTCATAACAAGGCTGGATCCATTAGGGTACATATTCCAAAATCCAATGCCCACAGGGCGACTGGCTAAATGGCAGATTTTGCTCACCGAGTTCGACATTGTTTATGTCACTCGTACAGCAATGAAAGCTCAGGAATTGGCTAATCATCTAGCAGAGAACCCCGTTAATGATGAATATCAGCCTCTAAACACTTTATGAAGAAGTTAACTCATTGGAAATGGCAGCTGAGGACACCCCCGTCTGGAAAATGTTCTTCGGCGGAGCGGCAAACGCAAAGGGCATAGGGATCGGGGCAATCTTAATGTCACCCATCGGCCAGCATTATCCAGCTGTAGCCAGACTCCAGTTCTTCTGCACAAATAATACAGCTGAATATAAGGCTTGCATTATGGGCATGAACATGGCTATTAACCAAGATGTCGAAGAGTTGCTAATCATGGGAGATTCTTATCTAATCATCAGACAAGCTCAAGGATAATGGGAGACAAGGGACATTAAGCTCCTCACGTACAAACAGCATGTCGAAGACCTCAGCAATCGGTTCAGATTGGTACAGTTCAGGTACATTCCCCATACCACAATGAGTTAGCAGATGCACTTGCAACCTTGGCTTCCATGCTGCCATACCCTGGGAATGCCTATGTTGATCTGTTACAAATCCAAATCAAAGAAAGACATGGGTATTGCAATGCAACCGAAGCAGATCCTAGACCACAACCTTTGTATTATGACGTCTTGAGATTCTTGAAAACACATGAGTACCCTGAGCAAGCCACCGAAGAACAAATGAAAACGATCCGATGACATACGAGCAATTTCTTCTTAAGTGGGGACACTTTGTATAAAAGGACTCGAGATCTTAATTTGTTGAGATGTGTGGATGCCGAAGAAGCCGGAATAATTATGCACGAAGTACATGCGGGCGTCTGTGGGCCCCATATGAACGGCTATGTACTGGAAAAGAACATACTCCGAGCTGGCTATTATTGGATAACCATGTAGAAAGACTACTTCAGCTTTGTTAGAAAATGTCATCAATGCCAGGTGCACGGTGTTCTGATTCATGCACCACCAAATGAGCTTCATCCTATGTCAGCACCCTGGCCATTTGCCGCCTAGGGTATGGACGGTATTGGGTCGATCGAGCCAAAAGCCTCGAATGGGCACATATTTATATTGGTCGCTATTGATTATTTCACAAAATGGGTTGAGGCCATCACCCTCAAGTTTGTTACCAAGTAAGCGGTAGTGGATTTTCTGCATTCTAATATCATTTCTCGCTACGGGATTCCTGCTACTATCATTACAGACAATGCAGCTAACCTAAACAGTCGGCTGATGGGAGAGATATGTGAACAGTTTAAAATTACACATAGAAACTCCACTCCCTACCGGCCTAAAGCTAATGGCGCGGCCGAAGCAGCCAACAAGAACATCAAAAAGATCTTGAGGAAAATGATTCAAAGCTTGAGGCAATGGCACGAAAAACTGCCTTTCGCACTAATAGGATATCGCACCACACTACGTACATCAGTAGGAGCAACCCCCTATTTGCTGGTCTATGAAATCGAGGTTGTTATACCTGCCAAGGTAGAAATCCTTTCGCTCCGAGTGATTGTCGAAGCAGAAATTGAAGATAGTGAATGGGTCAAAACCCATTTGGAAAAGTTGACATTAATTGAGGAAAAACGAATGGCCGCGGTATGCCACGGGCAGGTGACCAACAAAGAATGGCCCGTGCCTACAACAAGAAAGTGCGCCCCTGGAATTTCGAAGTCGGGCAGTCGGTTTTGATACGGATACTTCCCCCATCATCAGGAAGCCAAAGGAAAATTCGCTCCAAATTGGAAAGGCCCATACATCATCAGAAAGATATTGCCTAGAGGAGCATTGTACCTGGGCGACGTTGAAGGAGACGAGAGGCAGGGTAAACGTAGACACAGTAAAAAGGTATTATGTTTAAATCCCCTTCAACAATTACCCTGGTGGATTGGAGTGACGAAGACTTTACTCTCCCACTATCCCCACCCTCTTTGTAACCCAAAAAGAAAAAGAAAATTGAACAAAAAAAATTAAAAAAAGAAAATTAAAAAAAAATTAAAAAAAGGGAAAGAAAATGAAAAAAAAAAAAAGAAAAGAAAGAAAAATACAAACGAAATTAGTTTAGGACCAAGTTTCCTGAACTACGTCTGACTTGATTCCAAAAGAATACGTAGATAGCCTCTCCCTGAGGTTCAACCACATCAAAATAAAAACCCCAGTTACCCAAGAAAATGAAAACTGGGGCAGAAATGTATTGGTTTGGTTACAAATCCGTCCAAATGGTCATAAAGTTATAGATCCCTGGGGAGAAAAATATCGTTGTTGGGATTAGGCACCAATCAAATGTTTTAGATAAATAAATAAGAGAGTCTTAGAGGTGAAAACCTCCGGGCACCATAAGGCGACGCTGATCTGAGAAAAACAAAATGAGAGAGTCCGTTTAGCGAAAACTTGCAAAGAGCGCTATCGGCAACGGGAGAAGAGAAATGATAGAGGCCGATTGGCCAAAACTCGACAAGGGCGCCGTCGGCCGAATAGAGGAAACATTATTTCCCAGGTCCGAATAAGTTTCTTTGGTTTTTGGAAAAGTTGAAGTCAGAAAGAAAAAATGGATTTGGGCCGGGTATCCAGTCCAAGAAGCATGTCGTGACCATTTAAAGACGGCTTATATTTCTAAATAAGTTCCCTCTTTTCCCTTAAAAGAACATGCTCTCTAAATTCACATTTCACTCCTTTCAACTTTAATTTTGATGTCCTGACCATTCCTTAAGAAAGGTAGCAGGGCCGGCTTCGCGGTTTTCTCCTGGCAAGAATTAAGGGAATGCCCGACATCGTCAAGCGCGCTTAGCCAATCCTGTTTGTCCATGACAGTTAACGTCTCAAAAGTAATGAAATAAATGAAAGGAACTTCAAAGTCAAAGAGGCAGGAAGGTGAAGCAAAATCGGAGGGGTTTTTAGCCAAACATGATGTTGATTCTTATCAAAAGTCCCAAAAGTAAACCCAAAATCAAAGGCGGAACATAACTCATAACCCAAGGCCCGAGAAACAAAGGTCAATCTGAAATGAGGACCCCCTGGCCAATTAACAAAGCAAGGATTGAAAGCCAAGGTTTCGCTTTTGAACACAAAGGAAGTCGAAATCAAACGTGACAAGGCTGTAAAACCAATCGTTGTTCAAACTAATAGTTTGTTTTGCTTCTGAACTAAAACAGATGCAGATGCATCCTACAAAAGCAAAAGGAAAATAGGGCAAACACAACCAAAGGATAGGCACAAGGACCAAAGATGGTGGTGCGTGAATGACGAAATGGAAGTTTTCTTTTCATTTTCCTGCAAACTCATAAATAAGCATGATAGCACGAGATCCCAATCCCTAGTTCCCTTTTGTGAAGCTTGTGGATTTGCTAGACATTACCTAAGCATTGCATCCCACCCCTCTCCAGCATAAAGTCTCCTTCCCTCACATCCCGGCATAACCAGAGGATTTTCTCCCTACACTTTCTACTCCCCCGCTTAGGCTAGGACTTAACACTCCCCTACCCATAGCATAACCTAAGGTGGTTCCTTTCCTCCTTTATCCCCAGCACAATCAAAAGGATCTTTGAGGTCCTCCAATGCCTTGCATTTCTCCCTAGCATAACATAGGATATCACTTCATCCCAGCATAACCCGCGGATTCCCATGACATAACTCAGGATTTCCATTAATCCCGGCATAACCCACGGATTCCCCTGACATAACTCAGGATTACCATTAATCTCGGCATAACCCACGGATTCCCCTGGCATAACCCAGGCTCCTTCCAATCCCAGCATAACTCGTGGATCTCCCTAGCATAACTTAGGACTTTCTCATCCAATCCCGGCATAACTCGTGGATCTCCCTAGCATAACCTAGGAGTTTTTCATTCATCCTGGCATAACCCGTGGATCTCCCTAGTATAACCTAGGATTTGCTCATCCATCCTGGCATAGCCCGTGGATTTCCCTAGCATTACCTAGGATTTCTCATTCACCCCGGCATAACCCGAGGATCTCCCTAGCATAACCTAGGATTTCTCATTCACCCCGGCATAACCCCTGGATCTCCCTAACATAACCTAGGACGTTCTCATCCATCCCGGCATAACTCGTGGATCTACCTACCATAACCTAGGATTTTCTCATCCATCTCGGTATAACCCGTGGATCTCCCTAGCATAACCTAGGATTTTCTCATCCATCCCGGCATAACCCGTGGATCTCCCTAGCATAACCTAGGATTTTCTCATTCATCCCGGCATAACCCGAGATATCGATAGCATAACCTAGGAGTTTTTCATTCATCCTGGTATAACTCGCGGATTTTCCTTGCATAACCTAAGAGTTTTCATTCATCCCGGCATAACCCGCGGATTTTACTAGCATAACCTAGGATTTTTCATTCATCTCGTCATAACCCGTGGATCTACCTAGCATAACCTAGGATCTTCTAATCCATCCCGAAATAACCCGCGGATCTCCCTAGCATAACCTAGGATTTTCTCATCCATCCCGGCATAACCCCCGGATTTCCCTAGCATAACCTAGGATTTTCATTCATTCCGGCATAACCTGCAGATCTCCCTAGCATAACCTAGGATTTCTCATTCATCCCGGCATAACCCGCGGATCTCCCTAGCATAACCTAGGATTTTCTCATCCATCCCAGCATAACCCGCAGATCTCCCTAGCATAACCTAGGATTTTCTCATCCATCCCGTCATAACCCGCAATATACCTAGCATAACCTAGGAGTTTTTCATTTATCCCGGCATAACCTGTGGATTTACCTAGCATAACCTAGGATTTCTCATTCATCCCGGCATAACCCGTGGATCTCCCTAGCATAACCTAGGATTTACTCATTCATCCCGACGGAACCCGTGGATTTCCCTAGCATAACCTAGGATTTCTCATTCACCCCGGCATAACTCGTGGATCTCCCTAGCATAACCTAGGATTTTCTCATTTATCCCGGCATAACCCGCAGATCTCCATATCATAACCTAGGAATGTTTCGTTCATCCCGGCATAACCCATGGATCCCCCGGCATGACCCAGGAATTTCTTCATAACCCATCATTAGCAGGAGCATTCCTATCCCAGCATAACCCGCGGATCTTTTCTTTCCATACCCACAGGGACCCTTTTCATTCCTATCCCGGCATAACCCGTGGATTCTCATCTTATCCCCAGCAGGAACCCTTTCTCTTTCCCAGCATAACCTGGCGACTTTTCCAAGGGATACACAATTTCGATTTTTAGTTGTTTTTAATAAAGAGTAGCATAGATGTGTGTCGCAAATAACTCAGAAAATTTTCTAGTGAAAATTGGGGCAGAAAATTTCATTTGTTTGCTTGTGTTGCTATCTGAGAAGGTTTCACCTTAAGGCACAAGATGCGGCATGAATGAAAGCATGAGTGTCAATTCAGAACAGAAGAAAAGAAAAGAGACAAGATAAGTGAACTCAAAGTGATGAAGCGGACAAAGACATGGAGTGCTAAAAATATAATCAAAGTCACAAGCTCCGCATGTCCCACTTTATTTCAAAACTGAGGTCTCGGCCAGCGATTGAAGCTAACGAGCATCAAGATTCAGATCGGAGTCTGCCGCAAAAGATAGCCAAGACTCAAGATCAAGCTTTAAGAGACTCACAAATAGGAATCTTGTAACTTGTGGTTGGTAGGCTTAGCTAGCTTAGCTTTTGATTTTCTTTTGGTGTAATAAGGATCTCGGCAAGATGAAACGGCAGCAACAGCAGCCAATCACAGTTTCCTGGTAGTCCCACGTACCAAAACTTCCAGAACTATACTGACTTGATTCCTTTATAGACGAGGATATGTAGGCAACCTTTGAATAATGGTTCGTTCAGAAATTTTTCAAAATGCTTCACATGGAGTATTCAATCGGACGGAAGTCGCTCATATTTGCTCACTTGTTTTTGCACGAAAACTCTTTGTGTTCCCGCGCAAAGAGGGGTAGTTGTGAGTACATGATTTTTACCCAATTGAAATAGCTCCTGCAGGACTCTCATAAGTTTAGGATTTTCTTTAAATATTAATTTTTATTTTTTTTAGAATTTAATCGTACACCATTGCGTGTTTATTAATGCATGATTAAAATTATTTAGGATTTAATCATTAAATAAGTTTAGTTTCGATATTAAAATACAAAAAAATAGATTTCCGGCATTCTTAATTATTTTTGGTTTAATTTCAACTTGTTGATTTTATTTGTGTTAATTGAAATTCTTGGTTTTTTAATAAAATTAGAAATTAATTAAAATAAAAAGATGAAAAAAGAAGACAAAATATACATATATATACACAGCCACTCAGGATGGCGACAATTGGGCAAAACCTGAGTGGCCCAATCCTTTTTTCGTTTAAAACACACAGCCCCAGCCCAAACAGCCGACCCCGGTCTGGTCCATACAAGACCAACCCAAATGACACTGTTTCAAGAAGGCTCATCACAGCCGTTGATCACTTGATCATCCAACGGCCGTGAAACCCCCCCCCCCCCCAAAAAAAATTCATATACATATGTCCAAACACATCTATACACTCAGAGACCAAACCCCCCTCCTTCCTAGTACCATCTTCCCCGGTGTAACACCGCCCTTGACCATCCTTTGACCACCATTGACCACCTGACTACCACACTAACGCCGCCGCCAGAAATCAACTCACAGCGGCGGCCGGTCACCAAACCTCCCTAGATTTACAACACCAAATCATCCAACCTCCTTTATCCCGTCATGTAATTAGTTTCCGTCGAATAGGTCCCCTCCGTCTCGAATATTCAAAATAAGGTTGTCAAAACCACCGTCTCCGATGACCTTGTTCCAAACTTCCCCATCTTTATACCGTAGGACCATTAGAACCTCCCCTTCCCCGTCCTGCATTCCACTCCCCTCAAATAACCCCCCATCGTCTCAAATCTTCATAGAAAGGTTGCCGGAACCCTCTCTTCTCCGATGACTCGACTCCAACCCCTCCTAACTTACACGCCTGAAACAACTGAACACCCTCTTTCCAACCCTATGTGTCACACCCTTCGAATCCAGTCAAAACGTGTCGAATATTAGGTTAAAGTGTCACCCTAAAACCCAAACCCCGTCAGAACTTGGTCAAACTCCTCCCAGGCAACCCTTGGCATTTCCCCTCCCCAACCATGCCACCCACGACTCCCAAACAACATCAATCACTGAAGAAGTTCAGATCTGAGACCTCACCGGGGTCTCCGAATCATAAATGCCTTCCCTAAACTTATGAGTATGTTATCTACCATGCAGTCTGCCCTAGATGGTTAGAGAACCTCTACAAAATGGGTCAGGAACCAACAAAATCGGCTCAAGTGGATGTGCATGTATAATAAAAGCTAAGTACTCTGTCCTTACTTGTATATATTTGCTTAATCTTTGTCAATGGTTACATGCTTTGATTTCCTGTTTATTTTTCTATAATCTCATATGAAATGGGTTTAGTAGTTATATGTCTTTGGTGTATGGATTCTTCAGTAGTGTGGGGATTCTTCAGTAGTGTGATTCCCATGTTTTTATGGCCTTCATCTCATATTCTGATGAGTTTGGTTAGCTGTTTAAGATATTCAGTGTTTGATCTTCATAGTAATTTTTGATCTTTAGTATTGGCATAGTTTAGGCTGACTTGTTAAGCTGAACCTTTAATTGCTTCCTGATTTTGTTCATGAACTGAATGAGCAATCCCTATTACTCATTTCAATCCTTGTGTCAGTTTTCATTGAGTGATTAAATTAGGATCTTCTTATAATAAGTATTAGTTGATTGGTTTTCTGGTTGATAGTGATCCATTGGTTCTAATATAGAAATACATGAATGTTTATGATCCTAAGCTATAACAACTGATAAGTCAATCCATATTAGGACATTTAGTTGTATGGATCCAATGGACCTATTAATCCAAGACCAAACCTTGGCCCATAACCCAGATACAATCGACCAGGGTCAAGGAATAGCTGAGGTTAATAACTTCAGGTTGGTTATTTAGGATATAAATAGGGGTATAAAGAGGATTTGAACTTTAAAAATCTGACAGTAATCCCCTAGATCATTCTAGTGAGGGATTAAAACACAATTTCTGCCTCAAACTTGAGGCACAAGTAAGGAAATGAGGGATCATATAAGAAAAGTTGAAAACTAACTCAGGGACTAAAGGAAACACAAGGGAAAAACTGATGCCCTAAGGCTCTACTATAAAAGAAACCATCTGAGCATTTTTTAAAGGATCCGGAACCTTTATTTTGAATTCTAGAGATAACAATACATATTACCTCTCCATATATCTGTGAGATACTACCAGTATTGTTCTTATTCTTTTGGGATTTTAATTTTCTCAAAACTCTGCTGAAAACCTGGGTACACTGTTCGAGGTTGCTGCTATTTTGCTTGTTGATTAACCTCATTACTCATAAGCTTCTTCTCCTTGCTAATATTCCAGGTATATGTCGATGCTCATTGATATATGAAGTTCCAGTATAATGCATTCCTAAATGTGAAGATCTATATCTGTTGTGTTTGTTTTTGAATCATCTCCCCATTTTCCCCTTATCTAGTTTGAATGTAGATGTAATGAAAAGGTAATCACCTTGTTGTAATTAAATGTTGGACTAATTCATTTTTGTAATAATTGGACAATGGGACTGATTTTACTTTGTAATATTATGATACTCGAATTGTAATGTATAATTAGGAGTATGATTGGCTAGTGGTAATCATTCAAAGATTAGAATATTATGTAGCATTTTGATTCATTCAAGTTCAATACATTAGCAATGATTCATGTTTATTTAACATGTTGTAATTAGAATTACAATTAAATATTGGAAATTGAATTCATATACTCCAACTGACAAGTATGTGAATCATTTAGTTCAGATATGATATTGAAAACTGGTATTAAAATGATCGATAGTATGTTCACATCTGAATGGGTAGATAATTAATTTTTTGTATAGTTTCAAACCAAAGAACTATTGTTGAGAATTGCTCATAATGGAATCTTTCGTCCAAATCAACCTTGGGCCCAATTGAGAGGCCCCGTATGCACCAGGGGCGTGATAACAATATATGTTTATGGGCTGAGTGAATAAAAGGCCCAAGCCAGTCACTCACAGGGCTCAATAGCTGCCAGGCGCAGCATAAATAATGTGTGTTCCTAGACTGGCCAAAACTTGAAACCCAATGTGTATAATCAGCCATGAATGAGGCTAAGTTGCAAATGTTATTTTTTTCAAGATACATTGTCTATACATACAATGATTACTGCATTTAAATACCAGCAATAATAGAGAACTTAGTATACTTTAGAATGTAGTTATGAAATAAAGTGAGCCGCATTAACACAATCAAATACCATGCGATGGCTCTTTAATTCATTAAAACACATAGAAAAATAGGAAGTGCCATTTAGCGAATTTCACGGCCTTCCCATGAATTTTAAAGACATAGTTGCTATAGGCACGAGCTATTAATAAAATACTTTCCTAAGTTTGGGTGCGCATTTATGGGACCCAAATCTAAATCTCAATGAAGTTAGGATATGTCTAAAATTACGTGCGCATTTATATGACGTGATTCGTGACGTATTTTAACGTTATTGCAAACTTCCTAAAAGATATTAAAACCGATTAATAATTGCATTATAAGTTTAAACATGTATAGCAAATCATATTTTATCCACTCATAATAAGTTTGAGCAACCGTGCTAGAACCACGGGTTTCGGGGGTGCCTAACACCTTCCCTCAGGTCAACAGAATTCCTTACTCAAGAATTTCTGGTTCGCAGACTCCAATTGGGCAGTCGAAATTTCCTCTATTGGGATTTTAAATAAACACGGTGACTTGGGACACCAAAAGCCAAACCTATTCCAAGTGGCGACTCTTGAAATAAATAATCTCATTTCGAATAATGTCACTTTAATTGGAAAAACTTCTTGACACGTGTCACCTTTCGAGGTAACCACGTGTAGGCCGAAAAAGGAGGTGTAAAAATGCCGATAGGTCACTTATGTTAGACTACAACACAGTTCAGCTAGATTAGAGCGTGGGTTATGGGGAGGAGCCAATTGCCATTATTGACATGCAGGTTTGCCAGTTGAGGTCCAAGAATATTGTTGCGGTAAAGGTCGGGTAGCGGTTTCTATCAGTCCAAGAAGCGGCTTAGGAGGCCAAGAAGGACATGGGGAGCAAATACCCATACCTATTCATCACTCCAGGTATGATTCTGGACCCGTCCAAGGACGAATATTTGTCTAAGAGGTGGAGAATTTAACGATTCAACCACTTATTTTTCTTTCAAGATCCTCATTCCCCTAATTAATACTCGTATGTGCTTTTATTATTTTGTAACTTGTGGGGATGCTCAGTTCCGGTTTGAAAGGGTTTGAAAATCGGAATACTTAATTCCTTAATGATGGCTTAAAATGGTGAAGGTTTACTTGAGTCAATATTTTGAGTAAATGACTATGGAACCGGAATTTGACTGTCCCAATAGGTTTTTTGATAATTTTGGACTTCGGCGTATGTTCGGAGCGGGTTTCGGATGACCTAGGAGAGTTTCTATGTTTAATATCAAAGCACATTGAAGGTTTTCAAGTTCTTTAAGTTCAGGTTAGAGTAGGATTTGGGATTATTGAGGTCCTTTTAGGGTTCCAAGCCTGGGAATAGTTTTTTATGGTGATTTGTGTCTTGGACGCAAAAATTTGGCATCATTCTGAGTTGATTTGATAGGAATCCGACGCATAATGTTTATAGAAGTTTCTGAGTTTCATAATTCTATTCATGCGTTTTGGCGTCCGATTTCGTGCTTCTAGATGTTATTTTGGTATTTCGATTGCTCGAGTGGGTCTGTTCTATGTTGTAGGATTTGTAAGTGTAATTGGACTGGGTCCCGAGGGCCCCGGTAGCAAAATGGATTGGGATCATACTAGAAATTTTGGTATGAAGGACTGTGGGTGCTTCTAATCTGGTGCGTTCGCACCTACATGGCTTGGGCCACAGGTGTGAGCCATGATCGCAGAAGTGGATGAGGGGACTAGCCAGTGGTCCGCATAAGAGACATATTGTTCGCATGAGATAACATGCTTCTGCCATAAGTGAACCGCAGATATGAAGGGAGCCTAGCAGGCTTGGCTTCAAAGGTGCAAATGCCTTTGTGCAGAAGCGAGAGCCCGTACACATAAGAGAAGAAAGGTGGCATGGTCAAGAGCACAATTTCGATGATTTTCCCGCAAAAGCGGAGCCGCAAGTGTGATTGTTTCGGTTGCAGGTGCAAAATCGCTGGAGGTAGTGAGGGTGTTTTAATTCAGACTTAGGTTCTTTTTCCCCCATTTTCACTTGTGGGGTCAATTTTGGAGCTCTTGGATGAGGACTATTAATCATCATTCTGAGGTTAGTAAATATTACTTAATTTGAGTTTTATACGTGGATTTTGGATGGATTCTTAACACTCAAATTATAGAAATTATAGGTTTAGTAAAAAACCTAAGTTTTGATAAAACAAGATTTGAGCATGAAATTGATTATGAAATTTAGTAAAAACTATATATTTGAGTTCATAAAGCATTTAGTAATAATTATATTCAAAAATTTTGATATCCGGACACGTGGGCCTTGGGGTGAATTTGAAGAGACTTCCAAATTGGGTTAGGAAATTACTCTAAAGCTAAATTATGAATTCTTGAGTTTATATTCATTAAATTATATAATACTTGACTAGTTTTGAATTTGTCCAGCATCGACGTGGGATTTTAGAGCAGATTAGTGAACCGGAAGTGATCTTGGAGACGAGGCAAGTCTCTTGTCTATCCTTGTAAGAGAGAAATTCATCCCTTTAGGTATATTATTTTTTGCATTACTTGTGTGGGTAGCTACATATGCGCGAGGTGATGAGAGTATGTGCATTGCTATATTCTGTGTTATGTCCGAGTAGACTTAGATTCACATCATGCTATAAATTGTATTGTTGTGTTTATCTTTCATATTAACTGTATTGAATAGAGCTGAGACTAGAGATTTAAAGTTGCAATTATCTATGTAGCCTTATTCTTTTGGATAATTGAGAAATATAAAATAATTATGAAAAATACATGTCCTCTCGCGTCGCAAGTACTTCCGCGGGAGAGGTAAACTCTCCACTCTTATAGGATCGGTTCGTTTGCCCCTGTAGTATGATAACACCATTCGTATGGTACTGAGTCGTTCGCCTCACCGGTATGATAACACCACTCTAATAGGATTGGGTCATTCGCCTCGACAATATGATAACACCAATCTTATAAGATCGAGTCGTTCGCCTCAGCAGTTTGATAACACAACTCTTACAGGATTGTGTTGTTCTCCTTAGCAGTATGATGGTAACACTATTCTCATGGGATCAGGTCTCTCACCTCAACGGTTCTGAGTACTGCTATTCTCATGGGATTGCGTTGTTCGCTTCGGCAACTTCTTGCTTAATAATAGAAACAGATTCCAATTTGAATAACTCATAGTGCCTTCACGACCTGTTTTGAGTTGTTGGTGAGGTGTTACAAACTCTAGCTATGTTTATTGTATTTTCTTTTATTTGATTCATTGATGCATGTTGTATGGACACTATTTCTACTTTATGCACTTTTATTGTTATTATTGACCGCTAGTAAGTGTCAAGTCGATCCCCCATCCCTACTTCGTCGAGGTTAGACTAGATATTTATTGGGTACGTTTTTTTCTTCGTACTCAGACTACATTTCTGCACTGATGTGGAGTACTGAGACTGGTTTTACCAGTGGTCACGCGGGCGCATAGCTGATCTATTACAAAGACTTAGGGTGAGATGCTTGCTTTGATACGATCCGCAGCACTAGAGTCTCCTTCCATCTTATTTACTATTTATATCTATTAATTTTAGACAATAGTCTTAGTAGTTTTGTATGTTCCCTAGATTGCTCATGTACTTGTGACGCCGAGTTTTGGGGATTTGTAGTACGTTTGTACTCTGGTACTTATCACTTCTATCATAGTGGACTATGTACTTATTATGTTAATATTTGTTTGAAGGACTTATTATTGTTGTATGAAATTTAGCGTAATTAAAAATATGTTAAAAGGAATAAATGAATAGTAGTTTCGCTTGTGGGCTTTCCTAATGGTGGCGTTAGTGTATTCTCGATCTAGTTACGAAATTTGGGTCGTGGCATGTTGACTTTTAGCTATCGGTTTGGAAATTGGATTTCAGGTCTTTGGCATAGGTCTATTATGCTATTTAGAATTTGTCTGTAAAATTTGGTATCATTTAGAGTTGATTTGATAGGATTCGGACGTTTGGTTGCAATTCTGGAAGTTCTAGAACTTTACTTTGAAATTCATGCATTTTGGTGCCTGATTTGTAGTTCTAGATGCTATTTTTGTGTCTTAACCATACGAGCAGGTTTGTACGATGTTTTTAGACTTGTTTGGATGTTTGGTTTGGAGCCTTGAGTGCTTGGCTGAGTTTCATACGTGTAGTAGAATGGCTTAGACTGAAGTAGGATCTGCTGGTACGTTGATGCCTCAAGTGTCGCAATTGCAAACACAAGCATCGAAATTACGATCCTAGAAGGGGGACACAGGTGTCACAATTGAAATAATTTGGTTTCAATTATGAATAGGGTCAGGAAATTGGGTAGTTCGCATTTGCGATGAGGACATGCTTAACAAATGCAAAGCCAATATCGCATGTGTGACTTCTTCTTAGGCTGTTAGCGGCCGTATTTGTGAGGATTTCTTCGCAATTGTGTGGGTTCGCATTTCAAACCCATGTCACAATTGAGACAACTGCAACTGATCAAAAGGGTTAGGAGTCGGGATTTTTCAATAGTTCTGTTATTTCAGAACCTAGACTTGGTAAAAAGCGATTTTGAGAGGGTATTTTCATCTACAACTATTAGTAAGTGATTCTAATCAATTTTAAACTATATTTAATGATTATATCTTAGATTTAACATCAAATTTATGTGAATCAAATAGAATGAATTGGAAAATTTTGTCAAGATTTTCAAATATGAGAATTTGAGTTTTGAGAGTCGATTTGGACTCGAATGTTGAAACTAATCACATAAAAGGACTCGTGGGGTTATGAATATTCAGAATCAACCCTTGGGCCCGAGTTTTGACCGGGTGATCTTGAGGTTGACTTTTATTTACTTTTGGAAAAAGTGTAAAGATCATAGCTTTATCTATTGTAATTATTTTCTCTTGCATTACTTGATGATATTAAGTCAATATTGGTTAGATTTGAGCCATTTGAAGGTGAATATTAGGGGAAAAGCTATTTTCGAGGGTTGAGTTGGCCTAGTTGTGGTAAGTAACTTTCCCAACTTTGTGGGAGGAACTAACCCCTTAGGATTTGGGATTGATCGTACTATTTGCATTATTTGAAAGCCGTGTACGCAAGGTGACGGGTGGCCACATGTGTTATATTTGGTATTTGATCGATTTGGATTGTTTAGACTCTTTCCATGCCTTTAATTGAGTTTCCATAACATGGTATATCCCTTATTGTTAATCAACTCTTACATGTGTTAATCTACCCTTATATTGCTTTATTTGACATTGTTTACACTTGTCCTACCTATTACTTATTGCTTTGCTCTTATATGATTAGTTGAAGTTATTGCGTTCCTTATTGCATTGTTAGATCGTTAATTCTTGCATTACTTGTAATTGAAGTCGTTATTGTGTGGAATATCTTATTGTTGGGTTATTGTTGTTGTAGTTGAGGAAGCCATAATCACATTAAGGTTCGGTTGCTAATTATTGAGATATCTTTCTTGTTGAGAAATTCACCTTAATTTTGTTATAATTGAGATTCATGTGCACATTGAGGTTGATCCATGGGCTATTTGTTGTTGAATATTCATATTGTTGATTCTTTTGGAAAGTTGTGGCATATGGGCACTTTTTATGCGAGTTGTGATTATGTTGTTATATTGACACGCTTGCGATTATATAAGGCTGGAGGTTGATACGCATGTGGTGAGATAAGGTGGGCTTGATACATCTGTTGCTAGTAGGGGAACTACTTGAAGCCCCGTGGTGTGATAAGGTGGGGTAAAACGTCGGTAGCTATTTTAGAAAAAATAATTTTCAAAACTAAATGTAAGTCTCCCACAGTGATATAAGGAAAGATTGTGATTGAAATTGTGAAAATGTAAAACTAAGGCGGAACCTCGGTTAAGATTCTTGTTGCGCACCTCATATTGAAAAGAGTTATTGGTTGAACCATTCTTGTTTTTATGTTTCCTTGTCATACCATTTTTTTTAGTATTTGATTATTTAAGGTTCTCATTATTTTCCTCCTTCTTGTTGTCTTTCTGGTTACAATTTTGTCATAAGTTTATGTTATTAGAGTGCTTTGTTATCGTTCATTTCTATATTTCTATTACTTCTAATTATTATATTTTGTTATGTTTATTATATCCTGGTAGGTGTTTTGACTTCGTCTTGTCACTACTCTACCGAGGTTAGGCTTGATATTTACTTGGTATCGTAGTGATGTACTCGTGATATGCTTCTGCACGTCTATTTATGTAGATCCAGGTACGCCTGCATGTGTTGGACGTTAGTGATTGTCTTGTTAGATACCTTCCAAAGACTTCAAGATATACTTACTTGGCGTCTGCAGGCCTCGGAGTAACCTTCCATTATACTTGTCGAATTGGTATTGGGTGTGTCTTGATGTAGGACAGTAGAGTGATGTGTATGCTTCACGTTAGTTGAAGCCTCATGAGAAGAACTACCCTGCTCATGATTCGGAGTTTGCAACCGTTGTTCATACGTTGAAGATTTGGAAGCATTATTTCTATGGTGTGTCTTATGAGGTATTTGCAGATCACTGGATCTCCAACACTTTTTCAAACAAAAGGATCTAAATTTGAGACATCGGAGATGGTTAGAGCTGCTAAAGGACCATGAAATTACTATTCTATGTTATCGTGGAAAGGCTAATATGGTGGCCGATGCCTTGAGTAGAAAGGTGATGAGTATGGGTAACCTTGCATTTATTCTTGTTAGTGAAAGACCGCATATAGTTGATGTTCATGCCTTGGCTAACCAATTAACGAGATTAGATGTTTCTAAGCCCAGCCAGGTTCTAGCTTGTGTGATTTCTCGGTCTTTCTTATTTGTTTGCATATGAGAGCCCCACTATGATCCCCATTTCTTTGTAGGGTTCAACATAATGACGGTAATGGTGTTACTATTGGGTATGATAGGGTGTTGAGGATGCAATGTTAGATTTGTCTGCTTAATTGATGGGTTACGGGAGTTGATTCTTGAAGAGGCCCATAGTTTGTGGTATTCTATTCATCCGGGTGCCACAAAGATGTACTAGGACTTGAGGCATCACTATTGGTGGAGAAGGATGAAGAAGGAAATAGTGGGGTCTATAGCTGTATGCCTAAACTGCCACCCGGTGAAGTATGAGCATCAGAGATTGGGTGGTTGCTTCAGAGGCTTGAGATTCTAGAGTTGGAAGTAAGAGCATATCGTAATGGATTTTGTAGTTGGGATCCCACGTACTTCGAGGAAGTTCGATACTATTTGAGTGATTGTGGATCGATTGACTATGTTCGCGCATTTCATTCCAATTGGGAGTATTTATTCTTTGGAGCAGTTGCCTGAGATCTACATCCGCGAGATTATTCGCCTTCACGGTGTGCCACTGTCTATCATTTCATATCAGGGCATGCGGTTTACATTATAGTTTCAGAGATCCGTGCAGCGAAAGTTGGGCACATAGGTTGAGCTGAGTACAACATTTCACCCTCAAATGGATGGGAAGTCTGAGTGTCCTATTCAAATATTGGAGAATATGATAAGCGCTTGTGTCATATGATTTAGGGGCTCTTGGGATCAGTTTCTACCACTCACAGAGTTTGCCTATAACAATAGCTACCAATCGAGCATTCAAATGGCTCCGTATAAGGCCTTGTATGGAGATGGTGTCAGTCTCCAATGGGATGGTTTGAGCTGAGTGAGGCTAGGCTTTTGGGTACAGACTTGGTTCAGGATGCTTTGGGCAAGGTGAAATTGATTAAGGATCAACTTCACATGGCACAAGCTAGACAAAAGATTTAAGCTAACCGGAAGGTTCGTGATGTTGCTTACATGTTCAGAGAGAAGGTACTTCTCAAGGCTTCACCTAGGAAGGGTGTTATGAGGTTCCGAAAGAATGGCAAGTTGATCCCTCGGTACATTGGGTCGTTTGAGGTGCTTCACATGATTGGAAAGGTGGCTTACAATCTTTTCCTTGACTTCCTTGTCTGCCGAGAGTCTATCTAGTATTTCACGTTTCTATGCTTCATAAGTATGCCGACAATCCGTCTCATTTTTTGGACTTCAACATGGTTCAGTTGGATGGTGATTTGACTTATGATGTGGAATCGTGGCCATTTCGGATCGGCAGGTTCAGAAGTTGAGGTTAAAAGACATAGCTTCCGTGAAGGTGCAGTGGAGAGGTCAGCCAATTGAGGAGGATACTTGGGAGATCGAGCGGGAGATGCAGAGCAGATATCCACGCATGTTTGAGACTCCGGGTATTTTTATAGAGTCGTTGGAGGACGAATGTTTGTTTAAGAGGGGGATGATATAATGACCAGGGCGGTCATTTTGAGAGTTGTAGCCCTATTCCCCCATCTACTGCTCATTTTATGCTTAATTCTTGTTATTTGACTAGTCGGGGTAGTTTATTCGGTTATGGGGATATTTCGAAATGCGATGAGATACTTCGTCTCAAGGTTAGAAGCTTAAGTTGAAGATGTTGATTTAAAGTTGTTTAATGGTTCAACCGATCCGGGACGGGTCGGATTTTTTCGACCCGTCTGGGTTACGGTCAGGGCCGGGTTGAACAGTACCGGGTTTTTAAGGGGCCGGGTTGGTTCGGGTTAAAATTGAACCATACGGGTTATGGGTTGAAAGGGGTCGGGCCGGGCCGGGTTTAGTATATTTTCAATTTTTTTGAAATTAAGTATAATTATTAAGTTATAATTATATCAATACTTTGTAATAATTGAATGAATACAAGTAAGATGGGAAAAAGTTGCACTTATTGCAAGTGCTACTTTATTTCTCAATTTCAAATTAATAAGTAGACAATGAAATGTTTACATTTTTTCTAACAAGTAAACTAGTGAAGTAGTAATTTCAAATGTTTTGCATCGCCTTAGCAAGTTCATCATAATCAATATCTCCAAGTTAAAGTTCTTCGTCTTCTGGGCTATCAACATCTTCCTTTCCTTGATTTCTTCATTCCGATCTATCTAATCTAATCTCTGAAACATACTAAAACTTACAAATCATTGCTTCCCAACTGAAAGTCTGAAAATAAATCAAGGTCACTTTTAAAAATTATTGACCCATTCTATGGGATGGACAGCTCTCATATGTCTTGTAAGTGTTCCAGTCCCTCCTAAATTTCCTTCGGTCAAATGTTGAAAAGTTTCGTTACAAAATTTGCACTTAACACTATTAGTACCTTCTATTATTTCAAAAACTTCCATACCCGACTTCTTCTTTTACGATTAGAAGTCGGGTCATTACTATTACTACGAGAAGCTACAGGACTTGCACATTAAACATATTGTAAAAATGAAAATATAAGCTAAAATTAAATATGCAATTAAAATATTAAATAAGAGAAAGAGTTGGAGGGAGTGCACCGAATTCGACAATAAATTGAGCACTTGATTACGCAAATACGGTGTTACCACGAACAAACAACAAGCAAGTATTTCAATTTTGAACTTCAATTCAAGCTTCAAATTCCGAATGACAAATTGCGATAGGGAAAAGAGTGACAAATAAAATATGAAATCTTGCAAATTGAAGGGAAGAGAGATAGATTGATAATTTGAGAATTAAGATTGAGATAAGAATTTTGAGTGAAGAAATGAAGAAGAGATGAGGGTATTTATAGATTTTAAGAAGGGTTAATATTGTAAATTAATAAATATAAAAAAATAATGAAAAAATGGCCATTTTTCTAAAATTGTCCTTTGGCCAAAGGTAATGTGGGCCCCACATATTCAAAAAACCAAAAAAAATAAAAAAAAAATTTTTACTGTTGAACCGGGCTGGTCCGAGCCGGTTCATACCGGTTCGCTGTACTGTTGACTATATCGGGCCAGTCCGGTCCGGTTCCGATACCAAAAAATCCTAACGGACCAACCCCCTAGCCCCCTAGGACCCAGCCCGGCCCCTGCTAACCAGTCCGGTCCCGTTTTTTGCCGGTCCGGCCCGGTCCCGGGTCAACCTGGCCCAGTTGACACCTCTATGTTGATTAGATGTTAACTTATGCATAAATAGCTCCAAAATGGAGTTTTGATGGATGTGCTCGCTCCGTTGGGTGATTTTGGACTTAGGAGTGTACCCGGATAGTGATTTGGATGTTCGTAGTTGAATTAGGCTTCAAATGGCAAAAGTTGGAAATTTAGAAGTTTGACCGAGAGTTGACTCTGTGGCTACCGGGCTCGGATTTTGGTTTCGGGAGTTGGAGTATGTCTGCTGTGTCATTTATAACTTGTATGCAAGATTTGCGGTCAATCGAACGTGGTTTGATAGGTTTTGGCATCGAATGTAGAAGTTTGAAGTATAAAAGTTTATTAGGCTCAAATCAATGCACGATTCGTGGTTTTAGCGTTGTTTGATGTGATTTGAAGGCTCTAAGTTCATACCGTGTTTTTGGACTTGTTGGTATACTTGGTTGAGATTCTGGGGGCCTCGGGTTGGTTTCAGATGGTTAACTGATCAAATTTTGGACTTTGGAAAATGTTGAAGAGTGATGGACTGGTGTAATCGCACCTACAGAGGTCATGGCCACAGTTGCTAATCCGCATGTGCGAAGAGGGAATGGCAGAAGCAGCCTAGAAGGATGTGGGCTGATTGCATAGAAATAGCATTTTGGGCCGCAGATGCAGTGAGTTTGAGCGCAATGTGAGGGGTAGCGCAGGAGCGTAGGAGAGGTCATTCTTGCATTTTCCAGAAGCAGAGCTTGTTCCGCATGTGCAAAGGTCGGGTCTGTAATGGTTCACTGCAGAAGCAGGAGATTTTCCACTTCTACGACACCAGAGATACGGGTAAGTTGTCATAGGTGCGAAAAGTCCCTGACAGAATATAAACCTTGGGTATCGAGGGTTTTATCATTTCTTGACTTTGCAAACTCGGATTAGGGCAATTTTTGAGAGGGATTTCGAGGGGTTTCTTGAGGTAAGTCACTCATGGTTATTTTCATTCAATAGTTTTGTTTCCCCATTTAATCTCCCACCAAGTTCATGTGTTTTTGAGATGTAATTTTAAGAGTTTGAGGCTAAGACTCTGGAGAGTTTAATCTAGGGATTTGAGTGACGATTTGGCATTGGATTTTGATAAATTTGGCATTAATTGACTTGTGGTCGAATAAGCTTTTAGTTTTTGTAACTTTTATTGAATTTCGAGGTATGGGCTCGGGGTTGACTTTTGAGTTGACTTTTTGATTTTTGATTAAGAACTTAGTATTATCTTATGGAATTGATTCATTTAGCTCATGTTAATTGTATCGAACTGTTAATGGACAGATTCGAGATATTTGGAGGCTGTTTCGCGAGGCAAGGGCGTGTTGGAGTAGAGAATTGCATGGTTTGAGGTAACTACCACTTCTAAACTTGGTTTTGAGGGTGAAACCCCAAATTACGTGTTATGTGATTGGTGTTGAGGTGATGCACATGATAGGTAACGGGTGTATGGGCGTGCACTGAAAGAATTATGACTTGGTCGACTTCATGGAACCGTATAGTTGAATAATCTTGTCGTTACCCATATTTTCACCATGTGTTAGAGAAATTGAGCTTCCGGTCTTGCTAGAAATCATGCTTAGACTACATGTTAGTACTGTTGGGACCCATAAAGGTCGTGTTACATGTTGAACTGTTTGCTTAATTTGCCATTTTATACTTAGTCACAACTATTATTTGCATATCATATCTCAGTCTTCGTTGTCCTTATTGATACATCATATCATCACTATTCGGGCTGATTATCCTGATACTTATGAGTCCAAGAGACTGGAGAGATTGATGACTAAGTGAGGCTTCGGGCTACACGTTGTAATATGTTTATTTAGTTCATGCCATGATTGGCTTATTATAGCACTTGGGCTAGACTTTCCCCTCGGGGGTCTGTACATCCAAAGTGAGTGCAGGTACCTATGCCGAGGGATAGAGAGGATAGAGTGACTGTGAGGAACGAGAGATTGTGAGAATAGAGTGAATGAAAGGATTGAGAGATTGATACCCTAAAAGTATACATATGATTTCATTACTATTTTGTACTTCAGTTGGTATATATAACTGTCATGTAGATACTTATATGTACCATATCTTGTTTCAACAAAAGTTGACATGATTTACCTTTTTGCGCTTTAACTGTTAAACTTGGAAGCATGCCTATATTTCTTTACTATAATTCTATAATTGAATTGTACATGTGAAGTTCGTCATTATTTCCAGCCTAATAGTTAGACTTGTTACTTACTCTACTAGTTGTACTCACGCTACATCTTGCACTTTATATACAGATCCAGGTATATTCGGATGCGGTGGTTGCTGATTATCAGATTAGCTCAGTCATTCGAAAATTCCAAGGTAGTTGCCCCAGTGTGCACAAACCTTGACTCTTCTCCTCTATACCTCAATTTTATTTATTCAGTTTCAGTTTGTTATACAACGTTTTAGACTTGTATTGTATAGATGTTCATGTACTTAGTGACACCATGATTTTGAGAAAATTTATGATTTGAGTTTGTAAGCATGTGATTTTTACCCCGTTGAAATTACTCCGACATGATTCTCAAGTTTAGGATTTCTCCTCTCTAATATTTATTTTTAGGATTTAATTGTGCATGTCAATGTGTTTTCATTAACACATGCATAAAAATCATAAAAATACATAATTGCACAAGCATTAAGGGTTTAATTTCATAGTTTTGCTAGATTAATTGGTATTTAAAGTTATTTTAGCAAAATATAAAAATCACAAAAATCAAGTAGTTATTCTGGCAGTTTAATTGTTTAACATTTTATGGTTAATTTTCATTGTTGCATTTTTATTTATTTTTGCAAAATAGGTAGTTATTAGGTTGATTTAGCTTAATGAGGATTTTTAAAATACAATTAGGAAATAACATAAATAAGAAAACAAAACAAAAAATGGGATTTTTAATAAATCACCCAGGCTGGCCGCAATTGGGCCAAACCTGGGTGGCCCAAATCAATTGAACCATTTAACAATACCCATGACCCAGCCCAATAGTTTGTCTTTGACCCAATCCACAAGAGACACCCCAAAACGACGTCATTTTGGGGCAGTCCATCTCAGCCATTGATTGCAACACATCCAACGACCCTGAAACCACTTCCCAAATCACATATATATGTCCAAACATCTTTGTATATTCAGAGCCCAAATATGCATCTTCCTCGTGTCTATAACATCGGTGTATCACCACCCCGTTTCCACCATAGACCCAGTGTCAACCACCCTAACACCGGTGCCGGAAATTGCCTCACGGCGGCGGACGGTCACCAATTGGCCTCAAAAATACACCACTAGACCATCTCAGCCCCCTATTTCTCTTACCACCATTGGTTTCCTTCAAACGCCTCCCCAACTCGGCGAATATTCAACAGAAGAATCACCGGCTGCGCCGTCTCCGGCGACATCAACCCAAATCGACCCCAAAATAACACCCCTATACCCCATTTTTCCCCCTCTTTCCAACCGCCTAAACCTCATTCTTCGAATCCTAACAGATCGTCTCAAATATCAAATCAAATTTAACCCCAAATCCTAAAACTCACCGGAATCCCCTGAAATTGGTCCTAGGTGACCGTCTCACATCCCCATCCACAACCCCGCCACCCACAACCCTTATATGCAATTGGGAACGATTGAAAATCAATTCTAAGACCTCACCTTATCTCAAAACCAACTGACCCTCCCCTGAACCATTTTCCCCTCTTTAATACTTAAGGCAAAGGCCTTAGAAAACCAAAAGGACCTCTCAAAAGAGGTCAAAGAACACGAAAACTTGAAGAGTTCTAATTTAGGGTTGCAATGCTTAAAGAAAGCTAAGTTCCATGCGTTTTAATTGCTATCAATGTTGTGCTCTTGTTGTAGTTTCTTGGGTTTTTCTTTATTTTTATTCTGAGTGTTTAATTTCCATTACTCTTTTTTTTAATTACTTTAATTGCTTTTAGTTTTCTGCTGAGCGTGGTAATTTGGTCATCTTTATAATTCATGTATAGTTGCTTGGGGTTCTTTTCGAATTGTTTTGTTTCTTCTGTTGCTTTTGAGTCTCATTGGTTTTGTCATGTAAAGACATGCATGCCCATTTACTCATCCATTAGGTATCTAAATTCATGAGTGTCCCTGAGTAAGCATGCTCTGATTTTTCATTTCTCCTGGTCCCAAAATCGATTGGTATCCATGTGATTCTGAAGGTTGTGATAATTGGTTACACCTTTGTTGCTGAGTAATGTAAAATCCACATTGAGATATTTTCTTGAATCCATGAGTTGTATTGATTAAATTTTAACTCTTTGATTGTTTATTCCTCTATAATTTAGTCTGTAATTCAGACTTTGATTTTGGTCTATAACCTGAAGTAACTAACTTGGCTCAATTTCTAACCAAATAGATGAGAACCAAGGTTTAAAACCCTTAGGCCAGTAGTTAGGAAAAGGGACAAGGGTATTAAGGGCATTTGAATATAGGGAATCTTATAACAAACTCCTAGAACATTCTAGTGAAGGTCCAAAGTACAATTTCTGCCTCAAAACTTGAGGCACAAGTCAGAAAACCAAGGACCATTTAGGAAAAACTGAAAAATGGATAGAGGAGTAAAAGTAAAACAAAGAGATTTATGTTGCCCTAAGGCTTCACTTATAAAACGGGACAATCTGATCATTTCAAGGGGATGTTTTCGAGCAGAATTCTTTTTATAATACAACTTATAGATACAGATACACATTACACTTTCGCACATTATTCAAAAAATCCTTTTTCTTCTGATCAAACTTTCTTTAATAATCAATACAAGTTGAGATGGACTAAATGTGCAATTTGAGCTGCTGTAGAGATATATTTTCACTAGTTGCTCCTCCAATTTCCTGAGTTCCTGGGTTTTTACTGGTTGTGTGGCTGTTGTGTTTGCTTGCTACTCTCTTAACCTTACTCATAAGTTCTTCTTTTTCTGCTGAAATTCCAGGTATCAATCCTCACTCAAAAATCTGAGAAGTAATAGCTATGTGCGTTCGGTATTATAAGCTGATAAGGAAGACAATAATATTTTTATGTATCAATTTCAGATTATGAGTATTATTTACTTCTCAATTGCATTTCCGACATTGTAATATATATAAACTTGTAATAACATTGGACTGTATGTGGACTCTAACTTCAGTTTGTTTAGATTTCATTAGGATTAAAATAGCCTAGTTCATGATTTTACTTAGAATCCATGAATGAGGATGTAGTAAAGAGTCAACAATTTTATATATATATACTCTGCATGATGAGTACATTGATTTCCTTAGTCAGATATCAGAATTTATAGTATTAGATGCAGTCTAATAATTTGTCAATATAAGTCATCACCAGAAGTCTCTTGTTAAAATGGCTTCAATATGCTCTAAAAATGGTCGATACCATAATGATAATGGTTTGCATTGGCAAAGTCTCAACATTGGCTCCCAAAGACGGGAGTTCGATCCCACCCAAGTCACTGTATCATTTATTCTGTTTGACTACATGGGGTTTAATAAAAAAAATTATAGTCAAAACAAATATTTTCCAACACTATTCATCGGACATATTCCTGGAATCCGGCGGTGGATGATAGCAATCTTGGTGTCATATTAACCCCATTTTCATTGTGATCCCCTAATTGTTTTCTTATCCAAATATTTATCCATTTCTTCAATATCTTAATTGGAATTGATTCATTGTAGCTTGAAGAATCTTCAGATTTCATATCTAAAATTCTATTTTTTCCCCGGTTTTTTTTAATAATGGATGAACACTTGTATTATCAATAGGCTCTTGTCGAATTCACGTGAGCTAGGCAGCCATGGCTACGCAGATCTCTCCCCAGCCTTTGGCTGTGGGAGAGATTGTTCATAACCACGCATCATCAGATGCAAAAGAAGGTTCGAAGCCACCGTATGCTTTTGTTATTCAAGCAAAACAGAATGTTCCGACAAAAATTGAGCTGTGCACAGTAAACTTCGACCATGAAGATCCTATAATTCAATTCACAATGGAAGATGTTAACAACTTCACCAGAGAATAAGGTTTGCACCAAGCAGGTGTCTTAAAACATTCTTATGGCGGACCTGATCTATCGGAAGTGCGAAGAATTTTTTCGTCGCAATTTGATGTTAAAGGTCGTTGTAATGTTGGGCAGTTGGAACTTCGGCACCTCTTAGTCAGATTTGATCTTTTCAATGATTATGTTCACTTCCTTTCAAAGTCCACTGGATATCATAAATCCAAAGGCGATGAATACTTTTTTAGAAAATTTCCATGGTCTTTCGGATTCAATCCGAAGGAGGAGACATCGATGGCAGTTGTATGGATCTCTCTTCCAGGCCTGCAACCAAATTTAGTTGCTTCAAATGATGATATTGCGCAAACTTCATCTCGACAGGATACACATCACAAGCAAGAGATGGTTCAACAAAGCAATTTGAACATCTCAATAAATAAAAAAACTGCAATTGTCTCTAACACTACTTTGCCTCAAAGTGATCTTGATATACATCCTTCAGATGATTCACAACAATCAAAGGCAACTGGACATAATGCAAAGAACAATTGGTCATAAGGTTCCAACAGAAATGAAACTTCGAAAAACAAAATAAATAAGCAGATCGCAGAGAAGAGCCCAGCTCTAATAACAAGCTCTAATTCATTTGCTGTGCTTGCCAATGTCAGTAAAAATGATGAAAAGGTGGCTGGAGGAAAGATACAGATGGTTAAAAGTTATTCTCCCATTCCTTTATCCAGTACACATGTAGAGAAAGGTACCAATGATTATGGGGAATTTTCAATCTTCAATGGAAAGAACAAACATCTAGTTCTAGCTAACATGAGAGATATGGTAACTAAATCAAAACTCTGGGATCAACGACATTTTGATGATGAAGAGAGATGGGACGAAGGTTCTGCTGGTTGCTCATCTGCAGAAGAAGATCAAGAAGATGGTTACGATAGCTCAGGAGAGGACATTGAAGCTCCAATCAAGCCAAAATTTCAAGGGAAACCTGCAACTATAAATTGGAATGCAAAAATGCCATCTGCAGCAAATCCAAACAGCATTTTAAACCATAATGCTCCAGTTTTCATTCCAAAAACTAATATAACAGCAGGTACTTCAAGGACAACAACTGCAAAGATCGACCAAAAAGAAACAGCACAAAATGTAAACCAATTCTCGGGTGAAACATCAGCTGTTGGAAACAAAACAGCATTGCAAAACTGTGGACAAAATCAGATTATACCTATACACACTGGACAGCAGCAGCAAATGAATGAAAATACACCAATGAACTGCCTTGTTGGACAGTTCCAGCATGAATCTTCTGCTCCGCTAATCTCTTCAGAGCAAAGACAACTCCAGAATGATATGGAAGGAAGACATATATATGAAGAAGGAGAGGAAGAGGATATCTTAACGCAATGTCGTAAAGATGCTGCAAGAATAGGGGATTTGTCACCAACGCACAGTAAAACAAGTAAAAATTATCGCCAAAGGGATAGAAGCTGGGATGGCAGGGTGGCCGAAGATGCAAACATAAGGAGGCCCACAATGAGAATTGCAAAACAAAAACAGGTTACCCAAGGAACAAAGCATGAATTTGGAAGACATTGAGAAAATATGTGGATGACATCAATATAATTCTTTTTGAATTCATCACAAAGTTGGAGAAAGGACAGCAACTTCATCGCTTCATCATATTTTTATTTAACTGTCTTAATATCCTCATATGTAATATCACCACAGAGTATGTTATAAACTCTGTGATGATCATAGCTTATTTGGCACGATCAAGTTCCTATGTTGTAATTTTTATTTTCTATTATTAATAAAAACCTAACCCTAGGCTCCGCCTAGTGTATTGCCAAAAAAATAGTATAGCGATTTAAAAGGGAATGTTGTCGTGATTACTTATAGTCCAACGTTTCTGGGTCCAATTGGAAGGCCCAATTGCTGTCAATTGTGAACATAAAGAATACACATCCCTTTGGCTTACTATAAGATGAAGCCCAATGCGCATAACCAGCCACAAATGAGGCTGGAAATGTAAATGTCGAATCCCTCTAAATGCATTACCCATGTATGAAAATATTAAGACCTTTCAGTGACAAGCATAACATAAAACTATAGCATGCTTTAGGTTTCCTTTATGAAATAAAGTGAGCCACGCTAACATAATCACATACTACGTGAGGCTCCCGAACTTAATAAAATATATATAGAAAGTTGGAAGTGATGATTAGCGAATTTCACGGCCTTCCACGAATTTCCAAATGAGCAGTTGATATAGGCGCGGTATATTAATAAAATATCTTCCTAAACCCGGGTGAAAATTTATGTGACCGAAACCCAAGTCTCAGTGATATTAAAATATGTCAAGGACCCGGGTGCATTTATGAGACGTGGTTCGAGACGTGTTTCAATAACATTGCAAATATCTCTAAAATGAATAAAGCGGTTAATAATTTTAAAATTGCACTATAGGATGAATATGTACAAAAATTAGAGTTTTAGCCAATTATAATAGTTTAAGCAACCGTTCTAGAACCACGGGATCCGGGGGTCCTAACAACTTCCCTCGGATCAACAAAATTACTTACTCAAGAATTTCTGGTCCGCAGACTTCCAAAGGAAAGTCAAATTTTCCTTGATTTGGGATTCTAAATAAACCGGTGACTTGGGACACCAAAAGCCAAACCTAACCCAAGTGGAGAATCTAAATAAATAATCCCATTATGAATAATGTCACTTTAATTGAAAAAACTCCCTTATATGTTTATCCTTCGGGGTAGCCATGTAAAAAAGGAGGTGTGACAGCTCTGGAGACTCTGCTGGGGAAGTGAACCCAGAATCTCTGGTTCAGGGTTCAAGAGTTCGAGCTTAGAATCACTGTTATATTTGGTTTCTTCTGATTTTTTTACATGTTCTGTGCTAAGTGCTATATGTTTTCACCACTTTGACATTATCTGAATTGTATAAACTGCTATGAAACCCTCCTCTTCTCACCTTCGGGGATGTGCTTACTGGTTGAGACTCCCTATCTGTTAGTGACGTACCTGTAATAAGAAAGAGGCCGAACACATTACTAAGCCAGATGGTCTTTTGGTTCCCGGTATGTAGCCCCCTCCTCGACTCGAGTTGTCCGCTTGGGTGCACATTCTAGACCCAATACCGAGGTTCTAAACTTAGTATAACAAAACCTCATGCCGGATCCCTAGTATGAACGTTTGTTTGAATCATGTATTGGACTTAGGGGACTCAACACATGGGTTGGGTCCGTCTAGGACAGGTGACCCAAAATTAAAAGACCATCATGATGCATATTACGTGCTACTTGCGCATTCACTCGCTTTGGATTCGCATGTTGACCGGATTGAAACTTGAGGGTCATTGAAATAAATCATTTTCAATAAACCAATGCTTAAAACAACACCAAAATGATGTCGGGTGTTTCAAAAGAAAAAAAAATAAAAAAAAGAAATTGGGAAAGTTTTTCAAAAATATTTTTGGGTTTTTGATAAATTGCCGGGTGCAACTCCTCTTTTGCAAAAATAAGAAAAACAAATGTCCGGCGCTATTCACTTGTTTCGAAATAAACCAGGTGGTTCCATTACTGCCGCAAATAGCCAAAAGTTACCGTAAGGAACGCTAGAAGGCTGATCTTGCAGAAATGGCCACCTCTGAGTCTTATTTTGGCTAGTAAGCAAGCACATCCTGAAAACATTCTCTCCAAAGTGTTGTAAGGCCGTATTCGCAAAGTCTGTCCTTGATTTTAAGAAATGAATTTAATCAAATTCCGATTTTAATATTTTGAGAAAATTAATTCGCCTCAATAAATGTGCAGAATGAGCACGATAATGAACAAAATTCCCTTGGAGTTGTGACTATGGTGGAATGATCTCGGTGAAGCGGGAAGAAAAAGGTCAATACACATCTGGGAGGCCTCACTGGCTTGTTGAAAATTAGCCCAATGGGGGGACATCATAAAGGCCTTAATCACATTCTGGGACCCGGCCCACAATGTCTTCCACTTCTTGGACTTTGAACTTACCCCGACATTAGAGGAAATGACCGGATATATCGGGACCCACACAATACCTCTTAGACACCAATAATTGATTGCACCAAGAGCTCTCGCGGTGCAAAAATTCTTGGATTCCTTGAAAATCAGTAGAAAGGTTTACAATCCCGACTTATCGGCTGGCTTTTGCACCCCGCAATTTATATATCAGAGGTATGGCCACATTGGAGGATTCAACAACCCAAAAAGTCTTATTTATAGCAAGGGAAATCAGCTCAAGTGGGAGGAGCATCGATGTTTTGCGTTCATGGTATCTTTCTTGGGTCTTCTAGTATTCCCGCGAAAGGATGGAAACATCAACATACTGATAGCAGGAGTTGTTAGCACTTTAATGACCTGGGCTAAAAGTACCCTCGCTCCAATGATCTTGTCTGACATCTTCCGTGCTCTCACCGTCTGTAAAGCGAAAGGAGATTTCTTCGAGGGATGTAACTTGTTGCTGCAAATATGGATGATCGAGCATATATGCCATCGGCCTCGGTTCATGAATTACGGGTCGCCAACAAAGAGCTGCATAGAAGAATTTGGCAACAGGGTTGATGGGTTTAAACTACTAGAGGGTGTCGCAGAATGGGTGTCTCATCTCTGAGTCATCACTGCAAATCAAATCGAATGGACATTCGGGTGGCTCCCTGTGGAAAAGTTGTGTATATGCCCACCACTGGACCTCATTTCCTTCTGATGGGCCTTCTAAGCATCCAGCCCTACGTGCCATATAGAGTACTAAGACAGTTGTGCAGATACCAAGTGATCCCTAGGGACGAGGATATTAGTAGTTATGTGGTTGAGATAAGCCCAAATGGTCAATTCCCTGAAGCCGTTGTGTGCCAAATCTGGAGTGAATGTCAATACTTGACAGCCGATACACAAGTACGTGACATATCTAAAGGTGAGGCTGCACCGGGGCATGTTGCTTGGTACAAAGACATAGAACCTGGGAGGCCGGCTAAGAGAATACATCTCCAAGAATTCGTTGAGACATTACAAGAGCAATGGGATTGGTTAGCCAAAGAAAACGAATATAGGGCTTCAATAGGAAGGCTGGAAAAGTAAATCCAAGAGTTGCAATTCGAAAACAGTTTGCTAGTTGCAGCCATTGAGGGAAAAGAAGGAATTGACTAAAGAAAATGAAGCCCTACGAGCCCAAATCCAGAAAATGAAGGAAGCAGTAGAATATCCTCCTAGGAGTGCAAAAGATGAAAAGCTCATAGAAAACTTGCGACGGAAAGTAACCGAATATGGGTTCGACCTTAATAAGGCGGAAGGTGAGCTATCTAGGGTTTGGAAGCAATTGATTAAAAGTACAGAGGAACGAGCCCGCATACTTGTGCAATTAAAAGAAGAGAATGGCAATGATATCCTTGGTTTAAAACAGAGGGCCATCATAGCTGAAAACAAAATGGCCAAACAAGCCAGGGACTTCAAAGCTGAAAGGGAGCATTGCTATGCAGTAGTAGTAGGATTAGAAAGGGATTTGAGGCAATTCAAAAGTTGAATCATGGAGCAGAATGAAGTCTAGAAGCAAAGGCCAAGCAAATTGGGCGTCTATTACAAGAAAAAGGTGTTATCAAGGAAAGGGTGCGGGCAATCGCAGAATATATTACCGTAAAGTGCAACCACTGTGAGGACATGACAAAATTTATGTTCTTTGCTACTGCCATGAAATTTGTTCGTCAAGTGATGGAAGATCTCCACTACCTCCGAGAAAGCTTAGCACGCAAGGCTGGGGCAAGTCCGGACGATGCCCCGCAAGCTCCAAAAACATTTGAAGTTTAAATGTACTCATAAATTTGTATTTTTCTTAAAAGAGTCTGTCTGTTCTGTAACGCACCTTTTGAGTCTGTAAGTTCATTGAGTCCCAGTTTGGTAGTTGCATTTCATTTTGTTAGCTTTTTTAATCAAAGTTTATGTCTTTATAAAAATTGAAAACCCCAAAATATCCTGTTATTTACATAACATTGTTTTCCATGAACTATGCTCAGTCTGATTCATGCGGCGTCATGATACATAGGCAATCTTGATAGGATTCGACTGTATTCTTAAAAAAAGGAAAGATAATAAGAAATAAGTAGGAAACAAAAGAAATTTGGAATAAATGTCGGGATGACGCATGCAACCATTGCAAGCATATAGAAAACTCGTTAACTGCATAGGTGCATCATATCCAACATGCGGTTTCCTGTTTGTTATCTATCCCAACCTAACCATTTGAAATTCTAGTGTCCAGTCCAGGTGTTTTAAGAACATTGATTGGTTTGTGGTAAGTTGGCCTCGCACAGATACTTTACTAGATCCAAAGGAAGCGCAGAGATGTCAACCGATATGACTCTACCGGTAGTCCCTATCCCAGAGGACAACCCAATTGCGGGGATCCCAACCTCCGAATCTGCAGCTGTTGAAGAAAATAGGATCCTTCGACTCCGAGTTATGGAGATGTGGGATGCCTGGACAAATGGAAAAGAACCACCAAGTGCTAACCCTGGATATCCTGATCTTTTCCTAAGGTCGGGGGTACCTCCACCATCCCCATAAGTCACCCAAATATCCTCCTAGGGCAGCCCACCATATCAACCAACTTTGTCGGAGTGACCTCTGAACCCCGTCCTCCGATGTTCACAACTGGTCCAGTTCCTAACATTTTTACGGCTCCTCCGTGTGCAGCCACCACATAGCCTGCTGTGCCGAGGCCCATGTTTGACCCTACAGCTTTTACAATTCAAACTCCCAACTACCAAACCGAACCTTCCCCATACCCCATATACAACTATCCTCAATCAGCATACGAACTCACACCGGTGCAAGACAAAACCCCTAAGACACCTGAACAAGATGAAATAACAAGAAGGATGAAAAGCCTTGAACAGAGTTTAAAAAACATGCAAGGATTAAGTGGGCAAAAGAGTGTGTCTTACTCGGACCTATGCATTTTCCCACATGTACATCTCCCTCTAGGGTTCAAAACGCCAAATTTTGAAAAATACGATGGCCACGGCGACCCCATCGCTCATTTGAAAAATTATTGCAATCAACTGCGTGGGGCGGGTGGAAAAGAAGAACTATTGATGGCATGTTTTTGGGAGAGCTTAGTGGGCATATCTTCTGAATGGTACATAGACGAGGATATCACTCGATGGAATATCTGGGATGACCTCGCCCGGTATTTCATAAGGCAATTCTAGTATAACATTGACATTGCCCCGAATAGGAACTCCTTGGCCAACTTGGAAAAGAAACCTTCAGAAAGCTTTAAAGAATATGTTGTCAAGTGGGGCGAACAAGCGTCAAGAGTAAAACCACCCATGGACGAGACAAAGATGGTCACTGTCTTCCTACAAGCGCAAGAGGCATATTATTTTCAATATATGATGTCAACAATAGGAAATTAAGATCGGTGAGATGGTAGAAAATGGCCTTTAGACAAGAAGAATTCTGAGTCAGTCCGGCATAAGAGCAACCTCCTAGGCCATACAAGGTGGGGCAGGAGGGATCACAAGAAACAAAAAGAAAGAGGAAGTGTCAATGGCAGCCTCCAGAATGGGAAGACATAATGCTCACAGACCTGTATTCTCATAAAGGGCATCTCAACATTACAATCCCCATCAAGACATGCATTATGTTCCTGAACCATATGCAGTCATGAACGCCCAGCCCTTTGCTCGACCACAACAACAGAGCAAGAGAAACCAAGCCCCAAGAAATTAGCCTCCTCAGAAACACTATATCCACGTCCTCTACAAAATAATTACCGTCCCAGGGAACCACCTAGGAGACAAAACTTTACTCCGATAGGGGAATCTTATGCCAGGCTATTCCCAAAATTGGTCTACATGGGTCTCTGCAGCCCGTGCCCCCGCACAGGCAGAACCTCGAGTCAAAGGGGCATACGTTGTGCTTATCATTCCGGGGCAGAACGACATGACACTGAAAACTGCTAGACTCTGAAACGAGCGGTAGAGGATTTGATAGAGAAAAAGAAGATAGTTCTGAAAGATGAAGAGGTCCCAAATGTAACCAATAACTCGTTTCCAGCTCACAACAACAGTCCAGTCATCGGAATGATTTGTGAGGACAAAGAATTTGAACCTGCTCTAAAAGCCATAATAGTCATTATTGATGCAGACCGAAAGCCGAAGGTCACCTCCAAGAAGGTTGAAGAAAAGGAAATAAGTGAGGCCAAGAGTCCAAAAGCAGAGAAAAAGTTTGAAATCAAAACTGAAACTGCACCCACCAAGGAAACCAAACTTTATATCCCACGGGGGCGTCAAGAAAAACAATTTTCACTTTGAGTCCCCCAGGAAGGTTTGAGTTGAACAAAACAATGTATGTACCTAAGGGAGCTTAAGTGGTACGGGGACTGGTTAACCCACCAGGGGTGAACGAGCCCGTGGTAATCAGTGCGCACCTCAGAAGCCAATGACAAACCCTTCTGCAGTCCGATGGAATTACCAAGAAACCATAGTCATACACAAGGGCAAAGAAATCATTGGGGAAACTCAAAGAGGCCATCCCACAAAGAAATATTCAGACATGGAAGAAGTGAACGTTGCTACCAAACGGCGATTTCCACCTAAGAAGCTAGTGAATGCTGAAGAGCCAGAAGCCTTCTTAAAAAAAATGAAAATGCCAGAATATGAGGTGGTGGACCAGCTCTGAAAGTCTCCCGAGCAGGTCTCTTATTGTCACTGCTGAAGAAATCTCCAGAGCACCAGAGAGTGTTGGCCAGAACCCTGAATGAAGCTTATGTACCAGCTGGAACCTCCGTGGAGCAACTAGAGGAAATGGCGGAAAGATTCTTTGCCATTAATCAGGTTATTTTTAGCAAGAATGACTTACCTCCAGAAGGAGCTGCCCACAACAAAGCCTTGCACCTCAGCGTCAAATGTGAGAGCTATTATGTCAAAAGAGTGATGGTAGACGGAGGTTCTGGGGTAGATATATGCCCACAGTCAACATTGCAAAGGATGGAGATTGGGACAGAAATTCGTCCTAACAATGTGTGTGTCCGATCCTTTGATGGAATCAAGAGAGACACCATAAGGGAAATTGACTTAGTGCTGACCATTGGTCCGGTCGACTTTGAAGTGACATTTCAAGTATTGGACATGGACACCTCTTATAAATATCTCCTAGGAAGACTATGGATTCACGCGGTAGGAGCTGTGCCTTCTACTTTGCACCAAATGTTGAAGTTCGAACATGAAAACCAGGAGATTGTAGTCCACGAAGAAGACGAATAGTCAATTTACAGAGACCCCTCTGTTCCTTGCCTCGAAGCCAAAGAGGGAAGTGAGCATATAATTTACCAAGAATTTGAAATTATGGTAGCCGATCAACACGAAGAAGGCAAACCACTTCCCAGCCTTTCGTCTATAATGCTTCAATCATGGTGGCAAGAGAGATGACACGCCAAGGTTTTAAGCCAGGCAAGGGACTTGGAAGCTCCCTACAAGGCATAACTAAGCCGGTCGCTTTGCCTACCGCGGAAAAGTTCTTTGGGCTAGGCTTTCATCAAACATCAGAAGATATCACCTAGGCCAACCGTAGGAAACGTCGTGGATGGGCTTCGCCACAACCCCTACCCCACTTGTACAAAACAATTGTAAAACCAAAGTACAGTGGGGAAGAGGAAGAAGAGACTTCTACAGTAGAAGAAATTGAGGAGATATGCAGAGCCATGATGGAATTATTGTATGAAGCCAACAAGGTCCAACTGGGAGAAGGCTCAAGCACTGCTGAAGTACTCTATATGGGACCGGATGCCAATGTGCAAAACTGGAAGGCCACGCCTTTCCTTGTCAGGCGGGAGGCCCGGTAGTCCCGCCTTGCTACCTTTTCTTGCATCACGAGCTACTTCGGGGTGTAGCTTGGTTGTTTTTCTTTAGCATTTTGTCCTTTAAATTTTCGGTTGTAAACCCTGTTATTTTACAATTCCAAAGAAAGGAAATCAATATTTCATCGTCTGCACTTCTTTGTCTTTCTCTTATTTTTGTCTTTCTTTTATTTTTCATTTTTTTCTTTCAGTCCCAATAATGCCACTTAAAATAAAACGACATGTTCGCGGACTTCATGCCACGACCCAAACATGCTGCCTATTTGTGAAATAATGAACCAAGAACCGAAATACAATGAAGAATAGGCTTTTAGTGAAATCAACTGAGAATTGGAACATTTTGAAAACAAACCTAAGACGAACTTAAATGATACCAAACCAGTTAACTTGGGCGATCCAGGTGATATCAAGGAAAATAAAATAAGCATCCGTGTGAATAAATAAATACGGGATTCATTGGTTCAACTTCTTTTGGAATTCAAAGATGTATTTGCTTGGTCTTACGATGATATGCCCAGATTGAGTGTTGACCTGGTGGTTCATAAGTTGCCCACATACCCTGAATGCCCTCCGGTCCAACAAAAACAAAGGAAGTTCAAACATTATGTCAGCGATATGATCAAAGAAGAGATTACAAAACAACTAGAGGCGGGGGTAATCCGAGTAGTTCGGTACACCACATGGTTGGCCAATGTGGTCCCGGTACCACAAAAGACAAAAATAACTTGAGTGTGTGTAGATTACAGAGATTTAAACAAGGCGAGTCCCAAGGACAACTCCCCTCTACCCAACATCCACATCCTTGTCGATAACTGTGCCAAACACGAGATACAGTGCTTTGTAGATTGCTACGCAGGATACCACCAAGTGTTGATGGATGAGGAAGATGCTGAGAAAACCGCCTTCACCACACCTTGGGGAACTTATTGTTACAGAGTTATGCCTTTTGGATTGAAAAACGCCGAGGCAACATACCTGAGGGCCATGACCACTATTTTCCATGGCATGATGCATCAAGAAATAGAAGTATATATGGATGATGTAATCATCAAGTCCAAGACTCAGGGTGATCATGTGAGGGACCTAAGAAAGTTCTTCGAAAGGCTTTGCAAGTATGACTTGAAATTGAATCCAGCCAAGTGTGCATTTGGGGTCCCGTCAGGCAAACTTTTGGGGTTCATTGTCAGCTGAAGAGGTATCGAGTTGGATCCTACCAAGATAAAATCCTTTCGAGAGCTACCTCCTCCAAAGACCAAGAAGGATGTGATGAGTTTATTGGGAAGACTGAATTACGTCACCCGATTCATCGCCTAGTTAACTTTCACATGCGAGCCCATATTCAAGCTATTGAAAAGGGATGTGGGAGTTAAATGGACTGTCGAGTGTCAAGAGGCTTTTGACATAATCAAACACTCTCTGTCCAACCCACCAGTTTTGGTTCCGCCGTAACCGGGAAGGCCATTATTTCTTTATCTAACAGCCCTGGAAAGCTCTTTTTGTTGTATTCTCGGGTAGTATGATGCCACAGGAAAGAAAGAGCAAGCCATCTATTATCTAGCAAGAAGTTTACCAGTTACGAGGCCAAGTACACACTGCTAGAAAGAACGTGTTGCGCATTGACGTGGGTAGCTCAGAAGTTAAGGAATTACATGTAAGGTCATACAACCTACCCCATAACCAGGATGGATCCATTGAGGTATATATTCCAAAAATCGATGCCCGCAGGGCGATTGGCCAAATGGCAAATCCTGCTCACTGAGTTCGACATAGTTTATGTCACTCGTACCGCAATGAAGGCTCAAGCATTGGCAGATCAACTGGCCGAAAATCCCGTTGATGATGAATATCAGCCTTTGAGTACCTATTTCCCTGCTGAAGAAGTGAATTCGGTGGAAGTAACATCTGAAGACATCCCCACTTGGAAAATGTTTTTCGACGGAGCAGTAAACGTAAAGGGCGTAGGGATTAGGGCAATTTTAATCTCACACACATGCCAACATTATCCGGCTACAACTAGGCTCCGGTTTTTTTGCACCAATAATACATATGAATATCAGGCTTGCATCATGGGCATGAACATGGCCATTGACCAAGATGTTGAGGAATTGTTAGTCATGGGAGATTCAGATTTGATCATCCGACAGGCTCAAGGAGAGTATGAAACAAGAGACGTTAAAACTCATCCCCTATAAAGAGCATGTGGAGGACCTCAGCAAACGATTCAAGTTGGTACAATTCAGGTACATTCCTCATTGTCACAATGAGCTAGCAGACGCGCTTGCTACTTTGGCTTCCATGTTTCCTTACCCCGGAAACGCCTACGTCGATCCATTACAAATCCAAATCAAAGAAAGGCATAGGTATTGTAATGTGACCGAAGTACAGTCCAGCACACAACCCTGGTATTATGACATCAAGAGATTCCTAGAAACATAGGGGTATCCCGAGCAAGCCATCGAGGAGCAAAATAAAACCATCCGACGACACCCAGGCAATTTCTTTTTGAGTGGTGATACTTTGTACAAAAGGAATCCAGATCTTAATTTGCTGAGATGTGTTGACACTGAAGAAGCTGGGAGAATTATGCACGAAGTACACGCAGGAGTGTGTGGGCATTATATGAATGGGTACGTGCTAGCAGGAAGATACTTCGAGCCGGCTATTACTGGATGACCATAGAGAAAGATTTCTTCAGCTTCATTCGGAAATGTCATCAATGTCAGGTGCACGGTGATTTGATTCATGCACCGCCAATTGAATTTCATCATATGTCAGGAGCCTGGCCATTCGCTGCCTAGGGCATGGATGTCATTGGGCCGATCGAGCCAAAAGCCTCGAATGGACATAGATACATACTGGTTGCTATTGATTACTTCACAAAGTGGATTGAAGCCATCACTCTCAAATCCGTTACCAAGAAAGTTGTGGTGGATTTTGTCCATTCAAACATCATTTGTCGTTTTGGGATTCCCGCAACCATCATTACAGACAATGCAGCTAATCTAAACAGTTGTTTGATGGGAGAAATATGTGAAAAATTCAAGATAACACATAGAAACTCCACTCCTGTCCGGCCCAAAGCTAATGGTGCCATCGAAGCAGCTAACAAGAACATCAAGAAGATCTTGAGGAAAATGACTCAAAGCTCAAGGCAATGTCATGAAAAGTTGCCTATTGCATTGCTGGGATATCGTACCACAGTACGCACATCGGTTGGAGCGACCCCTATTTGCTAGTCTATGGGACTCAAGTTGTCATACCCGTAGAGGTAGAAATCCCTTCGCTTCGAGTAATTGTCGAAGCAGAAATCGAGGATAGCGAGTGGGTTAAAACTCATTTGGAGCAGTTATCATTAATTGATGAAAAACGAATGGCTGCGGTGTGTCACGCGGAGTTATACCAACAAAGAATGGACCGCGCTTACAACAAGAAAGTGCGCCATAGGAATTTCGAAGTCTGGTAGCTGGTATTAAGGCACATACTTCCTCACCATCAGGAAGCCAAAAGAAAGTTCACTCCAAACTTGAAAGGTCTATACATTATCAGAAAGAAATTGCCTGAAGGAGAAATGTACCTGGGCAACATTGAAGGAGATGAGCCCGAGCTGCAGTAAATGCAGATGCAGTAAAAAGCTATTACATTTGAACTCCCGAAAACAATGACTCCGGTTGATTGAAATGATGAAGGTTTTTCTTTCCCGCTACCATAAAACACTAACAACCATTCGCAAAACAAAAGAAAAAAAGAGAATGAATGTAAAAAAAAAATAAACAAATTAGTTTAGGAAAAAACTTCATAAACTACGTCTGACTTGATTTCGAAAGGATATGTAGGCAGTCTCTCCCTGAGGTTCAGTCATATCAAAATAAAAAACCGTATTTCCCCAAGAAAACCAAAACTGGGGCAGAAATGTATTGGTTCGGTTACAAATCTGCCTCAATGGTTCCAAAGTTGTAGATTCCCGTCCAACTTCCTTTACTCAAGAAGCTTAGTCCAACTTCAGATTAGTTGACCAAAACATGGACGCGAAAAACACCTTTGTTGCAATTCGGCACAACTCAAATTTTTGAGAGAAATAAAATGAGAGAGTCTTATCGGTGAAAACCTTCGGCACCATAAGGTGACGGCGAGCAAAAAAAACAAAATGAGAGAGTCTGTTTGGCAAAAACTCGCAAAGAGCACTATCGGGCGACGGGAGAAGAGAAATGAGAGAGGCTGATTGGCGAAACCCGAAAAGGGCGTCGTCGGTCGAAAAAGAGGAAATATTGCCGCTCAAGTTCGAATAAGTTTCTTTGGTTTTGAAAGATTTGAAATCAGAAAGGAGAAATGGATCTGGGCCGGTTATTCAGTACAAGAAGCATGTCCTTTCCATTTAAAGCTGGCACATACTCCCAGATAAGTCCCCTCGTTTTCCTCCAAAAGAGACATACCTCTCTAAAATTCATGTTTCATTCCTTTCCCCTTTAACTTTGACGTCTTGACCATTCCTTAAGGAAGGTAGCAAGGCCGGTCTCACGGGTTTTCTCCTGGCAATAACTTAAGTAATGTCCGGCATCGTCAAGTGCATCTATCCAACCCCGGATGATCATGACTGCTAACGCTTCAAAAGCAACAAAATAGAAAGAAAGGAAATTCAAAGTTAAAGAGTCCACGATGGTGAATCAAAATCGGAAAGGTTAAGCCCAAGAAGGATAATGGTTCCTACCAAAGATCCCAAAGGCAAGCTTTGAAATTGAAATAAGGACAAAAGTCATAACCAAAGGTTTGGAAAACAAAAGCCAGCCCGGAAATGAGGACCCCCCCCCCCCCCCCGGCCAACCTAAGAGGCAAAGATTGAAGTCAAGGGTTTTATCGTCCAACATAAATGAGTTTGAAATCAAGCAGAACAAGGCCGCAAACCAAATCACTGTTCAAACTAACAATTTATTTTGTTTTTTAATTGAAGTAGATGCAAGTGTAACCTAGAAAAACAAAAGGAACATGGGTAAAAACACAACCAAAGGAACGGCACAAGGACCAAGAATGGTGTTGCACCAATAACAAAAGGGAAGTTTTTCGTTTCATTCTTTTCCTGCAAACTCATAGCATGGGCTTCCAATCCCTAGCTTCTCCTTGTGCAGCTTGTAGATTTCCATGGCATAACTCAAGGATTGCATTCCACCCCCATTCTCCGGCATAGATCAAGAAATTTCCTTCCTTCACTCCCTGGCATAACCTGGGTGGTTTCTCTTTACATCTCCAGCATAACCTGAGGACCCCTTTTCCCGCGTTTCACTCCCAAGCGCATTCCGAGAATTAGAGTTCTTCTATCCGTAGAACAACTTAAGGGTTTTTATTTTCTCCTCTACCCCCAGCATAGTCAAAAGGATCTTTGTGGCCCTTCACTTCCTTATAATCCCCTGACATAACCAAGGAATTCTTCTATTTATCCCGGCATAACCCGCGGATTTCCTTAGCATAACCTAGGAAAATTTCACTCAATACCGGCATAACCTGTGGATCCCCCTGGCATAACCCGGGAATTCTTCCTTTATCCCTGCTTAACCTGTGTATCTCCCTAGCATAACCTAGGAGTTTTCTTTCAATCCCGACATAACCCACGGATTCCCCTAGCACAACCCAGGAATTTTTTATTTCATCCCGGCCTAACCCCGTGGATCTCCCTAGCATAACCTAGGAGTTTTCTTTCAATCCCGGCATAACCCGCAGATTACCCTAGCATAACCCAAGAATTTTTTATTCATCCCGGCATAACCTGTGGATCTCCCTAGCATAACCTAGGAGTCTTCTCTCAATCCCAGCATAACCCACGAATTCCCCTGGCATAACCCAGGAATTATCCATTTATACCTGCATAACCCGTGGATCTCCCCAGCAAAACCTAGGAGTTTTTTTTTAATCCCGGCATAACTCGCGGATCCCCCTGGCATAACCCAGGAATTCTTCCATTTATCCCGGCATAACCCGTGGATCTCCCTAGCATAACCTAGGAGTTTTCTTTCAATCCCGGCATAACCCGCGTAATCCCCTAGCATAACCTAGGAATTTTTTATTCATCCCGGCATAACCCGTGGATCACCCTAGCATAATCTAGGAGCTTTCCCTTCAAATCCTAGAATACCCCAGGAATTTCCCATTTAATCCCGGCATAACCCGTGGTTTTCCTTCCATCCCCAGTAGGGACTTGTCATTTCATCCCGGCATAACCCGCGGATCTTTTCTCTTACCCCCAGCAGGGACTTTCCCATTCTTATCCCGTCATAACCCGTGGATCCTCCTCCTATCCCTCACAGGGACCCTTTCTCCTGCCCAACGTAACTTGTCAATCAGCCCAAAGGACACACAATCTTGACTTTTGTTGTTTTTTGAAAAATAGCTCAGATTTGTGTTGTAAATAATTCACGAAATTTTTCCAGTTGAAAACTGGGGCAGAAAAATTTCGTTAAATTATTTGTTTAATGTCCGAGCAGGTTATCCCTCAAGGCACAGAATTCGAGATGACCGAAAGTGGGAGCCTCAGTCCAAAATAAGAAAAGAAATAAAAGAACAAAAAGAAACGAATTCAAAATGGTGAAGCGGAAAGAGACACAGATTGCCCAAATTTAATTGAAATCTCAAGACCCGCATGTCCAGTTTTGTTTCAAGAATAAGGAGCAAGCCAGCAGCTGCAACTAACAAGCATCAGGATTCAGGTCGAAGTCTGTCACAAGAGCTAGCCAAGACTCGAGATCAAGTTTCAAGAGACTCCTGGATAGGAATTTTGTAACTCGTAGATGATAGTAAGTAGTTATAGTTTAAATGTTTGATTTTGTCTCATTTACTTAGTAACTTATTTGTTTTATTCTTATTTTTATTCTCATTTTCATTTTATAAAAAAGATAGAAAGAGGGTAAGAGAAAATGCTAACAAATGTATGAACTGATGGCTCACTTGATAGCTTTATTATATAAGTACTTGATACTCTCTTTGTTCTAATTTATGTGAACCTATTTGACTGGGCATAAAATATAAGAAAAAATAAAAAATTTTGAAATTTGTGATCTTAAACAACTCAAAAAGGGACCCAGAGTATTTGTGTGGTTGTAAAAGTTTTTCATTAAGAGTAGGATTGTAAGTGTAACAACTAAAATTTTGTTCTGAACATAATAATCAAGACAAAAAATATAGCAACAAATAAAAGTATTTGTATTTTAATAATTTACGCGGATTACAATCCTTGAACAATCTTACGTATAAAAGATGTAAACCACTGATTCTTCTCCTCACGACCGTCAATTCGAGAGCTTCGCTTGTTCTTGAATTGATGGACCACTTGTTGCTGGGATTTGACCACGAATGCGGAGCTAGGCTTTGATCACAAACGTGGAGGATGGGAAACTTGCGGTTCACCCCTTGAAGACGATGACTTCGTGCTATGCGGTAGACTTGAAAATCACCACTGTAGAGGAGAGCTTTAATATGTATATTTTTTTTCTCTCTTTGGCCTTATGGAGACCCCTTATTTATAGTTGTAGGGGAGGAAACTTGTGATAAACACATATCTTTTTCCTCCAATTTGATTGGCCAACTTGAGTCATCAAACCTATCACTAAAGCTATGTGATCAGCTTGCACATAATTGGTTGAACCATGTCATTTGATTATTTGGCAACAATCTTTATTGGTCCTTACATTTGACTTGGTATACTACATCACTTATGCGCATGGCATGATTTTAGTGGCCCTTGAGTTGACTTGGTGTGCCATGCCATTTGACACGTGGCATGAATTTTGGGCTTATCATTTGAAGCCCAACAAGATAAACTAGCCCAATTAACTCAGGCTCTTTAATTAAATCCATATACGCATATTGGATTTAAATAATAAATTCAATTATTCTAGCCCGTAATCATCGTTTGAGATGACACGTCTTTGAATTTATCATGTGGTCCAAATAATTTAATGGACTCAAACTCAAATAAAAGTCAATCTTCTTCAAATGCCTCCTACTTCAAGTTGCCTCGATTTATAGACTTATCAAACTTCAACGGCGAGGCTTGAAGTACTAATATTGACAAATTTTTATTTTGTTTGAGCCTCAAACTTGACTCCTTGTAAGCCCTTTCCTATTTTAATAATACAACCTTGTGAATTTACAACATATAGTGTTTGGATCGAATTGATTTGGCATTTCAAATTTGCCTTGCGATATTCCAGCCCAATAACTTCATACTTGAGCCCATCAATAAGATAGGAAGTTGTTCTCCACTTGAAATTGAAAAATGAAAAGCCGCGCCCTTTTATTTTTTATTTTTTTTAAAACTTTCAAATGGTATTCCATCAATATTTTAGGACTCATGCCAATGAAAACTCCCTTTTCTTTTAGGAACAAGAGAGAGCAGTATTTTTCTTTTCAATTTGTCTTCTTTTAGGACCCAACTTCTACTTGTCCAGACGATTCTTTTCAATTTGTTTCCTGCAGGAGTCTAATTTTTACAATTGTCTTCCGCTAGGAAGCTAACTTTCTCTTGTCCAGAAATTTTAGGACATAAACTCCTCAATCCTGAAATTTGATTTCTTCTTAAAGAGTAACAGCTCAATGAAACCACGTTGGAAACGAATCAAAGACTACCTTCTGTGATTTATATAAGGACTCATTCCGATGCATTATGTTCACACCAACTCTTCGAGTCTTTCCTTATTGTCTTTGTGACAGAACTTTCCTGGCAGCTTGGAGAACTTGTAGGAGAAAATTTATAACTTGTTGTAGGAGCACCTGAATCTTAAACGGTTTGTGGAGCTGGAACATAAACTCACAGATTCTCGACATATCCTAAAATCACAATAATATAGCTCGTAGATTTGTTCAGTTAATTTCTTCGAAATCAAGTTCTTACTTCGAATTTGCTAGTCGTTTCAGGTTCGTGCATCATCACGAGAAACTTAATACCTTTTTGAAGGAATATCGAAATCACGAATGGTTTACGGAACTGGAAAGTAGACTCGTTGAGCTTCGACATATCAAACATTCATGATCACATAGATCGTAGATTTGTTCAGGTAATCTCTTCGAAATCAGGTTCTTACTTCGAATTGGCTGATGGTTTCAGATACGCTCATTGTCTCGACAAACTTAATAACTTTTTGAAGGGATACCAAAGTCACAAACGGTTTGCGGTACGGGAAAGTAGGCTCTTGGAGCTTCGACATACCTAAAAATCATGACCAGAAAGCTAATAGATTTATCCAGGTAATATTCTGAAATTTAGAGTTGATATCTAGCTATATTGCGTCTCTAGATTTGCGCTCGCTCACTAGATAGCTTGTATCTTGATATAGGGAACCCCGAAATCAAGCACTTCTTGATCCTTTGAGACTAAACTTCAGAGACTACTTATATACCAAATTCATCGTATGGTGGTTTCTATGATTTCTTTTAAAGTAAGCTGCAGGATCTAATTTTTTTATTTCAGTTTTGTATATGCTTCACGAATTTTAATCTTCTTCCTCAATTCCTTTCGTGCAGTGTATATGACCTTGACTTTCGGCAATCAAGATGCAATTTCATGACCATTATAAACCCTCATCTTGAAATTATGAGAGATGAGCAAAATCAGTCCGATAAAGTTCTTACCTTGGAAGTTCATCCTCCAGTGATCGGTTCCTTCTCTCTTGTTAGAAAGTTGTCTGCTGCTTCTCTTCATCTTACAGAATGGTGGACAAGGGAGGCCAAAGATATTACAACAACAACAACAACAACAACTACCCACTATATTCCCACCAGGTGGGAGTCTGGGGAGGGTAATATATAGACAAGCCTTACCCCTACCCGGAAGGGCAGGGAGGCTGTTTCCAATCGACCCTCGGCGCATAGGACAAAAGGAAAAACAGCTGTAAAACAAAACAAAAACAGAAAGCATTAGTGACTCCCGCAGAAAATAGTGAAAATAATTAACTAAAAATAAGAAACATATATACAATCGCAGGCAAAAAAATCGTGCAGTAACTACCATAACTAACAGCCACAGGAGGGCACACGCTAACACACAAATCGTCTATGAGAAAACATACTGACGTGCGAAGGACTCTAGTAGCCCCTAACCTACAACCCTGATTCTGGACCTCCAGACGCTCCTATCAAGGGTCATGTCCTCGGAAACTTGCATTCTAATCATGTCCTGCCTAATCACCTCTGCCCAATACTTTTTAGGCCTCCCTCTACCTCGCCGACCGCCAACAATCTCCAGCCTCTCGCAGCTCCTTACCGGGGCATCCGGGCCCCTCCTCCGAACGTGTCCGAACCACCTCAGTCTCGCTTCTCGCATCTTCTCATCCACTGGGGCCACCCCTACCTTCTCTCTGATAACTTCGTTCTTAATCCTATCTAGTCTGGTGTGCCCGCACATCCACCTAAGCATCCTCATCTCCGCAATCTTCATTCTTTGAACATGGGAGTTTTTCACGGGCCAGCACTCCGTCCCATACAGCATAGCAGGTCTAACCACGGCTCTATAGAATTTCCCCTTGAGTTTGTGTGGAACTTTCTTGTCACACAAGACCCCTGAGGCGAGCCTCCATTTTGCCCATCCGGCTCCTATACGATGGGTGACGTCCCCGTCAATCTCTCCGTCCCCCTGAATCACAGACCCAAGATATCGGACACTGTCCCTCTTGGCAATGGCCTGGGAACCAATCATCACGTCCCTGCCTACCTCGCTCGGCTCCGCGCCAAACTTGCACTCCAGGTATTCCGTCTTGGATTTGCTTATTTTGAAACCTTTAGACTCGAGAGTCTGTCTCCATACCTCTAACCTCTCACTGACGCCAACCCTCGTCTCGTCAATCAATACAATATCATCAGCAAAAAGCATACACCAAGGCACATCCCCTTGGATATGTCGGGTTAGAGCATCTATCACTAAGGCAAACAGGAGGGGGCTCAGAGCTGATCCTTGATGTAACCCCATGACCAACAGGAAAATGGTCTGATTCACCACCTACCGTCCTAACCCTAGTCTTAGCACCATCGTACATGTCCTTGATTACTTTGATATAGGCTTCCGGCACGCTCTTCGCCTCCAAGCACCTCCATAGCACCTCCCTTGGTACCTTGTCATACGCCTTCTCCAAGTCAATGAGCAACATGTGGAGGTCCTTCTTCTTATCCCTGAATTGCTCCGCCAGCCGCCTGACTAGGTGGATAGCCTTTGTGTTGGAGCGGCCCGGCATGAAACCGTACTGGTTCCCGGCTATAGAAGTCACCTCCCTCACTCGCGCCTCGATCACCCTCTCCCAAACCTTCATCGTGTGACTTATTAATTTGATACCCCTATAGTTGTTGCAGCACTGGATGTCCCCTTTGTTCTTGTACAAGGGCACCACTGTACTCCACCTCCACTCCTCCGGCATCCTCTTGGTCCTGAAAATAACATTGAACAACCTAGAGAGCCACTCCCTTCCAGATTTACCCATGTACTTCCAGAACTCTACCGGGATCTCGTCCGGCCCGGTCGCTCGACCCCTACTCATCCTACGCAAAGCCCCCATGACCTCTTCCACCCTAATGCGCCTGCAGTACCCAAGGTCTCTATGCCGCTCTGAATACCCCAACTCCCCTAACTCTATGATATGGTCCCCCTCCTCGTTAAGAAGGTCCCGAAAGCATGCCTGCCATCTCTATTTGATTAGAGCTTCCCCCATCAGGACTCTACCATTCTCGTCCTTGATACACCTAGCTTGATCTAGATCGCGTGCCTTCCTTTCCCTTGCTTTAGCTACCCGGAATAACTTCTTATCCCCACCTTTCTCCCCTAGTTCCTCATACATGCAGCCGAATGCCGCGTTTTTAGCTTCCGAGACTGCCATCTTTGCTTCTTTTCTCGCCTCCTTGTAGATCGCCCTGTTCTCCCTCCGTTCCTCCTCGCTAGAACTCCCTGCCAACCTAGCGAACGCTGCCTTCTTCACCTCTACTTTTTCCTTGACTACATCGTTCCACCACCAATCCCCCTGGTGCCTGCCTGAATAGCACTTGACTACCCCGAGCACGTCCCTTGCTACCTCCCTAACCAAGTTCGCCGTCGCTGACCACATAGCGTCCGCTTCCCCAGAACTTCTCCAAGCTCCGCCCTCAACTAGCCTCCTTTCCATCTCCTGTGCTTTCTCATTAGTCAAGGCACCCCATCTAATCCGCGATTTGCCCCGAATTCCCCTCTTCTTCCTCTTCACCCAGAGACCGACATCCATCACTAGGAGTCTATGAAGAGTTGTGAGAGACTCTCCTGGGATAACCTTGCAGTCCTTGCACAAACCTCTATCGCTCCTTCTGGTGAGGATGAAATCAATCTGAGTCCTCGCCACCGAGCTCTTGAAGGTGACCAAATGCTCCTCCCTCTTTTGAAATGCCGAGTTCGCAATCAGAAGCTCGGAAGCCCTGGCGAAATCAAGCAGCGCAGTGCTCCCTCCGTTCCTAACCCCAAAGCCGAAGCCACCGTGCACCTCATCGTAGCCACCAGCATCAGCCCCAATATGGCCATTAAAGTCCCCTCCAATAAGTAACTTCTCAGATTGGGGAATACTACTCACCAAATCATCCAGGTCTTCCCAAAAGCGCCTCTTGGCCTCCTCGTCTAGACCCGCTTGCGGCGCGTAAGCACTGATGACGTTGAGAATGCAACCCCCAATAACCAGCTTAATAGACATTAACCTATCATTCACTCGCCTAACCTCGACCACGGACTCCCTTAAGTCCCTATCTACCAAGATGCCCACTCCATTCTTACCACTCGCGATCCCAGAATACCACAGCTTAAACCCATCCACATCCTTCGCCTTCGTCCCTTTCCACCTAGTCTCATGGACACACGCTATTATGGGAAAAATTTCGGGCGAGGTCACTAACATGAAGGTCCCTATTTTGAAGTTCGCAACCCATCGGGAAGTCATACCGTCTGAATTTTCTCATCGTGATGGATGCTTCCACACTTGGAATGTTCCCCTTTCTGACTTTGGCAAGGTTCGCTACACACCTGGCTACTGGGAGTGGGTAGAAGATGTTCTTCCCTGCCATAAAAAGGTTTTGGAAGATCTGATGGTCTACGATGACATATACGCTTCATTATTTACGTACGATTATAATGATAACGTGCTTCAGGCCTTTTGTGAGCTTTGGCGTCCTTCCACCAACACACTTGCTACCTTTATTGGAGAATTATCTATATCTCTATGGGATCTGCGTACCATTGGAGGCCTTCCCGTGCATGGTTCCTTTTATGATGAGTAGTTCCTTCGGCGAAGGAGTTGACAGAAATGAACCATCAAGCGAAGCCATTCCTCCCAAAAAGCTGCTTAACTTGTTTTCAGCGTTCCACAAACTTGAAAAAGGGGAATTTCATGAGGTCCGTCCATGATTGGGTGGGGTTCTGGTTTAGAGGGCCCAGCAGGTATGTTGAGCCTCCGCAAAAGACGTCAAAGGTGCGGACCACCAAGCCGAGGCAGAATCATAATCCTTCGAGACACATAGACAAAACCTTCCTACCACGAACAGACGAGGAGAATGCCCCATTTATCGAGCTAGGTATGGAGGAGTCTCTTAAAATGAGACTAACTTGGCGGCTTTCCTTGCATGTTGGCTCTGTAAGTTTGTGCTTCCAAATAAGAAGGTTGACCGCATTCGTGCTAGTGTTTTCAAAGTTGCAAGCGTAATGGCTCATGGAGTAAAATTCTTTTTAGCAGTCCCGGTCCTTGCTAGCATATATCATGGCTTGAGGGAGATATCCACTTCCAACGACCTGATTGCAAGTGGTGTAAATTTTCCCATACACTGTGTTTATGGCTGGATGGGAGAGTATTTTGAGCCCCACCATCGTGTTAATCACACGCACCGAAGTTTACCCATATGCAAATTTCAGGCGAGATGATGGCTAAATATTTCAACCTTTCTGATGCTCGAAGGTTGTTCCAACGTGAAGATGCCGATCAACTCCACCATTTGGCATTGCTGCGCGGCAAAGATTTACACTTTAGATACAATTGCAAACTTTCAGATTCATTCAGCGAATTTTTATATCCCTTCGCTCTAGCTATCTCACCCTTAGGCATGATGCTACTTTTATCGTGGAGTCCTACAATCGTCACAGATTTAGTAGGTAGTTTGGTTTTTTCCAAGACATCCCTAGAGATCTTATGGAGCAACCCTATGATGGTATATTGTAGGCACTAGTGCAACTTTGGGATTCATCCACACGTCTTGGCACCTCCTCGAAATTCATTGTGCCAATACGTCCGGTAAACGATGTGCCTTTAATGACTCGTAAGTACAGAGACTGGTGGCCAATACATCGACTAGATCCTTCAAAAAAGAGTCCTCATATTATTTCGACAAGTCCAAGGCAAGATCAAGTGCATGTGCGATCCAAAGGGGTCCCGAGTCAACTGAGAGTAAAGCTACCTTCTCCCTTTTCCAAGGTAAGACGAAGTCAAATGACCTTCCGCAAGCAGCCCAGACCCTTTCCACGTCCAAAGTCATGAAGGATGTGGATGCACCGGCGAAAAAGAAAGTTAGGCGACTTTCATTAGCCTTGAAGACAACTACTACTGCCCTCGAGGTATCCAGCGACTCATGCAAAAGAAAGGAGCGCCCAATTTCGTCAAACCAAGGTAGTGATAGAGAGCCCAGCCTTGTGCCACTTTGTGAAGAGAAAAATCTTCTTCCCATTTTGTCAAATTGTATTGGAGTATTACTACAGCTTCCATTCCAGTAGGGAGTGAATACAGCGAAGAGAACTATTGGAACCGTCCGAACAACATGGCGAAGGAGTTGGGTGACAACTGTTGCGGTACTGCTGTCTTAGATACCATCATTATTGAGGATGATGCCTTTGTAGATAAGGATGCGGGCTTAACAATGACATTCTGTGAATTACCAGAACAAGTAGAGTTCTTCCTATTTGTATTCCTGTCACTTTACTTTCTTTCTTTTTTCTCTTTTTTTTTGAATACTAACAGCTTTTCTTCTTCTATATATTTTTTTCTTCAGTCGGTCTTCAAGAATTATGCAATGATGAGCTTGGAGATGACATTATTGAGGATTGCTTTGCAAACATAGATGATCTTGGTATGACTACAAAGAGCTCCCACAAGTCACCAAATAGTTCTAAGGATCATGGTATGAGTGGAGCTTCTTTGGTGGAGTCAATTCCACCTAGAAATCCTTATTCTTCTTCTCCGGTTCATAGAAAGTTTATCCAACCAGTTGTGACGAGTGAAGCTGCCGCTGCTACAACTGAGGTCATGCACCCGAAATCGTTCAGGCCTTCCTTATGGCCATTGCAGCCTGGTGCTTCAAGCAAGGAGCCGCATGAGACTATTTGTCGTGCCAAATCAACTTTTGTTTCTGTGATGTGGCGTGGATTGTGTGAGTGGATAAAGGAGATCTCTGTAGATTCCACTGACATCTTTATGAAGTTGGAGGAAAGTATTTGTTTGACTCTTACAGAGATAAGAAGAGAGAATATCATTGATATTTCTACCCTAGAGGATCTAGTTGAAGCTTTCTTCAAGACTTATGCAGAGTATGATGCTTTAACATCGTCCAAGATGAGTAAAGAATTACACCAAGATTCACTCTCTAATGCACACCAACGCCCAGATGATGCGAAGTTGGAATATGGGAAGGCAAATGAGTCCGCTGATAGACTTCAAGTGGCTCTTGCGAGTGTCGAGACACAATTAGTAGTCCTGGCCTCTAAAAAGATGAAGATCATCGTGCTTCTGAATAAACAACAAGAGAAGTGTCCAAAATTCAACAAGAAATCACCTTTACCGAAGGCGAGATTTATACCATTGAGGCGAACATTCCATTGTCGGATGATGAAACAGAGAAACGGTCCCTCTTGAAAGATGCAATTAAAACGAGTCTCCAGCAAATCCTTAGCTTCAAACCTTTTCCATAGCTTTAGATTTTTTTATTTAGGATCCCCTGCCTCTTTCCCTTTTTTAGACAGATATCATGTATTGATATTTCTTTTCTTAGAAAAATAAAAGTACTTCCTTTTTATTTGCACTATCTTACTGAATTTTGAGTTTCCTGTGAATTATGGCATAGATAAATTATACAAGTATATCGAGGTTATTCGAGAAAAACTAACTGGTGTCATAGTTCTGAAACAATTTATTTATAAAACATATGACGCTCACAATCTTTGCTTGGCCGATTCTCTGTATTTACACTTTTGTATAATTTCCATTTTTTTGTGTCTGGTCAAAGTTTCACCCTATGCTTGTTAATCGGTGCTTCTTGATCTGCTAAGGAAAGGTCATTGAACAACCAAGTTTCTTTTCAGATTCTTTGCTCCGTAGTAGGAGATATTTCCGAATAAAACGATGCTGCACTTTTTAGCGTCGCAATACTTGAGCTCGGTTACACGTCTTTTGGCTTGAAAAGCTGCTGCACTTTTTATGATTCTCAGAAGAATTCCCTTTTTTTTAATAGTTCAGTTTCCAGTACATTGGAAAAGCTGTCTTTTTGTCGCAGCCAGCTACTCATGGAGGCTTCAGTCGAATGACCATTCCCAAACGCGAGTCATGGACTCCATTCAGTGACAAACATATTTAGGTGACTCTTTACTGGATGCGCATATTTGATGACTTCTTAGCTGAACGACTTGATAACATGTTCTTTAGGGACTTCACAATGCGTCCATTTGTATTGAAAGCCTACACCAAGTTCACAAAATAGTACACAGCAAAAGCTTCATGATATGACGCTGGAGAGGCGGTGAAGATCGCGTGCAGCAGAGTTATTTTCTATTACAGCATGTGTCATTCCCTTCATGCGCCTTGAAATTCCTTTTGCGTTGGTCCGAGATGATTCCTGAAGTTAATCTCTAAGTCAGATTTCAAATCAGAATTCCTTCTGGATTAGTTGCATTAGTTTCTTGATTTGGTTTAGCTGCAGCAACTATACAGGTTTGCATACTTTCAGCATTGAACATCATATCCCGAGCTAGGAGTGTCAGAATTCTGATCCGTCTGTGCTGTTAGGAAGTAAACTTAGAGACCTTCATCACGTATGCATTTCATATTAGGAATCCTTCGGAGCTGTCAACAGAAAATTCTCGAAGTTGACCTTACTGCAGTAAACTTTCAAACTCGTGTACTTCTAGAGAAAAATAATGTATCTTGAGCTAGGGGAATTGGAATTGCAATCCGTTTGCTCTGTTAGAAAGAAAACTTAGAGACGTACATGCATAGGAATTTCACAGCAAAACTCCTTTTGGTCTATCAACAGAATGTTTTTTGAAGTCGGCCTAACCGCAGTAAACTTTCCAATTCGCGTACTTTCAGCGAAAAATAATGTATCTTGAGCTAGCGTAATCGGAATTGAAATCCGTTTGCTCCATTAGAAAGAAAACTCAGAGGCTTATAACTCCTTTTGGATTGTCAATAGAAATTTTTTGAAGTTGGCCTAACCGCAGTGAACTTTCCTATTCGCGTACTTTCAACGAAAAAATGATGTATCTTGAGCTAGGGGAATCAGAATTGAAATCCGTTTGCTCTGTTAGAAATTACACTCAAAGGCTTACAACTCATAAAATTTTCATAGCAAAACTTCTTTCGAGCTGTCAATAGAAAATTCTTGAAGTTGGACTAACCGCAGTAAACTTTCAAACTCGTGTACTTTCTTTTGTATGGTGAATCCGAATTGCAATAAGTCTGGTCCTTTGGCATCTTACCTTCGAAATCCATGGTCATGCCGAAAATGAAGACCGAGTTCATTCTTGAAGAGCAAGCATGTGGCACCTCTCAGCGGATTGGCGCGGAAGAGGCTTGGAGTTGGAGCAACTGTATTCTTCTAAGCAAGCGCGATGTGGCGAAACGCATGATTCTTGCAGATTGGCATGGAACGGGCTTGGAGTTGTCCTTTCGGCGAGCAAGCACTCGGCGCGTCTCTGCTACTTTGAGTTCATAGCATTTCATGCTTGCATTGAAAAAACTGTATCTCGACCTAGGAGTATCCAATTGCAACCCGCTTGATTCTGCAGAATCAAAAACTTGCAACAGCACAAGTTAGAATAAACTTTTGAAGGCGATGCACAAATCTGTCATTTCGGCTTCACAGGACTGCATGCTGTTATTGGACGCACATATCTCAAGCTATGGGTATCGGAATCCCAAGACGTCTGCAACATCGGAAAGATAAGTTTGACACCTACAACACCTGAAAATATCAAGGCAGAACTCATTTTAGATTGGTCGCGATATTATTTTGAAGTCGCTCCTGATGTCCGCCTTGCATTTGTCTCTGTTTGCGAACTCCTGTCGAATGATTCATATCTCGAGCTAGGCGACTCCGAATTGAGATCTGTTTGCGCCGTTAGAAAGTACACTCAGTGACCTGCAATACCTAAGAGTCTCGTGGTAGAACTCTTTCCGAGCTAGAAACAAAAAATTCTCAAACTCCACCTAGCTGCAGTAACTTTCAGATTCGTGTGGTTCCGGCAAACGAAAAATCATATCTTGAGCTAGGGGCCTCCAAATTGCAATAGGTTTGTGTTATTACAAACTAGACATCCAAATCTAGAACATATGAAATGTTAGGAGCAAAATGTCTTCAAGATGGACTGTAGTAGTTTTCAAAAGTTGATCTCGCATCTGTCGAGTCTGCTTTCCAGCTCTATGCTCTCTGAGTTGCCCTACAATTGTTTTTTTTTCTTCTTGAAATTGACTCCAGAATCTTGCGTGTACTAGCTTTGACTATGTGACTCACAAATATTATCTCTTCATTTATTTCTTTTGCATACTTACAAAGAAGCTCAAAGAGTCTAGATATCAATCCAAGGTGTCATACAAGATGTGGAGCCACCCCTTCACCAACTATTGCACTTGCTTTGTTGATAGTTTTGAAGCTCATCAATGGCGGCTCCCATAGAAATTGGGACCTTTAACCAACAATTGAGGGTGGCATCAGATGTGGAGACGTCATATAGACTTATAAAAAGCATTTAGACGCATCAGCAACAAAGCCTAGTTTATGATCTTTTGTATCAAAAACTGTCTAGTTCGTGTTGTCTCTACATTTTTGGATGTATCAACTTTTGTACTATTGAAGAAATAAAACATATTTGATATGTCAACGCAAATCGTCTCATTTTCCTCATAGATATGTGCCTTTAAGGAAGAATTAATGTAATGATCCGATGATGCCAAACTTTTATTTTTTTTAAACTCATGCGATTGAACTTAGAATGAAAGTCTAAGTAGCCTACGTACCTCAGTGAAGAGGATCAAGTCACAACGTAGTTCAATGGAATGAGTTTTTTTCTTTTTTTATGTCCTAATTTTTTGCCTAGGCCGCCTCTCGCGAGGTTTTCAACCTAGCGGACTTTGTTTTTGGCCGTACACAGTTTAGACTCATGTGGTCCAGGAGTGTAGCAACGTGCAGTTTAGGCTCATGCATCAAGGAGCGTTGCAACTTCAAAGATAGTACTTCTTCAAAAACATGCCATTGATAGAGCCGATTCTCATGCCATCTGCATCAACCAGCTTGTAAGCCCCACTTGAGTAAGCTTCTTGTACAACATATAGCCCATCCTATTTTGAAGTGAACTTCCCTACAGGTTTATGGAAAGTAATTATGGATCTTCGTACGGCAAGGACTTGATCCGTTACTTGAAAGGATCTCGGGCGAACTCTTTTATTGAAGGCACGAGACAATCGAGCTTGATAACATTCAAGACTCTGAGCTTCCAACCTCTTCTCATCAAGAGCCTCCAACTCTGCTAATCGAAGTCGAGCATTTTCTTCATTAGTGATCCCTTCTTGAATAGCCAATCGTAATGAAGGTATTTGACGCTCAAGTGGCAAGACGGCTTCAACTCCATAAATGAGTGAATAATGAGTTTCTTGTGTTGGTGTGCGGTGAGTCGTCCTATATGCCCATAGATCTTTTTCCATACGGTCATTCAAATCTTGTTTGGATTTGGAGACGACTTTCTTTAGCAAGTTGCATAGAGTTTTGTTGAATGCCTCAGCTAGACCATTGGCGGCAACATTGTACATCGAAGAGTTACGTTGCTTGAAGCCAAAGAGATCAAAAACCTTATTCATCAACCTATTATCGAATTGCTTTCCATTATCCATTATTATGTAACGAGGAATGCCAAAGCGATAAATAATGTTTACTCGGATGAAATTTGCAACATTTTCCTTCTTTACTTCTTTAAGAGCAACAGCTTCAGCTCATTTTGAGAAGTAACGGTTGCAGCCAGGATGTATAGGTGCCAACTAGAGGACTTTGGCAGTGATCCAACAACATCCAATCCCCAAGCACCAAACGGCCAGGATCCCGCAGTTGGGTGCAACACTTCAGGAGGTTGATGAATAAAATTCGCATGGAATTGCCACGCCTTGCATCTTCGAGCATAGTCCAAGCAATATTTTACAATCATTGGCCAATAATATCCCATCCTTTTTATACGGAAGTGGAGCTTTGGTCCAGACTAGTGTAACCCACATACCCTAGAATGCGCTTCTTGCAAAGCTTGGAATGCTTCATCTTCCCCTAAGCATCGCAAAAGTAATCCCTCGAAGGAAGCAAGGTGCACGATGACGGATTTTAGTTCTTCTCCGCGGGTTTTCTGGAAGTATCCCATAGCACAAGTAGTCGATAATGAGTTGTTGCCATTCCTCTTTCTTGACTTCAGAAATAGCGACAAGATTCTTAAGTTTGTTTTCTTCACCTTCAGCCTCATTTGGCGGCGGTACTACCCATTTTTGGCAGACAGTAACTTGCATTTGATCAGGCAGGGTTAGAGATGAATCTAGGGTGGCTAAAACATCCGCTTTCTTGTTTTCTTTCCTTGGCACATGCTGAACAGTCACATCATTGAGCCACCCCATTAATTTTTTAGCATAATCATGATATGGGAGTTTCCAAAGACTTGCAATTGCAATTGCTTCATATTAACAGCCATTTCAAGCCCAAGTATTAATGCTTGGTACTCAACAACATTGTTGGAATAGAGTTGTATCAAGGTGAAGGAGTATGGCAAGACCACCTTGGGAAGTGACAAATACTACGCCAGCACTAGCTCTTCCACATTGTGCAGCACCATCAAAGTTCATCTTCCATGGAGGTTGAATTTCAACGTCCATTGCATCCACATCAGATAGTTCATCAGTTAGCTCCCAATCATCAGGTATCGGATGATCTTCCAAGAAGTCTGCCAATGCTTGTCCTTTTATTGCCTTTTGAGGGATGTACAAAATCTCAAATTATTGAAATTGGAGGTACCACCTCGCTAGTCGATCACTAAGAACATGTTTTGACATCACGAACTTGATGGGATTTGCCTTAGAAACAAGAGGAACAGTATGAGCTTAAAAGTAGTGCTTCAACTTTTGAATTGAGAAGACTAGCGCCAAACATAACTTTTCACTTAGTGAATAATTTAGCTCGTTCGGTGTCATCATCCTACTCAAGTAGTAAAGAGAGTTTTCTTTCCCTTCACTATTTTTTGGGCCAACAGTGCTCCAACGGACCTTTCTTGTGCCGCAATGTATAATATCAATGGCTTTCCAGGTATAGGGGTTGCTAAAATTGGTGGCTTAATCAAGTAGGATTTAATGCTCTCAAAGGCACTACCGCATGCTTGATCCCATTTTAAAGGAAAACCTTTCTTCATAAGGCGACTGAATGGTTGACACCTCCCAGCTAGGTTCAAGATGAATCTCCTAAGGTACGCTAAATTTCCTTGCACACTTTTCAATTCATGGATATCCCGAGGCTCGGGCATTTTCAAAATGGCATCAATTTTGGCTTGATCAATTTTGATCCCTCGATGTCGGGCAATGAAACCAAGGAACTTTCTAGAAGTAACTCCAAAGGAGCATTTCAACAGATTCATCCTAAGTTGGTACCTCCGGAGCAATTCAAATATCATCCTCAAGTCCTTCAAGTGGTTGACCTTCTCTCTTGATTTTACCACTAAGTCGTCAACATAGCATTCAACATTCTTGTGGAGAAGATAGTCGAAAATATTCTGCATAGCTCTTTGGTATGTAGCACCAGCATTCTTCAAGACAAAAGGAATTACCTTGTAGCAATAAATACCCTTTGGGGTACAGAATACAGTAAGCCCTTCATCTTTTGGTGCCCGACGAACAGTCCATAAAAGGCATTACCTCATAACTAGTAGTAGCATCGATCATTAGCTCTAGAATCAGAAGCGCAACTTCATCTTTTGAACATGCATTGTTGAGACCTATAATGTCAACGCACACTCGAATCTGGCCATTCTTCTTCCTTACTGGGACAATACGTGAAACCCATGTTGGGTATTTAACTTCACGAATAAAGCCAGCTTCGATGAGTTTGTTAACTTCAGTTTCAATAAAGGGAACCAACTCCAGCCTAAAGCGCCTTTGGCTTGTTTAACGGGGCGAGCAAAATTTTTGACTGCAAGGTGATGGACTGCTACTTTTGGGTCCAAGCCAGGCATCTATTTGTAACTCCAAGCGAAGACATCCCTGAACTCCTTGAATAACTCAATATAAGTGCTCTTTTCATCTAGTAAAGCACTTATGTAGGTGGATCTTGGTTCTTCATCGGTACCAAGGCTAACTTCTTTTAAGGCATCAACTATTGTTTTCACTCCTTCTTCAAGTTCAGGTGGAGCATCCTTCGCATCTTCATCTTCTTGAGGGTCCCCATTATTGAAGGATATGTGAGAACGTGGTGAAATATCCTCCAGTTCCCCATTATCCTCTATTCAAGATGGAACTCCATTCTCAACTTGTACAGTAACATGATACGAAGAACCCACACTTTCTTCATCCTCGTCACGTTCCTTAGTGTAAACTAGAGTATATGGATTTACCTTCAGTACTTCTTCACATGAAACCACAAGTTTTGTTTGTCGCCTCATTCTAGAGGAATCAAACTTTGGAAATCCTTAGAGATCTCCTGAATTTTGGGTGAAGCGGGTGTTCTTATTCCTTGAAAAATTCTCTGAAACTTGTTCCCCTTCTTTAATGGACCCAATATTTCAAACACGGAGGTCCTCACAGGTGATTTTCCAAGTCGATCAAAGACAGAAGGCCTGTTAGAAGCTGCCGATTCATCTTCTATAGTGATATAATTGTTGCTCGCCTTCTTATTAAGATACACATGGGTGACAGCTACTTGTATCCCAAACCTTCACGTGATTGCCTCGTTGCAGCTTCTTATGGGAGCTTCCCTAACTTTGACGGCTCATTCGGATTATATCCAGCTTTTGCAAATAGCTTGTAAGCGTTAGGATCAAAACCTTCATCTCTTCGCTCTGTATGGAGTGCCATATTCTGCCAATGATTTTAGGCTACAAATCCTGCAAGCGGTTTCGAGGACAACTTTACTGCCTCAATTCGTTTTACTGGAAGAGTTAACTCATTTAGCGTCTTGGTTTGGAGATTAGATGATTCGCTCTCATCTTGCTTCCTTTTAGGGACATATTGGAGCATATGACTTACTTTTTTGCCATAAGACACAATACCCCCTTTATGAGATTTATTCACGTTGGCATGTATATCCTTAGTAACAGCTTTGGTTTTACCAATAGTCACCTCAACTCTTTTAGTTTGGGCTCGTCGTTCTTTCTTTTCATGCCACCATCAGCTTTTATCTCCTTTACAATGTGGTTCTTCAAATAGAACTTTGCATCGTCAAAGTGTGACTCAGCCTCGGTGAATGGCTCGTCATCAGCAACTATCTTCTTCTCGACTTCACCCTCATAGTATTTCAAACATTGATGGTAGGTATATGGAACCACTTTGTTCTCATGTATACAAGGCCTTCCAAGCAAGACGTTGTATGAAGTTTTTGCATCGATCACATGTAGCCATGCACTTGATTACATATCTTTAATGGTGATTTCCAGCCTGATCGCGCCTATGGATTTTTGCCCCCCTTGGTTGAATCCTTGGATCATCACACGGCTTTCTGAGAGTTTGTTCATAGGAATACCAAGTTCTTTCACAGTGCAAATCAGCAAAATGTTCACTGAGGATCCTCCATAGCGAAACTTTTCCAGTAGTACGAATCGCTACGCTTCGCCTCTTTCTATATGATAATATGCATCTTGGTTGCTGCGTTCCCTACGGTAATAGCAAGAGAGTGAATAACGAATGATCCTCCAAACTAAAAGAGTGATTGAGTCCGACTCAAGCGAGTGAGCGGAAGGCGTGGCAAGAGGGCGAGTTCGACTCGCGAACGATCAGCAAGTGAAAGACACCAAATTTGATTTACCTTTTCATCACGCATATAGCCAATCAGGTACAATGGACGGTTATGAAGAGTGTCACCTAGCAGAAGATCGTCATTTGTGAAAGTGACTTTTTCCTCACAAGCATTAACTTATTGAGGAGTGTACTCGAATGAGCTTTTCCAAAGATGGTTCCAACAGTAGGACAACGCTCTTCTCTTCCCCTTTATCATCGTTGCAACACGAGGCCTCAATACCCTCATGTGAAATCTTCGTGCATAACCAACTTGGTAAGAACTCATCCAAGGTTGCTGGATGTCGTGGCTTTTGAGGATGGTGCACCTCCACTTTTTCTTTCTTCAAATATTTAACTAGATTCCGTCTCCTTGGTCTTTTCACCATCATTTTCCTTGTTGGTTGTTCTATTGATTCTTTTTGTGGGCTCCTTTTGTGGTGCCTATGAAGAGTAACCAATGTCCAACCTTCATCATCATCAAGTTGATTGACTGCAGCTTTGTCGCTCTACATTAATTCTTCATCTTTACCTTTTTTAAAACCACATAATTCATCTGAACTGAATGAGCTAAAAGTGATAGAGGCTCGGTTTGCGTTTGCTTTCTCATCTTCAAGCACGATCTTCTTTTCACGAGCCAAGTCCATGACTTTGTCCTTGAAGACAAAGCACTTCTCCAGCATGTGGCTTACAAGTCGGTGATATTTGTAGTAATTTGGGTCATTTCTTTTCCTAGCTTCATTTGGTCGCTTCATCTCCGAAAGCTCAATGAGATTTAACTCAAGGAGTTCTTCGAAATGGCTAGCACATCAGAATCCAGGAATATGTACTCTTTCTCCTGCATTTCTTTTAGAGTCAACTTTCCACTTGGCTTATCTTGAAAGAAATGGATTTCATACTTTGCTTCTTGCTCACCTTCGCCGTGAACTTCGCAAGTGACATGTTGACATTTTATAGCTTCTTTGCTTTTGGACTTGGGTATGAACTTTCCCCACTTCCTAACTTCTTGCTTGTCATTCCCTTTGCGAGGTTCATAGATGGGCAGCCTTTTATTTCCAGCGAGGCCATGCTCAATTCCATGTCATGGGCACGAATTGCAAGTTCTTCAAATGTGCGAGGCTTGATATCTTGCAAGATGTAGCGCAATTGCCAATGCATGCCTTATGTGCACATGTCCATGCCGGAAGCTTCACTAAGCGTTTCTTTGCAGTTGAGGCTTGCATTCCTCCAATGATTGATAAAGTCGATAACTGCTTCCCCCTTTTGTTGACGAGTATTTGTAAGTTCTATCATACTCACAGTACGTCTCGTAATATAAAAGCGATTGAGGAACTCTTGCTCCAGTTGGTCCCAGCTATCGATATATCCATCCTCGAGGTCCGTGTACCAGTCAAAAGCATTTCCTTTTAACGAGCGTACAAATTGCTTGATGAGCTAATCTCCATAAGTCCCAGCATTATTGCACGTCTCCACGAAGTACGCAACATATTGCTTGGGGTTACCTTTACCATCAAACTGTTGAAACATTGGAGGTTGATAGCCAGCAGGCATCTTCAACATATCGACCCTTGCAGTGTACAGCTTTGCATATGTAAGGGAAGATTTGGCAGCAACTTCGTATTTTTTCTTAATGGTTCCTTCAATGAACTCCTTTAGTTGATCGATTGGAACCATTCCTTCAGATGAGACGGGATAGCCATAGTAGATGCTGCTTGTCTTAGGGGAGAGTCACTCTCTAGAACTTCTAGGAGCTTGCCGGGTGCATGGGTGGATTCTTCTTCCATCAAGATTCTCACCCTGTCTGTTAGCTTGTTGATTCTAGCCTATTTTGCATGCATTTGGACAAGCCAGTGATCGCTTCCGTCAAGTTTGCCAACTGCTCCTCCACGGATGAAGTATTTGTCACCATGGCTTGCATAATTGTCGTGGACGATGGAGAGTAGCATGGATTTCCACACAGATTGATCTTTGATTGGCTCATGCTATATGGTGTAAGTAGGGAGGATCCATCACTTAAAGCATCATCATCTTCCTTCACAGCAAAGTGCTCGGATCTGGAGAGGTCGAGCAAAATAAGGGTTTTCTTAATCTTTTCAGCTACATCGCTTCCTCCTTCAGATGCGTTTGTGGAAGATCTTGCTCCTTTTGAGGATGAAGAGCCGAAAACAGGGGTTGACGCGGACGGCACTTGGGGTTCTTGTTGTCCTAAAGAGCTTGCTTTGCTCCTCGTAACTGGTTTGAAGCTTCTAATGATAACATCGAGGATACTCTCCACATCAGCATAGAACCTGGAGTTAGCAACCTTGGTGGAAGTTGAACCGGAGTTGATTTTCTTTGAAGCCATTTTAGTGTTCTTGGATTTTGCTTGTTGGAGAGAAGAGATGAGAGGCAAAGATAGTCCAACTGGGCGTGCCAAAATTTGTAACAACTAAAATTTCGTTCTTGAAAATAATAATCAAGACAAGAAATATAGCAACAAATAGAAGTATTTGTATTTCAATAATTTACGTAGGTTGCAATCTTTGAACAATCTTAATTTTAAAAGATGCAATTCTTTGATTCTTCTCCTTACGACCGTCAATTCGAGAGCTTCGCTTGTTCTTGAATTGCTGGACCATTTGTTGCTGGGATTTGACCACAAATATGGGACTAGGCTTTGCATGGAGGATGGAAAACTTGCGGCTCACCCCTTGGAGACGACGACTTCTTGCTATGCGGTAGACTTGCAAATCACCACTGTAGAGGAGAGCTTTAATATGTATCTTTTTTTTTCTCCCTTTGACCATATGGAGACCCCTTATTTATAGTTGTAGGGGAGGAAACTTGTGATAAATGCAGATCTTTTTCCTCCAATTTGATTGGCCAACTTGAGTCATCAAACCTATCACTAAAGTTATGTGATAAGCTTGCACATAATTGGTTGAATCATGTTATTTGATTATTTGGCTACATTTAATGTGTCCTTACATTTGACTTGGCATGCTACATCACTTATGCACGTGGCATGATTTTAGTGACCCTTGATTTGACTTGGTGTGCCATGTCATTTGACACGTGGCATGAATCTTGGGCTTATCATTTGAAGCCCAACAAGATGAACTAGCCCAATTAACTCAAGCTCTTTAATTAAATCCATATACACATATTGGATTTAAATAATAAATTTAATTATTCTAGTCTGTAATTATTGTTTGGGCTGTCACATCATTAAATTTATTATGTGGTCCAAATAATTTAATGGCCTCAAACTCAAATAAAATTTAATCGTCTATAGTAAATTTAAGCTAAATTGTTACTAAATTTAAAAGAGTTCAATTCTTTTTAAAATATACCAAAAAACAATAAATTCAAATAAGCTAAAACAGAGGGATTATAAATTACTCATTTTTAGTAGCGATAACTTACGATGAAGAAGGTAAGGTGTGCTATTAAAGGAAAAACATAATGGAAGAAACCGAAGTTCCCATGTCCATTCAGTCAAAGAAAATGATGAAAATGAACAATATCTGTTACTCATTCTACCTCAATTTATGTTTCGTATATATATGTTGGGACTGTCCCAAAAACATTTAAACCTTTTTTATCTTTAAATAATTAACTTTAAATTTTCTATTTTACTTTTAAATAAATGTTTGATAAGCATACAAATATTAGTGACTTATTTTGAATTATATTTCTTTTTAGAGACGAATTTAAAATTTATATTTTATGGGTTCAATTTTAAAGTTTTTAGCTGAATCTATTATATTTTTAAATTTATGAATTCAAATCTATTATTTTTGCAATTTTGATGAACTTTTACTTACAAGTTATTACTTCGTATCGAAAGTTGTAGGTATAGTTGAAGCCGCAGATAATATACTACATCCGCCACTAGTCCCTCCGATATTTCGCATCGAAAATTTTAGGTTAAGTTGAACCCGCAGATAATATGCTATATTCGTCATTGCTTTTTTCGATATATTAAAAATAAATATTCACTTTTATTTGAAAGTTTACGCATATTATGATAAATCAATAAAAAAATCTATTATAACCCATAATTTTATTATTATTTCAAATTATTTTTTTAAATCTAATAAATATGAATCAATTTACTTAGAGAAAATTTTTAAAGTGTTTTTTTAAAGCTCTGTAACTAGTAAAATACCACCATATAAATTGAGATAAAAGGGAATACTAATATTTTTGAAGCAAATTTACTTGACAATTATCTTTCTATATTCAAAATAGACGATTTCAATACCGATATGGGCAAATGGGGCCGATAAAAATAAAAGAAATTTGAATTATATTTGCTCCCACTAGACCACGACGCATAGGCATAGCATACCAACAGTATATTAGTTGATGAAAATGCATACGCACACTGCACGGCGCCGTCAAGATTGAGATCTGCTGGAAAATATCTTTTATTTGCAAAAATTTCACGTAATCCGAGTTACTAGATTATGGGCAGTTTATAAAAATTCGAAAAATCAAATTAAATTAAATCGGTAAAAAGTAAATATTTTTTAGTTTGATTTGGCTTTGATTTTGAATTTTATAACTGATCAAATTTAATCTAATATAATTTTAATCAAAAAAAATCGATAAAAATTGAATCAAACCGATTATAAAAATAGTTATTTTAAATTTATTATTACACACACACACAGATATATATATATATATAATTTCAAAATTTTAATGGTAAATATTAATAGATTGAATTTTTACTATAGTTATTTATCTTTACATTCTAGTTTGATTGGTAATTTTCTTTTGTTAAATGCAAGAATTCCCTTTTCGTTAAAAATAATATATTTTTAATTGAACTCTTAAAGTATTCATCACTATTTGATTCAATTATCATCAATATATCTTTGTTAATAATAGATTTCACAACAGGCTTAGTTTGATAGTGTTACATTGAAAATATGGTCTTCGGAATATGTGTTTGATAATTTATGTCTTATATTTAAGAAAAAATCGATAACTAACCAAAAAATTAAAAGCCGATAAAATCCAACATAAATCGAATCGAGAAAAAACTGAACTAATTAGTTAGATTTGATTTTAATATTTAAAAAGCTAATTTATTTGATTTGGTTTTTTTAGAGAAAAAACGACTAAATTGAACCATAAACACCTCTAACTATACGGCTAAGGGCTCCTCTAAAATATCTTTCTTTTACTTTGACCCCAGGTCTAAAATATCTTCGAGCTAACTACTCATTTTAACCCGAGTTAGACATCAAAGCTATCTTTATGGAGTAATATAATTCACAGACGGCTTATGCAGCTACGTAATTTACGGACGTTTTCCCACTCCACGCGCCTCTAATTTTGTGTGATTCGTTTAGCATTTAATAGCTCCCCTTTTCCGGGATCAAATTTTTGGTGAATCTAAAGTAGTATGTGCACATGGCCGAATTAACTATTCCCTCCGTCTTGTATTAACCATCGTAATTATTATTAAAATATTATAAATAAAATTTGATTTACAATAAATATTTATAACGAGATTCTAGAATTTATTATTTGATAGTTAAGTTATTTTTCAATATAAATAGAGGGTTCTACTCCATTATTATTCATCCAAAAATCAATAAGAATTCTCTCTTCTATTTTTTCTGCAATACTCATTTTCTTCTTTTATTATTTCATAATACCTTATCGGTACGAGACTCTAACCAATTAGGTAGAAACTATGGAATTAAGCATAATGAATGTCAATTATTCCATGAACTTACTTCATGATTAAATTCTTTATATAAGGTAAGTATTTTACCGTAATTTTCGCTTTTATTCTATACTTTGATTTTAAATATGAGCAAAGACAATATTTTGATTATAACTCTAGTGGAGTCAATAACAAATTATAACCACTCGAAGTGTTAAAATTTCTCTGTCTTATCAGGATCAAATTTATGTATGATTGTGAGCAAAGAAGTGAAAATTCGTCCCATTAAATTTGCTCCATTCTCATTTCCTTAAGGGAATGTGATAGCAATATATGATAAGTCTGAAAGAAGGCAAAATTACTACTATGAATGTATCGATGAGTGTGGACGTGGAAATAGACGAAATAATAATCGTCATCATTATGATAATGTGAACAATAAGGATTGTCAAAATAATCCTCCACTTTGTAAAAGTAATGTTTGTCATTGATTTGACAAGGAATTTAAAGCACATATAGATGATTGTGGTCCATTCATAATGTGAATGTGACAGCATCTGATTTATGAATACATATTCATTCTCGGAAGAATATGAACGTGCTAGTGGTAGTGAATATGCCACAATCACCTCTAGAAAGAGATTTGAGATGATATAAGAAAATAATATCATTATTATGGCATAAATGATCATTGGTCACGTACTTATTGTACGCCGATATATTTTGGCAATATGATTATTAAAAGACAACGGTAATACAAGATTTAGATCTTGCATATAATTTTGACCATGACCATAATGGTATAACTTTCTCCTTAACAATTTATTCACCATAAAGATATTGATGAATTTGTGGTGGTACCAAATTAATTTAGAGCTCTGGAAGAATCAATTATTACTATTTTGGAGGAACACAATTGATTATCATGTCAATTTATTGTGTAGTAGTAAGTCTCAAAGAAACTTAATTGAGTTTCTAAAGTATACACGATAACTGTTGATTATATTTAGACTAAAAATATAGAAAAGATTTAATATCTTCTATTACTAAACTTGTAGCGGGATAATATGTATGTGAAAAGCTACCCACTTTATCCTTTAATTTGTACTACACAAATAAAAGAATACCATTATAAAGTGGATATTTACTACAACAACAACAACAACTGCTACCCAGTATATTCCCACAAAGTGGGGTCTGGTGAGGGTAATATGTATACGAGCCTTACCCCTACCCGAAATGGCAGAGAGGCTGTTTCCAATCGACCCTCGGCTCAGTGAAGGAAAGAAAACAAAACAAAAAAAAACAAAAGAGCATTAGTAACTCCAGCATAAATTGCATAAATAATTATCTAAACATAAGAACCATAAACAAAAAAACATGCAATAATATCAGACAGTAACTACCATAAATAATTACCATAAGGGAGACACAATCCAATACACAAATCATCTATGGATAGCCCTGCCCAGCCTCACCCAACCCTGAGTGATGAGTACGAAAAACTCAAGGAGCCCCTATCTTACAACCCTGATACTAGACCTCCAGACTTTCCTATCAAGGGCCATGTCCTCGGAAACCCGCATTCTAGCCATGTCATGCCTAATCACCTCTCCCCAATACATCTTAGGCCTCCCTCTGCCTCTTCGTATGCCGACCATCACCAGCCGCTCACAACTCCTCACCGGGGCATCAGGACTTCTCCTCCGCACATGCCCAAACCACCTCAGCCTCGCTTCTCGCATCTTCTCATCCACCGGGGCCACCCCCACTTTCTCTCGAATAAATTCATTCTTAATCTTATCTAACCTGGTGAGCCCGCACATCCACCTGAGCATCCTCATCTCCGCAACCTTCATTCTCTGAACATGAGAGTTCTTCACTGGCCAGCACTCCGCCCCATTCAACATGGCAGGTCTAACCACAGCTCTATAAAATTTTCCCTTGAGTTTCTGTGGAACTTTCTTGTCACACAGGACTCCTGATTCAAGCTTCTACTTTGACCACCCTGCTCCTATACGATGAGTAACTTCCCCGTCAATCCCTCCGTCCCCCTGAATCACCGACCCAAGATATCTGACACTGTCCCTCTTGGCGATGACCTGAGATCCAAGCATCACGTCCCTGCCTACTTCGCTCGGCTCGGCGCTAAACTTGCACTCCAAGTATTCTGTCTTAGATCTGCTTATTTTGACCCTTAGACTCGAGCGTCTGTCTCCATACCTCTAACCTCTCAATAACACCGACCCTCGTCTCGTCTATCAAGACTATGTCATCAGCAAATAGCATACACCAAGGCACATCCCCTTGAATATGTCCGGTTAGATCATCCATCACCAAGTCAAACAAGAGAGCGCTAAGCGCCGATCCTTGATGGAGCCCCATAACCACTGAAAAATGGTCTGAGTCGCCATCCACCATCCTAACCCTAGTCTTAGCTCCATCGTACATGTCCTTGATTACTCTGATGTACGCTTCCGGCACGCTCTTCGCCTCCAACCACCTCCATAGCACCTCCCTTGGGACCTTGTCATACGCTTTCTCCAAGTCGATAAGCACCATGTGTAGGTCCTTCTTCTTATCCCTGAACTGCTCCACCAGCCTCCTGACAAGGTGGATAGCTTCTGTAGTGGAGCGACCCGGCATGAAACCGAACTGGTTCACAGATATAGATGTCATCTCCCTAACCCTCGCCTCGATCACCCGCTCCCAAACCTTCATGGTGTGACTTATTAATTTGATACCCCTATAATTGTTGCAGCACATGATGTCCCCTTTGTTCTTGTACAAGGGCACCACTGTACTCCACCTCCACTCCTCCGGCATCCTTTTGGTCCTGAAGATCGCATTGAACAACCTGGAGAGCCACTCCACCGTGATCTCGTCAGGCCCGGCCGCTCGACCCCTACTCATCCTACGCAAAGCCCCCATGACCTCCTCCGCCCTAATGTGCCTGCAGTACCTAAGGTCTCTATATTGCTCTGAATACCCCAACTCCCCTAGCTCTATGTTGCAATCCCCCTCCTCGTTAAGTAAGTCACGAAAGTACGCTTGCCACCTCTACTTGACTTGAGACTCCCTCATCAGAACTCTACCATCCTCGCCCTTGATGCGCCTAACTTAGTCAAGATCACGCGCCTTCCTTCCCTTGCTTTAGCTAGCCTGAATAACTTCCTGTCCCCGCCTTTCTCCCCTAATTCCTTGTACATGCGACCAAACGCCGCGTTTTTAGCTTTCGTAACCGCCAGCTTTGCTTCTTTCCTCGCCACCTTATAGATCTCCCTATTCGCTCTCTGTTCTTCCTCGCTTGTGCTCCCTGCCAACTTAGCAAACGTTGCCTTTATCAATATTAATAATTTATTCAGTTGGCACAATTGTCTTAGCCATATCAATTTAAGTATGATGTGCAAAAATAATAGAGAATTCACATGAGTAAATATGAAAAGAACTAGAAAGTTCTTTATGAATTCTCTTATATTGCTTGTTCTCATTAATTAATAAATCAACTAAAATTGGGATTGAAATCCATAAATGTTGGAAATATCAAAGGTGAATATGGGATCATTCACCTGCTATGTATACCACATAAGATGCATCTATAAGACAGTTACATGTGCGATTATTATTAACCCGCTATATGGTGTTTGCGAGGTAATTTGCTCAATAATTTGATTTAGAACATAATTTTCAGATTTTTTATTCAAGACAGTTCATCATGATAAGTTGGTTTACAACACAATTGGTTTAACAAAATGATTTATTGAGTGCCTCCACTTAATAGCTAAACTATTGCTTATGCGAATAAAAGTTATATATATCAATTTGATAAAGTTACATAAGAAAGTATATTATTTTCTCCCCTCACAAGTGGTTCAGGGTTAGGAACCAAATAATTTCATCTTATTATAATTGATGTGCGGTGTATATATGATTAACACCATAATGTACAAAGATGAGTTCTCAAAGTTGAGGAAATAAATTAGTTTTCTAACATGAGGGGGAGATATGATAAACAGTTGAGAAAAAGTTGCGTAGAATGAATTATCATGTATATATCTGGATCCTCAAATAAGATATTATGAACTTGAAGTTCATAAAAAGATAATTCATTTGCAATATATTACAAAGGATGCAGACACATTCGCTGACTCAAAGAAAGTAACTATATTCTCACTGCAAATGCTTATATTAGAATAATTCCTAGAAGGACAAAGTCTATGGTGCACTTAAAACGTATAGACAAATCAGTTTCAATAAACTTCTTGATAAAGAAGATGAGTAAATGATCTAAATAATCATAATAAAGGAGGCAAGTGATCTAGAAGATCACATGACATAACATTTCATAAAATCTCATGAGAGATTCAGGTACCTGAATATATGAATGAAGAGATCTCTATGTTATGTCTTTATGAAAAATAAGGAGGTTGGAACCGATATAAAATATTCGTCGACGAAATCTATGATATCCCTAAGTATAGATAAGGATTTTAAGTCTAGAGAAACAATTCAAGTAGAATTGGTTTCATATGAAAGACATGTTGTTTTGTACCTGCAGTTCAAACACTTGAAATAATAAAGTCAATGGTGTGTGCAATCACTTTTATTTATCTTATATGTCTAGCATGACATGAAAAGTTTATATGCATCTAAAGTCTATTTAAATGGCTTATTTGACTATACTTATATGACAATCCCCAAAGGATTTAAATTGCTTAAAGTATATAGAATTCATGGTCATGAAGTACTACATCCTAAATGTAATTTGTACACATATGTATCTTGCTATAATAATAAATATGATAATATGATAGCGAAAATTTCTATGGAGATTTTGAAAAGGCAAATACACAACATTTTAGAAAACATTACAAATCTATCAGGAATGATGATGTCAATATGAAACATATTCATTCAAGTGATAAAATAGCTGATTTGTTTATCAAATCTCTCCCAATGTTCTTTTGAAGATGGTGCACAAGATTGGGATGCGAAGACTCAAAGATATGAATTGATATTCTCGTCAAGGGGAGTTAATGCGCGCTGCACTCTTTTTCACTTACAAGTTTTTGCCCACTGAGTTTTCCTTGCAAGGTTTTTAATGAGGTAACCAAAATGTGTATTATTAGATATTTATACTTTTTTCTTTTAGTAAAATTTTTCCCACTGACTTTTATTTTAATTAGGATTTTAACAAGGCACATTATATGTTGAATAGATATTCAAGGGAAGTATTATAAATAGAATTTTATTTATGGTGAATGGCTATATTTAGAGAGATTCTAGTGTTTATTACTTGGTGGCTAAGCGACTTCTCCCTATAAATATAGGGTTCCATTCCATTTTAATTCATCCCAAAAATCAATAAGAATTTTTATTTCCTGCTTTTCTCTGTAATACTCTTCTTCTTTTTTTATTGTTTCTTAACATAAAAATAATTGTTTCAAATTATTTGTAATCTTAGAAGTTCAAGATAAAATTAATTTTTTTTTTCTCTTTTTACTCTTAGTAATATTTATTCTTGAAAATCGAGACAACACATAAACAGAAATCTTATAAACACTCCATATAACTATAAAACTCTTTCACATTAAAATCCTGTAAATATAGTTCTTTGAAACACTATAACTAGATTTGAATAAAATAAATCTTACAAGAACTAGATTTCCCTGAAGGTTCTCTACCTTTCAAATATCTTGGGGTTCCATTGGATTCCAAAAAATTATCAGTTACACAATGCTGGCTAATAGTAGAAAAGATAACACAGAAGATAAACTGTTGGACATTAAAACTACTATCTTACGCAGGCAGACTCCAGTTGATCAAGTCAATCTTATTCGGGATGCAATCTTACTGGTCTCAAATCTTCCTCCTACCAAAAAAGGTAATGAAGATGAGCAAGGCAACCTGAAGATCTTTCTTGTGGACTGGAGTAGCAAATATATCAAAGAAGACATTAGTAGCATCGGAAATTATCTGCCTATCATATAATTCGGGAGGCCTAAATGTGCTGAACCTGCCAATATGAAATAAGGCAGCTATCGCAAAATATTTGTGGAGAGTAACAATGAAGAAGGATATCCTATGGTCAAATGGGTGCACACAACGCGTGAAAAAAGAGCTTCTCAACGCGTCTTCAACAACGGCAAAGACAAAGAGATCGCGTTGAGTAACTTTTACTTTTGCAAGAAATTAGGAAAAAAACAAGAGCCGAAACCAGACCTCTTAACCCAAGTTGAATAAGAGTGCGAAATTAACTCAACCGCCATACCTAACCCTAGCATCCTCCTCCTTCCTATAAATGCATAGCCTTTCCTGTTAATCATCCTCATCCCTTTCTCCTCCATTTCCATTATATATAAAAAATATCAATGGCTGAAGTTGAATACCGTTGCTTCGTCGGTGGGCTCGCATGGGCTACCACTGATCGAACCCTAGGCGAAGCTTTCTCTCAGTATGGCGAGGTGCTTGAATCGAAGGTCCGTTTGTCGGTCGCAGAGCAGAGATCGGAATCCGAGCCCTGCTTTGGCTTCGTTTACCCCTCTGTTACTGTTGATTCATCTGTTACTGTTACTATGTCTCTATCTGTTACTGTTGATTCATCTGTTACTGTTACTATTTGATACTATTATTCGTTCTCTCTAACGGTACGTTCCGTCTTACTTCTCTTCTTATAAAAGAGATGAAGATAGATCGGTCATTTCTGTTTTTTGGTCCAATTTACTTTGAATGAACGTTACTTTTCGAGCAAGATCGGACGTAGTCCAACTTTTGCTTTGTTTTTTTCCTGGGACAGTGTAGATCTGGCAGATCTGATGTTATTCTGGTGTGGATTTTTATTTTACAGATCATCAACGACCGTGAAACCGGTAGATCTAGAGGATTTGGCTTTGTTACTTTTGGCGATGAGAAATCCATGAGGGACGCTATCGAAGGGATGAACGGCCAAGACCTTGATGGTCGTAACATAACCGTTAACGAAGCTCAATCACGCGGAAGCGGTGGAGGCGGCGGCGGCGGCGGTGGTTTCCGCGGTGGACGTCGTGAGGGAGGCGGCGGATACGGAGGGGGAGGATATGGAGGTGGAAGACGCGAGGGCGGCGGCGGCGGTTACGGCGGAGGCGGCGGCGGTTATGGCGGTGGCCGTGACCGTGGATATGGCGGTGGTGGTGACCGTGGATACGGTGGTGATGGAGGATCACGCTACTCAAGGGGTGGTGGTGACTCTGATGGAAACTGGAGGAATTAGATAATTGAGAAGATGTGGATTTTAGTTATTTTGATCGCAGTTTAAGTTGGTTATATCTTAATGTTAGTGTGACTCTTTTTTGACCGTTATTTGGCTCGTTACGTTACTGTGTTTTTCTATTAACTGAGTTCTTATGGAATGAATTAAATTAAGGTCTACAAATTAAATCTTTCTTTTGCATCTGACGTAGAAATTTGCTATGACGTTTTTTAATGCTTACAATGCTATCTGCATTTTTATCGGGCGGATATACGCTTCTCCGTGCTTATTCGTTCTTGTCTAATTAATTCTGTGTTCCATCCATCGAGTGGTTTCAGAATTATTTACTCTTAACTATAACTGAAATAGCTGCAGTTGTCCGCTAGCAGCTCCTTATCTGTTGAACGAGGTCATTAGTGAATATGTTTGATTTTTTTTACTAAAACGAGTGCCTAGAATTATTCAATATTTTTAGATTAATTGAAATAAAAATCTTAAACCATATTTTGATAAAACATGGATCATCCATTGTTTATTAATTTTTCAATAAATTGAATTCTCGCAGCAGTTGAACAGTTGGATATCACCTGCGTGATTCACAAGGTAGGTAGCAATGGGTCATCGATAGTGTTTTTTCGTTGTTCTTTGGCGGCAGTTGCATTTTTACGTCTTGTTTTTGTGAAATGGCTGTTTACTAGAGTACTTTCTAACTGTCCGTTTTCTAAGACGTTTCTGCCCAGTCGTCGGTAGGCTCGATGAGCATTCTGTTGGTGGGGCATCTTAGATCTCTCGATCGGATGCTCTGCTGCTTTATTGGTTTAATTCTAGTATTTTCTAACAATATTATTCTCTTTTTATTTTTTAATGTGGTACGAAGTTTAAAAACTTTTAAAATTTTTAGTTTTTAAAATTTAAGGGATAAAATATTTGTAGGGTCATATCATATTTAAAATATAGAGTTTAAAGTCAATATACTTTTAAATTTAATAAAATATTATTGTTTTGTAACATATTAAAATATAACTCATTTAATATGAAATAAAGGAATATAATGTGGCTTATCGGATTCCATTGATATAATACAGTTCTTGAATCGATGAATTCTGTTGAAGGTATTACAGCTCAAATGATGAAGTGGGGTTGGGAGGGCTGTTAACTTGAATCCAAGTCGTGCCAATTCGTTTCCCCATCCATAAAACTAGAGTGATCCTAGATTCACAACACCGCAGGGTCGTTTGGTACGATGTCTAATAAGGTATAGAGATAAGGTATTAGAGGTGATATAAAAATTTAATATTATTTTTATATTTATTTGATTAGAAAATAAGGTATATGTTATTTCAATATTGGGATAACTTATATCTTATAAAGGGTGGAGTTATTAGTATCGGTATAATTTATATTTTTATAAATTATATAATTATCATTCTTAAATTGGTTGCTTGGGCCGCACGACCTCGGCATGATTAAATTGGTTGCTTGAGAAATTATAATAATTAATATTGCATCATTAGCCTGATTTATAAATTGTTAAATGATGAAAAATAAATTTAAAATTTTTTTATTAATAAAAAAATTATTTACTTCAAGATATTGAGCTGATAACCATTTTATGTAATCCATGCTTAATTATATTATTTGTATTTTATTCATTTCCCATAGTAAGTGTTGGAGCAAATCACTCGTCACTACTTCGTCGAGGATAGACTGGATACTTACTAGGTACACATTGATTTAAGCTCATACTACATTTGCTGCACATTTTGTTGTGCAGGCACATATATTTAGTGGCCTTGTGGGGGATTTAGGTGAGCTGTTTTCCATGTTACGATCCGTAGTCTGCAGAGTCTCCTTCAAAGTTATCTTTATCTTTCCCGTCAAATTTATATTCCAAACAGATCCTATCTTTTATTTTATCTTTGTGGTTGATGCTTATGCACTTATGACACAGGGTTTTTGGGGGTGATTAGGAGTTGTTCAGTATTAAAATTGTTAACTATTATTATTTACTCTAAAAATTCCAAATTTTACTATGAAATTGTAGGAAGTTGAGATTTCAAATACTAAAGTGAGTGATTAAGTTAATCAAAAATTGTTGGCTTGCCTGACAGTGGTATTAGATGCCATCGCGACTTTTAATGGATTTTGGGTCATGACAACATGGTATCAGAGCACTAGGATCACTTAGGGTCTCACAAGTTATGATCAAGTCTGGTAGAGTCTTGCAGATCGTACAGAGACGTTTATACTTACCTTCGAGAGACTACATGACTGTTAGAAGCACTTTCCTTCTTGATTTCTCATTGTGTGATTTGATTCCTTTGATTCTTATGCCTTTATTTTTTTCCTATTCAATCTTACGCGGCGTGAAGCGCTTGTTATAAATTTGAAATTTAGGAATTTAAATGGTACCACTGACGTGGTGCCTACATATTTGCGTTGGGCTATTATCGTTGCCTTGTGGAAGGATGTTCTGTCATTTCAGCATAGTATCGATATTATCTAAGGTTTTGAGATTTGGAATTGATTGTTATGACGATTCGTGCGTTGCTACCGCACAATGTTTGTGTAATGGTAGGATGCTTGTATATGCGTCGAGGCAGTGAACAAATTGGAATGAGGTTTACTCAATGCATGATTTAGAGATTTAGTATTTATTTTGTGGAGGAAACACAATCGGACTATAAATTTTCAGGTTTGGGTTGATGGAGTAACGAGACTTGGTATTTTTCAAGCGTGGTGGAATTTTCATCTGTGATGTGGTGTCATCGTCCTTGTTAAATGCGTTAAGGTTCGCCAGTGTAATGGTCTTCATCAATTTGCCTTCGAGGCATAGTAGTGTGAGATGGTGCTGGAGTGAGGTTGTTAGAGATAGCAGAGTGTAGGAATTTTGGAATTTAAATGGGAATTTCTAATATTGACGACTCAAGGAAGATGATCTTTGAAGGGGTTTAAAATTGGTAGCGATCTATTGGTTTAAGTGCTACAGAGATGGGATTAACTTAAGGAAATAACTGGGCATCGAAGGATGAAGAAGGACATGTGGGAGGTGCCTTACGGTGGATAAACTTCTAGAAGGCCAAGTGTGAGAAACAGGAGTCGAGTAGTTGCTTAAAGGAGTGAGTTTGACCAAAGTGGGAGAGTGAGAGAGTAGCATATGGCTTGTGCTGTAGGATGACTACACGCCTTGAGAAATGTTTAGAGTGATTAGGGATTCACGGTGGACAATGACTAGGTCTAGGAACTAATTTGGAATATTGACTACTATATCGAGGATGATTGGATGTGATAGGCAGGAGTTGCTTAATATGAAGAGAGATGCAATATGACTTTAGAGTAAAATGTATTGTTGCACATTTAGTTGATGTCACTGGGGAGTGGACGGACTTGTACAGTTTGTGAATGAGCGCAAGATTTGGATGTTTTATTAGTTTCGTAGTAATATACTTGGTGCAACATTGTTGGAAGATGTCGACATGGAATTTCCACATGTGGGTTACCTCCCGTGGGCTGTTTAATGGTTGTGTGGTGTTGACGAAGCTTTTGCGAACAATTCTACTAGCTGGGGTGAGTTTTGAGTAGGTTCCGAGAGGTCTTAGACTTAAAAACACCAGATATTGCAGGTCAGGAAAAGTTGCAGGCTCTAGAGCGCCCGCTGTCACCTTAGCGCGGTTTGCGGTGTGTGCTGTGTGGCCGCGGTCATCCTTGCACGGTCAGCGTGGTAAACTTCATCCTTTGCTCGGTCCACGCTGGGGTTTCAGAGAGTAGCAGGTTTTCCAGTTGCCCAGCGCGACCGCGGTCCGCTCTGTGGCATCAGAAAGTATAAATACACGGAATTTTCAGTTATTTCTCACTTTTCAAAAAAACCCAAAACATAAGAGGCGATTTTCTAAGCAATTCTTCTTCTTCAAAACGATTGGTAAGTGATTTCTAACTCCTTTTCTTCACTCCTTAACACCTTTTAACATAATTTCAACGTCAAATCGAAGATTTTAATGGAAATATTTAGGTATAATGGGTAGGACCTAGGATTTTGCTAAAATTGGGGATTGGACCTCACTTCGAGGTCTGATTTCAAAACTAATCACATAATTGGATTCGTGGGGGAATGGGTAACCAGATTTTAGTTCGAACTTCGGGTTTTGACCACTTTGTCCAGAAGGGCATTTTGGTTATTTTATCTAAATTTGCGTCTTAGTTTTAAATTGAATAGTAGAATCGGTTTCTTGAGATGTTATTTATGATATGTAATTGAAATGAATAGAGTTGGCCATTTGGAGTCAGATACTCGTGGCAAAGACGTAGTTTCTAGTTGATATTGAGCTGATTCGAGGTAAGTGCTTATCTAACCTTGTGTAGGGGACCTTTCCCCTTAGGATATGTTATTTGGTAATTAAGTGCCTTGTACGCGAGGCGACGAGCGCGTATTTGGGCTAATTGTTGAAAAATCCAATTTTTACTTAAGATATTGAAACCGAGTTTTCTTTCGTATTTGATTTATTTAACTTGCAATTATAACCTCTGTTAGATTAGAAAAGTATGTCTAGTTGATTTAACTTGCCGACTTGCTTAAGTTTCATTGACTGTATTACATGAAGCACGTTATGCTAGTAATGCATGTTGCTTGTTTTTTTGTACTTCCCTTCTGAATATCTTCTGGTTGTGGCTGCACATTTACTTTGGGCGAGGGGTTTGATTCCCGGTAGATCCCCCTGCACATTTACTTTGGGACTGCGGGTTAGATTCTCGGTAGATCCTCCTACACATTTACTTTGGGGCTACGAGTTAGATTCCCGGTAGACCCCCCTGCTCATTGATATTGAAATGGACTACAAGACGGTATCCTGGGAGATCCTCGTTATTGGTATTAGAGATCCTCATTATTGGTATTGATATGGAAATGGACTACAGGACGGTATCCTGGGAGATCCTCGTTATTGGTATTGATATGGAAATGGACTACAGGACGGTATCCTCGGAGATTCTCATAATTGGTACTAATATTGAGCTGTTATACTCGGTGTTATCTTATCCTCGGTGTGTTGATAGTTGTTTGTGTAACCTGACTTACTTCACAATTGTATTCCATTAATTCTGCTTATTTCATACTGTTGTCAGCCTTATTATTGTCTTTTATCTCAGCAGGGCCTTGACCTTCCTCGTCACTACCCAACCGAGGTTAGGCTTAACACTTACTGAGTACCGCTGTGGTGTACTCATGCCTCTTCTGCGCATGTCTTTCATATGCAGACCTAGGTACTTTATCTCAGATGCACTACCCTTGAGACCAAGAGAGCTACGAAGACTTTGAGGTACTTTTGCAGCGTCTGCAGACCAAGGAGTCTCCTTCTTTACTCTATCTATAGTATTTAGACTTCTTCCGTACTTTTGCTTTAGATATTCTGGAGTTAGAGCCATGTATTACTTTTCGTTAGCTTGAGTTCCCGTGAGTTTTCGGGTTTTGGTATGATATTGTAGACTTTCGCATTATTGAGTTATATATGCCGAGCGGCATTTATATACAGTTTTAATTAATTATTTTGCAAGTTATGATGTTTTTCCGCATTGTTAGGTTTACCTAGTTATAAGGACTGGGTGCCATCACGACATGCTCACGGAGGGCAGAAAAGGGTCGTGAAAATTACTTACCTTGATGAACCAATGACCGTGACATGCAATGATACAACACAACAAACATACATTGATTCAGAGGAAGATGACATACCTGACGAGATTATCCAAGAAGTTGAGAATTTTGAGAACAGACCTATTAGTGTTGTTTCTGGATTTGCCTATATTTATCAATAAAACAAGGTATTTAGCATTAAAAGTTCTCCAAGTCTATTTGTCGCTAGGCCTACCTCGGGGACAAAGAGGTTCCCAAATTAGGACACGCTTTACATTCCTGCACTATGTGTTTAAATATTACAATACTTTTATAATCCCCACTAACTTGATTAAGTTTTGTTTTATTTTGTTTTTATTATTCCCCTCCCTAAGGGTTAGTTCGTGCACCCTGGCATCATTATCCTATTTCACAAGACCCTTCCATACAAGTTGTGAGCAGAGGGGCACATCTCAAGAATTGGACCATCAGGACAACCAGAGCCCGACGAGCCTCGAGGTAGCAAGGCTAAAAAAAGCACTATTCATTATTTTATTTACTAAATGATTTTATTTTCACATTTTTCAACTTTTGCAATAAGATCTTCAATGTTCAAAATAGTTATTCGATCTATCAAAAGCACATTTGACTTTTCTTATGAATTAATATTTATTGTTATCGTTTTTCTCCTTACTTTACCAATACAACATTACTATTACTTACCTTGATGAACCAATGATTGTGACATCCAATGAGACAACGAATCAAACGAACATTGATTCAGAAGAAGATGACATACCTGGGGAGATTATCATAGAAGTTGAGAATTTTGAGAACAGACCTAAGTCCAACCTGGATGAGACCGAAATTGTCAACTTGGGAGATGCAAAAAACATCAAGGTAACACGAATCAACATTCACCATTTGCAATCAGAGAAGAAAGAATACACATAATTTCTGAGTATGTCAATTGTAGCTCACAGACTGCCAACCGATCCAATGTGTCCGCCGGTAAAGCAAAATCTCAAAAAGTTCAAGCCTGATATGAGTCTAAAAATCAAGGAAGAAGTCATTAAGCAGATCAAAGCTAAGGTTCTCAGGGTAGTAGAATACCCGACATGGTTAGACAACATCGTGCCAGTACCAAAGAAGGATTAGAAGGTCAGAGTCTGCGTCGACTATCGAGATCTCAACTGGACCATTCCAAAAGATGACTTCCCTTTGCCAGATATACACATCCCGATTGACAATTGCGCCAAGCATGAGCTACAATCATTTGTAGATTGCTTCACTGGTTATAATTAGATGTGGATGAATGAGGAAGATGTTGGTAAAATGACTTTCATTATGCCGTGGGGAGTGTATGGTTACAAAATGATACCGTTCGCCCTGAATAATGCAGGGGCCACTCACATGAAGGCCATGACAACCCTCTTTCATGATATTATACTCAAGGAGATAGAGGCATATGTGGATGATGTTATTATGAAATCCAACAATGCCACTGACTATATTGAAGATCTGAGGAAGTTTTTCAATAGGTTGCGAAGATACAACGTGAAACTAAACCCCGCAAAGTGTGCATTTAAAGTTCCTGCTAGGAAATTGCTTGGGTTTATTGTGAGCCGCTAAGGAATAGAACTTGATCCATCGAAGGCCAAAGCCATCCAAGAATTACCACCACCAAAGAACAAAAACTATATGATGAGTTTCTTGGGGAGGCTTAATTACATCAGCCGATTTATATCACAGTCTAAAGTTATCGTGAGCCAATCTTTAAGATGACGAAAAAGGACGCCACTAGCAAATGGACCGATGATTGCCAGAAGGCCTTCGACGGAATCAAGGAGTAGCAACCAACAACACCAGTCTTAGTCCCACTTGAGCCAGGTAGACCCTTATTTCTCTACCTTGAAGTGTTAGATGGAGCTTTCGGCTGCATTTAGGGGCAACATGATAAAACAGGGAGGAAGGAACAAACCATTTATTATCTTAGTAAGAAGCTCACCCCGTACGAGGCCCATTATTCCCTATTGGAACATATATGTCGTGATTTGACTTGGGTAGCTCAGAAGATGAGACATTACTTTTGTTCCTATACTACGTATCTCATATCGAGAATGGATCCTTTGAAGTACATCTTTTAGAAGCCCATGTCCACTGGCAAGCTAGACAAATGAAAAATCATATTGAGTGAATTCGACATTATTTACTTGACTCAGAAAGCAGTCAAGGGACAAACACTGGAAAACCACCTTGCTGAAAACCCCGTGGATGGAGGATACAAACCCCTGAAAATATATTTTCCTGATGAAGAAGTATCATTCATAGGAGAAGACATTGCAGAATCCCATGGCGGTTGGAGAATGTTCTTAGATAGAGTAGAACACTTCAAAGAAGTTGGCATATGAGTAGTCCTAATATCAGAAACCGGTCAGTGTTATCCGGTGTCTGCAAAACTCAAGTTCCTCTACACTAACAATATGACTGAATATGAAGCCTGCATTTTAGGGCTCAAGTTGGCCATTGACAATAACATTCAAGAGCTGCTAGTGATAAGAGATTCAAACTTACTTATACATCAGGTACAGGAAGAATGGGAAACCAAGAACTCAAAAATACTCCCGTATCTACATCACATACAAGAATTGAGAAAGAGGTTAACAAAGACAGAATTCCAGCATGTCTCCAGAATCTAGAATGAGTTCGCCGATGCATTAGCTACCCTATCATCTATAATAAAACATCATGACAAGAATTTCGTTGATCCCGTTCCAGTAAAAATCCATAATCAGCCAGCTTACTATGCCTACATTGAGGAGGAAACAAACGAAAAACCTGGTTCCATGATATCAAGGAATATTGGCAAAAGAAGGGTACTCGGAACTTGCCAATCACACTTAAAAATGCACTCTTCAGAGACTGTCCAACAACTTCTTTCACAACAAAGGAATCCTAAATAGGAGGACTCCCGATTTAGGATTATTAAGATGTATCAATGCAAAGGAAGCCTCCAGGCTACTAGGAAAATTCATGTTGGGAATTGTGGTCCACGTATGAACAGTTTTGTCTTAGCAAAGAAGAAACTTCGAGTTGGTTACTTCTAGATGACTATGGAAACAGACTGCATCTAGTATGTCCAAAAATTCCACTACTGTCAGATACATGCAGACATGATAAAGGTACCTCCAAGCGATCTCAACACAACAAGCTCGCTGTGGCCATTCGCCGTCTGGGAATGGACGTTATTGGACCAATCGAGCATGCTGCTTCCAACGTACACAAGTTTATCCTAGTATCCATCGACTATTTCACCAAATGGGTCGAAACAATATCTTACAAAGCAGTAACTAAGAAAGTCGTGGTAGACTTTGTCCGCGGCCACATTGGTTGTCGATCCAGAATTCCCTAGTCGATCATTACTGATAATGGCTCCAATATCAACAACGACATGATGAAAACCATTTACAAAACTTTCAAGATCAAACATAAGAATTCCGTATTCTACAGGCCTCAGATGAACGGAGTTGTAGAAGCCAACAACAAGTATTTCAAAAGATATTAAGTAAAATGATAGAGAAGCATAAATAATGGCACGTGAAGTTATCATTTGCTCTATTAGGGTACCGTACCACAGTCCGCACATCAACCGGGACAACCCCCTACATGCTAGTTTACGACACAAAGGCTGTCATTTCCGCTGAGGTGGAAATTCCTTCCCTAAGGATCATAAAAGAAGCTGAGCTCAATGATGCAGAGTGGGTAAAAAGTCGTTATAAGAAACTAGCCCTTATAGACAGAAAGAGAATGAATTCAGTCTTCCATGGTCAAATATACCATAACAAAATGTCCAGAGCCTTTAACAAAAGAGTCAAGCCAAGACAGTTCACATCAGGGCAATTGCTGTTAAGAAATTTTTTTCGTATCAAGATGAAGCCAAAGGGAAGTTCTCTCCCAAATAGAAGGGTCCATTCATGGTTCATTGGGTTTTGATAGGAGACTCATACTTGCAGAAATGGACAGAGAAGTCTAGCCAACGCCAATCAATTAAGATGTAATCAAACGTTACTATGTGTAATCTTTATGCTTTCCTTATATGATGTAAAATGAACTACGTCTGACCTGATTCTCGTTTAAGTGGGGATACGTAGGCAGCCCTATGGGTTTTGTCACAATTCAATAAAAATTTCATTTCCCATCGGAATTGGAAGTTGTGCAAAATTTTGAGAAATACCCCCAAAATTTTGAAATAATTTCAGCCAATCATCGCATGAGCAGCAGTCAGAAATGTCAACCTAATAAACTAGGGTAGAATTTTGAGAGGACCCTCAAAATTTTGTAGCAGGAGAGGTTGCAATGTCCTTAACCACATCACAGTCATTGGTTCACCTAAAAGCTATTTTTTAATTATACATTTATGTCATACTTTTACAAAATCATGCATGAAACTGCTTTGTTTAGCAATGCTTCCCCAATGATACAGTCGATATCACCATATCAAAGCCGAACGAGTCAAGCAAAGCCAGTGGGGATACGAACTAACCTTCCCCTTACAAAACTCACGATTTTTCTTTGGATGTGGACATTAGGATTATGAAATCGTTGAACATACTGTACACCCACAGAACAAACATAGTTCAAGAATATGACTCTCCGAACTATTGCACTTGCCAACATTTGCTATCAACACGCACCTGTAATGTTCTGCACGTCACAATGCTCCCAGTAATCACCACGCTGCAATCTGCTATCAGCTAAGAAAACTCTATTGTCATTTGCTATTTTTTTTAATGCGTAAGGCTACCATTCTGCCTTCCAATCTGCATAAGGCTACCATTCTTTCTTCCGAGACTAAATACTGTCTCCACCTGCATTTGCATTGCATAAGGTGACTATTCTGCCTTCCAATTTTCATAAGGCTACTATTCTACCTTTCAATTTGCATAAGTCTACTATTCTACATTCCAATTTGCATAAGGCTACCATTCTGACTTCCGAGGTTAAGCCATACATCCATATGCATTGGCATTACATAAGGCTACTATTTTTCCTTTCAACATGCATAAGGATACTATTCTGCCCTTCGAGACTAAAACGTGTCTCCACCTGCATCTGAATGGCTGAAAGATTGCCTCATACTGCATCTGCATGGCTAAAATATTTCCTCATACTACATCTGCTTGGCTGAAAGATCGCCTCTTACTACATCTGCATGGCTGAAAGATCGCCTCATATATCTCTATGGCTGAAAGATGGCCTTATACTACATCTGCGTGGTTGAAAGATAGCCTCATACTACATCTGCATGGTTGAAATATTGCCTCATACTACATCTGCATGGCTGAAAGATTGCCTTATACTACATCCGCATAGCTAAAAGATCGCCTCATCTACATCTGTATGGCTGAAAGATCGCATCATACTGCACCCATATGGCTGAAAGATTGCCACATACTTCATTGCATGGCTGAAAGATCGCCACATACTACACATGCATGGCTGAAAGATTGCCACATACTGCATTGCACAGCTAAAAGATTGCCTCATACTACATTGCACCACTGAAAGACCGCCATATACTATACCTGCAGGGCTGAAAGATCCTCACATACTGCATCCTTCATGGGATAAAATATCGCTAAATCCAAAGGCATCATCGTTTGGAGTCACCATCTTCATAGCATGAGAACACCATGTCATGGTTTGAGGATCTCTTTTAATCTTTCGCATATCATTATTGAAAGGTGTCATGGTTTGGTGGCAGTCCTCATAGCCCAAGAACATCATTTCATGGCCTGCGAATCCTTTATCATATGCTTCATGGCCCATGACATCATGGTCTACAGACGTCATCCTCCTTGGCCGAAGACAACATCCATGGTCCGACGGAAATTTGCATCATGTTTAAATTTACGGACAATATATGCTAATATCACTTGTTTGAAGGAAAGAAGGCACAATGGACATGCCAGCAGGAGCGATCCCACTCTAGTTCCCGCAACCATATTTGATCTAACACCGTCCATTCACCCGGCCCCAGGTACTGCGTCTGTTCTTGGAATGTCTTCATTGGCATACTCCGCCGACGAATCCTGAACTACATACAGCCTGATTCCAGTAAACCCTGGGATATGTAGGCAAGTCAGTAGCCAGGGTGCAGCCTAAATCTCTTCAAACCATTTTAGTTCGGTCAAAATTGGACATCGTTTCTTTACCCAAAAACTCTTTCACCCTTCCCGAGTAACGAGGGGCAGCTATTGACACCCAATATTTCCAATATATTTTCAGTGCGCAAAATACCTCCAAAATAATATATATATATATATATATATATATATATATATATATATATATATATATATATATATATATATATATATATATATATATATATATATATATATGCATATTGCACATAATTTTTAAATTTTAAAGGTTTAAATTTTTATTTTAAAGGTTTAAATTGATTTATTTTCCCCCTTTTTATCCATAAAATTTCCAATAATTATTTTCAAGATTATTATTTTGATAATTCTTCTATTGAATTTTTATATTTATGCCAAAATATGGCTAACGTGATTTTTTAAATATTTTTTACAATTTTATTTAGTATTTTAAAGCTAAATTGCACATAATTACAATATTAGCCCTTGTTAAGGTTTAATTATGTTTTATACGCATAAAATTGGATCCTGTATTTTTAAATTGTTAGTTATATATTGTAAATCACTTTAGTTGTTTAAAATTAATTTTTAGAAACTATTTACTATTCTTTATAAATGAAAAAGGGAAAAAACTAGCTATTTAAATAACATCGCATTTATATTTCAATTATAGCCTAAATCAAACCCCAATTCCCAACCCAATTAAACCCATCGAACCAAACCAGATCTAATTTTATAACCCGATCCACCTATCCTCTCTAATCTCGACCGTTGATCTCCTGGATCAACGGTCCACGTTGCCTCTTACCATTTTTAACCCAAAATAACCCCTAACCTAATTCATTTGTTATGATTCTCCTCCTTTGAATCCCCTTTGTTCTCCAATTCGCTCTGCAACATCACTCAAACCCTAACCGCTGCCACCCAAACTAACCCTATTCCCCTCTGATCCTCGCCCAATCTATGGACTCCCATGGCTGTTTGAAATGTGTACTTGACTCCTATATCTCCTGGTGGTCCCTTTTGTGATTTTGTGGAAAGATCTCGAGGAGATCTAGTCCAGACCTTGCCCACCTTCTATCCATGATCTTTTTCCGGCCATCCATGGCCGTTCGAGCCAGACCCATGGTTTTTTCGGCTAAAGCGGTAATGATCCAATGTTCTCTCATCCTATTTGGGTTCTCTGAAACCCTAGCCCTTGAGATTTCTTACTTTTCTTTAGATCTGTCTTTGATCTAGGTGTATCTATGTGTTTTAACCAATCTTTTCTTCGTCTCTTTCATTTTCTGAAAGAACCTAGTTATAAATCTCCCCGATCTTTATAGAAATGTGATGGATATATGGTTTCTTAAGGTTTTAACTTGTTTTCTTCAAAATATTTCGCCGGTTTTTAATCAGTTTCTTTATTTTCCAAACTAGGATTTCAAAACACTTTTGCATAAAATGACTCATTTCTGATTACTGTGGATTTTAGCATATTAAACACTACCTTAGTCTTTCCTCTTTGCTCAATTTAATTTTTTGCCAAGCACATCTAATATTCTGGGTTCGATTTGAAGTTTGAATTTGTTTGTGGTGTGTTTGCATGACTATCATAAACATTCTGGGTTATGTGTGTTCTATATGCTATTGTGCTTTCTGTTTTAATTTCTTCTTAAGGTTTCTTTGATTGTTTCCAAACCTGTGTTAATATATGACCGACCGTTTGTTATTTGATCATTCACTTTATGGTGATTTTGTATAATTTCCTTAAACCTATCTTTGATTCTGTGATTTTCCTTGCAGTCCTATACTAATTTTTTGAAATTGCTTCCTTACTTTTGTGATCCTTTCCTTAGTTAGTACTGATTCCATGAGATTTTCATTCTCATCCGTGATTCTTTGAATTAAATTCCAGAATCAAATTTTACTCTGCCTTTTTTATGTGCTGTTAACTAGCGTGTACTTTCCTTATACTGAAACTATTTTGTACTTAGACCCTATTACATGCTACATGCTTTTACTATTCCTATATGGTAAAATCAGTCTAACAAACAATTCTTTTCACTATTTGATACAAATTATGACCATTTGAATTATGGCTCCTTAATTGAAGAGATTCCGGGTCTTTAATTGGTTCTAACTTGTATTATTTCTATATTTATGAGAATTTAGTACTTTTTACCTTATTTTCCTTCCTGTTGTTAAAACTATTAATATCTACTCTCTGTTCTTTAAATACACGAACAATTAGTTTAGAACAAACACACATATACACTCCAAATCTCTCTTTTTTCTCTACCATTTGTGCTACTGCTCTGTCCATCCGGCTGAAAGCCAAGGCTAGATTATTTAACGTTAATTGCTTTACCTTTTTTGCACTTTGCTTCTTCAACTAGTATGTTCTTAATTTAAATTCTAAAACTCTCTACGTGTTCCCTTATTTCTCAATCCTTATCTCTTTCTATACTAACTTAATGTCTCATGTTGTTAAATTGTACTTCTTATTTACTGCTTTACTCAACATGTTTACGATTCTTCCCTCCTTCCTTCAAATGTAAACAACATGTTTACTTGTTCCTATTTATGTCCTTCAACTAGCGTGTCTCCTAATGTACTTGATTCATGGCTAATTGTGTGTTTTTAATTTGGACCCTCTATGTCCCCAACCCCTACTTCCCTGTTTGAAACACCTGAAGCGGCACTACTGTTTGAACTTGTTCTGTATGTGTTGTTCTTGCTCCTATCCCTCTCTGCTTTTCAAAACTGTTTTCCTTATACAACTGTTCTGTTGTCTTTTGCAAACTCACTTCAAACATGTTGTTTTCAAATTGTTTTCAAACTCAAATCTATGTTAAGCAATCTCATCTATACTCTTAAAATACTAGGTTCTACCCCTTTTATGTGAGCTTTGCCTTGAGACCCTTGAGTTCCTTCTGAACTTGGACACATGAAAACTGGCGCTTCCCCACTGCACTTACCCTGCCTTGGCTATAAAATCTGGGTGTAAGCACTACCCGAGATCCCTTGAGGTCCTTAGGGAATTCTGATACACCTAGATATGAGGGAAGCTATGAACAATATTGGCATTTGAGACGGTTTATTACATAACTCAGGGAGGAAGTCAGAATCAAGCCTCCTATAGTTGTAACTTCTTACTTTTCATTTATCATGTAATTCAATCACATATTCTGTAATAATTTGTAAACAAATATTGGGGTGGCTAGTTAAAAGGGATAGGGAATGTGCATGCTATAGTTATTAAAGGGTAGAAAACATGTTACTACGGCTATATTCCTAAGTATGTATTAGGAATCATGCTCTTAGGACCTTTGTTTCATGCTTCAACATCTCATCCATCACTAATTCATGTTTTACCACTTAGAAATCCTGCTCCTAGGACAATAACAACATTGGCATAAAAACTGTTACTCATGAAGTCATATTTCAACATATTGTGTACATTTAAAAATCATGCCTTAGGAATTCTACCATTTGCATGTGCATAATAGATATCATATCCTAGGATCTTATTTTCATTTCGTTTAAAATATCAAGTTAATTACTGATCCATGAAAAGGTAGTATAGTAATATTTTTCACACTGTGATGTTTTCTGGATAAAATTGGTAACAATCTCCACAACTAGAAAAACATGCTCTAATGGTAAAATAATCTTCAACTGTCTTAAAAATTCTGAATAAATGCTGCATATCTCTTTACACCTAGGCAAGCTTTAGGTAATTACTTTAATAAAACTTGAACTACCTTTGTCTAATTATCAACTGTTGAAGTCAGTACGCAAACCCAATTCAGACTTCTTTTCTGAGTCATGTAATAAATTTGGTACTGATGTTATCACTTAGACACCCTGCTTTAGGATTCTGAATTCAGACTTTAGTTGTGCATGAGTCATACTATCTCTATGCATTATTTGTGGAGGTATACATGAGCCTTCTGCTTGCCCATATGTTTTCCCCCTCCCTAAGTGCAGTCTCATATGTTTTGTATGCCGCTTTAGTATTTTACCTTTAAAACTGAGGGTCTACCTAGAACCTCCTCCTTATAGGAATAAGAGTCCTAAATTCCTTATGGACTAATAGGAAGTCATAGGTAACAACGTGTAATGGGGGTCGAGACCAACCTTCGCTTTACTCACCTTCTCGAGGTGGGAAAAGATAGATATGGATATGATGACCGGTGCGCTAATATCACATGTAGCCCCTCTTTTGAGGAGTGTTATACTGAGTATTGCATTGATGTGATACATATTACAAAAAATAATTAGCACCCCATTTACAGTCATAAGCATGCTTAGATTGTTATTTCAAAACCTTGCTTTTATTAATCGATTTCAAACACTTGTGTATTTAAATCCCCTGTTATTTGAGCCCTACTTTTCTATTTGCTAATTGAAAAAATTCACAAAAAACTGTCTGGCGGGGAACCACACTAGTGGATCCTCAAGAGTACCTAACACCTTACCGTTAGGATAATTTCAAGCCTTTACCCTATCTCTTGTTACCAAACATAGTTAGAAATGAACCCTATAGGCGCCCACCTTAAAATCGTAAGGTAGTGACTCTTCAAAATTTCAAAAACTTCTTTCCCAAAAGGAAAGAGTTGTCCCAAAATATCATAAACCCGATTCCACTAGGAAAAAAGGGGCGCGACAAACACCGCCATCTATCCTCCCAAGGTTGGTCAAAGCACACCCATCACAGTGAACTTTTACAAACCCGACCAATGGTCTGGTCCATTTAAGCCATTGTGTAGCAATTCTCAATGATCGAGTATAGATTAACCTATCTATAAGGCTACTTAGTAGAAAGGAAGTTGGTGTATAGCAGCAAAATGTTCACTGGAATTGATAGAGAAGATTACATGGCTATGGAAAAAGTCTTTGTTCCATACTTTGTTTTGCATTTATTCTTCCATAGGTTCCAGCATATGATAATGGGGAGAGCGGCTAAAATCAGCTTTGTTCTTCATTGTGGTTCTTCTAAAGCCACGAAGTCATCAATATTAATTTGAGAGGCATGTTGTCTGTTTTGATTCTAGCAGGTTCCCCATAATTATTCCACACAGTCTTAGCAAGGTTGCCTTGACTGATGATGTGTTCTATAATTTCATCTTCAGGTATGGTACAACAAACACATCTTGATGCAATAATATTTCCAAAGTAGCTAATCTTGGCATCAATGGGAAGTTTGTTTCTGAGAGTCCTGTAGAGGTAAAAGGACCATTTAAAGAGGGATCTCTTTGTACCATGTTATTTTATTGGTAAAAATGGGTTGTTTCTTATTCCTTGACATCTCCCAGGCAGATGCACATGTAAAGTTTCAAGATACTGTAAAAGTCCATATCGGTTGATCTCGGACATGTGGATAGTAGTATATAAGAATTTGCATTATGTTTTTAGTCTAATGCATTGCTCAGTTTGAGGTAATCTTTGAGGCCTTTTTCAATACTTGGATTGGGTAAGTGTTCTTGATTTGGTTTTGATTATTATTCATGTATCTATATCTGATTTTGGCATTTTAGGGGTGAATCTAAAAACAAAATTGGGGGTTTTTCTCAAAACATTTCTAAAGTGAATAATTGGATTTTGAAAATCGATTCGAAGACGAATTTGGATTAAACTTGTATAGTTGTACTCATATTTGAATGGGTTATCAGAATTTGAGAGTTTTTCGGGTCTCGAGGTGTAGGCCGAGATTGATATTTTGGTGGACTTTAGGAATTTAATTAAAGATTTGACCTTTATCTCTTGGGTTTGATTCTATTGCATCAATTGATGTTATTGAGATATTTTTGGCTAGATTCAAGTCGTTTGGAGGTTTATTCGTTTGGAAGGTATTTGTGGAGTTTTTTTTCTGCTTGCCCAAGGTAAGCATCTTACCTAAACTTAGTTGAGGCATTATTTTCCTGAGTTATTAGTGTTGGATATGCATTATGGGTGACGCACATGTGAGGGGATTGAACCCATGCTCATACATCGGGATGTTATCCATGCTCGAGTAGCTATTGAGCTATTATATGCCTTGAATTGATTTCTAAGCCGCATGTTATCATGTTTTTCTACGTTGTACCCCTTTTCAAGTTAATTGAGTCATCTTAGAGATGATTGGTTGGTTTATCCCCTATTCAAACTTGTTAATTAATACTCTAGTGGTGTAATCGCCTGAAATGAACTATGGTAGTGCACTTCAGAAAAGCCTACATCTTAACATGTCACTTATATCAGTCCATGAGTATGCAATTTGATATTGAGTATTAATGTACATGTATTCTTGTATATGCTTTCTATGTGATATGGATTGGGTTGATAGCATGTGATTTGTATCTGAGTTATGTTGGCACGTGAGTCATTAGTGCGGTGGTTATATATTGCACGTGATTTTCTTATGTAGCGCGTGGATACGAATCCATCCCCTAAGGTCACCCTCTCATATTTCTCTCTTTATGGCGTACACGCGTTATGAGAAAGTTGGCTAGTGTTTGGTTTAGTTATTGCATTTCTTCTCTACTTGCAATTTTCTCAAATGTATACATGATTTTATTGCATCTTTTCTCTCTTTGCTAGCTCAGGGATGTATACATACCTTTGCGCATATATTCTCCATATGCTACCTTACTTGAAAAGATGAAATATAGGACATATCTTCTCTATATGTGAATCCATTTGACATGACTTGTTTAATCACATATATCTTCTATATATGAAATTGTTGAAATATTATTTGGTATTTAACATATCTTCTCTATACACTGGATTGTTAATAGAAATATAGTATAATATGTTATCGTTGTACACCAAGGTCGCCCGATCTGTGATTTATGACTTGATGATATTATTGTTGTGTACTTGTTAGATTTATAAAGTGAACATGTTATTAGCGAATATCATTTATTATTACTGCTACTATTTCCTCGCCGATGTTAGTTATGATACTTGTTGTGTACTCATATATCACTCTTGCACCTTGCGTGCTGATCTTGGAACTGAGATCTTTTGGATGAGGGGAGCCGGCATTAAAGATGTAAATGCTTTTCTGATATAACTACCACTTGTCCTTGGTAGTTTTAGATTCTTACTCTATTTATGCATATCACAAACATATGTATTTATTTTTGCTCCAACTTTGTAAATCTTAATATTTGTGGCCCATGACTTGTTCTAACAATCCTTATGTTATTTTGTGGAAACATAGATATTTTATTTATTTATTATTTGTGATCTTCTTTATAGAGGGTTTGACTGTTGTTTGGCTTACATAGTAGGTCGGGTTAGGTGAAATCATGACTAGGTAAATTTTGGTCATGATAAGTTTGTATCAGAGCTCTAGGTTTTATCGGCTCTATGAGTCATGAGAAAGTATCTAGTATAGACTTGCGGATTAGCTTTATCACATCCATACTTATCTTCGGGAGGCTGTAGGGCATCGATGAACTTTCCATCTTTCTTTTTTTATCGTGTGATGTTGATTCATCTTGAAGCGTATATGTCTAATTTCTTTCCATCCACTTGTATGTTGTGTTTAACACTCCATATCAGCAGTGCACCGATAGCTTGTGATGTCATGGATGAGGTGCCAGGTGTGTTCTCTGTGTATGGAGATAGGAAAGTTTGGAGGACTTGAGTCTAGGTTCAGACTGCGGCTTGGCTCTATGGTATCAGTTGTGTGAGGATGTGCTATTAGACTTATATGTCTGATGTGTTCCTTAGAGTGGGATTTATGGCTCAAAAAGGATTTGGATAGCTATATAATGAGTACTATTTGACTACAGAATGTTCTTAGATGGTTTGTATGTGACGATAAGGATCTTGCTTGGGATATGAAAGGACTATGGATGCTTGCTTTCTGTTTGGATGAGTCATAAAGTTTCAGTATATGGAGGTGTTGGTTGGCCTTTTAGTTGTTCATTTATGGAATGAAGCAGATTCTTATGTCTTGTTGATGAGTTTAGACTCAGAAGTATTCAGTGATTTCATAGTAGTTGTGACAATAATAGGGCATAAAGACATGCCAGTTTGAGGCTAAGCAGGTGGATTATCTCTTGAGGGATAGTATGAGGTTGTGTGATCATCATGATGTTTCTGTGCGCAGTTTTATTTCTAACAGTGTGTTATATGTGCTGTAATTTGAGTTTGGATCGCTTGCCAAAGATCGCATGAGTATCACGAGGTTCAATATGCACTTAGCACATGATTTGAGGTATTTTATGATTAGTTCTAAATGAGTGTCACGACCCCGGTTCGCGCTCAGTAAACCATTATGACGACACCTAGTCTCTATGACTAGATAAACCTAACAATGCGGAATATAAACAATAATTATGGAAGAATTAATTTGAAATCAAAATAGTAAAATAAGACTGTGTTTAAGGTGCCGCTCAGCACCTATAATAACAACTCTTGAAGCTAACAAAATTCCCAAAATCCAGAATCTCACAAATTACAAGCTAAGAGATACATAAGAAGTTCTAACTCCGGAAATGTCTAAACAAGGAAAATACTGAAAGGTCTATACTTATTACAGAAAGATAGGAAGAGACTCCTCGGTCTGCAGACGTAGCAGATATACCTCGAAATCTCTATAGAAATGCATCCTCCTAAGGATGATAGAACTGAGTTGAAATACCTGCATCTGCACAAAAAAATGTGCAGAAGAGTAGCATGAGCACACCATATCAGTGCCCAATAGGTATCAAGACTAACCTCGGTAAAGTAGTGACGAGGAAAAGTCAAGACACCTACCAGTCTAATAAACAGTGCAATTATTGGAACAACGGATCATGATATATATTTATATAAAGGCTGTACGAAAAGAATAACAATGCTACAATCACCATAAGGGAAGAGAACAACAAGTGATTACAAAAGTAATAAGTATGAAGACACATAAGAACGAGCAAAAACGCAACCCAAATCCTAAAGTTACAATACAACAAAGGAGAAACAAAACAATAGCTCAATCCTTATGACAATGTTCACATAAGGTCTTGCCCAACAATTTCATTAATTTACAGAATGGGAAACTTACAACTCACGAGTCCCAGTACTTGACATCTAACACTTGGCGTTCCTGTTCCCTCATCAACCTCACGGTCATATTGACAAGTCACTTGCTAACTAGGACTACTTTCACATATGTAACAAATAACAAGGGCATACATCTATAATTAGCAAAATTAGGAGGACTTCACGTCCAATAGGAGTGTTCAACTACGTGTATGCTTGTGCAAGTTCCTTAACATAAATTCTACCAACTAATAAGAGTAAGAAGAAGAACGAACTGCAAGTATAGTGTTTCCTCAAAATTTTCACGAGATAAAGCTCATATAGTTAAGCATACCACAACCACAACATTAAACTGCAAGAACGACCCTAGGCCATCACAAATCACACGATCAATCCCTAACATAGCCCACCTTATATCGCCATGCGCACAATAATAACATAATAAGTGCCCGCCTTATTTTGCTACACATGCATCATAGTGTTCCCACTTTATTTCGCCACATGTGTAACCCCCATATAAATATATAAACATATCCCGCTTTGTTACGCCGCATGTGCAATATATCAATAGCAACAATAGCACGACAAAGACCTTGTGAAACCCCTCAACAACAACTGCACTGTGGAAACCTCGTGCATTGCTATATCAGCAACCGCACAACAGAGACCTTGTGAAAAACATAACAACAACCGCATGGTAGAGACCTCGCGCAAAATACAACCACAACTGCACGACAGAAACCTTATGCACCACCATCATCAGTACAACAACAGTAATGGCAATATATACAAGAGCAAGACAAGTGAATCAACTCAAGAACTATAGTTCACCAGGAGACGGTAAAACGAACTCATAAGGAATAACCGCAATAGAGTGTACTAAGCATAATAAGAACAACTCAATGAGGGAGAAAATAATTTGAAGAAACAATTCCATAATATGTAGTTCAACAACAAGGAAGTTAACATGAATCAAATAACTTCAAATAAGGAATGTCAACTAAACATAGGATATCTAAACTTCTTTTAAAGTTGGGCAAGTTACGAAGGATATACAACAATTTCAATTAAAGATGAGTAGTGGGAAGATAATCGTGACCTCAGTTAGGACTAAATAATTACATAAGAGATAATAATGATTTCTAATAACTACAACCAGTTATGAAAGATAATCATGACAATAGAAGGGGTAAAGATCTTCAGTTAAGCAAAGTAAGAGTCAATTAGGCAATAAGAATGAACCATAAGGCAATTAGTTCCAAGTAAAACATGTAGGGGTGAAATTAGTAATTGGGAAATTCAATTAGATCCAGAACAACTTCATACTCAGTGAATATAATGCCCTAAGAACAGAAGAAGGACAATTTTTCACAAATAAGTCCGAGCACACACTCGTCACCTAGCGTACACAGATTATATCAACAGAGAAGTCTCCAATCCTAAGGGGAAGTTTCCCACACGAGGTTAGGCAAGATACTTACCTTGAACCGGCTCAAAATAACCTAAAAACCACGTTCTTACCACGAGTATTCGACTCCAAATGGCCCAAATCTATTCAATTCAATTTTATAATATAAATAACACTTCAAGTAACTACTTCTACAATTAAATTCTAAGATAATACTTGAAATTATGTAAAATGATCAAAATGTCCCTCGGGCCCATGCCTCGGAATCAGATAAAATTTATATTTTGAGAATCCTCACACTCTCACGAGTCTAACCATATAAAAATTATCCCAATCTGATGTCAAATACCCAATCAAAAACCCAATCTCTAGGTCTAAGAACTTTTCCCTCAATTCCTACCAAAATTCCGAAATTGAAGGAAGAATTTAGGAGAAGATTCATGGAAATTAGTCTAAACCGAGTAAGAATCACTAACCGAAGTCTCCCAGGTGAAAATCCCTTCAAATATTATGAGCTCTACAAGTCAAAATATAATAAAAATTGTGAAACCCTCGACTTTGGGATATATTCTATCTGCCCAAGTATTTGTGCATCGCGATCGCGGGAGAGGGGTCGCGATCCGCATAGAAGAAATTTTAAGGCTGCCCAAGTTGCTCATTGCAAACACGGAGAAAAGAAATGCGAGGCTTCGCCATCAAGAGACGCGAGCGCGAAGAAGAAGAACACAGGGTTTCGCGAACGCGAAGCAACGAAGAAGGATTTTGGGGTGGCCAGCGACAATACATCGCAAAGGCGAGAGGCTGTTCGCGATCGCGATGAATGATATCAGAAGCAGCAAATAGTAGTTCCAAAATGGGGAAAAATGATCCGTAACCCATTCGAAACACACCCGAGGCTACCGGGACCCTATCTAATCACACAACCATGTCATATAACCTAACACAAATTCGCGCGAGGTTTCAAATCACATAAAACAACACCAAAATGATGAATCAAACCATAACTTGAATTTATGAACTTTCAAATCCTCAAATTTCTAAACTCATGCCGAAACCTACCAAATCAAACCGGAATGACGCCAAATTTTGCAGACACGTAAAAATGACAAAACAGAGTTGCTCCAACTCTCGGAATCAAACTCCGACCCCGATATCATAAAAGTCAATTATGGGTCAAACTTCTTTATTTTCCAAATATTCATTTTTGTAACTTTCGCCGAAATGCCTCAATTTACCCTACTGACCTCCGAATTTGAATAGGGACACACGCATAAGTCTAAAATCACAATACGAAGCTGTTGAGATCATCCACGACCTATTTCGGGGACATTTAACCAAATGTCCAATTCCGGTCAAATTTTCACAGTTCAAACTTAAAAACCTAGATTCCTTCTTCCAATTTGACTTTAAACCATCCGTTAGCTGAATTCCAGCATGCACCAAAGTCGATATTCATATTCTGAAGCTGTTCTAGCCCTTATGCTGCTAAATGGAGCTTAATTTCTCAAAAAGACCATTCGGGTCGTTACGATGAGCTTATGAAGGATTTAGTTGAAATATAATGTGGGATCGTGGCAGTTATGAAGTAAGGGTATTATGCATTATGGGATGTTATGTTCTACGACTTTGAGAAAATAAAGCAAGCTTTTATCAACCATAAGATTTCATAGTCATGTGTTATATTAGTTATGGTCAGAGGCATTTATTTGGATCAATTATGACTTCAAAGGGTTGACCTTGAGGTTTGTGAGGGGAAAGAAATTGTTGAGTGCATGATGTACTATACTTTTTGAGAATATGGAAAACTTGGAATAATTCGGGTTTGTTATTTGTGGTAGACGTAGTGTGCAAGGAGAAGGGATTCACTCAGTTGCTGAAAAGTGGATTACTTCTTTAGGTGTTTGTGTTCTAGTGGAGCACAAGTCATTCAGCTCGTTTTGGCAATGCATTAGATATTAGAGTAGAGTGGATGAAACTCGAGAATGGACGAATGAGTTCAAGATTCATATGTGGTATTTGAGGATTCTCCAGATTTGTATATGGCTAATATCTGAGACTTGCATTGTTATGTGCCGGGAGTTGCAGTATTTCGATAGAATTAATGACTCTACATTTCAGTATCAGAGAGGTTTGAGAAACAACTTTAAATTCACGGAAGGTCTATTTAAAGTGGGCATTTGGGTTTCGGTACTATTTGGTATGTAGAATACAGTGGCTTATGAGCCTTAAGACGACGTAGTTTCATGCTAGTATCTCTTGTGATAAGCTTTGGTTAAGGATCATAGTGTATTGGCAAGGAAAAGTGTTAATTTAAAGGCAATTTAAGAGGAACTCGAAGAAATGGGTCAGCTCACTACTATAAAAAAAGAGCTTTAGTGGAAAATATAAATGCCTTTAGCTGCAATAATAATCTCCTCTACAAGCTTTACCAGCCATTATTCTTTAATCGACAATGTGGGGGTCAGCAGAGCCTTTAGTGGCCGTTCTAGCAAAAGTTGGTAAAGAGTGTGGTTTATGGCCTCTAAAACCCATTAGTTTAACAGTAATTATTTGCGACAATTATTTTGGCTATAGAATCAAATACATAACAACTACCAATGCTCTTCTAGTGTCATTTTTATAGCCGGTAAATTTGATTGAAGTGCCACTAAAAGTCAGTAGTTTTAATTGCAATTATTTGTGGCAACTAAAATGGCTACAATATTCATTGTGAAAATATCTTAATTTATCCCCTTAGTAACCACTTTTATGGCCGGAAAATTATATTATATTGTCGCTAAAAATAACAAGCTTTAAGGATACTTCTCTAGCCGTCAAAAATGACTACTACGTTCGTCTAAAAATTATTATTAATAAATCCAATGAAATTATTAGTAAAGAGAGCCTCTTGATGGAAAAGAAGTTTGACACTAAGATATATTACTTTTAAATCATAAAATAACTTACTATATCTAAAACAAATAAAGAAAGGAGAACCACAATATTAATGTGACAACTTAAAAGAAAACTTATATTGTTCGTACTAATATAACTAATCTTACCGATAATGATTTCAAATAATTTCTGCAACCCCTCATCATAATAAAATATTCTGTTAGTATTTATGCCGTTCACTAGAGGGGGGGTGAATAGTGAGGCACGAGAATATTGAAATATTGCGGAATTTAAAATTGCAGGAATAAGTAAATATGGTAATTGAAATAATCAAGAAAGAACACACCGTATTTTATCCTGGTTCACCACAACCCGTGGCTAGTCCAGTCCCCGAGAGACTCTCTCGAGATTCCACTATCTTCGTCAAGCTTACGGGTGCTTAACAAACCGTTACAGTTGCTCAAGGATACCACACCTTAAGACTTCACTTGCATGAGGATACCTCACCCCAAGACTTCAACCACTAAGACTTTGGGTACTTAGCAAACCCGACAAATGAGAAGATATGTTCTTCTCAAACAACTCTCTTTTACAACAAATACTCTCTCAATAGAGTGGATAAAGAGAAACAAAATAAGCTCTATGAACAACACAAAGTTGTCCATCAAATGGCTCAACAAAAGCTCTAAAATGATGCTTGAAAATGATCAATATGTATATCAATATATGCAGGAGTTGTGTGTTTAAAATCAGCTCAAAAGACCTCTTTTTATAGGTGAAAAAATAGTGCTGACCGTTGCTTAATTGACAAATCAAATCCCTGATTCTGTGCTCAAACAATCGATTGTTTGGAGGTGACAATCGATTGTCTGACCAACGTTCAAAAAATAGATTCCTGATTTTAGGCTAAACAATCGATTATTGAACCTGAATAATCGATTGTCTTTAACGTTCAAAAATCAATTTAGGATTCTGTGGGAACGGTCAAAATATAATCGATTGTATGAAGGGACAATCGATTGTTGATAATCGATTGTGGACAAAGACAATCGATTGTATTGATATTTTAAAACTTCGGTTGCACACTGTCTCAAAATAATCGATTGTTAAAGTAGACAATCGATTGTTAAAGTATACAATCGATTATGTTGTTCCAGTGTTCCAAACTTTGGCAATGGTGGATTATATACACTTGATATACACTTGATATACACTATGTATACCAGAGTATACCAGAATTGAAAACTTACTTCAAAACCCATTTTGGTTGAAATGAAAACGTTAAAATTATTTTGTTTGAAGTATATATTAAAAATATTTATGATATATATAATTTAATAAAGTGATTTTATGCATGTTTATGATGACCTAATGTTGAGCCAAAGGATAAGATAACTTAAACGTTGTCCTTACATTGGTTCTACCAAACGACCTATGTCTTGGGTCTTCGGTCTTGAACTTCTTTAGCTTGTTCATGCAATTCCGTCATCAGTATGCTTCTCGCCATTTGATTATACACTTGACTTCATTGTTTTTCATCAAAACCTATACCTGAAAATCATGCTCATACAACCAAAGCGCACATATCAAAGGTATACATGATTTCCAACAATTTTCCCCTTTTTGATAATGACAAACAACGGAAGATATGCATATTGAATTCCCCCTAAATTCATGCTATATCTCAACATACAATTTATGCAAACAATTCATAGAAATCAATTCAATATAATCCCCCCTTAATTGAATATTCCCCCTCAATTAAGGCATGCATATCGCCCATATTCTTCCCCCTTTTGGCATTAGCAAAAAGACTATACCAAAAAAATTTAAACCATTGACGATACTAATCGTTATAAACAAGATCATATCAAATGTTAGTAAATGGCATAATAATGATAACGGTCATTTTTCTCAACAATATCAATTGTTATTTTAAACTAAGAATGTTCATCAAAACATGAATCAATCAATTATTATAAACCAAATTGATACTAATTGTTATTCAAAAAGAACTGATTAAAGCATGCATCAACCAAAACTGATATAGATTATTTGCACATATCAACTCATTGTGTTTTTATTCAAAATACGATAACTAACCGACATTCCGCCTTAATGCATTAAGGTTTCGTGCTTGGTGCATCCACTACAATTTTGTAGTCTTCAAGCACACCTGCAAAAGTACCTAAAAATAGGTTTTTGGTACCCAACTTCTTTTGGGTCCTTGGGGGTTAGGATAATAATAATCGTAATCAACACATAAATCTCTATGTTTAGCAAAACTAACGGGTGCAATGTGTCCTACCCGATTACAATAATGACATATAACATTAGGATTGTGCATATGTCTAGGTTGAGCCAAATGCATTCTAGGTGATCTAAAGTCATTCCTAGACGCGTTGAAATTCCTAGAGTCATCTCTAGGTGGTCTAGAATAATTATTCATAGACTCATTAGCAAAAATCCTAGAATCATTTCTAGGTTGCGCAACTCCATTTCTATCATGATTCTTATTCATTTTACGCCTATGGTTATTCCTAGGCTTTTTCTTCTTTGTTTCAGCTTTAGGAATATCAACACTACGTGTTTCTAGTGCTTTCCTAAGTTCTGTGTTCTCTAGTTTTAAAGAACTACAAGAAGAACAATTTGAACATGTATCAATAGAAGAAGCTTCATTCAATTCCTTGATTTTATTTTTAAAAACAGCAATGTCATTTTCCAAAAATTTGTTTTCTTTTTCTAAAACTTCAATTTTGTTTTTAAGAACACCATTTTCATTAGTCAATTTTTCAAAATCTATTTCTTTCAAAGAAGAGGATTTTTCAAAATCTTTTTCTTGTAAAGAAAGTGTTTTCTGAAAATCTGTTTGCAAAGAAAGTGATTTCTGCAAAGAAAGTGTTTTCTTCAATTCTTTTATCAATTTGGAAGCATTGACAAATTCACCATACAATTCATCATAGGCATTTTGTAAATCTTCAAATGAGTGAGAGTTAGATGTATTTACCTCTTCTTCTCCGTTTGCCATGAGACATAATGCGCCGGCTTCATTGCCCGAGCTGTCTGAGTCCCGTGATACGCGCCTATGGTGTTTCCTCTTTTTCTTGTCCTTCTTCAAAGACTTACAAAACTTTTCAAATATATCACTGGAAGTATTTTCATCATCCCTTTCCGAATCACTTACCTCTTCTCTTTTAGAGGATGAGGCTTTGAAGGCAAAATTCGAATCACTTCTAAGATAAGGATTAAGAATTGTGCTATCATAAGTTTCGAGGTTACCTCTTAGTCCATCAATTGTGATATTCGTGTATTCCATCGACTCTTGGATGGCATTGGCTTTGGAACGCCATTCAGGAGTGAGACTCCGTAGGACTTTTCAAACAAGATCTTTGTTCGTGTAAACTTTTCCGAGAGCATGGAGATCGTTGACGATTCTTAAAAGTCGTTCAAACATAACACCAATAGGTTCCTTCTCCATTTTAAAAGTTTCATATTTATGAGTTAGAAAATCAATTTTGGATTCTCGGACTTGAGGCGTACCTTCATAAATGATCTCGAGTTTGTCCCACATCTCCTTGGCGGTTGTGCAGCAAGAGATTTTCCGATAGTCATCGGATTCACCGCACAATATAATACATGGATGGCCCTTGCATTATTTTCAACTATCTTCATGTCCTTGGCATCATATTCATCTTCCTTCTTTGGAACCGTGATTTCTCCAACTTTCTTTGTCGGCATTGGTTCACCATTTTTGATGATTTTCCACAAACGAAAATTGTTTTCTTTGAGGAAGATACTCATCCGCCCTTTCCAATATGTATAGTTTGTTCCGTCAAATAGTGGAACGCAAGTGGTGGATTGTCCTTCATTCATCATCCCTGCTTTCAATATTCTATAGAGGGTGATCTTTGATTGTCCTCCACTCGTTAGGCATATTCATTTCTTTTTCCAATTGTGGCGCTTCTTCCGTTGGTTGTTCCTCAGTTTCATCTTTATTTTCCTTGGGTGGTTCCTCTTGTATTTTGTCTTTCAAGCTATCTAGGATACCTGCAAGATCAAAACTGGAATCCTTTCTCGCCAAGCGAGCATTATTTTCGGAAAATACAACATGAGGGGATTCCTCCACAATTTGGGTTCTTTTATTAAAGACCCTATATGCTTTACTACGTGAGGAATATCCAATGAAAATACCTTCATCCGACTTAGCATCAAATTTACTCAATTGGTCTTTGCCATTGTTATGAACAAAACATTTGCAACAAAAAACTCTAAAATGGGAAATATTTGGTTTTCTACCCTTATAAAGTTCATAGGGGATTTTCATGAGTATCGGCCGAATTACTACTCTATTTAGAACGTAGCAAGCGGTACTCACGGCGTCCGCCCAAAAATGTTTGGGTATCTTAGCTTCGTCGAGCATGGTTCTAGCCATCTCTTCGAGACACCTATTTTTCCTTTCCACCACCCCATTTTGTTGTGGTGTACGTGGAGCGGAAAAGGTATGCTCGATTCCGAGTTCGTCACAAAAGTCTGCAAAGAGATTGTGATCAAACTCTCCCCCATGATCACTCCTAATTGAGGTGACGGTTGTTTCTTTCTCATTTTGAACACGCTTAAGAAAATATTTAAAATTTTGAAAAGCATCACTTTTATTGGCAAGAAATAAAGTCCAAGTAAATCTCGAGTAATCATCAATAATCACAAAAGCATATTTATTTCTTCCTAGACTTTATGCGAGAGGGACCAAATAAATCCATATGAAGCAATTGCAATGGTCTAGAAGTTGAAATAATGTTTTTAGATTTGAAAGATGTTTTTGTTTGCTTTCCCTTTTGACACGAGTCACAAATAGAGTCATTCAAATTTTAAATTGGGAAGACCAACAACTAAGTTTTGAGAAATCAATTTGTTCAAAAGATGCATATTGATATGTGCTACTCTACGATGCCATAGCCAAGTATCATCCTCTTTACTCATAAGACAATCAACATATTCGGGTGAGGAATTAGCAAGATCAACCATATAAATATTATCAACTCTAAAACCACGAAGTATGATTTTGAAATTACTACGTCCAAATACTAGGCATTCATCCGAATCAAATAGAGCAAGATTTCCCTTGTCACATAATTGGCTTATGCTCAAGAGATTATGCTTCAAACCTTTCACAAGTAATATATGCTTAATAGAGGAATTTTCATCCTTACCGACCGAGCCGATGCCGATGATCTTTCCTTTATTGTTATCACCGAAGATAACACTTCCTCCTTCTTTGTGCTCTAATTGAAGGAATTTGGATTCATCTCCCGTCATATGTTGATTGTCTTATGGTGTATGTTTATTATGCAGTTTCGTTAAATAATCGATTCTTTAAACTGCAAAATCGATTTCCGTCTCAATCATTCAGCAAGGCTTTTCCAAAACAATCAATTGTTTCAAAATATAATCGATTATTTTCAAAATCAGAAAATTTCTGTGCTCACTGTAACATAACAATCGATTACCATATTTTGACAATCGATTATTTCATGTCAGAAATTTAAATTCTTGTTACCGTTTGGCTCCTCAATCGATTTGTGTCAGTTCCAAGTCAGGTCATAACTCTTCAACAATCGATTATTGCATCTCAACAATCGATTGTCTAACGGTCAGTGAATTTATTTTACCGTTTCTGACTGATTTGGCTTTAAATTCTCAGCAGATTTCTTCCATAAATGATAAGCCACTCTCCCCTCTATAAATAGGCTTCATATATGTTCATATTCATTCATTCAAGCATCAAATCTAGCTTTCAAAATATCAAATTCTCTCTAATTCTTTGCAAAATCCAGCAGCTTTCATTAAAAATGTCGGGCCGTCACTCAAAACGTTCCCGTTCTGCTAGGCACGGCGCATCCACCTCGGCTGCCCCTCCTCGTCCGAACTATCCCTATCAAGATGGTTCCGTTCTATATTTCAATTCCGACATCGAGCTTACTCGATTCCTAACCAAATTTGAAAAGCGCGACATTCTTCCACCCCGCTTTTCAACCCACAAGTATCTTGAATCACTTGGGCCTGCTGCAAATATGCTCAAAAATTCTCAACTTCTTGACTTTTTACTCCTTACTCATCCTTACATCAATACTACATTGGTTAAAGTATTTTATTCCAACCTCCATGAGGATGATGATGGTGAGTTTGTCACCAACATTAATGATGTTCAAATTCTTCTTTCCGATGAAAATCTTCATACCATTGCCCGTCTTCCTCATAACAGTGAAGATATTTTTCGGTACACCGGCGAGGCCGGAGCCCTTTTTGATGAAACAGCCCTCTTACACCAAATCGGTCTTACTTCTTATGATCCAAATATCTCCTCCCGTCGTCCTACAATTACGGGAATGGATCCAAATTACCGATTAATTTTCTATTTCATCACCCGAGTCCTCAAGCCTCGTAAGCACAACCATACCACCATTTCCCAAGAGGACACCAAGCTCATGCATGCCATAGTTACCGGAGCTAACATCAATTGGTGTCGGCTTATCAAAATTCATATGCGTGACGCTATCGAAGATGATAGGCCTCTTCCTTATGCTCTCCTCATCATGAACTTTGTTGAAGCCACCAGATTCGTCACTGGAAATGGTCCTCTCAAAAAGAGTACCAAAAAGTGGGAAATTTCGGAATCCTCCTTTCATCATGACGGTGATCATGTAGCGCCTGCTCCTCCTCCAACCCGCCGTGCTCCTCCGCCTCAAGAGCCTTCCCTCCAATTCATTTCCGACCAAATTGCTTCATTGACCTCTTCTTTTGGTCAATTAACTCACGAGATCCATGGATATTTTGACCACGTTCATTATCCATATGCGGGTCTTGTTCCATATGAAGCAGCGCCGGATGATGAGGCGGAAAATGATGAATGAATAATTGTAGTTTTTTTGTTTGTTTTTACATGTTGTATTGTCTTCCCTGTTGCTGTAATTTTTTTTAATAAATAAACAAGGTTTATTTCATCTTTGGCATCTTATTATTATGTTATTTTTGCTAATGGCAAAAGGGGGAAGATAACGGGTATGCAACTCTCAATATTTATAAGCTTAAATTGAGGGGGAATTCATATATTGAGGGGGAACAAATTGCATACTTGTTGCATGAATATACTTGTCTTGAATCGTCAATATAAATTGCTTGTCTTGCATATCCCGCTTAATGTTTGCCATTATCAAAAAGGGGGAAATTGTTGGAAACACGTTCTCAATGCAATATACTAAAACGTGTGTTCTTTTGTATAGGTTTTGATGAATGACAAACGAAGCGAAAATTGATATATGACGAAGTTCAAGAAACAAGCGCACAATTGATATACATCGAGATTCAAGCTCAAGACAAAGTTTTATAGTTTAATTAGGTCATTCTTAATTGTGATCTTGATCCTACAACTTGACTCGTAACATGGCTTCTCTCATAAAACTATTTTCCAAAATCATGCATATTTAATTTAATGCTAAATGATTTTAAATCATGCAGATTTTCATTAGTCAAAATGATTTTTAAATGCCTCTGAAAACTGGACTAAGATAATCGATTATGTACTAATGATAATCGATTATGTTGAGCCAAGACTGCATGACAATTGATTGTGAACTAATGACAATCGATTGTGTTAAGGCAGTGAACATCAGGTTTCTTCAAACCTGCATGACAATCGATTGTGAACCTTATGACAATCGATTGTGATGAGGCAGTGTCCATCAAAGTTTTTCAAAACTCAGAATAATCGATTGTGAAGCTAATGACAATCGATTGTGAAGAGACAGTGTCCTTCAGTTTTTTCAAAGTCACAAAATAATCGATTGTGAACTAATGAAAATCGATTGTGTTGAGGCAGTGACTTCCAGTGATTTTCAGATTTATTAAATAATCGATTGTGAGTATATAACAATCGATTGTCAAGAGGCAGTGTCTAAAATGTTTTTCAAAAACTGATAAGTAATCGATTGTTGACTTTGTGCAATCGATTGTGAAGCTGACCGTTGTCGTAAAATTTTCAAATACCGTCAGGTAACCGATTATTGATTATGTATAATCGATTGTTTTGATTAAAATCCGGAAAAGATTTTTTGAACGTTATTGGGTAATCGATTATTGATTTTATATAATCGATTGTTTTGATTAAAATCCGGAAAAGATTTTTGAACGTTGCTGAGTAATCGATTGTTGATTCTGGACAATCGATTGTTTGTGGTAAAATCTGGAAAGGATTTTTTGAACGTTGCCAGTAATCGATTATGGATTGTAAGTAATCGATTATCAAGCGTAAAATCTGGGATTGAATTTTGATCTGACTGGCAGACAATCGATTGTTGGGGTTTGACAATCGATTGTCAGTGAGTAAAATCAGCAACTCTTAATTGGCAATTAGGCAACGGTAATGCCAAGTTTTTCAACTATAAATACAGCTTCATTTCAGTGTTTTAAACAAAACAACTCTCTTTTACAACAAATACTCTCTCAATAGAGTGGATAAAGAGAAACAAAATAAGCTCTATGAATAACACAAAGTTGTCTATCAAATGGCTCAACAAAAGCTCTAAAATGATGCTTGAAAATGATCAATATGTATATCAATATGTGCAGGAGTTGTGTGTTTAAAATCAGCTCAAAAGACCTCTTTTTATAGGTGAAAAAGTAGTGCTGACCGTTGCTTAATTGACAAATCAAATCCCTGATTCTGTGCTCAAACAATCGATTGTTTGGAGGTGACAATCAATTGTTTGACCAACGTTCAAAAAACAGATTCCTGATTTTAGGCTAAACAATCGATTGTTGAACCTGAATAATCGATTGTCTTCAACGTTCAGAAATCAATTTAGGATTGTGGGGGAATGGTCAAAATATAATCGATTGTATGAAGGGACAATCGATTGTTGATAATCGATTGTGGACAAAGACAATCGATTGTATTGATAATTAAAAACTTCGGTTGCACACTGTCTCAAAATAATCGATTGTTAAAGTAGACAATCGATTGTCAACAATCGATTGTTAAAGTATACAATCGGTTATGTTGTTCCAGTGTTCAAAACTTTGGCAACGGTCGATTATATACACTTGATATACACTGTGTATACTAGAGTATACCAGAATTGAAAACTTACTTCAAAACCCATTTTGGTTGAAATGAAAACGTTAAAATCATTTTGTTTGAAGTATATATTAAAAATATTTATGATATATATAATTTAATAAAGTGATTTTATGCATGTTTATGATGACCTAATGTTGAGCCAAAGGATAAGATAACTTAAACGTTGTCATTACATTGGTTCTACCAAACGACCTACGTCTTGGGTCTTCGGTCTTGAACTTCTTTAGCTTGTTCATGCAATTTCGTCATCAGTATGCTTCTCGCCATTTGATTATACACTTGACTTCATTGTTTGTCATTCATCAAAACCTATACCTGAAAATCATGCTCATACAACCAAAGCGCACATATCAAAGGTATACATGATTTCCAACATATTCCACATATGAAATTTTTGACTAAGAGAGTATATGACCTGAAATAATAAAACAAATGTGTCAAAATAAGAAATGTAATGTATAAAAACATCACAAGTAGTTGGAATAATCTGACATTACAAGCAAGAAGCATTATGTAATAAGAAATTTTATTCTTTTATATGAAAACATGAAGATTCAGCTGAAGGACACGAAGAATATAGTGAGAGAAGAAGAGAGAGAAAGAGGGTAGTTGAGAGAACTCTCCAGAATATCGAGAGAGAGTATCTTAGAAAATGAACCGACTGCCCCCAAAATATATGGACATCTACATATATACATTACACATTGGGTCGGGTCACTAGCCCAATAATAAAATAAACTTGGGCTCAGATATCAGTCCACTATTCAATAAAATCATCACAGCCCACTACAATGTATACCATGTATACCATGAACATACAATAAATATACAATGAATATACAGGCCTATGTCACTTATGCTTTGGCTTGGAAGCCATATAATCTCTCATCTCAACACCGCCCCTCAAGTTGGAGGGGTTCACCTGCAACTTGAACAGCAAAGGATGAAGCACAGTGCCAGGCAAAGGCTTGGTCAGAAGATCAGCAAGTTGACGAGTAGTAGGAACATGAAACAGTTGAATGAGGACATTCAGCAGCTGATCCCGAACAAAATGACAGTCCACCCCGATGTGTTTGGTACGCTCATGGAAAACTGGATTGTTAGCAATATGGACAGCAGCCTGACTGTCACAAAACACAGAAAATGGAATTGAAACAGAGACACCAAGATCAACTAATAAACGAGACATCAAAGATAATTCGGCAACAACTTTGCTGAGGGCTCGATATTCTGCCTCAGCAGAAGACAGGGAAACCACATGTTGCTTCTTTGATTTCCAACTAATCAGGCAACAACCCAATAACACACAAAACCCAGTACCAGATCTCCTTGTATCAGGGCAGGAAGCCCAGTCACTATCAGAATAACCAACAACAGAGAAATCATCACTGGCAGAATAAAAGAGACCCATAGAAGAAGTGCCTTTGAGGTCTCGCAAAACATGTAGGGCAGCAGTCATATGGGGAAGTGTGGGGCATTTTAGAAATTGACTCAGATGTTGAACAGCAAAACATATGTCAGGCCTAGTATGAGTCAGAAATAACAGCTTACCAACTGATCAGGAGAGGTTAAAAGGTCACCAGAATCAGCATGAAGTTTGACATTAATATCCAAAGGACAAACAACAGAGGATACATTGGTACAGTCAAACTGATGCAGCAAATCACAAATATATTTATGCTGATTAAGGATCATACCACCAGGAACAACTGACATTTCTATGCCCAAAAAATAATGCAAAGACCTTAGGTCTTTGATTTTAAACTAATCATCCAGAAACAGTTTCAGGGTAGTAAGTTCATCACTGTCATCCCTAGTAAGAATAATATCATCCACATAGACTGCCACAACCACAAGGGACCCAGGTTTACCTTTGATGAACAAATAATAGTCATTCAAAGAATGTGTGTACCCTCTGGAATAAAGAGCAGAAGACAATTTGGCATACCATTGTCTGGATGCTTGTCTCAGCCCATACAGGGATTTACTGAGTTTACAAACCAGAGGAGAAGAAGGAGAAGAAGTAGAAGAAACTGAACCAGGAAGAGGAGCAGAGACTGTCAAACCTGGGGGAAGTTTCATATAAACTTCCTCATCCAATCACCATGGAGAAAAGCATTATTAACATCAATTTGAAACAGAGGCCAGTGATTCTTGACAGCCACAGCAATAAGACATTTCACAGTGGTCATCTTAATCACAGGAGAAAAAGTGTCAGTAGAATCAATCCCTTCAACTTCAGTATCACCCCTAATAACTAGCCTAGCTTTATACCTTTCAACAGTACCATCAGACTTGTATTTGATTTTATAGACCCATTTACAGCCAATGGGTTTCTTACCAGATGGAAGAGGAACAACATCCCAAGTATGGTTTGTTTCCAAAGCAGCAAACTCCTGTCTCATGGCATCCTGCCATGCTGGAACAGATGCAGTTTGAGAGTAATATACAGGTTCAGATTCCAAATTAGAAGAAGAGGAGCCAGAAAAGGCAGGGAGTTGACAGACATAATCCTTAAGATAGGGAGGAGGATTATGCTGTCTAGTGGATTTTCTAGGAGCAGGAAGAGGTTGTGAAGAAGGTAAAACAGGAGAAGAGATATCATGGTTGAAAGAAGGAAGGGGAGATGGATCAGCATCAGTAAAATCAGGAACAGGAGAATCAGAAGTTGGATCAGATATAGGGGAAGGAGGAGAGGAAGAATCATGTATAGTAAAAGGTGTGTCAGTGGAATGCGCATCAGGAGGAATAAAAGGAAAAGATGAAGGAGAAGGGTGAGTAGAAGAAGGTGTATTCTTAAAAGGAAAACAAGTTTCATGGAATATAACATCCCTGGAGACAAAACATTTCTTGGAAACCAGATCATACAATTTATAACCCTTTTTGGGAAATGGGTAACCCAGAAAAACACAAGAGAGGGCTCTAGACTTTAACTTGTCCCTTTGAGGAATAGGGATAGCAGCATAAGCAAGGCACCCAAATGCCCTCAAATTAGAATATGATGGAGCTTTCCCATACAAAATTTCATTATGAGACTTATTATGAAGTATTCTGGATGGTATTCTGTTAAGGAGATAAGTAGCAGTCAACAGACAATGCCCCCAGAAAGACACAGGTAGGCCAGATTGAAAAAGTAAGGCTCTACAGGTTTCAAGAAGGGTTATGTGCTTTCTTTCAACAACACTATTCTGTTGAGGTGAATGAGGACAGGAGGTTTGATGAATAATCCCCTGGCTACTAAAGAAAGATATACCCTCAATGTTGGATCCCAATTCTAAAGCATTGTCACTTCTAACAGTTTGAACCACAATGTTAAACTGAGTTTTAAAAAAACAGATGAAAGATTTAAGCAAGGAAAAAGCATTGCTTTTAGAGCCCATTAAGTATGTCCAGGTGGCCCTAGAGAAATCATCAACTATTGTAAGGAAATACCTATAACCAGAAGAAGTAGAAGTGTGGTATGGTCCCCAAGTATCCACATGTATCAATTGAAAAGGTTTAGTAGTACTGATACTACTATCAGGAAAAGGAAGTCTGGTTTGTTTGGCCATAGGACATACAGAACAAGGAAAATGTTGTTTAGAAGCAAGTGGAACAGACAAACCAGAAATATGTCTCATATTTGCAAATGAAGTCTGTGCTAGTCTTAAATGCCAAATGTAATTCATATCAGTGGTAAGAACATTATTACAAATGAAACTATTTACAATTGGAGGCAAGGCAGCATTTTTGCTGTCAGACACATTGTCATCATTACAAAATTCAGACAAAGCACATACCGAAGTAGATGAAGAACCAGTAGAGGAAGAAGGGGAAGGTGGCACCCAAGACTGTTTGTATAGGCCGGCTTCCTCTTTACCAAGATCCAGAAGCCTCTTCAGAGAAGGGTCTTGTATCATGTGATGTAAACAGGAAGTTGGAGTAAACAAAACTATACAGTGCAATTGTTTTACCAACTTGTGGACAGAAATCAAGTTGTGTTTAAAGGAAGGAACCAGCAGTACATTGTGAAGAGTAAAGGATGAAGTTAATGAAAAAGAACCTGTACAGGTTACTTTCACTTTGTAACCGTTAGGCAAAGTTACAAGATAAGGAACAGACAAAGGTATGATGTTAAAAAGCAAGCTTCTATAATGTGTCATGTGATTAGATGCCCCTGAATCTATGATCCAGGTGACAGAATTAATGTGTGTAAGCATGGATAACTTGGAATCGGAAACAAGACTCTCAGTTAACATAGTACCAGCAAAATTAGCAGCACACATGGGAGCAGGAGTCTGAGCACTGGAATCCCCTAACTGGGTCTGTTGCAGCAAGCTCATCAATTGATCATAATGGTGTTTGCTCAACCCTGGTAACACAGAACTATGGCCATCTATGTTTGTGACAGGGTGATGACTGCCAGGAGGATCCCCAAAGGGAACAGACATATTAGGATTCCATGAGTAACAGACACACTTTCTTCACCAGTGGAGACATGAGCAGCAGCAGATTTCCTTCCCTTGTTGTATTTGATATTTTGAGGAAACCCATGAATCTTGTAGCACTTATCAATTAAGTGCCCAGATTCCTTGCAGTATCTGCAAAATAAAGGCCCTCTACTTTGCTCAAAATTAACTCTGGGTCTGAAAACAGGGGGACTGGGCACTGTGGCCTGATTAAATCCAACTGAGTGCTTATTTATATTAGCATTAAAAGACATCGAGTATGGACTGATTTGAGAGATAGATTGAACTTGTCTCTGTTTCTCATCATTAAGCACTATATTGTAAACACTGTCAAGGGAAGGAAATGGCTGCATCATCAACAAGTTACTCCTAACCCTCATATATGCTTCATTTAACCCCATAAGAAACTGGAATACCTTGTTTTCATCATCTTCCTGAATTATTCCATTTTTAGCAGCACACACACATCTCTGCCCATGATTTATGCACATTGTGCCCAACTCATCCCACATGCCTTTGAGTTTATTAAAATATGAGGCTACATCTAAACAGCCTTGAGATGTGTGAGAAAGTTCCCTTTTTAATTCAAAAATTTTAGTCTTGTTAGGAGTACCATATCTTTTCTCAATTTGGGACCATATACTCTGTGCAGTATCGGAATACTGCACACTATCAGCAATCTGAGGAGATAGGAAGCGTTCAACCAGGAAATGACCATGTTATTGCATCTATCCCATAGCCTCTGTTCAGCCACATTAGTGGTTGGTCGAGGACAAGATCTATCAACAAATCCGATTTTGTTTTTAGCAGATAAGGCAACAATCATCTTCCTCCTCCAACCTCCATAACCACTGCCTGAAAAGGGAGTGGACATAAGAGACATACAAGGAACGTCGGAGGAGTAAATCAGGAGGGGACTAGTGGAGTCCGTGGGGGAGGTATTAGTATTCGTATTATCATCCATGAATAATGAACAAACTTAACAACACAGAAATAGTTTCAATGAATAGACCACAATCAAACCAGAATTGGCATGCAACATATACAAGACTCAGAACAGAGAAAGTGTTACCCTCCTTCTTCGCGACCGAAGAAGAACGACCTTCAACCACCGATGAAACTAAGTCCGGTCATCGGAAATTGCAGATAAACGGAAACTCACCAGAATCAGGTCACAAACATCGGAAACTTACCCAAAACGTCTATCGACCGAAGGTAAAATCATCGGATAACATCAAAACCCATGGTCCGAAAATCGAAAAACACTAGATTTTGAAGAACTCACCGGAATAAGACCGGAGATATCGGAAAATTACCTAAAACATCTACTGGTACATGATCGGAGCCTCAAACAGTCAGAAAAGTCCCGATTATCCGATCAACATTCATCGAAAAATATACGAATAGTATTTTTCTCAGATAACCGAAGAAAAACTTCAGCAAAAGCTTCAGCAAGTATCGATAAAACATAACAGAGAAGGATCGGAAGATTTTCCGGCTCTGATACCATGAAAACATGAAGATTAAGCTGAAGAACACGAAGAATATAGTGAGAGAAGAAGAGAGAGAGAAAGAGGGTAGTTGAGAGAACTCTCCAGAATATCGAGAGAGAGTATCTTAGAAAATGAACCGACTGCCCCCAAAATATCTGGACATCTACATATATACATAACACATTGGGTCGGGTCACTGGACCAATAATAAAATAAACTTGGGCTCAGATATCAGTCCACTATTCAATAAAATCATCACAGCCCACTACAATATATACCATGTATACCATGAACATACAATAAATATACAATAAATATACAATAAATATACAGGCCTATGTCACTTATGCTTTGGCTTGAAAACCATGTAATCTCTCATCTCAACATTATATGGTCTCACAAATTATGTTATCTTAATACCAGACAAATGACTCAGACTATAAAAGGACATTGAGGCAGAACAACTAAGAAGTCATCGAGACAATCAAAGAAAAAATTGACAACAAAATTTAAATTTAGATATTACTTTATTTTAGTTGTCGAAAACTTTTTGTTGAGTCTTTAGATTGTTTTGCTCAAGATCCATGTTGTTGCCTCAACCACCATTGAGTAGACATTTTCTAAACAGACCCCTCTATCAGCTATGGGGGAATGTTTTGACTGCTATGACTTTTCTGATGAGCCTAGGGTAACATTTTTTAAAATGAAGCAAACTACTCTTGCAAAATAGGTGCTGAAGTTCACAAGTAAGAGTTCTAATGTGTTATAAAATCATTTAAGCTTATTCAATCAATATTGCGAACGAGCTAAGATTTCATTTAAATTATTCAACTGAGAGTCATAAACCATATCAAAATGGAGAGTCGTCTAATGCACCCAATTCTATGTTGTCAAACTGTGTTCAATTAAGTATTTACAGATTAAGTTTTCTTATTTTGTTAGGGAAGATGCCAAAACATGGCTTAAGTTGTATAATAGTTAAATAATCAAAAACTTGACCTTTAATGAATTTATGCTTTACTCATTTTATAAGAAAAAAATATTATAAACTATTGTATAAAAATAATTCCCATTTAGGAAATAGTTAAAATAGTAAGACCTTCCAACTGAGAAACCAACAACTAGATTTGGAAAAAGGGAGCAGCAAATAATTAACCTTAAAGCAATCTAAAGAAAGAGAAGTTAATAAAAGTCCATCTTCGACTCACGGAAAACACTAACAAAAATATTTGAGCGAAATTAATTTACACTCAAATTTAAGGTGGATTTTGATTAGAATTTTTATACTTTATGCAACATATAGCTATGCAACATATATACATACTTATATATATATATATATATATATATATATATATATATATATATATAATAAATGTATTTGTATTCCGGTGCATTAATGTGCGTTGCGTACTTATTGTGTACATTTAGCTGTAATATAAACTGAACTGCATGCCAGCATAACTTTAATCGTCAGACTTACAAATCTTTTATGATCTAAACTACTGTACACAAAGACAAATACCTGATCTCTTTTATGTTTGAATTGGAAAATATACATATGTAATTAATTAAGTACCTAAATTTAGCATTACAGAGCACAAAGAATATGCTAATAAAATAAAATAAAACTAGACATTCATGTCTTCACTATTTTAAAGAGTAGAGAGAGCTTTCTTATGAATTCTAGCCTAAAAAGTAATATGCATTAAAAAATGTATTAAACTCCTGTTATATACAGGGTTAAGGGAAATATCAGACCATAAGAGTTTATTGTACATAATTTTATCTTAAATTTTTATAAGTAGTTATTTTTACAATAATAATTTTATCAGTTACTTTAAGACTCCCTACATAATAATAGGTATTGCATGTGAAAAAAGAACTATTGGATGAAATGACACCAGATTAAATTAGTTCAATTCCATTTCCCTTTTTCACTATTTGAGATAGCGCAAAGATGAAACTGAAACACCAGGTGATACTACAATTTTTAAGCTAGCAGGTTTGAGACCCTCTGATGATTGATTCATTCCAGATTTAGACATAAAATAACATCCAATACCATAAAATCTCAAAGGACAACTTCCTTTTCAATGGTTATATAATTGAAAAAGAAACACAAATCATGAAAAAAATCATGGTCCAAAATTATGAATCGTAATGATACATAACTCAATCTGTTAGATAAGCCAACAAACAAATCAAAACCACTCACGTGAGATTATAAGAAAATAAAGTATAGATAAATGAAAATTTACAAATTAATCCAAAACCTAGTAATACGACTCATGAGCTTCTAAGACTTGGAATTTACAAAGCTAGTATAAACAAATACACGTTCTCTTTGAAATGTACATAAACAGAATAACAAAAACTAAGCTACCAAGGAGAAGTGTCAGCTATATTCGAAATGCGTGAACATCTTTTGAATCAGCACCCGACATCACGTGCAACTCAACTTCTAAAATTTGTACACGTTGTATAGAAGTGTAGTATCAGTACAACCGACCTTATGTACTGGTAAGTATTTTGTTTAACCTCCCTGAAGTAGTAACAAGGCTTTCAGTTAAAATATGCTTAATGTTATAACTTGTTCATTATATTAACAGAAAAAGCAGTTCAAAGCATAATCGATAAAAGTACCTTATACAACTATGCGATACAGTTAACAATTACTAAAAGGAATCACAGTAGTAGATTTACAAATCTCCTGGTATAAGAAGTATATCCAAGATGTCATGTCAAGCGACACGATAAAAACTTTCGTGCTTCTATCTCTGCCTCAGAATATATATATATATATACATATATATATATATATATATATATATATATATATATATATATATATATATATATATATATATATATATATATATATATATATATATATATATATATATATATATATATATATATATATATATAAAACTTATTTGTGATAATTCAATTAGCACGGCAACACCCTTCGTGCGTTCAACTCATCCTCCCAAATTACGAGTAATATAACCAACAAGATGATAGAAATATCGATAACAAGAATTACTAAGTAGAAATGTGACAACTTGGCCGGTCATCTTAATCATTAACACCCCGATTCCTTATTAACTGCTTTTCCCGTATTTATTTCTGCTATTTTGATTTGTTGGAATGTTCCATTTGAGTTTCGGATAGTTTTGGGACACTTAGTCCTTGAATGAGTGCTTAAGTATTGGAATTTTGACAGTGTGAAGGCAGCCTCGAAATGGAAATACGATGGTTCTGTTAGCAGCGTTGGGTGATTTCGGGCTTAGGGGCATGATCATATTGTGTTTTGAAGTCCTGTAGCTAATTTAAGCTTGAAATGCCGAAAGTTGAATTTTTTGAAGTTTCCGGTTCGATAATGAGATTTTGATCAAAGTTTCAGAATGGAATTCCGGAAGTTGGAGTAGCTCCGTAGTGTTGAATGTAACATGTATACAAAATTTTAGGTCATTCGGACGAGGTTTATTAGACTTTTCGATTGAAAGCATGTTTTTGGAGTTTTTGGAATTCTTAGGCTTGAATCCGATAAAAAATTGGTATTTTGATGTTGTTTTGAGCCCCCCGAAGGTGGGAAGAAGTTTGAATGATGTTTTGGAATTGGTTGGCATGTTTGGTTGAGGCCCTAAGGGCCTCGGGTGAGTTTCAGATGGTTAACGGATCAAAATTTGGACTTGTGTAGCTGTTGGAAACTATCTGCTGCACTGTCTGGTTTCCTTCTTCACGTTTGCATAGAGGAAATTCTGGACTTGCACATTTTGTGCTTTGTGTTCGCAAAAGAGGGAACGCATTCGCGAAGGGTCAGGGTGCAAAGCTTCACGTTCGTAGAAGGGATATTACGTTCGCGAACGCCAAGCCTTGTAAGGCATCGAGTTCACGAATAGGCCTTCATGTTCGTGATGAGCAAATTCGAGCACCATAACTTTTTTCTAAGCAAACACAAGACACTAACCGCATTCGCGATGGAGAAAAGGCCTGGACAGAATGTTAAGTTCTGGAAATGGGACCTCGTCCCATTTTCCATTTTTGGAAATTTGGAGCTCGGGAGAGAGGAAATTTCCAGGAGATTTTCATCGAGAACAACGGGGTAAGTGTTCTTAATTTAATTTTTGCTAGATTACTCGAACCTATTACTAGTCTTGTTATTAAATCAGTGAGTTTAGTTGGAAAAGTTTGAAAAACTCTCTCGGATAGAACTGAGGATTTAAGTGTCGAAATGTTATGGAAATTGGATAAATTTGATATAAATAAACTTATGAGAGTGTGAGGATTCTAGAAAAGTAATTTTTACCCGATTTTGAAATGCGGGCCCAAGGGGCATTGGTAATTTTATCTAATTTTGTGTATTTGCTTAGAATTTAATTGTAGAATCCGTTACTTGAACTGTTATTTACATTATACAATTGAACTGAATAGATTTGGGCTATTTGGAGTCAAATACTCATGGCAAGAACATGATTTCAGGTTGATTAATGAGCTGGTTCGAGATAAATGACTTGTCTAACCTTGTATGGGGTACTTCCTCTTAGGATTGGTTTTGTGATAATTGAAATGCCTTGTATGTGAGGTGACGAGTGCGTACTTTTGCTAATTTTTCAAAATCCTATTTTTATTAAAATAGCCTTAGTTGTGTTTTCCTTTCTTGCTTACATTACTTGGAATTTATGGGTGCTGTTAGTCTAGAGAAACATGTCTAATTTACTAAACTACGTTGTTTGCTTTAACTGCTTGATTTGTATCTCATGAAGCATGCTAGGTTGGAAATTATCTATTTTCCTTTGGTATGAAGTTGAGCATAGTTGAGTATTCCTTTTTTCTATTGTTATGTGTTTTATTTTGGGAACTACGAGATGTATCCCGTGAGATCCCCTAAACGAATTTTATGATTGAGTTGAGGTATGGGATACCGAGAGATCCTTCACACGTACATTGAGGGATACCAAGAGATCCTCGGAATACCAAGAGATCCCTAGTATATATTGAGGATACCAAGAGATCCTCGGGATACCAAGAGATCCCTAGTATATATTGAGGATACCAAGAGATCCTCGAGATACCAAGAGATCCCTAGCATATATTGAGGATACCAAGAGATCCTCGAGATACCAAGATATTCCTAGAATATATTGAGGATACCAAGATATCCATGGTAGATTGAGGATACTAAGAGATCCTCAGGATACTAAGAGATCCCCGGTTATTATCTTTATGATCATTTTAGCCTCTTTTTTGGTTATTGCATTTCTTACTTTATCGTATTAAATTCTTATTGTTAGCTTGCAACTGAATTGATTATCTTATTCTGTCATACCTTATATTTTATCTTATCATAGTAGGGCCCAGACCTTCCTTGTCACTACCCAGCCGAGGTTAGGCTTGGCACTTACTGAGTACTATTGTGGTGTACTAATCCTCTTTCTACGCATGTTTTTCAAGAGCTAGTCCACGTAATTTGACTCAAACGTACCACCATGAAGGTGAGACGATCCTTTAGAGACTTAGAGGTATATCTGCCGCATCCGTAGACTGAGGAGTCTCTCTCTATTCTCTATTTTATAGTGATAGCTCTTCTATCTTTACTATTGATGTAGACATTCCGGAGTTAGAGCATTTCACTGTATTCTTAGCTTGTGATTTGTGGGTTTTCTAGTTTGAGAAGTGTTGTTAGTTTTGAGAATTTATATTGTATATGCGAGTGGCATTTTATATACCGTTTCATTATGCTAGTTTTGGTTGTTAATTATTTCTTTTGCAAGTTTTGATTATTTTCTGCATTGTTGGGCTAACCTAGTCATATAGACTAGGTGCCATCACGACAAGTTCATGTAGGGCGAATTGGGGCTGTGACAAGTTGGTACAAGAGCCCTAGGTTCATAGGAGTCATGAATCACAAGCTGGTTTATTAGAGTCTCATTGATCGGTACGGAGACGTCTACATTTATCTACGAGAGGCTATGTAACAGTTAGGAAAAATTTTACTTTATTTGATTTCCCTGTCATGCTAGATTTTTGACATCACAATTCTAAACTCTGTCTACTATTATCTCACAGATGGTAAGGAAACGTGCTACCTGATATGGTTAGGCCTTTCCGTCGCCTACTGCAACCGTCAGAGGCTGGGGCTGGGGTAGAGGTCGAGGACGCGCACACGATACAGCCAGAGCACTCGTGCGAGCTGCCACCGAGGTACCACCAACAGTTCTAGCTAGAGCCCAGACACCTGATACGCCTACTGCTACTACCACGCCAACACTATAGAAGAATCTAGCACAGTTCATGAGCATGTACACCTCTTTGGCTCAGGTAGGGATGCTTCCTCTTGCTGCAGCTACATCCCAAGCTAGGGGAGGAGCACAAACCCTCGTCGCCTGCACTCCTGAGTAGCGAGTGCATGTTGATCAGGTTCCAGATATTATTCTGGTACAACCCATAGATCCAGTTCAGCCCGAGGATAGGGAAGCAGCTCTCGAGGATGAGCAACAGAGGCTTGAGAGGTTCAAGAAATATAAGCCTCATATTTTTAGTGGTTTAGCATCATATGATGCTCTGGATTTTCTGGATGAGTGCTACCGTATTATTCATACCATGGGTATACCAGGATCGAGTGGGGTTTCTTTATCTACCTTCCAGCTTCAAAGGGCTGCGTATGAGTGATGGTGTACTTATGAGGTAGACAGTCCGGATGAGGCAGCTTCCTTGACTTGGACTTAGTTTTCAGATCTGTTCCTGAGAGAGAATGTTCCTCTAAGCCTCAAGGACGCGCGTGTGGAGTTTGAGAATTTGTACCAGGGTGTTATGATTGTCTCAAAGCATGCAGTCCGTTACACTAGTTAGGCTGGGCATGCACTAGCCTTGGTTTCTACTGTTTACGAGAGGGTTCGCCGGCAGGTCTAGCATGGCTTGGGAGTTGGAGATAGATATTCATTATCAGCAGGCGGTGAGCATTTCTAGAAGGATTGAGGGTATGCATGCTAGGGAGAGAGAAGAAAAGGAGGCCATGAGGTCTCGAAAGTCGTGCCATTATTCTAGTGCCCGTGCCCTAGCTGTAGGTCATCATGTAGGGGTTATATGAGTCGCCCCATCCATTCAACTCTTCCAGCAGCCAGTGGTGCTCCAGCTCCTCCTAGGTCTCATGAACCTTATTATGCACCACCATATCTAGGGCGCCTCATGTGCTGGGTGGTTTCATGGGTCAGTCAAGCCGACCTGGCCCGAGCCAGTCACAGCCACCACGTCATCCCAGGGCTTGCTTTTGGTGTGGTAACACATGCCATATGGTGAGGGATTGCTCTAGACATTGGAGTAGTGCACGTCCGCGGACTTCCCAGCCACAGCATACCCGCAGAGTTCTCAGGCTATGGTTATAGCTCCAGTTGCTATCCCACCATCTCAGCCAGCTAGAGGTGGAGGTCGGGGAGGTAGAGGTTACCCTAGAGGGAGAGGCCATGCTAGATACTATGACTTTCTTTCCCGTACCAAATTTTTTGCCTCCGATTATGTCATGCAGGTACTATACTGGTTTATCACAGATATGCATCGGTTCTATTCAATCCAAGTTCCACTTATTCTTATATGTCCTCTTAGTTTGCTCTGTGTTTAGGTGCATCTCAAGATTCTTTGGGTTTTCCTGTTTATGTTTCTACTCTTGTAGGAGATTCTCTTGTTGTGGACCGTGTTTATCAGTCGTGTTTGGTTACACTCTGTGGGTTTAAGACTAGAGGCAATTTATTGTTTCTCAACATGGTAGATTTTGATATTATCTTGGTCATGGACCGGATGTCTCCTAATTATGCTATTTTATTGTCACGCCAAAACCGTGACGCTTGCTATGGCAGATATACCGCGTGTTGAGTGGAGAGTTGCTTTAGATCACACTCCCAATAGAGTTATTTCTTTCCTTAAGGGTCAGCGTATGGTTGAGAAGGGGTGTAACACGTATTTAGCTTATGTGAGAGATGTCAGAATTGATACCCCTTCTGTTGATTCAGTCCCAGTAGTGCGAGATTTCTTGGATGTGTTTCCAGTTGACCTTCCGGGCGTGCCGCCCGATAGATATTAATTTTGGCATTGATCTGTTACTGGGTGCTCATCCTATTTCTATTCCTCCGTATTGTATGGCTCCTCCTGAGTTGAAGGATTAATTATAAGAATTTCTTGATAAGGGTTTTATTCGGCCTAGTGTATAACCTTAAGGTGTTCATGTCATGTTTGTGAACAAAAAGGATGGTTCTATGCGTATGTGTATTAGTTATTGCAAGTTGAACAAAGTTACCATGAAGAACCATTATCCTTTTCCTCATATTGATGATTTGTTTGACCAGGTTTAAGGCACATACATGTTTTCTAAGATTGACTTGCACTCAAGTTACTATCAATTGAATATTTGGGAGCCAGATATCCCAAATAAAACTTTCAAGACATAATATGGTCATTATGAGTTCCTTTTTATGTCTTTGGGCTGACCAATGCCCCATCAGCCTTTATGCATTTGATGCACAATGTATTCCGACAATATATTGACTCATTTGTCATTGCCTTTATTGATGATATTCTGGTGTATTCCTGGAGGTAGGAAGATCAGAGGCAACATCTGAGGACTGTGCTTTAGACTCTAAGAGAGAAGAAGTTATATGCTATGTTCTCGAAATGTGAGTTTTGTTTGGATTTAGTGGCATTCTCAGGCCACATGGTATCAAGTAAGCGTATTCAGGTGGATTCAAAGAAGATAGAGGCTGTGCAGAGTTGTCCTAGACCATCCTTTGCTGAAGAGATCCATAGTTTCCTTGGTTTAGTGGGTTACTATCGTAGTTTTGTGGAGTGGTTTTCATGGATTGTAGCGCCTATGACTAGATTGACCTAGAAGGGTGCTCCGTTCCAGTGGACGGAAGAGTGTGAGGCGAGCTTTCTGAAGATACAAGATAGCTTTGACTAGAACCCTAATTTTATTATTGCCTACAGGTTGGGGCGCTTATACTCTCTATTGTGATGCCTCGAGGATTGGCCTTGGAGCGGTGTTGATGCAGGACGGTAGGGTGATTGCCTAACCTTTGAGACAGTTGAAGGTGCATGAGAAGAATTATCATAGCTATGATCTTGAGTTAGCTTCTATTGTTCACGCCTTAATGATCTGGCATCATTATTTATACGGTTTGCCTTGTGAGATTTATATTGATCACTGGAGTTTGCAACATTTGTTTAAGCAGAAAGATCTTAATTTGCACCAGAGGAGGTGGTTAGAGTTGCTGAAGGATTATGATATCACTATTTTGTATAACTCGGGCAAGGCCAATGTAGTGGCCGGTGCTTTGAGTCACTGGGTTGAGAGTATGGGGAGTTTGTCTTATTTACTAGCACCGGAGAGGCCTATGGCGATGGATGTTCAAGACTTAACCAACCAGTTTGTGAGATTTCATCTTTCGGAGCCTAGTCGGGTTCTAGATTGTATGGTTTCTCAGTCATCTTCATTTGATCGTATCAGGGAGCATCAATATGATGACCATTATTTGCTTGTACTCAAGGACAAGGTTCAACAAGGTGATTCCAAAGACGTGACTATTGGTGATGACGGCATATTAAGGATGCAAGGTTGAATTTGTGTACCAATGTTAATGGGCTTTGGGAGTTGATTCCGGAGGAGGCCCATAGTTTGCGGTATTCTAGTAATTTGGGCACTGCAAAGATGTATAAGGACTTGAGGCAGTACTACTGGTGGAGGCGAATGAAGAAAGATATAGTTGCGTTTGTATCTTGATGCCTCAACTGTCAGCAGGTGAAGTATGAGCATCGTAGACCTGGTGGATTATTTTAGCGGATAGAGATTCTGGAGTAGAAGTAGGAGCGCATTACCATGGACTTCAGAGTTGGCTTCCACGGACTCTGAGAAAGTTTGATGCTATTTGGGTGATTGAGGATCGATTGACCAAGTCCCCGCACTTCATTCCCGTGTGTGTACTAATTATTCTTTTGAGTGCTTGGTGGAGATCTATATTTGGGAGATTGTTCGTCTATATGGTATTCCAGTTTCCGTTATTTCAGATAGAGGTACCTAGTTCACATCACAGTTCTGGAAGGTTGTTCAGCATGAGTTGGGTACTTGGGTGGAGTTGAGTACAACCTTTCACCCTTAGATGGACGGACAGTCCGAGCTCACTATTCAGATTCTTGATGATATGCTCTGTGCGTGTGTGATTGAGTCTGGATGGTCTTGGGATTCGTTATTACAATTGAGGAGTTTGCATACAACAACGCTTATCAGTCCAACATTCAGATGGCGCCATATGAGGCTTTATGTGATAGGTTGTGTAGATCACCCCTTGGTTGATTAGAGCTGGGTGAGGCCAGATTATTGGGCACAAACTTAGTCGAGGATGCTTTGGAGAAGGTTAAGGTGATTCAAGATAGAATCCGTACAACCCAGTCCAGACAGAAGAGCTATGCAGACTGGAAGGCTCGTGATATTTCCTATATGACAGGAGAGCGAGTTCTGCTTCCAGTTTTGCCTCTGAAAAGCGTTATGAGATTGGGGAAGAAAGAGAAGTTCAGTCCGAGGTTCACTAGACCTTTTGAGATATTGAGGCATGTTGGGGGAGGTTGCTTATGATCTGGCCTTAAATCCCAAGTATTCTCGCACTGCATTTGAAAGCAACGTAAGTTTAAAAAGCAATCCAGGGGTTTCAGCCTCGGCATCATCTCCTGCATCAGAGCTATCAGTCAACTATGCTACCTTATCGTCCCCGAAAGACTAAGTAATGCTTTAACGAACGCAATATCAACACACAAAGGCCCCCGCCAAAGGAAATCAACAAGCCTCCTCTTAAAAGACAACCCTGTAGCCCAAAGGCACTACCTGTACCTTCGAGGTAAGGACCCGCCGATCCAAAGTTGCTTATTCCATGCGGAATACAAAGGATCCTCCGTGGTGTCTCACATTTTTCAAAAGCTCCATGCAAGATCAAAGCAGCACCTGAGCATAAGCGACTCCCTGAAGTAAAGTTAAACACGTGTGCTCCGAAGGACTATCTATGGTCCGGAAGTGACCCTTATATACCTAAGGGTTTAGTCTTCTCTCAACACCTTTTCCGAGGACCCAAAATACTATATAGTATCTCCACATAACCCGAAGGACTCGATGGCCTGAATATACCGGGTCGACATGAGGTCGATCAAAATCTTGATCATCGGGCTCCGAGAAAGCCACACTGACCAATGAGGGATCCGGAAAAATGCTTCCATCCGAAGCAGACACTAGCAATTGACAAAGAACGAAGACTTTCGAGGGCATAAAAAACATATCAAAGAAAGGCAGGGATTGAAAGCTGAACTCAGGAAAAAGCATATTTGTATTCATAGAAATCTTTATATACAATTGCATTTTACATGATTATAATATCCCACAGGGGATCTTTTACAAAATAAAAAAGAAGATACAGGTAGTAGGTAAGCCCGAGGGAGCATCATATATACTTATAACACATCTGATGTCATCCTTGCAGGCATATGACCTCAAAAACTATATCTTTCGAGTCCGGACCCTACAGGTATCTCGTCCCAATCTTCCCATGATGACATCTTCAAAAAGAAGCTGGGAGAAGAGCAAAATGATGAGGACGATACAAAAAGAAGGCGAGAAGTGGATGGGCAGAAGAATTTGGCTAGCATGGACTCCGCCAACATGTTCTCCTCGAAGCCACTTCTTGAGACGTCGCCTCGTCCCGAGAGGCAACTACCAAGTTGTGACCATTACCACTCCCCCCGAAATCCAAAAGGTGTGTAACATGCCAGGCCGATGAAAAAAGGTGAGCAGCAGCGTATAACTTGAGCCTCCTCTTGAGCAGCAGTGGATAGTCCAAATCTTTTGCCAGATTGGAGAAAATTAACCCCATACATGGCTAGACCAAACCAATAGGGATAACAGCAATAACAACAATAACAAAAACAACAACAAACAATGGCAACAACAATAGCGTCATAGCAAGATAAGTTCGTCCCGCCAGGGAAAAATCGAGAGTTGGCCCATGGCGTGCTTGACACATGAGCTTAAGGCCATAGGCCTCAAGCATAGCAGAGCAATAAAGGCTGGAAAAATGGCAAGCAAAGGAAGAAGAGCATATATCTAAGGGGGTTTCGAATGAAGAACTGATCATAAAGAAGCCCCATACATACTTAGGGAAAAGCAAAGTAACCGAGGACGTCACTATTGACCTCAAAGAACGTAACGACATGCATAATTAATACATTCGTGGAAACTGAAACGAGAGCTATGAAATGGAGGCATGAGATGATAATGACGATGCAGCCCCAAGGAGTGAGGAGTCGTGATACTTCTAATGGTGATGATGAAGCAAGAAGGAAAGACGCCTCAACTTTCATGAAGGGAGGCTACGCCAACAGCATAATGCAATGTAGAGGGCCTACGAGGGGGAATGTGAAAAACATTTCTTATCACTTCCATCTAAGAAACGCGGAGACTATCTATGTGCGGGGAAATTAGGAGACTGATTTTTCTCGACATAATGCTTCGAAGAATAAGTCCTGAAGGCACGAGATCTTTGTTCGGTCACTTCCCTCGAGATCTACCAATACCTTGTCCAGATCGGGCATCGACTAGGCCCTAATAGTCAAAGATATCCCTTGAAAGATGTATCCACTGTCAATAAGACTTGTCCCAGGAGGCTCGATGTCAACCCTCCTGTGACGTAAGAAAAACGGGCTATCATATCTCATTCTTTTGTTGTATTATAAATTTTGTACTAAGTTTAGACGCCTCTATTTCTGTAGAAGAGGGGTCACGAACACCTTGTTGGATATCTACAATTTTCTTACAGCAGAGCAATAATATTCTCCCTCCCTCTTCCTCTAATCTCTCTCTAGTTGTAAATCATTTCGACTTTTATCCATTCTCTTAGTTTGTCGGATAAGCACATTTCAAGATCGCCTTAGCAATTTATCGCTTCTTTGTTTTGTTCATCATTATTTTTCTCAATATTGATAGTGTATAGCCTTACTTAGTTATATCTTTACTCGTTATCCCCTTCCGGAATACCCTCGATAAGCCCGAGATGGGGTCGAGGCTCGGCTCTGAGATACCTACTGGCTAGTTTTGCGCCTGGAAAAAGTCCCCTTACTGGTTCGGTTATGGCTTTGAATAACTCTATCTTTATCACTTTACTTCACGTTTTAGCACCGACAAGCACCACAAACTAGCTCGAGAATAGATCACGTATTTTTAGAATCCCATTTACAAATTTAATTGTTGTTATTATTTTTACGGTAAATATTTATCCCTTGGGATTTGGTCTAATTTGTATAATGTACTATGTAAAATGACGTGTACATAAGGTGATGAGTGTGTACATAGGTGTATGTGTTATAATTGACCGGATTAGACCATAGAGTATTAATATACCCTGAATTAGGGATTTTTTGTTATACAAATAAGTTTTATCGTTGTTCACTCCCTATACCCTAATGTTATTGTCTCGTGCACAATGTTGTTAAGTCATGGGCTATATCTTGTTGTGACTTTGGTATTGTTGGTGTGGTGATAATAGCAACCCATTCCACACAATAATAACATCAAGAGTTATTCTAAAATAACTCTACATATTTGTATGTGTACTCATACTACAGTTCTACATATTCTTATATAAGTACTCTAGTTTATATGAATACTTATACTAGACTTCTATATATTTTTGTACAGATCCAGGTACCTCAGATTGTGCTGGTTTCTAGAGGGTCGAATCAGAGGTGTGGAGATTTTAAGGAATACCCGTTCTTCCGCTAGCAGGCCTCGAAGTCACCTTCTATTATTTCCTTATTACGGATTATTGTATTCCAAAACGTATTGTATTTTGAGATTTGTATTCCAAATAGTATTGTATTTAAAACTTCTTGTGTACTCTTTATAGCACTTATGACTTTATATTACCGGGTTTGGGGAAGTATGACTGCTGTAATTACTTTATGGCTATGTTATGTCATTTTTTAGCTTTTATTTAATAGTTAAGTTGCTATATTCTATTTGATCTCAGAATGTAATAGGCTTACCTAATGTTAGAGACTAGGTAGTATCTCAAACCTTAAGTTGAAATTTGAGTCGTGACATTGGAATATCTCGCTTGAGTGCTGGTTCTGCTCCACAAGGTCAGGGGTGACAAACGACTTGAGTAGATATGGTTGAATATTTTTGGAAATACTTGAACAAGACTATCAATGTAATTTGGGGAATAGTTCGGGATATTTGAACTTGTTTGGAGTAAATTTCATAGCTAAAATTGAGTTGGAAAGACATCACTGAGAAACATGTATATTGTGCGTATATTCATGTATATTAATGGTATGAATTGACCTAGATATATAGGGGACACACATTGTACATGGGAATATACAGGTGATATGCACCAATATACATTGGTTTGTTACCAAATTTTTTCCTTACATATTTTAAATTCAAATGTAATTACAAATTCCCTTAGATCTTTTCTAAATGAGCTAAATTTTGGAACAAAGCTCCAATCAATAGCTAAAACAAACCTCAAAAATCAATATGAGTTTATATTCATGAAGTCAATGAACCCAAGGAATATCGCTACCGTGGGAAAAAAAACGTAGGATAGGAAGCTTTATTTGATCGAAGGGATAGCTAAAAGGCCAAATCCGGCTAAACACAAAAAGAAGAGATCAAGGAGAGGGAGCTAGACTCACACTTGCAAGAGAGCGACCGGCAGATCTAAAACAGCTATAGTAAAGTAGAACGAAAGTACCTCCCAAAGGTTCTACCTTTTCTTGTGCGTGTTTGTCATCTTCATGAAATTAGCTTCGAATGCTAAGAGTTCCAGAGACCAAATATACTTAAAACATAGCAAAATATTTTACTATTTCCTCTATCTTAGTTTAGGTTTTGGTGTTTAACTCGATATGAAGTTTAAGAAACAAAAAAAAAACCTTTGAAATATATGGTCTAAAGAAATCCTAAATATTTGTATGGTTGTAAATTATTTCATTAAGTGTAAATTGAAAAGCTTAAAGTGAAAATAATTTTAAATAAGGAAGTATGATATTCTTTTGGATACAGATAAAAAAGACAAGCACGACATATAAATTTGGATAGATGGATGTTCGACCAAACACTTTGAGACTCTTTTGGTAACTTCAATTATTGATAATGAAAAACATAAATCTTAGCCAAGCATAGTCAACTTCAGATCTAAAAGTGTATAGCAAAATAATCAATGAAAAGTAGGAACAGTTTTACTGATGTTAGAATCTCATCTTTGATAAGACAAAAAAATAAGTTTACATCCTCCACCAATATAAATTGTAATAGAAAGAGTAGAGAGTAAAAGTCCAGGCCCTGCTTTCCCCCAGAATTCCTCTTCTATATATAGTTCTTGGAACTTTTCTCAGTGTTCTCTGACCAACGTGCTCTCACGCAACAGTCTCTTTTGTCGTTATTCAAGTTGTCTATCTCAAAAGTAGATGAAAATAGAATACATATAAAGATAGAAAAGAACGCCGGACCTACGGAAGTCTGTAGGACTACCTCAAAATCTCTAGCTGGACTGAAGACAGCCACCCAATGCTACTATCCAAAAGTTGCCGCTCCGGGATCTGCACATAGTGCACATAGTGCAGAGAGTAGTATCAGCACAATCGGCCCTATGTGCTGATAAGTGCCAGGCCTAACCCCTGCGAAGTTGTGACGAGGATAAGACCATACTACCAAAATAAACCTGTGCAGTTATATAATATGAAGCGAAAAATAAAACATGAATAAATAAATAAAGATGGGAGGGGTTATATGATACAGTGAATATCAATACCAATAGTAGTTAAGAGAAATACATGAGAACAATTTAAGATCTACATCAAAACAATAATAAAACTGTTGCGGTGCGCAACCCGATCCCTATCATTTATCATTATTGTAGCGTGCAACCAGATCCACTGTAGCATTTTTGCAACGTGCAACACGATCTATTTATATCACTGTTGCGACGTACAACCCGATCAATTTATATCACTGTTGCGGCGCGCAACCCGATCTATTTATATTATTGTTGCAATGTGCAACCCAATCTATTTATATAATTATTGTGGCATGCTACCCGATCTATTTATATCATTGTTCCGGCGTGCAACCCGATCTACATATGCAGTCCAATACCAATTCACAAAATAGAGTCTCGGCAAGGGATTAATTAAAGAAACAACGCTATCCTTGCAAGAGAATCGACAGTATAAGTAAATATATCCCGGCAAGGGAGAAACATGTATAACCAAACTTGTCCCAACATTTCACTACCTCAACTAACACCAATACTCAATCATAAGTAATTTCCACGTGTATATTCATAATCCTTACTCAACATAAAGAATCATCAACTTAAACATTCGTAGTATTATTTAGGAACACATCAAGTTTAATTTAATACTCACGTTCATGCTTGACACCAACGTATAGATACTCGTCACCATGCCTATACGTCGTACACAACAAGTAACATGTAGCAAATAGGACATAACTCCTAATCCCTCAAGCTAAGGTGAGACCGAACACTTACCTCGAACTTCCACGGCCAACTCAAGCCTCAAAAATCGCTTTTCTTTTTGAATTTGGCTCTAAATCAATTGTATCAAGACATAATCGACTTAATAACAACAATAAAAGTTAAATAATCCAATTGTACTGCTTTATAACTTTTCTATCATCCTTTCCAAAATGTTAAAAATTGACCACGGGTCCGCTTGGTCAAAACACGAGGTTTGGACCAAAACCCAATCATCCATTGACCCATGAGCCCGAATATATAATTAATTCTAAAATTCAACCCCAAAACGAGGTCTAAATCCCAAATATGCAAAAAGCCTTAACTTTTTCGAAACCCCTAATTTTCTATCCTTAAGAACATGATTTAAGCCTAGAAATCTAATGGGTGTTAATGAACATTAAAGAAAATGAGTCTAAGATAACATACCTATAGATTGGTTGTGAAATCCTCTTTCAAAAATCACCCAATTTGGAGTTTGGAAGAAGAAGTTATGTAATTTAAGGTTAAGTCCAATTTTGGTTCTATTTTAAAATCACTGGACATGCCTTTATTGCGTTTGCGATAGGCCTACCGCGTTCGGGATGGGTCAGGCCAAATAAACCATCATGTCCGCAACACAAGGCTCGCGTTCGCGATGCACAAAATGGTAAACCCTCCCCCAGGCCATTAGAGGTATTTGCAAGAGTCCAGACAAGTTCGGAAGGGTACTCCCCCCTCAGCCTCGTATTCGCGTCCCGAGCTTCGCGTTCGCGGAGAGAAAAACTGGTGCTTGGGAAATTTGCCTTACGCGTTCGCGAGTGGGACCACGCAATCGTGAAGGACGATATCCCTATGCACTGAAGAACAAAAACCTGCAACTTCCAATAGTTCAAAAACTCTCCGAAACTCACCCGAGTCCTCGGGGCTCTAATCCAAACATATATACTAACTCAAAAACATTATATAAACTTATCTGTGCGATCAAATTATCAAACTAACTTCTTAAACAATGAATTTAGCATATAAATTTAAGAAAAATCTCAAAACTTTCAAAGTATGAATCTTCACAACTACGGATCCGAATCACCTCAAACGACTTTCGTTTCTTATCAAATTTAATAGTTTCATCTTATTTCACATATAAGACATGTACCAGGCTCCGGAACCATAATACGGGTCTGATACCATCAAATTCTAGATGCATTTCATTTTCAAAACTCATAAAAATTTTCAGAAAATAATTTTCTTCCAAAAAGATTCATTTCTCGGGTTTTGGGCCTCGAAATTCGATTCCGGGTGTATGTCCAAGTCTAATATATTTTCACGGACCCTCCGGGACCGTCAAATCATGGGTCCGGATCCGTTTACCCAAAATATAGACCGAAGTCAGCTTAAATACATTTTAAGGCAAAGTTTAACATTTTTACAGATTTTCATATAACAGCTTTTTCCGCCTACGCGTCTAAATTGTGCACGCAAATCGAGGTGAGGCTAAAAGAAGTTTTTAAGGTCTTGAAACACAAAATTCCTTTTAAAAACAAGTGATGACCCATACTTACCTACATTCATCATCCAATTTCAATTGATCATTCATGTGATATTTGGAAATATTAATCAGTTATTCTATGCCAAGGGCAGCAAATCTTGATGATTACTTAGGTGGGAAACTCATTAGGATCGTCCGAATGGCAATATGTGGTGAAAAATTATCATACTGTTTGAAATGGATACACTGGAAGATTCCAGACATTCACTCACTACTTTTAAGGATTTCGTAGACTAGAAATTTGATAACAACAAGGAAAAGAATTTAGCTGGCGTGAGATAACTAGAGAAGAGAATGAAAACCAGAAAAGTTAAACTAGTTAAATTGTATATTAGACTAGATTATTGTAGTCAAAACTATCTTCTCTATTAGCAAACACTCCCATTAAGTTGAATAAGCAAAGTAATAGAATCATAATTCTTTATAGGAGAAATTCTGCTCATATATATCTGTCGGAAAACAAATAAAATAAGATATTAAAAATATCAAGATTTATATTGAAGTGCAATGGCATTTATGAAAATGAGAAGATTAGAGTATATATATATATATATATATATATATATATATATATATATATATGCTATTTGTCATCTTTTTAATTATTTCTTCAATTCTTTCTAATAAAACCAAACCAAACCAGATATTGTTGGTTTTTTGAAATTTAAAATCAATCCAGACCACCAAACAACAACTTATTTACAATAACAATAATAACAATAACAAATTTAGTGAAATTTTATAAGTGGGATTTGTCGAGGCTAGTATGTAAGTAGACTTTTCCCATGCCTTATAAAGATAAAAAAATTATTTACGATAAACCCTCGGCTCTAAAATAATGAAAAAGAAGCAATAAACAAATAATAACAACAATAAGGTAATAGGCAAAGGAACAAATAGAAAAGTGTATAACAATAAAATGTTAGAAACAAAAAAATGCAACAAACATCAATTTATAACTCGATTTAAATTTGATTTTCGGTTTGAATCGAATTTTTACAAAACCATAAAACTTGCTCCTTCCCTTCTCCTGTTCTCTTGTGTGTCACGCTTCTTGCAGCAAAGTAAATAATAATATATTTACGTTGAATTTATATTTATATAATAGCATATATATGAGATCCTTTGATTCACGTATTAGCTATTTGTGCATTATAATATATGCATTGCTCACATGGTAAATAATAATATATGAATTCATTTACAGTAAATAATGATATACGAATAGTTATGAGAAGATTAATCATATAATGAGTGTTATGCGGACATTTCTTCTCATACAAAGAGTGTATACGCGGATCGTTTACTTTAAAAACAAATTTATCATTGTCACATTCTATCTTTTATAAATGATACGTAGTCTGTTAGCAAAATAATTGAATAGTTTTTACAGTGTAATCACGGTCCTTAAACAATTTAAGCTTTCCATTTTGTTGCTTCAGGGATAATAGTAAAACTTTTCCATAATTTTACACAGCTTTTGAAATTTGATTTTAAGCAATTAACTCAAATTTCTTACAAAAGCAGAATATTTGTGAGTTATAGAAAATAAGTAAAAGAGAAAAAAATAAAAATTTTCAGATTATTTTGTTTTGGAAATAATACAGGCATTTATAATACCTCTAAGAGTCGGTTAATTCTAACAGACTCATCTTTACATAATATACACATTTTAAAACCAATAGTCACCTATTTAAATTTTTTTTAAAAAAGAAACTATTAGTAAAAAGGTTTTCTGAAATTTAATTTAAAAAATATTTTAGATCAATTAATAGGTGAGTACAAATTAATTGTGGACTACTTAATAGGCCCAAAATCCAAGTGCCCAAGTTCCTAATCTTGATTGTTAAAATATTTTGACTTTAAAATATTCAAACTTTATAAGATAAAGAAGTACTTTTAAATACATTTTCTTTTCTTCTTTTTTTTTTTCTTAAAAACTTTTTTCCAATAAGGGACAAAATAATATTTTCTCAAATGCTCTCATCAAATACTAACTAATCTAACTTAGGCTTCAGCCTAACTAGATAAGTATTATCTAGTACTGTTAATTAGTTTTGGTGTCGGAGTTACAGTAGAGTATGCGAGTTCAAGCGAATCCATTGATATATTTATATTGAAAAATTCATTTGTGTATAATTAATGTCATGGGTTGCTTTTCATATGCGCCCCATGACCCCTTGGCCTCGTCCCATGGCGGTCTAGCAAGCCTCACAATGCCTAGCTCCATGGTCGAGCCCGTGGTCTTGGCTGCGCCAAGTGACAAGTGCGCATGCGCCTGTGTCGCCCCACTGATGCATCTCGCCAGTGCGCAATGGCTGGCCAATGACAACAGCACCACGCGCACTGATAATGCTGCATACGCAGATCCTGATGCCTTGCCGGCGCCCGGCGGCAGGCTCATTCCAGCAGTGCCTCGCATACAGACCTTGGCTGCCAAGCTCCAGCGTCCAGCCTCAGGGAAACACAACAAGTGTCACGCGCGCCCACAACACCGCAAGACAAAGTTGCTGCCATCAAACTTGTTTCTACTTTATAATAAACTAAGTCCTTTCATTGTAATTCTAGGCTAATTTTACTTCATTTTCATTCAGCGTGCTTCTAAAACTTTCTTAGGACCAGTCATGTAACTTTGGTTTTTATTCTTTTAGTATTATTAGGGGGACCAAGCAATCAAATATTTTCAAGCAAGCATTTTCTATACTGGTGTCTCTCCCCATCGACACCACATCTTTTGTAATCAACTTTCATTCATCAATAAAATCATCATCATCATTAAAAATCGAATTCTCTCTCAGCTTCCGAAATTTCTCGTGACATTAATTTTCCCCCACTACATTAACATTCTAGTCTAGCGTGCGGGACACTGATATCAGTTGCTTAGCCTTACGTTATCCTTCTAAAGAACATCGGAAGGCGTTGCGTAACATTAATCATGTCGAACCCAGTAACAAAACTTGTCTGTTCTTCAATGGTAAGTGCTTTGGGTTCACAGGAAAGACATGCGGATTCGATTCTCCTTGAAAACAATACATTACTTCGGGTATGTTTGGTATGAAGCAAAATATTTTTTAATTTTTTCATGTTTGGTCGGCTTAAATATTTTGGAAAATATTTTTCTTATGAACTCATTTTCCTCCAATTAAAGGAATATGTTCTCTTTATCAAAAGAAGGGAAAATATTTTTCAAAATCCCTTCTCAACCTAGTTGCCCGTCCTCACCAACCTACCCCCAATCCCTACACCACGCCTACCCACCCAACCCCTTCTTTCCAAAAAGATTTTTTTTCCATAAAACAAACGCCTTTTTCTTCACAATTCCCAAATAAGTTCTACCGTTCACTGTTGCCACCGTCTGCCGGACGTCGTCCAACTCTCTGCTGGTGTATACACTTTATTCCTTAGAGGTAAAACCATTCGTCCTTCTTCTTTTATCGTTTTCTCCTTCATTTTTTTCTGTTAGATTTCATATTTGACAATTTATATAAAATTGGAATTTTAATCTTTCATTCTAGGAAAAACTTCTTTTTAAAATTTAGAACCTATAAATTTAAAATCCCAGCTTAGCCTCTGATTAACTTGCATTAGTTATATATGAATTATTTTTCATGTATAGCCAATTAAACATTACATTGGTTACATGAATTATCTTTTCTAATCACTTCGACCAAATATGTATGTACAGTTTATGCGAAGTTCATGAGAAATTATTTTTTCTCAAAGAATAGTATGGGTAAGTGCTACACATCCTCAAAGGGTTAGCTGAGTTAGTTGAATGAATGATTTCTTATATAACAGACCTATGATCCATTTTTATCAGCAACCTTCTCAGTTAAGAGCCCGTCCTACTAAGGTGACCTAATACGGTCGCACAATAAACATGTTATTCGGTGCGCACCCTGTGGGCAGCTGTTTCCCAGGGAAATTTTCCATTTCGACACTGACTCAAAAGTCAAAACCTGTGATATCCAATTTAACACCTATTTAACGCCACCTACGTGGCATGGCTCTTGTTTTACACCATATTTTGGGCGTTGTTGTAGTTGCATCTACCTTTCCAAACACCCCACCCAACGTCCATTAATTTCATAAATCCAGAACCATCCTCTTCCCCATGATTTATTTATTCACTACACCTACACTCTGCAGTATTATATATATGTAGGCACTATCCCACAAAAACCTGCAATAGTTCCCCTAGAAATCCAATTTTCTCAAAATTCAAGCTACTGAATAAAGACCCCTTTTTTCAGAATGAGCAATAAAGAATTCCCGTCACCGCCACCGACCGCAGCTAGTAATGGCACCACCCCTGCTGTTCAAATCAAACAAACTACAAGTGTTTTTCCTGATTTCCTACAAAGCATCAACCACAAATATATGAAATTAGGATACCATTATTTGGTGTCTTATTTTTTGAGTTTTTGTTCAGTCCCTATAATATCTGTCACCTTTGTTCAAGCCTCCCAAATGAACTATCAAGACTTGCAAAATATTTATCTCCACCTAAAGTTGAATCTTGGTAGCATCATCATTTTCTGTGCACTCTTTGTTTTTGGAACAACTGTTTATATCATGACAAGGCCTAGATCCATTTACCTTGTGGATTATTCTTGTTATCATCCTCCTGAACACCTAAAAGTTAAATTCAGTAAGTTCATGGGACATTCAAGACTCAGTGGTGATTTTAATGAATCATCTCTTGAATTCCAGAGGAAGATTTTGGAGAGCTCAGGTCTAGGAGAAGACACTTATTTGCCTGAGGCTTTGCATGATGTTCCACCAAGACCATCTATGGCAACGGCACGTGAAGAAGCAGAGCAAGTAATGTTTGGTGCACTAGACAATTTGTTCAACAACACAAATGTCAAGCCAAAAGATATTGGAATTCTTGTGGTGAATTGCAGCCTGTTCAATCCAACACCTTCACTTTCTGCTATGATTGTGAATAAGTACAAGTTGAGAGGGAATATTAAAAGCTTCAATCTTGGCGGGATGGGATGCAGTGCAGGAGTTATTGCCATAGATCTTGCAAAAGACATGTTACAAGTTCATAGGAATACATATGCTGTTGTTGTCAGCACGGAGAACATAACACAAAACAGGTATTTCGGGAACAATAAAGCCATGTTGATTCCGAATTGCTTGTTTCGTGTTGGAGGAGCAGCTATTCTATTATCAAACAAGGTAGGGGACAAGCAGAGGGCAAAGTACAAGGTTGTTCATGTAGTGAGGACTCATAAAGGAGCTGATGATACAGCTTTCAAATGTGTGTACCAAGAACAAGATGACAATGGGAAAACAGGGGTTTCTTTGTCAAAAGATTTGATGGCAATTGCTGGAAATGCCCTTAAGACAAACATCACTACATTGGGTCCACTTGTACTTCCAATTAGTGAGCAATTGCTTTTCTTCATGTCCCTTGTGGCAAGAAAACTTTTACATGCCAAAATCAAGCCATATATACCAGATTTTAAGATGGCTTTTGAACATTTCTGCATTCATGCTGGTGGAAGAGCTGTGATTGATGAATTAGAAAAGAATTTGCAACTTTCTCCTCTTCATGTAGAGGCTTCTAGGATGACTCTACATCGATTTGGGAACACTTCATCCAGTTCAATATGGTATGAATTGGCTTATATTGAGGCAAAAGGAAGAATCAGAAAGGGTCACAGGATTTGGCAAATAGCATTTGGGAGTGGATTCAAGTGTAACAGTGCAGTGTGGCAAGCACTTAGGAATGTGAAACCATCTCCTAATAGTCCTTGGGAAGACTGCATCCACCGATACCCCGTGCAATTAGACTACTAATTTTCCTTGGAAAATACAACACGATAGAAGAGTTCGTTCTCATATTTTAATCTACCGCGACTACCATATATCTGATGTCCAATCTAGTTTTTTTTTCACGCGTTGAATGGATTTTCAGCATTCAGTTTCCTCGGTAAGCAAGATTACCGAAAATGTAGTGCTAGATTTCCGAGATCAATACTGTTTGTGTGTGATTATATTTTTCTCAAAGGGTTGTGGTATGTCCAGCTTGTTTTTCTTCTTTGTTGGATTTCTTTGTTCTCCTGAATAGTTGTAGTAGTACAACTTTGTGTCTTTTGATATAATTTGTACAATAGTGACATTTAATTGTTTGTGTGGGATTGGTTTTAGCTAATTTACATTACAGGGCTACTTAAAAAAACGTAATTGATTATAGGGGGTGGGCGTGCGAGCATTTAGATAGGATATGAAAATTTTTATTTGAATTTTGGGTTTGTAAATTGAAGAAATTACCATTCAAATTCAATCTAGATAAACTCGGATTAGATATGATTTTTAAGTTCAGTTTTAGATTAGTAGGTTCAGATATTTTGGATTTTAATTTTGAGCCTATAAAATATAAATTGAATTTCCTCCTCTTGAGGTATCAATGAAAAATGGAGGAAAATAAATATTTGAAGATTGCTTTTACAAAGGAACTTTGTACTTTATTGGCAAGAAAGAGGAAGATTATTGTACTTATATATAGTTCCACTTTTTCTAACTCTTAAAGAGTTGAGAAAAATACAGCATCACACCGCCGTCGATGTTTTTCGCTCGTGTCACAATCCAAAATCACCAACCGGCCGTGATGACACCTAACTCAATTTTTAGGCAAGCCAAACATGATAGAAGTGGAACAAGATAACAAAAATAGCGAAAATTGTACAAGTCTAAAGCCAATAACATAAATAACTGCGTCGATACAAAACAATTCCCCAGAACTAGTAATACAGAGTCATTAGCTCTAAAATAGAAGTACAAGTCGGGAATATAAAGTAAAATATTATTTGGATGAAAGCAACAATACTTAAATAAAAAAAGAAGCCAAAGATTACGGTCGAAGTGCAACTCCACCTCGTCTCTTTGAAAATCCTCAACAAAAACTACTCATGGCTCTGACCAACATCTGAATCTACACAATTAAGTGAAGAGTGTAGTATGAGCACATCCAAGCCCATGTACTCAGCAAGTATCATTACTAACCTCGTCGATGTAATAAAAGTAATAATTATTAATGATATTTGCTAATAACATGTACACTTCATAAATCTCACAAGTATACAACAATAACATCATTAAGTCATAAATATCATGTAAAGCCTCCTCAGAGCATAAAGATAACGAATAATGCTTTGTTTTAGTTAAAAGTCCAGGATATAAATAATATATGCAAAACAAGGCATGTCTACATTCTTAATCGAGCATATAAAGAAGATATGCAAATAAAAATATGTATGCATCCAAGAAAATTTCAAGTAGAGAAGAAATGCAATAACCAAAACACACACTGGCTAGTTTTCCTCATACCGTGTGTACACCATCAAAAGAGAAACATAAAAGGGTTACTCTAGATTGGACCTTATCGACACGTTGCATGGATAACTCATGTGCCATATATAACCACCGCATGAACACGTGCTAACATAACTCAGATCTGCACGGACAACTCATGTGTTATCAACCCAGTCTATATCACGCAGATAAGCATATACAAAAATATTTGTACATGAATAATGGATATCAAATTACATACTTTTGGATTGATATAAGTAACATGCTAAGGTATGGGCATGTGCAAAGTGTACTGCCATATGTCCAATCCGGTAATTATGTCACAAGAATAGCAATTAACGTGCTTGAATATGAGAAAAATCAACAAATAGTCTTTAACATGGTTCAATTAGCTCACAAAAGGAGAACGACATAAAAATGGTAACAAGCTTACCGACCAATTCAAGGCATATAATATCCTAATCATTACCCCAACATGGACAATACCTCCGTGCACACACATGAGTTAATTTTTCTTATATGTGCACTACTCATAGCACGTAGCTATCACTAATAACTCATGCAAAACTAGTACTCAACCAATATTACATAAGGTACTTACCTCAAGCAAGTAAAAATCAATACTCTAACAATCCCTTCCCGCGTGAATAAACCTCCGGACCACTTGAATCTAGCAAAAATAACTTTTCATTAATAAAAGTCATAGAAAATAATACCAAAAAATAAAGCTATGATCTTGATATAATTATGCAAAATCAACCCAAAAGGTTAAATACGATCCCGCACTTCAAAATTCGATAAAACTTACAAACCCAAACACACAATCCGATACGAGTCCAAATAGGCATGTTTCTTATAAATCCAATCTCAAATAAACTCTAAATCATCAATTTTTACTCTCCAAAACAATTGTAAAAATCCCCAAATTTACCTTTAATTCACGTAAACTAGGTGTACTAATTTATGGATAATCAATCTCCAATTTCAGAATTAAATAAAGTGCAATTACCTCTTCAATTGTAGTAAAAATCTCTCCAAAGATCGTCTCTAGATGAGCTCCACTACTCCAAATAATAATAATAATAAAAAACTAAACCTTCGAAATATCATAGCATGCCTTGAGCTTCCACATTTGCGGATCAAAAATACTACATCAGCAGCTTTATTTCGACAAAGAAAATCATGTATCTACGGCTTCGCATATATTTGTGGACATACATATATGTGGTACACCATCGCACATGTGCATCCTTTTCTGCGAATCTCCATCACAGAAGAGCATGCTCTTCTGTGGAACACCTTTACATATATGTATTTCCCCAACCTCCAATCCGTTCCGATTCTGCACAACACTGGCCACTTCTGCGGCTTCGCATATGCAACTAAATTTCTCTAAATGCAAAAATACCATAACAGGTTTCTTAAAAGAGATGAAAATAATCTAAAAGTCATCCAAAGTAAACCCGATCCCGCTAGGACCCCATCCAATCCCAAAATATAACACGTACTGATTGAAGGCCTCAAATAGTATAAAACAACATCAAAATCACGAATCACACTTCAATTCAAGCCTAAGGAACTTAACGACTTCCAACTTCCAAAATATATGCCGAACCACATAAATTCAACTTGGAATGACATCAAATTTTACATATAACTCCTAAATGAAACAACAGACCTATTCCCACTCCCGAAACTACAAACTGAATACAATATCATCAAAGTGAACTCCTAGTCAAACCTATGGACCTTCTAATCCTTGAACTTTTCAAATTTCATCAACTCAAGACAAAACAACCTAGGAACCTCAAAATTCAAATCCGGACATATGCCTAAGTCTAATATCACTATATGAATATATTGGAACCATCAAAATGCAATTTTGGGTTTTCTACACAAAGGTCAAACTACGATAAACCATCATAACTTAAGCTCCCAACCTAGGAACTAAGTGTCCAATTAAGTCAAAAACTCCTCCGAAACCAACCATCCGCACAAGTCGCATAACAACAAGTACACATAAGCATCAAATAGGGGAAACACAGCTAAAATACTCAAAACGACCTGCCAAGTCGTTACTTTCTCCCCCTCTTAAACAAATGTTCGTCCTCGAACAAGTCTTGTGTCATACTGGGGTATTAAAAAGGTAAGAATATCTACTCCGCATCTCTTGCTCGGTCTCCCATGTAACTTCCTTGACTAGCTGACCTCTCCAATAAACCTTCTTCGCTGCTATATTTTTTTACTTTGACTTCTGAACCTTCCGGTCCCGAATGGCTTCCGACTCCACATCATAAGTCAAATTCGCATCCGACTGCACCGCGTTAAGATGCGAAACATATGTCTAATCCCATAGTACTTTCGGAGCATGAAAACATGAACCATTGGGTGAACTCCCACTAAACTATGTGGCAAGATAAGTCTATAGGTCATCTCTCCAACTCTCTCTAGCACCTCTAAAGGACCAATATACTGAGGGATTAACTTGACATTCTTTTGGAACCTCATCACACCTTCATGGGCAAAACCCTATGTAGAACCTTCTCATATACCATATCTACCACATTATGATCCTTCCCGTCTACATAACTTTTCTGCATGGACTTTATTGTACGATGCCGCTCTTGAATCCACATCACCTTCTCCAAAGCATCACAGACCAAATTAGTGCCCAACAACCTAGCCTATCTAGGCTCAAACGACCTAATTGGAGAACGATATCGCCTCCTATATAAGGCCTCATAAGGAGAAAGCTAGATACTCAACTGATATATGTTGTTTTAGAGGAATTTTGCTAACAACAGAAACTGATCTCACTGGCCCCCGAAGTTAATGACATAGGCTCACAACTTGTATTTCAAGATCTAAGTAGTACACTCGGACTGCCTATCCGTCTAAGGATGAAATGTTATACACAGCTCGACCTCTGTGACCCAACTCATGCTGCACTTCTCTCCAATAATGCAATGTGAATTGAGTTCCTTATCCAAGATAATAGGAATGAGCATACCAAGAAGGCAAACAATCTCTCAAAGGTAAACCAAGCCAGTTGCTCTGAAGAGTAGGTAGTCATGACTGGAATGAAGTATGCAGACTTGGTCAGTATGTCAACAATGACCCATACTGTATTGAATCTCCTCTAGAGTAAGCCAACTAGTCTCTTATGCTCGCACTTCACCTATTGACTGTTCAAACATCATGCAACATACTTAAGAATATCCTTCTTTATCCTCTGCCACCAATAATGGTGCCTCAAATCGTAGTACATCTTCGCGACACATGGATGAATGGAATACAATGATCTACGGGCCTCTTTAAGAATCAACTCTCACAACCCATCCACATTCAGAAGATAGATCCGATCTTGAAGCTTTAATACCTTATTATATACAATTATAACCTCTTTATCATTAACGTGTTGCACCATGTCCCTTAGGATAAAAAAGTGGGGATAATCATATAAACGTGCCTTGCTGCGCTTAAACAAGGATGACCGTGATACAATACAATCATATGCTCTGATAGTCCCCGAAATATCCAACCCCATGAATCTGTTGCCCAAAGACGGAACATCCAAAGCTAACAGTCTCTACCTAGACGGGATAAAATCAAGACTACCCATGCTCTTTGCCTTCCTACTCAAAGCAATGCACCACATTGTTCTTTCCGCAAATGATAAAGAATGGTAATATCATAGTATTTCAATAGCTCTAACCACCTTCGTTAATTCAAGTTCAAATATTTATGGCTGGATAGATGCTGAAGACTCTTGTGATCCGTGAAGACCTCATAAGACACACCATAAATATAGCGCCTCCAAATCTTGAGAGCGTGAACCATGGTTGCCAACTCCAAATTATGTACTAGGTTGTTTTTCTCAATGAGCATCAACATGCATAAATCATAATCAATAACCATGCCATCCTGCATCAACACACACCCATTGCCGACATGTAAAACACGAAAATAAAATGTATAAGAGCTCGATCCCGAAGGAAAACCAGAACTCGAGCTATAGTCAAGGCGGTCTTTAGCTTCTCGAAGCTTTCCTCACACTCATCAGACAATCTAAATGGGCACCCTTCTGTGTCAATCTAGTAAATGGGGATTTTATAGATGAAAAACCCTCCACAAAATAGCAATAATAACAAGCAAGCCTAAGGAGACCCCATATCTCAGTAGCAGTAGAAGGTATGGGCCAACTCCGAACTGTTAGGATTTATGCCCGTCACTAGAGGGGGGGGGGGATGAATAGTGCGGCACGAGAATATTGATAAATATTGCGGAATTAAAATTGCAGGAGTAAGTAAATGCAGTAATTAAAAGATTAAGGAAAGGACACACCGAATTTATACTGGTTCACCACAACGTGTGGTTAGTCCAGTCCCCGAGAGACTCTTTCGAGTTTCCACTAACTCCGTTAAGCTTACGGGTGCCTAACAAACCGTTACACTTGCTCGTAGATGTACACTCTACAAGACTTCAACTTGCTCGAGGATACCTCACCTCAAGACTTCACCTTGCTCGTTGATACCGCACCACAAGACTTCAAACACTAAGATTGAGGGTACTTAGCAAACCCGACAATCAATGAGAAGATATGGTCTTCTCAAACACCTTTCTCTTTTACAACAAGAACTCTCTAAAAGGAGTAGATAAAGAGATACAATATTAGCTCTATGAACAACTCAAAGTTGTCTCTCAATTGGCTCAACAAAAGCTCTAAAATGATGCACAAATAATATCAATATGTATATGAATAATGAGAGGTGTTGTGTGTATCAAATCAGCTCAAAAGACCTCTATTTATAGGTGGTAGAAGTAGTATGTCCGTTGCTTAATTGGCAATCAATTATGCTGATTTTATGCCAAGATAATCGATTATCAAATTTGCATAATCGATTATCAGCTTACCGTTACAAAATCGGAAGCTGATTTTGTGCTAGAATAATCGATTGTTGGATTTGCATAATCGATTATCTGCCTGTCGTTCAAAAACTTTGGCAACGGATACAAGATAATCGATTATGCCCAAGTGTATAATCGATTATCCTACTCTGCGGAAATTTCCAATAAATGGAATTTCCCAGAATAATCGATTATCACTTTTGCATAATCGATTATTCACCTATGCTGTCCAGAATTGAAAACTTACTTCAAAAACCATTTTGGTTAAAATGAAAACGTTAAAATCATTTTGTTTGAAGTATTTGAAATATGTTTATGATAAATATGATTTGATAAAAAGATTTTATGCATATTTATGATGACCTATGTTGAGCCAAAAGACGAGATAACTTAAGCGTTGCTCTTACATTGGTTCTACCTAACGACCTACGCCTTGGGTCTTCGGTCTTCAACTTTTGAGCTCGTCTTTGGCTTTTCCATGCAATCCATTCATCAATATGCTTCTCGGCATTCAATATTGATTGTTTGTCATATAATAACGTTGTTTGACACTTGACTTCATTGTTTGTCATTCATCAAAACCTATACCTTAAAATCATGCTAATACAACCAAAGCACACATATCATGGATAGAATGATTTTCTTCAAATTCCCCCTTTTTGATAATGACAAACAACAGGAGATATGCATATCGGATTCCCCCTAAATTCATGCTATATCTCAACATACAATTCATGCAAACAATTTCCCTTAATGATAATTCCCCCTCAAATAAGGCATACTATAACGTAGATACATTCCCCCTTATTTGATGCATATCGCCTAAACCCTTCCCCCTTTTGGCATTAGCAAAAAGAGAGTATGCAAAGGCTACTTTCCCCTTTCGACACTTCCCCCTTTTGGGTATATCAATTGTTAGTGTCAAGAATAAAATAGGAAATACAATGAGGAATATACATTGACGATATTTAAACAATCATACCAACATGAAATAATACCAAATGTTAGTAAAAACATAACGACCATAATAACGGTTATTTTTCGCAAATCATATTGCTTAAGAACATATCAACAGTTAATTTTTAACAAACCAATAGTTGTATTAAAAACACGAATCATTTATTTTTCAAGAATATATCAACTGTTATTCAAACCAAAAATAATATTCATCAAAACATGAATCAATTATTATTTTTAACAAAAATAATTGATACCAATTGTTATTCAAGATAAAAGTTATCAAAACATGAATCAACAAAAATAATTAATATCAATTGTTAACAAATATATATTAATTGTTAACACATATCAACTATTACGTTTTTATCAAAAATATGATAACTAACCGACATTCCCCCTCGATGCAATAAGGTTTCGTGCTTGGTGCATCTACTACGATATTGTAGTCTTCAAGCACACCTGCAAACGTACCTAAAAATAGGTTTTAGGTACCCAAGCACTTTTGGGTCCTTGGGGTTAGGCAAATAATAATCATAGCTCAAAGATAAATCCCTATGTTTTGCAAAACATTCGGGTGCTGTGTGTCCTACCCGGTTGCAATAATGACATACAACATTCGGGTTGTGCATATGTCTTGGTTGAGCCAAAAACGTTCTAGGTGATCTAAAGTCGTTATTCCTAGACGTATTGCGATTCCTAGAGTTATTTCTAGGTGGTCTAAAATGATTCATTTTAGACTCATTACCAAAATTCCTAGAGTTGTTTCTAGGTGGTCTAAAATGATTAATTTTAGACTCATTAGTGAAGTTCCTAGAATTATTTCTAGGTGGTCTAACTTCATTTCTATCACCCTTTCTAATATTCTTCTTAATTTCTTCAATTGTTTTAGGATCATCAACAGTACGTTTTTCTAGTGTGTTCCTAAGTTCTATGTTCTCTATTTTCAAAGAACTACAAGAAGAACAATTGGAACTTTGATCAATTGAATAGGCTTCATTCATCTCCTTAATTTCATTTTTAAGATCAAGATTATCATTTTCAAAAAATTTATTTTCTTCTTCTAAGACTTTAATTCTAGCCTTGGCCTCTTTGGAGATTTTTGAAATCTTTTTCAATTCAACATATAATTCTTGAAAGGCTTTTGTAATTCTTCAATAGAATAAGAGTTAGAATTACTTACCTCTTCTTCCTCGTTGGCCATGAGGCATAGTGCGGTAGGTTCATCGCCCGAGCTGTCCGAATCCCATGTCACACGCCTTTGGTGTTTGTTCTTCTTCTTGTCCTTGGATTTTGGACAATGTGATTTGGTGTGGCCAAGTTTTCCACAATTTTGGCATGAAGGACTTGGTTCTTCCTTCTTAATTTCCTTCTTCATAAACTTATAAAATTTTTCAATTAAATCATTTGAAGAAGTGTCATCATCGCTTTCCGAATCACTTTCCTCAACTCTTTTAGACGATGAAACTTTGAAGGCAATACCTGGACCTTTACTTCTAAGATAAGGATTAAGAATTGTGCTTTCATAAGTTTTGAGGTTACCTCTTAGTCCATCAATTGTGACGTCCGTGATTCCTATCGACTCTTGGATGGCATTGGCTTTGGAGCGCCATTCGGGAGTGAGACTCTGTAGGATTTTTCGAACTAGATCTTTGTTCGAGTATACTTTTCCGAGAGCATGGAGATCGTTGATGATCATTGAGAACCGTTCGAACATAATATCGATGCTTTCATTCTCCCTCATTCTAAAGAGTTCATATTCATGTGTTAGAAAATCAACTTAGATTCTCGGACTTGAGGCGTACCTTCATAAGTGATCTCGAGTTTATCCCACATCTCCTTGGCGGTTATGCAATAAGAAATCTTCCGATAGTCATCCGGATTCACCGCACAATATAATAAGTTGACGGCCTTTGCGTTATTTTCAACTTTCTTGACGTCCTCGGCATCATATTCATCTTCCTCCATTGGAACCGTGGTTTCCCCAACTTTCTTTGTTGGAAATTTGTTCACCGTTCTTGATGATTTGCCACAAGCGAAAGTTATTTGATTGGATGAAGATTCTCATCCGTTCTTTCCAATATGTGTAATTTGTTCCGTCAAATAGTGGAGGCCTATTGGTGGAGTGTCCTTCGCTCATTCATGCGTTCAATATTCTCAACAAAAAATATATATATCGTTCTCTCAACCGGTTAAGGCTTTCAGAGAGTTTGGCTCTGATACCAATTGTTAAGATTTATGCCCGTCACTAGGGGGGGGGGGGGTGAATAGTGCGGCACGAGAATATTGATAAATATTGCGAAATTAAAATTGTAGGAGTAAAGTAAATGCAGTAATTAAAAGATAAAGGAAAGGACACACCGAATTTATACTGGTTCACCACAACGTGTGGTTAGTCCAGTCCCCGAGAGACTCTCTCGAGTTTCCACTAACTCCGTTAAGCTTACGGGTGCCTAACAAACTGTTACACTTGCTCGTAGATGTACACTCTACAAGACTTCAACTTGCTCGAGGATACCTCACCTCAAGACTTCACCTTGCTCGTGGATACCGCACCACAAGACTTCACACACTAAGATTGAGGGTACTTAGCAAACCCGACAATCAATGAGAAGATATGGTCTTCTTAAACACCTTTCTCTTTTACAACAAGAACTCTCTAAAAGGAGTAGATAAAGAGATACAATATTAGCTCTATGAACAACTCAAAGTTGTCTCTCAATTGGCTCAACAAAAGCTCTAAAATGATGCACAAATAATATCAATATGTATATGAATAATGAGAGGTGTTGTGTGTATCAAATCAGCTCAAAAGACCTCTATTTATAGGTGGTAGAAGTAGTATGTCCGTTGCTTAATTGGCAATCAATTATGCTGATTTTATGCCAAGATAATCGATTATCAGATTTGTATAATCGATTATCAGCTTACCGTTACAAAATCAGAAGCTGATTTTGTGCTAGAATAATCGATTATTGGATTTGCATAATCGATTATCTGCCTGTCGTTCAAAAACTTTGGCAACGGATACAAGATAATCGATTATGCCCAAGTGTATAATCGTTATCCTACTCTGCGGAAATTTACAATAAATGGAATTTCCCAGAATAATCGATTATCACTTTTGCATAATCGATTATTCACCTATGCTGTCCAGAATTGAAAACTTACTTCAAAAACCATTTTGGTTAAAATGAAAACGTTAAAATCATTTTGTTTGAAGTATTTGAAATATGTTTATGATAAATATGACTTGATAAAAATATTTTATGCATAGTTATGATAACCTATGTTGAGCCAAAAGACGAGATAACTTAAACGTTGCTCTTACATTGGTTCTACCTAACGACCTACGCCTTGGGTGTTCGGTCTTCAACTTTTGAGCTCGTCTTTGGATTTTCCATGCAATCCATTCATCAATATGCTTCTCGGCATTCAATCTTGATTGTTTGTCATATAATAACGTTGTTTGACACTTGACTTCATTGTTTGTCATTCATCAAAACCTATACCTGAAAATCATGTTAATACAACCAAAGCACACATATCATGGATAGAATGATTTTTTACACGAACTACTTAAATATTCTTCAAATCTACCTTAATCCCCTCATTAGATACTATATGCCACAAAAATACCATTGAGTGTAACCAGAACTCACACTTGGACAATTTAGCATGTATCTTCTTCTCCCTTAAATTCTGGAGCACGATCCTCAAGTGTTGCTCATGCTCCTCCCTACTGAATGAACCAATATATCACCAATAAAAACTACGGTAAATGAATCTAAATAAGGCTGATATATGATGTTCATCGAGTCCATAAAGGATGCTGGGGCATTTTTCATTCCAAAAGACATCACCAAGAACTGATAATGCCCATAACAGGCCCTAAAATTTGTCTTAACAATATCTGAAGCCTTTATCTTAAAATAATAGTACCTTGGTCTCAATTCAATCTTCAAGAATAACCTGGCATCCTAAATTTTAATGAACAAATCATTAATACACGGTAGTAGGTACTTGTTCTTGATAGTAAACTTGTTCAACTGCATGTAGTCAATGCACATCCTTATAGAACAATCTTTCTTCTTCACATATAGTACTGATGCACCCCAAGGTGACACACTAGGCCTGATGAAACCCTTATCAAGAAATTCACGTAACTATTCCTTTAATTCCTTCAACTCTAGTGGTTCCATGCAATATGGTAGAATCGATATGGACTGAGTGCCTAGCACCAAATCAATACAAAAAACAATATCCTTATTAAGTGGCATGCCTGATAGGTCTACATAAAACATATTTCAGAATTCCCTCTGTACTGGGGCTAACTCAATAGTAAGAGTATCAACAGTAACATCCCTTATGAAGGACAAATATGCCAACACCCCTTCTCAACCATCCATTAAACCTTCAAATATTAATTACTATACAAGGAGTATGGCCAAGCTAACCTCCCCAGTCCAACCAAGGAAACCCCATAATCGCCAATTTAATGGTCTTAGCATGACATATTAAAAATAGCGTGGTAAGGAGATAGTCAATCCATACCCAAAATGACAATAAAATCAACCATGTTAAGCAATAAGAGATCAAAACTTGTTTCATAACCCCGAATTGTAATGTCATACGACTAAATCAATCCACTGCAATAGAATTATCCTTCGCTGTAGATACATGAACAAGAATATCTAAAGAATCACAAGGTATATCCAAATAACACACAAAATATGATGATACATAAGAGTAAGTGGAGTCGGGGTAAATATATGGAAGCATCCCTATGGCATACTAAAATAATACTTATGATCATGGTGTTACAAGCAACTAACTCTGGTCTAGCGGGAAATGCATAGCAATGGGACTATCCACCACTTGACTGACCTCCCTTTCTAGGGCGACCTAAAACCGACTAAGCCCCACTCCTAGCAAGATGTGCGGGCGGTGTAGCTATTGGAGCTGGAACTATATGTTGTGTGCTTTGCAATGGTGCACGACTTAGAAGTTTGGGGAAATACCTATTGAGATGACTCAAGTATCCACACTCGAAACATCCCATCCTCTGACAAGATTGTTGACCTTGCTACTTACCCTGATAATCTGAGTATTTTCCTGTGGACCCTATATATACTAAACATGGAAAAAACTCTATGCTAGTAGTGCACCGAATGATGACTGGACTAGGAGAGCATTGCATGAATTGTGGCTAACTAAAGAACTATGGGGAATCTAACAAGCTACCTGAGTATGCCTAATAGGACGACCTTTACTATAATAAGGTTGGCCTCCAAACGGGGCACCAATAAAACCACCTGAACCACAAGGCCTCTTGGCCTTCTTCTCATCTCTCTCAAGCTTGCGAACATGCTCCAAGCATCTAGCAATCTAAAATTCTTTGTCAAATATAGCATCCATCTCGGACTCTCGAGCCAAACGTACCAAAGACCATAGTTGAGGCCATCAATGAACCTCCTCATCCTCTCACTCTCATTAGGGACCAAAAATACTACATGACGTGCCAAATTTACGAATCTCATTTCGTATCGAGTCACGATCATGCCCTCCTGGTGTAGATGCTCAAATTCTCAGAGAAAACCCTCTCTACAAGTCTATGGGACAAACTTCTCTAAGAAGAGAACTGAGAATTGATGCTAAGGGAGTGATGTTGCACTAGCTGGTCTGCCTTACTCGTAGTTCTACCAACATATGTAGGTTGGCTCCATGATAACGTCCAATTCACACTCAATTAATGACTATGACACGGTCTTTGCAATTATAAAACCCAATGCAAGTCGAGATCAAATCCATGAGTGGTCAAAATCTACATTTATCAACTCCCCAAAACTTATGTCTTTGCTTGTCCTAGGAAACTAGAGTAGTTCCTACCTCCCCTTTGTGAAATATTATTCCAAGAAGTCACTTATAAGTCATTTATACTCTGTTGGGACCAACAATTACCCATAATACTCATGCATTCTTAACAAGGTGTCAAATTTGTAAAAATGTGCAACTTGCATGTAATTCTAGTATGACATTTGAGCTTCAAGAATTGACTTCACTCATCAAGGCTCTTGTCCTATCATGTAAATCATGATTGACTCCAAACTCTTCCTCTTCTGTCTTCCATTTTTCATGCTTACACCAAGAGTTAACACTCAATTTTTAGAGCAATAAGGGTTCACTTTCTCTCACAAAGCAATCTCACAAGTAAAGCTTCAAGTATCATAGTCTTTCCCCTTATGTAAATATCCACAAACCTTGCTTGGTTCGAAGTCAAATAGGATTTATTTTGGGTTGTAATGAAGGATTTTAGATTAGGTTAGGATACCATACTTGATATAAGTGGCTATGCCGTTCCTTAGGCCCTCCAAATCTTATTTCTTTGCTCACACTTGCCAAATCCTTAGGGGCATTTCTTTTTTTTAGGGGGGGGGGGGGAGAGGGGGCTAGAGACACTTGCAATCACTATTTATTGTTCATTTCATTCTTTTCCTCCCTTGATGCTCATACTAGTGATAATTGTGTTTCTTCAACTTCATCAGTCTCCCTATTTTAATTTTCTTTTTGCGCTTTCTTTTCATTCTTTCCTTTCTTACTTTATCTTTCGTGGAGATCATTTCTTTTATCTCCTTTCAATTCCTTGATACCCCCTTTTGTTAGACTCCTCAACCTCCCCCCTCCCCCCCCCCCCCCCCAAAACTTAGGATTTGTTCCACTTACTATATATGACTGCTAAGGAACGTTCGGGTGCCAATAGAGGTTTTGATCAAACAGGTAAAAGCTAATAACATGGTTACCAATAGATAAAGCTAAAGGCTCAAAGGTGTTGACTAGGGATAACGATCATAGGGTGGTAATAGAAAGATCAAACAGCCCAAAGAAAGACTACAATCATTTTTCAAACCACGCAAACTTAAAAGTTTTCCTTGAAACATATTCGGGGCAAGTTTTATGCTAAATACCCAAGTACTTGACCTAGGGACAAGATTTGATCCTCCCTCTGATGAAACTATACCTTAAAAGAGAATAGATTCTAAAACCCATAATAATTACAATCAAGTTAAAGATCACTATGATCATTTCAACCACCTAATGAGCATCAAAGACAACTCAAGAACCTCAAGTCACTTTTACTAGAGCTAATTCTTCCAAAAACCTTGTTTCAAACCATAAGCATGCAGTTAAGTATGTTGGTGCCACATGATAAATAACCTTTTTCTAAATACTAACTTAATTAGGGCTTTTATTCATTACTATTTACTACTACCATTACATAAACATGAAACTGACTCATTCTCTTAAGAAAGTTGTTACACTATCCATCCTCGGGAAGAGTCACCCGGTTCACACAAGAAATCACCTTGGGAAACAATTGTGATATTAAGAAAATCAAAGACTTATTATTAATAACATAAAGACAAACATAACATTTGAATTGTCAAAACAAGTATAATTTAATATAGATAGTTATAAATGCAACAAACTACTAAAGATAAAGAAAAATAGAATCCTCCAGTTATTACTTCCCAATGTTATCATATATATCAAATCATCATCAAATATAGAATTCTTTGCGCCCCTTTCCCTGAATAAACCGAATAATTGTCCCTAATTCTTAGTAAATAAAGATCAAAGAGTAGAGAGGGCGAAGAAACTCCCTAAGTTTCCTCAGAAATCAAGGTGTTACCAACAATATCAGTCCAACCGGCTCAACTAACTGGACAATGTCATCATCACGTGCGGGAGAGGCTTGAGAGCTGAACATATCACGCACCACCTCAGCAATGATGGATACAAGGTATGAATCCTCAATCTGAGTAGTGGGATCCTCATAAGAAGATGAATCTAGGTGAGGCTGCACAGGGTCCAATACCATGTCAAAGGGAAAATCACCGGCCTCAACTAACTTGGTCACCTCAACTCAAAATACATCAACTGACTTCCTGCTTGCCAGTGTCTTTCTTATCCTCTTCACCTGCTTGGCCAACCGCTCAATCATTTAACCATGTTGTACGAATACATCAATGATCACATTCTGGTTGTCCAAGATTGTGGCAAGCTTCTTATCTATGTCGAAGCAGTTGAGTTACGGCTGTAAAGATGTCTGGCCTGCAAATATACTGAAGATTTCAGACAACTTTGAAGTAATTACCTGCATCCAGCTATTGAGGCTTGCAAGTGTCTGAGAGAACTACAAGGCAGACAATGGACATGTAGGAATAGGCACTAGCCTTGAATCTGGTGTAGGTACTAGAGTAAGGGCTAATGATGACGGCTCAAGGATGGTAGCTCTAGCATTAGTGGAAGGCTCAACTAAAGTAGAAAGAATATCACATGGAGCAGGGGCTACAACTACTAGCTCATCACACTGGCCAGCAGTAATAGGAGGTTGAATGCTCTTCTTTGGGTTCCTCGAATCTTGCAACTTGTACCACTCAAAGGGACCGGTCAGCTAGGCCTTAGTGCCAAATGGACTAGACTCCACCTTGGCATCAGCCGGATACTCATTGATAGTATTGGAGTAAAGGTACGATATGTTAACCTACTATGACACAAGTGATATTTTGGACAACATTAGAGCACCCACATTGATTGAGTACCTGACCGGTATAGAAGCTAGCAAAATAGCTCTTGGCAGGGGCAGGTTATTCTCATTGAAGCACGGGTCAAGTTTGATGCACACTAAGATTTGCTACCATTTTGCCTCAAAGCTCAAAGTGTTTTGGAGGATTGATACCCTGACACCTATCCAAGGTGGAGTAGGTCCAGGTGCAAGAATCTCAATAATCCATTGTCTATCCTATTCCTTCGATGTCAACTTTATCAAATATTCTTTTGGCTCCACATCATCAAATTCAAGGTACACATTCAAAGTGTGCTTATCAGACTTTAGTTTAAGGTTGTGCACTTTGGTGAACTTTATATCTTTTGAGAATATGCATTGTGTTGGTGTAAAATTCTTAGGCAAGATGCCCTTTCACATCCACCAGCTTCTCAGTAAACTACATCTACCCCTTTCTCTTGGTAAACTATTCTAAGACCGCGGAGGTGTATTTGTCTAAGTCATTGAGGAGGAATTATCATTTGTGAGTCAAGGATCTCTTCTTCCGCCATATTCAGAAGTCTGTGTATGCTTGCAAACTCAAGAATCAAATTCCCATACAATCTTCTTCTTAGTCCGAGCCACACTTGCCTATGCACTTGATCCCCCTCTCCTATCATCTAGGATATCATCTGAATCTAAATCAGGTATGGCTAAGTTAGACTCATGACTGACACTGGTTGAGCCCTGCGAGGTGTTGTAAGATGTACAGGGAACACATAAGGCTTAGAATGCCGATGTGGCCTAGATTACTATTCATTGCAATTTTTAGGTAGAGACACATAATTCCCCTACGAGGCATCCCTATATGGGGCATAAGAACTCGACTCTGAGAGCTTTCCACCTCTCTCCCAGCCTACAATGGTTTTTGTTGTAAAGGGCCTCTGCAAATTTAGGTGCATGGCACCTCTGCTTCTGCCCCTTCCTTATTCTCCCCTTCTTTTTGAAGACTCTCCTCATCCTCTTAATCGTATCACTGTCTGTGTATGCATAAAGATATTCATTGATTGATATACATATTGTAACACATTTAAGAGTAACTTAAGCATTTAAGGATACCATTGAGGCAGTGAAGTTCAAGTTTACAACATGCAATAGCTAAGGTACAAGTGTAGTCCATACAATTTGGACTGCGGTTTGAAAACTGGAAGTGCCTACTAGATAATTCCAGCTGCGTGTCACATTTCAGCACATTTGTTCTAAGTCCTTAGGGCAAACTCTCTGATGGACAATGCGACCTCATTTTGCGGCTGCAAAATTCATGTGTGGTCCGCACTAGTCAAATGCGGCCGCACAAATAACTATCCAGTGAAGTTACCAAATTAGAAGTCTGTAGACCATACAATTTCAAGTGCAGTCCACACAATCAGGAATAGTAACGACTACATGTCTTTTATCTAGGTAATACAAATATGTATTCAATCGTACCGGGAAACATGGAACATGCATCATAATTAATAACCTAACCCTTTCTAAGCATGATTTGATAAATACCCAATGTTAAACTACCCCTACACGGACACATTAATGTAATGCAATAATTGATGGCCTAAAAAGAAGTTGAAAAGTTAAATTAAACTAAAAAATAAAAAACTACAAGATTGAAGTGATGTATAAAAGATAGTGCTAGTGTACCAAGATCCAAGTGAGTATGAAGGGTAGTTCTAATCGAAAGTGCAAGTACTTGGGCAACTCTTAAAGAAAAAATAGAACAATGAAAGTGGTGAAAAGTGTAACAGGAGGGGACACTATTCTATTTATACATAGAAGAGAGTGAGGCTTTAAAGAGGTAAGAGTGGCCATAAAATTCCAAGTGCGGTCGACACTCTATTACCTAGCCAATAGTGAAGGACATAGTTGAAACCACATCTCTTGATAATGTGCTTTTGCGACTGCATAATTCGGGATGGTCGCTAACTAACTCTGCACTGTTGGGAGAAAAGTTCACAAGAACTACCATTTAGCACTTGAAATGATCCTTAAAATTGTGTACCACTGATGAAAGTAGCGGCCACACAAAATTTTCAGCAGCTAGCAATTGTTTTCTATGGCTGCTATAAGAAACGTACGGCCTGAAATTTTGCCCTAGATGACCCAACTTCAGATATCATTTTCATCTAACACTAATCCATGAAGCACCGTTCAAAACAAGTTAAAAACAACAAACAACATCTAACTAAAAGAGAAAAAGTAAAAGAACTTGGTTGCATCCCAAGAAACACCTTATTTAATATTGTGGCACGACATAGTATCATAGCTTCCTCAAGCGAAGTAAAGAACCCCCACCACGTGACTCTCTCCAACTTTTCCTAAATAATGACTTGAAATACTTCATTGTTCTTGTTCTTCAAGTCCAAGACACCAAAAAGTGTCTCACCAAAATTTCAAAAGGGCCACTCCACTTTGGCTTGATCTTCTCGGGAAACATTCTTAACCTTGAGTTAAAGAATAACACTACCGTCCCTGAGTTTCCTCTTTTAAATATACTTATCATGAAGATATTTTATCTTTTCTTTGTAAAGAATGAAATTTCATATATATAATACCAGAACTCATCCAATTCATTCAAGTGTGCAACCCTCAAGTTAGCAGCGACACCCCAAATCAAGATTCAATTTCTTCAAGGCCCGCATTGACTTGTGTTTTAGTTCCATTGGAAGATGACAAGTTAGGGAACACCAATCAGTATGAGGATATTGTGATCGGTGTTTTGTAAGTTTTGCTATATGCCCATAGAGTATAATCAAGCTTCTTATACCAGACCATCTAATTTACATTCACCATCTTAGAAAAAATACTTTTTATCTCCTAGTTGGAGGCTTCCACTTGACAACTAGCTTGCGGGTGATAGGTAGTTGTCACTTTGTGAGTAACACCATACTTGCCATGTAAAGTGTCAAAAGACTTGATGCAAAACTGTAACCATCCATCACTTATGATTGCACATGGAGTACCAAATATTTTGTAAAAGTATTCTTCTTCAAGAAAGCCACCACACTTCTAGACTCATTATTGGGTAAGGCAACAGCTCAACCCATTTAGATACATAATCCACTTCGACCAATATGTAGGTATTTCCACAAGAACTAATGAAAGGGCTCATGTTTCTTTGAAATTCCACAGGCATGTTCATACTGATCACATCCTTTCTCCAACTCATTGGCATCTTTGTAGAGAGTGGTCCAATAGAAGACACAACATAGGACTTTAGCCGACATTCTCGCCCCATCATGATGACCACCATATGGAAAAAATGACTAGCCTCAAGAATATCACATTTCTCTTCCTCCGGAATGCACCTCCAAATTACCCCATTCGTGCAAATATGGAAAAAGTATGGTTCATCCTAATAGTAGTATTGATAATACCGCTTGAGCTTTTTCCTTTTATTTGAAGAGTACTCATCCAGAAGGCTACCATTCCCAAGAAAATGTGCCAAATCCGCCAACCATGATACCTCTTTCATTGAAGGTGTCAAAAGTTTCTCATCGAGGAAAGAGTCTGTTTACCCTGAAAATATAAGTAAAAATGTTTATCGTAAAAATGGTAATAACAATTAAATTTAAATATGAGACTCTAAAAATATGTGATCTATTTTTATGCTAGTTGTTAAGTAGTTGATGCTATACATATGAGACTTAGAAATGAAATAAGAGTTAAGGATAGGGCGATAATCAAACTGATAGGCTTCCGATCGAGGCCTCAAGCTTGTCAATTCGAGGGCCTTGAGGTCGATTCCGGAGCTCAACTATGAGCTATCGAGGGTGATCAAGGTGCGGTTAACAGTAATAATAAAATCAATGAAAGCTCTTTATGGCCAATGATAAGCAATAAATGATGAACAAATGGAAAGATAGTAAACAAAAAGCACTGCAGTAATATCAAGATAGTAAGTTAGAGAGCAAAGAGAATGTTCTTGTATATTTCATGTAGAGAAACTGAAGCAACCGCTCTTTACAAAGAGACAAGGATCCTATATATAGGAGGGGAATCCTAACATAGTATAAGATACATTAATGACAATATGTGGAGATGGGACAACTATATGGCACTAGGCTCTGTCAGTACTAGCGGTGTACCTTGGGAACTCCCCGTTTCCATAATGACTATGGCCTGTTAGGATTTATGCCCGTCACTAGAGGGGGGGGTGAATAGTACGGCATAGGAATATTGATAAATATTGCGGAATTAAAATTGCAGGAATAAAATAAATTCGGTAATTAAAATAACAAGGAAAGAACGCACCGAATTTATCCTGGTTCACCACAACTTGTGGCTAGTCCAGTCCCCGAGAGACTCTCTCGAGATTCCACTAACTCCGGTAAGGTTTCGGGTGCCTAACAAACCGTTGCACTTGCTCGTTGATGTACACTCTACAAGACTTCAACTTGCTCGAGGATACCGCACCTCAAGACTTCAACCTTGCTCGTGGATACCGCACCACAAGACTTCACACACTAAGACTTAGGGTACTTAGCGAACCCGACAATCAATGAGAAGATATGTTCTTCTCAAACACCTTTCTCTTTTACAACAAGAACTCTCTCAAAAGAGTAGATAAAGAGATACAAATTTAGCTCTATGAACAACTCAAAGTTGTCTCTCAAATGGCTCAACAAAAGCTCTAAAATGATGCTCAAACAATGTCAATATGTATATCAATATTGGGAGGTGTTGTGTGTATAAAATCAGCTCAAAAGACCTCTTTTTATAGGTGAAAAATGGTGTATGCCCGTTGCTTAATTGGCAATCAATTATGCTGATTTTGTGCCCGGATAATCGATTATTCAGTATCTGATAATCGATTATTCTCCAACATTCAGAAAATCAGAAGCTGATTTTCTGCTGAATAATCGATTATCTGATATTGCATAATCGATTATTCTGTGGCAGTGTTCAAACACTGGCAACGGTCTACAGCATAATCGATTATGCATATACTGATAATCGATTATTCTGAGGCAGAATTGAAAACTTACTTCAAAAACCATTTTGGTTAAGATGAAAACTTTAACATCATTTTGTTTGAAGTATTTGAAATATGTTTATAATAAATATGATTTAATAAAATATGTTTGATAAATATGATTTAATAAAATGATTTTATGCATATTTATGATGACCTATGTTTGAGCCAAAAGACGAGATAACTTAAGCGTTGCTCTTACATTTGTTCTACCTAACGACCTACGCCTTGGGTCTTCGGTCTTGAACATTTGAGCTCGTCTTTGGCTTTTCCATTGCAATCCGTTCATCAATATGCTTCTCGGCATTCAAGCTTGATTGTTTGTCATATAATATCGTTGTTTGACACTTGACTTCATTGTTTGTCATTCATCAAAACCTATACCTGAAAATCATGCTCATACCAACAAAGCGCACATATCATAGATAGAGTGATTTTCTACAATTTCTCCCTTTTTGATAATGACAAACAACAGGAGATATGCATATCGAATTCCCCCTAAATTCATGCTATATCTCAACATACAATTCATGCAAACAATTCAATATAATTCCCCTTAATTGAATATTCCCCCTCAATTAAAGCATACTAGAATGTGAAGACATTTCCCTTATTCGATGCATATCGCCTAAATTCTTCCCCCTTTGGCATTAGCAAAAAGAGTATACCAATTGTTATTTAAACTATTGACGATACCAATTGTTAGATAAAAAAAAATCATATCAACATCAAATAATACCAAACGTTAGTAAAAACATACCAATCATAATACCGGTCATTTTTCGCAAATATACCAACTGTTATTTAAACTAAAAATATTTATCAAAACATGAATCAATCATTTAATATAAAAATAATTGATACCAATTGTTATTCAAAATAAAACTTATCAAAACATGGATCAATAATTAATATCAATTGTTAGCACATATCAACTATTATGTCTTTATCAAAAATATGATAACTAACCGAAATTCCCCCTTGATGCAATAAGGTTTCGTGCTTGGTGCATCTACTACGATTTTGTAGTCTTCAAGCACACCTGCAAACGTACCTAAAAATAGTTTTTTGGTACCCAACTTCTTTTGGGTCCTTGGGGGTTAGGCAAATAATAATCATAATCAAAATATGAATGTCTATGTTTAGCAAAACATACAGGAGCAATGTGTCCTATCCGGTTACAATAATGACATATAACGTTCGGGTTGTGCATATGTCTTGGTTGAGCCAAATGCGTTCTAGGTGATCTAAAGTTGTTATTCCTAGAAGCGTTGAAATTCCTAGAGTCATTTCTAGGTGATCTAAAATTATTCATTCTAGACTCATTAATAAAATTCCTAGAATTGTGTCTAGGTGGTTTAACCTCATTTCTATCATCCTTTTTAATTACTTCACTTGTTTTAGAATCATCTACACTACATTTTTCTAGTGTATTTCTAAGTTCTACGTTCTCTATTTTTTTTTTTAGCTTAACTGACAATTTGTATTGATATCAAAAAAATATACAATGAATCATAATGTAGTAGTATGGACTTCTACTACTCATTCCTATCCTTCTAGTTACAATTGGTTCCTAACTATTCATATCATATACATAGCAATTCTAGTAGCTAATTCTCAACCAACTAAGGAAATGTATTGAGATTTTGCAAGTTATCCTTCCACTTCTTTCGATTCCTATTCCTTGTATGTAATAGCAGTGTTACTACCTTGCAACATTGATCTTCATCAAAGGTCTTATTCTCAAATCTGATCAAATTTCTGTTCCTCCATAGTAATGCAACAGTGGTCACAAATGCAGTTGCAGTGACCTCTTTCTTCCAGCTTTTACTCTTAGCATTGCTACAGATCCATTTCAGTTCAGTCTCCCAGCATACTGTAGTTCTAGCATGTCCCAACCATAGACAAATTCTCCTCCAAACACTACTGGTAATGACACATTTAAAGAACAAATGTTTAAACTCTTCCTCATGTCTTTTGCAGAATGCACACAGAGATGGAATTTGAATGCCCATGATCTGCAGTCTCTCAATGGTAGGTAACTTCTGATGAGCAGCTAACCAGACAGTAAATCTATGTCTTGGTAGTGCAGATGATACAAGCATTACATTCCTCCATAGAAACTTAGGAAATATAGGCAGAAGTGCAGTATAGAGTCTATGAATTAGGAACTTTCCCAACTTACAAACAGATTGAAGTCTGTTGAATAAACTGCCTTGCAACTGAGCATTTTCCAACATCAAAGTCCTGCTAGCCAATATCTTCTTAATTACCCAAGATGAGTTTGATGGCAGAGCCACAGACTCAATGGATCTATGCTTGATGTAATAGGTATGCACCCACTTCACCCAAAGGCAGTCATTCTTCCTTGTCAAATCCCATAGCAATTTAGCTATGGCTGCTTTATTCCACACTTCCATTCTCACAATGTTAAGGCCACCAGAGGAAATAGGTTGACATACCTTATCCCAAGCTACAAGTGCTCTTCTGGATAAGGATGCTTTGCTTGTCCATAGATAAGATCTGCAAACTGCCTCTATAGCCTTCAATACTTTCTTAGGGATTACAAACACCTGTGCCCAATAAGTCTGCATACCAAAGATCACAGCCTTAATCAGTTGAGTTCTGCCAGCATATGACAAAAGCTTTGCAGACCAACAAGTAATTCTAGTTGTGATCTTTTCAATGAGAGGCAAATAATGCTGAATGGATAGCTTCTTGGAATCCAGAGGAACTCCAAGATATCTAAAAGGAAGTTGTCCTTCAGTAAAGCCAAGAGCAGCAATAATCATCTCTCTAGTATCCTGAGGAATTCCTGCTAAATATATAGCACTCTTGCCAACATTTTCCTGAAGTCCAGAAGCATTTGAGAATTTGAGGAAAGTGCTGTGCAAGATTTGAATAGACATCATATCAGCTCTACAGAACATTAACAAATCATCAGCAAAACAGACATGAGAAATATTAAGCTTCCTGCATCTAGGGTGGAAGTTGAAATTTTCCATCCTTATGCAGTTGTTGCAGAAGTCTATTCAAATACTCCATGGCTAGAACAATTAGATAAGGAGACATAGGATCTCCTTGCCTAATAACCCTCTTAGCATTGAATGGTTTAGTAAGACCATCATTCATTACTAGAGAGTATGAGGCAGTAGAAACACAAGCCATAATCCAATCAGTAAATTTAGCAGGGAATCCCAAAGTAATGAGAATCTGCTTTAGAAATCCCCACTCCAAAGTATCATAAGCCTTCCATAGATCCACTTTAAGAACACATATAGGTGAAACTCCTTTCCTAGAGTATCCTTTAAAGATTTCATGACTGAGAAGGATGTTATCCATAATACTCCTGCCTTCTATAAAAGCAGATTGTGCAGGTCCAACCAAGTCTCCAATTACTCTCTTCATTCTACTGGTTATAACTTTGGATATGATCTTATATAATGTAGTACAACAAGCAATTGGCCTGTAATCCTTCACTCTAGTAGAAGCTTTGACCTTAGGAACAAGAGCTATTGCAGTTGTATTGATCATATGAGGAACTTTACAGGTTTCAAAAAACTCCTTAGCAGCAGAAAAAATATCCTCTTGAACTATCTTCCAGTTCTTTGTAAAGAACTCAATGGGCAATCCATCAACTCCAGGAGCTTTATCCTTGGGCATCTCATTAACTGCTGCACTGATTTCCTCTATTGTAACTGGACAAATAAGAATTCTTTGCTGTTCAAGTGTTAGACATCTGCCACTTCTCATAATATTAGTATCCACACAGGGGAGTTCAATAACAGATTCTCCCATTAGAGATTGGAAAACCTTTAGAAACTCCTTTTCTACAGCAGTAGGCTCAGTCAATTTGATACATGTGTCAGTATGAATAGAAGTAATATTGTTTTGACCTGTCCTGATCCTCCATTGTGCATGAAAGTACTTGGTATTTGCATCTCCACATTCAATCCAAGTAGCTTTGGATTTTTGTCTCATTACCTGCTCTTCAATTTTGCTCCACTTATCAAGTTCTTCAAGTAATCCCCTTTCTTCAGTAATCAATTCCTGTGAAAGAGCTACAAGAAGAACAATTTGAACTTTAAACAATTAAAGAGTCTTCATTCATCTCCTTGATTTTATTTTTGAGATCGACATTGTCATTTTCCAAAAATCTATTTTCTTCTTCTAAAATTTTGATTTTATTTTTAAGAACAGTATTGTCATTTTCTAAAAGATCATTTTCTTCTTTTAGTTTTTCATTGTCACAAGTCAATTTTTCAAAATCTTTTTCTTTTAAAGAAGGTTGTTTTTCAAAATCTTTTTCTTGCAACGAAAGTGTTTTCTCAAAATCTTTTTCTTGCAAAGAAAGTGTTTTCTTCAATTCTGTTATGGTTTTGGAAGCTTTAACAAATACCATATAATTCATCATTGGCATTTTGTATTTCTTCAAACGAGTAAGAGTTGGAAGTGCTTACCTCTTTTTCTTCGTTGTCCATGAAGCATAGGGCAGTCGTTTCATCACACGAGCTGTCCGAGTCCCATGTCACATGCTTTTGGACTTGAGGCGTACCTTCATAAACGGCTTCAAGTTTATCCCACATTTCTTTGGCGGTTGTGCAATAGGAAATCCTCTGATAGTCATTTGAATTCACCGCACAATATAACATATTTATGGCCTTGACATTACATTCATTCTCCTCCTTTGGAACCATGGCTTCTCCAACTTTCTTTGTCGGCATACCGTTCTTAATGATTTGCCACAAACGAAAGTTATTTGATTGGATGAAGATTCTCATCCGCTCTTTCCAATATGTGTAATTTGTTCCATCAAATAGTGGAGGCATAGTGGTGGAGTGACCTTCCCTCATCATTCCTGCGTTCAACATTCTCAAAAAAAATATATATCGCTCTCAACCGGTTAAGGCTTTCAGAGAGTTAGGCTCTGATACCAATTGTTAGGATTTATGCCCGTCACTAGAGGGGGGGTGAATAGTACGGCACAGGAATATTGATAAATATTGCGGAATTAAAATTTCAGGAATAAAATAAATTCAGTAATAAAAATACCAAGGAATGAACGCAACGAATTTATCCTGGTTCACCACAACTTGTGGCTAGTCCAGTCCCCGAGAGACTCTCTCGAGATTCCACTAACTCCGTTAAGCTTTCGGGTGCCTAACAAGCCGTTACACTTGCTCGTAGATGTACACTCTACAAGACTTCAACTTGCTCGAGGATACCGCACCTCAAGACTTCAACCTTGCTCGTGGATACCGCACCACAAGACTTCACACACTAAGACTTAGGGTACTTAGCGAACCCGACAATCAATGAGAAGATATGTTCTTCTCAAACACCTTTCTCTTTTACAACAAGAACTCTCTCAAAAGAGTAGATAAAGAGATACAAATTTAGCTCTATGAACAACTCAAAGTTGTCTCTCAAATGGCTCAACAAAAGCTCTAAAATGATGCTCAAATAATGTCAATATGTATATCAATATTGGGAGGTGTTGTGTGTTTAAAATCAGCTCAAAAGACCTCTTTTTATAGGTGAATAATGGTGTATGTCTGTTGCTTAATTGGCAATCAATTATGCTGATTTTGTGCCCAGATAATCGATTATTCAGTATCTGATAATCGATTATTCTCCAACGTTCAGAAAATTAGAAGCTGATTTTCTGCTGAATAATCGATTATCTGATACTGCATAATCGATTATTCTGTGGCAGTGTTCAAACACTGGCAACGGTCTACAGCATAATCGATTATGCATATACTGATAATCGATTATTCTGAGGCAGAATTGAAAACTTACTTCAAAAACCATTTTGGTTAAGATGAAAACTTTAACATCATTTTGTTTGAAGTATTTGAAATATGTTTATGATAAATATGATTTAATAAAATATGTTTATGATAAATATGATTTAGTAAAATAATTTTATGCATATTTATGATGACCTATGTTTGAGCGAAAAGACGAGATAACTTAAGCGTTGCTCTTACATTTGTTCTACCTAACGACCTACGCCTTGGGTCTTCGGTCTTGAACATTTGAGCTCGTCTTTGGCTTTTCCATTGCAATATGTTCATCAATATGCTTCTCAGCATTCAAGCTTGATTGTTTGTCATATAATATCGTTGTTTGACACTTGACTTCATTGTTTGTCATTCATCAAAACCTATACCTGAAAATCATGTTCTTACCAACAAAGCGCACATATCATAGATAGAGTGATATTCTACATGGCCAACATTATCCCTAGGTCGGGCATCGATGGACCTCGAGGGAGGAAACTCGACCACAACTTTATAGGCTCAGGGCTTTGGGATGATCTTCGGAAATGCCTCAATAACGAGAAATCGAACCTTCCTATTTCGCCGTATACAGAGAGCCCCCATATTTCTTAGAGAGGAACGATAAGATACAAACTTGACATTCAATTTTTCTGACTTCCCGTGATAACGTCACATTGACGACATTATACTTCTAATATAATCCTTCACGTTAACCGGGGCATCCTTTGGACTTGGCTTTTCAGTTTCATTCAATACGCTGCCGATTCCCATTCTTCAAGGCTATAATATCGTCATCGATTCAGTATACAATGACGTATTTATTTCCTTGCCGACCTGTCTTTCTAAGGCATTTATGGTGTTGTTGGCCATACTATATGCCCCTATAAATAGGGGTCTTCTCGTGATATCTTTTTACCCAGTTTCTTTCAACATCTATCCATTCTTGTATTCTCACTATCCTCTCCCATCGCTAACCACCATGTTTGGGGTTCATGACCTTAAGGTTTCATGGCAACATTTTCATCAGTTACAATATAGCTTTCTATGATCTTCGCCTTGTCGGATGAGATTAAATTGTCTTGTTGTTTTTGTTGCTGTTACGATTGCTATTGATATTGTCGTTGGCTCGAGGTAATGATACAAGCAGGCTGACTTCTTCAAATTTAGAAGGACGATTGGACGCTACACCGCTACTCGGGAGAGTATTCGGACTATACACTACAACTAACTCTCCTACCCTGGCCTGGTGCGGCACTTCGTCCCTCAAGTATTTTCCCAAGGGATAAAATGGCACAACCAACCGCGGAACTTATACGACACAATGTCCCAAAATGTGGACTCAGAATGGTTGTGCAAGTAGGGTCGTCGCTTGCAAAATCTTCAACCGTTGGCTTCGGCGGGCTATGTCTCTTTTTTCTACCTCTTCTACATCACTTTATTCTTTTTCATCTTAGCCCTCATAGAAAAAATTCTGTGGGATTGAAATGGGAACCTAGAGGAGGTGGCAGTCAAAGATATCACGGTCGAGGATGCATGTGAGGAGACGGTGCTTGAAGATGCTGCTAACGAGGATGCACCTTCAAGAGCAGACTAGGCTCTGAGTTTTTAGTATATGTATACCCTTTCGCTTCTTTGTTTTTCTATAAGGACCCCTCTTGCGCTTTTGTAATTATATGTATGGACCCCTCGCGGGCTGTTATAACCAAATGTTTATGAATATAAGAGACGTTCCTTCAATTTTTGTCTTCGATGCTTGTTATATTCTCTTTCATTTGTATTTATGGATACTCTAAATATATGACTATGTAGGCTATTGCAAAATATCGAACTTGAGTGTGGGTATTCTTTCTGACCTTCGGTTGATAAAAATGGCTTCCCGTGGAGTCCTTTGCCATTCCTCGAGCGAAAACTATTAGTCCAATAAACTCTGGTCGTCGGGACCCTTACTTTGAGATATATGGAAGTAATTTTTTGAGTCTTCAGATCGTGATTTATCACTTATACCTTTCGGTTGTGTTAAGGGGGTTAACTCGGGGTGTTAGAAGACTTGTCTTGAACTTAATGTGTATAACCTTAAAGATATGTAAATAGGTCTTAGATGAGGAACTGCCCAGATTTGGATGATATTCTGAGGTCAAATCCTTATGGATGGAGCTTGAAGTGCTTATTTTCTTCTTAAGAGGAGCCTTCGAAACCGGGTACCATCTCAAATCGTGAAATGATGATAAAGGCCTCCCGGAGCAAAACTTATTTTTTGAAGGAGCTCCTCGAGATCGGGTACCATCTCGGGACTTTCAATGATGCCAATGGCTCCCTGGACCAACTTCCTTTTGGCAGAGGTCCTCGAGCTTGGGTACCACGTCGGGACTAGAGATGATTTCGTTGGCTTCTTAATGACTAATTTTTTGTTATGGAGATCCTCGATGTTGGGACTGGCGATGATGCCAATGGCTTCCTGGGACATAACTTCCTTTTAGCGAATATCATAGAAGTTGGTTACCACCTTTGAACTGGAGATGATATCATTGGCTTCTTAAAGCATAACAATTTTTTTATGGAGTCCTCAAGGTTGGGTACTACCTAGGGATTGGAGATGATGCCATTGGCTTCTTAAAGCCTAACTGCTTTTTAATAGAGGTCCTCGAAGTTGAGTACCACCTCGGGACTGGAGATGATGTTATAGGCCTTTTAGGTAGGCAGGTCGTTGCCGTTTTGTTTTCCATATATAGGGTTGTTTCCACTCCTTTGAAGATCCCACTTTTTTTTTATTTATCCTTCTATTTTGGTGTTAATCCTTTCATTACCTCAACACTAAAGGGCTTCCACAGGTTCCATTTTCAGTTCTCTAGTCTCGCCATTGTTATGACTACTACATCGGGGTTTGCCTAGTAGAGAGGGGAGAGTTCCGCCCCGGCACTCTGGATCAACAAGAGTTTATCTTGAAGATTACTTCTTCGATAAGAGAGTAACATGTTGTGTCAGTGAGGAAAGATTGTGGATGGGGGGAGAAAGTAGTGTTACATACACTTTTCCCCGATAAGGGCATCTCTGATTATGCTGATTGATTCCTGAACATGGACACGCATCCTTTCACACTAGCCCCCCTTGATAGGGTTGTGCTCGACTTCTATTTAATGTATTGGTTTACCTTGACACAGATCCGTCCGTAATTTTGGAAAATAGTGTTGATGATGAGATTTTTTATGGAGAAGGCAGGGCTTGAATTCATGCTTAGTCATCTCATTAGGATGTACCGGTCCTTTCACCATCGGGTTCTGCAAACCTAACGGTGCTAGTCGACCATGGCCTTCGTTGTTGATAATAAGGAATATGGAGACCAAGAGTGTATGAGTCGATTCGTCCAGGCCCGGACTACTGATATTATCCCTACGAAGCTCATGCCATTCCCCGAGGAGTGGAACTATACATGCATGTGGTACATCCGTCTTAAATTTTCTATGTAAAAGGCTAGTTTCGTAGCTGTGCCTTCCCTTTTCTGTAGCGGTTTCATGGGCATTGGGTAACATTCCTAATCTACCTAGTTAGGTTCGAGAGTTGGCGACCTACTCAACTTGTAAGGAGCGCAAGCGGCAAGCTTCGTCTCGGGCAGATAGGAAGAAAAATGTCACGCTGTGTGTTATACTAATTTTTCCTTTCCCTTCATTCATTTGAAGAGACATTTTACCTTTTTACATGTTAATATTGCTATTGTAGGTATCAGAGATCCTTCTGATACGAGGCCACGCTTATTCAAAGAGAGGGAAGGGTTTCTAGTTTGCGGGCTAAAGAACGAGAATAATAAGCAGGATGTGCCTTCGTAGGGTGATGAAACTTAAAGTAAGGCAAAATGAGGTCGTCCCTTTGAGATGGGAACATCTCCTGAGCCTGTCGTACCCGTGGTTCCTGATTCTGGAAAGAAGGTTTATCTAAGCGACCGTGCCTCGACCGAAGTCGATTCTTTTAGGGCTGAAGAAGCTAGACTAACAGATATGCGCTTGGCCTTCGAGGAAGTCCGACGGCTTCACTTTGTGGTGAGTTTCATCCTAGGCCTTTTGAATCTCGCGTCTTCTTTTCCTTATCGAGTTTTCTTTTTCAGGTCTTCGATTGTCTTATGTCCGAGCTTCTTCATCGTGGAGCCAGGCTCTGAAAATCTCTTGATGAGAATAGATCCCTTAGGCTCCTTTGCAACTAAAACAATGTTAAGCTAGAACACTTGTGATATGAGGCTAGCCGTAGCTTGAATTGCGAGAGCTACTTGATGGAGCAGGTAGTATTCCATCCCGAGTGAGTATGCATTCTGCATTCTATCTTCTGATGCTAAAACGTCATCTATCGTAGTTGCAGAAAAGACGGAGGCCCTCGAGCATATTCGGGATGAAGCTAGCAGAGCCAAAAGTGAATATGATAAGCTAAGGCCCTCAAGCATATCTGGGATGGAGATTGTATTTTTATTTGCATACGTGTATAAAAGAAAACCTTGTGGCTTTACTTCTTCGGTACCCCCTTTTGTCTCAACTTTGGCCAGGTGGACTGGTCTTGGAGTTGGCGGAAATACTTAGATTCATGATATGGTCCTGGGTCTCATTAGGCTAGTACGTAGGCTCTTACATGCTTGGTTGATGTGACCTTTAGTATAAGCTTGAGTTTGAGCTCTTAAGATTTTGTTCCACTATTTTGGGATTAGTCTCCGAGGTGGGTTTCAACTTGAGCTTTTTTGACCCTCAAGTTTTTATGTTTGCATGGGCTGGTGACAATGGCTCCTATTCCTTGGGTCGAAACGAAGTTTTATGTGTGTGGCGCTAAAGCTCATTAGGATTGCGACAATGACTCCTATGCTTTGCCCTTAAGAATATGTACTTAGCTATTTTTGATTGTCTCTGATTCGGGAACCAGCTCTAGCTCATTCCACCCTCAAGTTTTTATATTTGCATGGGCAAGCGACAATGGCTCTTACACCTTTGATCAAAGAGATATTTTATGTGTGTGGACCTAAGGCTCATTAGGTTGGCGAAAATGGATCTTACGCTTCACCCTTAGGCATATGAGTCAACTTTTTTGGGTTCAGTCTCCGAGTCAGAAACCAACTCAAGCTCATTTTACCCTCAAGTTTTTATATTTGCATGGGCTGGCGACAATGGCTCTTAAAACTTTGATTGAAGTGATAATTTTACGTGTGTAGCCCTAAGTCTCATTAGGCTAGAAATAATGGCTCTAATGCTTTGACCTTAGGCATATGAGTTAACTATTTTGGGTTCAGTCACTAAGTCGGAAACCAACAGGAGCTTATTTGAACGTCAAGTTTTTATATTTTCTTGGTCTGGCGATAATGGCTCTTATGCCTTGGACCGAAGCGATCCGTTGTGCGGTCTGACTAAGTGAGTTGTAACTATCGCCGGCTAGCATAATTCGGGAGAATATGTCCAATATATTATTGTAATTACTCGAGAGAGAGTTACGCAGTTAGAGTGCTCATGATCGATAGAGATGACTTAGGCAAATTTATAGCAAAAATAGCGGAAAGGATTCCAACCAGAGGGGAAATCAGAACCTTAGACCATTCTCATTCTTGCTTACAACTAGTTTATAGATAGTTCTTAATTACTACATTTTTATTACACAATATTTAGTTAATAAACACCCAATTTGTTACTCAAATATCTCTGAAGAATGAATACGTGAATTTCTATGAGCCTAATGGCTATGATCGATAGGTTAATTCCCTGTGGATTCAACTCCAGACTTGTTAACCATAATATATTTGCAGAAACCGCTTTGTCCTTTTTATAAGGTATAGTTGGGCGTGATCAAATTTTGGCATCTTTGCCGAGGAATTAACGGTGTTATTGATTGCGGTGACAAAGAAGTGCAAAAATTCTTATTGTAGTTAGTTTTCTTCAATTTAAACTGATCATTGAAATTCTAACATGTGTAGTCGTAGTTGCTACAGGTGCATGCCTACAAAATCCTCAAGAACTGGAGAGTTGCTCAAAGCATTATCAGATCCTGAGAAATTTTTCAAGGCATTGAATCGTGCCAATAGGATAGGCAAACAGCAACAGAACTCAACTGAAACATTGAACCAGATATGGAAGACGATAATCTAAACAACAGGAACATGAATGACCCAAACGATCAGGGTGTGGAACCTCTTGTACTAGAAGAAACACTATATGATTGGGCACAACCCACCACTAACGACTTGGCAATTGTTGTTGTAGTCCCTCAGATACAAGGAGATTTATTCAAAACTACAAATAACATCCTACATCCGTTGTAAAACAAAGGGGTATTCTCTAGGACATATGTTGAAGATCCTCAACAGCATCAAAAGCTCTTCCTACCAATTTGTTCCATGCAGAGTAGCACAATATGACACTGGAAGCGACACGTTTGTTGTTGTTTCCATTCTCGGTGACAGGAGAAGCCCAAAGTTGGATTAATTCACTCCCTATCAACTCCATCACTACTTGGGAAGAATTAGTAAAGCAATATTTGAGCAAATTTCATCTGCCCAACAAGACTGCTCAGCAAGTTGATGAGATATTGAGCTTCAAATAGAAACTAACTGAGACGCTACATGAAACGGGGAGAGATTTAAGGGTCTGCTAGTTACATGTCCACATCATGGTATTCCGGAGCAGATGTTGGGGTAGAAATTTTACATGGGTTTGGCAGATAGTTTAAAATCCAATGTTGATGCTTTAGCAGGTAGAGCATTTCTAGTAAGAAATTCAGAGAGATCAAGATCCTACTTGACAAGATGGCACAAAACTCAAGATAGACAATAAAAACACTCCAATCACTCATGTGGTTCACTCAGTAGCTCTAGACTTGGCTAACTTCATAGCTAAAAATATGGCCATTCTGATGACTTAAATAAGCATCCTCGCCAAAAAGGTTGAAAAATCATACCAGAAGCAGTAGATACACATAGTTGATGCAACTAATAGGGGTCTATGTACATCATGAATTAACCAACCATATGTCTGCTCATGGAGTGCTGAAGGTGAGAATCAACAATATCAGGAAAACATGAATTATGTGGCCAACTATGGGGGACCGAGACTAGGTGGTTAGAATTGGGGTCAGCAGAACAATACAGACCAGACCAGCTTTAGTATAATAACAATAATAATCATGAGAAATATGGTGCCTTACCAAAGGCAACAAGGGTAAAACTAGAAAAATCAGCAGCAGGCTTATCAACAACCTCTACAGCAACAGATTGTGAGATATGAAGATAGGTTTGCTAAACTCGAAGGTATGATGCAACAATTGATTGGGTCCACTGGAAAACTAGGTGACAGAGTAGACTCACATGAGTTAGCAATTAAGAATATTGAGATCCAGTTAGGACATATTCAATGGCCCTAAATAATTGTCCTCATGGGACGTTACTTGCATATACCGAAATCAATCCAAAAGAGCAGGGCCCGAAATAGCTGATGGTAGTGAATCTCTAAAATGGTACGGACTTAGAAATGGAGCAAGAAATTGCTCATGAAAGCAGTCCGAGTGAGACATTAGTGCTAGTACCCATTGAGATAGATGATTCAGCAGGTTTAACTGAGGTGACGATACAGAATGCGCAAGAGAACACCAATAAAGAAGAAGAGGTTGTGAAAGAGACTGGGGCTGCACCAGAAGTGACAATAAAAGCAGTTCTTGAACAAGAGAAAAATCATATCACATGGAAGAAGTGACCTCTAGCAACATTACCATAAAGATTGGTCAAGTATCAAAATGATGAGCAATACAAGAAATTTTTGGAGATGTTGAAGAAAATTTAGGTAAGCATTCCATTGATTCATGCTTTAAAGGAAATTCCTAGGTATGCAAAGATGATGAAGGACTTTATGTCCTTCAAGTTAGGCTTTGAAGATTGGCCACGATTACACTGGCTGAAACCTATAGTGATGTTGTGACGAGACCTATATTCGAGAAGTTGTCTGATCCATGGAGTTTCACAATCCCTTTCACAATGGGAAACTTTGCTTTTGCTAAGGCACTGTGTGATCTGGGAGCTGGCATAAATCTTATGTCCCTAGCTATCTACAAAAGGCTAGGCATTGGAAGATCTAGACCCACATCTATGCTATTACATCTGGCTGACCGAACAACGAAGAGGCCCTTCGGGATTCTAGATGATGTATTGCTGCAGGTTGGGAAGTTTGTGTTTCCAGTAGATTTTGTCATCCTTTACTGTCGGATTGAAGAGAAAATTCCCATAATTTTGGGACGACCATTCTTGGCCAGCTGTAATTGATTGTGAAACTGGGGAGCTCAAGATGAGTTTAAATGATAAAGAGATAACATTTAACATGGATGTAGTGTTGGAGGAGGACAATGAAGCATTGAACGTTAAAGACCACTTCGCAGCTTGTCTTATGAACTTAGACGAGCTAATAGTGAAGACTTGGCAGAGTGGTACTGGCTTTTGAAGGCCATGGTTGTTTGAAAAGGGAGCTTGAATTTAGCCTTTGCACTTGGAGGAAACGAAAAGCTTTTCAAGCTAAGCCGCCAATAGAAGAGCCATCAGAGTTGGAACTGAAGCCACTGCCCTCTCATCTAAGGTATGCATTCTTAGGACCTAACTCACATCTACCTGTTATTATCTCATCCATTTTGTTCGATGTGCAGGCAGAACAGCTTTTGCAGATACTAACTGAGTGCAAGACTGCAATTGGGTGGACTATTGCAGACATTAAGGGGATCAACTTGGCCCTGTTTATGCATAAGATTCTGTTGGAAGATGGGTACAAACCTTCCAGAGAACATCAAAGAAGGATACCCCAACATGAAAGAGTGGTGAAAAAGAAAGTGATCAAATGGTTAGATGTGGGAATCATATTCCTAATCTCTAACAGCAACTGGGTTAACCCAGTGCAGTGTGTATCAAAAAAGAGAGGTATAATGGTAGTGAAAAATGAGAAGAACGAGTTGATCTCTACACGAGCAGTCACAAGTTGAAGAATCTATTTGGATTACAGGAATTTGAACTTGGCTACTAGGAAGGACCATTTCTCACTGTCATTCATTGATCAAATGCTAGATAGACTAGCAGAGAGGTCTCACTTTTGCTTCCTGGATAGTAATCGGGGTATAATCAGATTTCCATTGCCCTAGAGGATAGAGAGCAAACGTTGTTCACTGGCCCTTCTAGAATCTATGCTTTTCGATGAATTCCCTTTGGCCTATACAACACACAGCCACATTGCAAAGGTGTATGATGGCTATTTCACAGATATGGTAGAGGATATAATGAAGGTTTTCATGGATGACTTTTGAGTAATGGATAATCCATTCGATGATTGCCTTGTGAACTTAAGGCGAGTTTTGAAAAGGTGTATCGAGACTAATATGGTACTCATCTTGGAAAAGTTCCATTTCATGGTACATGAAAGTATAGTCATGGGGCACCTAGTGTCAAGTAAAGGTATTGAGGTGGATCGTGCAAAGGTTGATGTGATAGAAAAGCTTCCACCACCCACCTCAGTCAAAGCAATCAAAAGTTTTCTTAGGCACACCGGTTTGTATAGGATATTTATAAAAGATTTTTCTAAAATTGCTAACCTATTGTGTAAATTGCTTGAAAAAAGATCACCCTTTTATGTTTTGTGATGACTGTGTGGTAGCTTTTGAGGAATTAAAGAAGAGACTGGTAACAACACCTATCATAGTTACCCCCAACTGGGAGAAACCGTTTGAGCTGATGTGTGATGCTAGTGACTATGCTGTGGGGGGAGTTCTTGGGTAGTGAAAAGATAAAATCATGCATCCAATATACTACACAAGTAGAACATTGAGTGGAGACCAACTAAATTACACTGTATCTGAAAAGGAGATGTTGGCTGTGGTGTTCGCATTTGACAAGTTCAGGTCTTACCTGATAGGCTCAAAGGTAATTATTTATACTGAACATGCTTCTCTCAGGTACTTAATTGAAAAAAAATGAGTCAAAACCGCTCTTGATTTGGTGGGTGCTACTACTGAAAGAGTTTTATTTTGCGATCTGTGACCAAAAGGGAACGGAGAACCAAGTAGCTGACCATTTATCCAGTCTAGAAGGAGCTGAAAATAAGGTTGAGGTAGAATAGATTCTAGAAACTTTTCAAGATGAAAAACTACTAACCATGAGTCTTGAGGAAACGCCATTGTACGCAGACATTGGAAACTACCCAGCGAGCAGTATTGTTCCTTATGACCTTTCCTCATTTCAAAGGAAAATGTTCTTTCATGATTGTCACATATATTATTGGGATGAGCCTTATTTGTTCAGGATTTGTGTTGATGACATCCGTAGATGTATCCCTCAGATAGACCATTCTTCTTTTTTGCAGGTTTGTCACGTATCACCATATGGTGGGCACTTTGGGGGAGTAAAGACGGCTGCGAAAGTCTTGAAGTCGGGGTTCTACCGGCCAACACTATTCAAAGATGCACATCTATGGATAAAGGGTTGTGATGAATGCCAACGAACCGAAAACATTTCCCACAAACATGAGATGCCCATGAACCCAAATTAGGACGTAGAAGTATTTAATGTATGGGGGATCGGCTTCATTGGGACGTTCGTCAGCTCATATGGCAACAATCACATACTCATCGATATGGACTACATGTCCAAATGGGTGGAAGCTGCAGAACTCCCTACAAATGATGCAAAGGGGGTAATTCATTTTTTGAGAAAAAGCATTTTCACCTGATTTGGCACCCCAAGGGCAATAATCAGTGAAGGACGCACTCACTTTTTCAATCGAGCCATTACTAAGTTGTTGGAGAAGTATGATATACGTGACAAGGTGGCCACCGTATATTATCCACAAACAAGCGGACAAAAAATGTGCATGCAACTAGAACAGATTAGGGAAAAAAGTTAGATGATGAACTTTGGGCGTATCGAACCGCTTTGAAAACTCCAATTGGCATGTCTCCATACAAGTTGGTGTTTGGGAAGTCGTGTCATTTACCCGTAGAGATAGAGTATAGAGCTTGGTGGGTGTTGAGGTAGTTGAAACTTGATGGTGAAGTGGCAGGAACAAGAAGAGTAACGGAATTGCACAAGCTCGATAAGTGAAGATATCACGCTTTTAAGAGCACAAGATTATACAAGTAAAGAATGAAGATGGTACATGATAGGAATATTTGAGCGGAATTTTAAACTTGGAGATATGGTATTGCTATACTACTCCCATCTGAGGTTATTTTTGGGCAAATTGAAATTATGATTGTCAAGGTCTTTTTGTGTGGTTGGAATTTACCCCACAGGTGTGGTAGATATTGCTTTGAGTAATGACTCTCATACATTTAAAGCCAATGGGCATAGGTTGAAACATTATGTTGGCATTGAAGAAGCAAGTTTGTGTCAATGACCCATTGGATCGATCTTCCAACGTTGAGCGTACTTTAATTGGGCTTATCTTTGTTGTGCCATGACATTAAATCACCCGCTTCATGGGAGGAAACCCATTGATTTGTTGTATTTGTCATGCCACGGCATTAACTAAAGTGTTGGTTAAGAGGCAACCGAATGTGTAGTGATTTTTGGTGTAGTTAGAATTTATTGTTTTGATTTTTGTAAGTACTAACAAGTGCAAGTGAGCTTGGGCGAGTGATGAGTCCATTAGGTATCGAAGGGATAGGTAAAAAATTGAGAAAACTCGAAGCTTATGTGCACAGTCGCGCTCAAACCGCAAAAAACGCCAACTATTATGCCTCAGGTTTGCCTCCTCGTGCGTTCCCGTGTTCCGACTGCGGTCAGTTCGTGCAAAACACCAAACATTTTGCCTCACGTGCGCGGCGCGCTCGGACTGCGCTCAGACTACGCACATAGCTCTGTCTGCCACTTTAGTTAAAGTTATTTTTATTTATTTATTTGTTTTGTTCTTTTAATTTTAATATTCTAACACCCCCCCTCCCCACCACCACCACCACCACCACCACCACCACCACCCCTACCCAACCCGATATCCCCTACCTCTTTCTCTTAATCTAATGACGCCTAACACTCAAACCCTCCCTTAAGAATCAAAACTCACACTTCCCTTTCTTCCTAAAGAACCCGAACCCTCATACTCCCCATTCACGATCAAATCATACCCACTCCACCCTCTTCTCCCTTCTAACAGTCACGCACCTATCCTAACTACAAGTCTACCAGGTAAGATCATTTGTTTCAATTATTTGGGATATTTGAGTTCTTGGTTATGCAGTAGTTTTCTTTTTTTAGTAGATTTATTTTTTATTGTGATCTTGTATGCTAGTAGGTTTGTTGAGGTTGTTGTAGATGTGTCTCGTGACATGTGTGGTTGACATTAGGGAAATTGTGGCAGAGTTTGACTTATCACTTTGTTAATTGGAGACACTGGTGAATGGTGCATTTAAAGTGTTTGTTAAAATGCCACAGTGAGTTGTTAATGTAAATTGTGACCAATTGTACGGATGAAGTCTGAGTAGCCGCCTTTGTTCACATCTCCTGTGTTTTCGCTGCTGATGTTCTTTATTTTAGGTAGTATGGCACCCTCAAAGAAATGTCGGACCACCGATGCTTCATCCAGCGGCAAAGCTGGATCCTCCCGAGCACGCGCTACAACTCCTACTTATCCGTACGAAAGTTAGAGGTTCGTCTCCAGCACAGCTTAGGACAGTTTTAGTGAAAAGGCATCAAAAAATCCCATACTGGAAAGGGGTATTGATATATGGTCTCTCTAATATGGTTGTCACAACTTGTACATTGAATTGGTCTGGCACGGGCTGGATATTTTCTTTGAAGAATCGAATGACGCAAATTTGATGGTTTTGCGCGAATTTTATGCCAATACTAAATAACATGTGAATGGTGTGTGCACAATGCCCAATAAGAATGTGGATGCCTCTGTTGAGGCCATTTGGAGAGTATACAGGATGCCCGCACCTATGGCGGAGGCGGAGGACTACTATGAAGCCCATGGCAGATGATACACCATGTGAGATTTATTCTTTGTGATAATATATGTGCCTAGAAAGGAAATTGTGTGGATGAAACATGAGCGTAAATTCCATTTAGCAGCATTAACTTTTAAAGGGTAGTGTTAACTTGATGTCATCAATAATCATCTGCTCCTATCCTCCAACACCACAGAAGTGAATGCTCCTTGAGCTATATTGATTCGGTGTTTCATGAATAGCCATAATTTTAGCATGGCCAAGATTATTCATGAGGAGATGTTTACTCATTGTCTGGTGAAGCAGTTTGGTTTCTTCTTCCCTTCCCTAGTTACTAGGCTATGCCGGGCGGTAAGGGTGCCAGAGAACTTGAGTGTGGATGAAAAAGTGCAAGTTTCAAGTGGCTAGGTGATTATTAGGAAGGACCTTGTGGCACCTCGAGGTGCTACTAGTGATGACTCGGGTGCACCTGGGGAGGGAGATGATGAGCGGGAGGAAGTGGGAGCCGAGTCCCTCACCCATTAGCATGTTGCGGAAGCCGCAGGATCGTCTAGGGTTAGTCGGGTTACTCGGTTCATGGCCTTAGAGCAGGAAATGGCATGGTTGCATACCACTGTCACAGACTTGGGGACTAGAGTTGATGTCTTGGCCTCCCAAAATGCTAAATCAGAGAAGAAAATCGTGGGTTGGTTTCATGCGTTGGGTTGACGTGTGTCACTTGTCCCTGGTACTGTCTCTTATCAGGACTGATCTGTCAAGGAAGTTCCCATGCCTCGCATTGCTTTATTTTGTATGACTTGGGGACATGCCATCTTTTTTATTGTGGGGTGGGGATACTTCGTTTGTATTATATATCACTTGACTGGTTTCTTGAGGGTCTAAGTCGATATTCAAAAACAAGAAAAAGAGAAGAAAAGATTTTCTTTTGTACGTAGTGTAACAATTCCCCCTTGATTTTTCTTTGGACCGCGGTTCTTTTCCAAGGGTTTTGTTTTAACCAGGTTTAGCTAGTTTTTTTAGTTTTTAGGTACTATGGGCTATGAGCTGAGATGGAAAGAGGATCACTTAACATTGTTACGCCTTGAATATAGTAGACACTTTAGTATAACGCTTAATCTCAATTGTTGGTTCTTGTTAGAGTGCCTTAAATTGTATGTTCTTAACTTGACTTAAGCACTCAGACTAGAGTGTTTTGGTAATCCAATCTGGAGCGAGTCATGTGCCATGTGTGTATTAGATTTATTGTATTTTATGCACTGCATTTGATGCCTAGAACTTGCCCTATGTGTTTGCAAAGCAAAATAGTATTTTTGTTCAGTCTTAGAAGTGATATAGGTGTTTCTTTGTTGACCCAGATATATATATTTTACCCGCCTAATTGTTATGTACGCTAGTTAACCCCTTTGATTCTGTAATCCTATTTTCTTGGCAACCACACTACAAGCGTTATCCAATTGTTTGAATGAACCATCTGTTTGAACATTTTCACCTACCATAACACTTGAATTGTGATGAACTGATAAAAGTTAAATTGTGGGGTAGTTGTTTTGACTTTTGTATGGAACAAATGAAATCAGAAGAAAGGTGCACGATTTTGAATAAGTAAGATCCACTTGTTAAGAAGAAAAAACATAAAACAAAATATTTATATTGTTGTAAAAAATATTCTTCGATTTGATTAAGGGTGCCTAAAGAAGTAGGGAGTTAACATATATTGATGCTAAGATGGAGTCATGGTTTGACATAAGTGTGGAGTTCCAAATATGAAAGTATATAGATTAAAGTACTTAGGGTGGTGTGTTCACTCTTATATCCAAATGTATCTTACCCGTCCCTTAGCCTACATTACAACCAAATAAAGTCCTATTTGATCATAGATTGAATATTGAGTAGTACACTACGGACAAGCCTATAGTGCATTTTTTGGCATATGAATGTTCTTTATGAGAGTTAGTGAATTTTTCCTATTTGAGATCCTAATTGTTCTGAATGCTTATTGCTTGTGAACTACTCTTGGTTGCAATGTGAGGGCACTTGATTCATGAAGAAAAACTACATCTTGACCTCTGTGTAGGGTAAGTGAGTAAGTTACGAATATTGTGTGACATGTGAGAGTCAACTCTTGAGGCAAAGATGTTACATTACTTGACTCAATCCTTGTAATAAATTCTTGGTGTGATGAGTTAGAGAATTTGCTCAGCGAAGGAATCTCTGTAAAGTATAGTTGATTGCTCGGGTACGAGCAATGGTTTAAGTGTAGGGTGTTGATAATAGGCTATATTCATGTAGCTTAGCAACCATTTACGCCCCAACTTAGCTATACTTTAAAGCTATATGAAGAATAAATGACAATATTTGGCTCTAATTATGAATTTTGTGCTTTGCAGGAGCAAGTCGTGATTATAAGGACATTAAACAGAGTTTGGAGTTAATTTGGAGCAAAGAAGGCCAATCAGAGGTGAGTGCATGTGAAAGAAGAAGGAAAAAATGGAAGACAATTGAGCTCCATAAGTGCGGGCCAATCGCGGCCGCACTCAGGCCACACTAGTCAGGTAGAAAAGAATGCAATATGCACAATCTGACTGCGGCCCGAGCGCGACCGCGCTCTTCACTTCGAGGAACTTTATTTCGGGGTATATTCGTAAGTTCGGGGGCAACTCTCCTTAACCTATAAGAACCCCAGCTCACCCAAAAAGAAGGTATCAAGGTTTTGGAAGGATTATTGAAGTCAGGAAGAGGCTAGAGGCAAGGCGAAAGATTCGGCATAGAGTTTTACCTTTCTTCCTCTTGGTTTGATCACTAATGATGAATTCTAAAGTTATGATTATGGAAATGATTATGCATAGCTAAACTCTTAATCTAGTATTTTAATGGAACATCTTGGAGGATTAATTTATTGATATTTTAATATACATTTGCCATTGTATTTTCTCTATTTGTTAAACTATATTGTGATTGCTTTTTATTGAAGGGCCCTCAATCGGCAGTGCCTATTTAGTATGCATTATTCGGGGGAGAGTGTATATTTAGGTAGTTGTTGAAAAATACCACTCCTAGCATATATGAGGGATCAATACGAAGGGTAAAAAGGTGGGATTAGGGATAACGAAACCTTGGGTGCGATCTACGTGAGTTGTAACTAATGTCAGCTAGTATAATTTGGGAGAATATACCTAGTATATTATTGTAATTACTCAGGAGAGAGTTATGACAGCCAGAGTGCTCAAGATCAATAGAGAATACTTAGGCCAGTTTATAGCAAATATAGCGGAAAGGATTCTGAAAAGAGGGAAAATCAGAACCTTAGACCATTTTCATTCTTGCTTAGAACCAGTTTATAGCTAGTTTTTAATTACTGCATTTTATTACATAATATTTGGTTAATAAACACCCAATTTGTTACTCAAATATCTCTGAAGAATGAATACGTGAATTTCTATGAGTCTAATAGTTGTGATTGATAGAATAATTCCCTGTGGGATTCAACTTCGGACTTGTTAACCGAAATATATTTGCAGCTACCGCTTTGTCCTTTCTATATGGCATGATTGGGCATGATCAGCAGTTTAAAGAGACTGGAAAGGTTAAAGCTAATGTCGTTGTCAAACCTTCTTTTCTACCCCGAATAGGGTAAAGGGAATTTTTTATTCAATTAAAGTGACAATTATCGAAACGAAATTATTTTTATTTATTCAGAATAACCACTTGAGATAATTTATGTTGTCCCAAATTACCGGTTTAAAATCCTGAATCGAGAAAGTTTGACTCTTATTTATGATCTGCGAATACAGAAATCCGGGTAAGGCATTCTGTTAACCTGGGAAAAGGTGTTAGGTATTTCCAGATTCGGTGGTATTAGCACGGTCGCTCAACTATTATTTTTTGAATATCTTATTGATTACATTTCTATACCTGTACATTTTTAGCTTCTCAAAACCACTTTTAACTATTTATGGAATTAATCTGAAACAAGTTATGATTGTCGTATATTTGTTTATTGGTACAGATTGCGAATTGCGTCATGAGAACCGTACCCATGATCTACAATATGTTTAATTTATTAATATTATTAGTTGTTGTGGCTGGGTCACATAAATGTACCCCAAGATTTAAAAAATTATATAACATAACTACGTCACGGGAACCGTACTCATAACTATGATGGTTTTTATTATAAACGCGCGTAAATTCAAACTACGAAAGTTCGAGTTACCTTTTCATACTAGTTTGGCGTTAACATGAGGGCCATAGATTATGGGATTTATTTTCGGATGGAACACCTTAATTTGTCTAAAAAAGAAATAGGACTACACTCTACTGCCTGTAGTTCACTAATTAACTCCATCGTTTGCAATTCGCGGAGCTGACTGAGCTAGACCCGCTAGGTTTCCATATTCAACCTCACTTTTGACAATACTGGCCAGTCTTTCACATTATCCAAGTCGAGTAATGAAGAAAATTCATATTGGGCCGAAGAAGTAATAGGAGTACGTATTGTCACTACACAAGTATTTGTTCTAAGCCAACAATGGTATTTCAATCACAAAATGAAAAGAAAAATGTTCCGCTCAATTAAGAAGTAACTTGATTATTGATTGAACTTTGAACTCATGTTCTTATTACTAACAACCATTCCCAATACATCAACAGTAAAGTAGAAATTAATGCCTCAACTACATGCCAGCTGACTAAACTAAAAATATACATGTAGGCTGGATGTTGTCAGCTATAACCAATGAGATGAATCCTAGTTATTATGAATATTAACAATACATGTGCATTCCAAAAAAAAGGGGCAAAAAACCTTTTAAAAAAATGCAAGTCTCTCTTTTCCAGTTTGCTTTTCAACCATCGACATCAAACTTCCAGTATTGAAATAAATATAAGAAGCTCCAGTATAATAATCTTATAGTAATAAGGTGATATGAAACAAGTAATAATAATTCCATAAGACTTTACCAACAAAATGACTCAAAAGAACTGATGTGTTAATCACATCAAGTTGATTTTTAGCTTTTTATGCACTAAAACAAATGAAGCAAGTACTCAGCATATATTATTAAACAAAACATTACACAAGTTAGAAATCATGAATATAAACAAACTAATTGCCGCGTAGGAGGAACTATTTACCACTTTAGAGTGGTATTTATTGATTTAAAGGAAACTAATCAAACTACAAGGTGAAGAACATACTTAAATGTTATCAAATCAGCTAAAAACAAACCAAATGAAAGTCTGGAATTCAATAGAGGTTCAGCAGAAAACTTCAGAAACCAACAACTTCAAGAATCTGCTTCTTTAAAATCCCAAAAAAAACTATAACTTCAGAAATAGAGAGGAAAGTTTCAGAAAAATATTTTAAGAGTGCTTTTTTTTGCTATTATTTTTTTAGAGGAAAATCTGGGACCATATATCTGTGTGAAGGTGCATATATATAGGATGTATAAAATCAAGGAGGGTCTGTTGGGAGAGGGAATTTGTCAGGGTGAACTTTTGGGGAGTGAGAGAAGAGAAGGGAATGTTTTGTAAATGAAAAAGGCCAGCTGGCCATCTACTGTTATTCTTTATCCTTATCTCCTTTTCTTTTATTTATTTTTGGCTCCTAAATTCTCTAAAAACCCCTCTGCTATTCCTTTCTAGAAGTAAAATATTTGCTTAAATCTGGGCTGAATGACCTGGACAAATGGCCCAAAACAAAGTAAATCAGGCTTCAAAGAAAATTCCATTCGAGAAAAAGAGACAGAATCACATGCCATATACGAAGTTTCTGGCAAACTTATACTATACAAAGCTTAATATAATTTTATTTTTTTGATTTTTGGTTTAATTATTGTTGTGTCTGGAAACCCTGCTTCCGAAATTGTCATCTCTAATGTTTTGTCTACATTTTAAGGTTAAGTACTGCTTAATTCTTTATTTATTTTATTAATTTGGGGATCAAATTAGTTTACTTTTCTAGAAACCACATATAAATTTATTTGTATCATTTTATTGGTAAACACATACTCAATAGCGATACTAAAGTCATCTATTTATATAACTATCTATCTATACTATTATTAAAGTGGGTATTGGCCAAAAAACGGGTGAAGTTTTGAAGATAGACAAAAGAACTCAGACATGGACCAAGTCCATCTTGTGGATCACAGTTATACTCAACCTATACATGTGAGATGCATGTGAAGAAGATAAATCTAACTGATCAAGAAGCAATATCTCCTGATATGATTGAAAAGGTTGAATATTGGATAAGCATAGAAATACTTCTTACATGAAGAGAACACGATTTAGGAAGAATATAATGTTAGAGTTGGAGATCACCATGAACTCTTCTACGATAGAAGAGTAGCAATTGATCCCAGTCAAACTCTGATTACTAACCGATTAAATATCAGTGTTGTTCTCCTTTAAAGGTAATGCACACAATCAGAAATTAATCTTATGTTGAGAGCAAAAGAGTAAGGCGATTTTGCAAGCAATTTATATGTGATTTGAATGTGCAATCTTGAAGTTACTTGAACAAGATAGAAGAACCAGTTTCAAGTGCCTATCTTTTATTCTAGTTCAATTGTAGTAGGTAATTTTACATTATACCTTTCATCTTTCATAAAAGCGATTGTATTAGGTACTTAGAGTGTTCAAGCTAGAGTTAACTTGAAGTTCTCGCAACAGTTGAGGTTGTGTGCCACAACGGGATTAGAGTTAATCCTTAGGTTTACAAAGAGTTTTGTAAATATTGTTTTGGCTCAGTGATTTTAGTGAAAGTTTGGGAAAATCCTAATGAGTAGTAGGTCATTGTTTTGTCACCTTTTGAGCCATGTGTTCTCCACATAAAAATCTATGTGTTCTTTATTTTCTATATTTATTATTACGCAAACGGTAGTAGTTGGAACACCTTCTTGAACCAGGTCCTTCTATAGTTCAGATAAGCAAAAATTGGGTACCACACAAATCATCCCTCCCCAATATAGTATTGACGTTTAGAATATCAATTGGTATCATAGCGGGTTATCCATGAAGAGTTAACACCTTAGGAAAAGATCAAAATGAGTGCACCACCTGAAAATTGGGAAGGGCAATATACTGCTAGGCCTCCACTCTTTAATAGTCAGTACTATTCTTGGTAGAAGAACATGATGAGAGTTCATATCATAGGAGAAGACTATGAACTTTGGGACATAGTCACTAATGATCCCCTGGCGACTACAAAAAAGAATGTTGAAGGAGTGGATGTGCCAAAGACAAGAGCTGACTGCACTGCTGAAGAGTTGAAGAAATGGGAGAAGAATTCCAAGACCAAGAAATAGCTGTGTATGGACTGGGTCCAGACGAGTACAACAGGATTCAAAGTTGTACCACTGCTAAGGAGATATGGGACACTTTACAAGTGGCTCATGAAGGAACTCATCAAGTAAAGAGATCAAGAGGAACACTACTACATTTTAATATGAGAATTTCACTATGAGGGAAGGAGAAACTATCCAAGAGATGTACAGAAGGTTCACAATATTAACAAATAAACTTAAATCTCTTGGGAGAATTATCTTTGAAGAAGACAAGGTTGAGAAAATCTTGACAAGGGTCTTACTAGTGACTTGCGAAAGTAAAATCACTACTATTCAGGAATCAAAGAAAATTGTTACTCTCAAGTTGCATGAACTGATTGGAAACCTCACTACCTACGAACTATGAAGGTAAACCATGAAAATGGATGTACCCAAGAAGAAGAGGAGTCTGGCTCTCAGAATAGTTGAAGGTGTAGATCTGGAAGATGATGAAATGGCCATGATCACAAGGGATTTCAAAAAGTACCTAATGAGAGGAAAGGGTTCTTCAAGAGGTACAGCCTTCACAAACCAGGGGTTCCTGAGAAACAGACCAATGAGGGTTATTAAAAATATGGCAAGACTGATCACATGATCAAGAACTGTCCTCAGTGGGAAACTGGATGGAAGAAAGAAAGGGCTGAACGAAGGAATAGGAAGAAGGAACAGGTTCGGCCTAAAAGGAACAAAGGATCAACAAAGGCAATGGTTGCTGCTTGGGGAGAAACATCAGATGAGGATTCAAAGATGAAGCTGGAGATGAACAAGCACTTATGGCCATTGGAGAATCAGATGATGAACAAGAGGTAAGTGTCCTTCATCTCAAAGACAAGATTAAATTTATGTCAAAAGAAAGGTTGTCTGAACTATTACTAGACTTCATCGATGAGTTTGAAATAATTAACAATGAGAAGGAAGATCTCTCTAGGGAATGTGTGATCTTAAATGCCAAGGGCAAAAATCTAGAATCTAGGTCTAATGAGAGTGAGAGTAAAAATGCTGAGTTCAAGAACCAGATTCTTGAACTTGACACCAGTGTCCTAGAAATTAGGTCTGAAAATTTAAAACTAAAATTAGGAACAGGTAAGAAGAAAGTTGATCACACATATCTCACCTTAGAAGAAAACCTAGAAAAAATGAAGGATGAGTTCTACAGAAAAGATGAGCAGATAAAAGTCATAAAAGAAGACCTAGGGAAGGTAAATCATGAACTAGATAGAACTTGCAAATGGAATAAGGCTTCTGATGCACTATCCAGGTTACAAGAACATTAGAGTAGCAACAAGAGAGGACTTGGATATGTGGCACAAGCACCTAAGTGTGACATTAAAAGCAAGTACCCCACTCTCCCTGAAAACAAAATCTGCACACATTGTGGTAAGACTGGTCATTATAAAAATGAATGTAATGCAAAATAAAAGGCCAGCCAAAAGAACAAAGCATTTGTTCAAGAGAAAAATAAATTGCCTTAGTGGGCTAAAAGGAATTTTATTTACCAATTTTCCTATATAAAAGGACCCAAACAAGTTTGGGTTCCTAAGACTAACCTCTAATTTCTTTTAGCAGGTCTAAGTGAAAGGAAGTAGACAAATATGGTACATGGATAGTGGCTGCTCAAAACATATGACTGGAAGCAAGAACCAGTTCCTTTAACTTAAGGACTTAAGAGGAGGCAATGTCTCCATTGGAAATGGGAAGAAATGTGAGATTATTGGGGTTGGAAAGGTAGATAAGATAGAGTCACACTCCATTCAGAATGCCAACTTGATAGATAGCTTGAAATATAGCCTAATCAGTGTATCACAACTGTTTGACAGAGGTAATCTTCTAGTATTTACCTCTACCAAATGCTTTGTGATTAACCTTACCACTAACAAGATTGTGTTGTAGGGAAAAGAGTTAACAATATTTACATTGTAAATTTTTCCACTCTTTCAGAAAATGAACTCACTTTCTTGAGTGTGTTGGATAATGATCCCTTCCTGTAGCATAAAAGACTTGGTCATGCAAGTCTGAATTAACTCAACAAATTAGTCTCCAAGGACTTGGTGATGGGGTTACCAAACATCAAGTTCAGGGAAGACAAAGTTTGTGAGACATATGCAAGGAGTAAGAAGGTAAGACCATCCTTTAAAAGTAAGAAAATGGTATGCACGACTAGGACGTTAGAACTGGTTCATATGGATCTCTATGGTCCAATGAGAACATTGAGAAGAGGTGGTAAGAAGTATGTGATGGTACTTGTTTATGATTATTCTAGGTTTACTTGGGTACTATTCGTAACATCTAAGGATGAAGCATTTTACAAATTTTCTGCTTTTGTTAGAAAAACTCAAAAACAACTAGGTAATCAACTTGCATCCATCAGGTCTAATCATGGAAATGAATTTGAAAATGCTAAGTTTGCTGAATTTTGTAATGAGCATTGTATAGATCATAACTTCCTGCCCCTAGGACTCCTCAACAAAGTGGAGTAGTTGAAAGAAAGAACATGACTCTTGAAGATATGGCTAGGACTATGCTTCTTTCTAGTAAATTACCCCATAGCTTCTGGGCAGAGGCTGTAAATACTGCATGTTATATCATAAATAAATGCATGACTAGAAATCCTATAGAGAAGACTCCTTATGAGTTACTTAAAGGGAGAAAGCCAAATATATCCCATCTTAGGGCATTTGGATGCAAGTGCTTTGTGCACAATAATGGAAAGGACTCCCTAAGTAAGTTTGATCCCAAAAGTGATTAGGGAGTATTCTTGGGATATTCTTCACATAGCAAAGCATATAAAGTGTTCAATAAAAGAAAATTGTGTGTAGAAGAAATTGTACATGTAGTGTTTGATGAAACTAACATTCTTTCTGAGAGACAGGAACATGAAGATGAAGCCATTGGGCTGGTAAAAGATAAGCTAAAGTGGCACCAAAAAAAGGTATAGGTGATGGAACAGGTTCTTCCATCCAGGGCAACCTGATATGGGGAACTGATCAAAGAGTAACTGAAACCAATCCCCTAAAGGAACCTATTCATGATCTTGTTCCTCACTAAAAAAACATAGGAGAAACATCAAGCAGAAATCAGTTGGTTTTGAAACCTCACAAGTATCAAAGTTCTTATCTCATCGGGAACATAATTAATTATCCAACCACTAGAGTTAAAACTATATCTCAATTAAAGAATTTGTGTACTTTTGATGCTTTCCTATCTCTTATTGAACCTAAAAATGTTGTTAAGGCTTTCCAGGATGTAGATTGGGTAAACGCAATGCAAGATGAACTCAATCAGCTTGAGAGAAGTCAAGTTTGGCATCTAGTTTCTAGACCAAAGGACAAATCAGTAATTAGCACAAAGTGGGTCTTCAGAAACAAGATTGATGAAGATGAAATAGTAATAAGAAATAAGGCAAGATGGGTGGTCCAAGTATATAGCCAAGAAGAGGGTATAGATTATGATGAAACCTTTGCTCCAATGGCAAGACTGGAGGCAATAAGACTCCTCATAGCTTTTACAGCACACATGGAATTCACTTTTCATTATATGAATGCCAAAAGTGCCTTCCTGAATGGCTATCTAAAAGAAAAAGCATTTGTTAAACAACCTCTAGGCTTTGATAGCAAGGAATGTCCTGAACATATGTACAAACTAGACAAGGCTCTCTATGGACTCAAGCAGGCTCCTAGAGCATGGTATGAACAATTATCCAAATTCCTGCTTGAACATGGCAATAAAAGAGTTAAAATTGATAATACTCTATTCTTGAGGTAAAATGTAAGGATCTTCTTGTGGTACAAATATATGTTCATGACATAATTTTTGGGACAACCACTGACAAATTAAGTATGGATTTTGCCAAATAAATGGTGAGTGAGTTTGAAATGAGTATGATGGGTGAGCTTCACTTCTTCTTAGGCTTACAGATCAAACAAAGCCCAAATGGAATCATGATTCATCAGCAAAAATATGCAAAGGAGCTGATCAAAAAGTTTTAAATGGATAATCAAAGGAAATAGACACCCCTATTGCAACCGCCACTAAATTAAACATAGATGAACCTGGTTTATCTATTGATCAGAAGTTGTATAGGGGTATGATTGGTTCACTTTTGTATCTTAATTCCAGAAAACTTGACATAGTATTCAGTGTAGGGCTTTGTACTCGTTTTCATGCTAATCCAAAGGAATCTCACTTGACTGCTGTCAAGAGGATACTGAGATATTTGAAAGGCCCTACTAATATGTGTCTTTAGTACCCTAAAGGTAGTAATTTTAATTTAGTAGGGTATGCTGATACTGATCATGCAGGTTTCCTTGTGGATAGGAAGAGCACCTCAGTATGGCTCATTTTCTTGGCTCATGTCTTGTATCATGGGCCACTAAAAAGCAGAATTCAATGGCCTTATCCACTGTTGAGACTGAATATGTTATTGTTGCCTCTTGTTGTGCTCAATTGATGTTGATCAAAGAGCAATTGATAGATTTTGGCATTTAAGTCGGTTGTATTCCTATCTTTTGTTATAACACTTGTGTGATAAGTATGACAAAGAACTATGTTCATTATAAAAGGACTAAGCATATAGATGTTAGACACCACTTTTTAAGAGATAACTATGAGAAAGGATAGATTTCCATAGAATTATGTGCTACTGACAAACAAAATCTTCACCAAAGCACTGGGTAGTGAAAACTTTGAGAGGAACATGTTGGAATTAGGGATGATTAAGATCAGCTAATAGGAACAGCTCAGAATGCACAATGAAAAAACAATTTGCTAGGAAATCTGAACTTGTGTAAATATCTAGATTAATTTTACTCAGCTTCATACTCTAATTAGTATACCCATGTGACATGTGTTAATATACTCACTGATCTCTTATAAAAAAATTTCTATTATGGTAAATTGAAGCATGGTCAAGAAGATTCAAAATAAAGAACATGATTCATCAGTATTCGTTCATCTGAATACTGAGGTATGTTTTCTATTCTCTGCACAATAAGAAATGTAAATATTTAAATCATGAGAAGAAGTTCTACTATGGTTCAAATCCTTAGAAAATTCTATCAGTTTGCATTTGAACCAGTTCTATCCGTCTTAGAACTCTAAACCACAAAATTTGCCTAAAATCTAGGGAAGCTTAACCGCTCATTCAAATCTGAAATTTCAGGTTGAGTAGACCACTAATTGACCACTGCCAAAGTTGTCCTTATCCATTAAATATGTATTTGTCTTGAAATGCCATCATTGCCTCCAGCCATCTTCATAAATCCCAAACCGTCAAAACTCCTTCTTCACTCTCAGTTGCTCACTTTCTTTCTTCTCCAAAATTCTAACTCAACAATTCTCTCAAGAAATCAAAGATTATGACAAACCCGTAATACAATCCTAAAACTCCTCCACAACCCACTCCTCCGATTCATCTCTCTCTCAACATGACTCCTAAAACCCAGACTGAAAAGGATAAAAATGCTTGCTCGAAAAACAGCAGCTTATGTGTCACGACCCAAACTGGACGGTCATGACTAGCACCCGAACATACTTGCCAAGCACCAACGTACATTTTATCTAACCTTTTTTATTATCTTTTAGGGCTGACAAAATCAATAAAAATGGTAGACATGGATCATGGACAACCAACAATAACATATGATGGCATGAACATATATAACATGAGATGACAAGACAATAAAGAAACTATATATATGGTACGAGCTACCATCCTACCATGAAAGACTATACAACGAAAGTTAGCCGATAAGGCATACCAGAATATACATGAGTCTACACCTGTCTATAAGCCTCTAAAGGAACAAAAGCGCTGCAACATAGCCGGAACAGGGACCTGGCATACCCATAATGACTATAACAAAAATGCATACCAAGACCACGGCATGTGCGGAGAAGGGATCTCGTCAATCACCGTTGAACTAGACGGCCTACTGTTTTGGGGGAGCTGCACCTGCTTGTCTATCAGGACCTGCAGCATGACATGCAGCGTCCACAAATAAAAGGATGTCATTACAAATAAAGTACTGAGTAAGTAAGGCAGGGAACCATAAATACGAACAGTAATGTAAGCAAGGATAGAGAATATACAACCTGTAACATCTGAGTACCTCTGAGGTCTACTGACATGAAATGCAAGATACATATGTATAAATACATAAAATTTTAATGCATATGCCTATGTGGGCATCATCATCATCATATCATACCCGGTCGTAATAGGCTCGGTAAAAAAATGTACCCGGCCATCATAAGGCTCGGCAGAATCGTATCCAGCCACGTGCAGCTCAGTAAAAACCAACTGATCAGTGGTTGAACAATAGGCGTCATACCCAGCCGACTATAGTGCAGCTCGGTCGAGTAAAATAGATACATATATATAATGCATGCTCGACTCATGGAATCACGTTCTAAAACTTTGTGAGTGACCTAAGATCGGTATCCTCTGTACACGTTATTAGGACTAACTCTTCACTATGAACTTTATAAGAATTAGGAAGTTCCAACAACATTGATAACATAAGAATAAGAGAAGTAATATTGACATCAATCATTCCATAATAGGGGAAACAATTTAAGTACCGCTAGATTCTAAGAGTAGAGTTTCTTTGGAAGTTCGTTCATTACGTTGTGTACAATCTGAGTCGTGCAAAAGAAGGAAAAGATAGCCTCACATACCTTGTATATACTGCCCAATCTCAAGCTATGCAATTGTCACAACTCCTTAGTCTACAATAAGAGAAATGATACTATCATTATCATTTAAGCGTCATAACTATTATGTATCGATCACAACCTATTTTACGATGAAATGGATTATACTTCACACCATTCAAATCAATCACCAAACAGCCCAAACAACATCAATAATAAACATATTGAGCCTCCCAAAATAGTCCACGCACAACCTAATTACATCATACATACGACAACCACTATAGTCGTGTTAAATGACCCAGAACTGTTACGAATAACCAACAGCAACAGAAAACAGTCCACAAAACAGTCTGCTACAAGTGAATAACTCGAACTCGCGGCTTCCGATAACCATCACGTGAGTTCTTACATGTATAGAAGCAATTACCATGAATTCACACCAGAAAAAATGTATGAAAGAGGGAAGTAAACTTACCTTACTTGTTGGAAAGTCAGCCCTTCCCTTGGTTCTTCAAACTCTAGGTTTAACCCCCAATTAGAACTTGAACAAGAGGAAAAATTGATTAGGGTTTGTGTCGGATTTTTAGGGAGGAGTTGCAGGGGTTAACTTTGGTTTTGAGGGTCTGAAATATGGGTGAAATAACTAAGTTCATAACCCCTTAAAAATTTCCTCTTGGCCGCCTTAGGTCTTTTAATTTTTGGCCTATCATTTTGACAAGTAGGTGATGCACCTACTTGTCATCTACCAATCTGCGCAGCCTTGCAAAAATATAAATATCTCTATACTCCGAGATCGTATTGACAAACGGTTTAATGAGTTAGAAGCTAGACTTATAGATCTTTAATTTGGTGGGTAGATCACCCCTTAATTTTTTGTAAATTGGGAGAAAAGCTTAGAAACATTTGACTTAATGTTTAAGTAAAATTATGAACCTAAGTTGCTACAGCTTTTGTCGACCTTTGTTTTACAACTCATTTGACTTCAAGATTATGATATGGATATTTTATGATTAAAGTACCTTAATACATAACCTTTTGAGTGTATTAAGCACCTCTAGATTTACCTGAAAATACGAGTTACAACATCCTTGATTCGTTTAACTTCTAATACTTGTTAATCATTCTTATACACCCTTGTATAACATAAGACCAATAGGATTAACTTCTTATCATCTCAAAGACAATTCCTTCTTGGATTTATGTTAACTAATATATGACAATAACTAACACATATGGATATGGATTGTAACACCCTCCCCCCTTAGGGACATCCGTCCTCGAATGTAAGGGTTCATGGGGAGTTTAAATCATCGTGGATTATGGCCGAGTTTCTCCCATAAATAGAGGACGAACTTGCAAGCAGTTAACTCAACGTATGGCCTTACATGATTATTCAAAGAACTATGGACATGTACATTATCTGTATATCATCATTTTGTATTAAGAAAGAGTATTCTCATGCTATTGCTTACCTCATAGAGCTATTCCACCTTCTAATTCATCTTGTGTTCCCCTAGCATCCTTTTTATCCTTATTTTGGAATAGGCAAGGTATTTAGACTTCATCCCCTCTTCTGCTTCCCATGTCATTCTTCCATATTCTTGTTACTCCATAATACTTTGACGGAAGCTACATCTTTTGTTTTCAGCTTGCAGACTTGTCGATCTAGACACTGGAACTTCTTCATATGATAGATGCTCTGTAACTTGTACCTCTTTGATAGGGACGAATCGAGAAGGTTCCCCAATACATTTCCTCCACATAGATACATGGAATAGAAGATGGATAAATTCCAATTCAGATGGCAATTCTAACTCATAAGCAACATGTCCAATTCGTTGAAGAATTTTATACAGACCGATATACCTTGGACTCAGCTTGCCTTTCTTCCCAAAATGCATAACACCCTTCATTGGTGAGATCCTCAGGAAAACCCAATCACCAACCTCAAACTCCAGATCACGACGTCGGACATCAAAATAAGACTTTTGTCTTCTTTGTGCCGTCCTCAATCGTTCCTATATTACTTTCACATTCTCAATAGCTTAATGAATCAAATATGGCCCATATAATTATGTTTCACCGGCTTCAAACCATCCAACTGGTGATCTATATCTCCTTCCATATAGTGCCTCGTACGGCGCCATTTTAATATTGGAATAGTAGCTATTATTATAAGCAAATTCTATGAGTGGAAGATGGTCGTTCCAATTTCCCTTAAAATCTAGAACACATGCTCGTAGCATATCTTCCAGTGTATGAATGGTACATTCAGCCTGTCCATCAGCCTGCGGATGAAATGTAGTGCTAAGATTCACTTGGTGCCTAAACCCTTCTAAAAGATCTCCAAAAGTTAGCCGTAAATTAAGTTCATGGGTCTGATATAATAGATACCGGCACACCATGAAGCCTAACAATCTCCTTGATATACAACTTCGCATAATCTTTACTTGTGTATGTTGTCCTAACTGGCAGAAAATGGGCACATTTTGTAAGTCGATCAACAATCACCCAAATGGAGTCAAACGTATGATAAGGGTGAGGTAATCCAATAACAAAGTCCATATTAATCATCTCCCATTTCCAGGTTGGAATCTCTAAATTCTAAAGCAATCCACTGGGTTTCAGATGTTCTATCTTTACTTGTTGACAATTGGGTTACTGGGCTACAAATTCTGCAATAGACTTCTTCATGTTATCCCACCAATATTGCTCCTTGAAATCATGATACATCTTTGTCGATCCGGGATGGATGGAATATTGGGATTGATAAATACCATTCATAATCTTCTGTTGCAACCCTGCCATATTAGGTGCACATAATCGGCTCTGGTATCTCAGTGCCACATCTCCTCCAATCTCAAAAGTCGTAATTTTACACTGGTGAATGCTCTCTCTAGATCGTACTTAGATAGGATATTAATATTGTCGTGCTTTTACCTCGGCTACCAAAGATGATTCTGATGTATTATGTACAATAACACCTCTGTCATCAGAGTCTAACAATCTGATTCTCATATTGGCTAGCTGATAAAGCTCTTTAGTCAACCCCTATCTACCCGCCTCAATATATACTAAGCTTCCCATTGACTTACGACTGAGAGTGTCTGCCACAACATTGGCTTTACCGGGATGATACAATATCTCGATGTCATAGCCTTTCAATAATTCAAGCCACCTACACTTCCTCAAATTCAACTCTTTCTTCTTGAAGATGTATTGTAAGCTTTTGTGATCTATGTAGATATCAACATGGATACCGTACAAGTAGTTCCGTCATATCTTCAAAGCATATAGTACTACATCCAATTACAAATCATGGGTTGGATAATTCTTTTCATGCTTCTTCAATTGTCTTGATGCATATGCAATCACCTTCCTACGCTGCATCAATACGCACCCCAAACTTATACCTGAGGCATCACAATACACCATGTAACCTTTGTTCCTTCAGGGAGAATGAGCACTGGGGCAGATGTCAATACATTCTTCAGCTCCTGAAAACTACATTCACAAGTGTCAGACAACTGGAACTTGGTAGCTTTCTATGTTAACTTAGTCAATGGTGATGATATAGAGGAAAACCCTTCTACAAACCGCCTATAATATCCTGCTAGCCCTAGGAAGCTGCGGACATTTGATGGTGTTGTAGGTTTCGACCAATTCTTTACTGCATCGATCTTCTAAGTGTCGACACTAATACCCTTGTAACATATCACATGGCCAAAGAATGCTACTGAGTTCATCAATAATTCACATTTGGAGAGCTTAGCATATAACTTATGATCCTGAATGGTATGTAATTCTATCCGCAAGTGGCCCGCATGTTCCGCCTCCGATCGAGTATACACTAGAATGTCATCAATGAATACAATCACGAACACATCAAGATAGGGTCTGAATAGAGTATTCATGAGATCCATCAAAGTATCTAGGGCATTTGTTAGCCTGAACGACATCACCAAGAACTCAAAGTGCCCATATCTTGTCCGGAAGGTCGTCTTTGGAATATCCTTTTCCTTAACCCTCACCTTATAATAACTTGAACATAAGTCAATCTTGGAGAAATACTTGGCACCCTGGAGTTAATCAAACAGTTCGTCAATTCTTGGAAGTGGATACTTGTTCTTTATAGGAAAATTATTCAACAGCCAATAGTCGATACACATCCGTAATGACCCTTCTTTCTTCCGCACGAATAGGACTGGTGCACCCCAAGGTGAAGTGCTAGGCCTAATGAAGCCCTTATCCAGCAAGTCCTTCAACTGCGCCTTCAACTCTCGCAACTCTACCGGGGCCATTTTGTATGGAGAGATAGAGATCGGTTGAGTGTCAGGCGACACATAAATGCTAAACTCAATCTCCCTTTCGGGAGGAATGCCTGGGAGTTTATCTGGGAAAACATCTTGAATTCATTGGCCACAGAGATTGATTGTAGAGTATACGGCTTCGCCTCTACATCTCTAACGTGAACGAGATGATAAATGTAACCTTTTTAGATCATTTTCCTCCTTAAGATAGGGAAATAAACCTACCTTTCGGCATAGAAATGTTCCCCTTCCATTCAATGATGGGTTCACCGGGAAATTGAAACCTAACCATCTTCGTACGACAGTTAACATTTGCATGGCATGAGGCCAACCAGTCCATTCCCATTGTCACATCAAAATCAACCATTTCTAACTCAAATAAATTTTTCGAGGTTTGAAGACTACAAATCATCACAGTGCAACCTCAATATACCCTTCTAGCAATCACAGAATCTCCTATTGGAGTAGCTACCGCAAGGGGTTTACTTATAAATTCAGGCTCAATGCCAAACTTATTAGCCATAAAGGGTGTAACATATGATAATGTGGATCCAAGATCAATCAGCGCATATACATCATAAGAAAACACAGAGAATATACTTGTAACAACATCTAGAGACGACTCGAGATCCTGTCAACCTACTAGAGCATAGGTTCGATTTTGACCACCACTCTAACTCGGCACTGCACCTCTACCTCTACCACGACCTGTCGACTGTTGAAAACCACGTGCTGGAGGTCGAACTCATGAAGAAGAACAAGACACAGATCCAGTCGGCTGAGCCATACCATCACCTCCCATGTTAGGACAATCCCGCATCATATAGCCAGGCTTTCTGCAAGTATAACATGCATCAGAACTTCAACGGCAGTCCAAAGTAGGCCTTGCCGCACTGATCACAACGTGGTGTTGTGGGTCTCATCTGACTAGTATCCCTATGATATTACGAGCCGGATGCTTGCAAACTCTAACCTAGACTAGAATAGGTAAATAGATCATATCAAGGTCTATGAAACTGTGTAGGAGCACTAGCTACAGGTAGGGCCGGACTCCTCGAAGACTGGAGCCTGACGTTGCCTTTGAAGTCATCAGAATACCTTGAAAATCTCACCATCTTATGTTGGCCCCTATCATGCTCCCTATCTGCCCTCTGCTGGCACTTACGATCCTCTAGGGTCTGGGCATTATACTAATTATGGGAAATATCCATGCCCTCCACCAAGGAGGCTGTCGTGTACTCATTTATGAGATGTGGTCCCAACCTGTTCACGAACAAATGCACCCTATCACTCATCTTGGCCACCATATGGGGAGCATACCTTGCTAATGAATCAAACTGCATAATATACTCTCGCACACTCATATTACCTTTTCTAAGGCTCAAGAACATATCAGCTCTAGCTCGTCGTATCTCAACTGGCAAGTAGTGACGAAGTAAGGCCTCAGAAAATTCCTTCCACACAGCTGTAGGAGCGTTCGGACCCCCAGATCTCTCCCAACTATCATACCAAAGAACCACTAAATCTCGTTGCCAATAAGAAGCCAACTCTACTACCTCTGTATTACTAACATGCATAACCCACAGTGTACGATGAACCTGGTCAATAAAAGTCTGCGGGTCCTCCTTGGGGTCTGATCCGGTAAACATTGGAGGATCTAAATTAATAAAATCGCAAACTCTTGTACTAACTGGTTTATCAGCAGCACCTGTATTCTGCATATGAGCCTGAGCAGCTACCAAGCTAGTCAATAACTACAAAGCACTTCGCATATCCTGGTCTTTATTGACAGACGGAGGAACTGGAGGTGTTGGGTGCATCCTAATATCCTCTGTAGGAGACGGAGTAGATGAGGTATGATACGGCATCTCACTTTGAGCCTCACTTTGTCCTGCTCTGGCTTGGGGCACCTCACTGGTACCCTCTCCTGTAGCTATATCAAGCCGTCTACTAATTGTTTGTTTCCTAGTTGAAGGCATCGCTGAAATAAAATAAGGTGAATATTAGAGACGACCACTTATAACTCAACTCTATGCACGATCTAGATTCAAAAAGAAGGTAACAATCCTAGATGTCATGTAGCCTCCTGATAGTAAATGTGGCACGCTACACATCTATAATCAAGACTCTACTAGACACAGCTCATAGACAATCCCTAGGACATACTTGCTCTAATGCCAAGTTTGTCACGACCCAAACTGGAGGGCCATGACTAGCACCCGACCATGCTTGCCGAGCACCAATGTACATTTTATCTAACCTTCTTTATTATCTTTTAGGGATGACGAGATCAATATAAATAGTAGACATGGATCATGGATAACCAACAATAAAATATGATGGCATGAACATACATAACATGGGATGACCAGACAATCAAGAAACTATATATATATATATATATATATATATATATATAAAAGATACGAGCTACCACGCTACCATGAAAGACTACTACAAAAATCAGCCGACAAGGCATACCAAACTATACATGAGTCGACACCTATCTATTAGCCTCTAAAATAACATAAGCGCTGCAACATAGCGGGAACAAAGCCCCGACATACCAATAATATCTATAACAAAAATGCATACTAAGACCATGGTAAGCCCGGATAAGGGATCTCGCCAATCACCGCTGAACTGGACATCCTATTGTGGTGGGGGAGCTGCACTTGCCTGTCTATCAGGACCTACAGCATGACACACATCATCCACAAGTAAAAGGACGTCAGTACGAATAAATTACTCAGTATTTAAGGCAGGGAATCATAAACAGAACAGTAATTTAAGCAGGGATAGAGAATATAATACATGTAACATCTGAGTAACTCTGAGGGCTACTAACATGAAATGCATGATACATATGTATAAATACATAAACTTGTAAAGCATACGCCCCTGTGGGCATCATCATCAACATATCGTACCGGCCGTACTAGGCTCGGTAAATAAAAGTACCCGGCCATCATAAGGCTCGATAGAATCATACCCGGCCACGTGGAGCTCCTTAAACCCCAACTAATCAATGGTTGCACAATAGGTGTCGTACCGAGCCGACTATAGCGCGGCTCGGTAGAGTAAAATAGATACATGTATATAATGCATGCTCGACTCATAGAATCACATTCTAAACCTTTCGGAGTGACCTAAGGTCGATATCCTTTGTATATGTCATTAGGACTAACTCTACACTATGAACCTTATAAGAATCAGGAAGTAAAAAAAACATTAATGACATAATAATAAGAGAAGCAACATTAACATCAATCATTCCATAAGAGGGAAAATAATCTAAGTACTGCTATTTTCTAAGAGTAGAGTCTCTTTGAAAGTTCGTTCATTACATTGTGTACAATCGGAGTCGTGCAAAAGAAGGAAAAGGATAGCCTCACATACCTTGTATATACTACCTCAATCTCAAGCTATGCAATTGTCACAACTCCTTAGTCTACAATAAGAGAAACGATACTATCGTTATCAGTTAAGCGTCATAACTATTATGTGTCGATCACAACCTATTTTACGATGAAACGGACAGCACCTCCCCTATATATATGACTTCATACCATTCAAAACAATCACCAAAAAACCCAAACAACATCAATAATAAACATATTGAGCCTCTCAAAATAGTCCATGTACAACCTAATTACATTATACATACAACGACCACCGTACTCGTGTCAAACGACCCGGAACTGTTATGAATAACTATCAGCCTACAACCCTACGTATATATGGTATTTCTCCACACCCTTCCACCTCCAAAACTCCACAAGACGTAGTAAAATACGCAACCCAACAGCAACACAAAATAGTCCACAAAACAGTCTGCTACAAGTGAATAACTCAAACTCGCAGCTTCCGGTAACCATCCCATGAGTTCTTACATGTATAGAAGGAATTACCATGAATTCACAGCAAGAAAAAAAGTATGAAACAGGGTAGTAAAATTACCTTACTTGTTGGATAACTCAGCCCTTCCCTTGGTTCTTCAAACTCTATGTTTTACCCCCAATTAGAACTTGAAAGAGAGGAAAAATTGAAAGGGAGGAGTTGCAGGGGTTAACTAAATAAATGAGTTCATAACCCCTTAAAAGTCCTCTCTTGGACGACTTAGGTCTTTTAATTTTGGCCTATCATTTTGGCAAGTAGGTGATGCATATACTTGTCATCTACCATTCTACGCTGGCTTGCGAACATAGTAATATCTCTATACTCCAAGATCGTAATGACAAACGTTTTAATGCGTTGGAAACTAGACTCATAGATCTTTAATTTGGTGGGTAGATAACCCCGTAATTCTTTGTAAATTGGGAGAAAATCTTAGAAACATTTGACTTAATATTTAAGTAAAATTATGAACCTAAGTTGCGAAAAATTTTATCGACCTTTGTTTGATAACTCGTTTGACTTCAAGACTTATGATATGGATATTATATGATTCAAATACCTTAATACATAACCTGTTGAGTGTATTAAGAACCTCTAGATTTACCTGAAAATACGAGTTACAACATCCTTGATTCATTTAACTTCTAATACTTGTTAATCACCCTTATACACCCTTGTATCACTTAAGACTAATAGGATTAACTTCTTATCATCTCAAAGATAATTCCTTCTTGGATTTATGTTAACTAATATATTGCATGAACTAACACATGTGGATATGGGTTGTAACATAATGGTATCTCTCAAAGAAGTTGAATGCAAAATTAAAGGAAAGCCAATTCCATGACTTTGAGTCTAACTCTGATTCTAAGTCATACAAGTCTGCTAGTGAGGGGGAAGGAACTGGGTCGTCTGACTCAGAGAAGGCTCAAGAATCTCACTCTAGGGTAACTTCTTCTTTGTTTGAGAATTTAGAAACTAGGTTTGTTCTAATTGAGCCAATAAGGGATGTAGAATTACCTGAAGTAGGTAGAAGTGGTGGTAAAAGGAAATCTAATAAAGAAAAAGAGAGAGAGAGGGTGCATGTGGTAAAGAGAGTGGAAATTGGAAAAGATTAGTTGATCATTCACCCACTGCCGGGTTGTCTTTGCCTGCTATCTATGGGGTTGAACAAGAAAATGTAGAAGAGAGTGGAAAGAAGTCAGGGGCAGTGGTTTTGGTAAAGCTACTGAAGGGTTAGTTAACTTAAGTTCACAGAGAGATGAACCTGGTTCATCAGTATAAGAGACCCTAGCAGACCTTCTGAAAAAGGTTGTGGAGAGTTATGATCCAAAGAAAATAAGAACTACCACACCAAAAGCCCCCAGTGCTCCTAAACCTTCTAAGAAAATAAAGGCTTCATTCCCAACACCTAATAACACTTCCTTGCCAAAGGGAAAAGCCACAAGAATCAGGATGAAATAGAGTGAGGTCGATCTACAAAAAGTCTTAGCTGAAAGTAAGAAGAAAAGAATGGATAAAGGAAAAGGGAAGGTTGCAGAGTCATCAGAGATTGTTGAGGTTGAGGAGATGAACAGGTCCATCAACAAAAAGTTACAACAGCGGAGGTTCAGACCTGCAAGACCAAAAAGCCAAAGACTTCTTCCAAGAAGTCTTCTTCTGTGTTTGCGGCTGTTGAACCTTCATTAGCCAAGAGGACAAGGTCTGCAGTGAAGAGTAAACAAGTAATAATTTCATAAGAAATGGAATGGAGTGGAGAATAAGAAGATGATGAGTCTAATGGTGAACAAGACAAGCTTGCCATATTTGGCAAAAGAAAAAATTTGAATGGTAGATTGCTGAAAGACCTAGTGGAACGAGGAATAATGGCTGGTGGATGCCTTGGCTGCTTAGGGGTGGAAGGACATGATCCTTCAGATGGATGAAAGGCTAGCCGGGAATGAGATTATTGAGTTCATGGCAAATGCAGAGGTTAAGGATGGCAAGTTTAGCAGCCTGGTGAAATGAGTTCAAGTGTCATTTGATGCATAAAAACTGGAAGAGATCCTTGACATACCCTCTGAAGGGTTTGATAACTATACAAGGCAAAGGTGGCCTTGTCTGGACTCCCTCCCTACTGCACTTGAAATTACCAGGAGGTTCTGCGATGGTGAAGATGTGAATGAGGCTAGAGCTTTTAAGAAGAGTGAAATGAGGCCACAACACAAAGTCATCTTTGAGTTTCCCAACATGTGCCTACTGCCCAAGTAGGAGAGAAGGCATATTGCAAATTATATGGACTTAGTGCTGATGAATGCCTGGAAGAGGAATGTAAATTAATTGGCCTGCACTCATCATCAAGCTACGGGACAGGGTCATCAATGTCTCCAAGACTCATGCTACCCCCTATGGCTTTATTCTGACTACGGTCCTGGATAGGTACAATGTGCCTCTGAAGAAATGGAAAATGACCTCAAGCAAGGATCACTTTGGAAATAATACTCTGATTTCCTGTGACTATTTAGTCAATGCCATCCCAAATGAACATGGTTTATCCAAGAAGACTCCTATCAGCAATAAAGTTAGGGCTCTAGATTAGGAATGGTGAAGCCAAGGATGTTGAGATAGCTGGGCTCAAGGCTCATATGGCAGAGGTGAAATCTGAGAGGGATGCACTCAGAACTAAGCTTACCAAAGAAACGGAGAAGCATGATGGAATTCTTTACAATATATTGAATCTTCTCCAAGACCAAAACTAACCTTCTAGCTCTCCCCAAGCCTTAGGAATCCTATCTTTTGTCTCCTGAACTTGTCTACAACCTTCAGTGACCTGGATTAGGGATTTTTTCTATTTTTTCGCTCATGTTTTAAATGTTTTTTTCTTTATGGTTATGGAATGTGATAGAAACATATCCTCTATCATGATATCTACTTTTTTGCTCTTGTTCAATGTTAATCTTTCCTAGATAGTTTAAATATATTTGCTTGATTAATGATGATTAAACCATGATTGTAGTTGCAGTGCCCTAGTCGCCTTGAGTATTTATTAAAATTTAGGACTCACATTTTGTATGAAACTTTTCGATGATGCCAAAAGGGGAAAGAGATATTGTGCTTTACACATTCTGAACTAAGTGATATTTTATAACCTAATTAACTTGGTCTTTCATGATAAGTGAATTTTCTAAACTTTGAATTGATAGTTAAGTTGAGTTCTCATAGGATCCAAGTAAGTAAAAAGCACTGAGTTTGTCATCATAAAAAAGGGGGAATTTGTTGGCCCAAGAATATGTGAAGTTTTGAAGATTGGAAAGAGAACTAAGACATGGAGCGGGTCCATCTTGTGAAGCATAGTCATACTCAACCTATACATGTGAGATGCCCATAAAGGAGATAAATCTAACTGATCAAGAAGCAATATTTACTAATCTGATCGAAAAGGTTGCATATCGGGTAAGAAGAGAAAGACTCCTTACATGAAGAGAAAACAGTTTAGGAAGAAGATAGTGTTAGAGTTTGAGATCATCAAAAACTCTTCTACGATAGAAAAGTAGAAATTGAATCCCGGTAAAACTCTAATTACTAACCTATTAAATGTCAGTGTTGTTCTCTTTTATAGATAACGCACACAAGCAGAAGTTAAACTTAAACTAAGAGCAAAAGAACAAAGCGATTTTGGAAGCAATTTAAGTGTGATTTAAATGTGCAATCCTGAAACTACTTGAACGAGATAGAAGAACCAGTTCCAAGTGTCTATCTTTTATTCTATGTTTAATTGTAGTAGGTAATATTACATTGTACCTTTCAGCTTCCATAGAAGCAATTATATTAGGTACTTAGAGTGTTCAAGTTAGAGTTAACTTGAAGTTGTCACAACAGTTGAGGTTGTGTGCCACAATAGTATTAGAGTTAATCCATAGGTTTACAAAGAGTTTTGTAAATGTTATTTTGGCTTAGTGATTTTAGTGAAAGTTTGGAAAATTCTACTGAGTAGTAGGTTGTGGCTTTTTTACCTTTTGAGCCAGGTGTTTTCCACGTAAAATCTTTGTGTTCTTTATTTTCTGTATTTATTATTTCGCAAACAGTAGTACTTGGAACACCTAGAAGACATGCCATTCTATAGTTCAGATAAGCAAAATTTGTGTACCATACAAATCATCCCCCCCCCCCCTCTTGGGTGGTATTGATATTTAGAACATCAATGGGATATTATAAAAGTAGGAAGACCTAAACTGAAAAGTTAAATTACCGTAATAACCTTCATGCTATCCTAACTATCTTACTTAATTATTTAAAAAGAAAAAAATTCTTACACCTAAAAAAAGACTCCAATGTTTCAAACTAGGGATGGCAAGTGGGTCGATTAGGCCCGGGCTCACCAAGCCTACTAGCCCATATGGGTAGTGAGCCTAAACGGACCTAACCATTTAAGTCAGTGTCAAAGGGGAGGTACAGGCCCAAGTGGCCATGTTCGTTGAAGAAACTCATTAGGACTGGGATCGTTTGGGCTGGGGACGGGTCCTAAGTGGACCGATTCAACCGTTACTAAGTGGGCCGGTTCAACCATTCCTATGTGGGCTGGTTCAACCGGTCCTAAACAGTCCCAAATGGGCCCAAGGGCTACACTTAAAAAAAATCCACGAAAAAATCTAACCTTTGGGTCATTTGAAATATGGTCGTTTGGCTTGCAAATATAGTCGTTTAGGCTTTCTAAAATAGTCATTTAACCCCTCCACCCTCCCCTTAACTTGTTTTGACCCCAAACTTTTTATAATTACACTTTTTCTATTTTTCCAACTATAAATATCCCTTCATTTTGTCTCAACTCAAATTAAAGTATTCATGTCTTCACTCATCTCTCATTTCTCAAACACAAATTCTTAATTCAAGTTAAATTATACCCGGTGATTCTAGAGGGCGCCCTTATTTTTTGGAACGCTATAATATGGTAGAAGAAAATGAAGAAGTTTACATAATAAAGTGCAAGAATTGTGATCGAGTCTACATTCATCGTCCAAAGTTGGAGGGCATAGGGTGTTTAAGGAGACATATAAAGAGTTATCTTGCGAGTTCTCCAGACATTCGTATTTAAGATTTTAAGTTGATTTGAGACAATCTATGTTATTTTAAAATTATTATACATATCATGCTTAATATTTTTGTTTGTTAGATTAATATGAAGTTTTGTGTTGAAGGCATTAAACTTTAATTTGAAGTATTAAATATAAATTTTAATTTGCAACTTTGATACCAAGTTGATATATATATGAACTTTTAGCCACCCTTTTGCCACCCTTATTTCAGACGCCTGTTGAGAAGAGTTGCCACCTTTTAGCTCTTTTCTTTTTAAATGTCAAATCTCCTATGGCACATCTTCTTTATTGGTGCTTTGTTGTTTCGAAATGCGCTGCCTCACATGCTTTTATTGCACATTAGTCCATATTCCAAGGGTGTTAAACGAGTCAACCGGGCCGGATTCAAAATTTTTCGACCTGTTCGGGTTTCGGTATGTGTCGGATTCCACAATGACGGGTTCGTAGCGGACTGGGTTAGTTCGGGTTAAAATTGAACTATACTTGTTACCGGTTGAAGGGGGCCGGGCCCGGTTTAGTATATATTTTTATTGGATGTATGTGTAGTATAACTATTAAGTTATATTAATACTTTGTAATAATTGAATGAATACAAGTAAGATAGGAAAAAATTGCACTTATTGCAAGTCTCCTTTTGCTTCTACGAGTAGAATTTATAGCATATTGTAAAAATAATACGTTACCATCGTATTCTATGATTTGAGCATTTATAGTTTTATACCCTAAATATAAACACTATATGTTAAATCCAACAATTTTAAATTATGTTAATTAGTATACAATAATTGGTATATTCATAGTATATTTAGAGTATATTTATAGTATATTCATGATATATTCAAAGTATATTCATGATATATTATGGTATATTCATGGTATATTCATGTTATATTCACAGTTGAACCCGGCCGGTCCGTGCCGGTCCAACCGGTTCAAGGCACTATTTAGTACAACCGGGCCGGTCCGGGCCGGTTCCAACACCAAAAATCCCAAACGGACCAATCCCTTACCCCCCTCGAACCCAGTCCACCCGGCCCCTTAGTAATCGGGCGGGTCCGGTCCCAATTTACCGGTCCGATCCCTGTCCCGGTCCGGCCCGGCCCGGTTGACACCTCCAACCGAAGAAAGATCTTGTCTTAGCGACGATTCAAAAGGTCGTATCTCAAACAGAGAGCAAATTGTTGGTGTCTCTCACCTATCTGTTTAGGTAATTGGATATGAAATACTCTCTCTGTTTTAAATGGATCAAGTTAATTAATTTTTGGTGTGAATTCGGACTATATTTTCTAATTTTTTTAAATAAAATTTACATATTTAAAAAATATATTTAAAAGAATAATATAAGCCACAAAAGTTATCATTCAAAATATTTGAAATTATTAGCAAAAAAATTATTTAAAAAAAATTATTTGACTTCCCAAATAGTAATAGGTTTATTCTTTTTCAATTGGAGGGAGTACGTATCATTTGTGATCCTCTTAAGGTGATCAATAATAAATTAGATGTTATATATCATACTGTTATGAAATAATATAAAGACAAGAACAATAATGCAAGAACAAGAGCAATAGAGAGAATAGAGAGAGAGAGAAGTATTCTTATTGATACTTAGAGATTGTTAGGGATGGTTTACAATGGTAGAAGACCCCTTTATTTATAGGGAGGGGATGATTTAGCTACCAAGAATAGAACTCTAGAATCTCTCTAATTATAGACATTCACCTTAAATAGGAGATTTCATAACACTCCCCCTTGAATGTCTATTCAACAATGTGCCTCGTTAAAACCTTAAAACCAAAACCCAATGGGAAAAATTAAAGAAAGGAAAAAGAGTACACATGTTTGAATATGCGCCTATTGGTTGCCTCGTTAAAAATCTCGCAAGGAAAACCCATTTGGGACAAAACCTTGTAAGGGAAAAAGAGTGCAACGCGCATTAACTCCCCCTAATAAGAACATCAATTTATATCCTTGAACATTTGTATTCCAATCTTGTGCATCATCTTCAAAACGATCTTTGGTAGACGTTTGATAAATCAACCATATTGACTTGAATAAATATTCCGCACCTTGAAATCATCATTCTTGATAGATATGAACATCTTCATATAATGTCGTGGAATAACTCTTCAATATCTCCATAGATGCATTCTTAATGCCATCATGCTTATAGTTATAGCAAGATACATATGTACACAAATTGTACTAAGGATTTGGTACTTCAGGACCAAGAATTGCATATGCTTCAAGCAACTTAAATCTTTCAAGTTAAGTCATATAAGCCATATAATAGACTTTAGATGCATATCAAGTTTTCCATGTCATGCTAGACAAATAAGATATCGAAAACTGATTATACATACCTTTGACTTTATACTTTCAAGCATTTGAAATATAGGTTCAAAACTACATGTCTTTCATATGGAATCAATTCTTCTTGAATTGTATCTCTTCCATTTAGTTACTTTCTTTGGGTCAGCAAATGCGTATAGCATGCTTTGCAATATGTTGCAATTGAATTATCCCTTTTATGAACTTCAGGTTCATATCATGATATCCGGGGATATACATATACAAATGATAATTCATCCCATGTAACCTTTTCTCAAGTGTTTATCATGTCTCCCCCTCATGTTAGAAAAGCTAACTTGTTTCCTCAACTTTGGGAAATCATCTTTGTGCATTATCATGTCAATATACACGGCACATTAATAATAAGATGAAATTATTTGGTTTCTGACCCTGAACCACTTGTGAGGGGAGAATATAATATACTCTCGTCTACAACGTATATCAAACTGATATATATAACTTTGTTCTCATAAGAAACAATTTAGCTATTAAGTGGAAGCACTCAATAATTATCTTGCTAAACCAACTTTGATATAAACCAACTTATCAAGATGAACTATCTTGAGTAGAAAATCTGGAAATTATGCTCGAAGTTAGATTACTGAGCAATTTACCTCGCAAGCACCGGCCAGGCTGCGGGTTAATAACAATTGCGCATGTAACCATATCATAGATGCATCATATGTGGTATACATGGCAGGTGAATGGGCCCATATTCACCTTTGATATTTCCAGAATTTATGGGCTTCAACCCGAACTCTTTAGTTGGTCAGTTCATTAATGAGAACAAGTGATACAAGAGAATTCGTAAAGAACTTTCTAGTTCTTTGATATTCACCTGTGTGAATTTGCACATCATACTTAAAATGAGATGGCTAATACGAATGCTAACTGAACAAATTATCAATATTGGTAAACTTCAAATTTACACCATGACATGTGCACTTATCAATAAACTTCAGGTTTATTATGACATGGGTTTTTATACCAATAGATATCCACTTTATTGTGGCATTCTTTCTTTTGTGTAGTACAAACTGGAGAACAAAGCGGGTAGCTTTTCATATGCAAATTACCCCGCTACAAGTTGTAGTAATAGGAGATATCAAAGCCTTCCTTTATTTATAGTCTCAATATAATCAATCGCTTTCGCGTGTACTTTGGAAACTGAATAAGTTTCTTTGAGACTTACTACAGCACAATACTCAATTGTGTTTCTCCAACATAGTAATAATTGGCTCTTCTAGAGCTCTCAATTAATTTTGTACTACCACAGATTCATCAACATCCATGTGGTGAATATCTTTCTTAAAGAGAAAGTTATACCATTATGGTCATGTCAAACTTATATGCAAGATATGTTTCTTGCATTATCGTTGTCCTTTAATAGTCATATTTCCAAAATACTTTGGCGTACAATAGGTACGTGACCAACGATCATTCATGCCATATATCATCTCAAACCTCCTTCTAGGGGTGAGTGTGGTATCATCTCAAACCTCCTTCTAGGGGTGAGTGTGGTATATTTAATACCAATTTCATGTTCATATTCTTCCAATAATGAATATGTATTCGTGAATCAGATGTTGTCACATTCACTTCGGGGATATGTGATTTTGTTATCCTTTTCAAATCTATAAATGCGTCAGGCATTTGATTTGCTATTCTTTGCAAATGGATAATCTTTTGTGCCTCTTTCACAAATAGAGGTATGTGGATCAAGATGAGATAATGATGCATTTTTCCACAAAATTTCCCGTTCGGTTTCACCAACTTCTCCCCCTAATTTTGGGAAAAGTGTCTCATCAAATTGACAGTCTGCAAATCGTGCAGTGAACAAATCTCCTGTCAATGTTTCGAGGTAGCGAATAATGGAGGGCGATTCAACCTCAACATATATTCCTAACCTTCTTTGCAGACCCATTTTGGTGCGGGATGGCGGTGCTACAGGCACATATACTGCGCATCCAAAGATTCTTAAATGGGATATATTGGGTCCATAACCCAAAACCAATTGCAACGGGGAATATTTGTGTCAATTCGTCAGTCAGAGACGAACTAGCATTGCTATATGCAAAATGGCGTGTCCCCAAACCGAAGTGGGCAGCCGACGAACTAGTATTGCTGCATGCAAAATGGCGTGACCCCAAACCAAAGTGGGCAGCCGACGAACTAGCATTGCTGCATGCAAAATGGCGTGACCCCAAACCGAAGTGGGCAGCCGACGAACTAGTATTGCTGCATGTAAAATGGCGTGAACCCAAACCAAAATGGGCAGCCTCGTTTTCATGAAGAATTCAAGATTATTCTCATCTATTGTCTCAATATGATATCCATTTTGAATGATATCTTTAAAACTCAACAAGTTCCTTTTAGACTTGGAGGAGAACATTGCGATTGATATCATTAAAACTCAACAAGTTCTTCATAGACTTGGAGGAGAATATTGCATTCTCTATGATAAACATCGTGCCTTTGGGCAGAGTTACAGTTGCTCTTCAGGAGCCTTCAATCAATTTAATTCCCATGGTTTGACATACAAAAGAAATACACGAACATAATGTTGGAAACACGTTTCAAATGCAATATACTAAACGTGTGTTCTTTTGTAGGTTTTGATGAATGTCAAACAAAGCAAAAAGCGATATATAGCAGTGCTCAAGGACAAGCACAAAATGGATGCATTACAAGAAGCTCAAGACAAAGTTTAGAAATGTTATAATTGAGTCAATATTAATTGTGATCTTGATTCCTCAACTTGGCTCATAACATGGCTTCTCTATGATTTTAAACTATGCATATTTACATTTGTTAAAATGTTTTCCAAACATGCCTCAAAAATCTGGGCTAAGATAATCGATTATGTACTTATGATAATCGAGTATCTCTAAGCCAAGACTGCATGACAATCGATTGTGAATTAATGATAATCGATTGTGAGTAAGTCAGTTAACATCAGGTTTTTGCAAACTGCATAACAATCGATTGTGTACTTATGATAATCGATTGTTAACTGAGGCAAAGTTTTCAAAACTCATAAAAATCGATTATGAACTAATGGTAATCGATTAGAATGAGAAAAATGTCTCCCAGTGATTTTAAATAAAATGATAATCGATTGTGGCTTTTGATAATCGATTATATATGAGACAGAGAGTTTTGAAATTAATTAATAATCGATTATTCCATTTGATAATCGATTGTTGAAGCTGACCGTTGTCATATATTTTCAATTACCTTCAGGTAATCGATTGTTGATATTTAACAATCGATGTTTTGCTTAAAATCCGGAAAAGATTTTCTGAACGTTGTTAAAATAATCGATTGTTGATTTCCGGACAATCGATGTTTTATGCCAAAAATTGGAAAAGATTTCTTAACGTTATAAATAATCGATTATTGATTTGAAGTAATCGATTGTTGACGTAAAATCTGGGATTGAATTTTTAATCTGATAGGCAAACAATCGATTGTTTAGTCTTGACAATCGATTGTCACTGAGTAATTTCAGCAATCCTTAATTGGCAATTAGACAACGGTAAGACTGAGTTTTTCACCTATAAATACAGCTTCAACTCAGTGTTTTCACAACAACAACATATACACTTTGAGTATTTTCATTGCTAAAAGCTTTCTTACATTAATCATCATTTTCCATTCATCCATAAAGCTTTTTGAAGAGCCATTCTATTGAGCTAAGTTGTTGTGATCTTGAGCGTACTATTTCTACTCATATCTACTCATTAAGGAGTGCTTTGTAAAGTGAGTGTGTTTTGTGTTTGTAAGAGAATTGCGATTCTCGTTTGTTGAGGAACTTGTGATTCCTCGGTTGAAGTCTTTGGGATTATTATCCCCGAGCAATTGAAGTCTTTGGGATTGTTATCCCCGAGCAGTTGAAGTCTTTGGGATTGTTATCCCCGAGCGGTTGAAGTCTTTGGGATTGTTATCCCCGAGCAGTTGAAGTCTTTGGGATTGTTATCCCCGAGCAGTTGAAGTCTTTGGGATTGTTATCCCCGAGCAATTGAAGTCTTTGGGATTGGTATCCCCGAGCAATTGAAGTCTTTGGGATTGTGATCCCCGAGCACCTAGGTGAGGCTTGTGTCCTCAGCTGTAACGGTTTGTTAAGCACCCGTAAGCTTGACAAGTTTAGTGGAAATCTCGAGAGAGTCTCTCGGGGACTGGACTAACCACGTTTGTGGCCAACCAGGATACATCATTGTGTAAGTTTATTCTACTGCACTTGTTTTAATTTCTGCAAAGTTTTTAAATTCCGCACTAAAACGCTTAATAATTTTAAAACGCTATTCACCCCCCCCCTCCTCTAGCGTAAAGCGTATTGTCCAACAATTGGTATCAGAGCCATACTCTCTGAAAGACTTAACCGTTTGAGAGAATCTTTCCATGGCTTCTACTCTAGACTCTTTTGCAGGTATTGATGAAGGACAGTGCCCCACAAGACCTCCTTTGTTTAACGGGACTAATTATTCATATTGGAAAGAAAGGATGCAGATATTCGTCAGATCAAACAGCCCTTACTTGTGGAAGGTGTACACCAAAGGAAATGAGGTTCCTGTCAAAAAGGTGGAAGGAGAATGGGTGCCAAAATCAGAAGAGGAATTCAACGCCGAGGATAATCGAATGGTCCAAAATAATTTTAAAGCTATTAATTTATTACTTTGTGCTGTTAATGCTAATGATTACAGGAAAATCTCCTGCTGCAAAACAGCGAAAGAAATGTGGGACAAGCTTGAGGTCACTTACGAAGGGACTGACCAGGTAAGAGAAGCTAAAATTGACTTTTTAACTCATGCTTACGAATTGTTCCATATGAAGGAAGGCGAAAAGGTAGACGAGATGTTTGAGCGGTTCTCATCAATAGTGAATGATCTCCACGCGCTCAAGAAGACGTTCACAGACAAAGAACTAGTTCGAAAAATCCTTAGGAGTCTAACACCGGCATGGCGATCAAAGGCCGATGCGATTCAAGAGTCAATTGGAATCACGAACGTCACCATAGACGCTCTTAGAGGTAATCTTAAGACTTATGAATCCACTATTCTTAACCCTGTTATTGATGAACAAAGAAGGCAAAAGATTGCTCTAAAGGCGAGCACAAGTCAATCACCAATTGAAGAGGATGGAGATAGCGAATTCGGACTCATCATCAAAAAGTTCCAAAAATTCATGCGAAAAGAATATGACCGCAAAGGGAAAAAGCAAGGTGAGCAAGTTAAATGTTATGAATGTGGTGAAACAGGGCATATCAAAACAAACTGCCCAAATCTTAAAAAGGAGAAGAAACCCTTCAAGAAGCAACGTGTATACATATCTTGGGGAGGAGATACCGGAGACGAATCCAGTGAAGAAGAAAATGAAGAATCGGCAAATCTCTGCCTCATGGCACAGGAAGAAAATCAAAGTGAGGTAAGTCAAATCTCTTCTCAAAATTTTTATACTCTTGATGACATGAGAAATGCCTTTGATGAATTGTATGCTGAATTTCTCAAAGTTACAAAAACCGTCACTAGTTTAAGAGAAAGTGCTTCTCTAAAAGAACAAGATTTTCAAAAACAGTTTTCATTAAAAGAAAAAGAATTAGAAAAATTGGTTTTGGAAAATGAGAAGCTACTAGAACAAAACAAGTTTTATGGGAAAAGAAGTTCTGACAAGCCCGAGAGTTCTACAAAAAATTGTGCTTCTTGTGTAGACCTTAAGAATGAAGTAGGTAGATTAAAAGGCACACTAGATAAATTCAACTCCTCTCATAAAAACTTGAATGTGGTGCTTGATAACTTGAAATCAACCAAGCATGGAATAGGCTTCATAAATGAAGAAGAGGTTGATGCAAAAACCCAACCACCTAGAGCTCAATCTAGGATTAATAACAAAAATGCCTTTCCTAAAACAAACATGCATGCTAGACAAAATATTAGGAGACCTAGACATGACCTTCCGCCTAGCAATCGTCACCATAGACATGATGCATATTTTAGGCACAACAGTGATCATGCTAGAAGATCCCGAAATGTTCAACCTAGAAATGATTATGGTGCTCAAATTAGGAGAAATGAAAATAGAGTAAACAATGTGCATTATTCTAGCTACTATGAGCCTAGACGCATGCATAATCCAAATGTGACATGTCATTATTGTAGACGAATTGGTCATATTGCTCCCGCATGCTTTACTAGACATAGACATGCTACTCAAACATATCATTATAGTATGCATAACCCTCAAGGACCCAAAATGGCATGGGTACCAAAAGAGCATTGATTTGTTTTGCAGGTGTGCTTGAAGGAATCAAGTGTAGTGGATACTCCAAACACTTGACGGGAGACGAATTCAAAATTCCTTCAATTAAAGCACAAAGAAGGAGGAAGAGATGGAAAAGTCGATTTAGGCATTTTTTTCAAAATCGGAAGTATTTTCGAAAAATTTAAAAGACAAAATACAAGGAAGACAAAGGCAAAATTGTGGAAGAAGCTTCTTAAATTGAAGAATGAGCCAAAAGACCAAAATGAACGGAGGATGTTCAAAATCAGGTAATTGGCAAAGTCGAAGGGAAGGTAAGTACCCTAAACCCTCTTAAGAACATCCTAGGACAAAATTCTTAAGAGTTCACGTTTTTCACCCGACTACACTAGTTTCAAAGTTATTATTTCATTTATAGATTACTGACTTGAGCGTCGGAGATGTTTAATTCTATTTTGCAGGTATCCCCCAAAAGGTAAGAGGAAAGCATAAATTGTCTTGATACAAGAAAAATCGATCATAATCGATTATTTATGCTTACAATCGATTATCAGTATCAATAATCGATTATTTGTTGATTCAATTTTTTTTTGTCATGAAATCTTGTTGAATGTTTACATTGCTTGATAGAATTAAGTCTCATCATTTTAGCATCCCCCTTCCAAACAATCGATTATTTGTTCTGCCAATCGATTATTTGCCAAAATCCAAACTCTCTGTGAGTGAAATAATCGATTACTATATATTGACAATCGATTATCTGTTTTAAACTTATGTTACCGTTTTGGCTCTACAATCGATTCCTGTCAGGTCATAAATATGAAAAACAATCGATTACCAAGTTTGACAATCGACTATCTTTTTCAAATTTTTTTACCGTTCTGGCGTGTAATCGATGTGTCAGATCATTTTCATTAATGACAATCGATTATTCTATTCAAACAATCGATTGTTGAACGGTCAGTGAATTTATTTTTACCGTTTCAGACTTCAAAGCTCTTCAAATCTCTTCAAATCTTTTCAAATAAGTGTAAGATTCATTCCTTCTCTATATAGGCTGCACATATGCTCTTGTATACTCACTCAAGCCTCCCAAGCATCAAATTATCTTGTTATCTTTGAAAAATCCTAGCACATCTTTTTCAAAAATGTCAAGCCGCAACTCCAAACGTGCTCGTTCCAAACAAGGTGCTTCTTCTTCTCGCCATCCATATCAAGATGGATCGGTTCTATTCTTTGAATCCGATGAAGAGCTCACCCGTTTCTTAACCAAATTTGAGAAACGCCTTATTCTCCCTCCTCGCTTTTCAACAAACGCTCTTGTTGCACCATTCATTCCAGCCGCGAATATGCTAAGAGAGTGCCAACTTTTCAATTTCCTACTCCTTACTCACCCCTACTACAACATTACTTTGGTTGAAGCTTTTTACTCCAACCTTCACAAAGATGATGAGGGTGAACTCGTTACCAATGTTAACGGCATTTCCATTCTAATTTCTGAAGATAACCTCCACCTCATTGCCGGCATTCCGCATGATGGTGAAGACATCTACCAGTACATAAATGATGCCGGGGACATGATTGATGAAGCTAATCTCTTCCGCCAAGCCGGAGTCGCCTATGACGAGTCTTCTTCCCGTCGTCCCACCATAAAGGGTATGGACCCGAATTATCGTTTCATTCTCTATTTCATCACTCGTGTTCTCAAACCCCGTAAACTCAATCACACCACCATTTCCCAAGAGGATGCCAAATTTCTTCATGCCATTATCACCGGTGTTAAAATCAATTGGTGCAAGCTTATTCAATCTCATATGTTCAATGCCACCAGAGATGACATACCTCTCCCCTATGCCCTCTTAATAATGAAATTTCTTGAAGCTTCCGGGGTCAATATTGCTAATGGTCCTCTCAAAAAGAGCACCAAAATCTGGGAAATTTCGGAGTCTTCCTTTCATCATGATGGTGATCATGCTCCCGCTCCTCCTCAAAATCGACAAGCCCGTCGTGCTCATCCTCCTCAGGAGCCTACCCTCCGGACTATCTCTGACCAAATTACTCAATTAACCCGTGAGGTCCATGGTTACTTTGATCACGTGCATTATGCCTATGCTCAGGTGGTGCCATATCAAGCGCCTCCCAATGATGATGAAGGGGATGGGGGTGATGAATGATGAAATTGTTGTTTTTGATGATGTGAAATTGTTGTTTTTGATTTGTTTTTCCTTGGTTGGTTAGTTGTTGTTCGTTTTATTGTGTTTGGCTCCACCCATGTAATGTTATTTTCCAATAAATAAACTTTTGTTTATTTCATATGTTTTTTTGCATATTCTTCCCTTGTATATATTTTTGCTAATGGCAAAAGGGGGAAGAAACGGGATATCAAGAAGTATGCTATATCACTCTCAACTTCATTCATGCTTAAAGTGAGGGGGAACATGAATTGAGGGGGAACATCAAATTGCATACTTTACACTTGTCTTGGATTATCAAAATAATTATTGCATATATCCCGCTTATGTTTGCCATTATCAAAAAGGGGGAAATTGTTGGAAACACGTTTCAAATGCAATATACTAAACGTGTGTTCTTTTGTAGGTTTTGATGAATGTCAAACAAAGCAAAAAACGATATATAGCAGTGCTCAAGGACAAGCACAAAATGGATGCATTACAAGAAGCTCAAGACAAAGTTTAGAAATGTTATAATTGAGTCAATATTAATTGTGATCTTGATTCCTCAACTTGGCTCATAACATGGCTTCTCTATGATTTTAAACTATGCATATTTACATTTGTTAAAATGTTTTCCAAACATGCCTCAAAAATCTGGGCTAAGATAATCGATTATGTACTTATGATAATCGAGTATCTCTAAGCCAAGATTGCATGACAATCGATTGTGAATTAATGATAATCGATTGTGAGTAAGTCAGTTAACATCAGGTTTTTGCAAACTGCATAACAATCGATTGTGTACTTATGATAATCGATTGTTAACTGAGGCAAAGTTTTCAAAACTCATAAAAATCGATTATGAACTAATGGTAATCGATTAGAATGAGAAAAATGTCTCCCAGTGATTTTAAATAAAATGATAATCGATTGTGGCTTTTGATAATCGATTATATATGAGACAGAGAGTTTTGAAATTAATTAATAATCGATTATTCCATTTGATAATCGATTGTTGAAGCTGACCGTTGTCATATATTTTCAATTACCTTCAGGTAATCGATTGTTGATATTTAACAATCGATGTTTTGCTTAAAATCCGGAAAAGATTTTCTGAACGTTGTTAAAATAATCGATTGTTGATTTCCGGACAATCGATGTTTTATGCCAAAAATTGGAAAAGATTTCTTAACGTTATAAATAATCGATTATTGATTTGAAGTAATCGATTGTTGACGTAAAATCTGGGATTGAATTTTTAATCTGATAGGCAAACAATCGATTGTTTAGTCTTGACAATCGATTGTCACTGAGTAATTTCAGCAATCCTTAATTGGCAATTAGACAACGGTAAGACTGAGTTTTTCACCTATAAATACAGCTTCAACTCAGTGTTTTCACAACAACAACATATACATTTTGAGTATTTTCATTGCTAAAAGCTTTCTTACATTAATCATCATTTTCCATTCATCCATAAAGCTTTTTGAAGAGCCATTCTATTGAGCTAAGTTGTTGTGATCTTGAGCGTACTATTTCTACTCATATCTACTCATTAAGGAGTGCTTTGTAAAGTGAGTGTGTTTTGTGTTTGTAAGAGAATTGCGATTCTCGTTTGTTGAGGAACTTGTGATTCCTCGGTTGAAGTCTTTGGGATTGTTATCCCCGAGCAATTGAAGTCTTTGGGATTGTTATCCCCGAGCAGTTGAAGTCTTTGGGATTGTTATCCCCGAGCGGTTGAAGTCTTTGGGATTGTTATCCCCGAGCAGTTGAAGTCTTTGGGATTGTTATCCCCGAGCAGTTGAAGTCTTTGGGATTGTTATCCCCGAGCAATTGAAGTCTTTGGGATTGGTATCCCCGAGCAATTGAAGTCTTTGGGATTGTGATCCCCGAGCACCTAGGTGAGGCTTGTGTCCTCAGCTGTAACGGTTTGTTAAGCACCCGTAAGCTTGACAAGTTTAGTGGAAATCTCGAGAGAGTCTCTCGGGGACTGGACTAACCACGTTTGTGGCCAACCAGGATACATCATTGTGTAAGTTTATTCTACTGCACTTGTTTTAATTTCTGCAAAGTTTTTAAATTCCGCACTAAAACGCTTAATAATTTTAAAACGCTATTCACCCCCCCCCCCTCTAGCGTAAAGCGTATTGTCCAACACATAAGAATAAACAAGTTCAATTCGTTTGTGTCACATAATATTTTCAAAATCTGCTGATGTCAGTTGACTAAATAAATCAGATAGTCGATTATATGTTTTCCATAATCGATTACTATGCAGTTTGAAAATTTCAGTTTAAGCATTTTCATAAAACAATCGATTGTTAAAGACACACAATCGATTGTTGAGCATTGACAATCGATTGTTAAACATAGACAATCGATTGTTGACAATTTTTGAAAATTTCCAGATCACACTGTTTTAAGACAATCGATTGTTAAACATAGACAATCGATTGTTGGCTATTTTGAAAAATTCCAGAGCACGCTGTTTTAACACAATCGATTGTTTAACATTGACAATCGATTGTTGATTAATTTTGAAAAATTCCGGATCACTGTCTAACGACAATCGATTGTTAGACATAGACAATCGATTGTGGATGATTTTTGAAAAATTCCAGATTACACTGTCTAACGACAATCGATTGTTAGGCATAGAAAATCGATTGTGGATGATTTTTGAAAAATTCCAGATTACACTGTCTAACGACAATCGATTGTTAGACATAGACAATCGATTGTGGATGATTTTTGAAAAATTCCAGATTACACTGTCTAACGATAATCGATTGTTAGACATAGACAATCGATTGTGGATGATTTTTGAAAAATTCCAGATTACACTGTCTAACGACAATCGATTGTTAGACATAGACAATCAATTGTCGATCAATTATTTTTCAGCTTTAATGCGAAAATATTAGATAATCGACTAGTTTTTCAGGCTAGTCGATTACCCCTACTGGAAAATAAAAAAATTATTGATATTTGAGCATATTGAAGATATTCTAAAGAACTACTGCTAACATTGCATCATGAACTAACTAATACGAGCTAATACTAATGACTATTAGTTTATTCACTAACTAATACAAATAAGTAGAACAAAATCAAATAACTCCATCTTCTTTCATCACGGACCCATCACCGATTGGGTGGTCTATTTTCCCCTCGGGTTGCTCAAAGAAGTCTGCCACATCCAGGTGGGTGATGTCCAAGTTGTCGTCATAGACAAAATTTGTTTCAGGGCCTTTACTCTTTCGAGATGCTTGATAAAGGTCAACCAAGTGTCTTGGTATACGGCAAGTCTTTGACCAGTGCCCTTTCCCACCGCAACGATAACATATAGTTTCTGAACCATTTGCCTTAGGATCTTCATGATCCCGTTTCTGCTTTCGGCGGTTATCTCTCCTTGGGGGTTGACGGACTTCATTGGAATTTCTTCCTTGTCTACGTCCCTGGCTATGACCCCGTTTACGACCATGACCATGGCCCTTTTCATGTTTGGCATAATGAGAGTGCACCTTATCTGCTTCAGGCAGTGGTGTAGACCCAGTGGGTCGATTTTCGTGATTTCTCATGAGCAGGTCATTATTTCGCTCAGCCACTAGTAGAAGAGAAATCAGTTCAGAGTACTTTGTAAAGCCTTTCTCTCTGTACTGTTGTTGCAGTACCATATTGGAGGCATGAAACGTTGTAAACGTTTTCTCAAGCATATCATAATCGGAGATTTTATCCCCGCATAGCTTCAATTTAGAAGTAATTCTGAACATTGCAGAATTATATTCAGAAACGGACTTAAAGTCTTGGAGCCTCAGATGAGCCCAATCATATCGTGCTTGTGGCAGAGTGACCAACTTCAGGTTGTCATATCTCTCCTTTAAGCCGTTCCACAAGATGAGTGGATCCTTGACGGTGAGATATTCAATCTTCAAACCTTCATCAAGGTGATGGCGCAAGAAAATCAAGGCCTTCGCACAGTCTTGGGTGGATGCTTTTTCTCTATCTTTAATGGTGTCTCCGAGACCCATAGCATCTAAGTGGATTTCAGCATCCAACACCCATGTCATATAGTTCTTGCCCGAAATTTCAAGGGCAACGAACTTTCTTTTCGTAATGTCAGACATAATCGAAAATTAAATTAGGAAGAGGGAAATACCTTAGATTTTTCGAGAATGGTTCTTGAGACGGTAGAGACTCGTGCTGATAACGTGTTATGAAATAATATAAAGACAAGAACAAGAGCAATAGAGAGAATAGAGAGAGAAAAGTATTCTTATTGATACTTAGAGATTGTTAAGGATGGTTTACAATGGTAGAAGACCCCTTTATTTATAGGGGGGGATGATTTAGCTACCAAGAATAGAACTCTAGAATCTATCTAATTATAGACATTCACCTTAAATAGGAGATTTCATAACACATACAAAATTTTGATTGATACATCTTTGATGATGTTGTTTTCCCAATGTGTAAATACAGCATGGTGAAAGTCTGAATTATTAATTTTTCACATATGTTTAGTGGGTCGAAGATATTTGATCTGAATTTTAGTGAGCTTTATGTTTGATTCATGTTTATTTTCATCTGATGTAATTGATCATTATGTATACGAAATCTCTAATATACAGAAACGTTGGCGTTTAAGCTCAAAACCTAATCTTCATGTTGTTGATGTAACATTTCAAACTTTAATCAAGTATAAACTCTAACAGTAGAGTAGAATAACAACCTTAATCTAATAGGTCAAATCTCAATTCAAAATAAATCCAATCCAACGCTTGGGGTGCCAAAAATTAAGAAATAATAAATTTTATTAGCAGATTGTTCTTTAAATACGTAGAAGGCTTCGCAATTACAGCACATCAGTGGCGGATTCAGAATTTTAAAATTATGGGTGTTCACTGATAAAAATTTGAAAGAATAGGAAAATAGAGTTTAGTTATGGGTGCTCAATTAATATTTATTTAAATATTTTTATAATTACCTATACAAATTTATTAAATCTTGTCAGAAATAATGGGTGCTTAAGCACCCAAAATCAACATGTAGATCCGCCCATAACAGCACTCTCTCCACCTTCTCGAAAGAGCCTAACATCAATACTCTCACGACTGCAATGCTCTATCTGTAGCACTATTTTTGGTTTGACAACTTATCCAAAACATATCGAACCCTTCTAAACGTAATGCAAACCATACAAACAAGTAGAGGTGACAAAATAGTTTTAAAAAAATAATTATTCGCTCATATAGATTATATAATTAACTTTTAAAAAACAGATTGAATATGGACAAAAAAATGTTAACAAAATAAATAAAAGTTCATATTAAGAGTTTCTCGTGTTTGTGAGATTACGAATTTTCCCATAAATGATGCATAACCCGTTTTTTATCCGTCTCAAATACAAGTCATTACTTTTTGTTTCCTTCACTATTAATGGCTTAAAAGAAATGGTTTATAAGCTCTAAGCTCGGGTTGAGAGCACATTTGGTCGGGCTTTCCTAGCCATTGGGTTGGGCGCCATCACCACCGGGTTTGGGGCCGTGACAAGTTGGTATCAGAGCCTAGCTTACTAGGCCTCATGAGTCATGAGCCGGTTTAGTAGGGTCTTGTTTATGGGTGTGTCGTGCACCACACTTATAAGCAGGAGGCTGCAGAACCTTTAGAAACACTCCACTTTCTTGAAATCTTATCATGCGTCCTTGATTCAGCTTGAAAGAGTAACCCTTGAAATTCCTTCCTCACATTGTATGCGTCCGTGAGCGTCGAGTATTATATGTGCCTTGATGGCTGGTGATTCCCCTATCGAGGGGCGAATTATGATTCCTATGAGTTGATGTTGGGCTAGTCTAGAGGACATGAGGCCGAATCTCTATCTATGGCTTGAGCACCAAGGTGCTGATTGAGCGAGCTAGTGCTACGAGCTTATAAGTTCGCAATTGTCCCTAATGTGATGATGGCGGCTGGATAGATACGTGGTGTGTATGTTGGTGCCGTGCAATGTGTCCATATGACTTGGAAATGTTGAAGAAGGTCTACTAGGTGGTAGACGAACCATTAAATGCTTGATTCTCATTGTGAAATGGAGATGTGGCCCGAGTTATGGGGGCGTGAAGAATCTTTTCGAGTCTCCTAGCTGGGAGTGTGTGTGTTATGGTATGAGTCTAGACTTAGGAAGACTAATTGTTTGCATGAAGAGTATGACGATGGATGATGTACCGAAATATTATATTGAAGCAAGCAGGTGGGTATCTCGCGTAGATTATTCCGAAGTTGTATGATCATTATGTGTATGTTAAAAGACCGTCTGTGTAATTAAGATGTATTTTCTATATGTTATGATTCGAACAGGTGCAACGCATGTTCATGTATCAATTTTGGTAATATAATACATGTAGTATCGGGATTAAGGTCGCTGTTATACATTGTGATGCTACGTCGAGTTGTGAACGTGTTGTTAGGATGGTTTTGGCAATTCCCTGACAGGTGGATATGCTCAATTATAAAGGAAACTCTGCCGAAATTTCTGGAAAAATTTGAGACTTAGTAGAAATTTTGTCCCCTAAAGAGTGGGCTTGTAGGTTGTGAGAATGAATGCAATAATTGGAGAAAAGTTAGAATTTCTGATGATTCGTGTTTCCACAAGCTTATGAAAGAGCGAGTTTAATCTCGCCACGATGTTTCGAGGGCTATAGAGTATGTATGTTTTAATATTTATATGGCTTCGAGCTAAGTTGGGGAGGTTGTTGTTGATAGGATGGTGATACTGTTATGTACTATGTTAGTCCCGATTTGATGCATGTGAGAGAATCAGTTCTGGTTGCAGAGAGTGGGCCGAGGGTGGCACAAGTGAAGCAAAAAAAAAATTCCAAAGGTTATATGGTGCATCGTAGATGCGAGAAAAATAAGAGAAAGTCTTGAGTTGTTGATAAGGAGTGCTTAGAGTAAAGGGAAGGAAGCTGTTCGATTGTATCGGAATGAGCTCTCATCTTGTAGTATCAGACTGCTGATAAGTCCTGTGTAGTTTGATTCATTAAGTCAAGTGATTTGCAGTGTGTATAAGAGTGGATGGCTTTTGAGAATGGCTTTTGGGGTGTTCGAGATTCGATATGTATCACTCAGGTGTTTTAAGGTTGAGTATGTGACTAAGGCACTGTTTTCTTTGGAACGGGTCAAGACTCGTAGTATTTTCATATTGATTATAAAAATTCTAGGTATCAGAAATTAGGAAGTAATGGCAACTAATTCAGAGTCGCAGGAAGTCCTTCGGGTAAGGTACTTGGAAATGTGGTATTTCTGAGAACGTTGGAGGAAGTATTCAGTATCCTATGGGTCATAAACAGTGTGGTCTAGTGTACGAGTCTCATGTAGTGAGCCTGGGTTGAGACATTGTGGTGTTGTAGCAAGAGAGTATATCTAGTTGAAGATGAATCAGGTGGGAATATAGGCAAATGAAGTAGCTTGTCAATGGACTGGATTCGGCATGGTAAGGGTATGGTTAGTTCTCCCTGTGTATTCGAGATAATGGATTAGCATATGTAATTTTTGCGGCAATGTTCTTAGGTATTGAAGATTCTCCTAGTGTGCTGTAATTAAAAGGGATTCAGTCACGGCTGTTTAGTTATGCAGATGGAATTGGGAGAGTTCTTATTGATTAAGACAAGGTGGAAGGGATGCATTTCTAAGACTGTAAATTGGGATGAGGGTATAATAATTTTTCTCCTAAATGGTATCAATGGAAGTTCCAGACTAGTTCGGTGCGTCGATGTCTGTGGCGCAGAAGGGAGATGAAAGTTCTCGTGTTATCCTTGGAGGGTATTGTGTATGCAGTATGTTGTAAAGAACCGAGATGGGCGTATGCGAGATTTCGACTCAGTTCTGAAAGGTATGGTGGATTTTGCTATGTCTTAGGTGATGAGTAGCTTCAGGTAATCAAGGAATTGGTGCTGTTAAATGGAAGTGATTTGACGATGGCTTACGTTTCGGAAGAGGGTAATTCCACAAATTATACATCAGCTGTGTTACGATATTTCCTTATGGGACCGACTGCGGGTATCTGAGTTGTTTGATGGCAAAGGAGTTTTAGAGTATCTTTCGTGGAATAGTTGGGTACTTGAGATGTAATCGGTATTTCACATTGTGGAAATTATGTTGTTCTGTGAGATTTTCGGGATACGTTTATAACTAACAGTTTATTTTGGTTTCTTTCACTATTAATGGCTTAAAAGAAATGGTTTATGAGCTCTAAGCTCGGGTTGAGCACATTTGGTCGGGCTTGCCTAGCCGTTGGGTTGGGCGCCATCACGATCGGGTTAGGGATTGTGACAATTTCGTGTCCTACAAATGATTCATCTCCTCCTTTTTATAGTTATCTCTAGTATATATGCTTTAACTTTGTCATAATTGAGTTATTATGGACAATTAAAGGCAATGCTACGTTACACAATTATTATAATTTAATACAGATTCTTTACACAATTATTATAATTTAATACAGATTATCTAACATTTTTAATATTTAATGCTCATTAAATATTGTATCTGTACTTCTTTATACTATCGAGTTCATTCTCTTAAATTCTTGGACTTAAATAGATACGAGCGTCGAATCTACTCGTGCCAGTGCTCGTGCCTTTGCTCGTGCCAGTGCTCGTACCTATTGCAACTCATGCCTATTTGCTAATCATCATTCTTTGACTGACCTTCATGTCATGATGTGTCATCCTTAAACACTTCGATATGTGTAAACTCTTTTCCCAATACAACACACACGTTTGTATATATAACATTTAAATACTACATTTGTATGGTATAAGTACGTACAAACACTAGTATACATATTTACACTAGAAAGATACTTTTCAGCTACTATCACACCTCTATTTCACCACTAAATTCTTCACAAAATTCTTTAACAATATATATACACCCTTATACGCTAAAAAATGTAATTATATAATATTATATGTAATTATACACACATATAATTGTACAATATTATATAAGTGTGTGCAAACACTGATCATATAATATTTACACTAGTACATGGCTTCTATCCACCATCATTCCTCGTTTCAACACCGACAAAAAATTAAGTCTAAACTAACAAAATTTAGCTGGAAATTCTTTTCTCCGATATGTATACATTGTTCTTTTGTGCAGCTCCTGTCGGATAGTGTCATATCTTGCAGATTTAGTCGGATTTTCTTTAAGTCAATGACTACTATTGGCATGCATTAATCCAACAACTAGTCTCAAATCTGGAGTCAAACTTAATCGATAAGCAAAAATGGAGATTACACTCTAATAATAAGAAGATACTAATATAAATAGATAAGAAAGTTAGAAAAACCACCACCTAATAAGAAAGGGAACAAAAAATACAAAAACAATAAACTTCACCCAATGACTACTAGACAAATGATATTAGAAGACTGGCACTCACAAATTCTTGAAATTCGCTTTTAGAGTTGGAGAATTCAAGTGTTGGCAAGTAAGCTACTGAATCAAGGATCAAAAATAAGTTTCGTGCCTATAGTCATTCTTTTATCTAGAAGTAATACGATCTCCGTTCGTTGGTACTATTCAAATGATAATGATGTGTTGTCCACCACATGACTTGATTACCGTGATCGACCCTATAAATCAAAGCATCTTGGCCAACCGACTAACCCGTTGAGAATGGAACAAATAGGGGATATTGAATTCTTCTTTCATGTCTTTCAACTAGGATAAGATTTTCATATATGAGTTGAACTTCAAGCTCCGAAGATCCTCCGATGGAGTTACCCATATGTGTTCCGCAAATAAATAATCACGAATTCGAAAAACTTCAACTCCAAATTTGGATACCACCAATCGAGAATCAAACCAACATAGTGAATCAAACAAGAAGTACCAGCTCTATTGAACTCCTCTTTTCTACTGTTCTGGACAAATCACACACGAGACAAAATAAAAAGAAAGGAAATCCACGTGTGTCATATACTCATGTTGGTGTATTCATATAAAAGCTATTAAAGATTGCTGAGAAAATGATCTTTATCATATATAGTTCCTTTGTGATCATGTAAATGTAAGATATATGGATATATATCTAGATATATGGACTTATATCTACACACATATGAACAATATATGGATAATTATATGTTATGTGCTATCTTTTGGTTTGGCCTAATTATGTGGTCTTATGGACATTATGTTAAGGGGGCCAATGTGCTGTCATACTAAAGTGTAGGACTAATGTGTAGATACCCTAAAGGGTAACCTTAGTTTATGATGGGCTAACTAAGGTTACAAATGTAACTATGGTTACATGAATGCTTGTGACTCTTGAGTTTTGTAACTCTTGCAAGACAAAACTCAAGACATAACTTTTGTCTTGTAACTCTTGTCTCTTGGGTTATGTAACTCCTAGAGTTATAAAGTGGGGTTATGGTTCCCATTCTTTAGCAAGACAAGTTCTTCTTCTTCCCATTGAATCAAGAACCATATTGTCCATTGTCTTGCAAATAGGGTGGAAAACCATAAGCCAAATTTGATCATTGTCATATTATTGTTATTGTGTAACAATTCTCATATTGTTAAATCTTGTGGATTCATTCTTGTGGTAACATACAAACTTCAAGAAACTTGAAGAAAGGATCAAGAGGTTCAAAAGGAATCAAGGACAATTATCAAAGGTGGTTCATAAAATTCCACACATATGGATTCAGGTTAGCTTCCGCTCATGTAGTTGTAATTCCGGATTATTCAATATGAAGGTTGTTGTCTTTAGTAGGAATCATAATCCTAACAATTGGTATCAGAGCCACCCTTCATTTTGGATAATTTGGATGTTCATAAGAATCATGTTATGTAAGGATTCATGTTTTAGTTTTATAAGAATTTTGTTTATGAAATTCTACCATGAAATAGCATGATCTTATGAATGTTATGTTTTGATTTGAAGTTTTAATATGATGTTAAAACATTGTAAATAGCATGATTTTAGTAGGTTAACAACATGGTTTTTTATGTTTAAGATTCATGTTGAAAATCATGTGTTATTCAGAAAAACTTTTTGGTTACTGCCTTCTGACAATGGATTGTTGCCTTACACAATCCATTGTCTGTGACTTTTAGTATTCTGGCAGTTTTTTGGAACACCAGACAATCGATTGTTAGGTTCTGACAACCGATTGTGAGCTTCTGACAATCGATTGTCAGCTTCTGACAATCGATTGTTCAAGGTCCAGTGAGTTGAAACTTTTCCAGTAACTGAAATTTTTTTTCATAAAACCAAACAATCGATTGTCTGGCTTTGACAATCGATTGTGGATGGTCCAGTAACTTAAAATTTTTTCATAAAACCAAATAATCGATTGTCTGGCTTTGACAATCGATTGTGGATGGTCCAGTAACTTAAAAAATTTTCATAAAACCAAACAATCGATTGTTTGGATTTGACAATCGATTGTGGATGGTCCAGTAACTTAAAATTTTTTTCAGAAAACCAAACAATCGATTGTCTGGTTTTGACAATCGATTGTGTTGGTCCAGTAAGGTTAAAAACGTTTCAACTCTCTTAAGTTTCAGTGAATATTAATTGTTTTAAAGTCCATCAATTCTTATAATATATTTAGAATTGTCCTATCATGTACACAACGATTAATATTCAAGTGTTACATATCAAAATATGTAACACATTAAGTTGAGATTCATAAAATGGCTTAAGGAACTAAAGTTTATAGCATCTAATATTTTAGTTATTCAATTGAAGCACTATGTTGCCAAAGTAACCTCTACTGTGTAGATTGATTAATTTTAAAATATAAGATGACTGTGGATGTTAGTCTTCCATGCGTTTAACACCGGCCCAAAGGAAGGTGTTATTTGGCAGGAATTCGAACATTCTTGTGGTGGTAAATATGAGAATTATTTGGTTTTCCATGTGAATATTAAATCGGCCCAAAGGAAGGTTTAATATTTGACAGGAGTTTATTGTCTATGTTTGATCGCTGCACCAAGAGTACCACTTACAAGTTGTTTTTCTGTCCAAAGACTAAAATCAATGTTGTGCTAGGTATCTTGTAATGGGAATTGCCTAATTTTGAATCTATAAAGTTAAAATTCAAGTTTATGTAAGCATGTATTCAGTAATCCTTTTGTTCTATTTTCAGTAAATTCTTCTGCTTCTACGATCTCTGCCAACATCAATAGCATCCCTGTGCTTAACGGCACTAACTTTAAGGAATGGAAAGAGAACGTCATGATCGTTCTCGGTTGCATGGATCTTGACTTAGCACTTCGGACCGAGCAACCTACTCCTCTTGAGGATACATCCTCTCTTGATGACAGGAGGGTGATGGAGAAGTGGGAACGCTCGAATCGCATGAGTCTCATGATCATGAAGCGTGCAATCCCAGAATCATTCAGGGGCACTATGAATGATGAATCCAATGCCAAAGTTTTCCTTAAAAACCTCGAACAGCGTTTTATTCAAAACGAAAAGGCGGAAACAAGTACACTATTGAGTAAACTTGTTTCCATGAGGTATAAGGGCAAGGGAAACATTAGGGAGTACATTATGGAAATGTCTCATCTTGCTTCGAAACTAAAGTCACTCAAGCTGGATTTACCTGAGGAACTGCTTGTGTACTTTGTTTTGATATCTCTTCCTGCACACTTTAATCAGTTTAAGGTCAGTTATAACTGCCTGAAGGAGAAATGGTCTCTTAACAAGCTCATTTCACACTGTGTGCAAGAAGAGGAAAGGATAAAGCTAGATAAGACAGAAAGTGCTCATTTGGCATCCTCTTCTAAGGAAACTAAGAAGAGGAAGGGTAAGGAAGTTGCAGTTGCAAAGCCCAAGAATAAGCAACATAAGGAACCTAAGGTTGAAATCACTGCATTAGGTTGCTTCTTCTGTAAGGGGACTAATCATGTGAAGAAGGATTGTACCAAGTACCATGCCTGGCGTGCGAAAAAAGGAACACTTCTTTCTCTTGTTTGTTCTGAAGTTAATTTAATTTCAGTACCTAAGGATACTTGGTGGGTAGATTCTGCTGCTACTACTCATATAAGTATATCAATGCAGGGTTGCCTGAACTGCCGAAAACCAAATGATGGTGAAAGATACATCTATGTGGGTGACGGCAAGAAGGTGCCAGTTGAAGCTATTGGCAAATTTAGGCTGTTGTTTAAAACTGGTTTTCATTTAGATTTGGATGAGACTTTTATTGTACCGTCTTTTAGACGGAACTTAATTTCGGTTCCCCAATTGGACATATCTGGTTATAAATGTACATTTGGGGATAATAAAGTTAGTCTCTTTCAGTGTTCAAATCTTATTGGTAATGGTGTTTTATCAACATTTGATAGCTTATATTTGGTTGATACAATAACTTCAAATAAAGAAACTTTGCATACAAGTTTAAGTGGTACTAAAAGGAAATTAACTAATGAGAATTCTATATCACTCTGGCATAAACGTTTGGGTCACATATCCATTCAAAGAATTCAGAAACTCGTGTCAGATGGAATTCTTGATTCTCTTGATACCTCAAATTCGGAAATTTGTATTGAGTGTATCAAGGGAAAACAAACAAACAAGACTAGATTAGGTGCCAAGAGAGCTTCGGACGTCTTAGAATTGATACATACGGATATTTGCGGGCCATTTCCTACTCCTTGTCGGAATGGTCAACAATACTTTATCACATTCATAGACGATTACTCTCGTTATGGGTACCTATATCTTATTCACGAAAAGTCCCAATCCATAGACATGTTCAAATCATTTAAGGCTGAAGTTGAAAATCAACTAAGCAAAAGAATTAAATCCGTTAGATCTGACCGTGGTGGTGAATACTATGGTCGATATGATGGTTCCGGTGAACAACGTCCAGGGCCTTTTGCTAAATTCCTAGATGAGTGTGGGATCGTCCCTCAATATACTATGCCAGGAAGTCCTACGATGAATGATGTAGCTGAGAGACGAAATAGGACCCTTAAGGATATGGTAAGAAGTATGATTTCTCGTACTTCTTTGCCAGACTCACTCTAGGGTGAAGCATTAAAAACTGCAACTTATATTCTAAATAGAGTTCCAACTAAAGCTACAATCAAAACCCCTTATGAAATTTGGACTGGGCATAAACCCAGTATTCGGCATTTACACATTTGGGGTTGTCCAGCTGAGGCAAGGCCTTATAGGCCGAATGAAAAGAAACTGGACGCTAAGACGGTTAGTAGCTATTTTGTTGGATACTCTGAAAAATCCAGGGGTTTTAAGTTTTATGATCCCACATCACGAACTATTTTTGAGAGGGGAAATGCTAGGTTCTTTGAGGATATTGAGTTTGGGGGGTGGGGAGATAAAGTTGTTAGAGATTTTGTCTTTGAGGAAGAACATGTGTCTTTCCCTCAAATTGTTGATCTTGGTCTTACTGACTCGGATCACACAACTCCGGTTCAAGACAATCTCGAAAATCTCCCCCATCAGGAACCTGATATAACTAATGAAAATCAAACTCAACAACCTCAAGTAACTGAAATGCCATTAAGGAGATCCACTAGAGAGAGGAGAAATGCAATTTCGGATGATTATTATGTATTTCTCCAAGAACAAGAAAGTGATATTGGACTTGAGGAAGATGATCCAATCAACTTCCGTCAAGTCATTAAGTGTTCTAACTCTCAAAAGTGGATTGATGCCATGAATGATGAGATGAAGTCTATGAGCGATAATGACGTTTGGGAGCTTGTTACGTTGCCCGAAGGTACGAAACCTATTGGTTGTAAATGGATTTTTAAAACCAAAAGGGATTCAGGGGGCAATGTTATAAAGTACAAAGCTCGTCGTGTCGCAAAAGGCTACACTCAGAAAGAAGGCATTGATTATAAAGAGACTTTCTCTCCAGTTTCATCGAAAGACTCTTTCAGGACTATAATGGCATTAGTAGCACATTTTGATCTTGAGCTTCATCAAATGGATGTTAAGACTGCTTTTCTCAATGGTGACGTTGAGGAAACAATTTATATGGTGCAACCTGAAAACTTTATTTCGGATGAATCAGAGAAGAAGGTTTGCAAATTAAAGAAATCCATCTATGGGCTCAAGCAAGCTTCTCGTCAATGGTATTATAAGTTTCATGCAGTCATTACATCTTTTGGTTTTGAACCGAATATTGCTGATGACTGTATATACCATAAGTTCAGTGGGAGTAAGTATATTTTTCTGGTTTTATATGTCGATGACATACTGCTTGCCTGTAACGATATAGCATTATTACTTGAAACTAAGAAATTTCTTTCAAAGAAATTTGAAATGAAAGATCTTGGTGAAGCTTCTTTTGTATTAGGAATACAGATTCTAAGAGATCGCTCCGAAGGCGTTCTCGGTCTGTCACAAAAGGGCTATATCGATAAGGTTCTGAAAAGATTTGGCATGCAGGATTGTAAACCAGGCGACACCCCTGTTGCTAAGGGAGACAAATTTAGTCTCAAACAGTGCCCAAACAATTCTTATGAAATTTCGGAAATGCAGAAGACACCTTATGCTTCGGCGGTAGGTAGTCTGATGTATGCTCAGGTATGTACACGACCTGATATAGCATACATTGTTGGGATGTTAGGCAGATATCTAAGCAATCCGGGAATGGACCATTGGAAGGCAGCCAAACGGGTCATGAGGTACTTACAGAGAACAAAGGATTACATGCTTACATACCGGAAATCGGACCAGCTTGAGATCATTGGGTATACTGATTCCGATTTTGCTGGATGTCAGGATAGTTTGAAGTCTACTTCAGGCTATATTTACATGCTTGCGGGTGGTGCTATCTCTTGGAGAAGCATTAAGCAAACTCTTACAGCCACTTCCACCATGGAAGCGGAGTTTATGGCATGTTATGAAGCATCCAATGAGGCATTATGGCTGCGGAATTTTGTTGGTGGACTGCGTATTGTTGATACTATTCAGAAGCCTCTTAGGCTATTATGTGACAACAGATCAGCAGTCCTTTATGCTAATAACAACAGTAGTTTGACGAAAGCAAAACATATGGACGTCAAATTTCGGGTTGTTAAAGAAAGAGTACAAAATGGACAATTGTGCATTGAGTACATTAGTACAAACTCCATGCTTGCGGATCCGCTAACTAAGGGATTGACACCAAAAGTATTTCATGAGCATATTGCTTGTATGGGTGTCAAATCAGATAAGGATTATGTATTTTAGTGGGAGTTTGTATTGCACATTTATGTAATTGTTCATTATATTCAGAAATTCAGTAATTCAGTTATATCTGCAGATATTCAATTTTAAAGTTTTTGTACTCTTACAGTTTATGTTTGATCTCAATAAAGAGAACCAGTTGGAAATAGACATTCTATTGACCACACTTTATGTTATTTCCATGCTACATACCTACACTTGATCCATGTCGTTGGTTATATTGATATACGTGATCTATGATTGGTTCTAGTTACGAATGAGTAACGACGAGCACTTAGTTCCTATGTTGGTATGATTGATGGACCGGATTGTTCATGACAATATTATTGTGATAGCAATTTTGTGCACCTAAGGTTTGTAACATATAATATTAAGGTTTGTACATATGTATGTATATCTCGTCCAAGTGGGAGATTGTAAGATATATGGATTTATATCTAGATATATGGACTTATATCTACACACATATGAACAATATATGGATAATTATATGTTATGTGCTATCTTTTGGTTTGGCCTAATTATGTGGTCTTATGGACATTATGTTAAGGGGGCCAATGTGTTGTCATACTAAAGTGTAGGACTAATGTGTAGATACCCAAAAGGGTAACCTTAGTTTATGATGGGCTAACTAAGGTTACAAATGTAACTATGGTTACATGAATGCTTGTGACTCTTGAGTTTTGTAACTCTTGCAAGACATAACTCAAGACATAACTTTTGTCTTGTAACTATTGTCTCTTGGGTTATGTAACTCCTAGAGTTATAAAGTGGGGTTATGGTTCCCATTCTTTAGCAAGACAAGTTCTTCTTCTTCCCATTGAATCAAGAACCATATTGTCCATTGTCTTGCAAATAGGGTGGAAAACCATAAGCCAAATTTGATCATTGTCATATTATTGTTATTGTGTAACAATTCTCATATTGTTAAATCTTGTGGATTCATTCTTGTGGTAACATACAAACTTCAAGAAACTTGAAGAAAGGATCAAGAGGTTCAAAAGGAATCAAGGACAATTATCAAAGGTTGTTCATAAAATTCCACACATATGGATTCAGGTTAGCTTCCGCTCATGTAGTTGTAATTCCGGATTATTCAATATGAAGGTTGTTGTCTTTAGTAGGAATCATAATCCTAACAATTGGTATCAGAGCCACCCTTCATTTTGGATAATTTGGATGTTATAAAAGCACGAATAATTTTTGCTAAATATTGAACGACTAAAATAATCTCGAAATAATTAATCGACTTTTATAACCTTAAATATATATATAACTTTAGGATACAATTGTAAATCACCTAAGGCTCGAATTCTTTTCCCATTTAAACTACACTTGACAAGCCTACAAAGTTAATTTTGGGTCAAACACACTTGGACTTTGTAACTAAATATATTACTTAATTAATTTGAATAAGTGCTTCAACGTGGATATTGAGCACAATTATGGAAGAGAAAGAAATATCGAACATAAATTGAGAATTCATTATTGTGACCACTTTGAGAATATTCTGCTCACGAGTGCTGCTACTCGTTTTTTTTAAGCTGTTATTATATTTTGTACATAGTGACCAACAATTTAGAATATCTATTCAACTGAAATTTTATAATTTCCGATACGTACTTTTTTCTACCATACTATAAGTCCTATTCGCTAAAGACTCCAACAATTCGTCATTTCTGAAAACAAATATAAAAGTTTTACTACTTATATTTTTGAAGTCTTTCTCAGGCAAGGAGTTATACAGTCTGAATATTCTATGGAAGTTGGGTGAAAATTGTATTTTTACTGGAAAAGCCAAGTCATATCTATTTACTTAATAAGTAGGTATTGTTCCAAACCAAACACAATAATCTTTTTGAATTCTTTCTTCTTGTCACTACTGTTTTTTACAACTCATAAAAAAATATGGGAGAAAATTTGAGTTAATTGTTGAAATGCGACTTTCATTAGCTTTATAAAATTGAGAACTTTTTCTAGGATTTTTGCAACAATATAAGTGAAATACTTGAATTCCTTAAAGACAATAATTACACTATCAAATCCAGTATATTTCATACCATATTTTGCAGTCTATTTTGAATATCTATGTACGTGTATTATAATCGTGCAACACACGTTTATATAGATTAACACATTAATGAGTTAATGAATTATCCGTTAAGAAAATTGAATAATTCGCTACCAAATCGATAAGTTGTTAATAAAAAATATCAATTTGTTCCCCGTCTGTTAAACCGTTAACCCGATACCAATAAACCATTAAGCTTCGATTTCAATTCGGTTTTGAACACTCTTAGAGAGAGGCATGGGCCAAATCGAATAAAAAGATAAAAGGCAAGATACTTTAAACCGCTCCTAAATTTGGCTCAAATTATTTACCATCTAGGAGGGTAATAGCTCTTTAAATGCATGTGAGTGCACCCATACTTTTTGCCATATCAGCGTCTAGGAGGGTAATAACCCTTAAAATATTAAGTTGATGAGGTAATTAAGACTGATAATCTAACCAAGTTTAGGGATGATTTAAGTTGTTTTACCAAGATAAAATATAGGCCTAAGTTGATGAAATATTGTGCCTTTTGTCTTTAAAAAAAACAACGAGGAGTTTTATGTAGCCAGAAAGCTGATTTCGAGATTTATTCTCTTTTGCAAAAACCAAAAAGTCTTTTTCATAAAATTTTAAACACCTCAGCCAATTCTTCTCTTCTCTCCCTTGTTGGTGAGTCATACTCAACCCTCAGTTCACGTGCGTCTGCTGCCGGCGGCAAATGGAGTCAGAAAAGAGCAAGATACTGATAATCGGAGTAACGGGCCGCCTAGGTTTTGAACTGGCAAAGGCCAGCCTCAACTCCTTGCATCCCACATTCGGACTCGTCAGAGATTCAGCATTTTCCGACCCCCATAAGTCCCAAAAGCTTCAATTCCTTTCCGGCGCTGGCGTTACGCTCATCAAGGTTCTTCCACGCCTTCCTCAAAGTTTATGATCCTATTCGCCCACCCTTTTTCCTATTTAATTATACGTACTTAAAATTCTTTAATAGTACTCTCTTTAGTTCTAAAACAATGGTCAATGTTATGTTTCCTTAGCTACATTAGATCCAAAATTTGAGTTTGAGTTCGAAGCTCTACTGTAGTTCATTCGATTACTGGGTTCCAAACCCGCATCAACTCCTTTACATCCACCCCTGCGTATTAGTGAAGACGATCCGTGTATGAAATTACACATAACTTATACTTCAAAGTTAGGTTGGACTAATAAGAAATCTAATATATGCATAATTAGTGCAGCAAGCGGCATAAGAATTAATAATATCCCCAACGCTATTGTGCGTTTGGTTGGCGGTGTTGAACGTAATACCATGTACATGTGTTGGCAATGCGCCGATAAGAGTATCTAAAAATCTAAATGCCCTTAAAATAAGTAATCATTGCATAACATTGTATGTACTAGTATTCGCCACACAACAATCCCTACATTATTGTTAACCTTTAACAATTTCCTAAATTATTGTTTATAAGTAAGGAAAATCCTGCATTAAAATTCTCGCATAACTAGTACCTGAACGAAATGACCCCCGTGCAACATAAAATGTACCTAAGTTTAATTTGTGTGGATAAAAAAAATTTAATCAAAGAAAGAAAGTATAATTTGTTATCTTTTCTAAGAAAGAAAGTTTAATTTGTCCTCATCAATAGAAAAGTATAATTTGTAGCAAGTGTAGAGTAGGTGTAATGGTACTCTGTGTGGACTGAATTGAAATATTGGATCTTCCTTATAGGGGTCGCTGCAAGACGAAGATATCCTGATTGAAGCACTCAACCAAGTTGATGTGGTAATTTGTGCTGTTTCATCTAAGCAAGTCCTCGAACAAAAGCTTCTGGTTTCTGCTATCAAGCGTGCTGGTTGCATTAAGGTCGTAGTCTGTGTTATGTTTCCTTCTTTTGTATGACTGCACCCTCGATAGGGGAGTCTGGAGGTCTAGAATCAAGGTTGCAGGATAGGGGCTCTTAGAGTCCTTCGTTCGCCTCACCCGGGGTTGGGGGTGGGATAGTAGGGTTACCCATCGATGTCTAGTGTTTTAGCCTAGGTCCCCTCTTGGTTGCGACGGTATTTATGTTCCTTATGTTTACATAACCATTTACGTTATTTCTGCAGGATTACTTATGCTTTGTTTTGTTATTTTGTTTTGTCTTGCCTTGGTTACTAATTTTGTCTTTGTTTTTCCAATGCAGCTTTTCATTCTGTCCTATGCGCCGAGGGTCGCATGGAAGCAGCCTCTCTGCCCTTTTGGGTAGGGGTAAGACTGCCTACATATTACCCTCCCCAGACCCCACCTGGTGGGAGTATACTGGGTAGTTGTTGTTGTTGTTGTTGTTGTTTCCTTTTTACATAGTTTTGTCTGCTACAAATGTCTCAACAGAGAGCTGGCTCTGCCAACAATTTAGGTCTTATTTGTTCATTCTATTGGGCTCATAAATTTTATCCTCCTACTAACCCTGAGATTTTAAATATGTTCCCTGGTAGCGCTAATTTGATTGACCTCTTGTTCTTTCTTTTTTTCTTTCCATTTCGGGTTTGATGTGAGGCAATTGTAGGCCGGAATGGAGTTCAATGCATAGGGTATTTATACAAATTCATAAAGCTGAACCCTACTAATTTGAAAATGAGGTGTTGCCAACTCATTAATGTAAGACAATACTAATCTTACAGATAATTGTTTAAACCGTGTAGAATCACAAACATCCTGAAAAAGATAAGACTGCTTTTTCTTATTCCAAGTTCTTGATAATATCACAAATCTAGTTGAACCTAGATAGTGTTGATGCACTTGCCTTTTTCTGTGATTCTTAAGATGTGTCTTTTTGCAGCGGTTCCTCCCTTCAGAATTTGGGTCAGATCCTGACAGAACTCGAATTTCCGATTTGGATCACAACTTCTACACAAGAAAATCTGAGATTAGGCGTCTTATTGAAGCTGAAGGCATTCCTTACACCTATGTCTGTTGCAACTTCTTTACAAGTTTTTTTCTACCGTCACTTGTTCAACCGGGTCGGAAAACCCCTCCAAGAGATGAAGTCAGCATATTCGGTGACGGAACCGCCAAAGGTCAGATGATTGATCCACCCCAGGTGTATTAGATTAACTTGGTGAGCTTTGAGCTTCACTACTTGGCACTAGCCTCAGTTTCTCTGAGTATAATACTCCTTATGCTGCTCTTATGATAGAAATATGAGATTCAAATGTTGGATGAGATGCTTTTCTCATTCCATTGCAAGCATATGAAGAATGCAACCCTAATTTATGTGCCCTTCCTGTTTCAAGATTTGCAACTTGGGGTAAATTATAGCTCAGAAGCTGCATGCAATGTGGTTAATTTAGCTATATTGTTCAGTCTCTATTTAATACGCAATCATCTACTCATCTTTTTAAGTGGACGTTTGGACATAAGAATTGTAAAATTTCAAAAAGGGTGAAAAACATTTTCAAGTGAAAATGGTATTTGAAATTTAAAGAGTTGTGTTTGGACATGAGACAAGAGAGGTTGCTCTGATGGTAAGCAACCCCCACTTCCAACCGAGAGGTTGTGAGTACGAGTCTCCCCAAGAGCAAGGTGGGAAGTTCTCGGAGGGAAGGATGCCGGGGGTCTATTTGGAAACAGCCTCTCTACCCAAGGGTAGGGGTAAGGTCTGCGTACACATTACCCTCCCCAGACCCCACTAAGTGAGATTATACTGGGTTGTTGTTGTTGTTGTTGTTGTTTGGACATGAATAGAATTTTGGGTTGTTTTTGAAGTTTTATGAGTGATTTGAGTGAAAATTTTGAAAAATAACTTTTTGCAGTTTTTCAAACTTTCGAAATTTCCCAAAATACATCTTCAAGTGAAAATTGAAAATTTTATGAACAAATACTGATTTCGGAAAAAAGTGAATATTCTTTGGAAAAAATTTCTTATGTCCAAACGGGCTCTATGTGTGCTATCTGTGGATGTGTTCCTGTGATTACAGTCTTTGTCATGAGATTACTTATAACATCTTTATTGTATTTGAACAGCTGTCTCAAACAGGAATCTAATATTTCTTATAATGTATAAAATATTTATATATATTTAGTTTAGGCTCTTTTTAATCTGTATTGTACCCTTCTATATGCGTCTATGGGAAACGACCTCTTTATCTTCTAGGTAAGGGTAAAGTCTAAGTACATACTTCCCCAGACCTCAATTGTGGGGTTATACTGGGTTTGTCGTTGTTGTATTCTACCCTTCTATATGCAGTCCCTCTTAGAAGAAATCAAAAACCTTTTCTCTTTCCTCTTTATGGATCACGTTTAAACTATACGGCTACATTTGATTGCCATCAATTCTTTTGTAAATGTTATCTTTATCTATCTTTCTCTCTTCCCTCCCCCTCTGTTTTTGTTTGCCCATTTAGCTCGCGCCTCTGATATGTAGATTGGCTATGATGATTGAAGGCAAGTAGACAACTACATCATATTAAGTCCAGCTCTAATTCCTTTATTATGTTTTGTAATCATGAAATATAAAGTTATTTCTTATAGTAGGATATTAGCTTTTTGTTGATTCTTTTTCTCATCATATACAGCTGTCTTTGTGAAAGAAAATGATGCTGCTGCCTTTGCCATAAATACAGTGGATGATCTACGTACTCTGAACAAAGTGGTACACCTGAGGCCACCAGGAAATGTTTATTCCATGAATGAGCTAGTAGATATTTGGGAAGGAAAAATTGGGAAGGCGCTAAAAAGGAATTACTTCACGGAAGATGAACTCCTGAAGAAAATCAGAGGTTTGTCCTTTAAAATTTAGTATGTTAGCTGTGCATACTGGTGTAATCACTGATACTCATTTCTTGCTCTATAAAAAAGTGCTTATCATACATCTTTGCTTTCAAAAGAAGATTTTCAAACTCCTTATCCACCATCTCAGAAACTGTCAAGGCACCTAAATCTGTCTATTTGGAATTGTGATAATCGGGATAAAGCTAATTTTGCAGCTTTCTTTTAAAAGTAGAGATGCTTATCATAGTCCATTTGGTGGACAAGATATCCGAGGGTGGGGGTCGGTGCCACCCTGCAAGACATAGTCCAATCGCTTCAATTTTAGCTGCTTTTGCTTTCCTAACAATCCTCAATTCTCTCTCTCTCTCCTTCTCCTCTCAATTGCCTTAAATTTGTGTCAGCGGTCATTGGGGGTGGGGGGGGAGTGGTGTGGGGTGGGGTGGGGGGTAATCTGGAGGATTCCAGCTGAGCTGTCTCCTCTTTTTTTTGAGAACAATGAGAAGTAGGCAATATGAAGGCCGACTTTGGTTGATCAACAGCCCTACAAATTACACCTGCATAAATTCTTTACAGATAATTTACTCTGTGAGCTATCCTTGCTGGATACCTGATGCATATTCATCTCTCTTTTTAATCAGTGAAAGTATAATGCATGAGAAGCTCTCTATTTCCTAGGTCATCTTATATCCTGAATGGTTAGTTTGTTCGTTTCAGAAATGCCATATCCTGAGAATATGGAGTTGGTTTTCATATACTCTGCATTCGTTAAAGGAGATCAGACGTACTTCAGCATCGACTCTTCTGGTGGTTTGGAAGGAACACAGATATATCCACAAATAACATACACCACAATAAGCGAGTTTCTGGACACCTTGTTGTAATATTTGTTGCATATTACTCTTCTAACCAAAGAAGTGTATTCCTTCCTTCTATTGATGCATTATAAACCTAGTGATTATTATTATTAATTATTATTATTATTATTATGTTATTTTTTTTGGATATCTTAAATTTAAAACCTGCGAAGTACGTAAATGTTGTGTCCAACAAATTTGGTTTCTTGAAGTTGAGGGCAGTCAGCTGTTTGGTCAAGTTTTTGTTGGGCCAAAAGTGCTTTTGAGGAGAAACACAAGCAATTTTTGAAAAACAGAAAAATGTAGCTTGTTTCTCTCTCAAAAATTACTTTACTGAGAAGTAGTTTTGAGAAAAAATATACTTAGAAGCAGTTTTGAAAGGCTTGGTCAAACACTAATTAGTGCTCAAAAGTGCTATTCAAACTAATTAGTTAAACACAAATCGATTTTCATCAAAAGTACTTTTTTTTAAAAACATTTTTGAAAAAAATACTTTTCAAAATAAGTAAATTTTATGAGATTGGCCAAACAGGCTACAACACTGATTACAACTCTGCAAACTCTCTTTGCATCCTTGCCATAAATGATAGGTATTCACTTTTCGTCTTACATAGTCGAAGATAGCAGCAATAATCCTCTTTGAACCCACAACTCCATCTTTTAGTTTTTCCTTGTCAACTTTGATGATGGGTATGAGAGATTCCGTAAAAATGTGTCACATTCTAAACAACCCATGGTATAGAGGGATCGGGTACAACTCTCAATCTTGGTTAAACTTTGAAATCTCTTAAGTTATCAACAACAACAGAGTTATGAGCCTGTTGAACTATGTCATTTCAAAAATCTCTTGGCAGTTACTACTAGAAAAGTAAATTAGAGAAACTGGGAGATGATACTTACAAGGGCACCAATTAGCATTTGCACATTCGCTTATGTTATACTTTCCACATTCCCATTGTATAATAGAGCTATTGAAGATGCACATCTGTTGCCATTTTGTATCGAAAGCTGTTTCTAATGAAGGATGATCAAAGCAACACGAAAAATTTTACTTTGTGCCTCACACAACTGACACTAGTTGTCTGAGGTCTCCTTTTTGTCTCACAATTGTGTGGGTCCAAGAATTTTGTGGACCCAGATGTGTAAGATAGGGGTCATGAAATAAGTGAGATAAAAAGAGGCCTCACACAACTAGAGTAAGTTGTGTGAGATACAAAATAAAATCACTCCGAGAACACCAAATAATGTCCTTTACATCATAGGTTATCTTGGATGAGTTTCTATCTTTGTGGAAAGAAACTGGAAAACCCCTTGAAAGGACGTAAATACAAGATGAACAAATTAGAAATACTGAAAAACCTTGGAAAGGTATACGTACCAGAGGAACTTGTTAGGAACATTGAAACTAAGATGCCCTTGTGCTCTTCAGGTATTAGGTGATAATTTGCTTAGTCGAATAACACAGGAGTTCGGTTTGTTTGAGAAATTCCTACGTCTAGTTATCAGGCCAAATGCACCAGAACATAATTTGCACCGACAGGTTACTACAGGAAATGGCATCCAGCACTAAACAAGCAACTACAGTCACACCAAATGGTAGGATCTTGTGGAACTCACAGCAGGTGGTAGAGATAATGAAAAAAGAACTAGCAGGGCATTAAAGAATGTATTTCATATGCTAATAAGATTCACTGCAAGTAACTACAATAGATCTCCATTTTCCAATCAACTATGGCTACCAGAACTGTAAATCTGGTTGTTACATGTACCAGATTAGACTATTTCAGCAAGTGCGAGTATCAAAACTAAACAATCACTAACAAACTACATTTTGGTACTCCGTATACAGGTTAGAGTAGAATGTAGATACAATCCCAAAAACAAAAAATTATGTAACAACTTCATCTATTCTTTTCCCCATTTGGCCTATTTCTTCCTCCATCTAATTTAGAAAAAAACCAGCAAAAGTTCAGTCTGCTCTGGGGCTGCTGCCACTTGTTGATGGCCTTTTCCCGGAGTACTTCTGTTGCAATAACAAATCAATATTTACCAAATGAGACTACTAAAATTAAATGTTGCCTGCATAGGCAGCTTGACCCAACTTGAAACACAAACTAGTTAGCTGCTGATCTCACCTGCTTTCCAAGGTTGAACGGGATGTATTTGTATTTGACCATGTGCATAATTTGCCGCTTCATTGTAAGAACAAAAAGAACAATCCAATAGCAGAGCAATATAGGCCAGAACACGGGAACATCAAATAGAGAGAAAAAAGTCATCATAAATGCAATACAGAAAGCCTTTGTTATGGCATACCTGAGACAAACAAAACAATCATAAACATGCAGTAACACCTAAAATGTTGGAGAAAGTAGCAAACAGCTTGAAACAGATGCTTTAATATGCTATGTAAAGGAAAAATGCAGACAGCAGCTAGGCGATCAATAAGTGGCAATAGCACCCAAAAACAATATCGAAAAAAGTTACAGCAGTGCCTTGAATGAGTCCCATGACTTATTTAAAGTCATTCCCACAAGAGAAAGAAAGATATTTGACTATTGAAAGAAATAGTAAAACAGACCCCTCTACGTTTACCATATCACAAAAGACTGCAATCTGTTATGAAACAGTAATCAACAGGCATAAAGTGCTTCCAAGTTGTAACCTTGAGATCCTAAGTTTGACCTTCCTGCTTTCCAAATTCACAACTCGGCACCCCAGAAACTAAAAAGATGAACACACCAGTTTTTTCATTAACATGAAGCACCAAAAGATGTCATTCTCCTTCCTGTGATTCTTTGGTTAATGGAAAACATAGCATACAATTGGATGGTGTAAGTAGCATACAATTGTGCAAAATTAATCAAAAGAGATGCATGCACACAAGTACATGAATGGCTGATAAAATGCAAGTAACCGAACGATTGACATTCTTCTCTTCTAAGGAGATGCATGCACATGAATACAAGAATGCTAAAAATATTAAGAACTCCAGAATGAAAATAGCCTAATGATTGGCATTCTTTTCTCCCAAGGTCTGACATTTTTCTTTAGTTTAATAACAATTTTTTCCTTCTTTAATACACATGTAGCTGTAACAGTAAGATACCGTCACTGAAAAAATGTTGATTTTCAAAAGGCAAAACAGAACATTACGGAGCATTTATGAAACTATAGTAGTGATCCCCCAACTTACGAAGTCACCTAAAAGAAAGAAATTGAAGTAATTCCAAAAAAATACAACCCAGGACATGGGGGAAAAAGAAACCAATATTCTAAGGTCATTGGAGGACCCTAACAACCTCTAAAACAACCTTGATACTGCCCTTGGCTTTGTAATTGTTCATCTATTGATCAAATAATTCCTACTGATCCATTAACTTTGGGAAGTGATTCTGTAACTAACTTGGCTTCCACTCTAGTCTAAAGAGCCCCCAATCTCATTTGTTTTTTTTTTCAGAATGGTAACAGAAATATTATCAGCATAAAGACTGTGCTTAAGCCATATTTACAGTTCAAAAGCTAAACAGTAATTCTTGTTCTATCTTACAAGTCATCTATAATGTCAAGCAAAGGTTCTCTGCATCTTCTAAAAAGCTGTCTTTACACCAAAAATGAAACAAAAGAGCACCCAATCTTTATACTTTTTGTCTTTCTTTAGAGGAGTTAGCCAAAAGTGCCCCTAATCTTACGCAACATATATCAAAGATCATACATTGGACAATATTGTCGCACATGTCAAGGAAGGAAAAAGGTGGACAATACATCTATGTTGCTGAACATGAAGTAACACTTTTATGTGCCTCCTGATGCTGGTAAGGAAAAGGTGGGCAGTACTACTATGTTGCTTTCATCAGTTCATGAAGCAGCCCTTTTTCTGTATTTTCTACTACTACCAACCCATCCTTGGGGATATAAATAATATAGGAGTTGCCCATAAGGAGAAAAAAACTAAAATGACCAGCGCCATAAGGTAGCCTAACTGTTACAAGATTATGCTGACTTATACGGTTATACCAGCCCCCATTTTGAACTAGTTAAATATATGTCATGCAACTGACTCAAGCACCGAAGAAGATCTTAGTGCTCTCAAGAGTCAAGACAACCCTTTAATGACAGGCATATCATCTTTCACATTCTGAAAAGCATGTATGCTTCCTGCTTCTAACTTCTCACATGTAAATAACACATTCAAAATTTACCAAGGAACACCAATGTCAAACATCATGTAGAGCAACCTAAAACAACTTTAAATAGACATAAAAAAAGTATATCAGATGATAAAGATATCACCCTTGGCCTTCATAAAATATGGATGACAGCCATTTCTTACCCCAACAGCAAAAAGTTCACAGCCCATATAGCAGGAAGAGAAAATCATAAGAGATGAGAACCATTTCTAGCAGCAAATAGGAAGAAAAAGAAAAAAGAATCACAGCCAAACAGGTAGAAGTATTACCAGAACTTGAACTCTGGAAGGCGACGTATGAAAGGCTTGAATTCGTCTGAACCTTTAGTTGGCAACAAAGGTCCATCTGATGGTTCTAGTTCAGGGTCAACAAGAGGCGATAGAAAACCAATCAGCAAATTGAGTATGTAGATGCCCAAACCATAGGTAACAATGTAGAATCCTTGAAGATAATAAACCCGCAGGGCATAAACAAATGCTAAGAGAAAGGTTCCAATCCACCTATAGGGAGCATGAGGAACAGTTTTATCTAGATAGTACTGGAAAGTTTGTGAGAGTTCATGACTCCGTTGGTTAAATGCTGCAGCTGCCGATGCACCATCACCTCCAACTCTCTCCATAAAAACTCAACTCTACAATCCTAAAAATGCCACATAACAATGGAATAAGATCCTTATTAAAAATTAATGGAATAAGATCATCAAGGGCAAAACGTCACGCTAAAAACTGTTAGGTATACATTGCCAAGCACAGTGGGATCATTACCAAAGAAGCAAAAGAGTGAAAAACTCAATTTAATACCATGAAGGTGAATAAGAACTTCACGTTACATCAATTTATAAGAAGTTATGACACAGCTGATTGCCTACACCGCCCATTATAGCTGGCAATCATAACAGAATGAAAGTTCCCACTTTCTCATTGCTAGCAAGTTGTAATTCCCTCAATGTAGATTGCTCCTCCCTTTGTTCCAATGTATGTGGCAACATTACTATTTTGGGGAATCAAGAGGTATTTGACCATGTTCTTCTTAAAGTTTTTGACTTATTATATTATGCAGTTTCTAAATATGTAAATTGACATGGATAATTAACTATTTGAGCTCCAATCCTTACTACATAAAGTAGAACAAAGGATATATTGATCAATCACTCAACAAACTAGTCGGGTCAGCTATACGAATCCACTTATAACATTTCGCTCTATTCTACTTGAGCTCATTTCATTATGAGAAAAACCGAATCCCAAAAATAAAAGCACTAAAGAGATTAGATCTAAAAATGGGCTGATTAGATATTAAAAACTCAATGTTCAAAACGAAGCAAAATATTATTGGGTCTGATCCTTACCTTCGCCGATGGGAGAGAAGGAATTAAGTATTTGAGGGTTTGGACCGGAGAAAATACGATCGACGATGACTGATAGCGGCGAAGGATCTATTTTGCTTTGTATTTGGTGATTGGATAGTGCGCTACTGCCCCTCTCCCTCTTTTTTTCTTTTTCTTTTTGGTTATATGTTGGAAAGGATACATCATCTTTTTTTGCTTATAGTCCTATGCTACATTTATTTAACCATTTGCTAAAAATAGAATTCATTCATGACTTTACCCCTACCCTTGGGTAGAGGTTGTTTTCAAATAGACTATCGGTATCCTTGCCTCCAAAAACTTACCACCGTTGCTTACCATCAGAGCAACCCCTCTTGTCCTTTTTAGAATGTAAGAAAGATCATTAGTCTTTAATAATTATAAGTCGAACTTGCAATATTTTCACTCAAATCATGGCAACTTAGCCTACATAAGATGAATTCCTTTGTTGGTGTTGAATTCTTATCTAGATACAAATAGAAAAATAAATCATGTTGGAAGTAAACATACGCTGCGCTGTCCTCCCTCCCACCCTTTCAACTCAAAAACCATTTTTGAAAGTATTATTACAATGATTGTTCTTTTTTGATAATGGGCATAAAATTAACATAAATATAGAGTCGGAAAATAAAATAGCATAAAAATTAACTCGTTGAACCATACTAACGTAAAAAAAAAAAGGAACAACCATAATATCTATAGCGCATGCCTTCCATGCGCCATACCTTCCTGGTCAAACATCCCAGGCTAACGAATGCCTAGTCAAATTTGATAGGTTATAATGCATGGCAGGCATGCGCTTTAGGGAGTCCACCATTCCTTCTAACCTTATATGTAACGATTCCCCAGTCATTTCAGTTATATTCATGCAATAACATATATGCTTAAACCGGATTATGTTACATAAAAAACTCACATTTCAGTATTTACAAGTCATCATTTTTAATTCATCTCCATTCGTCTATTTTTTTAATCTTCTAACAGTGAAGGAAGACACGGATTAGTTTACGTTACATTGGAGCAATGAGATTGTGCTAGAGAATGATCAGAGAGTGCTTTTCCGGTGCGGTGTAACCAACAACTCAAGGCTATCAAGGGAAGGAGTTGCAGGACCGGAGTTCTATCACACAGGAAATGGTCTGTTTTGAGCGTTTGAAGTGGACGAACAATCAACGTACGTAATCGAGTTTCATGCCATCATGTCTTTCTGCCCAGCAGCGCTGGAAACCGCTTTCATGCGTCTTGGTTGTTGGTGGAGAAGAGAACCCGCCTGAAAATAAAGATTCTATTTTCAATAGTTTCAAAGGCTTGAAGGAGCGTAGCCTTATTCAAAAGGAATTGATAGGAAGACTTTTCTCTCTCCGATTATCTCCTACAATAAAAAGGTTCCCACATCCAATAGATAAGGGATCTTGCCCTATAACGTAGTGAAGAGGAAAATAAGATCAAAATATATGACGTTTTTAACTTCTAAATCTATTTCAAAATACCCTGAAAGCAACAAAGAAAGCTTCAACGACCAAAACCAACTATGGTTGAGCTTCGGTCTAGCTTGTCGTTACATGAGTCAAGCTAATAAGGCCAAAAACAGAGCATGAAGTCCACTGGCATGAGAATCAAGCGAAGTAGAGACATAAGCAGATCCATACACTATAGTTGTTCTCCTACAACTAGTATTAAGTTGCAACTTTCAATGAAGTACCACACACCAGTTGCTGTTATGTAAAAGAATGGATATTAATAGGCATTCAGTAAGACTTAACGTAACTGAAAGATTTTCATATTTAGATACTTCATAATGTGTCGTTTTTTATGCCGAGTTTTAATATTCATGATAGGGAAACTTTGCTAGTTATTTTATTAGAACAAGTATTATACTAAAAAGTCTAACCTGAATGGACCTATATTTAGATACTTGATGAGCAGCCAAAACAAAATTTATCGTCAATGCATGAATAATGTACAAAATGCGTGTGCAATACTGTTCTAAGGAGATCCCTTCCTTGATTACCTTCGATGATAATGCTTTGACAAGAGATATGGATGAGATTTGAACTGTGATATGGGATAAAAAAGTCCACCTGATATTAAAAAAAGTATGGATTTTCAATGGCAAACATATCATGCAAAAGACTGCAAAACATTTTAGCATAAAAAGTTCTAGAGTATTTGAGGTTGTTGAGTCAACAAAATTAATTTGGAAAGTGGTTTGTTTTCGCGTGGAGAAAGGTTGTAGTTGGATGATTCGTGCAACGCAACATGAAAGCAATATGCGTGTGATTGGCATATACATTAACAAATATATCTGTAATATAAACCCATTCAATGATAATAATTTTAACTCGAATATTGATATGATTGCCCACATGTTGATTTCGCACATTGAAAAGTCTATACAGTACAAGGTAAAGCAGTGTATAGTATCAGCATAATAAATTTATGACTATATTATTACCAAAACGGTATTTTTCGGGTGTAAACACGCGTTTGAGAAGTATTTGGTAACTAGGACACGTCATTTACAGTTTTACCAAGGTACACTAGTGCTTTGTTAAATGGGTACACGACCCTCGTTCTGAAGTTCAAAAAGACATCTTTAAATATGTATTTTGGGCTTTAAATAATCTATTGGTAGTGTCGTGAATTGTAGGTTTGTCATATTCATAGACGACTCATAATTTATGGGAAGTATGATATAAAGTTGTAGATTGCAGTTGAAGTGGATGCAATAGTCAAATATTTTCTCTTGCATTTGCTATTTGTGCCAATAAGAGTAGGAGACTTGGACATAATTTTTGAACCATTTAAAGAAGCATGTAGCGAAGCACCATTTAGATATTCGTCTAGTATCTGATCGATATTGTGGTATTTTAATTAGTGTTCATGCCTTGAATGAATATAAGGATCCCCACAACTACCACCATTTCTATGTTAGGAATTTAAAGGAAAATTTTCAAGGGGCATATCTTAACTAGTGCGTACACAACCTAATGTGACAAGCTATAACAGGTTAACCAGAAATAAATTTGTGTACTAGATACAATTGATTAAAGAGATGAACGATGAAGTATATGATTCGTTGCCAAAGATAGAGGTGGAAAAATGGGTGTTGCAAAAGAATAATGATAAAAGATGGGACAAGATGTCAAATTTGCTTAATGGGTTGCTGAATTCTTTTCGAGAACTGCCAGTTACTGTGGGTAGATCATGCGGAGCATCAATTCTTGAATGGGTACAGAATATAGTGCGAAAGCATATGCAAGAACCTATAGTAGGTATTTTCAAGCACTAGATGATGAGGCTTATTGGCCACCGAAATCATTTCTGTAACAAAGTATTTTTGCATCAAAATAAGTACAAGAAAAAGTCAAATTCACAACCCGATACAGATGTAAAATAACATATACAATAAAAAATGTGGACTATGCACACAAACATGATATTACCGATGTAAATATCCATAAATGGGAGAGATAGCAAAACAAATCATGATGGTAGTTCCTAATATACGTGTTTCTCATGCATACTTTTTGTGTGTGTTATATGTCCTTCGATGTATTTCTGTATTTGTAAACTGTATAATTATATTTGGTGTGTTATTAAGTAAATGTGTTTGTATTTTAAATTATGTATTAAAAACTATAGTTTATTTTGTCATAAAACCACAAACATACAAGATAAAATTTAGCTCAATGAGAGGTTTATACCTATTTCTCATCTTCCTCACTGTTAGGCACTACTTCAACCCTATTTTTTTTGTCGTCTCTGTCACCATCATCGTCTACACAATCATCCATCCCAACTACATCATAATTTAGTTCCCAATTGCTACATATTTCACATATTCTCTCACTATTATGAATAAGACCATTAGCTTGATTTCTACAATGGTATGGCACTTTGCAATCTAATGCATATGGTAAATATTTTGGTAGGCCCTTTCACTCTTCAACCATTAGGAAATTGGATCAGAATCATATCGGTGCAACTTTCCAACATATGCATGATGGTAGACTAACGCCTTTTCCACTTTTAGGATCTCTTTCATCAGATGCAGATTACTTCTGCTTCATCTTTGAACTTAGAAGTTAGAAACATGGCAAAAATCTTTTTATTATTTGTAGAATATTCTCTCATTAATTGTACAATTCTATAGTTGGTAGGTTTTGATTTTCCTTCATTATTGTACAATCCTATAGTTGGTAGGTTTTGATTTCCCTATACTCTATATATATCTTTGTAAGCAATATATTTTAATGAGAAGCCTCAAACCAATTAACTTCTCCCAAAACTCTCTACACCAGTGACATAGAACTTAATAATCACACCTATTTAATTATAGAGAAATTCATTCTAGGTTTTCAACGCAAATTCACCCCCATCTGGCTTTGCAGAGTGTGTATCCCCTTTAATGATGTGTCCAATTTTTTTTTGATTTGTATATATAGATATAAGCTGATAATATTATACCTCTTATCATCCGACATATCAGTATAATTACCAAGAAGGTTTTTTTCAAGATACGATCGATCCTATTCACTTTCTCACTAATGGCATGCAGATTTTTTGAGCTACCTCCACCGTATTTTTTGTACCAAATGTTAAAGTTCATTTTCCTAGAAAATTGGGAGAACGAATTGTATTGTTGGATGTGCTTTGGGTTATAGTTATGATGGACAAAATTGCAAGAATATTGTATGTTTAGCGTATACAAAGCGTGCGTTATGTAATGCATCTGAAGATTTTAGTAGGTGCATCAGAAGATGTACCGATCAACGACATGCCTTGTCTTGTCATAAAAAATGTGACTGTCATTATCACGACCTAAAATTTCAACTAGTCGTGATAACATCTAATCCAATTCGATAGGTAAACCAATTAACAATAATCTAATTTAAAATAAGATTTGCTGAAAAAATAAATGATGAAATAACTGAAAATTTATACAAAAATTCTAAGGATTGGTCATGACCTTATAACACATAGAATTTTACAAAGCTAGTATTAAATAAATACATTATCTATTTGAAATATACATAAACAAATTTATAATTCTAAAGCTACTAAGAATAAAAGACAACTATAACCAGAACGCAGGTGCATCATCAATGCCAACTCCCCCCATATGCAGCAACATCAGCTCCAAGATATGTACGCAAGGTGTAGAAGTATAGTATGAGTACAAACATCCATATTTACTCAATAAGTAATAAATTTAACCTTAGGTTGAAAGCAGTGATGAGCTTGAAAAATGGTTAGAGTCCAACCTCAATAGCCAAGAATAACTCGTAATAATATAATGAAAGTAGTACAAGTAATAACTCAAAAGATACTATGCTCAACTCATTTACAATTATAAAAATAAATAAATATGCTTTTTAGGTATTGCGGTAAGATCCAAATCTTTCACTGAACTCACCAAAAGTTAAGTACATTAGAAAACTGTGATTTTTCTCAAAATTTCAACAAAAGATAAGATATTTCTTCACTAGAAAGCGTGAGGAAAGTATATCTCTATGCTTATATATTAGTATGCATGTCAAGTCCTCAAATACCATATATCGTCTAGCATGAAGAATAATGCCCACATATCAAATATACATATCAAATCATGAATGTCACAGTATTGTATATCATGAGAAAAATGCATCTCTATGCATACCTATCAAGTACATGTCAAAAGAATGATTTCATTGTAATATTCTCATGTACTCTCACCCTCGAACATACTCAAGATATTTGTCTCAAACTCCCACTCATCACATATAATCACTCAGCACTATATGAGTGTCTGCGGTCACTGCTGGTATATCAGACCCCGGAGGGGTGGATCTTGCCCAAGTGCTAATATAAAGCCAATATGGAATACTGTAACGTGTAGCCTAATACCATAATAAGCTAATAAGTGTTTGCTGCAACGTGCAACCCGATTCCACAAATAAACCAATAAGTCCTACTGTGGCATGCAACCGATCCCATAATATCACTTACAATCCGACCCTCAGGCTCCAACTCAGTCATTAATATCTCTAGTCTCACGGGCTCAAAAATCTCATACCACTAAGCCCATACAATGATAACATGATAAAATGGTAAATGATTACATGGACCGTGATATGATATGCAAATAAAGAATCATGACTGAGTATATAATTATAACTAGACCAGATAACTCAAAACAATGGAAATTTCCTTATTAGGTATCAATTGAATAAGCACATAGCCTAAGTATGATTTCTGACATGATTCACGACTCATATAATCAAATAAGTAGGGAGATGACGAGCTTGGAACACACACTAAGATATGCTCGCTAGGCTAATATAATAAATTATAATATCGTATCCACAGGGATTGGAGTAAAACAATATTATCATAGTTTGTTGCTAGATTGCTATCCAAGATGATCAATAATTTATTGTTTTGTGTTTGATACTAAAATTAACTAAAGAATCTAAACAACTGATGTGATGACCTGGACGGTCGTGTCAAGATTTACCGCTCTGTTTTCCCCATTTTGGCTTCTATTTGCTTTAATTATTGATTTTATATGTGATCAGATTGGTTGGTTCGGGTTCAGAAAGGTTTTGAGAAGGTTTGTGACACTTAGTCTCTTTTAAGGAAGCTTAAGTTGGAAAAGTCAACTGGATATCGACTTATACGTTAGAGAGCTTGGATGTGAGTTCTGATGGTTTGGATAGCTTCATGAGATAATTTGGTACTTAGGAGCGTGATCGAAATGTGTTTGGAGGTCCGGAGTAGATTTACGCTTGAATTGGCGAAATTGAGTTTTTGGCGTTTTCTGGTTGATAGGTGAGACTTTTATATAGGATTTAGAATGAAATTCCGGAAGTTCCAATAGCTTCATTATGTTATTCAGGATGTCTGTGCAAAATGTCAGGTCATTGGGATACAGTTTGGTATACTTTTTGATAAAAAGAGGAATGCGAAAGATTTTAGAACCTTAGGCTTGAATTCAATATGTTTTGGTGGTTTTGCTGTTGTTTGAGGTGTTTTAAAGATTTGTACAAGTTTGAATAAGGTTATGTGATTTGTTTGTTATTTTGGTTGAGGTCTCGGGGACCTCGGGGTAATTTCGGATGGTTGACGGGAGTTGGAAGTTTGATGCAGCTGCAGATTTTTGATGCTCTGGTATTTCCACACCTGTGGATTGGGGACCGTAGGTGTGGCGCCGCATATGTGAAAGACGGGCCGCAAAAGCGGTCTGATGTGCATTTGGCTGGGACGGCAGAAGCAGAAATTTGATCGCACCTGCAATGGTGCAGGTGCGGATGGGTCATCGCAAATACAGAGAAACAGACTTAAGCACAGACTGTAGATGCAGAAATGTCTGGGTAGAGCATGTAAGTTATTTCCTTCGCGATTTTCAGACCGTAACTGTCATCCCGAATGACTATTCTACTACGTATATGACAGCTAATTGTTTGATATTATTATATTTTGGACTAAATGTCATATTTGGACTTCGTGCCGACTGTTTGAACCCTTAGGGGATTTTAAATGATATTTACCTCACTGTTTGATTTCATACTTGTGCTCAGTCATGCCATATTTTTCACTGTTTTCAAAACTCAGCTATGTTATTATGTTTATCACAATTTAAATGATATTTTCAAAGATATTTGAGTTGAGCTTCATATTTTACTGTTGCGTGAGGAGATTAAAAGATTCTGAATGAGTAAGGTCGAGGAACTGTATTGTGAGGATACCTTTGTGTCGGGATGCACGCCGCAGCAATTATACACTGGTCATGATAATGAGGCCGAGGGTCTGGGATTGTATGCCACGAGGTGGCTTGTGATTGATATGAGGCTTAGAGCCTCTTTACGATACCACGAGATGGCTTGATATTGTGCTTGGGCCGCGAGGGGTCCCTCCTAGAGTCTGTACACCCCTAGTGAGTGCTTGGTATCCATTGTGATATGAGATATAGCCCGAGGGGCTGGTGTTGTTCTGTGATATTTCCCGAGGGACTGATTCTGTTGTTACTGTGCCCGAGGGGCAGTTCTTACATGTTTACCTTTTCTAGTTATTTTTCCTATATATTGTTTGACTGTTGAAAAAGGTGTTTATGAGATCTCATTGCCTAATTATAATTACTGATCTTGCTATGCCTCTTATAGCTTAATGTTGTGTTTAACGTGATTTTATATCGCTCAATCTTCATTTATTTTTATTACTCACTGAGTTTGGAGTGCTCACTTTACTCACTACACCCTGTGTGCAGATTCGGGCGCTACAGGTCCTGCTACTGAGGGTTGATAGTTCTAACAGATCTCGGAGATTGACTAGGTAGCTATTTGGTGATTCGCATCCCTGTGCATTCTCCCTCTATATTAGTTATTTTGATTCAGTTATGTAGCGGTGGAGTAAATTTTTAGACTTGTAGTATTATTTTAGATGCTCATGACTGGTGACACCTCGATGTCGGGCTGTGTTTGTTTTCATTTCTGCAAATTATACTATTAAATGCTCATTTTGGGATTTTATTTCTGATTAAAGACTTAGTAGATATTAATTTAATTGTTTGAAGTGAATTGGGAGTGTAACGACTGGACTTGTATTCACGAGAGTCGCCATCAAAACCGGGTTGGGTTTAGGGTCGTGACAGTTGACTAGTGACAAACAACACAAGTAATAGGCAAAGGAATATATTAATTATGAGAAATAGGTTTGATAGGATAGGTGCCAGATAAATATTCGGAATTTAACTCCAGATAATTCACTTATATTGTTCAAGTGAGTCTCTCTAATTCAGGTGGTTATTAGTTCAATTGATTAGTAGAAACTCCTCCCTCGATTAAGTCTCAACCTCACAATATGAACAAATTTTAAGTAAATGAAGATATGCAAGAATTCGTTGTGGATTGGTCCTTAGGAGAACCTCTCTCGATTATCCTCCTAACTAAGTTTAATCAATAATTCAACTAGCCTCTTCCCATTACTATGAAAAATTAATGACTTTAACCAACAAAATATAGTGCAACAATATCACAAGTTATGTCTCTCTCGATTACACGATCAAGTGAATATAGATGCAACAATTAAAATATCCAAAATGATTTAATAGAAAAGAACTAAAATTAATTATCTACAAACAAGTATCAATACACCTAACCATCAAACCCTGAAGAGAAATACTCCATGGATCTGGAGTAATTCATCATAACAATGTTTAAGTTAAAAGGAAACATAGAACATCCCAAATCCTTGTCGTCAGTAAGGACTGAGTGATGAAACCCTTGTGCTTTTTATTCTCCACCTCCTCCTTGACTTACTTAGGTCTAAGATGTGTCAAAAGTCTCAAAAATAATATTTTTCCATCTATATATATCAAGTAGGATCGGGCCCAAATGCAAATACCTATTCCTATGCGAAATATGACAATTACTCTGTAAAACTTGCACAAAAGCACTGCATGGGGTGACGTGCCATGCATGGCATTAGTGGGGAAGTTGAGAGAGTTAATTTCTTACAGGCTGTAGGAATTTGCATGGGCATGTGCACCCCGCGCCGCCCCATGCGCCGCGTCCCACACCATCCCATATGTCGCGCCCTGCACCGCCCCACATGCCACGGTAATGTGGACAAAATGTAAAACATAAAAGTTGTATCCATTTTAAATATATTTCCAATGATATATTGTAAAGCCCAAATGGATTTCTGAGTGAAACGTTATGTGCATTTTACTAGAAACTGCATAGTATGCCTTCTCGATTCTTCATTGCATTCTTAAAGTGCACTATCATCCGCCGATCCCCGAACACGATGCCAACTCTATCCTTGGGATTCCACTTAGACTTCAAAGCTACAGAATTTCTTGAATTCATTCCATAACTTCTACATAAATTAGAATTACTCATGTATAATTAGTGCAAAACACTAGCACTGAAAGCTCAAACTCAATTAAAGTACAATAAATTGGAATTCAATAAGCGAATAAAACATGAGATTATAGCCTACTATCAACACCTCACACATAAACCATTGCTCGTCCTCGAGCAATCAACTGCACTTTATAAAGGCACCACCTTATTAAACAATGCTCAAAACTCATCACACCAAAAAGATTTAGAATATACACAATAGTGTAATATCCTCACCTCAAGATTTGACTCAAAAGTGCCATGAATTATTTACAACTCAAAGGTATGTTTCTATGCTCGTTTGAGGACGAACGAATATTTAAGTGTAGGAAGATGTGACGACCTGACCTGTCGTCATAATAATTGACGTCTCGATCCCCTATTTACTTCTTTCTCCAAGTTTAATTCGGCTAATTTGATTTACCGAGACATTCGGTTTTTAGTTTCAAAGAGTTTTGTGACACTTAGTCCCTAAATGAGAGCTTAAGTGTTAGAAACTTTTTCGTAGTCAGAACAGTGCAATGACGGCCTTGGAATTGAGATCTGATGGTTTCGTTAGTTTTGTCAGGTAATTTCGGGGTTAGGAGCTTGTTCGGATTGTGTTTTTGAGGTCCGTAGCTAATTTAGTCTTCAAATGCCGAAGTTTGAATTTTGGAAGTTTCCGGTCCAATAGCGAGATTTTGATCCAAGTGTCGAAATGGATTTGCGAGAGTTGATACAGCTTTGTTATGTTATTTGGGATGTGTGCAAAATTTCAAGTCATTCGAACGTGCTTTGATTGGGCTTTTGATTAAAAGCGTATTTCGAAAGTTTTTAGAAAATTTAAGCTTGAATTCGATTTGAATTGGTGGATTTGATATTGTTTGAGGTATTTTATGGATTGGAACAACTTTAAATGAGGTTTTAGAATGTGTTGGTACTTTTGGTTGAGGTCTTGGGGGGTTCGGGTGTGTTTCGGATGTTGAATGGAGCAATTTAAGTTGTAAAAAATTACAGACCTATCCTTTTTCGTGTTCGCTTTTGCTTCAGATCTGTTGCAGACCTATCCTTCTCCACGTTCGCGTTAATGCCCCCGCGTTCGCGAAGCTTTGCCTTTTTATTTCTTCGCTTTTTCTTCCTTCACTCACGTTCGCGTAACTTTGAAAGTTCACCCTTCACGTTCGCGTACTAGTTCACGCGTTCACGAAGAGTAATTTTCGAGCCACAATATTTTCCTCTTCCGCGTTCGGGAGTTTGATTCCTTGTTCGCAAAGCACATTTGGGCAGCCCTTCATTTTTCTTCTTCACGAATGCAAGACTTACTTCACGTTCGCGATGCATTAAATATCTGGGCGATTATAAAAATTTCAAAACCGAGGGTTTAGCCATTCTTACCAAAAGTCAAGCTTGGGAGCTCGTATTTGAGCGAGATTTCGAGGGATTTTCAAGGGCATCGATTGGGTAAAGATCCTAAACTCCTTTTTCTTGTAACCCACTAATATAAGCGTGAATTCCTCTTTTAATTTCGGATTTGAATGAAAAATTGATAAAACTTCATAGACCGAATTATTGAGTTTTGAGTGAGTGTTTGACATCCTATTTGGGATATTTTTATATGGTTAGACTCGTGAGAGTACGATGGTTCTAAAAATATTAATTTCCCCCGATTCCAAGATGTTGGCATGAGGGGCATTTTCGTCATTTTACCTAATTTTGTGTCTTATCTTTGAATTACATCGTAGAATCAGTTGTTTGAGATGTTATTTATGATATGTAATTGAATTGAATAGATTTGGGACATTTGGAATCGGATATTCATGCAAAGGCTTGATTCCTACTTGATTTTGTGTCGATTCGAGGTATGTGGTTTGTCTAACCTTGCGTGGGGGGACTTTTTCCCTTAGGATATGATATATGGTAATTGAATTGCCTTATGCATGAGGTGACGAGCGAGTACTTGTGCAAATAGTTGGAAATCCGTTTTTTCTTAAAGTACTTATTTGCATGTTTCCCTTCATGCATTATTACACTTGCAAGTGTAGCATGTTGCTAGTTAGAAGAGCATGTTTAGTTGACTTAAATTGCCGTGACTACATCATGTGAAGCATGTTAGGCTAGGACTACTTGTTGCCTTGCTCTGAAATTTTATTTTTTGAATATCTTCTTGTTGTTGCTGCATAATTACATTGGGACTACGGATGTGGGATTCCGGTAACTCCCCCTTATCTGTTTCTTTTGGGACTATGGGTAAGATTTCCGGTAGATACCCCTGCACATTTACTTTGGGACTACGGATTAGATTCCCGGTAGATCCCTCTGCACAGTTATATAGAACTATGTGAATGCACTAGGTGGGTTCCTCTAGTACTAGGTATTTACATTTGGGACTAGGGACCGGGATTCCGGTAGATCCCCGCACATTGATAGTTGGACTACAGGATGGCATCCCGGGAGATCCTTCGGATATATATACATATGAAGGACTGCGGGATGATATCCCAGGAGATCCACTGGACAGTTGATGAAAGGGACTACAGGATGCTATCGTGGGAGATCCCCGTGTTACTATTGATATTGAGCTGTTATAATTTCCGGTTTACTTTGTTATTTGCATAATTGTTGCTGCCTGGTATAACCTGTCTTATTTCATTGCCGTTCTCATTTATATTGCTTATTTCATATTGTTGAAACTTGTTATTATGTTTATCCTTAGTAGGGACCTGACCATCCTCAACACTACCGTCCGACGTTAGGCTTGACACTTACTGAGTACCGCTATGGTGTACTCATGCCCCTTCTGCGCATGTTATTCATGTGTAGATCCAAGTACCGCTACACAAGCATATCACCCTTGAGGCAGTGAGAGCTTTTGGAGACTTCGAGATTCATCTGCCGCGTCCGCAGACCGAAGAGTCTCCATCTTTATTCTATCTTGTAGTATTAGCCTTTCTATCATGCTGTTGATTTAGATACTCTGGAGATTTGAGCACTTTACTGCATTTTCTTCTAGCTTTGGTTCCCGTGAGTTTACCGGTTTTGGGATAGTGCTGTAGAAGTTTGACTTATTGTAATGTATATGCCGATTGGCTTTTCATATTCCGCTTTCATTTTGCTAAATTTGGATTAAGTTATAATTTCGCAAAGGCTTGATTATTTTTTGCCGCACTTATTAGGCTTACCTAGTTGTAGGGACTAGGTGCCATCCCGACAGTTCACGAAGGGCGAACCAGGGTCATGACAATTTGGGCCACCTACCTGAGGGTCATACTACCATTTTCCATGATATGATACACAAACAAATATATGCGTGGATGAGGTCGTCGTTAAGTCTAAAAAGAGATCGGATCACATCGCACATCTGTGGAAGTTTTTAACGTAATTTGATGAATTGATATAGAAATTTAGTCAGTTTATAATTTGTTGAAACTGCTTACCATGGGCAAATAATATTTGTCTTGATGAATGACATTCTAAGATACGTTTTTGCACACAAAATGTGTAGATTCTGAGTTTGTGAGTTAAAATAATTTACCCCATAATATTACTAATAGTCTTAATTGAGAATGATTTTGCGATGATAATATGCCTCAAATATATTATTAGGGCTAACTTATCTATTTATGTCTATATCTATAATATTATAAAAATTGGAACCTCAAATTTTAAAAGTTAAAAGTTAGATATAGATTTATATCTATATCTATATTATTACAAAAGTGGAACCTCAAAAGCTAAAAGTTAAATTACCACAATACCTTTCTAATAACCTAAATATTTTTTAAAACTAAATAACCTAACATTTTTTTTAAAATTAAAAAATAAGGGAAAGAAACTAATATGGCAGGAATACTATGGTCTCTACCATATTAGTTTCTTGATACAACACAACTTCTCATGCTTACAGTTAATTTGACAACTTTACACGAAATAGTTGCATCAACATTAACTTCCATAAAAAAAAAAGGAATAATCCCAAAAGTTCACATTTCATGGTAATTACAACTCCTCATAATAGGGCGATAGAACTGTAATGAATATGGGTATATATATATATATATATATATATATATATATATATATATATATATATATATATATATATATATATATATATATATATATATATATATATATATATATATATATAAGTAATGTAAATTTGAATTTAAATATATGGGTAAATATATTATGGAATCCTTTTAAACCTTAAGACAAAGTTAATAAAAATTATGATGTAAACGAAAAGACAAAACTTTATTTTATCTATAGAACTTGCTTTCAGTCAGAGAAAAGATAAAAGCAAGGTACAATTGACTTAGACAATTTGAGGATGGGAATAATAATACATTTATTTTAGCTTGATCAGCATACATTTGAAATTTCCTAATTTAACTCATCATTCTCTATTTTTCTGCAGGTACCTATCTAGACCGGAAAGAAAAATATATCTCATATATTGAATTTGTTAACAAAGAACTTATTCTGTTTTCAACGGCTGGTCTTCAAAATCTATTCCATTTGAGAATCAGAATAAGGTTAATCATCTAACATTACAATATTTGTTATAAATGCTTCCTCTCTAGCTGTTTTCTAATAGATATATGCGTTTAATTACGACTTGAATGTATGAATATTTAGTGCATTTACATATTTATAAAATAATATTTTCTTCGGTTCATAATAAGTGATCAATTTACTTTCTTGATATCAACTTGTCACGACCCAATTTGCCTTCCGTAAACATATCGTGATTGCAGCTAGTTCCTATAACTATGTAAGCCTAACAATGCGGAAAACAACACAACTTGCGAAATAATTAATTGAAACTGAATAACTAAAAGAAATCTGTATATAACTGCGGCTCGGCATATACAGCTCAAAATAAATGCGGAAGTCTACTATAACACCCCAAAACCCGGAATCTCACAAATCACAAGCTAAGGGATACATAAGAGGCTCTGACTCAAGAATATCTATACAAAAGAGAAATACTGAAAGATCTATACTTATTACAGAAAGCTGGAAAGGGACTCCTCTGTCTGCGGATGTAGCAGATATACCTCGAAGTCTCTATCGGTACACCTCCTTCCCAGGCTGATAGAACAGAGTGGGAGTACCTGTATCTGCACAACAAAAATGTGCAGAAAAGTAGCATGAGCACACCACGGCGGTGCCCAGTAAGTATCAAGACTAACCTCGGTGGAGTAGTGACGAGGAATAATCAAGGCACCCATCGATCAATAAACAGTATAATCACTGGAATAACGAGAATGATATATAAATATGTAATGACTGCAATGCTACAATCCATAATAAGGGAAAGGAAAAACGAATAACAACGAGAAGAATTAATAAATAATGATGCATAACAACTGCAAATCAATATTCAAATCCTAAGATCACAACACAGCAAGGGGAAAAAGCAAGTCCGTAACTCATATCCTACAAGGATATTCACATAAGATCTTATTCACTCTTTCCACAATTTCACCAAGTCTCGGACAACCACATCTCACGAAACCTAGCATCTGAAATCTAACACTTGGCATCATGTGCCCTATCAGTCCCTTAATCATGCTAACCACTAACCGGCTAACTATGACCACTCTCACATATTTAATGGATAAATGAGGGCGTACCTCCCTCCTTAGCAAAAACAAGAGCAATTTACCTCTAACGGGAGTTCACAACTACGTGTGTGCTTGTGTAAGAATTCTAACAAGAATTTTACCAACTAGTAAACATGAATAGGAGAATGGATCGCACGTACGATGTTTCCTCACAACTTCCGAGCGATAAAGCTCATACAGGGAAGCAACCCACAATCATAATAATAACAAAATAGAAATACCTCCACAGGCCATCACAATTCATTACAATCAACCCCTGACATAGACCTCCTTATTTCATCACGTGTGCAATTAATAACATAATGAGTACCACCTTATTTCGCTACACGTGCATAATAGTATTTCCCACTTTATTTCGCCACATGCACAACCCACATATAAGCATATGAACATATGGCGCCTTATTTCGCTACATGCGTAATATATCAATAGCAACAGTGGCACGGCAAAGACCTCGTGCAAACCCTCAACAAAAATCGCATGACTGAAACCTCGTGCATCACAATATCAACAGCAGTATGGCAGAAACCTCATGCACCAAAATATTAATAGTAGCACGGCAGAAACCTCGTGCATCACAATATCAGCAGTAGCACGGCAGAAACCTCGTACATCACAATATCAACATCCGCACGGCAGAAACCTCGTGCACCATAATATCAAGTACAACATCAACAAATGCACTATATACAGAAACGAAGCAAGAGAATCATTCATGTATTTTCGTTCACCAAAAGGCAGTACAATTAACTCACAAGGAATAACTATAACAGAGAAATACTAATTGCAACAAGGACAGCTCAAGAAGGAATAAACGATAAGAAACAACGATTTCAAAGGACTCAGTTCAACAACAAGGAAGTTAACATGAACCAAATAATTACAATTAAGGAAATATTGACAAAACATAGAATATCTAACTTCTTTCCAATTAAGACCAATTAATTACACGAGAGACAGAAATAGTACTTTCCAAATAAAGACGGGCAGTTAGGAATGATAATGTGACTATAGAAGGGTAAGGGTCCACAGTTAATCAAGTAAAAGTCGATTAGGCAACAAGAACAAACCCAAGAGAGCAATTAAATTTCAAGTAAGACATGCATAGGTGAAACTAGTAACAGGAAACTCAATCATATCAACAACAACTTCATATTCAGTGATTACAAGGATCTAAGAGCCTAAAAGGGGAAAATTTTTCACAAGTAAATCCGAGCACGCACTCGCCACCTCGCGTACAAGGAATACAAGCAACACAGAAGACTCCAATCCTAAAGGGAAGTCCCCCACACAAGGTTAGGCAAGATACTTACCTCGAACCGACTAAAATCAACTAGCAATTGCGTTCTTGCCACGAGTACTCGACTCCAAATGACCTAAATCTATTCAATTAAATCACACATTGTAAATAACATCTTAGCAACTGATTTTATTATTTAATTCAAAGCTACAATGTAAAATTATATAAAATAACCCAATTTCCCTATAGGCCAACATCTCGGAATCGAGTAATTTTTAGATTTTCAGAACCCTCGCACTCTAACGAGTCTAACCATATAAAAATCTTCCAATTCGGAGGTCAAACACCCACTCAAAACTCAATAGTTTAGCCTATGAAATTTCACCCAATTGTTCCAACTTTTGATCCCAAATTCGAATTTTTAATGGTGGATTTAACTACAAAATGATAAAATATAACTAAAAGATATTAAAGAAATGCTACCTAATATTCTTCTCTTCAAAATCCTCTGAAAATCGCCCTTCCCAGAGCTCAATTTGATTTTTCTAACTTATGAAATCTAACCCTCAAAATTTCTATATCTGGCCAGTGATTTCCACTTCTGCGTACCACTAACCGCTTATGCAGTACCACTTCTGCAGGAAAACAACCGCTTTTGCAGTTATTTCCTCGGAGATGCGGTCCCGCTTCTGTGGACCAACCACCGCATCTGCGGAAACTAAGGATCTTGACCAAAACTGCTTCTGCGTTCTTCTACGTCGCTGCGGTTCCCAAGCCGCAAATGCAAAAATACCAGAAACATCAAAGACTTATATTTCCAAACTTCAAAAATCCTTCCGTCAACCATTCGAAATCATCTTGGGGCCCCGGGGACCTCAAGCAAAAGCACCAATAACACCAAATACCCTATTCACACTTGTACCAATCTTCAAAACACCTAAAACAACGTCGGAAACTCAATTAAATAAAAAATTTAAGCGTAAGAACTTCAAATTTCATCAAAATACACTTTCGATCAAAAACCTAACCAAGACACGTCCGAATGATCTGAAATCTTGCACACACGTCCCAAATGACATGACAGAGCTATTGTAACTTTCGGAGTTCCAATCTGACCCTAAGATCAAAAACTCACTATCGGACCAGAAACTTTAAAAATTCAAACTTCCGCATTTCAAGCCTAAATGAGCTACGGACTTCTAAAATACATTCCGAACACGCTCCCAATCCCGACATAACCTAACGGAGCTAACAGAACCCTCAAATTTTCATTCCGATGTCATCTTCACACTGTTTCGACTACGAGCAACTTTCCAATACTTAAGCTCTCATTTAGGGACTAAACGTCCCAAAACTCTCCGAAGCTCAATACCAAACGTCCTGGAAAACCAAAATAGCAAAAAAAATAAAAAAGACTTAGGGGAAGCAGCTAATAAGGGATTAGAGCGTTAATTCTTAAGATGACCGTCCAGGTCATCACACCTATTAAGGAAATATTAAATTGTAGACAAACGTAGTTAGTATGACTATACTATCCTTAATTAAATAGTGTAACGTAATTAATATGAGGAGTAAAAAACTTCTTAAGAATATGTACATGAGGCTAATTTGGAAAAATAAATTGAATTGTTTCTTGATCATATAAATGAACACTTAGTTTGGATCAAAATAGAAAAACAAATTGATCAATAATACTTTTTATATTTGATATTCCCCGCACAACATTCGTGTATAGATATTATTTTTTACCTAAGAACTCATAATTTCGTGGTGCCGAGATAGGATTATATGTTAAAAGGGAGCCACTGTACGAACTATTTAGGTTGACTAGTGCGTTGGGAAGTTGAAGGAATGTTTGGCAGTACTAACGTTCCTTTTGTAGGGGCGCTGCATCTTTAAATGGATGCAGTTGGTTCCATAGCAGGCGGTGTTGATTAGCGATAGTGGTATACCCTCTTCCAGACTTGGTGAGCCCCGCTTCATCCCGAGTTATGTTTTGTATCTTTTGTTCATATTATTATCACATTTTGAGGTATTGCTGGAGCCTTGTTGCTGGCACTATCGTAATACTCCTTTGTATCTTTTAGAGGCTCCATAGACATAGTGTGAGTAGCATATTGATGTTGGGAAAGCCAAACAATTCATGTTGTGTTTGAATCACTTGTTCAAATTCAAACCCTGAAAATATGTGTATTTTGAGGTTCAAAAATGAAGTATCTTATGGAAATGATTTTGTAATGTATATGTGATCTCCCTATTATTGAATTAATGAAACTATGTCTTCTTTTTATTCATGAGTAAGTTTTGGTAGAAAGAATCTAATCCCGACTGAGCGCCAGTCGCGCTCCCCGAGTTTGGGTCGTGACAAACTTGGTATCAAAGCCAAAGATTTTAAAGTGGCCTAGGATATCTCGGAGCCGTATCTAGTAGAGTCCTTCTTATCGGTGTATTTTCGATCACACCTATAATTTGAAGGCTACTTGGCTATTTAGGAATAATACCCCTCTTTGATATTCTGAATCGTGCGATAAGACTAATTGTGAGACTGCTCCTCCTTTAACTCATGCATTGCTTTAACGTTCAGTACATGGAACCTAAGAAGAAAGCAAGAACTGGGGAGCTAATGTCACCATAGAAGTGGCTCTTGATACTTTATTCGATGATGCGGATGAGTAACAGAAGGGCCAAAATATTCCCCTGACTACCACACCGCCTGAATATGTTACACTTGATCAATTACACCCATTCCTGTATCTACTAAGGCTGCAACCATCCCTCCAACTGATATTCCGATTTCACCTCCATCCCACCTTCTGGTTCTGGTAGTTCTGATGTGAATCTTACGGGAGCCATACAGCTATTGGCTCAGATAGTGGCTTCCCATGTCCAGAGATCAAATGTTGCACCTACTTCTTCTAGCCAATAAGTGGATTCTGCTAGTTTTAGGGTAAACAGGTTCCTTCAGTCAGATCTTCCGAAGTTCACGGGTGCTAAACCCAAGGAGAACCCTCAGGATTTCATCGATGAGATGCACAAAACTCTCTGATTTATGCTTCCTACTGAGACCGTGGGAGTGGAGTTGGCTGCCTACCACTTGAAAAGGGTAGCCTAATCTTGGTTTGAGTTGTGGGAGGACTCCGGTGAGGATGGGAGCCCTTCAGGGAGGTGGAGTGAGTTTGCTGACGCCTTCATGGATCAACTCTTGTCTGCCGAGACAAAGGTAGCTCGTGCGCTCTAAGTTTTAGAACCTAAAGTAATATTGTTAGAGTGTGTGGGAGTACCACATGTAGTTCTCACGCCTGTCCAAGTATGCTATTCATATGCTGCCCATTATGGAGGCTAGAGTGAACTGGTTGGGTAGAAAAATATAGGATGTAATTTTATGTATATAATATATAATTAAATCTAAACGGGGCTAATATTGCAATTATGCACTTTAGCTTTGAAAAATACTAAATAAATTTATAAAAATACACCAAAATTACCTTAGCTATATTTTAGCATAAAGATGAAAATCCAATAGATGATTTGCCAAAAAATACTAATTTTGGAAATGCTTATTGAATTTTATGGATAAAAAGGAAAATAAATTTATTTAAAAATCTTTAAAATTATGAGAAAAATACTAAAACACTTGAATATGCTTACATATACATATATATATGCCATTTTAAAATTATTTTGCATACTAAAAATATATTAGAAAAAATTGGGTGTCTAGATTGAGAAACAAGTAACTTCACCTGTGAAGGTAGATGATTGGCATGTGCTTTAGCTGTTTAGCATAATTCACTGAGAAAGACTTCATTGTTGACAAGAAAAAGGTAAAGTTAAATATTAGGCGTAATAGCTTTCTGGCCACTTAAATTTGAACCTGATTTTAAAGTTGATACATGAACTTACATTGTTCCCATTTGAACACTCAAACTCACATATCACATAACTAATAAACCTATTTGACCATTGACCATGCACATGTGGCAGTGACAAAGATGATGTGGACAAGGTGTGTGCAAGTCATGAAAATTATGTGCGTGACTACAATAGTTTTGATTTTAAAAAATCTAAAACTAGAAGAAGAAAATACAAATTAAAAATAAAGAAAATAAAGCTGGCCATTTCCCCATACCCAAAAAAAAAGCTGAACAACAATATGAGTACTTCGCCTTTCAAAACTTAAACAATTTTGGCGGATACCTAAGGATTTTCGCAACTCAAAGAAAGAAAACAAGTACCATTTTCATCCTAGAAATAGTGCAAAATGCAGGGAGTGTTGATGTTGCGAAGAAGATTAAGAAGTTCTTAAAATTAAAAATGAATGGAGTCACCAGAGAGATGGCTTGGCCTAAAGGTAGGTGAGGGCAGAGACAATTCCAACAAGCAGCTCAAAGTTCATAGAATTTCAAAATGAGATTTTGAAACTAAAGCTACAGTTCTTTGAGAGGTGTCTTGTGGGTAGACTAGGGGATATCACCACTGAGATCCCTCTAGTCTCACTGTAACAAAAGTTGAAGGCTAGGCTCGTAGAAGTTGGAAGGTTATGGGGAAGATCAAGATAACAGAAATGAATGGAGGTGGGTAAATGGAGAGGGGAGATTGATTTTTAAAATTCAATTCAAAAATTTTAAAGATTATTTTTTTAATAATATAGAACCCGCAAATCCACATATTATATAATAAAGATCAAACATGTGACATGGCATTCCTGTCAGAGCGATTGGCAAACATGTTCAATGGAAAGTATTTATTAGTATTTATTCCGCCAAGTTAAAGTGTTCAAATGGGAATAATGTAACTTCCTGTATCAGCTTTAAAATTCAATACAAGTTTAAATGATCAGAAAGTCATTACGCCTAAATATTAAGAAGTTAATTTACAGGCTTAAATGCGAGAAAGTCACTCCTCTGTTGCTCTTCAAAAAGTTAAATTTCCTGAAAATTCAGTAAATAATTGAAGGTACGCTCATATAGACTCTTGCAAACACAAGAAAGTCGATAATTTAAATCAGGAATAGTTGTTCTGGCCTCAATACTTCTTGTTATAGGAATAGAATGCGACAATTCCAGTAAAAGGTAAGCAAAGCACTACAAATTGATCATTATAAAAAAAATCACTACCAATGGATATACTTGCTTTCCCCGCCTAATAGCAAGAAAGATCATATGAAGTTGCTAAATTTTATATTTATTTCGGTTTTATTTGTTGAATTATTTCGGTTTTATACTTGTCTCTCTTTTTCTTGTTGTTCTTCATTAGTTACTTTCCTCTTCCAACTCCTCAATTTCGCCTGGCTCTCACCCTCAGCTTCATTAGGATTGGGACGCTCGATTGTAAATTTTGAAGTTATTCAATTTCTTTGAAATTTCATCCATTTTGATGTTCGATTCGTAGTTTTAGGTGTTATTTTGGTGTTTTGATCGTGCAACGAATTTGTGTGATGCTATTACACTTATGTGCATGTTTGAATTGGAGCCCGAGGGGCTGGGGTGAGTTTTAGATAGGATACACATCATTTTGAACGTAGAAGTTGTTGGTTTCAACTATTTGTTAATGTCTGGTGCTTTGTATTTTGCGATCGCAAAGATACTCTCGCGATTGCGAAGGGGAACTTGCGACTGGGGCAGATTTCTTCATTGCAAAAACTGGACCATGATCATGAACGCAAATTAGTGGAGGGATTATCCTTCACGAACGCGACCATCCTCACGTGAACCATGATGAGTTGTTGATCTGATGGCAGGCTTGGAAGTAACTCAACACGAACGTGAACCTTGGCTCACGAACGCGAAGGCCAAGGGGTTAAGCATCCGCGAAGCGGAGGTTACATTACAAATGCATATGCCTTTTTTGGTTGATGTGCATCGCAATCGCATCAGGTACTTCGCGAACGCTAATAACACCTGACGCCTAGTGATTTAAACTTTCTAATGTTGGGATTTGAGTCGTTCACCATTTTCAATTTTGAAATCTGTTTAGCCACTTCAATTGTTAGTAGATTTTAAATTGTTTCATTACATTTTCATATTCACTCATTGATTTTAAACTTTAATCTAAACCTTTTTATTGTAGAAATTAGGGATTTAGGTAGAATTGAGGATTTTGAGAAATTGAGACTTAGACCACAGTTGAGGTCGGGCTTCAAAACATAACCGGGCTCGGGAATGAATGGTTAGTTGGGTATTGGTCTGAATCTCGAATTTTGACCTAGGGGGCCCGAGGTTTATTTTTATTGACTTTTTCCCAAGATTATTAAATATTAACTATTTTTCACTCATGGGTAGTTCTAAAGTCTATTTTGAATAATTTTGACTATATTTGGCTAGTTTTGATTGTTTTGGAGGCTAATTCTAGATGAAAAGTTGCGGTTGAGCATTGATTTGGTTGCGGAGTAAGGTAAATATTGTGGTCAACCTTGATTTGAGGGATTATTACTTGTTGGTATATTTGCTACGTGTATTATGTGTGGGAACGACGTATATATGAGGTGACGAATATATATTCGTTTTCATTGGGTTAAAGCATGCAGGTAAGCACTGTCTCTTTGTATTATATTGTTTTACTGACTATGTTCTCCATGCTTATGTTATAATAATACACTTTAATTATTCGCCTTATATTTATTGTTTATTTTGAATATGTTGGAAATTTGGAAGTTGAAGTTGTTATCTTGCCATTATAATTAAAGTGAAATCCGCTTTTAATTTGTTATTCGAATTTGTGTTGCTACTTGGTGAGGATGAGTGAAAATTTATTATCATATATTGAGAGGTTTTGAGTATTTAAAGCACGAAGGGTGATGTCTTGTCAGAGAGTAAAAGCACGAAGAATAATGCCATGTTATTTTATTTATGATATTACATGGTGAGGATGCGGTAAGAGCACGAAGGATGATTTCATGTCATCTTCTACACTTTTTGTGCTTATGCTACACTTCTTATGCAGATACTGGTATTGGTTCTAGCAGTGTCTAGCGGTGTTCTACTCGGATCCATTGATATTCGAAGACTTGAGAAATAGTTGGCACAATATCCGCAATTCTAAAGTCCCTTTCCATTTTTTATCTCTATTGTTTGTTCAGTCGAACAGTTGTATTTATTTTAAACAATTTTTGGAGATTTTTGGTTGCTCATATATTGGTGATACCAGATTTTTTGGATTGAGCTAGATCATGGTATATTATGGCATTTCAACTAAATCACCGTTAATAATTATTATTGTTCTGTTTTGAGCTATTAAGTTATTAAATTTGCTAACTAATACTAACTTGTATAGCAAATGTACGATAGGCATCATCCCTACATCGAGATTGGAATTTCGGGTCGTGAGACGCGGTCCATGTGAACTTTATTACGCTTCTTTCTGGGACTTCAAAAGAAGTGATCAAGAGCGTACTGCAAGAGGAACAAGAGATGAAAAAGAGACCACTGTGTAAGCTTTAATAAAATTTATTCATGAATGTGTTTGGTACGAAGGAAAATATTTTTTGGAAATTGTTTTTCAATCTTTTTATATTTGGTTGCTTTAAATATTTTGGAAAATGTTTTCTTAACGATTCATTTTTCTTGAATTGGAGGAAAATGTTTTCCTTATCAAGAGAAGAGAAAACATTTTTTAAAGCTCCTTCTCAACCTTCCTCACCCTCACCAACCCACACTATCCCTCTTCATAAAAAGATTTTTTTTTAAATTTCAGTTTTTCCGTTTCTACCCACCCTACTACCCCTCCAACCCTTCCTCCCCCTCCCTCCTTTTTTTTGCAATTTCAAATTTTCATTTTTCATTTTTTTGCACCACCCACACACCCACTCCATCCACCCATCCCCACCCCCACCTGTTCTGCCCCCCTCCTCCCCACCCCCCACAAATATTATTTTTGTAATTAAAATTTTTTTTTTCATTTTACTGCACCCCCCTTCCCCCCGGAAAAAATAAATTTAAATATATTTTTCAATTTTAATTTTATTATTTATCGGTTAAAGGCTCAAAATTTTACAAGTTTCAAATGAGTTCGGAAGTTTATGTATTTGGAGGTTTACGAGTTTAGAAATTATAAAGTTTACATGTTCGAAATTCCACAGATTTGTAAGTTTATGGCTTCATGTTTATTGTATTTAAATTATTTATAAATACTCTTGAGCATTTTCCTTAATTTGTATACCAAACACCGAAAAATAAATAAAATTACTACTTGTTTTTCAAGAAAACATTTCTTAAAAAACATTTTCCGTTATACCAAACACACCCAACATTATTAATTCATTGTCCAATCTGTAGAGGCTATGCCGATTTGAAGTTCTGGCCAAGACTGATTTGATTTAATCACTTTAAACTTTTTTAGTTCTGGCCGAGCATGATCCATGTGGATAAAGCCTTAAGCATCTCAACCTCAAGAAGCTGTTTTTTCTATAGAAAGTCCTATATCAAGATTCCTTCTGTTTGGTTTCTGTTTACAAACCTACAAAATGGTGGGGAACACTTAAAATAAACTTCAATTCAAAAGCTTGCTGTATTATTTATAGAATTATAAATTAAATCCATGCAAGGGATGCATGTCTTATTCCATTTTTCGTCTTTGTTTTTTTTATTTATTTTGTTGTCCAACCGTGCTTATCCATATCTTCTTATATGCCTAAATTATATTCCTAAACCCTAATAAAAAAAACAAGAGGAGATGCTTTCTATGTGTTAATTATCCAAGAAAAACTTAATTTACTTCGTGCATGTTCATAGAGTATTTTGCTCAATTCCAAGCCAAAGATCAACGATTTTAATGAATTGATCATGCAACTAAATTTTTGTCAAAAACTATTATCAGTTCTTTTTAAATAATACATATAACTGAGCATGACTGGTTTAGGATTAAGTTGCAGTTTCTTTTGTCAATCTAGTTGAATATAAAAATATATGAAGAAAAAAAAAAAGAGAGGAGATAAATAGAAAGTGGTGTCCGACTCAAAATGCTCCAATCCACCGTGTTATGCCGTAGGAATGTTATCTAGAATCAAAAGCACATTACTTATGTCACATTTATTATGTCATACATTAACAAATGATTATTTTAACTTATCTAAACCATCGGTTTATTAAATTCTTATCCATCAGTGTAATTAATTTATTGCAATAAGTTATTTTTTGTTTTATTTTAGGCCCACCTAAATTACCTTTTAAATGATCTTATAGTGGAAAAAATCAATCTGTAATGCATAAAATAAAGTAGTTAATTTCTTAAAGTTAGTGTACGCATACTTTGACAAAGAAACAAAGAGAATCTGTATCTTCGTGCTGCCCAATCATTCAAGCGTGCGGAAAAGCTTGGAGTATATATATATATATATATATATATATATATATATATATATATATATATATATATATATATATATAGAACAAAAAAACTGGTAGAAAAAGAAAAAAAAAAAACTTAACTTGCTTTGGATCATATTTGAAAATTAGTTAATATTTACGAGGTTCATTTAATAAACGAACACGGCTATATGTATGTGGTCAAAATCGAAAAGTATGATTTTTGAGTCTTAAATCGGGATATAGGCTCGATTGACTCGATGTGAGTGGCAGAACCGGCTAAGAAACACCTACCTCGAGGAAGCTGATCAAAGGCCTGACACGGCCTACATTGAAGACATCATAATTTCATAGACAATCAAGAAAAAAAGGGGAATTTCTTAAGGACGCGTAGATCTTGGCATTAGTTATAGGATAAGGGTTGTACGAAATAGTACAGGTCCGTACTAGATCGTTATACACCTATAGTAATACGATTCTTTACCTTTATAAGCAAGGTACTAGATTGGTTTTCTCCTCCTATATAATGGGGACCTCAATCATTTTGTAAAGATTAGATCAATCACAACAATAGAACATTCTTATTCTTTTCTTGTTTAACGTGCTCAGTAATTACTCTTCAGCTTTATTACATTTACTTTGTTATTCATATGTTATTGGTCTTCACCGACCTCGAGTCCCCAGGATAACCAAGCTCAAGGCCCCTACTGCTTCAACAACTTGGTTTAGTCTATTATTTCTTCTTAATTAAGCTCAATATTACCTGTTCAATCACTAGTATTAGAATATATCACGTATCTTTAAAATCATAAATTATTTTTAATTGTTACTCACATTTTTTGAGGTAAACAGTTTTGCACCCATCGTGGGGCTAAAGATAATAGTGAGTATTTTAGTGCTTGTCTACCGATAATACACATTATTCTTCACACTTTTTCTTATCAAAGGTATTTTTATTTCAGGCCAAAATATATTTAGTACACAAAATGCACCTGCTCATGATAGTGCGGGACTTAGAGAAAACAACGCCATAGGGTTGTACCACATGTAAACCCTGAGGGAGTATCAAACATGGAGCTAGTTGATATCAAACCCCAAGGGAGTATCACAATTTGACAGGCGTTCGGGACTAGTGGTGACCCCCAATTTATCAAAATACAACTTCAGTGTCGACGCCTTAAGAATCGTCTCATCCATTGGCAAAATTAAAGATACTAAATGGTTCAAACCCATACAGACAGATCCTTCTCAGAGAAACTCCGATATAATGTGCATGTACCATGTTAATCACGGGCATAAGACTGAGGATTGCAGATAACTGCTTCGAGAGGACGTAGCTCGACTTTTCAATAAAGGAAACCTTTGTGATTTCTCAATGACAGGGCTAAAAACCATTTACGAGAAAGAGACGCAAACAGGAAGAATTAACCTGGAAAACCTCAACATGTATTCACATGATCGTCATTGGAGCCAACATCCCAGTGGGGCCTACATCCAAACGAACTAAAGTATCCATCACAAAGGAAAAACGGAATAGAGCTATGTGCCCGAGGATGCCCTATCATTCTACGACAAGGAAGCAGAAGACGTATACCAGCCTCATAATGACGCCCTGGTAATCTCTATCCTTTTGAATAAAATTCAAATTAAACCTATTTCAGTGGATCCAGGTAGCTCAGCAAACATAATCAGATCGAGGGTCATGAAATAACTGGGTCTGCAAAATTAGATTATACTTGCATCTCGGGTGCTGAACGGTTTTAACACGGCAAGTGAAAGAACGAGGGGAGAAATTATCTTGCCTATAAATGTAGCCAGGACCATACAAGACACCACGTTCCACATTGTCAAAGATGACATGAGGTGTAACGCATTCCTCGGGAGGCCGTGGATACACAATATGAGGGCAGTGCCTTTGACTCTCCATCAGATGATGAAGTTCCCGATGGAGGAAGGAGTGAAAACAGTCCGCGGAGAATAACATGCTGCAAAAGATATGTTCACAATCAAGAAAGTGATACCGATACCAAAACTCCTAAACTGGAAGATATCGACCTCAAAAGGTAAGCAGATGGCTAAGTAGTAGTCACAGCTCAGAGCATCGACAGAAGCGCAATAACACGGAGAAGAAAGGAATTCCCTAGATCCTCAAATCCTTGTTGTTCTTGAAAATCCCGGTGCTACCAAGCCAACCGCCGAAAAGAAAGGTACACCTGGGAACGGGATTAATCCCCGCTCTCAGGATAAAACTGATCTAGTTTCACGTTGATAATATAGATCGCATTACTTCTCCCAAATTAAGTATAATAGGGATTCCACTTGATGAATGAATATGTAAAATAGTCAAAGTTTATATTGATGATACACCTGGATAAGTCCCTGGGCATAGAGGACCACTTTAATCTAATTGCAGGAAACAATCAACACTTTGGAACAATATGACACGAAGCTTAACCTAGAGGAGCATTCCCTCGGAGTTGACGCGGCTGAATTTCTCAGCCTTCGTGGTATCAAAGCAGGCTATCAATATCATCCCCGACCACGGTCAGGGTTCTCGGAGAAGCCATGGTAGTGGATAGCATGACCTTAGAATCAATTACAAAGGATCTGATGGCTCGGCATGGTTGAAGCTCTCAAAGGATCGTGATCTCGACAATACCCCTTCATGAACAAATGTCGTAGATCGTAAAGCATGCGTTGCACATTTTTTTCCTTAGCTCAAATTTTTTTTCCAAATGAGTTTTACTGGTAAGGTTTTTAATGAGGCAACACTTATGTGATACCCGAGGAACGACCAATAAGTATTCAAGGTTTTTTTTCAATCAACCTAGAATACTGGGGACATCACCCTCGGAGGTTACATTTTTTTGGGAAAAATATTTCACGCCTAAGAGGGCCTCGATATGAGAACTTTGTAATGGGCCAAACGGCCAAATGAACCGTGTTCATATAGAATAGTCGAGCCCCAAAAGTAGAACATGTACGCATGAGTAGACTATTTAAGAAACACTCAAGTTATATCAAAAATACTTTGTGTCTTATACAAGCTCTACACTTAAAATCCTATGGGAAAAACATAAAAGCAAAAACATAGAAGCACTCTGAATACTCGGAATTTCCATTGAAATTCGAATTAACAAGTACTCAAAGAGGCACCCGAAATACGAATTAACAAGACGTCAATGAGGCACCCCTTCAAAATAAAGGACAAGGCCAATATTCTTGGGGTTTAACTTCTCGAACAAGTTCAGAAAGTTATCGGGGAAAAAGTCCAAGTGACATACCCAAAGGCTACCTCCATACAAAAGACAACAGTCACATAAAGGCTACGACCAAATAATGCAGCTCGGAGATGTTCGACCTCCGCTATTAATTAAAAGTCCCTTCAAACACTTTGTAAGAAACGGTAAAATTAGGCTACCATCAGGAAATGCAAAATACGAAGGGCTCGATAAATTCAGCCCTAAAAAATTCTAAGGGTTCGATAACATCGATCATTGGAAACACCTCAAGAGGTTTTCGATTATATTTACACAAACAAATCACTAATAAGGTTCCGATATGTTGAACCTTCGTAAAAGCTAAGGGTGCAAAAAACACGTGCTGAGGCATAAGTTCCACTAAGTCTTTTATGCCAAAATGAGGGAAAAATCATATAGTCATTCTAAGATTCCGAGCAAACTTAAGATCCTAAGGGTCGATATATAAGAGCCTAAGAGCCAATAAATAAGATCCTAAAGGCCAATTTTAAGTTCCTTAGGGCCAATATGTAATAGCCTCAAGGCAAAACTCGAAAGGCTAAAGGGCCTAAAACTTATAGTCCGAAGACTTTGCTTTGATTTCGATTCGGACTCAAAGTTCACAAAATCCCGAGCCAACAACTAGTTTATTTAAATTTGGCTCGAAAATAATTATAAATATCTAAGGGTTTGTAATACCCCCAACAAATCCTCGAATCGGTCATTCAAATGAAGTTTTCCATAAATAACAGAAATGTTAAATACATGCAATGTTAAAACCAACACTAGCCAATGACGAGATAAAAGTCCTCCTCGCATTTCCAAAAGATGATTACAGAAATATTTACACAAGGAAGGCTTACAAGGAAACAAAATAAAGTAACCTAATAGCTACTTCGGGGCTACACCCTTATCAACTGCATCTTCGGGAGTCGCATCTTGGGGAGCCTCATCCTCCGCGGCTTCATCCCCATCTCTTTCACTGTCGGAGGCCGATCATCTTCATTGGCAAGTAGAACGACCACCTTTTCTTCCAAAGCCTTCTCCACTCAATATCGGTCAAAAGGTCGAAGTCGCGGGCATGTATTTCCTCGAGGAGCATCCTCAGAAATTGTCGTCTCGTATGGTCGAGGGCACTTGCTAATTTAACCTCCACCGTAGAAGAGATCTCCCTTGCCTGAGCATTAGCTACCTCGGCATCTGCTCGATATGAATCCCTAATTGCTGCATCATTAGATTCAGCCTTGGCTAGCTCAGCAGTAGATTCGACTTCAAGATCCTCGATCTCAAGGCCCCGAGCTTGGTTCTCCTCCTTTGCACTTCGAAGCTGGCGTTCGATTAAAGATAACTGCTCTCTTAAAGCTTCCTTATCAGAGACGAGATTGTCTATACCTTGCCTTAACCCTTAGGTCCCAGTTTCTTTCATCTTAAGCTCCTCCTGAAGTAGCACCTCCAAGATGGTCTTTTGCTGAAACTGCAAAGTTAAAAATATGAGTTACCAATATAAACCAGTGCATAGCAAAACCTCAAGAGTTGTGTTACCTTTTCAATGTACTCAACACATCCTTGGCTTGCCTGCATCAACTCAATTCGGAGATTGTGGATCGTCAACTCCTTTTTAGCATATAAGTCTTTGACGGCGTCCCTCTCCTCCAAAGTCATCTTAGGCTAGGCCTCTCACCAAGCAAGCTCATCTTGGGACTTGGAGAATTCCCTTTTCTTGAGCACCGCAACCTTTATAAAATGGGAGGAAATAACATTGTGAACAGCTAAAACAACGGAGCATGCATAAAAATAGAAAACTTACTTGTTCAAAATTGAAGAAAGCATCTGAGTTGGGGCCGTCTTCAAGCCCCGCAGGGCATTCTTGAAATATGGCGTGCCCTTCATGGCTTGCACTCCAGAAGATCTCATATTCACAACCTCATTTATTTGCCCCTTAGAGAACTCTGGGCCAAGGGGAGAATCATCCACGTTGATCACCCCGAGCGATCCACATGGGGAATTTTCTTTTATTTGGAGAGTCATGGGGATAAGACGTTTCGCCACACCCTTGTAATGATCCCCTAAATGAGGCACCTTCTTTTTGGATAATGGTTCAAGGACTTTTCTTTAACTCCCATCGTAGATTTCTTCAGCTCTAGAGTGGGACTCATCAACCGCCACCGGCTCGATAGGCTTCGAGGCATTCTTTCTCTTACAATTTATCTGCAGTCAATGGTCATCTTCTTCTTCCTCCTAGTCCTGAAGGCATTGGAACATTTTCGGGGATAAGACCGTTGCATCAGCCTTATGCTTTTGAGCCAAGCTTTTCTTTGGCTTCGGAGGATTCTCAAATATCTCTCTTCTCCTCTTTCTTCTTTAGAAGGTTTCGAGACCTTCACTTCATCAGCTAAGGCCGGCGTAAAATTAATGGCATCTCCAAACCCTACATGAAATTGAGGTAAGTATCCTATAACAGAAGTGCAGGAAAACAAATGAAAGCACTTAATATGGTTTTTGATCTTTCATCGACCCTTGGCCAAATCTCACCAGCAACGCTCTGAGTAAGAGGAGGCAGAGACTAGCTTTTGAACCTAGTCCTCGAGGTCTGAGACCCCATCAAGAAACCAAGCAGCAAATATGCCATCATAAAGAGGTCATATCAAAGAAAAAGACAAAGTCGGGGACAATAAAAGAAAGTAGGGGATACCCACATTTCATGTGCCTCTCATTGGGGAACAACATCTAATTGGCAGGAATCAGACCGGAGGTCTTGACTCGAACAATCTGGATCATCTATCCACGGTCTTTGTCCTCATCGATAATAATGAATAGAGATTTTAAGGATTGGCCTTGCAATTTTATCAAGCCCCCACGATAAATTCGGCCACTATACAGTCTCATAAGATGATCTAGGCTGAAGGAGATCCCCTCGATTTGGTTTGAAAACAATCTATTAAGTAAATAATTTTCCAGAAGAAGGGGTAGATCTGGCCGAGCATCACTCGGTATCTTCGGCAAAAATCAAGGATAATTGGGTCTATTGAGTATTTACTTTTAAAGGGATAAAATATACAGTTTGATAATATTTTTTAAGAAATTATAATATTTAATTGTTTGAAAGTTAAGAGGTTATAGTTAATTTATATTTCATAGTAACTTTAATAATATTGTATTCTTTATACTTATAAAACATGCTAAATATTTTATTTTATATGAGTTTCTTTAATTGTTTTTAGTTTTTTGAACTTTTAATGTATCTTTTATATTTTTTGTGTTATAATGCTATATTATCAATTTATAAATTTAAAAAATTTAAGATCCGTGGGGCTTACGTCCCCGTGTCTCGAGGCTTTCACCTCGCTTCGTATTAAGTAAAACACTCCGCCTCACGCCCCCGTCTTAGAACAACGATTTCCAATACTAAGCTTGCTATAAATCTTTTAAGAAGCAACTTATGTTGTTCAAAAACATCTTTTAGCAGGTCCGCCTTTGTGCTTCCTATTGTGTTGTTGTTGATTGTGGCTTGGGTGACTCTCCTCCTGCTTAATTCTTCCCTGATAATATTTCCGATTTCACTTGGAAGAGTGCTCTTCAGTGTCCTCCCACGTCTTCCAGTAACACATGGAATCAAGTGCAATGGTAGTGGACTTACCTAAGTCAGTAACAGCATATTATTTTTTGATGTTTAACAATAATTATTGACCCTGTTGTTGCTTTAACTATTTAAATTTGTATGCATTTGTAATTGGAAGCTATGCAATTTGGACCGCTATTGCTGGGGCAAGGTAGTCCATTGAACAAATTAGTAAGAGGAGAGTTACAGTTTTGATGGGCCAAATTTGGAAATGGTGTGTCATTGTTCTGAAGAGTTCTGCACTGTTGTCAATATGGGTAATGTCAAAATTTCCTATTTCAAGAGTTATGCCATGATTTCCTTTTCCTACTGTTATTCATTCACTGATTCTCTGTCCAGATTTTTATCATCCCTCTGTTGATTGGGCTGCTTTTTGAACTTCTGATCATTGTGCCTATGCGAGTGCCTATAGATGAAAGCCCAGTGTTCCTTCTATATCAGGATTGGGCTTTGGGATTAATCTTTCTAAAAATCTGGACTACACTGGTAAGTTTCATGTCATTTAATCTACTTTAGTTGTTACCTATATTCTGTTTCATTTATTTAAGGAGTGTATGTGGATTTGCAGTTTTAATTACTTAATGGATGTGGAGCTTAAGACAAAGAGGGGTTGCTCTGATGGTAAGCAACCCCCACTTCCAACCGAGAGGTTGTGAGTTCGAGTCTCCCCAAGAGCAAGGTGGGAAGTTCAGGGAAAGATGCCGGGGGTCTATTTGGAAACAGCCTCTCTACCCAAGGGTAGGGGTAAGGTCTGCGTACACACTACCCTCCCCAGATCCCACTAAGTGGGATTATACTGGGTTGTTGTTGTTGTTGTTGTTGTTGTTGTTATGTGATAGATCCGAAAAAATGAGAAGTGTTGTTAGAAAAGAGATGGGATAACTCAAGGAATTAAAAAAGGCTAAGTGGTACTTTGAAAGCAATATGGGAATAAAGTTTGTAAGGTTGTGGGATCTATCTATTTATAAAGCATGCTAAGGAAGGCAAAAGACCGGCCATCAGTCGACTCCAATAAATGGTTTTGGGAATCATACAAAAAGTGACTTTTCAGTCACTTCAACCACTTATGTCATGATATTGGCATTAGGACCAAGGCATCAGAAATTAATTTGTTGAAAATCATTAAGGACAGCCTACAGGTCGAGTTTGGGAAAATACCCACCCTTTTACTAAGCCCAAGGGCTACCTGAGCTTAAGAGAGTTCTCACTCAGGGACTACCTGTGCAACCTAAGGGCTAATATTCTGAGTTTGAGCAAGTACTGACTCGATTACTAAGCCAAGGGGCTACCCGAGCTGTAGAGAATTCTCACTCGTGGACTACCTGGTGTAGTCTAAGGGCTAATTTCATTCCAAGTTCGAGCAAGTACTCACTCGATTACTATGCCCAAGGGCTACCTGAGCTCGAAATAATTTTCACTCATGGACTACCTGTGCAGCATAAGGGCTAACTTTGTTTTTAGTTTGAGCAAACACTCGTTCGATTATTAAGCCCAAGGGCTACCTGAGTTAGATAAAATTGACACTGGGGGGCCATGTATGAAGCCTAAAAGAGGTAAATTTATTTCAAATTCAAGACCTTTCCCTTACTCAACTCGAATTCGGGATCCCAGTGTCTCGAGCTCGCATCGAATCAATCTAATATTAGCTCGAGGATTAACAAAGAACCTTAAGATGTGTTAGTCGATTAAAACCTAAGGGTTTATATGTTCTGGTCCAGTATTCTGACTAATCATTAGAGTTATACACTCAGATTTTTCATAGGCACAGGTAGAATGGAATTCCATACCAATCGAAGATTAGCTGGATAAATTATTATATTGACAAAAGATGTTTACAAAACCCACGAGGGGCCCTTACAAAGAAACAAAGAAGCAAAATAAAAATCCCAAAATCTAATCTACTTTAGGGGTCATATCCTCAAGATTGACATCTTTGGGAACCTCCTCCTCGGGAACTCCATCTCAATCTTCAGAAGAAATTATTGCATTGGGAAAATTTTGGCGAGTATGGGTCTTGTCAGCACAACTATTGTGAAGCCACTTCTTGGGAGTTTGTACCAGTGTGGGATGAAAAAGTTAGTAGATGATACAGTCACTTCTTTGCGCCCTCTTTTTTCCCTCCTCGTGTTGGGATAATCAGGTTAATGACATTTTGGTTATAAACAACTCATTTAGTTCGGGAATTAGGTTTTGCATTTGAAGAGTCGCCACCTAATGATTTATGGTGCATTAGGACACCTACAAGGTTTATTTCTAAGTTTTGCTTGATAACCAAAGAGAGGGTAAGAGCTTGAAATTATCCTAAGGAGAAGGTGTTAGAGACCCCTTAAGATCCACTAGCATGGTTCCCAGCCAGATAGTTCTTTGTAAATTTGGTACAATTAATACGTAAACAGATAAGGTTCAAATTAGAGGGGATTTTAATATCCAATTGTTTGAAAGTAAAAACAACGGTTGAAAGAGAAATTAAAAGGCTGATTTTGAGCAAAAATTTATTATGCTTAAACAGAAAGGAAAAGAAAGGGAAAGAGGTCCTAGGTTTATTTATAAATGGATCACATCAATGCAATACTCGGTAATCACTACTCAAATGAGGGGCAACATGCGGTATTAGCGCACCGATCATCATATCCATATCTACCCTTCCCACCCCATTAAGGTACTTGAAGCGCGGATTGGTCTAGACCACTATTTCATGCTATTACCTGTCCCACTCCTATCAGTCCCGCAGGAACTTAGTACTATTATTCCTAAAAAGAGGGGTATTAGGTGGACTTGGAGTTTCAAAGGTGAAAAATCTAAGGTGACATACAACACATATTGGACTGCACATTAAAGGGGAAGCACATAAAACACTGAAGGCTCACATATACCTCTTCCAACAAAGAAATCAAATAACATGACTCAAACAAGATTTACCTAAGGCTTGCCTAGGCATAGAACTGTTATCCTATGAGCATGATATCTAGAGTGATGATGTAAACTATATTTAACTTAAGAGGCGATTTGGATCATATGCTTTTTAAATCGTATTGATAAAAAGAGTGGGTTGTTTAAATTGATTCAGGATAGTACGAGTCAAACCAATTTTTAACTAAAGTGCTCTGGTGTGAACTGTTTGGGCTTGACTCTTTTGTTGAAGGCTCTGGACATTCTGTTCTGATAAAGTTGACCATGGAAAATTGTGTTCATTCTCTTTCCATCTATAAAGACTAGTTGCTCGTAACGACTCTTCACCTATTCTACATTGTTGAGTTCAGCTTTATGTATAATTCTTAAGGAAGGAATTTCTAATGCGGTAGGAATGAGGGCTTCTGAACCATAAACCATCATATAGGGGTTTTCCCCAATTGATGTGCGGACTATAGTGTGATACCCTAACAGAGCAAATGATAACTTCTCGTGCCACGGTTTACGCTTCTCTATCATTTTCTTCAATATTTTCTTGATATTCTTATTGGTAGTTGCCAAAACTCTATTCATTTGAGGCTTGTAGGATGTATATTTCTTGTGTCTAATCTTGAGGGTTTCACACATAGCTTTCATCAAGTCGCTATTGAGATTGGATCCATTATCAGTAATGATTGACTCTGAAATCCCGAATCGACAAACAATGCGGTCACGAAAAAAGTCTGCCACGATCGTCTTAGAAATTGCTCTATAAGATGATGCTTCAACCCACTTGGTGAAATAGTTAATTGCAACTAGGATAAACTTGTATCCTTTGGAAGTAACATGCTCGATTGGCCCAATAACGCCCATTCCCCTAGCGGTGAACGGCCATTGTGAACTTGTTGTGATGAGCTTGGTCGGAGGTACCTTTATCATGTCCGCATGTATCTGACAGCGATGGCATTTTCGGAAATATTTGATGCAGTCTGTTTCCATAGTCATCCAAAAGTAACCAGCCTAGAGTATCTTCTTTGCTAAGGCAAAACCATTCATACGTGGATCATAGGGCCCAACATGAATTTCTTCTAGCAACTTGAATGCTTCTTTTGCGTTGATACAGTCCCAAATCAGGAGTCCTCCTATACAGGATTCCTTCACTGTGAAAGAAATTGTTGGACAATCTCCGTAGTGTTTGTTTCTCAGTATGATTTGCAAACTTCGAGTGCTCTCATTTTTCCAAATATTCTTTGATATCATGAAACCAAGGCTTTCAGTCTGCTTCTTCTTCAACATGGGCATAATAAGTTGGCTGATCATGGATCCTTACTGAAATGGGATCAGTAGCATTCTTGTCCAGTTGTTGTATCATAGATGATAGTGTAGCTAATGCATCGGCAAAATCATTCTGGACCTTAGGAACCTGTCGAAATTATATCTTTGTGAACCTCTTTCTCAATTCCTGTACATGATGCAGATATGGGAGTATCTTGGGGGTTCTTGGTTGCCCATTCTTCTCGTACATGGTGTATGAGTAAATCTGAATCTCCGATCATTAGTAGCTCTTGCACGTTCATGTTTGGTCATCTTGAGCCGTGAGATACAGGCTTCATATTCAGCCATATCGTTGGTGCAGGGGAACTTGAGTTTGGGAAACACCGGATAGCGCTGACCGGTTTCTGACACAAAGACTGTTCTTATGCCAACTCCTTTGGAGTTTGCTGCTCCATCGAAGAACATTCTCCAATTGCCATAGGATTCTATAATATCTTCTCCTATGAATGATATCTCTTCATCGAGAAAATATGTTTTCAAAGGTTCATATTCTTCATCCACGGGGTTTTTAGCAAGGTGATCTGCCAATGCTTGCCATTTGATCGCCTTCTGAGTTATGTACAAAATATCAAATTCTCAGTAGGATTTGCCACTTGACTAGCTTGCCGGTGGGCATGGGCTTATGAAAGATGTACTTTAAAGGATCCATCCTTCATATAAGATACGTGGTATAGGCATAAGAGTAATGTCTCAGCTTCTAAGCTACACAAATCAGAGCACTGTAGGTGCATTTCAAAAGAGAATAGCGGTCTTCGCATAGAGTAAACTTCTTACTGAGATAGTAAATGGCTTGTTCATTTCTCCCTGTTTCATCATGCTGCCCCAAAACGCAACCGAAGGCTCCATCTAATACTACGATATAGAGTAATAGAGGTCTACCTAACTCGGGTGGGACCAATATTGGTGGTGTTGACAGGTATTCTTTGATTTTGTCGAAGGCCTTTTGGCAATCATCGGTCCATTTGGTAGTAGCGTCCTTCTTCAACATCTTAGACATTGGCTCACAGATAACCGTGGATTGGGCTATGAACTGGTTGATATAGTTATGTCTTCCCAAGAAACTCATCATATCCTTCTTGTTCTTTGGTGGTGGAAGTTATTGAATGGCTTTGAACTTTGATGGATCCAGTTCGATTCCTCGGCCGCTCACAATGAACCCAGTAACTTCCCGACTGGAACCCCCAATGTACACTTTGTGGGATTCAGTTTCAAGTTGTACCTTCACAAGCTGTTGAAGAACTTCCTTAAATCTTCCGTGTGATCAATGAGCTTCTTGGACTTGATGATAACATCATCCACATATACCTTAATTTATTTGTGTATCATATCATGATAAATGGTAGCCATGGCGCTCATCTATGTGGCTCCTACATTCTTTAGGCCGAATGTCATCATTTTATAACAATACATTCCCCACGGCATAATGAAATCCATTTTATCAGCATCTTCCTCATCCATCCAGATCTGAGGATAACCAGCGAAGCAATCAACGAATGACTGTAACTCATGCTTGGTGCAATTGTCGATCAGGATGTGTATATTTGGCAGGGGGAAGTCGTCTTTCGGACTGGTCCGACTGAGATCCCGGTAGTCGCTGCAAACTCTTACCTTTCCGTCCTTCTTTGGTACTGGTACAATGTTTGCTAACAAAGCCGGATACTCAGCTACCCTGAGAACCTTAGCTTTTACTTACTTAGTGACTTCTTCCTTGATTTTCAAACTCATATCAGGCTTGAACTTTCTGAGCTTCCGCTTTACCGGCAGACATGTCAGATTAGTTGGCAGTTTATGGGCCACAATAGATGTACTTAGTCCAGTCATATCATCATATGACCAGGCGAATATGTCCTCATATACCTTTAGAAATTCTGTGTATTCCTTCTTTTCTAACGGCGACAAGTGAACCTTGATTCGTGTTTTCTAAACATTCTCTACATCTCCTACGTTAACAGTTACTGTCTTATCTAGGTTGGACTTACATTTTTTCTCAAAGCTCTCAACTTCATTTACGATCTCCTCTGGTATGTCATCTTCTTCTGAATCAATGTATGTTTGTTGCATTGTCTCGTTGCGTGCCACTATCATTAGTTCATCAAGATAAGTAATAGTAATGCTATGAAAGTAAAGTAAGGAGAGAAAAATAATAAGGTGTTGATTTGTAAGACAAAATCAAAATGCTTTGATAAGTTCCATAACTGTTTTGAACATTGAAGATCTTATTGCGGAAACAAAAATGCGAAAAGAAAATTTATCTAGTAAAAGTAAAAATAGTGCATGATGCTTGATTAGCCTTGCTACCCCAAGGCTCGCTGGACTCTGGTGGTTCTGATGTTCTAATTATTGAGGTATGCTCCTCTACTCACAGCTCATATGGAAGGACCTTCCTCCCCCTCCTTCTCGAAAACAACACAGTAGTCCAAGTCATTGTCTTCTAAGAACAAGTTTTTAATCACAGCAAGTGCTTCCTCTTTGTCTGTTCGATAAACAATGTCAGCCTGTTGGAAAGTCTGCTCCAAAGGTGGTATTGGCTGTTCTAGCGGATAGTAAGGATCGTGCCATGGTGGCGACCAGTTGTTAAATTCATCCTAAGTGTACTGTATTCCAAACTTAAAGTAGTGTCGTGTTTCTTAAGTTTTATGGATTTAGCAATCCTCTGGAGGTTCTTGTCGAGCCCCTTGCCAGGTTCATACCTGCTCCAATTCAATATACTCTCGATCATGTTGTCCCATAATTTATCCTTGTCTACAGCATTGACTCGCTTGATGTGGTGGTAGGTCTCTCCACCTAACTTTCTTATTCTCTCTATTGCCGGAATGGCCTGATGACTGTATATAGAGTTGTTGTCGCACCGTGAATGATCACTTCCTGGTGATTCCCTTCAAATTTTACGGCATGATGTATTGTTGAAGCCACAGCACCCGCAGAATTAATCCAGTTGTGCCATAACAACAGGTTTTAGGATGCTAGCACATCTTTCACTTGAAAGTCAACCTTGAACCAAGTCGGTCCCATCTGCAGATACAAGCTAATCTCAGCAATGGTGGACCTCTGAGGCCCATCAAAAGCTTTCACGTTTATTTCTCCTTCTTTTATCTTGTGTACTCCTTTACCCATCTTCTTGAGTGTTATAAATTGACATATATTAAGGCTGGAACCCCCATTAATCAGGATCCTAGTGATGAAGTAGTCTTCATATTGCACGGTGATATGCAAGGCTTGTTGTGACCCAACCCTTTAGGCGGCAGCTCGTCCTCAGAGAAGGTGATTTTATAGCTTTCTAAGACTTGTCCCACTATATTTTCCATTTCTCCATCGATGATGTTATTTGGCATGTATGCTTCAACTCAGCACTTTCAACAGAGCATTTTTGTGTGTCTTGGAATTCTGCAGCAATGAGAGGATAGATATCTATGCTGGTGTTTTGTCTAGCTGATTAATGACCACATACTTATTGGTTGGTATCTTCCTTCAAAGGTCGTCTGGACCTGTTTCAATGATGAGTGGCTGTTAGAAGCTTGCTTAGTCAATTCAGCTAAGCTTTCAGGGGTATAGACCCTTCCAGTACTTGTCATACCTTATGCAGCGATAGTCTCTTCGAACCTAACTTTGTCCTTCCTCCTAGCCTCGACTACATAATCCCAAGGTATGTCTTTTGTATGGAATGACGACATGGTGGTCATTGCTACTGGAACCGGTGTAGCTACCTTTTCAAATTGGACATGTTCCTTGGATGGTGTAACCTCAAACAGTCTCGGTGTTTTGGTTGATGGCACTGCCTCAAACTCAAGAAGGAGAGACATATCTACCTCAGTGACCTCAAACGGTTGAATTTGGACCATGATGGGGTTGAGAGTAACTGCTGGCTTCTTTGGATCATCACCTTCCGCGATCAACCCGATGGATTCCTCGGGATCCCAATCATCCTCTATCTTAATTATGTGAACACCCCCGCCTTTACGGTCTATCAAGGGGTTGTTGCGATCATTTAGAGAGGTTTCCTTTGCTAAAATGACCTTATTATCAATTAAGGATTGTATCTTGTCCTATAGAGAGTGGAATTTGTCGATATTGTGTCCCTTCATGCTAGAACGGTATGCACAAGATTTGTTTGGGTTGACCCACTGAGAAGGGTTCTCAGGGGTTGAAGCAGGTAACGGGGTGACATAACCAGCGGTTTTAAGTCTCTCATATAGTTGATCAATGGGTTCAGCAATGGCTGTGTATTATTTTGGGGCCTTCGTTCAAAATTGGGTCGGGGCTTAGGGAAGCTTTAGCGTGTGGGGGGGGGATTGGTAATGAGACGGTTTGGCAGACATGTGTGGGTTGGGAATATCTGGGCGAGGTAGGCTGATTTTTGGGAGGAGAAGGTGACTGATAAGTTAGTGTTGGGTCTTGGTAGGAGGGTTCTTGGTAGTTTGGAGCTGACTGGTATGTGAGTATAGGGTAGGTTTGGTATTTGAAGGGAGACTTGGTCCTTTGTGCAACAATTACGGCCCCCACGTCTCTCTTCTTAGACACATAACTAGATTGCAAGGCCTTATATGTGGCATGCAAGGCCTCAAAGTTTGTAACCATGCCACTTTTGATACTTTCTTCAATTCATTCCCCAACTTGATGATGTCAGAAAACTTATAGTTTTCAACTAACATTAGCCATTCATAATACTGCGGGTCCTGAGCCCACACAAAGAATTTGTTCATCTGTTCCTCCTCTAAGGCAGGTATGACCTTAGCAGCTTTCGACCACCAGCGAGTAGCATACTCACGAAACATTTCAGTAGGTTTCTTCTTCAGATTCTGAATTGAATACATCTGGCGCATTTTTTGTGTTAAGTCCGAACTTGTCCATGAAATCAGTGGCCAAACATACCTAACTTGACCATTTCCTTGGATCCTGGCTGATGTACTAGAATAGCACATCTCCTTTCAGACTCCTCATGAATAATTTAATGCGTATCCTTTCGTCCTTTCTTACCCCGACCAGCTTGTCGCAGTATGTTCTTAGATGGACTCTTAGATCACATGTAACTTCAAACATCTTAGGAGGTTTGCACCCCTTTAGAAGTTCAACATCCAGTTGTATGCAGAGATCTTCATAGTTCAACCCTTCAATACCTTTACTTCCCTCGACGCTTTGGATTCGGCTAGTTAGTTTCTTAAGCTCTTCAGCCAAGTTTCTGATGAGTAGATCCTTTTCCTCAGACTCAGGGGTGCAAGACATAGGTTGAGTGGAGAGTGGCACGGTTTCCACATAAAGGGGAATTTTGTGGTGGTCGGGCGTGTGGGTGTGGAAGTGGTCATTAGTGGTGTTTTATGGTTTGGGGATGAGTAATGGATTGTTGTTTGGAGTGTGGAAAGTGTTACATTGCCTCTTTGTTGGAAAAGTGTGATGATTTGGTTGCTTTTGTGGAGGTGTGGGATTTTTGTCGTTGGGGAACATGGTGGTTGGGGTGCTGAGGGAGAAGGATAGGATGGCCAGATTTCGAACTTGATCAAGCTCTTCTTGAAACTTCGATAATTTTTGCTAGAGTTATGACATATTTTCATTGGGAACCCAAATACTATGGCCATCAATGGCCTATATTGTTTTGATCTCCTTCTGGTATTCAAATCTTCTATTTTTCCGTTGTTCTTGCTCTTAACAGGATTTAGAGGAGGAGTGAGTGGAGGGCCCTTCGATCTTGTAGAATAGGTTGATGTTTCCAAAGTGCACAAACTAACCTTTGGAGAAGAGGATAAAAAAATAAAACAAAAAGGTAACCAAATTAGTGAGGATCATAAAAAGATGTCACAATTTAAACACTTAGTGCAGGAATGTAAAACATGTCCTAATTTGGGAGCCTCGTTATGGCCGAGGTAGGCCTAGTGACAAGATGATTTGGAGAACTTTGGATGCAAAATGACTCATTTTATTAATAAGAAAAATAGACAGGTCCCGAATTGATACTAAATAAACAGGTAATAAAAATCACTAATGGCCATTAACCTTATTATATATTTTATGAAGCGAAAAGAAAAAGTCCTATCTACTTCGTCCCAAAAGGACCTTCCCCAGATTCGGCATCCCTGGTTCCGTTGAACAATTTTCCCAACTCGTGAAGCCCGAGAAATAGGTAGGCCCTAGCTAGGTGTCAACCTTCAGTTCCTTCAACATTTTGGCAATCTTCGACCCTCTTGAGAAACTTTCTTTCCAACTCCACTATACCTCGCTCCAAGTATCCCAGTCGTTTGTTGGCATTGACAGCCATGTCCTTCCATTCCTCAAATACCTTCTAGTTGGACTCTTGTATTCCGCAGTGTTCGCTTTCGTACTCCCGGATCCTTTTGTGCAGTTGATTGTACTTGACCTGTGTCTCGGCCGCTTATCTATAATTCTGTTCCCTCAGGTCCTGGCTAGCCTAGACCATCATGATTGTCTTCCAACCACCCTGAGTCAAAAAGAGCGCAACCAGCATGATACCTGTATGGCTCGATGGTATCTCTCCCCAATGTGATCTTGCAATGCCACGTATGCTGAGTTTGGAATTTATAAGGACTATCATAATCCTGGAAGTCAGCTCAAAAATGACTCATTTTGTCGACCTTGGGTACAACCTGCTTTTTACCGGCCTGTCTCATAACTCGGAGAGGGACGTAGGATATGTTCCCATCAGACGATCAGTATCAGGAAAGGTGCATTTCTGGATCGGGTGATAAATACCTTAGTCAGAAACCACTCAAACATCCACTGGACATGTTCATCGATTAGGTTATCAAATAGCTATACCCATCCTTTGGCATCTTTTGGCTGAGCGAACATAGTGGGGATATAATTTATTTGCTTTAGATGATGGAAAACGATGTGGTCATCCCAGTCCCTTCACTGAATCTCTTGTCGGTATTCACCCCTTTGGAGGTTCTCCAAAAGCCAGAGTTGAAGTAGCAAATTGTAGCCCCCGAAGTATTTTGCACCTTGTTGACACTTCTCCGAGGCTCGGTATATGTCCGTAATGATCATTGGCAAGATGCTGAATGTTTGCCCACAAATTCATTCCATAAGGTTTTTAGCTACCATGGCTAGTCTGGTGTGGATCCTTGCTTTCTTCGTCGGAAACACTATCAACCCCAAGAAATAAAACATAAAAACGAAGATCCTTCGATGAATTTGTCCCAAGTATGTAATGGAAAATTTGTTAGGGTAGGTATGGTAAGATTTGCTGTGACCGTACCTTTCATATAGATAGTCAAAATGGATTTAGGATTCCTTCAGATATGTCAACTCTGGATTTTTCTTTAAACTCATCATTTTGAGGAAACCCCTGCCCTTACAGTTCTCAAGCATCAACAGATCCAGAGTCTCCCAGACTAGACCGGCTAACACTCTTATCTCTTCTAACATGGGTGTCATTTTAATGTACCCAAAGCGGAATACAGCCCTTTCACAATCTCAAAACAATGTTGCGTCTTCTATGATTTTGTTGTTAGGTTGGATCTCCAAAAGGGATTGTAGATTTCTCATATATTTTTGGACCAGAGTTTGATCACTAGAGTGAAGATCTTTCCACTAGCTTAACAATCTTGGATGAATGTTGGTGACCATGCCGAATAGGGACTTCGTAGCTCATGTTCCTACTAGTGCATAGTATAGCGTGAATATATATATATATACATATACATACTTTATATAACCTTATACACTTAATAATACTTAGTACATAGCATAGCGTGAGTATATATATATATATATATATATATATTATATAAGCTATATTCGATACAATATTACGTAATACACTTATACTTAGTGCATAGCATAGCGTAAGCGCGTGTGTATATATATATAAAAGCTATATTCGATATAATATTACCTAAAACGCTTATACTTAGTGCATAGTATAACGTAAGTATATATATATATAGACACACACGCCGCTTCGTAGTACTATTCATCCCTTGTATTACAAAAGTATTGACGGCTAACATTTATATTATTTAGATAGTAAATATAAAAGTGATTTTCAATTTTGACCATTGTTGACCTGAATAGACATCAACTTTGGTCGCTAATTATACATGAATTTAATTTAGCGACCAACTTTAAATCAGATTTATTGATATTTTATATAATATTAAATTATATATATTTAAATTTTATATTTTTTAATATAATAATATAATTATTAAAATTTTGCAGGTGGGTCCCACTTGAGCGACTAACATTGGTCGTTAATATCAGTAAACCTTTGACCAAGCAAGTATGACCAGTCCAATCAACATTTTGACTAATTTAGCGACCAAGTAGCGACCAACCTTGGTCGCTAATTTGTTTCAAATATTTATTTTATTATTTTCGCTGGTTTAGCGACCAAAGTTGGTCGATTTTCGCGACAGATCAACTTTGGTCACCAAAATTTGATCGCTTTTTTCCGAAATTCTAGTAGTAATTCTTAAAAAGATAAAAAAGTATTTTATTTTTCAAGAAAATGTCACATCGACAAAAAAATCTACGTGCCAGGTGAGTGCACCCCATACTTTTTTGCCACATCAGTGTCTAGGGGGGTAATGACTCTCAAAAAGCCAAGTTAAGGGCAATAATTAAGATCAGGCATAGTACGAGAAAGATATTTATAATTTAAGCCAAATTTAAGAGTGATATAAATTTTTTCTTTTTTGCCTTTTTTTATTTATATCTTGAGTTCCTTTGGAGGTGGGATAAAATACAACTTTTCACCCTAATCTTAAAAAAGAGTCATTTTGCAAAGAATAATTACTTGAGAATAATTAGTTCCCCAATTGAGTTTGGTAAAAAGGCTCAATTCGCTGACGGAGCCATGTTACTACATGATTTCACAAATAAGAAAAGATCCTAATAAATATTTGTTTGTTGAGTGGAAATTTTCCACTATATACATATATATGGTAATTTATTTTTTTTAGTACGAAATAAATAAATACCTAGAAGTGTGTGTTAGTTATGAAAATCTTTAATTGCAACTTAAAGAGTATAAATTCTCTTATGATTATACTTGACCATTTGGTCTATTTTTTTTCTCGATGACTCTCTGGTCGTTTGAATATCTATTTTCAAACTCTCTGATTTATCATTGAACTTGGAAAGTGTAAATCTTGGACTGAGGGATGCACTGCAAAGAGCACTGGTTTTCCGAAATTAGTCGATAGATTTGAGCGATATTTGGTTAAAATTTTCGAAGAAGAATTTCAGCTGAAAATTTCTTTTTTCTTTTTTTTCCAAAAAAAAAAAGAATTGCTTTTCAACTAAACGTTGAGGAAAATAATTTGATTTTCCAAATTTCTAAATTTATCATACTTTGATAAATAACGTAGCAAATAGTGCCAAGAGATCGGCTTATTTTGAGGTCAAAAGCCGATCAATTGTTCATTGAATTTGCCTGCTTAGAGGACCATTCAACTTTAACCCTAAAGTCGTCCACGATTTCACCTTGCTACACTTCATTCCACTTTCTCAGTCTTGCTTTCGTTAATTTTGTTAAAATTTATTGTAATATAATACTTTACCTTGTTTTCAAATTACTAATTCATCGCTACTAAATGCAGTTACATGTAATTAGTTCTAAAGTAACCCGATAATATTAAAAGAAATTGTAAATGCACTATGTAAATATTGAACTTCACAATCAATTCATACTGTTTGTAGGAACTTTTAAGTTTTTCTCCCTTTTCTCATATAGAAAAAATAATAATTTAAAAGCACATGACTTTGGTATTCTTGAATTTGACGCAATTTAACTCTCAGTCTTCACCTTTTCTTAGGTTTCGAATTTATCGAATTAAGATTGTACATATTAGGAAGACAATGTAATCGGATCAAAAACCACCAATCTTGATACGTAAAGATCTATAGATTTCTAAACTTATTAGCGTCGTATTTGCTCAAATTAGTCTATGATTGATAGGTTTATTTTAACTCATTATCAACCACAATAATTATAAATTCAGTAAAATATCACAAGTGGGATTCGAAAAATAATGTGTATGCATATTCTATCCCTACCTTGGAAGGGTAGAAAAATTGTTCCAATAGACCATCGACTAAAAATAATGAAAAAAGTAACAGCAACAAATAGTAATTAACAATAGTAGAAATTATAAAAATCAAAGAAAAATATAGCAATGAAACAACACATAGCCATAGCAATCTAACAATAAGAAAGATACTATACTAACTCTAATACTACCAATATGAGAAAGAAAAAGAAAAACGCTCGAGAACCTATACACCATCTACCGTAATTCTCTATATCCACACCCTCCTGTCAAGGGTTATATTCTAGGTACGCTTAACCTGCATCATATTATTTCTAATTACCTCTACCCAATACTTCTTAAACCTATATCTACCTCTTGTCATATCCACCAAGGTCAACCTCGCATACCTCTTAACTGGGGCATCTCTACCTTTCATCTTCACATGACCAAACCATCTTAGACCCGTCTCCCGCATCTTATCCTCTGCAGGAGACACTCCTACCTTTTCATGAATATCTTAATTCCTAATCTTATAAATGTAACGACCCAGCTGATCATTTTGAGCTTTAGCAATTCGTTCGGGGGTTTGAGACCTTGAATGGCTTCATATTATGCATTATAATTCGTGTGTATGGTTGTTATTAACTTTCGAGGGGCTCAAAGTCGATTTTGTTCCGACCCAGTGAGTAATAAACATAAATAATGGCTGAGAATAAGAAATCATAGAAAAACACAAGGTAACCTATACATCAGCAGTTTTAAACAAGTAATATGAAAGCGATAAACCAATAAAATCGAAATATAGAAATACTACAACAGATAAACAGATAAATGACAACCAAATAAAGGAATGCAACACATAGAACGGTACCCAATAGTATCCACTGTGCGTGCAGCCCGATTCATTTGTTTATCGTTGATGGTGCATACTAGGGGTGTGCAGACTCCGGGAGGGTCCCCTTATGGTCCAAGCACAAAATCAAGCAATCTCGTGGAATCAACTAGGGCCTCAACCTTATATCAATATCAATATAATACCGTTGCGGCGCACAGCTCGATCCCATACTCAGTCCAAAATCACGTAGCTCTTAGGCAATAATAAAATAGTGGTTATCAGCCCAAAATATTGTTTAATATATCTTTTAGTTACAAACATCTGAGTAAAGACGGTTGAGTTGCAAAATAGTAGAAAATGGTATGACTGAGTTCAAATAGTAAATCCATACAGTGAGGATATAGTGATAAAAACTCCACGAAGGGTTCAAGTAGTTGGCACGAAGCCCAAATATGACAGTTAGTCCAGATAATGATGACACTAAATAAGCTTCAACCAAATACGCGGTAAAACATCACTCGGGACTGATCAAGTCAAAATCCCCAATAGCAAACGATCCCGCAATCATTATCAGACGGGTGTCATACCTCAATATAGCATTACAATGTTCAAATCCAGGGTTTCAAACCCCTAGGACATCATTTACTTTTATTACTCACCTCAAGCCGGCCAAAACTCTAGTTCGCTATGTCATTGCCTCTCAAATAAGCCTCCTCGCACGTCGAATCTGACCAAAACCATAATGAATACATCACAACTGGCTAAGGGAACAAAATCCAAGCGAAAACAATCAAAAAATATAAAAAATCCCGAAATTATTAAAACCCGAGCCCCAGGCCCACTTCTCGAATCTAAAAAATTTTCACATCTACGGGTTCCTTATCTCTCCATGAGTCTATGCATATGAAGAACACCAAAATCGGAGTCCAAATGTCCCCTCAAATCCCAATTTTAAAATCTAAAAATCCAAGCCCTAGTTCTTCCATTTTTGGCTAAACTTCGATGAATTTCTAGGTTAATTCCACAATATAATCACATTTTTGGTTCATAAACTTATCTCCAACCAATCCTTTTCGAATCCCTCTTCAATTTCTCCCAAAGAGCTCTCAAAAATTTTCAACAATGGTGGAAAAATGACTTAGGCTTGCAGATGAATTGTTTTAAAAACCCTTCTGCTTAGCTGTGATTTTCTTCTATGCGAACGTGGTCAAACCTCAGCGTTCGCGATAAACAAACTTTTCCATCACCAAAATTACCCTTTGCGAATACATCTGTACACCCGCGAACGGGGAAGCACTAGACCCCTGACCCTACGCGAACGCGGCCCCACTCATGCGAATGCGAAGGGCATAAGCTCCTGGACTTCACACGCCAAACACCACTATGCGAACGTGACCCTTGGATTGCGAACCTGAAGAACAAAATATGATTGCCCCTAGATCCTCTTATGCGAACGCGGGCTTTACCACACGAACACGAAGCTTCCGCTTCCAATACTATGCGAACGCGACCCTATGGTTGCGAATGTAAGGAGAAAAAGTTGTCCTGCCCAAAACTCCTCTATACGAACGCGAGGCCCTTCTCGCGTTCGCAAAGGCAAAAATTCTTCTGTAGTAAATGCTGAAATTTTGCAATTTCATCCAAGTTCAAAACTCCCCGATAGCCATCTGAAATCACCCTGAGGTCCCTGGGACCTTAACCAAAAATACCAACGCATCCTAAAACATCATTCAAACTTGTTCCAATCATCAAAACACCTCAAACAACACCAAAACTATCAAATTAAATCGAATTCAAGCCTAAGTTCTTCTAAAACTTCCAAACACGCATTTGATCAAAACAACTAAATCACATACGAATGACCTGAAATTTTACACACACATTCCAAATTACATAAAAAAGCTACAACAACTCTCGAAATTCCATTCTGACCCTCAGATCAAAATCTCACCTATTAACAGGAAATCGCCAAAATACTAACTTCGCCAATTCAAGCCTAATTCTGCACTGGACCTCCAAAACCACATCCGATCATACTCCTAAGTCACAAATCATACCACGAAGCTAATCAAACCATCAAAATTCACATTCGAGTCCTCTAACTCATAAGTCAACGTCCGGTTGACTTTTCCAAATTAAGCATTCTTAAAAGAGACTAAACGTCTCATTTCTTATCAAAACCACTCCAAACCAACTCGATCACATAAGACTCGGATAATGAAGCAGAAAATAGGGAAAATTTGGCGGTAACTCATGAGACGACAGGTCAGGTCGTCACAATAAGTTTGACCGAAAGTTGACTTTGAGATTATCGGGTCCAAATTGTTGTTCCAGGAATTGAAGATATATTCCTTTCATCATTTGATATTACTATGCATACTGCGGGCTCATTCCATATTAGTTAGACTTGAATTGGACGCTTTCTTTGAAGTTGAATGTTTATGAACTTAAGAGATTGATCTTGATCGACGATTCTTGGTTTTGGTATTAGTTATGGTGTTTGAAGCTTTTGGATAAGTTTGTGAGGTGTATTAGGACGTGTAGTTTTCGATTGAGTTTCAGGGTAATTTCGAACCATTTCTATTGAGTTTTTCATAGTTGATCTCATGGTTTTCTAATGTTCTTCATATTTGCGATCTGTGTGTCACATTCACGTAGAAGGTTTTGGTTGACTAGTGATTTTTCATCGCATTCCGATGAAGTGATTGCATTCATAAAGTTTTGCTGCCCGACGAGGTTTTGGCCATCGCGTTCGAGTGGGCAACATATTTTTCCATAGGCCTGGGTAGTGTGGACCTTTGCGTTAACGTAGGAGTATTCGCATTCACGAAGCATAGCTGGAGCTGGAGGTGTTTGACCTTCACGATCACGATGGTACTACCGTGATCGAGTACGATACTATTGGATAATGTATTTAAGTCAGGATTTTACCCATTATTTTATAGTTTAAGCTCTATACCTTGACAACAACAACAACAACTACCCAGTATAGTCCCACAAAGTAGGGTCTGGGGAGGGTAATATGTAGACGAGCCTTACCCCTACCCGAAAGAGAAGAGAGGCTGTTTCCAATCGACCCCCAGCTCAGTGAAGGAAAGGAAAGACAAAAATAAGAGAGCATTAGTAATTCCAGCAGAAATAACGTAAATAATTATCTAAACATAAGAAACATAAATAAAATAGCATGCAATAATATAGTACAGTAACTACCATAAATAACTACCATAAGGGAGACACAAGCCAAAACACAAATCATCTATGGATAGCCCTGCCAACCCTCACCCAACCCTGGGTGAGGAGTACGAAAAACTCTAGGAGCCCCTATCCTACAACCCTGATACTAGACCTCCAGACTTTCCTATCAAGGGTCATGTCCTCGGAAACCCGCATTCTAGCCATGTCATGACTAATCACCTCTACCTAATACTTCTTAGGCCTCCCTCTGCCTCGCCGAACGCCGACAATCGCCAGCCGCTCACAACTCCTCACCGGGGCATCAGGACTTCTCCTCCGCACATGCCCGAACCACCTCAGCCTCGCTTCTCGCATCTTCTCATCCACAGGGGCCACCCCCACCTTCTCTCGAATAACTTCATTCTTAATCTTATCTAACCTGGTGAGTCCGCACATCCACCTGAGCATCCTCATCTCCGCAACCTTCATTCTCTGAACATGAGAGTTCTTCACGGGCCAGCACTCCACCCCATACAACATTGTAGGTCTAACCACAGCTCTATAAAATTTCCCCTTGAGTTTATGTGGAACTTTCTTATCACATAGGACTCCTGATGCAAGCCTCCACTTTGACCACCCCGCTCCTATACGATGAGTGACTTCCCCATCAATCTCTCCGTCCCCCTGAATCACCGACCCAAGATATCTGACACTGTCCCTCTTGACGATGACCTGAGATCCAATCATCACGTCCCTGCCTACTTCGCTCGGCTCGGCGCTAAATTTGCACTCCATGTATTCTGTCTTAGATCTGCTTATTTTGAAACCTTTAGACTCGAGAGTCTGTCTCCATACCTCTAACCTTTCAATAACACCGGCCCTCGACTCATCTATCAAAACTATGTCATCAGCAAATAGCTTACACCAAGGCACATCCCCTTGAATATGACGGGTTAGAACATCCATCACCAAGGAAAACAGGAGAGGGCTAAGCGCCGATCCTTGATGGAGCCCCATAACCACTAGAAAATGGTCTGAGTCACCACCCACCGTCCTAACCCTAGTCTTAGCTCCATCATACATGTCCTTGATTACTCTGATGTAGGCTTCCGGCACGCTCTTCGCCTCCAAGCACCTCCATAGCACCTCCCCTGGGAACTTGTCATACGCCTTCTCCAAGTCGATAAGCACCATGTAAAGGTCCTTCTTCTTATCCCTGAACTGCTCCACCAGCTGCCTGACAAGGTGGATAGCTTCTGTAGTGGAACGGCCCGGCATGAAACCGAACTGGTTCCCAGATATAGATGTCATCTCCCTCACCCTCTCCTCGATCACCCGCTCCCAGACCTTCATGGCGTGACTTATTAATTTGATACCCCTATAGTTGTTGCAACACTGGATGTCCCCTTTGTTCTTGTACCAGGGCACCACTGTACTCCACATCCACTCATCCGGCATCCTTTTGGTCCTGAAGATCGCATTGAACAACCTGGAGAGCCACTCCACTCCTGACCTACCCATGCACTTCCAGAACTCCACCGGGATCTCGTCAGGCCCGATCGATCGACCCTACTCATCTTATGCAAAGCCCCCATGACCCTCTCCACCCTTATGCGCATGCAGTACCCAAGGTCTCTATGTTGCTCTGAATGCCCCAACTCCCCTAGCTCTATGTTACGATCCCCCTCATCGTTAAGTAAGTCTCGAAATTACGCTTGCCACCTATACCTTGAGAAGTAAATATTTTGAAGAGCAATTTAATTACTACCTTCGAGGTAAGTGATTTTCACTTGGATTGGATTTTATATATTGTTTACTTATAGATTTCTACACCTAAAACTTAAAATTTTAAAAGAAAATTTGAGATTTTTGTCTACACATTAAGAAAATATATTTTGGGGATTTGAACACCGATTTGAACTCAATTTTCAAAACTAATTACATATTACTCAACTAGTTATGCATCATTAATTCTAGCATTGGTTTCTAATTTCAAACATGCGGGCTCGGGTTAACTTTTGAAAATTTCTTCAAAGCTCAAACATATATGGATTAGGATTACTTCTTATGGCATTGTTGAATTCCTTGGATGATGTTTGGCCTTGATTTTCTCGATTGGAGGGCGAGATCGAGGTTTTTGACGTGAGGTTGAAGACTAGCCTAGATGAGGAAAGTATCTTTTCTAGGCTTGATGTGAGGGTAGCTTTCATATTGGCTGTGATATTTATTATATATTTGATGTATATGTGAAGTGGCGAGCGTATATGCGTGCACCGTAGTTATTCATTATTTGGGTAGAATCTTAGGCTAGTATATCCCTTGTTGCTATTATGCTTCTTTGATAACATATTGTTACCATTTGTATGATTGTGTGAGTTATTATCCATGGTAAGAATCATGTCTAGGCCATTTGCTTATTTTTGAGACATAATAGGGCTATTTTTTTTATATGTTGAGCTATCTACCTTAGTTGTAGTCATACTGTTTAGTCATGATATTATATCCACGTATTGTATTTCTATCTCTGTTTATTTTTATATATTATCACACATGTATCGGTGCCCTTGTATGTGACATGAGTTTGAGATAAATTATGGTACTTTGATATATTTTGTGCGGTATTTTAATCTTTGTTATTGTAATATGCTAGCATATTGAGACTGGAGCAGATTAATGACTGATGTAGGGCCATAGAGCAACTTATAGTGAGGTGTTGTATACCCCATGTCGCACATTAGGATAAATGGTATTGATTATAAGGTGACGCGTACCCAAGGCCCTATGTTGGGCTAAGTGATATTGCTTGTTGACTTAGATGTAATCCGCACTTGGTCTAGGAACTGCCCCTCCGAAGTCAGATAATTAATATTGACGCAGGCACAAGGTCATATACATGCTTAATGAGTAATTTATGTGAGGCACTCGTATAGTGCTGAGTGTGTGTGTGTGTGTGTGTGGGTGTATGATGGTCCATGGGCTTTTTTCCAGGAATCGAGAGAGTTCTTAGAGTATGATTTTGGGACATTGTGCCAGGTACTATGGATGCGCTGAGATTAAGTATACTTGATATTTAAATTTTGATTCTTTGTTGATTTGGCATGTATAACTTACATGCAGGCATATAGTTGTAATATCCCTCATGCTAATTAGTATTTGATGATTCTACATGATGTGTAGAGCTTGACATTACAGTTTCATGTTGTTAGATACTTGCCTAAGCAAATTTTGTGGAAGTTGATGCCTTGACTGTTATAACTAAAAAGCATATCTATTTCTCCTCTTGTTGTATTAAGTTGAGCTTCTTATTATTTGAGTCATTTTCCTTCAGATGCTATTATTTTGTTATTATTGCTATTGTTGCCAAGAGCAAGGTGGGAAGTTCTTGGAGGGAAAGATGTCGGGGTCTATTTGGAAACAGCTCTCTACCCAAGGGTAGGGGTAAGGTCTGCGTACACACTACTCTCCCCAGACCCCACTAAGTGGGATTATACTGGGTTGTTGTTGTTGTTGTTGTTTTTGTATTGCTATTGTTGCCGTGTAAAGTGAACTTTGAATCCTTCCAAACTCATCACTATTTTTAACCCGATGTTAGGCTTGCTACTATTGAGTATATGAGGTATGTTGTACTCATACTACACTCTATAATTTTTGTGCAGATCTAGGTGTTGTTGATCATGGTAGTTGCCCGCCATACCTAGATTACTAGAACTTACCTTTAAGTTTATTGGCACATTCTTACCATACAAGATACTGGATGCAAGCCTCTATTTCATCCATTCTGCTCCGATACGATGTGTGACATCCTCATCAATCTTCATATTTTCTTGGATTACTGACCTAGGGTACTTACAACTTTCTTTTAGGGATAACTTGCGTATCAAACCTGATATCCATATTCACTTTCTGGGTCACATCATTGAACTTACACTCTAAGTATTCTATTTTGGTCCTGCTCAAGTTGAAACTTTATATTCAACAAGTCGTTAACACCACCTTACATCTTGTCAATCAAAACTATACCATCTATTAAAAAACATATACGCTGTGACACTTCCCTTTGAATATGATGTCAGCGCGTCTATTCCCAAAGAAAATAAAAGTGGGCTAAGATCTGATCTCTAGTGAAACCACATCATGCATGTCCTTACTCACTCTAATATAGGATATAGGCACACCTCTAGCCTCGAAATATCTCTATAGAACCTTTCTCGACTTTATTGTATGTTTTCTCATGGTCAATGAACACCATATTCAAATCCTTCTTCTTCCCATATTATTCTACCAATCTCCTTATAAGATGAGTGACTTTCATAGTCATACAACGCAGTATAAATCTTAACTGGTTCCCGATGATAGACACACTCCTCCTCACTTTCACTTCTATCACTCTCTTACAAACTTTCAAAGTATGGGTTAGCCTCTTGATACACTTGTAGTTTTTACAATTTTAGATATCACTACCTCCATTCTTCAGGCATCTTCGTCTCCTAAAATAATATTAAACAATCTGGTGAGCCACTTTAAGCCTCCATACCCGCGTTTTTTCATAATTCCATTACAATTTTGTTTGGCCCAATCGTTGTACTCCTGCTTATTTTACGCATAGCCTCCTCGACCTCATCAACTTTTATACGCCTACCCGAAATCTTGACAACTCTCGGAGTGCTTAAAATCACCCAACATTAAAATTTTTATCCCCTCTTCATTCAAGATTTCATGGAAGTATGTCTGTCATCTTTTTCTAATTGTGTCTTTTCCATCAAAACCCTGCCTCCTCTTCTTTGATGCACTTCATTTGATCGAAATCATGGGCCTTCTTTTCTCCCACCTTGTTTAGCTTGTACATCTTTTTGTCCTCCCCTTTGACCCCAAGTTCTTCATACAAACGTCCAAATGCTGCAATCTTAGTCGCAATAACTGCTATCTTCGCCCTCTTCTTAGCCTTCCTATACTACTCCATGTTCATGCTCTTCTCCCCCTCGTCTATGCTCTCCACTAGCTAGCTTCAAATGCACCACTTTGTTAGCTTTTACTTTTTCTTGAACCTCTTCACTCCACTACTAATTTTCGTTGTGGCCGTTATTTTGAGACCCCTGAAATTTCTCTGGCAGCTTCTTTGATACAGTCACTATCATGGTCTACATATCGCTCGTGTCTCGCTGCTCCTCCAGGCCCTCATAGCCAGCAACTTCTTCCTAAACTTTCGAGCTTTGCCATTAGTTAAAGCTCCCTGCCTGATAATATTTTTGGCCGTTAATCTAAATGCTCCCAATTTAAAATGTTTAATAAACCAAAGTTGCAATATATCTTTACACAATTTTCAAATTCAAGAGTAGCAATTTTAAGAATAATACTTGTAGTGAGATAGTGTACACCTTCTTAGTTTGATAGTAATAGTTACTGGTACGGATGTTAGTGCTTTACTTTCACACTTGGATTATTGTTTATGCAAATCAAGTTATACGACAAAGCAAAAGGTCAAGTAATTGTGTCTATTGAAAAAGAAAAGAAAAGAAGAAATGGTGTCCAAGCTCCGTGATTCAACTCATGTAGTGGTGGAATTTAAAGGTTAAAAGTATGTGGGGTCCTTTCCTTTTTCTCTGTACCAAAAAACGTACTAACTATTTGATTTTCGTTATATCCATCTTTGTTTATGTTGCACTAATAAATACATGATATCATCTTTTATATATTCACTAATATTGTTTAACTATAAAGAATAATATTTTGATGTATAAGATATTCATGTAGGGTTAGAGGAAGAATCGCATCTTAAAAGGTATGATAGTTTATCAATTGTTCAACTATAATTATTTATATATAATTTATCACTTAATTAACCATAATATATCAATTTAATTTTATATATTCATGAAATGTGATAAGTTTATATCAGTTTTTATTGCATTTTTTGAGAAAGGGTGCTGCTATTATGAAGAGTACAGCTTATACTATAATACCCATAATATAAAATTAAAAAAATCTAAACTATTAGAACATCCTACAAATATGTAACTTTATAAATTTGAAATAAAATAAATTAACTACTATAACATGAAAAAAAATTGCTAGGAGGAACTTCCCCAAACCAAAACAAACAATCCTTGTTTGAATTCTCATTTCATACGTAAAAAATTCCGACCATGGTGAGATTTGAGCACACCGTAATTGAAAGTGGTATTGCTTTTTCTTTGTGAGTGAGACTGAGAAGTGAAAGTTTACCAGACAAAATAAAGGAGAGGCCAATGGTCATGCGAGAATATCTTAGTAAGGAAGGAGATGGAGAGTCCAATAATAAGGATAGAAGTTTCCCACGTAGAATCCTTTAACTTTTTTATTTTCCCCATATGGATCATTAACTAATAAATTTTTTTTTTCAAATAGTACAACAACTATAATTACTACACTTTACCTCTTCGGATTGCCCAATTGATTCGGAGGGTAATTATTCATACGGATGATCATTCGTATCGGGATCGAATCCGCTCTTAATGTCTCCTCAGTTGAGCTTGTCACGTAGGATTTGCCTCCGTATGATTTACGAGCTATTACATATGAGAGGTTTACCCACACAAAGTGCTTCCACAAAATGCTTACTCGAAGAGCAGAAGCTGTCAAGAATAGCGGCTGCGAGTTTCCTTCATACCAAAAAAATAGTAATAATAATTGTTATCGATTGTCCGTGTTCAAAGCAACGAGAAACTGGAAACCAGTAAGAAGAAGAGACAAAAAAAAAAAAAAAAAAAAAGAAATGAAGAAATCCGAGACCACAGAATTCACTGTGTGTCCTTAAGGAATTTAACCCCCTCACTGTACCCGAGGTTGTGGATTATTTCCTCCCAGGATATAACGGATATACCTGTCGTAGGAGTGGCGGTACCTCAAACGCCTACGACTTCGACGAACTCAAATTCGGGAACGAAATCACACTATGACTCGATATGTTTCAGTTTGCAGAAAAGAATGCAGAATTTTTAATGCACGAATATTTTTTTTTTCTTTTTCTATTCAGTACACGAAAATGAGGCATTGCCTCAGTTTATATAGCCTCGAATTGTGACTGTTCGGAAAGGCTTGGTGCCTGTTCGGGAAAGGCCATGCCTTTTTCTGAAAAATAAGAACGTTGGGAAGTTTACAGTTAACAAATTAATATTTTTTTTTCCCGCGGGAATTAAAAATAATTTCAGAAAATGAAGATTGAATTTTAAATAAATTTGGTCCAAAAAGATTATCAATCCGAATCCGGAGCCGAGCGACGACGACGGCGCGAGGGGAGTCCCTCTTCTTAACCCTTTAAGAGCTAGAAGAAGTGCTTTCTAATATAAGCACATAACTTTCCCTTTCTACCACCAATGTGGTACAAAGCTCCTTTTCAAAGGAACTTTGCTTTGAAATTTCATTTTCCTTCTATTGTCTTCTTCCCTCCATTTCTCATTCACACCAACTTAGCTAGCTTTAATCATTAACTAGCTTTAACAATAATTACTACTCTTTAATTTTAGGTGTCGAAGGCCGATTACTCACTATTCAGTAAATTTTATACTTGGCAGAATTCTTTTTGTAAATTGTCAAGTTTTATGTAGTTTGTTGTTTACAAAAATTCAATTTCGAATGTCGTTTATTCAAAAATTAAATTTTGGTTATTTCTAACAATTTAAGCTTCTAAAAATGGAACTAAGTATTCCAATTTACTCTGAAAACTTTAGAAACCAAACCAACCATCCTCAGAAATTACAAAATCAATATATGGGAAGTATCAAATAGGGAAACGAAGCTCAAATATACAAAATGGTCGTTCAGGTCATTGCATTCAACATCATAAAATTAGGAAGACATGAATCCGATGAGAAAACAAAATGCAGAGCTGATGCAATGATGGGAAACAACCAAGTTAAAATGCAGACCTTCATGATGAAGCATATGACAAAATCTAATGAAGATGATGAGACTGAGTCTGATGAGGTGTAGCTTTGTTGTGTTTGTTAATGTTAGATGTTATGTTTAACTTTATAGTGAAGTTTAGACTTAGTTGTTGTAGTCATTTAGACTTAGTTTTGAATTATAGATGAATACTTAGACTTGATTTGAATGGTTTTTGAATTTTGACTTGATTGAATGAGGTTTGAATATTTAATGTTTTAGTTGTTTGAATTCTATGAGGTTTGATTGGTCAGGATTGATGTTTGGGTGATTTTTTAGTTTCTGGTTGTTGGTTTCGAATTTTGATACTTGGCAGGTGGTATACTTAATAAAATAGATAAATGCCATCGAAAAATTCATAAATTTTAGACTAAAGTAGTCGCAAAAATTCATATTTTCCAACAAAAACATGATTATTTTCCATTACAGTAGTCGACTTTTAACATGTTTTTCCACAAAATTGACTTGTCCGACTAGTGTAGCCGAAAAGTTAAATATAATTATAGTTTTATTTAAATATTTCAACCACTATAATCGAAAAATTAAATAAATAATTATTTATTTAAAATTTTCAATTACTATAGTCAAAAATATTTAAACAAATAAATAATTAATTCTTTGAATTTTCAACTGTAGTAGTCGAAATAATCGATCAATCTCTAACTGTATCAATATTTAAACCCTCGAGTATGGTGGCTGAAAATTGTAGTTCAAAGTTCTTTTTTGGCCTTTAATCTTTTGATTACGCTAAAACCATCGGAAATTTTCAATTTTTGGCTACTCTGCGTGTCGAAATCAGATTGCTATTGATAAAAAAAGTCATAACTTTTTGTAGGAACATTCGAATAGCAAACGGTTTTAGGCATTAAAAATTAGACTCAAATAAATCTCATTTCATATATAGCGCACAACTCAATATAATTTTTTCAGGGAATTACAGAAAATATTTTAACTTTAAAGCATTTATTTTATTTTTTATGGCAAGCATTTACAGCCACATAAATTTCATGAGTCGATCAAAAGTTCTAAAAAATCATACTGAAACTCCGTAAATAATTAAACTATGCCACATAAATTAAAATAAGAATCCAGCACTATTAAACAAGTCATGGTGTCCCAAATCAATAAAACAGGAAGTCCAATGTAATTTTTACTGCTTATTGCCGCATATATGTAAGCTTATACTATCAGATTGTCATTTCAAAGTTGCCTTTCTTTCTTCATTTTGTTGTGTGCTTTCGCATTGCTCTGCATTAGCATAAGTATTAAGTAGTTCTCCCCAATTATGAACGAACACTAAAGATATGCTTAACAGTCTGAACATCTAAAGATATGCTTCGAAGAGGGAGGAAAATTTGGTTAATTTTCAAAATACGGTGACTAAGACTCAAATTGATTATCTTCTCCTCAGAAGACGTGTAAGGGGTTGTGCAAGGAATGCAAGGTTATCCCAAGAGAGACCCTCGCGTCACAACATAAGCTCTTGATGATGAACATCCGTATCACGATGAAAAGGAAGAAGAGGTTTGTATAGTGTCAACCGAGGATTAGGTGAGGATCCTTGACAATACATAAAGCTCAAGAGCTGGAGGGAGGTTGTTGGCTAGGGGAGCTTGGAGGAGTAGCGGGGACGCTAGCGATATGTAGACGATGAGCGCGGACTATATAAGAAAGGAAGCGGGAAGGTCTTAGGGGTCTTGAAGGGTTGTCCGGCAGGCACCGAGGGGTTTGTGGTGGAATGACGTGGTCCACAATAAAGTAGAAGCAAAAAAATTGGCGTACCTTATGTTAGTGGAGAGCACAGATGAGGAAGAGAGGAGAGTGAATCGGGGAAGCTATAAGAAAGTTAGGAAAGAGGCGAAGTTAGCGGTCATGGAGGCTAAGACTGCAGTGTGTGGTTGTCTATATGAGGATCTTGGAGCCAAGACATTATTTGCTGGCTAAGGCGAGAGAGAGGAAGGCCCATAACTTGGACCAAGTGAGATGCATTAAAGACGAAGAAGGCAGAGTGCTGAAGGAAGATGCACAAATTAAGCTGAGATGGCAATCTTACTTTCATAGACTTCTAAATGAAGAGGGAGACAGAGAAATTATGCTAGGGGAATTGGGGCACTTCGAGAGTCACCAAGATTTGAGGTACTGCAGGCGTATTAAAATTGAGGATGTCATGGGTGCCATGCACAAGATGATTAGGGGCAGAGCTGTCTAGCCGGACGAGATTTCGGTAGAATTATGGAAGTGTGTTGGTAGAGCAGGTTTTGAATAGCCAACTATGCTGTTTAATATTTTTTTTTGGATGAAGAGGGTGCCACATGAATGGAAGTGGAGCACGATGATAACGTTGTACAAGAACAGAAGTGATATCCAGAATTGTAACAACTATAGGAGTATCAAGTTACTAAGTCGTACCATGAAAGCTCGGAAGAGGGTGGTGGAAGAAAAGGCGTGGAGGGCGGCGTTTATAGCAGAAAATCAATTTGGATTCATGACGGGTCGTTCGACTATAGAAGCTATCCATCTTATCAAGAGGTTGGTAGAAACAGTACATGAATAGGAAGAAGGATTTTCATGAATGATATTAATTGACCTTGAGAAAGCGTATGACAAGGTTACTATGGATGTTCTTTGGAGATGCCTAGAAGTGAAAGGTGTGTTTGTAGCTTATATCAAGGTGATAAAGGATATGTATCATGGGGTTAAGACTCGGGTTAGGATTGTGCATGGTAACTTAGAGCATTTTTCGATTATTTGCCCTGGCGATGGATGTACTCACACATCATATTCAAGGGGAGGTGCCATGGTGTATGGTGTTCGTTGATGATATAGTTCTGATTGACATGAGGGGACATTGACGATAGACTGGAGGTTTGAAGACAAGTCCTTTAGTCTAAAGATTTCAAGTTGAATAGGATTAAGACAAAATATTTAGAGTACAAGTTCGGTGACTTGACGGGGGAAGCAAACTTGGACGCGAGGCTTGATCAGAAGTCATACCCAAGAGGGAAAGTTTCAAGTACCTTGGGTCAATAATCCAGCAGGATGGGGAGATAAACGAGGATGTAACATACCGTATAGGAGTGGTGTGGATGAAATAGAGGCTAGCATCTGGAGCCATGCATGACAAGAATGTGCCACCGAAACTAAGGGCAAGTTTTATAGAGTGGTAATTAGACCAACCATGTTATATGGGGATGAGTGTTGGCTAGTCAACAATTTTCATATCCAAAAGATGAAAGTAGCAGAGTGAGGATGTTGAGATGGATGGGGGATGCACTAGGCCGGATAAGATTAGGAAAGAAGGTATTCAAGAGAAGGGGGTGTGGATCCCATTGACGATAAAATGGGAGAAGGTGGCTTAGATGGTTCGGGCACGTGCGGATGAGAAGCCAAGATACCCCGGTTAGGAGATGTGAGCGGTTGGCTTTGATGGGTATGACAAAAGGTAGAGAGCGGCCTACGAAATATTGGGGTGAGGTGATCAGGCAGGACATGGTGTGACTTTTGATTTTGAGGGCATGGCTCTTGACAGGAAGGTGGAGTCGAGAATTAGGGTTGATGGTTAGAAGGAAGTCGATGGCTTTTCTTACTTGTGCTAGTGGTGGGGCTAGTCTGTTAGGATTTTGTCTTGGATTGCTAGTGGTGTATATTGTGTCCAAATTTTTTCTTTTTATTTTCATTTTTTTAGTTTAAACGTTAGTTTTCATTGATATCAACAAATATACAAGTATAAGTTCTTTATGGTAGTATAGACTAACTACCACACTACAATCTGTTAAGCTAATACATTTCTAAACTAGCTAAGGATAGTTGTTTAGTTGTCGCAGCCCCTTTTGCCATTTCTTACATTTCCTGCCCCGAGCATGTATAAGTATTGCAATCTCTCGGCAGACTTGATTTTCATCATAAGACTTCCCCTCGAATCTGATAGTATTCCTGCTCCTCCAGATAAGTGATACTGTGGTGACAAAAGCAGTGGCCACCACAGCCTTTTTCCATACTTTACTCTTAGCAAGACAGCAAATCCATAGGAGTTCATCATTCCAGCATCCTATTGTTCTGTTGCATCCCAACCAGCAGCAAATTCTGTACCATATCTTACTTGTAGCTGAACAGGCAAAGTATAAATGATCAAATTCTTCAACAGCATGTTGACAGAATACACATTTTTCCTCTATATTTTTCCTCTACTTCTTTGAGTGAAGTGGAACGCCTAAATATTTGAAAGGAAGATGCCCCTCACTGAAACCCAAAGCCTCTAGAATATCCTCCTTATCATTCTGAGAAATTCCAGCAAAGTATACAGCACTCTTGAACCTATTAGCAGAAAGCCCAGATGCTGCAGAAAATGTTAGGAAAGCATCATGCAGTAACTTGATAGAAGTTTTATCAGCTCTACAGAATAATAGTAAGTCATCTGCAAAGCAAATATGGGAACAATTAAGCTTCCTGCATCTAGGATGGAAGTTGAAATCACCATTTTTATGCAACTATGCCAGAATTCTGTTAAGATACTCCATAGCAAGTACAAATAGGTAAGGAGATATAGAATCTCCTTGCTTAATTCCCCTCCTAGCTTGGAATGGTTTGGTAAGACCCCCATTTATCACTAAAGAATAAGAAACAGATGAGACACATGCCATAGTCCAGTCAACAAATTTTGCAGGAAATCCAAGATCAATAAGCATTTGTTTAAGGAACCTCCATTCAAGGGTATCATAAGCCTTCCTTAAGTCCACCTTTAGTACACACCTAGGGAAAATACCCTTCCTGGTATAACCCTTGAAAAGTTCATGACTGAACAAGACATTATCTATTATGCTTCTCCCCTCAATGAATGCTGATTGGGATTTGCCAACAATGTTATCAATTACAGTTTTCAACCTTCTGGTAATGACCTTTGATATGATCTTATATATGGTGGTACAGCAAGCAATAGGCCTATAGTCCTTCACTGTTTTAGGAGTTTTAACCTTGGGAACAAGAGCAATGGCAGTAGTGTTAATCATGTGTGGCATCTGGCAAGTAGAAAAGAACTCCCTAGTGGCAGCATATACATCACTCTTGACAGTCTCCCAATTTTTGGTGAAGAATTCCACAGGGAAACCATCAACATCTGGTGCTTTGTCAGTAGGCATATCTTTAATAGCAGCAGTAATTTCATCCATAGTGATTTCCTTAATCAGTGCTCTTTGCTGATCAAAAGAAAGGCATATTCCTTCCTTAACAGTAGCAGAATTAAGACATGGCAATTCAGCAGGACTATCACCCATCAGTGATTTAAACACCTCAATAAATTCCTGCCATACAGCCACAGGTTCTGTTAGTTTTACACCAGTTTCAGTATAGATAGAAGTGATATTGTTCTGACTGGTTCTTATCCTCCATTGTGCATGAAAGTATTTGGTGTTGGCATCACCATAATCAATCCAGTTAGCCCTTGATTTCTGCCTCAAGACTTGTTCCTCTACATTACTCCATTTCTCTATGTCTATGAGGGCTTCTTTCTCTTCATTGAACAGCTGTACTGAACAAGGATTCATCATCAGTTGGCTTTGAATAATATCCAGATGCTCCCTTGCAAGAGTAAGGTTCTGTTGATAAGAAGCCATATGCCTATTTATTCCTCTTAGCTGCTGCTTCAGGTCCTTCAGCTTGTGCCATATCTGTTGTAAGGATGAACCTTCACCAACTTGAGTCCAAACCTGCTGTAAAATAGAAGAAAATTGAGGATCTTCCATAATAGCATGATAAAGTCTGAAAGGTTTAGGATGTAGTAGTCTTTGCCTCCCAAACTGAATGAAAATAGGAGTGTGATCAGAGATTGAGGGGTTCATAAAATCTGCTTCTACATGACTGAACTGCTGAATCCACTGATAGTTACCAAATGCCCAATCAATCTTACTATAAACCTGTTTATTGGTCCAAGAATACTTCCAACCTTTTGACCTGAGGGGAGTAAGTTGAAGATCACAGATAAGCTCCTTGAAATCCTTAACCTCAGCATCTGTTATAGGTGAACCAATTCTGTCTTCAGAAGATAAGACAGAATTGAAGTCACCACTAAGCAACCATACATCTTGACTTGGAATAGAAAGGCCTCTCAGATCATTCCAAAGTTGTTTCCTCAGGTTGACTGTGTTATATACATATATGATACTCAACTGGAATCTGATTGTTGTACCTGCATCTTCAACCAGACAATGGATAAATTGCTCAGTGATACAAGTAATATGAATTTGAATATGTGCCTTCCAAATTAACCAAATTCTGCCATTAACAGCTTTAATGTAGTTATGTTGAATCTTCCATCCTTTAGCAATTTTATTAACAATACCAGAAGCTTTGTGTTCTTTGACTCTAGTTTCAAGACAGCCAAGAATATCAACTTTATTCTTAAGCAGAAAGTTTTTTAGCTCTTTCTACTTATGGGCTTTATTAAGCCCTATAATGTTCCATGTGACAACAATCATGAAATATTAGGTGGAAGATATAAAGAAGGTCCAGGATCCTGCTGCTGGCCCTTTCTTCCCTCATCCATATATCCAGCATTAGCCATGCCTCCAACTTGCTCCAGTAATGCCCCAGATATATCACTGTTCTCACTATCTAGTTGCCCATGATCATCTTCAGACCCAAGACTAGCAACCATATTAGTTCCTATTTGAATCCTCTATATCTTGTCAACAGGCTGATCACCAGTCACTGGTTTGCTATGTAGTGTATTAGCTTCACTAGCCACTGAGATCTCAGGCAAGTTAGGCATTGCACAATCCTCACTTGCCAGAGTACTATTGTTGACAATGTTATCTTTGGGGGCCCATTTCTGTCTTGGTTTCTTCCTTTCCAATCTGTTTTTAATCTCTTTATTATGATGTGCCTGCTCCTGCTCCCTTTTAGTATGACTATTATACCAACAGTCAAATGAATTGTGTCCAAACTTTAAGTAGTGGTTGCAAAACTCTGGTTTCCAGTCATACTCAATAACTTGAACCTTCAAACCAAAAGGAGTCTCAATCTCAACTTCCTCAGGTAGTGGAAATGCAGCATCAACTTCTACCAGTACTCTTGCAAAGGAGATCTTCTCAAAGTGTGCTGTGACTTTGTCAGTATAGAGAGGCTTACCAACAATACTCGCCAATTTACGGAGTATTTCAGGGGACCAGTAGCCCAAAGGCAATCCAGGGAATTTCACCCAAATAGGAATAGTACTAAGAACACCATTTTGCATGGAGAAATCCACATCCCAGGGTTTCAAAATCATAGGCTTATTCCTATAAGAGTAAGGGCCATATTGTAGCACTTGATTCTTATCCTCAACAGTACAAAGTCGAAACACACAATAACCATCTCTATACATTAGAATCTGTGGTTTAGCCACAAAATTCCATACATGCAAAACAAAGTTCTCCATGGCTTTCTCATTAGGGTTGTCACCAATTATATATCCAATAAGTGAAGTACTCCAGTACTCAGACTGAGGTTTCAGCTCATCAATATTGATTTTAACTATCTTCTTTCCATCCTTATCAATAGGTGGAACAAATATTAAAACCTTACCCATATTGTGCTTACCTCTGACAATCTCAGCCATAGTAGGAGGTGATTGTTCATCTATGGCGATATCCGAGAATTGCAGTTTTCTCACAGCTAGGCTATCCCGATCTACATCATTCATCTTCAATTGAGGTTCAACATATACAATTTCCTTTGCATGCAAAGAAATTTTTGACTGAAATTTTTCCGGCAGAAAGTTCCCAAAAGTCAGTGGTTCTAGTTCCTTCGTTACTCCTGGAGCTGGAGTAACAATCTGCGAAGCGGGAGGTGGTTGTTGCCGTCGGCGACGAGCCATAATCAACGGAACAAGCGTCGTGCTAACGAGCGCCTTAGTCGCATTGTTCCATTGCTTTCTTTTTATTTTCATTGTCACAACTGTTGTTGTCTATTTTTATCTTCTTGAGCTGAGGATCTCTTGAAAATAGACGCTTTCCTCCTCTGAGATAAAAATAAAGGCCTGCATATATTTTGTTTTGCCCAGACTCCAATTATGAGATTTTATTGAGTTGTTATTGTTGTTGGCATGTAATTATTTATATAGGAGTTTATATACCATCGGCTTTTATTTTAGACATAACCGAAATATTACAGTATCTCAGACGCAAAGTGATAAAGTAAAAAAAAAGAAGAATCTACTTCAAAAACTAAAAAAATAAAATTAAAACCTAAAAAAGAAAAAAGAAAGGTCTATTTTTATAGCCTAATATACCACTACGTTTCTGGTCCTGCCATTCGAAGTTCATAAAACAACAAAGAAGACTCACTACTCAAAAGCTCTTTTTTTTTAATTACTCTATTTACTTTATCTTCATTTCCTTCTAATTTGCTTCCCTCTTCAAGATGAACATTGTTATAAATAATTCTGCCCATTTCAGAACTATGGTGTTTGCTCCAAAATCACTTCCTCCCTTTGTGTGAAATGCTTTCTTTTATGTAATTTTTAACGGGCTTGGCTAAGGTTGAATTTGCTTATTGCTCGAATTCAATTGTTAGCCACAATCCCTCTCATCTTTCACTTAGCCTTGAACCAAACAATTCTCATCAAAAAATTGAAAAAGATGGAGTGTTTCAATTTCAAGAACACCAAAGCAGAGAAAGCAAACGCAATTCTTAGATACAAAAGGCTTCAAAGGATCACAATCCTATTCCGTGCCGTGGAAATTTGCATATTTTTTGTCATAATCTTAAGATTTTCCACTCAGTTGACATTTGTTTCCAAGCTTTTTAGTGAGTATTTCAGGGAACTCCCACTCATCCTCATTAGTCCCCGGTTCGTCTTTGTGCTTGGAAATGTGATTGTCATCGTCTTGTTCTTGAAATCTAGAGAGTCATATGCTAAGGATAATTCATCAACCAGCACCATAACCAATTTCCATGATGAGTATATGAAGGACATTACCAATTACAGTGAACAGAGCATAAGCAATTGCAGAGAACAGAGTCTGAAGCAGAGTATAAATAATTACAGGGAACAGAGAACGAAAGAGGGGAAACTGTGCATTATTGGAGAGAAAGAAGTGGGAAGGAAAATTCGAAAGAGCCGTTCAGAAAATTTGCTGTGTGTCCCCCAGCATGAAGAGACTAGAAGAGAACTGAGGCGATCGGCGACGGTGGTCTGCCGGAGAAATGTGGATGATGAGATGAGTAGTGAAGATTTCAGGCGAACAGTGGAGGATTTCATTGCCAGGCAACAAAGATTATTGAGGGAAGAAGAAGAGTTTTCAGCTGATGTTTCTTGTGAAGCCTAGCTCATAAGCTAGTTTTTGTTCTATTTCTCCTTGAATTTTATCTTCTTAGGTAAATGGAGAAACGTACAACAATTATCTTTTTTCTTTTTCTTCTTCTTGTTCTTAAGACGATGCAAGAGGACCTTGAAGTATGATCCTTCTCTCCCAACGGAGAATATTTTATCCTATGTGATATTTACAATAATAAATCAATAAATACATGATATTTTGTGCTCACATATTTTTTTTCAAAAATACTTCATAATTGTGGTTAATATACGCATCGTTAGCTCATATAATTCTTTAACCAAGATAAGTTAGCATAATTTTATTTGAACATCAATCTCCAACTTCCTTAACTCAGATTATTTTCTTTCATGATTAACAAGAAAAAGAAAAATCAAAGTGGCTACAAGTGTAAACTTGTAATACTGCACTTGAATTATAACTTCTTTGTATTGAGCTATCTGCATGGAAGCCAACTCTCATGTCGCAGGCTGATACGATGACCCTTACTTGATTTCTGCTCCGTTACATTTTCACAAGATCTAATCATATCTTACAATTTACCTACACTATCTTGACTATGACGATACATAAAAGATTTGTATCATATTTTATATGCATAATACGTAGGAAGATAAGAAACTCAATCCAAAAAGTATGAAAATCTCATGATGAGTCATTATGGTTTTAATATTCTCAAAAGAATAATTTTTTTTCTAAGAAGATTAGACATTATCACGTGTGTACAATAGAAGCAAGGTAATGATAGCCATTCTTTTCATGCATATTATTAGCTACTAGCTTTAGCATTTCCATGACCTTTTTCGACCCAACAACAGTTCCATAACCTTTTCACTATTTATATTATTGTTATTTTGTTGTCATTATTTTAAGATAAAATAACCAAAGAAAATACAATTGCGGAATATAGGTATACAATAAATCATGCCACTGTTTTTAGTAGTAAATTAGTAATACGAGTACACAATTGTGTACGTGTAAAATCGAGGATAATGTTACTCTCGTTTTCCCGGTAAAATAAATGAGAGGAAAGCATGATCTGACACAACCTCAAGTAAAGCCGAAGGGTTCCTCGTTTCAGAGCCCGAGGATGACGAACGGTACATCTAGGATCAAACACGGCTGAACATTAGGTTCGGGCAGGTTAAAGGTCCGAAACAAAGGAATACGAGAAACGGTTAAGCACTATAAGTGGGGAACCATTATATCCGTCCTCAACCGGATATTACGGCGCAAATATTGCTCGGTATCCATTGTAGAACAATATTTACCAAAAAAGAAAGATTTGTATCTTATTTACACTTGTACTAGGATTAAACTCCCCTACTATATAAAGGAGAGAAGTTTTTCATTTTTAACCACAGTTGGCATGTATATCAAGTAATAAAATTTATTTTTATCTTCTAGTTGTTGTTCAAAGTGTTCTTCACTTCCTCTTTTCTTAAGTTATAATCGAGCCCATATCGAGGGCTTGATCGGAGCCAGTTTTAGTGTTCGACTTAAAGCCAGGTTTAATTGTTCCACCGTATTTGGTTTGATCGCTTTATCTATCTTTAATTTAAATATTTTTAGTTCTTAGGTTATTCGTGTTAAATTAAATTACGTATCATTCAAATCACGAACAAATTTAATTGTTACTCATTTTAAGAGCAAACAGTTTGATGCACTCCACAGGGCAAAGAATAATAGTGGTGATTTAATACGAACCTCCATAACACACCCTATTTTACGCTTGCTCTTTAAAATTTGATTTCAGGTTAATTTAAGAATGTCAAATTCTCATTTGAACGTTGACACTGAGTGAGGCCACCACAATGAAAACAATAACGTGGAACCCAACAATGATGTACCCCCCGGTTATGGCATCCCAGTCGCTGACCCGGTCGATGATAACTCATAGGTCGCCATCAATATCAACCTGCTAATTAACCACATAACTAGCATTCGCGGGGAACCTCGGCCGTTGACTCGAGAAGCACCCGAAGGGGAAGGTGATGGATTTAATTTGCAATTGATTTTTGAAATGTTACAAGCTTAGCAAGCGGTAATAACGCAGTTGCAGACCTAGAGTCACGTCCCTAATATCACGACCTAAATCGATGGTCCACAACATCCGATATCTTACTTAATCGAGTACCAATATAACATATTTTTATTATCGTACTATCATTGGTAACTGAGCCAACATGAACACAACTCATAATAGATAATTATTAGTGGAAAATCACTATATCAATGAACCATCTTTCTTAAAAAATAAATACATATGGGCTGTCAAGGCCTTTGACATACTGTATAAAATAAACTTCTATCTACAAAACCTCTAAGAGTACTTGACATCAAAGGGGATGGGGTACCAGCCTACCCATAATTCTATAGCGAAATTCTGACATGATGACTAATTGAATCAGCTGCACTCCGAATGAGGTGGAGTCTTACCGATCCTTCATTGAATGTAACCTCGTCTATTATAAGGGCTCGTCAAACTGATTGTCTATACATGTAGGCATAAATGCAACATAACCAATAAAAGAACGTTAGTACGAATAATATATCAATTATGTAAGGCACATAAATAAGTATATAAAAGACGTGGAAGAAACATGGAGTAAATGACTCAACTTGTAAGTCTAGATAACTCTGTAAATCATGAAATACTTATAGTGCCATGCATATGCGTATGAATGTCATGTCGTGTATAGGTATGTGTGTTCATAACATCAATAAGCCTCTGAGGGCATCCCATCATATAATCTCGGCCACTGTGGGCCAAATCATCAACATATACCAGCTGATCAGGTAGTGGTGCGTATATAATGTCGTAACTTTTTCCCATATCCCATATACATCTAATATACATATATATGCGTATATAATGTCATCTGATCATGGATAAATGTACATGTATAAATAAATTCAATGCATGATAAGTACGTCAATAAAATCTTCCAGAATGTCATAAGACCATTATGCCATTGAGTAATATCATGAAGTAAAATTTTTTCAACTTACATATTTTTTTCTGAGGCCCGTGAACAGAAGATATAATAACATGTCACATGGAAAATCAAGAACATGGACACCCATAGTGCTTTTATGAATAGAGTGATTTATAAAGTTTTACATTTGCTTGTTTCGTTTGTATCATATGGATCATGCCAAAAAGAAAGAAGGAATATCCTTAACATACCTAGACCAATTCTTTTGACAATTTCTCTAATACACCACTTTTTCGACAAAACACGTAATGGCGGATCGAAGTAGGGAAAAATCTGTATGATGTTCTTGAGAAAGATTATACCGTAATCTCGTTGCTATTATGCAGTATAACTTTGTATGCAATTTTTGCTGAAGATCCGTTACTTTGCTTAGTTCTAATTCACCTCTCTTTGTGAATTAGAGGTTTTATACCCTAGTGAAGTAAAGAGATCCTTGAAATTGTGAGCTTTATTTTGTAAGCTTAACAAGGATATGTATTTCTGTTGACCCAAGAACAGGTGGAGTTTCGAAGATTGACAAAAGAACTCATACATGGACCAGGTCCATCTTGTGAAGCACGGTCATGATCAACCTATCTCCTGATCTGATCGAAAAGGTTGCATATTGGATTAGAAGAGAAAGACTCCTTACCTGAAGAGAACACAATCTAGGATGAAGATTGTGTTAGAGCTTGAGATCATCATGAACTCTTCTACGATAGAAGAGCAGCAATTGAATCCCAATCAAACTCTGATTACTAACCTATTAAATTTCAGTGTCTATCTTTTATTCTAGTTCAATTGTAGTAGGTGATTTTACATTGTACCTTTAGATTTCATAGAAGCAATTGTATTACGTATCTAGAGTGTTCAAGTTAGAGTTAACTTGAAGTTGTTGCAGCAATTGAGGCTGTGTGTCACAATGGGATTATAGTTAATCCTTAGGTTTACAAAGCGTTTTTGTAAATGTTGTTTTGGCTTAATGATTTTAGTGAAAGTTTGGGAAAATCCTACTGAGTAATAGGCCGTTATTTTTTCACCTTTTGAGCCAGGGGTATTCTACGTAAAAATATTTGTTTTCTTTATTTTCAGTATTTATTATTCCACAAACACTAGTAGTTGGAACACCTAGAAGAACCAGGTTTTTCTATAGTTCAGTTAAGTGAAAATTGGGTACCACACAAATCACCCCCCTCTTGTGTGGTATTGACGCTTAAAACATCAATTGGTATCAGATCAGGTTATTTTTGAAGAAGTTAAAACCTTAGGAAAAGATCAAGATGAGTGCACCACCTAGAAACTGGGAAGGGCAGTCCACTTCTAGGCCTCCACTCTTTAATGGGCAGTTCTACTCTTGGTTGAAGAACAGGATGCGAGCTAATATCATAGGAGAGGACTATGAACTTTGGGACATAGTCACGATGGTCCCCTGGAAACTACAAAGAAGAATACTGAAGGAGTGGATGTGCCAAAGACAAGAGCTGACTGCATTATTGAAGATTTGAAGAAATGGGCGAAGAATGCCAAGGCCAAGAAATGGCTTTAGTGTGGACTGGGACCAAACGAGTACAACAGGATTCAAAGTTGTACTACTGCCAGAGAAATATGGGACACTTCACAAGTGGCTCATGAAGGAACTCCTCAAGTGAAGAGATCAAGAGGAATACTGCTATATTCTCAATATAAGAATTTCACAATGAAGGAAGTAGAAACTATCCAGGAGATGTACACAAGGTTCACAACATTAACAAATGAACTTAAATATCTTGGGAGAATTATCCTTGAAGAAGACAAGGTTGAGAAAATCTTAACAACAGGTTTACTAGTGACTTGGGAAAGCAAAATCACTGCTATTTAGGAAAGAACATTCCTACCCTCAACTTGGATGAATTGATTGGAAACCTCACTGCATATGAACTGAGGAGGCAAACCATGAAAATGGATGCACCCAAGAAGGAAAAATGTCTGGCTCTCAGAATAGGTGAAGGTGAAGATCTGGAGGATGATAAAATGTCCATGATCACAAGAGATTTCAAAAAGTACCTAATGAGAGTAAAGGGTTCTTCAAGAGGTACAACCTCTAACAATCCAGGGGCTCTTGGAAACAAACCAACGAGGGTTGTTATTATGATAATACTGATCACATGATCAAGAACTCTCCTTAGTGGGAAATTGAATGGAAGAAGGAAAAGACTAAACGAAGGAACATGAAGAAGGAACACTTTCAACCCAAAAGGAACAAAGGATCAAGAAAGGTTATGGTTGCTGCTTCGGGAGAAACATCAGATGAGGACTCAGAAGATGAAGCTGGAGATGAACAAGCACTTATTGCCATCAGAGAATCAGATGATGAACAAGAGGTAAGTGTCCTTCATCTCGAAGACAAGACTAAATTTCTGTGTAAAGAAAGGTTGTCTAAACTATTGCTAGACTTCATTGATGAGTCTGAGATAATTAACAATGAGAAGGAAGATCTGTCTAGGAAGTGTGCAATCTTAAAAGCCAAGTGTGTCACACCTCCTTTTTACACGGCTTCCCCGAATGATAAATGTATAAAAGAGTTTTTTCAATTTAAGTGACATTATACGAAATGGAATTATTTATTTATTTAGAGTCGCCACTTGATATAGGTTTGGCCTTTGGTGTCCCAACTCACCGGTTTGTTTTGAATCCCAAATCAAGGAAATTTTCGATTTCCCAAATGGAGTCTACGAACCAGAAATTCTAAGTAAGGAATTCTATTGACCCGAGGGAAGGTGTTAGGCACCCTCAGATCTCGTGATTCTAGCACGGTCGCTTAAACTATTATAATTGGCTAGAAATCTGATTTTAATACATGCCATCCTATAGATCCATTTTTAGGATTATTTACCACTTTGAATTAAAAAATTTTAGGAAATTGAACAGCGTCCAAAATATAGTTTTTGGATCACATCACATGAAATGCACCCAGATCCTCGACACATTTTATCCAACATTTTGGGATTTGGATTTGGGATACATGAAATGCACACCCGTATTTAGGAAGGTAAAGTTATTGAAGGACGCCTAATGCGACTAACATGTAATTATATTTGCGGAAAGTCGTGAAGTTCGCTAGACGGCAGTCCCGAAGTTCTAAGTATTTTAACATATGCATTTAAAGAAGACCACACAATTTATGGGTTTTATCTGCGGGGGCGCGCCTCATTTTATTTTAATAGGCCAACCTAGAGCAAACTATTATTTTATATTGAATTTGTGTATGAGAGCTTAATTAAATTGTTGTTAACACTTGAAAATTAGTAGAAGCACCCCAGGAACAGTCTTCAGCAAATTAGGCTTCGAAACCAACCAATGAAAAGGGGTTGTATCAGCCTTATTCAACTGAGTTCACTAGAGACATTTAGGCTCAGCCCTCTAACTGACGTTGAGAGGCCCAAATACATGGTCTCATTGTCTTATGACCATGGCCCCAGCATCTTGGGCTTGGGACTGGCCCAACAGCAGGTGAACCTTGTTAAATCTGGGCATATAACAATATTTGAACTCCAAAAATTATAACAGCCAACTTAAGAAGTCAATTTAAAACATAATTGAACTTAGCAACTGCAGTAAAAATGAAATAAATTAACACCGAATTCAATCATGTTGCATACTAATTTAACAACTTCAAATTCCCTACACGTTTGCTCATTCGCTGGAACTTAACATAACTACTGAATTCTGCTAATTAACACAAGTTCATGTACTAAATGTTTATAAATAAACAGTCCAATTAATACAAAATAATTAATAGTCTGAATAACACTACTGAATTAACGTCTACGCATACAAATCAGAAACTTAATGTAAATAAAGGAAAACAAAGAAGTTCTTCAATATTCCTTCTCGACAAAATCATCATACACATGTATTCACTCTTACAGCACTTGAGGTTTGAAAGTATACCTGAGTTAAGGAAAAATGAATGAAGGAGGAGTCAGCAGTAGCAGATTAGCAACTAGCCATGATAAACTAGCAGTAATACCACAATCAGACAAAAATTTGTATCGTTGCAACCCAGGAATGAGGACAAATGAAAAACAACCAACGAAATGACCAAAAATAACCTCGATTGAACTCAAACACACTCGAAATTAAACCAAGAAACTCCAAAAACATTAGCCATCAAACCCTAGGCTAAATGACGCAAATCAAACACTAGAATTTGAAAAATGACTTGGACTTCAGTAGAATAGTGTTTTTTATACTTTTCTATTTGTTTTTGAGGATCTAAATGATCTAATTTGAAGGGAAAACATTCAGATATTCAGACTAGCAACATTTTTTATTTTATTTTTGAATTTTTGAATTGTAGAGATTTGAATTAGGAGTATTTTGGGGAAACTTTCAGAGCTTAAACTTTTTGGTAATTTTTCAGGGTTCAAAACTTCTTCAATAAGGAACAGGCATGCCTTTTTATAGGCAAGGCTTAGGGCAACCCTCTTCATTTTGTTTTACCTTTAGTCCCTCTTTTATTTTTACTTTTTTTGCATAGGCAACCTTACATTCCTGACTTGTGCCTCAAGTTACTGCCCTAAGTTATCAATATTTCAATTGAAGTCCTATTATGGAGGATCCTAGAAGCTTCTAGCTTCAACTACAGCCTTCCCACCAATCTTGAATACCTAAATTAGCCTTGAAATCCCCTGAAAATACCAACTTTATGTCAATTAATCCAACCCTGTTACTTTGATAAAAATTAACCCTAGTTAACAAAATAAATGTACTAATCAGCTATACCAAAAAAACTAAACTAAGCCTAATAACTAACTAAAACCAAACACTAAACTAAGAAATTACTAATAACAATTACTGATTGAACTGAACTAAAATAGACTAAATTAATTTAAACTAACAGACCAAACAACAGCAAAAAATTGAGATCGAACAATGCCTAAAACAGAATCGACTAAAGCAGATAAAGGATTAAAGGCTATAGTAGTGAGCACCCAATTGAACCAAAACATGCATCAAGACAAATTCAAAAATGAATATTAAACTAATGCCTAAAACTACCAAGACGGGATTAAACAAATCAAACAAATTAAACTTAAAGCTGAAAACAATTACAAAAGCAGAACGAAACAAATATTGAACCAAGAACAAAATCGAAACACAATCGAACGAAGACTTACTGATCTTGCCCTTCGATGAGTTGAATTCGAATTGAGCCCCCAAATAATATTATATGCTTGTTCTTAGTAAGAAAAAACATATAATGTTATTTGGAAGTTCGACGCTTGACAGTCTTTTAGAAAAACATCCATCAGCCTCTCACAACCCTAGATCTAAAATTTCACAAATTCCGGTTGGATTTGGGTAAAATGGTTTAGGGATTTAGGTAAAAGAGGGTGAGGGCAGTGTGGGGTGTGAATTTGGTAGGTTTTGGGCGAATTTTAGGTTTTAGGTCAGAACCTTTTATTCAAGATTCGACGACTCTAAGGGGGATTTGAGGGAAAGGGTTTGGAGATTAGAAAGAGGATAGTGAGGGCATGCTATGGTGTAATTTTGGGACAGGTTTGGGTGACCACCGCCGGACACAGTGGAGACGGCGATACTGTTTTTGCATATTGGAGGAGCTGGGAGATGATTTGAGGAAAAGCATGGCCAGATTTGTAATGAGGGGCCTGAGATGGTGTGGTTGTGTAATTTTAGGTTCCATTGGATGCCGGCCGCCAGCGGAGAAGAATTTCCACCGACGGGGGACGGTGGAGGGCGGTGGTCATATTAGGGTTTCTTTGAGACGATAGTGAGAGGGGGTGAGGGAATCCTACATTGATATATGAATATTTTCCTAGTTCCTGGCCGTTGGATTTAGTTACCTCGACGGCCAGGATCAAATGTCGTGGAAACGACATCGTTTTGGCGTTTCAGACCGGACTAGGTCGAGAGATTTTTTGACCTGGGTTAGGGGAGTTCTGGGCGATTGGGGCTTGGGCTTGGTGCTTTTGTTAGTCTTGGCCTAAGACTGGGTGTTTATTAAGAAGGCCAAATTTTACACTTCTTTTTCTTTTCTTTTTTTATAATTTTAAATGCTAGTTAATTAAACCTAATTTAAACCTAAAATTAATCTACTCATTTCTTCAAAATTGATTAAATCCTAACTTTAAAGGATTACTATGACAAAAAATCCTAAAATTAAAAGTAAAAATGCAAAAGAGCTAATTTTGTTATTTTTGCAATGTTAATTAACTAATAAACCTAAGAAAAATATAACATTGAATCCTAAATGCAAATGTGCTATTTTTTGGTATTATATTAATTAAAAATACACAAAAATGCAAACAAGCACAAAATCATACAATTAATTCCCTAAAATTCAAATAATAAAAGAAAAATCTTAATTTGAAGAATTCGATAGGAGTAGTTTGAATGTGGTAAAAACCATGTGCTCACAGCTGCCCCTCTTTGCTCGAAGACATAAAGGGTTTTCGGGCAAAGATAAATGAGCAACTGAGAGATTTTTGCCTGCTTGGCATCACATGAGAAGCATTTTTTGAAAAGCGCCTGACGAAGCTACATATCCTTGGATTTAAAGGAATCAAGTTAGTGTAGTTCTAGAGTGTTTGGTAGCTGGGACTACCCGGAGCTATGATTTCACTGCTGATGTTGTTGCTACTGCTTTCTGACCTCCTTATTACACCAAAAGGAAAATAAAAAACGAAGCTAGCTATGCATATCAACTATGAGTTACAAGATCCATATCTATAAATCTCTTGAAACTTGATCTTGAGTATCTGCTGGATTTGTTGTGGACTTGATCTGAATCTTGATGCTCGTAAGCTGTAAATGTCGGTTCTTTCTTCAGCATTGAAGCAAAGCGGGACATGCGCGGCTTGTGATTTTGAATCAAACTTGAGCAGTCCCCATCTTTTCTTTTTCAATCACTCAGAGTTCACTTCTTTTTGTTCTTTTCTTCTGGATTGATATTCACTCTTCTAGTCATCTCGAATCCTTGCGTCTTAAGGTAAGTTTGGAAACCAAAACAAATGAATGAAATTTTCTGCCCCGGTTTTCACTGGGAAGATTTCATGAGTTATTTGCAACCCAAATCTAAACTATTTATTTACTGAAAATAACAAAAGTCAGGATTGTTTATCTTTCGGAAAGACTGCCAGGTTATGCTGGCAGACGGCCGGGTTATTCCAGGAAAGAAAAAAGGGTCCCTCCTGGGGATAAAAGGAGGATCCACGGGTTACGCCGAGATAGAATTAAAGAGTCCCTGCTGGGGATGAACAGGAAAATCCACAGGTTATGCCAGGATGAAATGAAAAAGATTCCTAGGTTATGCCAGGGAGATCCGCGGGTTATACCAGGATAGGAAGAAAAAGACTCCTGGGTTATGCTAGGGGGATCTACGGGTTATGCCACGTTTGGAAGAAAAATGCTCCTAGGTTATGCCGGGGGAACCACGGGTTATGCCGGGATAGGAAGAAAAAGGCTCCTAAGTTATGCTAGGGAGATCCACGAGTTATGCCAGGATAGGAAGAAAAGGCTCCTGGGTTATGCCATGGAGATCCGCAGGTTATGCCGGGATAGGAAGAAAAAGGCTCCTGGGTTATGCCAGGGAGATCCACGGGTTACGCCAGGATAGGAAGAAAGGCTCCTGGGTTATTCCAGGGAGATCCGCGGGTTATGCCGGGGTAGGAAGAAAAGATTCTTGGGTTATGCCAGGGAGATCCACGGATTATGCCAGGATAGGAAGAAAAAGGCTCCTGGGTTATGCCAGGGAGATCCACGGGTTATGTCGGGATAGGAATAAAAGATTCCTAGTTATGCGAGGGAGATCTACGGGTTATGCCGGGATAGGAAGGAAAAGGCTCCACAGGGGATAGAAGGAGAATGACCCTCGGGTTATACCAGGGAGATCCGTGGGTTGTGCTAGGATATGAGGAAAAGGCTCCTGGGTTATGCCATAGAGATCAACGAGTTATGCCGGGATAGGAAGAAAGGCTCCTGGGCTATGCTAGAGAGATCCACGGGTTATGCCGGGATATGAGGAAAAAGGCTCCTAGGTTATGCCATATAGAACCACTGGTTATGCTGGGATAAGAACAAAGGCTCCAGGGTTATTCCAGGGAGATCTGGTTATAACAGAAGAGGAGGAAAAATTCTCCTGGGTTATGCTAGGGAATCCACGGGTTATGCAGGGATAGGAAGGAAAAGGCTCCTGGGTTATGCCAGGGAGATCCGCGGGTTATGCCGGGATAGGAGGAAAAGTATTCTGGGTTATGCCAGAGTGATCCGTGGGCTATGCCGGGATAGGAAGAAAAGGGGTCTACTGGGGATAGACAGAAAATAATCTTCGAGTTATGCCTGGGAAGAAAAGAAAAAGACCCTCAAGCTATGCTGGGGGTAAAAGGAAAATGACCCTCAGGTTATGCTGGGGAAAAAAGGAGAATGACCCTCGAGATATGTCGGGGAAGCCCACATGTTATGCTGGGGAGAAAGGAAAATGATTCTTGAGTTATGCCGGGGAAAGAATGAAAAGGGTCCTCAAGTTATGCTGGGGATAACTAGGGAGTGTGGTCCTAGGTTTGCTGGGATGGAGTTAAGGATTGGGGGTCCTATGCTACCATGATTCTTGTGACTCTCCTTTTCTTCTTTCTTTTATTAAAACTGCGGGAAAGGATTTGAAGAGAACTTCTCTTTTTGATTTAATCATGTTGCAGAGCCGTTCCTAGATCCTGCACATTTCCTTTGGTTGCATCTGTTATTTGCCCAATTGCTTTGGATTACACCTGTTTCAGATTTTCAAACAAAGCACGATTGTTAGTTTGAAATGGTGGTTGGTTTTGTGGCCTTGATGGCTTGATCCCAACCTCGTTTCTGTTGAAAAGACTTCTAAGTTTCCAGACTTTGCCTTGTTGATTGGTTGTGGGAACTCATATTTTATATTTATTTCGCCTTCGTAGGCTTCTCTGTTGTGATTTGTTTACCCCAACTTCCATTTTCAGAACCTTTGGGTACCTTGGCTTTTGAAACTTTGTCGAGACAATTAGCCCACCGGGACTCGACCTTTATAACTTCATTTTTCCTTCGTGGGCATTTTGACTTCGATTTTCTTTCTTTTCAAACCCATTCTGCTTTTGAAGCATCAGCCATCATGGCCAGTCAGGATCGGCTAGATGTGCCCACTAAGACTGGGTATTTTCCTTGGCCTTTGCCAGGCGAGCCCTTTGAAACCAGTCTTTCCATATTTATTTTTGGAATAGTCATAGAATCATAGTTAAACCGAAAGGGATTCAAGGAACCAGTATACAAAAGCAATCATATGGGTTTAAAGAGAAGCATCCCTTTCGGGAAAATATGAGGACTTATCTTGGGGTGCATGTTGACTGCAAATGAACATGGCATCCTTCTCGGACTGGATGCTCGACCCTCACAAAATTTCCAACTTCTCGTGAACCACATTTCCACATTTCAAAACCAAGGAACTTTTCCAGGACTCTTTTAGTGGTGAGATATCTTCTTTTCGACCGACAACACCCTTTGCGGGTTTTTTCCAATCGACCTTTCTCATTTCTCTTCTCACCGTCGCCCGATAGTGCTATTTACGAGTTTTCACTAAGCGGACTCTCTCATTTTCAGTTTCTCTACTTGCCATCGCCTTATGGTGCCCAAAGGTTTTCACCGATAAGACTCTCTTATATTATTTCTCTTAATTTGAATTGAGTCAGATCCCAACAATGAAGTTTTTCGCTTTCCTGCCTTTGCCAATCGATCGGAAGGACTTGAACAAGGTCTTTGATAAAAGGATTTCGGGTGGAACTACAATTATGGAACTGTTTTGGCGGGTTCATGGCCGAACAATTACATCATCTGCCCCAGTTTACGATTTTTGGGGGAATAGGGATTTTGCTTTGGTGTGACTGAACCTCACCGAGAGGCTGCCTATATATTCTTTCGGAATCAAGTCAAACGTAGTTTAGTAGTATTTATTAAACTATTTTTTTCATTTTTTATCACTTTTTAATAGCATTTCCAGGTTCCAAAGAGGGTGGTCAAAGGAACGTATCTGGCTCAAAAGGGTTTGCGAAAATTGATAGTGTTTGGGGGTAGCAGGAAGGAAATGCCTTCATCATTTCAACCAGACTAAATCAATGCTGCGGAGAGCCTAAATGTAGTACCTTTTTACTGTGTCTGTATTCACTGCTACCTCGGGATCATCCCCTTCGATGTCGCCTAGGTACAATTCTCTTTTGGGCAGTATCTTTCTAATAATGTGTGGGCCTTTCCAGTTAGGAGCAAATTTTCCTTTTCCTTCCTGATGGTGAGGGAGAATGCGCTTTAATAGAAGCTCTCCAATCTCAAAATTCTTGGGGCGCACTTTCTTGTTATAAGCAGAGGCCATTGTTTATTGGTACAACTGCCCATGACAAACTGCGGCAATTCGTTTTTCATAAATTAATGACAACTGTTCCAACCGAGTCTTGACCCGCTCACTATCCTCAATTTCCGCTTCAACGATTATCCGGAGTGAAGGGATTTCTACCTCTACGGGTATAACAGCTTCAATTCCATAGACCGATAAGTATGGGTTTTTCCCACCGATGTGCGCACCGTGGTGCGATATCCAAGTAATGCCAAAGGCAACGTTTCGTGCCATTGTAAAGAGCTTTAAATCATTTTTATCAGAATTTTCTTGATGTTCTTGTTAGCTGCTTTGACGGCACCATTGGCTTTGGGCCGGTAGGGAGTGGAGTTTCTATGTGTTATCTTGAATTGTTTGCATATTTCTCCCATCAAACGACTATTCAGGTTCGATGTGTATCTGTGATGATGGTTGCCGGAATTCAAAGCGGCAAATGAGGTTGGAATGCACAAAGTCCACCATAACTTTCTTGGTGACTGACTTAAGTGCGATCGCTTCAACCCACTTCGTAAAGTAGTCAATAGCTACCAATATAAGTCTATGTCCATTTTAGGCTTTTGGCTTTATTGGTCCAGTGACGTCCATGCCCTAGGAAGCGAATGGCCAAGGTACTGACATAGGATGCAGTTCAGTTAGTGGTGCATGAATCAAATCACCGTACACCTGACATTGATGACATTTTTGAACAAAGCTGAAGCAGTCCTTCTCCATGGTTATCCATTAACACCTTCCCCTAAGTATTTTCTTCGCCAACACATACTCATTCATATGGGGCCCAAACACTCCCATGTGTACTTCATACATAATCTTTTCGACTTCCTCGGCATCAATACATCTTAGCAAGTTGAGATGCGGGGTCCTTTTATACAAGACATCACCGCTCAAGAAGAAACCACTCGCATGATGTCTAATGGTTCTCTTTTGATCCCCAGTGGCTTGCTCGGGATATTCTTTTGTTTTCAGAAATCTCTTTATATCATGATACCATGGCTGAGTGTTGGGTTCTACCTCGGCCGCATTACAGTCTTCATGCCTCTCCCTGATTTGGATTTCCAAGGGATCGATGTAGACGTTTCCTGGATAAGGCAACATCAAGGCCAAAGTAGCAAGTGCGTCGGCTAGCTCATTGTGACGGTGAGGGATGTACCTGAACTCTACCGACTTGAACTGTTTGTTGAGATCTTCCACATACTACCAATAAGGGATGAGTTTGACATCTCGCATTCCCCACTCCCCTTAGGCTTGCCAGATAATTAGATCTGAATCGCCCATGATCAATAGTTCCTCGACATCTTGGTCGATAGCCATATTCATGCCCATGATGTTGGCTTCATATTTAGTTGTGTTGTTTGTGCAAAAAAACCGAAGCCGAGCCGTGGATGGGTAGTGTTGGCCAGTGGGTGAAATTAAGATTTCCCCAATTCCTACACATTTTGCATTTACTGCTCCATCGAAGAACATTTTCCAAACAGTGGTGTCCTCAGATGTTACCTCCACCGAATTTACCATTTCGTCCGAGAAATAAGTATTTAGGGGTTGGTATTCCTCACCAACTGGTTCTCGGCTAAATGGTACGCTAATGCCTGGGCCTTCTTTGCTGTGCAAGTGACATAGACTATGTCGAACTCGGTGAGCAGGATTTGCCATTTTACCAATCTCCATATAGGCATCGGTTTTTAAAATATGTATTTCAAAGGATCCATCATATTTATGAGGTAGGTGGTGTGGGCTTGCAGGTAATGCCTCAATTTCTGAGCAACCCAAGTTAAGGCACAACAGGTTCTTTCTAGCAGGGTGTATTTAGCCTCGTAGCTGGTAAACTTCTTGCTCAGGTAGTATATGGCATGTTCTTTCTTTCCACTAATATCATGCTGCCCGAGAATGCAACAAAAGGAGTTATCCAGGACTGTCAGATATAAAATAATGTCCTTCCTGGTTCCGGCGGGACCAAGACCAGTAGATTGAACAGATAATCTTTAATCTTATCAAAAGCCTCCTGACACTCATTTGTCCATTTGATTGCTGCATCTTTCTTTAGAAATTTGAATATGGGCTCGCATGTGGAGGTCAACTGAGCGATGAATCGACTAATATAATTCAGTCTCCCCAATAGGCTCATTACATCCTTCTTGGTTTTCGGAGGAGGTAGATCTCGAATAGACTTTATCTTTGTTTGATCCAACTCAATACCCCTCCGGCTGACTATGAAACCCAGAAGTTTTCCCGACGGGACCCCGAATGCGCATTTGATTGGGTTTAATTTCAAATCGTACTTGTGCAGCCTTTCCAAGAACTTTCTTAGGTCTCGTACATGATCATCCTGAGTTTTGGACTTGATAATCACATCGTCCACATATACTTCTATTTTTTTATGCATCATGTCGTGGAAGATAGTGGTCATGGCTCTCATATACGTTGCCCCAGTGTTCTTCAACCCGAAAGGCATAACCCTATAGCAATACCCCCAAGGTGTGGTAAAGGTAGTTTTCTCGGCATCCTCCTAATCGATCAACACATGGTGATATCCTGCATAGCAGTCCACGAAAGACTGTATCTCGTGTTTAGCGCAGTTATCAACGAGGATGTGAATATTGGGCAAAGAAAAATTGTCTTTAGGACTTGCCTTGTTCAAATCTCTATAATTCACACACACTCGGGTTTTCCCATCTTTATTTGGCACCGGAACTACATTCGGCGGCCATGTAGTGTACCAGACCACTCAAATTTTTCCCGCCCCCAACTGTTTTGTCATCTCTTCTTTGATCTTATCGCTGATATCAGTTTTGAATTTTCTCTATTTTTGTTGGAATGGATGGCTTTCGGGGTAAGTAGGCAACTTATGAACCACCAAATCGACACTCAACCCTGGGATATCGTCATATGACCAGGCAAACATGTAATTGAATTCAAACAGGAGTTGGATCAGTGCATCCCGGGTTTTCTCATTTGCGTGGATGCTTATTTTGGTTTCCCTGATTTCGCCATGTCCACCCAAGTTAATCGGCTCGGTATCATTTAGATTTGGCTTAGGTTTATTTTCGAAATGTTCCAGTTCTCGATTGATTTCCCTAAAAGCCTCTTCTTTGCCGTACTTCAGTTCTCAGTTCATTATTTAACAATTAGGTGGCATGTTTGGATCGGGGAACGAAGTCCGCGAGCATGTCATGTTATTTAAAGCTGCATTATTAGAACTAAAAGAAATGAATATAAAGGAAAACAGCAAAATCAGAAAGAATAAAAGAATATTGACGATGAAATATTTATTTCATTTCTTTGGAATTATAAGATAACAAGGTTTACATTTGGAAATTAAAAGGACAAAACACTAAATAAAAACATCCAAGTTACACCCTGAGATAACTCGTGATGCAGAAAAGATGGCAAGACAGGACTACCGGGACTCCCGCCTGATTGGAAATGGCGTAGCCTTCCAATTTTGCTACTTGGCATATGGTCCGATGTGTAGCACCTCAGCGGTGCTCGGGCCTTCTCCTGACTGAACCATGTGGGTTTCATATAATAGTTTTCTCATTGCCCCACATATTTCCTTGATCTCTTCAGCTGTGAAGGTCTCATCCTCTTCCTTCTCACTGTACTTTGGCCTTACGAATGTTTAATACAAGTGCGGCAGTGGTTGAGGCAGAGTCCATCCATCATGCTTTCTACTGTTTGCCCATGTTATATCCTCTGGCATCGGGAGGAAGCCTAGCCCGAAGAACTTATCTGTAGTGGGCAAAGCAATCGGCTCAGCTATCCCTTATAAAGACCTTCCAAGTCCCTTCCCTGGTTTGAATCCATGTTGTATCATTTCTCTAGCCACCATGATTGAGGCATTGGAGAGGAAAGGTTGGGGATAGGCTTTGCCCTCTTCATGTTGATCAGCCACCACAATTTCGAAGGCCTGGTAGGCTTTATGCTCACTACCTTCTTTAGCTTCAAGGCATGGGATGGAGGGATCGCAATATATTGACTGCTCATCTTTGCCACGGACCATGATTTCTTGGTCCTCATGTTCAAATTTTATCATCTGATGCAGAGTAGAAGGCATAGCTCCTGCTGCGTGAATCCATGGCCTACCCAGGAGGCAGTTGAAAGATGTGTCCATATCTAACACTTGAAAGGTTACCTCGAAATCAACTGGGCCAATAGTCAAGACCAGATCAATCTCTCTGATTGTGTTCCTTTTAACTCCATCAAAGGCTGGAACACAAATATTGTTAGGATGAATCCTCTCCGTCCCGATTTCCATTCGTTGTAATGTTGAATGTGGGCATATGTCTACCTCAAAGCCTCCATCTACCATTACCCTTTTGTCATTATAACCTTCGCATTTGACATTTAGATGTAGGGCTTTGTTGTAGGCAGCTCCTTTTGGGGGCAAGTCATTTTTACTGAATGTGATTTGATTGACCGTGAAGAATCTTTTCGCCATCCTTTCTAATTGTTACACAGAGGTCTGAGCTGGCACATAGGCTTCATAAAGAGCTTTGGTTAGTACTTTCTAGTGCTCAGGAGATTCCATCAGCAACAATAGCAAGGAGACTTGTTCAGAGGATTTCTGAAGCTGGTCCACTACTTCATAGTCTTCCATTTTCATCTTTGGAAAGAATGCTTCCGCCTCTTCGATTGTTGCTGCCTTCTTGGCTAGGAATTGCCTCTTGGTGGCGCTGTTCACTTCTTCCGAGTTAGAGTATTTCTTCACAGGGTAACTTTCTTGAGTTTCTCCAGAGATTTCTTTGCCTTTATATGTCACCACCGTTTCATAATGATTCCAAGGTACTGCGGTGGGGTCTGTCATAGGCCTCTGAGGTGCGCGACCAACCACCAGGGGCTCTCTCAGACTTGGTGGATTAGTTGGCCCCTGCACCATATAGGTTCCTTTTGGCATGTACATCTGAGTAGCCCTGTTCAACTCGAATCTGTTTGGGGGACTCAGAGTCAACTACTTTTCTCGACGACCTCATGGGACATAAAGGATAGCTTCTTGACGGGTGTCATATCGCTTTAACCTCAACCTTCTTTTCAATTTCAGGGTGCGTGGTTTTGTTCTTCTTTTCCCCTTCATCTTTCTTGTGGGAAGCTCTTGGCTTTCTGTTGGCGTCAGAAATGGCAATTATGGCTTTCAAGGTTGGGTCAAGTTCTTTGCCCTCACAGATCATCTCGATTACCGGTCTGTTGTTGTGGGCCGGTAACGGGTTGTTAGTCACATTAGGGACATCGTCATCCATCAAAACTATTTTCCTTTGCTCTATTAGATCTTCCCTAACTTGCTTCAGAGTCTAGTAATTTTCTGTGTTGTGCCCTTCAGCTCCTGAATGATAAGCACACCGGGCACCTCGTTGGTAGGAAGGCGATTCAGGGTTTGTCTGTTCGGAGGTACAAGTTATAATAGACCCAACTGGACAACTTTTAGGAATAGACTGGAATAGGACTCCCCGATTGGCGTAAAGTTTTGCCTTCTGGGAGGCTCACGGGGACGGAAGTTATTTTGAGGAGGGCGAGGGTTATAGTGGTTTTGGTAGGAGGCTGCTTTCTTGGAGATTGGTTCTTGTTGGCCTGCTGCTGCGGTCGTGAAAATGGTTGAGCATTCATAACCGCATATGGCTGATGAGCATAAGGCATGTCTTGGTGAGGATAATAATGTTGAGGGGTTCTTCCCGAGAACATAGGCGTACGGGCATGATGTCTTCTTGTACCTGATGCTACCATCGAGGTTTCTTCCTTCTTTTTGCCCTCTGTGACTCCTCGAGACCAGCCTTGGATGGCTTTGGAGGTTGCTCTGATGGCCGACTGACTCAAAATCCTTCCTGTTTTCAAACCGTTTTAAACCATTTCACCAATCTTGATTGCCTCTGCAAAAGGCTTGCCCATAGCCGACATCATGTTTTCAAAGTAATCTGCTTCCTGGGCTTGGAGGAAAACAGTGACCATTTCTACTTCATCTATGGGAGGCTTCAACCTCGATGCTTGTTCGTGCCACTTAATAGCATATTCTCTGAAACTCTCTGAAGGCTTCTTCTTTAGATTTGCCAAGGAGTTCCTATCAGGTGCAATGTCGATGTTGTATTGAAATTACCTTACAAAATCCCTGGTGAGATCGTCCCAAATGTGCCATCTTGAGAGGTCTTGGTCCATATACCACTCTGAGGCAATGCCTACTAAGATCTCTCTGAAGTACGCCATCAACAACTCTTCTTCTCCGCCTTCTCCAAGTAATTAGTTGCAATACTTCTTTAGGTGAGCAATGGAATCACCACGCCCATCATACTTTTCGAACTTCTGCATTTTTAAATCCCATGGGTAAGTGTGCGTGAGGGAACATGCACAGGTCTCTGTAAGAAACACTCTTTTGCCCACTTAAGCATTGCATATTCTTTAAACTCTGCTCGAGGCTCCTCATCCTCTTCGCTATCTCATCTTGTTCAGGAGATTTGGGAGTTTTATCTTGTGCAGGTGTAAGCATAGTGGTTGAGGACAAAAGTAGGTAGGGTATTAAGGAGGCTCAGTTTGGTAAATGGGTGTTTGGAAAGGCCGATGGATCAAATGTGGGTCTAGGCAAGGCGGGTTGTGTGGTGGCCGCATATGGAGGAGCCGTAAAGATATTGAGGATTGTGCTGGATGTGACCACTTGAGGGCATACTTTAGAAGGCGCTCCAACAAAATTGGTCGGTATGGTGGGTTGTCCCAATAGGATGTTTGGATGACTAATGGGAATAGTGGAAGTACCTTCTGACCTAGGGAAGAGCTCAGGGAATCCAGGGATGGCGCTCGGAGGTTCTTTTCCATTCGTCCATGCATCCCACATCTCTATGACCCTAAGGTGTAGGATCCTGTTTTCCTCGACTGCTGCAGACTCTGAGGTCGGGATACCTGAAGGTGGGATATCTTCTGAGATGGGGATTGCTAGCAAGGCCATTTCAGACGATATTTATGTACTTCCTTTTGGTCTGGTAAAATACTGATGTTATTCCAGCATACCAAAAACCAACCACTGTTTCTAAAAACCATAATTGAAATGACAGCAACAAATGGTTAGTTTGAGACGGGTAACAGATAAGGGATCGCACGTTGGGGTGTGATGCACCTATTCAGTTAAGCAGAATTCTACATGTTTGCAATGGTTGCATGTGTCGTCCCGACTTTTATTCCATTTTCTTTTGACTTCCACTCTTTGTTTTTATCGCTTGTTGTTTCTTTTCTTCTCTTGTTTATCTTTATTTCCTTCCCTATTTTGTTTTTCTCTTAGGGTTTTTCTTTTCTTTTCTTTTTCACTCTTCCCCTTTTTCTTTCTTTTTCTTTATTTTTAGGGTTACGGTCGAATCCTATGAAGATTGCCTACATATCATGACCCTGCATTAATCAAACCGAGCGTAGTTTATGCAAATAAATGCAAAAATAAGTAAATAATTTTGGGATTTTCAAATTTTCAATAATAAAACTCCAATTACAAAGATGCTAGAATACTTGTTTTTCTTAAAAAGAAAAGTACAAAACAGACTCGAAATGACAAAATACAGACTCGATGACTAAAACTAGGTCAAGAGTACATTAAAGCTTCAAATCCTGGTGCCCACGGGGCGTCGTTCGGCATCGCTGCTGGCCTACGTGCAAGACCCCTTTGTAAATGCTCCAAATCATTCATAACCTGACGAACAAATATCATCACTGTAGCAAAGAAAGTGGTACGACCCATTTGTCCACTAGCCAGACATTTCATGACAATATAATTTGCAATGTCTCTGATTCTTTCTCTGATCTGGTCCTTTTCTTGGAGTAGTCGGCTTATCTGTTGGTTACGAGCTTCTAGCACCTGGGAGTCATGAAAGTGATGGTCTTGCAACAGTTTTATTTCCTTCTCCATTTCAGCGATTAGCCTATAGCATTGTTCCCTCTCAGCCTGAAATTCTTTGTCCTGTCGGGATGCCTTATCTTCAAAGGCATTCATTTTTCTCTTCATATTAGCAATGGTTCCCTCATAATTCCTTTTCACTTGTTGTACAAACTGGGCTCTTTCCTCTGTCTTCCTTGACCATTGTGCCCGAAGTTTTGCCATGTTGCGTTAAGATTTCTCCAATTCTTCCTGGCATTCTATGACCTGCTTCTTCAGCCCTTTTATATGTCTCTCATCGGACCGGCTTCTTTCTTGGTTTTTAGCATCTATTTTCATCTGTTTGATTTGGTGCTTGAGAGCTTCATTCTCTCGTGTCAGCTTCTTTTTGTCACCTTCATCGGTCGTGGATTGCAAGCTATTTTCAAACCGAAGATCTTGAACCTGTTTTTCCAATGCTTATATTCGAGCCTTGTATTCGTTCTCTTTAGCTAACCAATCCCATTGCATTTGAGCCTCGTGAGTAATGTCTTTGACATTTGGCTCTTGACGGGTCTCTTAGGAATTTGAAACCTTTTGCCAAACTAGACCAAGTATTTGGGGTCTACTTCGTCCCTAGCCTGATCTCGCACTATGGTTTTAGACTCAAGATATCTGCATTCATTCCATATTTGGTGAATCTTTCCTTCTGGAATGCAACTTTCATGACTAATTTGATGACTTGTTTACTCAGATCTTGGTCACCGTGGATGGTTTGGAATCTTCCTAGCTGCCGCAGGACTCGGTAAGGAGCGTAGGGTTGGATTCTCCTAACGCCCATTAAAAGAATATAAGGCACTAATGCTGATGTGTATACAACTTCGGTAGCGGGAAGCCATCCAAAAGCCCATTAAATTTTGTCCACAGTCAAAGATCTCAAGCATGACAACCAAGCCTCAGCGCCCTCGGGGAACTCAATACCTGTTACCCGGGTCTCAAATTCTTCAATGCAACTCAACCCGGCCAAACCATAGTTCATGTACCCAGTTCGATGGCAAAGGTGCTATTGCATCCACAGTTGTAGCAACAGATTGCAACCCTGAGAGAATTTCATACCCTCTCTGCATATGGTCAAGGCTCGATAGATTTCCGCCACAATCAAAGGAACCACTGTGCTAGTAGGCTTCTTTATGGCAACATCCAATATTCCTACAAGGCCAATGTCTATGTGACCATCTTTTCTTGGACAGACCACGATTCCTAGAAAATCTACCATTAATGCTAATCCCCATCGGGCCTCCCATTTATCTTTGTTCTCGGCATGTGTCAAACCGGTATTGGGCTCCTCAAATCCTTTCGGGTTGCCATATCGGTGGTATAAGAAATGAAGTGTGCAACACCCTTCTGATAGATGCTTATCTTGAATGTCCCAACGAATGCTCAGCAAGTCCAAGAATCTGTAGATGGTTACTGGTCTTGGTGCCAGTGGATATCTACTCTTGAGATTCCCGTTGAGCGCCGCATATCCCGCAATCTCCTCTAGTGTAGATGTAAGCTCAAACTCCGAGAACTGGAATACATTACGAGTTGGATCCCTGAACGGTATCAGTGATTCAATAATATTTGTTCTTGGCTTGATGTTAAACAATCCGACGAGACCACCCAAAATCTTGAAAACGGTTTCTCTGCTACCTTTTCCCAAGTCATTCCACCACATGTAGAGCTTCAAAAGATCTCACTCATGACCGAGAAGGGCTCGATGTTAGTGGTATTCATCTTGCAAATTTATTTAAAGGGGATTTATTGATTTATTTTGACCAAAAGAGAAAATCGGCTACTTTTGCAAAAAATTTCTTCATTTAGGAAAATAAGGACTTGGTTTTGCCGATACGGCCTTTCAGCACTTCTGGAAGAAAGATTTTAACGCTGTGCCCACAAACTATTTAAAAATGACTCAAGGTGGCTGTTCTTGCAAAAACAACCTCCCGGCATCCTTTTGGAGACATGCAGTTTTTTTAACAAGAACGGCATCACCCGATTTATTTAGGACAACAATTATAACTTTGATATATTTGGCTATTTTTGCAAAAGGGGGGTTGGACCCGATGAGGGGTTGCCTACGTATCCAACATCTGGTGATAATAAAACCTTAGTTCGGGCAAAATGTTTTGTCAAAACCAAAATTTTGTTAAAAAGTCTCTTTTCCCCTTTTTTCTTTTCTTTTCTCTTTTTCAAAATCGTGCAGCATTTCGGTACTATTTGGGCATTTGATTTTCCGAAACTATAGTTACTCTCACTTATCCCTAACACTACTATTTTCTCTATTTTCTCTCCTTATTCGTAAGCCGGTAAACAAGCAAATCCAAAGCAAATAAATGCACAAGTTGCACATAAGATGCATCAGTATGGTCTCTTCGTTACGGGTCACCTGTCCTACACGGACCCAACCCCTGTGTTGAGTCCCCTAAGCCAAATGCACGTGATGCAAACAAACGTTCCTACTAGGTATCCAGCATGAGGTTTTGTTATACTAGGTTTACGCCCTGGGTTTATTGTTCTAGACCTGGCTTACCCGAGCAGACAACTCGAGCAGGGGGGCAACATACCGGGGATACAGAAGCTCTGTCCGCTTAGCAGCTTATCCGAACCTCGCTCTAAATGGGAAAAGACTCTAAATTGAAGAGAATTCACACGAAGTGTCTCCATGATATAGAACACTCAGAGAGAGGAAGGGATTCGTAACAGTTTATATATACAATTCATCCAATATCAAAGCGGTAAAGCATTCATCACATATAGCATGGAACATGTAGAAAAATCAGAAAAGCCAAATATCACAGCTATTCTAAGCTCAAATTCTTGAACCCTGAACCAGAGATTCTGGGTTCCATCCCCAACAGAGTCGCCAGAGCTATCACAGCCAAATAAGTGACATTATTCGAAATGAGATTATTTATTTAGAGTCGTCAATTAGGATAGGTTTGTTTTGAATCCCAAATCGAAGAAATTTTCGACTTCCCAAATAAAGTATGCAAACCAGAAATTCTAAGTAAGGAATTCTGTTGACCTAAGGGAATGTATTAGGCACCGTTGGATCCCGTGGTTCTAGCACGGTCGCTTAAACTATATAATTGGCTAAAAATCTGATTTTAATACATGCCATCCTATAGAGCCATTTTAAAGATTATTTACCACTTTGAATTAATAATTTTTAGGAAATTGAACGTCGTTTAAAATATGTTTTTGTATCACGTCACATGAAAAGCACCCGGATCCTTGACACACTTTTTCCGACGTTTTGGGATTTTGATTCTGTTCACCTAAAATGCACACCCGTATTTAGGAAGATAAAGTTACTATAGGACGCGCCTAAAGAGACTAATGTGTTATTATCTTTGCGCGATGCCTTGAAGTTCGCTATACGGCATGTCCCAAATTTCTAAGTATTTTAAGATAATCATTTAAAGAGGCATACAATTTATGGGTTTTATTTGGCGCGGCGCGCCTCATTTTATTTTAAAAGGCCAACCTAGAGCAAACCATTAATTTTTATTGAATTTTTCTCTAAGAGCTTAATTAAATTGGTGTTACCAATTAAAAATTAGTAGTAGCAGCCTAGGAACAGTCTTTAGCAAATTGGTCTTCGAAACCAACCCATTCAAAAGGGTTTTGTCAACCTTATTCAAGTGAGTTAACTAGAGACATTTAGGCTCAGGCCTATAACTGACGTTGAGAGGCCCAAATACATGGTCTCATTGTCTTGTGACCATCCCCAGCGTATTGGGCTTGGGACTGGCACAACAGCACGTTAACCATGTTAAATTTGGGCATATAACAATATTTGAACTCCACAAATTATAACAGCCCAACTTAAGAAGTCAATTTCAAACATAAGTGAACTTAGCAACTCCAGTAAAAATGAAATAACTTAACACTGAATTCAATCATGCTGCATACTAATTTAACAACTTCAAATTCCCTACACAATTGTTCACTCGCTGGAACTTAACATAACTACTCAATTCTGCTAAATTAACACAAGTTCATGTACTAAATGTTTATAAACAAACAGTCCAATAAATATAAAAAAATTAATATTCTGACTAACACTGCTGAATTAACTTCTAAGCATACAAATCAGAATAGCTTAATGTAAATAAAGGAAAACAAAGAAGTTCTTCAACATTCCTTCTCGACAAAATCATCATACACATATATTCACTCTTACAGCACTTGAGGTTTGAATATGTAGCTGAGTTAAGGCAAAATGAAGGAAAAAGGAGTCAGCAGTAGCAAATCAACAACTAGCTATGATAAACTAGTAGTAACACCACAATTAGACCAAAATTTGTATCATTGCAACCCAGGAATGGGGATAAATGAACAACAACCAACGAAATGACCCAAAATAACCTCGATTGAAAGCTTAGCTAGGATATGTGTTTCTGTTGACCCAAGAACAGGTGGAGTTTTGAAGATTGACAAAAGAACTCAGACATGGACCATGTCCATCTTGTGAAACACGTTCATGATCAACCTATACATGTGAGATGCATGTGAAAGATATAAGTCATACGGATCAGGCAGCAATATCTCTTGAGCTGATCGAAAAAGTTGCATATTGGATAAGAAGAGAATGACTCCTTACATGAAGAGAATACAATCTAGGATGAAGATAGTGTTAGAGCTTGAGATCATCATGAACTCTTCTACGATAGAAGAGCAGCAATTGAATCCCAATCAAACTCTGATTACTAACCTATTAAATGTCAATGTCATTATCTTTTACATGTATTGCAAATAAGCAGAAGTTAAACTTAAATTGAGAGCAAAAGAGAAAGGCGATTTTGCAAGCAATTTATGTGTGATTTGAGTGTGCACTTCTGAGGCTACTTGAACGAGATAGAAGAACCAGTTCCAAGTGTCTATCTTTTATTATAGTTCAATTGTAGTAGGTGATTTTACATTGTACCTTTTAGATTTCATAGAAGCAATTGTATTAGGTATCTAGAGTATTCAAGTTAGAGTTAACTTGAAGTTGTCCCAGCAAATGAGGTTGTATGCCACAACGGGATTAGAGTTAATCCTTAGGCTTACAAAGCGTTTTTGTAAATGTTGTTTTGGCCAAGTGATATTAGTGAAAGTTTGGGAAAATCCTACTGAGTAGAAGGCCGTTATTATTTCACCTTTTGAGCCAGGGGTATTCTACGTAAAAATCTATGTGTTCTTTATTTTCAGTATTTATTATTCCACAAACACTAGTAGTTGGAACACCTAGAAGAACCATGTTTTTCTATAGTTCAGTTAAGTGAAAATTGGGTACCACACAAATCACCCCCCCTCTTGTGTGGTATTGACGCTTAAAACATCAATTGGTATCAGATCAGGGTATTTTTGAAGAAGTTAATACCTTAGGAAAAGATCAAGATGAGTGCACCACCTAGAAACTGGGAAGGGCAATCCACTTCTAGGCCTCCACTCTTTAATGGGCAGTTCTACTCTTGGTGGAAGAATAGGATGCGAGCTAATATCATAGGAGAGGACTATGAACATTGGGACATAGTCACTGATAGTCCCCTGGAAACAACAAAGAAGAATGCTCAAGGACTGGACGTGCCAAAGACAAGAGCTGACTGCACTACTGAAGATTTGAAGAAATGGGCGAAGAATGCCAAGGCCAAGAAATGGCTTGTGTGTGGACTGGGACCAAAGGAGTACAACAGGATTCAAAGTTGTACCACTGCCAAAGAAATATGGGACACTTCACAAGTGGCTCATGAAGGAACTCCTCAAGTGAAGAGATCAAGAGGAACACTGCTATATTCTCAATATAAGAATTTCACAATGAAGGAAGTAGAAACTATCCAGGAGATGTACACAAGGTTCACAACATTAACAAATGAACTTATATCTCTTGGGAGAATTATCCTTGAAGAAGACAAGGTTGAGAAAATCTTAACAACATGTTTACTAGTGACTTGGGAAAGCAAAATCACTGCTATTTAGGAATCAAAGAACATTGCTACCCTCAACCTGGATGAATTGATTGGAAACCTCACTGCCAATGAACTGAGGAGACAAACAATGAAAATGGATGCACCCAAGAAGGCAAGAAGTCTGGCTCTCAGAATAGGTGAAGGTGCAGATCTGGAGGATGATAAAGTCCATGATCACAAGAGAGTTCAAAAAGTACCTAATTAGAGTAAAGGGTTCTTCAAGAGGTACAACCTCTAACAATCTAGGGGCTCTTGGAAACAAACCAACGATGGTTGTTACAAATTTGATAATTCTGATCACATGATCAAGAACTGTCCTTGGTGGGAAACTGAATGGAAGAAGGAAATGGCTGAACGAAGGAACAAGAAGAAGGAACAGTTTCAACCCAAAAGGAACAAAGGATCAACAAAGGTTATGGTGCTTCGGGAGAACCATCAGATAAGGACTCATAAGATGAAGTTGGAGATGAATAAGCACTTATGGACATCAGAGAATCAGATGATGAACAAGAGGTAAGTGTCCTTCATCTCAAAGACAAGATTAAATTTTTGGGTAAAGAAAGGTTGTATGAACTATTGCTAGACTTCATTGATGAGTCCGAGATAATTAACAATGAGAAGGAAGATCTGTCTAGGAAGTGTGCAATCTTATAAGCCAAGTGTGTCACACCTCCTTTTTACACGGCTTCCCCCGAATGCTAAATGTATAAAGGAGTTTTTTGAATTTAAGTGACATTATTCGAGATGGAATTATTTATTTATTTAGAGGCGCCACTTGGGATAGGCTTGGCTTTTGGTGTCCCAACTCACCGGTTTGTTTTGAATCCTAAATCGAGGAAATTTTGCGACTTCCCATATGGAGTCTGTGAACCAGAAATTCTAAGTAAGGAATTATGTTGACCCGAGGGAAGGTGTTAGGCACCCTCGGATCCCGTGATTCTAGCAAGGTCGCTTAAACTATTATAATTGGCCAAAAATCTGATTTTAATACATGCCATCCTATAGAGACATTTTAGGATAATTTACCACTTTGAATTAATAATTTTTAGGAAATTGAACGTCGTATAAAATATAATTTTTGGATCACGTCACATGAAATGCATGCAGATCGTCGACACATTTTATCAGACGATTTGGGATTTAGATTTGGGTCATATGAAATGCACACCTGTATTTAGGAAGGTAAAGTTATTAAAGGACGTGCCTAATGCGACTAACATGTCATTATCTTTGTATAAAGTCGTGAATTTTGCTAGACGGCATGTCCCGAATTTCTAAGTATTTTAACATAAGCATTTAATGAGGACCACACAATTTATGGGTTTTATTTGCGGGGGCGCACCTCATTTTATATTAAAAGGCCAACCTAGAGAAAACTATTATTTTCAATTGAATTTGTCTCTAAGAGCTTAATTTAATTGGTGTTACTACCTGAAAATTAGTAGAAGCACCCCAAGAATAGTCTTCAGCAAATTGGGCTTCGAAACGAACTAATGAAAAGGGGTTGTATCAGCCTTATTCAAGTGAGTTAACTAGAGACATTTAGGCTCAGGCCTCTAACTGACGTTTAGAGGCCCAAATACATGGTCTCATTGTCTTGTGACCATGGCCCCAGCATCTTGGGCTTGGCACTGGCCCAACAGCATGTGAACCATGTTAAATCTGGGCATATAACAATATTTGAACTCCAAAAATTACAACAACCAACTTAAGAAGTCAATTTAAAACATAACTGAACTTAGCAACTCCAGTAAAAATGAAATAACTTAACACCGAATTCAATCATGTTGCATACTAATTTAACAACTTCAAATTCCTTACGCGTTTGCTCATTCGCTGGAAATTGACATAACTACTGAATTCTGCTAAATTAACACAAGTTCATGTACTAAATGTTTAATAAACAGTCCAATTAATACAAAATAATTAATAGTCTGACTAACACTGCTGAATTAACGTCTAAGCATACAAATTAGAAACTTAATGTAAATATAGGGAAAAAAAGAAGTTCTTCAATATTCCTTCTCGACAAAATCATCATACACATGTATTCACTCTTACAGCACTTGAGGTTTGAAAGTGTACCTGAGTTAAGGCAGAATGAATAAAGAAGGAGTCAGCAGTAGCAGATCAACAACTAGCCGTGATAAACCAGCAGTAATACCACAATCAGACAAAAATTTGTATCGTTGCAACCCAGGAATGAGGACAAATGAACAACAACCAACGAAATGACCCAAAATAACCTCGATTGAACTCAAACACAGTCGAAATTAAACCAGGAAACTCCAGAAACTTTAGCCATCAGACCCTAGGCTAAATGATACAAATCAAACACTAGAATTTGAAAAATGACTTGGAGTTCAATAGAATAGTGTTTTTTATTCTTTTCTGTTTGTTTTTAGGATCTAAATGATCTAATTTGAAGGGAAAACTTTCTGATGTTCAGACTAGCAACATTTTTTATTTTGTTTTTGAATTTTGAATTGCAGAGATTTCAAATAAAAGTATTTTGGGGAAATTTTCAGAGCTGGAACTTTTTGAAAATTTTCAGGGTTCAAAACTTCTTCAATAAGGCAAAGGCATGCCTTTTTATAGGCAAGGCTTAGAGCAACCCTACTATTTTTGTTTTATCTTAAGTCCCTCTTTCATTTTTATTTTTTTAGCTTAGGAAACCTTAGATTCCTGACTTGTGCCTCAAGATACTACCCTACGTTATCGATATTTCAATTGAAGTCCTATTGTGGAGGATCCTAGAAGGTTCTAGCTTCAACTACAGTCTTTCAACCCAATCTTGAATACCTAAGTTAACCCTGAAACCCCTGAAAATACCAACTTTATGTCAATTAGTCCAACCCTTTTACTTTGATAAAAATTATCCCTAGTTAACAAAACAAATGTACTAATCAGCTATACCCAAACAAACTAAACTAAGCCTAATAACTAATTAAAACCAAATAGTGAATGAAGCAAATAAAACAATATCAAATATAATAGGGGTAAAAGGTAAGAGGAAGAGTGTTAACTCGGCGTAGGTTTCAATGGAACAGTGCGCTTGATCAGCGCACGTTAGCAAGGTGCTTCCGCCGTTGATATGGCTCGTCGCCGGCGACAACCACTCCCTCCTCCACCCCAGATCGTTACTCCGGCTCCAGGCATCACAAAGGAACTCGAACCATTGACATTTGGAAGTTTTCTGCCAGAAAAATTCCAATCGAAATCAACCTTGCATGCAGTGGAAACTGTGTGTACTGAGACTCAATTGAAGGGGATTGATGTAGAACGAGATAGTCAAGCTGTGAGGAAGCTTCAATTTTCTGATATTGTTGTTGAAGAACAACCTCCTCCGACTATGGCTGACATTGTTAGAGGTAAGCATAATGTAGGGAAGGCTTTATCCTTTGTTCCTCCTACTGATAAGGATGGGAAGAAGATTGTCAAAATCAATATGGAGGAATTGAAACCACAATCTGAATACTGGAGTACTTCACTCATTGGCTATATCATTGGAGATAATCCAAATGAGAAGGCAATGGAGAATTTTGTATTGCATGTGTGGAATTTCGTAACTAAACCGCAAATCTTAATGCACAGAGATGGCTATTGTGTTTTTAGGTTTAAATCTGTTGAGGATATGAATCAAGTACTTCAACTTGGTCCTTATTCTTTCAGAAATAAACCGATGATACTTAAACCTTGGGATGTTGATTTTTCAATGCAAAATGGCATACTTAGTACAATTCCTATATGGGTGAGATTTCCTGGGCTTCCCCTGGGGTATTGGTCCCCTGAGATTCTCAGTAATCTCGCTAGCACTATTGGTAGACCTTTGTTTACTGATAAAGTAACAGCTCAATTTGAGAAGATATCATTTGCAAGAGTTTTGGTGGAAGTTGATGCAGCATTTCCTCTTCCAGAGGAAATTGAAATAGAGACTCCATTTGGATTGAAGATACAGGATGTTGAATATGATTGGAAGCCAGAATTTTGCAATCATTGTTTGAAGTTTGGGCATAATGCTATGGACTGTTGGTACAATAGTCATGCAGATGGAAATCATGAGCAGGAAGCAAAGGTAAACCTGGACAGGAACAAGGTGAGGACTAAAAAGCCAAGGCAGAAATGGATCCCTAAAGGAAACAATGAAGCAACCACTTATTTGGATAATGTTGATGGCAATGTAACAGTAAATCCTAATCTACCAATGTATCCAATTCCATTGGCCGAGGAAGGAAATATTGTTATATATACTACTGCTATAGCTGATCACAATATGGACATGAGAATTCCAATTGGTACTGATATGGCTGCTAGTATTGAAGCTATGGATGATCAAGGAAGATCTGAGAATGTGGCTACTGATGGTATAATGCAGGAGGGTGTTGGTGAGAGGGAATCCAGTGGAACTGTAGATGAAGGGAGAAGAGACCAATTGCAGGATCCTGGTCCTTCCTTAGGGAAGACTAGTACCTTAGGATTGTAGTCACTTGGAATATTAGAGGGCTTAATAAAGCCCACAAGCAGAAGGAATTAAAAAACTTTCTGCTGAAGAATAAGGTGGATATCCTAGGGTGTATTGAAACTAGGGTGAAGGAGCCAAAAGCTCATACTATAATCAATAAGATTGCTAAAGGATGGAAGTATCATCTCAACTATCCTATGGCAACTAATGGTAGGATTTGGTTACTTTGGAGAGCACATATACAGCTTCATATCCTAGGAACCACAGATCAATTTATTCACTGTAGTGTTGAAGACTCAGCCTCAGCAGTCAAATTCCAACTAAGTGTTATATATGCCTACAATACAATAGCACTAAGGAAACAGCTGTGGAATGACCTCAGGGGACTTCCTATTCTGGGGCAAGATGTATGGCTATTAAGTGGAGATTTCAATGCAGTTCTATCAACTGAAGACAGGATTGGATCCCCTGTAACAGATGCAGAGGTGAAGGATTTCAAAGAGCTGATTTATGACCTTCAACTTACACCTATTAGATCAAAAGGATGGAGATACTCTTGGACTAATAAGCAGGTATATAGCAAGATAGATTGGGCAATTGGCAACTTTCAGTGGCTTCAGCAATACAGCCATGTGGAAGCTGATTTCTTAAACCATTCTATCTCTGATCATACTCCTATTTTTATAAAGTTTGGAAGGCAAAGGCTTCTTCATCCTAAACCTTTCAGGCTTTATGACTCTGTGATGGAGAATCCTCAATTCAAAAATATCCTACAGCAGGTATGGAGTCAAGGAGGACATGGAACACCAATGCAACAGATATGGCATAAACTTAAAGAAATGAAGCAGCAGCTGAAGGACCTCAATAGGTACATGGCTTCTTACCAACAAAAATTGATCCAAGCAAGGGAGAAGCTGGACATTATCCAAAGCCAGTTAAGGAGTAATCATGGATCTATTCAATTATTCAATGAAGAGAAGGAGGCTATTCTTAACATAGAGAAATGGAGCAATGTAGAGGAGCAGGTGTTGAGGCAGAAATCAAAAGCTACTTGGATTGATTGTGGTGATTCTAATACAAAATATTTTCATGCACAGTGGAAGATGAGGTCCAGTCAAAGCAATATTTCATCTATATATACAGACACAGGCACTAAACTCACTGATCCTTTAGCTATTGAACAAGAATTTATTGCAGTGTTCAAATCCTTGATGGGGGATAGGCCTAAGGAGGTTCCCTGTCTGAATTCTGCTATTGTCAAAGAGGGAGGATGCATTTCTCTTGAGCAACAAAGGACTCTTATTAAAGAGGTGACTATGGAAGAGATTACAGCTGCTGTGAAAGAGATGCCAAATGACAAAGCCCCAGGTTGTTGATGGTTTTACTGTGGAGTTTTTTACCAAAAATTGGGAGACTGTCAAAATGGATGTATTTGCTGCTACTAAGGAGTTCTTCATTACTGGTCACATGCCTTATATGCTGAACACTACTGCTATTGCTCTTGTTCCTAAGACCAATACTCCTAAAACAGTCAAGGATTTCAGGCCTATAGCTTGCTGCACCACCCTCTATAAGATTATCTCTAAAGTCATTACAAGAAGATTGAAAACTGTAATTGATTGCATTATAGGGAAAGGGCAGTCAGCATTCATTGAAGGGAGAAGCATACTAGATAATGTCCTGCTTAGTCATGAATTGTTTAAAGGCTATGGAAGGAAAGGCATATCACCTAGATGTGTCCTAAAGGTTGATCTGAAGAAGGCTTATGACACTATTGAATGGAGATTTCTTAAACAAATGCTGGTTGATCTTGGCTTTCCTGCAAAATTTGTGGAATGGATTATGGCTTGTGTCTCAACTGTTACTTACTCCTTAGTGATTAATGGAGGACTCACAAAGCCATTCTCAGCCAGAAGGGGTATTAGGCAAGGAGATCCTATGTCTCCTTACCTATTTGTTATTGCAATGGAGTATCTTAACAGGAACCTTAATCAACTACACAAGAATGGCAATTTTAATTTCCATCCAAGATGCAGGAAGCTCAACTGCTCTCACATTTGCTTTGCTGATGACTTGTTGCTATTCTGTAGAGCTGATATTAAATCTATCCAACTGTTACAGGATGCATTCTTATCCTTCTCTTCTGCTTCTGGACTTTCAGCAAACAATTCCAAGAGTGCTGTATATTTTGCAGGCATTTCTCAATCTGAGAAAGCAGCTATCTTAGAGGACTTGGGATTCAATGAAGGACATCTTCCTTTCAAATACTTGGGTATTCCATTACATTCAAAGAAGCTGAGCATACATCATTATTTACCTTTGATAGAGAAAATCACTGATAGAATCACCTGTTGGACTGCAAAATTTTTATCCTATGCTGGCAGATGTCAACTTATAAAGTCAGTATTATTTGGAGTTCAAACATATTGGTCTCAGATTTTTATATTGCCAAAGAAGGTGGTGAAAGTGATTGATGCAATTTGCAGATCTTTCTTATGGACAGGCAATGGAACAGTCTCCAAAAGATCACTGATAGCTTGGGACAGAATCTGTAAACCTATTGCTGCTGGAGGTTTAAACATCATTGACATCCAGATTTGGAACAAGGCTGCTGTATCAAAACTGCTATGGGATTTAGCAAGGAAGAAAGACTGCCTTTGGATCAAATGGATCCATCTTTACTACATAAAGAAGGAAGATATTGAAACAATGGCTAGTCCTAAAAATGCCTCTTGGATAACTAGGAAGATTATTGACTGTAGAATGCAAATCATGAATGCTAGCAAATTGCAAGGTGATCTACTGTCCAGACTTTCTAGTGTTTGTAAGTCTGGAAAATTTCAAATTCATTCTGTATATCTTTCTCTTCTCCCAATTTGGCCTAGAGTGGATTGGAAAAACTTGATGGCTACCATAAATGTCTTGCCAAGACATAAGTTTACTGTGTGGATGGCTGCTCATGGAAGACTACCAACAGTTGATAGATTGCTAAAGTTTGGTATCAAAGTTGAAGAAACATGTGTGTTCTGTAAGCAAGGTTTTGAAGCCTTTGAACACCTATATTTTGAATGTCCAATTACCAGCAGGATTTGGACTAGAATCTGCTGTTGGATTGGCTGGAGTAGACGACCAGATTGCTGGAAGAATGAGCTAACTTGGATATGCTGCAATGCTAGGAGTAGACAGTTCAAAAAGGCAGTAACAGCTACTGCATTTGTTACTACTATTTCTTTGATTTGGAGATGCAAGAATGATATTAGATTTGAGAGGAAACATTTTGATGAAGATCATTTATGCCGTGAGATTGCCTTCCTTATTCATGCTCGTGGTAGAAGTTGCAAGAAATGGATGAAAGGACTTAGAATTCTCAACAATTATCCTTAGTTCACTACTTGTTAGAATAGATTTAGCTAGTTACACTAGTTGATTGTATTAGCAATGGTAGTTAGTCGATACTACCATTAAGAACACTCATATGTATATTTGTTATATCAATAGAAGCCAATTTCAATTAAAAAAAAAAAAACCAAACAGTGAACTAAGGAATTACTAATAATAATTACTGATAAACTGAACTAAAATAAACTAAATTAATTAAAACTAACATACGAAACAACTAAAAAAATTGAAATCGAATAATGCCTAAAACAGAATCAACTAAAGCAGATAAAGGATTAAAGGCTATAGTAATGAGCACCAAATTGAACCAAAACATGTATCAAGATAGATTCAAAAATGAAAATTAAACTAATACCTAAAATTACCAAGACAAGATTAAACAAATCAAACAAAATTAAACTTAAAGCTAAAAATATTTACAGAAGCAGAACAAAACAAATATTGAACCAAGAATAAAATCAAAACACAATCGAATGAAGTCTTACTGATCTTGCCCTTCGATGAGTTGAATTCGAATTGAGCCCCCCAAATAATATTATATGCATGTTCTTCGTAAGAACAAGCATGTAATGTTATTTGGAAGTTCACATCGAAACTTGACAGTCTTTTAAAAAATTACATCCACCAGTCTCTCATAACCCTAGATCTTAAATATCACAATTCTGGTTAGATTTGGGGAAAATGGTTTAGGGATTTAGGTAAAAGAGGGTGAGGGGAGTGTGGGGTGTGAATTTGGTAGGTTTTGGGCGTATCCTGGGTTTAGGTCGGAACCATTGATTCAAGATTCAACGACTCTGAGGGGGATTCAAGGGAAAGGGTTTGGGGATTTAGAAAGAGGATAGTGAGGGAATGCTATGGTGTAATTTTGGGACTGGTTTGGGTGACCACCATCGTTTCGGCAACACTGTCTTTGCATATTCGAGGAGCTGGGAGATGATTTGAGGAAAAGCATGGCCAGATTTTTAATGAGGGTGCTAAGATGGTGTGGTGGTGTAATTTTGGGTGTCAGTGGACAGCCAGCTGCCGGCAGAGACAAATTCCGGCTGGCGGTGGATGGTGGAGAGCAGTGGTCATATTAGGGTTTCTCTGAGACGATAGTGAGAGGGGGTGAGGGAATCCGACATTGATATATGAATATTTTCTCAGTTCCTGGCCGTTGAAATTAGTTACCTCGTCTGGGCAACTGTATTATATTAATTAAAATTTCACAAAAATGCAACCAAGCACAAACTCATACAATTAATTCGCTAAAAATTCAAATAATAAAAAAAAATCCTATTTTTAAGAATTCTATAGGAGTAGTTTGAACGTGGAAAATATCACGTGCTCACAAAGTGCAGAAATTTAGAATCTAGGGCTAATGAGAGTGACAGTAAAAATGCTGAGTTGAAGAACCAGATTCTTGAACTTGACACCAATGTCCTAGAGCTTATGTATGAAAGCTTAAAACTAAAATCAAGAACAGGTAAGAAGAAAGTTGATCACATATATCTCACCTTAGAAGAAAATTTAGAAAAAATGAAGGATGAGTTGTACAGGAAGGATGAGCAAATGAGAGTCTTCAAAGAAGACCTGGAAAGGTAAAGCATGATCTAGACAAAACTTGCAAATGGAATAAGGCTTCTCATGCACTTTCTTGGCTACAAGAACATTATAGTAGCAATAAAATAAGACTTGGATATATGGCTCAAGCACCTAAGTGGGACTCTAAAAGCAAGAACCTCACTCTTCCTGGAAAAAAAAATTTGCACATACTGTGGCAAGACTGGCCATTACAAAAATGAATGTAAAGTAAAAGAAAAGGCCAGTCAAAAGAACAAAGCCTTTGTTCAAGAGAAAAATAGGCTTCCTTGGTAGTCTAAAAGGAATTTGATTTACCCTTTTGCATATAGAAAGGGACACACACTAGTTTGGGTTCCTAAGACTAACCTTTGATTTCTTTTTGCAGGTCTAGGTGAAGGAAGCAGCCAAATATGGTACATGGATAGTCGCTGCTCAAAGCATACGACTGGAAGCAAGAACCAGTTCCTTTCACTTAAGGACTTGAAAGGAGGTAATGTCTCCTTTGGAAATGGGAAGAAATGTGAGATCAGTAGGTCTGGAAAGGTAGGTAAGACAGACTGCCACTCCAATGAGAATTTCTAGTTGATAGATGGCTTAATGTATAGCCTAATCAGTGTGAGCACAATTGTGTGACAGAGGTAACCTTGTAGCATTTACCTCTACCAAATGTTTTGTGATTAACCTCACCACTAACAAGATTGTTTTGCAGGGAAAAGGGGTTAACAATATTTACATTGTAGATTTCCACTCTTTCAGAAAATAAACTCACTTGTTTAAGTGTGTTGGATAATGATCCCCTCATGTGGCACAAAAGACCTGGTCATGCAAGTCTGAATCAAATCAACATATTAGTGTTCAAGGACTTGGTGATAGGGATACCTAATATCAAGTACAAGGAAGACAAAGTTTGTGAGGCTTGTGAAAGGGTGAAGAAGGTAAGATCATCCTTTACAAGTAAGAAAATGGTAAGCACAACCAGGACATCGGAACTGGTTCATGTGGATCTCTGTGGTCCAACAAGAACATTGAGCAGAGGTGGTAAGAAATATATGATGGTACTTGTTGATGATTAATCTAGGTTTACCTTGGTACTATTCTTAGCATCTAAATATGAAGCATTTGACATATTTACTGCTTTAGTTAGAAAGACTCAAAAACAACTAGGTAATTAACTTGCATCCATTAGGTCTGATCATGGAATTGAATTTGAAACTTCTAAGTTTGCCAAATTTTGTGATAAGCATGGCGTAGATCACAACTTCTCTGCCCCTAGGACTCCTCAACAAAATGGATTAGTGTAAAGAAATAACAAGTCTCTTGAAGATATGGCTAGGACTATGCTTCTTTCTAGTAAACTACCCAATAGTTTCTAGGTAGAGGTTGTAAATACTGCATGTTACATCATCAATAGGTGCATGACTCGACCTTTTTTAGAGAAGACTCCATATGAGTTACTTAAAGGGAGAAAGGAAAATATATCCCATCTTAAGGCATTTGGATGTAAGTTCATTGTGCACAATAATGGAAAGGACTGCCTAGGTAAGTTTGATCCCAGAAGTGATAAGGGAGTATTCCTAGGATATTCTTCACATAGAAAAGCATATAAAGTGTTCAATGAATGAACTTTGTGTTTAGAAGAAAGTGCACATGTTGTGTTTGATGAAACTAACATTATTTCTGAGAGACAGGAACATGAAGATGAGGTTATTGGGCTGGTAAAAGATATGATTAAAGTCTCAACATAGGTTAAAATGGCACAAAAAGAAGGAACAAGTGATGGAACAAGTTCTTCCATCCAGGGTATCCTGACAGGGGGGAAATGATCAAATAGGAACTGAAACAAATCCCCTAAATGAACTTGTTCATGACCATGTTTCGCTGCAACAGAACATAGGAGAAACATCTAGCAGAAATTAGTTGGTTTTAAAACCTCACAAGTATCAATGTTCTCATCCTATTGAGAACATATTTACTAATCCAACCTCTGGAGTCAAAAGTAGATCAAAATTAAAGAATCTGTGTACTTTTGATGCTTTCATATCTCATTGAACCTAAAAATATTGTTGAGTCTTTGTAGGATGTTGATTGGGTAAATGCAATGCAAGATAAACTCAATCAGTTCGAGAGGAGTTAAGTTTGGTACCTAGTTCCAAGATCCAAGGACATATCAGTCATTGGCATAAAATGGGTCTTCGGAAATAAACTTGATGAAGATTGAATAGTCACAAGAAACATGGCAAGATTGGTGGTCCAAGGTTACAGCCAAGAGGAGGGTATAGATTATGATGAGACTTTTGCTATAGTTGCAAGGCTAGAGGCAATAAGACTCCTAAGAGCTTTTGCAGCACACATGGAATTTACTCTTCATCAGATGGATGTCAAACGTATCTTCCTGAGTGGCTGCCTAAAAGAAGAAGTGTTTTTGGAACAATCTCCGGGGTTTGAAAGAAAGGAAATTCCTGAGCAAGTGAACAAATTAGACAAGGCTCTGTATGGACGCAAGCAGACTCCCAGAGCATGGTATGAACGAGTGTCCAAATTCCTGCTTGAACATGGCTAAAAAAGAGGTAAAATTGATAGTACTTTTTTCTTGAGGGAAAAAGGTAAGGATCTTTTTTATGGTACAAATATATGTTGATGACATAATTTTTGGGGCCACCGCTGACAAACTAAGTAAGGATTTTTCCAAATTAATGGGAGTGAGTTTGAAATGAGTATGATAGGTGAGCTTAACTTTTTCTTACGCTTACATATCAAACAAAGTCCAAATTGAACTATTATCCATCATCAGAAATATGCAAAGGAGTTTATCAAAAAGTTTAAAATGGACGAATCAAAGGAAATAGACACCCCCATTGCAACTGCCACTAAATTTGAAATAGATGAACCTAGTTCATCTTTTGATCAGAAGTTTAATAGGGGTACGATTGGTTCACATTTTTATCTTACTGCCAGCAAACCTGACATATTTTCAGTATAGGGCTTTGTGCCCGCTTCCAGGCTAATCCAAAAGAGTCTCACTTGACTGTTGTCAAGAGGATACTGAGATATTTGAAAGGCACTATTGATCTGTGTCTTTGGTACCCTAAAGGTAGTAATTTCAATCTACTAGGGTATGTTGATGCTAATTATTTAAGTTTTCTTATGGATAGGAAAAGCACCTCAAGTATGGCTTATTTTCTTGGTTCATGTCTTGTATCATGGGCCACTAAAAAGCAAAATTCAGTGGCCTTATCCATTGCTGAGCCTGAATATGTTGTTGCTGCCTCTTGTTATGCTCAATTGCTATGGATTAAACAACTACTGATAGACTTTGTCATTGAAGTTGGTTGCATACCTATATTCTGTGATAACACTAGTTCTATAGGTATGACAAATAACCATGTTCATCATATGAGGAATAAGAACATATATTTTAGACACCACTTATTAAGAGATAAATATGAGAAAGGATTAACCTCTTTAGAATTTTGTGCTACTAATAAACAAATTGTTGACATCTTCACAAAGCACTGAGTAGTGAAAACTTTGAGATGAACAGGTTGCAAATGGATGATTAAGATCACCTAATAGGTCCAGATCAAAATGCACAATGAAAACAATATGAAAAAATTAAAAAATATTTTTTTTTTTTGGGTTGGAACTCTGAACATGTGTAAATATATAGATTAATTATTCCTCAGCTCCATAGTTTAATTAGTATACTCATGGGACATGTGTTAATATGACTCACTGATCTCTAACAAAATTTTCTCTACAATGGTAATTTGAGGCACGTTCAAGAGAATTCTAAAATGAAGAACCCGGTTTATCAGTATGGGTTCATCTGAAAGCTATTATTTGTTTTCTACACTCTGCACAATTAGAAAAATAAATATTTAAATCATGAGCAGAAGTCCTACAATTGTTCCTAGAAAATTCTATCTGTTAGTTTTGAACTAGTTCCGTCTGCCTAGAACTCTAAACCGTAAAAATTGCCTAAAATCTAGTGAAGATAAACCAACCATTCAAACCTGAAATTTCATGTTGATTAGACCTCTAATATACCACTGTTAAAGCTCTTGTTACCTATTAAATGTGTATCTCTCTTTAAATACACATCATTCTTTCTGCCAACTCCATAATTTCAAATCGTCAAAATTTTCACTCTCACTTGCCTTCTTCTTCTCCAGAATTCTAACTCCTAATTATCTCAAAACCCAGCGATCGTAATTAACTCACAAGGTAATCCTGGAACTCCTCCACAACCCACTCCATCTGATTCATCTCCATTTTCTCCAGCCAGCACTACTCCTAAACCTAGGATGAGAAGGATTAAAATGTTTGCTCAAAATGCAGTAGCAACTAGAGCTCTCGAGAAGAAATTAATTGAGAAATTAAAGGCAAACTCGGTCCGAGTCTCCGACTCCAACTCTGATTCTGAGTCATACAACTCCGCCAGTGAGAGGGAAGGACATGGGTCTTCTGACTCTGAAAAGACTCAAGAATCCCCTTCTAATGTAAGTTTCTCTGTGTCTGAAAATCTAGAAACTAGGTTCGTCCTGGTTGGACCAATTAGGGATATTGAATTACCTGAGTTACGAAGGAGTGTAGGTAAAAAGAATTTCTGAAAAAACAAAAAGAGAGAGAGAGTGTGCATGTGGTAAAGAGAGGGGAAATAGGAAATGAGTAGTTATTATTCACCCACTACTGGACTGTTTGTGCCTTCTATTTGTGGGGCTGAATAAGAACTTGTAGAAAAAAGTTTCAAGAAGCCAGGGGGAAGTGGTTCTGGTGAAGCTGTTGAAGGGTTGGTTAACTTAAGTTCACAAAGAGATGAACTTGGTTCATCAATTGAAGAAACCCTAGCAGATCTGCTGAAAAAGGTTGGGGCGAGTTATGATCCAAAGAGAAGATGCTCTACAATACCTAAAGCCCCCAGTGCTCCCAAATCCTCTAAGAAAATAAAGGCTTCCTCACCAACAACTACTGCCCCTTCCTTGCCAAAGGGAAGAGCCACAAGAAGCAGGGTGAAACAAAGTGTGGCTGATCTACAAAGGGCTTTAGCTGAAAGTAAGAATAAAAGTGGATAAAGGAAAGGGGAAGGTTACAGAATCCTCAGAGGCTGCTGAAGACAAGGAGATGGAACTGGTCCATCAAGAAAGGGGTACATCGGTGGAGGTTCTAATCCCCAAGCACAAAAAGCCCAAGACTTCTTTCAAGAAGCATTCCTTTGTGTCTGAGGCTGTTGAACCTTCACTAGCCAAGAGGACAAGGTCTGCAGTGAAAACTAAACAATCAAAAAATTTTGAGGATGAGGACAGGAGTGGAGAAATAGTAGAAGTTGATTCTGAGGGTGAATAGGACAAGCATGCCATGTTTGGCAAAAAGAAAGATTTTAATGGGTAGACTGATGAAAGACCTGGTGTAACCAGGAATGATAAGATTGGTGGGGTGCTTTAGCTGCTGAGGGATGGAAGGACATGGTCCTTCAGATGGATGGTAGGCTAGCCAGAAATGAGCTAATTGAGTTTACGGCAAATGTAGAGGTTAACGATGTCAAGGTTAGAAGCATGGTGAAAGGAGTGCAAGTGTATTTTGATGCACAGAAACTGGGAGAGATCCTGGACATACCTTCTGAAAGGTTTGATGACTATACAAGGCAAATGTGGCCTTGTCTGGACTCCCTCCCTATTGCTCTTGCAATTACCATGAGGTTTTGTGATTCTAAAGATGTGAATGAAGCCAGCGTTGTGCAGAAAAGTAAAATGAGGCCTGAGAACAAGGTCTTGTTTGAATTTATCAACAACTGTTTATTGCCTAGACAGGAGAGAAGTCATATTGCCAATTATATAGATCTACTTCTTATACACTGCCTGGAAAGTGGAAGGTGGATTAATTGGTCTGCCTTCATCATCAAGGTACTGGACAACATCATCAATGGATCCAAGGCTCATGCTACTCCCTATGGCTTTATTCTGACTACTGTGCTGGATAGGGGCAATGCGCCTCTGAAGAAATGGGAAATGTCCTCGACCAAGGATCATTTTGGCATTAATACTTTGTTTTCTTACGACTATTTAGTCAATGCCATCCTAAATGAACTTGGTTCATCCAAGAATACCCCCATCAACCACAAAGTCAGGACTCTGGTTCAGGAATGTGCAGCCAAGGATGCTGAGATAGCTAGGATCAAGGCTCATGTGGTAGAGGTGGAATCTGATAGGAATGTTCTTAGAACTGAGCTTACTGAAGAAAAGGAGAAGAATGATGGCATTCTTCATAATATGATGAATTTTCTCCAAGCCCAAGTCCAAGCCCAACCCTCTAGCTCCCCCAAGCCTTAGGACTCCTAGCTTTTGTCTCCTGAACTTCAGTACCTCAGTGACCCTAATTAGGGATTTTTCTATCTTATGTTTTTTGCTTACAGTTTGAATGTTTTTCTTCTTTTTGTGGATTTTGGTGGCAACATAGCTCTATTAATGGTAACTACTTTTTCTCTTGTTCAATGTTAATCTGTCCTTGATTGTCTAAATATGTTTGCTAGATTACTGATGATTAAACCATGATTGCACTTGCAGTTGCCCCAGTTGCCATGAGTATTTATTAAAATTTGGGACTCACACTTTGTATGCAACTTTTTGTTGATGCCAAAAAGGAGAAGATATATTATGCTTTACACATTTTGAAATAAGTGATATTTATAACCTAATTAACCTGGTCTTTGATGATAAGTGAATTTTCTAAATTTGGTATTAATGGTTAAGATGAGTTATTACAGGTTCCAAACAAGTAAAGAGCACAGTGTTTGTCATCATCAAAAGGGGGGAATTTGTTGGCCCTAGAACAGGTAAAGTTTTGAAGATTGACAAAAGAACAGAGACATGGACTAGGTCTATCTTGTGAAGCACAATCATGATCAACCTATACATATGAGATACACGTGAAGGAGATAAGTCCTACTGATCAAGCAACAATAACTTCTAATCCGATCAAAAAGGTTGCATATTGGATAAGGAGAAAAAGACTCCTTACATGAAGAGAACACAGTCCAGGACGAAGAAAGTGTTAGATTTTGAGATCATCATGAACTCTTCTACGATAGAAGAACAGCAATTGAATCCCAATCAAACTCTACTAACCTATTAAATGTCAGTGTAGTTCTTTTTTACAGGTGTTGCGCATAAGCAGAAGTAAAGCTTAAATTGAGAGCAGAAGACCAAGGTGATTTTGCAAGCAATTTATGTGTGATTTGAGTGTGCACTCCTGAGGCTAGTTGAACGAGATAGAGATCAAGTTCCAAGTGTCTATCTTTTATTCTAGTTCAACTGTAGTAGGTGATTTCACATTGTACCTTTCAGCTTTCATAGAAGCAATTGTATTAGGTATCTTGAGTGTTCAAGTTAAGGTTCACTTGAAGTTGTCACAGCAGTTGAGGCTATCTGCCAAACGGGATTAGAGTTAATCCTTATATTTACAAAGACTATTTGTGAATGTCGTTTTAGCTCAGTGATTTAGAAGGAAGTTTGGAAAAATCCTACTGACTAGTAGGTCGTGGTTTCTTCAACTTTTGAGCCAGGTGTTTTTCATATAAAAATCTATGTGTTCTTTATTTTCAGTATTTATTTTCCATAAACAGCATTAGTTGGAACACCTAGAATAACCAGGTTTGTCTATAATTCAGTTAAGAAAAAATTAGGTACCACACAAATTGCCTCCCCTCTTGTGGTGTATTGACGCTTAAAACATCCATTTCCCTCTTTAATTATGTATAATAATCTCTTATCTTTGAGGTTTATGGGCCCCCACTTTTTGGCTTAGTTGGCCAAATACTTCTCCACATTTTGCCACCTTTTTTGTGATTTTAAGAGTCAAATTTTGAGACTTTCTTGGCTGCCACATTAAGGTTCCTTGGTCTTATACAAGATTATCATTTATTATCCACTAATATATAGATTAACTTGTTAATCTCCTAGTGGCAAATAATTATATAATTATCCACATAATTAAGAATTATATCAAATTATTTATAATACAATTCACGTTTAACACACTTTATGTACCTTACTATTGTGGTCATGGGGTACTTTATATGGCACTAGTCTATACATATCGGATATTATGGCTCGGATCATATTGTATCCCAAAATGACAACCTTCAACGAAAGTCATTTACTTTTATTTGTTTACCCTTTCACAATTACAAATTTACTTCTCACTTATTTGAAATAGCATAATACTTATAATATCCAAATAATCGTGTCCTTGAATTGATGTCAATAATCTTAAGACAAATACAGTACAATAATACAGGGTGTAATATCGTCGTAATATAATACTGTAGAGCGTAACATTATCGTAATGTAATACTATATAGTGTAACATCGACGTAATATCACAGGGCGTAACATCATTCTCCCCTTTGGAACATTCATTTTTGAGTGTTGTCTGATGCACTTATCATTTTCATAACCTATATCTTCCGAATACTTTTGTACTCTCCTTTCCATCTAGGAAGTTGCTCTATGAATAAATCCAAAGGCCAACCCATTTAGCTCTTTCTCATACCACGACTTGTGGTCGGAATCATTCCAATCTCATAAATGTTGCTACCTTCTATCACGCAGCCTATACGACTTTGACCTTGTAAGTGCGCGTATGAGACTCTTCTTTGTTGTTTCCTTCTATTTTTGGCCATTGTTGAAGTTCTTCGCGGGGTACTTTGTCAAACTTATGAACATTGTTATATCTTATTTCATCGATCCGTTTATCCATCTGCATGTTTTACTACATCTAGGTAGGTCATGCTATACCATCACTCTTCCTTCAATTTATCATTACTGAGGTCTGATATCAAAGCGCATCTTACTCTTATTCCTTATCCTATATATAAATGTCTAAGTTTTTTAATGCTTCCTTATTATTTTTCATCTTAGGAATGACAGTCTAATCTCATCTCATACTTTGTAACTTTTATCCATCCTTTTTTGACTCACCTCAATATTGATCTATAATCTACAATTGATAACTTGAACTTTTATGTATTCACTAGGGCTCGCGTTGTATCGTGGAACTAGGTTCTTCTATAATTCAGTTAAGCGAAAATTTGGTACCATACAAATCGCCTCCCCTCTTGTCTGGTATTGACCTTAAAACATCAATTTCCCTTTTAAATTATCTATAATAATCTCTTATCTTGGAGGATTATGGGGCCCCACTTTTTGGCTTAGTTGGCCAAAGACTTCTCCACATTTTGCCATATTTTATATGATTTTAAGAGTCAAATTTTGTGACTTTGTTAGCTGCCACATTAAAGGTTCCTTGGTCTTATCCAAGATTATCATTAATTATCCACTAATCTCTCGATAAAATTGTTAATCTACCAGTGGCCAATAATTATCTAATTATCCACATAATTAAAAATTCTCAAATTATTTATAATAGTACTCAAGTTTAACACATTTTATGTACCTTACTATCGTGGTCATGGGGTACCTTGTATGGCATTAGTCCATAAATACCGGATATTATGGCTCGGATCATATTGTATCCAAATTGACAACCTTCAACCAATGTCATTTTCTTTTATTTGTTTACCCTTTCACCTTCACAAATTTACTTATCACTTATTTGAAATAGCATAATACCTATAATCTCCAAATAATCTTATCCTTGAGTTGATATCAATAATCTTACAACAAATTCAACGTACAATAATATAAGGTGTAATATCGTCGTAATATAATATTGTACAACGTAACATTATACAATAGAGTGAACATCGACGTAATATCGCATGGTGTAACATCATTCTCCCACCTTTGGAACATTCGTCCTTGAAGGTTGACTGATGCACTTATCATTTTCATAACCTATATCTTCCGAATACTTTTGTACTCTCTTTTCCATATAGGAATCTGCTCTGTGAATAAATCCAAAGGCCAAGACATTCCCCCCTTTAGCTCTTTCTCATACCACAACTTGTGGTTGGAATCCTTCCAATCTCGTAAATGTTGCTACCTTCTATCATGCAGTATGTACGACTTTTACCTTGTAAGTGCGCCAATGAGACTCTTCTTTGCTTTTTCCTCCTATTTTTGTCCATTGTTGAAGTTCTTCACTTGGTACTTTGTCGAACTTAAGAATATTGCAATATCTTATTTCATAGATCCGGTTTTCCATCTGCATGTTTTACTACATCAAGGTAGTTCATCCTATACCATCACTCTTACTTCAATTTATCATTAGTGAGGTCTTCTATCAAAGTGCATCTTACTCTTATTGCTTATCCTATATGAAGAAGTCAAAGTCTTTTAATACTTCCTCATTAATATCCATCTTAGGAATGACCGCCTAATCTCATCTTATACTTTGTAATTTTATCCATCCATTGTTGATTCACCTTAATATTGATCTATAATCTACCATTGATAACATGAACTTTTATGAATTCACTGGGGCTCACATTGTATCGTGGAACATTTGAAGTGAATTTCCTGATCCACCTGGGGGCGATACGATACTATACTTGCATAATCACATTTCATATCATACCAATATGATTTACCTTATGTGGGTATTTTAATCCTGTACAATTCTTGAAATCATTACTCAATTGCAGGCTCAAACGTCATCCTTTATCTATCACAATTACACCTTCATTCTACTACCAAGACAACATTTCATCTCTTCTAAATGATACTAGTCTTAGATTTCTTTGAGTTCATTCAGGCTATAATGAGCTTTCTATTACTTAGAGAAACTATCATCTCTCTTGTTTTCATGGGCTTAATCCCGAGGACTTATCCATTTTCGTCACCTTCTCACTTGCCTTTTTCTTATCCTTACTCTTGTCTTCCTAAAATCTTGTCTCTCTACAATACTTTAGCTTTCGATCGATTTCCTTATGTTATTTTGTAATATCAAGTAAAACGTCATGTTATCTCTAACTCTTCTTTTACTCTCTTAACTAGACCCCTCAATACCTTGAAAACATTGGTTGGAAGATATTCCACTAACAACGTCGCTATCAATAGTGAATCCCAATGCTACTAACCTTCTATCAGAAGTATGGACTATTCACAACCTTCCGTATTTGATTATCTTGTACGTTATTCACCTTTACCTTACTTGACTTCAAATCTCGCATCACATAATTTATTTATTTCATAACCTCCTTTCCACATAGGTATGATTCACATCCATAACTTGAAGCTTTATTATAATACTTGCATCTTTGGTGCATACACAATCTGGCAGAAGCTTCACACTGACTTCTTATGAGGCTGGTATTCTTCTAACTGGCTTTATCATAGAGCCGTTATAGAATATGGCTACTATATTTAAGAGTAATTCTGCAATTTTCTCAATTACAAGGTCTATTACTTTCTTGGTACAATAATCGGACTCCTGATTTACTTAGTTGCTGAAACTATTTAGTTTCCTCTTCCCTCTGATCTTTTACATAGGTTTAAGCCATTTTCCAATCGGCGGCTCATGGTATTAGTTATTAAGTTTGCGTTTCATGGACTCTATGGAATATCCTTGATACCATAATTCAACCCTTTTGTGTATGGCTTTTATTCAATTCTTTCTTATAACTTATAGTGGAGTCTTCTACGACTGTATGATTGTCAGCATATATGTTGCATGGATAATACTCTAAAATATCGATCTGATAATTTCTTTTGTTCATTCTACCTTTCTTGGTCTTTCTTCCCCCTTGTTGCGTGCATACTTAGCTTATCTTAGTTACCACGCAAGCCGGAGTTTTCGTGCAACTCATATGATCTTGAATATTATTTTGATTTTTTTCCCGTTCATTAGTCACGGTAGGTGCAACTTTCTTATGGAGTGCATACAATATTGTAGTGATAATGTTGCTACAGGATCATTTCCTCTTTAGGTCACTCTGCTTAAGTTGAAGTATTCTTCATTATTTCCTCAACTAGTTTTTTATTATAGTTCTTAGGGAAGACCATCTGACTCTTGTAAAGCTGCAAGCTTATTACATCATATACCCGATAGAATCTTTAATGTTCGTAATCACCTATAATTATCCTTAGTTACTTACCTCCACACTCATGTGCTCGTATCCGTAGTTACTTACCTCCACACTCATGTGCTCGTACGATTGCTTCTGAACTGAAGTTTTAACTGACTTCCCAGTGGGACTTCCTTTTATTTCCATAACACTCATACAATATCTTTAACTACCCCAACTCCTATTTGAATATCTCTCAAGGTCACGATGTTATATCTGCGAGACTGAATTTCCTATGTTGGGGTTCACTTTGTTTATCTTGCACGATCTATTGATTTGTCTATAGCCTCTTATATAGCATTAACTAGGCTCGTACTGAATCAACTAATAACTACTCATTGGCCCACTCTCATATGAATATTCCATATAATCTTTCTTGGGTTATTTCCTTTATCTTAACTTACGTCTCTTCGTGACTCATTATTTATCAATAACATCTCAGGTAGGAACCCTGACTTCCTCTCCTCAGCGTCGTCTTTGCATATTATTCTAGAACCGTAGCATGTATGCAGGCTTTGAATAAGTGCAATCTCATCCTTTTTTCATTTTTATCGCATTCTTCCTTTCCCATTCCATAATTACTAGAACCACTTAATTCTGACTTAAATCTACATCACTCTATATTCCCTCTTTTAGGGGAGACTAAGATTTAGTACTACGATGGTCTACATAGAGATGTTTTACCTCTTTATTTTGGCATATTATCTCATCATCGATAACCTTTACTCCTTTACTCGCCTTGCGGTAGTCCTACTGTACAAAGGATAACAAAATTCCTTATTCACGAGGGTGACACTAAGTATAACTAGCACGTTTACTACCTTAAGCTTAACTTTGCGCACATTGCTTGCTTTTAGGGAAACGTCTTCCTGAATTACCTTTAAAGGCTATTCTTCTGTTGTCCATTCTATTATAATCGGAACGCAATATAAAATTATCATGATGCCGACTATTATCAAATTACTTAATCCCTAATCCATGTTTAGTTTATCTTGTTCACCAGCCCATAATGATATTCATTACTTTGGAGGTGTACTTTCCCTTCTGGTAATCACGTTAGAGTCACGAACTTATTTATTGAAATAAGGATATGACTTTATGGTCTATACTTTTTTGTTGTCTCAAGGCTTGTGACCTTTCATATTTTCCTTCCCTTGATCATAGACTCTATAGTACTATTTTTTCTAACTATCATTGTTATCCATGTATCATATCTTTACTCATAATGCTTCATTAACTCTCTTCTTATTTCCCACTAAAATTTATGTCTATCATTTTATTCTGAAAACTTGAATAGGACATTCTTTTGCCTTAGCTCCGCTTGCTCCATCTAAAGGTTCTTCGGGTTGCCTAACATTCTTTCTCTACTAGGGATAGGAGCCACAGTAAGGTAATATTTATCCCTTCAAGGCTTCCAGTGCCTATCTTTGTAACACTCATATCTAGCGGTACTATTTTAAAGTGCACCATTTAGGTTTCTCACAAGGAGATCTATTAGCACATATGCAATATCCTTCGAAAATGTCACCGCAATCAATCCATCCACCATTTTGGGTTACTCTAACCCCAGCTAGATCTTGATATCCCGTGCTTCTCTTAAAATATAATTTTTAGCTCCCATAGGACATAATTGAGATAGGCCTGGCCAATTGTACATACTTCTGTTACTATTGAAGGTAACTCAAAGTGCTGATATTTCTCTACCTAAATTGTAAATACCGACAATCTTCATTAACTGGGTACCTAGTACCCTTCTTCACCTTGCTTTTTTTACTTGTTAAAGCTTGTATCTAGCTTCTAAATCTCTCGTTGCCTTTCACCATATGGGTGGAAAGATATCCTTGCCTTAAGGCTCCTTATCAAGAAACCTACATGTCATAATGCACGCATGTTCTGATGAAGACTTTACATTTACTCATCATAAGCATCATGAAAAATTGAGTTCCTCTTACTCAACTCTTCCATAGCCACGTGCAACATTTACCAATTTTCTTTCTGGATGTATGTATCGTCGTATTATGAATAAAATAGAATTTAGAAGTTCGAATTCTTACAAGCGAGCTATACCACACAATCTAGATTTAGAAAAAAAAGTGGCAGTCCTAAATGCCCTGCAGCCTCTTGATTTTAAGTGTGGTGAGCAACACACCCATAAACAAGACTCTACTAGATAAGGCTTGTAGACTCCCTAGGACAGATCAACTCTGATAAAACCTTTATCATAACCCAAATCGATGGGCCGCAACAGGAACTAGTCACCTCACTTAACCGAATACCAACATAACATATATTTCATATGTAATGGCATTGGTAGCTGGAACAACATGGCCACAACTCTTTATGTATAACTATAAGTGGGAAACCGCTGTATCAATGAACCATCTTTCTTAAAATATGAATACATATGGGTTGTCAAGGCCTCATACATACTGTACAAAATAAACCTCCGTCTACAAAGCCTTTAAGAGTATTTGACATCAAATGGGATAGGGTACCGACCTATCCATAAGTCTGTATCAAAATTCTGACACGATGACTCATAGACTCAACTACACTACAAATGAAGGGGAGTCTTACCGATCCTTCGCTAAATGCTAACCTCATCTGCTATGAGGGCTCGTCAAACTAATTTTCTACGCCTACAGTCATGAATGCAATGTCCCCAACAAAAGGACGTTAATACGAATAATGTATCGAGTATGTAAGGCATATAAATAAGTATATAAAAGACGTGGAAGAAACATGGAGCAAATGACTCAACTTGTAAGACTAAATAACTCTGTAAATCATTAAATACCTATAGTGTCATGTATATGCGTAGTCGTGCATAGGTACATGTTTTTATAACATCAATAAGCCACTGAGGGCATCCCCTCATATCATCCCAACTGCTATGGGTCAAATCATCAATGTAAACCAGCTAATCAAGTCGTGGTGCGTATATAACATCGTAACCTTTTTCCATATCTTTTATATATATATATATATATATATATATATATATATATATATATATATATATATATATATATATATATATATATATATATATATATATATATATATATATATATATATATAACGCTATCTGGTAATGGGTCAGTGTATATGAATAAATTAATTACGTCAATAAAATATCTCAGATGTCATAAGACCATTATGCCTTTGAGTAATATCATGAAGTAAAGAACATAGACACCCCTAGTACTTCTATGAATAAAGTTATTTATGAAAGTTGTGCATTTGGTCGTTCCAATTGTATCAAATAGATCATGTCAAAATGAAAGAAGAGATAGCCATAACATACCTGAATCGATTGTCTTGACAATTCCTCTAACACATGGTTGTTACTACAAAACACGTAACAACGGATCGAAGTAGGGAAAAATCTATTTAAATATTCTTGAAAGAGATTCTACCGTGCTCTCTTAGAATTGAAAATCCCGATGATGTTACGCAGTATAACTTCGTATGAAATTTTTGTTGAAGATCCGTTACTTTGCCTAATTCTAATTCACCTCTCTTTGTGAATTAGAGGTCTTATAACTTAGTGAAGTAAAAGGATCCTTGAAATTGTGAGCTTCATCTGTAAGCTTAGCAAGCTTCTATATTTCCCTCTTAAATTATTAGTAATAATCTCTTATCTTGGAGGTTTGTGGGCCCCACTTTGTGACTTAGTTGGACAAAGACTTTTCCAAATTTTGCCTCCTTTTATGTGATTTTAAGAGTCTTGTGACTTTGTTGGCTGCCACATTAACGGTTCCTTGATCATGTCCAAGATTATCAATAATTATCCGCTAATCTTTTGATTAATTTGTTAATCTTCTACTTAACAATAATTACCCAATTATTCACATAATTAAGAATTACCTCAAATTATTTATAATACTACTCACATTTAACACACTTTATGTACCTTACTATCGTGATCATGGGGTAACTTGTATGTAACTAGTGCATAAATATTGGGTATTATGGCTCGGGTCATATTATATCCCAAATTGACAACCTTCAACGAAACTCATTTTCTTTGATTTGTTTACCCTTTCACCTTCACGAATTTACTTATCACTTGTTTGAAATAGCGTAATACTTATAATCTCTAAATAATCTTGTCCTTGAACCGATGTCAATTATCTTACGTCACGTCAACAGACCATACTACAGGGTGTAACATCATCATAATATAATACATAGGAGCGCAATATTATTGTAGTATAATACTGAAGAGCATAAATCAACAAAATATTGCGGGGCATAAGACCTAACAGGACCGAGCCGGAGCAGATCAAAGAAAACAATCGAAGGGGTGAAAAAATTACCCTAGAACAGGATGAATTCGGGCCTCGGGAAACTTTCAAGGTAATGAAAATGCTTGAATCAATAACAAAGAGAGAGGAGTTTGGTGAGAAAAAGATACAGGCAAATGACAAGAAGGTGAAAAGTTACAATTATAGGGTCGATCAGATCCCAGGAGCACCTCCATTATTAAAGGGGCCGGATTTCAAAAACTTTATTTAGAAGCCTTTCCCCCCGAGTGCTGTGCCAAATCTATTCCCGAAGAGATTTTGAATTCCTGATATTCCCTAGTATAATGGACCACAGATCTAAACGAACATGTAACCTTCTATACGTGCGTAATCAAGGGGAATGACCTAGAAAATGATAAGATCAAATTGGTGCGATTGAAGAAATTTAGGGAAACCTTATCCAAAGAAGCGACGATATGGTTTCGCAACTTGCATGTGAATTCAATTGATGCATTTCATACGCTTGCGGATGTTTTCATAAAATCCCATGCCGAGACCATTAATGTCGAAACAAGAAATCGAACCTTTTCAAAGTCAAGTAGAGAGATAACGAAATGATTAGGGAATTCATGTCAAGGTTCTAGATGGAGCAAAAGAACCTTCCCCTGATCGCTGTGGTTGGGTCGTTCAGTCATTCACTAAAGGGCTCAAGACCCCAACCCTAACCCTATCCGCCACCACCCAAACAAAACACATCCCCTCCATTTCCTACTCGATCCATGGATTACCATGGTTGTTTCAGACTTCTACTTGTCTTCTACGTCTCCTGGTTGCTCGTTTTTGTGATTTCTCAAAAAGATATCGAAGAGATCTAGTCCAGATCTTGTTCAAGACCCTCTAAGAGTTTGTCGATGGTCTGAAAGGGCTTCTTAAATCGATGTTTACAGTTCAAATCTCTGGTTCAAGACCAGATTTCCCTTTACCCTTTCTTTTTTTCTTCAGAAAACCTAAATTTTGGACTTGAAGTTCAGATCCTTGTAGATCTAGAGCAATTCTGAGGTCACCACTGATTTTCTTTAAGTTTCTCTTACTTTCTTACTGGTAATTGATTTTCAGCATTATGTTATTCTAGGGTTTTTGGTTCCTTTGGTATTTGTTGTTTGAATCCCTTGCTATTTGAAATGTTTCAAGTTTCCATAGTTGTTTCCTTTAAGGTTCCTTTGAGTTCTATACTGTCAATCAACCTTAAGTGTTTCAAATTAGGGTTTTTCTACTTCTTTTGTTTTTGCAAAAGTTTCCTAAGATCCTCATGTTTTGGTTAATCTTTCTTGTATGATTATGTTTCAGGTTCGATTGACTGACTATTCATTATTTGATTTCAACTTCTTGTCTGTTAATGTTGGAATAATTAAACTGATTAGCCATATTATCTAGGATTTCATTTGTTTACTGAAGTAATTTACTGATTTTTCTTTGTTTCCCCTAATCCTGAGGCTATTAATTTACATCTCTTGTCTATTTCTGGGTTAAGTGACCTTAGATTGGTCTTTAATTACCTATGATTGCCTCATTCGTGTGATTGATTACTTTATTTAAGGGTTCTAACCCCAACTGACAGTTAAACTTACTCCTTGTCTTATTTGAAACTCAATCCACGTCATTTATGGGAATAATTCCTTGATTTTCTATCCTTTGTAAAGATTGACTGATTACTTGATTACTTCCTGTTTGCCCAAGAACAGGTGTAGTTTTGAAGAATGACAAATGAACTCAGTCATGGACCAGGTCCATCAGGTGAAGCACAGTGTTTGTCAACCTATACATGTGAGATGCACGTGAAGGAGATAAGTCCCATTGATCAAGCAGCAATATCTCCTGAACTGATCGAAAAGGTTGCATATGGGATAAGGAGGGAAAGTCTCCTTATGGGAAGAGAACATATATCCGTATAAGGGATAGGGTTTGTGTTGTTCAAGGACTGAACTTCGATGGAAGATCAACAATTGAGTCTTAATCAAACTCTAATTACTAACTCCTCAAATAATAGTTATTGTTCTCTTTTACATGTGTGGCACAAATGCATAAGTGAAACTAAATTGATAGCAAAAAGGTGAGGCAATTTTGCAAGCAATTTATGTGAGATGTGAGTGTGCATTCCTGAAGCCAGTTGGACAAGATAGAAGAACCAATTCCATTGTGTCTTTCTTTTATTCTAGTTCAATTGTAGTAAGTGACTTAAAGTTGTACCTTTCAACTTTTATAGAAGCATTCGTAATAGGTACTTTGAGTATTCAAGTTAGAGTTAACTTGAAGGTGTCGCAACAGTGGAGGCTGTGTGCCACACAGGGATTAGAGTTTAATCCTTAGGTTACAAAGAGTTTTGTAAATGTTGTTTTGGCTCAGTGATTTTAGTAGAAGTTTGGGAAAATCCTACTGAGTAGTAGGTCATGATTTTTTCACCTTTTGAGCTGAGTGTTTTCCACGTAAAAATATTTGTTTTCTTTATTTTATGTAGTTTTAATTCCACAAATAGTAGTAGTAAGTACACCTAGAAGAACCATATTCTTCTAGAGAATTGGGTACCACACAAATCACCCCCCCCCCCTTGTGTGGTATTGGCATTTTGAACATCAATTGGTATCAAAGAAGGTTTTCCTTGAAGAGGCTAACACCTTAGGAAAAGATCAACATGAGTGCACCACCTGAGAACTGGGAAGGGAAATCCACTGCTAGGCCACCATTCTTCAATGTACAGTACTATTCTTGGTGGAAAAATAGGATGAGAGATCATATCATTGGAGAGGACTATGAACTCTGTGACATAGTCATTGATGGCCCCTTGGCAACTACAAAGAAGAACGAGGAAGGAGTGGACATACCAAAGATAAGAGTTGACTGCACTGCTGAAGACCTAAAGAAGTGGGAGAAAAATGCTAAGGCCAAGAAATGGCTTGTGTGTGGACTAGGTCCAGATGAGTACAACAGGATCCAATGTTGTACCATTGCTACGGAAATCTGGGACACTTTGCAAGTGGCTTATGAAGGAACAGCTCAAGTGAAGAGGTCCAGAAGAACACTACTATATTCTCAATATGAGAATTTTACTATGAAGGAAGGAGAAACTATCCAGGAGATGTATACTAGGTTCAATACATTTACAAATGAACTTAAGTCTCTTGGAAGGATTATTCTTGAAGAAGACAATGTTGAGAAAATCTTGACAAGGGTTCTACCAGTCCCATGGGAAAGCAAAATCATTGTTATTCAGGAATCTAAGAATATTGCTACCGTCAAGCTGGATGAACTAATTGGAAATCTTATTGCCTATGAACTGAGAAGGCAAACCATGAAGATGGACACACCCAAGAAGGAGAGAAGTCTGGCTCTCACAATTGCTAAAGTTTCAGATCTAGAGGATGATGAAATGCCTATGATAACAAGGAATTTCATAAAGTACCTGATGAGAGGAAAGGGTTTTTCAAGAGCAACCTTCAAAAAATCAAGGACTCCTCAGAAACAGACCAATGAGGGTTGCTACAAATGTGGTAAAACTGATCACATGATCAAGAACTGCCCTCAATGGGAAATTGAGTGGAAGAAAGAAAGGGTTGAACAGAGAAACAGGAAGAAGGAACAGGTTCCAAAAAGGAACAAAAGATAAAAAAAAACCTATGGTTGCTGCCTGGGGAGAAACATCAGATGAGGACTCATAGGATGAAATCGAAGATGAACAGGCCCTTATGGACATCGGATAATCAGATGATGAACAAGAGGTAAGTATTTTTAATCTCAAAGACGAGATTAAATTTTTGTCTAAGGAAAGGTTGGTTGAGCTATTACTAGACTTCACTGATGAGTCTGAGATAATTAACAATGAGAAGAAAGATCTATCTAGAATGTGTAATACTAAAAGAAAAGTGCAAAAGACTAGAGTCTAGGGCTAAGGAGAGTGATAGAAAAAATGTTGAGTTGAAGAACCAGGTTCATGAAATTGACACTAGTGTCCTAGAACTTAGATACGAAAACATAAAACTGAAACTAGAAACAGGAAAGAAGATAATTTATCACACATTCTCACTTTAGAAGAAAATTTAGGAAAAATGAAGGATGAATTGTATAAGAAGGATGAATTAATTAAAGTCCTAAAAGAAGATCTAGGAAAGGTGAAACATGAACTAGACAGAACTTGTAAATGGAACAATGTTTCTGATGCACTTTCTTGGTTGCAAGAGCATCACAGTAGCAACAAAAGAGAACTTGGCTATGGGACTCAAGCACCAAAGTGGGACCCTAAAAGAAAGTACCTCACACTTCCTGAGAATAAAATCTGCACACATTATGGCAAGACTGGCCATTACAAAAGTGAATGTAATGCTAAAGAAAAGGTCGGTCAAAAGAACAAAGACTTTGTTCAAGAGAAAAGTAAACTCCCTGGGTGGGAAAGAAGGAATCTGGTTCATCCTTTTTCCTATAGAAAGAAACACAAAGTAGTTTGGGTTCCTAAGACTAATCCCTGATTTATTTTTGCAGGTTCAAGTGAAAGGAAGTAGCCAAATATGGTATATGGATAGTGGCTGCTCAAAACATATGACTTGGAGCAAGAACCAGTTCCTTTCACTTGTGGACTTAAAGGGAGGCAATGTCTCCTTTGGAAATGGGGAGAAGGTGAGATTATTGGGGTTGGAAAGGTAGGTACAACAGACTCTCACTCTGATGAGAATGTCTACTTCATAGATGGCTTGAAATATAGCCTGATTAGTGTGCCACAACTGTGCAACAGAGGTAACCTTGTAGCATTCACCTCTACCAAATTCGTTGTGATTAATCTTACCACTGACAAAATTGTGTTGCGGGGAAAGAGAGTTAACAATATTTACATTGTCGATTTGTCCACTCTCTAAGAAAATGAACTAACTTCTCTAAGTGTGTTCGATAATGATCCCCTCCTGTGGCACAAAAGACTTGGTCATGCAAGTCTAAATCAGCTAAACAAATTAGTCTCTAAGGACTTGGTGATAGGGTTACGCAATATCAAATTCAAGTAAGACAAAGTTTGTGAGGCATGTGCAAGGGGGAAGCAGGTAAGATCATCCTTTAAAAGAAAGAAAATGGTAAGTACAGCCAAGTCATTGGAACTGGTCCGTATAGATCTCTCTGGTCCAATATGAATCGTGAGTAGAGGTGAAAAAAATATGTAGTGGTACTTGTTGATAATTATTCTAGATTTACCTAGGATCTATTTCTAGCTTCTAAAGATGAAGCATTTGACAAGTTTACTGCATTTGTTAGAAAAGCTCAGAAACAATTAGGAAATCAACTTGCATTCATTAGGTCTGACCATGCAACTAAATTTTAAAATTCAATGTTTGCTGAATTCTATGATGAAAATGGTATAGATCATAATTTCTCTGCCCCTAGGACTCCTCAACAAAATAGAGTAGTTGAAAGGAACAATAGGACTCTTAAGTACATGGCTAGAACCATGCTTCTTTCTAGTAAATTGCCCCATAGCTTCTGGGCAGAGGATATAAACACTTCATGTTACATAATCAATAGATGCATGACTAGACCTCTGGTAAAGAAGACTCCCTATGAGTTACTTAAAGGGAGAAAACCAAACATATCTCATCTTAGGGCATTTGGTTGCAAGTGCTATGTGCACAATAATGGAAAGGACTCCCTAGGTATGTTTGATCCCAGAAGTGATGAGGGAGTATTCATGGATATTCTTCACATAGCAAAGCATATAATATGTTTAATAAAAGAACTCTGTGTTTAGAATAAAGTGTACGTGTAGTATTTGATGAAACTAACATTCTTTCTGAGAGACAAGAACATGAAATGAAGCCATTGGATTGGTAACGGATTTGACTGAAGCCTCAGTTCAGGTCAAAGTGGCACCAACAGAAGGAACAGGTTATGGAACAAGTTCTTCCATCCAGGAAACTTAACAGGGGGAACTAATCAAAGGTGAATTGAAATAAATCTTTTGAAGGAAATTGTTCATGACCTTGTTCCTCAACAACAGAACATTGGAGAAACATCTAGCATAAACTAGTTGGTTGTGAAACATCACAAGTATCAAAGTTCTCATCCCATTGAGACATTATCCTTGATCCAACATCTGGAATTAAAACTAGATCACAATTAAAGAATCTGTGTGCTTTTGATGACTTTGTGTCTCTTATTGAACCTAAAAATATTGTTGAGGCTTTGCAGGATACAGATTGGATGATTTCTATGCAAGATAAACTATATCAGTATGAAAGAAGTCAAGTTTGGCATCTTGTTCCAAGATCCAAGGACAGATCAATCATTGGTACAAAATGGGTCTTCGGAAACAAACTTGATGAAGATGGAACAGTTACAAGAAACAAGGAAAGTCTGGTAGTCCAAGGTTACATCCAAGAGGAATGCATAGACTATGATGAGACTTTTGCTCCTGTTGCAAGACTTGAGGCAATCAGACTTTTTATAGCTTTTGCAGCACACATGGAGTTCACTCTGTATCAAATGGATTTCAAAAGTGGCTTCCTAAATGGCTACCTAAAAGAGGAAGTGTTTGTGAAACAACCACCAGGGTTGGAGAGCAAGGAATGTCCTGAGAATGTGTACAAATTAGACAAGGCCCTCTATAGACTCAAGCAGGCTCCAAGAGAATGGTATGAACGATTGTCAAAATTCTTGCTGGATCATGGTTACAAGAGATGAAAAATTGATAGTACCTTATTCTAAAAGGAAAAAAGTAAGGATCTCTTTGTTGTACAAATATATGTTGATGACGTAATCTTTAGGAACACTACTGATAAGCTAAGTAAGGACTTTACAAAATTAATGGGGAGTGAGTTTGAAATGAGCATGATGAGTGAGCTTAACTTCTTCTTAGGCTTACAAATCAAACAAAGTCCAAATGGAACCATGATCCACCAGCATAAGTATACAAAGGAACTAATCAAAAAGTTTAAAATGGAATAATCAAAGGAAATAGACACACCTATTACAACTTCTACTAAATTAGATATTGATGAACCTGATTCATCTGTTGACCAAAAGTTGTATAGGGGTATGACTGGTTTACTTTTGTATCTTACTGCTAGTAGACCTGGCATTGTTTTCAGTGTAGGACTTTGTGCTCGCTTTCAGGAAAATCCTAAAGAGTCTCATCTGATTGCTGTCAAATGGATACTAAGATACTTAAAAGGCACCACTAATCTGTGTTTTTGGTATCCCAAAGATAGTAATTTCGATCTAGTAGGATATGCTGATGCTGATTATGTAGATTTTCTAGTGGATAGGAAGAGCACCTCAGGTGTGGCACACTTCCTTGGTTCATGTCTTGTGTCATGGGCTATCAAAAAGCAAAACTCAATGGCCTTATCTACTCCTGAAGCTGAGTATGTTTCTGTTGCATCTTGTTGTGTTCAATTACTATAGATCAAATAGCAACTGGTAGATTTTGGTATTGAAGTTGGTTGTATTCCAATATTTTGTAATAACACTAGTGCTATAAGTATGACAAAGAACCTTATTCATCATAAGAGGACTAAGCACATAGATGTTAGACACTATTTCTTAAGAGATAACCATGAGAAAGGACTGATTACCATAGTATTATGTACTACTGATAAGCAAATTGCTGACATTTTCACTAAAGCACTGAGTAGAATTTTGAGAGCAATTGGAAGTAGGGATGATTAAGATCACCTAATAGGTCCATTTCAAAATGCACAATAAAAAAATGAAAAAATAATATTTTTTTTGGCTAGGAGTTCTATTCTTTGTGAAAATTATTAGATTAATTCTTACTCAGCTTCATACTTTAATTAATATACTTCTGTGACTTGTGCATATATGATTCACTGATATCTTACAAAGTTTTTCTATTATGACATTTGAGGCATGTTCAAGAGAGTTCTATATGAAGAACCTGGTTCATCAGTAAGAGTTCATGTGAAAATACAGGTATGCTTTCAATACATTGCATAATTAGAAAGATTAACAATTCAAACATGAGCAGAAGTACGGTCATTTCCAAATTCCTAGAAAATTCTATCCGTTGAGGCATTGAACTAGTTTTGTCCATTTAGAACTCTAAAATCATGAGTTTTTCTAAAATCTAGGGAAGCCAAAATAACTAAAGGACTGGAATTACAGGTTGATTAGACTTTTGTTTGACCTCTGAAAAGTTGATGTTACTGAGTAAATATCTAATTGCCTTTAAATACATACCACATCTCTAATCTTCTTCATTATTCAATAACTGTCAAAATATTCCTCCAATTCTAAATCACTTCTCCTCTCAAGAAATTCCCAAAATTCTCTTCTTCAAAAATTCCCAAAGCTTATCAAGAAATGAAGAACCATGTCTAACCCCCAAGATAATCTTTGTACTCCTCCACCACCAACTCTATCAAATACATCCTTATCTACTCCTCCTAGTGAGTCCCCTAAACCTAGGTTTCGAAAGCAGAAAATGTTGGCTAGAAATATTGTAGCATCTGGAGCTCTGAGAAAACATTTAAAAAAGAGATTGAAAGTTAGCCAAAGAAAAGCAAAACCCAGCTCAAGAATCTGACTCCGATTCTGAGTCAGAATCCTTTATATCTATCTGCTAGTGATGGTGAAGAACATGGGTCTTCTGACACCGAGAAAATACAAGAAACCCCTGGTCACGTAAGTTCTTCTGTGGTTGAAAACTTAGAAAATAGGTTTGTCCTAGTTGAACCTATACGAGATGTAAAGGTGGCTGAATCAAGTAGGAGTAGGAAAGGAAAAAAAAAGGAGAAGTTTTTGCTATATGTGAAGCTGAAGAAAAGAGTTGCATAATGTCAGGGGAAAGTGGATCCGGGGAAGTAGTTGAAGTGTTGGTTCATCTAAGCAAACAAAGAGATGAACCTGGTTCATCTGCTAAGGAAACTCTGGTTGATCTTTTGAAAAGGTTTGGGCAAGATATGACCCAAAGAAATGCAAATCTACCTCACAAAAGGCCCCAACTGTTCCCAAGACATCTAAGAAATGAAAGACTTCATCCCCAAAATCTACTGACCCTTCAGTACCTAGGGGAAGAGCTATAAGAAGCAAGGTAAGACAAAGTGAAGCTAACCTACAAAAATCTCTGGAAGAAAGCAAGAAGAAGAATATGGAGAAGGGAAAGATAAAGGTTGCAGAGTCCTTTGAGGTTGAAGAAAAAGAGAAGATAGAACTGGTCCATCAAGAAAGGGGAAAAACAGTGGAGGGTTCTACACCAAAACCTAAAAAGTCCAAGACTTCTTCCAAGAAGTCCCCTTCTGTACCTGTGTCTGATGAACCCCCACTAGCCAAGAGGACAAGATCTGCAATCAAAAGGCAAGCAAAAGAGAATTGTTAAAGAATTTTAATAGTGGAGTGGAGAAGAAGAAGAAGAGGAATCTGAGAAGGACCATAATAATTTTTCCATCTTTGGAAAAAGAAAAATTATAAGAGGAAGATTGCTCAAGGACCTGGTTGAGCCAACGATGATAAGACTGGTGGATGCTTTAGTTGCACAAGGTTGGAAGGACATGGTCCTTTAAAAGGATGGGAGGGTAGCCAGTAATGAGTTGATTAAATTTATGGCCAATGCTACTGTGAAAGATAGAGTAGTCACCAGCCTGGTGAAAGGAGTATCACACCTCCTTTTTTACACGGCTACCCCAAAGGATGAACGTATAAAGGAGTTTTTCCAATTAAAGTGATATTATACGAAAATGGGATTATTTATTTATTTGGAGTCGTCACTTGGGATAGGTCTTGGCTTTTGGTGTCCCAAGTCACCGATTTATTTAAGATCCCAAATCGAGGAAATTGTTTTTTGACTGCCAATTAGAGTCTGCGAACCAGAAATTCTTGAGTAAGGAATTCTGTTAATATGAGGGAAGGTTTTAGGCATCTTCAGGTTCCGTGGATCTAGCACGGTCGCTTAAACTATTATAAATGGCTAATTTCCTGATTTTTATACATGTTCATCCTACAATGTAATTTTAAAATTATTAACCGCTTTATGTCATTTTTAGGAATATTTGCAACGTTATTAAGACACGTCTCGAGCCACGTCACATAAATGCACCCAGGTTCTCGACACATTTTAACATCGTTGAGACTTGGATTTGGGTCACATAGATGTGCACCCGAATTTAGAAAGATACATTTAAAATAACCCGCCTATTGCAACTACGCGTTGTAAAATTCGTGGAGGAGCCGTGAAATTCGCTAAACGGCACCTCCAAAGTTCTATGCATTTTATTACAATTAGAGGGCCACATAGTATGACTTTTGTTTAGTGTGGCACACCCATTTTACTTTTAAGGAAAGACAACCAAAAGAGGCTATAATTTTCTATTACGCGCGTCTCTAAAAATAAAGAGAAGTCCTAATTATTCAAGTGTTAACGGTTTATCCTAATGAAAAAATCAATATGCATATTTTCAGCATTTATATGGCTGATTTCTGCCATTTGGGCTTTGTCAACGAATAAACCCCAGAAGTATATTTTATACTTCACAATTACAACTACCTGGGCCTTCAGTTGAGCCCAGAAACTTGGACTACGAATTAATCATGAGAATAAGGATAGCACTTCCAGATCGCTACACTACACTGTTGATATTAGCCATAATTGATCATTTTACACATTAAAAACATTTGACAAAGAAAATCCTGGTAATGATTTTTACTAATAAATCAATATGCTAAATTCATACTTAAGATCGACACATACAAATTGATAGGCTTAGCAACTAGAATATGTATACACATGGTGACTTCCTATTACTGATTAGAACAAAAAATTCAGGCAAGTTTTTGATTAACATATTTTTAATCTACTGAAATTTAAACAAATTAGAGTTCACGGTCCAAATACAGTCCATCATTGTTTACATGTTTACACATATTACAACACTAGAAGTACTACTAAACTAGTAACGTTTATATATTGACATAAACATATGAACATCTTCATTGTCAGTCATGGTCACAAATATATACAGCTATGTATTTCCAAATTTTCCTCGATGAGAGTAGTACCTGGAGTTACAGCAAAGAAGAAAATCTATGAGTGATGTAAACGAGAAGCAACAAACAGCAGCCAAATCAACCAGTTAAGCCCAGGAATGGTATCAGGAACGCATGAAGTTTTGAAAAGCAAATAACGACAAGAATTTCGATCCTAATGCATATGCCTCAAGTCATCTTCAACTTCTAGTGAATGGAATTTTTTATAATCATAGAAGATTTTGCCAGGAAAACTTAAAATTGGTTTTCGGCTGAATGTTCTCGACCCTTTTTCTAAAAATGTCCCCTCTGAATGTATATCCCCCACTGTATATATATATATATATATATATATATATATATATATATATATATATATATATATATATATATATATATATATATATATATATATATATATATATATATATATATCCCTTTTTTTTAAACAATCATATGCCCCTTTTATAGTCAAAGCCTTAGGGCAACAAAAATCTTTCTTGTTTTCTGTTTGGTCCCTTACCCATTTTTCAGATTTGCTTAATTGATCCCTTATTTTCTAACTTGTGCCTCAAGTTTGAGAGAGAATTAACAGAAATTGCATTTCGAACCTTCACTAGAATGTTCCAGGAGTTTGTTACAAGATTCCTATGCGCAAATACCCCCAACACCCTTGTCTTCCTTTCTTAATTACTAGCCTAAATGTTTATACCCTGGTACCTATCCATCTAGTCAGGAATTGACCCTAGTTAACTACTCAAAGTCATAAATCAAGGTTATATTATCAACTGGGATCAAATTTTTAGAAAGTTGGCCGTGGCCAACTATTTAATTGGAGACTATACTATACTATGTGAAAGAAAACACACAAGGATCAAAAACTGATAAGTAACAAATCAATGCAACACATATATACAGGAAAATATCAAGATGTGGAACTAAATTACTCAGAAGCACATATGAAACTAAACAACACAAACTTCAGAAACAATGTTTATCATACATGGACACTGATCAATTTTAAAAAAGAGATGAACAATTCTGAGCTTAGCATGATTATTCAAATGAGTCGAAAGAAACAATTATTACTTCAAATGATGAGAGGACCATTCAGAAGCAGGTTATGAAGACTTAAAAAACAAAAAGCATGTGATGGAACTAAATTCAGTGATCAGAAAAATTTAACAGATGAGCAAATGGACATTCATCCATTTACACAAACGAAAACAAAGAAACTCAAAAACAACCGGAAGGAAGAACAAAGGGAATTAAAAGCAATCAGAAGAGAACTTAAATGCAATTATAAGGAGGAGGAAAGGAAATTAAAACAATTATATGGAAGAACAAAGGGAAATAAAAGAAACCAGAAGAGAACTTAAACGCAATTATAAGGAAGAATAAAGGAAATTAAAACAACTCTAAGGAAGAACAAAGGAAATTAAAAACACTAAGAAGGAAGAACAAAGAGAATTAAAAGCAATCACAAAGAAGAACAAAGAAAACTAACAGCAATCAGAAAGAAGAACAAAGAAACTTAGCTTTTTTTTAAAACTGCAACCCTAAAAATTTGGGGCTCTTCACGTCTCAAGGTTTTTCGACCCTTCATGAGAGGGTTCTTGGCCTCTTAAGGCCTTTGTTCCATTATTTGAGAGGGGGAGAGGGTATTATGTTAGGGTTAGTTGGCTTGGGATGGGGGGTCTAGGTTTCAGGCTATTCTGATCTGATTTTTGGCCAAATTTTGTTGCATTCGGAGGCTGATGGTCATGGATTTATGGAAAGGAAGGTGAGGAGGTCACCTGCTACCATTTTTGAAGGGTTACGAGGAGGTTAGGTTTTTGGTCAGAGCTTCGATCTAATATTCAAAGCGATGTGCAGGGGTTTGGAGGAATACAACCATGGATTCATTTATGCGGATGGGGTAAGGAGTATGTGGTGTTATTTTGGGAGGGTTCCGACGACGGCGTTGCCGTGGACGGCGGAGTCGGCGCCCAAAGAATCTCATATTCGAGACGATTGGCTTGTATTCGAGGTTTGATTTTTAGGGCATCGGAAAGAGGAGGGTATGGGGAGTCAAGAGTGTATTTTTGGATGGGATTTGAGCTTTGCCGCCGGCGGAGATGATTTCCGGCCGGTGGTCTATGGTGGCTCCTGGACGGTGTTACACCGGTGAAGGTTTGGCACGAGGGGGAAAGCTTTTGTCTCTGAATATATTACACATGTTTTGACATATATATATATATATATATATATATATATATATATATATGTATATATATATATATTGGGGGGAGGTTTTAGGACCATTGGATCACCGTTGATGGATGGCTGAGATTGATTGCCCCAAAACGACGTCATTTTAGGGCGTCTTCGATATCAGCTAGGGTCAGAGGCGGGTTTTGGGCGGGTTTTGGGGAATGTTTTACGGGTAAAGGGAATTTCGGCCACCCAGCCTGGCCAATTGTGGCCAGCCTTGTTAAAATCATTTTAATTCCTATTTGTTTTCATTTCATTTTTTTATAATTTCCTAATTTTATTTAAAAATCTAATTAGACTAAATTCAACTAAGCTAAACAAATAAGAAATTAGCAATTTGGAAGCTACAAATTAAATAAATGCCAAAATGAACTATTTTTTTTTTTTGTAATTTTTATATTTTGCAAAACAAAACCTTAATTACTAATTAATTTTAACGAAACATGTGAAATTAAATCCTAAATGCTTATGTAATAATTTTGTATTTTTTATGACTTGTCAGGCATGCACCAAGGAAAACACACACTAATATGCACAAATAAACCCTAAAAATAAATAATAAAAAGGAGAAATCCAAAATCTGGGAATTCTATAGGAGTACTTTTAATGAGGCAAAAATCACGTGCTCACAAGGAGTGAAAGTGAAGTTTGATGCACTCAAACTGGGTAAGATTCTAGACATACCTACTGAAGGGTATGATGATGATACAAGGCAAAGGTGGCCATATCTGGATTCTCTTCCCACTGCTATTGAAATCACTAGAAGGTTTTGTGATTGAGAAGATGTGCTTGAATCCAGATTTGTGTAGAAGAGTGAAATGAGACGTTAAGGTCTTGTTTGAATTTGTCAACAAGTGCCTCTTGCCTAGACAGGAGAGAAGACACACTGCAAAATTACATGGACCTGGTTCTTGTAGAGTGCCTGGTGAGAGGAATGTAAATCAACTGGCCTGCTTTCATTGTCAAATTACTAGACAGGATAATCAATGGCTCTAAGGCACATGCTACTCCATATGGGTTCGTACTAACTACTGTGATGGATAGGATGAACGTGCCTTTGAAGAAATAGGAAATGGCATAAAGAAAAGAACATTTTGGTGTTAAGACTCTGCTGGCTTGTGACTATCCTGTCAATGCCATCCCAGTTAAACCTGGTTCATCTTTGAGGACAGTTATCAAAAGCAAGGATAGGGCCTTGGTATAGGAATATGGAACTAAGGATATGAAATTGCAAGGCCCAAGGCATATGTGGCTGAATTGAAAACTGAAAAAGATGGCCTTAGAACTGAGCTAGCAAAAGAAAAGGAGAGAAGTGATGGAATGCTTCAGAATATGCTAAACCTTCTTCAATCTCAACCCTCTAGTTCCTTCAAGCCCTAGTTCTCCCAGCACTTGTCTTTTGAACAAGTCTAGTGACCCCAGTGACTTAGATTAGGGATGTTTCTGTTTTTTTGTGCTCATGTTTTGGAAGTTTTTCTTTCTTTTTATGGTCTTTTTGTGAAGGCATATCTCTGTCAACGACAACTGTTATATTCTCTTGTTCAATGATGATTTTGTTCTTAATGGATTAAATATGTTTGTTGAATACTGATAAGTGCACAATGTTTTCACTTATACTTGCCCCGGTGGCCATGAGTACTTTTTAACATTTGCGATTCACATTAAGTATATAACTTTTTTATGATGCCAAAAAGGGGGAAGAGATATTGTGCTTGCTTTACTCATTATTCTGAATAAGTGATATTTGTAACCTAATTAAACTTGGTCCTTGATGATAAGTAAAATTTTCTAAGTTAAGTGTTGATAGTTAAGTTAGTTCTTATAGGTTCTTTGATCAATAAAAAGCACAGAGTTTATGATCATCAGAAAGGGAGAATTTGTTGGCCCAAGAACATGTGTAGTTTTGAAGAATGACAAATGAACTTAGTCATGGACAAGGTCCATCGGGTGAAGCACAGTGTTTGTCAACGTATATATATGAGATGCACGTGAAGGAGATAAGTCCCATTGATTAAACAGCTCCTGAACTGATCGAAAAGGTTGCATATGGGATAAGGAGGGAAAGTCTCCTTATGAGAAGAGAACACAGATCCGGATAAAGGATGGGGTTGGAGTTTGTGTTGTTCAAGGACTCAACTTCGATGGAAGATCAGCAATTGAGTCTCAATCAAACTCTAATTACTAGCCCATTAAATAACAGTGATTGTTCTCTTTTACAGGTGTTGCACTAATGCAGAAGTGAAACCAAATTGAGAGCAAAAAGGCGAGGCAATTTTGCAAGTTATTTGTGTGAGATTTGAGTGTGCATTCTTGAAGCTACTTGGACAAGATTAAAGAACCAATTCCGTTGTATCTTTCTTTTATTCTAGTTCAATTATAGTAGATGATTTAAAGTTGTACCTTTCAGCTTTTATAGAAGCATTTGTACTACGTACTTTGAGTATTCAAGTTAGAGTTAACTTGAAGGTGTCGCAATAGTTGAGGTTGTGCGCTACACAAGGATTAGAGTTTAATTCTTAGGTTTACAAAGAGTTTTGTAAATATTGTTTTGGCTCAGTGATTTTAGTAGAAGTTTTCGAAAATCCTACTAAGTAGTAGGTCATGGGTTTTTCCCCTTTTGAGCAGGGTATTTTCCACGTAAAAATCTCTGTGTTCTTTATTTTATGTACTTTAATTTCCGAAAATAGTAGTAGTAAGTACACGAAGAAGAACCAGGTTCTTCTAGAGCGAAAATTGGGTACCACACAAATCACCCCCCCCCCCCCCCCCCCGTGTGTGTATTTATGTTTAGAACATCACTTTATTTACCTTATATGCAGCATTTACTAGCTTTGCCTTAATAGGCTATCCGTAGTGTTTTGTGGATTCTTGGTAATTCCTTTTAAATGGTATAACTGGGGCTCTTTCCTTAATTAGACCCCTATTATTACCATTTGATAAAATACTCCTAATTAAGGAGTCTATTCTGAACTCCTTTAAGTGATTGGATTTTTCGATCCCATGATTTCCTTCATTGACTGAATGTTGATTCCTTTACCTTATTGTGGCTCTACTTTTAAATTGTTATAGAAGCACTATCATTCCACTCCATTTAACATACGAACAAACTGTTCTAAACACATACACATATATTCAAACTCTCTCTTCTTTCTTTGCTACTTGTGCTAACTGTTGCTATAGCCGGCTGAAAGCAAGGTTGGGTAGTGGAGTTGCACCCATTTTTTTTTTACATTCTGCATTCTCTTATTTAACGGGTATGTCTCTAGTTAAATTTATAAACTCAACCTTACGTGTTCCATGTCTATACATCCATGTTTATTCTTGTATTAGTTGTTCAACTTGTTTCTTTGTTTGTTGTTATTAAGCATGTTTAAATTATGCCTTATATGTAATCAAGCATGTCTGAAGTCACTTAGTTCTTTGATACCTGCCCAGCATGTTTACTTAGTTCTATTACTCCATCCCCCGCCCCCTTTTTAATTGGTATGCCTATGTAATTACTTAGTTTTCTAGTGCATTCGATTGGTCCTGATTGTATGTTCAACACATCTCTCTCTTTAACATGATCCTACTACATTCTTTCTCTATCTCTTAACTGTCTATTACCATGATTAAGTTCATTCAGTAGACACCTAGTGGTTTTGTACCTTTGTAGTATAAAATGTATCCTTGTTTATATGGTTTCAACCTTACATGTTCCCAATCCCCTTCACCCCTTGTTTGTAAGTCTGCTTGTCAAGGAAATCTGGGCATTCTACAATGACTTAAGTTGTTTGTTGAGTATTCTTTCCTAAAAGAATGATTTCAAAACTACTGCTCCTACTCCTAACATTCTTTTCAAAATATGTCATTCCTAGTATCTTTAAAAAAGCGTTTCTGAATATTTTTCACATCCAAACTACTTTACTAAGTCTTTCAACTTTATTTAAAGCACTCATACCCTATTCTTAGACTATTAGATTCTACCCCTCTGGTATGTGTACTACTTAGGGATCCCTAAGATCTCTCAAAACTCTGGCATACCAGAGCTGACCCTTCCACCTTTAATAACTAATCCCGATTTTATTAAATGCTCTTGGTGTGAGCACTGCCTGGGATCCTTGAGGTCATTAGGAAACTCTGACACATCAAGACATACACAATTGGCTGTGAGATCTTTGGCTTCTGAGACTACTAAAAGCTTGGCATTCCTAGGTTTACTTTGGGCCTGATTTAGACTCCCTATAGTATAGTTTTATTTACTTATGTAATTCATTTGATCATGGTCTGTAATAATATTATTTGTAAACAGATGTTGGGGTAATTAGTAAAAGGAGAGGGTTCCTATGTGGTATTTATAGGAAATTAGGCAGATATCATGTTTTAGGTTGATACATAGTAGAAATCATGATCTTAGTTTATATATATTCGCAACAGAAATCCTGCTTTGAGTTTATGTTATGGTATAAATCATGCTTTAAGCTCATATGCTATGTTGCGTGAATCAACACATGTAATAAGTCTAATATTTGCATTAGAAAACCTGCCTTGGAAAACTAACGTTTATATTTTACATATTAGAAACATGTTATATGTTCATCTCTTATTTCTCTGACTCTGCATACGTTATTATCACCTGGAAATCATGTCATTAAATTGTTGCTATAATCATGCTTAATAAAGAATGATCATCTCTTTGTGCATTACAAATCCTGATTTAGGTCTTTGTTCCATTGGCCCTAAACCATCTATACATCGTTTGAATAAATAGTTGTCTATAAAAAGGTTTATGAATAGTCCAACACACAAATATCATGTTCTAGCGTAAACTTGCTTGAAGTCAATTCAGTAACATTAATCACCTAATTCAGTATGCCTATAGGATTTAATGAACTCAAGCTATCTTAATCAATTCCCAAAATTATGATTGCATACAAACCCATTACTAGGCAAGCCTTGGGTAAATAAATAACTGTGAAATCAGGTTCTATTTAGGTGAAAAATTTTCCAGGTTAAACGGGCTATAAATTTAATAGGCCAACTTACTAGGGCTCTTCTACTTCGCTTTTAAACAAAATGTTGCATATTCTATATCTATGATGTTCATCTAGATATCATGTTCTAAGGCTTTCTGAATCTCTTTAAAATGAGTTTGTTTGAGACATGCTATGTACCTGATTATGTGTGGGAGGCAAGCATGAGCCCCTACTTGCCTCCTTTTGTTGCAGTCCTATGTGTTCTTTGTTGTCTCTTAGAATTTACCCTTTAAATACCTTAGGAGTGTCTAGAACTGCCTAAGTATAAAGGTCCTAAATTCCCCTGGGACCACAAGGAATGGATGGGTAAAGCAAGCTTAGAGTTCGTTAACTAAACTCCCTTATATAACTACTAAGAGGAAGGTAATGGGTAGTAGAAAGATATGATGACCTATGCGCTAATGCCACGTGTAACCCCTCAAGTTGAGGAAGGCTTACCAGGTATTGTACGTATGTGATCCAATAGGCTAATCAACTTCGGATTTCCCTTCCCTAATTCACATATGTATGCTTAGACTGCCTAAAGTTCCTTGGTCTATGAATGTATGCTTGGACTGTTCAAACCTCCTTAATTTACGTATGCTTAGACCATCTAAGCTTTCTTAATTGTATATGTGTTCAGACTGCATAAACTATATTTATTTGCAAATAAGTGCTTACACCGCTTACTTGATAAATTACTAATTCACATAACTAAGTTCGGTTGGGACCACCATTGTGGACCTCGAGGGATGCCTAACACCTTCCCCTTAAGGTTAATTCGAGCCCTTACCCTATCTCTAGTAATGCAAATTGGTTACATGAGTTAATTTCTCTAGGTGCCCTAACGCACCTTAATCTATTAGGTGGAGACTCTTCAAATACCCAATTCCCAAAAAGAAATGAGTTGTTCCAAAATAATATTGAAACCCGGACTCCGCGAAGGAAAAAGAGAGCGCGACCACATGGTGACTCTGCTGAGGAAATTTTAGGCTCTTAGCATAACTAACTTATTCTTGTTATTAGTCTTAAGCTATATTTATTTGCAAATAAGTGCTTAGACCGCTTACTTGATAAATTACTAATTCACATAACTAAGTTCGGTCGGGACCACCATTGTGGACCTCGAGGGGTGCCTAACACCTTCCCCTTAAGGTTAATTCGAGCCCTTACCCTAGTCTCTAGTAATGCAAATTGGTTACATGAGTTAATTTCTCTAGGTGCCCTAACGCACCTTAATCTATTAGGTGGAGACTCTTCAAATACCCAATTCCCAAAAGGAAATGAGTTGTTCCAAAATAATGTTGAAACCCGGACTCCGCGAAGGAAAAAGAGAGCGCGACCACATGGTGACTCTGCTGAGGATATTTTAGGCTCTTAGCATAACTAACTTATTCTTGTGTATTAGTCTTAAGCATGCTTCATCCCATGCACCCTTTCCCTTATTTGGATTTAACTGCTATTTTCAAGCATTTATGATTTCCTTTATTTCCTGAAACAAATTTGTCTCTTTGTTTTCTTTTTTTTCGTAACTGTTTTTTCAATTATTTAAATTATGCATTTATCATTTTTTTAGCGTGCAAATACTTGACAACATTCTATCTATTGTTGCACAAATCATACTTAACATCATATTCCACTCATGCGTAATCAATCCTATAACAACGTGTGAGGAGTGTTTGCGCTCTTCCTATATATCACCCTTTAAATTCGAAAAGGCGTATTTGTGGTAAAATTAGTCGATCAGCGGTGCGTTCGACGGTTTCATTCCTTTCCCTCTCAAGTTGTCAGCATTAGGGTCCTAGTCTAGACCTCTATAGCAACCTTACTCTGATTAATTGTGCATGCATCACGGTCAAACCTAGTCGGGTTAATATATTGTCTACATAATAACCCTTTAAAACAAGCCTCGTCCAAAAATTCCATCTGGTTTTCTATAATCCTAACGGACGCAATCACGTCTGTGTGCATTCATTTGGAGAAATAAGTGTCGATATGCTAATCATTATTGTATAAATAAACAAATCTAAAGGGGGGAAAGGGTTATTTTTGCAGAAAATGAGACATAAAGTCCTCAGGTTTGGCATGGTCTGAAACATCCCCCCACTGCTGCTGGATTGGTGGAAAATCAAATACTAGGAGAGCTGATCAGCAATAGCATCCGGTCTGGAGAGAGTCCTTTTAGGACCAAGTAGATTAGATTTACTCGTTTTTCTTTTAAATGTAATAAGGCAAGTGCCATTACTAACATTATTTAGTGTCTTTTTGGGTCTTTTATTTTTACACTAATGAAATAATGCAACTATTGGCACTACATTTCTCCAAATCTACTTGTCGCTAGGCCTACCTTGAGAACAATGAGGCTCCCAAATTAGGACACAAATTTACACCCCTACAACATGTGTTAAATACTGCAAACATTTCAAAACCATTACTGACTTGGCTACCTTTGGTTTTTCTCTCTTTCTTTTTGATTATTCCCATTCCCCAAAAAGGTTTGTCTGTACATACTGGCATCATCAGCTTATCACACAAGATCCAGGGGGCCTCCACCTTCTCCTCGTCCTTGTCCACCAAAAGTCAAGGGAAAAGCACAAATGGAATATTTGAACAGTGCTAGAAAGGAAAACAACACAGGGGTTGAATTCGCAGAAACTTTTGAGGGTCTGGGTACTGAAGCCCCAAATGATGCAGTTTCACGGCTAGAACAGAAAATTCTAGAACTCTAGAGTGATCTTGAGCATGTCCGAAATGTGGCAAACCTATCCTTCTCACTCAACATCCCAGACATGAGTCATCCAAACACTCAGAATCCCATAGCATCTCAAAACACACCCAACAAGCGCACACAAAATCCACTCGTACCTCACCATTATACAACTCCACTATAAAATCAAACTATCCCACAACAATACCTGCCAAACACCTACCACACTCCATAAAATGCTTAATCGGTCATTCCTTAATCTCAGAATTCCACCAACGATCACCACTATACTAAGATTCCAAGTTACCAAAACAACCGTATGTATGTGGAGACCCTACCTCACTCCACTCAACCCATCTCATATGCACCGGGTCAAGAATGACATGCTCATTAAGCATCCGGTCTAGGAGCTCAATAAGTTGACAAGCCGAGTTCAAGGCGTAGAAGGAGGCAAGGGGATAAAAGGTCTGAAGTACGAAGACCTGTGCATACAGCCGGATATAGAACTTCCAGAGGGTTAAAAATATATTAAGTTCGAGATGTTTGATGATACATGTGATCCAAGGTTCATCTAAGGACCTATTGTGACAAGCTTGTCGGGGTTGGAAAGGATGAAAAAATCCGGATGAAACTTTGTATGAGGAGTTTTACAGGAGACGCTTTGTCCTGGCACATTAGTCAGGATCCTAAGAAATGGTCCAACTGGGTGAGTATGGCATCTCTTTTCATGGACCATTCAGGTACAACACAAAAAAATCACCAGATGTTTTCTATGTTCAGAACCTCAAGAACAAGCCAACCGATACTTTCCGTGAGTAGGCTACTCGATGGAGGTCGAAAGCACCCAAAGTCAGGGCATCTTTGGATGAGGAACATATGAATAAATTCTTCATCAGAGCATAGGACCCACAATACTATGAAAGTTTGATGGATTTTGAAAATTACTAGTTCTCTAATATCATCAAACTTGGTAAAAGCATCGAAGAAGGCATCAAGAGCGGGATGGAAAAATACTTTGAGGCATTTTAGGCCACTAATAAAGCATTATAGTCAGGGGATATATCTAAGAAGAAAGACGTATGGGTAGTAATACTAGCTCAGGGCCCAAAATCTCCACTCACATACCAAACATCGCTGCCTACATACCAAATACCTCTACCTACATATCAACCTTCATCCCTCAGATATCCCTAACCAGCCACTGTCAATCACACCTATAATTCCCAATCATCTCATTTCCAGTCATCTCCAACCCGCCAACATTATCCAAGACCACGATCCAATTTTGACCACAAACCACCAAAACAATATATCGCTATTGTTGAGCCTATCAACCAACAATATGAAAGGTTGAAGGTCACTATTTACGTCACTCATATTCCAACTGTATTAGTGGAGAACCCATATCAATGGGTCAACCCAAATAAAACTTGTGCATACCGTTCCTATATGAAGGGGCACACTATTGACGAGTGCCAAACATTGAAAGATAAAATCTAGACGCTAATTGACAACAAGGTCATATAGGTAAAAGAAGACGCAGCACCCAGTGTCTGCAACAATCCTCTCCCGGATCATATGGGCGGTGGAATACATGTGATAGAGATGGATGAAGAATGGGATCTTGAGGTGTCAATTGGGCTTATTCAAGAAGGTGATGACTTTAAACTCACAGCCACACTTACTCCTATTATATTACAGACTCAATCACAAGTCGAGGTTGAGGTAGCTACATCGTTTCCATTTGTGGTATAGGCGGCTTCACCTGCAGCCACCCCTACTCCATTTGAAATATAAGTGGCCATACCTTTCACAGTGACAATATCAACCATACCACCTTTCAATGAAAAAGCAATACCCTGGGATTAAGTTTCTGAAGCTAGGAAAAAAGGAAAGTCAAAGATGGAAGAATCAGATGTTGCACACAGAATGACTAGGATCGAAAGAATATATACACTTGAACACTTTGGAGGACCATGTAATGATGCCACTACCAAGCATAATGTCATTGAAACAGGACCAGATAACCTTTAAAGGAAAGTACATGCAAAGGAATACTCCCTCATTAATCATTTGAACAATACCCCAGCTCAGATATCCATCATATCACTGTTGTAAAATTCAGAAGTACACAAGAATGCTTTGATGAAAGTGTTAAGTGAAGCTTAAGTACCCAACAATGTCACCTGCCGAAAGATGGAAAACATGGTAGGGCAGGTGATAGAAAGTCAAAAGATATCTTCCACGAGGATGAACTACCCCCTGAAGGTTTGAATCATAACCGGGCATTGCATATCATGGTACAATTGAAGATAAATTCATTGTCAAAGTTTTGATCGATGGAGGTTCAAGCCTCAAAATTTGTCTGTTAGATACTCTGAAAATATTGGGCAAAGTTTTCCATAAAATACAAGTAGGAAGCATGAACGTGAAAGCCTTTAATGGGTCTCAAAGGACCAAGATTAGGGAGATTAATCTTTATCACTGGGGTTGTGACTTCCACACTACACCAGACCGTGAGTTCGAATGGAACCATCAGGAGGTGATTATTCACGGGGATGGGAGTACCCCTATTTACACTAGTCAAACCATCCTGGTTATCGGGAACAGAAGAAAGCTAGGAAGGGAAACCTATATTCATATCGAACGTGTCAATGCCGTTGAGAAAGAAAAATGGTAGAGTAACAAAATAGAAAGCACACTAGCATGGTCTGGGTATGAACCCGGCAAAGGGCTTAGGAAAAATCTCAAAGGCATCACCAGACTAATATAGTTGAAACGTCATGGTACTACTTTTAGGCTTGGATACCAATATACATGGAAAGAGTATGATGACTGGTCTCCTCCATGGCATGGACCTTATTACCCTCTCGAGCAACTAGTGCCACATCTTGGTCAGACTTTTCACCAAGTTGATATAATATAGAGAGCTGCAGAAGAAGAAGCATTAGTTGGGTTGAGGAGTCTGTTCTTGGAGGGCGAAGACATTGATTGAAGTGAAATAATTAAGGAGGAGGAGGAGGAGCAAGAAGGCCTCACTATTAAGACTATGGGGAAGGGAGTTGTTCTCAAGAACTGGACTGCCACAGCGTCCCGGGTCCGCCGAGTCCCTAGGTAGCTTGGCAATCAGCCTAATGTTATTTATATAGCCATACTAGGCATCTAAGATATTTTCAGTAATTTTTGTCAAAGACTCACATGTTTCAAAAGAATTGCTCGATTCATCGAGCCGTACTTGTTTTGGATGCTTTCAGTTTTAATCAATGCATTGCTATTTACTATTCATTATTATCTTCCACACCTTTCTCTCTACAATATTATTATTACTTTTCCTGATGAACTGGTGACTGGGATATGTAATGAGGCAACGCAATATAAGGATAGTGACTAGGATGAAGAAGATGAAATGCCTACGGAGATTGTCAGAGAGGTTGATACCTTTGAGAATAAGCCTAAGTCCACCTGGACGAAACCGAAGCAGTAAATTTTGGAGACGTCGAAACTGTCAAGGAGACTCGTATAAGCATTCACTTATCACGGACAGAGAAGGAGGAGTACATTCATTTTTGGAAGGAGTATGAGGATATCTTTTCATGGTCATATGATGACATGACCGGTTTGAGCACGTCCATAGTGGCTCACAAGTTGCCAACAAATCCCATGTGTCCGGTGGTAAAGTAGAAACTTAGAAAATTCAAACCAGATAATAGCCTAAAAATCAAGGAGGATGTTACTAAGCAGATCAAAGCCAAAGTCCTTAGGGTAGTTTAATACCTAACCTTATTAGCCAACATTGTACCAATTCCGAAGAAAGATGGGAAAGTTAGTGTATGAGTTGTCTATCGAGACTTAAACAGAGCAAGTCCCAAGAATGACTTTCCACTACCAAATATACACATCCTGATCGACAATTGCCAAGTATGAACTCCAATTCTTTGTAGATTTCTTTGCTGGTTATCACCAGATCTTGATGGATGAAGAAGATGCAGAGAAAATAGATTTTATTATATAATAGGGCTATACTACTATAAAATGATGCCATTCGATCTAATGAATGTTGGGCTACTTATATGAATGCCATGAAAACCATCTTCCATGATATGATACACAAAGAAATGGAGGTTTATGCATAATCTAATCCAAGAGGTCTGTATATCACATAGGAGACTTGAGAAAGTTCTTTGATAGGTTAAGGAGGTACAACTTAATACTGAACCCTGTTAAAAAATGTGCATTCAAGGTTCTTGTAGGAAATTTATTGGGATTCATTGTGCATAATCGGGGAATCGAGTTAGATCTGACCAAAGTTAAGGCTATTCAAGAGTTACCGCCACCTAGGAGCAAGAAGGACGTGATCAGCTTCCTAGGACGTTTCAACTATATCAGTCGCTTTATAGCGTAGTCCACAGTTATATGTGAAGCCATCTTCGAGATGTTGAGGAAAGATGCCGAAACAATCTGGACCTAGCATTGTCAGGAAGCTTTCGACAAAATCAAGGAGTACCAGTCCACACCACCGGCCTTGGTCCCCCCAGAGCCAGGTTGACCTTTGCTACTCTATCTATCTGTATTAGATAGAGCCTTAGGATATGTTTTGGGATAACATGACGAGACAGGGAGAAAGGAGTTTTCTATGTACTACCTGACTAAAATTCAAACCTTATGAAGCATGATACTCTCTACTAGAATGCACTTCCTATGCTCTGAGCTGGACAGCTCAGAAATTGAGGCATTACTTATGTGCCTACACCACGTACGTTATATCCAGGATGGACCCCCTAAAGTTCATATATCAGAAACTCATGCCGACTTGGAAGTTAGCCAAGTGGCAGATACTATTAAGTGAGTTTGATATCATCGATATAACTCAAAAGGCGGTTAAAGGACAAGAATTGTCAGACCATCTTGCTGAAAATCCCATGGGAGGAGAATACGAACCCTTGAAAATGTATTTTCCTGATGAAGAAGTGTCATTCGAAGGAGAGAACATTACCAAAACATATAACGGGTGGAGGATGTTCTTTGATGGAGCTGGAAATTTCAAAGGAGCGGGCATTGGAGTTGTCTTGGTATTGGCCAGCATTATCCGGTGACTGCTAAACTCAGATCTCCCTACACCAACAATATGGCAGAGTATGAAGCTTGCATAGTAGGACTCAGCATGGCAATCGACATAAATATTCAGGAGCTGATGGTAATTGGTGATTCAGATTTGCTTGTGTACCAGGTACAAGGAGAGTGGGCCACCAAGAATTCCAAGATATTGTCATATCTGCAACATGTGCAGGAATTGAGAAAAAGGTTCACGAAGATAGAGTTTCGGCATGTACCTAGACTTCAGAATGAGTTTGCCGATGCAATGGCCACTTTGTCATCAATGATACAACATCCAGACAAATCATTAATCTTGTCCCAATCAGAATCCAGAATCGACCAGCTTACTGTGCTAATGTTGAGAAGGAGACGGATTGAAAACCTTGGTTCCATGACCTCAAGGAATATTTGGCAAAAGGATAATATCCATAACATGCAAACCATGCTTAGATATGCACACGTCGAAGGTTGTCCAATCACTTCTTTCAAGTGGAGGGAACCTATATAGAATAACCCTTGATGTGGGAATGCTAAGGTGTGTCGACGCAAAAGAGGCTTCTAAGCTACTCGAGAAGATGCATATTGAGACTTGCAACCAGCATATGGATAGTTTAGTATTGGCCAAAAAGATACCTAGGGTCAGTTATTATTGGATGACCATGGAGATAGATTGCGTCCAGTATGTCCGAAAATGCTGCCAATGTTAAGTACATGCTGATATGATAAAAGTGCCTCCAAATGAGCTCAATGCCACAAGGTCACCTTAGCCATTCACCGCCTAGGGAATGGATTTCATCGGTCCTATCGAGACCACTATTTCAAACGGGCATAGGTTTATTCTAGTAGCCATTGACTACTTCAAAAAATGGGTAGAGGTTGCACCCTACAAAGTTGTAACCAAGAAAGTCGTCACAAACTTCGTCAAGGATTGTATTATTTTTCGATTAGGAGTTCCCAAGTCCATCATCACTGATAATGTTGCCAATATCAATTGTAATCTGATGAAAGACATGTGTGAAACTTTTAAAATCAAGCATAAGAATTCCACAGCTATAGACCTTAGATGAATGGAGCTATAGAAGCGGACAACAAAAACATCAAGAAGATATTAAGGAAGATGATAGAAAACCACAAACAATGGGACGAAAAGCTACCCTTTGCTTTGTTGGAATACTATAGTTTGCACATCAACCGGGAAAACTCCCTACATATTGGTTTATGGTACCGAAGCTGTCAACTCATCTAAGGTAGAGGTTCCTTCTTTAAGGATCATACAAGAAGCCGAACTCAGCGATGCAAAATGAATAAGGAGCCTCTATGAGAAATTGTCCCTTTTAGATGGAAAAATAATGAATGTGGTATGTAAAGGTCAGCTTTATCTGAACAGAATGTCCAGAGCTTTCAACAAAAGGGTCAAACCAAAGCATTTTGCACCAAAACAGTTGGTACTAAAGAAAATCTTCCCGCATCAAGATGAAGCCAAAGGGTAATTCTCTCCCAACTGGCAAGGTCCTTACATTGTTCACAGGGTGTTAACAGAAGGAGCACTCATACTTGCAGAAATAGATGGAGAAATCTGACCAAAACCAATCAATTCAGATTCAGTCAAGAGATACTATGTTTAGACTACATACATTTCTTCATTTGATGTAATTGAACTACACTTGATCTGATACCCATTTAAGAGGGGATACGTAGGCAGCGTTGTGGGTTCAGTCATATCATAATAAATTTCCATTTCCCCCAGGATCATAAACTAGGGCAGAATTTAAGGAGGACCCTCAAAATGCATGAGCATTTTGGGTCTCGGCATATTCCCCCTCGAGACCATCCACTCGTTCATCTAATCCCTCAAGGCTTTCTTGAGTGGCGGACAATATATTTTCGAGAGTGTTCACACGAGGCTCCAAAGCATCCACAAATGGGGCCTTGACTTGCTACGAGTCTTGCCTTGGCCTCGTTCTCCCTCACGGCCGCGGCTTGGCTCCGGTGGAACATCCACACCAACAGCACCCTCTTGTTCTATGTTCGAAGTGTTGGCCATTGCTTGTGAGCTAACTAGCGTGTGTGCAAACCTTAGCTCTGATACCACTTGTCACGGGATGAGTATATTGCGCAGCTAACCCGTGCGGCACTTAGACAACTTTTTCGAGTGTTGCTAAGTAAGCCTAGAGCCTCTCGAACTAGACAAGAAAGCAATGGAGACAAATGAGAAACTTTTATTGCACTTAAGAGAGAATTACAATGCTTGAGTTGCTTGTTGTAGTATTTTTTTCGAGTTGTGCAAATGCCAAATGCCATCCCATATTTATAGGGGAGGCTTGCCAAGATCTAGAGAGTCTAGAGAGTTCTATCACTTTCTAGCTATATACATGTGCTAGAATTCTATTGAGAATTCTAGAGAGTCTAGAGAGTTCTATCACTTTCTAGCTATGCACATGTGCTGGAATTCTATGGAGAATTCTAGAGTATTTACAAGCTCAAATGGGCTAGAGTTGCCTAGAATGTTCCGGAACTGGGCCAAGCTAGCACTCTTGGCCTTGTGTTGGCTCACTAGCCCAAGATTGTGGGCGATTGGGCTATCAAATTGGGCGGCCTGCAACATCCTCCCCCACCTAAGCTCACGGCGTCCTCATGGCGCTCTCGTGCTTGAAATTATGGATGTGCTCAGGGAATTTCCACAAATCTTCTCCTCTTTCCCATGTGGATTCGCTTTCAGGAAGGTTTTTCCACTTTACCAAGTACTCGTTATGTGCTGGCATGCCCCTTCTCAAAACCACGTGATCCGCAATGATGTAGTCCACATCTTTGTCGAATAAGGTGATAACGGTGGTTGGTGCACGCCTCGATTTTCCGTGACTTGGGTCTCCCATGTCTTTGTGATATGGCTTGAGAAGACTCACATGGAAGACCGGATGGATCTTGAGTCTTGGCGGAAGCTGGAGTTGATACGAGACCTTGCCCACACGTCGAACAACTTGGAAGGGCCCCTCGTAGCGTCTCACTAGCCCTTTGTGGACTTTCCGTAATGTCTTGAATTATTGGGGTAGGAGCTTGATCATGACTTGATCACCTTCCTTGTACTTAACATGCCGTCTCCTTGTATCCACCCATTTCTTTATTTTTCTTGCGGTTTTGTCGAGGTAGGATCGCGTGATGTCCGCTTCCTTATGCCATTCGCGGGCGAGCTTATGTGCCGCGGGGCTTTTTCCTTCATAAGCTGAGGCTATGGCATTGGGGGTCATGAGATGGAATCCCATGATGATCTCGAATGGACTCTTGCCCGTAGCCTCACTTCGCTGCATATTATAAGAAAATTTGGAGATGTCGAGTAACTTCACCCAATCCCGCTGATGAGCGCTCACATAATGCCTCAAATACATCTCGAGGAGGCCATTAATGCGCTCGGTCTGCCATCCGTTTGTGGGTGGAAGCTTTTCAAGAACTTGAGATCGTTCCCCAACATCTTGAAGAGTTCTGTCCAAAAGCGTCCAGTGAACCGAGGATCTCAGTCGCTTACAATGCTCCTTGGAACTCCCCAAAGCTTCACAATGTGTTTGACGAATAGGCGGGCTGCCTCGTCCGCTTTGCAATCGGCGGGTGCGGCGATAAATGTGGCATACTTGCTGTATCGGTCGACAACGACCATGATGCTTCCGCAACCTTCAGACTTGGGCAGTGATGTGATGAAGTCTATGGAGATACTCTCCCATGGTCTTGTTGCTTGTGGTAGCGGCTCCAATAGTACCGCTGGAAGTTGATGATCTACCTTGTCTTGTTGGCACACAAGACAAGTTCGCACATATGCCTCGACATCGTCCCTCATGTGCGGCCAAAAATATGAGGCTTGGACTAGTGCGATGGTGCGCTCGATTCATGGGTGACCAGCCCACTTGGAGTCGTGGAACTCCTTGATAACTTCACTTCGTAAATTTCCCCACCTTGGCGCAAACAGCCGATCTCCCTTGGTGAGGAGGACGCCTTCCTCTTGCCAAAAGCGCCTTGTCTTTCCCTCGAGCACCTTCTCTCGTAAATTCTTTGCTAGCGGATCCTGTCGGAGACCTCCCTTGATGCGTGAGACAAGGTTGGACTTCGTTTGGCTCATGCTAAGTGTTGCCAACTCTGCCTTGAGGCTTAGAGCGTCCGCAACGACATTGGCTTTCCCCGGCTTGTACTCGAGCCGATATCGAATTCCGCAAGGAAATCTTGCAACCGTGCTTGCTTTAGACTCAACCTCTTTTGTGTTCGGAAGTAGCTTGTCGCTACGTTATCCGTCATGATCGTGAAATGTGAGCCAAGCAAGAAATGTCGCCACACTCTTAGGCAATGGATGATGGTTGTCATCTCCTTTTCTTGCACCGTGTAGCGGCGTTCCGTATCATTTAGCTTTCGACTCTCGAATGTTATAGGGTGGCCGTCTTGCATGAGGACTCCTCCTATGGCAAAATCCGAGGCATCTGTTAGGACTTCAAAGTGCTTCGTGTGGTCCGGAAGTGCAAGGACGGGTTCCTCCGAGATTGCCTTCTTTAGTTCTTCAAATGCGCGTCGGCACTTTTCGGACCAATTCCACGCTCTATTTTTCTTAAGCATAACTATCAAGGGTGTCGCCTTAGCCGAATAGCCCTTGATGAAGCGACGGTAGTAATTCACCATCCCAAGGAATGAACGAAGCTCGGGCACTTTTGAGGGAGGTTCCCATTCAAGGATGGCCTTTACTTTCGTGTTCTCCAGCATAATCTTCCCACTCGCAATCTTGTGGCCAAGGAACTCCACTTCCTGTTGGGCAAACGAGCATTTCTCTAGCTTGAGCAAGAGCTCGTTGTCTCGAAGTACTTGGAGGACTTGTGGCAAATGTTGAGCATGATCCTCAAGTGTGGTGCTATACACCACTATGTCGTCCAAGTACACGACCACGAAGCGGTCGAGAAATGGTTGGAGTACCTTGTTCATAAGGGTGCAAAATATGGCGGGTGCATTAGTAAGTCCAAAAGGCATCACATGGAACTCGAAAGACCCATACCTTGTAGTGCACGCCGTCTTCGGTTCCTCTCCCTCGGCGATGCACACTTGGTAGTCCCCAGAGCGCAAGTCGAGTTTGGTGAAGTACCGCGCCTTGCCAAGCTGGTCGAACAAGTCCGCAATCAATGGAATCGGATACTTGTTCTTGATGGTGATCTTGTTGAGTGCTCTATAGTCGTTGCACATCCGCAGGGATCCATCCTTTTTCATTTGAAAGAGGACTGGTGCACCGAATGGGTCCTTTGAGGGACGTATGTATCCCGCATCCAGTAAATCTTTGAGTTGTCTTGGCAACTCCTCAAGTTCGGGTGGCGCCATGCGGTAGGGCGCCAAGGCTGGTGGCTTCGCACTTTGTTCCAGCTCGATCGCATGATCTATCTCTCGCCGAGGTGGGAGCCTCTTCGAAAGTTCTGGCGGCATCACATCCTTGTACTCATTAAGGATGGCTTGAATTTGTGGAGGGACTTGGCTTGGTGACATTCCGTTATTTCCTTCCTCGTTTAGTTCCCGAATGGAGACCAAGAAGCTTGGGTCCTTCTTGAAAGCCTTCTTGAATTGCATGGCGGAGAGTGTCTTCTCCTCGGACTTGCCTCTCTCCGCGGGCACCATGCATGCCTTGCTCCCGTCAAGTATGCTTAGGGAGTTGTAGCGGGCAGCGGGAAGGCATAGACTTGGTCGAAGAATTCCATGCCAAGGACCATCTTAATGTCATCCATGGGCACAATAGAGAAATCGAGCTTTCCACTCCACGTTCCTAGTGTTAAGTGTACGCCTTGTGCAATTCCCGCAATTGGCTTAGCGGGTGAGTTTACCGCCTTCAATGTGCCTCCTTCCTTGGAGGCCTAGAGGCCTAAGCGCTTGGCCTCGTCTAGGGACACAAAGTTGTGCGTCGCTCCCGTCTAGCATCGCGCGAACGGACTGGCCATTTATCTTGGCGCTTACATACATGAGCCGTTTCTTGATGGGTGTGGGTTGTTGGCGATTAAGTGCGCCGAGGCATTGGAGAGAACCCATGCAGAGTTGGGGTTCCTCCCAGGACATTGTGGGGTTGATCTTTAGTTGGGCAGCAAGAGCGTTGAGCGACTTCTTTTCCGGACAGTCGCGCACCCTATGAGGGCCATTGCATATAAAGCATGGGCTTCGCGGTTTCGGTGCCTCCTTCTTGCCCTCCGATTTACCTTGCCCACTCTTGTTGCTAGGCGGATGTTTCTGCCCCGAATCTTTGCGGCTGTTGCCCTTGTCCTTGCGACTCTCTCCCCCACCTTTGCCTTGGTTGGCCTTTTTGTCTTTAGATTGGGTAGAGTATTCGGTGAGCGATTCCGCAACGGCGATGGCGTTGTCAAGCGTTTGAACGCCACGCCTATCAAGCTCGGTCTTAGCCCAATCCTTGAGGCCATCTTGGAAGTTGAAGAGCGAATCCTTGTCAGACATGTCGCTTATCTCCAGTATGAGGGTAGTAAACTCATTGATGTAGTCCCGCATACTACCCGATTGTTTGAGGCGACGTAAGCGCGCTCGAGCTTCCTTTTCCGTAATGTTTGGGACGAATTGCTTTCGGAGTTCTTGCTTGAAGTCAGCCCAAGTGTCGATGGTGCAGATTCCCTTGCCCATCTCGCCATGCTTGCGACGCCACAAAAGTTGTGCAGTGCCTCTCAGATAAGTGGGTGCAGTGCCCGCTTTCAATGCCTCATCTCGTACACCAACGGCATCGAAGTATTGATCAAGTCCAAATAGGAAGTTGTCCATGATGGTTGCATTTCGTGTGCCATCATAGGTGTCGGACTTTGGCACGTCAATGTGGCGCGCATCACTCGAGTTGGCGGAAGCTGGACTTGGGGAGAGTGTGCGTTTGTGCCATGCCCAATCCGAGCGGATTTCATCCACTTCCGCACGGACAGCCCGTAGTTCGTCCTGGACAAAACTACGAAGTTTTAGCAACTCGTCATGAAACGAATGAAACTCTCCTTGGAGAATATTCGCTTGTTCTTGGATGAGTGCCTTTGTTGCCACCGTGAACTCGGCATATTCCCCTTCGAGACCATCCACTCGTTCCTCCAATCCCTCGAGGCTTTCTTGAGTGGCGGACAATATATTTTCGAGATTGTTCACATGAGGATCCAACGCATCCACAGATGGGTCCTTGGACTTGCTACGAGTCTTGCCTTGACCTCGTTCTCCCTCACGGCCGCGGCTTGGCTCCGGTGGAACATCCACACCAACAACACCCTCTTGTTCTATGTTTGAAGTGTTGGCCATTGCTTGTGAGCTAACTTGTACTTAGACAACTTTGCCGAATGTTTCTAAGTAAGCCTAGAGCCTCTCGAACTAGAGAAGAAAGCAATGGAGCCAAATGAGAAACTTGTATTGCACTTAAGAGAGAATTACAATGCTTGAGTTGCTTGTTGTATTTTTTTCGAGTTGTGCAAATGCCAAATGCCATCCCATATTTATAGGGGGGGGCTTGCCAAGCTCTAGAGTGTCTAGAGAGTTCTATCATTTTCTAGCTATGTACATGTGCTGGAATTCTATGGAGAATTCTATAGAGTCTAGAGAGTTCTATCACTTTCTAGCTATGTACATGTGCTGGAATTCTATGGAGACTTCTAGAGTATTTAGAAGCTCAAATGGGCTAGAGTTGCCTAGAATGTTCCGTAATTGGGCCAAGCTAGCACTCTTGGCCTTGTGTTGGCTCATTAGCCCAAGATTGTCTCCATTTGGCATAAGGCTAAGCACTGCCTTTTCATGATACTAAGCATTGTCCATCCTTGCATACATGTTGCTCTACTAGAGCACTATCTATTTGCTCCTCTTTCGGGCTAAGCTCTGCCCTCAACCTCACAAGACTAAGCCTTATCTTGTTAGTTTTAGCATCATATCATTACATCTTATGGGCTGAAATATCGCCAACTTGTCCAAAGGCGTCATTGTCTAAAGGCATTATCCTCATATCTCGGAGACCCCATGCCATGGCCTGAGGATCTCTCAAATTTGCATATAATTACTCAAGGGCGTCATGGTTCAGCGGCACCATCCGACATGGCCCGAGAACATCATTTCATGGCCTGCAAATCTCTTATCTCACAATTCATGGCCCAAGACATCATGGTCTCAAGAAAGATAATCTTTAATGGTCCAAAGGGAATTTTTATCACTTTTAAATTCTTGCATCTATATACTTGCATGACTCGTATTTTGAGTTTTGCAGATGATTTCAAAGGTAACCATCTTTCAAGCAGGAGATACCTTCGCTCTGGTTTCCGCTCAAACCATTTTCATTTCACCATTCATAACGGATTCTCATCAGTTACCCATCCTACCTTATGATATCTGGCTATCTACCCTGTAATACTCTGTTACACTCCACACACATAATCATAACTCTATGAGACATCACCTTTCACAAAGGAACCTTTACTGAAGCTAGTTGTCATTCCTATAGCAACCCCATCGGCTTCATTCACCGGTGGGTCCAGAACTACACATGGCTTGATTCCTATAAAGCAAGGGATATGTACTCAAAGACCAAGGTTTGGCCTTTATTTTTCAAAATATCCCAAACGGTCAAAATTGGCCATCATTTCTTTACTCTAAAACTCTTTCATCCTTCCCGGGTAAAGAGGGCAAGTTATTGATACCTAATTTTTCCCTATAATACTTTTAAAATGCATGTATGCATTCAAACCTATACATTAGCATCAGCTGACAGATTTCCATCATTTCTATGGCATTCAAAACTATGCATTAGCATCAGTTAACATATTTCCATAATTTCTACATTTTTAGGGATTTTTAGTCAATTTGTCCCAGCATTTTTATCTATATAAACAATCACTAATTGCATCACAAATGTTTTATAATAATTTTGTGGCTTAATTTTATCATTTGTATTTGCACTAAGTTTTAATTATTTCACAAGTTGCCACAGTTATATTTTTGGGGCTATAATTGTAATTACTTTGCAATTATTGACCATCCATGCATCATTACATTATTTAGCTGAAAAATAGCCTTTTATATCTTTAAAATATTAAGTAATTAGATTAAAATATATCTAGGGATGAAAACAATTTTTTATAATTTGTTAATTATTTTTTAAAATTATTGTGATCAATTAAATAGGTAGTTAACAATAGCCCTTTTTATTTCGGAACTAGCCTAATTAAATGGCGCAATTTCAACCCCAAATCCCTAACCCACTAAGACCAGGTCCAAACTAATCATACCGAACCCCAATTAAACCTATCCCGACCCAGACCCCTCCTAATCATGCATGTTGATCTCTGAGATCAATGGCCCTTATTTGTTCTTACCATTTTAACCAAACAAACCCCTAACCTAATTCATTTGACATAAACTGCCGCCCTAAAACTCTTCTCCTCTCCTCTCCATCTCTCTGAGACCCCAACCTTAACCCTAGCCGCCGCCACCCAAACTAGCCCCAACCCCTCCAATTACTCGATCCATGGATTCCCATGGTTGTTTCAGACTTCTACGTTTCTCCTACATCTCTTGGTTTCTCATTTTTGTAATTTTATGGAAAGATCTCGAAGATATCTAGTCCAGATCTTATTCATGACCCTATGAGAGTTCGTCAATGGTCTATGAGTGCTTCTTCTATCGATGTTTACGGTTCAAATCTCTAGTTCAAGACCAGATTTCCCTTTATCCTTTCCTTTTTTCTTCAAAAACTTAATGTTTGGACTTGAATCAGTTTATATCTATATAGGTCTGGAGCGATTCTGAGTTCACTTATTTTCTTTAATGTTCTCTTATTTCCTTACTGGTAATCAATTTTCAGCACTATGTTATTCTAGGGTTTTTGGTTTATTTGTTATTTGTTTTCCGAATCCCTGCCTATTTGAAATGTTTCAAGTTTCCATGGCTATTTTCATTAAGGGTCCTTTGAGTTCTATACTTTCAATCAACCATAAGTGTTTTCAAATTAAGGTTTTCTGCTTCTTTTGTTTTTGCAGAAAGTTTTTTGAGATCCTCATACTTTGTTTAATTTTCCTCGTATGATTATGTTTCAGGTTCGATTGACTGACTATTTCTTTTTTGATTTCAACCTCTTGTCCGTTATTGTTGGAATAATTAAACTTATTAGCCTAATTATCTAGGATTTCATTTGTTTACTGAAGCAATTTACTGATTCTATTTGATTCCCCTAATCTTGAGGCTCTTAATATACATCTCTTGTCTATTTATGGATTAATTGACCTCCAATTGGTCTTTAATTATCTGTGATTGCCTCATTCGTGTGATTGATTACTTGATTTGAGGATTCTAACCCCAGCTGACTATTAAACCCACTCTTTACCTTATTTAAAACTCAATCCAAGTCATTTTTGGGAATAATTCTTTGATTTTTCTGTCCTTTGTAAAGATTGACTGATTACTTGACTACTTCCTTTACCTTATTCTCAATATTTACTCTATTTGCCTTAATAATCTATCTGTAGGATTTTCTGGATTCTTACTAATTCCTTTACATTATATGATTGGGACTCTTTCCTTAATTAGACCCCTATTATTACCATTTGATCAATTACCTCTAGTTGAGGAGTCTATTTTAAACTCCTTTATGAGATTAGATTATGTGATCCCATGATTTCCTTAATTTACTGAATGTTGATTCATTTACCTTATTTTGGCCCTACTCTTGAACTGATACATAAGCACTATCATTTTGCTCTATTCAACACAAGAACATATTGTTCAGAATACACACACATACATTCAAACCCTCTCTTCCTTCTTTGCTACTTATACTAACGGTTGGTCTAGCCGGTTGAAAGTCAAGGCTGGGTTGTTTGCTAAGTATGCTTTCCTGAAAGAATGATTTCAAAACTACTGCTCCTACTTCTAGCATTCTTTTCAAAATTGGTCATTCCTAGTCTCTATAAAAAATTGTTTCTAAATATTTTTCACTTCTAAACCGCTTTACTAAGTCGTACAACATTATGTCAAGCACTCTCACCCAACTCTTATACTATAAAGTTCTGTCTCTTCGGTATGTGTACTGCTTAGGGATTCTTGAGATTACATTAGACTCTGGCATACCAGAGCTGGCTCTTCCATACTGCACATAACCAATCCCATTTTATGAAATGGTCTTGGTGTGAGCACTGGACGGGATCTTTAAGGTCCTTAAGAAACACTGACACACCAATACGTACACTATTGGCTGTGAGATCTTTGGCTTCTGAGACTCTATTAAATGCCTGGCATTCCCAGGTTTACTTTGGGCCTGACTTAGGCTCCCTATTGTATAGTTCATTTACTTAGGTAATTCATTTGATACTGCTCTATAATAATATTATTTGTAAACAGATGTTGGAGTGCTGAGTAAAAAGGAGGGTTCCTACGTGGTGTTTATGGGAAACGGGGTAGATTTCATGTTTTAGATTGAGACATAGTATAAATCATGCTCTTAGTTTATATAGATATTTACAACAGAAACCCTGCTTCGAGTTTGTGTTATGGTAGAAATCATGTTTTAATCCCATATATTATGTTGCTTGCATAAAAACATGTCATAAGTCTATAATATTTGCATTAGAAAACCTGCCTTAGGACACTCACGTTTATATTTTGCATATTATAAACATGTTATAAGTTCATCACTTCATTCTATGACTCCGCATACGTTATTATCAACCGGAAATCATGTCATTAAATTGTTGTTGTAATCATGCTTAATAAAGAATGATCATCTCTCTGTGCATTAGAAATCCTAATTTAGCACTTTGTTTGCATTGGCTCTAAACCATGTCTACATCGTTTGAATGAATAGTTGTCAATAAAAAGGATTAAGAATAGTCCAACACACAGATATCATATTTTAGAGTAAACATGCATGAAATCAGTTCTGTAACATTAATCACCTAATTCAGTATGCCTATACGATTAAAGGACCTCAAGTTGTCTTAATCAATTCCCAGAATTATGATTGCGTACAGACCCACGCCTACGCAAGCCTTAGGTAATTAAATAATTTTGAAATCAGGATCTATTTATGTGTGAAATTTTTCAGGTTTAACAGGCTATAAAATTAATAGGCAAGCTAACTAGGGCTCTGCTACTTCGCTTTTAAACAAAATGTTATATATTATGTATATGTGATGTTCATCCAGATATCATGTTCTATGGCTTTATGAATCTCTTTAAAATTAGTTTGTTGAGACGTGCTATGTACCTGATTATGTGTGGGAGGCAAACATGAGCCCCTGGTTCCCTATTTAAACAGTCATATATGCTCTTTGTTATCGCTTAGATTTTACCCTTTAAAAATCATAGGAGTTTCTATGACTGCCTAAGTATAGAGGTCCTAAACACCTCCTCGACCACAAGGAAGGGACAGATAAAGCACGCTTTGAGTTCGTTAACTAAACTCGCTTATATAGCCACTAAGGCGAGGGTAATGGGTGGTAGAAGGATATGATGACGTGTGCGCTAATTCCACGTGTAACCCTTCTAGTTGAGGAAGGGTCACGGGGTACTGTACGAGTGTGATCTTATATGGTGGTAAACTTAGGATTTCCCTATCCCAATTCACATATGTGTGATTAGATTGCCTAAACTTCCTTGGTTTATGAATGTATGCTTGGACTGTTCAAAACTCTTTAATTTACATATGCTTAGACCATCTACTCTTTCTTGATTGTATATGTGTTTAGACTGTATAAACTGCCTTTATTTGTAAATATGTGCTTAGACCGCTTACTTGCAAAATAACTAATTCACATAACTAAGTTCGGCAAGAACCCACCTATGGACCTCGAGAGGTGCCTAACACCTTCTCCTCAAGGTTATTTCGAGCCCTTACCCTAATCTCTGGTAATGCAAATTGGTTACATGAGTCAATTTCTCTAAGTACCCTAACGCACCTTAATCTGTTAGGCGGCGACTCTTCAAATACCTAATTCCTATAAGGAAATGAGTTGTTCCCAAATAATGTTAAAACCCAAACTCCACGAAGGAAAAAAGGGGTACGATACCAGTTGGGTGCCTCTCAGGGTCTTTTTACCCTAATAGAGTGAATGACGCATTCTAAAAAGATTATGGACCAGGAGTTAAGGCCAGTCCAGGAGGATATCAGCCGTACGACTCTAACATAAGGGGAAGCAGATATGGTCGCCACCTAACCAGAAACAACAAATGAAATGATCAAAGATCGAGAAACCAGGGTCTGATGAGTAAAAATGGATTTGACATATTTCTCAGGGTAGGGAAACAGCAAGATTATCATAGTATAATTTCAACGTGGATGTTGGAAGCATAGTGTCAGCCATTATCGCGCCAAAGAGACCAAGTGGCCTAGACCACTTCAGTCTGATCCCGCACAGAGAGATCATGACTTGGTGAGAAATTACCACGGTATTCACAGTCATAAGACCAAATATTGTTGACAGCTAAGGTAAGAAATGGGTTGATTACTCAACAATAAACGTATTCAGGAATTCCTAAGTGAACGGGCCAAAAATCATTTCAAAAATATGGATGCCAAATAATAGATTGAACAAGAGGATCCCCAACGTGTGATCAACATGATTATTGGGTGAGTGGATGTCCCCCAAAGTCCTATGATAAAATGCACCAAAGTTTCTTTCCCAAGGGAAAAGCGCACCCGGGATTACGTCCCGAAAGGGGCCATCTCATTCGGCGACGAGGATGCTGAAGGAATCATCCATCTGCATAATAATGCACTAGTAATATTTGTAATTATCAATAAATCTCGAGTTAAACATGTGTTAATTGATCCAGGTAGCTTGGCTGACATCATTCGATGGAGGGTCATAAAGCAACTTGGCTTATTGGACAAAATAGTACTGGCAGTTCGGGTGTTAAATAGATTAAACATGGCGTGCGAGATGAAGAAGGGTGAAATAAAACACCAGTGAACACTATTGGGACCACCCAAAAAACAAAGTTCTATGTGATCGAGGGGGATATGAGGTACAACGCCTTGTTCCAAAGGACATGGGCATAAGGGCAATGCTTTCAACCATACATCAGACATTGAAATTTCCCACCCTGGGAGGAGTCAAAACATTCTACAAGGAATAACCAGACGTATAGGAGATGTTCGCTATCAAAAAAGTGACGTTGGTGCATGCGATCACGACATCCAAAAATAAGGGACTAGTTGAAGAAAATGAAACCAAATAGAAATCAACGATCCTGATCTCGAGCAGGTCAAAAAAATAGGAGGAGCACATAGTTATCGAGGAGGAGGATTATGGAGTCTCGAGATCCTTTATAGCACTTGATGACACTGATATCGCTAAATCAACAAATGAGGAATTGGAGCAAGTTATAATTATCGAGCACCTACCAGATCGAAAATTATACCTGGGCACGGGGTTAACTTCCGATCTTAGGAACAAACTTATAGATTTTCTTAAAGCTAATGTCGACTGTTTTTCTTGGTCCCACTTAGATATAACAATGATCCCACCTAAGGTGACAACTCACAAATTGTGCCTTAATCCAAAATCCCACCCAGCCAAACAAAAGAGAAGGCTGCAGTCCAAAATCAAACACGCATTTATCAAAGACGAGATATCTAAACTTTTAAAAATAGTTTCCATCCAAAAATTTAAGTACCCATATCGGTTAGCTAACGTAGTGGTCATACCTAAAAAGGAAACAAACTTAGAATCTGTGTAGATTATAAGAACCTAAATAAGTAGTGTTCGAAGAATTCATTCCCTTTTCCTAACATCGATCGAATGATCGAAGTGACGGTCGGACATGAGATACTGAGTTTTCTCGACACCTATTACGGGTACAACAAAATTCATATGGACCTGAGTGATCAAGACTTCTTTCATAAACAAATTTGGCACCTACTGTTATAACGTTATGTCGTTTGAGCTAAGAAGATGTGTGTGCAATGTATTAATGCCTAGTTAACTTGATGTTTGAAGAAAAAATAGGGAAATCAATGAAGGTTTATATTGACGATATGTTGGATAAGACCCTGCGAGCAAAGGACCATTTGAAGTATTTGAAGGAAACCTTCGACATATTGAGGAAACACAACATGAAGCTAAACCCGAAGAAGTGTGCTTTGAGGGTCAGCTCGGGCAAGTTCCTTGGGTTTATAGTATATAACCGGGGAATAGACATCAACCTAGACAAGATAAAAGCAATAGAATACATCACCATAATTGACAATGTGAAGGCAATACAAAGATTGACCAGGCAGATAGCCATATTGGGTCGGTTTATTTCACGGTCATTAGACAAGAGCCACCTATTTTTCTCATCACTAAAAAAGAAGAATGACTTTTCTTGGGCCTCGAGGTGCCAGCGTGATTTAGAAGAACTCAAACGGTATCTATCGAGCCCTCCCTTGCTGCACACTCCGAAGGCGAACGAATAACTATACCTCTATTTGGAAATTTCCGAGGTAGTGGTAAGTGAAGCCATGGTCCAGGAAGAAGAAGATACACAATTTTCTATTTATTATGTTAGTATAATCCCAGGCGATGTCGAAACAAGGTATCCACTCTTAGAAAAGTTAGAGCTCGCCTTATTGAGAACATCTAGGAAATTAAAATCATACTTTCAGTGTTACCACATACATATCGTGACCCCTTACCCGCTGATTATGCACAAACCCAAGCTCTCTGGCCGGCTGGCCTAATGGGACATAGAGATTAGTAGGTACGACATCGAGTACAAAACCTTGGACCGCCATAAAATATAAGATTTTACTGGACTTTGTGGAAAACTTAACACTATCCTTGATCCTCGAGGTTGAGAAGGAATTAATGCTTACCCCAGGGACTAGCTCGGGAATTTTGAACCTATTCACAGACGGCGCCTCAAACAGAAAGGGATTCGGGATGGGAATCGTATTAAAACTACATACGGGTAACATAATAACGCAGTATATTAGAACTATAAATTGAATAACAATGAAGCCAAATATGAGGCTATGATTACAGTTCTGGAACTAGCTAAGAGCTTGGGGGCAAGGTGATCAAGGCCAAATGTGACTCCCTCCTCGCCATCGACCAAGTCAGCATGACGTTTGAAGTGAAAGAGGAATGTATACGGAAGGACATGCTGAGGTGAATTCCAGAATAGTAGTTCAATGAACTCGACGGTAGAGGAAGGACATGCTGAGGTGAGTCAACAAGTTTGACTTGGGACTGCAAACACAAGTACATAGGCTACCTTTATAAAGGGGAATTTCCATCGGATCCCAAGGATACGATGGCCCTACATACTAAAGCGGCCAGTTTCAACTTGGTCAAGTGACAATTATATATAAGAGCATTTTTGGGCCGTTAGCTAAATGATTGGGCCCGGGGGAGACTGACTACTCAATGAGGGAAGTACACGAGGGTACTTGTGGAAACCATTCAAGAGCGGAATTCTTACTTCTAAGCTTATCAGAGGTTGTATTACTTGAATGAGATAGAGAAGGATGCAAAAGACTTCACTTGAAAAGGTAATGAATACTAGAGTCATGCCCCGATGATTTATCAACCGGGGTAATGCTTTAACCAAACCTTGAAGAAGAAATTGACTGATTCAAAGGGAAAGTGGAAATAAATTTTGCCTAAGGTCATATGGCATACCGAACGACTTCGAAGTAAAGCACCGGTGCGACCCCATTCTTTTTATTCAACAGCGTAGAAGCTTTAATCCCAGTCAAAGTAGGAGAACCGAGCCTAAGGTTATAGTATGCTATCGAGGCGTAAAATAAAGAGGCCATGGCCACAAGTTTGGACTTATCGGATGAAAGGCGAGAAGTCGTCCTGGTCCTGTTAGCAGCCCAAAAGCATCAAATGGGGAGATACTACAACTAAACAGATAACCTTCGAACTTCCAAATCGAGGACTTGGTATTAAGAAATTTATGCTACCAACCAAGAACCCAAACAACGGGAAACTAGGCCCGAAGTAGGAAGGTCCATATAGAGTGGTCGGTATAACCTGGAAAGGCTCATAAAAGCTCGAGTCAGGGAACGGTGTACTGCTACGAAACAACTAGAATGTGCCACACTTGAAGCATTACTACTGCTAAGGTACGAACATAATTTCCTTTGAAGTTTGTTATGCTCTGGACTAACCCATGTAGGTATTCGGTCAAGGTTAAATATGACGATTAGGTCTGAAAGCACATGTTACACTCGTATTTCCTTGGACCAGTTTTTTGTTTTATGGAAAGGTTTTTAACGAGGAAACAATGTGCTACCCTAGTTTTGAAGACTGACCTAAGGCCAGGATTGTTGATCACCAGTACTGGATCGATAATATTCTAGCCCTCATGAGCTCAGTCTCGAATACTAGGGGAGCCATTATACCCTAAGTCAAGACCCTTAGACGACATTTTTTATTTGATATTAAAAGACAAGGCTTCACTATTAGATTTAATTGAAAGGGTAAAATGGTCAAACAAACCATGCCCGTGTAGCTCATTCTTGCCATGACAGAAAGCTTTTGTGACTTCGATCTTGTACTCCACATGCAAAGTAATAAAAGAAGTTTGCCATCTATATTTCATCATTTCACATTCACCAACAATATTATCATTAAGTTACTTAGAATAAATAATGGGTTTAAAACCCTAGGACCCATGGGCACCCCGAGTCAAGAGACTACTGTCCGATAATAAGATCGGACAACTCGTGCTATCGAATCTCAGAGGCACTGAGCCTATTAGGCGTAGCCCGAACATGAAAGGATACAACCAACTTAACATCGCTCGGAGACATCTAAGTATGTACGTAGAAGGTAAGGTCCTTACACATGGTTAAAACCTATAAAAAAAAATACTACCCGGCAACATAAAAAATGCCACCTTTGGAAAAATATCATCGTGTCCAGTTGAAACGTTCAAGAATTTTAAGGACCTTATTTTTTATCAGATATTCTTAAGCCAAAGCAACTCGAAGTTGTTATTTAAACCAGGCCTCATTCGTCCTCCTGGAAACTGAACATCTAAATTATGTCTAATTATATTCTAAGGCATTAATGACATCTTTCAAACAAAGAGTTGTAAACGGATGCTGAAAAGTAAAAGACACGGTATAGATGAAGGGAAAATTCTATATATGCCAAAAGTAGTTATATAGGAAATGTAAAACGGCCCCAAAATAAACATAAAAATGCACAAAATAAAACAAAATATAAACATAAGAATCTCTTCCTAGTCTTCACCAGAGCCCAATTCACTGCCTGAACCCTCGGGCTCGTATTTCTCTTTGACCTCAAGCCTCTCAGCCACTTCCATCTCGGTCGATAGATCAAACCTCTGAACGTAAATTTTCCTCAAGGGTCTCCCTCCGAGATATCCACTTTACATACTCAGCCTATGTTATAAAACAGGCTTCGGCCATCTCCATGTTATTCTTGCATTGAGACAGCATATCCTGGGCCTCGGAGAACTCGTTCGAAGTTGTCTACAACTTGGACTTTGAGTAGTTTACTCCTGGCTAAGGATAACTTGTTCTGAGACAGCTAAGTCCAATTGCGCTTGGAGCTCATCATTCAGCCGAGACCACTTGTTGGCTTTATATTTCATCACCCTGAGTTGGTCCTTGTTGATTCCAACTCCTCTCTAGTAGCCTCTTTTTTCTGAGACTAGAAGATTCATATTTCTCCACAACACCTCGGTCGAGGCTTTGACCTCGCTCTTCTCAGCACAGAGCTAGTTGATCAGGTCTATCTTCTCTTGGACCTGCGAGGTTGTGGCATTAGCAGCTACACTTTGCCTCTCGGTATAATCTCAAATACCCTTACCTTTTCAAATAGAACGACATGCTCTTGTATCACCAATGAGGCCTCCATTTGAGATTTTTCCAACTTGGCTTGGAGGATGGGGAGGTCCTTGAGGGATTTATCTCTTTGCTTGCTAAGATATTTGTACATGTCCTTTTGTTGGACCTGTTCCTTGAGCTCTAACTCGAGCTCGCTTACCTCCATCCAAGACCGATAGAAGCTCCCATGATGAAGCACTGAGGCCTGAGAAACAAAAATGATCTCATACAAATATACCAAGGATAAATGAACCTTTCAAGGGATACAAAGAAAGAAAAGCATACCTTTTCTAAGCGCATATTGTGCCTTGTTGAAAAGGCTCAGTGCATCCACCTTGTTCGTCTTTACTTAATCATCTTCGATCACCAAGCAGCGAAGGTAGCTACCAATGCCAATCTGTCTGTACAGCACCTTAGGTATCCGTCAGGATTATAAATATGACCATTCTTTTATGGTTGGATCCATGCTCAAGGCAAGAAACTACTTCACCAACTTTGGGCTCGAGCTCGGTCACCTGACTCAGATAGCACACCTTTTTTGGGTTCTCCATATGATCGAACCGGGAGTAGTCCTCCAATGCACTGATGTCCATGCTTTCATAGAACAGGTTGAGGGCCTCATCTGTGGCCCTTGATGTCTCAGTTGGTTTCTCTTTGATAGCCTAAGCCTCGTCAAATAGAGAATCTGCGTGATACGGCAACTCTGGGATATCAGTGATACTAACGTCTTCTCTCAAAGTGGGAGTAGCTTCTCAAGAGGCCGTAGCCACTGGATTTCCTTCAAGATCCCGAGCCAAAGAGGGTTCGTCCTCCCGGTCACTTCCCCTCGATGATTCCCGCTCTTCTACATCAGTAGCCAGCCCAAGGGGGATAAACTCTAAGTCGTAATCATTAGGTTAATCCCTAAGCCGATAAAGGGATTCGGGGTCCCGTACCCTAGTCCAGGTACTTTTTTGTTGCTCTTTTAGGCCCTGACTGTGACCCTCTTCTTCTTGGAAATGGCGTCCATGTGCGGGGAACTGAAAGACCCTCTTTTTCTTCTCTTTTTTCCTCCTTCTTCAAAGCGGCCCTAGCAGTAGGCCATCCCAAGGTAGAGGGTTTAGCAGGTGAGGATGGAGCCTCGTCCTCATCCACTGCCTGGAGCTCAGTAGTCTTGGGAAAACCTGTGGAAAGAAGAGAGGGACTTAGCAAAAATGACAGCTGAGTAGAAAAGGAAACTCGATCGGGGGGAGAACACTTACCATGGGAACGAGCCTCCTATTTGCCCTATGAGAGTTGCGCCATTCACGCTCGAAGTACGATAACTGTTTGTAAATCCACTCAACCCCCTCTTTTAAGTGGGAAACTGTATTGGATACTCTTGAAATCAATGCACGATGGTAGAATCAGGCGATGAGAAAGAAGAACAAAATCCAAAAAGTATTCTAAATACTCAAGAGGAGAGAAACTTACGTGTTAGGTTCAACTTTATTAGGAATGACATGAACTCGGGGAGAATGAGATCCTGGGTATTCACCTGAATGAATCTCCCCTACCAACCTCGATCCCTGACTTTAATAATGCTTGAATATGGATCTTTCTTTTCCTGACAGACAAGCTTGATTAATCCCTCTCAGAAGATTCGGGGACTCTAGAGGCAAAACATATGTACCTCCACACCTCTTTACCACGATCCCCTTGCTTGGAGGCTTTTTTGACCTTAAAGTCATTCTTATATAGTATCCTCCAGGATGAAATTCTTTAGAAGGAGGTTTTTGTCCGCTTCAGGTATGACCACCTAGACATCCGTGATCGGGTTAGAAGTTGAAGGGGAAGTCTGTTAAGGCACAAATTTCAAAGTTTGTGCCATCAAATTCTAGGAATATGAATGTATGAAGGCAGGTATAAATATTTGAAAATGATAATGAAGTTTGAAGGTCAAACTTGAAGATTCAAGGACAGAAGTATGAAGATTTGGAGATAGGAAGATGAAGATAGGAAGATGTGAAGAACAATGTATGAAGATGGAAAGGGATTATGAGCAAGTGATAATTTCGGGGGTAAATTAAGAAGCTTTTGATTCCCGCTAAAATTCTACTCACCTAATAAATGGGAGATTTTATACCTTCATCTCATAGACTAAAACAGTACTTACCGCTTGTAATGACCTGATCGATCATTTTGAGCATTTGCACATCCCTTGATTGTTTGAAGGAATGGGTTCCTCCGTATAATGTATTATGACTTTTGTGAATTGGAAGTTTTGGTTTCTAGGTTATTCCAAATTGATTTGGAGGAATGAATTTCATGATTGAAGCTTTAAGGTTGGACAAGTTGATCAAGTTTGACTTTTAGTATTTGACCTCGGATTGGAGTTTTGGTGGTTCCGTTAGGTCAGGATGGTGATTTTGGACTTGGGCCGATGCCCAGATTTGTATTTGGATATTTCTAGAAGGATTAGGCTAATTGGCAAAAGTTAAAAATTTGAAGGTCTGGAAAGTTCATAAGTTTGATCTAGAGTTAAATTTAAGGATAACAAATTCGGATTGTGCTTCCGGTAATTAGAATAGCTTTGTTATGTTATTTGATACTTGTGTGTAAAATTTAGATTCAATCCGGTTTAATTTGATATGTTTCGGCGCGAGTTTTGGAATTTAAAAGTTCAAAATTCATTTATGTTTGAATTGAGATGTGATTCGTCATTTCGATAATATTATGTGTGATTTGAGGCCTCGAGTTAGTCTTTGTTATGTTATGGGTAATTTTTGGTATATTCGGGCGGGGTCTCGAGTGGCTCAGGGGAGTTATGGACAATTGGGTATTGTTGATTATGACTTTTTGTTTCTATGGTTTTCTACTTCCTACATGGTCATTCTATTTTGAAAAAGGATATTTAGCTATACATACTAGTGCTATTCGGCAGCACTAACGTCCCTTTTGCCGAGGGCACAGTATCTTTTAATTGATACAGGTGGTTTCACATCAGGCGGCATCAATCAGTGATAGCGGTATACTCTTACCAATAGTCGTGGTGATCCCCATTCCATTTCGGGTTATGCATCTTTTGTCCCTTATGTATTATGCTTGAGGTATAGTTGAGGCCTTATTTTCGGAACTTTTACAGTACTCTTTGTATCTATTTAAAGGCTCCGTAGACATAGTGTGGGTTATATATATATATATATATATATATATATATATATATATATATATATATATAGGTGTTGGAAAGGTCAACGGTTATGCTATGTTTTAGACTCTTGTTTCACTTAATCATAAGAATGTGTGTATTATGAAACATAACAATGAAGTAACCAATGAAATAATTTTTGTAATGTACATATTAATCTTCATATGGTTTAATTGACGAAAGCATGCCTCATCTTGATCATAAGTGAGTTGGCTAGAAAGTATGTAATAGGCTTGCTCAACCAGGTCCACTCGGTTGAGCGCCTGTCGTGCTCCCCGAGGTTGGAGCGCGACATAATCTGTTCATGTATATTTTAGAAATATGATGTATTTATTTTGTACCAGCTTTGTAAACTCTAAATCTTAGAAGTTCATGATTTGTACTACCAGTCCTTGGTATTTTGTATAAAAGCTCAGTTATTTCACCATTTATTTTCTCATCAAATTTAATTGGAATTGGTTTATTCTTAATCTCTTACCTAGCATATTGGTAGATGACATCACGGCCAGTTAGATTTTGGGTCGCGACACCGCTACCTCCGAGACTGCTAAGTAAATTAACAATTTTTCACCTTCCTCCGGCTTTGATAGCAAAAGAGGTCTTGACAAGTAGCTTTTCAAATCCCTCAAAGCCTTCTCATATTCTGGGGTCCACTCAAAGTTGTTCTTCTTTTTGGGTAGTGCCAAAAATGATAGCATTTCTCTTACGACCTGGAAATGAACTTGCTCAAAGTGTCCAATCTTTCTGTCAGCCTTTGAACCTCTTTTACGCTCGATAGCTGGTCTGGGATGTCATTGATGGCTTTGATTTTATCAGGGTTTACCTCAATCTCCCTTTGTGACACTAGAAATCCTAGGAATGTGCCGGAGATGACCCCGAATGCGCATTTCTTGGTCAAGAACTCTCATACCCAGAAGCTAAAAGTAGCTTAGATGAGGATATTGAGGTGGATATATGGACATATCCTGTTAGATAAAATTAGGAATGAATTTATTCGGGAAAATGTGGGAGTGTCCCCTTTGGAGGATAAGATGTAGGGAGGCGAGGTTGAGATGGTTTGGGCATGTTAAAAGGAGAAGTATAGAAGCCCCAGTTAGAAGGTGCGAGTTGTTAGCCTCAATGGGCAGCATAAGGGGTAGAGGTAGGCCTAAGAAGCCTTGTGGAGAGGTTATTAGGCGGTACATGGAATAGTTGGAGCTGACTGAGGACATGGAACTAGACATGAGGGTGTGCAGGTAGAAGGTTCGTAGGCAGTTGAGCATTTCTTTTTGTCTTACTCAATTCGCTAGCATTAGTGTTAGTATGATATCTTTTATTCATAGATGGCTATTACTACCTAGAATTTGATTGTATTCTTAGATTTGATCTTATTTCATCTTGTTGTTATTCCTACTTGTTGAAATTCCTTTTCTTTTTCAGTCGTTCTCTAACCGAGTATATATCAGAAACACCCTCTTTGCCCTTCCCAGGGTAGGGGTAAGGCTGCGATATCTCACCTTTCCCAAACCCCACTTGTGGGAAACTATTGATTTTGTTGTTATTGTTGTTGTTTTTATACTTTCTTAGGATGTCAAAAGTTTCTTTAAAGTGCTTAAGATGGTCACATGTGTTCAAAGACTTAACAAGTCTCGATAAACTTCCATGGTTTTCCCTATCTGTTTTTCAAACATCATGTTTACGAGTTGCTGATAAGTGGCTCCATCGTTATTTAGCCCGAATGGTATCACATTATATAAATATGTGCCAAAGTTTATTATGAATGAAGTTTTTTCCCAATCCTGTATGTTCATCTTAATCTAGTTATACACGGAGTAAGCATCAAAGAAACTAATTAACTCATGCTCGACTGTTGCATCAATCATTTGATTTATGTTCGGCAATAGAAATGAATCCTTTGGGAACTCCTTATTCAAGTCCTTATAGTCTTCACACACGCAAAATTTATTATTCTTCTTAAGAACTACTACTACGATAGCTAGCCAGTCTAGATACTTTACCTCTTGGATTGAATCGATATCGAGTAAGCGTGTTACCTCCTCTTTGACGAATTTATTTTTGGCCTCGGAAATAGGATGATTTTTTCTTTCTTATCAGAGGAATGTTGGGATCCAGCCTTAGCCTGCGTATGGCCACTTCCGTTGGGATACATGTCATATATGCATGCGACCATTCAAAACAATTGATATTAAATTTAAGAAACTCAATAAATTCAGACCTGAGCTTGGGGTGCAATCATGTCCCTAAATCGAATTTACTCTCCAAGAACTTTTCAAACAATGCTACTTGTTCAAGCTCCATTTAGGATTTTGTTGCATCAATCTCTTTTGGTACCTGGAAATATCTAAGCACCTGATAAGATTTCGATGGCTCTTCTCCCTAGTTGACTTCATTTGATTTGGAAGCAGGCACCGGTTTCTGTAATTGCTATGCTGCATGTTTCTTTCCTTTTCTACTGGAGATTAAAATTGCATTCATCTCCCTTGTCACTGGTTGATTGCCTTTTATCTATTTAATCCCCTCGAAAGTTGGGAATGTCAGCAACTGATGATAAATTGATGGTACAAATTTCATCTCATGCAACGATAGTCTTCCCGAAATGATGTTGCAACCCATATCACCATCTACAACCTCGAAAAGGGTCGTCTTCATCACCCCCTCGACATTTGTGAGTAGCAAGGATCTCTCCTAAGTTGTCACGCTTGTGAGGTTGAACCCGACGAGAATTTTTGTGGCCATAATGATGCTTCCAATAAGTTTAGCTTGCTCTAATTCCCTCTATTGTATGATATTGGCTGAACTACCTAGATCCACCAAAGCACGTTTGATTTTAAAATCTAATACATTTAAAGAAATTACTAATGCGTCGTTGTGCAACAGTAACAATCCATCAGTGTCTTCCTTCATGAAAGTGATGCCATCCTTAGTGACCTTCCGAAGCCTCTTGTTGTGGGTTACTGTTAACTTTATAGTTTTTGCTGCCGAGAAGGTAACCCCGTTAATTTTATTCCCCCAAAAATCATGTTAATCATTTGACGTGGGGGGTCTTCTTCTTCTTTTGAGGGCTCTGTGTAATCATGGTCGCGATCGTAATTATTTTTTGCCTAGTCAATCAAGAATTCCTTAAGATGGCCATTTTTCAGTAGTGTCGCCACCTCTTCACGCAAATGTCGGCAGTCCCCAGTTTGGTGGCTGTTCATCTGGTGGCATTTGCACCACAAATTAGGATTCCTCTAGATGGGATCGGACTTTATAATCTTTGGGAACCGTACTTCTTTAATGTTCCTCATAGCTGATACCAACTCTACTACACCAACGTTGAAGTTGTACTCTGAAAGTTCGGGATAGGAAGGATCTCGAGAGCCTGAAGCTTTCTTGTCCTGTAGTGATCTGTTGTTTCAGTCGTGGTCAGTTCTTCTATCGGTAGGAAACTTGTCTACCATTCGAAAACCTCTATTATGTCCTTCAACCCATTCATACGGCAAAAATCGACCCCTCCAAGATCATTTATTTGTGTCGAAATCGTCTTTTAATTTCTTTTTATTATTCTCCTTACCATTAATCGACGCTGGGAAGCCAAACTGATCATATTCAATCTTATCTTGGACTCATATCAGTTATGAATATCCACCCAAGTAGTCACTTGGAACTCGAGCAAGCTTTCCTTCAATTTCCAGGAAGCATCAGAACTTCTCGGATTCAAACCCTTAGTGAATGCTTCAGGCGCCCATTCGTCCAAAATAGTCGGGAGCAGCATTCTTTCCTTCTGGAATCTGGTGTTGAATTCTCCTAGCAACTCGGACTCTCCTTGGGAAATTTTGAATATGTCGGTCTTTTGGTCATGCACCTTTCTGGCCCCGATATGAGCCTTAATGAAAGAATATGTGAGCATCTTAAAGGAATCTGTGGAATGTGCTAGACAGCGAATACCACGTCAAGGGTCCCCTCATGAGAGTCTCTCCAAATTTCTTTGGCATAACTGATTCGATCTCATGGGAAGCTAAATCATTCCCTTTCACCGATGTTGTTATAGGTGGTAATATGGTCCTGAGGGTTCAAAGTCCTATCATATTTTGGCACATCGGGCATTTCAAACCTTTTCGGTATCAATTCTGGTGTCGTGCTTTGGTTTGTGTGGCAGTTGAGTATAGTTTTTTGAGTCCAGTCCTTTCCGCACCGGTAGTGCATTCGAGATTTGGTCCATGCGGGTATTTACTTCCCTCATAAACCATAAGAGTTCGCTTTTGAAGGGATCACTTTCGTTGTTGTTACCATATCCATTCTCCCCGGCTCCATCAAAGCTGATCTCGCCCCTTAAGGTGTTGTTATCGACCCTCTGTGTTGTTTGATTTGTGGGAGCACCAGGAGAAACTGGACCTCGTTCGTTCGCATTATTGGAAGCACAAAATAATGCCTACTTTAGTTTTGGCATAACCTTATCCTACCATGTGAGATGGTCTAGGATGACCTTTTGTTGCTCTTGCAGGACCCTCACCATTAAAACGACATGTTCCTCTTCAACATCATTGGGAGTCCCCTTCCGAAGATGATGCGGGTACCTTCTGCCGTGGATCGCGTGTGGCATCACTCCCCTCATTGCAGGTATCACTGATTGAATCTTCATGCTGAGGCAGGTTTCCTTGAGTCTCAAGATTGTGTGTGTTTTTAATATCATTATTTGCCATTTTCTATGATATTTTGCTAAGAACACATAATCCAAAGTACGTCAGTAAAAGAGGTCAGGACCAACTTAAGTATACAATTGTCTTAGCCTCACTGTGGGTGCCGAATTATTTACTCATAAAACAGTATAGTATAATTTATATGTGGTTTCTAGACAAGTGAATTGATTTGATCCTAGAAATAATAGAAAAATGAAATAAATATGTAATACTTAACCTTGGGATGGAGATAAAAATAGCAGAAATAGTAGTTCCGAGAATAGGGTCTCCAGGCACAACAGCGACGAAATCAAATGCAAGAAGATAAAATTGTATTAAGCTTTGAAAAAAATTATAGCGTAAGCTTTCCAGAAAATTCGTCTCCTTTACAATGATAATGGAGCCCATTATTTATAGTTGCACCTAGGAAAAAAGGCCCTAGGATCAAGCACTTCTTTAATGTCAATTATGAGGGTTATTAAAGAATGTGTACAGACGAGCATGAATGCCAAATTCATTATAACAGGTAGTATACGAAATATTGTAGAATATTCTTCATTAAATTCTGCCAGGTGACAAGCATTTATTTCATCTTTATGAGCATCATTCTCTCTAACAACAAACGGAGTAGTTACCTTTGATTTTAGCTATCCTCTTCCTTAGGTTCCACGTGTTGCTCATTTGTGCGATCATTCACCATAACATATTTTACCCTATACACATGCATGGATTACTTTGATAGTTTGATGCATAGGTTGAGTTCGGGATATATTTTTTCTTTAATCATTTAGGGTTCCCAAGATCAAGATAAGTATTCAAAGTAAACGGCAAGTTCAATCCACTGCAGTTTCTTCCTAATTTCGTGGTCCCTTTTGTCTTTTGAAATGTCAATAGTTGTCACTTTCTTATTACTAATTTTTTCTTTTTTTATGATTCTTTCTCTAAGAAGACGATGAACATAAAGTCCGTTTAGTGGGAAAGAATAGACTATAATTGACTCAAGAAGTGTCTGTTTGGAGAAATACCATAGGGGTTTTTCACAAATAACCGATAGAATTTATTTTTTATTTTTTATAGTCAATATACATAGATAATATAATAGTTATATATGGATTACACGTATATTATATATTCGTAGACTATTTTAAATTTAAGCACTTGAGTAAGCGGTATACTGGCTAGAAAAAATAAACAGTAAATTTAATCAACTATTTGTATAAAAATACCTATTTTATTGAAAATAAATTATTTCGAGTTTTAAATTGCTGAGGTGTTCGGTGATTGTTATGGCAAAATATTTTATCCTTTTCGCACAATGAACAACAAAGCGGGTTAATTTATCTTTAATAGAATTGAAATTCCTTTTTAAGAATCGTTAGTGAAACATTTTTTAAGTTTGTTTTTCCTCCCTTTAGTTCTGTATTAATATTTTCTGAATAAGCCCTTTCCGCTTATGCTATTAGTTTATTCCTTTTATTTGCTAGTAAATTTCATCTATTTTCCGCTAGTTTTACTTCCTTTTTGGAGTAAAACTATTCATTTATCATTACCTTTCTTATTTATGTTTCTATGGTACTAAGTCTAACTCATTAGGTTACTGTACGTCGCTTTATTTAATTGTACAATTTTTATAACCGGGGTGGAAGTCATAATTTCGGGATTTAAGCGAAATTCAAATAGAAAATAAGTTGCAATCTCCATTTTTATTTAAAAGTATCTAATTTGAATACCATAACCAAAGTTAATCTTCAAAATTGTGTAATTAGAAAGCTGTTATCCAGAAAAAATGGAAAATTTACGGAGAAGAGCAAACGCATTAAACTGTTTGAATAAGGAGCAGTATTATTTATGACCAAATAAAGATTTCTAACAATATCATAAATTGATGATGGAAATTATTGGTACCAAAGAAACAACGTATTCCGAGGATGTAAACACGCTAAAGACTTGGGTCTTAGGTTGGCCGGTTGACCGTGAAAGACACTGTAAAAGAATTGACTTAAAATTTTATTGTAACGTCTGTGTTTATAAGAAGAGTATTATATAGAAAAGTATGGTGAGAGAATTACGATTGATTTGGAATGAATTATAATAAAATAAAAAAATTATTTATAGGGGAAAAGTGATTTAGTCACCAAGTAACAAACCATAAAATCTTTCTAAAATATAGATATTTACCTTAAATACAATTTTATTTATAGCACCCTTCTTAAATGTCTATTTAACATATAATGTGTCTCGTTAAAACCTTAACGAAGATAAAAATTCAGTGGAAAAAAATTTTTAGTGAAGAAAAAAGAATACACGTATCTAGCAGTACGTCTTTGATTGCCTCATTAAAAATCTTGCAAAGGGAAAATCACTGGGACAAAACTTTGCAAGAAAAAAATAGTACAACACGTATTAACTTCTCCTAATGAGAACATCAATTCACGTATTTAAGTTTTTGCATTTCAATCTTGCGCATCATATTCAAAAGATCGTTAAACAAATCAGCGATATCAACTTGTATGAATATGTTGCACCTGAAATTATCATTCTTGATAGATGTGTAATGTATTCATATAATGTAGTATAATGGCTTTTTCAATACCGCCATAGATACAAAAACTTTCTGTATCACATTATCATGCTTATAGTGATAGCAAGATACATATGTGCACAAATTGCACTTAGAATATGGTATTTCAGAACAAAAAATTGTATATGCTTTAAGCGATTTACATCCTTCAGAGATTGTCATTTAAGTAATTTAAATAAACGTTAGATGCATATCAAGTTTTCATGTCATGCTAGACATCTAAGATGGATAAAAGTGATTGCACACACCATTGACTTTAGACTTTCAGGTGTTTGAATTATTGGTCCAAAACTATATGTTTCATATGAAACAAATTCTCTTGGAACTTTCTCTCTTCCATTTAGCTAATATTTTTTATGTCTGTATTCGTGAGACTTAAGATCTCCATCTTACTTAGCGCTATCATAAATGTCGACGACGAACATTTTATATCAGTTTTAATATTTTTTTAATAAAGAAAAAACGTAGAAATCTCTTCATTTATATTTTCAGGTACATGAACCCCTCCTGAGATTTTATGAAGTATTATGTCATGTGATCTTCTAGATCACTTGCCTCCTTTCTTATGATCATTTGATCATTTTTTATCCAAAATTTTAATTGAAACCAATTTGTCTATACAATACCATAGCCTTTGTCCTTCTAGGACTTATTCTAATAGGAGCATTTGCGATGAAAATATAGTAATTTTTTGGATCAGCAAATGCATCTAGCGCGCTTTATAATATATGCAGATGGATTATCTTTTTATGAACTTCAAGTTTATATTGTCTTATTCAAGGATTTAGATATACAAATGATAATTCATTTGACGTAACTTTTTCTCAACTGTTATCGTGTCTCATCTTCATATTAGAAAAACTAACTTGCTTCCTCAACCTTGGAAATCCACCTTTGTGAGGGGACAATGTGATGTTATATAATGCATATAAAATAACTTTGTTCTCATAAGCAATTGTTTAGTTATTTAGTTGAGGCACTCAATAAATTATTTTGCTAAACCAATTGTGATGTAAGCCAACTTATCAAGATGAATTATCTTAAAAGCAAATATGCTCTAAATTAAATTATTGAGCAAGGTATCTGACAAAATATTAAGCTGCGATTTAATAATAATCGCACATGTAATCATTTTATAGATGCATCTGATGTGGAATGTATGGCAGGTGAATGGGCTCATATTCACTTTTGATATTTCCAGCATTCATGGGATTCAATTCCAATTTTAGTTGATCTATTAATTAATGAGAATAAACAACATAAGAGAATTTGTACAAAATTTTCCAATTCTTTAATTTTTACCCATGTCTCTTTTTTTTTTTTGCACATCATACTTAAATTAACATGGCTAAATCAATTATGTCAACTGAATAAATTATCAATATTGATAAACTTCAGGTTTACACCATGACGTGTGCAATTATCATAAACTCCAGGTTTATTATGATATGGATTTTTTTATATCAATAAACGTCTACTTTATTGTGACATTCTTTTATTCGTGTAGTACAAACTGGAGAATAAAGCGAGTAGCTTTTCACATACATATTACTCCCGCTACAGTTGTCGTAATATGAAGATATTAAATCTTCCTTATAGTCTCAATAAAACTAGCCACTTTCGCGAATACTTTAAACTCAATAAGTTTATTTGAGACTCACTACAACACAATGACTTACTGGTAATCAATTTTATTCCTCTAAAATAGTAAGAATTGGCTCTTTCGGATCTCTCAATTAATTTTGTATTACCGCTTATTCATCAACACCCATAGGGTGAGCATCTCTTTTAAAGATAAAGTTATATCATTATGATCATGGTCAAATTTATATGCAAGATATGCTTCTTGCATTATTGTTGTCCTTTAATAATCACATTGCTAAAATATTTTGACCTACAATAGGTACTTAACCAATGACCATTCATGCCATAATAATTACATTATTTCTTATTCTATCTCAAACCTCCTTCTAGAGAAGAGTGCGGAATATTCACTACCACTAGCTTGTTTATATTCTTTCAAGAATAAATATGTATATATAGATCACATGTTCTCACATTCATATCACGAATTGACCATAATCATCTATATGCGCTTTACAAAATCTCATATCAAATGGATGACAAACATTACTTTCACATAGTCAAGGCTTATTTTGAAAATCTTTGTTATTCTCATTGTCTAATGCCACGTCCACATCCATTGATACCTTCACGGTAATAATTTTATCTTTTTTCAAACTTATTACATATTGCTACTACATTCTCATAAAGGAACGAGAATGAAGCAAATTCAATGGGACGTTTCCACTTCTTATGCTCATAATCATACATGAAATTGATCGTGGCAAGACATAGAAATTTTATCAGTTTGGGTGGTTATAATTTCTCACAAACTCTATTAGAGTTATAATAAAAAAAATTATCTTTGCTTGTTTTCAGAAACAAATTATAGATGTCAAGAATTTAAAAGAGGAAATAATGTAAAATACAAACCTTAAATCCAAAATGTATTCCTGAGGGAAATTCATGGATAACTGACAATATTATACTCAATATTATGTATAATTTGAGCACTATCCACATATTCCAAAGCGTCTACTCAATTAATTAGAATCTCAAGTTGATAACGTGTTATAAAACAAAAAGAAGAGTATTACAGAAAAAAGTAACGAGAGATTTTTTATTAATTTAGAATAAATTACAATGAAATAGAACCCCTATATTTATATACTTATGTCGGTGTACAAAACATTTTTACTATTGCATTTAAACCTGTTGTAGCAGGTTCCTAACCCTGTTTTCTAGGTTAGTAATCTTACTTATTTTGGATGATTACTTGTACATGCCTTTTAGGTAACCTGCTACTTCCTCTAGTCTAATTTATTTGATTTTTTGGTTGTGTTCATACATCCACTTTTTAGCATTAATTAATAATAAAATTGATCATATTAATCTTAATTCGTTCATTGATAATATAATAAACTCACATGCTCTTTACTCTAAAGGTAACTTTGGAAAAAGAAAGTTAATTCCTTTTTGACATTTGAAAAAATCAAATATTATGAACCACAAAAAAAGCTAAACAATTAATTAAAGTGAACCGGAAGAAGTAATATAAAACTCTTTTATATTGTCAATATTTAAAATTTAAACTCATTCACAATTGCTTCGGAGCGGGCTTCTATGTACAAGAGCATGTAGTATATGGAGGTATCTATAATGTCATGCAATTCCAAGACAAAACAACCCAAGAACAATTCAAAGTCATGCAAACCTACTCCTCCAAGTTCGATGAAATTCATTGGTCAAATACAATGACTTTTTTGTTCCAATACATCGCTTTCATCGACATTATGCTTCAAGAGGAAAATATGCAGATAAATAGACCTTGGCTTCATTACAGAAAACCAAAAAAAAACAAGCCTGAAAAATTCTTGAACATCTTGTTACCAGAAAAAGTAAGGAAACCAATTATCTTTTACCATTTCCAGCAACATGATTTCAAGTGTTCTTTCTGATATTAACATGCCATCAGCCAGAACGATCATTTCTTCCACAGCGTCCATAGCTGCTACAGCCATGGTGGTTCGATCCGTAGCCCGAGACCTAATCCCTTATGAACTCCAACATTATGTTTACTTGAGCATTCGTGGCTTCTTCAAATCATTTTCATCTGAAATGGTTTTGATCATTGAAGAATTTGATGGACTAGCCAGCAACCAAATCTATAAGGCTGCTGAAATCTATTTGGGCACCAAGGTTTCCATTTCTGCTGGTAGCTTCAGAGTGAGCATGCCAGAGAAAGAGACTAAGATATCCACCTTAGTAGCCAAAGACCAAGTGGTGTTGGATAAGTTTAATGGTATTCAGTTCAAATGGAGGCAAGTTACTAGGCAGGTTGAATCCAAGAGGACCAATTACCCTGGTCAATCTTCTACTCAGTCCGAACTTCGGTACTTTGAGCTATGCTTTCACAAGAAATACAAGAATATGGTATTTGAATCCTATTTCCCTTTCGTCCTCAACGAGTCAAACAAGGTTAAAGAAGAGAGGAAGACCCTCCAAATTTATACTATGAATAATGAACACATGAGGAGATACTCATACAATTCAGGAGATTATACATGGAACTCCATCAAGCTAGATCATCCAGCAACTTTTGACACATTGGCCATGGACATAGAGCTCAAGGAAATGATCGTGTGCGATTTGGACAGGTTTGTTAAAAGAAGGGATTTCTACAAGAAAGTTGGCAAGGCATGGAAACGTGGGTACTTGTTATATGGTCCTCCCGGGACTGGGAAATCAAGTTTGATAGCAGCCATGGCTAATTACCTTAACTTTGATATATATGATCTCGAGCTAACTGATATACGTGCAAATTCAGACCTTAGGAGAGTCCTACTTTCCACAGGAAACAGATCAATTCTAGTTGTGGAAGACATTGACTGCGGCCTTGATATTGAAGATCGCAAAGCAGAAGAACAGACTTTGAAGGCACTCAAACCTCATATAACGCAAGCTCAAACTATAAATATAGTGAGGAAGCCAAAACCTCAGGAGGTAAGTCTCACTTTTCTTGCATCCTATCCCACGTTTGGATAAAAAATTAATTTATTTTTAAAAAGCATATATTGTTAGCACACCAAAGTTAAATTCTTAATGATTTTGTTTCTTTATTGAATATTGTTAGGTTACGTTATCAGGGTTGCTAAACTTCATAGATGGGTTGTGGTCAAGCTGTGGAGATGAGAGGATAATAGTGTTTACGACGAATCACAAAGATAGGTTGGATCCTGCACTGTTGAGGCCAGGCAGAATGGATGTGCACATCCACATGTCCTATTGCACTCCTTGTGCTTTCAAGACATTGGCTTTGAATTATCTTGGAATTGAGGACCATCCTCTTTTCCCTGAAATCCTTGATCTTTTAGACAAGGCAATGGTGACCCCTGCTGAAGTGGGTGAGCAATTGCTGAGGAATGAAGGGGTCGAGACTGCTATGAGCAGTCTCCTTGATTTCATCCACAAGAAAAAGAAAGAAGCTGATGAAATCAAGGCAAAAGGTCTGGAAAATGAAGAAACCGAGAGAGAATTAGTTGTTGAGATTTCTCAGGGAGTAAATTATGATTAAGAATTTTATAGTTAATGGACATTCTTTCAGTTTAACTTTGATAGTTGAAGTGCATTTTGTTGAGAAAGGCATCATCTACTATAGTGAAAAAGAATGTTCATCAAAGAGATGATGTTGGGTATATCAATGTACACTTAACTTGATTAATAACCATTAGAGCACCTTTAATTGACACGTAATAACTAAACAAACAGATGGTCTTTTCAGGAACTTTAATCTAATCCACCGACAAACTGTCACACCTATACAGCAGGAGGATGTAAAAGGACTAACGGGGTTAAACATCTTTAATGATCAAACTAAGACATCAAGAATTCACCATAGTTGCAAAGCAACCAGCCACAATATTTAAAAGTTGATTAGGCTGAAATTTCATTTCCATTCCCAATTTCCACAGTTATCCAAGCTATGTTAATGAGAACTAAGTGGATTTTTCGCACTTCGCAGATGGATTAAGACATCACAAATATAATAGCTAGTGCTAGAAAATATATGGTGTCAAGTACCAGAAGCTACACGAAATTCTCGTTCAAGCTTGTATGTTCTTAACAGTGATGACTACAAATAATCACATTGGAACAATATAGTTAGAAAGACATGACAAGCAAAACAACTACATCCACACAATAGCTCCTACGTTTTGTTCAGCTCATAGAAAGGGCATCATCGAAGAAGTGATAGCCTCATTTCAATAACCAAAAAGTTAAAAGACAAGTAATGGCATTCTAGATCACCTTAGAAACTGTGACTCTGGAACTAAAGCATTCGGAATCCTACTTCAATAGAGGCGTACAGTACTGTACAGTACGTAAAGTTGCTCTACCTGCAAAATTGTACAAGCAATGTTAATATGGATTCTCATAGGAGATAGTGCTGATGCATATAAAAGTACTGCATCTCTATAAACAAATACGGAAACCATATCTTCCTCCATCATTTAAAGAAGCACCTAAGCTTTTTGAGCAAATAGAGTATATGGAAGAAAAGATCCACAGAAGCAGCCAGCAAAACAGAAAGAGAGAGGGAAAGAGAGAGTCCATGCCCCTTTTGAGCTACGGATATGGCACTAGGCTTACAAAAGTTGATTGAAGTAGGGCTTGAGGAGCTCAGAGTATGCTTGACTTATAGCAGCCCATGTCTGAGAGATAGGTGATCCAAGTGCAAGAGATGCACTAGGTGGGTGGCAGACAGTACTTTTAGATGTTCACGGTACAGGAGATTGAAAGAATTGTGAATCATCAAGGGAAGTAGGCTGTTCAAATAGATATGATAACTTCCAATAGTAGTAATCAAGTAGTTGATTTGGGACCAAAATGATCGAGTTCCGACAGTAATATATAATTAGTTTCATAACCATCACCCTGAGCTCCCCTCATTCAAATTGCTGCAGCCACCGGGGAAGGAAAAAGTTTGGATATTCACATTTTGCACACCTCCATTCAGGAATCAAGCAACAGATCTTATACAAAGCATTTAGTCATTTATTTTACCCAAAAAGGGCATTTTAATTATCACATCAAGAATGTTAAATTTCAGCTTAATTCATCTAGACCGTGAAAAATCCAAATTAGGTAAAATAAGTAATAACATGAGAGAGTAAACAAGACAGAACAAGAGAAGAAAATCAAATTACTTACCTCAAAATAAGACCATATCTAGAGAACAGAGTAGTTCCAGAAAATTTACAACGGGACTTCATATTGCCATTTTCATTTCTATTTTCCGGTGAGGATCATAACCGACAAGTGTGAAATCAGTAGCAACGAAGGAATCCATGTCCTTTTTAAGCGGATTGATATTCAGAATCTACTCCCATTCAGAATAACAGAAGTTAGATATATATATATAAAGAAAGAGAGAGAGAGAGAGAGAGAGAGAGAGAGAGAGAGAGAGAATGTGTGTCTGTGTAAGATTAAAACAGCACAGCAGTTAAGCTAGTAATACTTACTGGAAAAGGTCTAGGCATCTTCCGAAGCTGGTCTTGCAGAGGTCTGACATGAGTGCGATATACATGAGCATCTCCAATAACATGGACAAAATCACCAGGAACCAGATCTGGGAAAAGAAAGTTAATGAGAAAATCATGAGACGCATCATCTGAGAAAATATTATCGGGAAGCAACTCAAAAGAAGAACTGGAGCTGTTAATATCGAGAAAAGGTCTGGTTCGTGTCTCTAACTAAAGAACACAAGCATTCCTTGTTTGGAATTTCAGAAGTTCCAGTTCCTTTTCATAACCGCTCAATAGTTTTAGCCATCACGAATGCAGGATGGTAGAGAATAATTCATAACCCAAAATAAAATTCAGGACGATAGACCTGCTTCACAACGGTTAGATGGAACGACATATACACCATACTTAAAATATACCAATATTTCAATTAGAACCTTAAATTTGAAAGAAGAAGGCATATGAAGAGGTTGAAGTAGCATGGCTAACCAAGCTATTTAATGCTATACTTGGAAGTGGTAGGATGCCCCACGAGTGCAAAAGACCCTAATCCCAATTTATAAAAACAAAGGAGATTCAAAGTTGTGCGAACTATCGTGGCAACAAAATTATGAGTCACGCGATGAAACTTTGGAAAAGAGTGATGAGCGTAGACTTAGGGACACTAGAAGAGTGACAAAGAACCAATTTGTACCGGTACATCTATGGAGGCTATATTTTTGCTAAGGAGATTGATGGAAGTTTATCCCCCGAGGAAGAAAGATTTGCACATGGTGTTCATTGACCTAGAAAAAGCATATGATAGAGTACCAACTACCAAGAAAGATCATTTGGTAGGTATTGGAGAAAAAAGAGTTCACATTAAATATATAAATGTCTTAAAGGACATGTATGACAGAGTTGTTACTAGCATCACAACAGTAGTAAGAGATATAAAGAAGTTTCTCATAACCGTTGGTATACATCATGGATTGGCACTGAGCCCGTAATTGTTACACTTAGTTATATATGAGCTAACCAACATAATACAGGATGAAGTTCCATAGTGCTGCTATTTGCTGACAATATTGTGCTAATTGACAAAAACAATGAGTGTCAACCAATAGCTTGAATTGTCGAGAAACAGTCTAATAAATAAGGATTAAGGATTTTTGGATAAGTAGAAACAAGACTAAATATGCACTGCAAGTTTAATCAACATAAGAGTGAAATGGAGGTGATAGTAAATGGGATCGCAGTGCCTAAAGGAAAGCAATTCAGATATTTAGGCTCGTTCTAGGAGAATGGGATGATAGATAAAGATGTTACACATAGAATCAAAATCAAATAGATGAAATGGAGAAGTGCTACAGGGATGTTTGTATAAGGCCAGCAATGCTATAAGAGTAAATGTTAGGCTGCTAAAGCTCAATACATCCACAAGATGAATGTCGCAGAGATATGGATTCTAAGATGGATGTCTAGCCATATAAGATTTAGACAAGATTAGACATGATCACGTTCTCGAGAACGTTCAAGTAGCACACATCGAGGATAAAATGAAAGAAGGTCGCTTAAGATAATTCGGTCATGTCCTGCATTGACCTACAAATGCACCGGTCTATACGTGTGAAAAGCATTAAAAGAGGGCCAGGTAAACCTAAAATCATATGGAAGGAAGTTGTTTCTGAATATTTATAATCTTTAGGGATCCATGCAAACTTAACAAAAGATAGGGCACAATGGAAGGAAAAATCTACATATGTGGCACCTATTAGTTGATAATGTGTTTTAGACATGTTAGCACTTTCGTTGTACGTCCTATGCTTTCTAGGAGTGGTTTAGCCTTCCAAATATTATACGTTTAGAAAATATAGAACACTTACAATATCTTTAATGGTATTGCATAGTATTGACAATAGATTAGTTTAAACAAAGTAACATTGTTGGTGAAGATTCATATAACCAAACCCAACTTGTTTAGGAGTAAGCCATAGTTGTTGTAAGACATATGGTTTTGAAACAGGCATAATCCCCCACTTAATTACAGTGTTTTTTCATCCACAGTCTAGCACCTAATTGATAGCTCACTCCCTATTATATCGAAAATTGCCCGTAATACAAGTGTGAAATTAGGCACAAGCATCTTGACAGCGTACCAGTAACATGAGCTACCATGCATGTCAACAAAGCATATGATGCGATGTTAAATGGCACTCCCAAACCCATATCTGCAGAGCGCTGATACATTTGACAGGATAACTCCCCATTGGCAACATAAAACTGCAAACAGAAGACGGAGAAAAGCTTTATAATGTTGACAATACTTTAAGCCATACTTTAAGCTTTACATAATCATCATGATAATACAGACTTGAGCAAACATATGACAAGGTGGGAGTGCCATGAGTTTAATATCAGAAGGATTCCAAGCCGAAAGTATAATACGTCTATCATCTGGATTATTTTTAATCTTGTTGATAACATCAGCCAATTGGTCAAACCCTTGCCCAGAGTAGTCAGTGTGCATGTCAATGTACCTGTATATAGCAAGTGCAGTGGGACAAGTTACAACTGAATTCAATGAGTTTTGACCAATTATATGTCAGAGAAATTCAAAAACCAACCTGGCACCAAAGTGTCTCCACTGAAACCCATAAACTGGTCCCAGATCACCCTCTTCCCTGTCCTTCAAACCGATACTGAAATGGGAAGCCTAACTTGTGATCATTTCGAATTGTAAAAGACTGCAAAAATAAAAAAAAAGAACAATCTTACCTGTCAAGGTAATCTCTGGATGCATTGCCATCCCAAATATGAATGCCCTTCTGCTGTAAAACCTGAGAGCTACATCAACTTCATTATGCAGCTTAAATGGCCAAAAATCACTAACAAACTGAACAAGCTCTAAGGGGCTATAACATTTTAAAAAAGCATTATTGACTTGAAGTAGAACCTAAAATATATATAAACTATTGAACAACATACAGGCACCTTTGAACTAGTTGATCCACTGATAAACCACAAGAGTTCTTCAACAACACCTCTCCAGAAGACTTTCTGAAAGCCAAAAATAACAAATTAAATAAGATAAGTGATCTACAGAGGTATGCGCTTATGATTCACGTGATTGTACTAGCATACGCCACAGCATTACCCTATACCTGTAATACATATTGCAGTAATAGAATGATGGGCCATCAGAATAACAAAAGCAGCGTAACTTACAAACTGAAAATAATAGATCATACCTTTGTTGTAAGAAGTGGGAAAGATTTGCGCAAATTGAACCTCATCTGTAGACATAATAAAATTTACAGCAAAAAAAGCAATCAGATATTAATTAATACTACATAGAATTTTATTTCTTCCGGGGGGAGGTTAATATGCATTCTTCAATGTCATTTGGTATGAGTAGACAGAAGTGATGCAGTACTATGATGATGTTACTTCTTTACACACCATAAAAGAGAAGAAAAAAGATCAAATATAGCTGAACATTATTGATGCTTCTGATTACCTGGCAACCGAATTTTGACAGAGTCCCTGTTCCTGTCCTGTCATCCTTTGGCATACCATTTGAGATGATTTCTTCAACCAATCTCAGATACTTGTATTCTTCATGTTTCTCAAAAATCATGTTAGGCAAGAAAGAAAATGTCTTAACCTCATCCTGGGAAGAATCCAAGCAATTATCAGGAATCTTGCTATTGGTCTGATTAATATGTTTTACTCCAGGATTCTTCACACGGACATAGGTGGTAAAAGAAAACCGAATATTGTTTTCAACCAAAGGAAATGATGAGTGCCAGGGTTGAAATAAAGAGACATCAATTGCAGGAACAAAAGTATCACATTCAAAATTAGTCCCAATTTCAGTGACATGAATTGCTTCACATCCATGACCATTGAGGGAATCCCTGGATCAAGAAGATCAAAGTTACAAAACTAAAGCATAAAAAGCTAGACAGCCAGCTAACTACAGAGCAGCAAAATCTCTACCTGAAAATCTCACCACCTCCTATAACAAACACTTTCTCAATTGATAGACAATAAGGGGAGACTGCCAATAATTGCAAAGCAGAACTTAGGCTTCCACATATAACGACATTTTCTGCAGTAGCGATATCAAAACTCCCTGAACGCGTAAGAATAACATTGAGGCGGCCAGGAAGAGGCCGATTTTTAAGAGGAATACTTTCCCAAGTCTTTCTGCCCATAATAACAGCATTCTTTTTTGTAGAATCCGATGTAGTGCTAGTGATCTCCTTGAAGAACTTGAGATCTGAAGGCAGTTTCCAAGGTAACTTGCCCTCCTTACCAATACCCATACTTCGAGTTGCAGCTAAAACAACTTGGTATGTCCTTTGTTGAGTAGAATTATCATTGGTGCTACCAATGGAAAGGCCAGTGCTGGTTTCAGTTTCCATAACTGAGTAAGAGGCTTGGGAGCGACTAAATAATAAAAAGTTGCACCTAGGATCAGAAGATCGGCTTCTACCAAAATGAAGTAAAGCCTGAAATTTACAGAAGGAATAAAATTTATCAATAACGTGTACAGCAAAATTCTTTACATAAAATGAGCTACTCATGGAGATGCAAACATGATCCAGTCAATTGGTAGACAATATGACTAATCAATAAACACATAAAAGGAGACCCCTAAAACAGACCAATTCTCGGGGGTGCTGTTACTGATCAGTAATCCAGAGCAAGAGAATATAAGCAATTGCAACCTCTTCAACAATATACAGCAACTGCGCACATTTTCGCTTTTTTGTTTTGTTTTTCACCCGATGTCTGGTACCTGCCTTGGGGATTCGGCTAAATCCGGATTCGTGCCAAGAAGTCCCACATTGGTGGGTAAAGCAGTCCCTAGTTACGTAGTGTACCAAACAAAACGTAGAAAATAGGCAAGAGAATCATAATATATGAGTTTAGCTAATATTATATCATTATTACTCTTTCGCACCAAGTAATAAATGGTTTCAGGCACTTGCCTGACTAGACATTGATTGGCTTTACTTATTAGCATGTGATTGATAGAAAAAACATATTAAAAAGCTTCGGAAAGATCACACTCCATGCAAACTAATCATTAGAGTAGGTCCAGTCTTCCTGCAAAGAATTAGACCACACAACACATTCAAAAAGCAGGAGATGTAACCACAATAATCAGCAGCACTTAATGCAAAATAGTTTGCGTCAGCTGCATGAATCCTCTGTATTATTCAGGTCCATTTCTTTCTAAGAGGATTTACTATAATTACCAATTTTAAACTAACATCAGCTTACCGCAACGCTCCTCCTTTACTCGGTATTGGGACCAGCTAAATTCTAACAAATTATTGCATAAAGTCATTGTGATTGCTAATACACATATTTTGAACCACATCTATATAGAAATTTAATGCGTTCAATAATTGAGCTTGAGAAAATCAACAAAATAATATGAGTAAAATAAGTAATGAACTGCGTCTTGAGAAGTGAATAAAGCAAATGCAGTAGGAAATCACCAAATCCATAAGACCATTAACACTCAATTCAAAGACAGAAAAGTACAAAATCAATAATTCACTATTCCCATAAAGAATTATGCATTAAATCATCAATTATCAGTTATAACCCCGAAAAAATAAGAATGAAAATAGGAAAAGGAAAAGAGAGAGTAAAATGTAAGATGGGGAAGAAAAAGAAAATGCAGGAAGAAATTACCGATCGGAGAGTAAAGCGTGAGAAGAACGTAATTTCGAAGTGCAATGTGGTAGAATTTTGGTAGAGTGAGCGAAAAAGATTGTTACAGATGAAGCTAAACTAGGGTTACGATGGCGGAAGTGATACCAAACGAACAGATATATCCCAAGGCCACGTAGGAATATCAATATGGCGGGAAGGGGCGATTCTTAGCTTGTTTTAGTTTTTTATATTAATTTATTTATTATTTACTTTTTATTTATTGTAATTGATGATAAAGGAAAGGAAAATGGAACGGATTATTACAAGACGGGAATGGAAGTAGCCAACCAAACTAAAACATTTCCATGTGTTATTTTATATGATGATAAGCGTTTGATTATATGTCTAAGACTTAAAGTATTTGGTGATCTAGATGGTTAAGGATCGTTTGTTTTTAGTGATTAAAATATTTTAATTTGAATATACATTTAAATGTTAATATGTTGTATTTTAATATAAGTATTGAATAATTAACACTATTTATTTTCTTCAATATAATATTTAAAATTCAACTTTATTAATAAGACGAATTAATAAATATTCTATCAAATTGTTATGTTATGAAGTGGTGGTGATAGTTGTATTATAGGAGTAGTGATGATTGTTGCACAATAGTGGTGATTGGTGGCAGTGGTTGGCGGCAGATAGGGGTGGGCGTTCGCTACTTCAGTATGGTATTTAAGAACTACAGTTCGATATTTCGGTACTTGATAAATCAATTCACATACTAAATATCGTACTAAAATAGTTCGATACGGTTTGGTATTTCTTGTTTGATTCGATACGCTTTGGTAGCCAAACAACCTAATAGTTTTTAAATTTTCATTTTGTTTGCAAGTAACAATCTAAAGTGGATACATTTCATACGAAACATAGTAAAAGCAGTATAGCAAATTACATGTTGAAATAGAATTTTTGCAATATTGATTTCTAAAAAAAAAATTCCAACATAGCTCATATTAGGCTAACAATGGACAACACGAAAATGGAAGCTCCGTGTTATCTATTTGTTCAAAAAAATTATGATAATACTGGAAAGGGCACACTTTTTTTAACGAGCGTTATCTCTTCACCCAAACATCGATAATCCCTTCGGACATATTTCGGATTCTTGAACTTGTTCCACTTAATTGGAAGTAAGGAACAAGCATAGATATATAAGGTAGTAAAGTATTCTATTGTGCTTAAAACTTGCAATAAGATGGACAAACACAGTAGTCATTCATTATCTTCCACGACTATAGCTTGTTATGGACTTACATTTTCATCGAGCAACAAAAAATAATTGTGATATCAACCTACTACAATTGGAATTAAGCCTAACATTTGATAAGTTATGTGCCTTTTTTATTTTGATGATTAACAAACTCCATATGGGAACCATATAGGGAACCTGATACAAAAGTCTCTTAGTGCTCAAAACAGCAAGTCAAATGTTTGGCACAAGTTCTAATGAAATCAATTAATGGAATGGCTAACGGAATAGATAGACGGAGCAAATAGATATCAGTTTCTCCGGTGACAGTACAAGTCAAATCTAACAACTGCTAAATATGTTGCATTGTACACTCTACAGTACGACATTATTGTTAAAGCATGCAGTGTAGTGGTCACTCCCTTGCATTATCTTGATGACCCCACTCTTATATTATCAACATGAGGCAAGGAATTTCAACATACACTTGCAAAACCTAAAATTGATTTTCTCTCTCGAGTGTGCAGCAACCTCATTCTCTCCAAGGCATTGAATAACAAAGCAGCAACATAACAAAGTACCAGATGCCAGCATTGATTATGTCGTATGTCCTTTAGTATTATTGTGTTATAAATTGTAATTCCTACTCATCTTGTTTAGATATATTTCGTACGACATCTCTTAAACCATATTCTGTGTGGTTGTTTTTACTAGAGTTAGTCAAGTGGTTAGCTTTGTAATAGAGTTATTACAAAGAGACTTACAATATAATTATTGTGAGTAGTTGAGGGATTAAGAGTTTAATTCATAGATTAAGACTTAAGATATAGTTATTGTGAGTAGATGATGGATTAAGAATTTATTTTTCTAATTATAATATATTGTAATCTAAAGTTTTCTAAGTTAGTAAAGTTCAAATCTTACCAGTGTAGATCATTGTTTTTAATCCCGTGAGCTGAGAGTTTTCTACATAAACATTGTTGTTATTTACTTAATGATGTGTTCTACGGAACTAATAGAGAACCGGGTTCTTTATACATTTTGGTAAACTCTTAGTTTACATCAATTGGTATCAGAGCAAGTTTTTTCTATAATGTTAACACCAAGAAAGGATCGGCATGGTTGCTCTACCAAACTTTGAAAAAGTAAAATCAACCTATATACCACCAAGATTCAATAACCAATTTATGGATGGCAGAAGACGAGGATGCATGATTTTATCATGGCAGAAAATCAGAGCTCTAGGATCTTATCTATGATGGAACCTCCGTCCCTATGAAGACCATTAGCGAGGGAAGAATTACAGTTCCAAAGACAATGAAGGAATATAATGATATTGATTGGAAGGCCATCGAGAAAAACTTCAGGGCAACAAAGATTCTCGTTTGTGGCATTGGACCAGACGAGTAAAACCACATCCTAGCATGTCAATCGACCAAGGATATCTGGGAGGCTCTCCAAACTGCACATGAGAGAATCACTCAAGCCAAGTAGTCAAAAAATTAACATACTTACCACTAAATATGAACTCTTCAAGATGAAGGAAGGTGAGTCTATTCATGGCATGCTACTCACTTTACTTCCATCATCAATGAGTTCTACTCTCTTGGAGAAATTATCCCAAGGAACAAACTAGTCAAAAAAATATTTAGTGAGTTACTAGTTTCTTTGTAGAACAAAGTGAATGTTATCACAGAATCCAGGATCTATAAAAGTTAACCAGTGAACTCATCGAAAATCTGAAAACATATGAGATGAAAAAGAAGTATCTTATACAAAAAAAACCCAAAAAGATATGAACCTGGTCCTCCAGGCAGACAATAGTGACTCAAGTGTTGATAATGCTGACATGTCCTATCTTACTTAGAGATTCTAGAAAATTGTTCGTAGTAATAGAGGAATCCCCAAGAAAGGCAGCTCTAGAAGAAATACCAAAGGTTATGACTATTGTCACAAGTGCGGAAAGCCAAAACATTTCATCAAAGAGTGTCCTCTTCATAAGTAGGAGCACAACAGACACAATACAGACAAGACTGTTAAAAGGAACCCAGTCCCCGACAGGAAGTTTAAGAGAAGAGATGCCGCTGATAATATTGTGAAGCAAGTTCTAGCTGCTTGGGGAGATTCCTCTTGTGAATCTGAGGGTAATGATGAACAAGGAGACACCTCCATCATGGTAGTGGAAGGTAAAGCTGCAGAGTATGACTCCATATTTGCACTAATGGCAAATTCTGATAAGGATGAAGATAATGATGACGATGAGGTGAACTTTTTGGACGTTCAAAGAAATTTGAAGCCATATTATAAAATAAATCTGGTATCTTTGGATAATATTTTAATTGATGCTTACCACAACCTCACTAATGGTAAAATATTTTAACTAAGAAAATCTAGAGTTAGAATAAGAAAGAGATGATCTAGTAGTTGTAGATGTAGATTTGAATGATGTGGTAGAGGAAACCAAGAAAGAAAACATCAGTTTAAAAAATTCAACGGAAAAATGCATGAAATCCTCAAAAGGAAAGGAAGTGTCAAGCGAGGCACACCTTAAGCTTGAAAATAAACTCAAAAATGTGAAATTGTGTCTTGTTGGTGAACTTGAAAAAAATAGACAACTTCAGAAATATTTAAGTAGGGTTAAAAATGATCTAGATAACTGGACCTAGTTCTTTGGTACAATTACTTCCATGTATAAAAGTAATTGGGGGAGGGGGACATGCATGGAAGCAGGTTCCAGAAGGTAAAAGCCCTCTATAACCCACAAAGCAAGTATGTTACTATGTGGGATGGCTTTGCACTCACTGTGTAAAACTGGACATTTCAAAGATTTCTGTAAAGTAAAATTTCAGTCACAACAGAAAAATAAAGTTTTTGATAAAAAAAATATCTACTTCTAAGGAACCTGATTCTTTGAAAAGGAAATGTGTGATACATGTAGGGACAAAAAAGAAATCGAATTCTCCCTTTTCCTCATTACAAGGACCTATACTTTTTGGGTTCCTAAGTCTAATCTCTAATTCTCTTGTACAGGCAATAGTGAAGCAATGTAGTCAAAATAATACATGAATAATGGCTTCCTAAACACATGACATGAGGAATGGAGCATTTTCTTTCACTCAAGGCCCTGCAACGTGGGAGTGTGTCTTTTGGAAATGGCAAAAAAGATGCATTGCAGGAGTGAAAAAGATTCACATGATAAAGATGATCGAGATGGAGATTATTCAAATGTATTTGGAGATATTATTGACATGGCAAATGAGAAGTCAGATCAAATGAGTCGATACTAGTGAAGAAGATGTAGTAGAATCTCCAGTTGATTTGGAGGAACCTAGTTCCTCCACCATAGCAACTAATGCTTACAGAAGAGTTGCTGATATTGTATTAGACACTCCTGATGTAGAGCAAATAAGTGGCATTCATACTTCCATCAGTGCCAATGATGGGTCACACCTGGAGGAACCTAGTCTATATCAACCTAAAACCCAGGTGTCTGACTGGAAACACAAGAGCCCACATCCTTTTCGAAAAGTAATCACTCATTTGGGCTTTGGTATTGAGACTAGATCTAAGGCAAGAAACATATTTGCCTTCTCAGCCTTCTTGTCTCAAATTAAGACAAAAATTATCAAGGACGCATTGGAAGATATTTACTGGATTTCTGCTATGCAAGAAATGCTTCATTAATTTGAGAGGAAAAAAGTGTGGCACCTGGTTCCTCGACCTTTATATTGAATAATTATTAGAACCAGGTGACTATTTAGAAATAAGCTTGATGGGTTTGGCATTAATATAAGAAATAAAGCCAGGCTGGTGGTCTAAGTCTATAATCAAGACGAAGGAATTGACTATAATGAAACTTTTGCTCCAATTTCAAGAATGAAAGACATCAGAATTGTTTTTGCGTTTCATATGGAATTCAAATTATTACAAACTGATATTAATAGTGCATTTCTAAATGGATATTTAAAGAAGAGAGTTTTTGTCAAGAAACCACCTAGTTTTGAGTGCCATGAACATTCTGAACATGTGTTCAAGCTTGACAAGGCTCTATATGGATTGAAGTTTGCCACTCGCGCATGGTATGAAATATTGTCTAGGTTTCTTTTAGAGAATGGCTTCACTAGAGGAAAAATTAACAACGCTCTATTTCTGAAGAAATAAGGGAGGAACTTGTTGATTGTACAAGTCTATATTGATGATATCATTTTTTTAGTTAAAGTTATATTATATTGATTACTCAAAATTATATACTATTGAGTCTGAGGAGCAACTTTGATAGGCTGCTCCCACTGTACATCACAATATGCTACTAACAGTTATTTGTCTATCTACCCTACACTATTTGCAATACAAGCACTTGTTTAGAACCAACTACAATAAGGATTTCTACTACTAAATCATCTATGGAATCCAATCCAGCTGCTGCAATGCTTATTTCTACTTGATTATGTTCTTCCCTCTAATATGCATGTGCAATACTATCTCTCTACAGATTTGGATATCATCAAACTTAGCTTGGTCAAATCTTATTATATTCCTATTCCTCCAAAAATCAGTGCAACAGTCATGGCAAATGCAAAGCTAGTAATAGCATTTGTTCCTCTTATGCTCTTGACTTTCTTGCATGCCCATTCCAAATCTATTTCCTAGTCTCCAATACTCCTCTTGTATCCCAAACATAAACATAGTTGGGACCGCAAATGGCTTGCGATGGTGCATTCAAATAACAAGTAGTTAAAGGATTCCAGACTATGTCCGTGTAATGCACAGGCTGTAGGAACTCAGATACCAATCTTCAATAGTCTTTCTACTGTAGCTAGCCTCTGTTGTGCTGCAATCCATAGGGTTAATCTGTGTCTTGGATGTATGATAATGAGGATGATTAAAGTATTTTTAGTGCAACAAATTATTCTCTTTGATGGGAGTTTGCGAAGCTTATGGGAAACGACCTTGAGATGAACGTGATGGGGGAACTGAACTTCTCCCTTGGGCTATAAGTAAAGCAAATCCCCAAAGGAACTGTGACAAGTTATCAAGGTACATTAAGGTTCTTTTGAAAAAAATTAAAATGGATAGATCAAATACCATTGATACTCCCATTGTTACTACCACTCATTTGACATTGATAAACCTAGTTCCCATATAAATGAAACCATGTATCGAGATATTATTTGATCACTTTTGTACCTAACAACTAGTAGACCTAACAATCGATATTGTGTTTAGTGTTGGGTTATGTGCTAGATTTTAGTCAAGTCATAAAGAATCTCATTTGAAAGATGTCGATCTCAAAGGAACACGGGACATGGTCCTCTATTCTCCCTTAGGCGTTTATTTTGACTTAATTGGGTACGCTGATGTTGTTTATGCTTGCTATCTGGTAGATAGAAAAAGTATATATGGAATGACACATTTTCTAGGGTCATTATTGATTTTATGGGGTATAAAAAAAACAAAACTCCTCTCTACTGCAAAAGATGAATATGTGGCAATTACTTCATATCGTGCCTAACTGTTGTGGATTAAGCAACAACTAGAAGACTTTGGTGTATTCTCTGATTGTGTGCCACCTTTGTATGACAGCACAAGTACTCTGAATATGCAAAGAAACCGGTTCAAGATAAGAGAATAAAGCACATTGATGTACGGTATCATTTTCTGAGGGACAATGTTGTAAAATGACTCATTTGTATATAATTTTGCAAAACAGAAGACCAGGTAGCAGATATACTCAACAAAGCACTAAGCAGAGAGAATATTAAAAGAAATCGTCTAAACTTGGGCTTGATTAAGCTAAAATAAGACCATGGTCCCTCGATGATTGTCTACGAAAGGATGGTAAAGTGAACTGCTAAAAAGTATTTTCTGGAAACTTCTAACTCAATTCTATACTATTATAGGTAAACATGCATGCCAACTACAGGAAAACAAATGGCTAATGACATTGTAAGTTTTTGGAAGAATGGTGCTCATATTTTCAAAATTTGTCAAGGAACCTTATTCCCGCGACTCAGGTTAGTAGTTCCTCTTACACTTGTATGCATTTTGAAATGCTAGTGTGCCACATCATTAATTGCCTCCGCGTCTACTCATATCTCTTAAACTGACCAGACTACCCATCCTTTTTTCTCGTATCTTATTATAACTGGCCTCTCTTTTCCCTCTAAATACCCCAAACCCCTTTTTTGTGTCTTCCCTCTCTTAGAATCGACCATGTCTTCACCATAACTTGAGTCTCCTAAAGCCACTAAAGACATCCCTATTGTGTTTCGTATTACGGAGTGCAACTATCTGAATCGGAGTGTCGGGTCCTGATATGGTGAATGGTGTGTTGTGTCTGGTGTTTTTGAAACTCGATGAGCTCAGGGGTTTTATCTGAATGATTTGTCAACATCAGGTAATGCTCCATCCTCTTTTACTAATATTGTATTGTTGGGCATTGTTGTGGCTAAGATATGTGAAAATTCTTTGCCCGTTATTGCTATGAAATGTCTAATGTGGGATTATTTATCTGGTGATATGGGTACTGGGACTCAGGGGGAGAATGAGAAAATTGGGACAAGGTGTCTCAAAGTGACCAAGCATCGGTCAGTACTACATGGGAACCTATAGAGGGACATGGTCCCTCTGCCCAAGAGGAGTTCTCAGCTCCTACCTGGAATGAAACTCCAAGCACTACTAGATAACCCATGGGCAGTACTAACTCTACCTCTTCTCATCACCTTGATACGGTCCCTTTAGAGGTTGTGCACCCTGAGATGAAGTTGATGTCTAAGGGAAGACTTGATGATAGTGAGGATGACCTATCTACAACAGTTGTTGGATTGGTGGTGACGAAGGAATTGAAAAGGAAAAGTCTATTGAAAATGTGAAGTTTGTTGAGAATGAAAAAATTGTTGATAATAAAAAGCTACTCAGAAAAAGGCCAAGTAGCTGTAAAGAACCTGGTTCCTCAAAGAGGGCTAGAGTTAATGTGTCTGAGCTTTAAAGGAAAGCAAAATGGAAAAAATAGAAAGATTTATTAGGCAAATTTTTTGACACTTACATTCTTGATAAGTTTGGAACGAGGTAGTTGGTTGAAATATATGACTTCCAAATGTGGACTCATCTCTTTACTGTTCGTAGTCCAAAGGTCTACGAGGAGGAAGTTCATAGTTTCTATGCTTATTTGTTCACGGTGGAAGGTGACACCATCTATTTGAATATTAATGGGGTAGAATTTGTGCTTGATGAGGTTGTGCTCGAGGATATCTTGAGGTTCCTATTGAAGGGCTCTAAAATGTGGATGAAACATGTTCCCCATGTTTTAGGAAGCTTATTCTCAAGCCTCAAGTTGTTCAACAAGGGGAACGAGTTCACAAGAAGGCGCTGCTTCCATAATACCAACTCATGTTCGAGTTGGTAAACAAGGTCTTGCTACCAAGAGCTGAAAGGTGATCCATTACCTCTATAGCGGACCTGATTCTTTTAGAGGCACTGTACATTTACAGTCCCATCAATCTGCTTGGGATTTTGATTGAACATATGAAGAAAGTGGCAGACTTCAAGAATGAAAACCATGGGTTGCCATACGGGTTCCTTCTCACAGAAGTCTTTGAACGATTTGAGGTCCCCTTGGAGAGAGAAGTTATAGGGAATCATAAACAAATGTTCTCAATGAACACCTTGGAGGAATGTGAATATTTTGACAAAAGATGGGCGAATAGGCAGCAGTTCCATAACCTCTCAGCTTATTGATGCCCAAAATTCTTCAAATGAGGAAATTAGGCAGTTGAAGGTGCAGATAATGCTATTCTTGAGTCTAAGCTCAACCAGGCCAACAATGAACCCGGTCCCATCAATGCTCGGGGAGAAGAAGTTGCACGCCTAAAAGATGAAAATGTGGAGTTGAGTAACCAAGTAGAGAACTTGAAAGAGCAACTGATCAATCATCAAAGGGTTGTTAATGCTCGCATGGGTAGCCTTCTCAAAGCCCTTGCTTCCATATCCTTCACTTCGCCATTCAGTGTCCCCCATCTTACCCCTTTGCTAGCTCTAGTTTAATCTTACTGTGTCTTTTTGTTGTCTTTCCCTTTCGACTGTAGTACTCTAGTTTTGTTTGACTTGTATATGTTTGTAATTATGGTACTAGTACAATGTGTTGGAAACACGTTCTCAATGCGATATACTAAACGTGTATTCTTTTGTAGGTTTTGATGAATGACAAACAAAGCACAAATTGATATATGACGGAGTTCAAGTACAAGAGCACAAATGTTGAGATTGAAGCTCAAGACGTTGTTTTTAATTGTTATTATTGAGTCATTCTTAAATGTGATCTTGATCCTATAACTTGACTCCATAACATGGCTTCTCTCATAAAACTATTTTCCAAAATCATGCATACTTATTTCTGTATCAAATAATTTCAAATGATGCATATTTACATTAGACAAAATGTTTTCTAAACATGCCTCAAAAATCTGGGCTAAAATAATCGTTTATGAACTTATGATAATCGATTGTTTCTGAGCCAAGACTGCATGACAATCGATTATGAATTAATGGTAATCGATTGTGAGTAAGACAGTGAACATCAGGTTTTTCCAAATCTGCATGATAATCGATTGTGATCAAACGCCAATCGATTGTTGTTGAGGTAAAGTTTTTCAATACTCAAAATAATCGATTATGAACTAATGGTGATCGATTATGTTGAGACAATGTCTTCCAGTGATTTTAAATTTAATTAAGTAATCGATTATGTCTTTAGCTAATCGATTATCACTGAGACAGTAAGTTTTATGATTTTCAGAAAATAACAAGTAATCGATTATGGCTTTAGATAATCGATTATCACTGAGACAGTAAGTTTCATGATTTTCAGAAAATAACAAGTAATCGATTGTTGCAAAGGACAATCGATTGTTGAAGCTGACCGTTGTCAAATGATTTTCAAATACCTCAAAGTAATCGATTATTGGTTTTCATATAATCGATGTTTTGCTTAAAATCTGGAAATGATTTTTAAAACGTTGCTGAAGTAATCGATTATAGATTTTATATAATCGATGTTGTGCTTAAAATCCGGAAATGATTTTTAGAACGTTGCCAATATAATCGATTATGGATTTGGTATAATCGATTATCTGTTTTTGAATTTTGCCAGTAATCGATTATGGATTGCAAGTAATCGATTATGAAGCGTAAAATCTGGGATTGATTTTTGATCTGACTGGCAGATAATCGATTGTTCGGTCATGACAATCGATTGTCACTGAGTAAATTCAGCAATTCTTAATTGGCAATTAGACAACGGTAAGACCAAGTTTTGCACCTATAAATACAGCTTCAACTCAGTGTTTTAAACACAACAACATACATTAACTGATCATTACATTGCTTTAAGCTTTCATTCAATTGTTCATCATTTTCTACTCATTTCTTAAAGCTTTTGAGAGCCATATTATTGTTCAAAGTTGTTGTGATCTTGAGCGTATTATTTTACTCATATCTACTCATCAAGGAGTATCTTTGTTAAGTGAGTGTTCAAGTATTTCAAATACTTGTAAGAGAATTTTGATTCTCTTGTGTTGAGGAACTTGTGCTTCCTCTGTTGAAGTCTTTGGGATTGTATCCCCGAGCAAGTGAAGTCTTTGGGATTGTTTCCCCGAGCAAGTGAAGTCTTTGAGGTGAGGAACCTCCGAGCAAGTGAAGTCTTTGAGATTGTATCTCCGAGCAACTGTAAAGGTTTGTTAAGCACCCGTAAGCTTAACAAGTTAGTAGAAAATCTCAAGAGAGTCTCTCGGGGACTGGACTAACCACTGTTGTGGCCAACCAGGATATATCCTTGTGTAAGTTATTTTTATTGCACTTATTTACTTCCTGTAAAATTTAAATTCCGCAAGAAAACGCTAAATTTCATTAAAACGCTATTCACCCGCCCTCTAGCGTTAAGCGTAGATTCTAACAATTGGTATCAGAGCCCAACTCTCTGTAAAACTTAACAGTTTGAGAGAACCATCCATGGCTTCTACTCGTGATTTTTTTGCAGGAATAGGTGAAGGTGAATGCAACACGTCGCCTCCAAAATTGGGTGAAAACAACTACTCAATTTGGAAAGAACGAATGAGAATTTTTACGCTAGCAAACGACCTCTATCTATGGCAAATCATCAAGCATGGAAATCAAATGACGACAAAAGTTGGAAAAGCCAAGGTAAGTGAATACAACACTAATGCGATAAATATGTTGTATAAATCCTTGAACCAGGAAATCTGGCGAAAAATCTCCCACTACAAAACTGCTAAGGAAATGTGGGATAAGCTTGAAGAAATTCATGAAAGAACATCTCAAGTGGAAAAATGCTCAAATGATGAATCAAATATCAGGTGCCTGATGGCCGACGACAAAGAAAAAGAGGTGTGCTTGAAGGGATCAAGTGTACTATGGTACCTTGATAGTGGATGCTCCAAACATATGACGGGAGATGAATCCAAATTCCTTCAACTAGAGCACAAAGAAGGAGGAAACGTCATTTTCGGCGACAACAATAAAGGAAAAATAATCGGCATCGGATCGGTTGGTAAGGACGAAAACTCCTCTATTAAACATATATTGCTAGTGAAAGGGTTGAAGCATAATCTCTTGAGCATAAGCCAATTATGTGACAAGGGAAATCTTGCTCTATTTGATTCGGATGAATGTCTTGTGTTTAGACGAAGTGACTTCAAGATCATACTTCGTGGTTTTAGAATTGATAATATCTATATGGTTGATCTTGCAAACTCCTCTCCCGAATATGTTGATTGCTTAATGAGCAAAGAGGATAATACTTGGTTGTGGCATCGTAGATTAGCACACATGAACATGCATCTTTTAAATAAATTGCTTTCTCAAAACTTAGTAGTTGGTCTTCCCAATTTAAAGTTTGAAAATGATTCTATGTGTGATTCTTGTCAAAAAGGGAAGCAAACCAAAGCATCTTTTAAATCCAAAAATATTGTTTCAACTTCTAGACCTTTACAATTACTTCATATGGATTTACTTGGACCTTCTCGTATTGAAAGTCTAGGTAGAAATAAATATGCTTTTGTAATTGTTGATGACTTTTCTAGATTTACATGGACGCTATTTCTTGCAAATAAAAGCGATGCTTTTCAAAATTTAAAACGTGTTCAAAACGAAAAGGAATCTACCGTCACTTCAATTAGAAGTGATCATGGGGGAGAGTTTGATCACAATCTCTTTGCGGATTTTTGTGACGAACTCGGAATCGAGCATACCTTTTCCGCTCCACGTACACCACAACAAAATGGGGTGGTGGAAAGAAAAAATAGGTGTCTCGAAGAGATGGCAAGAACCATGCTCGACGAAGCTAAGATTCCCAAACACTTTTGGGCGGACGCCGTGAGTACCGCTTGCTATGTTTTAAATAGAGTAGCAATTCGGCCGATACTCTTGAAAACCCCATATGAACTGTATAAGGGTAGAAAACCCAATATTTCCCACTTACGTGTTTTTGGTTGTAAATGTTTTGTTCATAATAACGGCAAAGACCAATTAGGTAAATTTGATGCAAAATCGGATGAAGCTATTTTTATTGGTTATTCCTCACGTAGTAAAGCATATAGGGTCTTTAAAAAAAGAACTCAAATTGTGGAGGAATCCCCACATGTTGTGTTTTCCGAAGATAATGCTCGCTTGGCGAGAAAGGATTGTGGTTTTGATCTTGCAGATATCTTGAGTAATTTGAAAAACAAAATACATGAAGAACCGCCAAAGGAAAACAATGATGAAATTATAGAACAATCAACGGAAGAAGCTCCACAATTGGAAAGTGAAACAAAAGAACAAAAGGAATGGAGGACGATCAAAGATCACCCTCTTGATCAAGTAATCGGCGACGTTGCCTTAAAAACACCTTAGAACTTACTGCTTTTGTTTCTCAAATTGAACCCAAAACCATCTCTGAAGCAATTGGGGATGAATTTTGGACCTTGGCAATGCAAGAGGAGCTTAACCAATTCGAACGAAATGACGTTTGGGATTTGGTGCCAAGACCCGAAGATCATACCATAGTTGGTACGAAATGGGTTTTTCGCAACAAACTAGATGAAAATGGTATAATCACTAGAAACAAAGCTAGGCTTGTGGCTCAAGGCTACAATCAAGAAGAAGGTATTGATTATGAGGAGACTTATGCTCCAGTAGCTAGATTAGAAGCTATTCGCTTATTGCTTGCTTTCGCTTCCTCTATGAATTTTGTCTTATATCAAATGGATGTGAAAAGTGCGTTTTTAAATGGTTTTATTGAAGAAGAAGTTTATGTCAAACAACCCCCTGGTTTTGAAAACTTTAAATATCCCGATCATGTTTTCAAACTCAAAAAGGCTCTCTATGGGTTAAAACAAGCTCCCCGAGCTTGGTATGATAGGTTGAGTAAATTTCTTTTGAAAAATGATTTCATTAGGGGAAAAGTTGACACAACTCTCTTTGTCAAACACAAAAACAATGATATTTTATTAGTTCAAATATATGTAGATGACATTATATTTGGTGCCACTAACAATGCTTTATGCAAGGAATTTTCCAATCTAATGACTAGCGAATTTGAGATGTCTATGATGGGCGAATTAACCTTCTTTTTGGGACTACAAGTAAAACAAATGAAGGAAGGTACATTCATTTGCCAAGCCAAATATTGCAAAGAATTGCTTAAACGCTTTGATATGAACAATGCAAAAGAAATGGCAACTCCCATGAGCACATCCGATCATCTAGACAAAGATGAAAAAGGTAAGGAAGTCGACACCAAAAAGTATCGAGGTATGATTGGCTCTCTACTTTATCTTACTGCTAGTCGTCCGGACATCATGTTTAGCATGTGCTTATGCGCTCGTTATCAATCATGTCCGAAGGAGTCTCACCTTTCGGCGGTAAAACGAATTTTACGGTATCTTGTTGGTACCTCAAATGTGGGTCTATGGTACCCCAAAGGCTCTTCATGCCAACTCATTGGCTATTCCGATTCTAATTTTGCTGGATGCAAATTGGACCGCAAGAGCACTAGTGGCACTTGCCATTTGCTCGGTAGCTCTCTCGTTTCTTGGTTTAGCAAGAAACAAGTAAGTGTTGCGTTGTCCACAACCGAGGCTGAATATGTAGCCGCGGGGAGTTGTTGCGCTCAAATCCTATGGATGAAACAACAACTCTTGGACTATGGCCTAAGACTTGATCACATTCCTCTTAGATGTGATAACACTAGTGCCATATGCTTGACGAAGAACCCCGTTCTTCATTCGCGAACTAAACACATTGAAGTTAGACATCATTTTATTAGAGATCACGTTCTCAAAGGCGATGTCGAAATAGAATTTGTTGAAACTAAAAGCCAATTGGCAGACATCTTTACAAAGCCTTTGGATAAAGAGTCCTTCTTCCGAATTCGCAATGAACTCGGGATCCTTGACTCCACATTGATCTAAGTCATGCATTGCATTTCTTCTCCTACACATTTCTAACTTGAGCGTCGGAGGCGTCTAACTTCTTTTTGCAGGTATCGCCCTACAGAAAAAGAAAATTTTATTTGGGCAAATCGCAAATCATCGGACATATAATCGATTATCCCGTATCAATAATCGAATGTCACCTTTCTAATTTTCAATAAATAAACTTTGTTTTATTTCGTCTTTGTGTATCTTTCCTTACTATTTTTTTGCTAATGGCAAAAGGAGGAAGATAACGGGATAACGGGTCCACCTCTACATTGCTAAATTGCACCACCTCTAAATTGCTTAATTGCTTATAAGCTTAAATTGAGGGGGAATTCTTAAATTGAGGGGGAATTCTTAAATTGAGGGGGTACAAGAACAAATATGCATACTTATTACTTGTCTTGAATCGTCAATATTATTTGTCAAAATTGCATATCCCGCTTAATGTTTGCCATTATCAAAAAGGGGGAAATTGTTGGAAACACGTTCTCGATGCGATATACTAAACGTGTATTCTTTTGTAGGTTTTGATGAATGACAAACAAAGCACAAATTGATATATGACGGAGTTCAAGTACAAGAGCACAAATGTTGAGATTGAAGCTCAAGACGTAGTTTTTAATTGTTATTATTGAGTCATTCTTAAATGTGATCTTGATCCTATAACTTGACTCCATAACATGGCTTCTCTCATAAAACTATTTTCCAAAATCATGCATACTTATTTCTGTATCAAATAATTTCAAATGATGCATATTTACATTAGACAAAATGTTTTCTAAACATGCCTCAAAAATCTGGGCTAAAATAATCGATTATGAACTTATGATAATCGATTATTTCTGAGCCAAGACTGCATGACAATCGATTATGAATTAATGGTAATCGATTGTGAGTAAGACAGTGAACATCAGGTTTTTCCAAATCTGCATGATAATCGATTGTGATCAAACGCCAATCGATTGTTGTTGAGGTAAAGTTTTTCAATACTCAAAATAATCGATTATGAACTAATGGTGATCGATTATGTTGAGACAATGTCTTCCAGTGATTTTAAATTTAATTAAGTAATCGATTATGTCTTTAGCTAATCGATTATCACTGAGACAGTAAGTTTTATGATTTTCAGAAAATAACAAGTAATCGATTATGGCTTTAGATAATCGATTATCACTGAGACAGTAAGTTTCATGATTTTCAGAAAATAACAAGTAATCGATTGTTGCAAAGGACAATCGATTGTTGAAGCTGACCGTTGTCAAATGATTTTCAAATACCTCAAAGTAATCGATTATTGGTTTTCATATAATCGATGTTTTGCTTAAAATCTGGAAATGATTTTTAAAACGTTGCTGAAGTAATCGATTATAGATTTTATATAATCGATGTTGTGCTTAAAATCCGGAAATGATTTTTAGAACGTTGCCAATATAATCGATTATGGATTTGGTATAATCGATTATCTGTTTTTGAATTTTGCCAGTAATCGATTATGGATTGCAAGTAATCGATTATGAAGCGTAAAATCTGGGATTGATTTTTGATCTGACTGGCAGATAATCGATTGTTCGGTCATGACAATCGATTGTCACTGAGTAAATTCAGCAATTCTTAATTGGCAATTAGACAACGGTAAGACCAAGTTTTGCACCTATAAATACAGCTTCAACTCACTGTTTTAAACACAACAACATACATTAACTGATCATTACATTGCTTTAAGCTTTCATTCAATTGTTCATCATTTTCTACTCATTTCTTAAAGCTTTTGAGAGCCATATTATTGTTCAAAGTTGTTGTGATCTTGAGCATATTATTTTACTCATATCTACTCATCAAGGAGTATCTTTGTTAAGTGAGTGTTCAAGTATTTCAAATACTTGTAAGAGAATTTTGATTCTCTTGTGTTGAGGAACTTGTGCTTCCTCTGTTGAAGTCTTTGGGATTGTATCCCCGAGCAAGTGAAGTCTTTGGGATTGTATCCCCGAGCAAGTGAAGTCTTTGAGGTGAGGAACCTCCGAGCAAGTGAAGTCTTTGAGATTGTATCTCCGAGCAACTGTAAAGGTTTGTTAAGCACCCGTAAGCTTAACAAGTTAGTAGAAAATCTCGAGAGAGTCTCTCGGGGACTGGACTAACCACTGTTGTGGCCAACCAGGATATATCCTTGTGTAAGTTATTTTGATTGCACTTATTTACTTCCTGTAAAATTTAAATTCCGCAAGAAAACGCTAAATTTCATTAAAACGCTATTCACCCCCCTCTAGCGTTAAGCGTAGTTTCTAACACAATGTTTCTTCTCTCCCTAGATTAACGAGAATCATCGTCTATTAATGCATGTTATACTCCTGTGTTATGTTTTTATACATGTTTTTTGCACACAAGTGATATGAGTTAATTTTGATGGGCTTCTTTTTGTGTTTACTTGTAAAATTCTCTTTCTGATGCCAAAAGGGCGAAGAAAATTGAAGGGTAAAAACAAGTTCTCAAGGGGAATATGGCTGTTTTATAGGGGGAACAATACAGAGATCTGGTTCTCAGGAGGAATATCAACTGTAAGTTTGTCATCACCAGATAAGTTATGCGTCTTTTGTGTTGATGATTTAACAAACTTGGTATGAGAACCAGATAGGTAACCTAATACTCTTAGTGCTTAGAACAACAAGTCAAATGTCCCGGCACAAGTTCTAATGAAATCAATTAAGGGAACGATTGAGGGAACAAATAGAGATCAGTTCCTCTAATGTCAATACAAGTCAAATCTAACAATTATTACAACTGTGGCACGGTATATACAACAGTACAGAAGCACTATTAAAGCATGTAGTGTACTGGTCACTCCCTTGTATTATATTGATGACCTCACTCTTATATTATCGACACGAGGCAAGGGATTTCAACACACACCTACAAAACCTAAAATTGATTTTCTCTCTCAAGTGTGTGGCCATATTCATTCTCTCCAAGTCGTTGAAGAACAAAGCAGCAACATAACAAAGGACCGGATCCCAACATTGGTTTTGTCATATGTCCTTTAGAATATTGTGTCTTTGTATTATGTTACAAATTAGAATTCCTACTCAGCCTGTTTAGAAGTATTTCATAGGACATCTCTTAAACCATATTCTGTGTGGTTGTTTTGACTTGAGTTAGTCAAGTGGTTAGCTTTGTAATAGAGTTATTATAAAAAGACTTAAAATATAATTATTGTGAGTAGATGCGGAATTAAGAGTTTAATTCCTAGATTAAGACTTACAATATAGTTAATGTGAGTAGGTGAGGGATAAAGAGTTTAATTACTAGATTACAATAGGTTATAATTTAAAGTTTCTTAGTTAGTGTTGATATATTACCAGGTAGGTTGTAGTTTTTAATCTAGTGACTTAGGAGTTTTTCACTTAAATAGTGTGGTGTTATTTACTTACTGTTGTGTTCAATGGGAATTGATAGAGAATCAGGTTCTCTATACAGTTTGGTAGACTCTTATTTTACATCATTTCCGTATACCACAATATTGAATAACCGAAAAATCTATACCAAAGTAGTACCTAAATATCGAAGAAACCGATACCATATTAATTTAGTTCGAGTGTAATTTAGTGGTTTGATGTTGTTTGGAGGGATTTGAAGGCTTGACTAAATTCATATCGGGTTATAGAACCTGTTGGTATGTTTGATTATGGTCCCGAGGGCCTCGAGTGATTTTAGGTGGTTGACGACCTGATTTGAGTAGAGAAACTGTAGCTGAAGTGATGTTGTTGACGGGAACTGCAGGCCCGTTCCTGCATAAGCGAAGGAGGTTCCGCAGATGCGTCCAAGAAGGAGCTGGGCAGATTCATTGATGCGAAGATTTCCCGCACCTGCGAAGGTCGCAGATGCGGGCAGCTGGGTGCAGGTGCGTTGGGAGGTTGCAGGTGCGATAGATTTCCACACTTATGATGGAAGCAGATATGGTCTTGGAGAGGCATGAGCGGAGGTTGGGATTTTAAGTGAATCCGCACCTGTGAGGGAATATCCACAGGTGCAGCATTGTAGAAACGACCAATGGACCATAGGTGTGGTATTGCTGGGCAGAAAAGCACCAGCTCGAGGTTTTGTCTTTCATTTTCAATTTTGGACTTGAGAAACTCAGCAGAGAAGCGAATTTTCGAATGATTTCAAGGGAAAGCATTGGTGTAATTAATTTTAACACAGTATTGGTCTAAATTTCGTGAATCTATGGCTTTATTCATCACCTAATTAGGTATTTGAGTTGGAAATTTTGGGATTTAGGTCTTGAGAATTGGAGAGTGGATTTGGGGTGTTTAGGTGATAAAATAAGGTCGGATTTTGATAAAATTGGTATGGTTAGACTCGTGAGCGAATGTACTTTCAGGTTTTATGACTTTTGTCGGATTTTAGATATGGGCCTGGGGGCCGAGTTTGAGTCGATTTCGGATTCTGGCTATAATTTGGTATTTTTCTTGTAGAATTGGTTCTTTTAGCCTATATTTATTGTATTGTATTGCTTGTGGCTAGATTCGGGACATTTGGAGGCCGATTTGAGCGGCATAGGCATCGTGAAGTAGGATTTTGCTTGGTTGACGTAAGTAATGGTTCCAAACTTAGTTTTGAGGGTTCAAAACCCCGAACAATGTGTTATGTATTTTGTACTGAGGTGACGCACATTACAAGTCAAGGGCGCACGGGCGTGCACCATGAGAATTGTGACATGGGTAATTTCATGGGACCATTTAGTGACTCTATCCTGTTGATATCCATGTTTTCATCATGTGATAAAGTAGTTGAGCTGTAAATCATGCTAGATATCATAATTAGGCTCTGTTCCAACATTGTTTGGACCCTTAGTGGTTGTTTCTTGTGGTCATCTCACTAATTTTCATTTAATATTCCATACTTAGTCATGATCATGCATTTATATTTCATATCTCAGCCTCAGTTATTTATTTATTCATCGTATCATTGTTCCGATTTGTTTTCATGACATTGTGAGCCCGTGGTGAGACTAGATAGGTTGATGACTGAGTGAGGCCGAGAGTCTAGTTATGAGTGATAATTATGGGATCGGGCTGCACACCGCAACTGTCATATTGATGATTATAATAGCACTTAGGTTGTAGGAGCACCTCGGGAATCTGTTACATACCCTAGTAAGCGTAGATGATATTATTGAGGGACAAATTTCCCTGGAAATGGGTTTGTCTGAAGTACTTGATACCTGGAGATGGATTTCTCCACAGGGACCTTTTTCCTCGGTACGAGATGACTTATTGTCGGTGCTGCATATGTTCCAGAATGGATTTTCCTGGGCTGGATGGCCATATATAGTACCGAGTGGTTAAGCACTGAAGAGTGGAAGCACATAGTGCATTTCATACATTTTATGCATTGGCATATAGAGATTAGCTGAGATGTATACCTATCTGTATTTACTTTACTGCTTTGATCTGTATATTTGACTTGAAAGCATGACTACGTTTCTGCACATTTACTTCTGTTAAACCAGTTGAGGTTGATTTCATCACTACCTTTCAGTCCAAAGTTTGGACTTGTTACTTATTGAGTTGGTGTACTTATGTTACCCCATGCACGTCATGTGTAGATCCAAGCAATACCGGTCGAAGCGGCGATTGCTGATTGAGGTTCCAGAGTTTTGAGATTCTTTCGAGGTAGATGCATGGCGTTCGCGGGACTTGTCTCTCCTTCTTTACCTTGATCATACTTTTTATATTATTAGGCGTTGTAGTAGACTGTATTTTTCTGATTTGGACGCTCATGTATGACACCCTAGTTTTGGGTTCGAGATTGTACCACTTTGGGATTTTCTTATGTTTCAAACAATTTTGTTTAATGTTAAATGCTTCCATTAATATTTTCAAACTTATTGTTGTTGGTGTTGGGTTGTTGAGTTGGAGTTGACCTAGTTCTACAATAGGCGCTATCATGATGGTTGATATTGGGTCGTGACAAGAATAACATGTGAGGAAAAAGAAAAAAAATGAAAGAATGAAAAGAACAAGAATGGATATCAAATTTGGAAAAACCAAGAAAGAAAGGAAAGAGTAAAAATAAAATGAAGTAAAAACAAAATGAACATTAGTTTTTGAACATATATAATGGTCGTAGTTGAATGTAACAATCACTTTGTTTTTTAACCAAAGTGCACCGAAATCCTTTTATTTTGATGGGTTCCCAAGTATACTTTAAGTCTAGCATATTAATACTATATTTCATATTTTGGGGAAGGAGAGCATAGGGTCCTCTGAATGATACTTATAAGTTGTAAGACCCTGTGAAAACTTCTACTCAAAAACTCGAGAGCTCCTAGGTGCCAAAAAGTCAGGGAATAATGTTATCCAGTAAAGTATGACTCTACGGTCTAGTATGCAGTCGCATAACAGCTATGCAGAACGCATAGTCACCATAGAGTAAAGCAGTGTGTTGGTCAATTTTGAGGTCAACTATGCGGCCACTTATGCGATCGCATAATCAATATGCGGGCTACATAATCATTGCATAATCCTCTTGGGATTTTGTAAGGGTCAGTTCTGCGGTGCATTATGCAACTGCAGAACAGGTACGCAGACCATATTTATGTCGCATACCTAGGCAGTTTGTTTAGGTTCTGGGACCATTTTTGCAGTCCATTTTGCGGGCTGCATGTCAGGTATGCGATCGCAGATTTTGTTGGGGCTCATATTTTCTAACTTTTAAAACCCGACCTCATTCCATTAAAAACACTCTGTTAGACTATTTTTCTGTTATTTCACTACGTATAGAGTGAGAGGAGAGGTTCTAGAGAGAGAGAGTGTGTGTGAGTGAGTGATCTTCACCAAGTCACCACTCAACCTTTGCCCCAAATCCTTGAAGATTGTCAAGTGAAATTATTAGGTCTTCACCCTAAGAGGTAAGAACTTGTACCTTCACCTATAATTTTGAAATTTCTATTAAAATAAGTGATTAGCAAGTGGATTCACAGGTATAAGGGTTGATAATATTGCATGCATAAAAGATAATAGGGTATGGGGAGGTTGTGAACCAAAAGGATAGCAATTGTGGTATAGGATGACGAAAATCCCTCACAAAAGGGTCCTAGAATCATTGTGCACACTTAGTGCTTGGTAATATGCTCAAATGAGCTAGAATCCTAATCATGTCTATAAATCTTGATTCAATTTTCTATTCTTATAAAATAGATTGAAGTGCTAACAGTCCCGAGATTTATTATAAAGATTAAAAAAACTTCATTGAGGTATGTATGGCTAAAACCCCTCCTCTTAGAAATTAAGCTTCCATGGTACCCATGTAAATGTTGTAAGTTTGAAACATGATTGATGCACTACTTGTTATGTTAAGTGAATTAATGTTGTGAAAATATATGTGGTAGGTACTTCTTCATGTGTTTAATGTGTTATTCTTTGTAAATGGAAGATGTGTGGAGAACATGATCTATGTGCGAAATGCATATATTTCCTTCCAATGTTACTTTGGGACTAATATGCCAAACTTGAAAAATTCCTCTCTATGCATATGACTTAAATTGCTTTTGTATGTGCCTATGATCTTAAGCGGCAAAGTAAATATTGAAAATGGAAACAATGTGAAACGTGAGTTATGGAACGTAGAAATTGTGGCCCCAAGTGCCAGTAAACTAATACATATGTAACCAAAGATTGGAGTGAGATGAATAATGGAAAATGGCAACGTCTTTGGGAGACGTCGTAGATGATCGGGCCGTGATCGGACACCATGATACACACACGGTGGTAATGTATTGATGATTGCAACTGGAAAGTGTGAATGAAATAATGGTATCGTCTTGGGGAGATGACTTAGCTGATCGGGCCGTGATCGAACTCCGCTCAAGGAAGCAGTGGCAATATGGATAATGATGCAACAGTGTGGTACGTTCCAATCTAATATTTCAGAAACTATGTGAAAATCATGTGAAAATCATGTGAACCTCCTTGTATTGTTGACATGATACTCATTTGAAACTTTGTTGTCGTTACATTTCGCTTTACTCTTGTATGGTTGTTCTTTCTAACAAGATGGTGTTTAGTTATACATACTAATATTATTCCATGGTACTAACGTCTCTTTTGTCGAGGGTGCTATATTTTTAAATGAATGTTGATGGCTCAAAAGCGGATAGTGCCGATCATGCATAGGGGAGCATCCTCCTCTTAAAGTCTTGGTGAACCCTTTTCTCCTTCAAGGGGTTATGTTGTACATCTTTTGTTATGGATATTCACTTTTGAGGTATAGATAGGGGCTTATTGCCGGCATTGTCATTTTTGTCTTTTGAATCCTTAGAGGCTCCGTAGACGTTGGCGTGGGTTATGTATGAGCATTAGATATGTCAATGAATCATTTTGTAACTTTGTACTCTAGCTCTTCTAAACTATAACTGTATGAATTATTGAAAGCTTAGCCATGGTTTAAGGGTTGTGGCGTGAAACTGGTTTAACAATGGGAGTGTTCAAATTTTACTATTGCCTAAATAAATGATAATGTGGTTCCCTTAACCATATTGATTTGGGGTATTAATAAGGCGTTCTCAGTTGGAGTTTACTCGAATGAGCGTTGGTCGTGCCTCTCGAGGTTGGGGCATGACATAAGTATGGTTCTGCCCCCAGCTGGCGGTAGTGGCTGATAATAAAGGTTGTTATGATGATCGAAGTGGTTATTGTGGAAGTGGATGGCGAGCATGGTGGTTGGTCATAGTGACCGATAGTGATGATGGCGCTTGAAAATATTCTTTATTGTTGTTGGTGATTGGCAATAGTAATAGTTGTGATGGTAGAGGTGACTGATAAAAGTGACAAATAGTTAGCGGTTGTGAAGGTGGTTAGGGGTGACGGCAGTTGGCAATAATAATTGATTGTGATTTGTGATGTTGGAGGTTGCTGGTAATGATGGTTGACGGCAGCGATAGTGGTGGCTGATAGTCGTAGTTGTGTGGCAGTGGCTGATGGTGGTTATGGATACAATGGTGGTTAAAGGTTCATCTTTAGAAATATTTGAATAGCCTTTCAATAATTTTAAGACTTTGTTCAATATTTGTATGATTCCATTCTATTCGTTAAAAAAAAAAGCTATTCAAATTAATTAAGTGATCAAATTAACAAAGAACACTTTGGCCACTAGCCTTGCCTTGAACCTTTCAACTTCACTATTAGCATGATCGTTGATTCTATATACCCACTTAGATCCCACGACATGCTTCCCTTGAGGCAGTAGTACTACTTTCCAAGTATGATTATCCTCTAGGGCTTTGATCTTTTGCTTCATGGCCTCTATCTATCTTTCAACTTTGGCTGCCTACATAAAAGTTTGAGATTCCACCAGATTGAAGAACGTAGCCAAATAGGACTGATACTGAGTAGTAGTATTATTGTAGGAGAGATAGTTGGCTATGGGACATCCGCTAGTATTTTTCTCAGTTAATACATTGTCTCTCATCCATATTGGTTGCACACATTTCCTTTTTGATAATCTGAGTGTGGAAAGGTCTTCTGAAGCTGAGAAAGTGTCAATTTCTACTTCTAGAAAGTCTCCTAAATATGTATGTGAAGTTTGCCCAACATCCAAGTTTGGCAAGTTTCCCACTGAAACATCACGGGACGCTCCATGACTGTTGGCTTTAGTAGGAGGATCAAGAAAGGTATCTTCAACTGCATCAATATCAATTGTATCATTGACATGTTGATCTATATATGGTAATGTAGCTTCGGCAACTGGTTGAGTGGGAACTGCAACAAGAGTGTCTGTATCAGGAAATACCTCAGGTTCTGCATAAGAAAATCAGTAATTTATTCAGAAGTCTATAAGTGTGCAAAGGGAAGATTGATTCCTTGAACGAAGATGTGCTGCTTGATTCACAAGTCATTCCTAGGAGAGATAGTTTCAAGTACCTTGGGTATGTTATATAAGGGAATTGGGAGATCGACGAGATTGTATTGGGGCGAGATGGATGAAATGGAGGCTTGCATCCGGTGTTCTGTGTGATATGAATATGCCACCGAAACTTAAAGATAAGTTTTATACAGCAGTGGTCAGACCGACTATGATATAAAGGGTGGAGTGTTAGCTAGTTAAGAAAATCCATGTATAGAAGATGAAGGTAGCTGAAAGGAGGATCTTGAGAAGGATGTGTAGGCATACCATGTTAGATATAATTAGAATCAAAGGTATCCGTGATAAATTTAGCGTGGCTCCTGTGGAGGATAAGATGTGGGAGGTGAGACTTAGATGGTTCGGACATGTAAAGATGAGAGACTCTAATGTTTTGGTGAGGAGGTGTGAGAGGCTGGCATTGTAGGGCGAACAGAGAGGTAAAGCCAGGTCGAAGAAGTATTGGGGCGAGCTGATTAGACAAGATATGACATTGCTCCAACTGACTGAGTACATGATCATAGATAGGAAATGTGGAGGTTGTGAGTAAAGGTAGATAGTTAGGTAGCCGAGTGTTGTCCATGTTTGTCACAGTGGCTTTGTTACATCTCTTGGTGTCCTTCGGGTACTTCCTTTATCCCTAGATTGTTGATATTACTTATTGCTGCCTTGTTTCGATTTTCTGTTTGCATTACTTAGTGTTAGTTTTCTATTTTCCCTTGGGTTGTCAGATTGGTTTGCTTGTTATTGCTCATACCTTTTTCTTTCCTGAGCTGAGGGTTTTCCGGAAACACCCTCGTTACTTTTTTAAAGGTACGGATAAGATTTACGTACATTCTATCCTCCCCAGACCTCACTTGCGCAACTACATTGGATTTTTGTTGTTGTTGTCGTCATCCTTTTTCTATCCTTATCACGGCAAAACTCCGAGAAGTATTATCTTCATGTTAAAAAGTTACAAGTCAAAAAAAGTTATTTCCTTGGCTATTTGATGGTAACACTTGGTACACACCTAAGAGCACCCCTTTCTCCATACAAGACCCGAGTAGGCGGGTCGAGTTCCTACGAGGTACACACTACTCGGAGTACCCTCCCTAAAGGAAAAAGATGTGTCTGTCAGGTTTGGTTCTTCTTAGTTGGGTGATTGACTGCTTTTTTTTCCTTTTTCCATACTTCAGGAGGAAGAGATTGCCGGGTTCAATCGGGGCTATTACACATATTCCCCCGAGGGGTAGCTACAAGCATAAATCGGTTAATAAAATTACGTAGAGTGATTGCAAAAACTATTCGCAAGCTTGCGCACACGTAGGAAGAATTGCAACATCGGCATTTCTTTGCTTCCCTAAATCGATCCATTTCTGCCTTCATTTCCTGCTAGTTTGGTTGCACTTGGGCCTAAAAGCGACTTTCCAATCTTAAGGCTATTGGTATTGCTTTAACCCACTTGGTGAAGTAGTCTTATGCGGTGATAACAAAATGGTGACCATGACTAGAAGGGAAGAGTTTCTCTTTTTTTTTTTATATTCTTGAATTATTAAAAGAATTTTTCATATACTAAATCATTTCTGCCGAAACATATCTTTTGTCCTATAAGGTATTGTCATTTCGGATGTGTGTGGTACGAAGGAAAATACTTTTCGAAAAACGTTTCTAATTTTCTCATGTTTGATTGGCTTAAATATTTTGAAAAATATTTTTCTTATGAATTCATTTTCCTCTAATCGAAGAAAAATATTTTCCTTATCAAAGAGAAGGGAACATATTTTAAAAACTCCTTCTCAACCTTTGCACTCTATTCCCCATCCTCACCAACCAACCCTACACCCTCACACCCTTACACCTACCCACCCGACCCACCCCATGCCTACCAACACCACCCCTCTCCAAAAAGGCTTTTTTTAGAATCTTTATTTTTTCCGTCACCACCCACCTTGCTATCCCCTGCAAAAAAAAAAAAATTCTACTTTTTTTTTTGTAATTTCATATTTCTATTTTTTTTATTTTTTTTGCACCACCCACCCCTCCCCACCCCGCACAAAAAAAGTTTTTCTTTTGGTAATTTTTAAATTCTTATTTTTATATTTATTTGCACCACCGACCCCACCCTACCCCCGCTTTCCCCACCGTGCACAAATTATCTTTTTTACTTTTTTTTTAAAATTTTTTGTTTTTTTAGTTTTTCTGCACACCCCTCCCCTCCTCCCTCCTCGGGGAAAAAATATTTTTTATATATTTTTAATTTTAATTTTTTCATCTTTCGATTTATAGGTTCGAAATTTTACAAGTTCCAAAGTTATGAGTTCGAAAGTTTATGTGTTTGGAAATTTATGGGTTTAAAAGTTATAGAGTTTATGGGTTCGAAAGTTTGTGATTTCAAAAGTTTAGCGGTTCAGAAGTTTGTGAAATTTGTAAGTTTGGAAGGTTGTTGGTTCGAAAGTTTATGGCTTCATATTTATTGTATCTAAATTAGTTATGAATATTTTTGAAAAGTTATTTTCCTTAATTTGCGTACCAAACACCGAAAAATAAATAATATTATTACTTATTTTCTAAGAAAATATTTTATTGCACGGAAAACTACCAAACACACCCTTAGTGTTTATAGAAAAAGTTACTATTTGTTATTTCTAGTACTCCATCCGTTTCATATTAAATGAGATACTTATCTTTTTAGGTTGTTTCAAAATAAATGATACATTTTTAAATTTGGAAATAATTCAACTTTAAACTATTTCATTTTACCCTACAAATTTTCATAGCCACACAAATAGATACTACAAACTTTTTATCCTTCAAACTTATAAGATCATAAATTTTACTAACTAATTTATTATTATTATGAGACGCGGGAGTACTTGTTTTGTACTCTGTCGACAACTAGAGCTTGCATTCCATGATTTCCTGTCGCTATTATTATTGCTTTTATCTTTTTATAGTTTGTGCTGATTTTAACTGGGTGCAACAAAAGTTCTAGGCGTTTCACCGTACTTTTGAGATATTTTCAGTTCTTAGCTTCAAGATTTGATTTCTGCAGTCCAATTAAATTTGGATTCTCTTGTTTTTTTATTAAAATTGTTGGCTAAGGTTGTGATTTGGAACTCTAGGCGAATTTAATGGTTTTGGAGTTCATCAGACATCAAATCTCTAATTTGCATAATAAGAAGATACAAAAAGAATAAAACTCATTGGAAAAAAAAAGAGATTTGGCGTGGGGTTTTGTTATTAAATTCGAGTTTGGATCATATGGGTGAGTTGAAACTTATGGGTGGGTTGGATCATCTAATTTTATATGGGGATTTGTACGTACACCCGTTTTGTACTCACTTTGCCAAAAAAGAGTTGCAAAACGCAGTCATTTTTTGTAAATGAAGCATCAAAGGCAATCATGCAAACCTGTTGCTCGGGATGCATTTTTGTATCTCAAGGAGGGCATTGGCTGTGTGAGTGATATTTCAGTTACTGATAACTCAAACTGGACAAGAAGCCGTAAATTCAGGCTAGGGGCGAGGCTTTGAAGGAATCAGTGTGCAAGAGGCAAAGACGGAATCCTTCATTGTCTGGGATCACCGCGGCGAGTGTGAGTTCCTGATATCTATTTTTTTTCTACAATGCTGTTAGATGTATTAAATGACAGATTTTTCTTTCCAAATGTTGTGAACTCTAACACTAAATTCCATTATAGACGAGTGCTTGACTTGAAAGTGTCCTTTTCACATCAGCAATCTGCTTTCTATTGAAGGCTTCCTAGGGTGTATCAAGTTTGACTTTAATCTCTATTGTGGATAATCTCTGTAGTACTGTCTTTAGGTTTTATCAATAAAGATTATAATTATCATTATTAACTCGAAGCAAATAATCAATTCTACTGGTGCGGAACAGATTGCTCATTGATATTTTAAAATCTTGAGTTGTGTACTGAGCAATATGCTGGACTTTTGATTTTAACTGACAGACAATAGGATTTGGGAATATGATATTGGCACAAAACATGCTTGAAAGTCTGATTAGAAGCAAAAAGAAAATTGTTTTGCAATAGTCTTCTTAGAAGCAAAAATGTGCAGTGTAATAGGTGAAACTTCCCATCAGCGTTTAAAAATTAAATTGTGAAGGGGGAAGAGTGTGTTAGAGAATATTTGTAGAAAGAGTGTTTAACATCTTGGGATGCTTCAAAGAGAAAACGGGTCAATATAAATTCGGATGGGGGAGTAGATGACATCGTGTTACGTTTCTGACTTAATACAAAGAACCATACTTCCAGTGCAGATAATGCAGAGATATTGACGCACAAATAGAGCACTACGTTTATATGAGTGAAAAAGAAGTAAAAATATAGTAAGTTCTTTTAGGAAACTATTTAATTTACAAGGTAGCTTATACAAGGTAAGGTAATGAAAATGTTGTTTTGCTATCTGTCTGGGATATGGCCTTATTTTATGCTTCATCTTGGGATGTTATACCTTAAATGAAAAATGCTATGTTACCATCAATGTCTCATTCTTGACATAGTTTGACATCAACCATCTTTGTTGGCCTATTTAATTTTTTAATGCATTTGTTCTAAATCCTTGTTCAGTTAACTACAGTTCCCACTTTTCTTTATCATTCAGGTGAGATAAATGATACCGAGCTGGCTAGTGAGTGCTCAAGTATTACATTTGGTTTCTTTCCCCTCATGTAACTCACCTAGAGTTTGTGGTTTTAAAGAAAAGGCTAAGGCGAATACAGAAGGCTTGAGGCAGGAGGTGATCTCATGTGACCTTTTAAATTTGTCTTAAACTTATACAACACCCATTGGAGAGTAGGAAAGTTGACATTTCTACACCGGTTAATGATAGAGAAAGCGGCTACTGTAGTATAAGGATATAAAGCTGCTATTGAAAGAACCAAGGAGTAGGCAGATAAAGTTCTCTACTAAAGCCTTAGGCAGAGCGAAAAAGGGAAATATGACAGCAGAAGACACTGAAAGGGTTGACCTCTCTTCCATCTCAAACGGAGAACAAAATCTCTAACTCATCTTTTGTATGATTTAAACACCATATTGGAATTCTTTTAGGTAGGTGGATTTTTGAAACTGTTAATCAAACTGTATAATGAATCTGCAACATATTTAGAAACGAAAACCAAATTAAAACTCATTTATACTGAACTTAATGCTTTTGTCGGTTCTTGAGGATTAACGTGGTAATGAGCTGTGCATAACTTGCGTCTCAGAGCGAATTAGAGTCGATACTGGGAAACACAATGAATGAGATCGTGGGGGAAAGGCTGCGAATAATTCTCAAGTCAAATATGCAACATGGCACTATCTAACTTCCTGCTTTATTTGCAGTGTACAAGAAGCACCATCCTCCTCTTTCAGATCAAGTATGGAGACTGGAAAAGATTGGCAAGGAAGGATCTTTCCATCGACGTTTGAGCAAGGAAAGAGTCAACACGGTGAAAGATTTTCTGACTCTCCTCTATCTAGATCCTACAAAGCTTCGGAATGTCAGTTCTACTGCAACTGTCTTACATAGATAAATGGATTTAGTATACATGTTGCTTAAAATGATACATCTATTTTTTTCCTTGTTGAATAGTAACAAGCATGACTGTGATAATGATGGACTTATTTCCTAATGTTTGTGATTCTTTGGCAATCTCTGTTTTTCTTGGCGATGCTTGTTATTATTTTTCCTACCTTTGTTTCCCTTAGTGTATTTTCTAGTAAATTGCTTTACTTAGTGAATTAGCATCTTCTTTGAGCATCCTCTGTAATCCTTTAGGAGTTCGACAACAGAATTTAGCCTGGTTACGCTCTGTTGACATTTGTCCACAAGAAAATTAAGTGACTCTACTACTGCACACAATTTTGCACCGGGCAGCAATTTCCTACAAATTCTTTTGCCTCAGCATAGTGAGAACTTCTGTTCAAGATATGATAGTTCTTCTGTTTACAATCCTCCTTACTGAAAACCACATTAGAACACTAAATAGCATCTTCCATCTTTGTTGAGCTTTATCTTGGGGAAGAATTGAACTACGAGCAAGAAAGCTGTTGACAGCACACTGTAGATCAGGTGATGGTGCAAAGTTGGGACTGGGAAGGGAATAGTCAGTATCGAAGAAAGGCAGATGATCACCCTCACAAAATGGTGGAGTTATAGAATCAGTATCAGCCATCAAGGAGTCTGCGTCTTAACCGGGAAAATATAACGGTTGGTCAAACCTGACATCCATGTTGTCTATACCATGCAAGACATAATCATCCAAGCTGCTGAAACCAGCAATTGAACAGAAGGATGGCATGATATCAGGTGTTGATGCACTTAGATGCTGATAGTCGGTTCTGCTAACCTTATGGGAAGTTAAAACATTGTCATTGGCATCTGAACTGCCCACCATGGATGAGTTTGAGGAGAATCGAACAGCGGAAATTTGCATAACCCAATCCATAAGACAAGACTCATCCTCAAAAGAGACTACTTCCCCCAGTGTCTGACGCGCAAATCACCAAATTACGAGCATCATCCTGAAAAGAAAAACAAATGGGAGTCATTGCATAATATATTAGGAGCGATGCCAACTATAAAGATATCAAGAATCAAGCCTTGGTACATGAAGAAACAAAAAGAGCAATAAACCAAATATTCTCATTTATTAAAGCTACATGCTTTTTGAGTTTCGGACAACTTATCAGCAGAAACAAACTGACACTCTGGAAGAAGCCCCATCACTTGTCCAACAATGTTAAAAACCACACCAGTTTTTTGTACAGATCCGGATGAGTAGTACAAGTACACTTTCTTGTCAAGTAAGCATGTTCGAGCATGTTCTACCGTGACTTCCCACATTTTGGTGCACATACCTGTCCCGAGAACCTGCAAGATTTCCCAGGAAAAGGATTTAAAAGATTAGTCAATCTTGTTGAAACTGCAAGAGCACGTCAGTATTTTCCCAAGATTTATCAAATTTCTGAATGGCAATGTGAAATTGGGCAGTTAGCACCAATCATGCTGTCCACTTCCCATATACAAAATTCATGCCCCCTTCTTTGTTAACCCTTTTTTTGTTGTTGATGGGAAATCACAACTTTTGCGTCTTGTGAATGGGTACACAGTCCTTCGCGCCAATCTGATGAAAAGTTATGTATATATTAGATCGATGTGTAGTGACAGCAGCTACCTTTGCTGCATTATTTATTTTGTGCAAGGGCATATTTCGAGTATTTTTTGCGTTAAATTTTGAATGGTCAGCATTATAATAGTGAATTACAAAGGACGGCGTACTGCAAAAACTGGGCGTTCCCTTGCTGACGAGCCAACATCTGAATCAGAGTATTGCATGACTGACTGATTTAATCCAGCATCTTGATCTTGCCATCCTGAAGGCAAATAACTTTTTCTTGCACACAGATCTCTGGCGCTCTGTTTTTCCGTTTGGGTTATTATCAATTCGATAGTGTTATATTGCATGTGGTATCCTTTTAACATTCTTTTCCTTCCGGTATATCTTGTTTCTTAGTTAGCTAAAATTGATCGAGAAGTGTAGTCTTTTATAGAGAATTTATAAGAAAAAGAAGACGACTCTAAGGTGTGTTATTCATTTCAGCGAGTTTTTGCTTTTCCCTTAAAACATGAACCAATGATATAAAAGAGTTGCTGGACTCTCTGTTCAGCCAAAAAAGGTACTCAAGTGACATTAAAGAATAATTTCAATACTCAGAAAAAAAGAATAATAATTGCACTATTGCAGTATGATGCATCTTGTTTACTACATAACATTCAGTTGGGCAAAAAATTTCTAACAAATATCAGACGTTAACTTTTTCCATGCCTATCTAGTAGAATTGGTGCCACCAATCATCTGGAACAATGTCTTCTGTTCCATTCATTAGTGTTAGTTCCAAGAAGTTACTTTTATCTGTGTTAAGATCAGCTTTAGCACAATATTGCTCATGAATTCCAGGGAAGGGTAATTGACCACACGCTTCTTCTTGTTCAGCATACTCTGTGTTCATAATCTGATGTCGTTGGGAAATTGTTTCTGATTGTGAACTGTTGTAGTTAGGTTCACGCAACATAGCTTCTATTACTTGAGCAACTTCTTGTTCCTCCATATTAACCCCATTCTTCCTATTTCTCTCTGCTATGTTCTTCTTTATTCGGCAAAGAACAATATCTTGTTTAGGAATATTATTTTCCCAGAAGTAATTATCCCCCACGTAATATTCTGTCATCAACCAATTGATTTTATCTTGCTTTCATCCTTTACTACTCCTAGTTCGATAAACATAACTTTTTCTGAATCCAACAACAGTTCCCTTACTATTCTTGATAGGATGACCGCCGGTTTAGGCTTTCCATGTCCAGTTGGCGCAAGTTCGGCGAAACCTTTTATGTGATTCCTGTTGTGAATAAACCCCCTACAAAAATAATATTCACGGTAATAAAAGCGGAATAATAATATAGCACCGAGATACGGTAATTAACAAGAATAAAAGAGTAACAATGACACCAAGATTTTTACGTGGAAAACCCTTCTGAATAAGAGAAAAACCACGGTCCTGAGGGGAGCAACTGATATCACTATAGTAAGGAATTTTACATTTTGTAGGTCCGAGTAAAATACTCCAAAGATCACTACAACACTCAAAAGAAAATAACCCTCTTTTGATATTTCCAACTCACTACAATATCGCTCACTCTCTATTTTTCTCACAGACTATTTTCTTATACCCCGTCTGTGAAATCTTACTTTTTTTTCTCTCTTTTTGGTTGGTGTATCAAAATGAGAGCCGAATCTCTCATTTTATAGGAAAACTTAGGTAGCCTTTTTCGTTTCTGCAGCACACCTAAATTGACAGAGAAAAACAAACAAAATAAACACTTTTGACAAACAAAATGATGAAGGAAGAAAACTCTTCCTTGATTCAAGGGGGCTGGACCACATCAATCTCCCCCTCCAGTCCCATTTATCTAGAAGAGGTAGCACTGTCTTCTAGTTTGAATGCATGCTGACAAGTTCTTTGCATAGCTCGAACTTGTTCCTTGGTACCACCTTGGTCAGCATATCTGCGGGATTCTCACTTGTAGAAATCTTCAAATCTTTTAGAGATTCATCATATATCATTTCTCGAATCCAATGATATCTCACGTCAATGTGTTTGGTCCTTGCATGGTACATAGAGTTCTTGCTAAGGTCTATTGCACTTTGACTATCGCAATAGATGATATACTCCTTTTGATGCAATCCAAGCTCTTGAAGGAACCGTTTGAGCCATATCATCTCCTTGCCAGTTTCTGTAGCGGCAATGTACTCTGCTTCAGTTGTTGAAAGTGCAACACACTTCTGCAACTTAGTCTGCCATGATATAGCTCCCCTTGAAAATGTAAACAAATATCCAGTAGTGCATTTTCTGTTGTCAATGTCACCTGCCATATCAGCATCTGTATAGCCCTTCAAGATTGGATCCGATACTCCAAAGCACAAACAATCTCCCGTGGTGCCTCTCATGTACCTGAGTATCCACTTGACTGCTTCCCAATGTTCCTTTCCAGGATTTTCAAGAAACCTGCTGTCAACACCAACTGCGTGAGCAATATCAGGTCTAGTACATACCATTACATACATCAAGCTTCCGACTGCTGAACAATAAGGAACTCTAGCCATGTTCCCTTTCTCCTCCTCTGTTGTAGGACACATCTTTTTGCTCAATTTTAGATGACTAGCAAGAGTGTGCTGACTGGCTTAGCATTCTTCATGTTGAAGCGTTCTAGTACACGTTCAATGTACTTCTCCTGAGATAGCCACAACTTTCTACTTGTTCTCTCTCAAACTATCTTTATCCCTAGAATTTGTTGTGCTGGGTCCAAGTCCTTCATATCAAATGACTTAGACAGATCTCCATTCAACTTTGCTATCAACCCCTTGTCTTTTCCTACAATTAGCATGTCATCCACATACAACAACAATATAATAAAATTATTCTCAGAAAATCTTTTGAAGTATACACATGGATCAGAATAGGTCTTTATGTATGTTTGACTTTTCATGAATGAGTCAAACTTCATGTACCACTCCTTGGTGCCTGCTTTAATCCATAAAGACTCTTATTCAATTTTCACACCATGTGTTTCTTTCCAGCTACTTCAAATCCTTCTGGCTGCTCCATATAAATCTCTTCTTTCAAATCTCCATGAAGAAATGCAGTTTCACATCCAACTGCTCCACTTCAAGATCTAGGCTAGCTTTCTTCTGTTCGAAGCCTTTAACCACCAATCGAGCTTTGTATCTGATCAGCTTGCCATTTCCATCTTTCTTGAGTTTAAAGACCCATTTGCATTTGAGTGGTCTTTTACCCTTTAAAAGTTCAACCAGCTTGTACGTGCCATTTTTCTGTAGAGATTCCATCTCTTCTTGCATGGATTTCATCCACTGGTTCTTTTCTGGATGGGATAACACCTCCTTAAGACATTCTGGCTCCCCCTCATCACTAATGAGGATATACTCTGTGTAAGGGTACCTGCATGACTGTACCCTTGGCCTCTCTGATCTCCTTAGAGGTTGAGGTTGTTCTTCTTCCTGAGTGGGGTGCTCCACTTCCTCGACACTTTCATCAAGTTGCTCCCCCTGCTCAATAACCTCACCAGGTTGCTCCCCCTGCTCGGCAACCTCGTTGGTCGTACTTTCTGCACTTGTGGGATTGTTAGAAATAGAAGGAATAGTAACAAGGTTAGGAATTATACCATTATTCGCCTTTTCTAACATATCAGTAGCAGTTCCAACTCCACTTTCTTTGAAGACTACATCTCTATTTCTAATGACCTTCTTCTTTACAGGATCCCAAAATCTGTACCCAAACTCTTCATCTCCATATCAGATAAATATGCAGGGAACAGATTTATCATCCAGCTTTGTTCTCTGCTCTTTTGGTACATGTGCAAAAGCTCTGCAACCGAACACCTTCAGATGCGAGTAGGACACCTCCTTATTGGTCCAAACTCTCTTTGGGATGTCAAACGCCAATGGAACTGATGGACTCCTATTGATAAGTTAACAGGTTGTTTGAACTGCTCCACCCCAGAATGACTTAGGTAGTTTAGCCATTGTGAGCATGCTTCTCACCTTCTCCACAATAGTGTGGTCCATCCTCTCTGCTACACCATTGTGCTGTGGGGTTCCAGGAATTGTCTTTTCATGTATGATCCCATGACTTGAACGGTACTCTTCAAATTCCCTTGAAGTGTACCCACCTCCATTGTCACTTCGGAGACGCTTTAGCTTTTGACCTAACTCCCTTTCTACTAGAGCATGAAACTTCTGGAAAACTTGAACACCTAATCTTTGGTTTTCAAAATATAAACCCACAATTTTTGTGAAGCATCATCAATAAAAGCAACAAAATATTTTTTACCGCCCGTTGTTTCAATTTCTATTAGGCCACAAACATCAGAATATAATAAATCAGGTATATTCAATTTTCTTTCAAAAGATGTCTGAAATGAGACTCTATGCTGCTTACCAAATAAACAGTAGTCACAGGGTTTTATTGTTGTACCTTTGGCATAAGAAATAAGTGATTTCTTGGCAAGAATCTGCAATCCCTTCTCGCTCATATGACCCATTATTTTATGCCACAAATCTGCAGAAATCTCATCTTATGCCGCATTTAATTCACCTTGGCATATTTCTGCATTTGTCCTGTACAACATGCCACGAGCAACTCCCTTTGTAATCACCAATGATCCCTTGGTGAGTCTCCACTTTTGATTTGCAAAATAGTTCTCGTATCCATCTCGGTCCAAAGCAATCCCTGAGATCAAGTTCATCCTCAAATCAGGTACATGCCGCACGTCCTTTAGAACCAATGTGCATCTGACTTTTGTCTTGATACAAATGTCACCAATCCCTACAATCTTTGAGTAACTCGTGTTACCCTTTCTCACTATGCCGAAATCACCTGCTACATATCCGCAAAAAAAATCTCTTACCGGTGTGGCATGGTAAGATGCCGCTGTGTCAACCACCCATTCCGACTCTAGACCTGACAGGTGCATGCATTCCTCTTCCTCATTTATAAAGAGGACAACATTGTCATTGTTTTGCACCATGGCAGCTGTGTTTGTCGTCATTCTTCTGGCCACTAGTTTCACCTTTGCCCTTCCTTGGATTTGGGCAATCTCTTTTGAAGTGACCTGGTTGATCACAGTTGTAGCAATTTTTGGCTTTTGATTTGGATCGATTCTTTGACTTTCCACGAGCTCCGGATCTACCATAGTTGCTCGAACTCCTTTGATAACTCATGCCTCTACCTTATGTGATAAGAGCTTGTCCTTGATTTTCAGACTTCTTTCTCATCTTCTCATTGAGTAAAAGAGCCGATATGACATCTTTGAACTCAATAGTACTCTTACCGTGCAGGATGGTTGTTGCAAATTATCTTACGAAGATGGCAACGAGTTCAATAGCAAGATGAATTTATCTTCCTCCTCGATTTTTACTCCGAGGTTGGCAAGCTGTGTGATTAGTCCGTTAAACACATTTAAATGCGACAAAAAATTCATACCTTTACCCATGTGTAGGGCGTATAACTGCTTCTTCAGGTACAATTTATTTGTCAGCGTTTTGGACATGTATAGGCTTTCCAACCTTGTCCAAATTCCACGTGCAGTGTCTTCATCAATGATGTTATTTACCACATCATCCGATAAGTGCAACCTGATTGCACTAGCAGCTCTTTCATCCAAGTCAGCCCAATCCTCAGCTTTCATGGTATCAGGCTTTTTGGCATCAGCAACTAGTACCTTGTGTAATCCTTGTTGGATGAGCAGATCCATCATCCTTCTTTGCCATGTTGAGAAACCGTTATCTCCGTTGAATTTTGCTACCTCGTACTTTACTCCAGACATTTTTATTTTCACCGAGTATAGTACTACCGATAGTGAATAGTATTTCAGTGAACAGCGGAACCTGTTCTCTGATACCAGTTGTTGGGAATAAACCCCCTGCTAAAAGAATATTCATGGTAATAAAAGTGGAATAATAATGTAGCACCGAGATACGGTAATTAACAAGAATAAAAGAGTAATAATGACACCAAGATTTTTACGTGGAAAACCCTTCTGAATAAGGGAAAACCACAGCCCTGAGAGGAGCAGCTGATATCATTATAATAAAGAATTTTACACTTTGTAGGTCCGAGTAAAATAAAATACTCCAAATACCACTACAACACTCAAAAGAAAATAACCCTCTTTTGATATTTCCACCTCACCACAATCTCACAGGTTATTTTCTTATACACTGTCTGTGAAACCTTACTCTTTTTTCTCTCTTTTTGGTTGGTGTATCAAAATGAGAGCCGAAGCTCTCATTTTATAGGAAAACTTAGGCAGCCTTTTTCGTTTCTGCAGCACACCTAAATTGACAGAGAAAAACAAACAAAATAAATGTGGGCTACATTAGCAGCCACTTTTGACAAACAAAATGATGAAGGAAAAAAACTCTTCCTTGATTCAAGGGGCTGGATCCCATCAATTCCTTACGCTTCTTCAAAGGAGAAATAAAGTAGCCTATTTTCTCTTTAGGATGATCAGAAATCTCCCATGGTGGCCGGTCTCCATAGATTTCCCCGAGTCGAATAGGGCATTCACTCGGCAAAGACTCACCCTTTAACAACTTTTTCAAAAAGTAGATCAATTCTGCATCAGTAGGGTAAAATCGAACTCTGGGAAGCCGTGATCCCATCGGCATGAGTCTTTGATTTGCTATTATGAATAAAGAAATAGGAATCGCAAGAAAATCAACCCTTCAATGATCTGCAAGTTCTTTTAACGAGTCACTGTGAAAATACAGAGAGAACCAAGAATTGAAAACAGAGAGAGAAGACAGAATGAATTACTATTATTTTGGAAGAAGAACCTGAACGACGATTCTTTATAAAGGTCTTAGGTTTCTGAAATAAATCGGAAGGATGAATTTTTTAGGAAACAATGGAGTGTTAGGAAAATAATTGTTGTTGTCGGTTACAAAGTAGGACAAGAGGGGTTGCTCTGATGGTAAGCAATCCCCACTTTCAACCGAGAGGTTGTGAGTTCGAGTCTGTTGGGAAGGATGCCGGGGTCTATTTGGAAACAGCCTCTCTACCCAAAGGTAGGGGTAAGGTCTGCGTACACACTACCCTCTCCGGACCCCATTAAGTGAGATTATACTGGGTTGTTATTGGTTACACTCTCCCCAGACCCATTAAGTGGGATTATACTAGTTTTTTGTTGTTGTTGGTTATACCCTCCCCAGATTCCACTAATTAGAATTATAATGGGTTGTTGTTGTTGGTTACAAAGTAGGAAAAAATAGACGTGTTGCTTTTGGTGGGAAGGTCCGGAATTCTTTACTGTAACTTGTTCTACTGGAAATTTATAATTGATTTTTACAGGAAAACATTGAACATCTTCTTTTTTTTTTACTTTCATTTGCAGGTTAATTTTCTTGTTTAACATTTTTTAACAGAAGAAAAGGAAAATTAATTTTCTTTCCTACTTTTATTTGAAGCTATTTACGAAAACATTGAAATTAACAGTTTATTAACCGAGGAAGGAAATACAGGTTGCGACAACAATAAATGCCAAAGGTGCAAATCAGAATTTGACAATATGAAATTTTATACTTCAAGAAACACCCTTTTCTGGGAAGTAACTTCACCCACCAGCAAAAGAGAGAGTTCTCCTGGGTAGAATTATAGCTTCATTCTCTCCCCTTTTCTGAGAGAAACTAATATTGTAATAGAAGTCATTGCAAGCCCGCATAGAGAAGGAACAAAAAATGTTGATGTTTTTATAGTGTTCATAGATTGATGCAACAACAACAACAACCCAGTATAATCTCACTTAGTGCGACCCCAAGATAGGGAGGCTGTTTCCAAATAGACTCTCGGCATCCTTCCCTCCAAGAACTTCCTACCTTGCTCTTGGGGATACTCGAACTCATAACCTCTCGGTTGGAAGTGAAGGTTGCTTACCATAAGATTGGTAAGCAACCTGTGAACAAGTAACAGGGCAACAAGCAGCCTACAGACTAACCCTAACTTCGATCCAAAAGCAAGAACTGATTCATCAGTGACTATTACGTTCATCTTTGATCATCAGAAAAATCAGGCTCGTCAGGCTTAATGAGTTTAGGCATACGTAAGCTGGATTCACCAGGGTCCACCCGTGCCACCTTGCCTCTTCTGGTGTTAGCAGTAAATCTTGATGCCAATATTGTAGCTCCAAGATGCTGAATACTGCTTTCTATTGCATGATCCGAAGCATTGCCACCGTCATAACCAACTTCTGGATATTCGTGACCATAATCATCCTCTTGTATGTCCATCCCTCGTGTGTAGTACAAGCTCTCTTCTCTTGACAAATCCTTTGCTAGTTTTTCCTCCGATAGCGTCTCCATGCAGCTTGTATGTAGCTAGCTCCCCATATCCTCCATTGGTGTGAGTAGAACCGGAATGCGTGCTGAAATTTCTTACTATGGAGGCGTCTGAACTGGTTTGCTACAAACTTGAGCTTTTCAGCTTTAAGTGCAAATGCTTCAACTTCTTTAAGGCATTCCACTCCTACTTTCACAAGTGCCATAACTGCTGCTGAAAAGGTAATAGCATTAGCCAGAACAAAATAGTTTTGTTAAGAGCATGCTTAGCTCAAGTTCGAAAATTATGAGCCAAGCTGAGTCGAACCACTTGCAAGGTGTCTTGCAAGTTCTAACTTCTCAGTCCCAAACATAAACAATCATTACTTATATAAAGCATGTAAAACATGTATAAAAAAATATACTTGCTTGATGAAGGCATCCATGACTTGAACACCGGCAAGAAACCATCAAAGGTAAAACACACAGGAGATAGTGTTGATGCATATAACAAGTACTGCATCTCTAAACAAATACGGAAGCCATATCTTCTTCCATCATTTAAAGAAGCACCTAAGCTTTTTGAGCAAATAGAATATATGGAAGAAAAGCTCCACAGAAGCAGCCAGCAAAACAGAGAGAGAGAGGGAAAGAGAGAGTCCATGCCCCTTTTGAACTATGCATATGGGACTAGGCTTAAAAATGTTGATTGAAGTAGGGCTTGATTCGAGCTCAAGTGCTCAGAGTAGGCTTGACTTATAGCAGCCCATGTCTGAGAGATAGGTGATCCAAGTGCAAGTGATGCACTCGGTGGGCGACAGCCGGTACTTCTAGATGTTCACAGTCCAGGAGATTGAAAGATTTGTGAATCATCAAAGGAAAGTAGGCTGTTCAAATAGATATGATTACTTCCAATAGTAGTAATCACGTATTTGATTTGGGACCAAAATGATGGAGTTCCGACAGTAATAAATAATTAGTTTCTTTTTTAGCTGTATATGTTGCATTGGAGGAGAAATCCTGATGTTGGAAATTTCTTGGGGGGAGGGGCGCTAATTCCAATGGTTATCATGAGGTATTCTTGTTATTGTTATTGTTATTATTAATCTTTTTGGCTCCATATTTCTGGAATACAAGGTATATATGTATATGCCTAAACTGTTGTTGTCGTAACTAATTACGCGGTTAACTAATTTTTTTGAAGTTTCATGGACATAGCACTTTAATTTTGCTTTTCTTTCATATCTTATTTAACAGGAAGAATCTTTAAAAAGACCAGCTACTCAAGATGAGGTATTTGAGCATACACATATAAAAAACCTAAAGGATGGAAAAAAGACAACTTGGATCGAGCCACGAGATGAGAAAACGTATGTAAGATTTCAAGTTACTTTTAAATACTTTTTATTAATTAAATTTATTCATAAAATAGTTGTAAATTTTTGCAAAATACTTCCAAATCCAATCATCCCAGGAGAATTATATAGACTTGTGGATTAATGCGGCTGGTGGTGTACATAAGGAAAGAGTTTACGGCCTTGGATAAGAGTTTAGTTCTAGTCGTCAGTATTTTGGATCTGGAGGATCTTCTTCCTCAAGGTCCTTGATTAATCAGAATGAGTTTGAGCTATTGAACAGAAGAATAGCAGAGATCACTGAGTTGTATGCACAGGAAAGGGCTGTGCAGGAGGAGAAGGCAAAGCGAAGAGAGGAAGAAGATAGGCGGAGGGATGAAGAAATGAGACGAAAGGATGCTGCATTTACACATGTTACTGGTGACGTTGAAAGCCTCAAGGCCCAGCTAAACTACCTCTTAGTATCTGGTGGATTTCCTGTGCCACGTTCTCCATCACGCTCTAACAAGACTAAGGAGTAGTTTCTTTTATTAATATGATTTTGATGTTGGATGTTATGTATCAATTGGATAAGATTGAATGCTAAATTTCTCATTTGAATATTAAGTTGCTTTATTGGTTTCCAGTATTTTTAGTTTTGGTTGGTTGTTAATTAACGAAATGGATCGGAAGATGCTGATGTTTGTGGATGAATGTTTAATTGTATTTAGGTTGTTGGTTGTATTTTTTTGTTTGGCATGTGGTGCAGTACATTTACAGCATTGTGCACAAAAATAATTTCTAGATTTCCCACGGGATCGCTACTGATTCCGTGGGAAGGTTCATCACTTTAATTTCAGAACTTGCATATTTTCCACTGATTTAATTTGCATTTATCTCACTGATATCGGTGGGAAAGTTTATACTTTTATTTTCAGAATTAACACATTTCACATGGATATCGATGGAATGTTCCTACTTTATTTTTCGGAACTTGCATATTTCCCACGGTTATTAGTGGGAAAGTTCATACTTTATTTCCAGCTCCTCGTGCATTTTTCCCATTACTTCCCTGGCTAATGTATTAAAATTAATAAAAATTACTAATAATAGTTCCCACTGATTATTGGTGGAAAATTTCATTAATTTTTTCTATTAAAGTTTCTCTGGAAAAAGGAAAATTTTCCACCGCTTCTCTGGAAAGATATTTCTCACCACGCGTTTTTCTGGTGACTCGTTTAGGTAGGAATGCGGTGTGCAAAATCAAGTTTCGCACCAATTTATGATTGATTTTGCCATAGAAAATCCATGTGTTTCTAGTAGTGTTTATAGGGTAATAAATATGCATAGGGAGTACGGTTTTTATTGTTTCACTCATGGAACCATTTTATAAAGCTGGGCACATTTAGAGGTACATGAGGAGGTTAGGAATGGGTATTGTCTATGCAAACATCAATGGCAAAATCTCGTTGTTTTTGGACAATATTATAGAGTGGGAATTACTGATTGATACTGAATAACATTTGACTATAAACGTTTATCATCAAGGCATTGGCGGGCATATTATTATGACTTTTGTCTATGCTAAATATTCTTCTTGAAAGACCGGAATTGTGGGACTTGTACTATCTTGCTAGTGAAGTGGAGTTGCCTTGAATAGTTGGTGGTGACTTTAATGTTATTTTGAGTTAAGCAGAAAAGATAGGAGGTCTTCCAGTTTATCATCCAAAATATAAGAATTTTGCTTTTTGTAGGAATTCATGTGCGCTGTTTGATCTTGGATATAAAGAAAGTCCTTTCACGCGATGGAATGAGATACCTAATACCGAATTCATATTTAAGAGGTTGGATATGATATTTCTAAATCTGCCTTTTCAATCTCTTTTTCCTAGCATTGAGGTAGAATATCTAATAATAACAGGTTCAAATCATGCGCCTTTATTGATGAGTAATGGAGAGAATGCAAGATAGTTTATGAAACCATTTAGATTTCTGAATTTCTGGGCAAAACATGAGACTTTCAAGGAAGTTGTTAGGCAAAATTGGGTGGCAAACTTCATTGGAGATCCTTTATTGATGTTCAAGCAGAAGTTGAAGAGGGTGAATATGGCCTAGTCCAAATGGAGAAAGCTTACATTTCGGGAATATTCAAGCAATTGGCTATAAGGGAAGATATTGTGAGATTTAAGGAGATGTTGTTTGAGGAGGAGCCAACCATTGATAATAGAATTGTTCTCCAAAAGTCACTGGCAGAATTGAATAAATACTTGAGCATTGATAGGCAATATTAGAAATAAAAGGCAAGCATGACATGGCCTTCAGAAGGTGAAAAAAATACAAGATTTTTCATAACTATGTGAATGGCAAGAGGCAAAAACTATAATTGAAGAGGATACAAAATGGTGATGGGGTGTGGATTGAAGCACAAGAGCTAATGGCCAATGCGGCAGTGGATTTATTCAATAATACTTCACTTAGGAAAATGATACTACTAGCTTTGCACTTCTGAACAATGTACCTTTCATTATGAAACAACAATCCCAATAGTTTCCCACAAGTAGGGTTTAGGGAGGGTAAGCTGTATGCAGCCTTACCCCTACCTTTATAGGGGCAGAGAGAATGTACCTTTCATGGTAAGATTTGGGCAAAATCTGAAGCTATGTAGGATGCCAACTATAGAAGAGGTTAAGTATGCAACGTTTGGTTTACGTAGTGATAGTGCAAGTAGTCCTGATGGTTTCACTGGTATATTTTATCAAGAGTGTTGGGACATTATAGGGGAAGACATATACAGAATGATGCAGGTGTTTATAGAAGTACATAATTACAAAAATCAGTTACTCATACCAACCTAGTATTGTTGCGTAAGAAGCCTTTAGTGCACATATTCTCAGATTTAAGACCTATAAGTCTAAGCAAATTTATAAACAAGGTGATTTCAAGGGTGCTGCATGACAGATCGGAGAAGTTATTTCCTTCATTAGTATTGTTGCGTAAGAGGCCTTTAGTGCACACGCTCTTAGATTTAAGACCTATAAATCTAAGCAACTTTATAACCAAGATGAGTTCAAGGGTGATGCATGACAGATTGGAGAAGTTATTTCCTTAATTGTTCTTTTCCAATCAATCTGGATTTATTAAGGGAAGGAGTATCTTTAAAAATATCCTATTGACACAGGAGATTGTCACTGATATAATGTTAAGGGTAAAGCCTGCAAATGTGGTGATCAAGCTAGATATGGTTAAGGCTTATGATAGGGTATCCTGGAAGTATCTGTTGTATATTTTGAGGTAGATGGGATTCACAGAAGACTTCATCAACATGATATGGAATTTTACCTCAAATAACTGGTATTCAATATTAATTAATGGACAAGCTTCATGTTTCTCAAAATCCATAGGAGGAGTCAATCAAGGAGATACTTTATCTCCAAGATTATTCATATTATCAGCTGAGATACTACGAATATCTTTAAATAATGTGACGATCCGGCCAGTTGTCTCATGATTTACCGCTATGTTTTCCCCTATTTCTACTTTTTATGCTTCGTTATCCATGTTTTGTTGTATCAGGGTTGGTTGGATCGAGCCCAGAATGATTTTGATAAGGTTTGAGACATTTAGTCTTTTTAAGGAAGCTTAAGTTGGAAAAGTCAACAGGATATTGACTTATGTGTTAGAGGGCTCAGATGCGAGTTATGATGGTTTGGTTAGCTTTGAGAGGTGATTTGTGACTTAGGAATGTGATCGGAATGCATTTTAGAGGTCCGAAGTAGAATTAGGCTTGAATTGGCAAAGTTGATATTTTGGTGATTTCCGGTTGGTAGGTGAGATTTTGATCCGGGGGTCGAAATAGAGTTTTGAGAGTTGCAATAGCTTTCTTGTGTCATTTGGGATGTGTGTGCAAAATTTTAGGTCATTCAGAAGTAGTTTGGTAGGGTTTTTAATCGAAAGCGTATTTCGGAAGATTTTAGAACCTTAGGCTTGAATTTGATGTATTTTGGATAATTTGATATTGTTTGAGGTGTTATGATGATTGGAGCAAGTTTGAATAAGATTTTAGGATATGTCGGTGCATTTGGTTGAGGTCATGGGTGCCTCGGGTGAGTTTCGAGTGGTCATTCAGATCATTTTAAGTTAAGAAAATTGCTGAAAAATGGTTTCAGCTATCGCAGAAATTTAACTCTTCGCGTTCGCGAGTGAGCTCTCGCGTTCGCGAAGAGTTGCTGAGGAAAGTGAGAATTTGGCCTTCACGTTTGTGATACAGGCTACATGTTTGCAAAGGGAAGCGAGTTAGTGCATCGCACTCGCGGGAATTGAGTCGCGTTCGGGTAGAAGGAATGGGCAGCTGAGCTTCTAGGAGAATTTGTTCATCGTGTTCGCGAGAGTTGGGCTACTTTCACGAAGGGTACAAGCATCGCATTCGCGAGGGCTTGGTCGTGATCACGTAGAAGGAAAAATTGGTCAAAGTAAGTTGTGCTTTGCGAACACGAGGGTTTGGCCACGTTCACAAAGAAGGAAATTTGGACCTGGGCAGAATGTTTTTAAGTCATCTTGTCTGCGATTTGAGCTTATGTTCCTCCATAATTGGTTTTTTTGAGATCTTGTTGAAGGAGATTGAAGAGGTATTCAAGGAGAACGTTTGAAGGTAAGAATTTCGGACCAAAAACTCGATTTTATTGTGAAATCCACCTAGATATCATGGAAACCTTAGATAAAATGGAAGAATTAGGGCTTGGAATTTTGGAATTTTAAATTGGGGGATTTGGAGGACCAATTGAGGTCGTATTTGAGAGTTTTTGGTATGTATGAACTCGTGCGAAGAAATTGAACCTGCTAATGTAAAATTTTTTTATGAGTTTCGAGAAGTGGGCCTGGGGCTCAGGTTTTGCTAATTTCGGAATTTTTGTATTTTTTGATTGTTTTCCCTTGGGCTTTGTTCCCTTAGCATATTGTGACTTATTCGTTCTGGTTTTGACTAGATTCAATGCGAGTGGAAGGCGATTCGAGAGGAATAGGCGTCATGGAGTAGTATTTTCACCGGTTTGAGGTAAGTAACCATTGTAAATTTGGAACTGAGGGTACAAACCCCGGTATTTGACTTGATTTGATGAATGCAGTGACGCACATGCTAGGTGACGAGTGTGTGGGCGTGCATCGGTGGGGGATTGCGACTTGGTCCATCATGCAGCGACTATTAAGCCACGTATTTTATTTGGAAATGTTATATCATTCTAGATTTTGGATCGTTATACTGTATTATGGGCTTTATACCATGTTTGGGGACTTGTTAAAAAGCATATTCTCAGTCATGTTTTACCTGTTAAATGTTTAAAACTGGTTTTATCATTCTATTCCTATTGTGAGGTGTTGGGCTGAGTTCCCTAATTTTTGTTGTGATACCCGAGAGGCTGTGAGGCTAATGACTGAGAAAGGTTTAGAACCTTATGGTGAGGATGTTATATATATATATATATATATATATATATATATATATATATATATATATATATATATATATATATATATATATATATATATATATATATATATATATATATATATTGGATAAGGTTGCGCGCCACATCGATATGATGTTTGGACTGTAGGAGCTCCTCCGAAGTCTGCACACCCCCAGTGAGCGTAGTCGACTATTAATATATGGATCAGGCTGCACAGCGCAACAGTTACTATCATTTCTATTGCTATGAGATTAAATGAGCTGAGTGCTGTGAGTGAGTACCGAGTGACTAAAGTTGAATCACGAGTGACTGAGAGGCTGCCCGAGGGGCCTTATTGTGATTTTTCCACTGTTTTGACTCTTCCTATAAATAAGCCTATGTTGGATATATTGTTAAGTAACTGATTTCAAAGCTTTAAACTGAAATTGATGAATTATGACGGAAATGTTTTCAAAGTTATATGTTTTTGAACTGCTCGTCACTACTTTCAGTCCATTATTTACTTTAGTTACTTACTGAGTTGGTGTACTCACGTTACTCCCTGCACATTGTGTGCAGATCCAGGTATCCGAGCGGCCGAGTGAGAGCTTTTCAGCTATTTTCCATCATTTGCCGGGGATTTAGAGGTAGCTGCATGGCGTCCACAACCCATATTTCTCACTTCTATTTTCTTATTTTTTTTTGCATTCCTAGACTAATCTATGTAGTAGGTTGTTCAGACTAGTATTAGAGGCTCTACACTAGTAACACCAGACTAGTATGGGCTGTGTAGTCTTTCATGTTTTGTTGACTTCCGTATATCTATCTTGCTATTTTACACACTTATTATGATAATTGGTAATTTAACCGTGTTAATAAATGATTTATAAAAGTGAAAATGGGTTGTTGTTTGATAGTTGGTTTGGCTTGACTAGCAACGTGATAGGCGCCATCATGACCGGTATTTGGGGTCGTGACAAGTTGGTATCAAAGCCTAGGTTATATAGGTCTCGCGGTCATTAACCGATTTAATAGAGTCTCGCTGATCGGTACAGAGACGTCTATATTTATCCTCTAGAGGCTGTAGGACCTTTATGAAAAACTTCATATTCTTGGAATTCTTGTCGTACGAGCTTGTTTGTCCGAGTACTAAACTTCTATCATTCTACTTCTCTCACAGATGGTGCGGACACGAGCTACGGACATGGTGGACGACCACCAGTGCAACCAGTTGTGGCCACTTGAGGCCGTGGACGCGGTCGTGGTCATGGCAGAGGCAGAGCAACAAGGGCAGCACCTGTAGATCCTCCAGCTGCCCCTGCTCAGGATCAGACTCCAGCTATGGATGCTCCAGCAGTACTAGTTCAGGCACCAGCTGTGCCTATTGTGATTCCATGCCTTTAGGAGGCTTTAGCCCAGATCTTGTCAGTATGTACCGGTTTGGCTCAGGCGGTCTCATCTACTATGGCTGAAGCTACTTCACAAATTGGCGAGGGATTCAAACCCCCATTTCTCGCATACCTAATCAGGTTGTGCAGGGACTCCAAACACCGGGGGCACCTCCAGCCTAGCCGGTTGCACCATTTCAAGAGTTTGTAGTACCAGTTACGCCAGATGATGAGCAACGTCGACTTGATAGGTTTGGTAGACTCCAAACTCCGACATTCAGTGGTGTAGAAGGCGAGACTGCCCATGGTTTCTTGGATAAGTGCCAACGGATGCTTCGTACAACAGGGATTCTTGAGACTATTGGTGTGGCATTTACAACCTTTCAGTTTTCTAGGGCTGCCTTCACTTGGTGGGAGGCGTATGATAGGTGTAGGCCTGCTGGTGCAACGCCCCTTACGTGGCAACAGTTCTCTGTTCTCTTTCTAGAGAAGTATGTGCCACAATCGTGCCGAGAGGATTTGCGTAGGCAATTTGAGCGGTTGCATTAGGGGGAGATGACAGTGATGCAGTACAAGATGCGATTCTCCGAGTTAGCCCGACATGCAGTTAGGTTGGTTCCCATCGATCGAGAGAGTATAATGAGGTTTGTTGATGGTCTTTCATACTAGGTCCGTATTCTCATGACCAAGGAGAGAGTGACTGGTGCTACATTCGAGGAGGTTGTGGATATTTCTAGGGAGATTGAGTTTGTCCATCGCCAGGAGCGAGAGGAGAGGGAGGCCAAAAGGCCTTGAGGATCTAGTAGCTATAGTGGTGCTCCTTCGAGGGGCCAGTTTTAGCATGATAGAGGTTGACAGTTCCGACATGGTCAGTTTGATCGCTCAGGTTATCAAGGGGCGTCATCGGGTCAGGGTTCCCACAGTTCACAGCAGGGCCATTCATACTTAGTGCCCTTCTAGCTCAAAGCTCATCCCGTGCTCTATCTCTTCAGGGATCTTCTATGCCAAGTTCATTTGCTGGTCACTCTGATGTGAGGGGTTCCCTTCAGCCCCCATCTCTAGTATCGAGGAGTTTTTATGAGTGCAGGGAGTTTGGACAAATGAGGAGGCAGTGGCCCCGCCGTGTTTCTAGTTTATTCTAGCAGAGGGGCCAGTCATCAGTTTCGGCTCTAGTTGCTCCACCACCACCTGCCCAGCTAGTTAGGGGTGGGATCAGTCAGCCAGAGGTCGCCCTATAGGGCGAGGTCGATCATGGGGTGGTCAGGCCCGTTTCTATGCTATCTCGGGCAGGTCTGATGCTATTTCCTCCGATGCTGTCATTTCAAATATTATTTTAGTGTGCAAGTATTATTGGATCCCAGATCCGTCTTTTCATATGTGTCATCATACTTTGCTCATTATTTAGGTATGCCCCGTGAGATTCTTGCTTTACCTGTTCACGTATCTAACCCGGTAGGCGATACTATTATTGTAGACCGTGTGTACCGGTCATGTGTGGTGACTATTGGGGGTTTGGAGACTAGATTTGATCTTCTATTAGTGAGTATGGTGGACTTCGATGTCATTTTGGGCATGGATTGGTATCTCCGTGTCATGCTATTCTGGACTATCATGCTAAGACAGTCACTTTGGCAATGCCTGGTGTGCCACAGATCGAATGGTGAGGTAATGACCAAAAATTTTCCTAGTAGAGTAATCTCTTTCTTGAAAGCCCAATGTATGGTTGAGAAGGGTTGTCTGTTGTAGCTTGTCTTTGTGGGGGATGTTGGAGCTGAGGCCCCTAGTATTGATTCTGTTCCAGCTGTGCAGAACTTCCCTGATATATTTTTTGCAGACTTTCCGTGCATGCCACCGAACAGGGATATAGATTTCGGTATTGACCTGGTGCCAGGCACTTAGCCCATCTCTATTATGCCGTATCACATGGCACCAGTAGAGTTGAAGGAGTTAATGGAGCAATTTCAAGAACTCCTAGATAAAGGGTTCATTCGGCCTAGTGTGTCACCTTGGGGTGCACCGGTTCTATTTGTGAGGAAAAAGGATGGCATTATGAGAATGTGCATTGATTATAGGCAATTGAACAAAGTAACAGAAGAACAAGTATCCTTTGCCCCGCATTGATGATTTATTCGACCAGCTTCAGGGAGCGAGGGTATTCTCCAAGATTGATCTACGTTAGGGTTATCACCATTTGAAGATCAGGGACTCGGATATTCTTATGACAACCTTCAGGACCAGGTATGGTCATTATGAGTTCCTGGTTATGTCATTTGGGCTGACCAATGCCCCAGCAACGTTCATGCATTTGATGAACAATGTGTTCTGGCCCTATCTTTATTCATTTGTTATAGTCTTCATTGATGATATTCTGGTATATTCACGTAGTCAGGAGGAGTACGCGGGAGCATTTGAGGGTTTTGTTGCAGAGACTGAAGCAGGAGAAACTTTATGCAAAGTTCTCCAAGTGTGAGTTTTGGCTCAGTTTAGTGGCATTCTTGGGACACGTGGTGTCCAGTGAGGGTATTCAGGTTGATCCAAAGAAGATAGGGGCGGTGCAGAGTTGGTCCAGACCATCCTCAGTGACTGAGATTCGTAATTTGGTTGGCTTGGTAGGCTATTATTGTCGTTTTGTTTAGGGATTCTCATCTATTACATCGCCCTTGACCAAGTTGACTCAGAAGGGTGCTTCATTTGTATGGTCGGACGAGTGTGAGGAGAGCTTTCATAGGCTCAAGAAAGCTTTGACCACAGCTCCAGTGTTGGTTTTGCCATTAGCTTCAGCTTCATATACCGTGTATTGTGATGCTTAGGGATTGGTTGTATGTTGATGCATCAAGGTAGAGTTGTTGCATATGCTTCTCATCAGATGAATTCCCATGAGAAGAACTACCCCGTTAATGATTTGGAGTTGTCTGCCATAGTTCACGCATTAAAGATTTGAGCATTACTTGTATGGCGTGTCTTGTGAGGTATTCATTGACCATCGCAGTCTTCATCATTTGTTCAAGTTGAAGGATCTTAATTTGAGACAACGGAGATGGTTGGAGTTGCTTAAGGATTATAATATCACTATATTGTACCATCCGGGAAAGGCCAAAGTGGTAGCTGATGCTTTGAGCCGAAAGGCAGTGAGTATGGGGAGCTTGGTATATATTCCAGTTGGGGAGATACCTTTTACAGTTGATGTTTAGGCTTTGGCTAGTTGGTTCGTGAGGTTTGATATTTTTGAGCCCAGTAGGGTATTGGCTTGTGTGGTATCTCAGTCTTCTTTATATTATCGTATCAGAGAGTGCCAGTATGATGATCCACATTTGCTTGTCCATAGGGATAGAGTTCAACATGAAGATTCTAGAGATGTGACCATTGGTGATGATGGAGTGTTGGGGATGCAGGGCTGGATTTGTGTGCCCAATGTGGATGGGCTTTGAGAGTTGATTCTGGAGGAGGCCCATAGCTCGCTGTATTGTATTCATCTAGGAGTTGCGAAGATGTATTATGATCTTAGACAATATTGCTGGTGGTGGAGAATGAAGAAAGATATTATGGGATTTGTAGCCCGGTGTATCAACTATCAGCAGGTCAAAGATGAGCATCAGAGACCGGGTGACTTGCATTAGCAGATGGTTATTCCTGAGTGGAAGTGAGAGAGGATCATTATAGACTTTGTTGTTGGACTTCCACGAACTTTGAAGAAGTTTGATGCCATTTGGATGATCGTGGATCGGCTGACCAAGTTCGTACACTTCATTCCTATCTGTACTACTTATTCTTCGGAGCGGTTGGCAGAGATCTATATCCAGAAGATTATTCGTTTGCATGGTGTCAGATAGGGGCACTCAGTTTAAATTTCCAGTTTTGGAAGTCTGTTTAGCGAGAGTTGGGTATCCAGGTTGAGTTGAGCACAACTTTTTATCCTCAGAAGGACGGCCAGTCCGAGCGTACTATTCAAATATTGGAGGACATGTTGCGTGCTTGTGTTATAAAATTTGGAAGGCCATAGGATCAGTTTTTACTGCTCGCAGAGTTTGCATATAACAACAACTACCAGTCGACTATTCAGATGGCTCCATATGAGGCTTTGTATAGGAGACGATATAGATCTTTGGTTAGTTGGTTCGAGCCCGGTGATGCTAGGCTATTAGGGACTGATTTGGTACAGGATAATTTGGAGAAGGTGAAGGTGATTCAGGAAAGGCTTCGGACAATGCAGTTGAGGTAGAAGAGATATTATGATAGGAAGGTTAGAGATGTGTCTTACATGGTTGGCGAGAAGGTTCTGTTGAAGGTTTCGCCCATGAAGGGTGTTATGAGATTTGGAAGGAAAGGGAAGTTGACTCCGCGTTTCATCGAGCCATTTTTCGTACTTTGGAGGATTGGGGATGTGGCTTATAAGCTTGCCTTGCCACCCAGCTTTTCGAGTGTGCATCCGGTATTTTATGTTTCTATGCTCTGGAAGTATAGTGGGGATTCCTCTTATGTTCTGGATTTTAGCACGGTTCAGCTGGAGGATGATTTGATTTATGGTATGGAGCCAATAGCTATTTTGGGTCATCAGATTCGGAAGTTGAGGTCAAAGGATATAGCTTCAATGAAAGTGCAGTGGAGAGGTCGACCCGTGGAGGAGGCTACCTAGGAGACCAAGCGAGAGATGTGGAGCAGATATCCTCACCTATTTGAGGCTTCAGGTATGTTTCTTGACTCGTTCTAGGACAAATGTTTGTTTAAGTTGGGAGAATGTGATGAACCGGCTAGTCGTCTCATGAGTTACTACTCCGTTTTCCCCATTTCTACTTCTTTATGCTTCATTATCCATGCTTTATGGTATCGGGTTGGTCAGATCGAGTCCAGAATGATTTTGATAAGGTTTGAGACACATAGTCTCTTTTAAGGAAGCTTATGTTGGAAAAGTCAATCAGATGTTGACTTATGTGTTAGAGGGCTCGGATGTGAGTTCCGATGGTTCGGTTATCTTTGGGAGGTAATTTTTGACACAAGAGTGTGATCAGAATGGATTTCGGAGGTTCAGAGTAGAATTATGCTTGAATTGACGAAGTTGATATTTTGATGATTTTCGGTTGGTAGGTGAGATTTCGATCCGGGGGTCGGAATGGAATTTCGAGAGTTGTAATAGCTTCGTCGTGTCAACTGGGATGTGTGTGCAAAATTTCAAGTCATTTTTGATAGAAAGCGTATTTTGGAAGATTTTTAGAACCTTAGGCTCGAGTTCGATGTGTTTTGCGTAATTTGATGTGTTTGAGGTATTTTGATGATTGACCAAGTTTGAATAATGTTATAGGATGTGTCGGTGCCTTTGGTTAAGGTTCTGGGATTCTCAGGTGAGTTTCGGGTGGTCATTCGGATCATTTTAAGTTAAGAAAGTTGCAGAAAAAATGGTTTCAGCTGTTGCAAAAATTTAACTCTTCGCGTTCGCGAGTGAGCTCTCACGTTCGCGAAGAGTAAGATGAGGAAAGTGAGAATTTTGCCTTCACGTTCGTGATACACGCTACATGTTTGTGAAGTGAAGATGGAGTCGCGTTCGCGTAGAAGGAATGGGCAGGTGAGCTTCTGGGAGAATTTGTTCATCGCGTTCACAAGAGTTGGGCTAATTTCACGAAGGGTCCAAGCATCGCATTTGTGAGGGCTTGGTCGTGATCGCGTAGAAGGAAAAATTGGTCAAGGTAAGTTGTGCTTTGCGAATGTGAGGGTTTGGCCGCGTCGAAATTTGGCCTTGGGCAGAATGTTTTTAAGTCATCTTGTCGGCGATTTTGAGCTTATTTTCCTCCATAGTTGGTCTTTTTGAGAGCTTGTTGAAGGATATTGAAGTGGGATTCAAGGAGAAACATTCGGAGGTAAGAATTTCGGACCTAAAACTCGATTCGTTTGTGAAATCCACCTAGAAAATCATGGAACCCTAAGCTAAAATGGAAGAACTAGGGCTTGGAATTTTAGAATTTTATTTGGGGATTTGGAGGACCAATTGGGGTCGGATTTGAGAAATTTTGGTGTGTATGAACTCGTGGGGAGATAACGAACCCGTTGATGTATAAATTTTTGAGTTTCGAGAAGTGGGCCCGGGGCTCGGGTTTTGCAAATTTCGGAATTTTTTGTATTTTCGATTGTTTTCTATTGGACTTTGTTCCCTTAGCATATTGTGACATATTCGTTTTATTTTTGACTAGATTCGACGCGAGTGGAGGTCGATTTGAGAGGCAAAGGCATCATGGATTAGTATTTTCACCGGTTTGAGGTAAGTAACCATTGTAAATTTGGAACTGAGGGTACAAATCCCGGAATTTGACTTGATTTGATAAATGCAGCGACGCACACGCTAGGTGACGAGCACGTGGGCGTGTACCTGTAGAGGATTGCGACTTGGTCCATCCCATAGCGACCCTTAAGCCTCGTATTTTATTTGGAAATGTTATATTATTCAAGATTTTGTATCCTTATATTGTATTATGGGCTTTATGCCATGTTTGGGGCCTTGTGCCGATCTGTAGAAATCCTTAGGGGCATTTTAGTTGTTTTCCTCACTTTACTTGTTAAAAAGCATATTCTCGGTCATGTTTTACCTATTAAATGTTTACAACTAGTTTTATCATTCTACTCCTATTCTGAGGACTGTTGGGCTGAGTTCCCTAATTCCTATTGTGATGCCTGAGCGACTGTGAGGCTAATGACTTAGAGAGGTTGAGAACCTTATGGTGAGGATATATATATATATATATATATATATATCATGCATCAGGCTGCACACCGAAGCGATACTTATTGGATTGTGTTGCGCGCCACAGTGATATGACGCTTGGGCTGTAGGAGCCCCTCTGGAGTCTGCACACCCCCAGTAAGCGTAGTCGACTATAAATATATGGATTGGGCTGCACACTGCAACGGCTACTATAATTTCTATTGTTATTAGATTAAATAAGTCGAGTGCTATGAGTGAGTACCGAGTGATGAGAGTTGAGTCATGAGTAACTTAGAGGCTGCTCGAGAGTCCCTGTCATGATGTTTTCACCGTTTTCACTCTTCTTATAAATAAGCCTATGTTGGATATATTGTTAAGTAACTGATTTCAAAGCTTTAAACTAAAATTGATGAATTATAACGGAACTCATTTCAAAGTTATATGTTTTTGAACTGTTCATCACTACTTTCAGTCTATTATTTACTTTAGTTACATACTGAATTGGCATACTCATATTACTTCCTGCACCTTGTGTGCAGATCCAGGTGCCCGAGCGGCCGAGTGAGATCTTTTAAGCTATTTGCCATCATTTGCCGGGGATTTCAAGGTAGTTGCATGGCGTCCGCAGCTCGCATTTCTCCCTTCTATCTTCTTATTTTTTTCGCATTTCTAGACTATCTATGTAGTAGGTTATTCAGACTTGTATTAGAGGCTCTAGACTAGTGACACCAGATCAGTATGAGATGTGTAGTCTTTCATGTTTTGTTGACTTCCGCATATCTATCTTGCTGTTTTACACACTTATTATGCTAATTGGTAATTTAACCGTGTTAGTAAATGATTTATAAAAGTGAAAATGGGTTGTGGTTTGATAGTTGGTCTGGCTTGCCTAGCAATGTGATGGGCACCATCACGATCGGTATTTGCGGTCGTGACAAATAAACTGTTGGCGGATAAGAGGTTTAAAGTCTTTGGGATGCAAAATTAGACTGACCTTTTGAATCATATGGCTTATGTTGATGATACAATCATATTTGTTTCTGCTAACCCTTGCTCTTTGGGGAAGATATTTGACGTGCTTATACATTCTGAGCTAACTTCTGGAAAATTTATTAATAAGTCCAAAAGCTCATACTACATGCATGCTAATATGGCAAGATCACTATTCTCTTCTGTGGGTTCAATTACAAGATTTTAAAAAGGTGAGTTTCCGTTTACTTACCTAAGCTTCCCCATTTTCGACACAAGAAGGAGGAAAGATTACTACAATGATGTCATTAAGCAGGAAAAGTCAAAGTTGCATTCATGGAAAAGGAAACTATTATCTTACGGAGGCAAGGCAACACTTATTACTACTATGATTTAAAGCATGCCTACTCATATTCTCTCAGTACTGGATCCTCCTGATAATGTGCTGGAACATTTGTGTAAGATCTTTGCTAGTTTTTTCTGGAGTAACAAAGAGGAAGGAAGAAGCAGATACTAGACCAAATGGCTTAATCCATGCTTACCAAAAGAAGAAAGTGGACTAGGTTTTAGATCGTTATTTGATGTATCTAAAGACTTGTTTGTCAAGTTATGGTGGAAATTTAGAAAGTCTCTATGGTCAATGTGAGCACGCGATTTTTTCCTCGCTCAAAATGTTCCTATAAAATTTATTAAAATTAGGAATTTTTTTTATTATTTAAATTTTTAGGAATTAATTACGTGATTCTGTGTTTATTTGCATTTTTCTTTTTATTATATAAATTTTTAGGAATTAATTGCGTGATTTTGTGTTTATTTGCATGTTCCGCATTTTAATTAAATATAATTCATAAAAAAAAAGGCATGTTTGCATTTAGGACTTAATTTTTATATTTTTTCATTTGGGTTATTAATTAATTAATATAGAAAATAACAAAATTGGTTAGACTTACATTTGTTCATTTTTCTTTGAAATTTAGAATTTAGGTTATTGTAGAAGTTTATTTAGTTTAATTTGTAGAAGTTAAATATGTTTTGGATATTTTTATTTTTTGTTATTAAAATCTGAAAATATAAAAGAGAAAATACATAAATATTATTCTTTCATTGAAGACCTTTGATTTGGGCCAGTTCTTGCAATAAAACCTGGCCCAAAACCCTTGAACCCATTAAATTTGATCCAGACCCAAAGTCCCTTGCCCGGTCCAAAAATACCAGGTCCAAAACGGCATCGTTTACGTCAAAGGAATCTGAGCCGTTGATCAATCTTGATCGAACGGTAAAGATGCGGGGGGTGTTACACTATATAAGTGTCCCATACCCCAGAAACATAGTACCCTGTCCAAAGCTAACCCTAATCTCCTCCGGTGTAACACCACCATATCTCTGCCGTATCCCTACCGCCCGCCGGCGGCGGCGACGGCATAACTCCAAATGCATCCAAATTAACACCTCATGCTCCTGTCTTCTCCTCTTTCCAACCCCTCATAACTCAGCCGTCAAAACCCAGCCAAACGTATCGAATATTCCTCCAAAAGAGCGGCTGCTCCGCCGTCCACGGCGGCGCTGGCTCCAATGGTTCCCAAAAATACACCCCATTGTCCTCCTCTACCTAAAAATGAGCCTTGTGTCCCTCGAACAACCCTGTAACTCTTCGAATTTTAAATCTGAAAGTTGACCTAATGCTGAGATAGACTGTTGCAGGTATATTTGGGTTTCCAAATGAAATTGCATGTTCGTTTTGACCAAAAATGAACATGTAACTCCGTTTAGGGATTCAAGTCGAATTAGTCTGGTTTTCTTTAAAGATTAATTAGTATGTTTTCAGTTTCTTTTGTTTTTTTATTTATTTTTTATTTATTTTTTTATTTCTTTTGTCGACAATTATGTCTTGCTTTAAGTTTTGATTATTGGTTTTAGTTGGCAATATTAATTAGTTTTATTCAGGGTCGACTTTTGATTTTGGTTACTAGGTATTCCGGTTGCATTTTATTTTTGTGATGATTCCATAAGTTTAGTTTCTGACCATGTTTTTGAATTACCCATTTCTTTAGCTTAATTTCCACTTCTGATTTAGTTTTAATTCCCAACCCTTCACTTGTTATTGTTCACCTTAGTTTAATGTTCAATTAATATTTTGATTGTAGCATGAATAAGAATTATGTTTTAGTTTTGATTGTTTCAAATGATAGGATGGCATGGTAGTTATAGCTTTACATCATGTTAATTTCAGTTTTATGTTCGACTTTGTGGTCCAGTAGTTTTCTTTTTTTTTTCTTTTTGAATTCTGAGTTGAATTTTTGATTATTCCTCACTATTAGTTAAGCTTGATCATGGTATTGGTTATAGCTGTTAGCTAGTAATAAGTTTTAAAACTTAGCTTAGTAAAGAATGGTAATTCTAGTATACAAAGAGGGTAGTATATGGTTCAATTTGGTTCTGGTAATTTTAGAATAAAATAAGGGTAGTATAGGTAGTCTATAAATAGAAAAAACAATGCTAGAATCCTTTATACTCTTCTAGAAAGAGACCTTAGTCTAAAAATCAGTAGTTTAGTACAGTGACTTGGGAAACAAGTCAGAAAATAAGATCAAGTAGGTAAAATTTGAAAATTGAAAGAGGGACTAGTAGTTAAAACAAAATAAAGGGGTTGCCCTAGCCTTTGGCTATAAAAAGGCACCCCAATTCATTCAAAAGAGAGAAAAATAGACAGCCTGAGAAATCTCTAAAAATTCCCAGAAATTTTGAAGCCTGATTGAAAAACCTCCAGAAATCCAAAGTTTGTAAAAATTCTGAAATTCTCAGAAATTCATTGTTCCATTGGATCTCCTTTCCTCGAAATAATTCAAACTCTCAGATGTCCAATAGAATTTAAGCTATATAAGATATAAGAAATGACTTGAAATTGGTATATTTGAAGAGTTAAGTTTCCAATGTTGGTCCTGGGCTCAATTTGAGTTGATTAGGGTCTTATTCAAGCTATTTTGAGTTGGGTTGCTGATTTTGTATGGTATTAAAATACTCCTAGGCTACTCTATGCTATCCCTGGCTTTAAAACAAGCTTGTGTTGTTGATTTCTGAACTGAATTCCTGCTGAATTTGCTGACTCTGCCTCCTTCCTTCATTTTGCTTTGATTCCAGGTATTACTTAAGCCCAAGTTGTGTGTGATGACTGGAAATATAAACTCAGCGAATGGATAATGACATTATTGCTTATTGTTTGAAGCTATTATTGTGCCATTTATTTTAAATACCTCTTTTAGTGTAATCGAAGCTATGTTCCTTTATTTGTACTAATGCAGCCGTGGATGTATATGTAAATTGGACTGAACTGCTAGAATTTTGATGATTGAGCCTATAGTTAGCCTTAGTGTTACATAGTTTGATTATTATGTATCTATTTGATTATGTTCAACTAGAGAATGTCAGGGGCTTTGGTATTGATTGACACGTACCTGCGGTTCATAATCGAATCTTCAGTTGTCATAGAGTTAGCAGGAACACCAATTTTAATATATTTTAATTTAGGCATAGACATTGTATTCATGTAGAGCATAGACCTAGAATAAGCTACTGATTCAAAATTAGATTAAAAAATGAATTACTCGTTTGTATTGATGTCGAACCAAGTATGCCTTACAGCTCCAATACAACTCATTTTAATCATGTAGTCACCGGAAGTCCATATTGAATTCAATAAATTGGCTATGGATTCGCATAATCCAAAATTGGACGGCCTCATATCCAGACTTTGACCTAGCAATTTATATACCAAAGGCCCAACACAGGTTGTTTCTCTTAATTGTCTGAAATAAGTGTTTCATAACACTTAGTAAAAAAAATAATAGTTTGCCTTAGGATTGACCTAAATGAGGTGTGCCACGCCAAACGGAATTCAAAATTGCGTGGCCCTCATGAGATACTTATATTAAAATATTTAGAGATTCGGGACACACCTTCCCGCAAAGATAATAACACGTTAGTCGTTTTTAGGTGCGTCTTTAATAATTTTGCCTTCTTAAGTACGGGTGCACATTTATGTGACCCAAATCCAAATCTCAATGAAGTTGAAATATGTCAAAAACCGCGTGCGCATTTATGTGACATGGTTCGCGACATGATTTAACGACATTACAAATTTCCTTAAAAATGTTAAAAGCGGTTGAACATGCACACGAATAAGAATTGTTAGACCATTATAATAGTTTAAGAGACCGTGCTAGAACCGCGAGACTCAGGGGTGCCTAACACCTTCCCTCGGGTCAACAAAATTCCTTACTTAGAATTTCTGGTTCGCAGACTCTATTTAAGCAGTCGAATGGGATTCTAATAAACCAGTGACTTGGGACACCAAAAGTCAAACCTATTCCAAGTGGCGACTCTAAATTAATAATTCCATTTTGAATAATGTTACTTTAATCGGAAGAACTCCCTTATACATTTTTTATCCTTCGGGTTAGCCGTGTAAAAAGGAGGTGTGACAATCAAGCTTCATATGGAAAAAGTACTGTAAGAAGAAATACCTAATGTGGTTCAATTTAGAGGGGGCTCACATGTGTGGAGAAAGTTGCTGGAAGCAAGAGATGGAGTGGAGCATGAGATTCTATGGGAGATGAATAAGGGTTCTAACAATGTATGTCACGAAATTATATTGGATTAGGGGCTTATATCACGTAGTACCCCCATATTTTCCTATCAATGAAGAAGTGCAAGAAGTGGTTGAGTTGAGAGATGATGGTTGCAATGTTCAGCTACTGGAGCAATCTTTTCCAGATGATATTGTAGATCATATAAGGCATGATGTGTATTTTGATGACACTAATGAATACTGGGATACTCCTTAGCAGATGCCAACAGCCTCAGGTAGATTTACAGTGAGTAGTGCACGGGAAATACTAAGGCATAGGTCTTCTACAAATACAAAATACAAGATGCCGTGGACTAAAGGTTTGCCTTTTAAATTATCATTCTTTCTATGGAGATTACGGAAAGGAAAGATACCTACTGATGATCTTTGGAGGACAAATGGATATGTAGTTGTCTCTAAGTGTTAGTTTTGTTCGCCACCACAAGAAGACACCTTCCAGCACTTATTCCTCACAAGTGATACTGTAACAAGGGTGTGGAAGGTATTTCTTCAAGCAACAGGTATTGTAGTTAGCATGGTGCAGGGTTATCAAGTACTAAGAGCATGGTGGAATGCAAAATTTTTTCCCAAACATAGATCCATTATTTCAGGCAGCTCCAGCAATGATCACATGGGAACTTTGGAAGAGGAGAAATACTATGAAGAATGGGGTGAAATATCTTGCAATAGGGTGATTCAAGAGGTGAACAAGACCCTGCACTATCTGGACAGAGTGAGGTATGGCTCCCAAGCATTTCTTTACTATGTCCAGATATGATCAAATACTTTCAAGGATACAAGCCTTATGTAATAAAAAAAAGGAGTAATATGGCAACTTCCTTATGAGGATTGGTTCAAGTGTAACACTGATGATGCATCAAGAGGTAGTCCTGGACCTAACTCCTATGATTTTTGTGTGAAAGATTGTGTTGGTGATTTTCTGTATGCCAAGGCAGGGGAGATATGAGAGGCAACTAATATTGTGGCAGAAGCTAAGGCAATAGTTAAAGGCACGCCTTACTGTGTTGAGAAGCAGTTGCACCCTCTTATTATGGAGACTGATTCTTTGGTGATGAAGAGGATAATTGAGGGTGAATAAGAATATCCTTTGTGTATAGGGTCAGAGGTGAAGAAGATTAAGGAGATCAAGTACAATCTCAATGTGCTCTTTCAACATGTGATAAGGGAGGGCAATGTTGTTGCTGATTTTCTAGCTAACCTAGTTTTTTATTTCGCATGTACTATCACATTTCATTCTTATAAAGATTTACCTACTACAAGAAAGACATTGGTGAACATGGACAAGGAACAAATACCTAACCTTATGGTTATGGTTGCCAAAAGGAAAGTACCAGATTGATGATTGAATTTCTGAGTTCAGTGTCTGTTATAGTCATTGTTAATTCTTCATCTCAAATCTGCATACTGTGTAGGTATTTTTTCCATTGGTATTAGCATGACACATGCTCAGTCTGGAGGTAGTGTCACACTGTATAGAACAATTAGGGTAAAAAGGCAAGTCACTAGATCATATGTAAGCTTACATGGTGATATCCTTTCCTTTAGAGGCTATTTGGTACTGGCTACTTCTTGATAATTATACCATGGATTGTCCGTATTACACATTATGTGTTTGTGTTTGTACTGTGTGGAAGTCGTTTGGACAGTGGTATTTATGTTATGGCACAAGAACAACAACTTTTTATTGCACTTAATCACATAGGTTTTATATTGTTCTATCATTTTCCAATGGTTTTAGTGTGGTTTCATGCTCATTCTAGAGATGAGAAGACAGTATATATTGCTAAGCAGGCTATTGGTATTTCATAGTTCTATATGTACAACTTTGAGCTACTGTCCTGCAAGGGTCATATGACTAAGGATAAAGAGGTCTACTTTGTTTGGAGATGGAGATCAAGATGGAAGAGTTCAAGCTGGATCAACGCATTGGTTTGGCAGTTCTGGATAACTTCAATACAGTGGTATACTTGTTTGGAATCCACATTAGCCTTGTCCATTGGAATTTTGTCCTATGGAATGTATTACCTGGTACCTGGTGAGAGCATTAGAGCTTCTACTTGGTTTTGCCATAGGCTTTTGGATTCACTTACATTACTTGGATATGGAAGCATACATCCTACTTCTTTGTAATAGCTAGTTCATTACTCTTAGCTTTCTCATTCATAGTATTAGCTTGTAGTAGTTTACATCTTTTACATTGGTTTGGACATTTTGTAAGACATGGATCCAATTCTGGAATTATATTTATATATTAGCCACTAGGCAACCGGCCTAATGGTATATTTGCTAAACAAAGTAAGACAAAAGAAATGAGGGAGTAAGAAACAATCAGGATGATTGGCAGACTAGGGAGGGGACAACAAAATAGGTAACAAAATAGAAGATTTTGAAAAAAAGGAAAAAATGATACATTAGGTTTTTGTATTGTTCAAATTACAAAGAGTTATACGGGTCAACTCAGAACAGTTTAAAAGTCAAAAAGTTATAAGTTGGGATTTTTCAGCTTATGACTTTTTATCACGATCCCAAATCACACAAAAGACGTGATGACGCCTGACACTGCTTGCTAGGCAAGCCAACAATTAAGCAGAAATAAAATATAACAATAGTATGAATAGTCTCAATAACAAAAATAACATAAATAATTGAAGTCAGTATCAACCATACAACTGAAAACCATCCCTAAATGTGGTGTTATCGAGTATATGAGCTATATGGAGTTTAAATGCAGAGTCTGAACCAAAATTCAATACTTTCTGAAAGATTAAACCGTAATAGCATAAACTAAATAAAGGGACTTAAACATTTCCAAACAGAAGAATAGGTACCTCGAAATCTCCAACAGGTACATATGTCACTCTCTAGCAATCACCTCTCTTTGCAACACTAGATCTGCAAATAAAGTATAGAGTGTAGTATGCGTATAACCGACCACATATAGTCAATAAATAACAAGCCTAACCTCAGGCTGAAAGCTGTGACGAGCTTGGCAAGTCCAATGCTCATCCTCAATATCCAACATCACCAATAAGAACACAATAATGGTAAAAAAACAGTTCAAGTAAAATCAGGTAAAACTTTGTCACAATAAGAGGAGTAATAAACATGCTTTTTTGAATATATCAATTAAGGCATCTATCCTACTACAAAAATCGCCTAAACATGGATTATCAATTTTAACTATGATTTTCAAGCTTTAAATATCAGATTGAGACAACAAGTATCAAATATATGAGAAAGATACAACCCTTTGCCTCCATGAGAAGGTTACATGCCAAATTAAATGATATCACAGTTTAATCATCAAGTATACCAAATATCAGCATACGTGTAGTATCTAGCATGAGTACCCCTTAATCATGACACATACTTATACTCAATACTGTACGGGTACCTGATATAAGCCCATCACTATGTGCATCTCATGTGCCAGCTGACTACGCCAACTCTAATCCTAAAAAGGATAAGTGGTCGATGCAAATATAATTCGATCTAAGAATTTAAAGTCAAATCTCACGGAGAACTAATATTTAGCTATAGTTGTTCAGTATCACTACGAAAACAAGCTCAAACAACTCTAACTTATAAAGAATTAGATTTTTATTCTAAACTAATTAGCTAAAAAATTAAAATAGTAACTTATCAACTAAAGATACTAAGGGTTAGAGACAAGATTAGGAGGCATAGAATTATGATTTTCCCGACTGTCAGAATCCTTTTTACTATGTCTTCTTTTATTTTGCCTAAGTATTATCTACTGACAGTGAGCACTTCATTTGTCATAAATCTCTCCCTAGAAACTACAACAATTTACTAGACATACTCTCTCGAATTACGCTAGTTTGCACTATCTTACCACTCACTATGACCAAACCAAGGATTTGTTATTCCTAAATCCACCTTTAAACATGTCTTATTGATTTCTCACATATATTAGTAGCGACATTGTTCAACAACAACCAAAATATATACCCGTTTCCTAGCACCTGAATTTGCACATAAAGTGCAGAGTGTAGTATGAGTACAATCGACCAAATATACTTATAAGTAACAAGCCTAACCTCATATTGAAAGCTAGATGAGTGTGGAAAGTTCAATTCTCATTCCCAATATCCAACAACACCAATAACAACATAATAATGGTAAAAAGAAGTAGTTCAAGTAAAATCATGAACAAACTTGTCACAATAAGAGGAGCAATAAACATGATTTTCGAATATATCAATCAAGGAATATATCATACTACAGAAATCACCTAAACTTGGATTATAATTTTAAACTATGATTCAAGCTTTAAATATCAAATAGAGACATCAACAATTGGATATCATGAGAAAGATACAACCATTTTCCTCCATGAGACATTTACAAGAAAAATTCTACGGTATCACAGTTTAATTATCAAGTATACAAATCTCAGCAAATGTATAGTGCCTAGCATGATTACCCCTCTACTTGACATAAGCCCGTCACCAAGCACATCTCATGTGCCTGCTGATAATGCCAACTTTAGTCCTAAAAAGGATAAAGAGTTGCTGCAAATATAATCCGTTCTAAGAATCCAAAGTTAAATCCCATAGAAAACTAAGGTTTAGCTACAGTTTTTCAATATCACTAAGAAGACAAGGTCGAACAATTTCTAAATTATAAAGAATGCGATTTTATTCTGAACTAATTAGATAATAAATTAAAGTAGTAACTTATCAATTAAAGATACTACATATTAGATACAAGATTAGGAGGCCTAGAGTTATAATTTTCTGCAAGGCCCCATAAAAATTTCACCTAGAATCGGGGGTTTTCGCGATAAATATAATCCGATCTAAGAGTCCAAAGTCAAATTCCATAGGCCAACTGGGTTGGCACAAAACATCGAAGTTCTGATGTAGAAATGGAAGACGATCAATATGGACTTTGTGGTGGTACTACCTCGCACGCATCACAAGTTTGACTCGATTTGGGTAATTGTGGACCGACTCACAAATCCAACACACTTCTTACATATTAAGGCTACCGACATAATAGATTAATATGTTCAATTGTATATCAAGGAAATATCATGGTCGTGTGGCACTCCGATTTCTATTATCTTAGATCGAGGGGCACAGTTCACGACTAATTTTTTGAAGATGTTTCAACAAGGTCTGAGTACTTAGGTGAATCTTAGTACAACTTTCCATCCACAGAAGGACGAGCAAGTAAAGTGGACTATTCAGACGCTTGATGATATATTACGCACTTGTGTTCTCGACTTCAAATTCAGATGGGATGATCACTTTCAACTCATAGAATTTTCCTACACTAACAGTTATCATGCTAATATTCAGATGGCACCATTTGAGGCTTTATATGGTAAGAGATATAGATCTCCCATTGGATGGTTTGAGATTACGGACGCACATTTGATAGGGACATACCTCGTGCATCAGTGTATTGAGATGGTTAAGATCATAACGAAACGATTGGAAACTATTCAGAGTCTTTAGAAGTCCTATTCACATGTGCGTCATAATGTTTTGGAGTTCAAAGAGGATGATTGGGTATTCTTGAAGGCTTCCTCATGAAGGGTAAAATGCGGGTTGGTAAGAAAGGGAAGTTGAGTCAGAGGTATGTAGGATCATATAGAATCATTCAGAGGATTGGTCGGGTGGGTTATAAGCTTGAACTACCTCCAGAGATGTCTTTAGTTCACCCGGTGTTTCATGTATCCATGTTGAAGAAGATGGTTGGAGATCCATCACTTATTATTCTAGTTGAGACCATTTAGGTTACTGAGGAATTTACTTATGAAGAGATTCCAGTTGCCATTCTCGATAGGCAAGTCCGAAAGATGAGAAATAAGGAAATTGTCTCCGCAAAAGTGATATGGTGAAACTAGCAGGTTGAGGAGGCCACCTGAGAGGTCGAGGAAGAAATGAAGAAAAAATTACCCCATTTGTTTTAGTAATTATGTATTTATGAAGTTGTGTTCTATGGAAATTTTAAGAGTTTACCTTCTATGAATTATGTATCCTTTGTACAGTTTATGCTAAGGGTTTTACTTTTTGTTAATATATTGCTTATGATGCCACGGTTGGTGTTGTTTTCATGTTATCTTGTATCATTGGATTATGTATATGTTGTTAGGATTGGTTTCTGTGATTTTCTGATAGGTGGATAGGTCTAGTTACAGGGGACACTCTACCGAAATTTTCGAAAAATTAGGGAGTTAGTCAACATTTGGAACTGCTAGTGTGTGAAGTAATAGTTGAGTCACACTAGATGTTAATGGCTGATTTTCACCCTCATTTGAAGAAAAATGATCTTACTTGGGGGAGGATGTTAGGCCCTATAAATGTTTTACCTAGAACCTGGGTTTTCGTGATGCCAAGGTGGACTTATGTGTTGATGATTGTAGAGATTCTTCACGGCGAGCTTAATCTCTACGGTGCAGACTTTTTGGGTTGAATTGTGCATTGAGTAGTTGGAGAAATATTTTACATAGCAAGGCATTTCTGCGGTCCACTATGCGCCCGCAGAATCAGTTTGTGGGCCGCAGAGTGCAACTGAAAAATGGTCAATTTTGGAGGGTCGTTTTGCGGTCCAATATGCAACCACATAATGCTTTTGCGGGCCGCACAATCCATCAAAAATCAAGCATGAAGTTTACCGGAGGGGAATTCTGCAATGCATTATGTGATCATAGAACTGGTCTACGAACCGCAAAGTATCGTATACCTGGCCCGAAGAGCCATTTTCTTGACATTACTTCTCTATCCATTTTGAGGATCGGATATTCATTCTCCAGTCTTCGGAGTGTCCATTTTCTTATTTTTGATAACCCGACCCTATTTTGATGTATAGACATTAAGGGCTATTTGTAAAGTAAAATAGGAATTTTTGAGAGTGAGGAAGTGCTCTAGAGTAAGAGTGGGTTCCTAAGCTAATTGTTTATCAATTCTTGCTCAAACGCTAGAGAATCCACAAGAAAAAGTCACAAGGTCTTCATTCAAGAGGTAAGGTTCCATGCCATAGTCTTCAATTACGAGTTTGGGATAGAAGATGGGTAATGGGGAGTGTGATTCTTAGGTATAGGGGTGTTATATATGCATGCATGTATCAACAAAGTCGCGGGAAGGTTGTTGAGCTCAAAAGGGTATATATTGGGTTGTAGGATGAGGAATTCACCATAGGATGACCTTGAAAATATAATGCACGCCTAGTGCTTGATAAAATGATTAAGTGATATGAACCTATGAATATTTTCCTAATTGTGGTTCAATTTTATCATGTTTCTAAATAGATTAAAGTTGCTAGAATTCTAGTTCCTTGTAGTACTTAAGGGAGCTCAAGGAAAGGTATGTTGTCTAAACTCCTCTTGTAGAACCGAATCCATGACGTCCTCGTAAGTTGTAGTTATGATGGAATCAAGCTCTTATGCCTCATGTTCCGAGTTGTGTCTTTTTATAAACTTGACTATTCCGAATAAAATATGTATCAAAAGTTATATGTTCAAAATCCGAATGCTCTTATCATATTGTATTTTCTTTCGAGATTGTGTTCAAATGTGACCATGTGCCGAAAGATTATAAATTAAATTATGGCTCAAATGCTAGTTACCATACCAAATTGTGGAAGAAAACCCAATGTGCGTAAGACTGTTATTTGCTCATACGTGTACTAAAGATCATGATTAGAGATTCTTTGTTGTTGATAATCTATGATAATGTTTGAAAGTTAAAATGGTGATCATGACATATCAAATATGGCCGACGTGCCAAGAATGGCATTACGTGTGTGGCCACTAGTGCCAATATAATGAAAAAATGAGTAAAGGACTATGATTGAACTGAAATCCCTTTATATAATAAACATTTGGGAGTATCGTTAGTCACCATGGAAGGGTAGGTTGAAATAACCTAACTCCAAAACCACACGTGTCGGCGTAGGAGTGGATTGGGATTATTTCTCTTATTTGGGATAATATTGATGTGATGAGATTATTCCCCTTAAATGGGATGAGATGATTATTAGCAAAGGGTGATTTCGATCCACATGACATTGTGGTGAGATGGTCTAGCTGGTCGGGTCAAGATCAGATGTTATGCCACACACATGCTGGTGATTGTGCTTGGGATTATGAATGAGATAATGATTGAGATTTTGATAGTGATTGTGATTGTGGTCGATGTCTTTGGGGACGACCTAGTTGATCGGACCGTGATCGGTATTCTTGCTAAAATTGCGGTGGTATATTGGTGCTAAAGATATCCCAACCTAAAATATGGAAATTTACTTAAAAACTTGTCTTTCTCCTAACTTGATGCCTTGATGTTGTTTGAGGACCCCGTTGAGTCTATAATTGTTCTTCCTTGCTTTATCACTCAATTTATTGAGAGGGTGTTTGGTCATTCATACTAGTACTATTCCATATGTATTAATGTCCCTTTTACCTAGGCACTACAGCTTTAAAGGATACGTGTGGTTCCATAACTGGCGATTTGATTAGTTATAGCAGTACACTCTCTCCCCAACTAACTTGGTGTTCCCCACTTCATCTCGGGGTCGTGTATTGCTTGTTCCTTGTGTATTATGTTTGAGGTATAACCAGGTTGTTTTTCCCGGCACTGTCATCATACTATTTTCTATCTATTAGAGGATCCGCAAACATAATGTGGGTTGTATGTTGATGTTGGAAAAGTCAAACTAGTAATGTTGTATTTAAACCTGATTGAGAAGGAAAAGCAGACTTCGCAGGAGTTAGAGAAATGGAATTTAATAGATGAAAGAATTCTGATACAGAAGGCAAGAGTGAGCTGGATTGACTATGGGGACTCGAACTCCAAATATTTCTATGCATAGCTGAAAATCAGAGCAAACAAGAACTCTATTACTTCTGATCTGAGAGCTAGAGTCACAGAACCTCAAGCAGTAGAAAAAGAATTCATCACTTTCTTTCAGCAGCTTATGGGAACTGACACTGGGATAAGACCTTGTCTTAATATAAAGTTCATCAAAGAAGGAGTGTGCTTGTCATTGGAACATCAACGAGAACTAATAAAAAAGTGACATGCGAAGAGGTTGATGAAGTAGTGAAAGATATGCCAAATGAGAAAGCCCCTGGAGTTGATGGATTTCTAGTAGAGCTCTTTAAAAGGCACTGGGAAGAAGTGAGAAGATGTATATGATGCTGTGATGTTCTTCTTTCAAACAAGTAAGATGTATCAAGGATGGAATTGTACTGCCATAACATTGATACCAAAGGTTTATGCTCCTACAACTGTCAAAGATTACAGACCTATTGCCTGTTGTACTACTGTGTACAAAATCATTGCCAAGATTCTAACCAAAAATATCAAAAGGTAATTAATGGTAACATTGGGAAAGCACAGTCTACATTCATAGAAGGAAGAAGCATTGTTGACAATATACTGTTTAGCCATGAACAATTCAATGGTTATAATAGAAAAGGCTTATCTCCAAGATGTGTCCTTAAGGTTGATTTAAGGAAGGCTTATGACTCATTGGATTGGAAGTTCCTTAGATGTATTATCATAAACCTTGGCTTCCCTAAAAAATTCATAGCATGGATAATGGAGTGTGTGACAACAATGTCTTATTTTCTAGTGCTAAATGGAGGATTGACTAGACCTTTCCCTGCTAAGAGAGGCATAAGACAAAGAGATCAAATGTCTCCTTACCTCTTTGTGATATCTATGGAGTACCTGCAAAGGGAAATGAATCAACTAGCTAAGTAGAAGGACTTCAAGTTTCATCCAAAGTGCAAAAAGCTGGGAGCGACACACATTTGTTTTACTGACAATTTGTTAATGTTTTGCAGGGGTGACATACAATCAGTTACTAAAACCGCAGGAGACCTTTAAGAGATTTTCATATGCATCAAGGTTGCAGGCAAGTGCTGAAAAGAGTTCTATTTATATTGCTAGAGTTGCACAGCATATAAAGGAACAGCTGATTGAATGTACTGGATATGAATAAGGTTGTATACCTTTTAAATATCTGGGAGTTCGATTGCAGCAAGAAAACTGAACGTTCATCAATGTTTGCCTCTGATTGGGAAGATTACAGAGAGAGTTAGATGCTAGACAACTAGGATGCTTTCATACTCAAGGAGAGTCCAACTCATAAAATCAGTGTTATTTGGTATACAAACATATTGGGCTCAAATCTTCTTATTGCCAACGAAAATCACGAAGATGATAGAGACTATATGTAGGACCTTCCCGTGGACTGGCTCAACAGAATATTCTAGGAAAGCACTTATACCATGGGATAGAATTTGTCAACCTAAAGTGACTGGTGGTTTGAATGTGATAAATATGAAGATGTGGAACAAAGCAGCTCTATTAAAACATCTCTGGGCATTGGCTATGAAAAAAGATACTTTGTGGATTAAATGGGCTCATATTTATTACATAAAGAACAGCCCTATTGAATATGTAACTACACCTAAGAATGCAGCTTGGGTGGTGAGGAAGATTATAGAGGCAAATGATGAAAAACAGAAGCTGAGATTAGTGCAGAACAATCTCATTAGCACACTGGATGGTTTTATGAGGCAAGGAAGATTTCAGATACACAAAGCATATGTCCAACTACAAGCTCAATTCTCTAAAGTAGACTGGAAGAGTATACATATACATACACAAATCATCCTAGGTTTAAGTTCTATCTATGGATGACTATCCATCAAAGGATAGCAACTGTGGATAGACTTGCCAAGTTTGGAATTCAAGTCCATCCAGACTGTGTATTCTGTGCAAAGAATATGGAAACATTTGAGCACCTGTACTTTTGGTTGTCCAGACACAAGCAATCTATGGGGAAGAGGTTTGACATGGACAGGTAATGCCAGATAGATAGGAATATGGCAGCAGGAACTGTAATGGACATGCAACATGGCAAATAAGAAAGATTGCAGGGAAGATCACATCATTGTTTGCAATGGTGATTTATTGCATCTGGCATGAAAGGAACTTGATGAGATTCAACAAAGGAAGATACTGCATAGATGAACTATGTAAAGGAATAGCAATATATATACACATACAAGGCAGGAAGCAGATCAAATGGCAATCAGAATTGTCCAAGTTAAAAGAATACTCCTTAGTATAGTTTTATGTAATTAAGATCAGTAGAGATAGTTTTCTTTGTATTAGTGATATTGGAGATTAATGGTAAACATTAATCTGGGAATGTAAAGTCAGTTTTTTGATGAAATAAAAGCAAAATTTTGTCAAAAAAAGGTTGTATTTATACCACATGTTCCATGTCAACTATGAAAGTGTATGTATTTTGAAACCTATAAATGATGTAACTAATGATAATGAATAGGTGTTTTTCACATGATCCTCCTTATTGTCTAATTAATGAAATAGATCTTCTCTATATATATGGATGAGTACAAGTAGATGGTATTGCATAGGCTTGCTCAGCTGGGTTACCTCAGTTGGGCGTCGATCGTGCTCCCCGAGGTAGAGGTGTGACATTTTCCCAACTATCAACATTCTTCCTATTATGTATTCTATAATTTTGCTTATGTATTGTCTATTGATCATGAGCACTTCATATGTCGTAATTATTCTCCGAGCAACTACAATAATTTATTAAACGTATTCTCCTAAATTACACTAGTTCGCACTATCTTACCACTCACTATGACTACGTGAAGGATTTGTTATTCCTAAGCCCACCTTTAAATCCTCTATATTCATTTCTCACATACATTAAGAGTGACGTTCTTCAACAATAACATTAATATATACCCTTTCATTAGCTCTTTGATCTATATATAATGTGTATAGTGTAGTATGAGTACAACTGACCACATGTACTCAATAAGTAACAAGCCTAACCTCAGGCTGAAAGATATGACAAGCTTAGAAAGTTCAATGCTCTTTATCAATAGCAAACAACACCAATAACAACATAAAAATGGTTAAAAAACCAGTTCAAGTAAAATCAGGTACAACTCTGTCAAATCAAGAGGAGAAAAAACATGATTTTCGAATATATCAATCAAGGAATCTATCATACTACATAAATCACATAAACATGGATTATCAATTTAAACTACGACTTTCAAGCTTTAAATATCATATAGAGATATTATGTACGAGATATCATGAGAAAGATACAATCCCTTGCCTCCACGAGAAACTTACATGCCAAATTCAACGATATCATAGTTTAATCATCAAGTATACCAAATCTCAACATATGTATGGTGCCTGGCACAAGTACCCTCAATCATCATACACATCTATACTCAGCACTATACAGGTGCCTGACATAAACTCGTCACCAAGCACGTCTCGTATGCCTATTGATCATGCCAATTCGAGTCCTAAAATGGATATACCTTCGTTGCAAATATAATCCAATCTAAGAGTCCAAAGTCAAATCCCATAGGAAGCTAAGGTTTAACTATAGTTGTTCAATATCACTATGAAGACAAGCTCGAACAATTTCTAAATTATAAAGAATGTGATTTTGATTCTAAAATAATTAGCAAATAAAATTAAATTAGTAATTTATCAATTAAAGATACTAAGGATTAAGATAAGATAAGGAGGCCTAGAATTATGATTTTCCCAACCGTCAAAATTCTTCCCACTTTGTCTTCTATAATTTTACCTAAGTATTCTCTATTGATTATAAGCACTTCATATGTCGTAATTCTCTCTTGAGTAACTACAAGAATTTACTAGACACATTCTCCCGAATTATGCTAGCTCACACTATCTTACCGCGGACCATGCCAAGGATTTGTAATTCCTAAACTCACCTTTAAACTCGCTTTATTGATTTCTCACATATGTTAGTAGTTGTGGTGTTCAATAACAATCTAAATATATACCTTTTTCCAAGAAATACAGAAGAAATAGGCACAATATAAATGACAGGAAACTGAAATAAGAACGTAATTCAACAAATAAGAAAATTCAAAGGCTAAATTATATTAAAACATAACAAGAATTCATCCTACAAAAGGTCCCATCCAAACTCTAGATAATAAATTAGCTACTTATAATAGTATGTAGAAATAGAATACCAAAATTCATAACTAACAACAGAAAATAGGAAGAAGAAGGGGAAAACTCGTGGTTCAATCTTCCTCCTTTCTCCTAGTGTATTCTTGTCTCTAAAGGTATTGTCTAACCCTAAAGTAGGGTGGAGAGTCGTCCTATGCAATACATTCTTAGATAGAAAATCTGGAATCCGCGTTCATGCTTGCATGTCGCGTGCCCATAGACGCGAATCAACTTTTGCAATTTTTTTTATCTTACCAAACGATTCGTACCTTCACTTTATTATGCTATTTTGTGCACTTAATTGTCCCCCCTTCCGCATCTGTTCCATTCCTTTTAGTTTTGAAATTTCTCTAGTCTTGAAAATCTGAAATTGGAAGAAATGGTCTCAATGGAATCCTGCATGAGAAATTAATCGGTTTGAACAATTTAAGCTTATTGAATCTTCGTGGAAACAAGCTTTCTGGCAATATGTGTGACGACCCAAAGGGTTATCACTTGCTTTTTATTGAATTTTATGTCTCCGAGGCTTTGAAAACCTCATTTAGAGGATTTGCGTGCGCAATCTGGGAGCGTAACCAAAAAGCTTAAATATGAAAATTTATAAAAAATGATAAGTTTTGATTATAATATGAGTTAATTTTATCTCCGTCAATATTTTGGGTAAATAGACCGCCAACATGATTCGTCGGTCCCGGAGAGTCCTTAGGAAAATACGGGACTTGGGCGTATGTCCGAAATCGAATTTCGAGATCCCAAGCCTGAGAAATGAATTTTTAAGTAAATTATTTTATGAAATTGTTTAAGGAAATTTAAAATGAAATATGATTAGAACATGATGGTATCGAGCCTGTATTTTAGTTCCGGCGCTCGCTACATGTCTTATATATGGTTTAAGTCATTTATTTAATATTTGGTGGAAAATGGATGTAGTTTGATGTGGTTCGGGCCTAAATTGAAAATTTTGATGTTTTAATAAGTTTGAAAGAATTCATGGATTTTGAGGTTTAATTCGATGTTTATGATGTTATTTTGGCGATTTGATCTCACGAACAATTCCGTAAGATGTTTTTGAGGTTGTGTGTATATTTGGTTTGGAGCTGCGAGGGCTCGGGTGAGTTTTGGATATGACATGGGGTGCATTTTGAACTTAAAAATCTGCTGGTATGTTTAGGCCTGCAGGCTACGCATTTGTGAAGCCTGCCTCGTAAATGCGAGTATCGCAGTTGTGAAGGCTGAGTCGCAAATGCAAAGAAAACCCATGCCACTCTTCCTTGCAAGTGCGAGCTTCCATTTGCAAATGCGAAAATTCCCTATTCAGCCTTGGGTCGCAAATGCGACTCTCTTTGCAAATACCAAGTCACAAATGCGACATTTCTAATCGCAAATGCGAAGGCCCAATAATTAATAAGGGGTCGCAAATGCGAACCCATTTTTCTTAATTCCCACGTCAGCAAAGGTCGGCGTTCGCATATCCCACATCTGAGACCTGCATTTTTTATACTTAGTCGATTTTTGAACCTATTTTTCATATTCTTTCAAACACAAACACACTTAGGTAATTTTCCAAGAATTCCTTCTTCTCCAAATCAATGGTAAGTAATTTTTAACTAACTTTGTTCAATCATTAACATTTTTTAACATGATTTCAACTTAAATTCAAAGATTTTAATGGGGGAAATTGGGTGTTTTGGGTAGAATCTAGTTTTTACTAAAAAATTAGGGATTTGGACCTCAATTTGAGGTCCGATTTAAAAACAAATTACATATTTGAGTTCGTGGGGGAATGTGTAATCGGGTTTTGGTTCGAACCACGAGTTTTGACCATGTGGACCCGGAGGCGATTTTTGACTTTTTGGATAAAACTTTTGGGATTTCGTTTTTATGCATTCAGATTGATTCATTTAGTATTTATTAATTTAATCAAGTAACTTGTGACTATATTCGAGCGGATTGCTGGTGGAATCAAGGGGTAAAGTCATATCTTATACTTGAGTTATGTTCGAGGCATCGAGGTAAATGTGCGATCTAACCTTAGCTTGAGGGATCGGGAGTTGAGTCATATTTTCTACTTTCTTTTGTTGGGTACGATGTATAGGCAAGGTGACAATTATCTATAACTGAAAGTTGTTGTGTTCTTATATGACATTTCGGATGCTTTAACTAATGATCTACTATATTGAGAAAAGATTTGTTTATTCTCGTAGATCTTATTTATGATTGAGCACTGCCATTAATTGAGCTGAGTACAAGCTAAGTTAAGTTTGGTTATAGCTGCTTCTCCCTTGTCGGGATGACTGTTTCGATATTGTTGTTCCCTTGCCGGGAAATTATTATATTGCTTTTTTTCCCTTGCCGGGAAATCATTATATTGCTTTTTTTCCCTTGCCGAGAAGTTATTATGTTGCTTATATTCCCTAGCCAGGCTTTCATGTAATTGTGTGATGACCTGTAAATGGGACTGGGTGGTATGCCTACAACAAGATATGATGAAATAGGAGCGGGTGGTAAGCCTACCACAAGATTGATGAAATGGGAGCGGGTGGTACGCCTACCACAAGAGTAAATGAAAGGGAGCGGGTGGTATGCCAACCACAAGATAAAATAATGGGTGGTACGCCTACCACAAGATATGCAGAATGGGATCGGGTTGCACGCTAACAACAAGATGTAACTGAAAATAGAAGTTGCCTTTATTTCTCTTTATCCATGTTAGAAGTCAAATTGTAGTTTCCTTATTATTATTGATTCTGTTTTTATCTGCTACCCCCGAAGCATGTTTCCCTTCCCTAGCTTTAATTGTTTATCTCTTACTATCTTTCCATCGTATTTGCATATATATATATATATATATATATATATATATATATATAGATTTACCTGGAATATGGTCCTAGCCTCGTCACTACTTCGCTGAAGTTAGGCCAGACACTTACCAGCACATAGGGTCGGTTGTGCTGATACTACATCTACACTTATGTGCAGATACCAGAGCAGCGGTTTGGTAGCAGTGTTAGTTTGGGATCCAGCCTTCAGACCACGAGATCCCGAGTTAGTACTGCAGGTGACCGTAGGCCCGACATATATTCTTGCTATTTCTGATGCTCTGTTTCATCTCGCATCCGATACAAACTTTATTTCATTGCTTTCAGACACTTGTATGTAGCACTCCTAGATAGTCCGTGTATGTTCTGACACAAGGTGTTGGGTAGAGACTTGTATTGGTTTTGTAGAAGTTTGTTTCTACATTAAATTAAGACTTTCACTAATTTTATTTTCTGTTGTTCTTTAAATGCTTATTCACAACTCACGGACAAGCTCAGTAGAGTCTGTGGGATCAATACAGAGACATCTGTATTTATCCTCCAAAGGCTACAAAGTTAGGAAAATGTCACATCTGTTCTTCCATGTCGTGCGAATCTATTTCTCAATGCTAATTGGATTTCTACTATTTTCTTTTGTTGATGGCAAGAACATGCGCTTCCTCATCTACCACTCAGTAGCCCAAGCCCCAGCAGCAGCTCCCACTAGGGGCAGAGGGAGAGGCTGAGGCTGTGCTAGAGGCCGAGGATGGGGCAGATCTCTGCGCCGAGCAGCAACATCAGTGGCGGAGCCTCATGTTGATTTAAGGAGGAGGTCCCTACCCCAGCAGTCTTGGTGGGCCCAGCTCAGGTCCTAGAGGGGTTTATTGCAACCCCAGTTCTTCAGGATGCTTTGGTCTGATTAGTGGGCCTCATGGAGTGTGTCACCTGAGCAGGTTTTCTTCCTGTAGCACCAACCACTTCTAAGGCTGGATGAGGGGCTTAAACTCCTGCTACTCGCACTCCGGAGCATGTAGTTCCCCAGATTCAGACTCTAGCGGTTTAGTCAGTTGGAGCAGTTCAGCTGGGTGTAGTGGTTCAGACCGGTGATGGAGCAGCGATGTCTGCCTACGCTTTGTGGAGGCTGGATAGGTTCACCAAGCTCTTCATTACTACTTTTAGCGGTGCTTCTTTTGAGGATCCCTAGCATTTCCTATATAGCTGCTACGAGGTTCTCAGGAACATAGGCAGTGTTGAGACTAATGGGGACAATTTTGCTACATTTCGCTTGTCTGGATCTACCAAGGCTTGGTGGAGGGATTATTTCTTAGCTAGGGCAGCCAGATCACCATCTTTGACTTGGGAGTAGTTTACAGTGTTGTTTCTTGAGAAGTTTCTCCCGGTTACTCAGAGAGAGGCCTATTGGAGGTAGTTTGAGCCCTCCAGCAAGGTTCCATGACGGTCACCCAGTATGATATCAGGTTCATCGACTTAGCTTACCATGCTCTTGTTATACTTCCTACCAAGAGAGAGAGAGAGAGAGGGTGAGGAGGTTTATCGACGGTCATATTCAGTCGATTCGTCTTCAGATGGCCAAAGAGACTGGTAGTGAGATCACTTTTTACGAGGCGACCAATGTGGCCCATTGAGTTAAGATGGTTCTGTCACAGGGAGGTGGTCATGGGTTGGATAAGAGGTCCCATCATTCAAGCCGATTCAGTGGTAACTCGTTTAGAGGTAGAGATTCATATGGTAGAGGCAATCCTCCTAGGCCCTTTCAGTCAGCTCTTCAGGTTTCTCACGGTGCTTTAGGTAGTCGTGGTCCTCAGTTGCAGTATCCCGATTAGCAGTCCTTCAGTGCAACAATAGCACCTATTAGTGCACCATCGCTTCAGAGTTTCCAAGGCCATCAGCCGAGGGCTTGTTTTACTTGTGGTGACACGAGGCACATTGCTAGGTCTTGCACTCGAGCTTCAAGTAGTTCCCCGCAGGAGGGTTCTCGTGCTATAGTATAGACGCCAAATGTTCCACAGCTCGCCCAACCAGCTAGAGGTAGGGGTAGAGGTGCTAGAGGTAGAGGTAGAGGTCCTAGAGGTGGAGCTCAGGCCGCCAGAGGTGGAGGCCAGCCAGCAACAGGCCCGTCCCAGAGATGTGGTTCAGGGTGGTGGGTCCCAGCCCCCGATGTTATGCTCTCCAACCAGGCCCGAGGCTGAGGCTTTAGATGCAGTCATTACAGGTACCATTCTGGTTTGTGATAGGGATGCTTCAATGTTATTTGATCCAGGGTCTACCTATTCGTATGTGTCTTCTTATTTTTCACCGTACCTGGTCATGCCTAGTGATTCATTGGGTGTTCCTGTCTATGTGTCTACACCGCTGGGTGATTCTATCGTGGTTGATCGAGTCCATCGTTCTTGTATTATGGTGATTGGGGGTCTCAAGACTCGCGTAGATTTGTTGCATTTAGACATGGTCGACTTTGATGTTATATTGGGGATGGACTAGTTATCACCTTACCACACTATCTTGGATTGCCATGCCAAGACTGTGACCTTAGCTTTACCATGTATGCCTCGTTTAGAGTGGAGAGGGACTCCTGGTCATTCTACCCGTAGCTTTATCTCTTATGTGAAGGCTCGAAATATGGTCGAGAAGGGGTGCTTGGCTTATTTGGCTTATGTTCATGATTCCAGTGCTGGGGTTCGCTCTATTGATTCGGTGCCCGTGGTTCGTGAGTTTCATGAGGTTTTCCCTTTAGACCTGCCGAGGATGCCACTCGACAAGGATATTGACTTCTATATTGATTTGGCTCCGGGCACTCAACCCATTTCTGTTCCACCGTATGGAATGGCCACGCCAGAGTTGAAAGAGTTGAAGGAGCAGTTGCAAGACTTGCTTGAGAAGGGATTCATTAGACCCAGCGTTTTCCCTTGGGGTGCGTCGGTGTTATTTGTTAAGAAAAAGGATGGTTCGATGAGAATGTACGTTAATTACCGGTAGTTGAACAAGGTCACAATCAAGAATAAGTATCCACTATCGAGGATTGATTATTCGTTTGATCAACTTCAGGGTGCTAAGGTATTTTCAAAGATTGACTTGAGATCTGGCTACCATCTGGTGAGGATTAAGTCATCCGATGTCCCTATGACCGCTTTCCGCACTCGGTACGGGCATTATGAGTTCTTGGTTATGATATTCGGCTTGACAAATGCCCTAGCACTTTCTATGGATTTAATGAATCGGGTGTCCAGGCTTTATCTGGACTCGTTCGTGATAGTCTTCATTGATGATATTTTGATATATTCCCGCAGCCAGGAGGAGCACGAGCAACATCTCAGAATGGTTCTTCAGACTCTGAAGGATAGTCAGTTATATGCTAAGTTCTCAAAGTGTGAGTTCTGGTTGAGATCATTTGCATTCCTGGGTCATGTTGTATCAGCAGAGGGTATTCAGGTTAACCCGAAAAAGATTAAGGCAGCCAAGAACTAGCCTAGACCACCATCAGCTACAGAGATTCAAAGTTTCTTGGGATTGGCAGGCTACTATCGTTGGTTCGTGGAGGGGTTCTCATCTATCGCAACCCCGATGACCAAGTTGACCCAGAAGGGTTCCCAGTTCAGATGGTCGGACGAGTGTGAGGCGAGATTTTAGAGGCTCAAGACAGCTCTGACTATGACACCGGTATTGTTTTTGTCCACAGGTTCAGGGCCTTATATAGTTTATTGTGATGCTTCCCATGTTGGTCTTGGTGTAGTGTTGATGCAGGATGGCCAGTTCATTGCCTATGCTTCGAGGTAGTTGAAGATTCATGAGAAGAACTATCCAGTCCATGATTTAGAGTTGGCATCCATCGTTCACGCATTGAATATTTGGAGGCACTATCTCTATGGCGTGGCATGTGAGGTGTTCACGGATTATAAGAGTCTTCAGTACTTGTTCAAGCAAAAGGAGTTGAATTTGAGGTAGAGAAAGTGGTTGGAGTTGTTGAAGGATTATGACATCACTATCTTATATCACTCGGGGAAGGCCAATGTGGTGGCCGATCCTTTGAGTAGGAAGTTAGCTAGTATGGATAGTCTTTCTTATATTCTGGTCGATGAGAGGCCGCTTGCTTTGGATGTTCAGGCTTTGGCCAATCGATTTTTGAGGTTGGATATTTCTTAGCCTAGTCGAGTATTAGCTTGCACGGTCACTCGTTCTTCATTGATGGAGCGTATCCGTGATCGGCAGTTTGATGATCCCCATTTGTATGTCCTTTGAGACAAGGTGCAGCACATAGATTCCAGGCAGGTTACCTTAGATGATGACGGGGCCTTGAGACTGTAGAGTCGAGTATGTGTGCCTAATGTGGATGGGCTCTAAGAGTTGATTTTGGAGGAGGCCCATAGTTCCCGGTACTCTATTCATCCCGGACCAACAAAGATGTATTAGGATTTGCAGCAGCATTATTGGTGGCAGATAGTGAAGAAGGATATTGTTGCATATGTGGCACAATATTTGAATTGTCAGCAGGTCAAGTACCAGCATCAAAGGCATGGTGGTTTATATTAGAGGATTGAGCTTCCCTAATGGAACTGGGAGCAGATTACTATGGACTTCATTACTGGACTCCCACAGACTCGGAAGAAGTTCGACGCAGTATGGGTCATTATTGATAGGCTGACCAAGTCAGCACATTTCATTCCTGTGGCAGTCTCCTATTCTTCTGAGAGGTTGGCTGAGATCTACATCCGGGAGATTGTTCGCCTTCATGGTGTGCCCGTATCTATTATTTCGGATCGAGGTATACAATTTACCTCACTTTTTTGGAGAGCAATTCAGTAAGAGTTGGGCACGCGGGTTGAGTTGAGTACCACATTTCATCCTTAGACGGACAGACAGTCCAAGCGGACTATTTAGATTTTGGAGGATATGCTCCGAGCTTATGTCTTTGACTTTAGAGGCTCGTGGGATTTGTTTTTGCCTTTAGCATAGTTTTCCTACAACAACAGCTACCAATCGAGTATCCAGATGGGTCTTTGTGAGGCTTTATATGGTAGGCAGTGTCGATCTCCGATTGGATGGTTTGAGCCAGGAGAGGCTTAGTTGTTGGGTACGGATCTAGTTCAGGAGGCCTTGGACAAGGTCAGGATTATTCAGGACAGGCTTCGTACAACTCAATCCAGGCAAAAGAGTTTTGTAGACCGCAAGGTTTGAGATGTGGCTTTCATGGTTGGTGTGCGGGTATTGCTTTGAGTGTCGCCTATGAAGGGCGTGATGAGATTCAGGAAAAAGGGCAAGCTTAGCCCTAGGTTCATTGGTCCATATGAGATTCTTGATCGAGTGGGAGAGGTGGCTTATAGGCTTGCATTGCAGCCGAGCTTATCAGTCGTGCATCCAGTGTTTCATGTGTCCATGCTTTGGAAGTATCACGACGATCCATCCCACGTGTTAGATTTTAGTACTATCCAGTTGGACAAGGACTTATCTTATGAGGAGGAGCAGGTAGCTATTCTAGACCAACAGTTTTGTCAGTTGAGGTCAAAGAGCTTTCCTTCTGTTGGTGTTTAGTGGAGAGGTCAGCCTGCTGAGGCATCGACCTGGGAGTCCGAGTGAGATATGCGGAGCCATTATCCCCATCTTTTTCTCGATTCAGGTAATTCCTTCTTATGTATGTTCGAGGACGAATGGTTGTTTTAGAGGTGGAGAATGTGACAACCCAAAGGGTCATCACTTGCTTATAATTGAATTCTATGTATATGAGGCCTTGAAAACCTCATTTAGAGTTGCCACTATTGGCGTGCACAGTCCGGGCGCATAGCCGGAAAGCTTAAATATGAAAATTTATGAAATTTGTTAAGTTTTGTAATATGAGTTAATTTGACTTTGGTCAACATTTTGGGTAAATGGACCCGAACCCATTATTCGATGGTCCTGGAGGGTCCATAGGAAAATATGAGACTTGGGCGTATGCTATGAATCTAATTTCGAGATCCCAAGCTCGAGAAATAAATTTTATGTAAAATTGTTTTCAGAAATTGTTCAAGGAAATTTGAAATGAAATCTGATTAGAAAACGATGGTATCGGGCCCGTATTTTGGTTTCTGACGGCAGATACAGGTATTATATATGGTTTTAGTCATTTCTGTAAAATTTGGTTAAAAATGGATGTCGTTTGATGTGATTCGGACCTAAATTGGAAAATTTGAGGTTTTAAGAAGTTTGAAAGATTTTGAGCTTTAATTCGACGTTTATGATGTTATTTTGGCAATTTGATCGAATGAATAAGTCCGTAGGATCTTTTTGAGGTTGTGTGCATATTTGGTTTGGAGCTTCGAGGGCGGTGAGTTTTGGATAGGCCACGAGGTGCATTTTGAACATAAAAATCTTCTGGTATGTTCAGGCCTGCAGGCTTCGCATCACAAATGCGAGTTTGCAATTGCGAAGGCTGAGTCGCAAATGCGAAGACAGCCCATGCCACTTTTCCTTGCAAATGCGAGCTTCCTTTTGCAAATGCGAAATTTCCCTGTTCAGCCTTGAGTCGCAAATGCGACCCTTTCTTCGCAATTACCAAGTCAGAAATGCGAAGGTCCAATAGATATGAAGGGTTAACAAATGCAAACCCTGCTTCGCAATTCCCACATCAACAGAGGTCAGGGTTTCAACTCCCACATCTGAGACCTGCATTTTTTATACTTAGCCGAATTTTGAACCTATTTTCCATATTCTCTCAAACACAAACACGCTTAGGCGATGTTTCAAGAATTCCTTCTTCTCCACATCAAATGTAAGTCATTTTTAACTAACTTTCTTCAATCATTAACATCTTTTAACATGATTTCAACTTAAAATCAAAGATTTTCATGGGGAAATTTGGGTGTTTTGGGTAGAACCTAGGTTTTTCTAAAAATTAGGGTTTTTGACATTGACTTGAGGTCCGATTTAAAAACAAATTACATATTTGAGTTCGTAGGGAATGGATAATCGATTTCTGGTAAGATCTCGAGTATTGACAATGTGGACCCTGGCGATTTCTGACTTTTTGGGCAAAATTTTGGAAAATTCAGTTTTATGTATTCAAATTGATTCATTTAGCATTTATTAATGTAATTATGTAACTTGTGACTAGATTCAAGCGGATTGGTAGTGGAATCAATGGGCAAAGCTATAATTGAGACTTGAGCTGCGTTCTAGGCGTCGAGGTAAGAGTTAGGTCTAACCTTAGCTTGAGGGATTAGGAGTTGAGTCATATTTGCTACTTGCTTCATGTTGAGTACGACGTATAGGCAAGGTGACGAGTATCTATACGTTGGTGTCGAGCATGACCGTGAGTTTTAAACTGAAAGTTGTTGTGTTCTTAAATGATATTTTGGATGCTTTAACTAGTAATCTACTATATTGAGCAAAGATTTATTTATCCTCGTAGATCTTATTTGTTATTGAGCATTGTCATTAATTGAGCTGAGTACAAGCTAAGTTAACGTTGGTTATAACGTCTTCTCCCCTGCGGGGATGGCTGCTTCGATATTGTTGTTCCCTTGCCGGGAAATTATTATATTGCTTTTGTTCCCTTGCCAAAAAATCATTATATTGCTTTTGTTCCCTTGACGTGAAGTTATTATATTGCTTATGTTCCCTTGCTGGGATTTCTTGTAATTGTGTGATGTCCTATAAATGGGAGCGGGTAGTACGCCTACCACAAGATATGATGAAATGGGAGCGTGTGGTACGCCTACCACAAGATTGATGAAATGGGAACGGGTAGTACGGCTACCACAAGAGTAAATGAAATGGGAGCAGGTGGTACGCCTACCACAAGATAAAATAAAATGGCAGCGGGTGGTAGGCCTACCACAAGATATGAGGAATGGGATCGGGTTGCATGCCTGCAACAAGATGTAACTAAAAATGGAAGTTGCCTTTATTTCTCTTTATCCGTGTTATAAGTTAAATTGTAGTTTCCTTATTTTTCTTGATACTATGTTTTATCTACTAACCCTTGAAGCATTTTTTCCTTCCCCAGCTTTAATTATTTATCTCTTTATATCTTTTTGTCATATATATATATATATATATATATATATATATATATATATATATATATATATATATATATATATATATATATATATGTATATGTAAATAAATGCACAAGTTTACCCGGAGTCTGGTCCTATCCTCGTCACTACCTCGCCGGGGTTAGGACAGACACTTACCAGCATATAGGGTTGGTTGTGCTGATGCTACATTCTGCACTTATGTGTAGATACCATAGCAGCGGTTGGGCAGCACCATTAGTTTGATAGCCAGCCTTCAGTCCACGAGATCCCGAGGTAGTATTACAGGCGTCCGCAGGCCCGACATCTCTTCTAGCTATTTATGATGCTCTGTTTCGTCTTGCATTCGAGACATACTTTATTTCTTTGGTTTTAGACACTTGTATGCAACACTCCTAGATAGTCCGTGTATGTTGTGACACCAGGTGCTGGGTAGAGACTTGTATTGGTTTTCTAGACGTTTGTTTCTAAATTAAATTAAGACTTCCACTAATTTTATTTTCCGCTATTCTTTAAATGCTTATTCATTGCTAGTTTAGTTGATTAAAAATGAACTAATACGGAAGAGGCTAATGGTTTCAAAGTTCATGGCTTGCCTAGCTTTCATGAGTAGGCGCCATCACGACTCACGAGGGTCGAGATTTCGGGTCGTGATAATATGCCACTTTTTGCATCATTGTGTTACATCCCATGTTTTCGTATGTGAGAGTACGTCGTAAGCCAATTGATGTAAGCTCAGAAATGAGATCATTTTTAAAAGTACATGATGTAAGTTTTATCTTATTATCTTTGAGGTTACAAATCTTTAAGATCATGAATAATAAGTACCAAGAGGGTTGGAAATCTTAGAAGCTAAACCAATTGAAGAAAATAAATTTCGTCGAAAGTTGACAAATTTGGAATGTTATAACATGTACTTTGGGGTGAGACTATGGTTCTTAACATGATAAGGAGGTTATTCTATGAGTTATTTTAGTCGTATGATACTCATTATCTACAATTTGAAGGCAAGCAAGTAGTGGAACAAGAGTTGGCAAAGGTCATCACAAGTAGGCGTCATCACGACTCTCGAGGATTGGGATTTTGGGTCGTGGCAATATGCCACTTTCTGCATCATTGTGTTACATCCCATGTTTTCATACGTGAGACTACGTCGTAAGCCAATTGATGTAAGCTCAGAAATGAGATCATTTTTAAAAGTACATGATGTAAGTTTTATCTTGTTATCTTGGAGGTTACAAATCTTTAAGATCATGAATAATAAGTACCAAGAGGGTTGGAAATCTTAGAAGCTATCCAATTGAAGAAAATAAGTTTCGTCGAAAGTCGACAAGTTTGGAATGTTATAACATGTACTTTGGGGTGAGACTATGGTTCTTAACATGATAGGAGGTTATTCTATGAGTTATTTTAGTCGTATGATATTCATTTTCTACATTTTGAAGGCAAGAAAGTTGTGGAACAAGAGTTGGCAAAGATCATTACAAGTTACATTCATAAATTTGCTGAACTTAGGTCACATGTAGATGAACTTTTCTCCCAATATACTTGGAATAAAGAGATTATCTATGTAGCAAATTGAAGATCTACGAGTCTAGTCTCTAACACATTAAACCATTCATCCATACGACATCCGAGTAGAGAGATATTCGTATTTTCGTGAGACCGTGCAAGCAACTCCCAGTGGGACCCACTTAGGCGGTGGTTGACCTACTTCAATTTAAAAACGATTTGGAAGCCTATTTTTGCTCATTTCTAAACTAAACTTCATCTCCAAACTTCTCCTAACACTTATAAATAGATACCACAAGGGTGGTTTTGAAGTGATTCCAAAGTGATTACACCATATTTCAACATCAAAACCTAGTCCTAGTAAAGAACAACACCTCTTTGAGGTTGCGTTGTCATTGAGGATTGTTGTGGGCTGTATTTGGATGAAATTACAAGTTGTTGCTGCTCTCTAAGGTGAGTATAACAGCATACGAATTCTACTTAAGCTTTCTTGTATGTTGGTTAAGTTGTTAAGATGATAAACTACAAGATAATACTTAGATTATTTTAAGTCACTTCTATGGTGTTGTATTACCATTGAGGGTTATTGTAAGCTGAATATAACTTTGATTTTGACTTGAAGTTACTTTAGGATGTAGTTATATTGTGTTCTTGCATGTACCTAAGGTTATATTGATTTTGATTAAGTTAAATGGATGGAGTAGACATGAACTAGTGAATAAAGTTATTAATTGAAGTTAGTTGGACTTGTGGATTGTTTCCTTTGCTATAAATATATGGTAAAAGGATGGAATCACTGATGAATAACTTCATTATCATGTTAATAATACTTTTAAGTTAATGTAAGAAGTATATAAGGGATATATGGGTTATACGAATTCCAGTTGGAGCTTGCCGCTTGTCGTGAAGTAGTTGTGACTTGTTGCTGTTATATGGTGTCTTGTTATTGACATTTATATGTTGATGGATTTCTCTGGTTGTTTTTGTTGGTATATGGTATTGGGGAGGCCTTTGTTACCAGTGATATGCTGCCCAAATTTAAGTAAACGATCTACTATTTTAAGTTATAGACTTAGCCTTTGCTCAGCACTGATTTTGAATCTCCTTATGCTATGATAGATCGACTTGACTTATTTGAAGAGTTTCTTGGAAGGTATTAAGGACTCAACATGATTAAGGTAAGATATGGCATGTACTTATTTCTTTTGGCATTATCTAAAGTGACATGAACATAGACGGTACGCTAATTCATAACGGATCTACTCCTAGAAACTAAGGTTGTCCATGTTGTTCTTTCCTTAGAAAGTTATTCTAAACAAGTGTATATGATCCTTAAATCCTACTAAGGTTCATATTGATGGTAGGGATGTCCATAATGTTCTTAGGTTACTCCAAAAGTTTTAGAACTTGATTCCATTAGTCGAGCATATATTATATATATATATATATATATATATTACTCTATTGAGCCGCGCTACAGTCAGACAGGTACAACACCCATTGTGCAACCACTGATCAGTTGGGTTTACCGAACAACATGTGGCCGGGTACGATTCTACCGAGCCTTATGATGGCCGGGTACGTTTTTACCGAGTCCTCTATGAGGCTGGGTATGACATGATGATGATGGTGCCCATAGAGGCAAATGTTTTTAAAAGTGTATGTATATATATGTATTATGCATTTCATGTCAGTAGTCCCCAAAGGCACTCGGATGTTACATGTTGTATCTCCTCTATCTCTCTTTAAATTACTGTTCTTGTTTATGCTCCCATGCCGTACATACTCGGTATTTTATTCGTACTGACGTCCCATTTGATTGAGGGACGCTGCGTTTTATGCCCATAGGTCCCGATAGATAGGTTTGACATTCCTCCAAGTAGGCTATTAGCTCAGCGGAAGGTGTTGGTGCACTCCACTTGCTCCAGAGTTGCCTATTTGATCAGTATGCTCTAGTTATGTATTGATTGGTATGGCGGGGCCCTGTCCTAACCTTTATAATATTAGATACTCTGAGTGGCTTGTAGACATGTGTCAGGTGTATGGATACTTTTATGGCCTTGTTGGCCTATGTTTTGAGTTTACAAATGGTCTTGTCGGCCTTATAGACCCGTATGTCACATGTATAAGTTTGCATATCATGTTGGGTCGTCATATATTGAGAATTCCCTTATGTTTTATTCTTGTTATCTCATAACGAGTTTTCTGGCTCACTTACCCATTATAGTATGATAAGAAAGATATGTTACGTTGGTACTCGGTCGAGTAAGCCACCAGGTGCCCTTCGCGGTTCTTCGGCACATTGGTTGATCTCATTAATGATAGGTGTTCTTGCTTGATATTTTAACATCTTTCAAAGTATTATGAGTCAGATTATGGGTAGAGGTTAAATAAAGCGGGTAAAAAAAAGATGGGTTATTTTAATTTTGTGAGGGCACACGACAGTCCGCCTAATTGAGGGGTATATTTGAGTGATAGTATAATGGTAGGGGCTGAGATAACCAAATAGTATTAAGGAGAGTAGTTTAAAGATTTTTTCAATAGTACAAGGATATATTTTACCCTTTTATGTTGAATATAACATAGTACCATATAATATGAGAGTTTTTCATGAATGAAATAAAAAAATCAAACTTTAAATAGTTCATTCTTGAAATCTAGCTACTACTTTGCTGGCCTTATGCTATTAAGAGCATGTTTGGCCAAGCTTTTGGGAGGCTAAAAGTATTTTTTTATCAGAAAAAATACTTTTTAAAAATTAAGGTGTTTGACCAAGATAGAAAAGTACTTTTGAGCAGCAACATAACCAATTTTTTTTTAATTTTTTGGAAGAAGCTACAAATTTTAGCTTCTTCTAAAAAGCAGAAGCAGAAAATTAACTATTTTAAGACAAAACAATCCTTACTATAAATATATATTTTTCAAATTATCCTTCATTAATTTAACTTCTTCCTTTTGTTTTTAATCCCTTTCTTTTACTTATTTATATTATTTCTATCATATTTTTATTCAACTTCTCCTATTCTTCTTTGAAATAATCTCTCTACTATATATATCACCTATTCTTTTATATATGAAGCATATTTTTATTATATTGAATGATTATATTTTGATATATTTAAATTATCGTGTAAATAATAAGTAATACTGGACCTAATATTATCACTTTGACTTATCATATTTTTATTTGTTAAAAACTTTAATATATTTTTACTTTATGTTTTATGTTCTAATTCAATAAAAGAACAAATATACTTTTTTTATAATAGTACAACAACACCAATAACAACGACTACATCAACAAACTAATGTAATATCATAAGTGGGGTTTTAGGAGGGTAGTGTTATACAGATCTTACTTGTCATACCTCTTTTTTGCCACGCAACCCTATTACGAGGTTGAGTTAGAAGAGTTTTTTTAACTAAAGTGACATTTTAAAAAGGGATTATTTATTATTTAGAGTCGCCACTTGGAATCGAGTTTTGGTGTTCCAAGTCACCTTTAATTGAATCCCTTATCAAAAGGAAGATTTGAGTCCTAATTTATGGTCTACGAAAACAGAAGATTTAGTAAGGAATTCTATTGACCAAGGGGAAGCTGTAAAGCATCCCTCGAGTCCCTGGTTCTAGCAATCTCGCTTTATTGACTAATGTAAGGCTTAAATCAATTTTTGGCTATTCTTGTATTTTATTCGTTATGGCCTGTCTATTACCACTTTACTTAATCTTTATTATTTTATTAATTATTTTGACCTAGTTGCGGTACGCACGCAAGATATTTCTTTGAAGATAGATATTAAACCAAGGTATGGAATGTGCACATGGCTAAAATATAATTATTTAAAATTTAAAGATATCAAGACACTGGAATGCGCACATAATCCTTTTATTATTTAGCATATCAATCCAAGGTTCGGGTATGAACACATGAACTAATATTGAAAGCACATCTAAAATTTTATAACATTTTGAGTATTTCACTTATTTTGTCTTTTGTAGATTCGAGATATTAATTGTACATTTTATTATTATTTTATTATTTATTGCAACTAATCTTGAATTAGTCCATGGCCCATTTCTCTCCGTCACAATTATTTATTATTCTAATTTTGTTATGAAATAATATAAAGACTAGAACAATAATGCAAGAACAAGAGCAATAGAGAGAATAGAGAGAGAGAAGTATTCTTATTGATACTTAGAGATTGTTAGGGATGTATTACAATGGTAGAAGACCCCTTTATTTATAGGGAGTGGGATGATTTAGCTACCAATAATAGGACTCTAGAATCTCTCTAATTAAAGACATTCACCTTAAATAGAAGTGTAAAATCTCTCTATTTATAACACTCCCCCTTGAATGTCTATTCAATGATGTGACTCGTTAAAACCTTAAAACAAAACCCAATGGGAAAAATTAACATAAGAAAAAAGAGTACACATGTTTGAATATGCGCCTATTGGTTGCCTCATTAAAAACCTCGCAAGGAAAACCCGGTGGGACAAAACCTTGTAAGGGAAAAAGAGTGCAACGCGCATTAACTCCCCCTGATAAGAACATCAATTTATGTCCTTAAGTCTTCGCATCCCGATCTTGTGAACTAGCTTCTTGAAGGTTGACTTTGGTAGAGATTTTGTGAACAAATCAGCCATATTATCGCTTGAACGAATCTGTTGAACATTGATATCACCATTCTTTTGAAGATCATGTGTGAAGAATAACTTTGGTGAAATATGCTTCGTTCTATCTCCTTTTATGAATCCTTCCTTCAATTGAGCTATACATGCTGCATTGTCTTCATACAAAGTTGTGGGTAGTTTATCTCACTTCAAACCACATTTGTCTTGGATATAATGTATTATAGACCTCAACCACACACACTCCCGACTTGCTTCATGAATAGCAATTATCTCGGCATGATTAGATGAAGTAGCCACAATTGATTGCTTAGTCGATCGCCAAGATATGGCGGTTTCTCCACAGGTAAACACATAACTCGTTTGAGATCGAGCCTTGTGTGGGTCGGACAAATATCCAGCATCAGCATAACCAACAAGATCCGGGCTGCAATTCTTGCCATATAATAAGCCCATATCGGTAGTTCCCTTTAGGTACCGCAATATGTGTTTGATCCCATTCCAATGTCTCCTCGTAGGAGCCGAGCTAAATCTTGCTAAGACATTAACTGAAAAGGATATGTCAGGCCTTGTAGTATTTGCAAGATACATTAGTGCGCCAATTGCGCTAAGATATGGTACTTCAGGACCAAGTAGCTCTTCATTCCTTTCTTGTGGTCGGAATGGATCTTTATTCACATCAAGTGATCGAACAACCATCGGTGTACTTAAAGGATGTGCTTCATCCATGTAAAACCGTTTCAGTACCTTTTCTATATAGGTAGATTGATGAATAAAAATTCCGTTTGCCAAATATTCAATTTGAGAACCAAGACATAGTTTAGTCTTTCCGAGATCTTTCATCTTGAATTCATCCTTTAGATAATCAATTGCCTTTTGGAGTTCTATGGGGGTTCCAATAAGGTTTATGTCATCGACATATACGGCAAGTACAACAAATTCCGATGTTGTTTTCTTTATAAAAACACACGGGCAAATGGCGTCATTTATATAGCCTTCTTTTAACAAGTACTCACTAAGACGAGTATACCACATTCGTCCAGGTTGCTTTAGACCATACAAGGATCTTTGCAATTTAATTGAGAACATTTCCCGAGATTTTGAATTATGCGCGTTTGGCATCTTGAGTCCATCGGGAATTTTCATGTATATCTCATTATCAAGTGAGCCATAAAGATAGGCAGTAACCACATCTATTAAGTGCATGTCAAGTTTTTCATGGACAGCAAAACTTATGAGATAACGAAAGGTTATCGCATCCATTACAGGCGAATATGTCTCTTCATAATCGACACCAGGCCGTTGAGAAAAACCTTGTGCAACAAGGCGTGCCTTATATCTTTGTACCTCGTTTTTCTCATTTCTTTTGCGTACAAAGACCCATTTATAGCCGACAGGCTTAACACCATTAGGTGTTTCAACTATAGGGCCAATAACTTCACGTTTTGCCAGTGAATTCAATTATGATTGAATTGCTTCTTGCCACTTTGGCCAATCCTATCTTTTTCGACATTCTTCAACAGATTGAGGTTCGAGATCCTCACATTCTTGCATAATGCTAGATGCGACATTATAAGCAAAGGCATTATCCACCACAATATCCACTCGATTAATATTTGCCTCAATATTAATTGGATTTAGGGATAGTTCCGTATTTTCCAGAGTCTCGGGCTCAATGGATTCTTCATGAATCTCAGAATTTGTTAAATCATGAATTTCCTCATGAGATTCTTTCGTGGTGTCATTTTGATCATTCTTTTTCCTCTTTCTAGGATTTAGATCTTTGGAACCTAATGGTCTGCCACGCTTCAGGCGTGCATTTGACTCATTGGATATGACACTAGATGATTGTCCAACAGGGACATCAATACGGATTGAAACATTTTCCGCGGGAATGTGGGATTTCGTTATCCTCTTCAAGTCCGTAAATGCGTCAGGCATTTGATTTGCTATTCTTTGCAAATGGATAATCTTTTGTACCTCTCATTCACAAATAGAGGTATGTGGATCAAGATGAGATAATGATGCATTTTTCCACAAAATTTCCCGTTTGGTTTCACCAACTTCTCCCCCTAATTTTGGGAAAAGTGTCTCATCGAATCGACAGTCTGCAAATCGTGCAGTAAACACGTCGCCTGTCAATGTTTCGAGGTAGCGAATGATGGAGGGCGATTCAAACCCAACATATATTCCTAACCTTCTTTGCAGACCCATTTTGGTGCGGGATGGCGGTGCTATAGGCACATATACTACGCATCCAAAAATTCTTAAATGGGATATATTGGGTTCATGACCCAAAACCAATTGCAACGGGGAATACTTGTGGTAATTCGTCGGTCTGAGACGAATTAGCATTGCTGCATGTAAGATGGCGTGACCCCATACCGAAGTGGGCAGCCTCGTTCTCATAAGTAATGGCCTTGCAATCAACTGCAGGCGTTTAATTAACGATTCTGCAAGACCGTTTTGAGTGTGAACATGTGCTACAGAATGTTCAACTTTTATCCCGATTGATAAGCAATAATCATTAAATGCTTGGGATGTAAACTTAGCAGCATTATCCAGTCTAATGGACTTGATTGGATTATCTGGAAATTGTGCTCGTAGTCGAATTATTTGTGCCATTAATTTCGCAAACGCAAGGTTGCGTGATGACAACAGGCACACATGAGACCATCTACAAGATGCGTCTATCAAGACCATGAAATACCTAAACGACCCACTAGGTGGGTGAATAGGTCCACAAATGTCCCCTTGTATACGTTCCAGAAACGTGGGTGACTCAGTCCCAACCTTTGTTGGTGATGGCCTGATAATCAACTTGCCTTGATAACACGAAGTGCAAGGATATTCATTATTCGAAAGAATTTTGAAATTCTTTAACGGATACCCATATGAGCTTTCTATAATCCGTCTCATCATGACCGATCCTGGGTGTCCCAATCGATCATGCCAAAGTACAAAGGTATTGGAATCAGTAACCCTTTGGTTTACTGTTGAATGTGCTTCAATTGCACTAATTCTTGTCCAATGCAGGCCACAAGATAAAGACGGGAATTTCTCAATAACCCTCTTTTGGCCGGAGACATTCTTTGTGATGAAGAGATATTCAAGATTATCTTCATCCATTGTCTCAATATGATAGCCATTCCGGCGTACATCTTTAAAACTCAACAAGTTTCTCTTAGACTTGGAGGAGAACATTGCATTCTCTATGATTAAAGTCGTGCCTTTGGGCAGAGTTACAATTGCTCTTCCGGAGCCTTCAGTCAATTTACTACTTCCAGAGATTATAGTAACGTTTGCCTTACACATATTTAGTTGAGAGAAATATTTCTTTTCTTTGAGTATTGTATGTGTAGTACATGAATCAACTAGGCAAATACTTTTACAGTTGGACGTTGATCCAAGTTCGCTTTGTGAGATATCCATATTTGCTATCCCATAGTTTGACATACAAAAGAGATACACGAACATAAGAATAAACAAGTTCAATTCGTTTGTGTCACATAATATTTTCAAAATCTGCTGCTAACAGTTGACTAACAAAATCAGATATGTTATCCATAATTGATTACTATGCAGCTTGAAAATTTTCAGTTTAAGCATTTTTCCAAATGGTGGACTGAAGGCTGGCTCCCAAGATAGTGTCCAAATGCTGCTCCGGTATCTGCACTGAGTGCAGAGTGTAGCATCAGCACAACCGACTCCATGTGCTGGTAAGTGTCTGGCCTAACCCGACGAGGTAGTGACGAGGCTAGGACTAGACTCCACATAAACCTGTGCAATTATATAATATATGAAAAAAAATAAACATGAATAAGCAATTTAAATGGGAGGGGATACATTCTTCGGGGAATATATTAAATCTTGTAGAAACTAAATAAAAATCTAAAAGGACAGTACAATATCTACAACAATACAGTAATACCACTGTTGCGGTGCGCAACCGGATCACTTATCATTTAACACTGTTGCGGCATGCAACTCGATCCATCTTTATAATTGTTGTGCCATGTAACCCGATCCGATATCATATTTGTTGCGGCGCGCAATCTGATCCATATATAACATATGTTGCGGTATGCAACCCGATCCATATAAATTAATAATAATATTGCAGCGCGCAACACGGTCCATATATATTAATTAAAATGTTGCGCCGCGCAACCCATTCCAAATATACAGTCAAAAATAATCATATCTACAGTCCTAGCATGGTATTACTAATGAACCACACTATCCCGGCAAGGGAATCTACAACATAAATAAATACGTCTCGACAAGGGAGAATCAGCTATAACCAAATTTTAATCCAACATCTAATTATCTCAGCTATCACCAATACTCAACTTAGTAAGTTCCCCGAAAACAAACTTAACCTTTGCTCAATATCATGAATCATCAGCTAAAGCATCCGTAATAGCATTTAAGAACACCACAAATTGCAATTTAAGATCCACGATCATGCTCGACACCAATATAAAGATACTCATCACCATACCTACACATCATTCTCAACAAGAAGCAAATAGCACATAGTACTCAACTCGTAATTCCTCAAGCTAAGGTTAGACCAAACACTTACTTCGGTACCCCGACATAACTCAAGTTTCAATTATAGCTTTACCCCTTGATTCCACCTCAATTCACCCGTATCTAGTCACAAGTTACTTAATTACATCAATAAATGCTAAGTGAATCAATTTGAATGTATGAAAATGAATTTCCCAAAGTTTTACCCAAAAAGTCAAAATCACCCTCGGGCCCACATGGTCAAAACTCGAAATTCGAACCAAAACCAATTTACCTATTTCCCTACAAACTCAAATGTATAATTTTTTTTGAAATCGAACCTCAAATCGAGATCCAAATCTCCATGTTTTTGAAAACCAAGGTTCTACCCAAATTACCCAATTTTTTCGATGAAAATCATTGATTTGAAGTTGAAATCATGTTAAAAGATGTTAATGATTGAAGAAAACTAGTTAAAAATGACTTACAATTGATTTGGAGAACAGATGTTGTTTGAAAAATCACCTCTTATTTTTTTGGGGTATGAAAAATGAAAAATAACTGAAAATTCCGTCTACATATACTACTCCCAGATGCCCTGTGTAGACCGCACAAAATCAACTGCGACCGCCCAGGCCTCCCTGTGTTCTGTAGTGACATGTCTTATTATTTTGGCCATAACTTTCTCTACACATGTTCAATTTATAACCTTTTTACCTTTCTAGAAACTAGAAACGAAGGCTACATCTTTCAATTTTTAATCATCTCAAAATTCCTTGTAGATCAAAGGATATAGGCTTTTGAATTCGGACCAGTGAAATGTTCTTCATTGCGGAACGCACAAAAACTATGTGGTCGCACAGGCCCCTCCACGGCAGCGGTCCATATCGTGCAGACTGCACTGGCCTGTTCAGAGGCCTTTCACTTCCCCGAGCCTGCAACAGCTCTGAATTTAATCCTATATCATCCGGAACCTACCCGAAACTTACCCGAGCCCTCAGAACTCCAAACCAAGTGTACACAAAATCTCAAAAACATCATACAGACTTACTCATGTAAATAAATCATCAAATTAACATCATGAACCTAAAATTAAACCTCAAAATCAATGAAATTTCTCATAACTTCTTTAAATATCAAATTTCCCAATTAAGGTCCGAATTATGTCAAACGGACTCCGTTTCTTACCAAACTTCACAGAGTCATCTTAAATTACATATAAGATTTGTACTGGGAACCATAACCAAAATCCAAGACCCATATTTTTCTACGGACCCTTTGAGACCATCAAATCATTGGTCCGGATCCGTTTACCCAAAATATTGACCGAAGTCAAATTAATTCATTTTATAGTCAAAATTTATCATTTTTCATAGATTTTCACATTTAAGTTTTCTGATTACGCACTCCGAATGCGCACGCAAATTGAGGTGAGGCTAAAAGAGGGTTTTAAGGCATCAGAACACAGAATTCAATTTAAAAACAGGTGATGACCTTTTGGGCAACACATGTTCGGAGGTTGATTTACGTTAGATGATATTTTTAAAGTATTGTTTGGCTTGTTTGAGCTAAATAAAATATGTAATCTTGGATTTGAGGGTATTTAACCCTGGAAACTATGTCATATTAGATGTATTGGGATGACACACATGCTTGGTGACAAGTGTGTGGGAGTGCACCAGAGTAATCATGTTCCGAGTTGACTTTTAGACTATTACTGGACTTGTTTTGCGATCATACCTCTTTATACCCGTGTTTTCCCTACTTGTTTGATTATCTAAGTTGTGATTCATGTTGAAGATTTTGTTCAGGCTATGTGCTTATCCGATTGAGACTTAATGAGGCTATGCCTATTGTTTTGAGCTATCTGACTTAATTGTAGTTATATACTTAGTCATGATTCTTCAATTGAATATCATATCTCAACCTCTATTTCTTATTCATTGTTACATCACATGTTGTTGTTGCTTTCCATATATGGTATTGTTTGGGCTGAGTGATATGAGATTGTGAGCCTTGAGACCTGAGAGGTTGATGAGTGAGGTAGGCCTAAGAGCAGTGTTGAGAGTGATATTTGGATGGAGTTGCATATCACAACAGGCCTTATTATTTATTATTGTTTGGATCGGGTTGCATGCCTAAACAAGCCTTATTGGCTTATTAATATTGGATTGGATTGCACACTTAAACATGCCTTATTCACTTTATTATTATTTGGATCGGGTTGGACGCTGCAGCATGCCTTATTGTCTCTAATATTGTTTGGATCAGGTTGCACACCGTAATTGGAACATATTGGTTTTTGATTAGTGCTTGGGCAGGATCTACCCCTTCGAAGTTTGACATACCAGTAATAAGCACATGCACTGTGATATATATACACGTTCTTTGGTCACTGGCGTTTTTCCAGACACCAATAAAATACTAAATGATTGTGTTTGTGATAAAGTGGAGTTTGATGCTAGGCACCTTGAGTGTTCTTAGAGTGAGAGTATTTGATGATATCTGTGATGACTTCGGTCAATATTTTGGGTAAACGGACCCGGACCAGTGATTTGACGGTCTCGGAGGGTCCGTAAGAAAATATGGGACTTGAACGTATGCCTGGAATCAAATTCCGAGGTCCCAAGTATGAGAAATGAATTTTTATGTGAAACTATTTTCTGGAATTAATTAAAGAAAATAGAAATGAAATTTGATTGGAAGACTGGGGTATCGGTCCTGTACTTTGGTTCCGGTACCCGCTACCAGTCTTATATATGATTGGAGCACTTTCTGTAAAGTTTTGTTTGAAACGGACGTCGTTTGACGTGTTTCGGACCCGAAGTGGGAATTTTATGTCTTATGAAAAATTTGGAAGAAAATCATGAGTTTTGAGGCTGGATCCGATGTATATGATGTTATTTGGCGATTTGATCTCACGGACAAGTTTTTAAAATGTTTCTGAAGTTGTGTATATGTTAGGTTTGGAGCCCCAAGGGCTGGGTTGAGTTTCGAGTAGGTTCCGGGGAGGTCTTAGACTTAAAACACCAGATATTGCAGGTTGGGTGCGAGCTGCAGGTTCTAGCGCCGCGGTCATGATTGCGGTCCGTGGTGTGAGCCGCGCGACCGTGGACTTCCTCGTGCTGTCCGCGCTGCCTGCTTCAGAGAACCCACAGCCTTCTGTCCCTCTAGCGCGGCATCCGCTTTTGCGCGGTCCGCAGCGTGAGCCGCACGACTGCGGTCACCCTTGCGCGGCTCACGTTGCCGACCTCAGAGAACCTGCAACTTCCAGCTAGACCAGCATGGCCGCGGTCATCCTTGCGCGGTCCGCGCTGGAGGTTCAGAGAGTATATATACTCAGGATTTTTTTCAGTTATTTCTCACTTTTCAAAAACTTAAAACCTAAGAGGCGGTTTTCTAAGCAACGCTTCTTCTTCAAAACGATTGGTAAATGATTTCTAACTCATTTTCTTCACTGCTTAACACCTTTTAACATAATATCAACATCAAATCGAAGTTTTAAATGGGTAAATTCGGGTATATTGGGTAGAACCTATGGTTTTGCTAAAATTATGAGTTGGACCTATATTCAAGGTCCGATTTCAAAACTAATCACATAATTGGATTCGTGAGGGAATGGGTAACAAGATTTTAGCTCGAACCTCGAGTTTTGACCACGTTGGTTCGAGGGGTATTTTGGTCATTTTACGTAAAATTTAGTCCTAGCTATAAATTTAATAGTAGAGTTAGTTTCTTGAGATGTTATTCATGAGATGTAATTGGAATGAATAGATTTAGGCCATTTGGAGTCGGATACTCATGGCAAAAGAGTGATTTCAAGTTGATTTTGGAGCCGATTGAGGTAAGCGGCTTGTCAAACCTTGTGTTGGGGACCTTCCCCTTAGAATATAATGTTTGTTAATTGAATTCCTCGTATGTGAGGTGACGAGCGTGTACTTGAGAATATTTTTGGAAAATCAATTTTTTTACCTGAAGTATTTAAATTGAATTTCTTACTTACTTGTTCATTTTAAATTCTAAGTCTATTCTATGCTAGTTAGAGAGGCATGTCCTGTTGACTTGCCTGCCTAGGTGTTTAAACTGTCCCATTTGTACTTCATGTAGTATGATTGGCTAGTATTTCTTGTCATAAATTATGTATCTTTCCTAATGTTCTGATTGCTATTGTGTGTTTTTAAATTGGGACTAAGGGTTGGCCTCCTGGGAGATCCCCCTGCACTTGATATGTTCTGGACTAAGGGGTGTGCGGGATACCAAGAGATCCCCGGCACACGAGATTTTAAGATAATGAGAATACAAAGAGATCATCGGGATACCAAGAGATCCCTAGTGAATACAATGAGGATACAAAGAGATCCTTGTGATACCAAGAGATCTCTGGTGAATATAACGAGGATACCAAGAGATCCTCAGAATACCAAGAGAGCCCTAGTGAATATAACGAGGATACCAAGAGATCCTAGGGATACCAAGAGATCCCTAATGAATATAATAAGGATACCAAGAGATCCTCGGGATACCAAGAGATCCCTGGTGACTATAATGAGGATACCAAGAGATCCTCGGGATACCAAGAGATTCCTAGCGGATATAATGAGGATACCAAGAGATCCCCGATGATTATTTGAAGTTGTGAGTAGTGTTCCTTGTACTGTTTGTTTCGTTTTCCTATTTCTATTTCCCTTACTTATCCTGATTAGATTTTTGTTGCAGATTTTACCTATACTACTTTTTCTTTATTTCATCATATATCATATTTATCTCAGTAGGGCCTTGACCTTCCTCGTCACTACCCATGCCTCTTCTGCGCATGTTTTCCATGCAGAGATCTAGGTACCTCCTTTTAGGTGCACTATCACCGAGGCGGAGAGATCTAGTAGAGACTCAAGGTATATTTGCAACGTCCGCAGACCGAAGAGTTTCCTTCCTATTCCATCTTGTAGTTAGCTAGGTGTGTTCCTGGTTTTCATTGATGTAGACATTTTCAAAGTTAGAGCCATACTATATACTTTCTATAGCGTGTGTTGCCCGTGAGATTCTGGGTTTTGAGATTTTGTTTCATAATTGTGGCGTGAAGTATATGTGCCAAGCGGCAAATTATATACATTTCTTTAAGTTAGTTATAAAGTTATTATCATGGGGAATGTTGTTATTTCCACACTGTTAGGCTTACCTAGTCCTCGAAGACTGGGTCCCATCACGACGTGTTCATGGATGGTGAACTAGGATCGTGACAAGTTGGTATTAGAGCTCTAAGTTCATAGGATTCATGGAGCACTAGCCGGTTTATTACAGTCTCACTAGTCGCTACGAGACGTCTGTACTTATCTACGAGAGGCTATGTAACCATTTAGGAAGAATCTTCACTTTATTAATTTCCTTGTCGTGCGATATTCTGGAATCAAATCTAAATTACTGTCTTCTATTCTCTCACAGATGGTGAGGACATGCGCTACTCGTGACGATCAAGCACCTGCGCCCTTTACCGCAGGCATCCGAAGCCAGGTCCGGGGTGGAGGTCGAGGACGCACACGTGGTGGGGCCAGAGCACTTGTGCGAGGAACCACCAAGGCACCACCAGTAGATCCAGTCGGAGCCCAGGAACCTAGCATGCCTACTACTTCCACTACTACGCCAGCCCTTCAGGAGACCTTAGCTTAGTTCATGTCCATGTACACTACCTTGGCTCAGGCAGGATTGCTTTCCCTTGCCGCAGCCACATCCCAGGCCAAGGGAGGAGCACAGACTCCTGCCATCCGCACTCCTGAGCAGCGAGTACAGGTTGAGCAGGCCCCAGGGATTGTTCCTATCCTTCCTTCAGTGCCAGTTCAGCCCGTGGACGGGGCAGCTGCTTCTGAGGATGAGCAGCAGAGGTTGGAGAGGTTCAAGAAGTATGATCCTCTGATTTTTAGTGGACTGGCGACAGATGAGATTTCTAGAGGAGTTACACTATATTTTTTGCACTATAGGCACAATAGAGTCCAGTAGGGTTTCCTTTGTTGCTTTCCAGCTTCGAGGAGCCACCTATGATTGGTAGCGCACTTATGATATAGACAGTCCGGTTGTGGCTGCTTCACTGATTTGGACCAATTTCTCGGATATGTTTATGAGAGTGTTTGTTCCCCAGAGCCTCACAGATTCATGGTGCATAAAGTTTGAGCATTTGCACCAGGGTGCTATAACCTTTTTGGAGTAAGCTATCTGTTATACCAGATTGGCCAGGCATGCACCGGCTTTAGTTGCTACAGTCTGCGAGAGAGTTCGCAGGTTCATCGAGGGTTTTATCCCACCCGTCATATCTAGCATGGCTTGGGAGTTGTAGATGGACACCCTTATCAGCAGGTAGTGAACATTTCTAGGAGGATCGAGAGTATGCTCTCCAGGGAGCAAGGGGAGGGGGAGGGCAAGAGGTCTCGAGAGTCGGGCCACTACTCAAGTGCCCGTACAGGTCAACATGGTAGGGGTTTTGTGGGTCGCCCCGTTCATTCAGCTCTTCCAGCAGCAAGCAGTGCTCCAGCTCTGCCTGTACCTCAGGAGCCTTACTATGCACCCCCAGTTTCTAGCGCGCCTCCTGCGTGGAGTGTTTTTAGAGATCAGTCCAGTAGACCTATCCCTAGTTAATCATAGCCATCACGCCCTCCATAAAATATTTTGAGTGAGGCGATACCTGCCATGTGGTGAGGATTGCCCTAGACTTGGGATTATTGCACCCCAAAACTTTCTCAGTCACAGCATGCTCAGAAGAGTTCTCAAGCCATGATCACAGCTCTAGTTTCCGCCGCACCCACTCAGCCAGCTAGAGGTGGAGGCCGGGGAGGTAGAGGTCGCTCTCGGGGGGAGGGCAGGCCAGATATTATGCCATTCCTGCTCGTGCCGAGGCTGTTTCCTCCGATTCTTTTATCAAAGGTATTATACTAGTTTGTCACAGAGAGGCATCGGTTCTATTCGACCCAGGCTCTACTTATTCTTATGTGTCTTCTTACTTTGCTCCGCATTTGGGCACGCCTCAGGATTTCTTGAGTTCCCCTGTCAATGTTTCTACTCCTGTGGGAGATTCTCTGGTTGTAGACCGTGCCTATCGGTCATGTTTAGTTACTATTCATGGTTTTGAGACCAGAGCGGATTTATAGCTACTCGGTATGGTTGATTTTGACATTATTCTGGGCATAGACTAGTTGTCCCCCAATTTATCTATTCTTTATTGTCACGCCAAGACTGTGACGCTGGCTATGCCAGGTATTCCGTGTATTGAGTGGAGCCACACTTTAGATAACACTCATAGTAGAGTTATCTCTTTCCTTATAGCCTAGCATATGGTTGAGAAGAAGTGTGCATCGTATTTAGCCTGTGTGAGAGATGTCCATGTGGATACCCCTTCGGTTGACTCAATTCCAGTAGTACGAGATTATCGCGATGTGTTTCCAGCTGATCTTCCGGGCATGTCGCCCAATAGAGACATCGATTTTGGCATTGATTTGTTGCTGAGCACTCAGCCCATTTCCGTTCCTCCATATCGAATAGCCCCTCCTGAGTTGAAGGAGTTGAAGGATCAGTTGCAGGAATTGCTTGATAAGGGTTTTATTGGACCCAGTGTTTCACCGTGGGGTGCTCCTATTTTGTTTGTGAAGAAGAAGGATGGTTCTATGCGTATGTGCATCGATTACCTCCAGTTGAACAAGGGTACAATGAAGAACCATTATCCTTTGCCTCGTATTGATGATCTGTTTGACTAGCTTTAGGGTGTACAAGTGTTTTCTAAGATTGACTTGCGCTCAGGGTACTATCAATTAAAGATTCAGGAGCCAGATATCCCGAAGACTGCCTTCAGGTCAGTATGGTCATTGTGAGTTTCTTGTCATGTCATTTAGGTTGACCAATGCTCAAGCAGCTTTTATGCATTTGCTGCACAGTGTGTTCAGGCCATATCTCAACTTATTCGTTACTATTTTTATTGATGTCGGGAAGATCATGAACAACACCTGAGGGTCGTGGTTTTGATCCTGAGAGAGAAGTATATATATGCGAAGTTCCCAAAATGTGAGTTTTGGTTGGATTCAGTGGCATTCTTAGGCCAAGTGATTTCGAGCGAAGGCATTCAGGTAGATTGGAGGAAGATAGAGGCCATGCAGAATTGGCTCAGGCCTTCCTTAGCTATTGACATTCACAGTTTCCTTGGTTTGGCGGGTTATTACCGTCGCTTTATGGAGGGGTTTTCATCGATTTCAACCCTTATGACTAGGTTGACCTATAAGGGTGCCCCATTTCAGTGGACAAAGGAGTGTGAGGCGAGCTTCTAGAAGCTCAAAACGGCTTTGACTACAGCCCCAATTTTGATATTGCCTACCGGTTCGAGGTCTTATACTATCTTCTGTGATGCCTCAAGAGTTGGTCTTGGAGCGGTTTTAATGCAGGATGGTAGGGTAATTGCCTACGCATCCAGACAGTTGAAGATACATAAGAAGAACTACCCTATCCACGACCTTGAGTTAGCTTCTATTGTTCATGACTTGAAGATCTAGCATCATTACTTGTATGGTGTGACTTGCAGGATTTATACTGATCATAGGGTGTTGCAACATTTGTTCAAGCAGAAGGACCGAAATTTGCACCAGAGGAGGTGGTTAGAGTTGCTAAAGGACTACAATATCACTATTCTGTATCACCCGGGCAAGGCCAATATGGTAGCAGATGCCTTGAGTCGCCGGCGGAGAGTTTGGGGAGTTTGGCATATTTACCATCTTCAGAGAGGCCTATGGCGATGGATGTTTAGGCCTTAGCCAGTCAGTTCGTGAGATTGGATCTTTCGGAGCCCAGCCGGGTTCTAGCTTGTGTGGTTTCCCGGTCTTTCTTATTTGATCGTATTAGGGAGCGGTAGTATGATGATCCCCATATACTTTCCCTTAAGGAAAGGGATGAGCGTGGTGATTCCAGAGATGTGACCATTGGAGATGACGGGGTGTTGAGGATGCAGAGCCGTGTTTGTGTGCCCGATGTTTCATAACTTCTTCTTCCAAATTCCAAATTGGGCGATTTTTGAAAGAGAAATTCACAACAAATTCATAGGTATGTAATCTTTGAATCATATTCTTCAATTTCCATTAACACCCACTATATTTCTAGACCTAAATCATGTTCGTAAAGGTAGAAAAATAGGGATTTGGGTAAAGTTAGGGACTTTTATATAATTGGAATTTAGACCTTGTTTTCGGGTCGGATTCCGAAACTAATTACATATTTGGGATCGTGGGTGAATGGGTGATCGAATTTTGGTCTGAACCTTGTGTTTTGACCAAGCGAGCTTGGGGTCGATTTTTGAGTTTTTGGGAAGAATGATAGGAAATCTATAATTAAGTATTGAAATTGAATTGTTTAGCATCTATTGATGTTATTATATCGATTATATCTAGATACAATTGATGCGGAGCAAAATTCAAAAGGAAAAGCGATGTTTGAGGCTTGAGTTGGCCGTGGAAATTCGAGGTAAGTGTTTGGTCTAACCTTAGCCACCAAGATCTGCCCATAAGGTAAAGAAGTGTGATATGAGTATAACCGATCCCATGTACTCAATAAGTAACAAACCTAACCTCAGGTTAAAAGAAGTGACGAGCTCAAAAGATGGACAGAGTCCAACACCAATAGCCAATAACAATTCATAACAATATAGTGAAGACAATATATGTGCATAACTTAAGAGATATAATGCTAAACTAGTTCACAGTTACAGGAAAGAAGACATTCTTTCAAAAAACAACTCTCCAAGTCCAAATCTTACCACTAAATCAATTAAACATGAATTTATCAAAAGAACTATGTTTTCCCAATTTACAACATCATATAAGGCTTTTTGTTTACCGATTAGCATGAGGAAAATGCATCTTTATGCCAACATGTCAAATATACATGTCAAGTTAATGATTACATAGTGATATAGTCACGACTCTAGTTCACCATCCGTGAACACGTCGTGACGGCACCTAGTCTTCAAGGACTAGGTAACCCTAACAGTGAGGAAATAACAACATTCCCAACGATAATAACTTAAGAACTAAGTAACTTAATGAAATGTATATAATTTGCAGCTTGGCTCACACACTTCACGCGATAGTTATGAAACAAAATCCCAAAACCCGCAATCTCACGGGCAACACAGGCTATAGAAAGTATATAGTATGGCTCTAACTCCGGAAATGTCTACATCAATGAAAAAAAGGAACAAAACTAGCTACCTACAGGATGGAATAGGAAGGAAACTCTTCGGTCTGTGGACGATGCAGATATACCTCGAGTCTCCGCTAGATCTCTCCGCCTCGTTGATAGTGCGCCTGAGAGGAGGTATGTACTTTTAAAAGGTTGATGAAAGAATTGGGAGTTGTTTGAGCACTTCATCTACTGGTTTTTTGTCATAAGCGCACCTGCTGTTTTGACCTGCAGGTGCGTAGCCGCAGAAGCGGCATTGTCATCACAGAAGCGCAAAAGGGAGAATCCAGCAGGGACCACAGAATTGGGAGCTTCACCACAAAAGCAGCCCCGCATATGTGTAAGGTTTACCGTAGGTGCGGAAGCTGGGATTTAAGTGAAATGTCATAGATGCGACCATGTTCTCGCAGAAGCGGGACCGCGAAAGCGGATTACTTAGGCAGAAGCATATAAATTCTTCCCTTCACGAAATTAACCTATTTTCACCTCTTTTCAAACGGGAAGAAGCCTTCTAGGGCATTTTCAAGAGGTATTTTCAGAGGAGTTCATTGGGGTAAGGTCTTTGGTCCCTAAAGTCATTATTGGAATGATTTTTATCATTTTAAGCATGAAAATTTAAGGAAAATTAGTGGTAAATTTGTGGGTTAGGGCTTGATTAATTAGAGACCTTTGAGTGATGATTTGAGGGAACATTTGAGGTATGATTTTAGTAATTTTGGTATGATTGAGATCATGAGAGTGTGAGAATTCTGAAAATGTAAATTTCACCAGATTTCGAGATGTGGGCTGAGGGGCATTTTGGTTATTTTACATAATTTCATGTATTAGCTTAGAATTTATTCGTAGAATCATTTACTTGAAGTGTTATTTACATTTCGCAATTGATTGAATATATTTGGGCCATTTGGAGTCGAGTACTCATGGAAAAGACATGGTTTCAAGTTGACCTTGAACCGGTCCGAGTTAAGTGGCTTGTTTAACCTTGTGTGGGGGACATTTTCTTAGGATTTGGTATTGTGATAATTGAAATGCCATGTACGTGAAGTGACATGTTTTCACTAAAATAACTTTAATTGTGTTTTTCCTTTCTTGCTTACACTACATGGAATTTAAGCCTGCTGTTAGACTAAGAAGCATGTCTAATTGAATTAAATGCTCTATTTGCTTTAACTAATTTATTTGCATTACATGAAGCATGCTAGGTTAGAATTTACTTTTTTACTTTGGTCTGGATTTGAGTTTAGTTGATTACTCCTTGTGTTATTGCTGTGTGCTTTACTTTGGGACTATGGGATGGCATCCCGGGGGATCCCCTGTGCGTATTATGTGTTGAGCTGAAGTGCGGGATACCGAGAGATCCCTAGCACGTATATTGAGGATACCGAGGGATCCTCGGGATACCAAGAGATCCCCAGCACATATTGAGTATACTAAGAGATCCTTGGGATACCAAGCGACCCCTGATATATATTGACAATATCAAGAGATCCTCTGGATACTAAGAGATCCCCGGATATTTATCTTTGTGAAAAGTAGTATTTCTTGTGATTTTTTTGTTTCTGGTTCAGTTATTGTTGTATTCCTTATATCATGTTTGGCTCTCGCTTGTTACTTTACAACTGTACTGTTTATCTTATACCGTTATACCTTCATATTTCATTAAAACTCAGTAGGGCCCTGACCTTCCTCGTCACTACCCGATCGAGGTTAGGCTTGGTACTTACCAAGTACCGCTATGGTGTACTCATGCCCTTCCTTCATATGTTTTTCATGAGCAGATCCAGGTACCTCTACTCAGACTTATCACTCGTGAGGCGAGGCGTTGTAGAGACTCAGAGGCTTGTGATCATGAGATTCCGGTTTTTGGGAAAATTTATTTAGTTTTGGAGAGTTGTTATTGTGTATGCTGAGAGACACTTTTAAATGTTGTTTTATTTCATTATTTCGGTTTTTTAAATATTTCCTCCGCATGTTTTGGTTAATTTCCACATTTGTTAGGCTTGCCTAGTCATAGAGACTTGCTCTCGTCACGATGGTTCAAGAAGGGTGAACTGGGGTCGTGACAAATTGGTATCAAATCTCTAGGTTCATAGGTGTCATGAATCACATGCCAGTTTATTAGAGTCTCGGTGATCGGTGTGGATACGTATGTACTTATCTATGAGAGACTATGTTACAGTTAGGAAAATGCCACTTCATTTGATTTCCTTATCTTGCAAGATTTTTGATATCACAATTCTAAACTTCTGTATTCTATTCTCTCACAGATGATGGGGACACGTGCTACCCAAGATGATCAGGCACCCACGCCCCCTACTGCAGGCGTCACAGGTCGGGGCTGGGGTAGAGGTCGAGATGCGCATGCGGTTTAGCCAGAGAACCCACATGAGCTTCCACCGAGGGGTCACTAGCAGTGCCAGTCGGACCTTAGGCACCTGATATGCCTACTGCTACTACCACGCCAGCACTTCAGGAGACTCTGGAACAGTTCATGAGCATGTACACTACTTTGGCTTATGCACTGTTGCTTCCCCTTGCTACAGCCACATCACAGGTCGGGGGAGGAACACAGACTCCCGCCGCTCGCACCCCTAAGCAGTGAGTGCATGTTGATTAGGTCCTAGAGGTTATTCAAATACAACCCATAGCTCTAGATCAGTCCGAGAATAGGAAAACAACTTCCAAGGATGAGAAATGTAGGCTTGAGTGGTTCAAGAAGTATAAGCTTCTTGTATTCAGTGGTCTAGCATCACAGGATGCTCTGGGATTTCTAGATGAATGCTACCGTATTCTTCGTACCATGGGTATTTTTGGATCAAGCAGGATTTTCTTCACAACCTTCTAGCTTCGCGGGGCTGCCTATGAGTGGTGGCATACCTTTATGTTAGACAGTTCGGATGAGGCAGCTTCCGTGACTTGGACTCAATTTTCAAATATTTTCCTGAGAGAGCATGTTCCTTAGAGCCTCAAGGAAAGCACACAGAGTTTGAGCATTTGCGCCAGGGTGCTATGACTGTCTCAGAGTATGCTATCTGCACACTAGTTTGACTAGACATGCACCAACATTTGTTTCTATTGTTTGCGAGAGGCTTCCCCGGTTCATTGAGGGGCTTATTCCCAGCATCAGGCCTAGCATGGCTCGTGAGTTGGAGATGTACATTTACTATCAGCAGGCAGTGGATGATTAAGGGTATGCATACTAGGGAGAGAGAGATGAGAGGGAGGTCGAGAGGTCTCGAGAGTTGGGCTATTATTTTGGTGCTCGTTCCCCAGCTGCAGGCTGTCATGGTAGCGGTTATATGAGTCGCCCTGTTCATTAAGCTCTTCCAGCAGCCATTGGTATTCCAGCTCCTCCTAGGCCTCAGGAGCCTTACTATGTACCTTTGGTATCCAATGCGCCTCCTGTGCAGGGTGCTTTCAGAGGTCAGTCTAGCAGACCTAGCCTGAGTCAGTTACTGCTGCCACGTCCTCCCACATCTTGTTTTAAGTATGGTGACACACACCATATGGTGAGGGATTGCCCTAGACTTGAGAAGGGTGCACCCCTACAGAGTTCTCAGCCACATCGCGCTCCACAGAGTTCTCAGGCTATTATCACAACTCCAGTTGCTTCCCCACCTACTCATCCAGCTAGAGGTGGAGGTCGGGGAGGTAGAGGTATCCCTAGAGGGGAGGCCAGGCCAGATACTATGCTCTTCCTACCCGTACCAAGGATGTTACCTCTGATTCTGTCATAACAGACGAGAGCATGAAGGGTGATGTCGTGCACTTGTCCTTGATTTTTTCTAATTCTAATTTAGTTATGTTGTCCTTTATGTTTATTTACTGATTTTCCATTGTCACTTGATTTTATTTCGATGTTATAGATTCCCTCACCCTATTTGCCTTTTGTTTGTTTCTTGGGTGAGGAAGAGTGTAAAGCACGAAGGGTGATGTCATGTATTGTTTTGGTGAGAGATTGTTAAAGCACAAAGGGTGATGTTATGCACTTTTGGTTTGATGTTTTTACTTGTTATTAGCTGTTTAGATCCCTTTACTGTTGTGATTACGTCAATAACAAAAGAAAAGTTTTCTTTTCATTTTCCTGCAAACTCGTAAATAAGCATGATAGCATAGGATTCCAATCCTTAGTTTCCCCTTGTGCAACTTGTGGATTTCCTAGGCATGACCCAAGGATTGCATTCCTCCCCCTCCAGCATAAACCAAGAAGTATCCTTCCTTCACTCCCAGGCATGACCCGGGAAGTTCCTCCTCACATCCCCAGCATAACCTAAGGATTCCTTTCATACACTTTCTATTCCCCAGTGTAGTGTAAAACTTAACGCTACCCTATCCTTAGCATAACTTAAGGGTTGTTCTTTCCCTCTACCCCCAGCATAGTAAAAAGGATCTCTCCGGTCCTTCACTTCCTGGTAGATCCTCCTAGCATAACCTAGGAATTCCCTTTCAATCCCGGCATAACCCGTGGATCTCCCTAGAATAACCTAGTATTTTCATTCATCCCGACATAACCCGTGGATCTCCCTGGCATAACCCAGCAATTTTCATTTATCCCGGCATAACCCGTGGATCTCCCTAGCATAACCTACCTAGGATTTTCATTCATCCCGCCATAAACCGTAGATCTCCCTAGCATAACCTAGGATTTTCATTCGTCCCGGCATAACCCGTGGATCTTCCTAGCATAACCTAGAAATTCTCATTTACCCCTGGCATAACCCATGAATTTTCATTCATCCCGGCATAACCCGCGGATCTCCCTAGCATAACCTAGGAATTTTCGTTCATCTCAGCATAACCCGTGGATTTCCCTGGCATAACCCAGGAATTTTCTTTTATCCCGGCATATCCCGCAGATTCCCCTGGCATAACCCAGGAATTTTCTTTTATCCCGGTATAAATCGTGGATCTCCCTGGCATAACCCAGGAATCTTCATTTATCCCGGCATAATCCGCGGTTTTTCCTAGCATAACCTAAGATTTTTCATTCATCCCGGCATAACCCGTGGATCTCCCTAGAATAACCCAGGAATTGTTCGTTCATCCGAGCGTAACCCGCGGATCCCTCTGGCATAATCCAGGAATTTTCATTCATCCCGGCATAATCCGTGGATATCCCTAGCATAACCTAGGAATTCTCTTTCAATCCCGGCATAACCCGTGGATCTCCCTGGCATAACCAGGAATTCGCATTTATCCCGGCATAACCCATGGATCTCCCTAGCATAACATAGAAATTCTCATTTATCTCGGAATAACCAATGGATCTTTTGGCATAAAACATAAGTTTCTTCATAACCCATGGCTCCCTTTCCGTCCCCAGCAGAGACCTTTTCTTCCTATCCCGGCATAACCCATGGATCTTTCCTTACCCCAGGAGGGACTTTTTCATTTCTATCCCGGCATAACCCGCGGATCCTCCCCTTATCCCCAGCAAGGAGCCTTTCTCCTCCCTAGCATAACCTGGCGATATTTCCAAGGGATGCACAATATCGATTTCTTTTGCTTTCAATAATGAATAGCTTGGATTTGTGTTGCAAATAACTCGTGAAATTTTTCCAGTGAAATTTGGGGCATAAAATTTCGTTCGTTTTTACAAACTGTCATTTTGGTAATTAAAAGTGCTCGGATGGAGAGGTGACAGAAAGATATTTATGCAAACTGAAAGGTATGTAAATGGGGTTCTGTAGGAATTACTAGGATGTTTAGATCGGCTTCGCAAGAAGGGGGATGTGCTAGCCTAGAGAGAAGAGCTGAAGAAGATAATAAAGGCCGTAGAGAGATTTTGCGTTCTCGGGGAGCATTGATGAGGAAAGAAGAAGAAATCAAATGGAGATAAGCATGGAGACCCAATGAAGCGATCTTTAGAACCAGCTGGTTCAACTACGAATCCAGTTGGATGGATTCTAGTTGGTGATCGACGCTCTTATGGGGAAGGTCATTGTAAAGAAGTGGATGCTTGAAGAGGTAGGGTCTTCCAGAGCTCAAAAGGAGACACTTGTTTTAGAGTTGGAAACAGGGATCTTTGTTCTGAACAGGATAATATCCTATCAGCGGCCAAAGCTAAAGAGGTCACGCTCGAGCAGATAATTGTATAATTGGATAATGAGATCTATGAGTTGAGTGAGTTGCTTGTTGTTTAAGGTCGAGAATGCCCAATTGCTTGCCTGGCCCTCTGCATCTTATGCCTCTGAATATCCTAATATTCCTTAAGAGTAGAATGAGGAGTGGATCCTTGTTGAAGCCCGACTAAACGAGATTCATCATTTCAATAAGATGAGTTTTGTCTATGAGATGGCTATTAAGGGCCCTCGAGTTAAATCTTGTGAGGCCCGACTTGCCTTTGATTATGATCCCACCACGATTCAACTCGACTTTCAGGAAGGCAATAAGGGAGATGTGGATCAGCTCGCAGATAGCGCATGGTGCGAATAAGAGTCGTTCATGTTGTTCGAAAATATTTATGATTAGGTTGAGGACGTGGGGAAGTAGGAGATGTTCGTTTTAGTCAAACTTTCCTTTTGTAACTTATGGCAAGGGATGGTAGGTATTGTTTGAGCAGATCGAACTTATCTTTCAGTATGTCAGGACCTATGGTTGATAGGTGTTGTTCAAACTTGGTCGAACGTACCTTTGATTAAGTTAAGGCCAAGAGATGATGGAGTTATTCAAAATTGGTCGAACCTACCTTTGATTAAATCATGGTTGAGGGCTAATACGGGTTGTTTAAACTTGGTCGAACTTCCTTTGATTAAGTCATAGCTGAGGGCCGATAGGTGTTGTTCGAACTAGGTTGAATGTACTTTGATTAAGTCGTGGCTGAGGGCCGATATGGGTTGTTCGAACTGGGCCAAATGTACCTTTGATTATGTCACGATCGAGGGCTAATTGGTGTTGCAAGTTCGAATAATACATATTGACCATCAGTCGCTACTTAATCAAAAGTACTTTTGATTATGTCACGATCGAGGGCTAATTGGTGTTGCTCAAACTGGGTCAAAAGTACTTTTGATTAAGTCGCAACTGATGGTCAATATGTATTATTCGAACTTGGTCGAACGTACTTTTGATTAATTTGTGGCCGAGGGTCGATAGTGGTTTTTCGAAGTTGGTCTAACGTGCCTGTGATGAAGTCATGGCTGAGGTTAGATAGGTGTTTTTCTAACTGGGTCGAACATACCTTTGATTAAGGCATGGCTGAGGGTCGATAGGTGTTGTTCGAATTAGGTTGAGCGTACCTTTGATTAAGTCGTGGCCGAGGGCCAATAGGTGTTGTTCGAACAAGGTGACTTGAACGTATATTTTGGAGAGTAGTTTCAACAGATGTGAATATTTATTATTTCCACAGTGTCGCTCTGATTACATCATTTCCCTTTTAGTCCATTCTTTGAGAAAATTACAAGTTTCGATTGTTGCCTGGCATTCTAGTCCCAATCCCAATATATCAAGTCCCGTCATTGCTCGACTTTGGAATTCTTGAAGAGTCGAGAAATGAAAAGTATGCATGCTCTCATGTACTCTAAATAGAAGTTTCTTGCTTATTGCCTTGTTAAAAACCTCATTGAGAAAATCCTAGTGGGACAGAAAAAAAGAGTATGACTTATACGGCATTTCTTATTTTTCAGAAGTTGAAGTACTTGAGATAGTTGATATTCCAATTGTTTGGTAGGAGCTACCCATCCATAGTTTCTAATTGGCACGAACCCCTGTCTACTTGCCTATGATTTTGTATGGTTTATCCCAATTGGTTCCCAACTTTCTTTCTCGTGGGTCTCTGTTTGCTTGGGTCTTGGCTTTGAGCACATAGTCCCCGATTTTGTACAATCGAACCCTTGCCTTTTTGTTGTAGTAGCATTCCGCTTGTTTTTTTGTGCGACCATCCTTTTGTATGCCATATCTCATCGCTCCTCAACCTCGTTGAGGTCTTTTTTCCTTTTCTCGTCATTGTCAGTTGCACTTTGATGGGAGTACCTCAGGTTGGGTTCTCCAACATCGAAGGTATTACATGTCTATTTCATAGACTAGAGAATGAGGCGTTTCTCTTGTACTTGTCTTCGGGGTAGTTTTGTACGCCTATAATACTTCTGGGAGTATTTTCGGCCATAGTCATTTGGCCTCTTCTAGTTTCTTATTCATGATGTTTATGATAGACTTGTTAGAGGATACTGCTTGTCTGTTGCCAACTGTGTGGTACGGAGCTGAAAGTATCCTTTTAATGTGTCACTTCTCAAAGAGCTTGGTGGTTTTTCTTCCCGTGAACTTGGGCTCATTGTCACAACTTATCTCTTTAGGTAGGCCAAATTAGTAGAATATATTTTTCCATATGATTGTGATTACCTCCTGCTCACAAACTTGGGAGAATGCCCCTGCTTCTACCCACATAGGGAACTAGCTAGTTAAACTAAAGAAACTCGTCCTAAAGGAAGCGATCCCAGTCTATTTCACATTTAATAAATGGCCATAGAGAGGTGACAGAGTGGAGATGTTCGCCCACTTGGTGAATTATCGAGGCATATTTTTGACACTGCTCACATTTCTTCACGAATTATGAGGCGTCTTTCTTCATAGTGGTCCAATAATACCTGGCTCGTATGAGTCACCTGATGAGTGCTCGGTCACTGGATTGAGCGATGCAATGACCTTTGTGGACTTCATTGAGAACACGTTGGATTTGGTTTGGTCTTAAGCATTTTGCCAAGGGGCCACCGTGTATAGCGGCTTGCATTCTTAGCATTTTAGCTTCAATTTTTTTTTCTTGGGAGAGTGTTGTTCTGCAAATAATTAATAATACAATTGCGTCAATTCTTGGTTAAATTTACATATTATGCTTTAATGTGATCTAATGCCGAGCTTGGAGATGAACTACGCTTTTGTCCCCAGTCATTATGCTTTTGGTGGAGGCCAACTCAATGAGGCCATCTACTTTGACGTTCTGAGTTCGTGGGATTTGTTCGAGCTGGCAGTCATCAAAATTTAGCTACAATCTGTAGATCGCAGTTTGATATTTTTGCAACGTCTGCTATTTGATTTGGAAAGACCTAGTAACTTGGCTGACCACGAGCTCAGAATCATAGCAGAGTTTAAACCGCTTCGCCCTATATTTTAGTGCTAGTATCAACCCTGCAAATACGCTCTCATAATCACCCTCCTTATTAGTCATATTTGGGCACCTTATGGACTGGCGAATTATATTGCGGATGGGAACCTCAAGCACGAGTTCCAGTGCGGACCTTGAAAATATTATACGCACCATCAGTGTATAGGACACAAAGGTCCAATGTTCAAAGAGAAGCTTGATCGGATTCCTTTTCAGCCTCAGGTATTACCTTTGCTCAAAAATCTATGACGAAGTCGGCGAGCACTTGCGACTTTATCGTTATGAGAGGGTGATACATGATGTCGTGCTCACTTAATTGAATATCCCACTTGGCCAGCCTCGCCGGCTGCTCGAGCTTGTGCAATATGCTTTGTAAAGGGAAAGTGGTGACGACCGAGATCAGGTGGAGCTTTCGTGAAGCTAAGATCAGGGCTAGGGCTAGTTTCTCGAGGTGAGGGTACCTTGTCATGGTGTTGACTAGTGTTTTACTAATATAACAAATAGGATATTTTGTACCTTTGTTTTATCTAATCAGGATCACACTTATTTCTACTTCTAAGATGGTAAGGTAAATGAGGAGGCGCTTCCCAAGCTCGGGCTTGGAGAGCAATAGTGGTGACGACAGGTACTCCTTTAGTTCTCGTAGTTCTTTTACACACTTGGGTGTCCACTCGAGGCCTTTTTCCTTTTTGAGTATGTTGAAAAACCTATGAAACCTATCAAATGACCGCGAGATGAATTTGGATAGGGCAACAATTCGTCCAGTCATTCTCTAGACTTTCTTGTTAGTGGTTAATTGTTCTCGTATCCCGTTGTTAACTTTAATTTTATATGGGTTGATTTAAACCCCTCACTGTGATACCAGAAAACCCAAAAATTTTCCTGAACACGCATTTCTAGGGATTTAGTTTCATTTCGTACTTTTTAGTATATTGAAGGCTTCCCTTAGGTGGTCTATATGTTCCTCCACCTTCACGTACTTAACCAATATGTCATCGATATATACCTCTATAGTTTTTCCGAGTTGGTCTTTGAACACTTTGTGACCAACCTTTATTTGTAGCCTCGCGTTCTTTAATTAGAATAGCATGCCTTTATACCAATACTATCCCCTTTGTGTGATGAACATTGTTTCTCTTGATATTCTTTCTCCATGAGTATTTGGTTGTTACCTAAGTAGGTGTCTAGAAAACATAATAGCTCGTGTCATACTATTGAATCGATGAGTTGGTTGATGTGTGGCAGTAGGAATGAATCTTTTGGGCATGCATTTTTTAGCTCTGTCAAGTCCATGCACATCCTTCATTTCCCATTTTTCTTGTTAAGCACCACTAAACTGGAAATCCATTTGCAATACTTTGCCTTTCTAATAGTGCCATTTTCTAATAACTTTTCTACTTCTTTGTGGATGACCTCATTGATGGTGGGGTTGAACTTTCGTCAGGCTTGCATACTTGGGTGTAGAAGGGTTTCAGCTTATGCATGGGGATTTGTTCGGGGATGCTTGGCATATCTGCGTGGCTAAAGACAAATAAATCAGTGTTACTTACCTCAGAATTTTCAGCCGATATAGGCCTTTTTGCTGAGGTCGGTATGATCTAGATGGACATGGTCGAGGTCTTATATGATTGATCCCTGTAGCTTCGACCATGTTTGAGTCCATAATGGCTTCTTTGGTTTTGGCTTGTTGCTACCTCGCCCCTACTGATTGCTATTCCTATTTTTCCTCATTTTTATTTTTCTGAGTTCTCGTGCTATCCATGGCAATTTGATAGCATTCCAAAGACGTACATTATTCCTTTCGTATGTTGAATGTTCCCCAAGATGTTGAATTTGATCACTTGATATAAGCTGGAGTGGACGGCTATCATAAGGTGAATTCATGGTCGTCCCAGGATGGCATTGTATGTAGTGTCCTGGTCCAAGATACAGAATGTTGTCTCTAGGGTTACCCTACTGGAGAGGACAAAGAGTGTAATTTCTCTTGAAGTCTATTCAACTTAATATTAAAACCGGTTAGTGTAATGCAGTGCGACACTATCTTATCCTTAAGTCACATCTGTATAAGGACTCGGGGTTAGACGATGCATGCCTTTCTTCCGTCATCCATCATAATTCTATTAACATTAGTATCTAAAATTCATAGAATAATTACAAGTGCATTATATGAGTGAAAGTCAAACCGTTTGCATTTGACTCATCGAAGATGATACTTTCTCCAAGTCCATCATACTTTTTTTAGTGATCGATCTTTTGAGCTTGTGGGTGGCGGTGAATTTGATACCATTAATAGAGGTATCGTCACTTGCACCAATGGTCAAGTTGATGGTATGAGCTAGTGAAGGCGCCTTTGGTGGACCAGGATGTTAAAGACCCATCGCTAAGGTATTCTTGCCTTTGTCGCTAATTAGTTCTTCGAGATGCCCTTGGTAAAACAAGTTTGCTACTTCTAGTCTTAAAGTGATGCAATCTTCTGTTTTCTGCCCACGTTCTAGTTGGAATTCGCATAGGAGGCAAAATTCGAAGCTGCTCGGCGTACTGGCCCTATAACGGAGAATAGGCTTTAAGCGAGAATTAGATCCAATTCGGCATGATGCCGCTAGATGCTTCTGATCAACAGGGCTGGGTCTGCGAGTGAAACCCCCAAACCTCAAATCCCCTAATGCCTATCAAATAAGAGTCCTACCAGGCCAAAACATATAAAGATCGGCATAGTCGCTCATAGGGTGCAATTAGAGACCATATTGCCAAATCATCTTCATCTGGATTGAGTTATGATCCTTTAAGGCATCGGTACGAGGTTATGGTCTTGTTACTATGTGTTTCCAGCAACTGCTGGCTAGAAGGCAAAAATCGCTTTTGCCAATCAAAGCCGTGAGTGAGATTTTTTCTCATTGCAGTCACCTCCGGGCATGTTGTGATTCATTTCATTTCTTCTAATCACCCTCAAGCACAATTGATCCAATCTTGCTGGATCAACTCATATTTCCACTCTATTTTCATTTTCATGTGCTTGGGTCGAATCTCCTCTTTGGTGTCTATTTTACCTTTGTTCCAAGCTTCTTAGGTGTGTAGACTACCTTTGTAGGAGACACAGAAGTTGTGAGAAGATAGTATGGGTGGAATACCTCGATCATTCCTATATGTACCTGATCTCGTCCTAGATAGTCTATCTTCATAACAAAAGGAAGAGACAACTGTCCTGACATAGGGTTTGTGTCGTTCCTTGCCTAGCCGTGATACATGATAATCCTTCCTTTTATTATCTCCGCACTCTTTCCCGGGATCAGTTTGTACCGAGGTGAGTCATTGAGTTGGTCAATTGAGTTCGTCAACATGTGCTCTAATCTTGGCGCAATAGGCATTATGGACTTTGTCCCAAGTCGTCTGAGGGTACTTCATTAATCGACTCAGTAGTTTCCTGGTTGCCTTTATTCCTTCTCTAATCAACCATTCTGAAGCGTACTACATCCATCCCTTCGGAGACATTTGGCAAGGTCATCCCACCTTGTTGAATCCGGCGAAGAAGTCCCTCAATACTTTTTTCGGGGATTGTTTGATTACGAAGATATCCTTCACCCTTGTTTCAGCTTTCTTAGCCCCGGCATGTGCCGTTACGAATTTATCGTCCATCTCTTCGAATGTTTCTATGGAATAAGTTGGCAGTTGTGAGTACCACGTCAAAGCCCCTTATGAGAGTCTCTTCAAACGTTTTTAGCAAGATGGAGGACACCACTCTTTGGTGAGGTCGTTGCCTTTCATAGCAATAACGAAGTGGTTTACATGGTCTTCCGGATAGGTCATCCCTTCGTAAATTCTAAGATATTGGGGCATCTTGAAGGTCTTTGGTATGACGCATGGAGCTACTTCTCCCCTATGCGGATGTTCCACAAATATGTCGGTGGCCTTTTTTGGTAATAATTTGGGGGCACCTAGTATTTTGTCTACCCATTCCTGGTGCTCTATCATTTTGTCCCTGAGCATTCTTGTTCTTATTTTCCATATCTTCCATTCTTTTCAGCATGGTGGCGAGGACATTGGCACCTTCACTGTCAGTAATTGTGTGAGTTTTACCTAATGTCGGAGGGCTTGGTTCGTCGTCCTATTCGTTCATGCGTCGTTCAGTATAGACTCTCGTGGTTTTTTTGGTCATGCATGGGGCTTGCTTATTGAGCATACTGGCCAGCGTAATAATTAGTCATGCTTCAAGGAGCTTTTTATAGTGGTGGTACACATTCTCCTGTTGGTGCCTCTTTCCCGTTTAATTTTTTTGTGCTATAGAAAGGTGGAGGCAACCGTCTCGTCTGGGAGAGTCCATGGGTGTTACCTCCTCCTTATTGATGTCATAACCTTCGTTGATGGCACTCATGAGGTTTAGAAGAACATTGTCTGTCGCCTTAGTTATGTTTCCTAGGTTACCTGCCATAGAGGTTTTAGTCCGCACAAGAAAAGATAATTTTTGCAATTCGTTAGATTAACAAGTCACGCGAGTTATGGATCTAATGGAAACTAAAAGGTTGGTCGTGAAAATTCCCACAGACGATGCTAAGCTGCATGACCCAAAATTGAAATGTCAGTTTATATATTCGAATTTTATAATAAAGTTTGAATAACCTTAGCCATTATTAATATCCAAAAGATAGATCAAATATTTTGTAGTAAGATCTCATGTGTGCTATGTGAGCAGCAATAAATAACAAAAATAATGCTATAATCAATGATCCAAGATTATTGAAGAGACAAGTGAGGCTTTCTCAGTTGGTAAAGCACCTCCACCTACGACCGTTAGGTCCTGGGTTCGGGTCACCAGGGAGGAAAAGTGTGGAAGCACTATAGATCTTCCTAATTTGGGAGGGGTTTAAAAAAAGGATTATGGAAGATAACAATAAATAAGAATAAATGGAATTTATGTAAATAAATAGATGTGAGTCACCTTAAAAGGACGAGATTCCTTAATATTCCTTCTAACAACGATAGATGATGATAGGACTTTACATATTCGGATCCTCCCTAGATCCTGGGAGATAAGATAGATAAAGATCTGAGAATATAGATTGACTTTTTATATGTATGATAAGTAAGAATTTTCATACAATGTCAATGTATTTTTCTTTACAATAAATGTCAAATCCGTACTAAATCTACATATCTTTCTATTTATAAGGTACATGAGCCAACAATAGCCAAAATAGTACAGTCGAGAGGAATATTCATTAGAATATTCTCTAGGGACCTTATTTCTAAAACTAACTGTTACTACTTTACTAAAGGGAGTGCTCGTCCTCATCCTCTATTGAGTCATCTCGATGTCATCGTCGACCTTTTAAAGCAAAATCATTAGACCCTGATGAAAATTCATGGCATCTGATATTCGGCTAAATAATACATATATTTATCCATTGTTACCTCATATTCTAGTACTTTGAATCGCCCATTAAGTATTAGTTATACTACATTGTGCTAAATATTATATTTTAACAGTATAGGAATAAAGCGGTGCGAAGATAAAAATATTTAGAATAAAATTGAAAAAAATATGAAAGTAAAAAAAAAAAACTAAAATAATTAGGGAGGGGGAGGGGTGGTACACCCTTTTGGTGTTTTCCCCCATATGCAAGACGAAAAAAGAGAGAGGAGGAATTACAATTTGAAAAACGTTGCTGTTTTCTTCGTCAGGTCCAGCAATAGGCGCGGGCTTAGACGGTCAAAACGGGAATTTTTCCTACTCTATTCGAGACAAGATTATTTTGGTTCTATACGGTCTTAACTTGTATAAAAGAGGTTTAAAACCTATTTTGAAGGTGAGAGAACACTTTTGAGTGTAACTTTTGATGATTGAAGAGCACAAAGCCGTCGTGGAGGCCGGGTTTCATCTTTTCTTCTACCAAACATAGTAATTTTTATATTTCTTTGTATGATTTGTTGTTTTGCTACCATATCTATGTGGAGCTAAATTTCACGTTCGAGGGTTGTGGTTCTTTCATGACTATTGCTATTTGAATATTAATTTTGATTTCTTAGTTTATCATATTGGTTTATTTATTCAATTATGCAATTAATTATATGATTGTTTAATCACCAATTGAATACTATGTACGAATCTATGGTTGAACTCGAAAGTGGAAATTCTAGGTTGCATATAGGATTGAGTAAGCAAGTTTTTGAACCTGGGCATTCGGGACGGATTCGCGTTTAGGATAGAGAGATATACCTAATTGCCTTGCTTGGTTGATTTATATGAATTATAAGTGCGTTCTTGTTAGTTCTAATTTCATAAACACATAGGTTTTAGGTTATCTTGAATAGGCTAGTAAGAACTCGATAGATTCTTATAAGCAATATTAACCCTGTTAACTAATAAACTAGATAAATTAGTTAGTCATTACAATTGAAGAATACTATAGGAATGTTAGATAGCTCATACCCCTAGAATATTTTCATCACATAAATAATATAAAAATCTGCTCTCTCTATTCAAAGTTCATTATTTGTTTTCCTTTATATTAATTAGTTTAAAATCAAATACTTCTAGTTTTAATTCTTGTTTAGATAATTAGGAGAGTTTAATTTAGTTAATAGTCAATCACAAGTTATCGTGCGTTCGATATCCGACTTTTAATCAATTTTTTTCCTGACGATTGCGTATACTTAAGTATGCGTTTAGTGGCAACAGCAGCCTTTGAAGGCTTTCTTAATATTGGATTGGTACACATACCATTATGATAATTTTATCCCATTCAAGAACGCCATTGTTGTAGAGTAACTGCAGTTTTTACAAATGAACCACCGTGCATGGCGATAGATTTAAAGATATCGATCACACCCCACTAGTTATTAAGATCTGTTTGCATATCCGTAGTTGCTTGTTTTTATGGGATGTCGTCAATGTGAATATTTTTCTTTTCTTTTAAGTAATAATTTTAACCACCTTAGTCCTCAAGTGATTATTATTAGAGAGAGATGGGAAAAAAAAAAGAATCTACATATTGGGGCAACTGGGTCATATCTCATGAAAAAGTGGTCATATAGCTTCTATTACCACTATACTTCATATTTATTGAACAAGTAGCAGGACTTAGAAGTTGTCTGATCCCCATTTTCTAGTTGGCTTTGTTTACTAATAGAAGGCCAAAAAGTGGAAGACGTGAGACATATATAGGTGCTAATTAGTTATAACATCTCTCAAAAAATCAGATGTTTCGGCATCCCAAAGCTCAGGAAACCAGAATGAACTCATATTGAACTGGTCAATTAGGTCAAAGCTGGAATAATATTCGGAAATGTCATAAGAGCACTCAAGCTGATCATGAGGTTTTTGGCCATTGGAATTATAAGTACCATCATCTGGGTTGCTCTCTAATATAACTGGCCTAATTTCCATCTCAATATTTAGTTGGTCGACAATGTTGTACCAATTATCTTGGTACGTTTTGAGTTGAATTCATAGTAACGTCCATCATTTGATTTACTTCAAATGTAATAATACTGCTGCGATCTGATGAAGAAACATCAGGTGATCGTTTGTCTGCATTTGTCCTCTCATTTCCTTTGGTTTTCTTCACTTCCCTTTTATTGCTTCTTGCTTTAGTCTTCGACGGGGCATCATTTTTCACTCGCAAATGCTTCTTTAAGTGTGTATGGAAGAAGTTCTTAACTTCATTATCAGTTCTTCCTGGCAATCTTGCAGCAATTTCTGACCATCTAGAGATAATTCACAAGGAGTACTTCTATTACATATCGTTTTTCGTTAATTAAAATTTAAAATCTTTCAACAAACAAAAAAATAAGTCAAAATTAGAACTTCTAAGTCTCACCTATTCCCAAGTTCCTGATAGGTTTTAATGACTGTTTCTCTTTCTTCAATGCTAAAAGGTCCTCTCTTAACATCAGGGCGGAGATAGTTCATCCATCTTAGTCTACAACTTTTCCCCGTTCTTGAAAGTCCTGCAAAATTAATTATGTACAACCCAAGTTCACGAGATTAATTAACTAACTACGACCGTATGATATTAATGAACTTACACAACGAATTACTTAGGGTTACAAGTAATTTAATGTATGCTTAGAAATCAAAGAATAATTTATCAGAATTAACATATTGAATCGATATTGGAAATTATTTGAAATGAATCAAACCTGCAAATCTGGGCATGTGGCTCCAATTCCAAATGCCATATCTCATGATATAAGATATCAGTTTATGGTCTTCCTCTGGAGACCATGCTCCCTTCTTTATCTCCTCCATGTTTGTACTTTTCTGCTGCTGTTGTGGTGGTACTCTTGGCATGACTGGTGACAAGTTCAAGTGATCGCCTACTGCTTCTTCACTATTTGTATGGTTTTTAGCCTTGCTTTGTAAACCTGAGTTGAATTTATATGGGGATATATTTCCCACTCACTGTATATATGATATTCTTTAATTATATTAGCCTCCTAGTTTCCAAGAAAGCTATAGGGACACGCTGCACTACATTGGTTATAAGTAATTTGTCCCCAAGTGCTTTTCTTCTTATTCCTTTTTAGGTTTAATTATTTTATAAGTAATAGTTTTTTGAAGGAGCTGGAGTTTGAATTTTTCTAGATTGGCAGTAGGGACGAGCTGTTAAGATCAGAGAGGGAGTTAGAGAATTAGAGTGGGAAAAGGAAAATGAATTCTTGCTTTCCCACATCACTTGTCAAAAGGATACTCTACTCGTCAAATGAAATCTAGGGTGTATTTGGTACCAACTAAAATATTTTTTAATTTTTTATATTTGGTTGGCTTAAATATTTTGAAAAATATTTTTTTGTCAATTCATTTTCGTTTATTTTGAGAAAAATATTTTTCTTATTAAGAGAAGGAAAAATATTTTTCAAAGCTCCTTCTCAATCTTCCCTACCCTGATCCCACCTCACTCCCTCTACATAATTTTTTTTTTAAATTTCAATTTTTTCGTTACCATCCACCCTACTACCCCTTCATCCCCTCCGTCTCCCCACCCCACCCCCTCCCCAAATATTTTCTTTTTGTAATTTCTAAATTTATTTTCTGCACCACTCACCACCTTCTCGCCCACTCGCCCCCCCACCCCAACCCCAATTTCTTTTTACTTTTTTTTTGTAATTTAAGTTCTCTTTTTTTTTCATTTTACTGTACCCCCAGTTCTGCAACCCACCCCTACCAAACTCTTCCAACACCCCTCCAACAAAATATTTTTAAATTTTTTAATTTTGTTATTTATCGGTTTAAAGATTTAAAATTTTACAAGTTTCATAATTATGAGTTCAGAGGTTTATGTGCGTAGAAGTTTATGAGTTTAGAAATTATAAAGTTTATGCGTTCGAAATTTTGCGATTTTGAAAGTTTAACGGTTCGAAAGTTTATGAAATTTGGGAATCCGAAAAGTTGTTGTGTCTGAAAGTTTATGGCTTCATATTTATTATATCTAAATTATTTATGAATACTCTTGAAAAGTCATTTTTCTTAATTTGCGTACCAATTACCGAAAAATGAATAAGATTACTACTTGTTTTCCAAGAAAATATTTTTACGAAAAATATTTTCCGTTATACCACACACACCCCTAGTGTTGGAAAGTGAACATATGGAAGTGGAAGCAAAATATTTTCCAAAATCCCCTCTCAACCTTCCTCATCTTCACCATCTCACCTCACCTCCTCTCCAAAAAAAGTTTTTTTTTCAAATTCAGTTATTTTGTTATCATCCACCCAACGCCTTCCCCCTCCCGCAAAAAGAAAAAATTAATTCTTTTACCTTTTTTTTTTTTTTGCAATTCAAATTTCTTTTTTTTCGCTTTTCTACACCATCCCAACTCCCTCACCTGTCCCCCTTCCCCCCAAAAAAAATATTTTTTATATATATTTTTTAGTTCTAATTTATCAGTATAAAGACTAAAATTTTTATAACTTTTAAATTATGAGTTCGGAGGTTTATGTGTTTGGAAGTTTACGGGTTTAGAAATTATAAAGTTTACGGGTTCGAAATTCTGCGGTTCGAAAGTTTACGAATTTTTTAGGTTCGAAAGATTGTCGGTTTAAAAGTTTATGGCTTCATATTTATTATATCTAAAATATTTATAAATACTTTTAAAAAATTATTTTCCTTAATTTGTGTACCAAACTCCAAAAAATGAATAAAATTATTACTTCTTTTTAAAAAAAGCATTCTTTTGAAAAATATTTTCCGTTATATGAAACGCACCCTTAGTCTAATCTAGTTAAACAAGTCCATGGTGCTCAGGTTATTATTTTATGCGCGCGTGGGAGTTAGAAAATTCACTCGGTTTTGTAGAAAACTTATAAAATAATTCTTATATTTAAATAACCTAATCCGTTTGCTTCTGGTTTATTTTTATGTATCCACTTGCTATATGGGGTCGACGTGTACATTATTTTTAAGTACTTAAAGGAACTCAAGCATTCAAAATTCAAAATTTCTATTAACTCATATTTAGGAATTATTGATGTTGTATTTGTTGGTTACGTTATTTCTTTTAGATTTTGAGATAAATTAGAAAAGGAATTTTTCATACAGTATTCGCTCCCTCTCTCTCTCTACATTTAAATTTTTTGAAACTTCTGATTAAATATTACAAATAACCTCTTTGATCTGTTCGATTTACTTGCTATAGGATAGAAAGCTAAAGTAGTATATAGCTGTAGTATGAAAATTATTATATTATTAGAAATAAGGGAGGCACGCTATCATGTATTACAACAAGAAAACAGGAACTTAGTTATTTTAGAAAATAAAATAGCAAAGACAAAAAGTTACTTTATAATTTATATGTTACTTTATATGACATAGTTTGACTCAACATGAAATTTAAGAAAATATAAAAAATACTATAAAATTGTATTCGTACATATATCATAACATTTGTGTAGTATAAAAAATTTTAAAAAGATAAAATGAGAAATTTAAAATTAAATTATTTTTAAATATAAAAATTATTATTATTCTTTTCTTTTTCTGGAACGGAGGGAGTTGTATAAATTAAACCAGCAAAATATTCAACAGTACGTAGGTAACTGCAGGAAAAGCATCAAGAATCCTTTTTTTTTATTTTTTTATTTTTATTTTGTAAGTGAAGGGAAGGATCCTATTAGGAACTAGGAAGAAGCAGAGATAGTGAGAGTGACAAGAGAGCTGAGGTCAGGCTTTTGATGTATGCCTAGAAAGATTAAAGTCAATAAGATGATAAAGAAAGACCCTATAAAACAACGACGTCAAACTATTAAGAGGTCCAAATATTCTTGACAACTAGTCATTTTTGAACGAAGAGCAATCAACACGTTCCTTTTTAATTATTTTATTTTATAAGAGGTCATTTAAGCACGAGTTATATTGACTCATAACCACTTCTTTTTTGTTAATTCGGGATTGACCAGTATTGTTACAAATCTATTTCAAGCTCTTGTACTTGTTTGTGTTAGGTATTTGTCTAGATTTTCTTACCATAACTTGATTTTTTTATTTGTTAAATAAAAGAGCAATATAATTATCTTAATTGGATTTTCCTTCTTGTAAAGAGAAATTACAAATCTCTCATATTTGATTAGTTCTTTTCTTGTAGGAAAAGGTTTGGGCTTCTATAAATTGAGGATCCTTCCTTCTTATTCAGTAGCATCCACAATGTAGCCATATGAGTTTGAGAGTTTTGTTTAGGGGAGAACTTTACGGGACAAGTGTTAATGTGTCACTTGTGTTTGCCTTTTCGTGAGGTTGTTCTCTCGATATTTTGTACTCTCTTTTTATATAGTGGATTGCTCATCTCCGCAGTGGATGTAGGTCAATTGACCGAACGAGGTTAAATGTTTGTGTCTTTTTTGGTAGAATTCTCTTTTATTATTGGATTTATCGTCGCTCAAGGCTTGCGTTACTAGTTTCCGTATAACACCTGATTTTTCCAGTCCTTACAATTTGACAGTTGTTTGCCGTGTCTTATAGCCTGTTTGGCCAAAAAAATTTCGGGCCAAAAAATTTTTTTTTCTTCTAAATTTGAAGTATATGGATAACCTTTTAAAAGGAAAAAAAAACTTTGAGTAGGATCATAACCAACTTATGAGAAACAGAAAAAAGTAGTTCTTCACAAATAAGGGCGGAGCTAGCATTCGGATTCAGCTGAATTTAATAGCTTTGGTTCAAAATATGTATTTGTCTTAAGAAATCATTAGCATATATATATAAATTATTAATTTCGAACCCAATAACTCAAAAAACTAGAACCCTAAACACTTTCCGAAAGCACATTTAAGAAAAAATACACTTACAAGCTCTTTTTAGAAGTTTGATCACGCACTAATTGTTGCTCAAACATATTTTTCAAATTAGATAATTTAACACAAACTATTTTTTAAAAAATACTTTTTGAAAAAAGCTAATTTTAAAAGTTTGGTCAAATTACATGCTATATTAGTTTAGTGTCAAATCTATGCAGAAAGATAAAATGCTATTATGAAATCTTTATTCCAATAAAGATTCAATGGGGATAAAACATAGTATTATCGAATGATTTAAGAGGCTTTTCCTTGCCCTTTTATTGATTGTGTAGCTCTTGAAATACCTTAAAGATTTGAGTATTGACTAAAGAAAATTCTACGCAAACTTAAGAAATTGCGGGGCGAATGTTTTCAAACTGAAAATCGTGATGGAAAAAGTATGAGAAGAGTTTTAAATTTGAAATATGCAAAAAAAAACTGAATTTAAATGAAAAATTAATGCAAAGCTCAAAATGGTACAATCGGTCGAGTTATGCTTCTAAGATCAGTTATTGGTGACTTTCTTTCTTTGTAGGTGGACCGTGAACGAGTTAAAAATAGTATGTCTAATTCAAACTGACTAGTATCAAAAATGGTACGGAAATAGAAAGGGACCTTAAATAAAAAATATAAAGACTTCATTTCCACGGAGAGTATGCACCAAGTTACGCTTATCCAATAAAAGTTTATAGAATGATTAATTTATTTCTCTTATAAAATAATAAATAAAGAAGAAGAGTATTGTAAAGAAAATTAAATAAATAAAATTCTTATTGAATTTGGGATATATTACAATAGAATAGAACCATTTATTTATAGGGAGAGCGTGACTAATTAGCCACCAAGTAATAAATCCTAGAATCTCTCTAAATATGGATATTCACCATAAATAAAATTCTATTAATAACACTTCCCCTTGAATGTCTATCTACTAGATAATGTGCCTCGTTAAAACCTTAACTAAAATAAATCCCAATGGGAAAAAATTTCTAGAAATTGAAAAAGAGTACACATATCTAATAATATACCTTTTGGATGCCTCGTTAAAAACCTTGCAAGGAAAATCCAGTGGGACAAAATCTTGTAAGGCAAAAAGAGTGCAACGCGTATTAACTCCCCCTAATGAGAGCATCAATTTACATCTTTAAGCATTTGCATTCCAATCTTGTACATCATCTTCAAAAGCTCTCTTGAAAAATGTTGTTTCACCTTGAAACCATCATTCCTAATAGATGTATTGTCTTCATACGATCTTGTTGGAATCGTCAGTTCAATATCTTCGTATAAAGGTAAAAACTCTTGCTATCATATTATCATACTTATAGTTATAGCAAGATATATTTGTGCACAAATTGCACTGAAGAAGTTGTACTTCAAGATCAAGAAATGTATACGCTTCAAGAAACTTAAATCCTTCATGTATTGTCATATAATTTAAGTCATATAAATAGACTTTAGATTTGTATCAAGTTTTCATGTCATACCAGACATATAAGATACATAAAGATGATAACACATACCATTGTTTGAACTACAGGTCCAAAACTACTTGTCTTTCATATGAAACCAAATTCTACTGGAATTGTTTCTCCAGACTTAAGATTCTCATATATATATATATATATATATATATATATATATATATATATAGCGCTATAATCAATGTCATCGACAAATATTTTATATTGCTTCCAACCTCCTTGTTTTTCATAAAGACATAACATAAAGATCTCTTCATTCATATATTCAGGTACTTGAATCTCTCATGTGATTTTATGAAATGTTATGTCATGTGATCTTCTAGATCACTTGCCTCCTTTATTATGATCATAGTTATCATTTGGTCGTTTTCTTTATCAAGAAGTTTATTTGAAACGGATTGTCTATACGCTTTAAACGTATATAGACTTTGTCTTTCTAGGATTTAATAGGAGTTTTTGCAATGTGAGTATAGTTACTTTCTTTGGGTCAGCAAATGCATTTGGCATGCTTTGCAATATATTGCAAATGAATTATCCTTTTATAAACTTCAAGTTCATATTATTTTATTTGAGGATATAGATGTACAAATGATAATTCATTCCACGTAATTTTTTCTCAACTATTTATCATGTCTGAGGATATCCGCTCCGCATCTCCTGCTCAGTCTCCTAGGTAGTCTTCTCCACAGGCCGACCTCTCCACTGCACTTTCACCAAAGCTATATATTTTGACCTTAACTTCCGAACCTAACGACCCAAAATAGCTACTGGCTCCATATCATAGGCCAAATCATCATCCGGCTGAACCGTGCTGAAATCAAGAACATGAGATGGATCCCCAATATACTTTGGGAGTATAAAGACATGGAATACCCGATGCACACTCATCAAGATGGAAGGTAAAGAAAGCTCATAAGCCACCTCTCCAATCCTCCGAAGTACCTCAAATGGCCTAATGAACTGCAGACTCAACTTCTTTTTCTTCCCAAATCTCATAACACAGTTCATGGGTGAAACCTTCAAAAGAACCTTCTTACCATGTATGACACATACGCTTTATGTGTGCAGTAAACTTTATCCTTCAGGGATTTGATTTTAATAGATGCATTTGCAACTGAAATATGATATTTAATTTTGGTCCGGCAAGTGCTTCTGCCATTTGATTTGAATTATCTTCTAAATGAGGATCATTTTAATGATAATTCGATTCATATAACATATTTTTCAGCTATTTAATCCATCCCCCAAATATTCAAAAAACTAACACATATCCCCAATCTTATCTTTGAAACTTATTTTTGTGCATTGTTGTAGAGAAATTAATCAGATACCACACATCAAAAGGTATTAAATAGTAAAAATATTTTGTTTCTGATCCTAGACCAATGGTTAGAGGAGGACTTATCATATATTATTAGTTTGATGCATGCAAATGTTGTGTGCAAATTTAAAAAATCATAGACCAACATATGGAGCTTTTTTCTCATGAGCAATATATTAGCCATTAAAATGAGGTATTCAATGCTAAACCATCTTAGATATAAATCATCATTATTAAGATAAACTGTTTTGATTTCATAATCTGTATTATGCTCTTAATTGAGAAAATCATTTTCAAATGCCAAACTACAAATTGACAATAAACACACATGTAACCATATCATATACACATCTATAAATGGTTCACATGATAGGTGAACGAGCCCGTATTATCATTTTACATATTCTAGAATTCGGGGGTCTTAATCCCAAATTTAGCTGGTATATTTAATTTATGATAAGAAAAAGCAACACATGAGAATTCTTAAAGAATCTTCTAGTTCTTCAGTATATGCTTATCTGAATATTCAAATAGCTCATTTAAAACTGGCAAATGAAACTTCATTTTGATCATGCCATGTGATACATCTTCGCAAATTTTTGGTTTACTAGGGCATAACGTTTGCATTAGAAAACTTCTGATTTACTGTGATACCTGATGTAGTACAAATTGAAGAATAATGCTGGTAACTTCTCACGTACATATTATTTTACCCCTTGTGATTGTGAAAACATGAAGATTATCAATCTTTCAATCATGTGTAGTCTCAATTTGATAGCCAATTTGTATTAGTAAACTTTGGGTTTACTACAACATATGTTTTGACCATAATCATGTAATATGAATGAAATATTTGTATATTATCTCCCCGAGAACCTTTATTTGTTATCCACAATATAATACTATTCAGTTATTACTGGTGTCCTGTGTCTTCTAGACAAACAGTTAGTTCTTTGGGAGTTTTTTATATATTTTGTACTATCAAATATTTCTTAGACACTTCTGGTATCATGGGAGAAAATCACAATCAAATAAACAATATAAAATAATTGTTTCAGCACAAGAAAATATCTCTTCATAATATTTTCCTACTTCAGAAGGAAATTTCAAATGTGTTACTCTTTCGGGAATAAATTTATAATACGAAAAAATTGAGTATATATTCTCTCATTCATATTATCTCTTCTGGAGGTGAATCATAATATTATCACATTCACTTCATGGAATGAATTAATATTTATAAAAAATTCTCCTCATTCAGAAAATCGAACGTAATCATCTGAATATGAAATACTCATACCAACCACACCAAATTGTGTGATTGCTTCGAATCTCTTTTAATATATTTACTACTTCAGGAGTAAATTGAGGCATGCATATGATATAGAGAATATTTCTCTAGCTTCTCTTCAATTATAATTGTAAAATGTCTAAATTACTATTTTTGGTAGTCATAAATATGTACCACTTTTAGTAGTTAACAAAATTTAGTTATATCGAGATATGAAATATTCAACTACTTCTGGTGATCGTTCGTTTCTTATTAATTCTGCTGGAGTTCAAGCGATGCTCTACAGGATAAAATCTGATGTCTCTGTGCAATTTTGTTCTCCAGGAACAAATTTGAGGCATAAATTGTAAAATGAACCAATTAGATTCCTCAAATCAAACAAACCCAATGAAGTGAATCATGCTAGCAGCAAAAGACAAAATGAAGAAAGTATTATAACATTATTGTAAACTCTTAATGAGGTAATATAATCTGATTAGTAGTTATAAACTTTTTATGATGTCCATCTCATTGAATAAGTATTAGGCATGTGCCTAATAAAAGTTTCTCTGGTTTGGTAGTCAATTTATTGTTGGTTAGGTAGCCAACTTTGTTGACTTAGTTTGGTTTGGTAGCCAACCTTGTTGAATTTCTTTGGTTAGGTAGCCAACTTTGTTGAATTGTGAAAAGTGTACGTAAATTGTCAAATATTATAGGCTTTAGAGAGTGAAGCTTTGGTTATAAAAGGAGAGGTTCAACTCTCATTTCCACACACCAACAGATAGAGAAAGAAAGAGTGAGGTTTCACAGGCAAGTTATAAGAAAATAGTCTGTGAGAAAAATAAAGAGTGAGCGATATTGTAGTAAGGTGCGAATATCAAAAGAGTGTTATTTCTTTAGAGTGTTTTAGTTGTCTTTGGAGTACTTTACTCGGAACTACAAAGTGTAAAATTTCTTACAATAGTGATATTAGTTGCTTCTCTCGGGGCAGTGGTTTTTTTCCCTTATTCAAAAGGGTTTTCCACGTAAAAATCTTGGTGTCGTTGTTACTCTTTTTAATTACCGTATCTCTGTGCTAAATTATTATTCCGCTTTTATTACTGTGAACATTATTTCTGTGGGGGGTTTATTCCCAACAACTGGTATCAGAGCACATGTTCTGCTCGTTCGCTGAAATACTATTCAGTGTCGGTAGTACTATACTCGGTGAAAAATAAAATGTCCGGAGTAAAGCACGAGGTAGCTAAATTCAAAGGAGATACTGGTTTCTCAACATGGAAAAGAAGGATGAGGGATCTACTCATCCAACAAGGATTACACAAGGTACTAGATGCTGATTCCAAAAAGCCTGATACCATGAAAGTTGAGGATTTGGCTCACTTGGATGAAAGAGCTGCTAGTGCAATCAGGATGCACTTATCAGATGATGTGGTAAATAATATCATTGATGAAGACACTGCACGTGGAATCTGAACAAGGTAGGAAAGCCTATACAAGTCCAAAACGCTGACAAATAAATTGTACCTGAAGAAGCAGTTATACGCCCTACACATGGGTGAAGGTATGAATTTTTTGTCACATTTAAATGTGTTTAATGGACTAATCACACAGCTTGCCAACCTCGGAGTGAAAATCGAGGAGGAAGATAAAGTCATCTTGCTATTGAACTCATTGCCATCTTCGTACGATAATTTGGCAACAATCATCCTGCACGGTAAGACTACTATTGAGTTGAAAGATGTCACATCGGCTCTTTTACTCAATGAGAAGATGAGAAACAAGCCTGAAAATCAAGGACAATCTCTTATAACAGAAGGTAGAGGCAGGAGTTATCAAAGGAGTTCGAGCAACTATGGTAGATTCGGAGCTAGTGGAAAGTCAAAGAATCGATCCAAATCAAAAGCCAGAAATTGCTATAACTGTGATCAACCAGCTCACTTCAAAAGATATTGCCCAAATCCAAGGAAGGGAAAAGGTGAAACTAGTGTCCGGAAGAATGACGACAACACAGCTGCCATGGTGCAAAACAATGACAATATTGTCCTCTTTATAAATGAGGAAGAGGAATGCATGCACCTATCAGGTCCAGAGTCGGAATGGGTGGTTGACACAACGACATCTTACCATGCCACACCGGTAAGAGATCTTTTTTGCAGATATGTAGCAGGTGATTTCGGCATAGTGAGAATGGGTAACATGAGTTACTAAAAGATTGCGGGGATTGGTGATATTTGTATCAAGACAAATGTCGATGCACATTGGTTCTAAAGAATGTGCGGCATGTACCTGATTTGCGGATGAACTTGATCTCGGGGATTGCTTGGACCGAGATGGATACGAGAACTATTATGCAAATTCAAAATGGAGACTTGCCAAAGGATCATTGGTGATTGCAAAGGGATTTGGTCATGGCACGTTGTACAGGACAAATGCAGAAATATGCCAAGGTGAATTGAATGCGGCACAAGATGATATTTCTGCAAATTTGTGGCATAAAAGAATGGGTCATATGAGCGAGAAGCGATTGCAGATTCTTGCCAAGAAATCACTTATTTATTATGCCAAAGATACAACCATAAAACCCTGTGACTACTGTTTATTTGGTAAGCAGCATAGAGTAAGAAAATTAAATATACTTGATTTAGTATATTCTGATGTTTGTGGCCCAATGGAAATTGAATCAATGAGCAGTAACAAATATTTTGTTACTTTTATTGATGATGCTTCACAAAAATTGTGGGTTTATATTTTGAAAACCAAAGATACGGTGTTTCAAGTTTTCCAGAAGTTTCATGCTCTAGTAGAAAGGGAGACAGGTCAAAAGCTAAAGCGTCTCCGAAGTGACAATGGAGGTGAGTACACTTCAAGAGAATTTGAAAAGTACTGCTTAAGTCATGGGATCAGACATGAAAAGACAGTTCCTGGAACCCCACAGCACAATGGTGTAGCAGCGAGGATGAACCGCATTATTGTGGAGAAGGTGAGAAGCATGCTCAGAATGGCTAAACTACCTAAGTCATTCTGGGGTGAAGCAGTTCAAACAACATGTTACCTGATCAATAGGAGTCCATCAGTTCCATTGGCATTTGACATCCCAGAGAGAGATTGGACCAATAAGGAGGTGTCCTACTGGCATCTGAAGGTGTTTGGTTGCAGAGCTTTTGCACATGTACCAAAAGAGCAGAGAACAAAGTTGGATGATAAATCTGTTCCCTGCATATTTATCGGATATGGAGATGAAGAGTTCGGGTACAGATTGTGGGATCCTGTAAAGAAGAAGGTGATTAGAAGCAGAGATGTAGTCTTCCGAGAAAGTAAAGTTGGAACTGCTGCTGATATGTTAGAAAAGGCGAAGAATGGTATAATTCCTAACCTTGTTACTATCCCTTCTACTTCTAACAATCCCAAGTGCAGAAAGTACGACCGACGAGGTTGCCGAGCAGGGGGAGCAACCTGGTGAAGTTATTGAGCAGGGGGAGCAACTTGATGAAAGTGTCGAGGAAATGGAGCACCCTATTCAGGACAAAGAATAACCTCAACCTCTGAGGAGATCAGAGAGGCCAAGGGTAGAGTCATGCAGGTACCCTTCCATAGAGTATGTCCTCATTAGTGATGAGGAGGAGCCAGAAAGTCTTAAGGAGGTGTTGTCCCATCCAGAAAAGAACCAGTGGATGAAAGCTATGCAAGAAGAGATGGAATCTCTACAGAAAAATGGAACGTACAAGCCGGTTGAACTTCCAAGGGGTAAAAGACCACTCAAATGCAAATGGGTCTTTAAACTCAAGAAAGATGGAAATGACAAGATGGTCAGATACAAAGCTCGATTGGTGGTTAAAGGCTTCGAACATAAGAAAGGTATTGATTTTGGCAAAATTTTCTCACATGTTATCAAAATGACTTCTATTCGAACAATTTTGAGCTTAGTAGCTAGCCTAGATCTTGAAGTGGAGCAGTTGGATGTGAAAACTGCATTTCTTCATGGATATTTGAAAGAAGATATTTATATGGAGCAACCAGAAGGATTTGAAGTAGCTGGAAAGAAACACACGGTGTGCAAATTGAATAAGAGTCATTGTGGATTGAAGCATGCACCAAGGCAGTGGTACATAAAGTTTGACTCATTCATGAAAAGTCAAACATACCTAAAGACCTATTCTGATCCATGTGTATACTTCAAAAGATTTTTCGAGAATAATTTTATTATATTGTTATTGTATCTGGAGACATGTTAATTGTAGGAAAAGACAAGGGGATGATAGCAAAGTTAAATGGAGATTTGTCCAAGTCATTTGATATGAATGACTTAGGCCCAGCACAACAAATTTTAGGGATGAAGATAGTTCGAGAGAGAACAAGTAGAAAGTTGCGGCTATCTCAGAAAAAGTACATTGAACATGTACTAGAACGCTTCAACATGAAGAATGCTAAGCCAGTCAGCACACCTCTTGCTAGTCATCTAAATTGAGCAAAAAGATGTGTCCTACAACAGAGGAGGAGAAAGAGAACATGGCTAGAGTTCCTTATTCTTCAGCAGTCGGAAGCTTGATGTATGCAACGGTATGTACTAGACCTGATATTGCTTACGCAGTTGGTGTTGTCAGCAGGTTTCTTGAAAATCCTGGAAAGGAACATTGGGAAGAAGTCAAGTGGATACTCAGGTACATGAGAGGCACCACAGGAGATTGTTTGTACTTTGGAGGATCTAATACAATCTTGAAGGGCTATACAGATGCTGATATGGCAGGTGGCATTGACAACAGAAAATCCACTACTGGATATTTGTTTACATTTTCAGGGGGAGCTATATCATGGCAGTCTAAGTTGCAGAAGTGTGTTGCACTTTCAACTACTGAAGCAGAGTACATTCCCGCTACAAAAACTGGCAAGGAGATGATATGGATCAAACGGTTCCTTCAAGAGCTTGGATTGCATTGGAAAGAGTATGTCGTCTATTGTGACAGTCAAATTGCAATAGACCTTAGCAAGAACTCTATGTACCATGCAAGGACCAAACATATTGACGTGAGATATCATTGGATTCTAGAAATGGTAGATGATGAATCTCTAAAAGTCTTGAAGATTTCTACAAGTGAGAATCCCGCAGATATGCTGACCAAGGTGGTACCAAGGAACAAGTTCGAGCTATGCAAATAACTTGTCGGCATGCACTCAAACCAGAAGACATTGCTACCTCCTCTAGATGAATGAGACTGGAGGGGGAGATTGATGATGTCCATCTCATTGAATAAGTATTAGGCATGTGCCTAAAAAAAGTTTATCTGGTTTGGTAGCCAACCTTGTTGACTTGATTTGGTTAGATAGCCAACTTTGTTGAATTAGTTTGGTTTGGTAGCCAAGCTTGTTGAATTTCTTTGATTAGGTAGCCAACTTTGTTGAATTGTGAAAAGTGTATGTAAATTGTCTAATATTATAGGCTTTAGAGAGTGAAGCTTTGGCTATAAAAGGAGAGCTTTAGCTCTCATTTCCACACACCAACAGAGAGAGAAAGAAAGAGTGAGGTTTCACAGGCAAGGTATAAGAAAATAGTCTGTGAGAAAAATAGAGAGTGAGAGATATTGTAGTAAGGTGGGAATATCAAAAGAGGGTTATTTCTTTAGAGTGTTGTAGTGGTCTTTGGAGTATTTTACTCGGAACTATAAAGTGTAAAATTTCTTACTATAGTGATATTAGTTGCTTCTCTCGGGCCGTAGTTTTTTTCCTTATTCAAAAGGGTTTTCCACGTAAAAATTTTGGTGTCGTTGTTACTCTTTTTAATTACCGTATCTCGGTGATATATTATTATTTCGTTTTTATTATTGTGAATATTATTTCTGTGAAGGGTTTATTCCCAACACTTTTGTTTACTGAAAATAAACAAATAATTAATCTTAGCAAAGAGATGAAAGTGCACAAGGAAATTGAGAATTCACGACTCCTTTGTGTAGTTTCAGCCAATCATGAAATCATCTTACTTTTCTAATGTTAAAAGGAAACATTGATGCCAAAGGAATACCACTCCTTCTAGCCACACCAGAAATGATGAAAATTTCATATATGCAATAACTTAAGTACTACTTATCGTGGGAACCGATGTCTTGTAACGAGGATAAGTAGGATTTTTTCTTTCCCCGGGTCTTTAGATCCTTTTCTTTTCCTTTAAAAGTATGTATTCATGGTTGAGTCTCGTACTAATAATATATTATAAAATAAACTTTATAAAGTAAATAAGTTGAAAATAAGTATGGAAGGAGATTAACATTTTTATTTAACTTTAAACTAATATATATAATAAATTAAAAACTTCTCTATTTATAGTAGAAAAGAAGCAGTTGCGACGCTTTTCACAAAACATCTATGAGGCTTTTCTTGAGCTATTTATAAACTATCTGTATGAGCTTCTTGCAACCTTCCTGTTTAATAAAAAGCTATTGTAAATTATTTTATTGAGTTGCTTGAAACCTGCCTGCATCAACTGCTTGTAGATAACCTGTTAATGTTTTATGTATTTAAGTATATTAAATACTTAAAAGAGAGTGAATGTAAAATGGATGGAAATGAAATTTCTGCGTGAAATTTTAAGCTTCCCCCCTTACAAAGGGACATTGTCCCATATTGGAAGATGAAGAGGTTTTTTATGTGTATATAAGCAATTGCTCTTCTTCTAGCGCTTAAAGAGTTGAGAAGAAGGCAAGCCTCGCGCCACTGTCGTCGTCGCTTGCTCGGCTCGGCTTCGACTTTGGTCAAACGATTGATTAATTAATTTTTTGGACCAAATATATTTGCTAATGCTAAAATATTAACAGAAATATTATTAAATATTTATTTTAATAACATAATATTAATATTAAAACAAATATTAAAATTAAATCCAATCCGTTTTTCCTCTTTAGTAACAGAAAATTAACTACCCTCTTTAATATTTTGTCTTTATTTTTTCTCTTTATTGTTGAGTAAATAGCCATTCATGTTATGCATTTGTGCTATGGTCGTTTTGCATAAGCAATCCTTCTGAAGAGTTGCACCTCTTCAGATTTCTGCCCGACTTTACCTATAAACACAAGACTATTCTGATCAGAATTTCCATACGATTTTCTGAGTTTTCTCATCTTTCTTCTTCATACTTCTAACATCAAACAAAATAACATTAAGTGTGATCTGCTACCGAACTTTGTATTCTCTGAAACACTGGGGTTTGAAGTACCACTACACCGGTGTGTAATTCGTTTTATCCTGGGAGGAAACCTTGGGTACTAGGAGGGGATTAAATTCCTTGAGGAAATACTGTGAATTCAGTCTGCTCGAATTAATTTTTGTTATTTCTTTTACATTTTTGTTTATGTTCATTTATATTTTCTAGAATTATTTCACAAATACATTTTACTAACAAGATTAAGGAATTTACTATATTTTATGTATTTGTATTTACTGTTTCTGGAGAGTAAAACCTTTGTGGTTTTGTACTCTATTGGAAATTAAAATCTACATGATAACGTTTGTGTCATTCTTTTATAGAAATGACTAATGATAATGTGAACCAAGTTGTTGCAATGGTGATTGCCAATGCCTCAATGAACCAAACAACACCGGCATCATTGGCACCGGTGGAAAAACTCAAAAAAAAATTCGGGATTAATTTCAAGCACTAGCAACAAAAGATGTTCTTCTATTTGAATACTCTAATTCTCTAGAAGTTCATCAAGGAAGATGTTCATGTGTTGTTCGATAAAACTACAGAGACAGAACGCTTTCTCGTGATAGAGGCGTGGAAACATTCAAATATTTTGTGCAACAATTATATTCTAATCGGGCTGGAGGATGCTTTGTATAACGTCTACAGTTGTGTGGAAACGTCAAAAGACCTATGGACTGCGCTTGAAAATAAATATAAAATCGAAGATGTCGGGTTGAAGAAGTCCGTTGCTGCAAAGTTTTTGGACAACGAAATAGTAGATATCAAGTCTTTTATTACCCAAGTGCAGGAATAACAAGTGATTATTCACGATTTACTTGCGGAAAGTATAAATCAAATTAATACTGATGTTAAAAGCATTAATTTTAGTATTATTACTAACATAAATTTTTATGAAGGTCTTGTCATCAATGAAGCATTCCAAGTAGCAGGATGATTGAGAAGTTGCCTCCTTTTTGGAAGGACTTCAAAAACTACTTGAAACACATATGCAAGGAGGTGTCCCTTGAAGATCTCATTGTTCGATGTAGAATCAAAGAGGACAACAAAGCTGCTTAAAATAAAGGTCGTGGAATTTAAAAAATAATGGGAGCAAATATTGTTGAAGAGAACAAAAAGAGGAAGAAGGCTTCTGGACCGAATAATAACCCAAGCAAGAAGCGATTCAGTGGAAACTGCAACAACTATAGAAAAGACAGGCACAAATCTACAAAGTGTCGTGCTCCGAAGAAAAATAAGAAGAAGGGTCAAGAAAACATGGTATATGTGCCATGCTTTCCCAATGCAACATGGTGGGCAATCCTAAAGAGTGGCGGATTGATTCTGGAGCCACTCACCATATTTGTGTTGGTAGAGAAGCTTTTGCTATTTATGCTCCTGTTGGACCCCAATGAGACGCTTTCTAGGGGAAATGCTGGAAAGGCCAAGATTAGGAAGAATTTAGTCTCTGTTGGACCTCTTGTTAAGTTTGTAGGAAAAGGTTACCTCACTGAGGGCCTTTTCAAGCTGAATGTAATGATTGTTGAAAATAATAATAAAATTTCAACTTCGTCTTACTTACTTGAGTCAAATGAATTATGACTTATACGTTTGAGTTATGTTAATTATAAAACCTTGCAAAAAATTATTAATTTCAATGTATTGCCTAAATTTTAATGTGACAAATCAAAATTTCAAAAATGTGTAGAATCTTAGACATCCTTATAAGTCAGTTGAAAGGAATTAAGATCCTTTAGACTTAATTCACACAGATATTTGTAATATGAAGTCAATACCATCTCACGATGGACAGAAGTATTTCATAATTTTTATTAACGATAGCACTCGATATTGGTATATTTACTTACTTAATAGTAAAGATAAAACAATAGATACATTCAAGCAATAAAAAAATGAAGTTGAAACGCAACTTAACAAGAAAATCAAAATGATAAGAAGTGATAGGGGTGGTGAATAAGAATCTTCTTTTGAACAAATATGTTTAGAATATGGAATCATTTATCAAACAACAACACCTTACACGCCCTAATCTAATGGGATTGCAGAAATAAAGAATCATTCATTAAAGGAGATGATGAACACATTATTGATAAGTTCTGGTTTGCCACAAAACTTGTAGGGGGAAGCCATTCATACGGCTAGCCGAATACTAAATCAAGCACCCTATACTAAAACACAATATATTTCATATGAAAAATGAAAAGCAAGGAACCCCAACTTGAATTATTTTAAAGTGTGAGAGTGTTTGGAAAAATTATAATTTCCTAAACCCGAAAGGGTAAAAATAGGACCGAAAATCATTGATTATATTTTCATAGGATATGTGACTAATAGTAAAGCATAACGATTTGTGGATCATAAATCAGAAAATCCCGACATTCATAATAATACGATTATAGAATCAGATAACAATGAGTTCTTTGAAAATATATATCCGTATAAAAAGGAATCTACGTCGATTGGTGAAGGATCTAAACAACCTCGAGAAGAAACAATACAAAGTACTCTTAATCAGGATGATCCAAGATGTAGTAAACGTCAAAGAACATCTGCTTCATTTGGACCAGATTTGGTGACTTTCTCATTGGAAAATGAGCCTCAAATATTTAAAGAAGCTATGTTTTCTTTGGAATTTTTATTCTGGAACGAGACAGTCAATAATGAAATAGAATCCATACTAAACAACCATATATGAGAATGGGTTGATTTTCCTCTAGGAAATACACCGTTAGGTTCTAAATGGATCTTTAAGAGGAAAACGAAAGATGATGGAAATATTGACAAATTTAAGGCAAGACTTGTGGTCAAAGGGTATAGACAGTGAGAAGGTCTTGACTATTTCGATACATACTCTCAAGTTACAAGAATTACGTCCATGCGAACATTAGTAGTGTTAGTTGTAGTTTATGCTCTTGAAATTCATCAAATGGATGTTAATACAGCCTTCTTAAATGGAGATGTGGAGGAAGAAATTTACATAGAACAACCTGAAGGTTTTTCGGTTCCAAGTAAAGAAAAGAAGGTATGCAGACTTGTTAAGTCCCTTTATGGTCTAAAACAAGCACCCAAATAATGGCATGCAAAATTTGACCAAACAATGTTTTCAAATGGTTTTAAATTAAATGAATGTGATAAATGTGTGTACATTAAAAACGTTCCGAATTACATAGTCATTGTTTGCTTATATGTGGATGATATGATGATAATGAGTAATGACATTGCCAACATAAATGCGACTAAGTGCATGCTAATTGGCAAATATGATATGAAAGACTTGGGAGTTGCTGATTTTATTCTGGGAATTAAGATCCATAAAACTTCTCAAGGTCTGGCATTGTCACAATCTCATTATATTAAGACAGTACTTGAAAATTTCATGCACTAGGGATTTAAAGTTGCAAAGGCTCCAATTGACGTGAATCATGCATTAGCAAAGAACAAAGGCCAAAGCATATCAAAATTAGATAATGTTAGTGGATTGCTTAATGTACATCATGAATTGTACACAACAAGATATAGCTTGTGCTAGCAGTAAATTGAGTCGATATACGAGCAATCCAGGTCAATCTCATTTGATTGCCATGAAACAAGTTGTGGGTATTTAGTACTACCCAGCACTTTGCTTTGCACTACAGTAAATATTCTTTTGTCGTTGAGGGATACTGTGATGTAAATTGGATCACCGGATCAATTGATTCCAAGTCCAGAAGTTGATATGTACTCACAATTGGTAGAGGAGCGGTATCTTGGTAGTCTTCCAAACAAATTTGTATTTCCTGCTCTACAATGGAGGCTGAATTCATAACCTTAGATAAAGCTGGAGAAGAAGCTGAATAGCTCCGGAATTTCTTGGAAGATATTCCATTTTGGCCCAAACCGTTGGCACCAATATGCATATATTCTGATAGTCAAACGACAATTGGAACGGTTAGGAGCTTTATGTATAACGATATCGTTATATACGACGAAGACATAAAACTGTTAGGCAATTACTCTCTACAGGAATTATCACTATTGATTATGTAAAGTCAAGTGAAATTGTGTCGAATACGCTTAAAAAGGCCTAACTAGAGAGGTAGTATAGTAATCATCAATGGGAATAGGACTATGGCCGAGAACAAGTCATAGTGGCGGTAACACTACCTAGAAGATTGGAGATCCCAAGATCTAGGTTCAAGAAGATCAAACAATATCATTAATGACGTTTCAACATTGTTAACTAAACTTTTGGTCTATTCTCGTGATGAGATAATGTTCAAGTACCAAGGATAAAGCATTAATATTTTTTAATAATTTTTTTAAATTTGATACGGGGTATATAAAATAGTATATCTAAGGGATGACACGTTTAGGAATTACCTATGTAAGTGTGAAGTGTTAGCCGCTTCAAGAAGAACTTTGTAAGGCCAGTTCTCTACACACTTATGAAATCAGGCGGTGTTCATGGCCGAAATGAACAAAACAATGAGAATCAAGGACAGTTAAGGGTTGGTTGTGTGATTTATATTTGTCTAGGTATACACCAAAGTTCTACAGTTTAAAGATATCAAATCTATCGATTGATCGAGTATATCCGACGTAAGTTCGCTACGAAAAAATCAAAGGGAAGCCTACTTATCAAGATGCAATTAATCCTTTCTTGTGAATCACAATTTTTCATGCATGTTTTCGTAATATAGCCATTCCCATTCATTTGGGGGATTGGAGGGGTTTTATGTATTTAAGTATATTAAATACTTAAAAGAGGGTGAATAAAAAATGGAGAGAAATAAAATTTTTGAGTGAAAATTTAAGTTTCTCCCCTTGACAAAGAGACATTTTCTATATTGGAAGAGGAATTTTTTTTAAGGGTAAATAAGCAATTGCTCTTGTTCGAGTTCTTAAAGAGTTGAGAAGAAGGCAAGCATCGCACCGCCGTCGTTGTCGCTCGCTCGACTTCAGCTTCGGCTTCGGCTTCGACTTCGGATTCAGCTTTGGCTTTGACTTTGGATTTGGCTTTGGATTTGGGGCCAAATGATCGATTGATTGATTAATTTTTTGGACCAAATTTATTTGTTAATAGTAAAATATTATTAAATATTTATTTTAATAACATAATATTAATAATAAAATAAATATCAATTTCAAATCCAATCCATTTTTCTATTTTGGTAACAGAAAATTAACTACCATCTTTAAATTTTTCCTCTTTATTATTGAGTAAATAGTCATTTGTATTATGTCACTTATGCCGTGGCCGTCTTGCATAAACAGACATTCTGAAGGGTTTCACCTCTTAAGATTTCAGCCCAACTTTGGCTTTTAATACGAGACTATTCTGCTCAGAATTTTCATACGATTTTCGAGTTTCTCCTCCTTCTTCTGCATGCTTTTAACATCAAACAAAGCAACAGTAAGTGTGATTTGCTACCAAACTTTGTGTTCGCTGAAACACTGTGGTTTGAAGCACCACTACACCGGCGTGTAATTCGTTCTATCCCATGAGGAAATAATCCGTAATTTTGGGTACTAGGAGAGGATAAAATTCCTTAAGCAAACACTATTAAATTCAGTAGACTCGAATTGGTTTTTGTTGTTTTATTCAAATTTCTGTTTATGTGCATTTATATTTTTCAGAACTATTTTACAAATACAATTTACTAATATAAACTTCAATGGAATATCAAACAGATATTCTTTTGAAGAAAATTATCTATAGCAGAGTAATACATGGATATCCAAAATATAATTATTTTTATAAGGGAGTAATTTTTGCACGAAGATTCATCTCTTTATTTGTTTCTAGTTTTTACTTTTTCATAGACCTTTCTAGTACTAACAATTAGTAGAAGCCAAACATAGCCGGCCCACCTCAGCAGGAGTAGAGTGATGTCTGCTTGCTGACATAACCGCGCAAAATAAACCTATTATTAAATGAATAAATAATCCCAATGATTTGAATAAAGGAAAATTCACCATTGTTTAAAGAAAGGGCCAATTTCATACTAATGTAAATAGAATAGCGACAAACAACACGAGGGCGTCTTCCTTTTTTCAATTTTATAATCTATTTGGCGAAACCACTAAAATCGATTTATTTTAAAAAGTATTAAAGATCTTATTCTATGTGTGTAACTTTTATAATAGTTAAATATTAGACATAATTCAACTCATTCATTTACTCTTAACATAATGTGGCCGATGACACACAAGGCTTCACTTATTTGAAAGTCATATTGGACTTTAAAAGGCTAATTAAAAAGATGATAACATGTTAAAGATGAAGACAAAAATTACGTATAAATACTAAAATTTTCCACCCAAAGACTCCAATCTTTGGTCATTATTTAAGAACAAGCCACTTTAATGGTATTATGCCTATAGACTATATTATAGGTAGATAGAGACAAGAGAACCTTTGATTTAAAAATTCATAAACACCTTCCTCTTTTTTATAGAAAACTTTCATAATGTTAGACAATTTGTGCTCAATTAAAAACAGTAAAGATGTTGATATTTGGATTAATCGGAGAATTACGCATTAAAAAATTCTGGTTGTTTTAGTTATACAATAAGGAATAATTAACATTATTAAGGAAAATATTTTTTGGTATTCATTAGTTGCTAGTTAAGTACATTTGTTTGGAAAACATTTCATACAAAACACACTCCGAGCCATATTCATTTGCATGTTGGAATTGATTTTTTTAGGCCAAGCACCTCCCGTATCAGTAACAGTGACGAAGCTGGAACTTTTATGAAAGAAAATCAAAATATAAAAAAAAAGATAAATACACCGAAAAGTTTAAGAGAACCAATATATAGTAAATATATGAATAATTCAATGTAATTTTTCGATGAAGTTGACATCTCTCGATTAAATATGCCCCTCCCTTTTTAATCCATTATACTTGTTGATATTTCTCTAATATATTTTCAGGGCTTACATTAGAAAACATACATAAGCTCTTGTCACTCTCACCATCTTACCTTCTTTCTAGTTCCTGATGGGAATAATTTGTATTTTCATTTTGATATTTGTTTTTGTAATTTCTTTTCCCCTCTGTGAAATATTTATTGTTCTTAATTAATATAATTCTTAGATTAAAAAAAACCATTATCATACTTCATTTACTATTTTTGCTCTATCCTAGGGCAAGTAAATGGAATAGATCAAAAGTGGTTATCTAGCTATATTCAATTAAAAAAAATCTCAAGAAATTGGTTTATTTAATCCTTGAGAGATATATATGAAGTAAGCCTGGGCTAATTCATAGGCAAGTGGATTTGTTTTATTAGATACTATTCCTATTTCATTAAGTTTCTATAATTTACTGTAAAACGTGCACATCGTTTAATCCATGCAAAAAATATAAAATTCTGACCACCATTACCAAATAAGCAAAATCTAGTTCCTCTTGACAGCTCAAGTCAACTCCTCCTTCAACGAATTATTAGTATTAGAATTAGCAGAAATACAATAAAAGACACATGAAACACAAAAAGACAAACCAATGAAATAGTTGCTGAGAGTACTCCTTTTTCTCGGAAAGAACGCTTTAAATTGACTAAATATCCCCATACACTACGTGGGAAATGTCAATATAAAATGTCCAATTACTCCCCAATAGAAAGTTGAAAGTACAACACAAGTACAGAAGGGAGCAGTCCTACAGCTTCTCCCCAATCATGTCAAGTGTACCACAACAGAAGCAGAAAAGTACAAACATGGAGGAGATAAAGTAGGGGGCATGGTCTCATGAGGAAGACCAAAAATTGAAATCTTATATCATGAGATATGGCATTTGGAATTGGAGTCACATGCCCAAATTTGCAGGTTCCACCCACTAGTAAAAGCATTTTTGTGATTATTTTAAACGATATCTCTATATATTGTTTCGGTTTCAATTTATGTAAACTTATTTCTTTTTTAATTTGTACCTAAAAGAAGGATACATTTCTTTATTTGAAAAGAATTTATTTTTATAAAATAATTTATAACCACATAAAATATACGTGTTTTATATGACACCATTAGTTTAAATTTTTTTTTTCTTAAACTCTTTACCCAATCAAAGCGGTAAATCATATGTTACGATAATTAGTTGTTGTTGTATTTTATCTACATGCACGAAGAAACTTGTAAACAATTTCTTGTCTAAGTTCACTAATTTGTTACAGGACTTTCAAGAACGGGTAAAAGTTGCAGGCTTAGATGGATGAATTATCTCCAGCCTGATGTTAAGAAAGGACCCTTTACCATGGAAGAAAGAGAAACAACCATCAAAATGTATCAAGAACTTGGAAGTAGGTAAGAAGTCCTAGATTTTATCCTATATTTAAAAAAAAAAAATTAGTTGTACTACTTCTAATTAGCAAATATCGTTGTGTTAATATAGATGGTCAGCTATTGCTGCAAAATTGCCAGGAAGAACTGACAACGACGTTAAAACCTTCTTCTACACACATTTAAAGAAGCATATGGGTATGAAAAATGTTGCCCTACTGAAGTCTAACGCAAGGCGGAAAAGGGTGGAGAAAACCAAAAAAGCTCAAGAAAGACCCGTATTATTCGTGGCTATTAATAATCTAACGACAGGAACATCCTGCAGCAGCAGCAACAGCATTATTACGTTTTTGGAAAACCAAAAGATGAATATTGACATGGAAAACACCGTTATCTTGGAGAGCAATCTTGAAACTTATCAGTCTGATCACAGTTTGCGCATTGAGTCATTGGATCAGTTCGATACGAGTTCATTCTGGTTTCATCTACTTAATGATGCCCACCGTCTTATTTTATGAAGTATTAACATAACTAATTAGAATCTACATCTGCGACCTCCAGAGACAATCCAAAATTTGATCTTTATGGATTCGAGTTTATGAATCTATCACGGCCTATGTTAGTGGATTCAAAATCTATTACATTTACTGAATTTATATATCAGTATTACAAGATTCAGATGAACTCATAAATATTAAATACCCTGGATAATGGCAGAATTGCTACACAATATAGATAAAAAATTTTTTACAATGTTTTTGCTATGTTTTGACATATGTTCATGTGAATTACTACTTGTGTACTTTGACAACATGAGATACTATTATTTCGATACGAAATGGCCTTGATAGCTGCAAAAGAATATTTCGTGATGACAAGACTATAATAGGAGACAAGAGGGTTGCTCTGATGGTAAGCAACCCCCACTTCCAACCGAGAGATTGTGAGTTCGAGTCTCCCCAAAAGCAAGGTGGAAAGTTCTTGGAGGGAAGGATGCCGGAGGTCTATTTGGAAACAGCATCTCTACCCAAGGGTAGGGATAAAATCTGCGTATATAGTACCTTCTCCAGACGCTATTAAGTGGAATTATACTGAATTGTTGTTGACAACAAAACTATAGTAGGAGTTGTTATGTGTGTTTATCTATTGAAATGATTAAAATGAATGGACTATGTATTTGTAATAAATGTGTGGATTGGTTCCCCGTTCACTAGTTAGGATGGCATATACTTGACATTTTCCCACCAGTAGGGTGTACATACTAGCTACGGCGTGATATATATACATATTCCGTTTCCTTCAAGTAAAAGTGGCTATATAACTTTTGGGTGGGAAGCTTATAGATAACCCCACTAAAAATTAAGAGGGGTAAATATAGATGATGTTAAGTTTCATACCTCATTTGTTACAATGCATTGGTAATACAGACATAATGGTTAATTGTAAAAAATTATTATAGTATATTTTTATATATATACGACTAAATCGGAGAGTCCGATTTTAAGGTCATCATGGTATTCCATAGCTCGTTGTCAGAAGGCACGAGGCATAGCTTGAGGTTTTATGAACCAGAAGGCTCTAGTCACATCTCAGCCTCGAGGCAGTACAAATTGATGGCTATGATGAACAAGTGGGAGATTCCCGAGGCAAGTGGTTAGAGATGACCAAGTTCATAAGAATAGTACAAGTCCGTATCGTGGCATTAAATAATTGTACTAGCCATATATTTTTGTAATAAATGGATATGTACTATGTTGAGATTCCCCCTCCTATATAAAGATGACCCTTGTTATTTTTTTGCATACATGATATTCAATACAAGAATAAGAACATTCTCTGACCTCTAACTTAAAACATTGTCTATTGCATTTTCTTTGATTTATTACTTACATTTATTGTGTTTCATTGCTTGTTCTTCATTTATTACTCATCATTGATCATAAAGAGCCCACATTAAAGTTCTTAGAACTATTAGTCCTTCATCGACCATCTCCAGTCGAGCTCATTAGCTTAGCCCTGAGGCCCAATATAGGCCAGCTCGAGGCCCCGATCCTCGACTACTCGATTTGCATAACGTTCTATTTTAAAGCTCTTATCTTATTATTTGGTCTCACAATTAGCATCTACTGCCTAACAACTATCATACAAATAAATCACGTATTTTTAGAACCATAAAATCAAATTTAATTGTTATTACCATTTTCGAGGTAAATAGTTTGGTGCCTACCGTGGGGCTAAAAATAATATTGATTGTTTTCGTGCTGGTTTACTGAAAAAATAAGTTATTCTTTACACTTTTCTTGCCCAAGAATATTTTATTTCATGTCAAAAAGTCTAATTGTGAATGTATATGAAAACAACGGTTTTGAAGATCATGGAGAGAATGATGTGGTTGTTTCAGGCGTCGACGTACCACCGCAAAATCCTAAGGATACACCGGAGGCAATCCCCGTGGATGTGATCTCACGCAATGCCCAACATGCCGATATATGCTTCAACACTTACATGAGTATATGCCAAGAGAACCAGCAAGAAGCTCAAAAAATCCCAGCTCGAGAGAACAAGAGGTTAGCCGTGACGTCATTTTTAAGATGTTGCAGGCACAACAGCTAGAGATTGCTCAACTGCAAAGCCACCAAAAAACTCCAAGCACAACAGCACCGAAAATGCCCTCTCAAGCTGAACAGGTTCGAGAAAGATCGAGCAACAATAGGCCAGCAACTGATCCCACTATTTTAAAGATGCTCGAGAATCTCACAAAGAGGATTGAATTGGGTGAAAAGGAGATAGAGGCTAATGATAAAAAGGTGGAGACCTACAATTCAAGTGTCGATTAGATCCCGAACACACCTCCGATATTTAAGGGTGTTGATCCAAAGAAATTCGTACAAAAGCCATTCCCATCAAGTGCAGCTCAGAATCCTATCCCGAAGAAATTCAGAATGCCCGATCTCCCGAAGTACAACGGAACCTCAAACTCCAAACGAGCGCGTCACATCTTACACTTGTGCAATAAAGAAAATGACCTGAAGGATGATGAAATCGAATCCGTCCAGTTGAAGAAATTCGGGGAAACACTTTTAAGAAGAGACATGATGTGGTATCACAACCTATCCCCGAATTTAATAGACTCATTCGCCGTGCTAGCTGATTCTTTAAAAATGGCACGTGCCGGTGCCATCAAGGTTGCTACAAGGGTTCAGTATATCCTAGAAGGCTCATGGCAAAGGATCCAAAGTCAAAAAAGGAAAGGTACCAAATAAGGGAACATACCTTGCGCCCGGAGCAAGAAGTGGAAACATATCGAGGCTCGAAACACCGTCACAACTAAGGTATAACCACCTCCCTTTTTAATTAGGTCTTACACTAAGTTGTGTGCAGGCATCCAGTTAGAAGAATCAAAGTACTTTTCAGCTTGTAGATCTTGGTTTTAAAGCATGTGTCGCACTCATTTCTTTCTATCAGATTTTATCCCAAGAAAGGTTTTACCGGCAAGGTTTTTAATAAGGCAAAATCTATATTCTACCTAAGGAGAACTTAACAAGTATTCAAGGCTTCTCTTCAATCAAAAATCAAGACAAGCCGAGGAGGGCCTCAATAGAAAAATGATGAATGGGGCCAAACGATCGAAAGAACCGTGTCAGCATAGAACAATTGAACCCTCAACAGTGAAAACTATGTAATACTTGTGCCAAGTAGTCAAGGAATACATTTTTATTTTTACCATCAGAACGCTTTGCACTCCGAGCGGAGATTGCTATTTTTACAAGCAACAGCCCTAGGGCCAAAAATTCCCCAAACTATCGGGGATTGACATCAAAATTTCGAAGCCGTAAGACCTCCATGTTGGTAACTTTGACCTCATAAATCCTCAAATAAGGCAATGTCAAGCTCACAAAGAACGGATCTAGAGCCAAAAACTCTCGATGTCTGGGAGACTATAACCCCAATTATCAAAAGCTCGAGGCCATAAGACCCTAAGCGGGCAACCTTTGGATCGAAAGCCCTCCATGTAGCAATGCCCAAAAATTTAAGACCTCCATGAGGCATTCTAAACAATCTAAGACCTCCATGAGGAATTATCAACAATGTTAGTCCTCCATGAGCCATCTTCAACACTATAAGACCTCCGGGCATGCCCAAATCTATAAGACCTCAAGCCAGGCATGATTTATACTTATACCAAGTAACCTATCCGTAAGATCTCAAGCAAGGAATGCTCAAATTTATAAGACCTTATAAAAGACATAATCCTGATCTTAAACTCAAGGCTATATATTCGAACTTTTAAGACCTCTAAAAAGGCATACCCTAAATATGGATGCCGAAGCCACTTCAATTGGGGTCTAAAACACTACGACTAAACATCTATCATGAGGCTCCAGAAAAAGTAACGCGACTTGGGGAGGACTGACTATCGCCATAAAATCACAGGCCTTCAATTACTTTGAAATACTTTGAAAAGGACCGGTTAACCAGGCTACCCTTGGCATAAGCAAAAGAGCTTGGATCATATAAGCTCCAAACAATTAAAAAAAGGCTTTGAAAAAATTCAGTCGTTGAGAAAAACCTCCCAAGGTGCTCATCTATCGTCACATAGCAGCTCACAATCGAAGTTCTCATCGAACCATCAAAGTGGCGAACGAACACAAAAATTTTAATGAGGGAAAAATAAAGCCTATACTAGAGGTCCTACCGACCCTACATGTAAAATCCATTACCTCTAGCTTAAATTAAGAGTCGTACCGACCCAATGTGTAAAAGCCACTACCGCCAGCTTAAATTAAAAGGTTGTATCAGTCCAATGCATAAAAGCCACTGTCGCCAGCTCAAATCAAAAGGTCGTACTGACCTAGTGCATAAGAGCCATTGTTGGCAGCTTAGATTAAAGTTCGTATAGCTCAAATTCACAAAAGCCTATGGGCCAGCATAACAAGCCTCAGAGCCAATTTGTAAACCTAAGGGTTTTTACTTGAAGGCTAATTCATCTAGCTAATCATTGACAAATGTCGAAATAAAAGACAAAGACACACACAAGCAAATGAAAATGCATGAAAAATGAAACCAAAAGGTTTCCTTATACATGTATAATGTGATGTAATGCAAGGTTACATTTGGAATGCTGTCTGAGAGCCCTATACACAGAATCAGAAAAGAATAGACTGTTCTACTTTCTCCTCAGGGACTGCGGCCACGTCGTTCTCTCCGTCATTATCCTCGGCATCCGATACACGGAACTTGGCATCATATTCCTCCACATTGGCCTGCTCAATCTCCTCCCATAGATCGATGACCTTAGCATAGATTTCCTTGAGGGTTTCCCTCCGAGACTTGCACCGGGCATACTCATTGCTTTTGATCTCCTGATCGGAAGCCCCTCTCAACTCCGCTCGAGCATCGACAACATCTTTTAAATAAATGGACACTTTCTTTCCGCCTTAGCTCAAATCGCTTCAGCATCAACCCGTGCATCCATGACCTTGGCCCTCATGCTCAAAAGGACAGACTCGAGACTTATGATCTTTCTCGTCTGGACCAAGCTATTTTCACGAGCATTCTAGAGTTTCACTTCGAAGGCAGAAGTCTTCAGCAAAGCATTCTTCTTTGTCGCAACTAGGGAATCTATCTGAAACCTTAGCTCACTACACTCATACATAGCCTCACCAACTTCTCCCCAAAAGAGTTCCAGGTCCTCCAATTTGCTCTGCAACTGAAGTGTCAAAATATTAATCTCTGAGGATAGAAGAAGAAGCATGCATTCCCTCAGAGTAAAGGTTACCTGTTTCTCGAGGTTGTTTTCGTAGTTCATGTTTCACCTCGTACCGAAAGTGGCTCAATTTCTTTCCCATTTTATCACAAAGAAGCCTGAGGAATTTCTCCCCATCCAAGGCTTTCCTCTACCTGGCTTGACAGCGGAGCAGTTCAGACTTAAGCTTTTAAAGGCCTATGAAAAAGGAGCTCAATGAGAAAACAAAAATGTAAAATAACAAAGTCAACCAAAGCTCACCACAGAAGGAAGGCGCTGAGCCTCCTTAAAAGTTGAGCGTGCATATACTTGCCTAGTCTCATCCGCCCAAGTTGAACTGATCTCGGTAGGGACATGGTCTTTCAAGACCCCACTTGACTTAGGCGACCCCTGGCCTCGAACATCCCTCAATGTACCTTTAACAGGAGATGAAGACGATGACAAAACACTTGTATCCCTTGAAGTACTTTCAACGGGAAAAAAAGACGACGACGAAACACATGTATCCGTCGAAGTACCTTCTACGAGAAGAGAAGATAGTGGCAAAGGAGGAGCTATTCTTTCCAGGCTAGAAGCCTCGGGTGAAGCAAGCTCAGCAAACACATCTCTTTTGAGCCTCTGAGCTGGGCTTGCCTCACTAAGAGCATTTTTGTCATTCGTAGATTCCTTCCATTTTTTATCATTCATTCGCCCCGAAGCCCATGATCCTTCCTCCTCTCCAAAGGGAACGGTCTCATCTCAGAAAATTCTCCAATGCCTGCAGTGACGGAGTTAATACACTTAAAAGAAAGTACCTTTAAAAGAAAATAGGCTATGCAGCCCGTACCTTTGTGTTTAGCCTCCCATCTACCTTTGGACGGATCTCACCACTTACGCTCATCGAAAGTTGAGCAAGCTTCCAGTTTCCAAGTCTAAGACACCATATCGGGGACCTCGTATGACAAGTACGGGATCGTTTTAGAGAATGAAAGGAAAACATCTTTATAGAGTCTGCCTCCACCATAAACAAATGATAAAAGCACAAGTGTACCACTTACATGTGAAATTCTATTTCTTGGGAAATGGCAGGAACTCTGTGGGTATAATGTCAACCTCGATCGTCGTCTTCTTCAGTACTGGCAACAAAAAGCCGGGTAGATCGGAGTCGTAGAGTAATAAGGCCTCGGTTATGAAATGGCCGGTACATTATAATAAGATGGTTGAGGGTGAACTCGAGCCCAGCTTTATCTGCAAAGTACTTTATCATCAACACTATCCTCCAGAACGATGGGTGAACCTGTGCCAGGGTAACCCGATATCCTCTGCAAAACTCGAGCACAACCCTATCGAGATGGCCGAATGTAAAGGGGTACGTGTACACGCTTAAAACCCCTCTACATAAGTCATCATGCTCTCTTTTGGGGAAAGTACCTGCAGTATCACCTTTTCCCCAAGCTGTAGTCTCTCCTAACTCTCTCGCGGTGTTCTTCTCCTATTAATGAGATGAACCTCGATGCATGCTCCTGGTGGCCCTTAATGTTCGGAAGCCTCTCTAGCGTAAAATCCCTTCTCGAGACAAAGCACGTCGAGGTTAGCTCACTAGATGTCATCGGTGTACCACCGACCGAATGGGAAGCAAAGGCAGAGCTCTCTTATTCTTGGTGGACAAGTTCGGGCACAACAGCCATAACTATGGTGAAACAAGAAGAAGAAGATGAAAACATAAACGAAAGATTTAAACTAAAATAGTGGAAGCCATGATGCAAGGAGAAAAATCTCTAAAAATATCAAAGTCCTTAAAAATGAGGAAAGTAAGCTCAAATATAGAGCAAGTGGCGATTGCTCGCCTACCCTAGAGGCCAATTAATTCTGACTAGCCAAGTATCGCTTTTGGGGAAGTGTATAGGCAGGGCCACCTCAGCCACTTCATGGCTATGTAATACGAACGACACTGTCATAGAATGTTCGAAGGGTCAGGATTCCCGTTTCAATCTAGCCTCAAGATGGTGCTCGATCTCGAGGAGCTCTGTCACAATAACTATAGGCTCTAAGGAGCCATCAATGTCAATCTAATCCTCAAGATGGTGCCTGATCTCGAGGATCAATGTCAAAATGAAAATAATCTCTAAAAAGCTTTTGACATCAATCTAGCCTCAAAATAGGGCCCAATCTCGAGGACCTTTGATACTACAAAAGAGGGATCAACCTGGCCCCAGGATGGTGCCCGATCTCGAAGGCCCCTATTATACCAAGTATGGGATCTAAAGAGATGAACATCAAAATTCAAAAGGCTAGCTCTGCATAAGCACTTAAAAATAAAAGACTTGAAATAAAAGGATCTCTTTGCATTTCCAAAAATATGTTTGTAGATTGCACCTTTAAAAAACTCCCCCGAGGTGACTATACACAAAAGGAAGAAAAAAAGAAGTAGAAAGGACGACGTAAGACTATTCCTCACCCTCGCTACCATCTGGATCACTTTCAGAGTCCTCATCCGAAGTAGTCGAAGGTGATGATCTTTCCTCCAAAGTTCTGACTTTCTTGATCTCAACAGAGAGATCGACACCCTTGGTGTTTTCTTCCTCGAAGGTTTTCCTCCAAGGTTGCAAACGAGCATAAGAAAAGGTCCAATTCAACTTCTGCTTGTCCTTTTCAGATATCTCCCTAGCTTGAGCGTTTGCAATAGCGATATCCTTCTTGTATGAGGATACATCTTCACTAGCTTCGGCCTTGGCTACAGATAGTGCAGCGAACTCCTTCTGAGCATTTCGAAGAAGTTTCTGGGTCGAGGCCAACTCTCTCCGCATAAGGTCCTTTTTTGAGGTCACGACCCCATTTTACCTCTTCAGCTCAAGGATCTCCGCATCCTTGGCCGCAACCTCTTCCCGAAGTTACCCCACCAGGGCATCCTTTTGCCTAATATACGAAGGAAAAATAAGATCATGAACATAAAGTTATAAGAATAAAAGAATGAGCACACGGGTGTCGTGTTACTTGCTTGGCAAAGCTAGTCCTTTCCTGGTGCACCCCTTCTAGGCTTGTCTGAAGCTCACCCAACTCCTATTCCTTTTAGGGCGGAGGAAGCCTCTAACTCATTTAGCTTCGAGGTGAGTTCCTCAAGTTCCTTCTCACAGTATGAGAGCTTGTCTTGGAGCTTAGAGAAGGCATGGTCATACAACTTCTTGACCTACAGGAAAAGCTGAAAAGTTGAAAAGACAACGGAAAACTTGAAGTGCAAATGATACATCGAGAATATGACCTATTGTTGAAGCTTTCTATCTTTCTCAAGATAGAATGAGGTGTCTAGGTCTATGTCCACGTCGATGCCAATGAATTAGTCCTCGAGCATATCTTTCTCTACATGAGAGGCCCCCACATCGGTAGTACCTGTATCCTGGGCATCCCTAATTTCCCACGGTGAAAACAAAGGGCTCGATTTAAAGCCACCCAGGGCATCAATTCCTGTAAGGGTTTTGTCTCAACCACGAGAAACATCGTGTTCTAGCTCTATGAAATTGCTATCCAGGGTTTGTTTTTTTATACAGACTATGCTATGTATGACTTAAAGCTTGGGGATTGCACCCAAACCTCCTCGTGGGTCTCCTCATCACGGGTTAGGTCAACCTCAACCATCCTCGGCTTAGCAGCATGTGGAATATCTGCACCCCATCTTGCCCTTTGTACCAAAAGGCGATCATCATCATCATCACCTTCGTCTTCAGTATGGGACTTGCCACAGCAGCCGAAGTCGAGACTGTGGCATCGGTCTGTGGCTTGAGAGCTTTGGGTTTTTCTGATTTGGAGAGACTTGGCTTTCTTCCTTTTCTTACTCTTGCTGGGGTTTGAGGTCCCTTCTTCACAATAGGGAGATGGTCTTATCGACACACCCTTCCCTGGGCATGCATAAGCATGCTTTGTCAAACTTATCACCACAAAGAATACTCGTAAGAAATTTGGCAACGACAGTAAGAAGTTCTTACCATGGTTCTTAGCCTCCCACTGTTCCTTGGCCAAAGTGCGTCAAGCACGTTCATCTTAAGGAAAAGTGAAGTTAAATTGCCTGATCAACCATGAAAGGTTCTGAACCACATCTAGGTACCAAATGGTGGTTGCATAGTAAAAAAGATCATTTCAGAAGGGGAAAAAAGGACAATAAAACGTACTCCAGGTGGGGACACTTACACTTCATGTTCTGTTCCTCCGGGAATGGCATCTTAAGCCGGAATGATATCCGATGTCATAAATCTGTCAAACCGCTTATCCACCCCTTGTTCTTGTCCTCATCAATGCTCGAAATGAAGCTTGACCAAACATAAAAAAGACGATGGTTGTACAACTTGACCAAGTGATCGAGGGTGAAAGTCATTCCCTCAACGTGATTGGAGAATTATCGGAGCATGTAAACGATCCTCTAAAAAGAAGGATAGATTTGACCAACTGTCACTCGGTACTCATGACAAAAGTTAAGAATCGCCGAATCTATCTTCGAGGTAGAAGGATCTATAGGACCTAGAGCAAATAGGTATGTATATACCCTGAGGTAGCCAACTTTGTGGTCTACTAAGCTTTCCTCAGGTTTGGGGATCTCTACTTGTACTGCCTCCCCCCATCGACAGACTTCCTTTATCCTCTTCATGTGGGTCACCACGATGATATACCAAGACATAGGCTCGCATTGGTCCGATGTAGAACGGGGTTTTCTATGGTAAAATCGGACACAATATCAAAGTTTCTAGGGGTACACTGTTCAATTCTCGGAGATACTTTTGGTTTGCCCTTGGACGGGTGTGATGACGAAGCAACTCCCTCTTTCTGAAGTACTGTTATAAAAAAGGTTTCTAAGAAAGAGAATGAAGAGGCAAGCACAGAAAGGATATGAATGTAGAAGACAATGTACTAAGCCCTAAGAACTTGAATGAAAAAACAAATTAAAATATATATATATAGAAGCCATTTGGGTGATGTTTGAGGAGAGAAAAGGTCGAACCAATGATGGTTCGTGGACTTCTCGATAATCGTGATTGACAACGACCTCTGTACTGTCTTTGAGCTATGGCATTTAATGGTCTAATGGGCTGACGTCATAATGGGTGTATCAAAGAGGCACGATTTCAAGACCATTTTTTATCATTTGACTCTAAGAAACACGGTGACTATCTGTATAATGCTAAATCGAAGAGTCCGATTTTAGGGTCATCATGGCATTCCATAGTTCGTTATCAGAAGGCTCGAGGCACAACTCGAGGTTTGATGAACCAGAAGGCTCGAGGCACAGCTCGACCTCGGGGCAATACAAATCGGTGACTATGATGAACGAGTGGGAGATTCTTCAGCCAAGTGACTAGAGCTGGCAAGTTCATAAGAGTAGTACAAGTCCACACAGTGACATTTAATGGTTGTACCAGCCATATATCTTTGTAATAAATGCATATGTACTATGTTGGGATTCTCCCTCCTATATAAAGGAGTCCCTTGTTATTTTTTGCACACATGATATTCAATACATGAATAAACATATTCTGCTCTCTAACTTAAAAGCATTCTCTACTCTCTAACTTAAAAACATTCTCTGCTCTCTAACTTAAAACATTCTCTATTGCCTTTCCTTTGATTTACTGCTTACATTTATTGTATTTCATTGATTGTAGTTTAATTGTAGTATAAATGTAACAATACAACTTTATACAATACTTAAACTGATTTGTAGTTTATTTGTAGAAATTGTATCTACAAACTGAATACATTTAATTTTAATATTCCAATTCTCATTTCAATTGTAGCATAATTGGCATTTTCGACATAATTGTAGAAGACTTGTAGAAGTTTTAATCTTCCCAATCTACAATTTATCTACAATTCTACAATTTAACTACAATTTCTGAAAAAATATGTCTTCTTCTTCTTCGACGAGTTTCAATATGAAATTCAGTCAAAACCAAGTCTAATCTTCACCAAAACCCCTCAAAATTGAGATATAAACTCCTAAACATATTTCGAATTATTTACAACAACACCCAATCCAAAAAAATAATGATTTTTGAAAATCCAAATTTGAATTCAAAGCTTTCAAGCTTTTTAGTGGCTATCAATGGTGGAAAATATATGGAGAAGGAGAGAATTACGCTGCAATGGATTTTCTTCGTGATAGAATCACCATTAAATCTGATTCCTACAAATTTGGAGCATTTTTAGGGTAGAATCTATCTATTTTTGGTTTGGTACATATTTTGTAGCAAAACTATGGACTAGGCGGGTAAATACAATATTATGAATGTTTTTGGTAATAAGGTTTGCTATACGGTATAGATAGGTAAAAATCCCTAAATTATTAACGGTAACTAGTTTTTTATTACAAAAAGTTAATTTATATTGGTAATCTTTAATAAGAAAAAGGTCTTTACATTATGAATGTATAACATAGCTTTTTGTTTTTATACTCGTTTTACATAGTATTAGATGAGACGACTATTACTTGGAAATAGTGAAGACTTGCAATCATTCCTTAAAATTGGCCTAAATAGTGGCTAGTCTTCATCATTTTAATGTGACAAGTAAAAGTTGTTTATAAGAAGATTAAAAGCTCATACTATCTCGTGTTCCTCCATCTACAAAATAGTTATAAAGGTTAGAGGCGGTTTATGAAAGTTTTGGCTGGGACTTCTCACTGCTGGAATGGGAGGAAAGGGTGGACTGAAAAGAAGATGAAAGAAAAAGAAAAGAAAAAAGTGAGGAAATAGGAATTGAAAGAGACAGCATGCTGATTTGGTCTTAAGACTTGGTCGAAAATGGTGTTTTTCTCGCCAAGTGCGGCCGATTAAAGACTGAAATGTATATATTTTTTAGTCCTTCCACATTTAATAGTGCCGACAAAATATATAACTTTCATATTATTATATAAAAAATATTTCGCTTTACTACGAATGTAATTTGATTCAGCTCATACGACGACCATATTTTGTGAAATTGCCATTAGAAGTGAAAAGGTGAGCAGAGAGAGCAAATGGCTGAAAGAATTACAAGAAATATAAGTGACTTCACGCCGTAAAAAAAAATTATTTGTTATAAAATAATATAAGAACAAGAACAATAATACAAGAACAAGAACAATATAGAGAGAATAGGGAGAGGAGTATTCTTATTGATACTTAGGGATGGTTTACAATGGGGCAATACCCCTATATTTATAGGCATATAAAAGACTTAGCCTCAAAGTAAAACTCTTCTATAAGATAGACATTCACTCTAATTAGAGTTCTATTTATAACACTCCCCCTTGAATGTCTATTCAATAATGTGCCTCGTTAAAACCTTAACTAAAACAAAGCTCAATGGGAAAAAATTAAAGAAAAGGAAAAAGAGTACACATGTTTGAATATGCGCCTATTGGTTGCCTCGTTAAAAACCTTGCAAGGAAAACCCATTGGGACAAAACCTTGTAAGGGAAAAAGAGTGCAACGTGCATTAACTCCCCCTGAAAAGAGCATCAATTTACATCCTTGAGCATTTGCATTCCAATCTTGTGCACCATCTTCAAAACTATCTTTTGTAGAGATTGATAAATAAATCAGCCATATTGATTTGAATAAATATTCCGCACCTTGAAATTATCATTCTCGATAGATATGAACATCTTCATATAATGTCGTGGAATGACTCTTCAATATCTCCATAAAGGTATTCTCGATGCCATCATGCTTATAGTTATAGCAAGATACATATGTACACAAGTTGCACTTAGGATGTGGTACTTCAGGACCAAGAATTGTATATGCTTCAAGAAACTTCAATCTTTCATGGATTGGCATATAAGTTAAGTCATATAAGCCATATAATAGACTTTAGATGCATATCAAGTTTTCATGTCATGCTAAACAAATAAGATATCGAAAACTGATTACACATACCATTGACTTTATACTTTCATGTATTTGAACTACATGTCCAAAACTACATGTCTTTCATATGGAATCAATTCTGCTTGAATTGTATCTCTTCCATTTATGATCACTTTGATCATTTGCTCATCTTCTTTATTAAGAAGTTATTTTGAAACCGATTTGTCTATACGCTTTAAGCGTATCAAAGACTTTGTCCTTCTGGGACTTAATATGAGCATTTGCAGTGAGAATATAGTTACTTTCTTTGGGTCAGCAAATGCGTATAGCATGCTTTGCAATATGTTGCAATTGAATTATCCCTTTTATGAACTTCAGGTTCATATAATGATATTCGAGGATCTACATATACAAATGATAATTCATCCCATGTAACCTTTTCTCAATTGTTTATCATGTCTCCCCTCATGTTAGAAAAGCTAACTTGTTTTCTCAACTCTGGGAAATCATCTTTGTGCATTATCATGTTAATATACACAGCACATTAATAATAATAAGATAAAATTATTTGGTTCCTGACCCTGAACCACTTGTGAGGGGAGAATATAATATACTCTCGTATACAACGTATATCAAACTGATATATATATAACTTTGTTCTCATAAGAAACAGTTTAGCTATTAAGTGGAGGCACTCAATAATTATCTTGCTAAACCAACTATGATATAAACCAATTTATCAAGATGAACTATCTTGAATAGAAAATCTAGAAATTATGCTCGAAGTTATATTACTGAGCAATTTGCCTCGCAAGCACCGGCCAGGCTGCGGGTTAATAGCAATCGCACATGTAACCATATCATAGATGCATCATATGTGGTATACATGGCAGGTGAATGGGCCCTATATTCACCTTTGATATTTCCAGAATTTATGGGATTCAACCCGAACTCATTAGTTGGTCAATCAATTAATGAGAACAAGTAATATAAGAGAATTCGTAAAGAACTTTCTAGTTCTTTAATATTTACCCATGTGAATTCTCTATTACTGCACATCATACTTAAAATGAGATGGCTAACCCGAATTCCAACTGAATAAATTATCAATAATGATAAAATTCAAATTTACACCATGACATGTGCAATTATCAATAAACTTCAAGTTTATTATGGTATGGGTTTTTATACCAATACATATCCACTTTATTGTGGCATTCTTTTGTTTGTGTAGTACAAACTGGAGAACGAAGCGGGTAGCTTTTCATATACAAATTATCCCGCTACAAGTTGTAGTAATAGAAGATATCAAATCTTTCCTTTATTTATAGTCTCAATATAATCAGCGCTTTCGCGTGTACTTTCGAAACTGAATAAGTTTCTTTGAGACTTACTACAGCACAATACTCAATTGTGTTTCTCCAACATAGTAATAATTGGCTCTTCTAGAGCTATCAATTAATTTTGTACTACCACAAATTCATCAACATCCATGTGGTGAATATCTTTCTTAAAGAGAAAGTTATACCATTATGGTCATGTCAAACTTATATGCAAGATATGTTTCTTGCATTATTTTTGTCCTTTGATAATCACATTGACAAATTATTTGGGCGTACAATAGGTACGTGACCAATGACCATTCATGCCATAATAATGACATCATCTCAAATCTCCTTCTAGGGGTGAGTGTGGTATTATCTCAAACCTCCTTCTAGGGGTGAGTGTGGTATCATCTCAAACCTCCTTCTAGGGGTGAGTGTGGTATATTCAATACCAATTTCATGTTCATATTCTTCCAATAATGAATATGTATTCGTGAATCAGATGTTGTCACATTCACTTTGGGGATATGTGATTTTGTTATCCTTTTCAAGTCCGTAAATGCATCACGCATTTGATTTGCTATTCTTTGCAAATGGATAATCTTTTGCACCTCATTTTCACAAATGGAGGTATGTGGATCAAGATGAGATAATGATGCATTTTTCCACAAAATTTCCAGTTTGGTTTCACCAACTTCTCCCCCTAATTTTGGGAAAAGTGTCTCATCGAATTGACAGTCTGCAAATCGTGCAGTGAACAAATCCCCAGTCAATGTTTCGAGGTAGCGAATAATGGAGGGCGATTCAAACTCAACATATATTCCTAACCTTCTTTGCAGACCCATTTTGGTGCGGTATGGCGGTGCTACAGGCACATATACTGCGCATCCAACAATTCTTAAATGGGATATATTAGGTTCATGACCCAAACCAATTGCAACGGGGAATATTTGTGACAATTCGTCAGTCAGAGACGAACTAGCATTGCTGTATGCAAAATGGCGTGACCCCAAACCGAAGTGGGCAGCCTCGTTTTCATGAGTAAATGAGGTATTCAAGATTATACTCATGTATTTTCTCAATCTGATATCCATTTTGAATGATATCTCTAAAACTCAACAAGTTCCTTTTTAGACTTGGAGGAGAACATTTTGACTGATATCATTAAGACTCAACAAGTTCCTCTTAGACTTGGAGGAGAACATTGCATTCTCTAAAATATTGTTCCTTTAGGCAGAGTTATAGTTGCTCTTCCGGAGCCTTTAATCAATTTACTACTACCAGAAATTGTAGTAATATCTGCCTTACACATACTTAAATGAGAGTAATATTTCTTCTCTTTGAATATCGTATGTGTGGTACATGAATCAATTAATCAAAATAGATATACGAACATGAGAATAAACAAATTTAATCCATTGCTTCATAATTAAACAATATTTTCAAAATCTGCTGAGTTTATTCGAATAACTGAGTTGATATTCGACTATCTTGGGAAGCAGTCATTAGGTTATTCGAATAACTAAACTTGATATTCGACTAACTAGCCTTGCGGAAAAAATCCAGTTTTAATACGAAATATTGGTTAATCGAATAACTAATTAGTTATTCGACTAACTTAGTAAACAGTCATCAGGTTAGTCGAATATCTAATTTAGATATTCGACTAACTTAGCCTGCGGAAATATCCAGTTTTAATGCGAAATATGAGATAGTCGACTAACTTATTAGTTAATCGACTAACTTTACTGGGAAGAAAAAAATGTCTTCGAAATTTAAGCATATTGAAACATTCTGAAGAGCTAATACTAACATTATATCATAAACTAACTAATACGAGCTGATACTAATGACTATTAACTAATACAAATAAGTAAAATAAAATCAAACAATTCCATCTTCCTTCATCACAGATCCATCACCGATTAAGTGGTCTATTTTCCCCTTAGGGTGCTCAAAGAAGTCTGCCACATCCAAGTGGGTGATGTCAAAATTGTCGTCAGTGACAAAATTGGTTTCAGGGCCTTTACTCTTTAGAGATGCTTGATAAAGCTCAACCAAATGTCTTGGTACACGGCAAATTTTCGCCCAGTGCCCTTTTCCACCGCAACAATCATATATAGTTTATGAACTATTTGCTTTTGGATTCTCATCGCATCGTGCTTGTGGCAGAGTGACCAACTTCAGGTTGTCATATCTCTCCTTTAAGCCATTCCACAAGATAGGTGGATCTTTGACTGTGATATATTCAATTTTCCAACCTTCATCAAGGTGATGGCGCAAGTAAATCAAGGCCTTAGCACAGATTCAAACCTTCTTCAAGGTGATGGCGCAAGTAAATCAAGGCCTTAGCATAGTCTTGGGTGGATGCGTTATTTCTGTCTTTAATGGCGTCTCCAGGACCCATTGCATCCAAATGGATTTCAGCATCCAACACCCATGTCATATAGTTCTTGCCCGAAATTTCAAGGGCAACGAACTTTCTTTTCATAATGTAAGACATAAGACACAATTACATCAAGAGCGTGTTTATACTTACAGGCTTTATTACAATTATCACATTCACTTCAGGGAATGGATCATAATCATCTGTATGTGCTATATACAATCTCATGTCAAATATTACTTTCATAAAGTGAAAGATTATTTTGAGAATCTTTATTATTCTCATTATCACAATGATGACGATTATAATTCCGTCTATTGCCACGTCCACATTCATTGATACCTTCATGGTAATAATTTTGTCTTCTTTCAAACTTATCACATACTGCTATCACATTCTTTAAAGGGAATGGAGCAAATTCAATTGGACGGATTTCGTCTTTGTTTGTATATGAAATCAAATCGTAGAATTTCAAGAATTTGAAAGAGAAAAGTAAATTACTTACCTTTAAGATATACCGATAAATGTTGTGATATCAAATATACCTCTTGTGTAAATTCCTTTCTTTCTCTCACGTTTTTCTCTTTCTGTTTCTGTTTCTTTCTTCTTTGTTTTTCTTTCTTTCGTTTCCACCTTTTTTTTTTTCGTTTCTTTTCCTTCTTTCTTCATTCTTTCTTTTTCCTTTTTGTCCGTATAGAAATTCTGGAAGAAGGAAAAAATCAAATTCAATTGGTTAGAGACTCGTGCTGATAACGTGTTATAAAATAATATAAGAACAAGAACAATAATACAAGAACAAGAACAAAATAGAGAGAATAGAGAGAGGAGTATTCTTATTGATACTTAGGGATGGTTTACAATGGGGCAAGACCCCTCTATTTATAGGCATATAAAAGACTTAGCCTCAAAGTAAAACTCTTCTATAAGATAGACATTCACTCTAATTAGAGTTCTATTTATAACATTATTAATGTTTTTTTAAGTTTTATCCTACTTAATCCATATTGTACATATTTTAGAAGTACTTATAAATTCAAAATTTGTATTTTTGCAATCATTGTTTCTAAAAGATATGGAATTAATTCTTTGTCCTCACAACTATTACTTTTACTCTCTCTTCTCATTATATCTTCTGTATATGCTTTAAAGGGCCGTGTATTTTCTCTTTCTCCTCTTTTATCACCTACTTGCAATAAAAGAAAATTAAAGAGTAGAAGTCTACCATTGAAGACCATTGAAAAGTTTGCTTTTGAAAATGAGTTTTTTTTTTTTTAATTTGTTAGATGTTTGGATTAGATATTGTTCCAATTGATTGAAAATAACAAAAGGAGTTCAAAAATTAAATTTGAAGTTTTGAGTAGAGTTTAGCAAGATTTGAGTTAAATTTCAGAAAAGACGCAAGGAAAAAGACGAAATTAATTTTTTTGTATAATTATGTATATTCTTGTATAATATTGTATATGAGTATGGAAACACACCTTATACACTATTATATACGTGTCTAATCATACAAAATTTACTCAAATCCAATGAAAAAACCGCGTTCAAAACCTCAGAATTCCATCTCGGGAACATTTTCATTTTTTTTCCAAATTTTCAACCCTCATCACAAATTAGATGATAATATCAAAGATATAATAATGGTATTTAACCAAAATGAAGAAAGAAGCACATATCCCAATCAACTCCGTGAAAAATCCCTTCAAGAATCGCCTAAATCGATGTTCTTTAACCCAAAATAAAAAAATGAGCTCAACCCCTTAATTTTGAATTTAACACTGTCTGCCCAGATTTCGGTTATACCTCATAATTTTAACAGCCTTGATACCATTATATATATTTTTGATATGGTATTTTGAGTGGAATATTTTTGTAAAAAAAAAATATTTTGAAGAATACGATTTTATATAGTTATTAATATTACTACTTTCGAATATGTTACACATAATATGAGAACAGATATAAGAATTTCTTTACTGTAAAGATATATCTTTTTTTAACCAATTTAAGAGTTAACTGTACGAAAATTTATACTTTTTATATGTAATTAGTAATATTAGAAGTTAAAAAAAAATATATTTGTACATTGATATTTTTATGAAATAATAGTGTATGCGTTAATTTTATATGATACCATATGATAAAGATACTATAATATAGTTTATTAAAAATAAGTAAAATGTTAAGTAATTTAAATAATTCTTAATTATGTAAATAATTAATTAATTATCGAGTAATGAAACATAACCTAATTAAATAATAAGTTTGGACAAAAGTTAGAATCCCCACGCCACCCCCACATGGCAAGACTTAAAGGTCATTAAATGTAGTTAAGCCACCATTCCATATTTAAAGCATCTCCGATTAAGAATCTGAAAGCAACATAAGTCAAGCCACGTAAGTCCATACCTTTGAGATTCATGAAAGCAACGTACTGTTTACTTCTTGTAAGTGATTTGGTAGGGTCTCCTAAAGAAAGATATATTGTGGTTCAAGAAATATAGATTTCTAACAGATCCTTTCATGGAGTTTTTGTTAATGATCATCATAATAAGCCAACAAAAGATGAAGAAACTCTAAATCTTTTATTACCAAATACTACTAGTATTATTTTTGCTTTGCTAGAGCCATTTCCGATTTCTAAACCGGAGCTTCAAGTCAGTCTAAGAGATTGAAGAATTAACAAGGCTGAACCTTCTGTCATGTAGTTAGGTAAACGACCGAAGTATGTTAAGGCTATTCGTTCTTTTATAAATGACACTATTTATATAAGTACTAGAGACGCTTATGTTTTTGAATTACTATGTGTCTTATTATTACATTTTCTGTGTATGGGTCTCAGAAAAATATGTGAGTTGAAAAAAGTCTATTTCATGATATTAATCAGAGGTATAATGGTCATATGATGTTCCGAGAAGTTCAGGACTTTTATATTTACAAAGCCTAAACTTTGTGGTTCCACAGGTTAGTGAGACTAAAAATTCTCCAAAAACTGACCATATGCAAGAAGTTATGGATAATATAGTTACCTATATTATCTGCCGATTTACTCGTTTTAATATGGGTCAGGTCAAATAATTTATTTTTTATTATTTTCAATCTGAACTATAAATGGCATTAGTATTATTAAACACAAATTATTGGCATTAATTGATCAGGATAAAAATGACATTTCAACTAACATATATAAATTATTTGTTGTGACAAATTTTGATTAAAAATGACATTCTTGTGCCTACAAATATTAGGCATCCTATCTCCTCTACAATGTTTTACATGTTGCTTCTATTTTTATTTTAATTGTCGTATTATGAGGTGAATAATTTCTTCATTAGTATATCATTATTTTTAAATTTGCAATAAAATTTTAACAATACTAGATGATATTTATAGAAAGTAAAAAATAACACTATACTTAAAAATCCTCTTACTAACGCAACAGTACTTAAAATTAAATATTTCTAATATACATTAAAAGCCTAGAAAGTAAGAAAGTATGTTACACTGAAAAACCAACACATATGTCACGACTCAAAATCAAACCTAATCGTTATTGCACCTTACTACGAAATGCTATGTGAGCCAAACAACAAACAGTGAAACTCGAAGAAAAGATCATAAATAACCATAAATAAGATGCAAAAATCTATACAACTACCTCAAGAACACATAATATGAATCATGAGTGACTAAGAACAAGATTAGAAGTGCAACTCTGATATGAAGAGAGATTACATCATCTCTTTGGAATTCACATAAACAGAAATATAAGACATAAAATACTATGAACAAGTGCCAGCTTGTATCTAGAATGCTAGTGCCTCGTCAATGCTAGCCTTCATCATCAGAACAGCTGAACTCCTAAATCTACAGGCAAGATGACCTGTGACCTTGCACATGCAAATCTTGATCCCATGCAACACACCAAATCTATCATGCCATCATATCAAAAGTACGATAATTTCATAACCTGCTCGAAGTCGCAAGCAAACTACAAGCATACTCAATTAGCTAGGAACCTTCCATTTGATCTCCCTTAGGAGAAAATCATAATATGCAACATGCTCCCCATACCAATCGAAAATATCGACCTCAAACCGTGATTGAAATCATGAAGAATTCTTTGAAATCTATTTGCACATAACCAAAGCATCAGAATTGAATCTTTCTAACTCAACCAAGCCACGCGGGTTACCGAAACACAATTGTACTACTACAAAAAAACTATAGAGACTCACTACAGCATAAGAACCAAACAAATCGAGCATACCATTACCCTATTGATCCAAACTACTACCAAGTTGTCCTATTTCTCGGAGTTCCTTCCAAATAACCATAAAGTTGATACTCCTCCTTGCCATAATATTATGATCCTCAGCCAAGACCAACCCAAAATGGTCCTAGAATAAAACCATACTGCTCTAAGGCCCATACGCCAATGCATTCCCTTTTAAACACCCCGAAAGTACCAAAACCAGGACACCCACTCCGAAGAGACCTTCTGTTAATCTAAAACAGGTTTTCTTCAGCTTCCCGATGCTGAAATGTAGAATACATAATGATATGGAAACACCACATGTCTCAACACCATCCAATGAAAAATCTCAAATCTTAGCCATATACAAATTCGGAAAAATTCACAATTGCTTTATAAAAATCATGAGCCCATTAGAAATTCTTCCCGTGTCATCCACTCTGCTCAAATCTCAGTTGCACCGTTCTAAATGGGCCGAACGACTTGTAGCCCATTAGCACGACAACACCCATATAGGTAACCTCGCCTTTATGCGACCGAGCAAATTCCTACTTCATGCATAATACATCCTTCACGAATAACACTTGAAGCATTCCATAATTCCTATATATCCACAAAGTATAATAAACCATGCATCCAGAAATGTCCTTGCTTAAGTCATCCTCAAAATTAGCCTCAGTAAGTCATAACGATCCACAAGTATGCCTCAGACAAAAACTAATACAATATGTAAACATGTAATCAACTTGTCGATAGAAGACTTCCCCACAATGCTCAAATCCATGGAACAATTCATCAGATTACTTACAATAACCATACCCCATTATTATCATAATATCACCGTGAGATTCCACTAAATCATTCATCAGCTCATGCGGCACAAACCATACAGTACCTCTAATCATCTTCAAATCTCGCATATATCCTTGTGATGGGTAAGAAAACTTCCATAAGCAGTTCAAACTTAAATTATAATGCATATAATACGTTAGTAAAGGAGAAATTTTCGCAAACACAACCTAGGGACCACACAACCTCCGGACACCTTGCAAAAATAACCCACCTGCATTGCCCAAACTGACATCTTTCTTATTTTTCCTGAGTATGAACTTATAACACGACATGAAAATCTACCTCACTCCATAACTAAACATGGAGATCCTTCAACACACCCATAAATCAAGATCATGCAGCATATCAAGACATAAATCAAAACTCCAATAGTCCTATGTACAACTCAGGTAAACTCTTCTCATCACATTTGACGAATCTTAACACATCTCGCAGTCACATCATACTCATCACATAGTCATCCAATCGCATATTCCACTAATAGGGAGACCACCAAACATATATGTCCAAAACGTACATGCCAACACAATCAAAATCTCTATGCTCAAGCTATAGTCAAAAGCCGGCCTCGAGTCCTCCAGATTGGCAAATAAGAAACACATAAAAATCATGTCAAATCTCATCCATGGAATCAAAAGTGATTGATGAGAAATTTATACTCAGTGCTCATGTGTGCATACAAATGTGTTGAGGGAACTGAAAGAGTTACGCTTCAAGCTGAATCAATATTGCATGACTAAGGAAAGAAATATGGAGAGCATATCCTAAACATCATGTAGCCTCTACAAGATAGGTATGGACGTCATCATACCGATCCCAAGACTCCACTAGACACTTTCTCATGACTCGCATAACCTATGAATCTAGAGCTCTTATAACAACTTGTCACGATATCCACTAGTCGTGATGGCACCTACCCTAACACCCTAGGTAAGCAACCAAATATTGATCTTATTCCAATAATATTAACTAGACAATTAAACAAAAGTAATTTACTGATTATTATACATTTCCCAAAGACTGGTAGTTTAAATCATGAGCTTCTAAGAATAGAGTTTACAAACCTGACAAGAACTAAATACATCTTCTGTTTGAAAAGTACATAAATAGAGTTCTACAAATCTAAGGCTACCACGAACAAGAGGTAGCTACAACAAGAATGTGGTTATTTCTTCAATCCCATCTCATGTTGATCATAGAAACATCATTAGTCAACATTTGCACACACAGTGCAGAAGTATAGTACGAGTACAACTAATTCCATGTACTTAGTTAGTAACAAAATCAACCTTAGGTTGAAGCTAGGGACGAGGTAACACAATGTTCCGGTCCAATAACAATGCACCAGTTCATGATAGCAAAGTACAAGTAATAAAAATAGTATCTCAGAAATATAATGCTCAACTCTTTCACAGTTCAACAAAATAGGCAGGTTTTCAAGTATCTTAAGGAAAACCCAAATCTTCTACCGACATTAGAAAAAATACTATTAAGTTTGAAAAATTGTGATTTTTTCTCAAAAATCCTTTAAACAATAATTAAGATGTATAATTTTAAGTTAACATATGGAAAGTACATCTCTATGCCTTCATGTCAATATAAGGTAAAATCATAAATGTCACCAAACTGTGTAGGAGAAGGAAATGCATATCTACGCATGTATCTCAGGGGAGCATGTCAAATGAAGTTCCTCTCAATGATAAGCTCAAGTACTCACACTCTGAGAATACTCAATCTCAATGCGTTGCATTCTCTCTTACCATGCTGCATGCTTTGCACACTCATTCACTTAGCACTATATAGTACTCGTTGTTGTGTGCAACCCGATACACATACATATAGCCGTAAGGCTCGTTGTGGCGTGCAACCCGATCCATATATAAATAGCCATTGGTATTATTGTGGCGTGTAGCTTGATATATATATATATATATATATATATCAATTGCACAAACAAGGGGTGTGCAGAGTCCCGAAGGGCTTCCTCAGCCCAAGCACTACGCCGCTCGGCTTCACTCAGTGATACATCTCTCGAATCTCACTCACCAGTTTAGAATGTCATGAAACTAGCCCGACAATAATGATATGGTGTATCACTAAATAACAACTGAGACCGTGATATGATATGAATGCATGAATATCATTAAGTACAAAATATCAATAAAATAAGTGAAATGACAGTAAAAAACGGCCATTATCAATCCCAACAATATCAGCATAATACCTAAGCATGACATCTAGCATGATTGACAACTCAATTAGTTAATCACATGGTGAAAACACCATTATCAACAAAATATGGCCACTATACAGTGCCAAAGAAACAACAGAGTTCCAATTTATAGGGTGCATGACCACACGCCTATCATATAGCATGTGTGTCACCTCCACACCAATAACATAACACATAATTCAGGTTTGATACCTTCAGCACTATGTTTAGAAGAGTTACTTACCTCTAATAAGCAAATTCCAATACCAAGCAAGCCAAGTGATGCTCTAACAATTCCACCACGCACATTCTAACCTCAGAATGGCTCGAAAATAACTAAAAATAACTCAAATACATTAGATAGTGCAAATGGAATCAATCCCAATAAAAAAAGGTCAAATCTTAAAAAAAAGCCGAAAATCATCCAAAAAAGCACAACCCGAGCCCGTACCTCGAAACCCAATAAAACTTGAAAAATTTGTAAACCCAATAATATTACAAGTCCAAACATACTACTTTCACTCAAATCCAATTCCGAATGGATGTTATAAACTCAAAATTTTGTACTATGAAATATTGGACAAAATCCAAAAATTTCAGTTTGAAATCATCAACCAAATGCCAAAAACGAAGATGGAATCATGAAACATAATCAACATTGAGTAAGAACACTTATCCCAATCCATATAGTGAAAATCACATCCAAAAATTGTTAAAATCCAAGCTCCCCAACTCAAAATATGACCAAATGAGCAAACCTTCGATATTAAGTATTTTTGCCCAGCTACTCTGCCTCGTTTTGCATGCCAAACAATCCCCTAACTTTCATTTGATAAAATCAATGGATTTCTTGAGAACTTCCACTCATGTTAGACTTTTGAATCACTTCATTTGACCATAGAACGAAGTAGATATGTTCCTTTCAATATTTCGAAACAGTGCAGATTTTCAAAAATGATGTCAAAGGCAATTTCAGAATTAATTTGAAAAGTCTGGCAATCAAATTCTTACTAAAATCACCATAAAATCCTCATACGATATCCATATTTGATGATTCTTTTTATGCGTCTCCATAATTACGATAGGATCTAATGCTTCAATCGAAACAGAAATCAGAGCTCATTTGTTCAATATGGTACCATTTATCCTGAAGAAATGATGTCGAAACATAAGAAAAATGAGCGCAACACAACACAAACATATATGAAACTAATCTAAGCCCCTCGATGCCCCGTATGAACATACCAACAATTCCTATGACATAACACGGAATTATTCAAGGACTCAAATCACGCATAAGAACAACAATATGATGAAACCCACCTTATATCAAACTTTCGAAATTCGACTTCAAAAAATTTACGCCGAAACATATCAAATCAACTTGAAAATAACTAAAATTTTTCACACAAGTAATCATACATCATATAGAAATACTCGCATCCCCTAACTCCCGAGCGAAGTACAAATACTCAATATGACCAATTGGGTCGTTAATATATGGTCGCATGTGGAGTTTGCCATGCGAAGATGATTGTTATTGTGGGCACGAGTTGCCATAAGTGTAAGTTTGGGAAATTTTGGTTTATGAAACGACCGGATTTTTTCTCACAACCCTAACCGCGAACTCGATTGTGATAGTGCCACTCGTGAAGACAAGGCCAACCAACTAAATCCAATTTACTTGTTAAAGCAGATAAACAACATAAAAAAGTGTGAAACATGATTTAGAGATAATAAGTAGCAGAAAATACATCCCAACACAGCCTTAACCAGGGTGTCGCAAGTCATGATCATTTATTAGTCATAATACATACCATAACTTAGTACTAATGCCTAAAAAAGAACATGAGCAATAAAGAGGTAGAGAAACGGCGGTTGCAAAGGTCAACAACTGCCTTGAAATCTCCAAACGTCCCCTCAAGCTTGAGGAATCAACACTCGGGAGGGTAACCAACAACTCCTGAATCTACAAACAGGGAGCGTTGAGTAAAGTGAGTACTCCAACTTATTAAGTAACAAATGTAAATAACGATTGAAAGTAAGATAACACGTAAGTCACACAACATTGTATAATGAAGCAGTAAAATTATTTAAATATAGTAAGCAAGTGAATATACAAGTAAAATTCTCTTTCAACCAGTAAACAAGCGCAATTACAAGCCATATCGCGGCATCAAATCTAGGCCCTTGGCCTCATATCATTCAATTAAACTCGTGACATACATATCTCAGGCCCATGGCCTCCAATCAGTATCAGTATTACCATATGATGTAGGCCCTCGGCCTTACTACGTCAAAAATTATCATAAGCCTCTCGGGCAATAGTAAAATAGTATTTCTCAACCAAAACATTATTTCAAATATTGTTTAAGTCTTAAAACAGAGTAGACATAGCTGAGTAGTAAAACAGTGAAAATTAACATGACTGAGTTAAGGGAATAAGTCAAAAGAGTGAGAAAATAGTAATGAAAATCCTCAAAGGGTTCAAATAGTTTGCACGAAGCCCAACTATGGTATTAAACCCAAATAATGATGATAGCAAATAGTTTTCAGTCAAATACATAGTAAGATAATCAACAGGTATAAACCAAGTTACAATCCCCAGTAGTGCACGTCTCCATGCCCGTCATCAAGCGTGTGTCTCCCCTTAATATAGAACTACGATGTGAAAGACCAGGGTATCAAACGCTCAGAACATCATTTTCAATCATTACTCACCTTGAACCGGCTAAATCTCCAACTCGCAATACCTTTGACCCTCGAATCGGCCTTCGTGCATGTCTAATCGATCCAAAATCAGAACAAGGACGTCAAAATATGGTAAGGAAATGAAGCCCAAGCAAAAAAATCCATAAAGGGCACAAACCCCAAAATTACCAAAACTCGACCGACGGGCACACGACTCATATTTCAATAATTTTAGCATCAACAGAATCCTTATCCTCTCATGAGTGTATACATATCAAGAACACTAAAATCGGAGTGCAATTCCTAAAATCCTTATTTAATGTCCTCTTAAACTGAAGCCCTAATCCCCATTTTTATCCCTTTAATTCTTTTAATTACAGCCTTAATCCATGAAATACTATCATATAAATGTGTTTTAGTTCCAAAGTCCTCACCTTAACGAAGTCTTCTTTATTTCTCTCTTCCAAATAGCCTAAAGCTCTCGAATCCGCGTTTAAAAATGGTGAAAACCTTCAAAAATCGCGAAGCAGGACTTATGTACATTATGCCAAGGGACACCCGCATTGGTGGTCCAAAACTCGCTTATGCGGTACCACATATGGGGCTAAATCCTCCATTTCAGTGAAAATCACTTATCCAGCCAAAATAGCATTGGCGGCCATATTTCCGCATATGCGACATCGCAGATACGGTTTCCTTACTACTTCTGCGGTCTCAGCTCACGTGACCAATTATTTGCTTATGTGGACAACTCTGCACTTTTGTATGCCGCACCTGTGGTTCCCAATCCGCAGGTGTGAAAATACAACAAACAACAATTTCAACTGTTGTAACAAAATTTCAACTTTTCCATTAACCATTCGAAATCACCCTGAATCCCCCGGGACCTCAAACAAAAGTACAAGAATAACCCAATACCTTATTCAAACTGACTCCAATCATCAAAACATCTCAAACAACATCAGATCACCAAAAACACATCGGATTCAAGCATAACTTTCTAAAATTTTCCAAATTCCACTTTCGATCAAAAATCCATATAAACCACGTTCGAATGACCAGAAAATTTGTGCACATATCCCAATTGACCTAACGAAGTGAGTGTAACTCTCTTAATTCTACTCTAACTCCTATATCAAAATCTTTCCTATCAACAGGAAATCGCAAAATACCAACTTCGCCAATTCAACTAAATCCATTCCGATCACACTCCGATGTCATACATTACTTCCCGAAGCTAACAAAACCATCCGAACTCGTATCTGAACCCTCTAACGCATAAGTCAACATCCAGTTGACTTTTCCATCTTAAACATCCTTACAAGAGACTATGTGTCTTAAACCTTACCAATATCAGTCCGGACTCGATCCGATGACTTGATACCATAAAATACAGATAATGAAGCATAAAGAAGCTGAAATGGAGGAAACAGAGTAGTAACTCATGAGATGACTAATCTGGTCGTCGCATCCGCCCTAACTTAAACAGACATTCCTCCCTGAATTGTCAGGAAACAAACCTAAAGCCTCAAACAGGTGAGGATATTTGCTCCGCATCTCCCGCTTAGTCTCCTAGGTAGCCTCATCCATGGGCTGAGCTCTCCACTGCAGTTTTGCCGAAGATATATCCTTTGACCTAAACTTGTGATCCTCACGACTCAAAATAGCTACTAGCTAAAAATCAAACGTCAAATCATCATCCAACTAAACAGTGGTGAAAACTAGAACTTGGGACGGATCCCCAATGTGCTTCTGGAGCATAAGAACATGAAATACCAGATGTACACTCGACAAAATGGGTGGCAAAGCAAGCTGATACGCCACCTTCCCAATCCTCCAAAGCACCTCAAATGGCCTAATATAACGTTGACTCAATTTACCTTTCTTTCAAAAGCTAATAACACCCTTAATGGGTGAAACCTTCAACACAACCTTCTCTCCAACCATGTACGACACATTGTATCCGAACATCTCGAACCTTCCTATCAACATAACTCTTTTGCCTCGACAGCGCTGTACGAAGCCTCTCATGAATCACCTTTACCATCTCCAAAGGATCATGCACCAAGTACCCAATACACTAGCCTCAGCGGGCTCAACCCAACCAACTGGATATCTACATAGCCTCCGATACAAAGTCTCATATAAAGCCGTCTGAATGCTCGACTAGTAGTTGTTGTAATAGGCAAACTCTTCGAGCGGTACAAACTCTTCCCATGACCCTCCGAAATTAATGCCACAAGCACGCAACATGTCCTCTAATAGTTGAATAGTGCATTCAGACTGCACCATCCATCTAAGGATGAAACGTTATGCTCAACTCCACATGCGTACCCAACTCTCTCTGCACGACCCTCGAAAACTACAAAGTAAACTAATTACCTCTATCAAAAATGATGGAAAATGAAACACCGTGCAGACGAACAATATCCTAGATAGAGATCCCTGCCAATCGCTAAGAAGAATATGTAGTACACACAGGAACGAAGTGCGCAGACTTGGTCAGTCTATTCACAATCACCTAAATAGAATTGAAGTTCCTCAAAGTCCATGGATGTCCCACAACAAAGTCTATTGTGATCCTCTCCCACTACTACACAAGAATAACCGTCTACTGAAGCAAACCACCCTGTCTCTGATGCTCATATTTCACCTGCTGACAATTGTGACACCGAGCTACAAATCCCACAATATCTTTCTTCATTCTTCTCTACCAATAGTGCTTCCTTAAATCCTGATACATCTTTGCTGCACCCAAATGAATGGATTACCACGAGATGTGGGCGTACTCCAGAATCAACTCCCGAAGCCCATCCACATTGCGCACACAAATCTGACCATGCATCTTTAACACACTATCATCACCATTGGTCACATCTCTAGCATCATCACGCTGAACTATGTCCTTAAGGAAAAGCAAATACAGATCACCATACTGGAGCTCACTGATGCGAACATATAAGAAATATCGAGAAACCACACAAGTCAATAGCCGACTAGGCTCCAAAATATCTAACCTCATAAACCTATTGGCCAAGGCCTGAACATCAACTTCAAGATGTGTCTCCCTAACTAGAATATATGCCAAACTCCACAAATTCACTACCTTTTGGCTTAATGCATCGACCAGTACATTGGCCTTTCCCGGATGACACAATATACTGATGTAATAATCCTTAAGCAACTCCAACCATCTCCCCTGCCTCAAATTAAGATACTTTTGCTTGAACAAATGCTGAAGAGTGAAATGATCAGTGAAGACCTCACAACATGTGCCATACAAGTAATGCCTGCTAATCTTCAATGCATGAACTATGGAAGCAACCTCCAAATCATGAACGAGGTAGTTCATCTCATGGGGCTTTAACCGACGAGACATATCAGAAATAACTCTATCCTTGTACATCAACATATAACAAATCCCAACTCTCAAAACATCACAATACATGGTATATGAACCTGAACAGATGGCATATCTAAAACTGGAGCCGTGGTCAAATTTGTTTTGAGCTTCTAAAAGCTCTCCTCAAACTGGTCCGTCCATAGAAATGAATCACCCTTCTGGGTCAACTTGGTCAAAGGATATGCAATAAATGAGAATCCCTCAACAAACCAATGATAATAGCCTGCCAAAAGCAAGAAAACAGTGAATCTATATGGATGAGGACGATCTAAGCCAACTCTGATCCACCTCTATATTCTTTTGATTAACCTTAATACCCTCGCTGGACACCACGTGCCTCAAGAAAGCCACTGACTAAACCAAAACCCACACTTGGAGAATTTTGTATTAAGCTTCTCCTCCCTCAATCTCTGCAATGTAGCTCTCAAATGCTCTGTGCGCTCCTCCGGAATACGCGAATACATCAAAATATCATTAATGAAGACTAGGACAAATGAATCAAGATAAGGCGGGAACACACTGTTCATCAAATGCAAGAACGCTTCTAGTGCATTGGTCAGCCCAAAAGATATTACCAAGAAGTAATAACGATCATATGGGGTCTTGAATGCCGTCTTAAGGATATCTAAATCCCTAATCTTCAACTGGTCATAATCCAAATAGAGATCAATCTTGGAGAACACCCTCGCTCCCTGAAGCTGGTCTAATAAATCATCAATGCGTGGCAAAAGATACTTGTCCTTCATTGTTACCTTTTTGAACTACCTATAATTAATGAACATCCTTATGGTGTCATCCTTCTTCTTCACAAATAGAACAGATGCACTTCAAGATGACACACTTGGCCAAATGAAACCCTTATCTAAGATCTCCTGAAGTTGCTCTTTCAATTTCTTCAACTCTGTTGATGGCATACGATATGGCAGAATACAAATAGGCTTAATGTCCGACACTAGGTCAATACAAAAATTAATATCCCTAACTGGTGGCATGCCTAGACGGTCGGCAGGAAACACATCAGCAAAATCCGACACAACTGGAACAAAATTAATATTTGGAATTTTAGCTCCGACATCCATCGCAAATGCTAGATAGGAAAGACAACCCTTCCCAATCATATGATGGGCCTTCAAGAAAGAGATCACTCTACTATGAACATAATTAGTCACACCTCGCCAATCGATCGATGGCACACCCGGCATAGAAAATATTATTGTCTTACCATGATAATTAAGAATAGCAAGACACAGAGATAACAAACCCATGCCCAAAATTTTATTAAAATGCACCATGCTCCATATTAATAGATCCACTCGGGTATCGAGAACCCCAATTTTCACTACACACGACCGGTATACACAGCATAGAACAACAGTACCACTCACTGGGGTAGATACATGAATAGGTAAAGCAAGAAACTCATAGGGTGTACCCAAATAACAGGCAAAATATGATTACACATAAGAGAAGGTGGAACCGAGATCAAATAATATAGAGGCATCTTTGTGGTTAACTGAAACAATACCTGCAATGATAACATCTAAAGCAATAGAATCGGATGTGCCTAGCATTGCATTGGAACGGGCCTGACAGCCCCTGATCGACAACTCCCTCTAGGGCGACAATTGGTTGACTTACCTCCACCCCTAGCTAGCTGAGCGGGTGGTGGTAAAGCAATTGGCAGTGAAGCCAATAACTTACCCCTCTGCTAGGACAAACTAGCAATACGACGAGGGAAATTCCTCCTAATGTGGTCCATCTCACCACACTCATAACAACTCCCAGGTGTTGGAGAAGGGGACTTAAGGAAACCCCTCGCACCGAAGTGACTAGCAAATGCACTCGCATGGAAAAGCCCTGCACTGATAAAGAACTGGTCAAAGTATGAGCATAAAGGGCACAAGGTGATGATTGGCCCTGCTGAGATCCATGATAACCATGATCAGAAGATACCCTACAGTAACCTGGGCGAGCTGGCTGAGCATACTTGAATGAACGGGCTCTGTTGTGCTGAAACTAACCACTTGAAGGGGCACCACTATAGCTGTCAGATCCTCGAGGCCTCTTGGCCTCCATCTCCTTTCGCTCTTGGCGAGGAAGCGATTCTATCTCACGGGCAATATCAACAACCTCCTTGAATATAGCAACATATACCCTCTCCCTAGTTATAAGAATATGGAGCTGATAAGTAAGACCATCAACAAACCCCCCAATCCTCTCTCGGTTTGTCGGAACTAACCAGATAGCATGACGATCCAACTCAGAAAACCTTAACTCATATGACGACACAGTCATCTCCCCTTGTCGCAATGACTAAAACTTCCTATGCAGCTCCTCTTCGCGGGAATGAGGCATATACTTGTCCTAGAAAAGATCGGAGAACTGCTGCTAGGAAAGTGATGCTACACCAACAAGCCTACGCTTCTCGAAATCCTCGCACTAAGTTAAAACTGCTACTGAAAACTGATAGGTGGTAAAAGCCACCCTGCTGGTGTCTAGAATACCTGCAATACGAACAATCCTCTGAAACTTATCTAATACGCCATGGGCATCCTCGCCCTCTATGCCACTGAAGGTCGAAGGCTGCAATCTACCACATCTCTCCAACCTACGCTGCTCATCATCTATCATAAGAGGAACCAAATAGTCCTTACCAGCTGCAATCGACTTTTCTAGATGTGCCTCGGCATCTAAATTCCCGCATGACCTGCTTAGAGTGCGAGTGGTAGGAGTCTGATTGCCTTCCCCAGACAGCAAAGTAATTGCGGATATAGTGGCTGAAACTGCCTGAGCCAAGCCAGTGCAAACTGATAAAATCTGAGCCAAGGCATCCAAAAGACTCATAATCACTATAGGCACAGCTGGTGCCTGAGCTAGTGCTGGTAGAGTGTCCATAGCTAGGAACTGGTCCTGATTTGGGGTCGCTGGTAGATCTATAGGTGTTGCCATTGCTACTCTTCCTCTACCACGACCACAACCGCATCCTCGCCTGTAGTTGCCACAATTGGTGGTATTGGTGGTCGTCCATCCTATCTGGTAGCACGTGTCCTCACCATCTATTGAAAGAATAGAATAACATAAGTTTAGTACTCGAATTAATGAGTTCGCACGACAAGAATTTCATGAATATAAAGGTTTTTCTAAAGGTTTAAAAACACGGATAATGAAGTATAAAGAAGTAGAAATATGAGAACTGAAGCAGTAACTCATGAGAAATTGTGTTTTCTCTGTATTTTAACAAGCTAACACCGTATCCAAGGGGTTGTCTTATAGTGGATCTCGTCTATTGCTCATTTCAGCGTCCAAATCATCAAATTTTTATATTTAAAAAAACATTAAATCGAGGTATTCCGACGTACTTTTTGGTAAAACTCATGCATATAAAATGTTTATTAGTTGTTATTTACCGTGTTGTGTTTCTTTATTGTGATCGTTTTGTGATTTAGTTAATTTTTTTTGTTTTTTTATCCGGATCAGTTTATTCATGCACTAAAAGATTAGTAAAAATATATATCATTAATTTATGAATAATTATTGTTATGTGTGATTTTGTTATTGTATGTATATTAATTTATTGTTGTTTAGACCTTTAGTGTTATGTTAAGTCCTTAACTGTTATGTAGTGTCTTTTGCGTAATAAAATTGATAATAAATTTTAGTTTATGATAGTTGACTTTGTTTATGGCCATTGAGAGTAGTTTTAATGCTCTTTAAGATTCTGTTGAGTTGAATAAAGACTACGTGCTCTCCTTAACAATCTGATAGAGTATCAATTATGAATTTAATGTATAAGTAGTTAATAATAAAATATTAGGTATGACTCATAAAATAATCAGTTAACATTATAAAAGAGACGATGCCTGAAAATTTGGGCAAAATATGACAGTTAACAAATAAATCGTTACGAATCAAATAAATTTAATATTATGTACTATTTAAGTTTGTAGTATTTCTTTATGAATAATTATTAAATATATCTTGTTTACTTATCAAATTTTAATATTTAATTCTGCTATAACTCAAAAATAACTTTAAGAAGATGATAGTTCAAACAAAACCATGTAGAATTTTAGTAATAATAACGTAGGAAACTAACATGTAAAATATTAATATAGAAAATTTATCAATCTAAGTAGGGCCGCTTATCAGACGGATTTAACGGTTATTTACTCTTAACGTTTTGGCTAATTGGTTATCAACTTTTAAATATATTAATCTGTTAGCCACTCGATAATATATCAGATGGATTGGTACAAGTTTAACTCTTATCGGACGACTATCGGACGATTTATCGGCCTAATTCAATCTACATACGGAACACTATTATATATGATTTTTAAGAATATATTCTGTTGTTATAGAACTTAAGCAGAATCCTTTCCATGCACTTTATATGTTGAATTTTCGTTTTATACCATTATGTCTCAACTTAGTTCTGCTTCTTTGATATGCATATAAATTTACAAATTAAACAATTACTGATGTGAATATTGTACCTATATGACTTTCCTTCTCGGTTTTTACTTTATCATTTATCATAAATTTGAAATTGAACTTTATGCAATGAACTCTTTGGCAGAGTAGGGGGTGTCCACTTACTGGAGATGCCGGTGCTTCATCCGGTAACTACTTTATAAAATATAAATCTTCTAATTGCGTTATATATGAACGTTCTGTCTTTTGTAAAATATTTAACAAGAATTATGTTACATATTTTTAGTAATTCTAATTATTTAGGAATTAAGCGTTAGAACTTAGAGATAGAATACTAGAAGAGTGAAGACTAAAATGGAAGGATTTTTGATATTTAATATATATAGGGATAAAAATAAAATTATATATATATATATCTACATATATATATATATATATATATATGTATATGTATTTATACATATATATATGTATATATGTATATGTATGTATATGTATATATATGTATATGTATGTATGTATATATATATATATATATGTATATGTATATATGTATATATATGTATATGTATATATGTATATGTATATATGTATGTATTCTTAACGGTTAACAGATTATCTATTAAAAAAATTAAATAATCCACCCCAAACCGATAAGTCATTACTAAAACAATGTCAATCTATTCCCTATCCGTTAAACTGCTAACACAATACCAATAAGTGATTAAACTTCGATTTCGATTCGAGTTTCGATTTCGGTTTGATTTTGAACACCCCTAAGCCTAAGTATTTGTTCTATGAATAATTACTAAAGTATTTTTTAGTTATTGAAATTAATTATTTAATTCTCTGTCGACCCCAAACTAAGTATTTTATATGAAAACTTACTAATTATATCATGTATAGTTTTGAAAACTTAATTATTTAATTCTATTATATCCACACGAAAAAAAGTTGAAAAAATGATAGTTTAAACAAAACCCTACAGAATTCTAATCAAAAAAAGAAAGAACTATTGATTAAATTTTATTATAAAAGATATTGCAATATATTTAAAGATGTTAAACAATTAAACAGAAAAATACTTTAATTAAGATTGTTCAATTTATAGACATCGTCATGGAGCTTTCCCTGTGCATCCCGGACCTGCATCTTAAGAGCTTCTGTTGCTACAGGACAACCATAAATCTTCACACAGATAGGATGGGTAGAGTTTGTCCCAAACATTCCACCCCAGATGTATAGATGATAGGTGGTAGCTCATTAGGGACCACTCCTATCACGATCCAAAATCGACTAGTCGTAATGGCACCTATACTAAGCCACTAGGTAAGCCAACTAATAACTATCCAATTTTAATAAATTAAAAAAAATAAGAAAGATAGTTAAACAAAGGAACTATCTGAATCTTATATATTTCTCAAAGATTGGTAGTATAAATCATGAGCTTCTATGAATACAATAATAAAGCTGATATGAAATAAATACATCGTCTATTTGAAAAATACATATATAAACATGATTTTTATAAATCTACGGCTACCATGAACAAGAGGAAGCTAAAAATTGAATTCAGGTACATCTTCAAATCCAGCAACCATCCAACACAATGACAACAAAAGCCAACATTTGCGCATTTGTATCAGTACAACCGATCCCATGTACAGGTAAGTAACAAACCTAACCTTAGGTTGAAAGTAGTGATGGGCTCGATCAAAGGTAGAATCCAACATCAATAGCCAACAACAGTTTATAATTATGTATAGAAAATAATAAAAGAAATAACTCATAATTCAAAGTGCTAAGCTTATTCATACTTTCCAAAAATAGTTCCACTTTTCAAGTATAACAGTGAAAACCCAAATCCTTTGCCGAAATCGTCAAAAATATGAGTAAGTTTGAAAACTAAAATTTTCCAAAAACCTTTCATCAGGTAAATGTTTCATTTTCATATATCATAAGGAAAGTATATCTCAATGCCTACATGTCATGATACATGTAATATCATGAGTGTCACCAAAATCGGGCAGCAAAAGGAAATTCATCTCCATGCATGTGTCTCAAGTACGCATGTCAATTGCAATGCCTCTCAGTGATGAATTCATGTACTCACACTCTCAGAGTACTCAACCTCACTGATTCGCATAATCTCTTACCGTGCTTAATACTCAATACACTCAATCACTCAACATTATACAATACTTGTTGCGGCGTGCAATCTGATCCATATATTTATAGCAACAAGACTCGTTCGACGTGCAACCTGATTCATATACATATAGCCATAAGGCTTGTTGCGGAGTATAACCCGATACATATACATACATATATATATATATATATATACACACACACACGCACACACACACATAGATAGTCGACTGCCCTCATTAGAGGTATGCAGGCTCCAGAGGGGCTCCTTCAGCCCAAGCGCTATATCGCTTCGGAATGCATCCCGATCCCGTAAAATGTAATCAATATAATAAGCATCGGCATGCAATTCAATCCTATAATACCACTCTCACTCATGCCCTCGGCCTCACTCAATCAGAAATCTCTCCAGTCTCACTCACAGGCTCGCAATGTCATGAAACTAGTCCGACACTAATGATATGATGTATCAAGAAACAATAACTGAGACATGATATAAATGCATGAATGTGACCGAGTACAAAATATCGATGAAATTAGTGATATGACAGCAAGAAACGACCACTATGTGTCCTAAAAGTATCATCATAAAGCCTAAACATGATAGCATGATTGACAACTCATTTACTTGATCACATAGTAAGAACATAGATATCAACAAAATAGGGCCATTAAACAGTGCCATGAAAAAAATGAAGTCACCATTCACATGGTGCACGCCCACACGCCCGTCACCTAGCATGTGCATCACCTCATCATCAATCACATAGCATGTAATTCGGGGTTCCATACACTAAATTTAGAAGAGTTACTAACCTCGAACAAGCTAATTCAAGTACCGAGCAAGCCAAGTGATGCTCCAAAAATTTCATCGCGCACGTGCCGACCTCTGAAACGGCTCAAAACTAGCAGAAAGCGACTCAAATACATCAAACAACGCTAAAGGGACCAATCCCTAATGAAAAAAGTCAAATTTTTAATCAAAAGTCCAAAACCGACGAAAAAACCTTACCCGTGCCCGTACCTCGTAACCCGATAATACTCACAAAATCCGACAGCTCATTCAATTGTGAGTCTAACAATACTAATTTTATCCAATTCCGACTCTGAATTGATGTTCAAACTCAAGTACTCACTTTAAAAAAATTCTTGATAAAAATTTGGAATTCACCAATCAAAATATTGATTAATTCAAAAATGAACTTCTGTAATCATATTAAAATACAAAAATTGTAGGTAGATATTTACCATTAGGAAATGACGAAAAGAACGCCGCGAAGATCACCTTAATCGGAGCATTAGAACTAACGATATACTCAAAACACCAAAATAAAGTAGTCTGATTTTTTTATACACATGGATTTTCGTTTTTGTATTAAAAACTCCACACCTGCACATTTTAGGACCCAACTTCGCATTTGCGAAAACACCAGCATCATCTCTCTTCTCCGACTCTAAAATGATCATAACTCAAACAATACCAAATTCGACGATTCTTTTTGCTTTGGCTTCGTAAATACGATACAAATCCAATGCATTAATCAAAATAGAAATTGGATCTTATTTTGATAAATGTGGTACAATTTATACTTGAAGAAACGACGTCGAACAATAAAAAAACGAGCGCAACACAACCCAAACATATTCAAAAATCACCAGAGCCCCTCGGGACCTTGTTCGGATGTACCAGCAAGTCCCATACCATATCACGGACCTACTTGAGGCCTCAAATCACATATCACAACATTGAAACAACGAATCATACCTCAATTCAAAATCAATAAACTTGAAACTTCAAACTTTCACAACCGATGCTGAAACCTATGAAATCACGTCCTATTGACCTCAAATTTTGCACACAAGTCACATTTGACATTACAGACCTATTCCAACTTCCAGAACTGGAATCCGACCCCGATATAAAAAAATACACTCCTTTAGAAATTTCAACTTTCGTCATTTCCAGCCAAATTCTACTAGGACCCCCAAGTCACTATCCATAAGTGCTCTTAAGTGTAAAATCACCCAGTAGAGCTAAAGCAACCATCAGAAATATAATCCAACATCAATTACTAAAAAGTCAAACTTGGTCAAACCTTTCAAATTAAAGCTTCTAGTCGAGAATCATTCTTCTAAATCAATTCCGAATAAACTAAAAAATAAAACCCATGATTCACTTAAGTCATAATATAGCATACAGAGCTACTCATGACCAAAAACTACTGAGTGAAGTGCAATTGCTCAGAATGCCCAAAAACTACTGAGTGAAGTGCAATTGCTCAGAACGACTGGTCGAGTCGTTACATCCTCCTCTACTTAAACATACATTTGTCCTTAAACGTGCCCAAAGTTGTTCCAAAAGCCATCAAATCGTCGTGTATCCTTACCATGCACATACCTAGAGTTGATCCCATGTCACTCTTATCCCATATAAGTTTGATCAAACAACATAGCTGAAATTTCATAATTCACCCTAGCCCATAAACTTTAGAACCAAATTCCATGATCAAGAATTTTTCATTATATCAGAATCTCACATCTACAAACTGTATAAGTCCGAACAAGCTGTATCAAGCCGTAGTCATAACCCCAAGATGTAATCACATGACATACTACCTAACTCATATACTCATAGAGATAATTATCCAATCACAGTAGATACTCAAAATAACCTAATACCAGTAATAAATCTCAGACCAAAAAGCATTGTTCTGTGACCTTCGTACACTACCAATGATGATAGATACATGCAGAACTCATAACCGTTAATCAGATTAACAAGTTGTGGAACTCCCTCTCCTTCAATAGGAATTATAACAAATTTCTACGCCGATCAGCAACAATATCCTTCCAAATATACCGCATCAGATACGATAGCACCCATCCTAGGTACGATGACCAAATCAAATTCAACATAATCACTCTAGTGATATCACACGTTAATATAGCCTAAAGCCACAACCCATACAATCCGTGCACCAAATAGCAACATTTCAAATATACTCAATCCTGAAAATGCCTCAAGTGAGAGAACTGTCTTGCCAACTTAACAAGTACCATAAAAATGCAATACTAAAATCCTAGCATACACCGCATAACCAAAACACACGAATCCAACACAATGGATCATATCTCAATATAGCTTCTTTGCACTGCGTGATCCCATTCAAACGCTGGTCCATTTTATATGACTCGAGTCGCATTGCTCAAAATCAATAACCACACAAAAATCGATATCAAGTACCTAAAGTGCATTACCATAACGACATTGAGAAAATAACACAATACCATAATCCGAAAAGAACATAGCCAACGCTTAATCAATCATGCAATACCCTGTACTTATCTCGCTCAAATTCTACTATAAAGCTCAAAGAATTAACCAATGAATCACAACTCCTCGTAGCATAGAAGAGTATCTCACGGATAATTTCAGAGCACATATAAGCTCAACAACAATCGAATGACACATCCCTCAATAAAAGCAGTATGGATCCAACCAATCCGACTCGATGTAGAATAACATCTCAACTGAGCCTGCTAATGGACCCTAAATCCATTATGGTCACCTACAAATAGATACATAACCCTCCTAAAGTCTACATTGACCTAACCATAACACATACTATCATCTAGCTAGCTTCGGCCACAATTTCACAGTCCATAACCATGAAACAATCTACTCAAGAGAACTCCGAGTCTCCAATTCCATAGAGAAAATAAATCACCATATCTGATCCAACCTCCACAGCCCAAATATCTAACATATCTCTAATACACAACTGCCCCACGAGGAATAATTCTATAATTCTTGTGTTCCACAAAGCAAAATTGAACATCAACAGCCGATCAACAAGGAGAGTGTCGCAATACCAATGAAGTGTCCATAAATCAAAATATATTTCCCCTTCTGAAATGTATACTCTCATCAAGCCATACCAAATAGTTATAAAATCTACCTAGTTATCCGAAACTTTCCATGTTGCTTAAGAATTTTTATGATCTTCCCTTCAAAACTGATATGTGACCTCGCTCATGTAAATCTCATTCCCACACAACCCACTACATAGATCATGCCATCATATGAAAAATATGAAAACTTCATAATCCACTCCGAGTCACAAGAACCTACATGCTCAATTAGTCAAGAACTTTCCATTTGATTTCATTCGGAGAAAATTACTATGCATCACATGCTTCTCACGCCAGTAGGTAATATAATCCTCGAACTGTGGTAGAAACTATTGAGAACTCTTCGAAAACCATTTTCCCATAATCAATCCATCAAAACTAAATCTCTCTAACTCAACCAAGCCATGCAGGTAGCCAAGACCCAAGAACATTGCCACGAAACACCTATAGAAACTTACCACATCATAAGCACCCAAATAGCCGATCATATCCATTATTGTGTTGATCCAACCTACTACCAAGTTATCCTAATTTTTTGAGTTCCTTCTAAATTACCTTCAAATTGATACTTCTGCTCGCCATAATACCACAATCCTCAACCAAAACTCTCCACACGAGACCCTAACATATAACCACACTGCCCTAAGGCTCATAAGCCACTAAATGCTCTAAGAACCTCAAAAGTACCACAACTGAGATACCCATTTTGAAGAGACCTTCAGTGAATTTAAAGATGTTCATTTACCTTCCTGATAGTGAATGTAGAATCCATAATGATATAGAAGAATTGTGTGTCTCGACACAATCCAATATAACTCTTAGCTTCTAGTATACAAATCCGCAACATTCTCAATTGCCATGTATAAATCTTGAATTCACTAGAACCATTCTCGAGAGTCATCCACTCCACTCGAATCTCAATAGCACGGCCTAGACGTACCAAACGACATGTGCCCCACTTACACCCCAACACCCTAAGAAGTAATTAACAACTCTATGAAACCAAGCAAATTTCTACTCCATGAACTCTACATCCTTCATGAATAACCACTCAATCATTCCTTGATTTCCCTATACCCATAGATTGTAATAAAATCCATAGCAAGAAATTCCATTACGCAAGTCATCCTCGATCTCAACCTCTATAAGACATACCTGATTCACCACTATACCTCAAACCAAAAACCAATACAACATCGTGCTATCAACCCATCGATAATTGACTTCCCCACTTAGCTCAAAGCTAAGGAATAAAGCATATGATAACATATAATACCCATACTCTTGCTACCTAAGATCCCGGACAAAATCCTTCATAATCTTTTGTAACATAAACCATCTAATATCTCAAATCATCTGCGAATATCGCATTCACCCTTGTACCAGTCAAGCCAACTCTCTTAAACGATCCAAACTCAAATTGTAACACATATAATTCACTGGTAAAAGAGACCTCGCTACAAATTAACATAGGGATCACACAAACCTCAGGACACCCAGCAGAAGAAAACCCACCTGCTTCGTCTCTAACTAACATCTCTATATACCTTTCCACAATCATAACTATTACACAATCACTTAATCTTCCCGAGTCTGGACTCATATCATGACATGAAAATCTACTTCACTCCTCAACTAAACAACATCAAATGTTCCTTCAACACACCTACAACTTGGGACTATATGTCAAATCAAGATGGAAATCAAGCCCCGAATAGTTCTTTTTACACCTCCAGCAAACCATTCTCGTCACATTCAAACCATATGAATACATCTCGCAGTCACATCATACTCATCACGTAGCCATCCAACCACAAATTCCACTAATAGAGACACTATAAAACATATATATGTAAAAGCACGTCCTCACACAATCAATACCTCTGCGATCAATCAATAATCATAACACGGCCGCCAGTCTCCTAGACTGGTCCATCATGAACACACATAAATCACATCTCACACCTCATCTAGGAATGACATATCGTTGTTGTATAGATAATACCGAGTACTCAAGTGCACACACGAATGTGTGGAAGAAATGCAAAGGATTAGGCTTCAAGTAGAATTAATGCCGCATGATAAGGAAAGAAAGATGGGAAGTATATCCTAGATTCCCTGTAGCCTCTCGTAGATAGTTATGGACATCATCATACCTAGCCGCAAGACTTTGCAAGACATTTGCTCATGAATTCTAGAACTTATGAACCTAGGGTTCTGATACCAAACTATCGCGACCTAAAATACACTAGTCCTAATGGTACCTAGACCAAATTGCTAGGTAAGCCAACTAATAACTATCCAAATTTTAGTAATAGGGAAAAAGACAATTAAACAAAGGAACAATTTGAATCTTATACATTTCCAAGGACTGGTAGTACAAATTATAAGTTTCTAATAATAGAATTTACGAAGCTGATATGAATTAAATACATCATTTTCTGAAAAATACATAAATATAGTTTTTTTACTAATCTACGACTACCTTGACAAGAGGAAGCTACAACCGAAACACATGTAAATCTTCAAATCCGGGAACCAACGAACACAAAAACAACAGCAACCAACATTTCCATGTAATGTGTTGAAGTGTAGTGTCAGTACAACCGACCTCATGTATTAGTAAGTAACAAACCTAACCTTAGGTTAAAAGTAGTGACGATCCGGAATAAATGCCGAGTCCAACACATTTAGCCAACAACAGTTCATAATAACATAACTCAAATAGTAAAAGAAATAACTAGAAATTCAAAATGGTCAACTTATTCAAAATTTTCGAAAATAGTTCTACTTTTCAAGTATAATAGTGAAACCCCAAATCCTTTACCGAAATCATCAAAAATATGAGTAAGTTTGAAAAATAAAATTATTCCCTAAAACCTTTCGTCGGGTAAATGTCTCCTTTTCAGATGGAATGAGGAAATTATATATCGATGCCAGCATGTCAAAATAAAGTAAAATCATGAATATCACAAAAAACGGGTAGGAAAAGGAAATTAATCTCTATGCATGTATCTCAAGTGGGCATGTTAAGGGCAACGCCTCTCAGTAATGAACTCATGTACTCACACTGTCATAGTACTCAATCTCACTGTCTCGCATTATCTCTTACTATGCTCAATACTTGGCACACTTAACATTGTATAATACTCGTTGTGGCGTACAACAAGACCCCCCCACATATGTGTGTATATATATATATATATATGTATACATATATATATATATATGTATACATATGTATACATATATATATATATATGTATACATATACATATATACATATATATATATATATGTATATGTATATATTCTATTGTGCTCGCTGGGAGTGTGCAAACTCCTGAGGGACTCCCTCAGCCCGAACACTATATCATTGCGGCGTTCAGCGAGATTTAATAAAATGTAATCAATATAATATGCTTCGGTGTGCCGCCTGATCTTGTAATATCACTCTCACTCATTCCCTCGGCCTCTATCAGTCATTAAATTCTCCAGTCTCACTCACATGGCTCATAGTGTCATAAAAGTAGCCCAGCTACAATGATATAATGTATCAAGATACAACAACTGAGACTCATATATGATATGAATTAGTACAAAATATCGATGAAATTGGTGTGATAACAGCAAGAAACGACCACTATGGATCCTAACAATATCAACATAAAGCCTAAACATGATATCTAGTTTGATTTATAGCTCAATTACTTAATCTCATGGTGAGGACCGAGATATCAACCAAATAGGGCCACTAAGTAGTGCCAGGAAAACAACGGAGTCACCATTCATAGGGTGGACGCCCACACGCCCAACACCTAGCATGTGAGTTACCTAATCATAAATCACATATCATGTAATTCGAGGTTTCATATCCTCAACTCTAAGCTTAGAAGAGTTACTTATTCCGATATTGAGCAAGCCAGGCGATGCTCCAAAAATGCCATATTCCATGCAAAGACCTCCGAACGGCTCTAAACTATCCAAAATCAAAATCCCAACCCGCGCCCGCACTTCGGAACCTGACAAAACTTACAAAATCTGAAAACCCATTCTATTATAAGTCCAACCATGCTAATTTCATCAAATTCCAACTTTGAATCGATATTCAAAACTCAATTACGCAAAAGTTCTTGATAAAAATCCCTAATTCTCCAATCAAAATATTGATTAATTCAAAAATGAACTTCTGTGATCATATGAAAATACAAAACTTGTAGTTAGATACTAACCTCCATGGAAAGACGATAAGAACGCCGCAAAAATCACCTCAATCGGAGATCTAGAACTCAACATATACTCGAAATATCAAAAGAATGCAATATGATTTTTTTGTACACAACAATTTATGCATTTGCGATAAAAACTCCGCACCTACGCATTTCCAGCTATCAATTTCGCTTTTGTGGACCATCCCTCATACAATGTCCAAATTTGATGTCTAGATTTAACGATTTTTTTGCTATGGCTTAGTCATTATGATACAAATATAATGCTTTAGAGAAAAATAGAAATTGGTGCTTATTTTCTTAATTTGGTACCATTTATGCTTGAAGAAACAATGTCAAACCATAAAAAATGAGCGCAACACAACCTAAACCTAATCGAAACTCATCCGAGCCCTCGGGACCCGGTTCGAGCATACTAGCAAGTCCTATATCATAACATGGAACTACTTAAGACCTCAAGACACACATAACAATGTTGAAACGGAGAATAACACCTCAATTCGAAATCAATTAACTTGAAACTTCAAACTTCCACAATTGATGTCGAAACCTATGTAATCAGGTCTGATTGACCTCAAATTTTGCACACAAGTCACATTTGGCATTGCAGATCTGCTCCAACTTCCTAAATTGGAATATGACCCCGATATCAAAATGTACATTCCTGGTTATACTTTCCAAAATTCCAACTTTCGCCATTTCAAGCCAAGTTCTATTACGGACCTCCAAATCACAATCTTGACGCGCTCCTAAGTCCAAAATTACCCAACTGAGCTAACGGAACCATCAAAAATCCAATAAGTGGTCAAATACTTAAAGTCAAACTTAGTCAAACCTTCTTCTAGTTGAGAATCATTCTTCCAAATCAATTTCGAATAACCTAAAAACCAAAATTGATGATTCATATAAGTCATAATACATCATACGGAGCTACTCATACCCGAAAACTGCTGAGTGCATACGGAGCTACTCATACCCGAAAACTACTGAGTGAATGTTATTGCTTAAAACAACTGGTCTGGTCGTTACAACCCAGTGTATCCCTATATATTTAGACGCCTTCAGAGGAGAAGTTTTTACGGGATTATACAAATAGGTTTGTTGCAGTTCGATTGGGCATTGACCACGGCTATGATAGAGCGGTGGTGACTGGAGATGCACACGTTTCATTTACCCATCGGCGAGGCTACCATCATGCTAGAGGACATGGAGATTCTTTTTTGGGTGCATGTTGGTTTTATACATGTGATTTACCTACATTCTCTTAGACGCGATATAGGAGAAGTTTACCTTCATATGTTGCAGTGGCTCACTGGTTTCTAGCCTGAGGAGCCAACTGCATTGAGTGGGGCCAATCAATTGCAGCTGATGTTTGTTTGGCAGTATCTGCTAGTTATGGACACGAAGGTTACTGATGATTCACCGTTAGAAGATATGGACCGGCACACAAGGTTGTTGTTGCTGATGATGTTTGGTAGTATGTTGTTCCCAAACAAATTTTATATCATTTAGAGTGGCTAGATAATTTATCTGGTTACAGCAGGGGTGCAGTTTTTCAAGCTTATCTGTGTAAGCAGATGTGTCAGGTGTGCATGGGCACCTAAGGAGACGTTGCTAGTTTTTTTTTTAACTTTTTGTGCAGGTGAAAACATAGTCAATTCTTTTCATGATTATTACATACATAGTAAAAATGCCTTAAATTTTTATTTCAACAATCTATATTAGGTTTAGGCTTGGGAGAGGTTCCTGCAGTTCTATCTACCTCTGCACTGATAGATTTAGATGCACTGTTTCTATTGGTAACGTGGAGGTAGGTCAATAGGCGACGCCACGCCCGAGAGGTCAAAAAAAGGCTCGGCATCATCTCCTTTATTATAGGGATTTGTTAGATTTACTTGAAGACTTTTAGATATATATATATATATATATATATATATATATATATATATATATATATATATATATATATACACACTTAAATTTACTTGACCTAGCTTGATATGTGTTGCGTTTACTCACGATTCTTGTGTTTGATAAGTAGTTCGTATGGAGGACATATAGCCACACGCTCATAGCTAGATTGCCAGACTATTGCTCCTATAGTTGAGCTATGTAGAGCTCTTCCGTCACACTTATATGTCTTGATATATTTGAACGTCATGCCACCGAACGAGTCCTTTGCAAATTTAGACGACCCCATCTTGTACTTATTCGGCCCACATGGCACAAGACACATCACTAGCGGGATGATCACTGCAGGGTCGACCGAACATACTTGGCCTGGACAGAGGCCTAGATTGAGGATTGGGACTAGAGATATGGCCTGATTCTTCCATACCATCCACCTAACCGTCCCTAGAAAGGGGGCATTGAGGCACCCCTGAAGGATATTAGAGATGATTAACCGGGCGACCACAATGAGCCACAACATGCTCCTTATGATATGCTGTCATTTAGCCTTCAACTAATACCAAGGATATCACAGATGACTCCATCAGATCCATGGTTGATTGCGGGCAGAGCCATTACTCATGAGGAATAGGATCAGGATTTTCATGATCGTCCAAAGCCTTCGACGATTGTTGCTTAATGTCCGATACGAGAGGTGTATATTAGACGAAAACTGAGTTATGGCTCATCTCTGAGTGATGCTGAGGATCGTTCACATACTTTATCTAGTCCAGTGCATCTCGATGTTCCGACAGAGCATTGTGTCACTACTTAGGTAGTTTTATCTGTATTACTATTATTTCAATTTGTTTTACCTTATATATTAGTCAGTAATATCTAAAGTATTTTTATTTTAGTTAAAGATTTCTTCATCTTCTATCACGGAGGCCACATTATGTAATACTAACTGGCCGTAAATGGATGATCTTATTTTAGAGCCCGCTGAGACCATCGTATGACCATTAAATTTTTTTACTAACACGTATGTTATTATTCTATATGTCATATACTAATATAAATTATTATTCTGTAGGTTAGTGCTGGCCTAACGGCCGATTCTACCAAGCCTTCCAGTCTTGTCGACAATCATGCTGCAGCGCATCCTCCGATAAAGAGGTGACGTGATAAGGATGATCCTGATAGCATAGCCGGGCGGGATAGGATGCGCCTCAGGCCAGCCAATGCTTAAAAGAATACAGGATGTGAGACTCATTGATATCCATTCGTAGTTGTATATATGACATTTAATATATAATAGCAAAATTATTTATATTTTTATATAATTTGCGCATGTGTTTTTATTTTTTGGGTTATTTTTTAGTTTAACATGAAAATAAAAATGAAATAAAATAAAAGTAAGACAACATAACATAAATTTAAGTTCGTTAACAATTAAACATAATACATGACACCTAAAACATAAAAATAAAAAATTACACTAAATGCATCCATGTGTTTGTTTAATCATTATCGACTATTATTCTATGTTTCAACCAAGTAAATTTCTCTTCCAACAGATTATTTTCTTCTTCTGCCTCTTATAGTTTCTTGTTCATTGCTGCAAGTTGTTCTTGTAGTTTTAAGATTTGGAGTTCGTACTCGTCCGTCAAATTCCAAATATTTAGCAAACATGATTTATAGTATTCCTAGTTAATGGGTTCATCATAGCATTTTTAAAACCACATTGATTTTCATCTTATCAATGGGATGATAACAAAAGACTATTAATTAACATGTTATACAAAAACAATTAACAAATATTTTTTTCCAATGTGGAAGAGTAAATCAATGCAAGCATCTTGGATAGTTCAGAAATTATTGAAGGCTGCAGAATACATGGAGGAAGCAGAGATACAAGAGGAAGAAATAAAAAAGATGGCTAAGTTCAATATACATACGAAGTAGAGGAAATTGCAAGGAGAATTTCAGAAATGCACGTGGAGAAGGCTAATATGTAATAACTATGCTATTCCCAGGTGGAAATTCATCTTATTTTTGGCATTACATGACAGGCTGTAGACGTGAGATAGAGTGGCTAAATGGAGTCTAGTGGAAGATAGTTCATGCACTATGTATGAGGAAGATCTTGAAACTATTAAACACATATTCTTGGATGTGCGATGACTAAGCAGATATGGAGCAGCATACTAAGATGGCAAGGGATTGAAAGAAGAGCAAAAGGGTGAGCTGAAGAAGTGAGGTGGGATGAAATGAATGTAAAGGGAAAATCAGCAAAGTCTCACATGTATCGGATTTGTTTAGCAGTGTGTGTATATCATATTTGGCATGGGAGGAACATTAGAGTTGTTCAGCAGAAAATTAGAAGGAAGGAAGAAGTTCGGCGAGCAATAACACATGAGATACATTAACGTGGCAGCAAGTACAGAAAGTTAGATACAACATTACAGGAAATGAAGTCATGCCCGAGATTTGAGTAATAGTTTATTGTTGATAGTACCTTGAAGATATGTTTTTTTTGGGTTCTTTTTGTGCTAAGTAGACAGAAGAAGAGTACAGGGCTTGGGGCATGATGTTCAAGTGCCTGAAGATGCAGATTTGTAAAGTTTACATACTTGGTTTGTGAAATAAAAGATTTTACTTACGGAAAAAAATATTTTTTTCCAATTACAATAACTTACAACTTGTTTACACATCCATCGTCTGCGTCTCAGAATGCAATTTGACCAACTTGGCTTTAAAATCGTACATTTGCACAGTAAAACCTTAGTAAGTCATTGTGTCCAGACATATCGTAGTGCTCGAAAATGAAAAAACAACGCAAACTAATAACAAAATAAGTTAAACAAACAAATACTTTGAAAGACCTCAAGGATTCTGCAATGACCCGACCCGTCACTTTACTTTCTAGAATCCCCTTCTTCTAAATAAGACGCTACGTAATTACTTTTATTTATTTATGACTTGCCCGGACGGTCGGTTCAGAATTTAGAAGAGTTTGGGTTGAAATCGAAACACTTGGTTCCTCAAGGTTGGCCTAAAAGACCAAGTTTGACTTCGGTCAATATTTTATGTAAATGACCTCGGAATCAGGATTTTACGGTTCCAATAGGTTCGTATGATAATTTCGGTTTTGGCGTATGCCCGGATTGGGGTTTGGATGACCCGGGATCGTTTCGGCATCTAATAGTGAAAGTTTGTTCTTGAAGGTTTTTAGAAGTTCTTCAAAGTTGGTTTGGAGCGGGCTTTGGTGATATGAAGGTCCAAATATAATTTGGAGACCAAGAATAGTTCTGTAATGTAATTTAAAACTTATATGCAAAATTTAATGTCATTTCGAGTAGTATAAATACATTTCGGCACATTGAAAATAAATTGAAGAACTTGAAATTCATAAGTTTGATTCGATTAATTTAGGTTGTGATTCTTAATTTATTTAATGTTTTTCAAGTGTTTCGAGAGTTCGAGCATGAATCTGTATGCTTATTTGGTCACATTCTTAAATCATAGTACTATAAAATAAAAGCAGTATAAATTCTCACTGATTTAATTGAATTAAGTAATATGGATTTGAGTGACCTCTGAATGATCAACGGTTGGAATGTTACCATATAAGTGAAAGCAATAATTTGATGAAGTGCTTCGACGAGTAAGTAGTTAACAGAAAATTTCAAAGCCGCTTTACATGTGTTATTTTTTCTCCTAATACTAATTAAAATATATTCGAGATACTTGATTTTGCTATTTATTTTCTTAGATTAAATCACAAAATTAAATGAAAAGGGAAACAATGAAGTGTATTTCCAGAATTCAGAAGATACAACCAGCAGTTTGTTCGATACATATACATACATACATATATATATATACATACATATATATATATACATACATATATATATATACATACATACATATATATATATATATATATATATATATATATATATATATATATATATATATATATATATATATATATATATGGTTTACGAGTTCATACTAAATATTTGCTTTCTCTTAATGTATTCTCTTGAAAGGAAAGCCAAGTGATATACACTATTTTAAATAAAGCACACGTTTTTCGGTGAAAGGCAAGTAAAAACCATATTAGATTTGACCTATTATTATTTATTACTTATTACTCCTTTTTTTTCAATTAATTGATAGATTATTCAACATTCGAATTCCAGTTTAGTTTGTACTTAAAATTAACGTACATTATTCATCTTAATCAATCATGTTAGTAGTGTTGACAAGGAAAAAGAGGTTCAATTTCCACTTAAATCAAACTAGTTCATATATTTTTCACAAAAGAAAATTGAAATTGATGCATCTCTTATGGTTTTGTTTTGTTCTACTTGAAAAATATAGTCAGACAATTTTTGGGATTTCTTTTAAGATAAGAATGGAAGTTATTGACATTTTTTTTCTCACAGTTGAATGGACCTTAGGTTACATTAATTCGGACCTTCGATTCTTAACATTATATACAAAAGATTAGTCATAACTGATAGTCTAATAATCATAAACTTAAGCGAACTTTGCTTGGGGAATGGAGAACTATAATTAATTACTACTTATCAAAACTTTAACTGGTTTCGTTTTAATATAAAATGTAAGAAATGTAAGATAAAGTGTGCGGTCAAACTTAAATCCGTAGCTACATATAGTCTGATCTAGTTAAAGAAGTTAATACAACTCTTCGCCAGAAGCGACGAGGGGGGCTGGGGAAGGCCGACGACTACATGAGGGGGAAGCTTTTGTAGTAGCTTTACCCAGTATAATCTCACTTAGTGAGGTCTGAGGTAAGTAGTGTGTATGCAGACCTTACTCCTACCCTGGGGTAGAGAGACTGTTTCCAAGTAGACCCTCGACATTCTTCCTTCCAAGAACTTCTCACTTTACTCTTGGGAGACTCGAACTCATAACCTCTTGGTTGGAAGTGAAGATTGCTTACCATCAGAATAACCCCTCTTGTCCATGCGCTCAGGATATTTTTATGTGTGGAACTTGGAAATTCACACAGTTTTGTAGAAAACTATAGAAAATTCTTATACGTGAGTAATCTAACCATTTTGCTATGTTTTTATGAACCATGATGCTGAAAGTACGCAGGGGGGTGGGGGGATGAATTGTGGTCTACTAATACTTGGTTGACTAAGTGTGAGTTTAGTCGATTAGGTTTTGCACAGCAAACAGATAAAGTAGAGATGAACCAAGCAAATTGAAAGTTAAACAAGAAACAACAGTTTTTATACTGGTTCGATACCAATGTGGTACTTACGTCTAGTTTCCCTTGGGTCACAAGTGTTCTCTTAAATCTTGATAAAGGATTACAACAATGATGATTTTAGTTCGTTCACCACCAACGATGTTTAGCAACAGTAATTTTAGGACATTGACACGACTCTCTTTTGATTTAGCATCATCAAATTCTCTTCAATCTTATATCTTTCATTAATGTCCTTAGTGATGCCTTGATTCCTACAATTAAAGTAGATATGATTAAGTTTTGCATAATTATCATCATTGAAATTTAGATGTGACAATTTTCCACTTTTTGATAATGACAATAAAGAGAGCATAAACGAATATCCTTCCCTTTCATATAACTTGAGATGCCTGCTCTCCTGAGTTGTTACTTGATGTACTCATCACTGCTCCCCCTGAGTTATTGATTTACTCTCTATAATGTTCTCCCCCTTTGACATCAATCAAAAAGGAAAGAAAATGCAGACCAAAGAGACATAATATAGGAAATTATAGTCAAACTAGTTAGGGCAGCAGAAGTACTGCCTTAAGTAAAGGCATAAAGTGACGGTTTATATAGACCAATGCAAAAATAATCCACAAAACAAAAGCAAGCACTCAAAAATTTTTTTTAACACACACAAACACGCTATTATTTCTCCACTGGAAGTACTTGAGCATACTGATAACTTTGGTGCAGAAAGGGTCATAAAGGGTTCCAACATCTTTAACAAGATTGTCCATCTTTGTTATCACAGAATTGAATGTCCTGATTCCTTGTCTCCATATGGCTCCCATATCCATCCTAATCTTGGTCACGTCTATACTTGTTTCCTTGGTGAATTCCCTGATTTTAGTTGTTCATTTATCTCAATGAGCAGGAGTTTTACCCCATCTAGATATTGCTGTATCAGTTGAAAATTTTGAGAGGTAGTCGAGTGAGTCTCTATTAGTTCAGTGGGAGCTTCAACCTACACTGGGACAATATCAACTTTGATGCGCTCGGCGCATCCATAATCACTTAAAGTGTAACCCATCATAGAAAAGATTGTCTTATCGTAGGTACTGGTAAAATGCTCAGGTTAGAAAGTTTCCAAATCAACCTTCATAACTTCCAAAATATGTGAGGTAAGCAGGCCATAGGGTAGACAAGCAGTAGAAGAGAATATATCCTTGATACTCTCAAACATATACTGACAAATCCTTACAAACCATTCAAGTATTTTATTATTCATAAGACAGTAAAGAACAAAGATATCTCTGATAGACAAGGTGCTGAGGGACCCAGTTCTAGAAAGTAAAGTGGTGGCTATTATGTGGCCCAAAACACGATGTTTAAATATAAAGTTTTGGGACCAATGTCGGGAGGATTATTAGACAAGAAGGCTTTTGCTTCTTCTAAAAAAACATCAAAATCTTTTGGCTAGGAAGATTGCACAAAAATATCATACCCATTAAATTTAGCAAAAAAAATCTTCTGAAACTGATAAGAGTCAATAATAATCCGAGTACCTTAAACCATGGACTCCAAATAATCTTTATCATTCATAAATAAATTTTCATAGAACATTCTCTCATGCTATTAGTACACAGAGTTTCCAACAGTATTGAACAGAGAGGAAAGGCGTTGTAAATAAAAAATAGCAATGACATCACAATGCATATTTTTTATGATAGAGAGACTTACAGAACATCTGTAAGCCATAAATTATAATTTATAAGACTCAAACCTTGATTTTTCACTTGGTCCATAGAAGATTAATTTGTCCTTTGGGCTAAATTCTGTACCATCCCCTTTCCCTTTCTTGCATGCAGGCTTTTTGGGAGCTTGCTCCATAGGCCTCTTTCCGGCCTTTTTCTAGCTAATGGGAAGGTCCTCCAAAGATTTACTGCTTTCATTGTCTGCCTTGAGAAAATATGAGCTGATGGAAGATTCCAGGTCTACAATTTCTTAAGGATTATGGATTTTTTTGAAAGTGTCTGCTTCGTCTTGTGGCAATAGAAGATAAGAAGTTTCTTTTTGCGATGGTAAGGGAATTTGTTTTGAGAGCATGAAGAATAAAAGGGATAGAATAGAGTTCTTATCTAGGCGTTGGGTATGTTGAAAAATTGCATTGGTTAAAGGAAAAAACTGATTCAGATGGAAGTGATTCTTCTGAGGAAATGTTTCCACGATACTGATCAAAGGAATATTTTATTTCAACAATTAAACATATATAATAAAGGAAATAAAATATTTTAAACATATACAAATAATGTTTTTTGTAAAATAGATGTAATGCCAATCTTTTTTCGTAGGAAAAAAAATCTTTCTTCTCAAAGAGGTTTTGTAAAAATATCAGCAAGTTGAGACTCAGTACTAATGAATTCTAATACAATATCACCTTTAGCAACTTGAACACAGATAAAAATGATGATTGATTTTTATATGCTTTGCTCTAGAGTGATGCACCAAACTTTTTGTCAAACATATAACACTAGTATTATTACAAAATATGTGAGTAAAGGTAAGAGATAAATCATAGTCGAGAAGTTGATGCATGTTTCAAAGAACTTGTGTACAACAATTTCCAACAGCTGAATAGTTCACTTCACTCGTTAACAGGGCAACATAGTTTTATTTTTTTCTATGCCAAGAAACTAGTGCTTTTCTCAAAAGTTGGCATGTACCACTAGTACATTTCCAGTTGATCTTATCACCTGCAAAATATGCATTTGAAAATCCTTTTAAAACAAAATTGTTATAATGAGCATACCATAATCCCAATTCAAGGGTCATAATATGATATCTAATAATGCGTTTAATAGCAATAAGATGGAACTCCTTTTGAGCCGATTGAAACCTTACACGTTTACACAAATTGAACATTATGTATGGTTGACTAGCAATAAGATATAATAAGGATCTAATCATTCCTCTATACATTGTTTCATCAACACTTTTTCCATTATTATCTTCATCATGAATAGTTGTTGGACTCATTGGAGTCCTAATGGACTTAGCATTCTCCATGCCAAACTTGGCTGAGTCCGTTATTCTCTAAAGGATTCTCTAATGGAATTGAGGTGTTCCGAGGGAGTATCTAAAGGAAAGGCAATTTTGGAGGGTTGATTTGGTCCGTTTGAGGTAATAATCTTGCGTAATCTTGCATGGGGGAAATACCACTAGGATGTGGATTTATTTGGTTAATTGGAATATGTGGGAAGCAATGTATATCCTATGTAACAAGCGTATATATAGGTGCTATGTATGATTTAGACCAGATTAGACATCGGCTTCTATTATGTTTGGTTTGACTATGTGTTTCCTATAACACTTGTTCTGATAATTTGTATGACTACGTGAGTGTCTCGAGATGTTAGACACTATGTGAAGGCCTTGATTCTCTATTTGAGCATGATGCTTAATTTTTTTTGGAATATTATCCAGATCTGAGTCGTAGTCGTACACTTGCACATGCATACACTTTAGCACGTTATTTTCCACAGTCCCGAAGTATATGATTTGATATTCGTGCCTATACACATGTATTCTTTTGTATGTTTTCTATGATATGGGCTAGTTTTGCAGCATTTGAGTTGTCCATGCGGTTGTTGTTTTTATCAGCACACGAGTTGTTCGTGTAGTCCGTGTGGTTATTGTATTTATTGGCACATGAGTTTTCTGTACAACACATGTGTTATTAAGATTTTTGGCACGTGAGCTGTCCATGTAGCACGTGAGTTACCCATGTGGTTATTGAGGTTGTGACATATGAGTTGTCTTTGTTAGTTATGTTGAACTGTGTATAGTGATTTGTTATACATACATATCTTCTCTATGTGCACTGTTGGCCTTACCTGTACTCTATGCCTAGCTTTCATTACTATTATTATGTACATTTGTACTAATAATGGTACATGTTTTATTAGCGAGTATCATTAATCTCTCGTACCACTACCTCATCGAGGTTAGTCATGATACTTGTGGAGTACATAAGGCTAGTTGTACTCATACAATATTTTACACTTAATCATGCAAATTCGAGTTAGACCGAGTGGCTGCTGCAACAAAGACCTAAGTTAGAGTTACATCCGCGTCGCAGTCCCTGGGTCTCCTTCTATAATTTTTATTACTATATTTGATTTACATAGCGTACTGATCACGCCCAACTCTAGTCCTAAAAAGAATAAGCGGTCGTTGCAAATATAATCTGAGTATTTATGCCCAGAGTCGAACGTACAGAGAACTTAGGCTTAGCTGTTTCTGTTTAATATCAATAAGAATACAAGATTGAACAATTTCCTAAATTATCAATATTGAGATTTAGTAATTAATAGTTTATGGTGTTTCTAACAACTAATACTGAAAATAAATAAACAGCTGAAAACTAACTATGCTTGAATGGTAAACAATTGGAATAAAGGTCTAAGGTAATGGTTTCCCCCGTTGTTGATTTCATTAGTTGCATGTTTCTTATAGCTTTGACTTAGTTGCCTCTATCAATCATGAAATCTTCAACTATCATAAATCTCTCTCAAGCAATTATGATAATATACTAGGCGTACTCTCTCAAGCTACGCTAGCTCGATTCGCATTACAGTTCACTTAGATCGCACCCGAGGTATCGTTATCTCTAATCCAACCTCTAAACCCTCGGTTATGACTCTCACCTATACTCTGGGAGTGATGTTGGTCAAAAAAATACCTAAACATGCACTCTCTCTCAAGAAGATACATAATAAATAGGAACGACTAATTAAGAATCCTTTTTATTAACCAGAATCAAAACATAGTTGAACAAATAGATATTAACAGCCAACTTAAAAGTATATTAATATAACAATCAATTCTTCCCCAATGAGTTTCACTGAAATCTTAGATTAGAAAAGTTAGCTACTCATGAAAATAACAAAAATTACAAAAGAATTCATATTCAAAGGTAAAAGAACAAAAAAGAAGATTAAAGATTGATGCCAAATGATCCTCCTTGCCTTCTTCCCTTCCGTCTGATGTTTTTCACTTCAAAAAAACATTCTCCCGGTTCTTGGCCGGCTTCCTTCGTTTAATATAGGGCTTAGGGATTAAAACCCCGTATTTTTGCACTTTGGTACCTAATGTTTACACATCCTCCCCATGACCACGGCTAGAGTGGCCTTCAGAATCTGCAGAAGTGTTCTGCCTGACGAGCGCGATCTGAGCGCAATTGCGCTATTGACGCAAATGTTTCACCGTAATCCATTTCGGATTTAGAAAACATAAAAAATTAAAAGTTTTAGCCCTTTGAGTTATCTTTTCAACTATATATTGTAGAGACCAAATGATTTTCTGAGAAAAATGTTATATCATTTTACTAGATAGTGCACAACATGCCTATTGGATTCTTTGTTCGTTCCAACTATCATCTGTTGACCCCCAAACACGATCCTGACTTAATTCCTTGAACTTTTACTCAAAATTTAAAGCTTCAAATCACTTGAATTAATTCCATAATATCTACATATCTTGGAATCACTCCTACAAGGCATAGAACACACCATTAGTGCAAAACACTAGGATTAAAGCGCAAACTCATCTAAAGTGCAATAAATTAGAGTTTAATAATCGACTAAAATACGTAATTATAGCCTATCATCACGTATTGTATATTCATACTTGTACACATATGTTAGAGCTCATGACTCAGTGTTACAAGTTTCTAAGGGATTATGTATTGATTTGATTTCTAATTATTGATATTTGGCTTCAGTTTCATTAATTATGCAATTTAGTATTACATTTTCGTTGTTTTATACTTATTAGTGTATACGTTTAAAACAGGGCCTACCCGATTTTACTATCTGATCGAGTCCTGGGAATTGCATCGAGGGTGAGCCTCATAGTGGATCGGGCTAGAGCATGACGACAAGGTATCGAGTTCAAGAATCAAGGTGTCTGTGAAGATCGGGGCCGGCAGAAGTCGAGATGAAATATGAAAGACTTCAAGCAAAATGCAATAACGGAAAAGTGAGATATCCATAACGGTCAAAGATCACGACGAAAATCCCGAAATAGATTAAATGAAAGGCGATTGTTTGGGTTAATCATGGGATATACTTCCGTAACTAGAATTGTATCATAGATAGGATTCCGCTATTATATAAAGAGGATTCTAATCATTTTGTAAACACCTTATATTCACGCAGGTCAAACCAATACAATATTCCCTCTTTAGTCATATTCTATTGTTCATTAGTGTGCTATATTTTAGTTGTTCTTGCACAAACTAGTTCAAGAGGGCTGAATCATGTTCAAGCACTTGTTTGCTTTATATTATTGTAAATTTCCATACTTATCTTTACATTAATCAATTGATATTAGGTGAAGTCATGTATTGTTAAAACCATATTATAAGTTTAATTGTTATGATAATAATGATTGCCTAGTATTAATCCTTCATAACACACACTGCTTTACGCTTGTTCTTATAGGTATCTTTGATTTTAGGGTCAACATGTCGAATTCTCAGGGCGAGAACGTGATGTAACTGCCCCAGGAAATGGAGTACTTCAAATCAACCCCGATGGAACACAAACCTTTAACCCAATTGACATCGGTTCCCATGTTTCCATTAATGGAAATTTAGGCATCGAACCTGAAAATAGCGTCCGCAAAGATGCTTGGGAAGTCGATCAAAACACATAGAGTGGTGAAGAAGGCGGGATTAGCCTTCAAATTATATTTGAAATGTTATAAACTCAACAGGCTAAGATAGCACAACTCCAAAATCAGAATCAAGCGCCAAGCAGAATGGAGCTCGATACATCACAGGAAGTTATTCACAAGGTCGAACCTATACCGGAGAAATCAATAGATAATGGTTAGGGAACTGACTCCTCTATCATAAAGATGCTCGAGGAGCTCACTAAACGGATCGGATAAGAAGAAAATAAAATAGAGGCTATGATAGAAAAGGTAGAAACATACAACTCACAGGTTGATCTAATATTGGGGGAACCCCTCATCCTAAAGGTTTTAGGTTGAAGAAGTTCATGTAGAAGCCTTTCCCATAAAGTGCGGCTCCGAAGCCCATTACGAAGAAGCTCTGCATGCCGAAAAATTCCTAATACAATACCACTGATCCTAATGAGCATGTCACTTCTTATACATGCATAATGAAAGGAAATGACTTAGAAGTTGATGAAATTGAATTTGTTCTAGTGAAGAAGTTAGGAGAAACTTTATCAAAGGGGGCAATGATATGATACCCCAATTTGCCGCCCAATTCCATTGATTCCTTCGCCATGCTTACCGATTCATTCGTAAAGGCACACACCTGAGCAATAAAGGTCACAACTAGGAAGTTAGACCTCTTCAAAGTGAGATAGAAGAATACTAGAATGCTAAGGAAATTCATATCTCGATTCTAGATAGAACACATGGACTTACCTTCGATCACCGATGATTGGGTTGTCCTTGATTTCACTCAAGGCTTGAACAAGCTAAGTTTTATAGCATCATGACAGCTGAAGCAAAATTTTATTGAATATCTAGTTGTAACCTAGGATGATATAAATAATTGATACCTGTCAAAGATCAGGGTCGAGAATGATCAGTTAGGAGCCTCTTCCGGTTCCATTTACCAAAATATATCGGAGGCAGAATTCAAAGAGACAATAGCAGACAACCCCTATCAAATAGAGATCTGTACCAATGATACCACACAGATTGTAGAAATAATGGAACAGGTTGTATTCTCGTTTGAAATAATCGAGGACAAAGCTCCCAAGGGATCCTGAGTAAGGATACTTGGTGGCCCAGACCTTACAGACTGATCCAGCTCAAAGCAACCCTAATAAATTATGCAAATACCACGGGACTCATGGCCACAAAACCAAAGATTGCAAACAGTTAAGGAATGAGGTAGATTGTTTATTCAACGAGGGCCATCTTCGAGAGTTCTTGAGTAACCGAGCTAAAAATCTCTTTATAGACAAAGATGCAAATAGGAAAAACAAACAGGAGGAACCACAACAGGTGATTCGTATGATCGTTGGGGGACTTGATATTCCTCAAGGTCTGATACTTATATGCACCAAAGTGACAATCACCAGTGAGAAACGTACCTGGGAGTACTTATTAGAAGATACCATATCTTTAAACGACGAGGATGCCAAAAGGATCGAAAAGCCTTACAACGACGCACTGCTAATATCTATCCTTATGAATAAAATTCTAGTAAAACGTATGTTGGTTGCTGTAGGTAGCTCGGAAAACATTATTCAATCGAGGGTGCAATTTGGCCTGCAAGATCAAATCATTCATGTAGCTCGAGTACTCAACGGTTTCAATATGGAAAGTGAAACCACCAAAGGGAAATCCTTTGCTGGTAAACTTGGCTGGAACAATCTAGGAAAAAAGGTTTCATGTAATCGATGGTGATATAAGATACAACGGGCTGCTTAATAGCCTTGGATTTATAATATGAGGGCAGTACTTTCGACTCTTCACCAAATCTTGAAATTCCCAACATAAGAAGGAATTAAAATGGTGTACGGTGGACAACCCGCCGCTAAAGAGATGTTTGCAATCGAAAAGGTATTACCAGTATTAGTGCTTCCATCAACAAAGGGACTAATGTCGAAGGGAAATCAAGAAGTCAAATAGCAACCACACGCACCGATCTTGGCCACGTCGGAGGAGTAGGAGATCTTCGAGGATGAAGATTATATGATATCTCGATCCTTCATAACCTCTAATGTTTCTGATGCAACGAAGTCAGTAATCGAGAAGATGGAATAACTCATATTGTTCGAACACCTTCCTGATCAAACAGTATACCTGGGTGGGGTAAACTCCCGAGCAAAGGAAACAACTCGTTCAATTCCTTTTAAATAACATGGATTGGTTTGCTTTATCCCACCTAGATATGACAGGAATCCCACCGGAGATGACAATATATCAATTAAGACTGGACCCAAAGATCAGATCGGTAAAACAAAGGAGAAGGCCCCAGTCTGAGGTAAAGCATGCTTTCGTCAAGGATGGGATAACCATACTTCTCAAATAGGATCCATTCAGGAAGTAAAATATCCCGAATGGTTAGCAAGCATAATTGTAGTCCCTAAAAAGAGGAACAACTTAGAATATACATAGATTATAAAATATAAACAAAGCATGTCCCAAAGACTCTTTTCCTACGCCGAATATCGTTCGCGAGATCGATGCCGCAGCCAGCCACGAGATCCTTAGTTTCTCGATGCTTATAATGGGCACAATCAAATTCAAATGAACCCGGAGGATCAGGAAAAGATTTCATTCATCACTAAGTATTTCCCCTACTGTTATAATGTAATGCCATTTGGGCTAAAAAATGCCGGTGCTACTTACTGACGCCTAGTGATCAAATGTTTGAAGAATAAATAAATAACTCAATAGAGGTATAAATTGACGATATTCTAGTTAAGTCCTTGTGCGTAGAAGACCATTTGACACATTCGCAGGAAACTTTCAACACATTGAGAAAATACAACATGAAGCTCAACCTAGAGAAATGTGCATTTGGGGTAGAATCGGGCAAGTTCCTCGGTTTTCTGCTGTCAAATTTAGGAATCGAGATCAACCCCTAAAATCTAGGCATCAAATACATCATAGTCTTGAACATCGTTAAGGCCGTAGAAAGATTAACAGGGTGGATAATCGCCTTAGACCAGTTCATCTCGAGGTCTATAGATCGAAGTCACAGGTTCTTCTCACTTCTACAAACGAAGAACTATTTCAACCCCAAAATGCCAATTGGCATTTGAAGAGTTAAAGCGCAATCTTTCGAGCCCACCATTGGTTCATGCTCCCAAAGCGGACGAGCAACTACACTTATATTTGGTAGTCCCGAAAGTTGCGGTAAGTTCTGTCCTAATTCAAAAAGAGTAAGGTACGCAATGTATTATATACAATGTTAATCGAACTTTAGGTGAAGCCGAGAACTGGTACCCACACTTAGAAAAATTAGCGCTTGCTCTAATAGGCGCCTCTAGGAAATTAAAATCATATTTTCAGTGCCACCCAATATGTGTGGTGACAACTTACCCTCTTCGTAAGATTTTGCACTAACCCGAACTCACGGGTTGATTGGCTTAATGGCCCATTAAAATCAGTGGGTATGATATCGATTATTAACCTCGAACGACCATAAAGTGTCAAATTTTAGTAGACTTCATGGCCGACCATGCTAGCCCTCGTACCCAAGGTCAAAAAGGAACTTCTGTTTAAAATAGGCACATCTTCGGGGGTGTGGACCCTTTGCACAGTTGGCACTTCGAATGTGAAAGGGTCAGGGCTAGGCATAATTTTGAAGCTGACCACAAGCAAAAAAATTAGACAATCTATCAAATCCCATCAGTTGACTAACTATGAGACAGAATATGGGCTATTATTGTAGGTGTTGAGTTAGCTAAAAGTTTGGGAGCAGAGGTCATCGAGGATAAATGTGATTCCCTACTTGTGGTTAATCATGTAAATAGGACTTTCGAGGTTCGATAAGATCAAATGCAGTGGTACTTGGACAAGATGTAGGTAACCCTACACCGATTTAATGAATGGACCCTACATCATGTTCCTCGAGAACAGCACAGTAAGGCCGATGCCCTTGGAAATTTGGGGTCATCAATCGAAGACGACAAAATTAGTTCGGGGTGTGTCCTGCAACTTTGAAGTCGGTAATTGAAGAAGGCCATGCCAAAATAAACTCCATATGCTTAACTAGGGATTGGAGGAATAAATATATTGAGTATCTAAAAAATGGGAAGCTTCCATCGGACCTTAAGGAATCAAGGACTCTATGAACAAAAGCTGCACGATTCACATTGGCCGAAGTGGAATATTATACAGAAAGATGTTCGATGGACCTTTGGCAGTATGTTTTTGTTTGGGTGACACCGACTACGTTCTATGAGAAATTTATAAGGATAATTGTGAGAATCATTCCGATGCCAAATCACTAGTTGAAAAAGTCATTAGAGTAGGATACTATTGGGCCAATATGGAAGATGATACTAAGGAATTCGTTCAAAAATTCAACAAGTGCTTTAGATATGCAGTGATGATCCACTAGCCCGAAGAACAACTTCATTCAGTCATATCCCCATGGTGGTTCATGAAATCGGGAATGACTATCGTCGGCTCTCCACCATCTGCCCCAGGTAAATCTATATTCATTTTATTTATGATTGACTATTTATCTAAGTGGTTGCATAGGCTTTTGAGAAATTCATAGAAAAAGAAGTAATAGACTTAACCTAGGATCACACTATATGCCGATTCGAGATACCTGGCGAGATAGTAATAATTCATCGGCAGCGAAAAAATAAAGTTCCTCGAAGATCACAAAATAAAAAGGATATTATGGACACCGTAGTATCCTAGTGGGAACGGGCAGTCCAAGTCGGCAAATAAGACCATCATTCAGAATCTAAAGAAGATATTGAACGACGCTAAGGAAAAACTGAGAGAATATTTTCCCAAAATACTTTGAGCATATTGAACAACGTCAAAATCCAGAATGGGGGAACACCGTTCTCCTTAGTATATGGCATCGAAGCTCCAATATCGGTCAAAGTCGGGGAACCTAGCATGACGTTTCGATACACAACGGAAGAGTCAAATCACGAGGCTATGAATACAAGCCTCGAATTGGTAGATGAAAAAACATTATTCAATCGAGGGTGCAATTTGGCCTGCAAGATCAAATCATTCATGCAGCTCGAGTACTCAACGGTGTCAATATGGAAAGTGAAACCACCAAAGGGAAATCATTTGCTGGTAAACGTGGCCGGAACAATCTAGGAAAAAAGGTTTCATGTAATCGATGGTGATATAAGATACAACGGGCTGCTTAATAGCCTTGGTTTTATAATATGAGGGCAGTACTTTCGACTCTTCACCAAATCTTGAAATTCCCAACATAAGAAGGAATTAAAATGGTGTACGGTGGACAACCCGCCGATAAAGAGATGTTTGCAATCGAAAAAGTATTACCAGTATTAGTGCTTCCATCAACAAATGGATTAATGTCGAAGGGAAATCAAGAAGTCAAATAGCAACCACACGCATCGATCTTGGCAACGTCGGAGGAGTAGGAGATCTTCGAGGATGAAGATTCTATGATATCTCGATCCTTCATAACCTCTAATGTTTCTGTTGCAACGAAGTCAGTAATCGAGAAGATGGAATAACTCATATTGATCGAACACCTTCCTGATCAAAAAGTATACCTGGGTGGGGTAAACTCCCGAGCAAAGGAAACAACTCGATCAATTCCTTTTAAATAACATGGATTGGTTTGCTTTTTCCCACCTAGATATGACAGGAATCCCACCGGAGATGACAATATATCAATTAAGACTGGACCCAAAGATCAGATCGGTAAAACAAAGGAGAAGGCCCCAGTCTGAGGTAAAACATGCTTTCGTCAAGGATGGGATAACCATACTTCTCAAATAGGATCCATTCAGGAAGTAAAATATCCCGAATGGTTAGCAAGCATAATTGTAGTCCCTAAAAAGAGGAACAACTTAGAATATACATAGATTATAAAATTTAAACAAAGCATGTCCCAAAGACTCTTTTCCTATGCCGAATATCGTTCGCGTGATCGATGCCGCAGCCAGCCACGAGATCCTTAGATTTCTTGATGCTTATAATTGGTACAATCAAATTCAAATGAACCTGGAGGATCAGGAAAAGATTTCATTCATCACTAAGTATTTCCCCTACTGTTATAATGTAATGCCATTTGGGCTAAAAAATGCCGGTGCTACTTACTGACGCGTAGTGATCAAATGTTTGAAGAATAAATAAATAACTCAATAGAGGTATAAATTGATGATATTCTAGTTAAGTCCTTGTGCGTAGAAGACCATTTGACACATTCGCAGGAAACTTTCAACACATTGAGAAAATACAACATGAAGCTCAACCCAGAGAAATGTGCATTTGGGGTAGAATCGGGCAAGTTCCTCGGTTTTCTGCTGTCAAATTTAGGAATCGAGATCAACCCCTAAAATCTAGGCATCAAATACATCATAGTCTTGAACATCGTTAAGGCCGTAGAAAGATTAACAGGGCGGATAATCGCCTTAGACCAGTTCATCTCGAGGTCTTTAGATCGAAGTCACAGGTTCTTCTCACTTCTATAAACGAAGAACTATTTCAACCCCAAAATGCCAATTGGCATTTGAAGAGTTAAAGCGCAATCTTTCGAGCCCACCATTGGTTCATGCTCCCAAAGCGGACGAGCAACTACTCTTATATTTGGTAGTCCCGAAAGTTGCGGTAAGTTGTGTCCTAATTCAAAAAGAGTAAGGTACGCAATGTATTATATACAATGTTAATCGAACTTTTGGTGAAGCCAAGAACTGGTACCCACACTTAGAAAAATTAGCGCTTGCTCTAATAGGCTCCTCTAGGAAATTAAAATCATATTTTCAGTGCCACCCAATATGTGTGGTGACAACTTACCCTCTTCGTAAGATTTTGCACTAACCCGAACTCACGGGTTGATTGGCTTAATGGCCCATTAAAATCAGTGGGTATGATATCGATTATTAACCTCGAACGACCATAAAGTGTCAAATTTTAGTAGACTTCATGGCCGACCATGCTAGCCCTCGTACCCAAGGTCAAAAAGGAACTTCTGTTTAAAATAGGCACATCTTCGGGGGTGTGGACCCTTTTCACAGTTGGCGCTTCGAATGTGAAAGGGTCAGGGCTAGGCATAATTTTGAAGCTGACCACAAGCAATAAAATTAGACAGTCTATCAAATCCCATCAGTTGACTAACTATGAGACAGAATATGGGCTATGATTGTAGGTGTTGAGTTAGCTAAAAGTTTGGGAGCAGAGGTCATCGAGGATAAATGTGATTCCCTACTTGTGGTTAATCATGTAAATAGGACTTTCGAGGTTCGATAAGATCAAATGCAGTGGTACTTGGACAAGATGTAGGTAACCCTACACCGATTTAATGAATGGACCCTACATCATGTTCCTCAAGAACAGAACAGTAAGGCCGATGCCCTTGGAAATTTGGGGTCATCAATCGAAGACGACAAAATTAGTTCGGGGTGTGTCGTGCAACTTTGAAGTCGATAATTGAAGAAGGCCATGCCAAAATAAACTCCATATGCTTAACTAGGGATTGGAGGAATAAATATATTGAGTATCTAAAAAATGGGAAGCTTCCATCGGACCTTAAGGAATCAAGGACTCTATGAACAAAAGTTGCACGATTCACATTGGCCGAAGTGGAATATTATACAGAAAGATGTTCGATGGACCTTTGGCAGTATGTTTTTGTTTGGGTGACACCGACTACGTTCTATGAGAAATTTATAAGGATAATTGTGAGAATCATTCCGATGCCAAATCACTAGTTGAAAAAGTCATTAGAGTAGGATACTATTGGGCCAATATGGAAAATGATACTAAGGAATTCGTTCAAAAATTCAACAAGTGCTAAAGATATGCAGTGATGATCCACTAGCCCGAAGAACAACTTCATTCAGTCCTATCCCCATGGTGGTTCATGAAATCGGGAATGACTATCATCGGCTCTCCACCATCTGCCCCAGGTAAATCTATATTCATTTTATTTATGATTGACTTTTTATCTAAGTGGTTGCATAGGCTTTTGAGAAATTCATAGAAAAAGAAGTAATAGACTTAACCTAGGATCACACTATATGCCGATTCGGGATACCTGGCGAGATAGTAATAATTCATCGGCAGCGAAAAAATAAAGTTCCTCGAAGATCACAAAATAAAAAGGATATTATGGACACCGTAGTATCCTAGTGGGAACGGGCAGTCCAACTCGGCAAATAAGACCATCATTCAGAATCTAAAGAAGATATTGAACGACGCTAAGGGAAAATTGAGAGAAAATTTTCCCAAAGTACTTTGAGCATATTGAACAACGTCAAAATCCAGAATGGGGGAACACCGTTCTCCTTAGTATATGGCATCGAAGCTCCAATATCGGTCAAAGTCGGGGAACCTAGCATGACGTTTTGATACACAACGGAAGAGTCAAATCACGAGGCTATGAATACAAGCCTCGACTTGGTAGATGAAAAAAGGGAAGTAACCCCCTTTCGAATGGCTGCCCAAAAACACCGAATAGAAAGATATTACAATTGAAGAGCCAATCTATGACACTTTAAAATTGAGGACCTAGTTCTAAGGAAGGTCATCATCAATACTCGAGATCCAAATGAGGGAAAGCTCGGTTTGAACTTGGAGGGACCGTATAAGGTACTTAACATTATGGGGAAATGATCTTACAAATTAGGCATACAACACGATGAACAATTGCTGGATAGTTGGAATATATCACACCTCAAACGATATTATTGCTACGGTATGGTCTTCTCCTTTTTCATTTGTATTTTATACTAACTTGTTGCAAGTGTTCGACCGAATGCATTGAAGCTTTCTCCAAAAATGAAGTCCTTAGATCTGAAAGCACGCGTTGTACTCTTTTTCCCTTCGACCGATTTTATCACAAATAGGTTTCTCTGGCAAGGTTTTTAACGAGGAAACCATTGTTTTCCTAACTTACAACAATTTAAAAGTATTCGAGGATTCTTTACAATCGACCTCAAATGCTGGGAGGAATCACCTCAGATGTTACATTTTCAAGGAAGATACTTCGTGTCAACAGGGTCTCAAAAGGTAAATTTTGTAAAGGGCCAAATGGTCAAATAAGCTGTGTCCATGTAGATTACTCGAGGCCTAATGGTAAAACATGTGCGCATGAATTATCTATTGAAAGAAGTATTTTTTCCATACTATTTGTTTTATGCATTAGTGAAATTTCTACTTTACAATTTCATTCTTATGATCTATTGTGGAAATAGGCTCAAGCATCGATCGCAACTACAACTCGAACAATCAACCCCGTACCCGGGGATTGACATCCAAAAACTGAAATGCTCGAATTATTAAACTTCAAGGTTAGAAGACCTTATAAAGGAAATCCTTATTTCTATAGGAAACAACCACTCCACTCGGGGGCTGACGCTTCGAACAAGTTCGAAGTATAATTTAGAAACAAAACCAAAGGGTAAATCTCATAGTTAATGGCTACGACCAAACTAACACGGTTCAGAGACATCCGAATTCTATTACAAAAATGGCCTTATAATATTTTCACAAAACTGGTTAAAAGGTCTATACACGGCAAAATTACAAAGGGTTTTGATAACATTAACCTCAAAACCCTTAAAGGGTACCAAATTGATCAAACTCTCAACAAGCTTATGTTAAGGCATAGCAATGTAATGATTTTCAATAACACTAACCCTCGATATTCCTAATGGGTAGAGATTTACCTCGTGCTAAGGCACAACAAATTTTTATATGATTAACATTTTAAGCCAAAAAGGGAAAAACCCACTCTTTTGAGGCCGTATGATCCCAATTCAAGAGCCTTAGGGCCATTATTTTTTGAGTTCGACAATCCACCTTCACTCAACAAAAACCAAAGGGTTTTCCTACTTCGAGTCCGAGAAAATACTCATTCGATCATAAATACAATATTAGTCTAACTTTGATCAAGTTTCCTAAGTTTCAGATTCACAAACAAATTTTTTGCAAGGGACAAAGTGAGTCAATTGGTCTCGCAAAGTGCACAAATATTGTCATAAGGCAAAAAGCAAATTGGAATTTCCACAAGACAAAAGTCCAGATGAGAAAGGAAACGTTTTATACATACATACATATATTTATACACACACAAACACACACACACACACACACACACACATATATATATATATATATATATATATATATATATATATATATATATATATATATTTGTGTGTGTGTGTGTGGTAATATTTACATGGATCGGTCAGGATATTACACAAAAAATTCAGAAAAGGAAAAATCCTAAGTTCCTAATTTTCTTCAGGTTTTGTGTCCATTCTGAATTCCCTCGACTCTCGAATCCACTCCCTATCTAGGATTCATCATCATTAGAAGAGATAAATGCTTTGGCATCGGCCTCGAGTACTTTGGCATTCTCGATATTGATAGCAAGTTCAAAGCCATGACCATGAATATCCTTAAGAGTATCTCTTCGATACTCTACTTCGCATGCTCGATGACCCAGTATGATCGAGTCAGGGCCATATCAGCAACTTCCTTTGCTCGAGTTTGAGAAGCTTCGATATCATTTCTGTAAACGGCCAAGATCGCCTCCATGGCAGCTTTTACAATTTCTGACATAGATATGGCCTTTGCAAGTTCAAACGACCAATCGAGCCTCGAGCTCCTGAATTTTCTTATCTCAGGCCAAGCTTTCCTCCTTCATGCTTTAGATTTGAAGTTCGGTTGATGGCAGTTGGACTCGAGCTGTATCTTTCTCCCAGGCAACGTGTTCCATTTCTTGCTTCCATCCCAAAGTATCAACCTTCATAATATTAACTCCACACAAAGCTGCTTGAACTTTTTCGCCTTCTGCTGAACCTACATGATCAAATTATTAGTCGTCATTCTCGAATTGATACATCGAGCTTCTAAAAGTTTTTCATTAACTGCTCAATTAGGCCGGTCTGCTATTTATGGGTAATAGCTAATTTCATATCGGAGGTCCTTGATCACTTTTTTTTTTCCCATTGAGATGTTTGAGGGCATTTCTCTCCTCTGTAAACCTTTTAAGATCGGCCTCACACCAGCTCAGCTCTGCCCGAGATTTTAAAGAACATTTCCCGATGAAGTGTCAAGGCCTATGAAAAAATAAAGGAAATAAGGCAAGAAGAAATAAACACAAGCGTAATATTAACAAAGGGAGTTAAGGCTTATCCAGCTTAAGAATCATTGAGCCTCATAAAAGAGACTCGATGCATCATCTAAATCGATAGCATCTTCGATTCCCGTGAAGCAACCTCGAAAAAGGTCCTCCCTTTCGTGGACCGTTCCACGTCAAGGGTTTTCTTAGCCTTGATTTCCTGAATTTGTCCCTCGAAAAATATGGGGAGGGGTGGTGAATTTCCAACATCTATTGCCCCAAGAAATCCACTTGGGCATTCTATTCGTTTCGGAGGGCCTCAGAACCGGTCTTTTCAGGCACATCCATCGATTGCTCATTACAATGGGAGGTATCTTCAGCCTCCAATGACTCGAGGACTATGCTCGAGCAACTTTTCAGATCTTCTCTATCTAAGGCTAAACCTCTTTAATAATCACCGCCTTAGAAGCATTCAGGGCCTCGATATTCCTCTTTGTTGGAGCTACTAGATCGAAGCAAGCATCTTTGTCTTCCTCTTTTTCCTCCCTTAGTTGTTGTGCTACATCATATGGCAGGACAACGATATCTTTTTTCAATGCACGAGCCTTTCTCTTCTTGATCTTTAGAGTATTGGATGGTGAGATCCTTTTTATTTTATTTTCCTTTGATAGCTTTAGGGCCGAGGGCAGAATCTCCCCCTCCCCTAACAGGGGCCTCATGACGGCATCTTTCCCTAGGCCTGTATGGAAGGAAATCCAGTGAGTATAAGAGGGAAACATTTTAAAGCCATCAGATACATAAAGAATAGACTTACAATGACTTTTGCCTCCCATCGGCCCCTTGATAAATCGTGCGATGAGCACTCAAAATACGAGGAGGTCGAAGATAGGGTCCGAACACAACATTCGAGGTCCGGAATTGCACCAGGCATCCAAGAGACCGCTATATCACAGAAAATGACGTCAATGGGGAGAAGTGAAGGAAACAAAATAGAAAAAAATAAATAATGGAAGATCAAACTTACGCTCCATATTCCACTTCTCTAGAAATGACATCTTCTCGGCCAGAAGTAGGTTGAAAGTTTTCAATCTTATAAATCGACCCATCCACCCTTAATCTTTTTCCTCGTCTATGCTCGAGAAAAATACCTTGGTGGCCCGACACTAAAGCTTTATCAACCCATCTCAAAAAAGACGAGGCCTATATAGTATGACGAGGTGGTCAAGAGTAATAGGCGTACCTTCTTTATTAGTCGTGAAAAATCAAAACAGAATGACAATTTGACAAAAGGAAGGGTGGATATGGCCTAGGGTTATTTTGTATTGGCTGAAGAAGTCGATGATGACGGAATCGAAAGATCCTAAAGTGAAAGGATAAGTGTAAAAACTTAGAATCCCTTTAACGTGGCTAGTGATATTTTCCTCGCGAGACGAAATCACCACCTCCTTCTTCTCTAATGGCTGTCTTTCTTGACCTGCTCGAGGTTGCTCTCAATTATCGAGTACATGTACCTGGACATTTCCACACACAGGTTAGGGACAGATGAAGTTTTATCGACTTTATAGTCAGTAGAAAGATCACATCCCACCTCGGGAACGCATTCCTTAGGGAACTTCTCCACCGGTGTTCTGTCACCGGCTGGCCACGATGAAGAGGCTTTCTCCGTTTGAGGAATAGTTTTTGATGTTTTTGCCATTTTTGTGTAAATAAAGAGGAAGAATATAAGGTTTGGTGTTTTTAAGAAGGATTGGTAATGAAGTCTAGAAGACTATGCAGAATGAGAAGGCTCAAAATATATAAAGAACTTTGAAGATTTGTAGGTAAACTTTAAGAACTAAAAGGGATTCTGAAGATTAATACAAGAAAATTCAACGTAAAGTTTGAGGAAGTGAGAAGAAGATCTATTTAAGGGATTCACAAATGACCGTTCAAAAGCATTGGTGGCCGACCGCCAATTGACACTCATCAATGATTTTGGGAGTTGTACCAACAGGATGTTCGGTCACTTCCGTCGCTTACATTATGAGGATGACATTATGATAAATCGAGGTACAAAATTGAAGTCTCAATTCATTTCTTCTTACTAAATTCCAATAAATGAGGGGACTATCTGTCTATGGTTAAAATCGGGACGACCCAATTTTACTACCTGATCGAGGCTAGGGAATTGCATCGAGGGTGAGCCTCGTAATGGATCGGGCCAGAGTACGAACACAAGGTATGGAGTTTAGGAAGCGAGGAACTTGTCAAAATCAAGGACAACAGCAATCGATCCAAATATGATAGACATCGAGCAAAATACAATAATAGAAAAGCGAGATATCCATAAGCGGTCAAAGATCACGGTGGAAATCTCGAAACAAATCAAATCAGGGGAGATTATTTAGGTTAATCATGGGATTTTCTTCCGTAATTAGAATTTTTTCATAAATAGGATTCTTCTATTATACAAAGAGGTTTCTAATCATTTTGTAAACATCTTACATTCACGCAGATCAAAGCAATACAATATTCCTTCTTCAGTTTACATTCTCTTGTCCATCAGCTTGCTATATTTTAACTGTTCTTGCACAAATCTGTTCGAGGGTATCCAAGAGCGAGAGCTGAATCATGTTCAGACACTAGTTTGTTTTATATTATTGTCAATTTCCATTTCTTATCTTTATGTTTATCAATATGTATTAGGTGAAATCACATATTATTAAAACTACAATATAAGTTTAATTGTTATTTGATTTTAAGGGTAAACAATTAGCTTTCCCAGAAAGAGGGTTCGACGGCATAACGACTAGTAAAATTTAAGATCGTCACATGGTGGAAGAATAGAAGATCGTATAGTTGATTTATGCTTAGTAATGTGTTAAGTTATTGTGGGGGGTTCCAATGATTGTATATGGCCTGATATAGTACAGGAGTTACTGCCAGTGCTAGTGGATCTAGGATGTTTTCTGCCCACACGTGATCTTGCAGGCTTCCACTCATCCCCTATGTGACTACTTGGGCTAGGATGTTCAGACTTTTGTGACGATCCGGCCGGTCGTCTTAAGAGTTAATTCACTGATCCCCTATTAACTGCTTTCCCCAAGTTTATTTCGGTTGTTTTTATTTGCCGGGATGTTTGGTCTTGAGCTTCGGAGAGTTTTGGGACACTTAGTCCCTAAATGAGAGCATTAGTGTTGGAAAGTGGACCGTAGTCGGAACAGTGTGAAGACAACCTTGGAATGGAAATCTGATGGTTCTGCTAGCTGCATAGGGTGATTTTGTGGTTAGGTGCATATTCAGATAGTGTTTTGGAGGTCCCTAGCTAATTTAGGCTTGACATGCTGAAAGTTGAATTTTGGAAGTTTTCGATTCGATAGTGAGATTTTAATTCGATGCTCGGAATGGAATTCTGAGAGTTCTAATAGCTCTGTTATGTCATTTGGGAGGTGCGTGCAAAATTTTAGGGTCATTCGGAGGTGGATTGTTTGAGTTTTGCTCAAAACAGGAATTTGGAAGATTCTAGAAACATAAGCTTGAATCCGATGTATTTTGGAGGATTAGATGTTGTTTGAAGTGTTTTTAAGATTGGTACAAGTTGGAATGAGGTTTTAGGATATGTTGGTTCATTTGCTTGAGGTCCCGGGTGACTCGAGTGTGTTTCGGATGCTCAATAGGTCATTTTGAATTGTTAGAAAATTGAAGATTTTTCCTTCAAGTCTATTGCAGACATTTGTTCTTCGAGATCACGTATAAGGCTTATTTAAGGGAAAGGGGCATATTTGTTCTACGCAATCGCGTGAGTCAGGTTGCGATTACGTGAGTCTATATGTTATAGCTTCACGATCGCGTGTGTTAGGTTGCTATCGCGTGAGGTTAAGTAGTATAGCTTCGTGACCATGTGGAGCTTGTTGTAATCGCGTACGTAAGTTGAGGCCAGTCCATTTTTCTACTTTGCGATCGCGATTAAGGGAACCTTGGGCAGAATTAAATACCCAAAAACTAGTGTTTAGACCATAATTCATATTTTGGACTTGGGAGCTCGGGAGATCACAATTTTTGAAGGGATTTTCACTTGGGAGTCTTTGGTAGGTTATTCTTACATGGTTTAGACTAATTTCTATAAATCTGTACTTAAATTCATCCTTTGGTTTCAGAGTTTTGGTATAAATTTGTGGAAAAGTTCTTAGACAAAGAGATTGGCTTTTGACTGCGTATTTGATATTGGATTGGAATAATTTTGATATGGTTAGACTCGTGAGAGTGTGAGGATTCCAAAAATCTAAATTTTTCCTGATTTTGAGACGTGGGCCCAAGAGGTGTTTTGGCCATTTTACATAATTTCACGTATTAGATTAGAATTTAACTGTAGAATAAGTTACTTGAAATATTATTTATATTATGAAATGGAATTGGATAGGTTCGGGCCATTTGGAGTCGGATACTCGTTTCAAAAGCATGGTTTCGGGTTGACTTGAGCTTGTTCGAGGTAAGTGTTTTGTCTAACCTTGTGTGGGGGACCTTCCCCTTAGGATATGATATGTTTGATATCTCAAAAGCATTGTACATAAGGTGACAAGCGTACTTAAGCTAATTGTTAAAAATATAGTTTTTCCTTAAGTTATTTCAATGAAATTTGTGTCCTGCTTTATTATACTTGCAAATTTAGCATGTTGTTAGTTAGAAAAGCATGTTTAATTGACTTAAATTGCCTTGATTACATTACGTGAAGCATGTTAGGCTAGAATTACTTGTTGCTTAGTATGAGATTTCCATTTCTGAATATCTCCATGCTATTGTTGTGTATTTACATTAGAACTACGGATGTGGGATTTTGGTAGCTCCCCTTTGTCTATTTACTTTGGGACTATGGGTTAGACTCCCGGTAGATCCCCGGTAGATCCCCTTACACATTTACTTTGGGACTGTGGGTTAGATTCCCAATAGATCCCCGTGTACAATTATGCGAAACTTTGGGAATGCACCTGGTAGATTTCCCTCATTAATGGGTATTTACATTTGGGACGACGAATCAGGATTGCAGTAGATCCCCGCGCATTGATAGTTGGACTATGGGACGGGATCCCGGGAGAATATTCAGACATATATATGATGGACTACGGGATGGTATCTGGGAGATCCACTGGGAAGTTTGAATTGGGACTTTAAGACAATATCTTGGAAGACCCCCGGTTGGTGTTATTGAAACTGAGCTGTATTTCCCTTTGGTATTTATATTGTCTTTACGTGTACTGTGTAGTTGTTGCAATTCTCTATATACAATGTTACTTAAATTGTCGTTCACACTTTATACTGATTTGTTCCATACTATTGAATTGTATATTTTATTTAATCTCGGCAGGGCCCTGACCTTCCTCATCACTATCCGACCGGGGTTAGTCTTGGCACTTACTGAATATCATTGTGGTGTTCTCATGTTTCATCGGCGCATGTGTTTCCTGTGCAGATCCTGGTACTTCTTCTCAGGCCTACAATCCTTGAGGGAGGCGACTATTTCGAGACTTCAAGTTACATCTATCGCATGCGCAGATTGATGAGTCCCTTTCTATTCCAGCTTTTTAGTATTTACACTTATGTATTTCCTGTTCTTATTAGACAAAAATTCGTATTTCTTTTTATTCTATGTCGTATTTCTTTTTTTTCTTAGCTTTTGATCGTAGATTTTCTGGTCTTAGATTTGGATATTGGCTTTCAGTTTTACATATGGTGTATTCCGAGTGGCACATTTAGACACCATTAATGCTTTATTTTCTGTTTTTAAATTGTTTTACTTAAACAAGTTTGGTTAGTTTTCGCAACTTAGGCTTACCTAGTCATAGAGACGAGGTGCCGTCACGACAGCTCACGGAGGGCGAACTAGGGTCGTGACAAGTTGGTATCAGAGCTCTAGTTTCATAGGAGTCACATATCACAAGCAGGTTTATTCAAGTCTCGCTGATCGGTACAGAGACGTATGTACTTATCTACGAGAGGCTATGTAACTATTAGGAAAATTTTTGGGAAAAGACCACAAATGGTAAATTTATCAAATGGATCGTTAAAGGTGTGCTATGCTGGGCCTTATTGGCTCATATCCAACTTGTAAAGAAATCAGGATTCGTACTTTGTATAGATGTGGGTTCCAAGGGAAGTGATTCTGCTAGGTGCTTCACCAAGAGGGCATTCATGTGTTAAAAGACTCATGGAGTTGATTGTATTCGCGGCCAAGTCAGAGTGGGTGGCTCTCAACAATGGTCTTAGTGAATTCAAAAGATAAAGTCTGATGCCTAATTATTTCGAGCCTATACGTATGGTTAAGAATCGATCTTGATAGCAGCCTATGAAAAGAGGCACAGAATGTTCAATGATGTTTGCGATGTAGCAATTGGGAGGTGCGAAATGGTTCATGGGAGTTGAGACAGCATGGTCTCATTACTCAAGGTCACTCGGGATGAGTACGCATAAAGGGTGTTATGTGTTGAATGGAGTTGTTGTTTTTTATAAGGTAATCAAGAATAAATTGGAAGGAGGTAGATTAGATAGCCATGGTTGAATTGGCATATTGGTGGTAGGGGTCAATTCCTTCAACCTGATCAAGTTATGTAAGTGATTTGTGACGGTGCATATGAGGCTTGTCAGCCACCGTAATTGATGTTATTCAAAGGTATTCCAATGTTGTGGCATGTTTGGTGTAGGCGGACCCCAGAAGGGTTATGGAGGGGTATACCCTTACTTAGAGATTTGCATAATTCCACGGCTGCGAGAATTCACCTATGTGTTGCTATGACACTCATGAAGCGAGATAAGTGAAGAGCTTTTATATGATGAAGTGTTAGTCCATTAGTGGTTCCTGTGTTATGAAAAAAGAAGAAGAAAAATCGTGTTCTATCGTATATTGGCATGTTGGTTCAGTGAGTAGTGTGGAATTTGAAGTGAGAATAAAGGTTGCGGTTCAGTATTGACGAGAAAGTCATGGTTCGGATGAGCAGAAACGAGTTGGATGTTTAAAGTAAGTTGGCATGGTTTTCACTGTCACCTGAGATTAGTGCCTTGTGCAAGAGGCTTCGTGTATTGATTCGTGGATTGTTAATTTGCTTCATAGCATTGAATGGTTGATAGGCAAGTGGTGCAGAGTTGTTACCTGGTGCAAAAGGTCGTGGGACCGTGCCCACGGGAAGGTTGTATAAGTGTGGCATATAGCCACTCAATTGGTTGAAGAAGTTAAACCAAGTATGAAGATTGTGGTAATATCGTTGCTTTGAAAATACATGCATGGAGGGCATTCATTCTATTAAGTTTTTGATTGTGGAGGAATTCTACGGTTATGATGGTTGTTCTTATGCGTTATGAAGGAAATGAGGGTTATTATGGACCTTGGAAAGGTTATTAGCCTAGTCAGTGCGATCAGAATCGGCTTGACAACGGTAGATTGATTCAAATGTGAATATGGCCCCTATATCAAGCGAAACGTGTCCATTTCAGTAATACGCTCTTTATGGAGGAGTAGTTAGGGTGTTATTTCAGTGTCAGATATATAATGTAGTGATACATTGCATTGTGTGAGTCGTGAGACAACTTGAGGAATTGCTTTTGTGTCGAGGATCCTCGTAGAAATGATGTATTATGAGCAAAATGGCCATTGAGATTAAGATTGTATATTGTACCTTAGTTGTGCTTGAGTTTTATGGCTTACAGCGCTATATGTCCCCTCAGGGATGGTATTATGCACCTAGCGTGCTTATGCCCAAAATTCGGTATTTTATTCTAATGAGCAATTTAGCTCGATGTGCATCTCCTTATGTTAGTGTTATGTGAGGATCGGGTGGCACATTGCCACGGGTATGTTATGTGTTGATCGAGTGGCACGCCGCCATGGGTATGATATTTGGATCCGGTTGCCCGCCGCAATAGTGTGATGCTGAGTATAGATTTCTATATGCTATTTTTTTGTATGTCTTTCTTCGTATTTTCTAAGGAAAGCTTGTATTGGTGTGTGAGTTAGGTAGTCCCATACAAAGTTCATTTTCCTTTTGTATCGCATTCGAATTGGTAGCCTATTGGCATATTTTTGCATCATATGTGACTTCTGATTATGCACGGAGTGGCTTATTGCCTGAGCAGTTCATACTGGGCGAGACGAGATCACTGGATTTAGGGTGAGTGTAATCTGATTGTATGAAGTATATTATGGAGCTAAGACCGTTATTTCGTTAAGAATTAGGTGATGGTTCTTGTCAGGAGGATGGACCTAGTGATTTGTTGGTTCGACAGCTGGTTATGAACTTCTACACATCTCTTCCGTCTTGGAGGTATTATAAGAATTAGAGAAAGACCTATGCAGATCATGAGGTGCAACGAGGGCATCAGATTCGTGGAATTTTGATTAAGTTGATCAGAAAATGTTATTGTGGTCTGGTGGGTAAAGTGATGCAAGGTGTGAATTCAGCAATGTTGTGTAGCCAATGTTTAAGTATAGTGTGTAGTGATAGATACGGTGATCGTATGTTGGAAACATGTTAGGTATAGAATTCCGGATGTTAGAATTAGGCTCTAAGGCTTATCTACTCGAATACAAGAAAATATCTTAAGAATTGGTCGAGCTAATGTGCTCAACTGAGTTTTGGTAGCTTGGGAAGGTGCGTGAAGTGTAAAAACAAAGATTTCAAACTACTTCGGTGAAGTTCTCAGCACGTTCGAGGATGAACGTACGTTTAAGTGAGAGAGAATGTAACAACCTGGCCGGTCGTTTTGAGCTATATCGCCTCGTTAGGCAATCTGAGGCCATGAGCAGCTTCATTTCAAGGGTTATGACTTGTACGTGTGGTCGGAATTGAATTTCAGGAAGTTCAGGGTCGAATTGGGAAGAGAATCCTCATTTCTGAAGCTTTAAGTTGAAAAAATTAGCTAAAATTTGATTTTAGAGTAAACAACCTCATAACCAGGATCTGAGGGTTCCAGCAGGTTCATATAATAATTTCGGACTTTGGCGTATGCCCGGTTAGGGTATTGGATAGCCCGGGAGCATTTGACGCCTATTGTGAAAGTTAGCATTTTAGTAAAAATTTCATGAGTTTGGCTTGAAGTGCATTCCAGTGTTGTTGATGTCCATGTGGGATTCCGAGTCTGATATGTGGAGCCGTGATCCTCATGTTTTTCCCGACTCATGTACTTCTTTCTTTTGTACGTTCGAGGACAAATAGTTATTTCAGCGGTGGAGGATGTGACGACCCAAAGGGGTCATCACTTGTTTTCTTACCTATTCTGTACTTTTGAGGCCTTGAAAACCTCATATGAGGTTTCCTCAATGTGCGTACGAAATCTATGCGCGTAGTCGAAAAGCTTAGATATTGACTATGTGATAAAAATGCTAAATTTTAATATTAAATTGAAAAAATTTGACTTCGATCAATATTTTGGGTAAACAGACCCGGACCCATAATTTGACGGTCCCGGAGGGTTCATACAAAAATGTGGGACTTCGGCATATGCCCGGAATTGAATTTCGAGGTCTCAAGTCCTAGAAATGAATTTTTGTGTGCAATTATTTTTTTAAAATAACAAAGGAAATTGGAAAGGAAATTTGGTTAGAAGACTGTGGTATCGGGTCCGTATTTTCATTCCGGCGCCCAGTTAAAGTCATATATATGATTTAAGCACTTTCTATAAAGTCTGGTTCAAAACGGACATTGTTTGACGTGTTTCAGACTTAAAATAGAAATTTGATGTTTTATGAAAAATTTGGAGGAAATCATGAGCTTTGAGGATTAATTCGATGCATATGATGTTAATTTGGTGATTTGATCGTGCGAGTAAGTCTGTATGATGTTATTGAGGTTGTGTGCATATTTAGTTTGGAGCCCCGAGGGCTCGGGTGAGTTTTGGATAGGTGTCGGATTGTTATTTTAAATTTTTGACAAATATGGTATGAACAGGCCTGCAGGCTTTGCATTTGCGAAGTCTGGTTCGCAAATGCGAAATCACAAATGCGAAGGCTGGATCGCATACGCAAAACCATCCCAGGCTTGCTTGGCTCTCAATGCGAAGCTTCTTCTGCAAATGCCAAGGTTGAGCTTTCGCAAATGCGAAAATCTTCATTTTGGCCAGTGTTCGCAAATGCGAACAACTATCTCGCAATTCCCAAGTTAGCAGGGTCGGGGTTCACAATTACGAACCCTAATTCGCAATTGCGACATCTGCAACCTGCAAAGTTTTTATACTTAGTCGAATTTTGGACATTTTTCACCCCATTTTGAAAATACAACTCCTTTGGGCGATTTTCCAAGAACAAGACCTCTTCCAAATCGTTTGTAAGTTGGATTTTACTCATTTCTTTCAATATCTAAAATCATTTAACATGTTTCCAACTTAAAATTAATGATTTTCATGAGTGAAATTGGAGGTTTGAGGTAGAACCTAGATTCTTAAAAAATTGGAGATTTGGACCTCAATTTGAGGTCTGATTTCCAAAGAAATCACATATTTGGGTTTGTGGGAGAATGGGTTACCGGGTTTGGTTTGAACCTCGGGTTTTGACCAAGTTGGCTTGAGGGGCATTTTTGTCATTTTACCCAAATTTGCATCTTAGCTTTAAATTAATTAGTAGAATTAGTTGCGTGAGAGGTTATTTACGAGATGCAATTGAAATGAATAGATTTGGTCCATTAGAGTTGGATACTCATGGTAAAAAGTGTGGTTTCAAGTGAAATTTGGAGCCGGTTCGAGGTAAGTGGCTTGTCTAACCTTGTGTGGGGGACTTCTTCCCCTTAGGACATGATGTTTGGTATTTGGGTGCCTCGTACATGAGGTGACGAGCTTGTACTTGAGCAAATTGTTGGAAATCCGTTTTTACATAAAGTATTTAAATTGAGTTTTCTTGCTTACCTATTAATTTTAAATTGCAAGTTTATTTTATGCTAGTTTAGAGAAGCATGTTTATTTGACTTATTTGCCAAAATGCTTAAACTGTCTTGTTTATGCTCTACGTATTATGTTTGGCTAGTATTTTCTATTTCTCGTCCTGAGTTAGTATCTTTCCAAATGTTTGGGTTTCTATTGTGTGTTTTTAAATTGGGACTACAGGTTGGCCTCCCAGGAGATCCCCCCCCCCAGCACTTGATATATTCTAGACTAAGGGTGCAAGATACCAAGAGATCCCTCCCACATGAAATTATAAGATTTGAGGATACCTAGAGATCCTCGGGATACCAAGAGAACCCTGGCACATGAAATTGTAAGATTTGAGGATATCAAGAGATCCTCGGGATACCAAAAGATCCCAAGCACAGAAAATTATAAGATTTGAGGATGCCAAGAGATCCTCGGGATACCAAGAGATTCCTTGCACATGAAATTGTAAGATTTGAGGATACCAAGGGATCCTCGAGATACAAAGAGATCCATGGCACATGAAATTGTAAGATTTGAGGATACCAAGAGATCCCTCGTGTATATGGTGAGGATACCAAGATATCCTCGGGATACCAAGAGATTCCCGGTTGTGTTTCCTGTTGTAAGTAGTATTTACTAGTATTGTCTTGTTTTTCTGCTTTCTATTACGGTTTCCGCTTCTATCTTGTTTAGATTCTCGATGTACACTTTATCTATATTGTTATTTCCTCATCACATTATTTATTATCTTGCATTTCAGTAAGGCCCGGACCTTTCCTCGTCATTACGCAACCGAGATTAGGCTTTGCTCTTACTAAGTACCCATGTGGTGTACTAATGTCTCGTCTACACATGTTTTTCATGTGCAGATCCAAGTACTTTATCTCAGGTGCACTATCCTTGAAGCTAGGAGAGCTATGGAGACTTTGAGGTACATCTGCAGTGTCCGCAGACTAGGGTATCTCCTTCTTTACTCTATATGTAGTATTTATACTTCTTTTGCACTTTGCTTTAGATGTTCTAGAGTTAGAGCCATGTATTACTATCCGTTAGCTTGTGTTTCCATGAGTTTTCGGGTTTTGGGATAATATTGTAGAATTCCGCATTTTTAGTTGTATATGCCGAGCGACCTTTATATACAGTTTCTTTTAGTTGTTTAGTTTTTAATTAATTATTCCACAAGCTATGTTGTTTTCCTTATTGTTAGGCTTACCTAGTCATAAGAACTAGGTGCCATCACGACATGTTCACGGAGGGTGAACTACGGTCGTGACATCATCCAAGTGTCAGTTTTTGGTTGATGAGTTCTACCTCTTCTCGAAATATTACCGAGTCAGGGTTCTAAATGTGTTAGGTTATTTTATGAGGATGTAGGGAGCCCCGTCCAAACTTGTATATATTATGGTTATGCCTAGTTAGAGGTTTTTCAGACATTATCCTGTATATTGTCTTGGGTATGACATGTCTACAGCCTAGTAGACCCTATGTAAATAAACCTTTCTGTAAATTAGTTATGAGAGTTATGTTTTAATATTGTTACTTATATATATGGATATGACCCGAAATGGCCCGTGATAGATTTTATTGTCAACAAGGATAAGATATGTGGTGTTTGGTTAGGAAGGACTTGATATTATGATAGGTGTAAATTGATTGGCCTTTTGTTATGTTAACATCAAGTGTAGGTCAAGGATGGTTTAATTTCAGTCCCTAGGAGAGCATGTTTTAGAATGGGAAGGTAATACATCATCACCAAGAGGTAAATTTAACTACTATCTCATGGCAAGGAAGATGACTAATAAGGGCAATATTTATCACTTAGTTCAGGTTCGGGATATGAAAGTAGAGTCACCAACTATTCAGTCCATCCCTGTAGTAAATGCATTTCCCAATGTTTTACCCGATGAGCTTTCAGGTCTTCCACCAAAGCGAAAAATTGAGTTTCCCATCGACCTACTGCCAGATACTCATCCAATATCTATTCTCCCCACATAGAATTGCCCCGCAGAGCTAAATGAGTTAAAGGAACAACTAAGGGACTTGTTTGAAAAAGGTTTTATCAGATGTACTACGTCACTATAGAGAGCACCAGTTTTTTTTTATAAAAAAGAAAGATGGTTCCTTATGAATCTGTATTGATTATAGGAAGTTGAATAAGGTGACAATCAAGATAAGTACCCACTCCTGAGAATTGCTGATTTATTTGATCAGTTGCAAGGTGCCAAATCTTTTTCAAAGATAGACCTAAGTTCGGGTATCATCAATCAAGGGTTAAGGATAAAGATATTCCGAAGACAACATTCAAGAGTAGATATGGGCATGCACACTGAGTTTCGGGTTATATCGTTTGGTCTGACAATGACCCATCAGTATTCATAGACTTGATGAATTGAGTGTTCCGGCCTGTTATTTAGATCCATTAATAATTGTAATTATCGATGATATGTTGGTGTATTCTCGTTCAGAGGCTTCGCATGCAGATCACATGTGTATTGTACCTAGTGTTCTACAAAAAGGAAAGTTGTATGCAAAATTCTCTTAATGTGAATTTCAGTTGAACTCTGTAGAACTCCTTGGACATCTTATTGGCACCCGGGTAGATATACAAGTGACTCAGGCAGTGAATACTTTTCCTAGGCCCATAATACTGATGAAGGTTCGTAGCTTCTCCATTTGGCAACAAATTGCAAGAAACGTGTAATGAAATTTTTTTCTCTTCCAAGTACGTTTGACCAAAGTGGTATGTGGTGTCTTGCTTGATTCGAAATAACATAAGGAAATATATAGTGCAAGCAGGTTGAAGAAAGGTTGTGAATAAGTATAAATAGATATGTGTAGGTCAGAATCTAAAGTATGATAGAGCGACAAGGTTCTAGGATGATAGGAGGAAGGATAACAAAAGATGCTAAAAAGGTAACAGGAATGGATAATTCCTTGGTAATAAGTTCATAAGAGAGCTGGTGGTCTCTCTAATTTATAGATAGCTCGGTATAGCTGGAATGAACTCAAAGGATTCTAAGACTAGTAACGTGTAGAATAGATGAAAAATTGCCCAAATAGTGGGATAAGGGCAAAATTGTGAGGGATAAAAGATGAAGTTTGGGCTTCTAAAGAGGGGAATTTCCTGAATTGTACAAGATTAGGATAACCGTGTATGTTAACTTAGAAGGGAACTAGTTTTAATGGACCGATGCTTGAGAATGGAGTTTTCAAGACCTTAAAGGATAGATTAACTTTAGCGCCGGTTCTAATGCTTCCAGAGGGGACCGATGGATACGTTATCCATTGTGATGCTTCATGTGTTCAGTTGAGTTGTGTGCTAATGTATCATGGTAAGGTTGTGGCCTATGCTTCTATACAACTAAGGAATCCCGAGAAGAACTACCCGACCAAAAGATTTAGAGTAAGTCGCAGTGACTGATGTACAAAAGATGTAGAGGCACAACTTGTATGGCATTCATATTGATATATGTACGGATCATAAGAGCCTCAAGTACATTTTCAAGCAAAAAGAGTTTAATATACATCAAAGGAGATAGTTGGAGAAACTTAAATACTATGACGTTGATGTTTTATACCATCCAGGGAAGCTGAACATAGTAGATGACACCTTCAGTCGTCGATCTATGGGTAGCCTGTCGTATTTGTATCCAGATAAGAGGGGAGTAGCCTATGAGGTTCATTAGCTATCTAGTCTTAGTATTCGATTACTTTACACTTCAGGATACAGCACCATCCGCATTAGTAACTGAAGTAAAGGAACACTTGTACGAGGATCATGTGTTAGTTCATTATAGGGATACCACCCTTTAGAAGGAGAATACACCATTTGGAATTACACAAGATGGGATCCTCAAATATCGAAGATGATTTTGTGTGCCTAATTTTGCATGGTTAGTAGGTTATAAGAGAAAATCACTATTCTCGTTACTCTATACATCTAGGAGTGACAAAGATATATCATGACATCAAGGAAGTATATTTGTGGGACACACTGAAAGGAATATATAAGAGTTTGTTGCTCAGTGTCCTCACTGCCAGCATGCTAAAAATGAGAAGCAAAGAACTGGTAGGTTATTGCAAGCTATGGAGATTCCGACTTGGAAATTGGAAGAAATCAATATGGATTTCATCGTAGGCTTACCTCGTATCAAATGTAAGTATGATTCGATATGGGTGATCGTTAATAGGCTTACTAAGTCAGCTCATTTCTACCCATTTGGAACTATATATTCCTTAGAGGATTATGCAAGGCTTTATATTAAGAAAATAGTATGACTGCATGGTATCCCTGTATCTATTATCTTGAATAGAGGAGCTCAATTTACAACTTACATTTGGAGGTCCTTCCAAAAAGGATTGGGGACTTAAGTAAGTATTAGTACGGCATTTCATCCCCAAACAGATAGAAAAGCTGAGCGTGCTTTATATATACTGGAGGATATGTTACAAGCTTGTGTAATAGACTTCAAAGGTAGCTAGGATGATCATTTGCTGCCTATTGAGTCCGCATATAATAATATCTACCATTCCAACATTCAGATGGCTCCATATGAAGCTTTTTACATATGGAAGTATAGGTCACCTATTAGGTAGTTCGATGTTGGAGAATTGAAATTACATGGGCCAGACTTGGTTAACAAGCCATAGAGAAAGTAAATCTTATCTTGGATCGATTATTGACAACTCAAAGTCGTCAGAAGTCATTTTCTGATGTGTGGCGGCGAGATTTAGAGTTTGGGGTTGATGGGTGGGTATTCTTAAGGATGTCACCTACGAAGGGTGTGATAAGGATCAGAAAGAAAGGAAAACTTAACCCTCGATACATGGGACCATAAAGGATCATACGCTAAGTATGCTAGGTAGTATATGAATTAGACTTGCCTTTGAACTTGGAGTCTGTACATCCAGTCTTTCATGTGTAAATGTTCCATAAATGTATTAGAGATCCTTCCAGAATTGGTTTAGTTGATGACATTCAGGTCACAAAGCAGCTATCATATGAAGAAACTCCCATTGCTATATTATACAGACATATTAAAAAATCGAGAACTAAAGACATAGCTTCGGTTAAAGTACTTTGAAGAAACAACAATGTGAAAGAAGTGACTTAGGAGGCTGAAAGAGACGTGAAGTGTGGATATTCCTATTTATTTTCCCCTCAAGAGAATGATCTCGACTGCGATGTCATAACCTTAAGGTACATATATGAATTCTACTAATAGTTATTGTCATTGGTCATGTGAGACCAACATTGTTATTGATAGTCATGGTCCTATGTAGCGTTGAATTATTAAGTTTCTACAAAAAGAGTTGGTTTTAGTATTATTACCGAGGGTGACTCTTCCAAGGTTATATCGATCCCGGAAGGTTAAACATTCGAGGATGAATTTTCTAAGGGGAGAGGATGTTACATCTCGCATTTTCGTACGTTAAAATTTTGTTTTCAGTTAACCGACATAGACTCGGGGATGAGATCATCTTCACACTAATGTACTTACACTATTTATAACAAACGATAAATAAGTGTTATGAAGGATAAATGAGTACACGGATTAACAAAAATGAGTTTCATTGGAAGTGGCCAAGTTGGAATAAAATACGGGTCGAGCGACAGTACCCGATAAGTATAAACTAGTACCATGCAAGGTAACATATAACCACAATAGTATAATATATAAAGTATATATGAAGTATTTAAAAATAAATAGAATTTTATGTAAATTGTAATAATTATTAAATTATGCAGGTAATTGATTAATTACAGGATAACAGACACTATCCAGTTAACTAACAAGTGGATAAAAACATTAAATTCTTTAATACTCCACCCCCAACCCATGTGGAAAGAAGCCAAAACAACTGAAAATGACTAAGTAGTCACCTTGCCAAATAGATAATATGTGATAACTTAGGTATTTCTTGATAAGATTTATCCATGGCACATAGTCTTGTAAAGGCTTCAGAAAATACAATTTGTTTTTGGACTTCATTTCAAGCCAAATTTTATCCAATTTCCACCAAAAGAATAAGCATATTAAAGCAAAAGCAGAAGCAGTTTAAGGCAATCCGCCTTTCGATGTTGAAGCAGAAGCATATTAAAGCTTCACCAAAAAGCAAATTTTATCCAAGTTCCATACAAATCCAAGCAATGTTTCGTTCCAATTTCATAAGCTGAAGCTTCATCCTCTCGTTCCAACGTATTTCACGAAAGCAGAAGCTTCAGTTTGATCAAATAATTTTAGGAATAGGTATGTTGAGGCCCTCCGTTCTTTCTTTTAACATTGTCCATATGATATTGAAGAAACGAGCAAATATACGGTTTCTCTAAATTACTCTATTCATAGAGATACTAGGGGTGTCTATATTCTTCATTCCCCATGAAAAATATTATTATCTCCTGTTCATGGGTCAGAGAATAATACACAGTTGAAAAAGTTTATCTGGAAGGAATATTGAGATTATTACATACTTTTCATGCATACATGTGCATTGACCCATGACCAGATAGCATTATATACGCATATATATGTATATAATATTTATATGGGATACGGAAAAAAGGTTACGGTGTTATATATGCACCACCATGTGATCAGCTGGTATATGGTGATATTGTTTCCCATAGGGGCTGCAATATGACTTATATATATATATATATGGGAATAGATTATGGTATTATATATGCACCACCACCTGATCAGTTAGTACATATTAATGATGTGCCCACAATGACCAAGATGATATGATAGGATGCCCTCATTGGATTGATGATATTATGTACACCCATACCTATGTATGACACGACATTTATATACATGTGCATGATATCATAAACGTTTAAGAATTTACGAAGTTATTCATATCTAATGACGTGTTTCTATATTCCATGTTTCATCTATATTTGTTACGTACTAAATTTTGTGCCTTACATACTCCGTAAATCTTTTGTACTGACGCCCTATTTCATAGGGCATGCGTTTCATGCTCGCAGGTGCAGATAAGCAAGCTGACAGTCCCCCTTCTTAGGATCCATGACGAACAATAGTTGGCATGCTCCATTAGATCCAGAGCTGCATTTGATTTTGGTACAATATGTTTGTGTGTGTTTATATATATATATATATAGATATGCCGTGGATCAGTCCCGTCTTTGTATAGTTATGTTTCTATTAGAGATCTATGGATAGTATGTCTAGTTAGGTTGTATGTGTCCTTGTCGGTTTTTAGTTTTGAATGTATAGTTGTCTATTACAGCGTTGTCTTATCGCCCACTATACTCTGCATATGTATGCACATATGCCTTGATGGCAGATTTCCTTCACGTATGTCAATTTCGTAACGCAATAGACATTATACAGGTTTATATCCTAGACAGATGTTTAGCGGTGTTTGACAAGTGGGACTCAGTCACTCATCATGGCCCATCGATTTAGGTCATGATAGCAAGACTCTTGCAAAGATAATAGAGAGCCATGCCTTTGCCTCAATCATGAGAATCAACTCCCTTGTGCACTATCATCTACTTCGGGGTAACCCCATCATCTAACTTTATCCACTAGTCACTAGTTTCCTCCCGCTTTAACTCTATCTCCTTAGACCTCATTATCAGCGAAAGGCCATAAATTTGTTGATTATCTCAGGGTTTAAATGGACGTGCATGCCTCACACAGTAGTAACTAAGGTACCTTGGGAGTCGTTCCTCAAGGAGTTATCATAAAGTTTCAAAACTAATGTGTGGTTGGCATTATTTGATTGCTCAGCAAAACAAATCCCCCTACTTTCTATCAATCGCGTGTAGAAGCCCGACATTTTAGATATAACATTTCCATGTTTATGAATCTTTCCCGGACAATGGTATTTGACAAGAGTTCATCATATTTCCGCTCACATGTTCCAGATATAAACCGATCATGATCAAAGGGTTCCACTTGTTCAGCTTTGAAGACAGGTTCTTGTGTTTCGGGTCCATTTTATGCTCAAAGTACCTAAAAATAGATCAACAATGTTAAAAGCCCATATAGACAATTAAAATAATGTATTAAAAGTATTTAGGCCAAAGAAATGGGCGAAAAAGTCCCGTGCAGAACTGTTCAAAGCTACTCTTTTTCGTAAATTTTAGGATTGCTAGTAGTTGCTCTTTGCGCTCGCGAGAAGACTATCACCTTTGAGAAGCGCAAACTTTTTTTTTCTAGATTTAGACCTTTGCATTTGTGAAGGTCAAATAGTTTCTTCGTAGATATTTGACTTTGCGTTCGCGAGAAGACCCTCACATTCGCGGAGATCATCTTCCTCGAGACAGACTTTGTTTTCTTTCAGTAATTTTTTCAAACAATTGGGGTGCCCTCTTTCTTTGTTCATCTTATAGACTATTGAAGTACAGATATTGCCATAATTTTCTTTAATTAATTGCATTCATACTCAACCAACCTCACCCAGCAAGCAACAACCAATTTACACATATTTGAGAATTAATACTTAAAATTTAAACCCTAAGAGCCAAACAACCATGATTGGTCTTCTATTGTTTCAAACCAAGAAAGAGAAGAAAGATTTAAGATACTAGTGAGGAAATTACATCTTGAGAGTGGCGAGGGACAATCACAAATGGACTTGAAGAATATGGAGAGTTTTTCTTTGGGATTTAAAGGAGTAAGACTGTTCTTGAGCCAAAAAAGAGGGTTAAGGTCGATATCCAGTGTTTTAGAATTTTAAAACCTACCTGGCCCTTGCGAACGTCACCTCCGCGGAGAGTAATAATTGCTTAGGTGTCGCAAACGCGAGGAGGTCATTGCGAATGCGAAGGCTTAAATTTATATGAACCTTTGCAAATGTAGGAGACCAACGCGTATAGCGACCAACTTTGGTCGCTAAAATATTTTACCATTATAATTTTTGCGACCAAAGTTGGTCTCCACATGTAAATTACATTCTATTTTTATTTATAATTTATCATAAAAAAATGACTAACTTTTGTCCATAAAGAAAATATTATATTTTAAAATATGAAAAATAAAGATCAAATTTGGTCGCTTTATTATTAATTTTTTTAAAAAATAAGCGACCACAATTGGTCGCCAACTGCAAAAATTAATTTTTTTAATTATAAATGACCAACTTTGGTCGCCATATTTTCAGAAATTATTTTTTCTAAATGGAATAGCAACCAAGCTTGGTCGCTCTTAAAAAATCTGGATTAAATTGAGACCAAGGCTGGTCAATGTTGCTCGAAAAATTATTTTTTTAAGTGAAAAGCGACCAACTTGAGACCAAAGTTGGTCGCTTTTCTTGGTATATTTTTTGCAGAAACTACCTGTTTTGGCAGCTATACCACATGTCAGCTTACCACATATCCTAAATAGTCATTTCATGCCACCAACAACAATAACAACAATAAAACGCAACAAAGTATAAAGTTCAACAGAACTAATGCATTAAGCTAACAAAACTAAGTTAACGCTTATTACAAGCGCATTCGAAAACTGGTTCCATTGTGTAGCTCAAAGTATATAAAGTACCCAAGGAGTGTTCTTTCAGCATCCTCGTCCGAAAGTTGGATTGCCTCGCCCGACTCATTAGGTGGCTGACTGCGTATGAATTCTCCCACATCAGCTGTGAAGCGAACCTATATTCTACAGTTCTGGTAGCTACTAGTTTTCGTTTTGCGGACCACTCAAACCTACTCAAATCATTTCCAAAAATTCTAAAATTTGGCAGATTAGTCAAAAATAATATTCTAAGCTATTCTATAAAAATATCAACAATGAAAAAATTTTGAAAACAATGGGTTGCCTCCCACTAAGCGCCGCATTTAACGTCGTGGCATGATACAAATCACATAACCACCTTTCTCACCACTTTAACTATATAAATTGATCACTCAACGTGGAATCAAGCTTCTGAACATAAGTGGTTGGAGGTTGTAAGTAAATGATCAAGACAAGCATTAATTTATTCATTTTGCATTTCTTGGCTTTCATGTGAGGAATGCCATTTTGCATTCTTTTTCCCTCAAATTGTAAGATGTATGGCATTTGTCTTTGCAATCCCTCATTGACTTGCATAGTTCAATTCCCATATCACCACAAAATTTCAATATTGAAAAATTCTTGAAAATTGACATCAAACCTGCAAAATGCAATTCCTCCTGGATTTTGACATCCTCTTTTTCCCCCATATTAGAGTCAATCTCAACTGTATTTTCATTTTACACTGGTTGACTCTAATTCCATATTTTTCCTGGCATCACTAACAAGCCTTGAGCCGGTTGGAGGATGTTCAATTCTTGATTCTTAAAAGTAAAGCTCACTTTCCTCCTCGGAATTGGACTCTACTTGACTTCTTTCCTCACGCTCAAGTTGGTGGGCATAGTGAGCCTCAACCAGTATTCTCATTTGATCTTCCAAAGTGCGGATATGCTCATGATTTTGAGTCAAGCCTTATTTCAAGTCCTCAAATGTAATGATTTGCTTCACCTCATTTTCAAGAATGGCCTCCAACATAAGCATCATCTTCTTATTTTGTGCATTTGAGAGTTCTTATTGGTTTTGATCAAGTTTCAAGGAAGGATTTTTGGCTTCCACATCAAAAGAAGATTTTTCTGTGCACAGCGAAAATTAGAGGGTCCGGCTGTGTAACCATTGAGACACCTCATAAAGACCGTAGCGAGATGGCTCAAAGTTTGGCTCAGGGCTCAACCCCGGAGGTTCTCAGTGATCGAACTCGAGGTAGCGTAAATCGACGGCTATGATGGACTAACGGAAAGTTCTCAAGGCACGTGACCAAAGCTGACTAAGGCTATTAGACTACTTTGAGATCGTACCTTGACATTAAATGGTTGTACTAGCTATTTATCATTGTAATAAATGCACTTGTATTACATTGGGATCCCCCTCAAATATAAAGGGGACACTTGTCATTTTGTAAAGGAGGAACATGACTCACAGCATTAAATACAAGAACATTCTATGCTCTCTAACTTAAACATAATCTCTTGATATCACTACTTATATTTGTTGCTTACATTTGTTGTGCTCTATCAACTATTCTTCATTTATTGCTCATGATAAATCATAAATAGCCTTCATCAAAGCTCTCAAAACTGTCAGCCCTTCATGGCTATCCATAGATTAGTATCGAGCCCGACCTCGAGGCTCCATCTAATCAGGCTCGAGGCTCCGATTCTCAGCCGCTCGGCTTGCTTAAACATACTACCTTTGAGTTTTTATATTATTTTCTAGTCTCACACTTAGCATCTATTGCCTAACAACTAGCATAAAAATAGATCACATATTTTTAGAACCACAATATCAAATCTAATAGTAGTTACTATTTTCAAGGTAAAAGGTTTGACGCCTACTACGGGGTTAAAAATAATAGTGATCATTTTCTTGCTGGTTTACTACTTAACACAAGTTATCTTTCACACTTCTTCTTGTCCAAGAATCTTTCATTTCATGTCAAAATGTCTAACTCAGTGAATGCATATGAAAACAATGGTCTTGAAGACTATAGAGAGAATGGTGTAGCTGTTCCAGGTATGGGTGTACCACCACTAAACCCTAAGGATGCACCAGAGTGGATCCCCGCGGATGTGATCTCATGTGATGCTTAGCACGTTGATATAAGCTCCCATGCTAAAAGGAGCGTACGACAATGAGACCAACAAAACGCTCAGAAAATCCCAGCTCGGGAGGAACAACGGGTTAGCATTCCCGTTACTTTTGAGATGTTGAAGACACAACAACTGTTTATTGCTCAACTGTAAAGCCACCAAAAACACTCCAAGCACAGCAGCACCGGAAATGGCCCCTCGGACGAATAGGAACCTAAAAGGTCAACCAATAATGGGTGAGAAGCCAACCCCGCTATTATAAAAATGCTTGAGGATATCACAAAGAGTATCGAGTCGGGAAAAAGTTGATGGAAGCTAATGACAAAAAAATGAAGACTTACAACAAAGGGTTGATAAGACTTCGTGTCCTCCCCCTATCCTAAAAGGTGTAGATTTGTAGAATTTCATGCAAATTCCATTCCCATAAAATGCCACTCCAACGCCTATCCCGAAGCAATTCAGAATGCTCGATCTTCTAAAGTATAACGCAACCTTGAACCCCAACGAGCACGTCACCGCCTACATTTGCACAGTAAAGGTCAACAACCCGAGGGATGACGAGATCGAGTCCGTCCTACTCACAATTTTCGGAGAAACACTTTCAAAAGGGAACACGATATGGTATCATAACCTTCCACAGAACTCGATATACTCATTTTCCATGCTAGAATATTCTTTTATAAAGGCGCATATCGGCACCATCAAGGAGGCTATAAGGAAATCAGATGTCTTCAAAATAAAACAAAGGGAAAATGGGATGCTGTGAGCATTCGTATCTCGCTTTCAAATGGAAAAAATTGAATTACCACCAGTCTTAAGTGGCTAGGCAGTGCAAGCCTTCACCTAAGGTCTAAATGAATGCAGCTCGGTGGCTTCGAAGCAACTAAAGCAAAACTTGGTTGAATATCCTATCGTTACTTGGTCAGATGTTCACAACTGATATCAATCAAAGATTAGGGTCGAGCATGACCAACTAGGAGCCCTCTCAAGCTTGGTATGTCCAAGAAGGCTCCTGGAAAAAGAGCCAAAGCCAAACAAAAAAGAGGTACCGAAGATAGGATAAACACCCCAAGGCGTAACATACCCCAAAATGATCGAAGAATAGATCGATTTCTGAATCCTCGGGGACTCATAAGCAGAGTCGAATTCAATTGGCAAATAGGATCAGCGGAGGCACCCCGACTATTTGAATACAAATTCAATGTAGATGTTTCAGACATCGTATCCACCATCAGTAAAATTAGAAACACCAGGTGGACGAGGCTTGTACTATCAGATCCGTCACAGAGGGGCCACAACTTGGTGTGTAAATTTCACGTCACACATGGTCAAAGAACCGAAGATTGTAGGCAGGTCCGAAAAGAAGTAGCTTGGCTACTCAGCAAAGGGAATCTCCAAGAGTTCCGTAGCGACTAAGACAAAAATTAGTTCCAGGAAAAAGAGGCGAACAGGAAGAATGAAACAAATGAGCCTCAACATTCCATTCATATGATCATGGGAGGAATCGACATCCCATGGCAACCCACTATTAGAAGAACAAAAATATCAATCACCAAGGAAAAGCAAACTCGAGGTTACATACCCGAGGATGCTCTCACGTTCAATGATGAGGACATCGAGACCTTGTCTTAGCCTCATGACAATCCATTCATAATCTCTTTTATTGTGAATACATTTTGTATCAAACGTGTACTTATTGATCCAGGTAGCTCAACAAATATTATCTGGTTGAGGGTGGTGGAGCAGCTCGGAATGCTTGGCCAAATTGTTCCCGCATCTCGAGTCCTTAACAGATTCAATATGGCAAGCGAGACAAACAAAGGGGAAATCAACCTCCCAACCAATGTTGCTGGAACGACAGAAAATGCCAAATTCTATGTCATCGATGGAGATATGAGGTACAAAGCCTTGATCGGAAGGCCATGGATACACTATATGAGAGCAATACCATCAACCCTTCACCAAATGATTAAGTTCTCGATGAAGGACGGAATAAAACCAAATATGGGGAACAACATGCAGTGAGGGAGATGATTGCACTGCACGATGTGGCAATTATATCTACGCCCCCAGCGTCAAAGGAGAGAAAGGATAAGCAAACAATGAGGTAGTAGTCACGAGACACATTCTCGGATACACTTGAATAAAATAAGCAAAGGACCGTGTTGTGTCCATGGAGCAAATACTAACGGCATATCGAGGCTCGAAGCGCCACCGCCACTAAGGTATAATCACCTCCCCGTTTTTTTATTTTACATCTTATACTAACCTTTGTGAAGATGTCCGATCAGAACAATTACAGTGATGTCCGACTCTGAGACCTTAAGGTTTCGAAGAATACATTGTATTATTTTCCTTCATTCGGGTTTTATTCCAAGAAAGGTTTTACCGACATGGTTTTAACGAGGAAACACCTATATGCTACGTAAGGAAAATTTCTCAAGTATTCAAGGCTTCTCATTAATCAAACTCAATTATTGGGGGCCATCCCCCCAGAAGATCACCTTCTCGAAAAAGCCAAGATGAGCTAAAAAGGTCTCGATAGGAAAATAATGTATCAGGCCAAATGATCTAATGAACAACGTATACATAGAATAATTGAGCCCTTGACAACAAAAATATATATACTTGTGCCAAGTAATCAAAGAATATTTCTTCCTCCATCAAAACAATTTACACTTCAAAGAAGTATGATACTTTTACAAGAAATGGCTTCAAAGCCACAAATTTCCTGAATACTCGGGGACTGACACAAAAAATCTCGAGGCCACATGACCTCTTGGTCAGAAAACTTCAAACTCATAATCCCTCAATGAGGCAACACCAAGTTTGAAATGAATGGCTGCAAAGCAAAAAAACTTTGACGTCTCGAGGACTGTCCTCGACTATCATCTCGTCAAGCTATCAGAAATTGAAAGTCGTAGGACCCCAAGTAGGAAACCTCGAGTGTGAAAGCCCTCCGTGTGGCAATATTATAAAATGTAAGACCTACGCGAGGCATTATTAACAATAAAAGACCTCTACAAGGAAACACCAAAACTGTAAGACCTCAAGCAAGGCATGAACCATACTTGTACCAAGTAACTAATCTGTAAGACCGCAATCAAGGCATGAACCATACTTCTTCAAAGTAACTCATTTATAAGAATTTACAAAAATGAATCATCCAGATCTTAAAGTTAAAGCTATATATCAAACTGATAAGACCCCTAAAAAGGCATACCCTCGATATAAACACCAAAAACTACTTCACTCGGGGACTAAAAGGCTCCGGCCAAGCACAATGACTATAATCACAAGGCTTTACTAGCCAAACTAACATGACATGGGCATGCTCGACCGTCTCTAAAAAATCACAAGCCTTCCATTACTTCAAAATAACTTCGAAAAGAATCGGTTAATCAAGATACCCTCAGCATAAGCAAATGAGCTTCAATAGTATCAGCTCCAAATAATATGTTTCAAAACAATTCAGCCATTTAGGGAAACCTCCGGAGGTGCTCATTTATCGCTACATAACGCTTCACAATTGAGGCTCTTATCAAGCCATCAAAGAGTCGCGCGAACCAAAAAACTTCAAAAAATGTCTTTACCGAGGGAAAATAAAGCCTATATTAGAGGTTGTACCGACCCAATACGTAAAGCCATTGTTGCCAACCAAATTAAAAGGTCAAACGGACCTAACGCGTAAGATATAATGTTGCCAGCTTGAACTAATAGGTCACACCGACCTAAATACATAAGATTCCATGTTGCTAGCATAGATCAGAGGTCATATCGACCAAATGTGTAAAAGCTTATGAGCCAGTCTAACGAGCCTCAGCGCCGAATTATATACCTAAGGGTCCTTTCTCGAAATCCAGTTCACCTAGACAATCACCAACTAACATATAAAATTCAAAACAAAAAAGGATATATACAGGCAGAGGAAAGTTCATGAATGATGAAACAGAAAGGTTTTCTTTTATACGCATATGTAAAAAAATTAAAAAAGCTACATCGGCAGACACACTCTTTGAGGACCCTATACAAAGAATAAAAAAGGAAAAGCCTAGCCTACTCCCACTTTGGGGACTGTATCGTCGTTCTCCTCATTATGCTCGATATCCAATAAAAGAAACTTAGCTTCATATTCATCCGCCTTGGCCTGCACCATCTCTTCCGAGAGATTGGAGCCCCTAGCGTGACTCTCTTCGAGGATTCCTCTTTGAAATTTGCACCGAGCATTATTACTCATGCTCTATCGGTCGGAAGCACCTCTCAACTTTGCTCAAACATCAGCAGCGTTTTCTAGATAAACAACCACTTTCTTGATGGCCTTTGCTCAAATCTTCTCAGCCTCAGCCTCAGCCTCAGCCTCAGCTCGGGCATCCACGACTTGGGCCATCATCTCCAAAAGGTCAGACTCGAGCCTTGCAATCTTAGTCTTCTAAACCAAGCTATTTTTACAGGCGTTCTGGATATGTACCTCGAACGCTGAAAACTTGGCCAAGGCATTCTTCTCGGCCGCAATACTGGAATTTATTTGAGCTTTTATCTCAGTACACTCAAGCTTGGACTGACCAACTTTACCCCAAAGGCGTTCCAGGCATTCCATCTTCCTCTGCAACTGAAATATCAAATATTAATCTCCAAGGATAGAAGAAGAATCATGCATTCTCTTGGAGAAACGATTACCTATTTCTCATTGTGGCTTTCATAGTTTAGACTCCGATTTTCCTCGCACCATAGTTACAGCAACTCATCTCCCCTTTTATCACAAAGAAGTTTGAGGGATTTCTACCAATCAAAGGCTCCCTTCAACATAGATTCACGGCGGAGCAGCTCGGACTTGAACTTATCAAAGGCATATGAAAAAGAATCTCAATCAGAAAATGAAATGGTGCAAAAATAAAAAGCCAAAACAATTTATCCAAACTCACTACATAATTGAGACCCTGAGCCTCCTCAAAGGTTGAGCACACATCTACTTGCCTGGTCTCGTCGACCCCGGTAGAACCACTCCCGATGAGAATATTGTCACTTGAAACCCCGCGTGTCTTAGGCGGCCACTAGCCTCGAACATCCCTCAGAGTACCTTCAACAGGAGATGAGGACAACTATAAAACACATATATCCCTCGAAGTACCTTCAACGGGAATGGAAGTCGGCAAAAAAAGGAACCATATTTTCAAGCCCGTAAGCCTCGAGTGCTATAGGCTCGGCTGATGAATCCTTTTTAAACCTCCGAGTAGGGCTTGCCTCGCAATTAGAACCCTTGTCCTTCAAAGGTATTTTCTGTTTATTATTATTCCTCGGCCCCAAAACCGATGAGCTTTCCTCCTCTCCAATAGAGCATGATCTCACTTTAGGGAATTCTTCAATGCCTATAATGACGGAGTTATTACACGCGGAAGAAGTTACCCTCTAAATAAAGCAAATCACACAGTACGTACCATGGTGTTTTTACTCCCATCTATCCTTTGAAAAACCTCGCCACTTACGCCCATCCTAGGACGTGCGAGCTGCCAGCTTCACGACCCAATCCGCCAGGTCTGGAACCTCATATGGTATCCATGGGATTGTTTCAAAAAAGAAAGAGAAAACATCTTTACGGAGCCCCTCTCCACTATGAGTAAAAACAAAAACACGAGTATACCACTTAAATATGACATTCCATTTCATAGGAAACGACATGAATTTCAGGGGGATAATATCGATAGTCCTTACTCGGAAGAATTGATTCATCTACCCTTGGTCCCTATCTTCTTCATCATCAATAATAAAAGACCTGGTGGATCAGCATCGCACGGCTATTAGGACTCGGCAATGAAATGGTAAATAAAATTTGATGAGATGGCTAAGGGTAAGCTCGAGCCCGGCTTCTTCGTAAAGGAAATCATCATCAAAACTATCCTACATAACGATGGGTCAACCTATTCCAGGGTAACCCGATATCTTCGACAAAAGTCAAGCACGACTCTATCGAGAGGGCCCAACGTGAAAGGGTATGTGCATACATGTAAAAACCCCGATGTATGAACCGTGATGTTCTCTTCTGAGGAATATACATGCAGCACCGCCTTTTCTCCTCATCTCCGATATCTCTTCACTGCCTCAAGGAGTCACTCTCCTATTGATGAAGTGAATCTTGATGCATGACCCCAATGGTCCTCGACATTGAGGTATATCTTTAAATAAAGGTCCCTCCTTGAGACAAAGCATGTTGAATTCGGCTCACCTGACGCCAGCGGTGTACCAATGATTGAGCGGGCAGAAGCGGCAGAACCCTCCTCTTCCTGGTAAATGGATATGGGCATAGCAGCCATGAAAGAAAAATGGAAACTCAATCGGAAACTTTGAATTAAAATAATGAAAAGACTGACGCAAAGAGTAGGAACTCTATGAAAAAGGATAGCGATTAAAAATAGCAGAATCCTCGTAAAAGAAAGAAATAAACTCACATATAGAGCAAGTGGCAACTGTCTACCTACCCTAAAAGCCAATTAATTTTTGCTAGGCCATTATCACTTGTGGGGAGGTGTACCTGCAAGATCATCTTGATTATTCCAAAACCACGGTGTATGCCTAAATTATTGTATGAAATTAGTAGAATCAAAGGCTTCCACATTAACCTAGCCTTAAGATAGTATCCGATCTCGAGGATCTCTGCTACCCTGAAAATAGGCTCTATGGAGCCATCAATATCACCTTAAGCCTTGAGATGGTGCCCGATCTCGAGGATCTCTGTCAAAACAAAAGATAATCTCAAGGGATCTATTCATATAAACCTAACCTTGAGGTGGTTCTCTATCTCGAGGATTTATAATATTACAAGTACAAGTCATTCACCTGATTCTTTGGTCCTCGAGCAACCCAAGCCAGGGCTAGTTTTCATTCGAAAATTACTATAAAGCCTTAGGGTTATTATTGCCTTCCCATCAAGTAAAGATCTATCTAGCTTACTTTAGTCCGGGGGTTGTCCGAGTCCAAGTGTACCCTGATCCAGAGTCTATCTATAACGTCTCAAGGTTATCTTCGCTCTAAGTTCAAATCAAGTTTCTTAGGTCGTCCGAGCTCGAACAAACTCTCCCTCGGGTACTGTCTAAGAAAGTCTAAGGGTTATCTTTATTCTCATATATTCGAGAAAATTCTCCCTCGAGGGCTATCAATGGGGCCTAAAAAGCTAAAAACAAAATTAAAATTCGAGGCCTCACTCTCGCTCAATTCAAAGTCAGAGGTCCTGGCAGCCTATGTTAGTATCAATTCAGTTTGGTCTCAGTCCGAGGATCGGCAAAGGGTTCTAGGGAATATCGTATTAACCAATCAGGAATTGAGGGAATACCTACACATGTGTCCGGTATTCGGACCGATTGGTAATGTCTCATACTCAGATTCTTCACAAACACAATAAAGGGAAATCCAGCACAAATCAAAGACAAATTGGAGAAACATTTTTGAATTAATAAAAAATGATTACAACAGTCCACGAAAGGGCCTTTCACATGATTACAAAAGCCCACAGAAGATCCTTATATAGAAATAAAGATGCAAAAGATAAGAGATAAAGGTCTAGTCTACTCTTAGAGGTATACCTTTGGTGGAAATTTCTATAAGAACCATTCCCCCTGAGATCCCATCTCGACCTTCCAAATGACATCTTTGAGAACTTCATCCCAAGTGGAAAAAGATGTAGAAGCAGAAAAAGATTATAAAGTAGAAAAAGATTAAGAAACAGAAAATGATGAAGAAGAGGCCGTAGCTCATCAAAGAGCAAAAGATTTAAGCAGGCCGGGAAAACTGCAGCCTGATGGAAGACTTAGCAAGCGTAGACAATATCAGTACGGCTACTTTCAGTCAACTTCTTGGAACATTGTGCCGTGCAAGTTAGTAGCTGGTAGTGCCGCTTCACTCCATGGAAATAAAAAGGGGTGAAGCCTCGCACTAGGATGAAGTAGGGAGGTGTGCAGCAGTGTAAAGTTCGGACATTCTCCGGAGTAGCAATGTAAAGTTCGAATATATTCCTGAGTAGGAAGAATTATGTTCCCTATTCTCATCGTCTCGAGCCAATGACGATAGCATTAGCAACAACAACTACAAAAAACCACAGCAATCCCACTTGGTAGGAGAGAACCCTGAGAAAGAGCCATAGAATAAACGGCAAGAACACCGTCGGGTGACCTTATGGCCAAGGGCTTTAAACATGAGAAATAAAATGGGGTGAAGACGAAGAGAAGAAAAGATTTAAAGGTTTTTAAAGTGTGGCAGAATGAAGTTTTGGTTGAAGAAAGCTTCCATTTCTAGAAACAAGGTAGCGTAACCAACAACACAGTCAATGCCTTTGGGAAACATATTAACAGGCATAATAAATGTTTTTGGGGAGACGGATCTGTGGCAGTATTATCGCTTTGAATAAAAAGTTAATCTAATGAATGCTTCTGCGAAGATGAATTGATGGGGTGTCTTGGCCATCGCACAATATTATGTCATAAGCTTGACAGTATCGTGAGAATCTCGAGGATATCAGTGTCAAAGTCATTTCTTATCACTCTACTCAAAGAAACGCAAGGACTATCTGTACACGGAGAAAATCAGAGGGTCCGATTTTGTAACAATTAAGACACCTCGTAAAGACCACCCCCTGAAGGCTCGAAGATAGGCATGGGGCTCAACCCCTAAGGTTTCTCAATAATCGACCTTGAGCAGTGTAAATCGGAGGCTATGATGGACTAATGGGAAGTTCCCAAGGCACGTGACCAAAGCTGACTAAGGCTATTAGACTAGTTTCAGCCCGTACCGTGGCATTAAATAGTTGTACCAACACTTTATCTTTTTAATAAATGCACTTGTACTATGTTGAGATCATCCCTCAAATATAAAGGAGACCCTTGTCACTTCGTAAAGGAGGAACATAACTCACGATAATCAATACAAGAACGTTCTCTCTTCTCTAACTTAAATATATTCTCTTGATTTCACTATTTATATTTATTGATTACGTTTATTGTGCTCTATCAATTGTTCTTCATTTATTGATCATATTAATCATAAAGAGCCTTCATCAAAACTCTCAAAACTGTTAGCCGTTTAATTAGCTACCATAGCTTAGTAGCGAGCCTGACCTCGAGGCTCCATATAATCCGGCTCGAGGCCCCAATTCTCAACCTCTCTATTTGCTTAAACATACTACTATTGAGATTTTATCTTATTTTCTACTCTCACAATTAGCATCTATTGCCTAACAACTAGAGTAAATACAGATCAAGTAGTTTTAGAACCACAAAATCAAATATAATTGCAGTTACCATTTTCAAGGTAAACATCTTGGCAATCATTAGCTTCCGAGGTGTTTTGGACCTCTAAAGCTTCAAGCATTACTCATATTTTTGTGTGCAGCTTTTTAGGAGCTAAGTTATTTTGGAAACTATTTTCCAAAAGCTGCTCTGAGGTACTTTGCTCTTTGTTTCCTCCTTCAAGGAGCCATTCTAACATGGTTTGAACTCTCCATTTTGACTATGCTCAATTTCATCCACTTCCATAGCCCTATCATTTTATCACAAAAAATAGAATCATCATAGCGAGGGCTTGGGGAAGGGAAGGACAAACAAGCACAATACTAACAATGACCATTTTGACAACCACACTTATCACAAATACTCCACTCATAAATTTGACATTGTGTGCACAATCTATCATCGGGAGAATTTAAACAATACTGCCCCGAGTGTGGTCCTCCACAATAAGGATATGGGTTATCAAAGTATGAACAACTACCATCCGAGCAACTATCATTATATGATGTGTACTAAGATGTGTAAGTTCCTTGATAAGGATATCAAAGGCGAGAATGTTATTCACTCATATTGTAAAAAGGAATAGGAGAATCGTAAGGTAGATACAAGTTTCAGCAAGTAAAAGAAGCAGGGTGAAGAATGGTACGAGGTACCCAATTAATGAAGATTAACAGTATTTTCAATTCAAGCTGAGAAATATAAGCATTTTGAGTTACCTTCAATTGTAACAAAGTTAAATTAGCCACACCATCTTAATTATGCTCCATGTGAGTCAACATATATAGATTAAGAGAAGGACATGATATCATGAACCGAACGGGGTTAGAGTAACCCAATATGAAGGTTGGATTGTTTGCATTAGTTGATATTTTCGAAGAATATTATAAATGTGCTAACAAAATCTCCTTGTGAGACACCCAAATAGTGCATTCTAGAATAATACATCTAGATATGAATACTAGAATGATAAACGAAAATTTTTGCAAAGATAGGCACTAGAAGCCTTGAAGGGATAAATATTACCTTAGTGTGGCTCCCGTCCCTAGTAGAGAAAATGTGATAAAATCAAAAGAATGTCTTGTTGAAGTTTTTAGAATAAGGTGATATACAGAAATATCGGCAGGGAAATAAGAAGAGAGATAATAAAGCATTATGAGTAAGATATGATACATGGATGACAACGGTAGGTCAAAAAGAAGAAGGTATTGCAGAGTCTATAGTGAAATGAAGGAAAAAACGAGAGGAGACGAGCCTTGAGACAAAAAAAGGGTATACGGAATAAAGCCATATACTCATTTAGAAAAACATTTTGTGACTCCGATGCAATTACCTGTTGGAAAAGATAGACCGCAGAGTAAAAGAAATAAATATGGATTGGTGAACAAGATAAACTAAACATGAATTAGGGATTGAGTGATTTGATAATGGTCGACATCATGAGAATTTCAAATTTTGTTCTGGCAATAATAGAGTAGATAACAGAAGAAGACTATTTAGAAATGAAGGACATTGAATTTATCCACATCCTATAGATATGCCACAATTCCATAGCATTATGCAACCACGACATCAAGGAAAGGAAGTAAGGGTTCCTGCTCGGAATGTTATGGATAAATAAGGAGCCAATGTGTTAGCTAAGTTAACACAAATGAAATAACCAAAGAAAGATTACGCAGAATATTGATACAAGAATGGGCCAACGAATAGTTAGTAGTTGATTGAGGAAGAACCTAGCTATGGCTAGAAAAGATGTTACTGACAAATCAGCAAGGTGTGCAAGATAAATATAGTACAACCCAATATAGTAAATTCAGCCTCACTGTTATGACATGGTAATATTGAGAAATATTCAGATAGAAAGTCGGGGTAGTTAAAGGTACCATATCAGTGTTACAGATATAAAAAGAGTGCCAATGGGAAGACAGTCAAATATATCAGCTCAGAAGCTACCCTACAACAACATGTGCATCGAGGTAAGTAACTACAGATAATTATAGACAAGGAAGGACATCAAAATGTTCGTCGAGTATACAATATAATAAGTTCACAACTTTACAAGGATCAGAGGGTCCTCCCTAAGTACTACAATGAAAGACTAGCCGAGGATGTAAGGAAGAAGGCTTCAACTTAAGCTCAATCAACCAAAGAGGGAATAATCTTATAATAACAGTCTCACAACAACATTGCATGCACTCTATAAGAAAGTGGCACCTACTATGGCTAATGAACAGGGAGTAAAATTAGAAATGATATGCAAGATCATATGAGTTGTATGGAATTACAATGTGTGTTGGCACTAAATTAATCTAAGTATGCACGTATCAAGGAGGCAGAAAGAACATGAAAAGTAATTTCTTACATTTAAAGAAAAGGAACAAAAGGAATTATTCGATTTATGATACATATCCCTGTAGCATATATATATTGAAAATCATACTATCATAGAAGATTCCGGTACAAGTTAAAAGAAAGAATGGAGCCTAGGGAATAGATAATAGATGAATTTTTAGAAGACTGTATCACAAATGTTCCATGTCGCCCATGAAAGGCTAAAGTATTAACTAATACCAAGAGCCACATATCAGAAGATAGGTCAAGATTACGTGAAGGCTGATCAAAAAGAAGATGAAAATAAAGAACTACATCACTAAATAAGTCAGGAGTCTGATTATTGGACCTAGAAAATTATAGAAATCGTGATTAAGAACAATGCAGGATCCCTCTTAATATCAGAGGTATAAGTGAGATAGTACAGTAGCCGTGTTCTATATCGACTTTATGATAAAGCTAGTTAGAAAAGTACCAACCTCATAATAAGTCAGTATGAAACTCCCACCAGATTGTGTGTGCACCAGAGGGGCAAGTATTACAATAGAGCTTTAAGTTGTGGATGTGAATTATACCTATGTGGAAGGGAGGTCATGAGAGAGATAGTACATGTGATGCGAAGTTGTATGGTAAGTAAGGTAAAGTTAAGCAACATATGAAATACTCAAATAGAGCAGGTTGTGACTTGTCCATACTGCGGATAGAAGGTTAGAAGCACGGGGATTTAGTATCCATGAATGATAGCAACATTGTCAGTGGCATATATTCCATCATATATTTTCTAGGTACCGAAAGATCTAAGCAAGAGAGAAAAAAAGTTGGAGACAATGTGATTTCTCTCTTGATGTTCCAGAATAACGCAAGGAAGTCTATAGTGCAAGCAAGTTGAAAGAAGGTTGCGAGTAGTATAGATATATATGTGTAGGTCATAAGATATTGTATGGTACAGCGATAAGGTTCTAGAAGACGGGAGTAATAATAAGAAAGGGAGATTGAGAATGTGATGAGAATGGATAAATCCTCAAGATTAAGCCTATGAAACAAAAAGAGTTGATGGTTTCTCAAAGTTATAGAATGCTCAGTATAGCCTGTTTGAACTCAAAGGAGTCTAAGACTAGTAACATTTAGAAGAGATGGAATGTTGCCCTGGTAATAGAATGAGCGTGTAATTGTAATAAATAAAGGATGACTTTTGGGCTTTTTATTAAGTAATAATTTGAAGAAGAAAAAAAGGATTTCAAAAGTTGTATAGGATCAAAATACCATATTAGTGAATCACATTGGGATGCTATCAAATGAGGTTATGAAAGTATAGTATCGCCCCTAGGTGGATCAGGAAGATCACTTCAAATGTTCCTCGATGCTACGTGAGCCCTAGTGATTACGTAAGCGGTTCCAAGTTATTAGTGGTCGATTGTAGATCGATATTGAGGTGAATCAACAATGGGTGGATAAAAGTTACAAAGTATGAGATGAGACTAGGTCGTTATTCTTAGGATGAACAGAAATGAGAGAGCATTAAAGGACTTAGATCTATACATATGGGGTAAACAACGAGAGTAACCTGGATTAGTAGTATGACCTACCTAGATGTAGTAAAGCCATAAGATAAAAAACGTTATGAAATAAGATATAGCAATATCCATAAGTTCAACAAAGTGCCGAGCGAACTAGACGCCCAAAGGGACGTATTGTCAAGCTATGTACATGTTTAAATAGTGAGGCGTTGAGATTGGCTAAAAATTTGAGGAAAAGAGGAGACAAATTGCGTAGGCGCACTCCCAAGATCAGAGTTGTACAAGCTGCATGATAGAATGTAGCAACAATAACGAGATTGGAATGATTCTGATCACAAGTCGTTGTGTGAGAAAGAGGCCTAAATGGGGGAATGCATTGACTTTTGGATTTATTTATAGAATAGTTGCCTAAATGACAAGGAGAGTGTTAAAATATTTGTAAAAGAAATGGGTTATGAGAATGATAAATGCATAAGTCAACATTCGAGGAAAAATGTTCTAAAAGGGGGATGTGCTACACCATATATTTTCGTACGTGAAAGTACACCATACGTAAATTGATAAAAGCTCAAAAATAAGATGTTACATATCGTATTTTCATACGTTAAAGTTTCATCGTAAGTTAATTGACGTAAGCTCGGGAAGGAGATTATTTTGAGATTATAAGTATTATGTTATTTCAAACAACTGATAAGTAAATTCGTGAAGGTGAGAGAGTAAGCAACTCGATGAAAATGGTTTCACCGAACTTTGTCATTTTAAGATAAAATACGGTTGGGCTATAAATACACGATATTTATGGACTAATTCCATACAAGGTACCACATGACCATTATAGTAAGGTATATAAGGTGTGTTAAAAATAAATAGTATTTTAAATAATTTGGAATAATTCTTAATTATGTGGATAATTTGAAATTATTAATATTAATGGGAGATTAACATGTAATTGGAAATTTATGGATAAAGTTTGGTGGATAAAGCTTGATGAACTAACGTGGCAGCAAGATTTCATGAAATGAGCGACTCTTTACTCATAAATTAAGATGTCACATCTAAAGGGTTTTAAAGCTTAGTCATCCTAAAGTGGAGCCCACTCTCTTTGATAAAAGAAACGACCTCCCTAATTCATTAAGAGGGGTTGGAGAGAGGCTTCTCTAAAAATCACAAAATGGAGATGGTCATATTCACTAAAGTAGCGGATGAGCTTCAAAAAGATAACTTATACAAGGTTAGGATCAAATTCAAAAGAGAGATATATCTATATTCATAGTAACATGAATTACTTCAGTAAGAACTGATACGAGACTTCTTAGCATAATAGCGACGGAATATTGTGATTCTAAGGGAGTACTTTGCCATCTTTCTCAAGAATATCATATATAATTTTTTTCTATTTTAATTCCTCTTTACGTGCTGTCCCAAACGTATGTAAAAGGGATTGTCAAGAGAATCGATTCAGGTATGTTGAATCTATTCCATTTTCTCTTTTGACATGATCGATACGATATAAACAAAACGAGTAAATGCACAACTTTCATAAATGGTTCTATTCATAAATGCTAGAGATGCTTATGTTCTTGATTTCCCATGTGTCTTATTATTCTATTGCCTGTTAATGGGTCTCAGCAAAATACGTAAGTTGAAAAAAGTTTATTTCATGATACTACTCAAAGTCATAATGGTCTTATAACATTTCGAGAGAGTTATTGACATCATTCTCATATATTGCATTCATTATACATGTACATTGACACATGATCAGATGGTATTATATTCGCGTATATTATATTATATTGTATATATATATATATACATATATATACATATATATATACATATATATATACATATATTGGAAACTTTACAGCGTTATATACGCACCACCACCTAATCTGCTGGTTTACGTTGATGAGTTTGCTCACACTGTTCGAGATGATATGATGGGATGCCCTTAGTGGCCCAGTGATGTTATGAACACATGTACCTATGCACGACATGACATTCATACGCATATCCATCACATTATAAGTGTTTCATGATTTACAAAGTTATCCAGACATACAAGTTGAGTCATTTACTCCATGTTTCTTCTATGTCTTTTATGTACTTATTTATGTGCCTTACATACTCAGTACATTATTCATACTGATGTTCTTTTGTTAGGGATGCCGTATTCATGCCTGCAGACATAGACAATCATTTTGACGGGCCCTCATAGTAGACAAGGTTAGCATTCAGCAAAGGATCGGTAAGACTCCACCTCATTTAGAGAGCAACCGGGTCTATGAGCCATCATGTCAAAATTGTGCTACAGATTTTTGGGTTGGCCGATACCCTGTCCCATTTGATTTCAAATATTGTTAGAGACTTTGTAGATAGAGGTTCATTTTGTACAACGTGTCAGAGGCCTTGACGACCCATATGTATTCATATTTTAAGAAAGATGATTCATTGACATAGTATTTTCCCACTTATGGTTATACATTACTAGTTGTACCCATGTTGGCCCAGTTTCCAATGATAGTACAATAAAAAAGATATATTACATTGGTACTCGGTTAAGTACGGCTGCGAGTGCCCATTATGACCCTTCGGCTTGGGTCATGACATATGCGTCAGGTGTTCTTTGCTTTCGAGAAGCGCCTAGCGTGTTCACGATGCATGGCCAATTGTCCTTCACTTTCACGAGGCTATCATCGCGTTCGCGAATGCTTCTCCCTGTCCAAGACTTAGTGTTCGCAACCCCATGGTTCGCAAATGTGATGACGAGCCAATAGTCCCCCATCCCTATAGCTCCACGTTCGTGAGATGCATGTCACGTTCGCAATAGGTAAGACCCCCACTGTTTTGTGTTCATGACGGGCCTCTTGTATTTGCGAAGAGCAACCAACCCCCAACCCCAGTTTCCCTCCACGGTCCTAAAGTACAAAGCACTAGAAACAAACTAAACATGCATATAAGTGTAATAACATCATATGAACTTGCTTATGCTATAAAAAAACCAAAATAACATCTATAACCACGAATTGGATTTCAAAAAACATGAATGTTTTTTAGAAAACTCAAGAAACTCTAAAATCACAACTAAGCGTCAGAATCCTATCAAACCAACAGCAAATTGCACCAAATTTTAAGGACAAGTTTCAAATAGAAAAACGGACCTATACCAAGCTCTAAAACCAAAATATGAACTCGATAACCATAAAGTCAACCTACGGTCAAACCTAGGAAATTTTCAAATATTCAAATTGCAAACTTTCGCCAAACAAGTCAACGACTTCCGAATTCAATTCCAAGCATATATCGAAATCAAAAATAACATAAAAATACTATCATCACAAGCTATCAAAATAACGTGCCGAAATCTTTTACCTAAAATATTGACTGCAGTCAGCTCGAGTCGTTTTATCGTAGTCATCTCATCAAGTCGTTTTACATCCCAAACTCACATTTTGTTAAATTCATATATAAAAAATTTTCGGAAAAAAAAAATGGACCATGCACGCAAATCAAGAATCACCAAACGAACCTAGTGGAGGTCTAAGAATATGAAAATAACGGCTAGTAGTCAACACGACCTATCGGTCGTCACAATGGTCCTTTATCATAAGTTGATACTCAAAAAGTGCTTTTTGGAAAGATTATTTAAACACAATTTGCTTATCAAATATTGTAAAAATACTTCTCAAATAAATTAGCCAAACATAAACTGTTAATTTCTAAAAGTTATTTCGGAAAGCACTTTAAAACAAAAGTAGTTTTTAAAACAAATAGTTTTTGATTGACTGGCCAAACAAGGAATATACAAAACAATAGATTTGCCGGCTGTTATTTCGAAGGACCAAGGTAATTATCCATGCCTTGACGATTTTCAAGTCGGTTTGCTGTTGGCAAACAAAACCTATATAACTCATTGTCATATTCGTCAAGGGATGTTTCACATACTTTTTTCCTAGTAGTTTCTGGACGTGCGTAGCGCTGTGTAATGTTTATTAATGAGAATAGTTTTTTTAGCACCTAAGCAATCCGCACGGAACACTCACTGAATGATCACTTGAAACCTCTTTGATCTGCTGTTACTGTACACTTTTTCAAACTAAAGAGCAACTCTACAAGATTAATAGTGTAGTAGTATTTGTTTTCTAAGGAAATATATCTAATATGCTGGCATATGAGGTTCTTTCCATTAAACAACTAGCCAAAGTTTTGAAGGAGACTAAAAATGCATTATTTATTAAAGAAATTGGACTATTAGTTTTTCATGTGAAAAAAAAAGGATTATTTTTAGCCAAAGCCAAAGATATTGGAGGCCTTTTCTCTAATGCTTGACAAGTAATATGTAAAGATTAGGCGAAGCTAAAAATATTACTGTCATTACAGGAATATTTAGAATGTAGTAGTGAATTCTATGTAAAATAGGGAAAATTTCACATTAGAATAATTGGGCTCCATACTTTTTAATTTTATAATCCATATTTTAATTTATAACTAACTAGCCCAAAATTAATAGGCTAAGATTCAATATCCAAATCCAATAGATTCTCAAAAGGGATTTTTACATATATATGCCATATAGCAAACCTTATTACCTCTCATGTTTAAGGTTTGTGTTTATTACATTTAAGCATACCAAATTTCAATTTATGTACCATAATTCAAATTAAGGGTATAATTATTGCTTCATTTATTCTAGGCATGATTTTAGGAGCATATATTCCTTTTTCCTTTTTTTCCTCTTCTCTTTCATAGTGTTTTGTTTGGTTGCATATCTTTCACCAAAGTCATAGCTTTTTCTTTTTTTTTTTCTACGAATTTTTGCACTAACACAATCAAAGTTCACCTTCAACAAACAATAGACAGAGAAGTCCCATGACGAAACCCAAGTCTTAAGTTCCATGGCCACCCCACCAATACATACATAGCCTTTCAGAATTATAAATAATAATTGTAATGTAAACAAAAGCTTCCAATCTTAAAATGCAAACGAAACTATTTGTTTACTCTTGGATCTAGTGACTGTGAGTAGGAAAGGATTATCATATTATAATTGGATCATCCGATTGCCGATATTATAAACCAATATACAGTAACAGCAGTCTCACCAATTGTTATAATAGAAATCAAATTGAAGGCGTTGTAGAAACTCATACACTTCAAACTCATACAATACTTCTTCAAGTATTGTATTTAAAGAATATTTTTTCAAAATTGAAATTTTGAATATTAAGAATTGATTAAATTTGGTATGTTTAAATTTTTTTGACACAAGACTGTAGTTTAATTGCAGTATAAATGTAACAATACAATTTAACTACAATTTACAATTTATCTACAAATTATCTATATTTTATCTACAATTCTACAATTTAACTACAATTTAACTACATTTTAACTACAAATTCTAGAAAAATATGTCTTCTTCTTCGACGACGAGTTTCAATCTGAAATTCAGTCAAAACCAAGTCTAATCTTCACCAAAACCCCTCAAAATTGAGATATAAACTCCTAAACATATTTTGAATTATTTACAACAACACCCAATCCAAGGGATTTTTAATTGTAGTTTAATTGGCATTTTCGAAATAATTGTAGAAGACTTGTAGAAGTTTTAGTCTTCCCAATCTACAATTTATCTACAACTTATCTACAATTTATCTATATTTTATTTATCTATAATTCTACAATTTAACTACAATCTAACAACAATTTCAGGAAAAATATGTCTTCTTATTCTTCGACGAGTTTCAATCTGAAAATCACTCAAAACCAAGTCTAATCTTCACTAAAACCCCTCCAAATTGAGATATAAACTCCTAAATATATTTTGAATTATTTACAACGACACCCAATCTAAACAAATAATGATTTTTGATTATTCAAATTTGAATTTAATGCTTTCAAGCTTTTTAATGGCTATCAATGGTGGAAAATATATGGAGAGGGAGAGAATTACGCTGCAATAGATTTTCTTGCGTTTTAAATTTAGAAATTAATGGTGATAGAATCACCATTAAATGTGATTCCTACAAATTTGGAGCCTTTTTTAGGGTAGAATCTATCTATTTTTAGTTTGGTACAATTTTTGTAAACAAAACATGGTATAGGCGGGTAAATACCAAACCATACACAATTTTGGTAATAAGGTTTGCTATATGGTATATATATGTAAAAATCCCTTCTCAAAGTTACTATTTAATTTATAAAAAACAATCCTCAAGCTTTTAAATTTATTTTCGAATCAGTAATCGTGACTCAAATAATAATTCAATAAAGCAAATTTAATTGGGTAGTGAAATTAGATTTTTAACAAGCTAAAATATGTGGGTTTTAAATTCCGAATTTGATTTTGTGAGAAATTTGGGTGGGTGTTATTTATACTTGTTAGAAATAGTATAAGGAGATTGTATATAACACTTGAAGTCTTTTGATGGACATTTGCACTAATTTTGAACAAGAATTGCAACTGAAAATGTGGAAGAAGTTCGTCTATAGACGCTTGTATAAAGGTGTATAAAAGTGTATAATAGTGTATAAGGTGTTTTTCTACACTCATATACATTATTATACAAGATTAAGCATATTATACAAAAAACTGACTTCGTCTTCTTCCATACGTCTTTTTTGAAATTTAACACAAATCTTACTCAAATCCACTCCAAGTAAGGCTGTATCCGGTTCCAGTTCTAGGTCTATTTGGGTCTGCGGTTCCGGTTCTGGTGGTTCCGGTTCTGACGGTTCTAGTCTGGTGGTTCTGAAGGTGGAACCGGCCCGTGACGGTTCCGGGTACGGTTCCGGTTCTGGCGATTCCGGTTCCGGCGGTTCTGAATTTTAAATCAATATCTTGTATATTAGTCATTAGTATATTGTAGAATATATTTTATATGGTGTACTATGTTATTAGTATAGTATATATTGTGTTTGGTAATTAGTATATATTGTGTATAAGTAGTGTATATTTTGTATATAAGTAGTATATATTGTACATAAGTAGTATATATTGTACATAAGTAGTGTATATTGTGTTGTAGTTAGTAATTAGTATAAATTGTATATAAGTTGTATATAAATTATCAAGGATTGATATAGAAGTAAAGACAAAGAAATATTAAGACAAAAGATATTCAAAGATATGATAAAGAGCATATTTATTGACCAAAATGGCATATCTTTCTTAGTCTTCCTTCCCCCAATGGAATGAGCACAACATGGTACTAATACCACCATTAAAAGGAAAAAAACTAAAAGAAGACATGCCAATGTACAAGTTACATCGTAATTTATGCATTATTTCTAACAAATCTCACAAAACCTTCAAGGTTTGGAGGTGGTTGTGTTGGCGGTGGTGGAAATGAAGCTTGTTCATCACCACTTCCGGGTGAAGTTGCTTCCTGAGCAAGTTCTGCTATCATTTCTTCATACGCCTCATCTATTTCTGGTTATGATTCTGCTAGGCCAATGTTCCTTCTTTCTGCGCGGATCCAATCTCGAAAAAGCACTGATTTTTCCAAACTGTCCCGCATCGACGCTCTGTGATCATCTATTTTGTAGTCTTGCTTGACTAAAAGCGCTCTCCGATGCAACAGTTGACGCTTGAATCGACAGAACATCCCGAGCCATCCTTGCAAGAATGGGAAAATGTTTTTCCCTTGTCTTCCACCATTCTAAAAGGTCGAAAGAGCCGTCTGGATTCTCCTTCTCTAGTCCCTGTGACAAATAAACTTGAAGCTTATTTATATGGGAAATTTCATCTAAATTATCACCTTGAGTACCCCTGAACTCCGTCCACGATTTAAGAGTTGTTAAGCCAGCATCTCTTTTAGACGATTGTGATGTACACGAAGTAGGGGTTGGAATATTAGGCCTAGCATGCTCTAACGCCTGTTTATAAGCATTATAAACAGTTTGAGCATTAACTTTAATTGATGCTTTCGCATCAGCTAGTGTAGCAATTTCTACTTCTGAAAGATCTAAAGATTGATAAATAGTAGAATACCAAAAGTGAGGACCTCCTAATTTCATAGTTGGATTTAACATAGCAGACACACCAAAAATAGGAGGGATTGGAAAAAAATATTTTTTAAACTTCTTTTTCATTTCAGTTATTGCAAGTTCATAAATGTCCCCTCCCTCGCTAAAATCAACAAACAAATTAGCAAGTGCGGCAATATAAACTAAACAGTTAGAAATAGTTGGATAATATTGGCCAGAAAAAGTATTTGTAGCCACATGAAAATGTACTAAAAAATCTAAAAGAATTTTAACGTTAGTCCAATCTTGTGTAGTTAGCATTTCATCATCTTCCTCACCACAATCCCGAGAATTATACGTAGCGTTAATTGGGTTTCTATATTCGTACGCTACTACTAAACTTACGTACATGTTATTCCACCTAGTCGGGCAAGGTTTAGGAACCTTTCTTTCTCTAAGGCCATATTCGTCACACTTTTTAAAATATTCTCTAAGTCTACTTCTACAGTTTGAATAAAATAGCCAATTAAGAGCCATTTTAACCTTCTCAATTTCTAAGTTTAATATTCTCATACCATCATAAACAATTAAATGATAAATATGACAAATACATCTAACAAGGAAAAGATCAGTAAAAGCATGATTAAGTGTTCTTGTTAGCATACCTATTGCACTAGTGTTGCTAGAAGCGTGAACCATAGAAATTGATATTATTTTATCACTAAAGCAAAAATATCTGCATACATCTAAAACAGTGTTAGCTATAAACCTACCCGTGTGCCGTGAATTAATTATCCTATATGCAATTATGCGTTTTTGCATTGTCCAGTCTTCGTCTATCCAATGACTGGTTACAGTTAGATAATCACAATCATTATTACTTCTACCAATATCAGTTGTAATAGACTACGATTAGTTATATGGGTAAATAAATAGCGCAAGTATTGTTCATATTCATGCTTGAACTTATAAATATCGGCCTTAACTGTTGCGCGAGGCCAACCTTTATACGTAGGAGTAAATTCTCTTCTAATATAATGAATCCATGCAGGATTAGAAGCAAAAGAATAAGGCAAACACATAACAGTAATTATTTTCGCTAATTCTTCACGATACTTATTTGGATCGTAATATAATATACCTTCGGTGACTGTGTTTATTCCTGGTTGAACTAGATTTGAACCAGTACTTGGGTTAACTGTAGAATCGGCACTTGTCCTCCCCTCTTGTTGCACTTTCAATTGCAAATATCTAGCCTTATCGCTAGGGTGTAATCTTATATGCTTAACTAAACTACCTGTGCCGCTACGATCTCTAGTATACCTATGAACAAGTAATTTCCCACAAGATTTACACTTAGCCTTATTTTATTCTCTTAGTTGAATAAAAAATTACCAAACTAATGATGTTTCTGTATGTTTAGGAGGTTGTCAACTAAAAGTGGGAGTTTTTACGGGTGGGTGTGCCGGTTCATCACCTAAGTTATGAGCAGGATTAGTAGGTGTATCATCTAAATCTACTGGAGCTTGGGTTTCATCATCATTATCATCCTCATTTCCCTCTAAGATATGTGCATTAGGATAAAGAGCATTCATAATATCATCGTCTATGCTATCACCAACTGCTACATCATGAAGAAAATCAATATCGCTAAATTGAAAACAACGGTGATCACTATCAAGGATTCCGAAGGGTTTATTAGGATTTCTAGGTTGGCTACTACTTTCAACTTGCTTATCTTTTCTAGGTCGGGGAGCCGTGGGAGGGGTAGTATTTTGGCCACTACTTTCACCGGTTTTAGCTTTTCCTATACCGAACATTTTTTTCAACGAAAATGCCATAATAATTATAAAAAATACTATTAGCACGTAAGAGTTGAAACGAGTTTACCGGATTGACGAACAACTTCTTGAAAATTGAAAATCGTTGAACTTGAACACTTGAAAACTTCAATTCAACAACTTCACAATTGTTCACGAATTTGCAACAATAAATTAAGCACTTGCACTAGAAAGATTGAAAGAGAGCTTGAGAGAGATTGAGAGATATTGATGAATTGGTGAATAAAAATGAAAGAATGAGGGGGTATTTATACTTGAGAAATGGGAAATAGTGTTATTATATAAAGTTTGAGGGCCAAATGGCTATTTTTTGAACTTCCAAACGGCTACTTTTTTCAAAGAGCCGTTTGGAAATAATTTTTTTTTTAAAAAAAATTATTTTGAAAAATGCCCTTTGGGAACCGGCAGAACCGTTTGGAATCGCCAGAATCGCGAGCCGGTTCCGGTTCTGGCGGTTCCAACGGGTAGAACCGGAACCGCCGGAACCGGGCCGCCCGAACCGGCAGAACTGGAAGGGCCGCGGTTCCAGTCCGGAACCGCGAAAATTACAGCCTTAACTCCAAGTCATTTCAATTTAAATTTTGAACTATTTTTGATATTTTCAATTAATTGGGACAACACCCAATCCAAACAACTAATAAATTCAAAAAAAAACTCATTTTTAAAAGCAAATATTTGAATAATATTCAATGGTGGACTTTTATTCTTCAATTTTATTACATTGCAAGTAGTTGACACAAGAGGAGAAGCAGAAATTACACGATTCCTTAATGCATATGTAGAAGATGTGAGAAGAAGAGAGAATGAAAGCAATAGTTGTGAGAACATAAATTTAATTCCATAACTTTTAGAAGCAATGATTATAAAAACATAAATTTTAACTTTGCTTGTGTTTTCAAAAGCACAATATTTCCAACTAAAATCAATAAAAATAGGACGAAAGGAGTAATAACAATTGACACTCTTATTTTAAGCAGTTGTAGTTGAAAAACACAAGCAGCAAAGAAGAAGCTTTTAGAAGACCTCTTCCTGGAGAGGATATGTAACTGCTACATAGATACGAAAGATTCATAATACTTAAGAATTTAAAATACCGTTTCAGTTTTCAAAATATTCATAATATGGATTAGGCGGTGTAAAACTTAAAAATATAGACCATTTTTTATTAAGGTATGAAGTCATATATATATATATATATTTTGTAATTCTTTCTTTAAAATACTGCTAGCGTTTAGAATGTACACAGAGTAAAAGAGCAATGGCATTTATTTTTATTTATAACTGGAAAACAAACAATAAATGTACTAGAAATATTGGTTATATGCATGAGACACGGTTTGTTAGTTGCTTCCAAGAAGAGAGAGCCAGTAATTTCCTTATCACTCCAAATCCGATTACTAATGGTGGATATTATTCCTAAACAAATTTTACAGCTTGTCCATTCACTTAGTTATAAGGACCCCCGTTTGTTTCGAGCATAGTAGTTAATTAGGTAATTTAAGAGAAAATTTCTCCATATTTTCTTATTGTCCCTGCCATTTTTATTGTCACTGGTAAATAACTACACTTTTTTTTTGTTTTTTACCCTATCAATTCGTTCTTCCTTACCTAAAACTCCACCACCTATGTGAATTCACTAATGTGAGCTCCCCATAGTTAGTTCTACGTCTCGATAAAGGAGAAAAGTTACGGTGAGTTATTATATTACTATACATTTTTACAGAATAAATTACTTTCCAATATTAAAATAAAATAGGCTCGAATAGAGTAAAATATATAGAGGATCTATATTATCGACCAAGACTAGTTTGAGATAGAGGTGTATTTGTTTGATTGAATTGATGCATGCCCATGAAAGACCTTTATTTCTTATGTGTTGGTGCTATGGGCTTTGATTGTTTATCTTTTCAATTGAATTTTGCTATTTCTGGCATTTCATGGTGTAAAGTTTCTTGATATATTATCACATTGTCTTGAATTTATTATGTATGTTTCCCATTTTTTGCTCTTTCGCTTCAATTTTGTTTGGCTTTTTTATTTACTCATTTAGTAAAGTATTTTATTTATAAATTTCTGAAAGGATCTCTACAATTCTTTATTTCCTCCACACATTCTTACACATAAAATAAGCTTTTAATATTTTTATTTATAATAGTATAAAACCTAGAAACAGAAAAGCATATTCTTATATTTATTTTAACTGTAAACCTCATTTAGACATGAAATAAATAAACCAAATCTTAAATATCGTAACTAAGGTTTCGTCTACAACTTTGAATTACTTTTCCAATCTTTGTTTGAAATATCAAGTTTTGTCTCTGTTGGTGCTTTGAAGTTTATTCTTCTTTGTTTGTTTTAATAGGTGTAGGCATTCAGCAAGAGAGTAAATTGTATAAATTGTCACAAATTTTATTGAGCTGCAATCATGAGTGGCAAAATGTCAGGACCTCTTGAACGACCAGTCAGGCCAAGTAAGTTCTATTTCCCCCTTATTAAACTTGATGAATCAGAGCCTGTAGTGATCCAGAATATTTACATGAAGATATAGTTTGAAACTTACTCTAGAATTGATAGAAAATTTATATGTATTAGTAACATGGTAATCGCTGATGCTGGTACCGGAAGTGATAATAAATGTGGGAAGACAGTGAGTCACGAAAAATCCTACTATGAATGAAAAACACAATGTTTTTATCATTTGGATGTGTGAAATCTACGTCGTTTTCTAATTTTACAGGTATGGAAAATATTGATATTGAAAATACTGAGGAGGAGAGGAAGCCAAGGCTTGGGTCATTCAAGAAAAAGGCACTTAATGCCTCCAACAAATTCAGACAGTCTCTTAAAAAAACTGGCAGGAGAAACAGTAGAGTGATGTCTGTTGTCTTCGAGGACGAGCATGACGCGGAGGAATCAAAGGCAGTTGATGCCTTCCGTCAAGCACTTATCCTGGAGGAATTACTTCCAGCTAAACATGATGATTATCATATGATGCTAAGGTAACAAAAGTCTTTTCCATCTATAATCATTGATGCTTAGTGATTTTCATAGTACAATGCTTGATGACAAGTATTTGTGTTTCTATATTTCGAATGATGATACAGGTTTTTGAAGGCCAGAAAATTTGATTTAGAGAAAACAAAGCAGATGTGGTCTGATATGCTTAATTGGAGGAAGGAATTTGGTGCAGACACTATCATGGAGGTACTTTTGAAAACGCCATATCAGGTTTGACAGGGAAAAAACCACAATTCTAAAGATTTAAGGTTTTGTAACATCTTTCGTAGGAATTTGAGTTCAAGGAAAAGGAGGAGGTCGTCAAGTATTATCCTCAAGGGCATCACGGAGTTGACAAAGATGGAAGACCAGTATACATCGAAAGAATTGGTCAAGTAGATTCTACCAAGCTCTTGCAAGTCACAACAATGGACCGTTACCTCAAGTACCACGTGCAAGAGTTCGAGAGGACTTTCAACGACAAATTGCCAGCTTCCTCTATTGCAGCCAAAAAACATATTGATACAAGCACAACTATTTTGGATGTACAAGGAGTGGTATGTTGAGATTATAGCGCTTTTAAAATAAAGTGAAAATATCTGTCTGCTTTGCCTTAGAATGTGATTGCTGCAATTGTTTATTTAGTCCAGTGGCAGTTTAGAACTATCACTAACTTAATTTATATATATCATGCCTCAGGGACTTAAGAATTTCAACAAATCAGCAAGGGATCTCCTTCAATGCATCCAAGGTGTGGATGGTAACAATTATCCTGAGGTACTTGTATCTTGCTGGCCGTTAGTTTATTTTGAGAAATTATTTCACGTTCCTGCCGCTTACTTGAATATTTTATTCACTGCTTAGAGCTTGTGTCGTATGTATATCATCAATGCTGGTTCTGGATTCAGGCTTTTGTGGAACTCTGTCAAGTCATTCCTTGACCCCAAGACGACTGCAAAGATCAACGTAAGCCCACATTCATCTTTGCATCCTAAATGCACTACCTCAGTCATTTTGATTGGAATAACAAATTCATTGCTCGTTTCTTTTAGGTTCTTGGTAACAAGTACCAGAGCAAATTGCTTGAAATAATTGATGCCAGGTAAATACAGGTGAATTTGAATATTCTCTTCCGCTTTCCTCACCATATCTCCAGCTAAATGTCCCGAGGATATGTGACTTTGATTCTAGTCCAAAAAAAAATACGAGAGAACGACATTATCTCTTTGATAGCGCCTAACACGACTTGTTTATCAATACCTTGTCTCAGTGAACTTCCAGAATTCTTAGGTGGTACATGTACTTGTGCTGAAAAAGGAGGATGTATGCTTTCTGATAAAGGCCCGTGGAATGATCCAGAAATAATGAAGGTTAATTTCATATCTGTAGATTCAAAGTTTTAGTATTCAATACCTTTAAACCTTGTAATATTTCAGAATTAGTACCTTTTTACATTGACACGACTAAGATGTGATTAATTTGATATCAGATGGTTCAAAGTGGCATGCATAAATGTTCAAAGAAAAGTGCCAGTCCAACAGTTGATGAGAAAACAATTGCCGAGGATGGCAATGCCAATCCGAAGGTGCCTCTCCTTGCTTTTTATTCTTCATAAATCAATGAAGCGACTAAATAGATCGGATCAGTAATAACTTTCGTAGATGTTGCAGGAAGCAAAGAAGAGCAATTCCATTAAAATGCGAACTGCCTCTTCCAAAGTCCAAAGGGATCATGCATCTCATATGCAGCTCTCCACCGTCCACGAGGAAGTAATTAAGTTTCTTCTTCATCCATCAAATATTAGAATGCACCAAATTTTATACTTCATTTTTTCATGAAATGAACTTAAACTTTGCTAACATGTGTATCGAAGAAGTTTTAGAGAAATAAAGTGGATTTTCTTTGTTCTATCAGTATGTCCAAAATAGAATAAAATGGAAATGTATTTGTAGGTTGAAGTAAACAAAAACCACCCTAGTGCATATGATTCTGATAAGTACATCCCTGTGGTGGACAAAGTAATTGATGCAACTATGCCTAAAGCTACAAAAGCCGACAACTATGCCATTGCAAAAGGTACAGAGTTATTCTCTTATTGTATCTACATCAGATGTTCAATTGACAAGATAGTTTTGCTTTCAATATCCTGGTTCATTTTGTAGTATTAGCTTTTACTTGGCCTGTTTTCAGCTTCAGATTTCTTACCCATGCACGATATTTCTAAGTCACCCGAAGGATTTAGCAACCACGTTTTCACTGGAGTGATGACATTCGTGATGGGGGTCGTGACAATGGTCCGAATGACACGCAATATGCCAAGAAAGCTTACGGATTCGACCCTCTTATCAGGTTCCCTAAAGGCCGTTGACATGGTTAAACCACAAGCTCAAGAATATCGTTTGAATGGACCTGCCATCTCGAATAATGAGTACTTTAGCATGATGAAACGGATGGGAGAGCTCGAGGAGAAGGTCATTACTCTTAGCAACAAGCCTAGTGCCTTACCACCTGAGAAAGAGGAAATGCTCAACAATGTCATGAGTCATGTTGATAAACTGGAACAAGAGCTTTGTGCAACCAAGATGGTATTATCTTCTTCTCTTGATCAATCAATTCACTAGTTTCACATAACATTAATTTATCCACTTCTAATATTTTTATTGGCAGGCACTCGAGCAAGCTCTTGCTCGTCAAGAGGAGCTCTTAGCCTACATTGAGAAGAAGAAGAAAAAGAAGAACTTCTTTGGTTTCTAAGCGCGGAAGCCACACCAAGAAATGCTGCTTGAATGACACGCCACGCTTATTAAGTTCACCATGTTAACTTTTTATTGTAAATGAGATGATCTGATAGAGGCTTTGCTCTAGTCCTCTTTGGCGAGATTCACATTCTCCAGCAACTTCTTTGTGAGCTCTAATAGTAATATACTGCGTATGTTACACATTCTGTGGCTTGCATTTTTGGTTCTTAGATTTCTGTATATAAGGATAAGAGCAGTTTGTATTAGTTCTAATTGTTGCCTTCCAAAGATAGAGCTTCTTTTGTTGTTTAAGATTGTCTCCATCTTGCTTCTTGTGTGTCAAAGATATTTTTTCTTTTTCTTTTAATCCATCTTGTACCTCCTTTTCTATGATTACATGGAGAATGAATTTAAACTTGCTATAGTAGGTTAAATTATACAATCATGTCACTTAAAGAAATAATTTTAATGTCAATAACTCCATTTAATAACAATTGATTGATAACGTACACAACAAATAGCAAGTAACTTGCTATAGCAAGTAAAATTATATTAATGGTAAAAAAAATATTTAAACGGAGCATATAACTTAAAATCTTATAAAATTTGCTATTTCAGATAATTGATACTCCCTCCCTTTCATATTATCTAAAGTAGTTTGACTCGGACAGAGTGTAAGAAAAAAGAAAAAGACTTTTGAAACTTATGATCTTAAAAGATTAAGGGATAAAAGATTTGTGAGGTCATGCCATTTGTGTGGCTATAAAAACTTCTCATTAAACGCAAAAAAAGTAAATTAAAGAGTTTAAAGTTGAATTATTTTCAAATTTAGAAATAAGTCATTTGTTTTGGAACAAACTAAAAAGAAAAGTACCTCATTTAATATAAAATGGAGGGAGTATGTAGATGCTAATTCAGTAGGGCTGCTTATCGGGTGGATTGGACGGTTATTTACTCTTAACAGTTTGGGTTATCAGTTATCGGCTTTTAAATGTATTAATACCCCTAGCCACCCGATAAAATATCGGGTGGATTAGTATATGTTTAATTTTTATCGGACGATTTATCGGCCTAATTCAATCTATATTGGACATGACGCTCTTTGGGTTCATAGCAGACTTACTTCTTTACTTCGAAGCTGGAAAAGGAATGACAGTGACTCATTATATCAGCAAGAACAAACTTTTGAAGCATATGTCATTTTGACGGATTGGGGAGAGCAGTGGTAATACAGAAACTTGGCATTACAAGACAGAGAAACACAAAAAGTTTTAAATTTCTGTAGCATTGTCCAACAGAAAATATACTCCTACTATATTGTTTTTGTTAGAGAAGAGGGGTTGCTCTGATGATAAGCAACTCCCACTTTCAACTGAGAGGTTGTGAGTTAGAATGTGCCCAAGAGCAAGGTGGGAAGCTCTTGGAGGGAAGGATGCTGGGGTTCTATTTGGAAACAGTCTCTCTACCCAACTATCCAAGGGTAGGGGTAAGATCTCGTACACACTACCCTCCCCAGATCCTACTAAGTGGATTATACTGTGTTGTTGTTTTTCTTTTCCTATTTTTTCATTATTAGACTTGCCTTTTGTTCAGCGTGGAAATCAAAGACAATACAAATAATAGAACCATTAGCAAATACTGTCAATGGTGCAATGCAAAAAATGCATGAAATTTACAAACAGTAGAAGGCACTTGTTTTTACTTCATCTTCTTCTTTTCCGACGTCTTTGCTTTGACATAATCTCCATAACCATCATGTATCCGTCTTCGTCGAGAATTCTCACAAACCATTTTGGTCTCCCTGTTAAAAAAATGACATAACCATAAACAATCCAAATACCATTCCACAATCATATCCTAATAGAGAATAGAGATAGAAGAAGGGTTGTTGATTATCTAATACAAACATATATATATATATATGTATGTATGTATGTATGTATATACAGGTTAAAGAATTATCCGTTAAGAAAATTGAATTATCCGTCTCCAAACCGATAAACCGTTAATAAAAAAATTCAATTTGTTCCCCAAATGTTAAACTGTTAACTCGATATCAATAAGCCATTAAGCTTCGGTTTCGATTTGATTTTCGATTTCGATTCGATTTTGAACGCCCCTATATTTCAGAAACACAACGTTATGCATAACGAATTACCAATGCTTGCTGGATTCACATCATGTACAATGAATGCTTGCTGAATTATGAACGCGACTATGTTAGTCCAATCTCGTACAAATTCTGTATTTGTATGATAGTAGTATTTGGACCAGTTTGCCCGAAATTCAACAAATCTGCGAGGAAGCCTGCTACAAACACAAGCACAAGTGCCGGGATGAATTGAACAGTAAAACGAAAGGATAGGGGCCATACTACACCCTTCGTGCACGAGATAACAATGACAGGAGATTGACCGATCGAGGTCAGTTACATTCAGAACCATGAGCCAAGAAAGGTACAGGCACCAATGGACCACTTGGAACTGGCCGAATCAAAACCGGTAAGCATTTTATAATCATTTAACTCTCAGTCTTTGCATCAGTTGCATTTCTCTACGCAAGAAGAAGACTTGTTTCTCGGAACACCAGTGTTGTCCATATACAGAGACACGAAAGCTCGAACTTCATATACGAAAACTCGAGACTTGAAATGAATCCAAGTGGAGGTTCCTTCTCAGGGCGCAGAGAATATCGTGCAAAAGACAGCTACTCGGCCTATCTCATCCGCTTGAAGAAACCAAAGTGCTTGTTCTCAAAGATTAGAAGGCCTCACACTGAGTATTGTAATTGGGATCATGTTAGCACAATCAAGTTAATATTATTAACCACAAATTGCAGTCTAACTAGCATTTCATACAAATAATATCATGACCCAGCCAAATCCACATGACCAGCAATCTACAAACCAAATATATTTTTGAATCAAAAAATTAAACGTTATCAAAATTTTGACAACGTTTAATGTGAAATAAACCATGCGAAATTTCGAGCGAGATAAACCTTGTGAAATACCCTAACCTTATGCATGAAAGCCAAATTATCCATAGAAGTTATTTGAAAACCAAATATATTTTCGAATCAAAACATTAAACGTTATCAAAAGTAAAACCAAACATAAAACATTTTAATAGAAGGCAAAATACATAAAGATCCCATTAAACTTGTTCGAAGGTTTGAATACTTAAACTAAACGGGTGTTCTTTTACCTCTTATTCTTGTTCGGAGTGAATTAAATAACACCTTAACAGTATATTACCAGTCTCACAATATGATGTGCTTTACACACCCGCCACATCATTGTCATATTAGCGTCACATTAAAGCCATGTCAGTGCCACGTTAGAGCCGCGTTATAAATTATCTAAAATTTAACTTTTTAACATTTTCGTTTCTTTTTGTCTATTCACATTTTTTCCCCTTACTCATTATATAGTACACTAATGAATCTCTAATTGTTACTCCCCCTCTTTCATATTGAATGACACACTTTCCTTTTTAGTCTGTTACAAAATAATAATATATTTATAAATTTTGTAATAATTCAATTTTAATCTCTTTATTTTACAATTTTTGCGCTTAATGAGAAGCTTTTATAGCCACACAAATGGTATGGCCCCACAAATTTTTTACCCCTTAAACTTTTAATACCACAAATTTCAAAAGCCTTCTTCTTTTTTTTAAACTCTGTGCCGAGTCAAATTATGTCAAACAATATGAAACGTAGGGAGTAAAAAACAATAAAAGAAAAAGAAGAGTATTGCAAAGAAAAGCAGAGAGAGAATTCTTATTTATTTTGGGATGGATTACAATGGAATAGAACCCTCTATTTATAAGGATAGATTGACTTAGCCACCAAGTAATAAGCCCAAGAATCTCTCTAGATATAGATATTCACGATAAATAGAATTCCATTTAAAACACTCCCGCTTGAATATCTATTCAACGGATAATGTGCCTCGTTAAAACTTTAAGTAAAATAAAATCCAGTGGAAAAAAATTCTAGAGAAGAAAAAGAGTACACATATCTAACAATACGCCTTTGGTTGTCTCATTAAAAACCTTGCAAGGAAAACCTAGTGGGACAAAACCTTGTATGGAGAAAAGAGTGCAACGCGCATTAACTGCCCCTGAAGAGAGCACCAATTCACATCTTTAAGCATTGCATTCCAATCTTATGCACCATCTTCAAATGATCTCTTAAACGAATTTGTTTCACCTTGAAATCATCACTCCTAATAGATGCATTGTCTTTATATGAGCTTGTTGGAATCATCCGTTCAATATCTTCACATAGAGGTAAAAACTCTTACTATCATGTTATCATACGTATAGTTATAGCAAGATACATTTGTGCACAAATTGCACCGAGGAAGTGGTACTTCAAGATCAACAATTGTATATGATTTAAGCAACTTAAATCCTTCGTGAATTGTCATATAAGCCATATGAATAGACTTTAAATTTGTATGGAGTTTTCATGTAATGTCAGATATATAAGATACATAAAGGTAATAACACACACCATTGTCTTTATACTTTTATGTGTTTGAACTACAGGTCCAAAACTATTTATCTTTCATATGAAACCAAATTCCACTTGAATTGTTTCTCTAGACTTAAGATCCTCATATATATTTAGTGTTATAGTCAATGTCGTCGACAATAATTTTATATCGGTTCTAACCTCCTTATTTTCATAAAGACATAATATAGAGATCTTTTTATTTATATATTCAAGTACTGAATCTTTCATGAGATTTTATGAAGTGTTATGTTATGTGATCTTCTAGATCACTTGCCTCTTTTATTATGATCATTTTGATCATTTGCTCATTTTCTTTATCAAAAGTTTATTTGAAACCGATTGTCTATACGCTTTAAATATACTATAGACTTTGTCCTTCTAGAATTTAATAAGAGCATTTGCAATGAGAATTTAGTTACTTTCTTTGAGTCAACAAATGCGTCTGGCATGCTTTGCAATATATTACAAATAAATTTTCCTTTAATGAACTTCTAGTTCATATTATTTTATTCGAGGATCTAAATGTAAAAATGATAATTCATTCGACGTAATATTTTTCTCAATTGTTTATCATATCTCCCCCTCATGTTAGAAAAAACTAACTTGTTTTCCTCAACTTTGAGAACACATCTTTGTGAGTTATAGTATTAATCAAAATATACTCCGCACATCAATAATAACAGGGAATTATTTGGTTCCTGACCTTGAACCACTTGTGAGGGGAGAAAATAATATACTTTAGTATATAACATATATCAAATTGAAATAGATAACTTTTTTCTCATAAGAAATTATTTATTTACTAAGTGGAGGTACTCAATAAAGTATTTTGCTAAACCAGCTGTGATGTAAATCAACATCTAAAGATAAACTATCTTGAATAAATAATCAAGAAATTATGCTTTAAATCAAATTATTGAGCATGTTACCTCGCAAACACCATGTTGCGGGTTAATAATTGCACATGTAATCATCGCATAGACGCATCTTATGCGGTATACATGGCTGGTGAATGGATCCATATTCACCTTTGATATTTCCAGCATTCATGGAATTCAATCCCAATATTAGTTGATCTATTAATTAAGAACAAGCAAAATAAGAGAATTCGTAAAGAACTTTGTAGTTCTTTAATATTTACCCTTAAATTGATATGGTTAAACCAATTATGCCAACTGAATATATTATCAACATTGATAAACATCAGATTTACACCATGACGTGCAATTATCAATAAACTCCAAGTTTATTATGATATGGGTTTTTTTATTTCAATAAATATCTACTTTAGTGTGGTATTCTTTTATTTGTAGTACAAACTGAAGAATAAATCGGGTAGCTTTTCACATACATTATATCCCGCTACAAGTTGTAGTAATAGAAGATATTAAATCTTTCCTTTATTTATAATCTCAATAATCAACCGCTTTCACGTATACTTTGGAAACTGAATAAGTTTCTTTGAGACTTATTACAACATAATACCTTATTGGTAATTAGTTGTGTTTCTCCAATAGTAATAATTGGTTTTTTCAGAGCTCTTATTTAATTTTGTACTGCCACATATTCATCAATATCTATATGGTGAATATCTCTTTTAAGGAAAAAGTTATACCATTATAGTTATGGTCAAAATTATACGCAATATATGTTTCTTGTAATAATCACATTGCCAAAATATTTTGGCGTACAATAGGTATGTGACCAATTATCATTCATGCCATAATAATGATATTATTTTCTTATATCATCTCAAACTTCCTTCTAGAGGTTAGTGTGGTATATTTAATATCATTAACATGTTCAAAAAAAAAAATTATCATTAACATGTTCATATTCTTTCAAGAATGAATATGTATTCATAAATCACATGTTGTCACATTCTAATCATGAATGGACCATAATCATTTATATATGACTTACAAAATCTCATGTCAAATCGATGATAAATATTACTTTCACATAGTGAAGGATTATTTTGAGAATCATTATTATTCTCATCATCATAATGATAACGATAATAATTTCATCTATTGCCACGTCCACATCCATTGATACCTTCACGGTAATAATTTTATCTTCTTTCAGACTTATCGCATATTTCTATCACATTTTCTTAAGGGAAGAAGAATGGACCAAATTCAATGAGACGGGTTTTGAATTCATTGCCCACAATCATCCATGTATTTGATCATGGCAAGACTGAGAAATATTATCACTTCAGGTGGTTATAATTTCCTACAAACTCCACTAGAGTTATAATCAAACTTTGTTGTCTTTGCTTGTAAATAAAATCGAGATATAGAATTTCAAGAATTTAAAAGAGAAAAATAAAGTAAAATACTTACATTAAATCTAAAATTTAATCATGAAGGAAGTTTATGGAATAATTGACAATCATAATGCTCAATCCCAAAGCTTCTACTCAATTGGTTAGAGTCTCGTGCAGATAACGTGTTATAAAACTATAAAAAAAGAAGAGTATTGCAGAGAAAAGTAGAGAGAGTTCTTATTGATTTTGGGATGAATTACAATGGAATAAAACCCTCTATTTATAGGGAGAGGTTGACTTATCTACCAAGTAACAAATCCTAGAATCTCTCTAAATATAGACATTCCCCATAAATAGAATTCTATTTATAACACTAATTAATTATTAAATTCATCTTAATTATATTTTTTTTCAGATAAGTCTCATCCATAGATACACTATTATTTTTTTCCTTACTCATTATTCATATCCATAAATACACGGGGAGCACCGGGAACGAGGGGTTAATGAAGAAGGACGAAGGGAGGGGGTTAGAAGAAGGAGAAAGAAGCACGAGAGAGGGGGTGGGAGAGGGGTAGAGGTGCTAATGAAGAAGAAGGACGAAGGGTGGGGGAGGGGGTAAAAATTATCAGCGGGCCAACTTTTTTAAAATTTTTACGAGCTTTAATTTTATTTCCTTTTTACTTCATATCACCCTTTAGGGTGTTATTTAATTCACTCCGAACAAGAATTGGGAGGGGGGATGGGGGGATTAAAAAACACCCCTTTAGTTTATGTGTTCAAACCTATTTTTTTTACAAGTTTAATGGAGTCTTTATGTATTTTGCCGAATAAGAATAATCAAATTGAAGTAAATTAAATATCTTTTCTTGTATGTCATGCACAATCTAATAGTTACAACCCGATACAACTATGTAAAGAACCTTTATAACAAAGAATAAAAAATAAACACTTGGGTCATGACAGCTACCCCATAATAGAGGTGGTGCCTTATCATGCAATTTGGAAAGAGAATCATCCTAGTCCTATCTATTCATCACGGTCCACACCTTATCTAGAAATACGTAAAGTATAGAGGGACTCAAGAGAGGGGCACGCAAGGAGTAAGTACACCGTCATAGTACTCAATAAGTATCATAAACTTTCTCTAGCTCAACTTCCCGAAATAAGTATCGTTACTCTACTTTCGGGTCTGTCACGACCCAAAAGTCAACTAGTCCGGATGGCACCGAACCCAACTTACCAGGTAAGCCAATTAACCTCTATCCAATTCCAATAAAATTTAATAAGACAAAAAAGTAAAGGAAAATATAAGAATCTTATATATTTTTCAAGGACTGGTAATACAAATCATGAGTATCTACGATTAGAATTTACAACGCTAGTGTGAAATAAAAATACATCATTTGTCCGGATAATACATAAGTAGATTAATAATTCTAGATCGACCAAGAACAAACGGAAGCTACTACCGAAACACATATATATCTTGAGTTCCAGCTCCCGTCGATCACAGCAACATCAACAGCCAACATCTGCACGCAAGGTGCAAAAATGTAGTATGAGTACACCGACCTCATGTACTCAATAAGTAATAAATCTAATATTAGGTTGAAAGTAGTGACGAGCTGGAACAAAGGTTAGGTCCAAGACCAATAGCCAGCAGTAGTTCATAACAGCATAAAGCAAGTAATAAATGAAGTAACTCAGAGATAAAATTCTCAACTTATTCATAGTTTCCCAGAAAATATTTCTACTTTTCAAGTACATCAGTGAAAATAAAAATCTTTTACCAAAATTGTCAAAAATATGAGTAAGTTTGAAAACTGTAATTCTTCCCAAAAATCCTTTTAACAATAAATAAGATGTTTTATTTTTTTTTCCAGAGATCAAGTGTAAAATACATCTTCATGCCCATATACCAATATGTGTGAGAAGTCATGTATGACATGATACAATACAACATGAGAAAAAATGCATCACTATGCTTGTATGTAATGTGTGTATGTCAATGTAATGTATTTTAGAGATGAACTCATGTACTCACACACTCAGAGTACTTAATCACTTTGTCTCACACTTTTGACTCATCATGCTCAATCACTCAGTATTGTATATAGCAAATCCAGCCAGGGGAAGATCCATCATAAATATATACATAGCAACTATCAGTCAGTCACATAGTGATGTATATGACCAATCCAGCCCCCGAAAGATCCATCCCCAAATATAAATGCTTCAGACAAGAATTATGTCTAGGGAAGATCCATCCCTCAATATAAATCAACCATGCTCACTGGGCTGTGTACACTATACAGACTTTGTAGGGGCTCCTTCAGTCCAAGCGTTATAATTTCCACGCACAACTCACGTGTTGCACGAACAACTCACCTGCTATAGTATCAATATAAGAATATGCATGGACAACTCACACGTCTAGTATCAATATTAGAATTCGCACGGATAACTCGCGTGCTATCGCATAAATATCCTCACATTCAAGCCCTCGGCCTTACACAGTCACCAATCTTTCTAGTCTCTCGGGCTCACAATTCCATGAAACTAGACAAATGATGATATGATGTATCAATAAATAGCAACAGAGATTGAGATATGATATGAAATAAATGAACATTACTGAGTACGAAAATTCATATTAAACAAGCAATTCAACAACAATATGACCTCAGGGGTCCCAACAGAATAAGCAGAAAGTCTAGACATGGGTTCTAACATCGGTCATAGCTCAATAGCTCTAGTACGTAAAGATTTCATGGTTGTGGATAGGATAAGGTAGCTACACTATACCACAAGGATAACAGAGTCACAACTTATACAATGCACGCTTACACGCCCATCACCTAACATGTATGTCACCTCAACACCAAACACATAGCATGCAGTTTCATACCCTTATTCCCAAGTTTAGTAGTATTACTTATCTCGAACAATCTAAATCCAATACCGAGAAAGTAAAATGATGCTCCAAAGATAGCATCCAGCGCGTATCGACCTCCCAATGCTACAAGCTTCCGGGATCCAATAGAATTATTGTAAAGTCGATCATTACGAGTTTTATGATTCATTCGATTGGCAGGTCCAATCGAAGGAAGTCACTCTATCAAACAGCCCAAAACTAGCCAAAAGAAACCCAAATACATCAAATAAAGTCCAAGGAATCAATTCCAAATGATATAGGTCAAATCATTAAATAAAAACCAAAACCGGCTAAACGTCACACCCAGGCCCGAACCTCAGAACCGACAAAACATACAAAATCCGACAACCCATTAAATTAAGAGTCCAACTATATTATTTTCACTCAAATTCGATTCTGAATTGATGTTAGAACTCAAAAACTCACTCTATGAAACCTTAGGCTAAAACCCCAATTTCTCTTCAAAATTCATCTACAAATTGCCAAAAATGAAGATAGATTCATGGAGTAAAATAAAAACCAAGTGTAGAATACTTACCCCAATCCATATATGAAAATTGCTCCAAAAATTGCCTCAACCGAGTCTCACGTCTCAAAATATGATAAAAGAACCAAAAATTCGATTTTATAGGCTCTACCAAGAAAATATCACATTTGCAAACCAAATTTCTGCTTCTGAGGATAGGCAAATGCGGCCTAAACTTCGCTTCTGCCAACAAACCAATCTCAACATCCATCATTTCGTGAAACAACATTGCACATGCGCGCACACAAGTGCGGCTCCCGTCGCACATGCGCCATACTTGCTATTGCACTCCTATGCACTGCTTTCGTGCTTCTGCAGGTGCGGCCCATTCTCGCATCTGCGGAGACCTTCTCTCAGTTCCACTTCCGATCCTGCGACTCTTCTGCCACTTTTTAGTCACTCAAGAACCAGCTGCCTCAGCAATTCAACATGAAATAAAAATAATCTGAGCATCGTCCGAAAAACACCCGGACCACTCAAAACCCCCTCCAACTATCCCAACTAGTGCCACGACATAATATAGACCTACTCGAGGCCTCAAATCAAACATAATAACATCAAAATGACGGATCGAATCTAAGATCAAACTTAATGAATTTTGAACTTTTCAACTTCTAAAACTCGTGACGAAACATAGCAAATCAACCCAGAATGAACCCAAATTTTGCACTCAAGTCCCAAAGACACAACGAGACTATTCCAACTCTCGAACCATAATTTGAATCTGATATCAAAAAATCCAGTCCCGATCAAACTTTCCATAAATCCAACTTTCACCATTTAAGGCCAAATTCAACTATGGACCTCCATATCACAGTTCGGATACGCTCCTAAGTCCAAAATCACAGAACGGAGCTAACAGAACCACCAAAACTCTTATCCGAGTCAAAATACAAAAATATAACTTGGTCAGCTCTTCCAATTTAAAGTTTCCTAGTTTAGAATCATTCTTCCAAATTAGTTTTGAATAGCCTAAAAACCAAACCGGCGATTCACACAAGTCATAATACATCATACGGAACTACTCATGTCCACAAATTACCAAGCGAAGTGTAAATGCTCAACACGACCGGTTGGATTGTTACATCCTCCCCTACTTAAACATATGTTCATCCTCGAACGTGCCATAAGTTGTTACTAAAGCTATCAAACCAACTGGTCGTGTTGAGCATTTACACTTCGCAACCAATCCGGATTGTGGCGCATTCCTCAACAATGGTAGTTTCAAAGCCAACCAATCCGACCCAGTATAAAATACGCATCCTCATTGAGCCTATCAATGGGCCCTATATCAACTATGGTCATGCATAAATAGATAAATAATCCTCTAAAGGTCCACAACTACATAACCATAGCACATACTATCCTCTGACTAGCTTTGACCAAATTTTGATAGTTCACAACAACAAAACAATCTACTCCTAAGAACCCCATGTCTCAAGATCCATAGAACATACGAATCGCCATATCTGATCCCAACTCCACCTCCTAAATAACTACTGCGTCTCTCATACGCGATTATCCTATTATAAAACTTCCGTGCCTCATAGAAAATTCTAAATATTAGCAATCAATCTACTAGGCGAGTACCACAACACCAATAAAGCATTCGTAAGTCAAAACATAGTGCACCTTCTGAAATGTGCGTCCTTCTCAAGCAATACCAAGTAGTTATAGAGTTCATCTAAATTTCAAAAATCATCCATGTTGTCTATGAACCCATGACTTTCCCTTCAAAACTGAGCTGTGACCTTGCACATACAAATCTCCATCCCACACAACATACAACATCTATCATGCTATCATATGAAAGTACAACAATCTCATAACGAACTTTGAGTCACAAGAAGAATACATACCTGATCAGTCAAAACTTTCCATTTGATCTCATCCAAGATAAAATCCCAATATACAACATGTTCATCAAGCCGGTAGGAAAAATTTATCTCAAATCGTGGCAGAAACCATCGAGAATTCTTTGAAGCCCATTTGCACATAATCAAGCCGATATAACTGCTCTAACTCAACCATGCCACACAAGTTGCCAAACTAAAGAGTATCACAACAAACACCTGCATAAACTCACTACCTTGTAAGTACCCAAAGAACCGATTATATCCATCACGGTGTATACTAGTAAACTATCCTATTTCTCCGAATGGCCTTCAAATTGATACTTCTCCTTGCTAGAACAACGTGATCCTTAACCAAACCTCACCCTATAAACCCTAACATAGAACCACACCACACTAAGGCCCATAAGCCACTGAATAACCTCTTAAGCACCACAACCGATAAATCGACTCTGAATAAACCTTTTGTGAACCTAAAATTGTTTCCTTTACCTCCTTGATAATGAAGTGTATAATCCATAAATATAGAAATATTGTGAGTCCCGACACCATCTAATGTAATCTCAAGCTCTAACCATATACAAATCTAGAAAACTCTCAATTGCTACATATAAACCTTGAACCCACTAGAACCATCTCGGGAGTCAATTACTCTACTAACATCTCAATTGCATAGCCAAAACGGGACGAACGGTTTACGCCCCATTAGCATAATAACACCCAAAGAGGTACTCCACACCTATAAGATCCTGCTCATTGCTCACTACATCTTTCACGAAAAACAATTCAAATTATTCCATAATTATCATATACCCATAAAATGTAATACAACCCGTATCCAGAAATTCCCTTACTTGAGTCATCCCCGATGGCAACCTCTGCAAGTCATAACTAATTCACCAGTATACCTCAAAATGAAACCAATACAACACATAGCCGTTCAATCAACTCGTCGATAGAAGACTCCCCCACTTGGCTCAAATCCATAGATCAAAACATATAATAAATCACAATTCCCATACTTTATTACTGCCATAACACCGCAGTGAGATTCAATTAAATTCTTCATGATCTCCTATAACACAAATTGTCAAATATTTCCAATCATCCGCTAAGCTTGCTTTTTCCCTTGTAATGGTCAAGCCACATCGCATAAGTGATCCAAACTCGAATTGCAACATATATAATTCACTGGTAAAAGATAACTCTCTACAAAGCAACATAGGAATCACACAATCTCAGGACACCCCCGCAGAAGATAACCAACATGTTATCTCTTTATGCCTTTCCATAGTCACAACTACTACGTAATCACAATCTTCTCGATTCTGAACTCGTCAACAAGACATAAGGATCCAATATGTTCCACAATTAACCAACATGAAAGGTTCTTCAAGACACCCATAACTCGACACTATATATCCAATCAAGATAGAAACCAAGCACCTAGTTTACATCTCGATCAAACTCTTTTTGCTACATTAAAAATATTAGAACACTTCCTATAATCACATAATACTCGTTATATATCCATCCAACCACTCATCTAGTCACAAATTCCACTCATAGGAACACTACTGGACATATAAGTCAGAAAGCACATGCTAATAAAATTGAAATCTCTGTGCTCAAGCCACAGTCGAAACCTGACCTCAAGTCCTCCAGAATGGACCGCAAACAACAGACAAAAATCATATTTCACACCCCATCCATGTAATCACAAGCCATAGATGCACAGCGGATATCGAGCGCTCACATACGCATACGAATGCGTGGAAAGAATTCAAAGAGTTACACTTCAAAATGAATCAATTTTGCACGATAAGGAAAGAAAGAGGGAAAGTTTATCCTTAATTCCCTATAGCCTCTCAAAGATAGGTATGGACGTCATCATATAGATCTACAAGACTCTACTAGACATTTGCTCATGACTTATAGAACCTATGAACCTAGAGCTTTGATACCTACTTATCACGACCCAAAATCCAACTAATCGTCATGGCACCTAACTGAACCTGCTAGGTAAGCCAATTTATCTCTATCCAATTCCAATGAAATTCAATACAACAAATAAGTAAAGGAAAATATTAGAATCTTATACATTTCGCAAGGACTAGTAGTACAAATCATGAGCTTCTAAGAATAGAATTTACAATGCTGATGTAAAATAAAAGTATATCATATGTCCGGATAATACATAAACAGATTAATAATTCTAAAGATACCAAAAACAAGAGGAAGCTGCTACCGGAACACATGTACGTCTTCAATTCCAGCTCCCGTTGATCACAGCAACATCAGTAGCCAACATCTGTATGCAAGGTTAAGAAGTGTTGTATGAGTACAATCGACCTCATGTACTCAATAAGTAACAAATTTAACCTTAAATTGAAAGTAGTGAGGAGCTGGAACAAAGGTTGGGTCCAATACCAATAGCCAGCAACAGTTCATAACAACGTAAAGCAAGTAAAAAAAAGAAGTAACTCAGAGATAAAATACTCAGCTATTCATAGTTTCCCGAAAATATTTTCTTCTTTTAAAGTATATAACTGAATATCTAAATCCTTTATCAAAATCGTTGAAAATATGAGTAAGTTTAAAAACTGTAATTTTTCCCAAAAATCCTTTCAATAATATATAAGATGTTTCATAGCAAGTGTAAAATACATCTATATGCCCATATGTCAATATGTGTGAGATGTCATGAATGACGTGATATAATACAACATGAGAAAAAATGCATCTCTATCCATGTATGTCATGTGTATATGCCAATAAAATGTATCTCAGAAATGAACTCATGTACTCACACACTCAGAGTACTCAATCTCTCTGTCTCACACTTTCCATTCATCATGTGCAATCACTCGACATGCTCAATCACTCAGTATCGGATATGGCAAATCCAGCCCAGGGAAGATCCATCTCGAATATATACACAGTAACTGCCAGTCAGTAACCTAGTACTATACAAAGACAATCCAGCTCGGGGAAGATTCATCCCCAAATATAAATGCTTAAGAAAAGATCCATGTCCAAGGTAGATCCATCCTTCAATATTAATTAACCGCGCTCACTAGGAGTGTGCACAAAATCCGGAGACTCCATTAGGCCAAGCGCTATGATCCGCACGGACAACTAGCATGCTGCACGGACAAGTCACGTGCTATAATATCAATATCAAATACCACACATACAACTCACATGTTGCACAGACAACTCACGTACTATAGAATCAATATCAAAATCCACACGGACAAGTCACGTGCTATAGTATCAATATTACAATCTGCACGGACAACTCACGTACAATAGTATGAGTATCCTCAAAATCAGGCCTTTGCCTCACTTGGTCATCAATCTATCTAGTTTCTCGGGCTTATAATGCCATGAAACTAGACCAAATAATGATATGATGTTTCAATAGCAACAAAGACTAAGATATGATATGAAATGAATGAACATGACTGAGCATGAAATTTCATATTAAACAAGAAATTCAACAGCAATATGAACTCAAGTGTCCCAACAGAATAAACATGAAGCTTAGACATGGTTTCCAACATGGATCACTGCTCAATAGCTCTAGTACGTAAAAGTTTCATGGTTACAGATAAGATAAGGTAGCTACATTTTATCATTAGGAATAACGGAGCCACAACTTACATGGTGCATGCCCACACGCACGTCACCTAGAATCTGCGTCACCTCAACACCAAAAATCTAGCATGCAATTCGGGATTTCATACCCTCATCACTAAGTTTAGAAGTGCTACTTACTTTGAACAAGAAAATCCAATATCGAGCAAACCAAACGATGCTTCAAAGATTCCATCCCACCTGTATCAACCTCCAAACAGCTCAAAACTATCCACAAGCAACTCAAATACATCAAATAAAGTCCAAGGTACCAATTACAAATGATTAAGGCCGAATCCTTAATCAATACCCAAAACTGGCCAAAAGTCACACCAGGACCTGCACCTTTGAACCCGACAAGACATAAAAAATCTGACTACACATTTAATTACGAGTCCAACCATACTAGTATTACTAAACTCCGACTCCAAATCAATGTTCAAAACTCAAAAACTCACTCTATGAAACTTTAGGCTAAAAACCCAATCTCTCTTTAAAATTCATCAACGAGTTGCCAAAACTGAAGATAGATTCAACAAATAAAATCAAAACAAGGAGTAGAATACTTACCCCAATCCTTGTGATGAACATTACTCCAAATATTTCCTCAATCCAAGTCTCACATCTTAAAATATGATAAAAGAACCAAAAGCTCAATTTTATAGCTTCTCCCTAGAAGATGTAGCATTTGCGAACCAATTTTCACTACTTCACACACGCATATGTGGCCCAAACTTTACTTATGTGAACAAACCAAACTTAGCAGCCACCACTTCTGCGGAACAACACTTTGCACCTATGTGCAGGCAGGTGTGGCTCTACCATTGCAACTGCTCTATACTTCGCTCCTACGCTCCCAAGCACCGCTTATGCAGGTACGACCCATTTCTTGTAAGTGAGTAGACCTTCTCCTGATTCCACTTCTGCTCTTGCAACTCTTCTGCCATTTTTGTGGCTCCTACTTGCGCCCATAACTCCGAAGGTGCGGTCACACCAGAACTAGCTGCATCAACAATTCAACATGAAATAAAAATAATTCGAGCCTCATCCAAAACTCATCCAAACCACTCGGTACCCAATCCTACTATCCCAGAAAGTAACATACAGACCGACTCAAGGCCTCAAATCAAACATAAAAACATCGTAAAACAAATCGCACTCAAATTGAACTTAATGAGCTTTGAACTTTTCAACTTTCAAAACTCGTGTCGAAACATAGCTAATAAACCCAGAATGAATCCAAATTTTTCACACAAGTCCCAGATGACATAACGAAGCTATTCCAATTCTTGGAATCACAATAAAAATATAATATCAAAAAGTCCCCTCCCGGTTGACAACAACAACAACAACAACAACCTAGTATAATCCCATTTAGTGAGGTCTAGGGAGGGTAGTGTATATGCAGAATGTACCCCTACCCTTGGATAGAGAGTTTTTTTCATATATACCCTCGGCATCCTTCCCTCCCGGTCAGAGATTCCAAAATCCAACTTTCACAATTTCAGGTTAAATAAAACTGCGGACCTCCAAATCATAATCCGGACACGCTCCTAAGTCCAAAATCATCCATCGGAGCTAACAGAACCATCAGACTCCTATCCGAAGTCAAATACTAAAAAGTCAAACTTCGTCAACTCTTCCAATTTAAAGCTTCCTAGTTGAGAATTATTGTTGCAAATCAGTTTTGAGTAATCTAAAAACCAAAATCGATGATTCAAACAAGTAATAATACATCATACGGAGCTACTCAAGCCCGTAAATTTTCGAGCGAATTGCAAATGTTGAAAATGATCGATCAAATAGTTACAAAGTCATCATTTTATAGTGTCACACGAATCGACTCAACTATGTTATTAATATAACCCAAAAGTACTCTCTAATAGGGCACTATATATGTTAGAGTTTCAAACCATAAGGTAGGTCCTAACCATACAACGACACGTGTAACTTTATAGTTACATCAAAATATATTTGAAGCCAACCACGGTAGCAACTCCTAAAATATTTGTAACCTTCAGAATAGATTAACACAACACATATAGGCCTTGCAATAGCTATTTTCAATATCTGTTAAGTATCGAGCCCTGTTCACATTTAAAAATTTCTAGAATGTAGTTTCAATTTATCAACAAGTATTAGCTTTTTAATTCATGAGATCAATCTTATTTAGTGAGTACATATAGTTGGTTATACTCATACTATATTTTTGCACTTTGCGTGCATATTTAGGAGCTGATGTTATTGCTATGTACGTCGGGAGCTATCATTGACGATTTGTAAATATGTTTATGTATATTTGGAACAGAAAATGTATTTATTTCATACTAGATTTATAAATTCTAAGTCTTAAAAGCTCATGACTTGCACTAACAGTCCTTAAAAAAATATTTAAATTTAATTAGTTTACTTTTTGACTCTTATTGTTATCTTTCAATTATGTTTACTATTATTGACTTACCTAGCGGGCTGGATTAGGTTCCATCACGACTAAATGGATTTTTCGATCGTGACACTAGTATACCTTAAATACTAGGTGGCGACTCTAAACCCCAATTTATCTTGTAAAATACTATAAATTGTACTTTGTTGCGATTTGTGCAAAATAGGGTGCAACAATATAAAAATTGATGTTTCTTTCTCAGTCAATTGTGTACATTTTAAATTTCCGGTATTGTTACTTGGAGGCTTTGTCGGCCCAAGTCTTATGCTTAAATAGGTGTAAGCATGGGCGTTGGTTTGCACGGGCTTTCGGATATCGTGTGCCGGTCTCACTTCCAGAGGTTGATCAATAACATTTTTAGATTAGTTTCTTCAGAGTTCAAATAAGAAAAGATACAATAAATAAAATTTTAGTTGAATTAAAAATCCTAAATATATTGGAAAGATAAGTAAATGATCATTTTATGCAATGTATATCTCACTAAGGGTGTTTGTGTATTTAATATATATATATATATATATATATATATATATATATATATATATATATATATATATATATACATACAATCTTATACAGTTAGTGAATTCTGGACAGTACTGTTAGATTCCTAAGCGACGCTATGAAGCTGAGTCACTAGTTATATTATTAATCAACTACATATAGACCTTACAGAATTTAATAAATAAAAATTGGTTAACGTAATGTGTAATTGATAAAATCTAAACAAATTAACCAGTATTTTTGCATATGACAATACAACCTCAGTATTTATTTACGAAATGGCCATAACAATCTCAATGATCAAAATAAGAAAGAGAAGTTTGTGATCAAAATATACTCGGCGAATGCGTTATCTGAAACTCATCTACGTACTTTGGTTATTAGAAATTAAAGTGTTGGATGAACATGCAAGTAGGTATAAGAAGTAAATGAAATGTCTTGTACGTACGTAGTTAGGTCTTTTGCCACAAAACATTGTCTGTGAGTTGGAATTGATGGAGTTATAGCTGCTGGGGTCAATGGCTACGACTGATTGCTCAACCAGTTTATTAGGTCAAATGTATTAATCACTCAAGTAGAAAACCGAAAAGAAAGGGCATGTAATATGTTCAACCAATTTATAACTCACTGATTGCTAGACTACTAATAATTTGTAACTCATATGAAAGATATTCATCTCCGTGAACTGCAGCTTTAATCATAAAAAAGCTGTACCACATTCTAATAATCTCATACATTCTTTTCATACCAATTAACTACCAACTCTTTATTGCCAATTTTGCCTTGCGTTCGGGTAGAGTTGTCACTTGGGTAAATAACAAGGGTTAATGGGTCAAAATGTACTAAGTAAGACTTCATTATTTGATTCAACACATTTAGAAGTATCAACTCGGTCTGTACATATAATCTGTTAACAAATTACCTTTTAAAATTTGATGTTAATATTTACTCTATCCGTTTTAATTTATATGAATCTATTTTCTTTTTAAGCCGTACAAAAAAGAATGATCTCTTATTTGAAAACAATAATTTTAGGTCAAATAAATTCACATAAGTTAGATGGATTTGATCCTAACCATGAAGCGTTCCACGTGATTCTGCCTAATTCGTGATCTCACTCCACTGTTTTAGGTGCATCAATTATGTTGGTTCGATTTCTCAATCTGGCATTAATTCCCATTTCTGACAAGTACAATTTGACTTGTTAACTTAACTTTTGTGGAGTAGTGCCACATACCTAAAAGCGAATGGTCAAGAATTCTTCAAAATCCAATAGAGTCTTGACACATGAATAAGAAAAAAAACCTTTCTTTCCCTATAAATTTCTGCTACCATCTTTAAAATTGAACCAAACCAATAAAACGATTCTCTCTCGTAAACACAACTAAAAAGCATGTCAAATTTTAGCGCACTTTTCCTTGTGGCCATTCTTCTGTGCTTCAGTCTCAGATCTGCAGCTCGCCCTTATTCCACTTTGATGAAAGAACAATCCAAAGTTAGTCCATATCTTAGTTATTGTATCTTTTTCGTTTTTTTTTTCTCAAAAATCACGAAACTACTAGACTTCTGTCATATAGATCAAATTATCCCGTTACTTCCTCTGTTTTAATTTGTTTTACACATTTTAATTTTTGAGATTCAAACAATGTGATGTTTATGGTATCGATACGAGAAGAATTGCAATTTATAGGATTTTTCGTATAGTTTTTGAATATGTAATTATAATTTCAAAATATTGAATTGAACTAATTGACTTTAGTTTTAGAGATTAGTCATATTACTTTCAATAAGTGAAATATATCGCATAATTTAAATCAAATGGAGTATAAATGTATAATTCATCACTATAGAATTACGAGTTCTTGATATTTCTCCGTTTACTAATATTGTGTGGTCATGTGGGTAGGATGCTAAAGTTAAAAATGATGAAGGAATTTGTGAAGGAGTAGAGGAAGAGGATTGCTTGAAGAGGAGGACAATGGAAGCTCATATTGATTATATTTATACTCAGAGTAATGATCATTCATGATTCAAAGTTTATGGGCTTCACTTCCCTTTAGTGAATGTATGAACAGTCTCTCATTATAGTAAAACTTCTGTCTCGGGGAGGCAACTTTCTTTTTTCTGTTTTTCGAATCCATTTTCTCTTTGTCTTCTTGATTTGTAATCATTCAAAAACGAGTTGGAAGAGAAACTCTTAATTCTTACGCATATAAAGTTGATCTGTCTGTGCCCAGAGTTCGAATCAATTGGGTTACACCTAATAACATTTGCTAGGCAAGCCTACACAATAACATAATACGGAAAGGAAAATGATAAATATATAATAGTAACTGACTAATTATATAATGTAAACCATCCTAAGATTTGGTGTCATGAGTACATGAGCGTCTAGATCAAGCTGAATACAAGATTTTGAAAGAAATACAAGACTCCAAAATAACTATGAAAATAGAACAATGAAATAGGAAAGTAACTCTAAGGCCTGCGAGCAAGATATTTCTCTACCTCGAATCATTGTGTTGTATCAGGTTAGTGCTTCTTGGGACTCCGTTGGTACTAACGTCAAAATCTGCACAAGAAGCGCAAAAGCATAATACCATGAGTACAACCGACCCAATATATTCAATAAGTATCAATCATAACTCCGGCAAGGTAGTGATGAGCCTAAGTCAAGACACCATATAAGCAACGGTAATAACAATGAAGGACACCTTTCTCAGAAATGTGAAGCTGCTCTACCTAGTATAGTATCGCAAAAGCGACATCGAGCCGCAAAAGAAATCCCAGATAAGATCGCAAAAGTGAATAGTTGTTCCACCCCACTTTCAGTTTGGTATCTTCCATTTCTAAATCAACTCACCCGATTTCTAATGTCCATACTTCACCTGTTGATAATTTAAACACTTAGAGACATGACTGACAATATTTTCTTGATCCTCTACCAGTAATAGTGTTGTTTCAAGTAACAATAAATCTTTGTGATGCATGAGTGGAATAGCTAAGACTATGAGTCTCCTCAAGGATGAACTCCCTCAACCCATCAAAATTATGAACAAAATGACCCTAAAGCTGCATAACACCATTATCTCTAATCAACGCCACCTTGGAACCACACCTTTGCATCGCGTCTTTCGACACCAACAAGTGAGGACATCAAACTAGTGAGACTTGATTTGCTCCAACAACGATGATTGTGCCACAACACAAGCAAGAACCCATCTAGGCTCTGAAACATCCAATCTCATTAACTGATTTGCCAAAGCCTGAACATAATAGCCTCTCCACTACCGGTAAATATGTTTAATTGCTCATGCTCTCAACCTTCATACTCAATGCATTGTCCATTACATTATCCTCCTTGGATTATAGATTGTGGTGATATCATAGTCTTTCAGCAACTTTAATCATCTCCATTAACCGCAAATTAAGGTCCTTCTGCTTGAACAAGTGTTAGATACTGTGATGATCAGTAGAGACCTAACATGGAATGTCATATGGGTAGTTCCTCCAAATCTCTAGTACGTGAACAATGACTGCCAACTCCAAATCACACATAGGTTAATTCTTCTCATGAACCTTACATTGTAGAGATGCGTAGGAAATCACCCTACCATCATGCATCAATACTGTGCTAAGCCCAATACAAAATACATCAAAATACACAGTGTAATAGTCAAGGCAGTCTTGAGCTTCTAAAAGATCACTTCACACTCGTCAAACCATATGAAAAAGTACCCTTCTGGGTCAACTTGGTCAATCATTTTGAAATAGATGAAAACTCATCCATAAACCGAAAATAATAACCCACAAATCCCAAGAAGCTCCGAATTTATGTAGCAGAAATAGATCTACGCTAGTTTTGAACTCTCAATCTTCTAAAGATCCACATTAATTCCGTCAAAAGAAACAACATGGCCCAAAAAGGTAACTGAGTCCAACCAGAATGCACATTTCAAAAATTAGCTTATAATTGACTATCCTTCAAAGTTTGAAGAACGAATTGGAGATGATGCTCTTGCTCCTCTAGAATGCGAGAGTAGACCAAATTATAATCAATGAAGGCGATCATGAAAGAATCTAGATAAGGCTTGAACACCAGTTCATCAAATACATAAAGTCTATTGGGGCATTAGTCTAGCCAAACCAAAAACTTTTAGCGACTATACTGAGTCCAAAAGACTATCTTTAGGACATCTGATGCCCTAACCTTTACCTGATGGTAGCCAGATCTCAAGTCAATCATGGATTGGCACCCTGAATGTGGTCAAAATGTCATCAATCCTTGGAAACAAATACTTGTTATTATAGTGATCTTATTCAACTAACGATAATCGATGCATATTCTCATTGAACCATCCTTCTTCTTCACAAAAAACACTGGTGCACCACAAGGTGATACATTAGGTCTAATGAATCCCTTAAAAATCAAATCAACAAACTCCTCATTCAGTTCATTTCAACTCAACTACGACCATATAGTATGGTGGAATAGAAATAAGCTGAGTTTCCGGAACCAAGTTAATATAAAAGTTGATATCCTTATCGGGTGGCATACCTAACAAATATGTAGGAAACACCTATAGGAACTCTCTCACCACCAGAATTGAATCCATAGAAGGCATATTGGTACTAGAATCACATATATAAGCCAAATACACCTAATGCCCTTCTAGACTATACATCAAGCCTTCACTTATGAAATAGCCATGCTAGTAGAGTGACCATGCATCCCTCTCCACTCCAATCGTGGCAACTTCGTCATGGCTAACATCACAGCCTTGGCTTGGCAATACAAGATAGCGTGATATGGTGACAACTAATTCATACCCAAAATCACATGAAAATCTACCATATTAAGTAATAAAAGTTCATCCCTTGTTCATAGATCCCAATAGTGACCAAAAAATTTTGATAGACCCAATCCACTAAATATAATCTCCAATGGGTTTAGAAAAAAAAGTAGGAGCACTCAAAGAATAACGAGACACATCCACATATAAAGCAAAATAGGATGACACATACGAACAAGTAGAGCTCAGATGAAATAAAAATGATGCATCTCTATTGCAAACTGAAACAATACCTGCGATGATACATCAAATGACTCTTCCTTGTGTCCAGGTGGAAATGAGTAAAAATGGACCTGAACCCCAACAATATGACCTTTTACTCTTGGACAACCTTTCCCTGACTGGCCTCCATCTCTAATGATCTGACCACCATCTCGGGCTACATCACTCTCTCTAGCTGGCTAAGCAGTTGGTGGAGCAGTGGTGCCGGAACCATGGCACAAGAACCTTACTATGGCATGTTGCATTATGACCTGGGCAAAACCTCATATCGCGCCCTAGATATCTACAAGTATAACAAGTGCTCGGGTTGATGTTGATTGCTGACCCTGGAACTGATGATGTTGACCTATATAACCAACCTGATAACTCTAAAGTAGAGGTGCACTGATCAGAGGTGAAGGTGCATTGTATGGTAGCTGCTCGGGATGAGACTCATAAAAACCAAGGCTGGCCGAGGGATCATATGATACGTAAGTGCTGACAGAATTTGCCGGATGGAATGGACTTTACCAAATGAACCCCTACCTCCAAAGGAGGCACCACCAAAATGCGAAGGCCTCTTTTCAGATATTGTCCCTCTACCCTGAACATGAATAATCTCGATATATATATCAGTGTCCACCACTGGAGTGAAAATTATACCATACTCGGTATTTCTGGCCATTTGTAGTCTGATACTATATGTAAGGCCATATATAAATCTCTGCACTCTCTCCCTCTCCATAAGAATTAGGATACATCCATAGCGTGATAGATCAAAATTGGTCCCCTACTAGGTAAAAATCGTTCTACCGATTACAAATGCTCAAACTGACTGCATAGCTCCTTTCTCTAAGTGAAGGGAATGAAATTCTCAAATAATGACTGTGAGAACTTATCCTACGTGAGACGAGGTAAACCTACTAGTCTGCCCTGAACAAACCCCCGCCACCACCGCTTGGCGGAGCCATGAAATATCTCATGACAACGGTCCAAACAATCTTGAGGGTCCTTAGAAAATGTACTACCAAAGCGAATAGAAAACAACTTGGTGAACCTGTCCAGCCTCTTCAAACCCTCAGACGACAACATAAGTCCCTTCCTAAACTATATAGCAATAGTAGATTGAACTGCTCCAACTGGCATAGCCACTTGATCTTGATATCTATAAGCCATCTCTCGAGTATGAGTTGCGTGAGTCTAGGCTCCTACCCTAGCCTGAGAGAAGACTAGTGCCGTAGGAAACACAACAGCCGGGGCCAAACTTTCCATAAGGAAAACTAGGTATACTAGGGCGTCCTGAAGTACGGGGGTGGAAATAACTAATAGTTCTCTTTAAACCTCGGGTACTAGGGATTGTGTGAAGTCAACTACAAATTCCGACAAGATTTGAGACTTGATGGCTATTCAGGGTCGATATTTGTGACAAACCAGCTGGTCGTCTTAAGAATTAATGCCCATATCACCTATTAACTGGTTTCCCCAAGTTCATTTCTGCTATTTTCAATTAGTCGAGATGTTTGGTTTTGATTTTAGGAGAGTTTTGGGACACTTAGTCCCAAAATGAGAAGTTAAGTGTTGGAAAGTTGTCCATAGTCGAAACAATGTGAAGACGGCCTTGGAATAGAACTTGAGGGTTCTGCTAGCTTCGTTAGGTGATTTCAGGGCTAAAAGAGTGATTGAAATTGGTTTTGGTGGTCCGGTGTAGAAGTAGACTTGAATTGGCGAAGTTAGTATTTTGGCAAATTCTAGTTGATAGGTGAGAATTTTATCTGAGGATCATAATGGAATTACGAGAGATGTTGAAGCTTTGTTATGTCATTTGGTATTTGTGTGCAAAATTTCAGGTCATTCGGACGTGGATTGGTTGGGTTTTTGATCGAAAATGTATTTTGAAAGTTTTTAGAAAACTTAGGCTTGAATTGGATGTGAAGTTATGGATTTGGTGTTGTTTGAGGTGTTTCAATGATTGGAACAAGTTTGAATGAGGTTTTGGGAGGTGTTGATGCTTTTGGTTGAAGTCCCTGGGGCCCCGGGTGAGTTTCAGGTTGTCAATCAGACCATTTCTAAGTTTAAAAGTTGTAGATTTTTCATTTCAGGCGTTTCAGAAAATTTGCTCTTTGTGTTTGCGTAAAGAGCCTCGTGTTCGCGAGGAAGGTATTGGAAAGCAGGTGATTTGATATTCGCATTCGTGTCTATGGGACCACGTTCAAGGAAGGCCAGATGTTTATGCTTTTTGTTCGCACAAAGCCTCTCGGGTTCGCGTATAAGGAATTGGGGTCTAGTGGAAATTACCATCCACGTTCGTATTATTGTCTTGCATTCGCATTGGTCTAGAAAATTATGCATCGCGTTTGCAGTGTTTGGGTCGCGTTCACGTAGAGTGTGTTTGAAGTTTTTAAATTTTGCCCTTCGCGTTTGTGAGGCAGTGGTCGCAAATGCGATATAGGAAGTTCAGAACTAGGCAGAAAGTTTATAAAATATTTCATCCATGATTTCAAGCCATCTTTCCTCAGCTGAGTATTTTGAGAGCTTTTTGAGGGAGATTCAAGAGAGAATCAAGGATTGGAAGTAAGATTTTTGAACCTAAAACGTGATTCCATTGTGAAATTAACCTACAAATTCAAGGAAACTTGCACAAAAATGGGAGAACTAGGGCTTGGAATTTTGAATTTTTAATCTAGGATTTGAGGGTTTAGTTGGACTTCGATTTTTTTGTTCTTGTTATGTATAGACTCATAAGACTATGACGTTTTTGAAAATGTTAGTTTAATCTTATTTCGAGACGTTGGCATGAGGAGCGTTATGGTTATTTCACAAAATTTTGCGTATTAGCTTACAATTTAATTTTGGAATCAGTTGTTTGAGATATTATTTATTATATGTAATTGAATTGATATATTTGGGGCTATTTGGAGTCGGATACTTGTGGAATAGGTGTGATTTTTAGTTGATATTTTAAGCCGGTTCGAGGTAAGTATCTTGCCTAACCTTGTGTGGGGGACTTCCCCTTAGGGCTGAAGTCTTCTCTGCTGATTGTATTCCGTGTACGTGAGGTGACGAGTACGTGCTCAGATTTATTTGCGGGAAAATTTGGCTTTTTAGGTTCTTAGGTCCTTATATTCACTAAGTATGAATGTTGTTTTTGATATGATTGAATTTTTCTATTACTAGTTCCACCTCTATATGTTTTGCTTGGAATTAATTGCTTTATGGTTCATTTTTATTGCCTAATTGACCCTTACCTTACTTAACTGAAGATCTTTACCCCCTCCATGGTCGTGTTATCTTTCATAACTGCTTGTTTTAATTGGAAATCATTATTATCTCTCAGGTAATTAATTAGTCTTAATAGAAATTGTTGTATATCCTTCGTAACCTGCCCAATCTTAAAAGAAGAGTAGACATTAAATGTCCAATTGGTATTTCCTTATTTGATTTTACTTGACTCTTGTTAACTACCTTGTTGTTGAACTACACGCTTTGGGGTCGTTGCTTCATATTCTTTTCTCCCTTGTTATTATGTTATTATTACGTTTAGTATTTTCTATTGTGGCTATTCCTTGTGAGTTAGTCTTACCACCCCCAGTGAAAGAACGATTATTGAGTTAATTCACTTGTTGTGCTCTTGTATATATTGTATTTATTGCTGTTGTACTTAGGGTGTGGATACACGAGGTTTCTGCCGTACGGATATTGATATTATGAGGCACAAGGTATCTGCTGTGCAGTTATTGATATTGTGAGGCACGAGGTTTCTGCGTGCAGTTATTGATATTGTGAGGCACGAGGTTTCTGCCGTGCGGTTATTGATATTGTGAGGTACAAGGTTTCTGCCGTGCGATTGTTTTTGAGGGGTTGCACAATGTCTTTACTTTGCTACTGTTGCTATTGATATATTGCACATGCGGCATAATAAGGCGGGATATGTTTATATACTTATATGTGGGTTTCACATGTGGCGAAATAAGGTGGGAACATTATGATGCACGTGTGGAAAAATAAGGTGATACTTATTATGTTATTAATTGCACATGCGACGAAATAAGAAGAGTTATGTCAGGGATTTATTGTAAATAGTATGCCGGCCTGTGGAGGCATGTCCATTTTTGTTTAATATTTTGATTATTGTTTGCTTTCCTGTATGAGCTTTATCTTGTGGATTTGGTGAGGGAACATTGTATGTGCTGCCCGCTCTTCTTCTTATCTTTATTACCTTGTGAAAATCCAATTAAAGCACTTGCACAAGCATACACGTAGTTGAAACACTCATATTAGAGGTGAAGCTCACCCTATTTTGCTAAGTCTAGAGGTACGTCCTTGTTTAATCATTTTATATGGGAGAGTGACCCTAGTTAGCTAGTTAGTTGCCAGTATGACCGTAAGGTTGACGGAAGCACAGGATGCCAAGTGTATATTTCAGATGCCGGGACTTGTGAGTTGTGGTTTGATCGAGATTTGAAAATTTTGTGGAAATTGGTAAATAAGATCTGATGTGGACACTACCATAGGACCCAAGTTATTGTTTGTGTTTCCTTTTCTGTATTGTGATCTTAGGGTTTGGATTTTATTTTGCAGTGATTATATGTCATCATTCTTTATATTCTCGTGTTACTTGTTGTTTCTTCCCTCATTGTGATTGTAGCATTATTGGTCTTTTTGTACAGTCTTCACACACACACACACACACACACACATATATATATAGGTACATATATATATATATATATATATATATATATATATATATATATATATATATATGTATATATATATATATATATGTATCGTTCGCCATAATTATATTATTTATTTAACCAGTAGGTGTCTTGAATTTTCCTCGTCACTACTCCACTGAGGTTAGTCTCGATATTTACTGGGCACTGCTGTGGTGCCCTCATGCTACTCTTATGCATAGTTTTATTGTGCACGTCCAGGTACCCCCACTCAGTATTTTTAGCCTTGGAAGGAGGTTTTCTGTAGAGATTATGAGGTATATCTACTACGTCCGCAGACTGAAGAGTCCATCTCTATTTTTCTGTAACAAGTATAGCCCTTTCAGTATTGTTCCTTTGTTTAGACGTTTCCGGAGTTAGAGTTTCTTATGTATCCCTTAGCTTGTGATTTTGTGATATTCCAGGTTTTGGGAAAGTTATTAGTTTCAAAAGATGTTACTATATGTGCCGAGCGGCACCTTAAACACTGTTTTACTTTAGTAGTTCAGTTTTATTCCTTCTTCCGCAAATATGGTTTAATTTATGCATTGTTAGGCTTACCTAGTCGTAGAGACTAGGTGCCGTCACGATGGTTCACGGATGGTGAACCGGGTCGGGAGAAGTTGGTATCAGAGCTCTAGATTCATAGTAGTCACGAATCACACGCTGGTTTATTAGACTCTCATGAATCGGTACGGTGATATCTATACTTATCTGGGAGAGGCTATGTAACCATTAGGAAAATTTCACTTTATTTGATTTCCCTGTCGTGCTTGATTTTTGACATCAAAGTCCTAAACATTTATCTTCTACTCTCTCATAGATTATGAGGACACTTACTGCCCGAGATGATCAAGCACCCGTGCCCTACCCTCTACTGCAACCTTCAAACGCCGGGGCTGAGGTAGAGACCGAGGACACGCATATGGTGTAGCTAGAGCACCTATACGAGTTTCCGCCGAGGCACCATCACTAGATCCAGCCAGAGTCCTGGCAGTTAGAACACCTACTATTACTACTACTCCAGCACTTCAAGAGACTTTGGCACAGTTCATGAGCATGTACACTACTTTGGCTTAGGTAGGGCTGCTTCCCCTTGCTGCAGCAACATCCCAGACTGGGGGAGGAGAATAGACTCCCGCCGCCCACACTCATGAGCAGCGAGTGCATGTTGTGTAGGTCCTTGAGATTATTCCTTCACCGCCTGCAAGGCTAGTTAAGCCCGAGGGCATAGCAGTAGGTTCCGAGCAGGAGTAGTTGAGGCTTGAGAGATTCAAGAAGTACAAGCTTCCTGTATTTATTGGTCTATCATCGGAGGATGCTCTGGGTTTTCTTCATAAGTGTTACCGCATTCTCCGTACTATAGGCATCTTAAGATTGAGCGGGGTTTCTTTCACTACTTTCCACCTTCGAGGAGTCGCCGATGATAGGTGGCGCACCTATGAGTTAGACAGTCCAAATGAGGCAGCTTCACTGACTTGGACTCAATTTACAGACACGTTACTGAGATAGTTTGTCCCTTAGAGCCTCAGGTATGCGTAGCGCATGGAATTTGAGCATTTGCGCCTGGGTGCGATGACCGTCTCGGAGTTTGCTTTCCGTTACACCAGCTTGACTAGACATGCCCCAACCTTGGCTTGTACTGTTCGCGAGAAGGTTCTCCGGTTTATTGAGGGGCTTATTCCCAACATCAGGTCTAGCATGGATCGTGAGTTTGAGATAGATATTTCATATCAGTAGGTGGTGAACATTCCTAGGAGGATAGAGTGTATATATGGCAGGGAGAGAGAGGGCAGGCAGGGTCACGAGAGAGAGAGAGAGCAGAGGAGATTAGGAGAGGGAGTTTGAGGAGACGAGGAGGCCCCGTAGACCAGGGAGGTATACTGGTCATTATTTTGGATGTAGGGTGCGTCATGGTAGAGGTTTTGTCGCTCATCCAGTTCAGTTCGCGCTTCAGGCCGTGCATGGTGACTCAGGTGTTCATGGGTCTCAAAGTACCCATACTGCACAGTTTCCACCGCCTCGTCAACAGAGAGGGGGCTTTGAGTGTGGAGATACTAGACACAGGGTGAGAGATTGTCCCAGACTTCAAACGATGTGTCATAGTGAGGTATTTAGGTGAGTAGAGGGCGCCTAAGAGGGGGAGGCCCAACCCGCTGGGGTGTTTTATATAGTAGGCTTAAGGCCACTATACTAGGTGATGTCTATGCCTCAGCTTGTTATAAAGGAGCACCATCTGTAGTTCGTTATTATCATGCGTATCGGGATGAGTTACCCTATTTTGTTGTTCTATTTGTGGGTGCGTTTCGTGATTTGCACTTTGTTTATATCCTGTTGGGAGGTACTATGAATGATAATCGTGTCTATCGTCTATTTCTAGCCGTTTTCGAGAGTTATAAGACTAGTAGTAAAATTCTTGTAGTCCATTTCAGTAGGTTTAATGCGATTCTAAGTATTCTTGGGTGTGAGTTGTGATTTTATGCTCCACCAGTTTAATAGCCAGTCTGTGTTGTGATTTTGTCGTCAGGATTGATCCTGTAAGAGTTTCTGGAGGGCTTGATGTCTACCCTACGCGTGATTCAGAGTTGATGGCGGGACACCCGTGATTTCAGGTGATTTGATGTGTTGAGAGTGAGCTATGTACCGCGGTGAGGGTTATTTCAAAATAAGATTCTTGTGAGTCTTTTATATGCTTTCGTTAGATTGTTTTCTAGATTAGTGTTTTAGAAAATTTGTGCTTGTCCGACTTGTTTGATAGTCCCTTATGTGTTTCCCTTCCCATATCCCGTTAATTCCATTCTATGCTTCTTGAGTTTGAGCTTGTGGGGTGTGTGCTTGTTTGTATTAGCTCGGATTTATTTAGGTGTTTGTTATGTAGTTTTTGTTGTTATTATATCATCTCCAGTGATAAGAGAGAGAGCGTATGACAAGGTCCCAAGGGAGGTTCTATGGAGGTGCTTGGAGGCGACGAGCGTGCCGAAAGCCTACATCAGAGTAATAAAGGACATGTACGATGGAGCTAAGACTAGGGTTAGGACGGTGGGTGGCGACTCAGACCATTTTCCAGTGGTTATGGGGCTCCATCAAGGATCAGCGCTTAGCCCTCTCTTTTTTGCCTTGGTGATGGATGCTCTTACCCGACATATTCAAGGGGATGTGCCTTGGAGTATGCTATTTGCTGATGACATAGTCTTGATTGATGAGACGAGGGTCGGCGTTATTGAGAGGTTAGAGGTATGGAGAAAGACTCTTGATTCTAAGGGTTTCAAAATAAGCAGATCTAAGACAGAATACCTGGAGTGCAAGTTTAGCGCTGAGCCGAGCGAAGTAGGCAGGGACGTGATGATTGGATCTTAGGTCTTCGCCAAGAGGGACAGTGTCATATATCTTGGGTCGGTGATTCAGGGGGACGGAGAGATTGACGGGGACGTGATTGATTGTATAGGAGCGGGGTGGTCAAAGTGGAGGCTTGCATCAGGAGTCTTGTGTGACAAGAAAGTTCCACATAAACTCAAGGGGAATTTTTATAGAGCTGTGGTTAAACCTACAATGTTGTATGGCGCGGAGTGTTGGCCCGTGAAGAACTCTCATGTTCAGAGAATGAAGGTTGCGGAGATGAGGATGCTCAGGTGGATGTGTGGGCTCACCAGGTTAGATAAGATTAAGAATGAAGTTATTCGAGAGAAGGTGGGGGTGGCCCTGGTGGATGAGAAGATGCGAGAAGGGAGGCTGAGGTGGTTCGGGCATGTGCGGAGGAGAAGTCCTGATGCCCCGGTGAGGAGTTGTGAGCGGCTAGCGATTGTCGGCGTTCGGTGAGGCAGATGGAGGCCTAAGAAGTATTGGGGAGAGGTGATTAGGCATGACATGGCTATAATGCGGGTTTCCGAGGACATGACCCTTGATAGGAAAGTCTAGAGGTCTAGTATCAGGGTTGTAGGATAGGAGCCCCTAGAGTTTTTCACACTCCTTACCCGGGGTTGGGTGAGGCTTGGCAAGGCTACCCATAGATGATTTGTGTTTTGGCTTGTGTCTCCCTTATTGTAGTTATTTATGCTAGTTACTGTATGATATTATTGCATGTTATTTTATATATGTTCTTATGTTTAGATAATTATTTACGCTATTTTGTTGGAGTAACTAATGCTCTTTTGTTTTTGTTTTTGTTTTTGTTTTTGTTTTTCCTTTCCTTCACTGAGCCGAGGGTCGATTGGAAACAGCCTCTCTGCCCTTTCGGGTAGGGGTAAGGCTCGTCTACATATTACCCTCCCCAGACCCCACTTTGTGGGAATATACTGGGTAGTTGTTTTTGTTGTTGTTGTTTTTGTTATATCATCTCCATTGATGTGGAGGGTTGAAAACTGTTCCTATAGAATTTGAGGCTTATGGCCGGTGCAGATTTGATCTTAGGCAATTATTGTTATCAAAAATGTTATTATGTTCCTATGTGTGATGTGTCATGTTGTGTGGTTGTACCCTGTGGGTGCTGGCATGAATTGAAGTAGCGGTTTAAGACTGATACCGGATATGAATTTAGAATCAGGTCTTTTGGAAATGGATGGAAGGTGAGAATTATGGGTATGAGGCTCGTCGGTATTGCTGGAAAGGCTAAATTTCAGTTGAGATGGTGTCGTTATGCTTATGTGGATTGCGGTGTTATGTGATTACTCGCATGTGTATGTTAGAAGTGTACATTTAGTGACTTGAGGACTTTGAGGCAAATCTTATCACGTTCGAGGACGAATATTAGTTTCAAGAGGGGGAGGTGTAACGACCCGGACGGTCCTCTTAAGAATTAACTCCCAATCCCCTGTTAACTATTTTTCCCAAGTTCATTTCTACTATTTTTAATTTTTTGGGATGCTCGGTTTTGAGTTTCGGAGAGTTTTGGGATACTTAGTCACTAAATGAGAGCTTTAGTGTTGGAAAGTTGTCCATACTCGGAACAGTGTAAATACGACCTTGTAATGGAAATTGAGGGTTTCGTTAGCTTTTTAGGTTATTTCGGGGATAAGAGCGTGACCGAAATTTGTTTTGGAGGTCCGATGTAGAATTAGGCTAGAATTGGAAAAATTAATATTTTGCGAATTCCGGTTGATAAGTGAGAATTTGAACCGATGTTCACAATGGAATTTCTAGACTTGTTGAAGCTTTGTTATGTCATTAGGGATGTGCGTGTAAAATTTTAGGTCATTCGGACATGAGTTGGTTGTGGTTTTGATTGAAAGCGTATTTCGGAAGTTTTTAGAAAACTTAGGCTTGAATTCAATGTGATTTTATGGATTTGATATTGTTTGAGGTGTTTCGATGATTGGAAAAAGTTTGAATGAGATTCTGGGAGGTGTTAGTGCTTTTGGTTGAGCTCCCGAGGGCCCCAAGTGAGTTTCGGGTAGTCAATTGGACCATTTTCTAAGTTTAATAGTTGTAATTTTTCATTTCAGGTGTTGCAGATAAATTTCTCTTCACGTTCGCGAGGAAGGAATTGGGAGGCAGGCAATTTTATCTTCGCGTTCGCATCTATGGGACTGCGTTCGCGGAAGGTCAGATGTTTGTGCTTCGCGTTCGCTCATTGCCTCTCGCGTTCACGTATAAGGAATTGGGGTCTAGTGGAAATTACCCTCCGCGTTCGCATTATGGTCTCGCATTCGCATTGGTCTGGAAAATTATATATCGCGTTCGCAGTGTTTGGTTCGCGTTCGTCGTAGAGTTTTTTGAGGTTTTTACAATTTTTCCTTCACATTCACGAGGCAGTAGTCACGAACGCGATGAAGAAAGTTCAGGATTAGGGATAAAGCTTATAAAATATTTCATCATCGATTTTGAGCGATTTTTCCTCCATAGCTGAGTATTTTTAGAGATTTTTGAGAGAGACTCAAGAAGGTATCAAGGAGAATCGGTTGGAGGTAATATTTCTGAACCTAAAACGTGATTCTATTGTGAAATTAACCTAGAAATTCTTGGAAACTTGCACAAAAATGGGAGAACTAGGGCTTGGAACTTTGAATTTTTAATCTAGAATTTGAGGGGTCATTTGGACTCCAATTTTTGTGTTCTTGTTATGTATAGAATCGTGAGCGTATGAGATTTCTGAAAATATTATTTTTATCCGATACCAAGATGTTGGCTTGAGGGGCATTTTTATCATTTCATATAAGTTCGCATATTAGCTTAGAGTTTAATTTTGGAATCATTTTTTGAGATATTATTTACGGTTTGTAATTGAATTGAATAGATTTGGGGCCATTTGGAGTCAGATACTCGTGATAAAGGCATGTTTTCTAGTTGATTTTTGAGCCAGTTCGAGGTAAGTATCTTACCTAACCTTGTGTGGGGGACTTTCCTCTAGAACTGCAGTCTTCTCTGCTAATTGTATTCTGTGTATGCGAGGTGACGAGTACGTGCTCAGATTTATTTGTGGGAAAAATTGGCTTTTTAGGTTCTTAGGTCCTTCTATTCACTAAGTATGAATGTTGTTTTTGATATGATTGAATTTTTCTATTACTAGTTCCACCTCTATATGTTTTGCTTGGAATTAATTGCTTTATGGTTCATTTTTATTGCCTAATTTACCCTTACCTTACTTAACTGAAGATCTTTACCCCCTCTATGGCCGCGTTATCTTTCATAACTGCTTATTTTCATTGGAAATCATTGTTATCTCTTAGGTAATTAATTAGTCTTAATTGAAATTGTTGTATATCCTTCGTAACCTGCCCAATCTTAAAAGAAGAGTAGACATTTTATGTGTAATTGGTATTTCCTTATTTGAAATTACTTGACTCTTGTTAATTCCCTTGTTGTTGAACTACATGCTATGGGGTCGTTGCTTCATATAAATTTCTTCCTTATTAAGTTGTTCTTATTATGTTTAGTATTCTCTATTGTGATTATTCCTTGTGAGTTAGTCTTATTGTCCCCCGTGAACAAAAGATCATTAAGTTAATTCTTATTTTGTGTGCTTTTGCATATATTGTATTTATTGCTGTTATACTTGGGGTGTTGATGCATGAGGTTTGACGTGTGGATAATGATATTGTGAGGCACGAAGTTTCTGCCGTGCGGTTATTGATATTTTGAGGCACGAGGTTTCTGTCGTGATGTTATTGATATTGTGAGGCACGAGGTTTCTGCCATGCGATTGCTGTTGAGGGCTTGCACCATGTCATTTGCCGTGCTACTGTTGCTATTGATATCTTGCACATCGGCGTAACAAGTCTGGATATGTTTATATGCTTATATATGGGTTGCACATGTGGAGAAATAAGGTAGGAATATTATGATGCACGTGTGGTGAAATAAGGCGGTACATATTATGTTATTAATTGCACATGTGGTGAAATAAGGAGGTCTATGTCAGGGATTGAATGTTAGGACGGTGACGTCCTGTGGAGGCATTTCTACTTTTATTTAATATTTTGATTGTGGTTTGCCTTCCTGTATGAAATTTATCTTCTGGATGTGGTGAGGGAACATTGTGTATGCTGCACGATCTTCTTCTTATCTTTATTAGCTAGTGGAAATCTTGTTAATGCACTCGTAAAAAGTATATACTCAGTTGAAACACTCCTATTGCAGGTGAAGTTCCCTGATTTTTCTAGGCATAGAGGCACGTCCTTATTTCATCATTTTATATGGGAGAGTGGCCCTAGTTAGCCAGTTAGTTGACAATATGACCGTAAGCTTGATGGAGGCACAGGATGCGAAGTGTAGATTTCGGATGACGGTACAAGTGAGTTGTGATTTGTCAAAGATTTGGAAAATTTGTGGAAATTGTTAAATAAGACCTGATTTGGACACTACCGTAGGACCCGAGTTATTGTTTGTGTTTCCTTTTCTTTATTATGATCTTAGGGTTTGGATTATATCTTGTCGTGATTATGTGTCATCATTCTTTATATTCTCGTGTTACTTATTGTTTCTTCCCCCATTGTGATTGTAGCATTATTGGTCATTTCGTACAGTCTTATCATATATACATACATATATATATCATGTTCCATTGCCCTCATAATTTTTTTTGTTTGACCGATAGGTGTCTTGACTGTTCCTTGTCACTACTCTACCGAGGTTAGTCTTGATACTTACTAGGCACCGTTATGGTTTGCTCATGCTACTCTTTTGCACATTTTGGTTTTGTAGGTCCAGGTACCCCCACTCAGTTTTCTCAGCCTTGGAAGGAGGCATTTCTCTATAGACTTCGAGGTATATCTGCTACGTCCGCAGACCGAAGAGTCCCTCTCTATCTTTCTATAATAAGTATAGCCCGTTCAGTATCTTTCCTTTGTTTAGATGTTTCTTGAGTTAGAGCTTCTTATGTATCCCTTAGCTTGTGATTTGTGAGATTCTGGGTTTTGGAAATGTTATTAGTTTCTAGAGATGTTAATTACAAGTGCCGAGCGGTACCGTAAGTACTATTTTACTTTACTAGTTCAGTTTTAATTACTTCTTTTGCAATCATGGTTTCATTTCCACATTGTTACGCTTACCTTGTCATAGAGACTAGGTGATGTCATGATGGTTCACGGAGGGCGAACCTGGTGGGGACAATATTAAATCTTGTGCCCGCTGATTTCTATGACCCATTTGGACAATCGCTCCGAAAGTTTGGGCTTATGCAAAATGTTTCGAAGAGGATAAGTTGCTACAACACATATGAGATGGCATTGAAAGTATGGTTTTAATTTCCTAGAGGCGCTTATCAAAGCGAGCGCCAATTTTTCTAGACGAGGTTACCTAGTTTCGGCCTCACCTAGGGTCCAACTAACATAATAAATAGGAAATTGTGTGCCTTGTTCTTCTCGTACTAGGACTCCACTTACCTCTATCTCCAATAATGCCTGATATATGTAAACATATTTGTTTGCCTTCGATGTGTGAAGAAGCGGTGGGCTCGACAAGTACCATTTAATTTCTTCTAAAGCTTGTTGGCATTCAGGGGTCCATGTGAAGTTGTTCTACTTTCTCAGCAATGAGAAGAACAGATAACTTCTATCGAACAATCTCGAGATGAATCGACCAAGGCCTACAATGTGCCCGGCTAGCCTTTGTACAGCCTTCACATTATCTATTATCGTGATATCATCGATAGCCTGGATCTTATTGGGGTTGATCTCGATTCCCTGATTCGACAGAATGAATCCAAAAAACTTGCTGGACCCGTCTCCGAATGCACTTTTTTTTGTTTGAGATTCATCATGTATTTCTTTAGTATACTGAAAGTTTCCTGCAAATGTTTCAAATGGTCCTCTGCTCATAGGAGCTTAACTAGCATGTCATCAATATAAAATTCCATAGATTTCCCTATTTGGTTTTCTAACATTTGGTTTACTAGGCGTTGATAGGTTGCACTAACACTTCTTAGTCTGAACGACATTCCATTATAGCAGTAGGTACCATAGTTACTGATGAATAATGTTTTTTCCTAGTCATTTGGGTTCATCTGTATTTTGTGTTACCCGGAATAGGCGTCAAGAAAACTGAGGATCTCATGGCCGGCCGTGGTATCGATCATGTGATCGATGTTAGGCAAAGGAAAAGACTCCTTAGGGCATGCTTTATTAGGTCTTTGTAGTGTACACATATTCTAAGCTTGCTTCGCTTCTTAGGGACTACTAAAATATTCGCTAACCATTCTGGATATTTACTTCTTGGATAGACTCTATTTTGAGAATTTTGATTACCTCGTCTTTGATGAAATTCTATTTGATCTCGGACTGAGGTCTCTTGTTTTGTTTCACAGGGTGAATCTTTGGGTCCAAGCTCAATTTAAGAGAAGTGATCTCTAGTGGGATCCTTGTCATATCGAGATGGGGCCAAGAAAAATAATACATATTAGTTATAAAGAGTTGAATAGGTTTTTTTCCTGAGCTCGGGAGTTAGCCCCGTGCCCAGGTATGCCATTCGATAGGGTAGGTGCTCGATCTACTTGATTTTTCCAGCTCTTTGACCATTGATTTTTTGGCATCGAAATCATCGGGTATTATGAAGTATCGAGGAACCATGTGATCATCATCTTCATCATTCCCCTGCTTCTCCGATTGGGCCAAGGCTGATGTTTGTGGTTGCTATTTGACCTATTATTTTCCCTTCGAATTTGAATCCTTCATTGATGAGATAGTCGATATCGGTATCACTTCGTCGAAGGCAAACATTTCTTTGGTGGCGGGTTGCTTCCAATAGATTGTTTTGACTCACTCTGGTTTTGGGAACTTTAGGACCTTGTGATGGGTCGATGCCATTGCCCTTATGTTGTGGATCCACGGTCTTCGAGTAGTGTATTGTACCTCGTATAACCCTCGATCACATGGAACTTTGATTCTTGGATGGTCCCAGCCATGTTTACTGGCAAAGTTATTTTGCCTTTGGTGGTTTCACATGCCATGTTGAAGCCGTTTAGCACTCAAGTTGCGGCTCAACCTGATCATGCAGGCCGAATGGTTCTACGACCCTTGATCGAATGATGTTGGCCGAGCTACCTGGATCAATTAAAACATATTTAAATTTAATCTCATTCACAAGTATATATATTACTGGTGCATCATTATGAGTTTGTACAATCCCTTCTACATCCTCGTCATTGAAAGATAAGGTTTCTTTTGGTACATAATCCCATGTTCGATTCTCCCTCATAATCGACACCTTGGTGTATTTTAATACTGGTCATTGAGGAATATCGACCCCTCCGATGATCATGAAAATCATATGTTGTGGATCTTCTTGATCGATTTATTTTTTTTAATATTTATTTTTGAAGTTATTCTTGGACCGATCTCTTAAGAATTCCCAAAGGTGCCCTCCATTGAACAACCATGCTACCTCCTCCCTTAGCTATCTGGAATCTTCTATTTTATGACATAGGTACCATGATATTTACATATTAGGTTGGTATTTCTCTGGGCTGGATGGTCGAGGCCATCTAGTATCTTTGATAGGTTCGATGGCTGATACGATGGAAGATGCATCAACGTTGAAGTTATATTTCAATAGTCGTGGTGCTTCTTCAGGCCCGATGTCCCTGTCGAAACCACTCCTTCTCATGAGTCCCCATAAACTTTGGTGTCGATCATTTATCCTCTCATTTCGTGTAGAATTTTGCCTAGGTTTCTACCTCTACGGTCCCCTATTATACGGTTGATATTCGATCTTGGTTCTCGATTGATATTCCTTTTGACTTTATCTACGGGCCTGATAGGATATATGGACCCTATAGGAGCCCCCAATTGATCATCCTCGACCTTGATCTTCAATTGACATTATCGCGCCCCCTTTTTTCTCCGCGGAAATCGGGTTTATGACATTTGGAGGGCCAACTCATTCTTTTTGGGAACTGGGTTTGAATTTGAAGAGTCGCCACCTACTGATTAGAATGCATTAGGACACTAGAAGAGTGTGATTTGAACAACTAGAGATAGGGTAAGAGCTTGAAATTATTATAAGGAGAAGGTGTTAGGCACTCCTCAGTAAGGCTGCACAGTGGTCCGGTCCTGGCCAGGGACCGGCCCAGACTGCGGTCCTAGCGGGCCTAATGGGACGATTCTGGTGGGCCTGGGCTCAAATGGTGCAAAAGCCCGTGGTGGGCCGGTTGAACAGGTAAAGACCGTGAGCCCGGGACTGTTAGGCCCGGGACCGCCAGGCGGGCTTGGGCTGGTCTAACCAGGCCCAACGGGCCTAAACGGGCTCCAACGGTCAATTTTGTTTTTTAAAAAAAGCTTTAAAAAATGGCCAACGGTCAGATTTTTTAAATCTAGCCGTTGGCCTTCAAAATTTATCCGTTGGCCACTTTAAAATAGCTATTTGGCCCTCAAACTTTATTTTAACCCCACTTTATATAATTACACTTTTTCCCATTTCTCAACTATAAATACTCCCTCATTCTTTCATTTTTATTCACCAATTCATCAATCTCTCTCAAGCTCTCTCAATCTCTCTCAATATATATTTAATTTCTCTTATATTACTTACTTTATTATTGCAATTTCGTGAAATTATGAAGTTGGTGAATTGAAGTATTCAAGTCTTCAACGATTTGCAATGTTCAAGAGTTATTCGGCAATTCGGTAAACTCGTTCCAACTCTTAAGTTTTAAGAATATATTTTTATGTGTTTTAGTTTGCATAATTGTAATTAATGTGGCATTTTCTTTGAAAAAAATGTTTCGCGGTAAGGAGAAAGCTAAAATTTGTGAAAGTAGTGGCCAACCTACTACCCTCCCCCGGGTCCCCGTCCTTCTTCATTTACCCATCATGCTGCTCCTATTATTCTTGATAGTGATAACCCTTGTTTTCAATTTTTCGATAGTCATTTTGCCATAATGTTGCACCGGGTGAACAATTAAATGAAGAAATTATGAATGCTCTTTATCCTAATCAAATATCTTAGAAAATGATGAAGAAAATGAGGATGTAGATGAAACCTAACCGGATTTAGATGATACACCCACTAGTCCTGTGAATAACGCAACTGATGCCCCGGCTGACCAACCTGTAGAAACCCCTACATTTAATAGACAACCTTCTAAGCGCCCTGAAACATCAATTGTTTGGCATTTTTTTACTCAAGTAAGAGAACAAAGTAAGGATAAGTGTAAAATTTGTGGGAAATTGCTAGTGCATAAATATACTGGGGATCGTAGCTGTACGGGTAGTTTGGCTAGACACATAAAAACACACCCTATAGATAAAGCTAAATATTTACAAATGAGAGTGCAGTAGGGGGGACAAGTATAGATACTGCGGCTAACCCTAGTACTGGTTCAAATCTAGTTCAACCAGGAATTAACACTGTGAGCGGTGGTATCTTATATTACGATTCTAACAGAGATCGTGAAGAATTAGCAAAGATGGTTACCGTTATGTGCTTACCCTTTAGTTTTCCATCAAACCCTCATTTTGTGCAATATATTAGAAATTTTGTTAATCCTACTTACAATGGTTGGACCGCGCAACAGTTCAGAGCGATATTTATCTATATAAACACGAATATGAACAATATTTACGTTATTTATTTACTCATATAACTAATCGAATTTCTATTACTACTGATATTGGTAGAAGTAATAATGACTGTGATTATCTAACCGTTACTAGTCATTGGATAGATGAGGAGTGGATAATGCAAAAACGCATTATTGCTAATAGAATAATAAATTCACGGCACAGAGGTAAGTTTATTGTCGACACTGTTACTGATATTTGTAGCTATTTTTGCATTAAAGATAAAATAATGGCAATTTCTATGGATAATGCTTCTAGTAACACTAGTGCTATAGGCATACTTACAACAACACTGAATCCTGCATTTAGTAATTGTTTCCATGTGAGATGTATTTGTCATATTTACCATTTAATTGTTGGTGATGGAATGAGAATTTTAAATTTAGAAATTGAAAAGATTAGAATGGCTCTTAATTGACTTTTTTATTCAAACCGTAGAAGTATAGTTAAAGAGTATTTTAAAAAATGTGATGAATATGGCCTTAGAAAAAGAAAGGTCCCTAAAGCTTGTCCAACTAGATGGAATTATATGTACGAAAGTTTGGTCATTGCATATGAGTATAGAAACCCAATTAATGCAACGTTTAATTCTCGTGTTGGTGGTGAGTATGATGATGAAATCATTACAAATCAAGATTGGACGAATGTTAAAAATCTCATAGATTTTTAGAACATTTTCAAATTGCTACTAATGCATTTTCTGGGCAGTATTATCCAACTATTTCAAACTGTTTAGTTTATATTGCAACACTATGTGATTTGTTTGTTGAAATTTCGGAGGGTGGGTAAATTTATCAATTTGCTATAAATACAATGAAAGAAAAGTTTAAAAAATATCTTTTTCCCTATCCCCCCTATTTATGGTGTTGCTGCAATGTTAAACCCTACAATGAAATTAGGAGGTCCTCACTTTTGGTACTCAAATATTTATAAGAGTTTTGATCTTTCACATGAGGAATTTGCTAAACTAGGAGATGCAAAAGCCTCAATTAAAATAAATGCTCAAACAAATTATAATGCTTATCAACTTGCCTTAAATCATGCTAGGCCAAATGTTCCAACCCCTACTTCGTCCAGTACACAATCCTCTAAAAGGGCTACGGGCCTAAAAGCACTTAAATCTTGGACGGAGTTCAGGGGTTCTCAAGGTGATAATTTTGATGACACTTCACATCTAAATGAGCTTCAAGTTTATTTGTCGCAGGGACTTAAAAAGGAGAATCCAGACGGCAGCTTTGATCTTTTGGAATGGTGGAAGGCAAGGGAAAAATATTTTCCTGTTCTTGCAAGGATGGTTCGGGATACTTTATCTATTCAAGCTTCAACAGTTGCATCAGAGAACGATTTCAGTCAAGCAAGACTTCAAAAAGGTGATCATAGAGCATCTATGAGGGAGAGCTTAGAAAAATCAGTAATATTCAGAGATTGGATCCGCGCAGAAAGAAGAAATTATTTGACTTGCTGAATCACAACCAGAGATCGACGACGCTTATGAAGAAATGATAGCGCAACTTGCGGAGGATGCTGCTTCGCCCGGAAGCGGTGATGAACATGCTTCTTTTCCACCACCACCAACGGAACCTCCTCCGAACCTTGAAGGATTTAGGAGATTTGTTAGAGATACAATGTAGATTATGGTGTAACTTATACTATGGCACATTTTCTTTTGTTTTCTTCCTTTTAATGGTGGTATAAGCACCTTGTTGTGCTCATTCCATTGGGGGGAAGAAGACTACAAAAGATATGCCATTTTTGGGTAATAAAAATTATAAGACATTCCCTTGAATATCTCTTTGTAATATTTTTTTGGTCTTTAACTTGCAATTCTTTATAAGCTATAATATATATACATAACATACTACATATACTGTACATATAATATATATAACATAACATATATACTATATATATATATATATATATATATATATATATATATATATATATATATATATATATATATATATATATATATATATATATATATATATATATATATATAGTATATAGTTATGTTATGTATATATATATATATACACACTATAACACTATTACCAAGTGTTGAGCAGGACCTTTTTAGGGCTGTAGGATCTTATAGGAAGCTAGGATTTACTAAGTTTAATATATTTTATGCAAACCACGAATTAATCGCTATAAACCCAACCGGGAACATCCATAGGCGATACAACCTGCCATACAGGACTTACCAACGGAATCACAAGGTTTATACCCGATTTAATCCATCACTAACCATGTCGAGAACACCCCTTCTAGGGCTTACCAACGCCATGATTTAAGCTTGGTTTGCATAAAATTGTTTAAACTCTACCTATGCTACAACCTTAACCCCTTCAAGGCAAAGCTCTTATTTTAGAATCATCACCCTTTCAGATCATCCTTAGGCTATATCAGTTATTATTTAACACTTAAGAACTAGCCCATCACTGGGCAAATATAAACAAAGTTTAATATAAACAATATTTAAAACACAAATAAAGAAATAGAAATACCTGATTCTACAGAACTTTCGATTTTATTTATTCACAACTCTATTACAACTGAATTACAAAGAAGAAATCTTAGAGAGAAGTGAGAGAAAATATTTTTAGAGAGAGAGGGGTTCTACTAACCGTGCCCTCTTTTATGAAATCTATCCTTCTTATATAGAAGATATTGTGCATAGTAAAGTGCACAAAAGTCAAAAAGTGTATAGTAAAATTACATAATACAATAGTTTTTCTAGAATCTATGTGGCTTTTTTGAGTTTTGAAATCTCTTCCTCTGCTTTTTTGAGCAGGTCTGGTAAATCTTCTGAAGTCACACTGTTAATACTCTGAGAATCTTCAAAATTATCTCCCATTAAAACGTCATCACCAACAATTTGCCTCTGAATATCTTGTTTTATTTGGTCCATATAGGCTGTAATCAATTCTTCTTTGGATAATAATCCACCTCTCTTAATCTGAATCTTTTTAGTAATCTTGGCAAAATGACTCTCTTCTACTATTGGATCTTCTGGAGATTCCTTACTATATTTGACAATCGCAATTTGTATTGTATCCAATAGTTCTTGCCCGACTAATTTTCCATCAGGTCCTTTGGAAATCAATTTAGGCCAAAATTTTGTATGAAATCTTCGATACAAACAAGGCATCTCATCTGAATCAATTCCCACTTCAATGGTCCATTTAAAAATCCAGGGAACAGAAAATTTCATAAAGAAATTCATAATAGGTGTCCTTGGATAAAGTCTATCTTCTCTATCCAATTCATTAATCTTAGGAGAACTTTCAACCCATTTATTAAATAAATCTTTCAATTGTAATGGTAGAACTCCTTGAGAAGGTCCGAAAAAAGACCACCATTTGATGAACCATGTTGGAATCTGAGTGCTTCTAATAACCTGAGCACATATCTTGATAAACCATGAATGTTTATGATCATCATTCTCAAAGAATAACGTTTTAGAAAATGCATCCACATAATCCCAATAGTTGTAGTTAATCGAAATCTTCTGTACTGGATGTACATATTGGCAATCTTTCAAGGTACTTAATCCCCATTCTTCAGGTAGTAATCCTTTTAATGATCATTTTTGAAAATGAAAAGTATGATTTATTTGAACCACCAGTATTATTATGAGAAATCTCTACTGATCCTGTGGATGTTAAAATCATTTCAAAGTGTAATCTATTCTTATAGGTTTGCATTGGAAATAATGCATTATTCAAATATCTCTTCATCACAATCCAAGGATTTTGTTTCCACTGAAAATCTTTGTAGTCCACATAAATTATAATCTCTTTCATAGGATTTGTGTCAAAAATCTCATTATCAGTTTTTCCTGTAATGACAGCATAGGAATCTTCATTTAAGGGTTCCAAATCTTTATGATCCTCAACAGAGGTGGGTTGAATGGTAGCATTGCTACTCCCAGTAGTTCCAGCATTGCTGGCAATGAAATCTTAATATTTTTGGTAATCTGCAAAAGAAGGTTTCATACTTGATGAAGGTCCTTCTTCAAGAAATCTCTTTTGGGCTGGAATATGCCCTAAGGTTTGAAATCTGTTCTGATTTGCCCCTCTTCCTCTTCCAGAGGAGGGTCTTGGCCAATTTGGCCGCATCCTGCAAAACTAAAATTATTTATCAATTAGATATTCTCTTGTAAGAAAATCTGGTAAACTATTATCAATTCCTTTTTTATAAACAATTTCAAAATCGAATGGAGCTAACAATGCTTGCCATCTAGCAAACATTTGTTTGGAAACATTATGCTTAAAATCTTTATTAAACAAAAATTTAGCAGCTTGGCAATCTGTTTTTATTAAAAATTTCTGATTGTACAGATCAGTTTGGAATTTTAAAACACATTTAGCAATAGCTAAAATCTCTTTTGCTATCGTTGCATAATTCTTTTGGCTATTACTCCATTTTCCAGAATAAAATTGTATAATAAAATCCTTTCTCTCAACAAGGGAAAACTGAGTTAAAATACCAGCGTATCCTATGTCTGAAGCATCAGTCTCTACAGTTTTTTCCCAATCGGGATTAGCCATAGTTAAACAAGGAAGTTCTTTTACTTTGGATTTTATTTTCTTAACCGCACCGGTATGTAAATTATTCCAAGCAGGAGGATTCTTTTTTAATCTTTCATATAAAATTGCAGTATCTTTTTATAAATCCTTTACAAAAGGAGAAATATAATTTAGACTACCCAAAAATCTTTGTAGTTGCCTCTTATCAGTTAAAACATCAGGAAATTTTGAAGCAAGGTCAATAGATCTATTAATAGGAATAATGGTTCCTCTACCAATATTATGCCCAAGAAATCTAATATTACTTTGAAAAAGAGTCATTTTTGGTTTAGAGATAACTAAACCGTTTTGAATAACTACTTGCTGAAATATTTTTAAATGTTTGAAATGTAATTCAATATTTTTAGAAAATACCAAAATATCATCTATGTAAACAATAATAAAATCTGTAAAAGGAATAAAAATATTATTCATAATCTTTTGAAATTCTGAAGGAGCATTTTTTAATCCAAAAGGCATCACATTCCATTCAAATTGCCCTATTGGAACATTAAAAGCAGTTTTATATCTATCTTTTTTAGCAATCTGAATCTGCCAATATCCTGATTTTAGATCAAATTTAGAAAAAACAATAGCATCATGTAATCTATTCAATAAATCTTTTTTATTAGGAATATGATACCTAATCCATTTCAAAACTTTATTAAGAGGCTTATAATTTATTACTAATCTTGGTACACCTCTTTCTTGTTCAGCATGCTTATTGACATAAAAAGCAGTACATGACCAAGCAGAACTAGATTGTCTAATTAACCTTTTCTTTAATAAATTATCTATTTCATTTTTACACAAATCTAGGTAAGCAGAATTCATTTGACAAGGTCTTGCCTTAGTAGGAATATTATTTTCATCAAAACAATCCTCATAAGGTAAAGAAACAACATATTTTTTTCTATCCCAAAAAGCATTAGGATGATCATCACAAATATTAGTAACAAATTGGTTTTTTAACAAATCAATTTTTTCTTGTAATTTTGGGTTTTTCAGCAAAACATCTATTTCTAATAAAGTAATTTTTTGTTTTATAAAATTGATTTGTTGATTTTTCAGAATCAATTTCTCAATAATCATGTTTATAGATTTCGTAAATGGTTTAGTAATAAAATCTAACTGAAAATCTTTATCATTATAAGTCCCTATTATTTTAGTATGATCCCACCTTTTTAAAGGAAATATAGCGTGCATGAATGGGACCCCTAAAATAATTGGACAAGAAATATCTTCCACAATCATAAAACTTTGAGGTAAACAAATACCATTGTTACATAAAAAAGCTTTTGGTAGTTTATAATTCAATTTCATTTGACTACCATTAGCAGATCTCAAACAATGAGTTGTTTTATGAAAATATCTCGAAGGTATAAGTCCTTCCTGAACACAATTTACATCTGCACCACTGTCAAATAAGGCAATGAATTCCTTTCTAAAATTGTAATCAATTTGTAAAGTAATTTTAGTATAAAACTTTTGAGATGTAATAATACTCTTTTTTTGTAAAAATTCATTTTTATCCTCGCTGAGGATATTTGTTAAAATAGAATTTTTTGTAATATCTATATTTTGGCTAGTGTTTTCTCCACTACCAGGTTTAGAAATTTCAGTTTCCTTTGTTCTAGAAATCTCAGCTTCATTCTTATTTGCCTGTAAATGTAAATCAAAAGTCCTATTATCTTCTAAGCTAGAAATTCTTCTATCATAGATTTTTGACTGATTTTTTAAATAAACAATTTCTTCCTTTAAATTAAGGAGTTCTTGTTTTAAATCATAAATAGTAATTTCTTTTTCTGGAAAATTCCTTTGAGTTAAAATCCTTTTTAATTCAGTAGTCGAATAGTAATCAGGCTGTTTTAAACTAAAATTTGAAGAGGAAAAATTGGTATTAGGCTCATCATTAGTCAAAACAATATCCAAAATTTTATTTTTCAAATCTTTATCTTCTACTGTTTTTAAAATCTTTATTATCTTCTCATCATTAATCATGTTCACATTCAGATCCTGAAAATTAGAAATTAAATCATACAAACTATCATCTTTCTTGCAAGCACAATCATCATTCGAAAAAAGATCTGTCAGAATCAGAATATAAATCTTCATCATGTAAAACCCTCATCAGAACTAGAACCAGTAGAAGAGGAATCAGATACATCAGAACTATAATCAGAATTTAGTAGAATCTTACACAAAGAATCCTTAATTTTATCATCTAAATCTAGACTCTTAATCTTTTCCTGAGTTTTACACTCACTTGCATAATGACCAAATTTACCACATTTATGACACTTAATCCTTTTTTTGTAATCTTTCTTACCCTTCTTTTTATAAAAATTCATATCTTTTTTATCCCAATTTGTTTTATCACGGGATTTAAACAACTTTTTCTTATACTTACGCTTCCTATCATCTTTAGAACTAGAAATCTTCTTTTTTCTTTTTGAAGAACCAGGAATATCAAAAGCAAATGATCACAAAATTCTCCTAATTGTTTTCTTTCATTTAGTCTATTCTTTTTGATATGATAATTCATCTTAATATCATTACAAACAGCTAAACCTTCCTGTGTGCAAACACTAATAATTTTGCCATAAGTAAGAGAATCATAAGGAATCTTGTTGTTAGTACCACGTAAATGCTTTCTAACTCTTTCAGCAAAAATCGAAGGTAAACCATCAATAAATTTAGACGTCCAATGTTCATGACTACAATCATGCAATTCCATAACACGACTTAAAAATACATCTTTATACCATCTAAAATCAGATAATTATCTACAACGTAAATTTTGTAATGTTGTTCTAATAGTCTCGGCCTCATCAGTCCATCTACCACAAAAATGTTCTACCATGGTAGTAACTAAAGTATAAACAGCATTTTGTTGTATCTGAGAAGTACTAGCAGAATCAACAGTTTGGTAGGCTAATTGCCCTTCAATCTTATGAACACTAGTAGTATTCATAATTGTAATCTTTTGTTCTTGAGTTAAAAAATTATCCCACCAACCTTTTAGTTGGCCCGTAAAACCAGCAACTATCATAGCCGCAATATCTCTGTCTTGATTCTTATTAATCTTACAAATAGTACTATACATCAACATTCTATGAACAGTAGTAAAAATCTGTTTATCATTAAAACCATCAATATTCCATTCATAAATTTCTTTGCTACTATAACTATTGTTAAAAATCTGGTCTCTTTCTTCATTTAAAACATCCATGGGGGTTGGCCTATTGTAATAATACATTCTTTGAATTGGCTTATCCGCCCATTTAGTATTAATTTTATTTAAAATATCTGGGGCATTTTGAGTAATAAAATCTTCTTGTTTTGTAGATAAAACAGGTTGAGGCTGTAAATTTATTCCAGTAAGATTGGAGGAGAAATTAATATATTTTCAATTTTTCTTTCAAAAGCTGTTCAATTTCTTCAGAAGAATCAGTTTTAAAATTTTTTATTTCAGGAGGAGGTTGTAAAGTATTTTTAACAATTTTCAATTCTTGTTTTGGTTTATGAAAAGCTTCTATTTTTTCTTGTAAAATCTGTGTTTGTTTCAAGTAATTGTCTAAATTCTTATGCAATGCCATAAGATGCTCTCCTAAAACATTCAAATAATAATTAGAATAATTCTGCTGTTTAAGAATCAAATTGACATGTTCAGAAGTAACTACAGCAACTTTATTTTCAAATTATTTTGCAAAAGCAGTAAAATTAATAGTTTTACCATCTTTATTGATATCAAAAGACTGAGTTGGTGGTAAAGAAGAAATCATTATATTTCCATTAGACAAATAATACTCATGTTCAATGACTGACAAATGATATCCCACATATTTAATCATAAACCAAGGGACGAATGGTAATGAAATATTATTTTTTTTTCTAAATCTTTATAAAAATCTTTAGAAAAATATTCTGTTTCATCTTCATTAAAAGCAGAGAAAAACCAATTTCTAAATTCTTCCCATTTTGGACTGTAAAATTCTAAAGAAATCTTTTTTCGTGCCAGAGAACCTGGACTAAAATCAATTTTTTTTACTATCCATGTAAACCAGTTAGAAAATTCATATCGGAATCTGTAGGATCACTAAAACGATCTTCCCCTTTAGAAATATTGTTTTTATCTAAAACATTTGTATCAAAATTTGTTTCTCTAATCTGAGAAGTCGAAGCTCTTGATGGAATATCAACGATATAATCTATTGGTGAAATATAAGAAGATACAGATCTGGTTAATCTTGAAGTTTAAAACTCAAAGTTACACTACCATCTTTACTTTGCATAATATCAGAAATTTCATCACTAGTAATCTCACGAGGTACTGCAGCTTCTTCAATAATCCATTCACTAGGAAAGTTAATTTCTTCCCACTTAATTGATCTACGAGTAATAATTTTAGATTTAGAAAAATTATTTTCAAAGAAAACAGTCTCATGATTTTGTTCAGAAATTTTACATCTAGGAGATAAAGTATAAAGAGGTCTATAAACAATTCTAGTACAAATACACATCACTGCTGTTCCAGGTAAATAATCATATCCATTAATCTTGATATTCAAAATTAATGATTGTAAATTATTCACATCAGTTAAGGCAATATTCAAATTTGGATAAGCATTAAAATATATTGCACCATAAGCCAAAGTTGATTGTATAGAACCAATCAAAGAATTTTTCCAATTTAAATTTCTTCCATCACGTAAAGCAGCAACAAAACTTTCAGGTAAGCCTTTTAATGTTAACGGCTTAAAAGCAACTTGAACTAAACCAATATGCAGATAATTGAAATCTTTAAATTTATAATAATCTATATCATTTTGAGATAATAAATTAAAAACTCCACTATCTTTATCCATCGTAAAACTTAATTCTGTAGTTTTCACAGTAGTTTTCCCAGCAAATTTTTCAAAAAGTTCCCAATTTGTAAATAGTCTCTATATTAACCTTAGGAATTACCCAAGTATTTAATAAATCTTGTTGTACAGGAAAATCTATTTGTTCTTTAATCATATTTTTAATAAATTTTTGTTCATTAAACCAAGACATAAGAACTCAATAAAGTAAGTGTTAAATAATAACTTCCATAACCTTAGTAGATCTTCCATGGCTCTGATACCAAGTGTTGAGCAGGACCTTCTTAGGGCTGTAGGATCTTTTAGGAAGCTAGGATTTACTAAGTTTAATATATTTTATGCAAACCACGAATTAATCGCTATAAACCCAACCGGGAACATCCAGGAAGCTACGATTTACTAAGTTTAATATATTTTATGCAAATCACGAATTAATCGCTATAAACCCAACCGGGAACATCCATAGGCGATACAACCTGCCATACAGGACATACCAACGGAATCACAAGGTTTATACCCGATTTAATCCATCACTAACCATGTCGGAAACACCCCTTCTAGGGCTTACTAATGCCATGATTTAAGCTTAGTTTGCATAAAATTACCTATGCTACAACCTTAACCCCTTCAAGGCAAAGCTATATAACATGAAGAAATATACTATATAAACTATATATACTATATAAACTATATATACTATCAATCACACACACACACACACACACACACACACACACACATATATATATATATATATATATATATATATATATATATATATATATATATATATATATATATATATATATATATAGTTTACAAGAAAGTGCCTTAGATAAAAAAAATTTAAAAAATAATATTCCAGAACGAAAAAGCCCGTTAAACCCGTATAGGCCCACAAGCCCGGCCCATTTAGCCCGGGACCATGTGGTCTTAGGACCACCTTGGGCCGGTTCCACCCATTGGGACCGTGAAGACCGGAATCGTTTGGCTAGGGACCGTCCGGGACCGGCCCGCCTCAAGCCCGGGACTGCCAGGCCCGGCCCATTTAAGCCCGTTAGGCCCGGGCCCGGCCCAAATAGCAGCCTTACTCCTCAGTGGTTCCCGGCTAGAAAAATATTGTAAGTTTGGATACAATTAACATATAAACAAATAAGGCTCAATTAAAAGGGGATTTAGCACATAATTATTTGAAAGTAAACAAGGTTTCAAAGAGCAATTAAAAAAAACTAATTTTCTTTAATAATGAGTTACAAAGAGTAAAGAATAAAGGGAAGGTGGGGGGGGGGGGGAGGTCCTACATTTATTAAAAATATGAATCACCCCACACAATGTCCGGTAATCACTCCTCAATAAGGGGCTACACGTGACATTATCGCGTGATCATCATATTCATATTTACCCTTCCCACCCTATCAAGGTATTTAAAACGCGGATTGGTCTCAATCGCTTATTACATGCTATTAACAGTCTTGTTCCTATCAGTTCTGGAGGCACTTAGGACTACTAGTCCTAAAAGGAGGGACATTAGGCTTATTTGGGATTTCAAAGGTAAAATTGTAAGGCAACATACAAAAAACAATACTGCATATTTAGGGAGACATATAAACATATAAGGGTCAAGTATACCTCGTTGAACTGAAAAACACATAATAGCATATCTTGCACATATTTCTTATGTCTGATCGAAATCAAAGACGAGGGAGTTTAAATTTTTATCAACTGTAGCAAAGAAAGAAACTTTATAGAGGTCAAAATAGGAAAAAACTTGTTGAAAATTCAAATAATTTCCCCCTCTGTGCCTTGCGGTAATGATTCCTCACGGAAAACATTATAATTTCCACTAGCACAAATTCTGCGAAGGATCCCACTGAATTGAATTGGGTCCATGAATCTTAGAAATGGTGAGAATTCTTGATTTTGTAGGTCAATCGATTGGAGAACCGGGTAAGTTTTCAGTTTTTATCTTCGAAGCGGGGTACAACTCAACGCTACTATTCTTGAACAACTTGGAGCCGGGCCGATTTCCCCTCTTTTGCAATCAGTTTCACACTCGGAGGTGGGTGCATGACATTTGGTTTATTACATAATCTAGATAAGAAGCCCAAATCAGGCTCGCCTGCAAGTAGTAATGATTAATAGAAACAAATTTAGTTTTCAATTATTACTCGAGGGCTTGCCAAAGTGTTTAGACAGGATCCTGTTGACATGCTATCTACTGAATTTAGAATGTGATAAGATAGTAAAACTCGAAATGAATTATTTCGGATCCTATGGGTATGCTTGCTAAACTTTGTTAAGTGAGCGACTTAGATTATCAAAAGAGATGCAAAATTAAATAAATTTATTACAGGTTCTACAAATGATAGTATCCATTATTACTGATTTTATATCTAGAATTAAGTGAAGTAAACCAGATTCATTTAGAAACCCCTATAGGTATGTTTTTTACACGTTGCTGATTTTAGACACTTATAGACGTGGTGTCAAAATGAAGAAAACCTTATAGACATGGTATCTGAATGCATAACTTATTTTTAAACCTTATAGGTAAGGTATCTAAATGCAGTTTGAATTATACAGAATGACATTAGAACAATCCTATAGGTTGATTTCTAGGTAAAGTTTGAATATGCAGAATTATAATAGTCCTGTAGGCATAATTTCTATATGAAGTTTGAACATGCAAATTATAACAGTCCTATAGGAATAATTTCTACCCTTGCATGCATAGTTTCCTGCCCCTTTTCACTAGCCAAGCCCCAGAAGTTTATTACAATTTATTACAAACCAGAATAATAAATTACATCAGAAAAGTACAACCAGAGTAAGCCTGATTCTTGGCTTCATGTTTGAGTTATGAGATAGACCAAATCAAAGACCATTGATCCAAAGCCTTTCTCCAATTTTAGTGTGTCATAGTTCCCTAAGAGCCTCAATGGGACTCCGGGCAGTGCTTACACCCAAATTATATTAACAGAATAGGGACAAGTGTACTGTGGAAGTGCCAGCCCTCACATGTCCAAGTACAGAGAGAGCTCAATATGTTCCAAAGCAAGGCCCACAAGAGGGGGGCAGAAGATAGGTCTAGGCGAGAGTGGCAGTGAAAAAATAGAGCTTTAAGAACTAGGGAAGTAAAGAAGAGGGAAATTGGTGTTGGGAAATAGTTATAGAGTGAAAGATTTGACATAAAAGGGGTGCAGGTACTGGGAACTACATAGAGCCCATATATTTAGGCCTTAGTTAATTCTAGGCATGCATAACAATACGGGGTGTTGTTATGCTTACAAATTTAACAAGAATACACAACATATGATGGTAACATTGAGGTTATGATCCCAAGGGAATCAAGTTTGAATCATAGACAACAATATTTAATACTTTGATGCCTCAAACAAGCCATTAATATCAAACACATTGGGGTAGGGGTTTAGGATGCATAATAGATTCAGAACAGGTAGAAGGGAATTGCAGCATGCTTAGAATAAAGTGTTGAGTTAAACACAAGCAGTAGGGAGACAAGAAAACAAAAGTATAAAGTAAACATATTGTTTGTGATGCTGAAATCTTAATTAGGACATACCGGTTCAAAGAAGCCGAAATATAGTAAAAAGAAGGTAGAAGGACTTCAAAGATATGCCACAGTGATTTGAGGGAATGCTTTTTGAGTGTCAGTGATTCTAAAACCCAGAGTGTTCGTGTGTGTCTATGTTAATGAAAGAGCAGAGTTTTTATAGTGTTAAACTACGTGAAAAAATAAGGAAAGAATCATAGTTTAGCACTAATTATGGAACTATGTGTCAATTAAAATCAAATATGTATAAGACTTTCTTTAATTAAGGAGTTAAAATCAAACGGCAATGGGCAGAAAAAATTTAAGGAAAAAAATCAAGTAGAGCATCATGTGTAGAATATAAAATTAGGGGTAAGTATATAGAGTAAGGGAAGAATCTTGAAAACATGGTAAACCAAATAAGGTAAGAAAATAAAGTAAAGTTGCAGAATGTGGAGACAATCGAAAATCAGTAGAGAGTAACATGGTTCCCATGAATAAGCCATGTTGAGAAGGGAGAATCAAAAATTAAAGGGGAAGTTTTCAAATCAATCCGAGAAACAAGTGAAATCAGTAAAACAAAGGAAAAATCAATTACTCGAGTTCAATCAGAGTTACATAAGGAGGTTTGAAATCAGTCCAAAATTGAAGATCATTTTTAGGGATTTAAAAGAGTGCATAAACATTAGGCATGCGAGGCTGAACTCATGACGAAGAGAGACATCATGCAATAACAAATACAAAGTCAGTAGTAAATGAACTATCGGAACATGGTACTCACATACGTCAATTTTACCAACTCAGTATTATACAAAAGAGAGAGTATCAGAAGCATGTAAAAGGTCAATTACAAAGACCTTTCAGAATAATATAGTCTAGTTTCAATGATAGAAAGAAATCAAAATCACACAAAGAAACAGAGGTTGAAACAAAAGATTTCGAAATTCAGTCCAGCAATAGATGAAGCAACCTCAGAAACTCGAATAGGTCCCAAGCAAATTAGGGTTTTGAAACTAATCGAATTAAAAGAATGACGAACACGTAAATCACATAGCAAATAGTCTCAGAACTTGAATAAACGCTAAATTTTAGGGTTTTCACCATCAATCGAGTATATAGATGAAAAATAAGTAAATAAGATAGAAATACTAAAAAAATAGATTTAGAAATTCGGACCTCAACATGAAACTTAAGTACAAGAACGACATAAGGAAACTCAGTAGAACAAGTACGGAAGTCAGAGAAAGCTTCAAAATAACTTAATAAAACCCTAAATCAGAAAAAGATAAGGGGTTTTGAAGGTAAAGTTTTAGAAGAAAATTTTGGGGAAAACGTTTAGAGGCTTAGAGAAAACACGGATCTAATCAGATATAAAAGAAATCAAAAGAACCTCAATGTTTAGGGTTTCAGCAGAAACCAAGATGGTGAAAAAGTCTTGGAAAATCATCGATCTAAGAAGGAGAAGTCAAGAGTTAGGCTTGAATAGACATGGCTGGCCGGATCAAGGTCAAAGATGACTAGAGATAGCCATAAGAACTGAGATCCACCGAGGTTTGGGCCAAGCTTCTTCAAGTTCTGGCCTTGCAACCATAGTACTCGAACACATAGAGGCCAAGGGAGGTGGATATAAGCCTCCAATAATAAACGACTACGGTTTGCGGTTAATTGGGAACTAAAAATGAAAGGTTTGATGATGGTCGTTGATCATTTTGATCAACGGCCTTGATTGAATGGGAATTGGGGCGGGTTGTTTAAAAAGGGATTGTGGGTCGGGTAGGCCTAGGTTTTGGGCTAAGTGATTGTGATTAAAATTGGGGTTCAAATCAAGCTCAAATAAAGCTAAAATTGAAATAAACACGGCTAACATTTAAATAGCTATTTTTCTTTATTTATTTTATAAAAATAGTATAGCAATTTCCGGAAAAAAATTAAGGTACTAAAATGATAAGTAATATGTATTTATCAAATCAAAAATACTGGAGTCAATTGTATAATTATAAACACAATTAAACATTAAAAGAGGCTAATATTACAATATATGCAATTTAGCTTTTAGAATACTAAATAAATTTCTAAAAATATGCAAAAATTATGTTAGCTATATTTTAGTATAGATATGAGATTCCAACAAGTGAATTACCAAAATAATAATTTTGGGAATAATTATTGGTTTTATTTGGATAAAATACGGCAATCAATTGATTTACAATCTTTTAAATATTAAGGAAAAAATAGTAAAATATTTGGACATACTTATATATGCATACATATACTATTTTGAAATTATTTGCATACTAAAATAATTAGGAAAAAAATTAGGTATCAACAACTACCTCTTTTTACGCAGGAAGAATGAAAGAGTTGTCGGGTAAAGATATGATGGCCTATTCTGACCTGGCGAAATGATTTGAAGAGGTTTGGCCATGCTCTGGCTTCTGACCTGCCTACATATCCCATGTTTTACAGGAATCAGGCCATATGTAGTTCAGGATCCATCAGCGGAATATGCTGGTGTAGACTTCTCAAGAACGGACACGATAATCAGGACATGGTTGTTAAGGTCTGATAGGGCTGGCGAACTGGAGTAGGATCGCCCCTACCTAGATTTCCATTGCTCACCAGTTTACCTGCAAATAAGCAAATACAAGCATATATTGTGTATAAATTTAAACGTGATGCAAATTCCGTCGGACCATGAATGTTGTCTTTGGACGATTAGAATGACGTCCATAGACCATGATGCCATGGGCCATGAAGCATATGAAAATAAAGGATTCACAAGGCATGAAGTGACTCTCTCGGGCTATGAGAATGATTCCTCCGAACCATGATGCCTGAATAATGATATGCAAAAGATTAAAGGGATTCTCAAGCCATGTCATGGTGTTTTCGGGCTATGAAAATTATGCCTCTAAACAATGCCACATTCGGATAATTTGGCGATCTTTCAGCCCATGAGATGCAGTAGTTGGCAATCTTTTAGCCCATAAGATGGAGATGGTGACCATGTTTCAGCCATAAAAATGTAAACAAGGTGGTTATCTTTCAACCATGCAAGGATAAATAAACTGGCAATCTTTTAGCCATGCAAGTGTAAATAAGGTGTCGATCTTTCAGCCATGCAAGTGCAAATAAAGTGGCTATCTTTCAAGCATGCAATTTTAAACAAAGTGGCGATCTTTCAGCCCATGAGATGCAATAGGTGGAGATCTTTTAGCCATGCAAAGGTAAATAAGGTGGCGATCTTTCATCCATACAAGTGTAAATAAAGTGGCGATCTTTCACCCATACAAATGCAAAAATGCAGTTGGAGACAACGTTTAGCCTCGGAAGGTAGAATGGTAGTGTTATGCAATGCAGAAAATGCAAATGGAGACAGTGCTTAGTCTTGGAAGGTAGAATGGTAGCCTTATACAAGCATAAATTTGTGCATAAATTTAAACGTGATGCAAATTCCCCTCGTACCATGAATGTTGTTTTTGGACGATTAGGATGATAACCTTCGACCATGATGTCATGGGCCATGAAGTGTATAATAATAAAGGATTCGCTGGCCATGAAGTGATGCTCTCAGGCTTTGAGAATGAAGCCTGCGAACCATAATGCTTTTGAATAATGATATTCAAAGATTAAAAGGATCCTCAAGCCATGGCATGGTGTTCTCGGGCTATGAAAAGGGTGCCTCTGAACAATGACGCCTTCAGATAATTTGACGATCTTTTAGCCCATGCGATGCAGTAGTTGGCGATCTTTTATCCCATGAGATGCAGAAGGTGACGATCTTTCAGGTGGTGATCGTTTAGCCATGCAAGTGTAAATAAAGTGGCAATCTTTCAGCAATGCAAGTGTAAATAAAGTGTCGATCTTTCAGCCATGCAAGTGCTGATAAAGTGGAAATTTTTCAACCATGCATGTTTAAACAAAGTGGCGATCTTTCAGCCCATGAGATGCAATAGGTGGAGATCTTTCAGCCATTCAAATGCAAATAAGGTGGCGATCTTTCAGCGTGCAAGTGTAAAGAAAGTGGCGATCTTTCAACCATGCAAATGTAAAAATACAAATGGAGACAGTGTTTAGTCTCGGAAGGCAGAATGGTAGTCATATGAAATGCAAAAAATGCAGATGGACATAGCTTTAATTTTCAGAAGGATGAATAGTAGCCTTATACAATGCAGAAAATGCAAATAGAGGCAGTGTTTAGTCTCGGAAGGTAGAATAGTAACCTTATGCAATGCAAAAAATGCAGATGGAGACAACGTTTAGTCTCATATGGTAGAATGGTAGCCTTATGCAATATAGAAAATACAGATGGAGACGGTGTTTAGTCTCGGAAGAAATAATAGTAGCCCTATGCAATGCAAAAATGCAAATAAAATGGAAAATGGTAATAGAGTTTCTTAGCTGATAGCAGGTTGCAATATTGTGACTGCTAGGGATATTGCGGTATAGCGAATATAACCAGAGTGTGTGGATAGCAGATGCTGGTAAATGTAACGATTCTGAGAGTTGTATTCTTGAACAGTGTTTGTCTCGTGAGTGTATAGTAAGCCAAATGTTTTCACAATCTAGATGTTTGCATTCAAAGAAAAATTATGAGTTTTATAGAGGAGAAAGGCTAGTTCGCATCCTTGCTGGCTCTGTTTGTCCTGTCCGGCTTTGATCTGGTGATATTGTATCTGTCGTCGGAGCTATCGTTGCTGAACAAGGCAATTTCGATAATAAACATGCATGAATTGTAAAAATATAACATAAGTATATATTTAAGAAACAACTTTTAAATGAACTGTCGACTGTGACATGGCTCAAGATATTGCAACCTCTCTTGCCACGGAATTTTGAGGGTCCTCCTAAAAATTCTGCCACATTTTAATGGGTTGACGCTTCTGATGGCTGCTTGAAATGGTTGGGTGAAATTAATTTGGAATTTTGAAAGTCCTCCACAAAACTCTGCCCTAGTTTCCAATTGTAGGGGGGATGAAAATTTTATTGAATTGTGACTGAACCCATAAGGCTAACTACGTGTCCCCTGTTAAATGGGAATCAAGTCAGATGTAGTTCATATTACATCATATAGGAAAGCATGAAAATTACACATCGTAACGCTTGACTACATCTGAATTAATTGGCTTTGGCTAAACATTTCCATCCATTTCTGCAAGTATGAGGGCTCCTCCTATTAGAATCCGGTAAATAATGTATGAACCTTTCTAGTTGGGAGAGAATTTCCCATTAGCTTTATTTTGATGCAGAAAGATTTTCTTTAACACCAACTGCCATGGTGTAAACTATCTCAGCTTGACTCTTTTGTTGAAGGCTTTGGCTATTTTGTTCTAATAAAGTTAACCGTGGCAAATTGTATTCATTCTCTTTCCGTCGATAGGGGCTAATTGCTCATAATGACTTCTCACCCTTTTTGCATCATCGAGCTTAGCTTCTTGTATGATTCTTAAGGAAGGTATTTCAACTTCGGAGGGAATGACAACCTCTGTACCATAAACCAGCATATAGGGGGTTGCCCCAGTTGATGTGCGGACATTAGTGTGATATCCCAATAGAGCAAATGAAAGCTTTTCGTGCCGCTGCTTATAATTCTCCATCATATTCCTTAGTATCTTATTGATATTCTTATTGGTGAATTCTATTTCTTCGTTCATTTGAGGCCTCTAGGCCATAGAATCCATATGTCTGATCTTGAAGCTTTCACACATGGCCCTCATCAACTCGCTGTTGAGATTGGAGCCATTATCAGTAATGACTCACTCTAGAATCTAAGCCTACAAACAATTCGGCCGCTGACAAAGTCTGCCACGACTTTCTTATTTATTGCTCTATAAGACGCAGCTTCGACCCATTTGGTAAAATAGTTCATTGCTACTAGGATAAACATCTTCCTGTTAGAAGCGGCAGGCTCGATTGGTCAAATGTCATCCATTCCCTAGGCGGCGAAAGGACATGGTGAGCTAATTACATTAAGCTCATTTTGAGGTACTCTTATCATGTGTGCATGTATCTGACAGTAGTGGCATTTTAGGACATACTAGATGCAGTCCATTTCCATAGTCATCCAAAAGTAACCATCGCAAAGTATCTTCTTGGCTAAGACAAAACCATTCATATGTGGACCATAGGTCCCAACATGGATATCTTCTAACAGTTTGGATGCTTCCTTTGCATCATCACACATCAATAATCCCAAATCAGGAGTCCTCCTATAAAGGATTCCTCCGCTATGAAAGAAGTAGTTGAATAACCTCCGAAGTGTATTCTTCTTAATCGGTTTCCAAGCTCTGGATAGTATACCTTTGCTAAATTATCCTTGATATCATGAAACCAGGGCTTTCTGTCTGCCTCTTCTTTAACATGGGCAAAATAAGATGGCTGATCGTGGATCTTTACTAGATTGAGATCGATGAAGTTTTTGATTGGATGTTATATCATGGATGACAGGGTAGCCAATGCATCGGCAAATTTATTCATGATCATGGGAACATGTCTGAATTTTGTCTTTAAGAGCCTCTTTCAAAATTCCTATATGTGATGTAGATACGAGAGTATCTTGGAGTTCTTGGTTGCCCATTCTTCTCGGACCAGATGTACAAGCAAGTCTGAATCCCCAATTACCAGTAACTCCTGAATGTTCATGTCAATAGCCATCTTGGGCCCTAAGATGCAAGCTTCATATTCTACCATATTGTTGGTACACGAGAACCTTAGTTTGGCAGACACCGGATAATGTTGTCCAGTTTCAGATACTAGGATTGCTAATATGCCAACTCCTTTGAAATTTGCTGCTCCATCGAAGAAATTTTCAATCCAGCATAAGGTTCTGCAATGTATTCTCCTATGAATGATACTTCTTCGTCAGAAAAAATTTTCAGGGGTTCGTATACTCCATCCACGGGGTTTTCAGCAAGGTGATCTGCTAGTGCATGTACCTTTATTGCTTTTTGAGTTATGTAGACAATGTCGAACTCACTCAACAAGATTTTCCACTTGGCCAGCTTGCTAGTGGGCATGGGCTTCTTAAAGATGTACATTAGAGGATCCATCCTTGATATGATGTATGTAGTATAGGCACAAAAATAGTGCCTCAACTTCTAGGCCAGTTATGTCAGAGCACAACAGGTGTGTTCTAACAGAGAATACTGGGCTTTCGTAGAGAGTGAACTTCTTGCTGAGATAGTAAATAGCCTGCTCTTTCCTCCCCATTTCATCATGCTACCCTAGGACGCAGCCGAATACACCATCTAATACTGCAATATAGAGTAGTTGAGGTTTTCCTGGCTCGGGGGACCAAAATTGATAGTGTTGACAAGTATTCCTTGATTCGGTCGAAAGCCTTTTGTCAGTCATCAATCCATTTGGTAGAGGTGTCCTTCTTCAATATCTTAAAAATTGACTCCTAGATAATTGTAGATTGTGTTATGGACCGGCTAATGTAGTTGAGTCTTCCCAAGAAACTCATCACATCTTTCTTGTTCTTTTGAGGTGGGAGTTCTTGAATGGATTTGAATTTTGAGGGATCCAGATCTATTCCCTGGGGACTCACAATAAACCTAAGTAATTTTCCAACAGGAACCCCAAATGCATACTTCGCGGGATTCAGTTTCAAGTTATACCTCCACAATCTATTGAAAAACTTACTCAAATCTTCCATGAGATCAGTGGCCTTCTTAGACTTGATGATAATATCATCTACATATACCTTGATCTCCTTGTGTATCATATCGTGAAAAATGGTGTTTATGGCCCTCATGTAGTTTTCCCCTGCATTCTTCAACCAAACAACATCATCCTGTAGCAGTACATTCCCCACGGCATGATGAAAGCCATTTTATCAACATCCTCTTCATCCATCCAGATCTAATGGTACCTAGCAAAGCAGTTGACAAATGACTGCAACTCATTCTTGGCCCAATTGTCAGTCAGGATGTGTATCTTTGGTAATGGAAAATCATCTTTCGGACTGGCCCGGCTGAGATATCGGTAGTCGACATAGACACTAACCTTCCCGTCCTTCTTTGGTACTGGCACAACGTTAGCTAACCATGTCGGATACTCAACTACCCTGAGAACTTTAGCTTTGACTTGCTTAGTGACTTCTTCCTTAATTTCAGACTCATATACGGTTTGAACTTTTTGAGATATTGATTTGCTGGAAAACATGTCGGATCAGTCGGCAGTTTGAAAGACACAATAGACGTACTCAGGCATGCCATGTCGTCACACGACCAGGCGAATATGTCCTCATATTCTCTTAGAAATTCTGTACATTCCTTCTTTTTTGATGGCGATAATTTCAATGCTGATTCGTGTTTCCATATTCTCTTTATACCCCAGATTAACAATTTCAGTCTTGTCCAAGCTGGACTTAAGTCTGTTTTCAAAATCCTCAACTTCTTTAACAATCTCCCCGGTATGTCATCTTCCTCTAAATCTACGTCCATTTGGTGCGTTATCTCGTTGTGTGCCACAGTCATTGGTTCATCAAGATAAGTAACGGTAATATTGTATAAGTAAAATAATGATAGAAAAATTATAAGAGTGTTGATTTATAAGGAAAATTGAAATGCTTTGATAAATTCCAGAACTGTTTTCAAAATTGAAGATCTTATTGCTGAAATTTAAAATTCTAAAAGAAAATTAATTAGTAAAATAAAAGATAGTGTATGATGCTTGTTCAGCCTTGCTACCCCAAAGCTCGCCGGGCTTTGGTTGTCCTGATGGTCTAATTCTTGAGATGTGCCCCTCTGCATAAGATGATCATGCTAGAGTGTATGAACTAACCTTTGGGGAAGGGAAATAATAAACAAAAAGGTAACCAGTTACTGAGGATAATAAAAGGATGTTGCAATATTTAAATACATAGTGAAGGAATAAGTGTTTCCTAGTTTGGGACCACGTTGTGCCCGAGGTAGGCCTATCGACAAATTAACTTGGAGAACTCAGAATGCTAAATGCCTCATTTTATTGATAGAAAATAAGATGAATTCCAAACCGACACTAAACATGCAAGAAATAAAACTCACTAATGGCAATTGGCCCTATTATATTTCAAAGAAGAGAACTCCTATCTATTTGGTTCACGAAGGACCTTCCCCAGATTCGACATCCCTAGCTCCATCGAAAAGCTTTCCTAACTCGCGAAGTCCCAGTAGCAGGTGGGCTCTGGCTAGATGTCCGACTTCATTTCCCTCAGCATTTTAGTAGGATTCGACCCTCTTGAGAAGCTTCCACTTTAACTCCACTATACCTCACTCCAGGTATCCCAGTCGCTTGTTGGTACTGACAACCATATCCTTCTATTCCTAAATTAGCTTTTGATTGGATTTTTCATATTTCACGGTGCTCCCTTTTGCATTCTTGGATCTGTTTGCATAATTGGTTGTATTTGACCTGTATCTCAATCTTTCCATCTATGATCCTATGAACTTGAACAAATCCGAGCTAGCCCAGACTATCATGATTATCCTCCAACCATCCTGAATAGTAGGGAGCACAACCGACCTGGTATATCTGGCTTGATGGTATCTCTTTCCATGACGATCTTCCAGTGCCACATATGTCGAGCCTGGCACTTGTAAGGACTATCATCATTCTAAAAGTCAGCCCGAAAGTCAGTCATGTTGTTAACCCTAGGTACAACCTGCTTCTTACCCGCTTGCCTCATAACTCGGAGATAGACGTAAGGGTACGTTCCTCTCAAGCCGATCAATATAAGGAAAGGTGCATCTCTGGATGGAGCGATGAAATCAACGGTCGGAAACCACTTAAACATCCATTTCACTTGGTCCTCAGTTAGACTTTCGAAGAGCTCGACCCATTCTCTAGCATTCTCCAGTTGGGAGAACATATTGGGCATGCAATTTATTCTCTTTGGATGATGAAAAGTGATTTGATCATCCCAATCCCTTCGATGAATTTCTTGTCGTTATTCACCCATTTGAAGATGCTCCACGAGCAAAAGTGGAAGTAGAAAATTGCGTCATTCGAAGTGTTTGGCTCCTTGTTGAAATTTTTTTCCAGGGCTTGGTATATCTCTGCAATGATCTTGGGCATAATGCTAAATGGTTTCCCACTAATTCCTTCCATTAAGGTCTTAGTTACCCTAACTAGTATGGTGTGGATTCTTGCTTTCTTCATTGGAAACATGATCAATCCCAAGAACCAAAACATGAATACAAAGACCCTTTCGATGAATATGCCCTAATGATGTAATGGCAAACTCGTCAGGATAGGTATGGTAGTATTTACTGTAACCATAGCACGTGTACAAATAATTAAAAACGGATGTAGGATTCCTTCAAACATGTAAGTTCTGGATTTTTTTTGAAACCCATCATTTTGAGGAAATCCCTGCCTTTGTAGTTCTAAGGCATTAGCAAACCCGGAGTTTTCCATGGTATACCGGCCAATACTTCAATTTCTTCTAGCAAGGGTGTCATTTCAATGTCCCTGAAGTGGAATACGGACCTCTCACAATCCCAGAACAAAGTGGCATCTTCGAGTTGAATTTCGAAGAGAGAAGGTAGGTTTCCCAGATATTTCCGGACAAGAGTCTGATCACTGGAATGAAGATCCCCCCACCAGCTTAGCAATTTTTTAGGGATGTTGGTGACCATTTCAAATCTAAGGACTTCGTGCCTCGTATTTCTTCCAGACAAAAGGTTTAGAACCTTATCCCCACTAGACTCGACTATTTAAATATCAATAATTGGAATAAAAGCATTTAGTTCTCCAAATGAATGCACAGAACGTGTTAGTGTCCATTTGGCTTTGGGAAAATTCGATGGACTTTGGACAAAGCTATCTTAAAGAGATTATGCGGACAACATAACTGACTCGGCTAGGTTTGACAGTGATGCATGCACACTTTAAATAGAGTAAGGTTTCTATGGGGTAATAGACTGGTACTCTTGAGCGGACAACTCAAGGGAGAAAGGCACAGAACCGTCGACTACACCGTTGATCGACTAGTTTTACCGCAAATACGTCTTTTTGGGATTTAGGGGGTGATAATATTGGAAAAGCGCAATCACTCATTATAATCGTTGCTATATGATTTTGTTTGGAACGAGTGGAATATGATGTTGAGGATGATTATGCAATAATTAAAGGCATGTTGTCATGTATTTGCATGTTTTTTTTTTAAGCTTAACTGACAGTGTGTATTGATATCAAAAAATATACAATGAGTCCTAATGTAGTAGTATGGACTTCTACTACTCATTCCTCTCCTTCTAGTTACAATTGGTTCTTAACTAAGCATGTTATATACAAAGCAAACTAACATCTAATTCTCAGCCAACTAAGGAAATACATTGAGATTTTGTAAGTTATCCTTCCACTTCTTTCGATTCCTATTTCTTGTATGTAACAGCATTGTTACTTCCTTACAGCATTGATCTTCATCAAAGGTCTTGCTTTCAAATCTGATCAGATTCCTGTACCTCCATAGCAATGCAACAGTGGTCACAAATGCAGCTGCAGTGACCTCTTTCTTCCAGCTTTTGCTCTTTGCATTATTACAGATCCACTTCAGTTCATTCTCCCAGCATACTGTAGTTCTAGGCTGTCCCAATCATATACAAATTTTCCTCCAAACTCTACTGGTAATGGCACATCCAAAGAACAAGTGTTTGAACTCTTCATCATATCCTTTGCAAAATGCACACAGAGTTGGTGTTTGAATGCCCATGATCTGCAGTCTCTCGATGGTAGGTAACTTCTGATGAGCAGCCAACCATACAGTAAATCTATGTCTTGGAAGTGCAGATGATACAAGCATTACATTCCTCCATAGACACTTAGGAAATATATGAAGAAGAGCAGTATAGAGTTTATGAATTTGGAACTTTCCAAACGTACAAACAGATTGAAGCCTGTTGAATAAACTGCCTTGCAACTGAATATTCTCCATCATGAGAGCTCTACTGGCCAATATCTTCTTGATGACCCAAGATGAGTTTGAAGGCAAAGCTACAGACTCAATGGACCTATGCTTGATGTAATAGGTATGCACCCACTTAACCCATAGGCAGTCCTTCTTCCTTGTCAAATCCCATAGCAATTTAGCTATGGCAGCTTTGTTCCACACTTCCATTCTCACAATATTAAGGCCACCAGTTGAGATAGGCTGACATACCTTATCCCAAGCTACAAGAGCTCTTATGGATAAGGTTGCTTTGCCTTTCCATAGATAAGATCTGCAAACTGCCTCTATAGCCTTCAATACTTTCTTAGGAATAACAAACACCTGAGCCCAATAAGTCTGCATACCAAAGATCACAGCCTTAATTAGTTGAGTTCTACCAGCATATGATAAAAGCTTTGCAGACCAACAAGTAATTCTAGCTGTGATCTTTTCAATGAGAGGCAGGTAATGTTGTATGGATAGCTTCTTGGAATCCAGAGGAACTCCAAGGTATCTAAAAGGCAATTGCCCTTCAGTGAAGCCAAGAGAAACAATAATCATCTCTTTAGTATCCTGAGGAATTCCTGCTAAATAAATAGCACTCTTTCCTACATTTGCCTGAAGTCCAGAAGCATTTGAGAACTTGAGGAAAGTGCTGTGCAAGATTTGAATAGACATCATATCTGCTCTACAGAACATTAACAAATCATCAGCAAAGCAGACATGAGAAATATTAAGCTTCCTGCATCTAGGGTGGAAGTTGAAATTTCCATCCTTATGCAGTTGTTGTAGCAGTCTATTCAAGTACTCCATTGCTAGAACAAATAGATAAAGAGACATAGGATCTCCTTGCCTAATACCCCTCTTAGCATTGAATGGTTTAGTAAGGACACCATTCATTACTAGAGAGTATGAGTTAGAAGAAACACAAGCCATAATCCAATCAGTAAATTTAGCAGGGAATCCCAAAGAAATGAGAATCTGCTTCAAGAATTCCCACTCCAAAGTATCATAAGCCTTCCTTAGATCCACTTTAAGAACACATCTAGGTGAAACCCCTTTCCTAGAGTATCCTTTAAAGATTTCATGACTGAGAAGGATGTTATCCATGATGCTCCTGCCTTCTATAAAAGCAGACTGTGCAGGCCCAGCCAAATCTCCAATTACTCTCTTCATTCTATTAGTTATAACTTGGATATGATCTTATATAATGTAGTACAACAAGCAATAGGCCTGTAATCCTTCACTGTAGTAGGAGCTTTAACCTTAGGAACAAGAGCTATTGCAGTTGTATTGATCATATGTGGGACTTTACAGGTTTCAAAAAACTCCTTTGTAGCAGAAAGGACATCCTCTTGAACTATCTTCCAGTTCTTTGTAAAGAACTCAATGGGAAATCCATCAACTCCAGGAGCTTTATCCTTAGGCATCTCATTAACTGCTGCACTGATTTCCTCCACTGTAACTGGACAAATAAGAATTCTTTGTTGTTCAAGTGTTAGACATCTGCCACTTCTCATAATACTAGAATCCACACAGGGTAGTTCAATCACAGAATCTCCCATTAGAGATTGGAATACCTTCAAGAATTCCATTTCTACAGCAATAGGCTCAGTCAATTTGATACCTGTATCAGTATGAATAGAAGTAATATTGTTTTGCCCTGTCCTGATCCTCCATTGTGCATGAAAATACTTGGTGTTTGCATCTCCACATTCAATCCAAGTAGCTTTGGATTTTTGCCTCAGTACCTGCTCTTCAATTTTGCTCCACTTGTCAAGTTCTTCTAGTAATCCTCTTTCTTCAGTAATCAGCTCCTGTGAAAGACAGTTTGTCTGCATTTGGAATTGTAAAATATCAAGCCTCTCTCTTGTCTGGATTATCTGCTGCTTATATTTGGCTAAGTAGTCATTTAACCCCTTTAGTTGCTGCTTAACTGCCTTCAATTTGCTCCAAATTTGCCGCATATGAGTGCCAGAATAGACCTTCTCCCAGACTTTTTTCACAATTTCATGAAACTGCTCATGTTCCATTACATTGCTATAAAGTATGAAAGGTTTAGGGTGGAGTGGCCTATATACACCAAATTTAACTAGAATAGGGGAGTGATCTGAGATCAATGGATTCATGTAGTCAGCGTCCAAGTGCCCAAACTGCTGTAACCATTGGAGATTTCCAAATGCCCAGTCTATCTTGCTATAAACTCTAGAGTCAGCATCTTGCTTGTTAGTCCAAGTGAAGTGCCATCCAGTTGCTCTTAAAGCTGTAAGTTGTAACTCATCTATTGTATTTTTGAAATCCCTTACTTCAGCTTCAGTTACTGGAGAACCAATTCTATCATCAGAGCTTAATACACAATTAAAATCACCACTTATAAGCCATGCATCTTGCTGAGGAATAGAAATTGTTCTGAGATCCCTCCATAGTTGTGTTCTAAGCACTGAAGTATTGTAAGCATAGATAATAGTGAAGTGAAATCTGACTAGACTTCTAGTGTCTCCCACTAGACAATGAAAGAACTGATCAGAAAGAAACACCCCTTGAATCTGAACATAAGGTTTCCATAATAGCCATATCCTCCCATTAACAGCTTTTGTATAGTTGCATTGCCACATCTAGCCCTTTGCAATTTTGTCAAATATCTTCTTAGCTTTATGCTCCTTTATTCTTGTTTCCAGTATACCAATTATATCAACTTTATTATCATTAAGGAATTGCTTCAATTCCTTCTGCTTTGGGGACTGGTTAAGTCCCCTAATGTTCCATGTGACTGCTATCATGGATCAATATTAGGCAAACTATAAGAAGGCCCAGGATCAAATAGTTGCCCTCTTCTTCCCATAACTTCCATGATTCCTTTTCCTCTAGTACCCATGCTAGCCATTTGATCACTACTGGTAGTTGTTTCACTCAAATGACTTGCAGGATTCACTTGCTCCTTCAACTCTACATTAGCTTGATCATCAACCTTGCTTGAAATCTGATCAGTCTGCACTATTGCAACTGGTGGATTAACAGCTTCCTCAGCCTGCTTTTGGGTTCCATCAGTTGCTACACTCTTCTTTACTAGCCATTCCTTCTTCTTTTGCTTCCCCTGCTGCATTTGTTTAGCTTTATCTCTCCTTATGTCTTTTTGGTCCTTCACATGATTGTCTGAATTCCCAGCAGAATACCAACACTCAATTGTGTCATGACCAAACTTAAGGCAGTGGTTGCAAAAGGTAGGCTTCCAGCCATATTCAACAGACTGGATTTTAGAACCAAAAGGTGTATCAATTTCCAGTTCATCAGGAAGTTGATACGCAGCATCAACTTCAACAAGGATTCTAGCAAATGAAATTTTGTCATAATGAGCAGTATACTTATCAGTATACAATGGTTTCCCAATAGCACTATACCTATTTGCATGTCTAAGAAAGCAGTAAATACAACAATGTCATAATTTAAAGAGGCAATGAAAAAATGCAGTAAAGGAAAGAAACAAAAAGACAAGTCAGTTTTGAAATCAAAAAGGAAATTGAATGCTTAGAAAAGATAAACAAATAATTCTGCGTAAAGAAGCAGAAATTCAATATAATAGTCTGAAATGGTAAAAGCCTAAAATTTTCCAGCGGAGTCGCCATGTTGTCGCGCCCCCTTTTTCTTCCGTGAAAATTGAGTTTATGACATTTGGAGGGACAACTCGTTCCTTTTGGGAACTGCATTTGAATTTGAAGAGTTGCCACCTAATGATTACGGTGCATTAGGACACCAAAAAAGTTGAATTTGAACAGCCGGAGATAGGGCAAGGGCTTGAAATTATTCAAAGGGAAAGGTGTTAGGAACCCTTCACAATCCACTAGTGTGATTCTCGACCAGACAATTATTGTGAATTTGGGTACAATTAACATATAAACAAATAAGGCTCAAGTAAGAGGGGATTTAAACACATAATAGTTTGAAAGTAAACAAGGTTTGAAAGAGCTATTAGAAAAAACTGATTTTTTAATAAAGAGTTACAAAGAGTAAAGAATAAAGGGAAGGGGGGTCCAAGGTTTATTAAAAAATATAGATCACCCCCAACAATGTCTGGTAATCACTCCTCAATAAGGGGCTACGCGTGAAATTATCGTATGGTCATTATATCCATCTACCCTTCCCACCCTAACAAGGTATTTAAAATGCATATTAGCCTCGATCGCTTATTGCATTGCTATTACCCGTCCCATTTCTATCAATCTCATAGGCACTTAGGACTACTAATCCTAAAGGGAGTGATATTAGGCTTATTTGGGTCAAAGGTAAAATTATAAGGCAACATACAAAAACACATACTGCATATTTGGGGAGACATATAAACGTTTAAAGCTCAATTATACCTCCTTGAACAGAAAAGCACATAATAGCATGTCTTGCACATACTACTTAGGTATGATCAAAATTAAAGACGAGGGAGTTTAAATGTTGAGGCAGATTGGCTTTAAAACATAACTCAGATAAGAAGTCCAAATCAAGCCTGCCTACTGGTTGTAATGATTAATAGAAACAAATTCAGTTTTTAATTATTACTCTAAGGCTTGCCTAAGTGTTCAGACAGGATCCTATAGACATGCTATCTACTAAATTTAGTAGGTGATAAGACAGTAAAACTTGAAATGAATTATTTGGGATCCTATGGGCAAGTTTGCGAAACTTTGTTAAGTGATGGACATAGATTATAAAACGAGATGTCGAACTAAACAAATTGATTAAAGGTTCTGCAAATGATAGTATCCATTATTAATGATTTTATATCTAGCATTAAGTGAAGCAAACCAGATTCTTTTAGAAACCCCTATAGGCATGTTTTCTATACGCTGCTGATTTTAGACACTTATAGATATGGAGTCGAAATGCAAAATGCCTTATAGACATGGTATCTGAATGTAGAATTTATTTTAACCTTATAGGCAGGGTATCTAAATGCAGTTTGAATTATGCAGAACGATATTAGAACAATCCTATTGGAATAATTTCTAGGTAAAGTTTCAATATGCAGAATTGTAACAGTCCTGTAGGCATAATTTCTAGATGAAGTTTGCACATGCAGAATTATAACAAATCTATCGGCATAATTTCTAGGTGAAATTTGAACATGCAAAAATTATAACAGTCCTAGGCATAAATTCTAGGTGAATTTTGAACAAGCAGAATTATAACAGTCCTATAGACATAATTTCTACCCTTGCATGCATAGTTTCCCACCTCTTTTCACTAGCAAAGCCATAGAAGTTTATTACAACTTATTACAAACCAGAATAGTAAATTACATCAGAAAAGTACAACTATAGGAAGCCTGATTCTTGACTTCCCGTGTGAGTTACGAGATAGACCAAATCAAAGAACATTGATCCAAAGACGTTCTCCAATTTGAGTGCATAAAAGTACCCTAAGAGCCTCAATGGGACTCCGGCCAGTGCTTACACCCAAATTATATTACCAGAATAGGGACAGTATAGTGTGGAATTTCCAGCCCTCAAATGTCTAAGTTCAGAGGGAGCTCAATGGGTCCCATGGAAAGGCTCATAAGAGGGGGCAAAACTTAGGTCTAAGAAAGAGTGCAAGTGAAGAAATAGAGCTTTATGAAATAGGGAAGTAAAGAATAGGGAAAGAGGTGCTGGAAAATAGTTACAGAGTGAAGGATTTCACACAAAAGGAGTGCAGGAACTGGGAACTGAAAAGAGCCTATATACTTAAGCCTTAGTTAATTTTGGGCATGCACAACAATAGGGTGCGTTGTTAAGCTTACAATTCAACTAGAGTACACAACATATAATGGTAACATAGAGGTTATAATCCTTGGGAATCAAGTTTGAGTCAATGACAGCAATACTTAATGCTATTATGCCTCAAACAAGACATCAGTATCAAACACATTGGGGCGGGGGTTTAGGATGCATAATAGGTTCAGAACAGGCAGAAGGGAATTACAACATTCTTGGAATAAAATGTTGAATCAAACGTAAACAGTAGGGTGACAAGAAGACAAAAGTATAAAGTAAACATATTGTTTGTGATGCTGAAATCTTAATCAGGACATACCAATTCAAAGAAGCAAAAATACAGTAAAAAGCAGGTAGCAGGACTTCGAAGACAGGTCACTGTACAAGTAAAAAGAGGGAATGCTTTTTGAGTGAGAATGATTTAAAGCAGGTAGAATGCTCTTTGAAATACTTGATTAACCAAATAAGATAAGAAAATAAAGTAAACTTGCAGAATCTGAAAACAATTAAAATCAGTTCATAGCAAATCATAGAGGCAAGGAATTCAAAATACTGACTTATGGAGAATTACATAGGTTCCTATGAATAAACCAAATGGACAAGGCAGAATCGAAAATTAAAAGGGAAGTATCCAAATCAATCCGAGAAACAAGGGAGATCAGTAAAACAAAGGAAAAATCAATTACTCGAGTGCAATCAGAATTTCACAATTATATGCAATTTAGCTTTGTTAGCTTTTAAAAGATGCTAATATTGCAATTATATGCAATTTAGTTTTTAAAAATAGGAAATAAATTTGTAAAAATATGCAAAAATTATGTTAGCCATATTTTAGTATAAATATGAGAGTCCAATAAGTGAATTACCAAAATGATAATATTGTTAATAATTTTGTTTTTTTGGGATAAAATAGGGCAATAATTGATTTAAAATCTTTTAAAAATAAGAAAAAATAATAAATATTTGTACATACTTATATATTCATACATATGCTATTTAAAAAGTATTTTCATATTAAAATAATAAGGAAAAAATTGGGTATCAACAATATCAGTTATCTATATAAGCCTAAGTGACAAGTGGGTATTCGATCAAATTTTCCTTCAAATGTTGTGAAGCTACCAAACTTCGAATGGTGAGACCTTGAGTGAAAGCTTGAACAAATCAATCATTTGATTTGGAATCGAGAAACAAATTCCCTTAGCAACTCGTTTTCATTTTGCCTTACCTTGACAAGGCCTATTTTCCTCATTGACACCTTTATGGCCTCGACGTGAGCCTTAACAAAAGAATCTACAAGCATAACAAACAATTCAATAGAATTAGGGGGTAAATTATGATACCAGATCATAGCACCTTTCGATATAGTCTCCCCAAATTTTTTCAGCAAGACGTATTCGTTCTCGTAATCTTCCAAGTCATTTCCTTTTATAGCACACGTGTACGAGGTGACATGTTCATCTAGATCAGCATCCCTTTATACTTAGGACTCTTGGGCATACGAAACTTCATTGGGATTGGATATAGAGTCGCGCTTGAGGGGAAAGGTTTTTGTACAAATTTTTTGGAATCCAGTCTTTTCAATATTGGTGGTGCCCCCGGAATTTGGTCAAACCTGGAGTAATAGTTTTTCACCTAGTTATCTTTTTCCTCGATCTTCTTTTCCCATGTCTCAATTCACTTTGTCAGTTCTTCAAGCATCTTTATGATAGCAGGACTGGTCTCTGAATCCTTCTCATTCGATTTCTTCAAGTCGATTTGACCTTGTGTATAACTTCCTGGGATGGCTCGAGGTCGACTCTGCTCGTTGTGTGGTTTTGAATTTGGAGCTGAGCTATTGATGCCTGTTGGGCTTGCAACATTTCGAAGAACACCCGCAGGCTAATCCCACCATCTTCAACACCATGTGCACTTTGAGTAGCTTTTAGGTAACCCCTGCGAATGCTGCTTTCTAGATCGACGGCCAAATTTCCATTGAGGGCTACATGCGAACTGACATCGATCGGATGTACAACCGGAACTCCATCGAGGCCAGCATGGGGTACAATGTTTTCTGGTATAATATTCTTATTTTCGCCGTGGTGGCTGAGATCACAATCAATGTTTTGTGATGCTGATTGAGTGTTTGGCATCATTTAATTCTATAATCAAAGAAACTTCAAAGAACAAGTATAAAATAATGTGTGTTACGAAAGTTTATACCAAGCAATCACTATTATCCTTAGCCCTACAGTAGGCGTCAAACTGTTTACCCTAAAATTGAAAAACAATTGAATTTGAATTGTGATTTTACTAAGCACAAACTGATCAGAATGTAAATTGATATTGAAATTTATAGAAAATAAAAGTTAAAGCAATCCAAATAAATCAAGTAGCCTTGGAAGGCTTGCCAAGGTGAAACTTTTAACAAATATTCTTTTATTTATTTGTAGGTTTCTCTCGAATCTAATCGCCATTGAACCAAATGAAGATTTAGTTGACACAAAAACACGATAATAGAGTGATAAACCAAACAATCATCTCACGAGAATGTATGAACAAAGTAAAAAAAATATTAAGAGCTTAAGAAAAAGAGAGTATTGTTTTATGTAACATGGATATGATTCCTTTTACAAATTATCAGACCCTCTTTTTATAGTTGGGGAGTTCTACTTTTGTTATAATTCTATATACAGAAATAAATTTCATGATTTTCTATTAATCTACGTCGTGATCCTTACTTGATTGCGAATATTTCGTTTTTCCATTATTTGATCTAGTAAGCTTCCCTCGATCTCCATCTTATTTAATCCCGAACTTGGTCGATCTTAATCTTAATTGGTCTCAGGGTCTCGAGATTGATCGGTATTAGGGTCTCGAGCTTGACAACCTGATTCTGCACCATAACAACAACAACAACAACTACCCAATATAGTCCCACAAAGTGGAGTCTGGGGGGGGGGGGGGGGGTAATATGTAGACGAGCCTTACCCCTACCCGAAAGGGCAGAGAGGTTGTTTCCAATCGACCCCCGGCTCAGTGAAGGAAAGGAAAGACAAAAACTGATATAAATCGAAGCCGATCCTTCACTTATTATGCTCCAGCCTTGATTAATCACACAAAAAGGATAAACCTGATTTTGACTGTATACTACACCCTTATACAGTAATACACATTATATATATATGTATGCAGTCATAATACACCTTTCCTCACTTCAGAATCTACCAGTAATCAAAAATCATTTTAACCTTATCATTTATTTTAACACTACCATCACTACAAGGAAGGGGGAATTCAGAATTCTTGCAACATATAATAACTTAATTACCATAATAAGAATATTGGAGAATGGTTAGTTAATTGGGTCATTGGAAGCGTATTAAGTGGGAGTAAAGCAAGAAAATACAAAAGTTTTATATTTTTTCATATAATTATATAGAGGATACTACAGTCGTACGAACATCCAGTTCATAGAAAAGATATAAACATAAAAGGATAGCATATTACAGCAGCAAGCATATATTAAAACATAATATAGTACTAAGGTTCATAATTTAACTCGTGCTACGGTTCACAAACCCTAAAATAGTCTGGAGACTTACTCAAATATATATATATATATATATATATATATATATATATATATATATATATATATATATATATATATATATATATTCCCCATACATATAATTGTTTCGAAATCACATAGCTCAGTTGGGTATGAGCTTGAAACGAGGCTTAGAAAGGGCAGGTGCTGGATCATATCTCCCATAATCCTTTGTGTTTGTCTTAAGAAGCCTTTCATGGATTTCACTCATCTCCTCATTGTGTAATTGTTCTCCTACTGACACTTCCTGTCATGAGTGGTATACGTATATATATCACAAAAGTATTTCACTGACGATATATAATGATAGTATAAACAAGGATTACGCTATTTTGATCAATTATAACAGGCAACCTGCCTTAATTTTCCATGTTATTAGTACTCCTCCTGTCCCAATTTGTATGCTACATTTCTTTTTCTTTTTTTATTCTATCTAAGAAAGAATACAACCTTTCTATATTTAAAAATAACTAATCTTTGAACTTCTCATTTTTTTCCTTAATATTTACAACCATACAAAGTGTATATAGTTTATTTTAGATCTTTCAAAAGTTTTTCAACATAAAATGGGACAGAGGGAGCAATTTATAATTCCAATTATTATGATTGGTCGATCACCTGCAATATTCTCTTTTCCGTGGCTATATACTGTCAATGAATAATCAGTTTATATTAAATCATGAAGGACTGAAAGAGATTAAACTTCATATTTTTTTGCTTATTATTCCTCAGATTTTCTTGCTTTACTCATCAATTGACAATCTAAAATAAGTAAACCAACAGCAAAAGCAAACCTTATAATGAGTTCCACCCAGGTCTTCTTTCTCAAAGTTGCTTACAAACCTTGACTGTCGACCTGCATCACAGTTGAAAACAAGAACTTGTATAAAAATCGCGATAGACTAACTTTGCCTGCTTTAGATCATACAAAAAGAAAAAAGGCTGATTGTCAGACAGCTTGTGAAAATGACCTAAATACCAAAGAATAATTAATTTAACTCACTAAAGACGAAATTAATCTGATAATTCCAAATAATTTAAGCTAGTTCCTTCTACTTGAGATAGCAGTATTATAGACCTAAACACAAGACCAATATTTCTTAAAACTATGATTTACACAACCAAAGTTGACTATTTATAGGACTGCATGCGGTGCTGTTTCATTGGCTTTTCCCATTCCACTTTATGTGACAGATGTTCGGAGTACATGGACCAGTGTGAATTAAGACATAGAATTTTTCAAAAATAAATAAATTTTACATGTCTAGAAACTACATAAAAGATATATGTCAATATAGCTTGCACCTTAAAATATTCAAAACATATTTGCTTGTTGTTGCACAAGGAGTCGTTGCCCCCCAAAAAAAAACTCTACAAATAGTAAATGCGTCACATAAAATGGAACAACGGGAGTATGTTATGCCTTTGGAATGACTAATTCTCCATCTAGTAGCACGAAGGTCTCGATGGTAACTAAATAATTAAGTTGATATGTTGGAAAAACAGGAGTGTGTTATTTTCTGGAACTAGTTTTTCTCGATAATAATAGAAATCATTCGACCATATATATATATATATATATATATATATATATATATATATATATATATATATATGGGACAGCAAAAAATGCTACTGTACAAGAATAATCAAAAATCCAATATATGTTGGACGTCGTTTAATTAACTCAATAAACCTACCTGCACATGAAGTTGACAAGAGAGAAGTAGAAATGAGAAGGAAGAGGAGACCGATTTTCTTGAGTAGCAGGTGACCATCCATTTGCTCTTTTACTTTCTCTCTTTCTACGAAATTATCATAGAAACAATGATACCTTCCCTCCTAACTCTCTCTCTCTATTGCACCAGAGAACATTCAAATTATGTGTATTGCTTTAAAGTAGAGTGGTAAGCTTAGAGATAAATGATTACTAATATTTTACTGTAAAGAATTCAATCCTTACGCTTTATGGTTTTATAAAATTAAATCATGGAAAGGTGAGAGACGCCACTTTTCTTTTGTTGGGACACCAAGTCTAAAGAATTAGTCATAGTGGATTCATATACCAGTACCTACTTAATTAACTAAAATGATCCCTAACAATAAGTTTCACTATGCGCCCTTTGTTTTTAGCACGAAAGCTTATCTTCATATTTTCGACATCTCCTTGCAAATTGCCCCTCAAGATCACATCCAAAAGAAAATTCTTCCTCGACGTCGTATTTTCTACAATCTTCAGATTCACATACACATTCATATAGATACTGATCAGTTCAGCATCAGGACACAAAAAAGAAATTAAGAAAAAAAGGCAACATAATGGACATGATTTACTTAGACATTTGAATGGCTTTTTATTTACAAAAGATTGTTTTTATGACTTTATGTGAGATTCTGGCAAAGTTTTGATTTTTCTACAAAAAAATAATTTAGTGATTTTTTGTGACACTTAGGTAAAGTTGAGTAAATACTTTGTTACAAAAACATATTTGTATACGGTCAAAATCAAGCTTGCCTACGGCAGAGTAGGTCAAACTCGGGACATGGCAATAAAAGACAGAAGATCGACCGCAAGTCTCACCGGGTAAGAATTCGGGTTCAGAATGCCCGCTTTCGAGAATATCGAGGCCGTGATTCCGGAATCAATCATATCCCCGAGCGAGCTGAGCGAGCTCGAAGAAACATTCTTTGCATGGCCAATTGAAGATCGAAATATCTGTGACCGGTCGGATATAATGGCGGAAATCTCGGCAATTATCAATGAGGAACCTGCAATCAGCAAATCAAGAAATTTTTTTCTTTTATAAAATTCTGCCTAAAGTAGGACTCATCTACCATATTAATGAGGTCTGATAATTCATTTAACACATTGTAACATACATTCAAAACCAATACATTTTTTTTCTCTTTAAGCTCTTATCCAATTGTATTTTGATAATGATCAAATGGCGTCCAATTCGAGGGTGGCTAACCTCCCAAGACTGTAACTATTCAGTTCGTGGACTGAGTTTACTTTATCATTATTTATTTCAATTGCAACTTAATTTACCTCTTTGTGTCAACTTTATTTTCATATCGTTAAAATAACTTACAAATTTAATTGTTATCCAATTTTAAAGGTAAACAGTTTGGCGTCTCCGGTGAGAATAATAATAATAGTAGTTATTTGATACTAATCTCCATAACACATACTATTTTACATTTGTTTTTTTGAAGTGTCTCTAATTTCAGGTTAAAACTCAAAAATGTCGAACTCTCAATCAGCACCTCGACATGTTGACAATGAGTTCGGTCATCATGGCAAAAATAACAACCTAGCACCCGTTGATGAGATATCGTCTGCTAATCTCGTCAGAATTCCAGCACGAACCCTTTTAACGCTAACTCGCATGTGGGTATTGACACAAATATTATTATCGACCCCGAGAATAATGTTTATGGTGGAGCTCAATCGGCAGCTCAAAATACACAAAACAATTGGGGAGACGTGATAAATTTGTGAATGATCTTCGAAATGTTACAAGCTCAATAGGCGGTGGTAGCTCAGTTACAGAACCAAAGCAACACACTAACAGAATTGAACCCGATATGCCTTGGGAAGTCACCCACAGGGACGAACCGGTCGGAGATAGGCCGAATGAAAATGAATCAGAAACTAACCCTAAGATCATAAAAATGCTCAAGGAACTGACAAACGAGTACAATAAAGAGAGAAGAAAATCGAAGCAAATGACAAAAAGGTAGAAACCTACAACTCCATGGTCGACCAAATCCCTAGGGCACCACCGATACTAAAAGCCTTGGATTCCAAAAAGTTCATGAAAAACCCTTTTCCTTCAAGCTCGACGCCAAAGTCAATGAAATGACCGACCAAAACGAGCATGTTATCTCCTACAAATATGCCATCAAAAGGAACGACTTGGAGGATGATGAGATCGAGTCTGTCCTGTTAAAGAAATTCAAAGAGGCCTTGGCAAAAGGGGGCTATGATATGGTATAACAACTTAACTCATCATTCTATTGATTCATTTGCAATGCTTGCAGATTCGAAAGCACACATCGGGGCTATCAAGGTCATGACCAGGAAGTCGGACATTTTCAAAGTAAAATAGAAGGATAATAAGATGCTGAGAGAGTTCGTGTCTCAGTTTCAAATGGAATGGATAGATCTGCCACCAATCGTTCATGATTGGGCCGTTCAAGCTTTCCCCTAGGAACTCAATGTTCGGAGCTCAATGGTTTCATAACACTTGAACCAAAATCGAATAGAATATCCAGTTTTTACTTGGGCCAACATGCATAACCGGTATCAATAAAAAATCAAAGTCGAAGATGATCAACTTGGGTTCCTTTGGGGTCCAAATCTCATATGACCTATTAACAAAGTGAAGAGAGATATCGACCGTGATCCAAGGTCAAATATAGATCTGTACCAGCCGTACAATGGAGATCGAAGAATTAGTAGGTCGGGGTGAAATTCTATGCGAAATTCAAGGAGACGTGATCAAGGTCAAAGTAATCGGGGATTCATGAGCAAGAATAGTTTCGACATTCCTATTGGGCCTAAGGAAGCGCCGAGGTTATCAGAATACAACTTTAATCTTGATGATACTGCCATTGTATCAGCTATCAGACGCATCAAGGACATCAAATGGCCGCAACCTACACAATCTGATCTAGCCCAAAGGCATTCCGACCTAATGTTCAAATATCACGACACTCATTGCCCATGACAGAAGACTGCCGATAATAAAGAGAAGAGGAGGCTCGGCTATTCAACAATGGCATCTCCTAGAGTTCCTAAGTGATCGAGCGAAGAACCACTCCAGGAATAGGGATTCTAACAAAAAGATCGAGCAGGACGAACCTCAACACGTCATTAACATGATCATTGGTAGGGTCGATATTTCCCAAGGGCCATGCTGAAGTGCAATGAAATATCTATCACAAGAGAGAAATAGACTTGGGATTACATACCGGAAAGGACCTTGTCTTTCAGCGACCAAGATACTGAGGGGATCATGCAGCCCTAAAATGACGCACTGGTAATATTGATACTCTTAAATAAAACTTGAATTAAGCATGTATTAATTGATCTAGGTAGATCAGGTTCATAGAATAACTCGGCCTATAAGACCAGGTCGTACCTGCATTCCGAGTCCTAAATGGGTTAAACATGGCATGCGAGACCACTAAAGGGGATGGAATATTACCGGTGAACATCGCCAAAACCGTGCAGGAAGCCAAATTTTATGAAATCGAGGGAGATATGAGACACAACATTTTATTCGACAGGCCATGGATTCACATCATGAGAGTAATGTCCTCAACACTACACTAGGTGCGTAAATTCCCAACACCCAACGGAGTCAAAAAATATTATGGGGAACAACCGGTGCCAAGGAAATGTTTGCGATTGATGAAGTGATCCCGACATCTACACTTTCAACATCAGAGGGTCCAAACTGAATATTCAAAGACGGGGCAAAATACTAGTCACCTATATGAGCCTTGGCGTAATCGGAGGAATTAATGGTAGACGATGATGATGACTACAGAATCCCTAGATCTTCTATAACCCCTGATAATTTCGACGCCACTAAATTGACGGTCGAATAGCTAGAACATGTCATATTGATCAAGCATCTACTAGATCCAAAGATATACCTGGTCACGGTATTAAGTCTCGTGCTCCGAAAAAACTCATTCAATTTATTATAGCTAACATAGGTTGTTTCGCTTAGTCCCACATTGATATGACAGGATCCCGCCATAGATAATCACCCACAAGCTATGCTTGGACCCGAAATTCCACCTAGTCAAGCAAAAGAGGAAATTCCAGTCCAAGGTTAAACACGTTTTCATCAAGGAGTAGGTTTCTAATCTCTTTAAAATAGGGTCCATTCGGGAGTTTAAATATCCGAATTTGTTTGCAAACATAGTGGTAGTCCCTAAAAAGGAAAAAGATTCAGAATGTGTTTAAATTATAAGGATTTGAATAAGGCTTGTCCCAAGGACTCCTTCCCTTTTCCTAACATCGATCGAATGATCGGTGCCACGACTGTCCACGAGATCCTCAGCTTTTTCGACGCCTACTTTAGGTACAACCAAATATGGATGAACCCGAATGATCAGGAAAAAACCTCCTTCGTCATTAATTACGTCACATACTGCTATAACATGATGCCGTTCGAATTAAAAAAACACATAGGCCACTTATCAACTCCTAGTAAACCGTATGTTTGAGGAAAAAATAGGAAAATCAATGGAGGTTTACATTAACAATATACTGGTTAAGTCCGTGCGAGAAGAGGACCATTTAAACAATTGAAAGAAAACTTCAGTGTATTGAAGAAGTACAATATGAAGTTAAACCTGGAGAAATGTGTGTTTGGATTTAAATCAAGTAAACTCCTCCTATTCATGGTATCCAATCTGGGAATCAAGATCAACCCCTGAAAAGATCAAAGTCATCAAAGAATATAATGGGTGTGAACAACGTAAAGGTCGTACAAAGATAAACATGACGTATAGCGGCCCTAGGTTGATTCATCTTGAGGTCATCTGACAAGAGCCACTGATTCTTCTCGCTACTAAAGAAGAAAAATAACTTCTTATGGACCCCGGAGTGAAAACGGGGCTTGGAGGAACTCAACCGATATCTATCGCTTCTACCACTGCTTCACACACCGAAGACATATGAGAAACTATACTTTTACTTGGCAGAATCAGAGATACCGGTAAGTGGAGTCCTAGTCCAAAAAGAGCAAGGTATGTAATTTCCAAGTTACAATGTTAGCATGACTCTAGGTGACCCTAAAACTGGGTACCCTCACATAGAAAAACTAGCGCTCTATTTGCTAAGCACCTCTAGGAAGCCGAAACCATTTTTTCAGTGTCATCCTATATGTGTTTTCACTACTTACCCATTAGTAAATATAATGCATAAACCCGAGCTCTCAGGATGATTGACCAAATGGGTTGTGGAAATCAACAATATAGTATTGAATATCGACCCCAAACCACCATTAAATCATAATTTGGGTGGACTTCGCGGCCGATTTTATGCTGGCCCTAATACCCGAGGTCGAAAGAGAGTTGATGGATACTCAACGACGACTTTTGGGATCTGGACCCTCTTTACGGATGGTGCCTGGACTGCAACAGGGCCTGGACTTGGCATCGTATTAAGCCACCAATAAGTAATCTAGTTAGATAATCTATTAGGACTGTGAAATTGACTAACAACTAGGTCGAATATGAGGCCATAATTACAGGTCTTGAAGCTAAGTGCGACTCCCTTCTTGGTGAACCAATTTAATGGGACGTTGCAGGTCAGAGAAGAACAAATGCAAAGATACATGGATAAGTTGCAGGTAACATTACATCGATTCAAAGAGTGGACCTTGCAACACGTACCTCGTGATAAAAACAGTGATGTCCATGCCCTTGCTAACCTATGATCTTCGGTCGAGGATGACGATTTCAACTCGGGGGCAGTTGTAGAACAAATGAGATCAGTAGTGGAAGAAACCCATGCTGAGATAAACTCAATGAGCCTAACTTGGGACTAGAGAAACTAATATATATAATTATTGAAGATCGAAAAGCTACACTCGGATCCAAAAGAATCAAGGGCCCTGCATATAAAGGGAGCCCTATTTAGTCTATCCAAAGACCGAACCCTATTCAAAAGAATATTTGATGGCTCTCTCGCAATATGTCTAGGATCAGAAGATATCGAGTACATTGTGAGAGAAGTCCAGGAATATACTTGTAGAAATCATTCAGGCGCGGAATTATTGGTTCTGATACTACATCATCAATATGGAAAAGGATGCGAAGGTGTTCATACGAAAATGTGTTGAATTTCTAAGACATGCTCTGATGATTCATCAATCCGAGGAGCTGCTATTCGATTTTTTCACATGGCTATTAATGAAGCGAGGAATGGAAATCCTTGCTCCCCTTCCACAGGCACCCGGTAAGGCTCAGTTTATATTGCTTATGACTGACTATTTCTCTAAGCTAGTGGAAGCCCAGACATACGATAAAGTCATGGAGAATTAAGTCATCCATTTTATTTGGGACCATATCATATGTCGGTTTACAATGTCATTCGAGATCGTGTGCGACAATGGGAAACAACTGATCGGTATCAAAGTAAGTAAGTTTCTCAAAGACCATACGATCAAAAGGATCATATCAACACCCTATCATCCTAGTTGGAATGGACAAGAAAAATTGACAAACAAAACCATACTCCAAAACCTCAAAAAGAGGTTAACCGACGCTAAAGAAAAATGGAAGGAAATCCTACCCGAGGTCTTATGGGCATCCCATACGACCTCAAAGTCAAGTACTGGGGCCACCTCATTCTCAGTGATCTTTGGAGCCGAAGCTCTAATATCGATCGAAGTGGGGGAACTGAGTCTCAGGTTCCGATATGCAACCAAAAAGTCCAATAGCAAGGCCATGAATATGATCCTGGAACTGTTAGATGAAAGGCGTGAAGTATGCCTTGTCCGGTTGGTTTCCCAAACTCGGAGCAATGAATGGCGTGCAACTAAGGAACAACTTAAATATAACTCACTTGAAACGATATTATTGCTAGGGTTCGACACCATTCATTTATTTTATTTGCATTTTGAACAAACACTTGTAGATAACCAACAAGGAATGATATATTTTATAGGCCCGAAACACGTGTTGCACTCTTTTTCCCTTGAAAGTGTTTTGTCCCAAATAGGTTTTCTGGCAAGGTTTTTAATGAGGCAACAGTGGATCGTACAAACTTAGAACCGAAAGTCGATGATGGATCAGTGTCAAAGATCGCATCAACAGTATTCGAAGCTTCTTTATGATCAACCTCAAAGTAGGGGGCATTACACCCGGATAACGACTTTAGCAAGGAAATAAGCTTTGTGATTGAACGGCCTCGGCTTAGTCGATAGGATTAACTGTAAGGGAAAAACGGACAAATGAACTGTTCCCGCATAGAGTGCTCAAGCCTGCCACAAATCTTGTACACATGTGTAACTATTACACACAAGAATAGAAAGAACTCTCTACCTTGCGGATAAATATCATGTCCCTTAAAAAACTTGTTTTTTCTTAAGTAATATCATATATTTGATCCCTTAAAGGTATCGATCCCAAGGGCCACCTTAATCTGGGTTCAAACAATTGCTTCCACTGTGGGATTTCCATTCAAAGACAATCTCGAACGGCCCAGTATATTAGAGCCCAGGGGCACAAGACCTATTAGATAGAGCCCGAACCTTATAGGCTACGGCCATCCCTACTCGGGGACAATTATCTTAGGCAATCCCAAATAACTCGGAGTAACAAACCCACTGGGAAACACCCGAACTAAAATGGATATGGCCATATTAAAGTGGCTCGGAGACGTACGAGACCGGTAACAAAAAACAAGGCCTTCAAAATTTCTTAACTGGTTCTAAAGACTACCCTCAGCAAACTATAATCTAAAAAATTACAAGTACTTTAGGGAAAAGTTTCCAGTCATACAAAAACCCCACGATGCCTTAAACAAAATAATGTCGACGGCAAGGCCTGTTCAAACCGCCGAACCTAACCTAACTATTTCATGCTAAGGAATTTCGATCTTAGCAAATTAAAATTATACATATCAATTATCAAAGGCCAAACGACTGTGGCTAAAAGTACAAAAGTACACAAGTACAAAAATACAAAAATACAAAAAAATGTGTACAAAAGTACAAGGTACTTACATGTCCTTCTCTTCACGGAGTGTTCTTCATCCTTAGGATAAGCCAACTTCTTCGCCTTAGCTTCGAGCCCCTTAGTGCTCTTAATTTTAGCCGACAAGACAAAACCCCGAGCATAAATTTCCTTGAGGGCCTCCCTTCGAGATTTTCGCTTCGCATGTTCAACGGTATCCTTCATTCGATCTTGTTCCACCTTGGCATCAGCCATATATTGAGCCACTATCTCGTTGGCATCGGCTTTAACCACCACGGCCACTAACTTGGCCATTTAAAGCTCCTTGGCCAGAGTTTCTCAATTAGAGACTGCCGAACTTAGGTGAGAGTGGAGCTCCTCAATCTTTTTACCATACACCTCGGCCTTTTCCTTGCCCAGTCAAAGGTGGACCTCAGTCGAAGCCAATTGCGCCTGGGTATTTTCCTTTTCCGAGGATAGATGGTCCATCCTACCTCTCTATTTTTCAGTCTTAGCCTTGGCAAATCAAATCCAGCTCGAAGCTGGTCGATATGAACGATCTTCTATTAGACCTACGATTTTGATCGTTAGTCATCGAGTCTAGCTCATCTTTACTAACCTCAAGTATTCTTTTTACCTGCTCGGCCAGGTCAGCGTGTGTCTTCCAATCCACATCTAATTTAGCTTGGAGGCTTTTTGCCTCATATTTATGTTGCTCACTAAGATGTTTTTAAGTATATTTCTTCTTAGTGAGCCCCCCAAACCTCGGCCTCAAGTTGGTTCTGCTCGTCCCAATACCGGAGGAAAGTCTCATGATGAAGCATTGAGTCATACTGACATAAAGGAAAATGTTTTGATTATCTACAAATTAGTATAAGTACAAATTAATTTCCATTAAGAAGTATTTGAAATTACTCGGTTTAGCACCTGTTCTACTTTATTGAATAGGAAGGGCGCATCCACCTTGTTCATGTTGGTTTGGTATTCCTCGGTCACCAGGCATCGAAGGTAAATGTCCACCCTTACTGGGGCAGAGAGAACAGATGCATCTTCTGAAATGAACATGATAATCGATCGCTTTTGGTCAGGATCCACTCACGGAGCTGGGAATTAGTTGACTAGTTTCGGGCTTTAGGAAGGCCCGCTTGTTCCCAAAGATGGACTCTTCCTCGGCACTTCTAAGTCACCCAATCCAGTGATATCCTACATGGTGGTAGAATCCATGCCATCTAATTGGGGGATTCTTTCAACATCTGAGCCTCCTTGTACATGGACTAATTAAACAAAGGCGACTCGGTGATCTCTATAAAATCGTGTGCACCCTTTGGGGAATTGCCCACATCTCGGGAAACCTCGACCAGGTCCTCCTCGTCGGCCTCCCTAACTTGAGGCAAATCAACCTCGCCTCCCTTTGGTTTGGAGGCTCCTTCCTCCTCCAGCTGTAATAGCTCACGAGCCACTATATCAAATTCTTCATCTTCTTAGAACTCGTCCTTCAGCCAGTACAGTGAGTCCGATGATGGCGCTCTAATGCTGGTGCATTCTTTGGATTTGCAAACTAACCTTCTACTTGGTTTTTTCTATTCTAACTTTGGAGAATTTGGAGCCCTTTTTATTTTCTTCTCATCACCTTGTCTCGGTGCAAGGGACTCGGCAGGGAAGTTCTCGCTATCAAGTGGAGGCCTCAGCATGACGTCCTTGGATAAACATGCAAAAATAAAATGAAACAAGTGAGAAACTTAATAACACGAAAGAAACCCACATATTACTCACTCTGGAAAAGAATATCATCATGAGAATAGGCCTCCCACTGGCCCTTCGAAAGCTCGTGCCATGAGCGCGTAGAATATGGTCTTTGCAACATGCCCTCGACCCACTCCTTGAGTCGAGGGACTGCATTCGGGACCCTTGCGACAACTACACCACCACAAAGCATCGATAAGTAGGAAGGGAAAAAAGAGTAAAATAATATGTGATATATTCCATTTCTCAAGTAATGTCATTTTCTCAGCTGGTATCAAGTCCGAGGTCCTCATACGTGTTAGAAACACGTTCTCAATGCAATATACTAAACGTATACTCTTTTGTAGGTTTTGATGAATGACAAACGAAGCAAAAATTGATATATGACGGAATTCAAGTACAAGCGCACAATGGTTGCGAATAAGATTGAAGTTCAAGATATAGCTTTTAATTGTTATTGAGTTGTTCTAAATTGTAATCTCGATCCTATAACTTGACTCATAGTATGGCCTCTCTCATAAAACTATTTTCCAAAATCATGCATATTTAATTCTGTGTCAAAAAGATTTTAAATCATGCATATTTACATTAGACAAAATGTTTTCTAAACATGCCTCAAAAATCTGGGCTAAAATAATCGATTATGTACTTATGATAATCGATTGTTTCTGAGCCAAGACTGCATGACAATCGATTATGAATTAATGGTAATCGATTGTGAGTAAGACAGTGAACATCAGGTTTTTCCAAATCTGCATGATAATCGATTGTGAACAAATGACAATCGATTGTTGTTGAGGTAAAGTTTTTCAATACTCAAAATAATCGATTATGAACTAATGGTGATCGATTGTGTTGAGTTGATGTCTTCCAGTGATTTTAAATTTAATTAAGTAATCGATTATGTCTTTAGATAATCGATTATCACTGAGACAGTAAGTTTTATGATTTTCAGAAAATAACAAGTAATCGATTGTTGCAAAGGACAATCGATTGTTGAAGCTGGCCGTTGTCAAATGATTTTCAAATACCATAAGGTAATCGATTATTGATTCTAGATAATCGATGTTCTGATTAAAATCCGGAAATGATTTTTAGAACGTTGCTGAAGAAATCAATTATTGATTTTATATAATCGATGTTCTGCTTAAAATCTGGAAATGATTTTTAGAACGTTGCTGAAGTAATCGATTATTGATTTTATATAATCGATGTTTTGCTTAAAATCTGGAAATGATTTTTAGAACGTTGCTAAAGTAATCGATTATGAACTTAGTGTAATCGATTATCTGATTTTGAATATTGCCAGTAATCGATTATAGATTATGTATAATTGATTGTGAAGCGTTAAATCTGGGATTGATTTTTAAACTGACTGGCAGATAATTGATTGTTTGGTCTTAATAATCGATTATCACTGAGTAATTTCAGCAACTCTTAATTGGCAATTAGACAACAGTTGAACCAACTTTTTCAACTATAAATACAGCTTCATTTCAGTGTTATAAAAATAACAACATACACAAACTGATCATTACATTGCTATAAGCTTTCATTCAATTGTTCTTCATTTTCTACTCATTTCAAAAAGCTTTTGAGAGCCATATTATTGCTTAAAGTTGTTGTGATCTTGAACATATTCTTTTACTCATATCTACTCAATAAGGAGTACTTTAGTTAAGTGAGTGTCCAAGTATTTGATATACTTGTAAGAGAATTGCGATTCTCTTGTTTCAAGGAACTTGCGTTTCCTTGGGTTGAAGTCTTTGAGATTGCGATCTCCGAGCAACTGTTTGAGGCTTGTGTCCTCAAGTGTGTAACGGTTTGTTGAGCACCCTTAAGCTTAACAAGATAGTGAAAAATCTCGAGAGAGTCTCTCGGGGACTGGACTAACCACGTTGGTGGCCAACCAGTATACATCTTTGTGTAAGTTTATTTTTCTGCATTTATTTTACTTCCTGCAAAGTTTAAATTCCGCAAGAAAACGCTAAATTCTATTAATACGCTATTCACCCCCCCTCTAGAGTAAAGCGTAGTTTCTAACAAATGGTATCAGAGCCCAACTCTCTGAAAACTTAACCGTTTGAGAGAACCATCCATGGCTTCTACTCTTGACTCTTTTGCAGGAATTGAAGAAGGACAATGCTCTACACGACCTCCTCTATTCAACGGCACAAACTACTCATACTGCAAGGAGAGGATGCAAATCTTTGTGCAATCAAATAGCTTTCATTTGTGGAAAGTATTCACCAATGGAAACCAAATCCCAACCAAGAAGGTGGAAGACGAATGGGTTCCAAAGACCGAAGAGGAATATACCGCGGAGGATATTCGTAAGGTTCAAAATAATGCCAAAGCTATAAATTTATTATATTGTGCTGTTAATGCTAACGACTACAGGAAGATATCATGTTGCAAAACAGCAAAAGAAATGTGGGATAAGCTTGAAGTGACATACGAAGAAACCGACCAGGTACGAGAAGCTAAAATTGATTTCTTAACTCACTCTTATGAACTATTCCACATGAAGGAAGGAGAGAAAGTAGACGAAATGTTTGAGCGATTCTCAATGATCGTGAATGATCTACACGCCCTCAAAAAGACGTTTACGGATAGAGAACTTGTCCGGAAGATCCTCAGAAGTCTCACTCCGGCATGGCGATCAAAGGCCGATGCAATCCAAGAATCCATTGGCATCACAAATGTCACAATTGATGCATTAAGAGGTAATCTCAAAACCTATGAATCAACTATACTTAACCCGTTTGTTGATGATCAAAGAAGGCAAAGGATTGCTCTAAAGGCTAGCCAACCACAAATTGATGAGGAAGGTGACAACGAGTTTGGACTCGTTATCAAAAGGTTTCAAAAATTTATGCGCAAAGAGTATGAACGCAAGAACAAAAAGCAAGGCGATCAACTAAAATGCTATGAATGCGGAGAATCCGGGCACATAAAATCAAATTGCCCTAACATCAAAAAGGAGAAGAAACCCTTCAAACAGCAACGTGCATACATCTCTTGGGGAGGAGATTCCGGAGATGAAGCAAGCGAAGAAGAAGACGATGAAGCAGCAAATTTATGTCTCATGGCTCAAGAAGACGGCAAAGACGAGGTAAGTCAAATCTCTTCTCAAAATTTCTTTACTCTTGATGAAATGAGAAATGCTTTTGATGAACTATATGCTGAATTTATCAAAGCTTCAAAAACTGTCAAAAGTGTTAAAAAAAGCGCTTCTCTAAAAGAAAAAGATTTTCAAACACAGCTTTCATTAAAAGAAAAAGAATTAGAAAAACTGGTTTTCGAAAATGAGAAGCTAAAAGAGGAAAACAAGTTTTATGGAAAAAGAAGTGCTGATAAACCTGAAGGTTCTATTAGAAACTGTTCTTCTTGTGTGCTTCTTAAGAATGAAGTAGCTAGACTTAAAGGCACATTAGATAAGTTTAATTCTTCGCATAAAAACTTGAATGATGTGCTTGTTAATCTAAAATCAACTAAACATGGAATAGGATTCAAGAATGAAGAAAAGGTTGGTGCTAAACCACAACAACCTAGAGCTCAACCTAGGACTAATAACCAAAATGCTTATCCTAGAAGTAGAAATCCTAGAAATAACTTGCATGTTAGACCAAATAGTGAAAATGCTAGAAGACCTAGAAATGATGCATATTTTAGGCCAAACCTTGAACAATTTAGAAGACCAAGAACTGACCCTCCACCTAGAAATAGATATTCTAGAAATGATGCATATTTTAGACAAACTTGTGAACCTCCTAGAGCTCATAATAGGAGAAACAATGGTGTTCAAAGTAGAGTAAGCAACCTTCATTCATCTAGTTACTATGTACCTAGAAAAATGCATAATCCCAACGTGACTTGTCATTATTGTAGACGTATTGGTCATATTGCTCCCGCTTGCTTTACTCGTCATAGACATATAAATCAATTGCATCATTATAACATGCCTAACCCTCAAGGACCCAAGATGGCATGGGTACCTAAAGAACATTAATTTGTTTTGTAGGTGTGCTTGAAGGGATCAAGTGTACTATGGTACCTTGATAGTGGATGCTCCAAACACATGACGGGAGATGAATCCAAATTCCTTCAACTAGAGCACAAAGAAGGAGGAAGTGTCACATTTGGTGATAACAATAAAGGAAAAATCATCGGCATTGGTTCGGTCGGTAAGGACGAAAACTCCTCTATTAAACATATACTACTTGTGAAAGGTTTGAAGCATAATCTCTTGAGCATAAGCCAATTATGTGACAAGGGAAATCTTGCTCTATTTAATTCGGATGAATGTCTTGTATTTAGACGTAGTGATTTCAAGATCATACTTCGTGGTTTTAGAATTGATAATATCTATATGGTTGATCTTGCAAATTCCTCACCCGAATATGTTGATTGTTTAGTAAGCAAAGAGGATAACTCTTGGCTATGGCATCGTAGAGTAGCACACATGAACATGCATCTTTTGAACAAGCTTCTTTCTCAAAACTTAGTAGTTGGTCTTCCCAGTTTAAAGTTTGAAAATGATTCTATTTGCGATTCTTGTCAAAAAGGGAAGCAAACCAAAGCATCTTTTAAATCCAAGAATATTGTTTCAACGTCTAGACCTTTTGCAATTACTTCACATGGATTTATTTGGTCCTCTCGTATTGAAAGTCTTGGTAAAAATAAATATGTTTTTGTAATTGTTGATGACTTTTCTAGATTTACTTGGACTCTATTTCTTGCAAATAAAAGTGATGCTTTTCAGAATTTCAAGTATTTCCTTAAGCGTGTTCAAAACGAAAAGGAATCGACCGTCACTTTGATTAGAAGTGATCATGGGGGAGAGTTTGATCACAATCTCTTTGCGAATTTTTGTGACGAACTCGGAATCGAACAAACCTTTTCCGCTCCACAGACAGCACAACAAAATGGGGTGGTGGAAAGGAAAAATAGGTGTCTCGAAGAGATGGCAAGAACCATGCTCGACGAAGCTAAGATTCCCAAATATTTTTGGGCGGACGCCGTGAGTACCGCTTGCTATGTTTTAAATAGAGCAGCAATTCGGCCTATACTCATGAAAATCCCATATGAACTTTATAAGGGTAGAAAACCCAACATTTCTCATTTACGTGTTTTTGGTTGTAAATGTTTTGTTCATAATAATGGGAAGGACCAATTGGGTAAGTTTGATGCTAAATCGGATGAAGGTATTTTCATTGGTTATTCCTCACGTAGCAAAGCATATAGGATCTTTAACAAAAGAACCCAAATTGTGGAGGAATCCCCTCATGTTGTGTTTTCCGAAGATAATACTCGCTTGGCGAGAAAGGAATCCGGTTTTGATCTTGCAGGTATCTTGGATAGCTTGAAAGATAAAATCCAAGAAGAACCTTCAAAGGAAAACAAAAATGAAATTGGGGAACAACCAACGGAAGAAGCGCCACAATTAGAAAAAGGAATAAATACGGCTAACGAGTGGAGAACGATCAAGGATCATCCTCTCGAACAGGTAATTGGCGATGTTGGAGAAAAGGTAAGTACCCGAAACTCTCTTAAGAACACTCTAGGACACAATTCTTAAGAGTTCACGGCATTACTTGTTAACACTAGTGTAATTTATTAATTTCGCTATAAATTACTAACTTGAGCGTCGGAGACGTTTAAATCTATTTTGCAGGTACCACCCCAAAGGTAGGGGGAATTATGAAGTTTTAGCACAAAATAATCGACTATTTCAAGCCACTAATCGATTATTTTCTGTGCAGTACATCGATTATCAGTATCAATAATCGATTGTTTATGACTGATTATTACTATTATGCATCTGTGTTTAATTTTTTACTTCCTAAATTGCATAATCGATTTCCGCCTCAGTCATTCAGAAATGCTTTCTACAACAATCGATTATTTTTTTCATACAATCGATTATTTGACAAATTCTGATATTCTCCAAGTTCACTGTATCAAATTAGTTCCCTAAATAATCGATTACCAAGAATTGACAATCGATTACTTCATATTAATTTTTTGTTACCGTTTGGCTCCTCAATCGATTCCTGTCAGGTCTTAAATGCTCCATAATCGATTACCAAAATTTAACAATCGATTATTTCATTCAAATTTTTTACCGTTTGACTCAAGAATCGATTTGTCAGATTCAAAATCTCAATCAAACAGTAAATACAATCGATTATTTCAGTTCAATAATCGATTATCTAACGGTCAGTAATTTTAATTCTTACCGTTTTCTGACTGCTCCTAAACCAAAATCTCAGCAAATGTCTTCATTCAATGCTTGATAATCCTTTCCTCTATAAATAGGCATCATAAGAGCTCACATTCACCCACTCAAGCACTATCTCTAGTATTCAAAAGCTAAATCTCTTCTATTTTCTTTGCCAAATTCCAGCAGTCTTTCTCCTAACATGTCTGGACGATCTTCAAAACGTTCCCGATCCAAACATGGCGCATCAGCCTCAACCGCCCCTCCTCCTTTAAATTTTCCATACCAAGACGGTTCCGTCTTGTTCTTTGAAACTGAAAATAAACTCACAAGGTTCCTATCAAAATTTGAGAAACGCACCATTCTTCCTCCTCGGTTCTCAAATAAACTCCTTGAGCCTTTCACCCCTGCCGCAAATATGTTAAAGGAGTGTCAACTATATGACTTCTTGCTTCTCACTCATCCTCACATAAACACAACTCTCGTTCAAGCTTTTTACTCAAACCTCCATAAAGATGAAGATGGCAAACTTGTCACCTCCATTAATGGGGTTCAAATTCTTCTCTCTGAAGAGAATCTCCACACCATTGCCCGCCTTCCAAATGAAGGTGAAGACCTTTACCGGTATATTGATAAGGCCGGGGCTCTCTTTGATGAAACCATCCTTCTCCACCAAGCCGGTATAACCTCCTATGATCCATCTATCTCTACCCGTCGTCCTACCATAACGGGAATGGATCCAAACTACCGGTTGATTCTTTACTTCATCACCCGAGTCCTCAAGCCTAGACGGCACAATTACACCACCATCTCCCAGGAGGATACCAAACTTCTGCATGCCATTGTCACCGGAGCCAAAATAAATTGGTGTCGGCTCATCAAAATTCATATGCTCGATGCCATCGGTGATGACATGCCTCTTCCTTATGCCCTCCTCATTATGAACTTCCTTGAAGCATCCGGATTTGTCACGGAAAATGGTCCTCTCAAAAGGAGTACCAAAATTTGGGAAATCTCGGAGTCTTCTTTCCATCATGATGGTGATCATGCTCCAGCTCCTTCTTCAAGTCGTCCACCCCGTCGTGCTCGTTCGTCCCAAGAGCCTACTCTCCAAACCATATCCGACCAGCTTGCTCAACTCACTCATGAGATCCATGGATACTTTGATCATGTCAATTATCCATATGCAGCTCTCGTTCCTTTTGAAGCAGCGCCGGATAACGAGGCGGACAACGACGGAAATGAATAAATTTTTTTGTGTTTTGTGTGGTTTTTGCTGTTGTTCTCTTTGGTTCCCATTGATGTACCCTCTTTTTTTTCCAATAAATAAACCTTGTTTATTTCATCTTTTTGCATCTTTCCTTACTATTTTTTTGCTAATGGCAAAAGGGGGAAGAAAACGGGATATCGGGTATGCACCACCTCTTAATTCATTGATTGCTTATAAGCTAAAATTGAGGGGGAACTCTTAAATTGAGGGGGAACAAGAACAAAATTGCATAATTGTTACTTGTCTTGAATTGTCAATATCTTTTGCCTAAATTGCATATCCCGCTTAATGTTTGCCATTATCAAAAAGGGGGAAATTATTAGAAACACGTTCTCAATGCAATATGCTAAACGTGTACTCTTTTGTAGATTTTGATGAATGACAAACGAAGCAAAAATTGATATATGACGGAATTCAAGTACAAGCGCACAATGGTTGCGAATAAGATTGAAGTTCAAGATATAGCTTTTAATTGTTATTGAGTTGTTCTAAATTGTAATCTCGATCCTATAACTTGACTCATAGTATGGCCTCTCTCATAAAACTATTTTCCAAAATCATGCATATTTAATTCTGTGTCAAAAAGATTTTAAATCATGCATATTTACATTAGACAAAATGTTTTCTAAACATGCCTCAAAAATCTGGGCTAAAATAATCGATTATGTACTTATGATAATCGATTGTTTCTGAGCCAAGACTGCATGACAATCGATTATGAATTAATGGTAATCGATTGTGAGTAAGACAGTGAACATCAGGTTTTTCCAAAGCTGCATGATAATCGATTGTGAACAAATGACAATCGATTGTTGTTGAGGTAAAGTTTTTCAATACTCAAAATAATCGATTATGAACTAATGGTGATCGATTGTGTTGAGTTGATGTCTTCCAGTGATTTTAAATTTAATTAAGTAATCGATTATGTCTTTAGATAATCGATTATCACTGAGACAGTAAGTTTTATGATTTTCAGAAAATAACAAGTAATCGATTGTTGCAAAGGACAATCGATTGTTGAAGCTGGCCGTTGTCAAATGATTTTCAAATACCATAAGGTAATCGATTATTGATGCTAGATAATCGATGTTCTGCTTAAAATCCGGAAATGATTTTTAGAACGTTGCTGAAGAAATCAATTATTGATTTTATATAATCGATGTTCTGCTTAAAATCTGGAAATGATTTTTAGAACGTTGCTGAAGTAATCGATTATTGATTTTATATAATCGATGTTTTGCTTAAAATCTGGAAATGATTTTTAGAACGTTGCTAAAGTAATCGATTATGAACTTAGTGTAATCGATTATCTGATTTTGAATATTGCCAGTAATCGATTATAGATTATGTATAATTGATTGTGAAGCGTTAAATCTGGGATTGATTTTTAAACTGACTGGCAGATAATCGATTGTTTGGTCTTAATAATCGATTATCACTGAGTAATTTCAGCAACTCTTAATTGGCAATTAGACAACGGTTGAACCAACTTTTTCAACTATAAATACAGCTTCATTTCAGTGTTTTAAAAATAACAACATACACAAACTGATCATTACATTGCTATAAGCTTTCATTCAATTGTTCTTCATTTTCTACTCATTTCAAAAAGCTTTTGAGAGCCATATTATTGCTTAAAGTTGTTGTGATCTTGAACATATTCTTTTACTCATATCTACTCAATAAGGAGTACTTTAGTTAAGTGAGTGTCCAAGTATTTGATATACTTGTAAGAGAATTGCGATTCTCTTGTTTCAAGGAACTTGCGTTTCCTTGGGTGAAGTCTTTGAGATTGCGATCTCCGAGCAACTGTTTGAGGCTTGTGTCCTCAAGTGTGTAACGGTTTGTTGAGCACCCTTAAGCTTAACAAGATAGTGAAAAATCTCGAGAGAGTCTCTCGGGGACTGGACTAACCACGTTGGTGGCCAACCAGTATACATCTTTGTGTAAGTTTATTTTTCTGCATTTATTTTACTTCCTGCAAAGTTTAAATTCCGCAAGAAAACGCTAAATTCTATTAATACGCTATTCACCCCCCCCCCTCTAGCGTAAAGCGTAGTTTCTAACAATACGGACAAAATAGCCTAGTCAGTTACGATCCGAATCTTCATCAATACTCGAGATTGAGGCTTTACTATCTCTTAGCGCGAGCTTGATCAGTCCCCCAAAAGATTTTGGGACTGTATGGACACATGAGGTGGTCGACAGTGAATAAGCATCCATCGATCTTGCTCATGAAAAACAGAAGAAGGATCACGATCCTCCAAAATGAAGGGTGAATTTGATCGAGGAATGCCTCGTATCTTTTGCAGAAGCTGGTGATGAGCAGATCCAATGGTCTCAGTGTAAAAGGATAAGTGTAAACACTTGAGTATTCCTCGACATGGTTATGTATTCATTGGATCTGGTAACAACCACATGCTTGTAAACCCAATTATTATCCTTTTTTACCGTAGGGAGGACCTCTTCAGTGATCGAGCATATATATCTCAAGACCTCCTCACACCAACCACGTATGGGAGAAGGTTTTATAATGAGAAACGACACTTATGTATATCTATATTCTCATTTTTCAACGCACATATATATCTCAAAATATCCATCACCGGTCGGATATTATGGCGAAAATTCCGACACTTATCAACGAGGAACTAGCAATCAGCAAATCAAGAGATTTTTTCCTTTTATAGAATTTTACATAAAGTAGAACTCATCTACTATATAAAAGGGGTTTGAAAATTCATTTAACATATTGTAACATGCATTCCAAAGCAATGCATTACTTTTATCTTCAATCTCTTAGTCAATTGTATCTTGATACTAATTGAAGTGCATATAGTCCGAGGGTGGCTGACCTCCCAAGACAGTAACTTTTCAATTCGTGTAGTTTGAATTTACTTTATAATTGTTTATTTCAATTCCATCTTAATTTATTGGTTTGTCTGAAATTAATCCGCATATACTTAAAACCACTTACAAATTTAATTGTTATCTGATTTAGAGAGTGAACAAGATCTTTAAGGTTTACCAGAAGAATTGTTTTTTCTTTCTCAAAAAGTAACAAGAAATAACAAGAAGTCATGATAATAAAAACGAAAATATAACACGAGTGGGTACAGCACCAATGGAAAAGGGGAATACAACAATGCACACAACTATAAAATAAAAAATACAACAACAATAACAAGAACCCAGTAGAATCTTGCTAGTGGAGTCTGGAGAAGGTAGAATGTACGCATACCTTATGCCCTACCCCGAAGGGATAGAGAGGAAATTTTTGGAAGACCCTCGGCTTAGAGACAATAGATTGTGATAACACATCAACGAGAAAAGTAGTGTTAACATAGTAAAAGGCATCAAATAAATGGAAATGCCAAAATGTGAAAGACAACAAAAATGTGAAACACAATAAAAATTGCTAGCGGTCCTAGACAAATCAATATCAGAGTAGATGGCAGTGTGAGGAGAAGCGCTCAGCTACCCCTTTATCTACAACCTTGATGCTCGACAGGCACACCTTGCTATCAAGGGCATGTCCTCCGAAATCTGAAATCGGCCCATGTTCTGCTTGATAACCTCACCCCAATACTTCTCAGTCTTCCCTCTACCTCTTCTTCTACCTGCCAGAGCCATACGCTCACACCTCCGAGCATCCAGCCTTCTCCTTCGCACGTGCCTAGACCATCTAGGCCTCGTTTCCCGCATCTTGCCATAAAAGGGAGTTGCGCCTACCATCTCCTGAATATTCTCATTCCTAATATTATCCATACTGGTGTGCCCGCACATCTATCTCAACATATTCATTTATGCTACTTTCATCTTTTGTATATGTTAAATCTTGACTAGCCAACACTCAGCCTCATACGACATGGCCGATCAAACCACCACTCTATACAACTTCCCTTTATGTTTCAATGGCATATTCTTGCCGCAGAGGATTCCAGACGCTAGCCTACATTTTATCCCCCTACCCCGATATGGTGCATGACATCCTCGTCGATCTCCCCATCTCCCTGGATAATAAATCATAGGTACTTGTTGCTCTCTCTCTCTCTCTCTCTTTTAGGGATGACTTGTGATTAAAGCCTAACTTCAACATCTGCTTCACCCGATATGTTACTGAACTTAGACTCCAAATATTCCGTCTTAGTCCTACTCATCTTGAAACATTTAGAGTCCAATGCCTGCCTCCATACGCCTACACTACCTAAAGCCTTGGTGACTCTAGGAGTGCCCCAATTCCCTTAACACGATGTTTCCATCCCTCTCTTTATTTAGCAGTTTATGAAAGTCAAACTATCAATTTTGCTTAATCTGGACCTCTTCTATCAATACACGATATTTCTCGTCTTTGATGTACCTAACTTTATCCATGTCATGAGCCTTCCTCTCTCTCGCTCTGGTAAGCTGAAATAAATTCTTATCCCCACTTTTGGCCCTAAAATTCCTCATGCAGCCAACCAAGTATAGCAGTCTTAGCCTTATTCACCGCTAAATTTTCCTTCCTCCTAGCTTCTTATATCTTTCTTTGTTCGCCCTCCTCTGCTCCTCATCGGTGCTCTCCGCTAACATATGAAAGGACACTTTCTTTGCTTCAAGTTTACCCTGGACCACGTCATTACACCCCGGTCTCCTCGGTGCCTGGTAGAATATCCCTTCGAGACCCCTAGCGCCTCTCTCGCTACTCTCTTATACAGTCGGTCGTCACCGTCTACAAAACGCTAGCGTCGTCATCACTCTTCCAGGATATGATAGCAGTTAACCGCCTCTTTAACTCCAGCGCATTGTCCTTAGTCAAAACTCCTCACCTGATCCCTGTTTGACCTTGTACAAACCTTTTTTTTCCTCTTTATCAAGATAGCGACATCCATCACCAGCAGACTATGTTGTATCACGAGGTTCTCACTGGGATCACCGTACAATCCTCACACAACTCCTTATCACACCTCCTGAGGAAGAGATAATAAATCTGAGTCTTAGCCATCATACTCCGGAAAAGTAATAAAATGCTTCTCCGTCTTCCGAAGAATAGAGTTCATAATCATCAACTCAAAAGCTCTAGCGAAATCCAATAGTGAAGTTCCTTCTTGTATAAGAATGACAAATGCAATAACTAACAACAAATTATAAAAAATATTCTAATGAAAAAATACTGTGAATTTACAATAGGTCATTTTTATTATATTATTAGTAAATTAACGCAAGTACGAAGAAGGATTTTTTCAATAAATAAAAAACTAATCGTGTCAATAAATTTCACAATGGTAAAATCCAATAAAAGCCTGGAGAGCTCAATAAGAAGGTACTAAGCTTATAAAAAGGTTATAAAGCTCGATTAACAAGGTTATGATTGTCTTTCTTACTTGACCCTTTAAAAAGATGAATTAGGTAAGAAATAATTAGCGTTCCGAGATCAGTAGTGCTTTCAATTATCCAAGAAGACAAATACTACCCACCAAATGCCACTTTTAAAGGAAAGTGACGATGGTGGAGGATAAAGAGAAGACACTACTCTCCTCCTTTTAATATTCAAATGATACTAGTGCTAGTATTTGATAATTTCCTGCAAATCACAGATATTAAAATTAATATAATAATTTGCTGATCTTTGTATCGGTCGGGCAGCTGAACAGAAGAGCGACCGACTTTGTGATATCAAACTTAAATTGTAACCTTTTGCACAATGATCAACGAAGGTCATTTTTATAAATAATAAAAACAGATGTGGTGAAAGAAACTATATTTTTGTGTTTCAATAAGAATTGACACTATTTTCTTGTTAGTCCATTTTATAATTATGGATGAGTTAAAATTGATCACGCATGGTTCATCCTTAAACGGAATGGCGAGGAGTTGACTGAATCATGGTCGTATTCATTCGACGTCATAACAACGAGTATCTCTTCCGTTGCCAAGGTCAAACAATTTACGGCGAGACATATGTTGTGACATTTATGAGGGACGACCCAATGCACAATGAATAGACTAAGGCCCTCTAGCTAAGAACCATTAGATAAATGGAATAATTACTACTTCTTCCGGTTCAAAATAAGTGACTTTTTAGATGTTTTCATAAAAATTAAAAAATTCACATTTTAACATTAATTAGCAATTAAATTGACCTATATTAACCATTACTATCTCACATAAACACTCCTAACACATATTCCAATATTTTTTACTTCAAGAACAATGTAGAAAAATAATTAATTCATTATTGAAATTTTAAAAAAAATCACTTATTTTGGACCACAAGAAAAAATTTAAAAAATCACTTATTTTGTAACGGGGGAGTATATAAATAGGAAGATGATAACAAGAAAAGGGGATCTCTCTCCTAACGAAGAAAAAGGAAAAAGAACCAAAGGGGCTATAGGGGAAAAACACGAAGAAGTTACAGATCTTGGCGACAAATATATGTGATTGTCTTTCTTGAATCAATAAAGATGAACCGTACAACTATTAATGGCATTTCCTCTATTCCTCTTTTATTTTTATATTATGGGACAATACATCATTAATGTAAGAATGTTTTTTTTATATTTTATTTCTTTTATAAATCTTGAAAGTTCATGAGTTTGCCTATATCTTATTCTCCTATTCAATGTGCTTTGATGATTAATCTGGAGTTACTTACCGTTCACTAAGATTTATCCTCTATATTCTTATCAGTTAGTTTAACAAAAAGCTTAGTACTTTTTATCAAATAATTTGGCGCTGTTTGTGGGGATTTCTAAGCAAAATTTTTTGTTTCCTATAGATCTAAAACCAGCCAAAGTATCTCCCCAACTGTCAGAGCCTCACAATCTCAGTATAAACACCAACTCCAGAAAGTGATAGATAAGCTTTTGAGATAACCAAACTAATATGGGTTAGATCTCTACATGAAATTGAAATTAGGTTCAATGTCTAAGCAAATCTCATGCCTCGCCTATAGTGACATGTTCGGATCGCTGTGTGAGTACTCAAAATGGGATTGTGATCACTACGCACTTAGCATACCCACAATCCTACTTGTCGTATTAACTTTATATGATGATCTACACTTCCATCTCTTAGTAAGAGACGATAGCGTACTGTATGATCCTTTGAAATAACTTACTTAACCTGTTCTATTTTTGTATCCGTGTGCACAATTGTAATTTATGTACAGGTTATATCACATTCCCCTTATTATCTGTACACATCGGATGGTGTCGAACCGCTACTCGAGCTCAAGATCCAATGGGCAGGGTAAGTTCTACCCATGAGAAACCTAGACGCGAATAACAGCGAAGCCAAACAAGGGGCTGCCAAATATGAAACCGTCATTCGAGCACGGGATGGAACGGGTCACCTTAAAACACCGATTCCCCTTCGCCGGCTTAAAACGTCAAGGTAACAAAAAATTTTGTTTGGATCTAACTTGTCATTTTTCGCTTTGTATTCAAATACAAGGAATACGAGCATTTCCGCATGTGCACAAACAAGGAACGAACGCCACCGAACGCACCAAGCAAAACCCTCCACACCACACTATACTGCAAATAACAGACAAACGACTCAAAACAAGCTGGTATTATTAAGAAAATCTCCATCAGCTGGGACCAAGCGGCGAGCCTGTGGAACGTATAATCCCTCCGATGCAAGCAGAACTTGAACTCAAAAAGTTTGCATATATTTTCTCTAGGACAACCTTACACAATTTTAGTCGACTAAATATTGCGAAACACATATGAACTCTGTTCAGTCCCAGGGTACCCAACCTAAGCAAGAAGTTTGTCGCTCATCCCGATCACGGCCTCTCCAGGTCGAGCAAAGAAAAGATTAGGTAAACCAGGACTCCATTGACACAAACACACTAGAACGACGAATATTGTTCTCCAATGAAAATAAAATTAAATAAACTAGGACTCATCTCGACGTGCGTAATTCTCAAATGAAAACGAAATTAAACAAATCAGGACTCATCCCCACGTGCAGTATTCTCCAATGAAACAAAATTAAACAAATTAGGACTCTATCTAACACGCACAAACAAGTGAGTTCTCTAATAAAAGTAATGCAACAGGAAAACCTGTTCCATCAACAAGTAAATGGGAAATTCGACTTCGTTTGAACTCATAACAAGCTACAATTCGACCTCGCTCGAATTAACATCCTTACGGCCATCGACCGTCGCTAAATGGGTTACAATCCGATTTTCCTTGAATTAACACCCTTATGACCATCGGCCATCACCAAGCGAGTTATGATTCGACCTTGCTCGAATTAACACCCTTACAACCATTGACCATTACCAAGCGAGTTACAATTCTCACTCAAATTAACAGACTTACGGCCATCAGCCATCACCAAATGAAAGGAAAGTTTGACCTCACTCTGATTCACAACGGGTTCTGATTTTGTCCTTACTCGAATTCACACCCTTACAGACATCGGTCGTCGCCAAGTAGAAGTGAAATTTTCTCACTCGAATAAGACCAAAGTTTGACCCCATCAAACTCATAATAGGTCATATTTTGACCTCACATGAGCTCGCCCCCGCCATCGCTAAACTATCATATGAAAGGGACCTTTTCCAAATTGATAATTTTAAACTCGACCTCGCTCGAATATACAAGTCGAAAATGACTTGGCCCAAATTGGAAAGTTCGAATTTGACCTTGTTAAAATATACAAATAAAGGTTGTGGCAAATAAGAAGTCAACCTCGCTCAAACTTGCTGATCTAAAGTGGCTTCATCCAAAATTCCACAGCGAGATCCAACCTTGCTCGGATCAAAGGAAGTAGATGCACCCTCATTCGAATTCCCAATTAAAAGATCAGGGACTCATCACCGAGAAATCTTAAGATGTTATTCCCAAAAAAGAAAAAATAAAAGGTGTGGGGCAGAATGAGAAATAAATAAAAGAGATACATAAACAGAGGCGAAGCAACTATTTTATTCAAATGTACGTGCAAAATAGCCGCGCCTTATAAAAGCCAAAAAACGGGCCCGTAAGAAAACGATGAAAATAACCAACAAAAAAACAAAAAATTTAAGTACAAAGCTGCAACAAAGTTTCACTCGGCGTCATATCCACCATTGTTCTTCCTAGCATCCTCCTTATCAGAAGGAAGTCCATCCTCAATCATAACACCCTCACTAGCCTTTGGTGTCACAGCGTCGTAACCGCAGGCAATAAGAGCGTTGCGTGCCTTCACCTGAGCATCTGCAAAGACGGACTCCGAAACACTCCCTGCCTCCTACCGACCCTTGTAGATATCTTATTGGGCCTCGACATGGACCCATAACTCATACAAGCAGCACGGGATAGTGGTAGAGGTATATTTAGCCTGAGCCAATAGTTGCGTGTTCTCAGCCTCAAGAGTCATGACCCGGTCTCCCATGCTCGAAGCTTCCTAGTCATTTAACCAATATGATCCTCGATCCATGCCTTCCTTAACGTGGTCATCTCTCTGTCAGATTCTTACTCAGACTTGAGGACACGGATAGTGTCTTCTAGCGCCACATCCCTCTCCAAAGCTGACACTCAAGCATCATCGGCTCTATTCATCTCGCTACTTTATTTTATAGCTTGGCCACCTTCTCCGTACATGTTCCACTCAGAGCGTCGACTCTAGTAGCATTTTTCTCAAGTTCAGCTCGTAAAGATAGCACCTTCACCTAAAGGTCAATGCACTCCGTGGCAACACCTTTGCCCACCTTGAGCTCGAGCTCCTCATCTCTGCATAAAGCAGCTCCTCAAGCTCACTGTATTTGTGGATTGAATGCATCAGTTCCTCATCTTTTTTCTCTAACTCCTCCCTGATGGACTAGGTACTTGCACCCTCTCTTAGCCGCTCGTGCATCTTATGACACCTGTTTTGATACCGTCGATACTTTTCAGCTATTTTTAGAAAAGTCTCAGCCCGTGTCTCAGCCCAACTAGCATTCTCTAGCTCCAACATTTAAATCTAAAAAAATGAGAGAGAGGAAATATAAAGTCAGTGTAAAGACGAAGGTCATAAAATGAAGAAAACAAAAGGGAACTCACCCTTAAGTCCATCGCGGTCACACATCGTGACAACCCAGAATTACTGACCTCCTGAGGAGACCTGCTTTTAGCGGCGGAGCATAGAAGATCAAACTGAGGCACCAAATCCACCATGTCTTGCGACAGGTTGAAATTCGACGGAAATTCGAGTACGGGGGAAGGGCCTTCTGCCTTTACCTCGATTATGATAAAGCCTTCCTCGAACATTCTCATGTCCTCAGGGTCAATGTCGGAGTCAGATTCATAATCCTCAACCACGACCCTTGCTCCTGTCATTGTCCTCAGAAGAGGTGTGGTTCTACCGAGATGATGATGGTATGCTCGGAACAACAATGGCAGCCTCAGAACTTCGTCCTTCGACACAATAGCCTCTCTAAAGATCGCAACTTTAGTCACCTCCACGCCTAAGTTAGCACCACCACCAGTTTCGGATATTGTCAAAACAAGGTATCCCTTCAATGGCGTTTCTGCTAAAGAAAACCCTTCCAACACTCCATTCGCCTCTTCAACGGGACCTCTCCATTATTGACGTAAGAAGATTTGCTCGCTGAATGGACGGCAAGGACTAGAGTCACCAGTTGAGAAGCAACCTTCAAAAATACGATCTTAGCCGCGGGTGCGGTCGGATGAGAGACCGGTCTCTCTACGCCCTCGCCTGTAGCAACTTTTGGTGCGGACTGGGCGGAGTGAGTCGATTGATGAAATGTGAATGCACGAGCCCTCATCCTTATCACTCCTATTTGATATTCCAATAAGAAGGGATTTGATCATATAATGACAAGGTTAAATAAGCAATGGAGCAGAGAACAAAGCAAGAGCCCATTCACCAATAAGGGCTTGCGCCCAAACTTCTCATGGAAAGGCGCCCACTTACAAGCTCCTATTATGTGGTGGAGAATTGAACTCACCTACTCATGGATATTGTAAACGAGTGGAGGAGGTAGTTGTCGTGCCCCTTTTTTCCTCCAGCGGAATTGGGATCATGACATTTGGGAGGACAACTCATTCTTTTTAGGAACTGGGTTTGGTTTGAAAAGTTGCCACCTAATGATTAGAGTGCATTAGGACACCGAGGATGCTTGATTTGAACAACCAGAGATTGGGTAAGGTCATTAAATTATTCTAAGGGGAAGGAGTTAGGCACCCCTCAGAATCCACTTCCCAGCCAGACTATTATTGTGAACTTGAGTTCCATTAGCATAGAGACAAAAAAGGCTCAAATAAGATGGGATTTCATCATATAAAGGTGTACAAACAAATAAAGTTGGAAAGAACTAAAATAAATCAGATTTTTCTTAAAAGAAGGAGTTTGAAATTCTTTTAAAAAGAGAAAAAAAGGAAAATGGGTCCTAGGTTTATTACAAATATGGATCACCCCACACATTGCCCGGTAATCACTCCTCAATGAGGAGCTATGCGTGCAATTATCGCGTGGTCATCATATCCATATCTACCTTTCCCACCCCGTTAAGGTATTAATGCGCATAAAGGTCTTGTTTACTTATGCGTGCTATTACCCATCCTAACCCTGTCAGTCCCGGAGGCACTTGGGACTACTAATCTTTAAGGGGAGGGATATTGGGCTTATTTTTAGTTTAAAAGGTAAAACCTCTAAGGAATCATACAAAAAACCATGTACAGCAAATTGAGGGAAAGCACATAACAAATAAGAAGGCTCAGATATACCTCCTTTACACAAAGAAACACATAATTTTGCATGACTTACACATACTAGTTAAGGTCTGATTAAGTACTAAACATGCAAAAATCTAAAGGTTGAGGCGAACCGATTTATTACAAATTTAGATAAGAAGTCCAGTCAGGCTACATGTTAGTTGTAGTTATTAACGGAACTGATTTAATTCAAATCTTACCCTAAGTCTTGCCTAAGTGGGACAAAGATCCTATAGGCATAGTATCTATTGAATTCAGAATGTGAAAACAAGAAACTGAATACACACTAGTTAAAAGATAGTAAGACTATTAAAGAAAGGCAGGTTTTTACGAAGGTTGTAAGTTCTCCAAATGACGATACATCGTTATTACTGGTTTTAGCCTTATATGTTAAATGAGTGATTCAAATTCGATTAATGGCTCCTATATACATGCTTTCTATGTGTTGTTGATTTTAAATCTTTTTGTAGACATGGTAAATGTAGAAGCCTTATAAACATGATACCTAGATGCTGAATTTTATTTAATGCCTATGAACATGATATCTAATTGCAGTTGATTTGTTTAAGACCAATGAACATGATTGTTGGATAAAGAATGGATATGCAAGATTCAGAAGGACATATAGGTATATTTTCTATATGCATATGTACAATTCAGATTTTTCCAAAATACTTATAAACAAGATATCTATGTGAGAGTACAGAATTCAGAAACATGATTAGACATGGTATCTATATGAGAGAATGCAGAATTCAGAAACACATATAGACATGATATCTATGTGAGAATGTAGAATTCAGAAAAACCTACAAGCAGGATATCTATGTGAAAATGCAGAATTCAGAAACACCTATAAACATGATATCTATGCGAGAATGCAGAATTCAGAAACACCTATAAGCATGATATCTACCATTTTCATACATAGTTGCCCACCCTTTTCACTAGCCATCCCAAATAGTGTATTACAAATTATTACAACCTAGAATAAAGTATAATACATTAGAAAAAATAATTGTAAAACCAGGCAGAGCTTGATTCAGACTTCATGTCTGATATATGAGGTAAACCAACTCCAAGAGATCATGATCCAAAGCCTTTCACCCATTTGGATGTGTTAAAGTTCCCTAAGAGCCTCAAAAGGGACCCCGGGCAATGCTCACACCCAAATACATTATCAGATTAGGACAAGTGTAGTGTGGAAAGGCCAGCACTCAAGTGTCCAAGTTCAGAGAGAACTCAAGGTCCCAAGGCAAGGCTCACAAGAAGGGGCAGAACTTAGAGACTAAGAGAGAGTGCAAGTGCAGAAGCAAATTATGAGAGGGGAAAAGGGGAAAGAGAGGGAGATATGTACACATAAGGGATTTAGAGAGGATAGGGAAATTGCAAGAGGCAAGGACAAGCCGTGGGCATGCCCAGTAATGGAGAATACTAGCATACCATAAGCTTTCCAAACACACATTAATAGAGGCTAGGATCCCAAGGAACCAGGTTTGGTTCATGGGCAACAATTTACATATTTCCATGATCGAATCCATAGCCTAAACACATAAGAGGGTGGGTAATAGGGATTCATAATAGAAACAGGCAGAAAGAAATCACCATGGTAATTTGAGTGTTAAACTATACAGAAACAGTAAGTAGACATGGATACAAAAAATAGTAGATAAACACATTGTTGTGGTGCTAAAAGCTTAAATCAGGACATACCAGTTTCAAAGAAAACAAATAGAGAAAGACATCAGGTCTTGCAAACAGGCAACAATGTAGACAAGATGAGAGAATACTATTGTGTATAAGTGTGATTTCAGAAAGACTTTGAATGAGTGTGTCAATGACAGAGTCATGCATTAATAGTGTAAAAATCAGGTAGAAATAAGGTAAGAAAATAGTTAAGGAACTGAATATCAATTAGGAATAAATGACACAAGACTTTCTTAATTAAGGAATTCATATTCAACGGTAACGTTACTTGAGGAAAGAAATCAAACTAGCATTTTGTGCAAAGTAGGTAATTAGGGGTAAATACATAGAAGTTTATTTTAGGGGAAAAGCTTTGAAATACACGGTTGCATAATTAAGGTAAGGAAAAACCAATTAGTAGCCAGTAAATCAAGGATCAAATATTTTGTAATCATCGTGCATTTAGTTCCTCTAATGCATTTTTGAGTAAGGCATTCAGTGAGTGTAAAATCCTTCTTGATAAGATGTCACAAAATTTGGGGTGGATGACTAGAGCTACAACACTGGCACCCATAGTGCATTCATTTCCTCTTGACCCAAATAATTCACATGCCGAGAATATGGCTATACTCATGACCCAGATGAGCATACTAACAAAGAAGATTGATGAGATGGGTACAAAACAAGTACACATTGTTGACACAACAAATGGAGGACTGTGTACACCTTGTATTAATCAGTATTATGTGTGTTCATGGAGCGAAGAAGGTGACAATCACGGGGAAAGGGTAGATATGATTTATGTTAACAACTATGGGGGTTAGAAACAAGGAGCACAACAGTGTAGACCGCCACAAAATCAGTAGTACATGACTAATATGCAACAGCCTGGAGGTATGCATCCTCATAACCAAATGGTGCCAGTAGCATATCAGAAACCACAGGGCTATCCACAGCAAAACAAGCTACAATTAGCTTATTAACCACCTCCTCAGCAGCAAGATAACAATACAGTGGAAATCAGGGGTATGCTTTAGCAACTCATTGGTACAAATAATACAGTGTAGAAAAAACTTGAAGTGCATGATTCAGCCATAAAAAATATTGAAATGCAGCTGGGACAACTGTCCATTGCTTTGAAACATCGTCCTCACGGAACCCTGCATCCAGACACTAACAAAACCCCAAGGAGAAAAACCCAAATCAGTTGATCGCAGTCAGTCTCTGAAATGGAAGAGATTTAGACAGAGAGTAGGAAATTGCGCAAGCCAGCAAGGATGCTACACCTGCCACTCCAGTTCCATATGAAATGGATGAACCAACAGAGCTTACTGAAGTTGTGGTTGAGCAGAGTCAGGAGGAAAAAGGCAAAGAAAATATGGATGAGCAAGCTGCAGAACAGGTGGAACCTCTTGTGCCAAAAAATTCCAGCAGAGACAAGCCAGCAAGCAATGCATAAAGGGTGATACCTGCACCCTTCCCTCGGGGAATGGTTAAACAAAAGAAGGAAGTTCAATACAAGAAATTTATGGAGATGCTGCGTTAGATTCAGTTGAACATTCCTTTGATGGGTGCTTTGAGGGAGATGCCTGGTTATGCCAAGATGATGAAAGATTTAATGTCACGAAAGTTTGATTTTCAAGATCTTTCCATTGTCACTCTGACACAGACCTACAGCGCAGTAGTGACAAGAGCGATGACTCAAACGATGTCTGATCCAGGTAGTTTCACTATTCCGTGCACAATTGGGAGCTACGCCTTTGCAAAGGTCTTATGCGATATAGGGGCTAGCATTAATCTTATGCTGCTGGCTGTGTACACTAAATTGGGCATCAGTAGATCTACATCGACTTCTATGCTGCTACAGCTAGCTGATCACACGGAGAAAAGGCCAACTGGTATTCTTGGAGATGTGTTGGTACAGGTGGGGAAGTTCGTGTTCCTAGCAGACTTTGTTATCCTGGACTGCCAGGTAGATGATGAGATACCTCTCATTGTGGGCAGACCATTGTTAGCAACTAGTAGAGCACTAATCGATTATGAGATTGGGGAACTAAAAATGAAACAGAACGATGAAGAAGTCATATTCAATGTTCAACAATCTATGAGAAGACCCAGCGAATATGCTAATTGCTCTTTAGTGGATGCAGTAGATGTGATTCTATAAGAGGAGGACGCGACCCTGACTATGAAAGACCCATTGGATGCATGTATGAAAAATCTACAAGAGATGGATGGTGAAAGATTAGCTGAATGGGTCATGGCACTTGAAGGCCGATTATTCTAGACAAGGGAACCTCAATTTGAGTCCCTATAATTAGAAAAAAGGGCTACACCTCTAGCAAATCAAGTAATAGAAACTGGAGCTAAAGCCACTCCCAGACCACCTTAGGTATGTGTTCTTGGGCCTCTATTCGACCTTGTATGTTATTATATCATCCGCTTTTCTGGATGTACAGGTAGAATAACTCTTACAGGTACTGTAGGAAAGCAAGGCTGCCATTGGTAGGACCATGGCAGACATAAATGGTATCAGCCCAGCTTTTTACACGCATAAGATTCTCCTAGAATAGGGGCACAAACCTTCCAGGGAACATCAGCGAAGGCTGAACCCAAACATGAAAGAGGTTGTTGTAAAGAAGGTAGTGATAAAATGGTTAGATGCGGGAATCATCTTCCCCATATCTGAAAGTAATTGGGTCAACCCTATCCAATGTGTGAAGAAAAAAGGGGGAATAACTGTTATGAAAAATGACAACAATGAGTTGATCTCAACTCGTACAGTCACAGGGTGGCGAATTTGCATGGATTACTGAAAATTGAACGCCACCACCCAAAAGGACCACTTTCCCTTGCCTTTCATTGACCAAATATTGGACAGACTGGTCGGAAGATCACATTATGTTTCTTAGATGGATATTTGGGGTACAATCAGATATCAATATCCTCCGAAGATAGAGAGAAAACATCCTTCACCTGTCCGTATGGAATCTTTCCTTACGGATTGGGCTTTATAATGCACCGGCAATTTTTCAACGCTGCATGTTAGCCACGTTCCCAGATATGGTGGAGGATATTATAGAAGTCATTATGGATAATTTTTTCATGGTGGGAGACTCATTCGAAGATTGTCTTCACAACTTGAGCAGAGTGGTCAAAAGATACGTGGAGACAAACTTAGTGCTAAATTGGGAGAAGTGCCATTTTATGGTACAAGAAGAGATAGTTCTGAGACATCGAATGTCCAAAAAAGGAATTGAGGCCAACCATGCTAAGGCTGACGTGATTGAAAATCTACCAACTCCCCTTCAGTCAAGGCGGTGAGAAGCTTTCTTGGACACGCCGGGTTCTACAGGCGTTTCATAAAAGATTTTTCCAAAATTGCTAACCCATTATGCAAATTCCTTGAAAAGGATCAGTCCTTTTTATTTTCTAAGTTGCAGGTTGGCATTTGAGGAACTGAAGAAGAGGTTTGTAACTGCACCCATCATTGTTGCACCCGACAAGGAGAAACCATTTGAGCTCATGTGTGATGTAAGCGATTACTATACGAGAGTCTTGGGCCAGCGAAAAGATAAGATGGTGCATCAAATTTATTACGCAAGCAGAATACTAAGCAGTCGCGACTCAACTACACTGTGACAAAGAATGAGATGTTAGTGGTCGTGTTTGCTTTTGTCAAGTTCTGATCATATCTGATTAGTTTTAAGGTAATTGTATACACTGACCATGCAGCTCTTAGGTACCTAATTAAGATGAAGGAGTCTAAGACGCGCCTAATTCGTTGGGTGCTGCTGTTGCAAGAATTCAACCTCGAAATTCGTGACCGTAAGGGTACAAAAATCAAGTCGCTAATCATCTATCATGACTTGAAGGAGCTGAAAAATCAGTCGAGGTGGAAGAGATTTTGGAAAACTTTCCAGATGAGTAGCAGCTCGCAGCTACTCTGGAAGATTCCCCATGGTATGCAGATTTTGCAAACTACCTGGCATGCGGTATAGTTCCATATGACCTTTCATCTATCTAAAAGAAAATTTTCTTTTGTAATTGTTGCATGTATTATTGGGATGGGCCCAATCTTTTTAGAATATATGTTGATAATATTATCCGGAGGTGTGTCCCCGAGGTAGAAGAATTTTCAATTTTGCAGTCTTGTCACGTATTAGCATACAGAGGATATTTTGGAGGGGTAAAGACAGTTGAGAAAGTGCTAGAGGTCGGATTTTTTTGGCCAACTGTGTTTAGAGATGCACACCTCTGGGTCAAGTGCTGCAATGAATGCCAGCGTACGCGAAATATTTCTCATCGCCATGACATGCCAATGAACCCGATTCAAGAGGTAGAGGTGTTTGATGTGTGGGGGATTGACTTTATGGATCCGTTTGTCAGCTCATTTGGCGATAAGTACATCCTTGTTGATGTAGACTACGTGTCTAAATGGGTAGAGGCTGCAGCGTTGCCCACTAATGATGCAAGAGTGGTTGTCGGATTTTTTAAAAAGAACATATTCACAAGGTTTGGGATACCAAGAGAGATCATCAGTGACGAAGGCACCCAATTTTACATTAGATCCTTCGAGAAATTACTTGCAAAATATGATGTACGCCACAAGATGGCCACTCCTTACCATTCGCAAACCAGTGGGTAGGTTGAATTGCCGAACATGGAGTTAAAAAGTATACTAACCAAGACAGTGAATGCTACATGAACAGATTGGGCAAAGAAGCTTGATGACACACTCTGGGCCTATAGAACTGCGTTCAAAATACCAATAGGTATGTCACCATACAAGTTGGTATTTGGGAAGGTTTGTCATCTACCTGTGGAACTAGAACATAGAGGTTGTGGGCACTAAAGCAATTGAATATGTATCCTGACGCAACAGGACAGAATCGACTGACAGAGTTGCATGAGCTGGAAGCATTTAGATATCAAGCCTTTGAAAGCATGAGGCTATACAAGGAAAGAATGAAGAAGATGCATGATAAAACATTGTGGGAAGAGACTTTAAACCCGGTGATAAAGTATTACTGTACAATTCAAGATTGAGATTATTTCCAGATAAGTTAAAGTCCCGATGGTCAGGACCATTCAGAGTGGTACAAATGTTCGAAAGTGGAGTTGTTGAGATCGAGTCAGACGATAGGACAAATAAGTTATCAGTAATGGGCAAAGGTTGAAACATTACCTTGGAATAGCTGAAGAAAAGGGGGACACAATGATGATTAATTTGAATGAACCCCAGTATGCAAATGAGGAATGAGGGCGCAAATACTTGCGTCGTGCCGCAAGGCTAAATCAGGCATTACGTGGGAGGCAACCCACGAATGTTTTGTAAGTGTAGTATGTGACTTCATGTTTTTTAAAAAAAGGAGTTGGCGATTAAGTGTGCTCGTGTTGCGTCGTGCTGCGATATTAAATTAGGTGCTTCATAGGAGGCAACCCACGATAGTATAATTTGTAACATATTGTGTACATGCAAGATAGTGCGAAAGACTTTGCATCACGAGCCTGGGCATCACGTGGATAAGGAAGGCATTAAAAGAGGTAAAATTAGTGCCTGAGGGGTAAAACAATGAAAAGAACTCCGAAATTGGCATCCAGGAACGGTCCACCGTGGTTGCGGCGTAATTGTGGTAGGACCGCGGTTAGAGACCCTCTCTGAAAATGGTCAACCACGGTCGTGGCATAACCACGGTAGGACCGCGGTCAGAGACCCTCTCTGAAGATGGTCCACCGCCGTCGCAGCATAATCGCAGTAAAGTTGATCGGGCGCAGGTACAAACTGCAATTTTTTTTTTATCTTTTTCTCTCTTTTCCACCTTTAATTAACCTAACCTAAACCCAACCCCCCAAAACCGCCCGTACCCTCATCTTCTCTCCACTTCTCCCATATTCTCTCATCATTCTTCTTTCTTCTTCTTCTTCTCAAAATCCTATTTCTCTCTTTCTTCTTCTTCCCAAAAATCCCCAAACCCATTGTAGAAAATCATTCTATCTATGATATGTATGCTTTGGTTGTATTAGAATGATTTTCAGGTATAGGTTTTGATGAATGACATACAACGAAGTCGATGAATGACAAACAATGAAGTCAAGTGTCAAACAATGTTATTATATGACAAACAATCAAGATTGAATGCCGAGAAGCATATTGATGACGGAATTGCATAGACAAGCCAAAGACGAGCTCAAAAGATCAAGACCGAAGACCCAAGGTGTAGGTCGTTAGGTAGAACAAATGTAAGAGCAACGTTTAAAGTTATCTCGTCTTTTGGCTCAACATAGGTCATCATAAATATGCATAAAATCATTTTATCAAATCATATTTCAAATACTTCAAACAAAATGATTTCAAACTTTTTCGTTTCAGCCAAAATGAATTTTAAACATGTCTTTCAAAGCTGGACAGCAATAATCGATTATGCTTTTGTTGATAATCGATTATGTTAAGACAGTGTAAATCGGAATTTACAAAACAGCAAAATAATCGATTATCAGAAATGCATAATCAATTATCTTGTATCCGTTTCTAAGTGTTTGAACACTGTAACAGAATAATCGATTATGCATATCTGATAATCGATTATCCTGCATACAATCAGCTTCCAGATTTTGTAACGGTAAGCTGATAATCGATTATCCAAATCTAATCGATTATCTTGGCACAAAATCAGCATAATTGATTGCCAATTAAGCAACGGACATACTACTTCTACCACCTATAAATAGACGTCTTTTGAGCTGAATTAAAACACACAACACCTATCATTATTCATATACATATTGATCATCATTTGTGCATCATTATAGAGCTTTTGTTGAGCCATTTGAGAGACAACTTTGAGTTGTTCATAGAGCTTATTTTGTATCTCTTTATCTACTCTTATTAGAGAGTTCTTGTTGTAAAAGAGAAAGGTGTTTGAGAAGATCATATCTTCTCATTGATTGTCGGGTTTGCTAAGTACCCTCAATCTTAGTGGTTGAAGTCTTGTGGTGCGGTATCCACGAGCAAGGTGAAGTCTTGAGGTGCGGTATCCTCGAGCAAGTTGAAGTCTTGTAGAGTGTACATCTACGAGCAAGTGTAACGGTTTGTTAGGCACCCGTAAATTTAACGGAGTTAGTGGAATCTCGAGAGAGTCTCTCGGGGACTGGACTAACCACAAGTTGTGGTGAAACAGGATAAATTCGGTGTGTTCTTTCCTTACTATTTTAATTACCGAATTTATTTTATTCCTGCAATTTTAATTCAGCAATATTTATCAATATTCTCGTGCCGCACTATTCACCCCCCCCCCCTCTAGTGACGGGCATAAATCCTAACAATTGGTATCAGAGCCTAACTCTCTGAAAGGCTTAACCGGTTGAGAGAACGATATATTTTTTTGTTGAGAATATTGAACGCAGGAATGATGAGCGAAGGACACTCCACCAATAGGCCTCCACTATTTGACGGAACAAATTAGACATACTGGAAAGAACAGATGAGAATCTTCATCCAATCAAATAACTTTCGCTTGTGGCAAATCATCAAGAACGGTGAACAAATGCCAACAAAGAAAGTTGGGGAAACCACGGTTCTAAAGTAGGAAGATGAATATGATGCCGAGGACGTCAAGAAAGTTGAAAATAACGCAAAGGCCGTCAACTTATTATATTGCGCGGTGAATCCGGATGACTATCGGAAGATTTCTTGTTGCACAACCGCCAAGGAGATGTGGGATAAACTCGAGATCACGTATGAAGGTACGCCTCAAGTTCGAGAATCTAAAGTTGATTTTCTAACACATGAATGTGAACTCTTTAGAATGAGGGAGAATGAAAGCATCGATATTATGTTCGAACGGTTCTCAATGATCATCAACGATCTCCATGCTCTCGGAAAAGTATACTCGAACGAAGATCTTGTTCGAAAAATCCTACGGAGTCTCACTCCCGAATGGCGCTCCAAAGCCAATGCCATCCAAGAGTCGATAGGAATCACGGACGTCACAATTGATGGACTAAGAGGTAACCTCAAAACTTATGAAAGCACAATTCTTAATTCTTATCTTGGAAATAAAGGTCCAGGTATTGCCTTCAAAGCCTCATCCTCTAAAAGAGAAGAGGTAAGTGATTCGGATAACGATGATGATAATATTTCCAATGCCTTGATCGAAAAGTTTTATAAGTTTATGAAAAAGGAAATAAAGAAGGAAGAACCAAGTCCTTCATGCCAAAATTGTGGAAAACTTGGCCACACCAAATCACATTGTCCAAAATCCAAGGACAAGAAAAAGAAGAAACACCAAAAGCACATGACATGGGATTCAGACAGCTCGGGTGATGAAACTACGGCCCTATGCCTCATGGCCAACGAGGAAGAAGAGGTAAGTACTCCTAACTCTTACTCTTATGAAGAATTACAAGAAGCTTTTCAAGAATTATATGATGAATTGAAAAAATCTTCAAAAATTTCCAAAGAGGCCAAGGCTAAAATTAAAGTTTTAGAAGAGAAAAATAAATTTTTGGAAAATGACAATATTGATCTTAGAAATAAAATTAAGGAGATGAATGAAGCCTCTTCAATTGATCAAAGTTCAAATTGTTCTTCTTGTATGTCTTTGAAAATAGAGAACATAGAACTTAGGAACACACTAGAAAAACGTAGGGTTGATGATCCTAAAACAATTGAAGAAATTAGAAAGGATGATAGAAATGAAGTTAGACCACCTAGAATAATTCTAGGAACTTCACTAATAAGTCTAAAATGAATCATTTTAGACCACCTAGAAATAACTTTAGGAATCGCAATACGTCTAGGAATAACGACTTTAGATCACCTAGAACGTTTTTGGCTCAACCAAGACATATGCAAAACCCGAATGTTATATGTCATTATTGCAACCGGGTAGGACATATAGCACCCGTATGTTTTGCAAAACATAGAGATTTATCTTTTGACTATGATTATTATTTGCCTAACCCCCAAGGACCCAAAAGCAGTTGGGTACCGAAAACCTATTTTTAGGTATGTTTGCAGGTGTGCTTGAAGACTACAATATCGTAGTAGATGCACCAAGCACGAAACCTTATTGCATCGAGGGGGAATGTCGGTTAGTTATCATATTTTTGATAAAAACGTAATAGTTGATATGTGTTAACAATTAATATATCTTTGTTAATAATTGATTATTTTTTCATATTTTGATAACTTGTATCTTGAATAACAATTGGTATCAATTATTTTTGTTAAAAATAATGATTGATGTTTTGATGAATATCTCTCTAGTTTGAATAACAGTTGGTATATTCGCTAAAAATAACACTTGATATGGTTGTTATATTTTTACTAACATTTGGTATTATTTCATGTTGGTATGATTTTTTAAATATCGTCAATGTATATTCCTCATTATATTTCCTATCTTATATTTGACACTAACAATTGATATACCCAAAAGGGGGAAGTGTCGAAAGGGATAATAGCCTTTGTATACTGTCTTTTTGCTAATGCCAAAAGGGGGAAGAGTTTAGGCGATATGCATCAAATAAGGGGGAATGTATCTACGTTATAGTATGCCTTATTTGAGGGGGATTTATCATTAAGGGGAATTGTTTGCATGAATTGTATGTTGAGATATAGCATGAATTTAGGGGGAATCCGATATGCATATCTCCTATTGTTTGTCATTATCAAAAAGGGGGAAATTGTAGAAAATCATTCTATCTATGATATGTGTGCTTTGGTTGTATTAGAGTGATTTTCAGGAATAGGTTTTGATGAATGACAAACAACGAAGTCGATGAATGACAAACAATGTTATTATATGACAAACAATCAAGATTGAATGCCGAGAAGCATATTGATGACGGAATTGCATAGACAAGCCAAAGACGAGCTAAAAAGTTCAAGACCGAAGACCCAAGGCGTAGGTCGTTAGGTAGAACAAATGTAAGAGCAATGTTTAAAGTTATCTCGTCTTTTGGCTCAACATAGGTCATCATAAATATGCATAAAATCATTTTATCAAATCATATTTCAAATACTTCAAACAAAATGATTTCAAACTTTTTCGTTTCAGCCAAAATGAATTTTAAACATGTCTTTCAAAGCTGGACAACAATAACCAATTATGCTTATGTTGATAATCGATTATGTTAAGACAGTGTAAACCGGAATTTACAAAATAGCAAAATAATCGATTATCAGAAGTGCATAATCGATTATCTTGTATCCGTTGCTAAGTGTTTGAACACTGTAACAGAATAATCGATTATGCATATCTGATAATCGATTATCCTGCATACAATCAGCAACCAGATTTTGTAACGGTAAGCTGATAATCGATTATCCAAATCTGATAATCGATTATCTTGGCATAAAATCAGCATAATTGATTGCCAATTAAGCAACGGACATACTACTTCTACCACCTATAAATAGAGGTCTTTTGAGCTAAATTAAAATACACAACACCTCTCATTATTCATATACATATTGATTATCATTTGTGCATCATTATAGAGCTTTTGTTGAGCCATTTGAGAGACAACTTTGAGTTAATCATAGAGCTTATTTTGTATCTCTTTATCTACTCTTATTAGAGAGTTCTTGTTGTAAAAGAGAAAGGTGTTTGAGAAGATCATATCTTCTCATTGATTGTCGGGTTTGCTAAGTACCCTCAATCTTAGTGGTTGAAGTCCTGTGGTGCGGTATCCACGAGCAAGGTGAAGTCTTGAGGTGCGGTATCCTCGAGCAAGTTGAAGTCTTGTAGAGTGTACATCTACGAGCAAGTGTAATGGTTTGTTAGGCACCTGTAAGTTTAACGGAGTTAGTGGAATCTCGAGAGAGTCTCTCGGGGACTGGACTAACCACAAGTTGTGGTGAACCAGGATAAATTGGGTGTGTTCTTTCCTTACTATTTTAATTACCGAATTTATTTTATTCCTGCAATTTTAATTCCGCAATATTTATCAATATTCTCGTGCCGCACTATTCACCCCCCCTCTAGTGACGGACATAAATCCTAACAGGTAGGACCGCGGTCAGAGACCCTCTTAGAAGATGGTCCACCGTGGTCGCGGCGTAATCGCAGTAAAGTTGATCGGGCGCAGGTATGAACTGCAATTTTTTTTTATCTTTTTCTCTCTTTTCCACCTTTAATTAACCTAACCTAAACCCAACTCCCCAAAACCGCCCGTACCCTCATCTTCTCTCCACTTCTCCCATATTCTCTCATCTTTCTTCTTCTTCTTCTCAAAATCCTATTTCTTTCTTTCTTCTTCTTCCCAAAAATCCCCAAACCCCCATTTTTATTCCATCTTCTTATTCCTTTCCTCCAGTCAAACCACCAGCCACTCCACAACCCCCCAAACCGTGCCCCCCTCCAAAATTCCCCCCTCCCAAACTGCCCCTACCTCTCCCAAACCCCCAAACTACGTCCCTTAGGCTCCACTGCAATTTTCAAGTAAGTTGTTCTACTTTTTCTTTTTTTTGTGTGTAATTTGTGTTATGTAGTAGTTAATGTGTAGAATTCTTGATCTTTGTTACAATGGGGTCTTAGACTCCAAGTATGGTGTTGTAGATGATGTATGGGGTTGATTTGTGTAGAAGTTGGGGTGTCTTTCTTGTTGATTTGGGGTGTGTTCCTTGTTGACATTTTTTATCTGGGGTAAGTACAACATGTGGGTGGGTGGTATTAGCACTTAACAGCTATTAATTTGTGTAAGCTTGCATGGGGCCTTATAAGGCGGAATTGTAGCAATTGATAGCGGTATGGGGGCCATTGTGGATGTTGTCAACTTTGGCACCTTACTAAATGGTTATACTAGCCTTGCAAGACAACAAGGAACTATTTGGTGCCAGCGGGTGGCGAAGTCTGAGTACCAATCTGAGTGGCACTTGTTAAGTTGCACCTTATTGTTATACTGAATTTATTGAAGGTACTATGGCCCAAAAGAAGCATAGGGACACGAAAAGCACTTCTGAATTGCCGATGTATGATGCCACCCGGTTCGCATCATATGTGGCAGAGGACAAAAATCTCCGTGTAGAAAAATCGGACATGTACGAGGAAATCAGACGGTGGGGGATGGACTCTTGTTCGAGAAACCAGACACGGCCAACCAATGATGGTCTGCGAGTTCTACGTGAACGGCCCCGAACATATGTGTCGTTCTGTGGTTGTGTGGAGCGGAGTGGTAGATGCCTCATTACCAAATATTTGCCAGGTCTTGCAGCTGCCTCGGTTTACTGGTGGAACTAATTATTACCACAACTCCCCAGGGCTCCATTAGGACACTCTAATTGAGATAATATGCTCAGGGGGGCGCCCAATTTGGATACAGGAGTACATGACCCTTCATTCCAAGTCGTTCACATGGGAGGCTAAGTGTTGGTTCACCATTATTTGTTGCAGGTTATTTCCCACGGGCAACACGTCAGATGTGAACATCTTGCGAGCTCTACTAGTTTGGTGCTTTGTAACTAAGAAGGACGTTGATGTAGCAAAACTCATTGGCGATGAAATGTTCCTCCGGTCACCTCTGAGTACTAAAGAGTTTTACTTCCCCTTACTTGTGATGAGGATATGTCTGCTGGCTGATGTCCTCGCCAATCCTACGGATGGCACTTGTCCCACAAAAACAACATTCAGAGCTTCGAAGATCAAAGTGGGCAAAGATGCACCCACACCCATTGAGGTTGACAACGACAATGATGCCCCAGCACCCATGGCACAACCCAGGAGATCTTATGATGCATCCGGATCCTCTTGGAATCCCCAAACAGGGGAGGCATTCTCCAGATCATACTCTAGCCGACTCAGGTTTCCTTCTGTGGAGGAAGAGGTGGCATAACTTCGCACCTTGGTTGACAGCCTTCATGTACATTTGGACGCTATGTCTAGATAGCAGGCCAGGTCTGAGAGACGGAAGATGGCTTAGTTCCACGCAATAGGGAGAGCTTGTAAATTGGACCCCAACACCGTCTCCGACTCCGAGTGATAACCAGGGAAGTTTCCTTACCCTTCTGCACTTTATTTGTTTTATGACATGGGGACATGCCATATTCTTTATGTGTGGGGTGGGAGACTAGATTTAGTGTTGTGTATTGTTAGTGTATATATGCATTAAGTATGTTGTAGTTTGGTGCCTCTGTTTTTGTTTGTACTTATCTTAGACGTCACTGAATTGGCCAACGACTGACACTTGACGACGACTTTCTTGAGGGTTAAGGTCAGATAAAAAAAGCAAAAAAAATATTTTTTTATTTTATTTTCTTTATAGGCAGTGTAGTAGTTCCCTCTTGGGTTTTCTTTTGACCACAATTCTTTTCCAAGGGCTTTTCTTGAACCGGCTTAGGTAGATTTTTCTTTACTATTTTTTAGGGCTTTTAGGACTCTCTTGGGCTAAGATAGGTGAGAGCAAGAATGCATTTTGTGGTGTACACACCTGCAAATACTTAAAACAAACTTGAGGGTGCAACGTCTAGGCTCACAGTAGACTCTTAATCTTATGCCCTAATTTTGCACACCTTGTCTTACTTGGACGCTCATGTGAGTGAGTTGAAATACTAATTCGGAATGAGTTAAATTCCAAGTGTGTGTGACGTAATACATGTTTTCTATGCTTGCATGCGATATCTAGAACTTGCCCTGTATGTGTGCAAGAGAAATAGAAGTTGTTTGGTCTTAGAGATGATTTAGGCATTTCTTTGTGTAGCCTATATAATTATGAATCCACCTGTACATATTACCATAGTTAACCTCTTTGAGCATGTAATCCTTTTCTCTTTGCCAACCACATTACAAGTCTTGCCCATTTGTTTGAATTAACCATCTAACTGAACCTTTTTATCTCTCATGAGCACTTGAATTATTATAAACTTTGGAAAATTTAAAGTGTGGGGTGGTTGGTTTGGCTTTTGAGTGGAGCTAATTGAATAAGCATAAAGGTGCACTGTTTTGAAAAAAGAAAAGCCACTTGAGTAGAAAAAAATTATATATATATATATATATATATATATATATATATATATATATATATATTTCCTTGATAAGTGGTGGCGCTTGACATAAGTTTGCTTAAAGAAGAAAGGGGTAACTTACATTAATGTGAAGGTGGAATTTTGGTTTGACATAAGTATGAGGTTTAATTATTAAAACATATGTATTAAAGTGCTTAGGGAGGTGTAGTCACTCGTATATCTAAATGTATCCTACCCGTCCCATAGACTACATTATGACCAAATGAAGCTCTATTTATCTTAGACTGAACAACTCGATTAACATAGTATTACACTAAGGGTAAGCTTATGGCGTATCTGTGTGGCATGTGAATATTCCTTGTTGAGAATGAGTAAATTAATTCTATCTACAGTTCTTTATTGTTTGATTTTACGTGGGTGGAACTCTTCTAAAAAATGTGATGTGAGGGCATTTAACTCACGAAGAAAAAGCAAGTCTTCACCTCTGTTTAGAGTGCATAGAGTAAGTACGAGTGTGTCATGGCATTAGAGTTTTCACCTCAGGTGTGGCTGTTGCACTGATTAGGTTGTTCATTCATAATGGCGGTCGTGACATGAATAAGGTATTGCATCCAACGATTAGGCCTAGAAGTGTGGTTCAACTTGCTCGAGGACAAGCAAAGATTTAAGTGTGGGGTGTTGATAATAGGTAAATTAGACTATATTTAGGCCTTAAAAAACCACATTTTTGTATAGCTTTTCCGGTAAAAAGGGATAACCTAATGCTCTGATTAGTGCTTTTCATGCTTTGCAGGCTATATCCAATAGAAGAAGTTCGTGGAGTACTTTTGGGATCAATTACAGAGATAAGGAGGCCAATCATACAATATCCATGAAGTGCACCAAGCAAAGGGACAAAGCCAGAACTGAAGCTGGTCTGCCACGGTCCGGGTGTAACCACGGTAGAAGAGACCCTCTATGAAGAAGGTTCACTGCGGTCGCGGCATAACTGCGGTGGGACCGTGGCAGGACGAGGAAGTTCAGGGACCAAAGTATCAAACTTTGTGTAAAACCCTTATAAGACGTAGAAAATTGCCCACAGTAGGGAGGCTGGGTATTTTGAGATTATTTTTGGAAGAAGAACAAGTGTGAGATATCACTCAAAACATCATAGTTTTCTATTCTCTTCTATTTTTATTGGAATTCTTCCATTATGAATATTATATTGCTTTTATCTTCCATCGTCATGAGTAGCTAGATATTTTAACCTATGGTTTTGGTGAAACCTGTTGGGGATGACTTGGTTGTTATATTAATATATTTGGAAGTAATTGTTAATCTCTATTGTTCATCTATGTTTTGATGTGGTTAGTGGAAAGGGCCCTCAATTATTATGTTCCTATTTAGTATGTATCTTCTTGAGAGAAAGTGTATATTTAGGTGATTGTATGAACAACATCACTCCCGGAGTATATACGAGAGTCATATCCGAGGGTTTAGATGTTAGATTTGATATAACGATATCTTGGGTGCAATCTAAGTGAACTGTTTTGGGAATCTAGCTAACGTAACTTGAGAAAGTGTGGCTAGTAAAGTATCATAATTTCTTGAGAAAGATTTATGATAGCTAGAACGTTCGTGATTGAAAGAGACAACTAAGTCTGAGTTAGAATACATATTAAACTAAGGGAATCAACAATGGGGGAAACCATTACCTTAAATCATTATTCCAATTATATACAAGCAAGCTTAGTTAACTTCCAGCTTTATTTACTTTCAGTTTAGTTGTTAGTTATATCATCAATTGTGAAGTACAAAGTTTGGGACAAAAGTAATTGATAGGTTAATTCTCTATGGTTCGAATCTGGGAAAAAATGCCCAGGCTATATTTGCAGTGTCCGCATAGTCTTTTGCGAGACTCAGTTGAGCGTGATCAGTATGCTAGCATTTTCCATTGATGGGCACGCCCACAATTTGTCTTTGCCTCTTGAAATTTCCCTATCCCCTCTAAATACCTTATGTGTACTTATCTCCCTCTCCTTCCCCCTTTTCCAATCTCAAAATTCTGCTTCCGCACTTGCACTCTCTCTTAGTCTCTAAGTTCTCCCCCCCCCCCTTCTTGTGAGCCTTACCTTGGAACCTTGAGTTCCATCTGAAATTGGACACTTGAGGGTTGTCCTTTCCACACTGCACTTGTCCTAATCGGATAATTTATTTGGGTGTGATCATTGCCCGAAGTCCCCTTTAAGGCTCTTAGGGAACTTTAACACATCAAACTGGGAGAATGACTTTGGATCATGATCTCACAAAATACGTTTACCTCATATTTCAGACATGAAGTCTGAATCAGGATCTCCTTGGTTGTACTTTCATTTTTTCTTATGTATTTTACTTTAATCTTAGTTGTTATAATTTGTAATACACTCTTGGGGATGGCTCGTGAAAAAGGCGGGCAACTATGTATGCAAAGGGTGGATATCATTCTTGTAGGTGTTTCTGAATTCTGTATTCTCACATCGATATCATGTCTATATGTGTTTATGAATTCTGCATTCTCTCATAGATATCTTGCTTGGAGGTGTTTCTAAATTCTGCACTCTAACAAAGATATCATGTCTATAGGTGTTTCTGAATTCCGCATTCTCTCATATAGATACCATGTCTATAGATGTTTTTGAATTTTGCACTCTCACATAGATATCTTGTCCATAAGTATTTCTAAAAATCTGAATTCTGCATATACATATACAAAATGCTTATAAGTCATTCTGAATCTTGCATATCCATTCTTCATCCAGCAATCATGTTCATAGTTCTTAAGCAAATCAACTAGAATTACATATCATTTTCCTAGGCATTAAATAAAATTCAATATCTATGTATCATGTCTATAAGGCTTCTGCATTTTCACCATGTCTATAGAAGGGTTTATTATCAACAACACGTAGAAAGCATGTCGATAGGAGCTATTAATCGAATGTGAATCACTCATTTCACGTATAAGGCTAAAACCAGTAATAATGATGTATCGTCATTTACATGACATACAACCTTTGCAAAAACTTGCCTTTCTTTAATAGTCTGACTATCGTTTAATAGTGCGTATTCAGTTAATTGTTATCACATTCTGAGTTCAATAGATACCATGCCTAAAGGATCCTTGTCCCACTTAGGCAAGCTTTAGGGTAAGGTTTAAATTAAATCAGCTCTGTTAATAGCCACAACCAACAGGCAGGCCTAATTTGGACTTCTTATCTAAATTATATAATAAATCACTCTGCCTCAACCCTTAGATTTTTTCATGTTTAGTACTTAATCAAACCTTAACTAGTATGTATAAGTCATGCTAAATTATGTGTTGCTTTGTGTAAAGAGGTATATCTGAGCCTTTTTATTTGTTATGAGCTTTCACTCAATTTGCTGTACATGTTTTTTTGTATGACGCCTTAGAAGTTTTACCTTTAAAACCACAAATAAGCCCAATTTCCCTCCCCTTTAGGATTAGTAGTCCCAAGTACCTCGGGGACAGATAGGATTGGGACACGTAATAGCATGCAATAAGTAAACGAGACATTTATGCGCTTTAATACGTTAACGGGGTGAAATGGGTGGATTTGGATATGAAGACCAAACGATAATTCCACACGTAGCCCTTCATTGAGGAGTGATTATTGGGCATTGTGTAGGGTGATCCATATTGTTAATAAACCTAGACTTGTTTTCCCTTTTTTCACTTTTAAACGAATTTCAAACTCTTTCTTTTAAGAAAAATCTGCTTTCTTTTAGGTCTTTCCAACCTTATTTGTTTGTAAACCTTTATATGATGGAATCACATCTTATTTGAGCCTTATTTGTCTCTATGCTAATTGTACTCAAGTACACAATAATAGTCTAGCCGGGAACCACACTAACGAATTCTAAGGGGTGCCTAACATCTTCCCTTAGAATAATTTCAAGCTCTTACCCAATCTCTGGTTATTCAAATCAAACCTCCTTTGTGTCATAATTCACCTTAATCATTAGGTGGCGACTCTTCAAACCAAACCCAATTCCCAAAAAGAATGAGTTGTCCTCCTAAATGTCTTGATCCCGATTCTACGGAGGAGAAAAGGGGCAAGACAATTACCTCATCCACTAGTTGTCGATATCCGTGAGTGGCTGAGTGCAATTCTCTATCACACAATGGGTATTTGTGGATGGCACCTTTCCATGAGAAGTTTGGGCGCAAGCCTCTTACTGGTAAATTGGCTCTTGCTTTGTTCTTTGCTCCGTTATTTATTTAACCTTGTCGTTATATGATCAAAAGCCTTCTTATTGTAATATTAGAGAGGAGTGATAAGGACTAGGGATCGTCCATTGGCATTCCATCAATCGGCACTCTCCGCCCAGCCCGCACCAAGTGTTACTGTAGACGAGGGCGTAGAGAGCCTGGTCACTCATTAGACTGCACCCGTGGCTATGATCGTATGCTTGGAGGTCTCTTGTCAATCGTAGACTCCAATCCCCGCATTCCGTTCAGAGGTAAAATCTTCTCACGACGATAGTGGATAGGGCCTATTGAGGAGTAGAAGGGAGTGTTGGAAGAGGCTTCTTTAGCCGAAACGACATCAAAGGGCGACCTTGTTTTGACTATACCTGAGACTGGTGGTGGTTCCGGCCTAGGCGTGGAGGTGACTCCTGTTGCAATTGTTTGAGAGGCTATTATGGTAGAGGGACAGAATTTCAAGGGTGCCATTGTTATTCCGAGCATACCATCATCATCTCGGTAGATACACACCTCTTCTTCGGCCATGAGAGGAGGAAGGATGTCATGGTTGAGGATTATGAATTTGACTCTGACATTGACCCTAAGTACATGAGGATGATCGAGGAGGGCTTTATCAGAACTGAGGTAAGGGCAGAAGGCCCTTCCCGCATACTCGAATTTCCATTGAATTTGAACCTGTTGCAGGATACGGTGGATTTGGTGCCTCAGTTTGATCTTCTATGATCCGTTGTTGAAAGTGGGTCTCTATAGGAGGTCAGCAATTCTGGGTTGTCATGATGTGTGGACGTGATGGAATTAAGGGTGAGTTCCCTTTTATTTTCTTCGTTTTATGACCTTTGTATTTACACTTACTCTTTCTTTCCTCTCTCCCCTTTTTATAGACTTACATGTTGGAGCTCAATAGTGCTTGTAGGGCTGAGACACATGCTGAGATTTTTCTAAAAATAGCTGAGAAGTATCGATGGTATCACAGAGCGGCTTAGAGAGGGTGCAAGTACCCAGTCCATCAGGGAGGAGTTTGATAAAAAAGATGAGGAACTGATGCATTCAACCCACAAATGCAGTGAGCTTGAGGAGTTGCTTCGTGCCAAAGATGAAGAGCTCGAGGTGGGACAAAGGTGTTGCCAAGGAGTGCGTTGACCTTAAGGTGAAGGTGTCATCTTTACAAGCTGAACTTATGAAAAATGCTACTAGAGTCGATGCTCTGAGTGCAGCGTGTACGGAGAAGGTGGCCGAACTATAAAAGAAAGTCGAGAGACAGACAAAATCGAGAATGCTCGAGAATCAGCTTTGGCTAGGGCATTGGCGCTAAAAGACACTATCCGTGTCCTCAATTTTAAGCAGGAATCTAATAGAGCGACGACCATGTTAAGGAACTCATGGCTCGAGGAGAATATTGGTGAAATTGACCAGGAAGCTTCGAGCATGGGAGACCGGGTCGGGACTCTTGAGGCCAAGAAGGCGCAACTATTAGCTCAGGCTGAATATGCCTTTACCACTATCCTGCGATGCTTGTATGAGCTATGGGTCCATGTCGAGGCCCAACAAGATATCTACAAGGGTTTGTGGGAGGCGGGGAGTGTTTCTGAGGTTGCCTTTGCAGATGCTCTGGCGAAGGCACGCGAGGCTCATATTGCCTGCGGTTACAACCCTACGACACCAAAGGCTGGTGAGGGTGTTAAGATTGAGGATGGACTTCCTTCTGATGATGAGGATGCTGGGGAGAACAACGGTGGATATGACACTGAGTGAAACTTTGTTGCAACTTTGTACTTAGTTTTGTTTTTTCCTTTTGTTCGTTATTTTCATCTTTTTCTTAAGGGCCCATTTTTGGCCTTTTGTAAGGCGTGGTGGATATGTCGGTTCTGCAATTGAAAAGAAAATTGAATGCTTAAAGAAAAAATTAAACAAATAATTGTACGTAAATAACCGCATATTTACAATAAAGGTCTGAAATGGCAAAAGAATAAAAAGGCCCCCAGTAGAGTCGCCATGCTGTCGCGCCCCCTTTTTTCTCCACAGAATCGGGTTCGTGACATTTGGGAGGAAAACTCATTCCTTTTAGGAATTGGGTATGGTTTGAAGAATCGCCACCTAATGATTAGGGAGCATTAGGACACCAAGGAGGTTTGATTTGAATAACCAGAGATTGGGTAAGGGCTTGAAATTATTCTAAAGGGAAGGTGGTAGGCACCCCTCAGAATTCAGTGGTGTGGTTCCCGGCTAGACTATTATTGTGAACTGGAGTACAATTAGCATAGAGACAAATAAGGCTCAAATAAGAGGTGATTTCATCATATAAAGGTTTACAAGCAAATAAAGTAGGAAAGAACTAAAAGAAAGAAATTTTTCCTAAAAAAAGAGTTTGAAATTCGTTTAAAAGAGAAAAAAAGGAAAAAAGGGTCCTAAGTTTATTAACAATATGGATCACCTCACACAATGACCGGTAATCACTCCTCAATGAGAGGCTACGTGTGGAATTATCGTGTGGTCATCATATCCATATGTACCGTTCACGCCCTATTAAAGTATTAAACCACGTAAAGGTCTCGTTTACTTATTGCATGCTATTACCCGTCCCAATCCTATCAGTCCCGGAGGAACTTGGGACTACTAATACTAAAAAATAAGAAAGCTCATATATACCTCCTTTATTCAAAGAAACACATAATTTAGCATGACTTACACATACTAGTTAAGGTCTGATTAAGTACTAAAGAAGCAAAAATCCAAGGTTGAGGCAGACTGATTTATTACATAATTCCGATAAGAAGTCCCAATCCGGCCTAGAACTGATTTAATTTAAACCTAACCCTAAGGCTTGCTTAAGTGAGACAAGGATCTTGTAGGCATGGTATCTATTGAATTCCTAATGCGATAACAATAAACTGAATGTGCACTGGTTAAAAGATAGTCAGACTATTAAAGAAAGGCAAGTTTTTACAAAGGTTGTAAGTTCTGCAAATGATGATACATTGTTATTAATGTTTTTATCCTAATACGTGAAATAAGTGATTAAGATTCGATTAATGGTTCGTATAGACGTGTTCTCTATGCGTTGTTGATTTTAAACCCTTCTGTAGACATGGTGAAAATGCAAAAGCCTTATAGTCATGATACCTAGATGCTGAATTTTATTTAATGTCTATGAACATGATATCTAATTGCAGTTGATTTAATTAAGACCTATAAACATGATTTCTGGATGAAAAATGCATATGCAAGATTCAGAAGGACCTATAGGTATATTTTCTATATGTATAGGCAGAATTCAGATTTTCAAAAATACATATGGACAAGATATCTATGTGAGAATGTAGAATTTAGAAATATCTATAGACATGGTATCTATGTGAGAGAATGCGAAATTCAGAAACACCTATAGACATGATATCTTTGTGAGAATGCAGAATTCAGAAACACATATAGACATGATATCTATGTGAGAATACAGAATTCAGAAACACCTAAAAGCATGATATCCACCCTTTGCATACATAGTTGCCCGCCCTTTTCACTAGCCATCCCAAAAAGTGTATTACAAATTATTACAGCCCAGAATAAAGTAAAATACATCAGAAAAATTAAAGTATAGCCAAGTAGAGCCTTAGTCAGAATTCATGTCTGAAATATAAGGTAAGCAAATTTCACGAGATCATGATCCAAAGCCATTCTCCCATTCGGATGTGTTACAGTTCCCTAAGAGCCTCAAAGGGGACTTCGGGTAATGCTCACACCTAAAAATATTATCAGATTAGGACAACTGCAGTGTGGAAAGGACATCCCTCAAGTGTCCAAGTTCAGAGTGAACTCAAGGTTCTAAGGCAAGGCTCACAAGAGGGGATGGGGGTAGAACTTAGAGACTAGGAGAGAGTGCAAGTTCAGAAGCAGAATTCTGAGAGGGGGAAAGGGGGATGGAGAGGGAAATAAGTACACATAAGGGACTCAGAGGGGATAGGGAAATTGAAAGAGGCAAGAACAAGTTGTGGGCATGACCACCAATGGAGAATGCTACCATACCATAAGCATGTCGAAAACACATTAATAGAGGCTAGGATTCTAAGGGACTTGGTTTGGTTCATGGGCAACAATTTACATATTCCATGCGCTAATCCGTAGCTTAAACATACAAGGGGGTGGGGAATAGGGATTCATAATAGAAATAGGTAGAAAGAAATCAACATGCTAATTTGAGTGTTAAACTATACAGAAACAGTAAATAAACATGGTTACAAAAAGCAATAAATAAACACATGGTTGTGTTGCTAAAAGCTTAAATCAGGACATACCAGTTTCAAAGAAAACAAATAAAGAACGGCAGTAGGTCTTGCAAAAAGGCCACAGTGAAGACTAAAAGAGAGAATACTATTGTGTATAAGTGTGAATTCAGAAAAACTATGAATGAGTGTGTTAATGACTGAGTCGTGCATTTATAGTGTAAAAATCAAGCAGAAATAAGGTAAGAAATAGTTAAGAAACTAAATATCAATTAAGAATCAATCACACAAGACTTCCTTTAATTAAAGAATTAAGATTCAAACGGTAAAAGTTATTTGAGGAAAGAAATCAAACAAGTATTTTGTGCAAAGAAGGTAATTAGGGGTAAATACATTGAAGTTTATTTTAGGGGCAGAGCTTTGAAATACACGGTTACATAAATAATGTAAGAAAAAATAATTAGTAGCCAGTAAATTAAGGATCAGAGATTTTGTAATAAATGGTACATGAATGAACCAAGTTAGAAAAGTTAAAGAAAGTCAAATAACTTAAATCGAGTCATAGCGAAATTAGAAGACAAGGAAAGGAATCAATCAAACCTATAAAGAAGGGAGTCTGAAACTAATCATAATTTGAAAGCAATTTTAGAGGGGAAGTCCAGCACATATAAAGAGTACACAAGTATCAGGAATGCGATAAGAGATCAAGTAAAAGATCTTATAGAGTTTGGCAATAGTCAAAATCATATGAAGAAACAAAATTGAAACAACGATTTTGAAACTTAATGAAACATTAGATGAAGCAATTTCGGAAACTCAAATAGGTCCAAATATTAGGTTTTTTTCCTCTTTTTTTTTTAAATCATGCAAGTTCAAAGATGAAGAGTCAGCAAATCATCTAACCAAGTGTCTCAAACTTGGATGAACCTCCAAATTTTAGGGTTCTACCATCAATTGAGTGCCGAGATGAGAGGGCAAGCAATCAAGAAAGCAAATGATACTAGTTGAAACAAATTCAAAGTCTCAAAAAGGAACTGGGACCTTCAACATGCCTTTAAGTAACAGAGACTCATAAGAAACAAAGTAAAAAAGTAACGTGCGACTCACAATAGAAGCACTGGTAGATAAAACAAATAAGAGCGTGGTAGTAGAATCTTAACAAGAGCATAGCAGAAGCAACATAGTGAAAGAACATGGTAGAAGCAATTTAACAAGAACACGGTAGGAGTAATATGATAGAAGAACATGGTAGAAGCAATCTAATAAGAACACAGTAGGAGAAGCGTAATGGATAAAAGAGAAACACACAAGAAAATCATAGAAACACACAAGAGGGAAAGAAAATCAGAGAAACATACAACAAAATTGGAAAAACACACAAGAGGGAAAGAGATATCAGAAAATCATTTAAAAGATTAGAAAAAAACACGGATTTGGAATAAATCTAAAGAGATCGGAAAAACCTCAAAGTTAGGGTTTTAGAGGAATCCAAACGGTGAGAAAGTCTTGGATCTAAGCAAGAGGAGTTGAGGCCAGGCTCGAACGAACATGTCTTGCTGGAACAAGGCCATAGATGGCCGTAGAACTCGAATCGACAAGGTTTGGACCCAACTCTTCGTGGTGGAGTCATGAAGCTTCCGTTAACAAAACGTGAGGAGCCATAGGTGGCTTGGTGGGTTGTTAAACCACCATGCACTCAGGTCAAAAGGTGGCCAAAGAAGATGAAGGGAACTCATCAAAGAGGAGAGGAAGAGGGAAGGCTCCAAAGATAAAGAGATAGAGACGAGTGAGGCAAACAAGGGGTTTGCGGGGGGAGGGTCGTTTGGCTTAATTAGGTAAGAACCGATGAGGGTCGTTGATCTAAAATATCAACAGTCAGGATTTAATAAGGTTTTGGGTTGGGCAGGGGTAACTGGGGCCAGGGTCGGGTTTTTATTGGGATTGGGATGGAAATTGAGGTCCAATTTGGGGCCAGATTTTAGGTTAAATTTAAAACGAATTGGGCTATTATTTAAATAGCCAATTTTCCCTTTAATGATGTAAAAATAGTTAATTGATTCCTAGATAAATTGAAAGTACCAAAATGATCTATAATACATAATTATCAATTTCAATATATGAAATCTCATTTTATGAATATGAGACGAATTTAAACATAAAAATTGCTAATGTTGCAATTATGCAATTCTATCCTTAAAAATACCAAATATATTTGTTACAAATTACTAAAAAATACCATAGCCAAATTTTAATATAAATATGAGATTCTAATAAATGATTCAAAAAAATGATAATTTTGGGAATAATTATTGGTTTTCCTTGATAAAATAAGGCAGTAAATTGATTTAAAATCTTTAAAAAAATCAAGGAAAATATTCTATCCTTGGGGGATACTTATATATGTATATACATGCTATTTCAAAGGTATTTTTGCATATAAGTAGAAAAAAATTGGGTATCAATAGTAGTCTGTCGGCTACCAAAACAAAAGCGCATCCTCAATGAAGTCGCTAAAGGGAGATGACTGACGGCCGTCTTAATAAAAGTTGCCTAAAAGTTAACAAAAAGGAAAACTCACGAGCCAAATTCCACATCTTAGGAGACCATGTTGGGTTCGACACTGTGTGCTCTATTAAGACATAGAAGAAGCTCTCTTAAAATCGATGATTGTCCTTGTCGTCAATCACCACCACTAAACTCTTGGTTCCTCGATAATGCATATGAATAACTGTACCCCAAAGAAAATAGGGGGCGAAGAGGTGGATCATGTGCCCTAAAGAAATTCCTTGGCCAGCCAACTTCGCATACTTGATGAGCGTGAGGAAAAGCTTATATGCATACAGAGAGAGTTAAGCCAGGCACACCTCATAGAAGCGACAGAAATCCATCACCAAGGAAGGAAGGGGAAGCGTGTACTCAATGACAAAGGGACACGCATAAAACATGCAATAGCCTGGGTGGGGTAAATGCACTATGTCTTTATTTGCCGGTTCATATCATATGATTGGGGATCCCTCATTTGACATCCATCATGGAAGGAACGGGCTTCAGCTCGTCTCCGACCAGGAAACTAAAATTAGTCCTCGCCTTCCCCAGAAGCACTGTCAAAAAATCCTCGTCTTCCACCACTTCCACTCCCTCTTTGAGTAGGAATATGTCATTTTCCGGTACCTGAGCACCTACAGCTTTATCATAGTGGGAAGAAGCACTAGTCATCTTTTTCCTTTGACCGAAAGAAATGAGGATGATGAAGGAAAAAGAAAATGGTCTCATCGAATCCTAGTTGAAGAAAAAATATGAGAGACTAAAGAGGAATGAGAAGATTTGTGACGTTCTTTCTTAAGCAATTAAAAAGCGTAACATTCAAAAGAGAGGCTCCCCCTATTTATATTTATATAAGTGCCCTGAGCGGGAAAACCAAGAGCCGCCAGTTAGAAAACGGAAATGACATGGGAAAATATATAATACCTAGAAAATGAATGCCATAATGACGCATGGGGAATATTGAGGACATCCTGACCTGACATGACGGTCCAATTCTCAACATACGTAATGGTCCCACACAATTCTCAAAGTTTCATGTTGTTATAAGGTTCTCTCCCCTTGCATGAAGCGTTTAGATTTCTCCCACATTTTAAATCAACAGAGTCTGCCATCAAGCTCGCCAAGAGGAAACCAATAGGCGGATTGACCAACTGTATAGGTCAAAATCTTACCACGCGTGGTCTAGCCTTAAAAGGTATAGCGAGGAGTCGACTGAATCATGGTTGTACTCATAAGACGTCATAATAACGAGTATCTCGGCCATTTCCGAGATTGAATTATCTAAAAGCTTATACGGCGAGACGTATGTCATGACATTTAAGAGGGATGACCCAGTGCACAATGAAATGACTACGGCCCTCAGGCTAAGAACCGTTAGTTAAAAGGGAATAATTACTATATTAATAGGAAGGAGATAACAAGAAAAGGGGATCTCTCTCAGAGAGAAGAAAAAGGCAGAAGAACCAATGAAGGCTATAGGGGAAAAACACGAGAAGTTACAGATCTTGGCGAAAAATCTCTATAGTTGTATTTCTTGAATCAATAAAGATGGACCCTACAACTATTAATGGCATTCTCTCTGTTCCTACTTTATTTTTACATTACCGGGACAATACATTATGAATGTAAGCATGTTATATATATTTGATATCTTTTATAAGTCTTAAAAGTTCATAAGCTTGACTATACCTTATTGTCCTATTCAATGTGCATTGATGATTAACCTAGAATTAGTTATCATGGCTAAGATTTATCGTTTGTATTCTTATTAATTAGTTTAATGAAAAGCTTAGTACTTTTTGGTTAAACAAACCACACAAATGATATGACAAGCTTCATATCATAAGTTTCAAAAGTTTTATAGCCACACAAATGTTATGGCTTATTAAGACCACATATCTCAAAAGTCTTTTCTTATTTATTAAAATTTTATGTTAAGTTAAACTAAGATAATTTTTTTAAAACTAAGGGAAGTAACTGCAGTAGTGATTACAAGTTGTAATTATTGACTAAACACCTCTGACTTAGAAAAGGATGCAGATGCAAAGTTGGGATCCGGAGTTAATCATACTATACAATCTGATGAAAGTGATGTTTGTCTTATTTGTCTTAAACATAAAATTGATCATCATTTTTTTATCGAACGGTATGATTAAATTATTTAACTTGATATAAATATTGAATGCAAGTAAACATATTTCGTTTCAATACACAATATTCTCTTGAGTAGGCTCTATATATGTTGAAAGACTTTAGATTATATAAGGTGACCTTTGAACAAGAAATTCTCTTTTCTTTGAGGTGTCTTTTGTTTAAGCTAATATTGCAAGCAATTAAAATTTTATTTTATTTAAATTCGCAAGAAATTTGGATTTAGTCCCAAATATATTTTGGTCCAAATAAATATTTTAGATTAATATAATTGAATTAATTATATAAGTCTAATATATATGAATTAAACATTTAAGCTCGAATACATTGAGCTAACCTATTTAGTTGGACTGCAAGTGATGAACCCACTATAAGTGAATCTCAAAGTTAGATTGAGGTTTAACGTGAAGGATGATTTGAAGACTTCATCTCGGGAGGATAATTGGCTGGTAATGGTAGTCTGGAGTTGTTATTCTCTGAGTTATATTCTTTGAGTTTACTACAAGGGGCACTATGAGGGAAGTCTAATCTACTCTAGGGTGGAATCCAACTTTTAGAAGACAATTACATGACTGACCTGTGCCAAGGATTACATAGTTTTTCAAAACACTAGATCAAAGCAAGCGACTACAAGAGGATATCGATACAAAGAGATGGCAAAATTATTCCAGTGGAGGAATCCCCTCATGTTGTATTTTCCGAAAATAATGCTCGCTTGGCGAGAAAGGATTCCGGTTTTGATCTTGCAGGTATTTTAGATAGCTTGAAAGACAAAATACAAGAGGAAACGCCTAAGGAAAATAAAGACGAAATCTTGGAACAACCAACAGAGGAAGCGCCACAATTGGAGAATGAAACGAAAACGCCTAACGAGTGGAGGACAATCAAAGATCATCCACTCGAATAGGTAATTGGCGACGTCGGAGAAAAGGTAAGTACTCGAAACTCCCTTAAAAACACCTTAGGTCATACTGCTTTTGTTTCTCAAATTGAACCAACAACCATCTCCGAAGCAATTGGGGATGAGTTTTGGACCTTGGCAATGCAAGAGGAGCTTAACCAATTCAAAGGGAATGACGTTTGGGATTTGGTGCCAAGACCCGAAAATCATACCATAATTGGTACGAAATGGGTTTTTCGAAACAAACTAGATGAAAATGGTGTAATCACTAGAAACAAAGCTAGGCTTGTAGCAAAAGGCTATAATCAAGAAGAGGGTATTGACTATGAAGAAACATATGCTCCCGTAGCCAGATTAGAAGCTATTCGTCTATTACTCGCATTTGCCTCTTCTATGAATTTCAATTTATATCAAATGGATGTGAAAAGTGCTTTTCTAAATGGTGTTATTCAAGAAGAAGTTTATGTTGAACAACCCCCCGGTTTTGAAGATTTTAAATCTCCCGATCACGTTTTCAAACTCAAAAAGGCTCTTTATGGTTTAAAACAAGCTCCCCGAGCTTGGTATGAAAGATTGAGTAAATTTCTATTGGAAAATGATTTCATTAGGGGGAAAGTTGACACCACCCTTTTTGTTAAGCATAAAAATAATGATATTTTATTAGTTCAAATATATGTGGATGATATCATATTTGGTGCTACTAACAATGTCTTATGCAAGGAATTTTCCGATTTAATAACAAGCGAATTTGAGATGTCTATGATGGGTGAGTTAACATTCTTTTTGGGATTACAAGTAAAGCAAATTAAAGAAGGTACGTTCATTTGCCAAGCCAAATATTGCAAAGAATTGCTGAAACGATTTGAAATGAACAATGCAAAAGCAATGGCGACTCCCATGAGCACATCCGATCATCTAGACAAAGATGAGAAAGGTAAGGAAGTCGACACTAAGAAGTATCGAGGTATGATTGGCTCTCTTCTTTATCTTACTGCTAGTCGTCCGGACATCATGTTTAGCGTGTGCTTATGCGCCCGTTATCAATCGTGTCCGAAGGAGTCTCACCTTACTGCGGTAAAACGGATTTTGAAGTACCTCATTGGTACTACAAATGTGGGTCTATGGTACCCCAAAGGTTCTTCATGCCAACTCATTGGCTATTCCGACTCCGATTTTGCTGGATGCAAATTGGACCGCAAGAGCACTAGCGGCACTTGCCATTTGCTCGGTAGCTCTCTCGTTTCTTGGTTTAGCAAGAAACAAGTAAGTGTTGCGTTGTCCACAACCGAGGCTGAATATGTAGCCGCGGGGAGTTGTTGCGCTCAAATCCTTTAGATGAAACAACAACTCTTGGACTATGGACTAAGTCTTAATCATATCCCTCTTAGATGTGATAATACTAGTGCCATATGCTTGACAAAGAACCCCGTTCTTCATTCGCGAACAAAACACATTGAAATTAGACATCATTTTTATAAGAGATCACGTTCTCAAGGGCGATATCGAAATCAAATTTGTTGAAACCAAAGATCAATTGGCCGACATCTTTACAAAGCCCTTAGAGAAAGAGTCCTTCTTCCGAATTCGTAGTTAACTCGGGATTCTTGACTCCACGTTGATCTAAGTCATGCATTGCATCTTTTTATTTTACATAATTTCTAACTTGAGCGTCAGAGACGTCTAACGAATTTTTGCAGGTATCGCCCTAAAGGTAGGGGGAATTATAAAGCATGACGCGCAATAATCAAGTCTTCTTCAGAAAAATCGGTTTCTGTCGTCTAATAATCGATTATCTCGTATCAATAATCGATTGTATTGCTATTACTTGAGTTATTGTACTCTCTTTAAGTAATCACGTTTCTTTCCAATAAATAAACAAGCTTTATTTACATCTTTGGCATCTTATTACATTTTTTTTGCTAATGGCAAAAGGGGGAAGATAACGGGTATGCACTCTCAATTCTTATTAGCTTAAATTGAGGGGGAATTCATATATTGAGGGGGAACTAATTTTGCATACTTGTTGCATATATTTACTTGTGATAACGGGTATGCACTCTCAATTCTTATTAGCTTAAATTGAGGGGGAATTCATATATTGAGGGGGAACTAATTTTGCATACTTGTTGCATATATTTACTTGTCTTAAATTGTCATTATGAATTGTCTAATTTGCATATCCCGCTTAACGTTTACCATTATCAAAAAGGGGGAAATTGTTGGAAACACGTTCTCAAAGCATTATACTAAAACGTGTGTTCATATGTGTAGGTTTTGATGAATGACAAACAAGCGCAAATTGACATATGACGAAGCTCAAGTACAAGCTGCACAATTGATATGGATAACGAGATTCAAACACAAGACAAAGCTTTATAGTTTAAATGAGTCGTTCTTAATTGTGATCTTGATCCGACAACTTGACTCATGACATGGCTTCTCTCGTAAAACTATTTTTACAAAATCATGCATATTTAATTTAATGCTAAATGATTTTAAATCATTCATATTTACTTTAGTCAAAATGATTTTTAAACATGCCTCTAAAATCTGGACTAAGATAATCGATTATGTACTTATGATAATCGATTATGTTAAGCCAAGACTGCATGACAATCGATTGTGAACTAATGACAATCGATTGTGTTAAGGCAGTGAGCATCAGGTTTTTCAAACCTGCATGACAATCGATTGTGAACCTTATGACAATCGATTGTGATGAGGCAGTGTACATCAAAGTTTTTCAAACCTCAGAATAATCGATTGTGAAGCTAATGACAATCGATTGTGAAGAGACAGTGTCCATCAGATTTTTCAAAGTCACAAAATAATCGATTGTGAACATATGACAATCGATTGTGTTGAGGCAGTGTCTTCCAGACTTTTTCAAAGTTATTAAATAATCGATTGTGAGTATATAACAATCGATTGTCAAGAGGCAGTGTCTAAATTGATTTTCAAAGTCTGATAAATAATCGATTGTTAACATTGCACAATCGATTGTGAAGCTGACCGTTGTCGTAAAGTTTTCAAATACCGTCAGGTAATCGATTGTTGATTTTGTACAATCGATTGTTGAAATTAAAATCTGGAAAGGATTTTTTGAACGTTGCTGAATAATAGATTATTGATTTTGTATAATCGATTGTTTTACGTAAAATCTGGAAATGATTTTTTGAACGTTGCTAATAATCGATTGTTGATCTTGGATAATCGATTGGTACGCGTAAAATCTCGGATTGATTTCTGGAACGATTGGCAAACAATCGATTGTGGCTTCTTGACAATCGATTGTCATTCAGTAAAATTAGCAACTCTTAATTGGCAATTAGGCAACGGTAATGCCAAGTTTTTCAACTATAAATACAGCTTCATTTCAGTGTTTTAAAAACAACAACACACAACAACTGATCATATAATTGCTATAAGCTTGCATGCTCTATTGCTTATCATTTTATATTCATTACATAAGTTTTTGAGAGCCAAACTCTTGTCGAAAGTTGTTGCGATCTTGAGCGTATTCTTTTACTCATATCTACTCATTAAGGAGTGTATTGTTTGAGTGTTTAGTGTCTTGTACACTTGTAAGAGAATTGTGATTCTCTTGTTGTGAGGAACTTGTGTTTCCTTGGTTGAAGTCTTGGAGTGTTGTATCTCCGAGCAAAGGTGTTGAGGCTTGTCTCCTCAAGTTGTAAAGGTTTGTTGAGCACCCGTAAGCTTGACAAGTTAGTGGAAAATCTCGAGAGAGTCTCTCGGGGACTGGACTAGCCACGTGTTGTGGTGAACCAGAATACATCGGTGCGTACTTTATTATTTATCGCACTTATTTACTTCCTGCAATTTTTAAATTCCGCAAGTTTACGCTAATTTTTATTATAACGCTATTCACCCCCCCCCCTCTAGCGTTAAGCGTATTATCTAACAATTGTGCTCGTGAAGTTCTTTCGACTCTGCGCTCGCATATTCAAGACAACCTAAGACTACATATCTATAGAATCAAACTTGACAAGAATGCATGTATATTTCCTGCAAAAATAACCAAGTAAGGCGACTAGAATATGTCTATCCTAATAACGAATCTATTCTTCGATGCTACTCTATTCAAGCCTCTATGCAATATATAGTTGCGAAATAGAATAATTAAGTGCAAGATTTAACATTCAAATTAAGATGATAAAGTGACGCAAAACAATCAACCGTCAATTTCAATAGCCAAGAATGATACATAACCTCAGAATAATGATGTTCTTATTCACTCATGTTCAATCAGCAAAATATTATTTTTAAACATAACGCTATGAAAACTAGATGATAAATTAAAGAGTCAATGAATTATGTGCTCCCGGGTGTTTCGTACTTGTGTTTCGCTCTCAAAGTCACGCCCCCCTTGCCAAAATAGGTATAGGTTTGCTTTTATATGAGTTGGGGCGTTTTGGGGTAGAAATTACTGAGTCTCAAGCAATATAGGACAAATTCGCGTCACCGGCGCTAATATCGTGGGCACTAGCCCTAGCTCTAGAATTTTTGAAGGTCTGTTTTGTGCGCCACAGGTAGTGCCCCATGCTGCCTGTGGCACTACTTTGTGGATTTTCCGCATTTCGTCCCCTTTTCGCTTCTATTCGCTCACCTTCATCCCAAATTGCATCTGGATGATTTCTACACATAAAATTATCACTAATTAGTACAAATCATTATACTACACATCAAAGATGCATGAAATATGAGTAAAATACGAGGCAATATGCATATAAATAGAAATACTGTAAGCCAAAGATCAAAACCCTACACTTAGATTCTGCCCGTCCTCGAGCAATGAAAATAAAACTATACCCCAAAAACGTACATCTCACTAGGAAAGACCAATTTAAATTTTTTTACCATATACTCTACCTTTGACTATGGTTAATACCGGCAATCATGCATGAGTATACAAATTTCACATTTTTCTCGTTTTACGCATGCCCAAGTATACACAATGCAATTCAACCCATTCAAATAACTTATCCACAACTACCCCACCTCAAGAGCCGGACTTGTTACCACTAAGAACCCTCAACTCATGCATTCACCAACAAGAGAAGTTTACAACATTACCAATCTGTCATGAGATCAAGTGCCATCACCACAAACAAAAGAGTGAATATTGAAACAGTCCACCCATTCAAATATGACACTAAACATAAATTAAGGACATCACATAATTTAACAAAACCCTCACAAAGAATTCCATGTGTGTCATGTGGTCGTACCATAAGCTTTCTCTCTCTACCAATCTAAGCTGGCCAAATCTAGGATTAATTAAGACTTTAAAATTGTAATGTAGGCTAAGAGAGGTAGGACACATTTAGGAATAGTAACTGATGTTCCTAAGCACTTTACTAAACTATACTCAAGAATCGAGCACTTTTTATTCTCAACCAATTTACTCGACACAAACCATACAAAACATATCCATTTCTTTAATTAAGCACTCCACATACTCACAAGCACAAATTAGTAAGATTAGGAGGGTTTTTTTCTTCTTCTTTTTGACTATATTAACATTATTTGTCTAATTTCTTTTTAAAATTCTCTTTTCTCTCTCCTTTTTTCTACACACACTCCATACATTAAGGGCTAGAGACTAGATATTGTCACGATATCCTACACAAAGAATTAGGGGTTTGACAAGCTTACCTAGTCTTAGAGAGTAGGTGTCATCACGACATTTTAAATAGGGAAACTTGGAGTGTGACAATAGCAATTCTTAAATAGTGACGAGTTGAAATAAAGGGGGAACTATAATAGAAATAAAGATAGAAAATTGTCTCAGCAAGCATTTGGTGGACAATACGAAAGAAGGCTCCCTCTTTTGAAGATGCAAGCAGTACTCTATAGAAGATCAAGATGGATTGTATTCTTCTTTTTTATTTTTAGTGTATATCTTAATACATAGATGATCGTGAGGATATTTTGAATGAACTAGGTTCCTTGTAAGAAGAACAAGGATGCAGGTTCTCATTATTTTGGCGCTCTATTGTAACTTCTCATTTTGGTTTCCAGCACGACCTTTGTACTAATGTCGTATTATATACTCCTTCTTTTCCAATTTAAGTGAACATATTTGATCGGGTCCAAAGTTTAAGAAAGAATGAAGAATTTTGGAATTTGTGGTCCTAATCAAGTCAAAAATGGGTCCAGAATATTAGTGTAGTTATAAAAGCTTCTCATTAAGGGTAGAATTAGAAGCTTAAACTAAATTATTTTAAAATTTAAAAAGGGGACATTTATTTTTGGAACACACCAAAAAAGAAATAGATTCACATAAATTGGAATGGATGGAGTATACAAAAACATCTTATCATTATAAAAAAAGGTGAAGCTGCTGGAGTTTAGTCAGTACCTCTTGACTTTGAAATTTTTGGAGAGATTGACGGTTAGGACTAAGGGTTACATTGGCTGTGTGGGTACGGAAATATTCATGATTACGGGCGATTCAAACTCGGATGCAGGGAGTCGTCAATGGAACTATTTAACACTTCAATCTATGCTTAGATATTCTTTGGTTCAATTCAAGAATGTGGGGAAGGAATATCACTTGTTGGGTGTATACGGTCAAAATCGAGGAGCATTATTTTGATGTTTTAAATTGGGCTATAGGTTCGAGTCCGGGAGACTCAAAGTTGGGGTCAGATCAGGCGAAGGTACACCTACCTCGAAGAAGCTGATCAAAGGCCTGGCATGGCCTGCATCGAGGGCAGCATAATCTCGAATTCAATCAAGAAAGAGCGGGAATTTCTCAAGAACACATGGACCAGGGCATAAATTAAAGGATAAGATTTACAAGAAATGGTACAGGTCCGTACTAGGTCGTTATACACCTGTACCAATAAAATTCTTTATCACTGTGAGGAATGTACTATATTGGGGTTTTCTCCTCCTATATAAAGGGGACTCCAATAATTTTCTAAGGAGATCAAATTATTCACTGCAATAGAACATTTTATTCTTTTCTTGTTTAATGTCCTCAACAACTATTCTTCAACTTTATTGCATTTACTTTAATGTACATACTTATTGGTCTTAGCTGACCTCGAGGTCCATGGATAACCAAAGTCGAGGCTCCTACTGCTCCAACAACATTGATTTGGTTCATCGTTTCTTCTTACTTAAGCTTAATATTACTTGTATAATCACTATATTGGAATGTATCACGTATCTTTAAAACCACAAATTATCTTTAATTGTTACATACATTTTTCGAGGTAAATATTTTGGCGCCCATAATAGGGCTTAAGATAATAATGATTATTTTAGTGCTAGTTTTCTCATAACAAACGTTATTCTTTACACTTTATCTTGTAAAATATTTCTTGATTTCAGGAAAAAATATATCTATCACACAAAACACACCTGCTCATGATAGTGAGGGACTCAGAGAAAATAGTGGTATAGCGCTCGGTGTACCATCCCATAAACCCTAAAGGAGTGCCAAACATAGAGCCAGTTGATATTAGCTCCCACAATGCTCTAAACACGGATGCAGGCACAGACCCCGTAAGGAATGAACACAGGTAAGCCCGAGCCAGAGACTAGGAAGAACAAGGACTGGAAGTAGAACGAGTCAGCGTCTAAGTGTATTCGAGATGCTTCAAGCTCGGCAAGTCGCCATCATTCAGCTTCAGAGTCAGAACAGAACTCCTAACACCGCTGAATCAGTAAACACACAGCATGAACCATTGCTGGAAAGGCCTGATGAAAGCGGCTCGGGGGTTGACCATACAATCATGAAAACGCTCGAGAAATTACTGAAAGGATCGAGTCAGGAGAAAAGAGAATAGAATACAATGATAAAAAGGTGGAGACTTACAACTCCCGGGTAGATCAGATACCGGGAGCACCTCCAGTTTTGAAGTGTCTAGACGCCAAAAATTTATACAAAAACCTTTTCCCCAAGTGCGGATCTGATGCCCATTCTCAAGAAGTTTTGCATGCCCGATATACCAAAGAATAGTGGAACAACTAACCCTGATGAACATATTACTTCATACACTTGTGGAATCAAAGAAAATGACTTGAATGATGATGAAATCAAGTCAGTATTGTTAAAAACGTTTGGGAAACATTATCAAAAGGAGCTATGATATGGTATCACAACTTAGCTACTAACTCTATTGACTCATTTGCGTTGTTGGCAGATGACTTCGTGACAGCACACGCTGGGTCCATAAAGGAGGCCACAAGAAAATTGTCGTCTTCAAAATAAAAGAAAGGGATGACGAGATGCTAAGGGAGTTTGTGTCCCTATTTAATATGGAATGGATGGAACTACCACTGATCTTCGACGACTGGCCAGTTTAGGCCTTTATGCAAGGTTTGAATGAAAGAAGTTCGAAAGCATCTCGACATTAAAGCATAACTTGATCGAATATTCAGCTGTAACATGGTCGGATGTACATAATCGATATCAGTCAAAAATGAGGGTCGAGGACGACCAGTTGGGAGCCCCCTCGAGCACTGGTCACCTGAACAGATTCGCAGCCAAGCCCCCGAGGGACACAAACCTGGGATCCAGATTCAACAAGGAAATATATGTTAGAAAATACGCTTAACGCTAGAGGGGGGTGAATAGCGTTATAATAAAAAATAGCGTAAACTTGCGGAATTTAAAAATTGCAGGAATGAAATAAGTGCGATAAGTAAATAATAAGGAACGAACGCACCGATGTATCCTGGTTCACCACAACCCGTGGCTAGTCCAGTCCCCGAGAGACTCTCTCGAGATTTCCACTAACTTCGTCAAGCTTACGGGTGCTTAACAAACCGTTACAGTTGCTCAAGGATACCACAACTTAAGACTTCACTTGCTTGAGGATACCTCACCCCAAGACTTCAACCACTAAGACTTTGGGTACTTAGCAAACCCGACAAATGAGAAGATATGTTCTTCTCAAACAACTCTCTTTTACAACAAATACTCTCTCAATAGAGTGGATAAAGAGATACACAATAAGCTCTATGAACAACACAAAGTTGTCTATCAAATGGCTCAACAAAAGCTCTAAAATGATGCTTGAAAATAATCAATATGTATAACAATGTATGGAGGAGTTGTGTTTTTAAAATCAGCTCAAAAGACCTCTTTTTATAGGTGAAAAAGTGGTGCTGACCGTTGCTTAATTGACAAATAAAATCCCTGATTCTGTGCTCAAACAATCGATTGTTTGGAGTAGATAATCGATTGTTTAACCAACGTTCAAAAGACAGATTCCTGATTTTAGGCTAAACAATCGATTGTATGGACTAAATAATCGATTGTATTCAACGTTCAAAAATCAATTTAGGATTCTGTGGGAACGGTCAAAATATAATCGATTGTATAAAAATGACAATCGATTGTTTATGAATATAATCGATTGTATGACAAAAACAATCGATTGTTTAGATGTTTAAAACCTTCGGTTGCACACTGTCTCAAAATAATCGATTGTTAAAAGTAGACAATCGATTGTTTGCTATTTTGAAAAACTTCAGATCACACTGTCTTAATACAATCGATTGTAGGATTCAAATAATCGATTGTTGAGGTCCAGATTTAAAAGACATGTTTAAAACCTTCAACATCTTTTTGTTTTAACAAAAAGATGCATGTTTATGATAAATATGATTTAGTAAAATATTTTATGCATGTTTATGATGACCTAATGTTGAGCCAAAGGATAAGATAACTTAAACGTTGTCCTTACATTGGTTCTACCTAATGACCTACGTCTTGGGTCTTCGATCTTGAACTCTTTGGCTCGTTCATGCAATTCCGTCATCAGTATGCTTCTCGCCATGATTGATTGTCATATTATATCGTTGTTTGACACTTGACTTCATTGTTTGTCATTCATCAAAACCTATACCTGAAAATCATGCTCATACAACCAAAGCGCACATATCATAGATATACATGATTTCCAACAATATATTAACAGTAAGTCAAATTTAGAAGGAACGTTTCAAGGCTTAATGCACCTCGGAATGATCAAATAGTAGATCGAGGCCAAATCTCCCAGGGACTTATAGGCAAAACTGGATCTGGCAGGTGCTCATGACCAGTTGAGGCACCCAAATTGTCACAATACAACTTCAGTGTCCATGCCTTGGTATCATCTTAGCCATTGGCAAAGGTAGAGATACTAGATGGTCTAAGCCCATATAGATCGACCCTTCTTAGAGGAATCCCAACGTAATATATAACTATCATGGTACTCATGGGCATAAGACCGAAGACTGCAGGTAGCTTAGGGAGGAGTAGCCTGTTTGCTAAACGAAGGGCATCTTGGTGAATTTCTCAGTGACGAAGAACTATTTCTGAGAAAGATATGCAAACAGGAAGAATGAACCTAAAGAACCTCAACTGGTCATTAACATGATCATCGATGGAGCCGACGTCCCACAGGGACCTATATTCGAACGTACCAAAGTATCCATTACGAAAGAGAAACGGACTCGGAGCTATGTGCCCGAAGACATCCTATCGTTCTATGACAAGGAAGTAGAGGACGTATCCCAGCCCCACAACAGTGCCTTATTAATCTATATCATTTTAAATAAAGTTCAAACTAAACGTATTTTGGTGGATCCAGGTAGCTCTACGAACATAATCGGGTAGAAGTTTGTGAAACAATTTAGCCTGGAAAATCATACTATACTTAGATCCCGGGTGCTGAATGTTTTCAACATGGCAAGTGAACAACAAAGGGAGAAATTATTTTTCCACATAACCAGGACCATACAGGACACTAGGTTTCACGACATCGAAGGTGATATAAGATATAACGCACTCCTCGGAAGGTCGTGGATACACAACATCAGGGCAGTGTTGTCGACCCTCCATCAGATGATGAAGTTCCCGGCAAAGAAAGGAGTAAAAATAATCCACGGAGAACAGCATGCTACAAAAGAGATGTCTGCAATTGAGGAAGAAGTGTCGATGCCGAACCCTTAACCTCGGAGGAATCGAGCCTCAAAGATAAAATAGGTGGCTAAGTAGCAATCACATCTCCAAGTCTAGACGGAAGCAGGATAAACAGGTAACCAAAGGTAAGAAGGGAATTCCCTAGCTTCTCGAACCTCCATCTTTCACAAAGAGCCTAATATTATCGAGTCGGCCCCTCGAGACAAAGGTACACTTGGGCATGGATTTAGCCCCCAAAGTTAGGAATATACTCATCTAATGTTTTATTAATAATATGGATTGCATCGCTTGGTCCTATTTAAAATATGACAGGTATTACGCCTGAAACCACCACATGTAGACTAAAAGGAGGCCCCAGTTTGAGAAGCTTCGTATCAACATCTAGCCAACGGGATATATGAAGAACAGACAGGTAAAATAACTAAAGCCTATATTGATTTTGTAACTGGTTAGATCCATGTGCACAGAGGACCCCTTTTATTTCATTTGTAGGAAACAGTCAACATTTCGGGGCAATGCTACACGAAGGTCAACCCAGAGAAACGTCTCCTAGGAGCTGGCATGGGTGAGTTTCTCAGCCTTCGTGGTGTCAAATCAAGGCACAAGAATCATCCCTGAGTGGTTCAAGGCTGCCAAATGTATCATGAACACATATAGTAATACCTCAAAGTCATTGGTAAAGGTTCTTATAAGCTTAGCACGATAGAAGCCCTCAAAGGCTCGTGATGTCGACGGTACCCCTTCCTACACGAAGGTCGTAGGTTGTAAAGTATGCGCTGCACTCTTTTTTCCTTGGCTTGGATTTTATCCCAAATGGGTTTTACCGGCAAGGTTTCCAATGAGGCAACACCTATATGCTACCTGAGGAACAGTCAACAAATATTCAAGGCTTCTTTTTAGTCAACCATGAATACTGGGGGCCAGCATCCTCGGAAGTTACATTTTTAGGAAAACTATTTCACGCATAAGAGGGACTCGATTGGAGAAATTTGTAATGAGACAAATGGTCAAACGAACCGTGTCCATATATAATAGTCGAGCCCCAACAACAAAACATGAATACATGTATCAACTATTTAAAGAAGCATTCATGTTATATCAAAAATACTTTGTGTCTCATACAAGCTCTAAACATACAATCCTAAGGGAAAGAAGCACACCGAATACTCGAGGTCTACCATCAAAAATTCGAATTAATAAGACCTCAAAGAGGCACCCCTTCGAAACAATGGCCAATGCCATTATTCTCGGGGTTTAACTTCTCGAACAAGTTCAAAAAATTATCGGGAAACAAGTCAAAGTGACATATCCAAAGGTTGTGTCCATACTAAAGACTACATTCATATAAAGGCTACGGCCAAATAAAAGACTACGGTCATATAAAGGCTACGGCCAAATAATGCGGCTCAGAGACGTACGGCTTCCACTATTAATTAAAAGGCCTACAAACACATTGTAAAAACATGTTAAATCAGGCTACCCTTGGTAAAAGCAAAATACAAAGGGATAAGATAAATTCAGACCTCAAAAATTCCAAGGGTTTCGATAACATCGGCCCTCAGAAATACCTCAAGAAGTGTTCAATTATGTTTACACAAACAAATCACTAATAAGGTTCTGATATGTTGGACTTCAAAAAATCTATGGGTGCAAAAAACACATGCTAAGGCATAATTAATTTTTCACTAAGTCTTTTAAGCCAAAAAGAGGGAAAAATTATATATCCATTCTAAGAGGCCAAATCGGCCCAACTTAAAGATCCTAAGGGTCGATATATAAGAGCCTAAGAGCTGATATATAAGAGCCTAAGGGCCAGTATATAAGAGCCTAAGTGCCGATATATAAGAGCCTAAACGCCAATATATAAGAGCCTAAGGGACGATATATAAGCGCCTAAGGGCCAACCTTTGAAAGGCTGAAGGGCCTAAAACTTATAGTTCGACACTCCACTTTCATTTCGATTTTGACTCGAGGTTCACAATATCTTGAGACCAATGTTGATTTGAACTCAGCTCAAAAATTATTATACCTATCGATTTAGAGCTAAAGGTTTATAATACCTCGAACCAATCTTTGGACTAGTCATCAAACGAAGTTTTCCATAAAGGCAATGTTGAATACATGAAATGTTAAAACTAGCATTAGCCGAAGACGAGTTTAAAAGTTCCCCTCGTATCTCCAAATGAATATTACGGGAAATATTTACAAAAGGGAGGCTAACAAAGAAACAAAATAAAATAACCTAAACCTACTTTGGGTCGCATCCTTAGTAACTGCATCTTCAGGAGTTACATCTTCGAGAGTCTCGTCCTCGGGGACTTCATCCATGTCTCCTTCATGCCTAGAGCCACTGTCTGAATCATCTTCAACAAAACGTTAAGTGGCTGCTTCTTCTTCCAAAATATTCTCCGCTTCAATATTTGCTGAAGGATCGAAGCTGCGAGCATGTATCTCCTCGAGGGTCATCTTTCAAGATTGTCGCCTAGCACGGTCAAAGGAATTTGACAACTTAGCCTCCGACGTAGAAGAAATCTCCATTGCCCGAGCATTATCTGCTTCGGAATCAGCTCAATATGAAGTTATAATAGCCACAACATCAGATTTAACCTTGTCCAATTGAGCAGCAGATCTGGTTTTAAGCTCTTACATTTCGAGGCAACGAGCTAGGCTCTCCTCCTTCGAGCCTCGAAGTTGCTATTTGAGCGAAGCTAATTGCTCTTTTAGAGTTTCCTTCTCAGAAGAGAGGTCGTCCATACATTGCCTCAACCTCTGGGCTTTGTCTTCTTTCATCTTAAGCTTCTCTAGAAGCTGTGCCTCCAAGTCAGGCTTCTGATTGAACTATGAAAGTAAAAATTTCATCCACCAAAACAAAACAAGTGCATAACAACTCTTGGGATCTATATTATCTATCGCGCCCCCTTTTTTCCTTCCTCGCGGTGAGAGAGTCCGTGTTTCAACATTTTATGGGGTAATGACTCATTTCCATTTAGGAATTGGGTATTTGAAGAGTCGTCACCTAACGAATTATGGTGCATTAGGGCACCTGGAGTGATTAACTCTTTGAATTGGTTTACATTACCAGAGCTTAGGGTAAGGGCTCGAAGTAACCTCGAGGGGAAGGTGCTAGGCACCCCTCTTGGTCCATAACTGAGGGTCCCCGCCGAACATATATTCACAAATTAGTCCATAAACAGTTGAATCAAATAGGTTTGCAAGTCCTTATATAATTTTAAAAAGAAAAGGAATTTTGGGTAGAGAAGGGGTCCTAGGTTGGTTAGCCTAGAGGATCACCCCACACAATGTTCGGTAAACTCTCCTCGATGAGGGGCTACACGTGACTTTAGCGCGTAGTCATCATATCTCAAATATACCCTTCACATCCTCTTATTGGTCATGCAAAGCAAGTGTTTGGTCAGAGATCTCTATTATGTGCTGCTACTCATCCCCTTTTAATTGTCCTGGAGGGAGTTAGGACCTCTACCCGTATGTGGTTCTATACGGACCCCTAAGTTTTTAAAGGTGAAAATTCTAAAGCGACAATCAAAACACTTAGGACTTTCAGCATATCAAAAAGAGAAATTAGAGCTCAAGGTTTCCTTCTCAAACAAGTGCATAAACAACACGACTCAAGCGTAATTAAAGGCTTTTATTAGAAAGTGTCCTAAGGCAGTATATCTAGGTGATATGCAGAAACAAACAACTTATTTTTTAGAAACTCAGAGTAGTGACCCTAGTAGTTGCCTATGATTTTTTAAAGCCGGTTAGGATCAGAAACGTTAAGTAATAGAAACAATTTTTAAAAATGCAGTTTTTTTAAAACGCCCTAAAGGTTTGCCTATACGTGAAGTACTGGTGACTATATTTACATAGAAAAAAAGCAGGTTTTGAAACGGACGTTTTTAATACCTATAGGAATGTTGTTCTACTATTAAATTGAGGTAGTTTTAAAGAACTTGTTATAGGAAATATAGACTACTTAATTAAACCAATCAGAAGTGAACTAAACGTGGACTAAGTTGAATTACTAGACTAGTTTATATTGACAGGCAAAATTTTGAATATGATTCCCTATAGACATGATTTCTAGATTTGTTAATCTTATTTTAAGACATGCAAACATAAACACTTTCCATAAAATATATGGATTAAGTCATTTAGGCATGGAATCTATTAGTTAATCTGATTTTAAGATATTGAAAACATACATAACACTTATCATAATAGAATCTGGATAAAATCCTATTGGCATGGCATCTATTAATTAATATTATTTTAAGACATTGGAGGCATGATTATTTTGAACCTATAGGCATCGTTTCTAGCATGGCGAGGTGACCAAAATGTAAAGCTCTATGAGCATGATTTCTACTTGATAAAGCAATCAGATACTCCTTTGAACATGATTTCTCATTGTATTACCACATAGACATGTATCTACACATCCCTTTTTTCAATAAACACCCCAATATTTATTTACAAACTATTACAGATCAACGAATTAATTACATAAATAAATAAGAAAAATAAACAGTTATTCTATAGGGAGCCTTCTATTAGGCCCAGATTCCCAAAGCCTCCAAAAGGCCTCAAATGCCTCAATTCTATAGTCAATGATATAGTCTAGGTGCATCAAAGTTCTCTAAGGATCTCAAAGATCCCTGACACTGCTTACAACTAGACTTGGTAACCAAAGAATTGAACATGTGAAGTGTGGAACGTCCAGCTTCAATACGGCAGAGTTCAGAGGATTCTCAAGAGGATCCCAAGGCAGTACATATACTAGAGAGGGCAAAACTTATTGACTAAGAGTATAGTGAAAGTGATTTTAGTGAAAAGCTGTATAAAAGAAGGCCTGAAAGTAACTTAGTAAAACTCAAAGACTATTTGAAAAGAGATTGAAGAAATGAACAGAGGTCCAAACATCTTAGGACAGGTTCATACCCAACCAAGAGTCACAATACTAAGGCAGATTCAGTAGTCACAAGCTTAGGACAAGGGGTTTGGGGAATACATAGGACACATAATTCAGGAAAGACCCAAGAATTGTTATAGGCATGCTCAGAGGCAGCTAATCAAGTATAGTCACTAAACCTGACAAAAGAACAAGCTCACTATAAGGATAATAGGGAATTGGGAGTACATGGAACACATGGTAGTAAACACATAGAGATAATTGGTGCAGACATGTTTAGAAACAATACAGAGGGGTAACATACTGATCAAAAGGAAAGGGAGTACATAATAAAGTAAACATCAATTACAAGTTTCACAACAAAACAACAAATAGAAGCACACCAGAAACAGGATGAACTGAAGCAATAAGAAAAGCATATTGTTGTTGGAACTTTGAATTGAAATTTAAGCATACCAGTAAAGAGGATAGTAAGCAGATTTGAAATAACAGTATGACATAATGGTTAGCCTTGGCTTGCCGCTGGCTAACTTAGAGTAGTAGCAAGTAGCATAGAAGAGAGCACAATGTTTTATGCATGAGAGATATAGTTTTGAACCAAGAGTGTTTGTCATGTGCTTATGAAAGACAAGGGTCTTTATAGTTTGAAGCAGGTAGTAAATAAGGTAAAAATCATAATCCATTAGTAATTAAGGAACTTGAAATCAAGTCAGGAAATCAAGGAAAGTCCCATTTAATTGAGGAGTTAACTTCGAACATTAAAAAAACATATGCTAAATAAGGAAGAAAATCGTGTAGCGCTGAACATGCCAATTAAGGAAATATTTTCTGCATGGTACAAGTACACAATATGTAATATAAGCTAGGTTCAACAAACTTAAATCAAAGAAAGACTTGAGCAATCAATTAATAGCATAATCGACCATAGAATAAGGTTATAAAAAAATTCTACAAGGTAAAAATTAGTAGAATAATCATGCAGAATCAGTAATCACAAAGATTCAGGGATACAAGAATAGGAGGTAGCATTGATTTAGCACCACTCTATACGAACAAGCACTTGGTAAGCAAAAATCAAAACCCTAGGAGGTCGAGTAAGACAAGAATCGCATATAAAATTAAGGATTCATGTAGAGTATAGTCTGAATTAGTAGGCTAAGCATGATATAGGTAGGAGAAGTAAAGAATCAAAAACATTAGTGAACAAAAATAAGGAAAAATCACACAATAGGCAAGGATAACCATAATTAGGAACCCTAACAAGACAACATAGGACAAAAGTCACATAATCATAGAAACATATAGATTACCCGAACATATTATCAAAACGAAACTCAGAAACCCAAGGTTGGGGCTAAGAAGTTAGGGTTTTCAACATAGACGAGTTGAAAATGAGGAAAAACACAAAATCATTCTAGATATGCAAAGAATAGAAGTTAAAACATGAAGAATTGATTTAAACAAAGTGTAGAAGAAGTTGCGAAAAAACCTAACTTTAAAACAAAGTAAAAAAACTTGAAATCAATGATTTTTTGCAAAAAAAGGTTTGAGAACAGTGTAAAATATAGAAGGAACAGACTCGAATAATTTTAAAATATCCCGGATCTAAGAGATACAAATGAAAATTAGGGTTTAAAAAGAAACACAATAGATGGAAGAACTTGCTTAAAACTTCAAAGATCGCAACAAATATAGTATAACTTTGCCAAAAATCACACCGGAGTAGCCATGAACAACAAAAACAGCAACCCTAGATACAAGTTGGCGTGGCCCGGGGCCCTTGAAGGCCTCAGAAAGGATGAGCAAAGCGATGGAGGAACCATTGGAGGCTTGGAGTTGAAGGGTGGTCACTGGGGAAGACCGGAAAATTGAGGTGGTTGAAAGGGGTGTTAGGGTTAGGATGAGACAAGAGAGGAGATGAGAGCATCTGAGGGCGGTGGGCTGTAGAGAATGACTAGTGTTAGGGGGTATTAGGGATTAAAAAAGGAAAAGAGTGATACGGGCCATTGATCTCTCAGATGAACGGCCAAGATTTAATGGATTCTGGGCCGGGTAAATATAGGGCCAAGGTTGGGTAATTGGGCATGAAATTGGGTTGGTGTTGGGTCCAATTTAGGCTATAATCCAAATGACAATCTTCCTATAATTTAAATAGCCACTTTAATTTATAATAAATAATAATAAATTTCTAAAAAATGATTTTATGTACCAAAATGACTTTAAAAATATATTTAATATGTTAAAAATATAGGAGGCCAATTTACGCATGTAAAATGTAATTATACATTAGATGGGTTAATATTGCAATTATATGTAATTTAGCTTTAAAGTACCAAATGCAATTATAAAAAATACATATAAATATATTAACCATATTTGCCATAAATATAGAAATTAAATGACTAAATTACCATAACAATGATTTGAGAAATAATTATTGGGAATTTTATAAATAAAAAGGAGGTAAATAAATCAATTTAAATCCCTAAAATTATGAAAAAATTATAAAAACCTTGTGCATGTTACATATGTATATATATGTTATTTTGAAAGTATTTATTCTTATTAAAAATATATACGGAAAAATAGAGTATCAACATTACCTTCTAAACATACTCGGCTTGACCTTGATGTCACACCTCTGTTTGACACTACAACCCCGGCGAAGGGCGTAAATAATTGAATTTTTCCAATTTAAGGACAATAGAAATGGGATTTATTTAAAAAATTAGAGTCGCCACTTGGGAGATTTATGGTGTCCCAAGTCACTGGTCTAGAATCCCAAATCGAGGAAAAGAATGACTTTGTTTAACAGTCTGCGAACCAGAAATCCGAGTAAGGAATTATGTTAACCCGGAAGAAGGTGTTAGGTACTCCCGAATTTCGTGATTCTAGCACGGTCGCTCAACTGTCATATTTGGCTTAATTTATCTGATTTTAGAACATGTTTTAACTTATGTGCTTTTTAAGCTTAAACCGCTTTTATTATTACTTTTAAAGAGAATTGCAACGTCGTTAAAACAGGTCTCGAACCACGTCACACAAATGTAACCGTGAATTTTGACACATTTCAACTTCGTTGAGATTTGGATTTGGGTCACATAAATGCACACCCGAATTTAGAAAGATACATTATTTAACTATCGCGCCTAAGGAACTACGTGTTTGCAATTTTGCGAGGGCCATGGAATTTACTAAATGGCGCGCCTCGAATTCTAAGGATAAAAGAATATTAATGAAACGAAGCCCGTGTAATTTAAGGTTTTGTTCGGTATGACACACCTTGAATTATTCCAAATGGTTTTACTCAACTAAAACAAATTATGGATGTTCACGGATTGATTAATTATTTTCCGACACTTGAGCTAATTTACAAATCATCGTGTGGAGAGAGTAGATAAGACTAAATCATTCTCAAATATACGCAATTGCTCCTTTTGAGCATTCTTAAGGTATGAAAACGCTTCACACCTTGTGATAATACAAATTGACTTCTCAACTACACTGCTTGTTATTTTATTATAAAAGAAGTATGTTTTAAGACATCACATAACTATACCAACTATCTCTCCTCCTCATTTCTCTTTGTATCAATATTATGAAACCATCCAATGTTTTGACAAGAAATACCAAACAAACCAACTAATACAATTGTAAATATCAAAACCCAATGCCGAATAGAGAAGACATACGTGAAGCTAAAGGATGCGGAACTTCGATGCCTTCGACATCCGTTTTCTTTAAAATAAAAAGAATTTCTCTAAAATTTGTTTTAATCTCCAATTTTTGCAAACTGGTCAAGCTCAAACAAAACAAATCCAGTAACATACCAATTGCGTGCTTACTTTTCCTTAAAATGAAAGGAAAGTAGAAATTTCAGATTTAACAATCAAAGGCTAGATTTACATATTGGATCATATACACAATAAATTACTTCTATTTCATCAAAAAAACATGAGATAATCCAATTGGAGACAAGGAACAGGAACTCGGCCAGCAACATCAAACACTGATGCAAACTCTATAGCTCTACAACTACTACAACTACAACTACCCAGTATACTCCCACCAAGTGGGGTCTGGGGAAGGTAATATGTAGACTGCCTTACCCCTACCCAAAAGGGCAGAGAGGCTGCTTCCAAGCGACCCTCGGCGCATAGGACAGAATGAAGAGCTGCATTGGAAAACAAAGATAAAGTTAGGAACCAAGACAAGACAAAACACAATAACAAAACAAAGCATAAGTAATCCTGCAGAAATAACGTAAATGATTATGTAAATATAAGAAACATAAATACCGTCGCATGCGCATAAGTAATCCTGCAGAAATAACGTAAATGATTATGTAAACATAAGAAACATAAATACCGTCGCATGCGACAATAACAAGCGACAACTATCATATTACCAACCAAGAGGGGACCTACGCTAAAACACTAGTCATCTACGGGTAACCCTACTATCCCACACCCAACCCCGGGTGGGGCGAACGAAGGACTCTAAGAGCCCTTAGCCTGCAACCCTGATTCTATAGCTCTACAACATTCAAAATAATTACATCATTTCAAACTAGAATCCATACCTGAACACCTAGAACATTTCGAACTTCCTCCAAATGAGTGCTAAAATGGACGGATGAAGTCTAGCAAGAGCAGCAATAAAGGAGCAACACTGTGATTCTACAGCCTACACAAACCCAGGAAGAAAAGAAATTTTAGCTTTGAAATCAGTTATTCTTCGAACCTTCTTTTGAATTCCAATTTTCTCTCAGTTTTCAACTGTTAGCCAATGTCAAATAGAGCCAGATCCGTGTGGATTTATGTGAGCATATCGACTGACTTTCAGAAGAGAAGAGTGAGGTCTGGTTTTCACTCAAAATGAGGAAGATGAAGCTAGAAACGGCGTCTCTGATTGTATTCATAGGCGTGCATTTTTCAGAGAAAAAGAAGAAGTCTCGTTCAAGAAGAAGCAGGAACCCGTTTTCTATTTGAGAACCATCTCTCTTTCTTCGCTTCAAAAATCAGTGGACGAGAGAGGGGTTCCGTTCGGTTGTGACGAAGAACGAAGATCAAGAGCTAGGGAAAAGCTGCGCTCCTGGATCTCCCCTCTTAGCTCTAAAATTAGGTCTTTTTCTGGATTATTTCAAGGGATTTTTACATATACATCCCATATAACAAACCTTATAACCACTCATGTTTAAGGATTGTGTTTATTACATTTAAGTATACCACCTTTCAAATTATGTACCAAAATTATATTTAAGGTTAATGATCAACTCATTAATTATTTGGTTGATTTGTGGAACAAAATCTTTTCAAACTATTTAATTAGAGGTTTGATTTGTGGCTATAAACTTTCCCACCCTCTTCTCTCATACAAAAAATTCCTCAAACAATGTGAATATTCTTTCAGTTATTACAAATCGGATCCTTTCCCCTTAATAGCATTTTCAATCGTATTTGTATGGATGGGTTTCACTTCAATACTAAAGACATAAGCAAGAAAAATAAGTTAGAAAAAGAAGAGATTGTTGGCCGCATAATGTGTATACAAAATCTTTTCATATTTGTTTTTTATACACGTTCACATTTGACTACATTGCTCCTTCTTCTTCTCAGTCCCAAATTCTCAAATTCCATTTTTCTATGAGTGAGAAACGAGGGTTTTTTGGGGGAAATATGCGATTTCTGTGTTGATTATTAGCAAAATCGAACTCGGTTGGAGAAGGAGTAGATTCGTCCCTAACAACGATTTTGTTTTTGTTTGTGGGTGGAGTTTCCAGTTTTCCACTATGTTATTCGATACTAGTTTTGAATTTGATACAAGTAGAAATACTTGCTACATTTAATTTGATGGATTTTTACATATACATGCCATATAGCAAACCTTATTACCATTATTGTGCATTCTTCTTTAATTTCATCCTCCATTGTCATCCTCCATTGTCAAAGATTGCCATTGTTTCAGATCGAGAGTTTCATCCGCCATATTTTTCAGTCATACGGTTGCATCAAAGTCCCATTTGTAGTTTTCAGCAACTCATACCATCCAGTAGATACAAAAAAATACGCTATTCAAACATATTTTTCAACTGACTACGATTAACTACAAGTAACTACAATTAACTACAAAGTTCATATAACTACAAAAATTTGACTACATTTTAAAAACACACTGGAAACACTGCATATAACCTTAACTACATTTACCTACATTTGACTACATTTTAAAAACACACTGGAAACACTGCATATAACCTTAACTACATTTACCTACATTATAAAAACTCACTGGAAACACTGCATATAACCTTAACTACATTTACCTACATTTGACTACATTTTAAAAATTCACTGGAAACACTTCATATAACCTTAACTACATTTAACTACAATTGACTACATTTTGACTACATTTTAAAAACTCACTGCAAACAAGTTCAACAGCTACATTTTAATTTATGTCCAGTATGAGTTCAATTACTGTCTCGCTTTGCTATTTTTCTTTTATATATTATTTGGTCCAAAATTAGTGATTTGTCCGAGCGTGTCCTGTATTGTATGTCAATTTATACATTTATGAATACTATTCCATTCCTCTTTCATTCTAGATTAGTTCAAGGTTTAATGTTCAATGTGTAGTTAGTTTTTCCCTTCAACCTAAGTGCTGTTCTGACTAGTAAATCCTTCATCCTGGTTTTAATGTCTGATTCGATTTGGTTTGGGTTTGGGTACGAACTGATTTGAAACATGATAGTATACTGTTAAGCTTAATGATTAGTACCAATATGATTTTTGGTTTATATTCAGCCTTAATGCCCCGTGAATTGCTTAGGATTTAGTTTAGTCGATTTGTTTCTCCTCGTTAAGTTAAAATGGTTATAGCTGTTGTGTTTAAGTTAATTGATTAGGTGGATTAAGAAAGTATGAGTAATTGAAGGGATTTTTACCTTAACTGAATTAGCATTTATTTGGTACAAAATCAAAGATTAATTAGGAGCAATAAATACATGCGTTATTTTAGGTTATAAATTATTTAACATAGATTTGAGCCTTAATAAATGACGTTATTTTAGGGTGCAACATCAGCAAAGATTTCGTTTGGTACATATTTTGTAACAAAAACATGGGATATGAGGGTAATAACCAAACAAGGCACAATAATGGTTATAAGGTTTGCTATATGGGATGTATATGTAAAAATCCCTTATTTCAATGTGGGTGAACTGGTCCTGGTGGGTCGAGTCCGAATTGGGGCAGATCAAAGGGTGATTGGTTTGGGCTTAAACATTGAGAATTTAAATAAGGCCCAAAAATCCGATACAAAACCCCTTTTTCTTTCTTTTCTTTTCAATTTTTTTAATTTCTTTTTAAATGTAAAACTAAAAATAGACCTAAATTTATTCTGAATCCAAGTTATCTAATTAAATTAAATTAACCAACTTTAAATAACAAATACCATAGATTTTTAAAAACCATCTTAAAGGGAAAAACTATCAAAATGAAAAGAATTAAAATTAAAACTAAGAAATGGAAAATTAATTGTTTTTGTGATTTTTCTCATTTCTATAAAATGATTAATTACTAATTAATTCATAACAATGCACAATCAAATCCTAAAAGCAAATGCAACCTATGTTTTTGTATTTTTCATTAATTTAAATAAAATAAACACCCACTCACAAATGCAAACCATTAATGAAAATGTCATAAAATCCACATAATTACAAACTAATATAGAAAATTATTTTGTTTTGAATTTGTGGGAATGATTCATATAGGGAAAAAATCACATGCTCAAGATTGTCTCAAGACTTGGAAAATTCTCTTTTATGGAGCACCATAACCTTCATGAAAAAGAAGGAAAGTTAGATTCGAAACAACTAAAACAAAGGCGTATGAAACAAAATACTCGCTTGTTTAAAGAGTCTACCTGCCTTATTAAAAATGAAAGAAACATCGGGTTCAGGGCCATCTTCAAGCCCTGCAAGACATTCTTGAAAGATGTCGTGCCCTTCATGGCTTACTTCCAGTCTAGAAGATCTCATATTAGTAGCCCCTTGGAGTTGCCCCTCGGTGAACTTGGGGCCAGGGGGAATCATCCACGTTGATCACCTCGAGTAATCCACTCGAGGCATTCTTTTTTTAAGAGGCTTGGGGTCAGGACGTTCTTTAATGATCTCCTAAGCGAGGCACCTTCTTTTTGGACGATGGTTCGGAGACTTTGTTTAAACTCCCTTGGAGATTTCTTCAGCTCTAGAGTGGGCCTCACCAGCGATGCTGGTTCAGTGGGCTTCGAAGCATCAACGTTCTTTCTTTACGATTTACGAGCAGACAATTATCATCTCTTTCCTCCTCTTGGTCCCGAAGGCGTTGGGCCATCTTCGAAGATAAGGCCGCTGCATCGGTCAAAGGCCTTCGAGCGAAGATTTTCTTTGTCTTCGAGGGATTTTCGAATGACTCTCTCCTCCTTTTTCTTTCATTAAGAGGCTTCAGAGCCTCCACTTCACCAGCTAGGGCCGGCCTCAATTCAATGATGTCTCCAATAAATACGTGAAATCAAGATCTGTATCCTGTAACAAAAACACTACAAGATGAACAAGAGAACTCACCATGGTTTCTTGCCTCTCATCAACCCTTGTCCAGATCTCGCCAGCAGCGCTCCGAATAATAGGAGGCTGAGACTAGTATTCGGACCCAGCCCACCAGGAAACCTAGCAGTGGCTACATCATCATAAAGAAGTTAGATCAAAGAAAAATATAAAGTCATGGAAAAGAAAAGAAAGCATGGTATACTCACGTCTCATGTTCTGTTCCTCGGGGAACGACATCCAATCAGCAGGAATCATATCGTAGGTCTTGACACAGACAAACCGGCTCATCCACCCATGTTCTTTGTCCTTATCAATACTAGAGAAAAGGGATTTCAAAGTTTAGTATTGCAATTTTATCAAGCCCCATGATAAAGTTTGGGACTGTACAATCTGATTAGATGATCGAATGTAAAAGACATCTTCTCGATTTGGTTCGAAACGAACTGATTAAGTAAATAATTCGCCGAAGAAGGGGTAGATTTGGCCAAGCTTCACTCAGTACCATTGGTAAAAGTCAAGGATAACTGAGTTTATGGGACCCTGATCCAGACACAAAGCCAATGTCAACGGGTAAGTATATATGGTTAAGTACCTGGATTTATATTTGGTGATATCTTCCTCAGAGGAAGGAATCACTACTTCCATATTGTCCTATTTGCAATCCTTGTTTATTTCTTGAGCTCAGCCTTAGTCACCAAACAAATATATCGAGATATAGTACGGGTTTTTCAATTTTGAAATCGAATGTTATCTTATAGGCGGGGGGATGCAGTCCTCGATACAAGGTGGCACTACCGGTTTACTCTTATTCAATCGGGAAGATGAATGAACTTTTTCCTTTTGAGGAACAAATTTAGAAGTTTTAGCCATCACTATGCGGTAGATCCCAAAAGATAAAAATTGTTGTTAGAAAAGAGAAGGGAGAGCTCAAGGACATAGAAAAAGTCTTAATGGGACTTCGAAAACAATATGGGAATAAAGTTTGTGAGGTTGTGGGATCTATCTATTTATAAAGATCATTTAGGCATGCTGAGGAAGCCAAAAGGACGACTGTCAGCCGCCTCCAAATAATGATTTTGGAAATTGTACTGAAAGCAACTCTTCAGCCACATCAACTGCTTATGTCATGATATTGGCATCAGGACAAGGGCATCGGGAATTAATTTGTCAAAAATTATTATGGACAACGTACAAGTCGAGTTCAAGAAAACACTCACTCGACTACTAAGCTCAAGGGCTACCCGAGTTCGAGCAAATTCTGACTCGGGGACTATCTATAAAGCCTAAGGGCTAACTTTATTTCAAGTTCGAGCAAACACTCGCTCGAATACTAAGCCTAAGGGTTATCTGAGTTCGAGAAAATTCTCACTCGAGAACTACTAAAAGGTCTAAGGATTATCACAAGACCTTGCTCTCTCCTAACTCGGGCACGAGAATCCCGACGTTCCAAGTTCACCTTCTAGACAACTAGAGGATTAACAAAATCCTCGAAGTTTATTGTATTGATCGATTAAAAACCTAAGGGTTTATAATCCTAAAGCTTGATATCCAAGATAGTCATTGAATTCATCAAATCAAGTATTTTATGAATAAATACATAATAAATTCAACATGGTCCAAAAGGGATACAAAAATATCCTTTTATATATTTCCAAGAAATGATTACAAATTATAAATATGGCATCCATGATGGATACTTACATAGGAACAAAGAAGTTATTTACCGTGAAAATGGTAATGACATTAAATTTGATTATGGGACTCTAAAAATACATGATCTATTTTTATTCCAGTTGATATGAAGTTGATTCTATGTGTGAGACCTAGAAACAAGATAGGAGTTAGGAATAAGGTGATAACCAAACCGATAGGTTAACAATAGGGGCCTCGAGCTTGTCGATTTAGGGGCCTTGGGGTTGATTCCGGTGCTCGACTGGGAGCTATCGTAGGTAGTTGAAGAGCGACTAACAGTTATAATAAAATTAACAAATGCTCTTTATGGCCAATGAGAAGTAATAAATGATGAACAGTAATGAAGATAATAAATGGAAGCAATAATATCAGATAATGTGTTAGAGAGAATAGAGAACATTCTTGTGTATTTTGTATGGAGCAATAGATGTTAATAAAATGATAAGGATACCCTTTATAACTGAGGGGAATCCCAACATAATACAAAATGCATTACTTACAAAGATATAGAGATGGGACAGCTAGATGACGCCCTAATTCAGATTTAGAGTAGCCTACTAGACTTTGTCAGCCCTAGCCGCACACCTTGGGAACACTACACTTTCACTATAACCATCCGTTTGTATCGCCCTGAGGTCAAGTGTGATGACCCTAGAGGGAGGAAGCTCGGTCGTAGTCTCGAGCCTTTGAGACATGCTTTGAGGTGTCTCGATGATGAAAAATTGGACCCTCTGATTTCACCATATGCAGATAGTCCCCGCATTTCTCAGAAAGGAGTGATAAGAACGATTTTTACATCCATTTCTTTGGACTTCCTGTGACAATGTCATACTAATGGTATCATACGTATGATTCAAGCCTTTATGATAAATGGGGCATCCCATGGACTTGTCTTTGATTTATGCTATGTTTCCTTTTATTTGCATTTGTGGAGATTCTGAATGCATGATTCTACCAGTTGATACCAACATCGAGCCTGCGTATGGGTATTTTTTCTATCCTTTGGTTGATTAATGTGGCTCCTTGCATAACTCTTTGTCATTCTTTAGACCGGGTCCGCATTGGATTGACAAACTCGGGTCGTCGAGACCCTGTCTTCGAGTTGAATGAAAGTAGGGCTTCAAATCATCAGACCGAGACTTAGCCTCCAAACCCTGCGATAATCTTCAAGGGGGAATTCGCCTGGAAACTCGAGAATAGAGATTGACTTTAGGCTTTGGAAAGCAGTTTCCGAGCAAGGGGTTGCTCATACTCAGGCCATCTAGAAATTTGTTTTGAACTTGATGTAGATAGCCTTAAAGGTGTTGTAGATAGATTCTGGATGAGGTTTTACCTGGATTTAGATGGTACCTCAAGACCATACGAGCCTTGAAATGATATCAATGGCCCTTTAGAGAGGTCCTCGAGATCGGGTACCATCTCAGGACCAGCGATGATGGCAATGGCTCCATGGAGCCTAACTTCTTTCAGATGGAGATCCTCAAGGTCATGTACCACCTCGGGATTTGCAATGATATCATTGGCTTCTCATAGCCTAACTTCTTTCTTATGGAGATCCTTGAGGTCTAGTACCGCCTCGGGTTTCATAATGATTCTAGTAGAGTTTTAGAACCTAACTTCTTTCTTATGGAGATCCTCGAGGTTGAGTACCACCTCGGGCTTCTTAATGATGTCGTTAGCTTCTCAGAGCCTAACTTCTATTGGATGAAGGTCCTCGAGGTCGGGTACTACCTCGGGATTCGTAATGATGCCAGTGGCTTTTTAGAGCCTAACTTCTTTATGATGGAGATCCTCGAGGTCACACACTATCTCGAGTTTTGCAATGATGTTGTTGGATTCTCAGAGCTTAGCTTCTATTTGATGGAGGTCCTCGAGGTTGAGTACCACCTCAGGATTCGTAATGATGTCAATAGCTTTTTAAAGCCTAACTTCTTATTGATAGATATCCTCGAGGCCGGATACCACCTCAAGATTTGGGAGGATTCTATTGGCTTTTTAGAGCCTAACTTCTCTTTGATAGAGGTCCTCAAGGTCGAGTACCACTTCGGGACTTGTGATAATGTCGTTGGCTTCTTAGAGCCTAACTTCCCTTTGATGGAGGTCCTCGAGGTCGAGTACTACCTCAGGACTTGCGGTGGTATGGGGATCTCCATTCTTATAAGATTACATGGTGTCGCCTAATGGACGATATGGCCGCAAGGCTATCGAGGCGATTCCATCGATGCAGCTTCCTAAAGTGATACCGGTTATTATTTTTAATTGACCTCTGAGACAGGTGCATCATCGCTATTTTTTGCATATATATGATTGTTTCAAGCCTTTCATTTTTTCAGTACTAACACACTTGCATAAATTCCTGCTTTAATTATCTAATTTTGACCTAGCCATGACTGCTGCATCGGGGTCTGTTCGACAGAGAGGGGAGAGTTCTGCGTCCAGTATTCAGGACAAACGAGAGCATACCTTGAAGATTGCTTATTTGATAGGAGAAGAACATCGTGGGTTAGTGATAAAATACTGCAGGTGGGAGGAAAAGGTAGTATTACAGATACTTTCCCCGGATGAGGGCATCATGGATAGTGTCGATGGATTTTTGAACGTGTACCCGTATCCTTTCACATTGGGCCCCCTTGATAGGATCGCACTCACCTTTTGTTTAAACTATCGGCTTACCTTGGCATAGATCAACCCATCATTTTGGCAAATAGTGTTTATGATGATATTTGTTTGTGGAGAAGGCGGGTCTTGAACTTACACTCTGTCATCTTATCAGGTTTTACCCGCCCTTTTAGCGTTGGGGTCTACTATCCTTACAATGCCGGTCTACCAGACCCTTCGTTGTTGATGATGAAGACGATGGAGATCAGGAGTGGATGAGCCAATTCGACTGAATTCAAACTGTTGATGTTATCCACGTGGAGTTTATGTCATTCCCTAAGGAATGGAATTATACACATAAGTGGTACACTTGTGCCTTTATAGTTCTTTAATTATGGTGAAGGTGTGTTTCGTAGATGCGCCTTCATCTCCTCTTCTACAACAATTTTATGGATACCATGTGAGGCCCTTCATCTGCCGAATTGGTCTTGGGAGTTGGCGACCCACTCAACTTATGGCGAGCATATGTGACAAGCTTTGTCTAGGGGCATATTTGAAGCAAAACATCATGGTACATGCTGTGTGATTTGCTCCCTCCCATTTTTCATTTGGAAAGGCACTTTCTTTTTCTCTGTGCGAGCCCTGTTATTGTAGGCATCGGAGAGTCTTTTGAGGAGAGGTCATGCCCTCTCGGTGAGGGAGAAGGATCGCCAGCTTCTTGACTAATGATCGATAATAATAGGCAAGAAAATATTTTGCAAGGCGACGTTGTTCAAAGCTAGACGAACCCAGATTGGGGGCCCGGAAAGGATATATTGGCTGAGCCTGCAGCGCTTGTGATCTATGGCATTGGAAATATGGTTTATCCCCTACTGCCATCTTCTTTTCCCATCAAAAGTACCTCGAGGAATGAAGTCTTTATGCCACCGATTCTTTCTTCCATCGAAGGAACTTCGACAGGTGCTTGAAGCCCGGGACTATATATATCGAACGACTGCATCCCAGTCGGGATCATTTCTTCTGGGGCTAAGGGAGCTAGACTAGTATATATGCACTCAAAATTCGAGGAAGCTCGGTGGCCTTTCTCTGTGGTAAGTTTTGGTGCAAGCCTTTGAATTTCGTGCCTTCCCTTTCTTATTGATCTCCCTTTTCGCAGGCCTTTGACAAGCCCATGTTCGAGCTGCTTCGTCGTGAGGCCGCTTTGCGGAATGCTTTGGAAGGGAAGATATCCGTTAGGTTTCTTCATGGTGAAAGAAATGTTGAGCTAGCTTGCTTACGGTATGAGGCTAGAAGGATCTTGAATTAAAAGAGTTACGTGAAGGAGCGGGTAGTTTCTATCCCAAAGGAATGGGTGTCCCTTCTTCTAGATCACGAGGCTGATGTTTTGTTTATTTTAGTTGTAGAAAAGACTGAGGACCTCAAACGCTTTTGGAACAAATTTGGCCGGGCCAAGTTTGAGTATGATGAGTTGAATGCTCGGGCGGACATTCTGGCTTCAGCAGAGAAGGCTACTTTTGCTAAGGCTTCCACGTTTTAGATTCAGCTTTGCTTAGCTCATGATAATATCTCGGTTTGAACAGATATGATTACGAATCTCAGGTTTGAGCTTTTGAAGGTAAAGGTCGAGGTTGTAGATGCTTGGGTTGAAGCTATATGAGCCAAACTACGGCTGACCAAAATGTGGCGGTTGATTTGGAGGACGCTGCCGATGCTCAAGCTGAGCTAAGAAGGACTCTTTACCCCAAGTACAGGAGCAAGGAATATGTTCGGTGTAAGTCCCAAAGGAAACCCCTAGAAGAGATATGTGCTAGGGGCTTCGACCTCTTGGAATAGGTAAAGGGGGCAAGGGTGGACGAATGTGATGCTAAATTACTTTAGAGAAGATGAGGCCGAAGGGCTATAGTCCCCAAGGGGGACATAGATTTCATTTCCTGATTCCGTATGTAGTACTTTCAAAGTACGTTGTAAATGGAGCTTGTACTTCCTTGCAGATATGTATAGAAGGAAACCTTGTGGTTTATTCCTCCTGTATTTCTTTTTACCTTGATTTTATCCAAACGAGATGGTCTTTGATTTGAAAAGAACTCTTAGATTTATAGTATGGCCCTGGGGCTCATTAGGCTGGCCTGTGGGCTCTTATACGCTCGATCGCTATGACCTTTTAGTATAATCCAGAGTTTGCGCTCTTATACATGTGCTCTTGGGCATATTTAGACAACTGTTTTGGGTTCAGTCTCTGATTTGGGTATCGACTCAAGCTCATTCGACCCTCAAGTGTTTGAATTTCAAGCTGGTCCTTAGGCTCTTACGCGTTGGGTTGGTATGACCTTTTGTGTGATTGGAAACCGTGGTTCTTATGTTTTTGGGTTGATGTGACCGTTAATGTGAGCTGGTGTCAAAGGCTTTTACGCATTCGCCCTTGGGCATATTTAGTTTAACTATTTTGGGTTCAGTCTCCAAATCGGGAATAGACTCAAGCTCATTCGACCCTTAAGTTTTTGAATATAAAGCTGGCGATAGTGGCTCTTATGCTTTAGGTCAATGCGATCTTTTATGTGGGTTAAAGACAATGGCTCTTACGCTTTTGCTCTTAAGCATATTTAGTTAACTTTTTTGGGTTCAGTCTCCGAATCGGGTTACGACTCGAGCTCATTGACCCTCAAGTTTTTGAATTGCATGATGGACTTTAAGCTCTTATGCTTTGGTTCGGTCGACCTTTTATATGTGTGGGCTGGTAAATGTGGCTCTTACACCATAGGTCGATGCGACCTTTTATGTGGGCTTTCTGTTTCCCTCGATAAGGATTTTTTAAAATAGTGTTTGCCTGACTATTTGACGGTTCAAAAAACCACAATTGCGAGTCGTCATATGGCGATGATCTAGCACTTTAGAAGGTTTTTCTCGGAGGCTGAGTATCTCTAATCCAGTGTTTAGGAGTTGACATGGTCGAAGCTTTTTTGCCTATATCGAGGGTAACCTGTTTAACTGATTCTTTCCAAAGTATATTCGAAGTAATTAAAGGTCTATGATTAATAATGACCATTGGGCGTCCCAGAATTATATTAGTTTTGTTGGTATGACCTTCTGAACGGAGTTATTTGTGTTTAGCCAGAGCCTTTAAGTCCCAAGTGAAGTAATTTCGGCATCTATATCGAGGGTATTCCTTATTAGGGGTCTTTTAAGTTCAATATATAGCCAAAACTTTGAGATCGGATTTATGCCTTTAGTAAGGTCTGACAAGTTTTTCATGTCTTTGAGGACTTACAGTTTTGGATACTTTGTACAAGTATTGTTTATGCCTTGCTTGAGGTCTTACAGTTTTGCATACTTGGTACACGTATTGTTCATGCCTTGCTTGAGATCTTACACTTTTGGAGACTTTGTACAAGTGTTGTTCATGACTTGCTTAATGTATTATAGATATTGCAGTTGCCTTATGTATGTCTTACAAGACCGAGGCTTCCCACATGTGGCCTTGCGGTCTCAGGTTTTGATAAGTCGATGGAGATGGCGATTGATGGTAGCTCCCGAGTGGTCGAGGGTTTCTTGGCTCGGGAGCCATTGCTTGTGAACTTGGTATTGCCTCATCGAGGGTTTATGATTTTGGAGTTTCCAACCCAGAGGTCGTGTAGCCTTGAGTTTTTTACGCCAGTCTCAGAGTGTTCGGGACGTTTTTTGGCTCTGGGACATTTTTTGAAAAATATCGAGCTTCGTAGAGATGCAAAATGTTTTCGAGAAGTATTCTTTGATTACTTGATACATGTATACATATTTTTGCTATTGCGGGCTTGGTTGTTCTACGCGGACACGAATCGTTCGATCATTTGGCCCGACACATTACTTTCCTATTGAGCCCCCGTATGGCGTATCTTGGTTTCTCGGAGTAGGTGACCTTACGGGGGGATGCCCCCAGTATTTGAGGTTGATTGTGAAATAAGCTTTGAATACTTGTAGGCTCTTCCTTAAGTAGCATGTAGGTATTGGCTCGTTAAAAACCTTGCCGGTAAACACCCTTTTCGGGATAAAAAACCGATAGAAGGAAAAGAGTGTGATGTACGCTTTAAAACCTTAAGGTCTTTGAGCTTGGATTTTATCGTTTCGACTGCCTTAGTCGGATGTCTGCATAAAGGCTAGAATTGATTATATATGAAAAAACAAAGGGAGATGTCCATACCTCAGTGTGGGATGTGTTGGCGATATTTCGAGGTCTGATACGTTCTAGTCTCTTGTGATGAGGACGTGGTATGGTCCTCTACTTTGTTTAATTAAGCTTAACCGAAGATTTCGTTTGATTACACTTAGGCTCCTTTGCAGGTGGAGTTATTGGTGTCGGTGCCACATCGTGCACCACAAACATTTCTCTTGACATATGTTGTTCCCCGCAGACGATTTTAATCCCATCCTTTGTTAGGAATGTCATCCCTTGTTGGAGGGTGGATGGTACTGCTCTCATGTAGTGTATTCACGGCCTCCCGAACAAGGCGTTGTACCTTATTCCTCATTCGTCGACATGCAATTTAACACTTTGGGTTGTGCCAACCACGTTGACTAGGAGGGCGATTTCTCCTTTTGTTGTTTCACCTGCCATGTTTAATCCATTGAGGACTCGAGTGGAGGGCACGATTTGGTCAAGCAGTCCGAGCTGCTCTATTACCCTCGATCTGATAATGTTGGCCGAGCTACCTAGATCCACGAGTACACATTTTATATAAAATGCATTTACAAGGAAAGATATTACCAGTGCGTCATTGTCGGGCTGGGACAAGGTCTCTGTGTCTTTTTTGCGAAATTTTAGGGCATCCTCGAGTATGTACCCCTCGGGTTTTCTCTTCTCTGGTGATGGTTATTTTTTTCCTTCTCATATCGGGTTCCTCTGGGGCATCGATGCCATCCAAGATCATGTGGATGACATGTTGTGTCTCATTCATTTCATTTTTCTTGGCCACTTCTCTTTCCACGAACAATTTTTTGGCCCGACCGCTTATGAATTCTTGGATGTGACCTTTATTGAGTAGTTTGGCTACTTCTTCTCAAAGCTGGTGGAATTCCTTAATCATGTGGAGGTGCGTGTTGGGAAATTCACACACTAAGTTATGATTCCTTTATGAAGCATCTGATTGTAAATGCCTCGGCCGCCTGGCATCTCTGATTTTACTAATGGCGAGCATAATGTCTGATACATCGACGTTGAAGTTGTATTCTGATAAGCAAGGTGCCTTTGTTGTCCCTATGTTCCTATCAAATCCGGCTCTGTTGATGAGTCCCCGAGGATTCTATCATCGGTCTATCCTTCGATCATTGCGAGGTGGGTTGCACCTCGCGGTATTCCTTCTATCTTCGGTGTATGGTTGATGTCTTTCTTTGTTTAGCTTTGGCTCTTTCACCAGAAGCCTATTTGGGTATACTAAACCCGATGGGCCTCCTAGCTGGTCATCTTCGACCCTAATATTTGACTGCTATCGATTGTGGACGTCCGACCAGGTCACGGTGGGATATTCGACCAGATTCTATTTCAGTTGCTTCGAAACCACTGAGCTTTGCTCATTTAGAACTTGAGAGAAGGCCTGCACTGCATAGTCGTCAGAGACCATTGGTAGGTCCATTCGTTCCATTTGAAAGGGAGATACAAATTCTCGTAGCATCTCGTTCTCCCTTTGCTTGATTTTGAAGACGTTGGATTTTCCCGTGGCCACCTTAATGGCCCCAGCATGTGCCTTTATGATGGAATCTTCCAGCATGGTAAATGAGTCATTAGAGTTTAGGTCCAGGTATAGCCAGGTTATTATACTACATCATTGCCCCTTTAGAAAGTGTTTCTCCAAACTTTTCAGCAAGACAAATTCAATCACGTCGTCTCTCAAGCCGTTTACTGAACAGGTGTAAGCGGTAACGTGCTCATTAGGGTCCCAGGTACCGTTATATTTCAGAAGGTCTGGCATTGTGAACTTCTTTGGAATAGGTTTTACCTATCGGGGGTGTTCCCGGAATTTGAATCGACCCTGGAGTTGTAAGTATTGACCTTCTTATCATTAGCTTCTAACATTTTTCTTGCCAGATTCGAACCTTCTAATGAGGTCCTAGAGCATCTTTACGATGACGGGATCGTCTATCGGCCCGTTATTGCTCGATCTCTCAGATACTTATTCGACTGGGGGAGCTATCCCGGTGCTACTGTGCTAGGAGTTTTCTGGTGACTTTGCAGCTCAGCAATAGCCAAATATTGTGCCTGCAACATTTTAAAAATAACATGAAGGCTAACCTCTCATTCTTCCCTAGTTGGGTTTTTCTGAGCTTCTTTTTATCTCATTGGTGCACACTTCTGTTGGTGTGTGAGCTTATATCGACCTATTGAGCGTCGTATGAACCTACATCTGCTGGAATAGGTTCTAGTGCGTTCTCAAGGTTTTGTGGTGGCATACCAAGACGTGGAGCAGCCACGCCATTCTCTCTGTGATTCTCGAGATTGTCGTTTTCACCTCCATTAACTGAGTTAGGCCTTTCGACATGAAATTAAAGATCTTGGACAAGAAAAAGTGTGAAGTAACTCACGTTGTGTAATGAAACCAGAAAAAAAATAATCACTATTATTTTTAGCCCTATGGTGGGCGCCAAACAGTTTACCGTAAAAATAGTAATAACAATTAAATTTTATTATAGGACTCTGAAAATACGTAATCTATTTTTGTACTAGTTGTTAAGTAGTTGATGTTATATGTGAGACTTAGAAACGAGATAAGAGTTTGCAATAAGTTGACAACAAAACTGATAGGTTAACAATCGGGGCCTCGAGGTCGATTTTGATGCTCGACTGGGAGCTATTAAAGGCAGTTGAAGAGCGACTAACAGTTATAGTAAAATCAACGAAGGCTCTTTATGGCCAATGATAAGCAATAAATGATGAAAAATAATGAAAATAATAAATGGAAGCAATAATATCAAGAGAATGTGTTAGAGCGCAGAGAGAATGTTCTTGTTTATTTTGCATGGAGCAATAGATATTTACAAATGATAAGGATCCCCTTTATATATGAGAAAAATACCAACATAGTACATAATGCATTAATTACAAAGAGATAAAGATAGGACAGCTAGATGACGTCCTAGTTCGGGTTTAGAGTATCCCACTAGATTTTGTCAACCCTTGTCGCATGCCTTGGGAACTTCCCACTTTCACTATAACTGTCACTCTGTATCGCCCCGAGGTTGAGCGTCGATGACCCTCGAGGGATAAATCTCGGCTGCAATCTCGAGCCTTCGAGACATACTTTTAGATGTCTCGATGACGAGAAATTGGATCCTCCGATTGTGTCATATACAGAAGCAAAAACAAAAGCTAAAGATCCTAATTCACTTATAAGGCCACGACCTCAAAAGCATCATCGCTGGAAATTCTCTGCTCGGGGATACCATTCCCGATCTTTAGAAACATTTGGCAGAAGGCCCTCGATAATGTGATTATGTTTTCAGCAACCGAGATTGAGCGCTCCATTGAAGTCTGGGGCCATAATACATTAAGAAAGAAAAAAAAAGACATAAGGAGTTTCAAGATGCACGAGCAACAATCCAAGAGTATTCATCCTCGAAACTCTATTCTGGCGCGAGATGCAAAAGTCAGTAGATGATAGTGCCCCTCATTCCATGGAAAGCAAAAGGAATGAAGCGCCACACCAGGTTGAAGTTAATAGAGATGAGCAGCAGTGTAAAGTCCGCATATCTTCCGATACAGGAAGAATTCGGTGCCCTTCTCTCATTGTTTCAAGCCAAAGCTTTGAAAGAGGGACCCTCGGCATAACTGGTAAGGTTGATGAAGCGCCACACCAGGTTGAAGTTAAGAGAGATGAGCAATAGTATAAAGTTCACATATCTACTTATACTGGAAACATTCGGTGCCTACTCTCATTGTTTCGAGCCAAAACTTTAAAATGGTAACTTTAGCGTAATTGGTAAAGTTGCTGCCACGTGACCTTGCGATCACAAATGTGAACCATAACAAATAGGTGATTATAGGAAGAGATAGAGAAGGGAAATGGCTAAAAGTTGATGTAGAAGGAATGAGTGTAGTTTTTGTTTAGCCAAGTAATCCCCTATTTATGGAAAGTCAGTGATGGCTCACCTGCACTAATGGCCGATAAATACTGGCATGCATTCAATATTTTTGGAAAAATGGACCGACGGAACGTTTTGATCACTTCATGCGCCTATGTCACGAGCATGACATCATCGCGAGAGACTCGAGAAAATCGAGGTTCAAGTTGTTTCTTATCATCTTATTCTAAGAAACGCAGGGACTATCTGTATACGATCAAAATCGAGGAGTATGATTTCGAAGTCTGAAATCGGGCTATAGGTACGAGTCCGGGAGACTCGAAGTGGGGTCAGATCCGGTCAAGGGACACCTACCTCAAGGAAGCTGATCGAAGGTCTGGCACGCCTGCATCGAGGGCAGTTTAATCTCGAAATCAATCAAAAAAGAGCAGAAATTTCTCAAGGCACGTGGATCAGGGCATAAATTAAAGGCTAAGATTTGTACGAAATAGTACAGGTCCGTACTAGTTCGTTAACACCTGTACCAATAGAATTCTTTACCACTATGAGGAATGTACTATATTTAAGTTTTCTCCTCCTATATGAAGGGGACCCCAATCATTTTGAAAGGAGATCACATTATTCACTGCAATAGAACATTCTATTCTTACGTTGTTTAACGTGCTCAACAATTATTCTTCAGCTTTATTGTCTTTACTTTATTGGTCTTAGCTGACCTCAAGGTCCTTGGATAACCAAACTCGAGGCCCCTACTGCTCCAACAACATTAATTTGGTTCATTTTTTCTTTTTACTTAAGTTTAATATTACTTATATAATCACTAGTATTAGAATATATTATGTATCTATGAAACTAAAAATTATCTTTCATTGCTACTTCCATTTTTTTAGGCAAATATTGGGGCATTTTAAATTGGAATGATATGTGTCTAGATAAAGTTAAACGGATTGTGAAGATTCATAAGATACGGTTTATTTGTTGATTGTTGTTTATTTTACTACCTAAAGCATTTAAAACTTTTGTAGCCATCTTTATTTCAGGTTATGTAAGTGTCTCACACAGTAAATTCATGTGTTTTCATAAATTGTACTCCATCTTCTATTCTTTTTCCAGAAAAGAACATGAACCTACTAAAAAGTTGTATCTTGTGTAATAGAAATTTTATTCGTTGGCAAAGTTCAGACTAAGAGGTAACAAGTTCATTTTTCCGTGAATATTAATTAATTAATGTTTTTTTAAGATTAGATTAAAATTTAGAGGTTACATGAAAGTATTATAAATCATACTTTTATACTTCGTTAAACTTATTTTAAAATTTTGAATATATTATAGACGAAGAAAAAAAATTACTTGACTCATGAAACAATACCAGTGTCATTCCTTTTTGAATGGAGGAATACCAAGGAGTTGACTAGACTATAAAAAGAAGAACATAACTAACTTGGAGCTGATTTCAATTGTAGGGGTGGCAAACGGGTCGGCCGTTCATATAAACGGGTCGAAAATAGATAACTGAAAAAACGGATAAATTAGTCGACTAAATCCATATTTAATACAAATGAAAATGAGTTTACCGGTGGATAATATGGATATTCATATTATCCATGGCCTTTCGAATATGATCACTTTCGGAAGAATTCTCCCAAACTTGAGAAATCCTCGATATGAGGTTTTACAAATATAAAAGTTAAACTCATTAGTTATCCATTAATTATCCATTTTCTAAGTGGATAATATGAATTTTATCTATATTCCACTTATTTTTAAAAAGTTCATTATCCAACCCATTTTTTAATGCATAATATAGGTGGATAACTATTTTCTTTTAACCATTTTGTCACCTCTAGATGATTCAATGACATCGGTAATTAAGAAACTTTATTGATTACAAATCCAGAATTTGAATTACACGAGGCAAGAAAGAAAAAAAACTAGTTCTTTACAGGAGGATCATGATTTGGGTGCTGTAGAATCATCAACTGGATGCCAAAAACGATTATAAAGCCACAACTTATCAGCTTCCACAGTATATCCTTCTTGATTACGATGCCAACTATAATAAGCATGAGTTCTATTCTTGATATCAAGAGTAGCATGACCAAAACTAGCCTCTCTAAATGCAGAGTACTCTGGCTGTGGCTCTGTCATGCTGAAAAAAAGTGTAAATAAATCAGTAATCTGTCACTAATGCAACTAGAAAAGATGAAAACCTTTTACTCGTAGTTTTTGTAATTTCTTTGTTGAGTTGTCAATTGGTGTTCAGTGTACCGCGTATCTAGTTTATGCTTTATATGAATATCTCAATGTTCTAAGATTCGAGGGGAATCGAGTTGGATCAATCTTACCTATTTGCTAGGCCTTCAATATTTCCACCATCTCCAATTGTTATATATATAGGGGCAGATTGATCGCGAATTGGAGTGCATTTTCCATTGACAATGTTGTAAGCCACATTGGATACACGTTCCTGAAACACAAAACAAAGTGAACCTTGTGTATTGACAGATATCACTATGACTTTAGCTGCATACTATTGCTGCATGACATACCGATCTCTCATAAGCATGAACATGACCTGCAAAAACAACATCAACTTTGTACTGCACAAACCATGGCTCATACATTACTCTCATGGTCTCCCCTTCCATATAGTGATAGTTGTAGCTGTTATACCACGGCGAATGCAATAGAACAATCAGCCATGGTGTCTCGCTCCTGTTAACTTTCGGTAGCTCTTCATAAAGCCATTGATATTGTGGAGTGTACATGCCTATAATTGAGAAGACGACGAAAACTTCATATAAAAGAATTGGAAAATCCATGATCCACACTTGAATATCTAATTGCTTCTGCTATTAAAAGGAAAGGAACTTATAAAAGACCTACTTCCTGGAATCATGTTCGAAGAACAATTCTTGAAGAACTGACAAGGCACAAGACCTTAAATATATTTTCTGGTTAATTATAACGACGTCTGTAGTTCTATACTATACAAGGAAAAGGGACCAAGAAACTCATCACTAAAGGACACAATGTACGTCCCAAATGCAACACCAGAATCAGTCATAGAATCTTAAATAGATAAAGTAAGTAGACATTGCACTGCTCATAAGTATTTAGGACAATAATCTGTGAAATGTCAATACTCTTACCATAAGCTGAATATGAGGATAAAACTATGATGTATGCTGATGCTCTCTTGATTGAATACCAAAAGGGAGCTGTACTGTTTGATGATTTATAAGGGACACGATATCGATGAGTATAGGGCTTAAATGGTTTTGTTTCCCCCTGCAGAAAAATCACCAACATGTTTGTTAAAATTTCCTTGTAAAATCATAAAGGTAAAACATCCAAGAGTACGGTTTAAAACAGTGGTAGAGCAACACCATATTTTCAGTTGATTTTGTTCCATATTCAGTTCTTGAAACCAAAGCTGCTGTTTTATTCCTGTCATCAGACCTAAATATTTTATCGTCGTTGAGCATGCAAGATGAAGCTGGTGTGACATACCTTGAATCTACTCAAACTAGAAGTAGAAGAGCTAGCTCTGGTTAAGATAACCTAGTGATTTTGTGAAGAATGTCGAACGCATGGTACTAACAATTTTTGTGTATTTCCTTTTAAACTAGAACATGCCAAAGGTCCAGAAATGCATTAATTTCTCAATATGCTTATATTATTACTCAGCTGAAACCAAAGGCTGGAGAATGACAAAAGCACCTGAAGTCAACTTCAAGTAAAGGAAAATTGAATTGGCATCCTTACAATTTCAGGAGCAAAATCTATCTCATGATTCCCTGTTGTCCAGATCCAAGGTTGATAAGCAACACTTCTCTCTACAAACCTTCCCCATGTATCCCATCTTGTGTTGTCGTGATTAGGATAGTTATCTGCATAAGATAAGTCGCCAACAAACAACACTGTCTGCCCCTTGATTGGATTTAGTTCATAATGTGTGAGAGTCCTATTTGAATCAAAACTCTGACCAAGATCCCCTGTAAGATAAATGCAGCTTAGATTGGGAAAAATGAAGCCAAAATTGATAGTTTTCCATGAATTATCAATGCACAATGAAGCATTGATACTAAACCAGGTTCAGATTTTTGATTTTGAAGCATAGTTTGTGAATAATACTCATGTAACAAAGTTCATTTATTGTGTGGTTAACGATCAACTAATTTAGTACTATCACTCAATCCTACATACCGAGTATACATCATATTATATGCTTGTCCCTCATTTTAGTACCCTTGAGAAAGCACAGTGAACCACAAAATCTCCAATAAAAGAAGCCGAAATTGCAGTGCCAGCATAACTAGCTCAAAAAGAAATAAATCGTACAGCAATAGTTTGGTTGAAATGGTTACCTATAAGTCCAAAAGTATAAGGAACGTCAGGGCCAACTTGTGGAGGAGTCACAAACCAGAAGGTTCTTGGGCTATGACTGATCCCCACCTCATAGTAATATTTGGTATTGAACTGCAAAATGTTGTGTTAATACCGTTACAGAAAGGTAGATATGACAGTATATTATATAACAATGCACGATGCGCCAATGGAGAATAACTAAATGTAGAAACCACAATTATTCCAAAAGATTGGAAGAAAGAAAGAAGGTTTGATTCACCTTCAAATGCTTAATAATGCAGTGGTGGATGTAACCAGAAGTATAATTGTAGAATCTGTAGGTAGTAACAGTTCCCTTGGCCTTATTCTTTTGTTTGATGTTGTGACTCCAGTATAAAACTGTACTTGAACCAGGTTCATCCATTGTCACCCATGAGACAATCATTGCCTTACCAACATGATCTCCTTGTGTTATGTGAACCTTATCCCAGAAAAATCCCAACAAAATCAATATTCAATATGTATAACTACATTCCATTAATAAGAAACAAAAGCAACACCAGCAAATATACTAGAAAATGCTATTGCAGCTTCAATGAGCGCGAGCCTTCGAAAAAAAACACACGCACACAATCGCACCAAGTTCGTAGCCATTGAATATAATGATGAGGGGATGCAATTATATTCACTTAGGGGTGTTTGGTAGGACACATAAAAATAATGTTGAATATAGTGTATTAGTAATGCTGGTATTACTTATACTTGCATTAGTTATGCTGGTATTAGTTATGCTGACATATTTCTTATCCATTTTTTGATTTGATGTATTAAAGTATTGCACAATTTCTAAAAGAATTGTTTATTTACAAAACTACCCTAAAAACTAGTCCACACTCTAACTTTTTAAAAGAAACATATGTCGAGAAATGTTCTTATATGAAAAAGTTTAAAAAAAATATTTTATTTGTCTACTTATATTGTCAAATAAAATATTATAAAAAAGGAAATACGCTAAGTATTTATTTATTTACTAGGGATGTAATTTTATTTCTCACTATTTGAATTATTTTGAACTTGCATTTAATATACTAACTAGCTTATTTTAATTAAGCATAAATTCTGAAGGACAATTTTATCTTTAACTAAGCTAATGCATACATTAAAACTCATTGCATTACTAATACATTTGTTTTTTATGCATTAGTTATGCATAGGATAATACCAAATAGGATGTATAACTAATGTATGCATAACTAATGCATAGATTCAAAATGTCAACCAAATAATATATTTTTAATACACAAAGTTAATACATTTAATTCATCCTACCAAACGATCCCTTATTATAAAATCATAGATTCGCCTCTACATCCATGTACAACAAAGAAGGAAAGAAGAGAAAGTACTCATCAAAAGCAGTGAGTGAAAACTAGACATGAAAAACGCAAAGAGATTGAAATAACCTGTTGAGGTGCATTATAGCCAGGAGGCACACTGAAGACATCACTGTCCATAGGCATATCAATGGTCTTCTCAATTTTCCTAACAAAACTACTTGTAATTCCACCTCTGCATAAAATGGGAGCACTCATAATCAAACTCAAAACTGCAAGAGTACAACACCCAAGAAAACTTGTTCTTGACACACCCATTTTCGACCTCAGCTACAACTCTCTGTTTAACACTAGTGACTTGCTATATATATGGGATTTTGGGATGTGTTAATATACCAGATTATGGGTATAAGCTACTAAAATTACGGGGAATATTCTACTTTCTTAGTATGTGAATGTGTCAAGCGGTTTCAGTATTCTACGTTTTCGCTTGCCGTTTTTATCTTTCCTTTAACACGAGGAAAATTGCATTTTTCAATTAATGAATGTGCCCCGACGCAGTTAAGGAAAAAGTTTGAAAATGGGGATTTCACTTAAAATACTTTTTAAATAATTTTTAAAATTTTTAATTTATTTTTGAGCCAAGGGAATCAGATTCTCTACCTTGTAGGGGTAGGAGGGTACACACTACACCCTGCTTGTGGAAATATATATTGAGTTTGTTGTTATTATTTTTAAAAAAATTATTTATATTTTGTAAATATGATGACCAAACTAATATCCGCTATTGCAAATACTTAAATATTATTTATGGCCAAATGAGATCTTTTCCATTTCAAACAATCAATTGGCTTGAAATAAAAGTTTTTTCATTATCTTAGGTGACTTGGAAACAAATAAGTTTATCTAATTCTTCCGTTGTAGTTTATGTGACCGTACATTCAAAGGAATTAAAGAAAAACTTATGATATGTGAGTCAGATATATTCAAAGTTTTGAAAGTATCCTTTCAAATAAGTGTTGATGAGAGTTTCATATGTGTATCGTTTTAAATGTTAGTGATCGTCGAAAGTTGTTAAAAGAGCTCTAATTGTGACGGAATATAGAGGAGTTAGGGAGAAGATAGAGGTGGAGGAGAAGAGCGCTACTCCACTTTTGAATATTGAAAATGTACAATTTATGTATTTACATAGCATTACTATTACTTATAGGAGTTAATTGCTAACTACTTGTATTAGTCCACTAATTAGTTCCGTAGTTATAACTAACCACTAACTAAGTCTACACGTTAAATATGTGAGACTCACATTCCTCAGTACTCCCCCTCGAGCTGAGAGATGAAATATATTCCTAGCTCGCTCAGTAAGTACTCATGTTGTAGTTTGCATAATGCCTTAGTAAATCTGCAATTTGTTCTGTTATCCCAACATGTTGCGTTTGAATTAGTCCTTGCACCAGTTTTTCCCTTACAAAATGACAGTCAATATCTATACGCTTAGTCATCTAGCAAAAGATAGGATGTGCAGCGATTTGAATAGTTGCTTTGCTATCACACTGCAATGACACGAGAAATTTGATGTCCACGCCCAGGTCTTTGAATAGTGCAACTAGCCATGTAATCTCACCAACTATGGTTGTCATACTTCGAAATTCTGCTTCAGTTGAGCTTCTAACATTGTTCCTTTTTTTTTATTTCCAGAAATTTAGTGCACCAACAAACTTTACCACATATCCACAAACGTATCTTATAGACTCTACACATGCTCCCCAACCAGAATCACAATATACTATAAGTTGATTGAAGCTACCAGTAGGCATAAAAAGTTCAAGTCCTAGTGTAAACTTAATGTACCTTACCACTCTTTTCGCAGCTTCCATATGAGAGACTTTGGGTGTATTTATGTATTGGCTTAGCAGTTGTACTACAAAAGCTATGTCTGGAAGTCAGCACTCGGGGGAAATATGCTCTCGGCGCACTTTAACTAAGCAATAGAACAGTGAGAGGCGCACGTTAGCAATACAGTTTTGACGACGGAATGGCTCGTCGCCGGCGACAAAATCCCCCCCCCCCCCTGCTGATACGAAGCTAGTAACACCTGAGAATGGAACAACTAAGGAGCTAAAACCGCTAACCTTTGGCAGTTTTTTGCCTCAAAAACTTCAATCGATGACCCATGCAGAGACAAATTCATGCGAGATTTCAGTGATGGAGAATGATGCAGTATCACCTGTTGCTGTGAAGAGATTACAGTTCACAAATCTCGGTGCTGAGGAGGAATCAAAGGAGTTGCATTCGGAGGAAACTAAGCTTATTGCTGAGGAGGTTTCAAAGGAGATGCATGTGGAGAAGCCAACAGTTGCGGATGTGGTGCGAGGTAATCGTGACACACAAATGGGCAAACAACTCTCATTTGTTCCTCCTATTGAGCGAGAAGGAAAAAAAGTAGTTCAGATTAGTGTCGAAGATCTGCAACCACAAGTGGATTATTGGCAAAATTCACTGATTGGATTTGTTATAGGAGATCGACCTGATGAGCAATCTATGGAAAATTTTGCAATCCATGTGTGGAACTTTGTTACTAAACCTCAGGTGCTTATACATGCAGATGGCTACTGTATTTTTAGATTCAGTAGCTCTGAAGATAAGGAATTGATTATGCAATCAGGTCCCTATTCATTTAGAAATAGGCCACTGGTTCTTCGACCTTGGAAATTGATTTCAACTTTCAGAGTGATGTGCTTAGTATTGTGCCTATTTGGATTCGATTTCCAGGTCTTCCTGTTGGTTATTGGTCTGCTGAAGTGCTAAGTAAATTGGCTAGTGCTATTGGTAGACCATTATATACAGACAAATTTACGGCATGCTTTGAGAAGATTTCATTTGCTAGGGTCCTTGTTGAAGTGGATGCTGCATATCCACTTCCTGATGAATTGGAGATTGATACTCCTTATGGCTCTAAGATACAGACAATTGAATACGATTGGAAGCCTTCCTTTTGTAATCATTGTCTCAAATTTGGTCATGATGCATTTGAATGTTGGTATTATAAGGATGACAAAGCTGTGCAGAGCAAGGAAGGTCAGAACAAACCTACAAGACAAAGAGGAAGAGTGAATCAGCAGGGGAATCAGAAGGGGAAACATTTCAGAACTGAATGGATTGCTAAGCAGACTGTTGTAGAGCAGCCTAGTACTGTGGCTCCTGCAGTAGAGGCTGCTGTTGAGCAATCTAGTACCGTGACTCCTGCAGTAGAGGATCAATTAATGCAGCACACTCATGGGGAGACTGATAGGCCACATCAAACCATGCATACTGAAACTGATCCTTTAGTCAGTTCAGACAATGCATTCACTATTGCTGACTTTGGAAATTGTGAACATCAGGCAGATCATGCTAGAAATGGTAAGGCTGTCATGAATGAGACAGAAAGAAGTAGCTATAATGTAGACCCTGGACCATCTTACAGGGTAGAACCTCATTCTTAATGATTGTTGTAACTTGGAACATAAGGGGGCTTAATCAGCCTCATAAGCAAAAGGAGTTGAAAAACTTCTTAGCTAATAATAAAGTAGATGTCATGGGGATTCTTGAAACCAGGGTAAAGGAGGCTAAATCAAAGAAAATATTAGCGAAGATTGCAAGGAACTGGATGGTGCAGTGTAATTATTCAAATGCTACTAATGGGAGAATCTGGTTGATTTGGAAGTCTCATATTCAAATGCATGTATTAGCTATAACTAACCAAGTTATTCATTGTCGAGTGGAAGATATAAGAAATTAGATCAGTATCCACTTAAGTGTGGTATATGGTCATAACACTGCTTCACTTAGGAAACATCTTTGGAGTGATCTCAGATCGTTCCAGGTTCCTAATCAGACTGCTTGGCTAATTAGTGGAGACTTTAATAATGTACTCAATTCTGATGACAGAATTGGATCTATTGTGACTGATGCTGAAGTGAAGGACTTCAAAGAGGTTATTTCTGACCTCCAGCTGACTACTGTTAGATCAAAAGGCTGGCATTTCACCTGGTCTAATAAGCAAGTATATAGTAAGATTGATTGGGCACTAGGTAACTATCAGTGGTTGCAGCAGTTTGGACATTTGGAAGCAGATTACTTGAATCCTTCAATATCTGATCATTCACCTATTCTCATAGAGTTTGGAATGCAAAAACCTTTGCATCCCAAACCTTTTCGATTGTATAATGTTGTCATGGAATATCCTCAATTTTCTCACATTGTTCAGCAGGCATGGAAACAAGAACCGGTAGGCAATCCCATCCAGCAGATTTGGCAGAAACTGAGGAATCTAAAGCAGCAGCTGAAGGAGATTAACTTAAATATGGCAGCCTACCAGCAGAACATTATTCAGGCTAGGGAACAACTTGACATCATCCAAACTCAGATGTAAAACAGCCCTTGCACACAGGAGCTCATTCATAAGGAGAAGAAGGCACTTGAGGAACTTGTGAAATGGAATAATATTGAAGAAAAAGTGTTGAGACAGAAATCAAAAGCTGCATGGATTGAATGTGGAGACTCAAATACAAAATACTTTCATGCTCAATGGAAGATTAGAACAGGACAGAACAATATTACTTCCATATACACTGAAGATGGAATAAAACTGACTGATCCTTTATTTGTTGAGCAGGAATTCTTGAAGGGTTTCCACTCTTTAAGGGGAGAATATGCTGTTGAACTTCCTTGTGTGAATTCCCAGATCATGAAGGAAGGCAACTGTCTTAAACTTGATCAACAAAGATTCCTCATTAGAGAGGTAACAATGGAGAAGTTTACTGCAGCAGTTAAGGATATGCCTTCAGATAAGGCACCAGGGGTTGATGGGTTTCCAGTAGAGTTTTTTACTAAAACTGGGAATTGGTTAAGGATGACATCTTTTCTGCTCTTAAAGGATTCTTATCTTCAAGTGAACCGCCTTATACGATCAACACAACAGCTATAGCACTTGTCCCAAAGATCAGATCACCAACTATTGTCAAAGATTACAGGCCAATTGCCTGTTGCACTACACTATACAAGATTATATCCAAGGTACTTACTAGAAGAATGAAAGAGGTCATTGGTGACTTAGTAGGGCCTGCACAGTCAGCTTTTATTGAGGGGAGATGTATTATTGATAACATTCTGTTAAGTCATGAAGTGTTCAAGGGGTATTCTAGGAAAGGTATTTCACCTAGATGTGTCCTCAAAGTTGATCTGAGGAAGGCTTATGATACCTTAGAATGGTCTTTCTTGTAACAGATTCTCATTGATTTGGGCTTCCCTGCAAAGTTCAGACATTGGATTATGGCATGTATCTCTTCTGTATCTTATTCCTTAGTAATGAATGGTGGGTTCACCAAACCATTCAAAGCTAAGAGGGGTATTCGACAAGGGGATCCTATGTCACCTTATCTCTTTGTATTGGCCATGGAGTATTTAAACAGACTATTGCAGCAGCTGCATAAGGATGGAAATTTCAACTTCCATCCTAGGTGCAGGAAGCTTAACATTTCTCATGTATGTTTTGCAGATGATTTGCTCATGTTCTGTCGTGCTGATGAAATGTCTATTCAGATATTACACAACACATTCCTTAAGTTCTCAGCAGCTTCTGGCCTTCATGCTAATATTAGCAAGAGTGCTATTTACTTGGCTGGGATCCAACAGCAGATTAAAGAGCAGCTGATTAGTCTCTTGGGATTTACTGAAGGACAATTGCCATTTAGATACTTAGAAATCCCTTTGGATTCCAAGAAGCTGGCCATACGACACTACTTGCCTCTCATTGAAAGAATTACAGAAAAAATCACCTGTTGGTCAGCCAAATTCCTTTCTTATGCTGGAAGAAGCCAACTGATAAAGGCAGTGGTGTTTGGCATTCAGTCATATTGGGCTCAAATCTTTATTCTGCCTAAGAAGGTCCTCAAAACTATTGATGCTATGTGTAGAACATTTCGTTGGACTGGTAAGGCAAGTATCTCAAGAAGAGCATTGGTGGCTTGGGATAAAGTTTGCAAGCCAGTGTCTGCTGGTGGACTTAATATACTGGATTTATCTATGTGGAACAAGGCTGCCATATCAAAGCTATTGTGGCATTTGGCAAACAAAAAAGACTGTTTATGGGTGCGATGGGTTCATGCTTATTACATCAAGAAAGACACCATATCTTCTGTTAACATTCCTAACACAGAATCTTGGGTTATAAGGAAAATAATGGATTGTAGAAACTTCATTTTGGAATGTCCTCAGCTGCAGGGTGATATTACTGTTCGATTGCAAAGTGTATGCAAACTTAACAAGTTCAGCATACAAAACTGTATACATCACTGCTGCCCAGTTTTACAAAAGTCACATGGAAAAATTTGTTGCTAATTGATAATGTGCTGCCTAGGCACAAGTTTACTGCTTGGCTTGCAGCTCATCACAGTCTTCCTACTGTGGATAGATTGCAGGTAATGCGCATTCATATCCCAATGGACTGTGTATTCTGCAAGTCTCAAGTGGAAGATTTTAATCATATCTTCTTTGGTTGTGCAAGAAGAAATAGTCTGTGGAAAAGAATTTGCAAATGTTAGGATATTCTCGGAATGTAGGCTGCTGGGAGACTGAACTAAACTGGATATGCAGTTTAGCCAAGAGCAGGCAATGGCACAAAAGGATTACAGCTGCTGCATTCCTTATTACTATTGCACTCATCTGGAAAATGAGGAACCAAATGAGATTCGATGGTGTCACATATTTGGAGGATCTGTTATGCCGTGAGATTGTTCTGTTGATTCATATGCGAGGCAGCAAACACAAGAAATGGCAATTAGGACTTAGCAAACTCAATTATTTTCCTTAGCCTTTGAGTTTACATACTATTCTATAGATTGTATATACATAGTTAGACTAGAGAATATGATTCTTGTATTAGTATAGTAGTTAGTCCAAAACTACTATCATGATCACTGATGTACATTACTTTGTTATCAATGAAAGCTAAATTTTAAAATTTAAAAAAAAAAAAAAGCTATGTCTGGCATTGTCATTGTTAGGTACAGTAATCTACCTGTCAATCTCTGATTGGTGCCTTTATATTCAAGTAATATATCTTCAGATGCATTCTTGCTTACTTCCTCATCAAACTCAACAGAAGTGAGTTTATAATTGAACTCATTGTGTGTACACATACTGGACAAAGTTCAGAAACCAGTTCCAAGGCATACTTTCTCTGGCACATCAAGATACCCTTTTTAGACCTTGAGAATTCAACTCCAACAAAATAATTCAATTCTCCAAAATCCTTCATCTTGAATCTTTCCTATAATTCTTTTCTGAATTGTCTATAATGTGTAGGCTGCTTCATATGATCAACAGGTCATCTACATATACTAGTAACATCACTAGTTATATTCATTTTTTTAGTAAAGAGAGAGTAATCATAATGGTTTTGCACAAACTTCATATCTAGGAGTGCTTCGGTCAATTTGAGATTCCATTATTCGGGTGCTTTCTTTAGCCCATACAAGGACTTGTGTAATTTGCTCACTTTCTAATACTCCCTCTGGCTTGAAAAGCCATCTGGGATGTGCATGTAAAGTTACTCTACCAAATTACACTGCAAGAATGCATTATGTTTAGCCATCTGGAATACATACCAGCTGGAAGCAACAGCTAAGGCAACTACAGCTCTCACAATAACAAGTTTGGTTACTGGTGAGAATGTTTATGTATAGTCTAGGCCTTCCTGATGGCTGTAGCCTTTGGCTACTAATCTAGCCTTATATCTCTCCACCTCGCCATTGGATTTATACTTGACTTTGAAAACTTATTTATACCCAATAGGAAATTTATTTGGTGGCAGGTCTACTATAGACCATGTGTTATTTTCTTCCAAAGTTGAGATCACAACATGCATAGCTTCCACCCACTAAGGGTCAACACTAGCTTTACTGACCGAATTAGGTTCAACAATGGCAGAATAAGCAGCTCAAAAGGCTTGATAAGCATGAGAGAGTTGATCATAAGCCATATATTGTGGGATTGGATATGAGCAAGTTTCCTTCTAATGTTGAACCACATAATCAACGATCCACACATAAGGTTTAGAAGGTCTTGAGGATCTCCTAAGTGTTGCAGGAGGAGTTGAATGATCGGCGGGAATATCTGCAGGCACAGATGCTGAAGGCTAATCACTAACAAGTGTAGGATGAGGTGACTAAGTGATAGGAGAGATGGTGCCAGAAGATCGTTGTTGAGCATTCTTATAGGTGGGGAAGGAGTCTATGAACTGGATAGGAAATAGATAAGGAACACCAGACCTCATATTCTTAAAAGGAAAGATATCTTCCTTGAATGCATCATCTCTACTCACAAATAAACTTTTGGAGTAGAAGTCATGTAACACATAGACCTTTAATTTTGAGAGTAGAAATACCCATGAAAATTGTTGGGACTACTCTAGGACTAAACTGTCTACCTTTTATAATTTAGTGGCATAGCATAAGCTCTCAATTACTCTAAGATGTTGAATAGATGGAACGTTATGATATAGTGCCTCAAGAAATAGATTCAGAATTAAGGTAAGGAGTGAAAAATATGAAAATAAGAGCTTTCGTTCGTAAAATTTGTGAAAAATGTCGACTAATCCGCGGGGACGAATTATACTAATTTGTTCCAACTCGAGACCTAAACAAAGACATGGATAATCAGACATGCCAGAAGAGCAGATGTACTAATAAAGAATCTGTTTTGACATGAAATGGATATATCCATATATCTCTGACTCATATTTACGAGATGATAAAATATGGCAAAAGCTATACCCAAAATTAGTTCGCGTAGGAATGGACGTATTGGTTCACGTAAGGGTGCACGTAGAATACCAAAGGGAGAAGGGTATCACAACCCAATTTCCACCTCAGGTCGTGATGGCGTTCAACACCGTTGTCAGGCAAGCCAACGCGGAAATATTAGTGAATTCTTACTTTACTTACCAAAGTAGTTACAACACTTCTCTAAATTTGCAATTAAAATAAATGATAATACGCAATATTCAATAATAGTTATACAACCCAAAAGAACTATCTACTAATGTGTGTGTCAAGACCTAATGTCACAAGAGGTGGGAAACTAGTAGAATATACAAAAATAATAGATCTACCCTACTGTCGCAAAACAGAATAGACAGCCAAAAGTAAGAGAAACTCAATCAAGTTGCTGGTGCGCACAAGAAAGGAAAGCATTTCACCATGGAAGTCTCGGGTGAAGATCAGGGACTCGCACCGGTCTGATAGCCAGATATACCTGCCTCAGAGCATGTACAATTAAGTACAGAAGCTAAGTATGAGTACATAAACACTATTTACCAGTAAGTATCCCGTCTAATCTCGAAGAAGTAGAGATGAGAGGTCGACTTGATACCTTCTAGGGTCAATTAATATAATATGATGTTATGCCAGGCATGAATATCATGGTGAGATAATAGTTGAAATAAGGATTTCTAAGTCATGTCATATTAATATCACAGTCAGTCTTTTACATTTCAAACCATTTAATTGGAACGTCATTAATAATAATTCACATAATTATCATGTGCACGTTATGTCGAGGTCGACGGCTCGATCCAACGTAAAAGAAATTGTGCACTGCGAGAGGGTCGAATGGCATGAACCATAGTTGTATTTATTTTTACCGAGGTGATCGTCCTGATCCACAAATATTAATTATCAACAGAAAAATACAAAAAGGCGCATTTATATTCAATTCAACTCATACAGGTGCTCAACAATACATATGTTCATTTATGTTCATTTCCAATTCTCTAGCATACCCTAACTGATCACATTAGCAGGAAAACATATAACATTTTGCAAGTATAGCATGATACAGGTTCTAAACTACCCGGACATTTAGCATGATAGTAGCGACGCACATACTCTCGTCATCTAGTACATATGTAGCCCCTGTATTTAGTGGCAAATTATAAAATAATTACTCCTATGGGGACAATTATCTCTTATAAGGTTAGAAATGAGACTCACCTCGCTCCAAAGTGCACTTCCAATATCAAGAACAAGCCCGAACTCCCATTGGAGCCGAACGATCCAAAACTAGTTAAATGGGGTAAGAACTAGTCAATACAAGCGTACAAGATCACATCCCAACTAATAACATCATTTTCAACCTTAAACACGAGTTTCCTAAAATTTGAAACCCGCCCCACGTGCCCGGATTCTGAAATTTTTCGAAGAAAGTTGTTTTTTGTAACCTAAGGATCAATAGTATATGATTTCTACTTCATTTCATAACCAATTTCGTAAAAAAATCTTAGTTTCACCAAAATCCTAGGTTTTGCTCTAACCTTGATTTTACCTTAATCTTAGTGTGTTAACCTACCTAAGACAAAAGTATTAGACTAGGAATAGATAGAATGAGCTTATCTCAAGATGCTATGTGGTAGGCTTCTCTCAAAATCTCCCAAAATCGCCCAATGGAAGAGTGAAGATGGCAAAAATGACTTAGAACCATTATTAAATGAAGCTAATGCTTCAGCAATTTCCGCATCCGGTGCTAGCGGACCGCATCTGCAAAAATGGCCCAAGCGAGCTGGGACCGCTTTTACGATCTTGGAGCCACTTCTGCACAGTTGCTTCTACACCAAAGTGGCCACTTCTGCGATCTTGTCATGTCCGGCCCTAGGCCTCATCTAAGATAGGTCAACGGCTTCTGCAGTCTCGCACCTGCGGCTGACCAACTGCAGGTGTTGTAATGACAGATACCAGATGCTTCAACTTTTTTCATATTTTCCAACTTCACTCGAGCCTCGTCCAATTGACGTTCGGGGCTCCCCCTTCCCCCCGAACATACTAACAAGTCTAAAATTATGAAACAGATCCGCTCGAACCTTTGGAATACCTGAAATAACGCTAAATCTACGAATCACCCTCTAAAACAAATTGAATCAAACTTATGAACTTCAAGTTCTTAAATTCTCTTCTAACGTGCCGAAATGTACTTATACTACCGGATTCACACTAAATTTTGCGGGCAGGTCTTAAATGTTATATTGGACCTGTACTGGGCTTTATAACCAACCTATGAGCCCGATTTCAACGTGATTAATCATTATTTAGTTTTTTTAATTCCATAGAATTTCAGTTTAATAATTTCTAATAAAAATTGATTACTCGGGCCAGGGAACTCGAGATTCAATTCGAGCATAGGCTCAAGTCCTATATTTTCCTACGGACCTTTCGGGACCGTCAAAATATGAATTAGGGTCCATTTACTAAAAATGTTGACCAAAGTGAAACTTAGCCTTTTGAGAAAATTTTAAAGAATCAAATGAGCATATTTCAACTTAAATTCTTCCAAGTCCTGAACCAACCATCCTCGCGGGTCGTAATCACTTAAAGCAAGTACGTGAAGTTTTTATCTAGGGGAACGGGGTTTTGAAAAGCGAAATGACCGGTCGGATCATTACATTCTCCACCTCTTAACAAACGTTCGTCCTCGAACGAGCATATAAAAGTACCCGAGATGCCAAATAAGTGTAGATATCTGCGCTGTGTGTCCTCATCGGGCTTCCAGGTCGCCATCTCAACTGGTTAGTCCCTCTACTGGACCTACACTGTTGAAATCCTCTTGGATCTTAACTGGCGATCCTGCCTATCAACAATGGAAAGTAGCTCATCCTCATAACCCAAACTCCCATCCAGCTGAATAGTACTTAAATCCAATATGTGGGACAAGTTGGCATGATACCTCCAAAGCATGGACATGTGGAAAACTAGATGAACTCCCGATAAGTTTGGGGGTAGAGCAAGCTCGTAGGCAACCTCCCCAACTCGCCTCAACACCTCAAATGGGCCAATGCATCTTGGGCTCAACTTTCCCTTCTTCCTGAACCACGTAATTCCCTTCATTGGCGAGACTTTCAAAAGAACCTTCTTGCCTACCATGAATGATACATCACGCACCTTCTGATCTGCATAACTCTTCTGTCTGGACTGATCTGTGCGAAGCCTTTCCTTAATCAACTTCACCTTATCCAAGGCATCTTTCACCAAGTCTGTGTCGTATAACTTATCCTCACTAAGCTCAAACTACTCGATAGGAGAACGACATCGCCGCCTATAAAAGGCCTCAAATGGAGCCATCTCGGTGTTGGATTGAAAACTATTGTTGTAAGAAAACTCTGCCAAAGGCAAGAGCTGGTCCCACTATCCTCCAAAGTCATCACACGTGCTCTGAGAATGTCCTCCAAGATCTGAACTGTCCGATCTGACTGCCCATCGGTGTGTGGATGAAATGTTGTGCTAAGCTCTACGCGGGTCCCCAAATCACCCTGAATATCTCTCCAGAAATGAAAAGTGAACATAGGGCCTCTATCTGATATGATGGAAATAGGCACGTCACGCAACCGGACTATCTCCTGAATGTAAATCTGAGCCAATCTCTCTAAAGTGTAAGTGGTCACAATCGATATAAAGTGTGTCAACTTGGTCAACCTATCCACAATGACCCACACTGCATCAAACATACACAAGGTCTGGGGCAGCCCGACTACGAAATCCATAGTAATGCGCTCCCACTTCCACTCTGGTATAGGCATCTACTGAAGTAGGCCACCCGGCCTGTGGTGCTTGTATTTGACCTGCTTACAATTCAAATACCTAGCCACATAATCCACTATGTCTTTATTCATCCTCCGCCACCAATAATGTTGCCTCCACGATACATCTTTGTAGTACCCAGGTGAATAGAATACCGCAACCTGTGAGCCTCCTCCAGGATCTTCTCTCTCAGACCATCAACTTAGGAACACATAAGCGACCCTGGAGTCGTAGAACACCATCCTCACCAATAGAGGCCTCCTTGGAACAACCCTGTAGCATTGCCTCTCTAAGAACCGTCAAGTGGGGATCATCGAATTCTCAGGCCTTGATTTGCCCCAATAACGAAGACTGAGCAACAACACATGCAAGGACTCGACTAGGCTTTGAAATACCCAACCTCACAAGTCTGTTAACCAAGTACTGAATGTCCAAAGCTAGTGACCTCTCCCCTGCTGGAATGAATGCCAAGCTACCCATACTCTCCGCCTTCCTGCTTGAGGCATCCGCAACCATATTTGCCTTGCCCGGATGATAAAGAATGGTGATGTCATAATCCTTCAGTAACTCAAGCCACCTACACTTCCTCAAATTGAGATCTCTCTACTTGAACAAATGTTGCAAGCTGCGATGATCAGTATAAACCTCACATGACACCCCAAAAAGTTAATGCCTCCATATCATGAGAGTATGAACAATCGCGACAAACTCTAAATTGTGCATAGGATAAATCTTCTCATGAATCTTCAGCTGGTGTGAAGAATAGGCAATAACTCGCCTCTCCTATATCAATACAAACCCCTATCCAATGCGTGAAGTTCCACAATATACCGTATACATCCTTAAACCGGAAGGCAATACAAGTACATGTGTTGTAGTCAGGGCTGTCTTGAGCTTCTGAAAGCTTGCCTCACAATCATCGGACCAATGGAAAAATGCACCCTTCTGGGTCAATCTAGTCTGAGTTTATGCAATAGATGAAATGCCCTTCACAAATTGCATGTAATAGCCTACTAACCTTAGGAAGCTCGTGATCTTGGTCACTGAAGTAGGACGTCACCAACTCTAAACTACCTCTATCTTCTTGGGGTCCACCTTCATACCCTCTCCTAACACAATATGCCCCGAGAATGCCACTAACTCTAGCCACAACTCACACTAGGAGAACTTAGCATATAGCTTCTGCTCTTGCAAGGTATGAAGCACTACCCTCAAATGCTACTCGTGCTCCCCCAGGCTATGGGATATATCAAGATGTCGTCAATGAAAACGATGACAAAGGAATCAATATAAGGCATGAACACTCTGTTCATCAAGTCCATAAATGCTACTCGAGCATAAGTCAAGCCAAAGAACATCAGCAGAAACTCATAATGGCCATACTTCGTCCGAAATGCAGTCTTCGAAACATTTGAATCCCAAATCTTCAACCGATAGTACCCCGACCTTAAGTTGATCTCTGAGAACACCCTAGCACCCTGCAAATGGTCGAATAAATCATCAATGTGCAGCAACAGGTACTTGTTCTTGATTGTAGCCTTGTTCAACTGGCGGTAGTCAATGCACATCCACATAGTCCAATACTTCTCCTTCACAAATAACACTAGTGTGTCGAAGGGTGAAACACTGGGCCTAATAAACCCATTTGCCAACAACTCTTCAAGCTGCTCCTTCAACTCCTTTGGAGCCAAGCGGTACGGGAGGATAGATATAAGATGGGTTCCTGGAGCCAAATCAATATCACAATCTGGTGGCATGCAAGGAAGATCAGAAGGAAAGACATCGGCGAACTCCCGAACTATAAAAACTGAATCAATTGTCACAGACTCTACGGTGGTGTCCCAAACATATGCCAAATACGTCAAACACCCTTTCTCAGCTATTTGCAGCCTTCAGGAAAGAGATAACCTGGATAGATGTATCAAATGTGGAACCCTTTCATTCCAACCCTGGAAACCCTACCATCGCTAAAGTAATGGTCTTGGAATGCAATCTAGGACGGTGTGATATGGGATAAACAATCCATGCCCAGGATGATCTCAAAGACGATCATATCAAGAAACAGAAGATTTTCTCTAGTCTCAAACTATAGAATGTGACCACACAGGACCGGTAGACCTGATCTAAAACCACAGAATCACCCACAGGAGTGGACACATGAATAGGAGTTCCCAAGGGCGCAGGACCAATAACCAGAGAGAGAGAAAACAGAGATGAAACATACGAATAGGTAGAGCCTGGAACATATAATACTGAAGCATCTCTACCGCAGATGAAAATAATATTTGTGATGACAGTACCTGAGGCCAGTGCATTTGGCCTAGCTGGAAGGCATAGAATCTGGATGGAGTGACTGCTGACTGGCCTACACCTAATTGGGCAGTAGCTAGCTGACCGCTCCCTGCCTGGACTCCACCTCTAGGATGGCCCCTACCGGTCTGCTCTCTATTTCTAAGTAGCAGGGAAACCGGTGCTGAAATCATAGGCTGCTGACATTGTTGTACTTCATTGCCCTGAAGCCTCGGGAAATATCTCCTCATATGACCAAGGTCTCCAGCACTCAAAATAACCCCGCATAATGGTGACCTACTACCCTGATGACTGACCCTGATGGTCTGTAGACCCACTGGATGAAGCTTGAATAACTCGTGGACGGTATGAACTCTTCGGCATAGCACTGAAAAAAGAATAAGAAGAACTCTGAGGATCTGAATACCCACCAGAGGAACCTTGAATAGCTGGTGGGCAATAATAACTCTCTGGTATGGCGCTGAAATAGGGGCGCGTCGGAGAACCCCGAGAAGTTGATGGGGTTGAATATGGGAGCCTGCTGGGGTGTCCCCTCCCAAACTGACCTCTGGCTCTAGTTGGGGCACCTCTAAACTCTCCGGAGAATCTATCCCTCTTATCCTACTGCATATGCTCCCTACCCCTCAGGCAGTGGCCCTCAATCCTCCGAGAAATCTCCACTACTAACTGATAAAGAGTCCCTATCTCCATCTCTCGGGACATGTTGGCCCTGATTCTATAATGCAACCCTGCAACAAACATCTGCACCCTCTCTGCGTCAGTATGAAGTATCATCAATGCATGGTGGGCTAACTTAGAAAACCTCACCTGAAAATCGATGACGGACATCTGACCCTGCTCAAGCTGCACAAACTGATACCGTAGCCCTTCCCTCTCAGAGGGTGGAATATACCTGTCCAGAAATAACTGGGTGAACTGACTCCAAGTGAAAGGAGGAGAACCTGCAGGTATGCCAAGAACATAAGAATGCCATCATCGGCGGACCCTGCCCTGTAGCTAAAAAGTAGTGAAATCAACTCCATGCAACTTTAACATCCTCATATTTTGCAGTTTGTCAGTGCACCTATCAATGGAGTCCTGAGCATCCTCATGACGCTCACCCTAAAAAAAAGAGGGTGAAGTCTAGTACATCTATCCAATAACTTCTGTGGGTCACCATCTGCAATCGGTCTAGGCTCGGGCACTATTGCAGCAACTGGCTGAGCCACGTCTGTTGGTAGTGCTCCCGGAGTCTGGCACACTGCAGCTGTATGGCCATGAGGCTGAGTAGTAGGGGTTTGTGCTCCCCCTCTTGCCTGTGATATAGCTGGATCTGCTGGAAATAAACCAGCCTGAGTTATGGTGTCCATGAATCATAGAATATGGCCCATGACCTCCTGGAATCCTAGTGCCATCATAAAGTCCATTGGGGTAGGCTCAGCTGCAGGCACCTCGCCATGCTCCTCAATAATATGGTCCCTGCAGAGTCTGTTGGTGCAACTCTGGGATGCCCTTGTCCTCTACCTCGGGATGGTGCCCTCCCCCGGCCTCTGCCTCGGCCTCTAGCAACGGGGGAAGTAGCCCCTCCTGGGTCGGGAACATCTGTCGTGCCTGTCCTCACCATTTGTGAGAGAATAGAAGAGAGAAATTTAGTGTACCATCCACTACATGATAGGAAGTGAATAAAAAGTAGTTTCCTAACACCCCATAGACTTTAGAAGATAAATACAAATGTCTTTGTACCAATATGCAAGACTCTATTAGGTTTTTCCATGACTTGTGAGAATTACGTGAACCTGGTGCTTTGATAACTTGTTGTCACGATCCAATTTCCAGATGGCGCCCAACACCTTTGTCAAGAAAGCCAACACGAAAATATTAGTGAATTCGTATTTTACTTACCAAAGCAGTTACAACACTTTTCTAAATTTGCAATTAAAATAAGTGAAAATATGCAATATTCAATAATAGTTATACAACCCAAAAGAACTGTCTATTAACGTATGCGCCAAGACTCACAAGTGGTGGGCAACTGATAGAATATACAGAAATAATAGATCTACCCTACTATCTGAATCAGCATAGATAGTCCAAAGTAAGAGAAACTACATCAAGCTGCTGGTCGATACAGGAAAAGAAAACAGCTCACCGTGGAAGTATCGGACTAAGATCAGGGATGTGCACTACTCTGATAGCCAGATGTACCTGCCGCAGAGCCTCTACAATTAAGTACAGAAAAATAGTATCAGTACATAAACAATATGTACCCAGTAAGTATCATGTCTACTCTCGAAGAAGTAGAGACGAGAGGTCGACTTGATACTTACTAAGGTCAATTAATATAAAAAGATATTATGCCATGCAGGAAGATCATGGTTAGATAACAGTTGAAAAAAGGATTTCTAAGTCATGTCATTCAAATATTACAGTCAATTATTTACATTTCAAACTATTTATAAGAAAAGTCATCAATAATAATTCACATAAGTATCATGCGTACGTTATACTAAGGTCGACGGCCCGATCCAACAGAAAAGAAATTTTGCACAACTAGAGGGTCGAATGGCGTGAACGATAGATGTATCTTATTCTACCGAGGCAATCGGCCCGATCCACAAATATCAATTACCAACACAAAAATTCAAAAAGGTGCAATTATATTCAAATCAACTCATACAAGTGATCAACAGTACATATGTTCATTTATGTTCATTTCCAATTCTCTAGCATGCCCTAAATGATCACATTAGCAGGAAGACATATAACATTTTGCAAGTATACCATGATACGAGTCCTACACTACCCGGACATTTAGCATGATAGTAGCAACGCATGGACTCTCGTCACCTAGTACGTACGTAGCCCCCGAATTTAGTGGCAAATAATACAATTATTACTCCTATGGAGACAATTCCCTCTTACAAGATTAGAAAGGAGACTCCAATATGCACTTTCTATATCAAGAACGAGCCCGAACTCCCATTTGGATCCGAACGATCCAAAATTAGTTAAATGGGGTAAGAACTAGTCAATACAAGCTTACAAGATCACATTCCAACTATTAACGTAATTTCCCAACCTTAAACACGAGTTTCCTAAAATGTGACCTTGGGCCCACATACCAGGATTCTGAACTTTTTCGAAGGAAGTTGTTCTTTGTAACATAACGATCAATAATATATGATTTCTACTTCATTTCATAACCAATTTCGTGGAAAAATCTAAGTTTTACCAAAATCATTGGTTTTGCTCTAACCCCTTGATTTTACCTTAATCTTAGTGTGTTAACCTACCTAAGACATAAGTATTAAACTAGGAATAGGTAGAATAAGCTTAACTCGAAATGCTAAGTGGTAGGCTTCGCTCAAAAGCTCCCAAGATTTCCTAATGGAGGAGTAAAGATGGAAAAAATGACTTAGAACCCGTATTAATGAAGCTCACTGCTTCAGCAATTTTTGCATCTGCAGTCAGTGACCGCATCTGCGGTCCCGCTTCTGCGAAAAGACGGACGCATCTGCAAAAATGTCCCAAGCGAGATGGGACAACTTCTGCGGTCTTGGAGCCACTTCTGCTGCAAAGTGGCCGTTTCTGCGGTTTTTCCTGATTGGCCCTGGGCCGCATCTGCGGGAGGCCGACCACTTTTGCGGTCTCGCATCAGCGACTAACCAACCCCAAGTGCAGTTATGACGGATACCAGATGTTTCAGCTCTTTTATGCTTCTTCACTCGAGCCTCGTCCAATTGACGTTTGGGGCTCTCGGGCCCTGCCCGAACATACTGAAAAGTCTGAAATCAGGAAACGGACCTGCTCGAACCTTCAAAACACCCAAAACAATGATAAATCTACAAATCACCCGCTAAAACCAATTGAATCAAACTTATGAACTTCTAGTTCTTAAATTCACTTCTAACGTGCCAATATATACTTATACTACTCAGATTGACACCAAATTTGGTGGGCAGATCTTAAATGTTATATTGTACTTCTATTGGGCTTAGCAACCAACCTACAAGCCTGATACCAGCGTGATCTATCATTATGTAGTTTCTTTAAAAATCTTTAGACTTTCATTTTAATAATTTCTAATAAAAATTCATTACTCGGGCTAGGGACGTCAGAATTCGGTTCTGGACATACGCCCAAGTCCCTTATTTTCTACGGATCCTCCGAAACCGTCAAAACACGAATCCGGATCGGTTTACTAAAACAATTGACCAAAGTCAAACTTAGCCTTTTAAGAAAATCTTAAAAAATCAAATGAGCATATTGCAACCCAAATTCTTCCAAGTACCGATCCAACTATTACCGCAGGTTGTAAATTAGTTAAAGCAAGCGCATGTAATTTTTATCTAGGGGAACAAGGTTCTAAAAAGTAAAATGATCGGTCGGGTCATTATAAAGTGTGTCTTTCCCTGAAGAAGAGCTGGTATACTACAATGGACCACATTTTCCCCAGAAATGCAGAGGTATATAGGCCTCAAAACTCAGTACTCTAGCCATATCTTCAATTGATCTGTGCCTTCTCTTAACAGCTCTATTTTGTTGCGGAGTGTACGCACAGGAACTTTAATGAAGAATTTTAATATTTTGCAATAAGGAGGTCACTTGATCATTCATAAATTCAGTATCATTATCTATTCTAAGATATTTAACAGAGGTCTTAAACTGATTTGTAAACATGGCCAGGAAATTTTTCAATGTCATAATAGTATCAACTTTAGTTGTTAGAAGAAAGATTCAAATATACTTTGAGTAATCACCAACTAAGGTCAAGAAATTTCTTTTGTTTTCATGGGTAGGGATCCTATAAGGCCCCCAAACATCTGCATGCGCAAGATCAAAGACAGAAGTAGAGCATAAAGAGCTAAGAAGAAAAGGTAGTCTGGACTACTTTGCAATGGGACATATAGTACAGTGATCACCAGTCAGATGCACATCACTTAAGCTGTATATTTTTTGAAATACCATTAGAGGAGTATGTCCTAATCTTTTATGCCACAGATCAAACGTATTGCAAGATTGTGTGTTGTTTTCACTAGTCTTACTGACACACTTATTTGTACTACTAACAATGGTATTTACAGTTGGTAGTAAATATTGCTTAGAAAAATGCATATCTTCAGTCTTGAAAATGTAGAGGTCAATTTTTTCTTTACCAATCCCCAAGAACTTACTACTGAGGAGTTCCTGAAAGACACATAAATTGCGGAAGAATGCCACCATACACTTTAGTTCTTTTGTGATCTTAGAGACTGAAAGTAGATTATACTTGAATTCTAGAATATGCAATATGTTCTGAACCTTCTTATCTCTGAAAAAGGAACAAATCCTAATATGTGTAATAACAACCTTCTCACCAGTATGGAGATATTCTTTGTTTTAATCTGTTTCTAATAATTCTTTATAGGAATCAAATAGATTTAAACTATTCACCATGTGGTTAGAAGCTCCTGTATCTATTATCCACTTATGATTTGCCGAGGACATAAAGGCTTGAATGTTACCTGTTGTTCCTGTAGTTGTTGAATTAGCTACATGTTCCACATCCTTGCCGTAGTTCAACATCTGTAATATTTGTTGGTATTGTTCCAAAGTAAAGAATTGAACAGGAGAACTGAGAGTAGAGCTTCCCAAGGCATTATTTTGAGCTTCTGAAGGTTGACTGTCATAATTGCTTACATTGTTGGACTGAGCAGTGAAATTTCCTTCTCTCTTCTTGGTTTTGAAGTAAGTTGGATATCCATGTAGTTTGAAGCAATTCCCTGGTATGTTCTTTGGACCTACAATACTCACAATAAACCGGTGACTTGTTGAATGAGTTTTTAGCTTTGTAACCTCCAGTTTGTCAAGTATTTGTAGGATATATATTGATGTCGTAGTGCCTGTTACTAAATATAGATGCAACTTCATTGACATCATTAGAACCATACAAACCCTTTCCATTGATCGATTATCTTTCAACATTAATGATCATAGCATAAGTTTGATTCAAATTAGACAGAGGCCTAGTCATCAACACCTGATTCTAGCATTCTCATATGAGTCATTAAGCCTAATGAGAAATTAATAGAGTTTTTGAAGCTGATAATGCTCAGGATGTTTCTTAGATTCGGGACAACCACAAGTAGGAGGAGGAGTCAATGTTTCATACTCATCCCACAGTTCTCTTCGTCGAGAAAAGTAAACAGATACAATGGATACTCCTTGTGTTAATGTAGCTATTTCTTTATGTAGTTAGGCTGCCCTAGAAACATTAATTTTGTCAAATCTCTCCCTAAGATCTTCCCAAACAATATAGGCATCTGATGCATAGATTACAGTACTAAGCAGTTTAGGAGACACAGTATTCATAGTCCACGCAAGCACTATCGCATTACATCTATCCCATAGTTCATGAAGGCTAACATCATAGTTGCTCTTTTGCAGGTGCCTACAACAAATCCTAACTTGTTTTTGCCATGCAATACGATGTCCAATGACCTACTAAAGATCGAGTAATTTTCATATCCTTGAAATTGAATAGAAGTAAGGTCGGAACCTTGCGTATCAGATGGATTAATGTATAGAGGATGATGATGATCCACCTGATCTACTAATTGAGTTGCATTCATCGTTGCGAGCTGAGGATCAGTGACATCTTCAAGAACCAACGTGGTTATGAATTGAGGAACTTCGAGAGTTTGGAATCGAAGAACAGATATGAATCTATTCGCACATGCATAGATTGATTTCCTCCAATATCAATTTAATCTAGAAAATGACACACAAATTTGAAACCCTAGCCTTGAGTAGGTAAAACTAGGACGAAAATCGAAACAGCCAGTAACATATATAAAGCAAGAGATTGAGACTGAGATTAAGGAATTCCGTCACAGTTGAGCTATCATCACTCGATTAACCTTGCTTTGATATCATGTTAAGAGAGATCCAACCATGACGGTATACAGATGAGTTAGGGAGAAGATAGTGATGGATGAGAAGAACATTACTCCATTTTTGAATATTGAAAATGTACAATCTAGCTATGTATTTAAAGAGCACTACTACTACTTATAGGATTTAACTGCTAACTACTCGTATTAGTCCACTAATTAATTATAACTAACCACTAACTACTTTGACACTTTAAATATGTGGGATCCGCATTCCTCAATAAAAGTAAAATCCATGAGCTGCTAAAACTAATTTTTTTTTAAGAAAGAAAAATATAGATATTATTATTTTCTGAACAAATTAAAAAGAAACATGGACAAATAAAGTAGAAAGAGTAAGTGACTTTTGTTTTAAGTTCAGACAAATAAAATGCGGACCTCTAATTATTTATGTTATTAAATAAATTCACTTTCAGATCTCTTTTGAGAAACACACAGTTGAAATATTCAGCTCAAATATTTATTGACCAGTTCGATTCCATTTCGATAGAATTAATTTTTGAGTTTAGTTTCTTAAATTTTGTTGTGCATGTTTGGTTTTAGTGTCGAAAGAATTGAATTTGAAAAGGTTATATTTGGATAAAAGGTACAAACTTTTGAAAATGCATTATATACCCTGCGTACAATATTATAGGCACTTTTGCAACTTACTATTTACTACTACTATGCATTATATTACAATGCTTATTCTCGAATAATTGAAAAACTCAAACTCCAACTTTAGTCAATTAAGGTGTTCATTATTCAGTTTGGATCGATTTCTTTATAAAAACAAACTAAACTAAGTGAATCGATACTTTAAATATTAGAATCAAACTAAACCAACTAAATTTGTTTTTATCTATTCACTTTTTGACGGGTTTTGTTGGTTTTTTCGATTATTTATCAATTTTTTCTTAAATATGAGACATACATTATCAAACATATATTTCGGCGACTAAGTTATCAACATAATAGTATCAAACCAATCTATTATTTACTAAAACATACTTATGATAATTGAATCAAATAATGATGAATAATTTAAGGATACAAATAAAAAAAGATTATTTTTAATATGAAGTAGGTTCTTATATTTAACAAAAGAAAACTGTAAATCAAACTATAACATAAAAGCAAAAAATAAATTATTATAATGGGGAAAAAATAGACTAAAAGTTCAAATGATTAACACGTACTATAAAATTTTATATATATATATATATATAATCTACTTCTATTGTCAGTTTTTTTCATCGGTTATTTTTTTTAAAAAATCAAAACGGAATCAAATTTGTCAGGTTTTAACATTTAAAACCAAATTCACACTAAACCAAAAAAAATATTAATTTAAATTTATTTGATTCAATTTTCAAAATTTTCATAAATACCTTCAACCAATAGCACCAAATTGTATGAATTGGAAAAGGGCAAAAAAGGGAGAAAAGAAGAAAAAAAAGGTTAGTGGCTGGATGAGATTGAGGTGAAAAAAAAAAGCTGCAAAGTGCCAAAGAAGATAGGTTGCTACTCAATTATTCATCGGCATGGAGGAGCTGCAAATTCCAACTTGTTAGCCGTGCGTCAGATACAAAGAAGTCTTACGTCACATTGGTTAATGAAATGGACTTGTATCTCATTATTTGATCTTCATAATCTTCGTCTCATAAATAATTTTTACTGTTAGACTCATCCCTGCTTTTTAATGTTGTGAAAAAATAGATTGGTGTCTGCTCATATGACTTTGGACAACTACCTTTGAACTAGCATTATAGTTGAGTTAGGTTTAAGTTTAATTCTCTTAACAAAAACTTAGAGTACAATGATCTTTTATCATCTTTAAACAAGAAATAAGTAAAATTTGTGAAAATAGTATGGGCTAACGAGTGGATCAATAATTGAAAAACAATTAGCGTTTGCAAAGTCATTAAAAAATAGGCACTAGTTTATTGCAACACAGAAAGTTCTAGCATAATATATAACTGAAGATTAATGTACGTGTGTATGAACTTCTAGCATAGCATGCTCGAATTCCATGTCGGAGATTGAAGCATTTGTGTATGAACTCCCAGCATATTATATTGGACCAGCATATTATGCTGGAAGTTCATATATAAAAAATTCAAACTCCAGTATATTGTGCTGGAATAATTTTCGGATTTTGAATAGTATTTTCGTTCAAATTTACCTTTACATAAAATATGGCTAAATTTTAATTACTTTTGAAACCGTAATTATTTTTTAATTACCACTTATAAATTCGACTATTTTAGAATTCTTAAAACTCTCAAGTGGCTACAAATCAAAGAGAAAAAAGGTGCATTAGATATCCGTGGGCCGTCTGGATTCTGCTTACGGCATTTCCATTATTGCAGAAATCATTTGACCATATAATTTTTGGAGAAGTCAAATGTCAGTTCTTCAATGCAAAGGCACTGTGACAGGACCAGATTAAATCGTAAATCGTGCCATGCACCACAGCCAGAAAGAATGAAGGACCAATTTTAGTGCTCGTTCGGTCCCATTTCCATGGGCAATGACCAAGATTATCTTCTTCTTATTTCTCTTGGATTTTCCTTTAGCTTTTGTGAGCGAGCCCATATTGGCCGTAATGTTTCAACCATTAATTTTGATGATAACAAATTTATCTAGTTAAACCTCAATATTAATTTGATGAGATATTAGGATTTTAAGCAAATTACATTTAACTTGTGTCAAAAAATATGATGGAATCAAGAAAAATATTAAAGATTCTTGTCTCAATCGAGGAATAGTATATCTACCAAAAGCTTGAGAAGAAATCGAGTAACTACGGAAGAAAAATATTCCATTGAAGAAAAGGAGATGTGCAAATTTGAAATTTGAATGGGTCAAAATTGGTTGATAACACGTGATCAAATGGTAAGATGATATGTGGAGCCGAAAATAGACAAAGAACGAATCGGGAAATAATTAATACCGAATGTGATATGTGAGACCGGTAACAATTGGATGCTAAAGCGATCTTAGTTAGTGGTAGAAGTTCAAAGATTTACCATCGAACAACATTCAATGAAGGACTATTTACTAGTGTTAAATGAGTAATCGTTACAGAAAATACTTGCATTTAAGGCTTGCAATTACATATTCATCACTGATACTTTTATTCTCTTTTACAGAGGGGCTTGATTCTAGGATCTTATTTTCCTAGATAAAACTAGAAATAGTGGGGTTAAACACCACTGTAAGGACACGGAAGATTCCATACGTAAAGACTATACTTTACCATTTTGCTCTCACACTCTACTATTGAGCTCTAACCTTAACAGCTTCATTGTTGCTTTATCTTTATTTTTACTTTTGTTTTCGGAAATTCTATGTTCGGAATCAAGCTAGTTATCTTTTTTTGATTTCAATCGCTAAATCTTAACTTCAGCCTTATTTATTTATTATTTTTGGATTAAATTGATTCATTTGTCTATAAATTAGATTTCAAATTCAACTATTGAATTTTACTGGTAAACAAAATTTAAATTTGAATATAAGTGTTATATATCATGCCTTCGAATTGGGGTGAGACGTGATTAGCACTTAACCTATCTTACTCTGTTGAATGAATCATGTTCTAGGCTTCTAGCTGGCCGAAAGATACCATTAAATGTAACTTGTCAATAAAACAAAGAAAGTATTTATATAATATTGCTTGAAAAGTTTAATTAAAGTCTGATTAAAGCAATAACTTCGAAATGACTAAACACAGCAACAAATCATGAGCCTCTCAAAACATAAATCTGAATACAAAGCTTGCGGGGCTCTTGGGGAATAATGAAAATGTCAGTTAAAATTACGTAACATGAAATAATTGTAGTTACCGTCAGAAAGAATCAACCGAGCTCACCAACTACATCTACGAGTGAGCTCACCAACTAGATCTACGAGCGACAAGGTAAGCAACAAGTCTCCTTGGCAATTCCCTAAGCGGAGGAATAAAATTTTCTGGGCTACTTAAAATAATAAAAGGTGGTAAAAAAATAATTTAATCTAATAAGGTAATAGTCTTGAAATCTAATTATTTACTTCAAAAATATGACTAACAATAAAACTTAGTTTATGATTTTAAAGATATATGATTTAGTTTAATATTAATTAATAGTAACCAAGAAAAAGTGTATCAGTTAAGGAAATAAGTTGAATCAAATTAGTGCTTAAGCCAATCTTGACCTCGAGCTGTGATGGCCTCGAGGTAGGTTCGCAAGAACAGTAAAGCAAAAATAATAAAGTTAAAAGACAATTCTGATGAGTAATGACCAAGAGAGAGTATATTCTTTTGTCAATGATTAATGATAGTTACAAATGATTGAGGTCCCCTTTATATAGTAGGGGAACCCTAAATAAGGTACAATTCTATTCACATTAAGGAATTTTATTCGAACAGCTGTCTAACCGCCTAGTACAAATTCGCACAAACTCCTACAAATCTATTTCAAAATTTACGCCATGATCTTGGGGATGTGGCCGAAAACTTGCTCTTTCTGTTACAAACCCGTAAAGACATCATATCGCGTTTGGTCATACTCGGCTTCGGAGCTCATCGGATACTTCAATCCTCGAGCCTTGTACTCTGTCATCAGGCTCGAGCTCGGTCCATCGGGAATGAACTCGAGATCCATCCTGAACTCTGGCTTTAAGCGACTCCTTGAGCCCGTGAAATCGGGCATACCTGATTTCGACAATATACAGAAAGTCTTGAATTTCTTAGACTAATATTAAGAAACGATTTGATCCTCGATCCTCCGATGCCTCGACAATGATGTCAATCTCGTGACGTTAGTGATTGAAGTGATTGAACGGTCGCGTTAGCATAGTTCCCAAGGCCATTAATTGAAGACCGCTGATGGTCGGCCACTGGTTTCCCCCCACCATTAAGGCGACATCTATAAATAGGTCAAGTTCACAACTCTTTCAATCTTTACTTCTCAAATCTTTCTCAAAACCTCATAGCTTCTTCATCTTTCCCAAGTTTATCCTTCTTCAACTTTTGAATGATAGTATTTTTATCGATTTGGCCTGCCCGTTTCCGCTCGAATGATATGGCGTTGATAAAATACTTTTTATTCCGTAAGCTTTGAGGAACTCCGTACCTTGTTGCCGTAAATCGTTTATCGTTGTCGCGTATGATTTCAGCAGGTATCCCAAATAAACACACGACGTGGTTCCAGATGAAGTCAATAACTTCTTTTTCTCTGACCTTCACGAAGGCATGTGCTTTTACCCATTTAGAAAAGTAGTCAGCCATAAACAAAATGAATTTAGCTTTACCCGGGCCGTTGGTCGAGGACAATGATGTTCATTTCCCATTTCATGAAAGGCCACGGGGACATGACTGAGTAAAGTTTCTCTCCAAGCTGATAAATCATCGGTGCAAACCTTTGACATTTATCACATTTTCTAACAAATTCCTTAGTGTCTTTTTCCATGATATCCCAGTAATACCTTGCTCTAATACTTTTGCGAATCAAGACTCGGCGCCAGAGTTATTCCCACAAGTGCCTTCGTGGATTTCTCGTAAAGCATAATCGGTGTCCCCCGATCCTACACATACCGCCAATGGTCCATCAAACGTTCTACTGTATAATGTTACATCATCATGCAATGTGAACCTAGCAGCCTTGGTTCGTAGAGTCCTCGACTTTCCATGATCCGATGAGAGCTTTCCATTTTTCAAATATTCGATATACTTATTCTTCCAATCCCAAGTCAAACTTGTATAATTTATCTCGACATAACCCTCTTCGACCATAGATCTCGATAATTGGACGACCGTCCCCGAGATAACATCATCTTCTTGAACTGATGACCCTAAGTTAGCAGGTGCACCGACCTTACTGTTTTATTCTCGAGGTACATGATCTAGAGTCCACTCCTTGAAGTGGTGCAAGGTTACCAGTAACTTGTCCAAATATCTTTGCATCCTATCCTCTCGAACTTCGAAGCATTTTTTTCACTTGGTTCACCAGTAACAGAGAATCGCACTTAGCTTCAATGACTTCGGCACCCAAACTTTTAGGTATCTCGAGACCTTCAATCATGGCCTCATACTCGACCTCATTATTAGTCAACCTAGAAGTTTTAATTGATTATCTAATAGTGTTACTTGTAGGTGGCTTCAAAACGATGCCAATCCCGGACATTTCTCATTTGAGGCACCATCCGTGAAGATGGTCCATACCCCCGATGATGCACTCGATCTTAACGAAAGTTCTTTCTTCACTTTGGGTACAAGGGTCAATGTAAAATTAGCCACAAAGTTGTTAGAAAATACGCTTAACGCTAGGGGGGGTGAATAGCGTTATAATAAAAATTAGCGTAAACTTGCGGAATTTAAAAATTGCAGGAAAGAAATAAGTGGGATAAGTAAATAAATAAGAACGAACACACCGATGTATCCTGGTTCACCACAACCCGTGGCTAGTCCAGTCCCCGAGCGACTCTCTCGAGATTTCCACTATCTTCGTCAAGCTTACGGGTGCTTAACAAACCGTTACAGTTGCTCAAGGATACCACACCTTAAGACTTCACTTGCTTGAGGATACCTCACCCCAAGACTTCAACCACTAAGACTTTGGGTACTTAGCAAACCCGACAAATGAGAAGATATGTTCTTCTCAAACAACTCTCTTTTACAACAAATACTCTCTCAATAGAGTGGATAAAGAGAAACAAAATAAGCTCTATGAACAACACAAAGTTGTCTATCAAATGGCTCAACAAAAGCTCTAAAATGATGCTTGAAAATGATCAATATGTATATCAATATATGCAGGAGTTGTGTGTTTAAAATCTGCTCAAAAGACCTCTTTTTATAGGTGAAAAAGTGGTGCTGACCGTTGCTTAATTGATGAATAAAATCCCTGATTCTGTGCTCAGACAATTGATTGTTTGGAGTAGACAATCGATTGTTTGACCAACGTTCAAAAAACATATTCCTGATTTTAGGCTAAACAATCGATTGTTAACCCTGAATAATCGATTGTTCTTCAACGTTCAAAAATCAATTTAGGATTCTGTGGGAACGGTCAAAAAATAGTCGATTATATGAAAATGACAATCGATTGTTTATGAGTATAATCGATTGTATGATAACAACAATCGATTGTTTTGATATTTAAAAACTTCGGTTGCACACTGTCTCAAAATAATCGATTGTTAAAAGTAGACAATCGACTGTTTGCTATTTTGAAAAGCTTCAGATCACACTGTCTTAATACAATCGATTGTAGGATTCAAATAATCGATTGTTGAGGTCCAGATTTTAAAAGACATGTTTAAAAACCATTTTGACTAAAATACAAATTATTTTGGTTTAGCACAAAGATGCATGTTTATGATAAAAATGTTTTATGCATGTTTATGATGACCTAATGTTGAGCCAAAGGATAAGATAACTTAAATGTTGTCCTTACATTGGTTCTACCAAACGACCTACGTCTTGGGTCTTCGGTCTTGAACTCTTTGGCTCGTTCATGCAATTCCGTCATCAGTATGCTTCTTGCCATTTGATTGATTATCATACAATATCGTTGTTTGACACTTGACTTCATTGTTTGTCATTCATCAAAACCTATACCTGAAAATCATGCTCATACAACCAAAGCGCACATATCATAGATATACATGATTTCCAACAAAAGTTAGCTAAGATTTGAGACTTGATGGACGTTCGGGGTTGATACTCGATATCGTTGTCGCGCCCCATTTTCCTCGTGGAGTCCGGGTTTCGACATTTCTTTGGGACAACTCATTTTCTTTTGGGAATTGTGTATGGAATTTGAAGAGTCGTCATCTAACGTATTTAAGGTGCGGTAGGTCACCTAAAGAAAATAACTCATAAACCAATTTTCGTTAGCAAAGATTGGGTAAGGGCTTGAAATAACCATGAGGGGAAGGTGTTAGGCACCCCTCGAGGTCCACAATGGTAGGTCCTGGCCAAACTCAAATTAGGTGACTTAGTCTTATAAGCAAACAAAGAAATTTAGACAAATATATATTATATTTAAAACAAGGGGTAAAATAGGTACTAAAACTGGAACACCGTCATGAAAGAAGCAGTGGAAAAAGATAATCAAACACATAGAAATGTTTAGAAAAGTTTTCCAGAAACAGATGAAGTGAAACCCTAGTTCTTAGAGAACATTAGGATCGAAAAGAAAATAACAAGGAAGCCAAAACCTAATCTAGAGGGATACTAAAATCGATTAACAATAAAGAGAACAAGAGATTTCAAATACAGCTACTGATAAACTCAAAATCACTCCAGATCTACAAAGATCTTAACAGATTCACATTGAAAAGATGAAGGTTTTGAGAAAATGGGCGAGGTAAAGGAAAAATCTAACCATAGCCACAAAAATAACGATACTCAAAAATGTTGATGAACACAAGGTGGTGTTCGTAAGGAAACGAAAGCTAGGTTGACTCTGAGTTGAACCTCTGCGAGGTTCCCTCAGAAAACAACAAGAATCGAACAACCAGCAGAAGTAATAGGTTAGATACGCTAGCAAAAGCCCAAATAACCCCATATTTGGTCAGGAACCGAAGGGGTTTAAGAGGGATAGAGGTGATGGCGCATCTAGGGTTTGGGTGGTCTCGGAGAGAAAAGAGAAGATAAGGATTTAATGGCGGCGGTTTGTGACAAATGACTAGTGTTAAAGGGTCGTTTGGATTAAAAGTGGAAAGAGTGAATGTAGACCATTGATCTCAGAGATAAACAGCCATTATTAGAGGATATTTGGGTCAAGTAGGGATTATTTTAATTTGGGTTGGGTAACTAAAGGGTTATTTGTTAAATAACAAATTTATTATTTAATATAATTTGTAAAAGTAGCTAATTAAATGATAAAATGATTTTTATGCATGATGGTGATTCAAAATAATTACTTAAAATTATAAAAATATAAAAAATTATTTTTTGTATAGATAATATAGCTATGAATATGTGTGGGCTATTATTGCAAAATATGCACTTATAGTCTTTAAAATACAAATGTAATTATAAATAATATAATCAAAATATGTGAACACTCATATGAGCATAAATGATGAATGACTAAATCATTGTAAAGTAATATGAGGGATAATTATTCAATTTTTATATAATTAAAAAATGCAGAAATAAATTGATTTAGGGCCTTTAAAAATTAAAAAAAATTATAAAAATACTTGTGCATGTTTGTAAATGCAGGTACGATATTTGAAAATGTGCATGCACATTTTAGAATATATGAGAGAAAAATTGAGTATCAACAGCTTCCCCTCTTTATCCGGGAAGGATGAAAGAGCTTTCGGGTAAAGAAATGACCACCGATTTTGACTAAATGGGTATTTTGAAATAATAGAGGCCGAACCCTGGTCTTTGAGTTGCCTACATATCTCTACTTTTATAGGAAACAGTCCATATGTACTTCTGAACCCAAGTGAATGAAGCTGATGGAGTTATTATCTGAATGGTAGCCAGTTTCAGCAAAGGTTCTTTTGTGAAGGGTAATGCAAGATGGAGTTATGATTATGAGTCTATAGTATAACGGATGTATTATAGGGCAGATATCTGAATGGTCATGGAGTAAGGTGGGAAATTGATGCGGAATCAGTTATAATGACAAAGTGAAAAAGGTGTAAGCGGAAATCGGAGCAGAGGTTGCTCCTGTTTGAAGAACAATTACGGAGCAACCTCTTGGATTACCTGCAAAACTTAAATATGATGCATGAAAGTATATAGATTACTGCAAGAATTTAAACGTGATGCAAATTTCCTTTGGATCATAAGATTGTCTTTGGACAGTGCAGATGACGTCCTTAGACTATGATGTCCTGGGCCATAAATTATGAGATATGAGATTCGCATGCCATGAAATTATGTTCTCGGACCATGAGAATGGTGCCTTTGAACAATGAAGCCTTTGAATAAGGATATGTAGTATTGGGAGATCCTCAGGCTATGAGGATTATGCCTTCGGACTATGACGCCTTTGGACAACATCGCTATACCTCAACCCATGAAATGCAGAGACATGTTACCAAAGGTGACAACAAGACAGAGCTTAGTCTTACACAGAGTTTCGGCATAGAGCTTAGCCATGAGGAAACAAGATAATATGAAGTCTAGAATAGAGCAACAATTATACATAGTGTGACCACACTTAATCTCATGAGACAGAAGTGCTTAGCCTTATGCAAATATGGAGGCAAGGCTTAGCCTCATGCGATATCGGAGACATGGCTTAGTCTCATGCGAGGAGAAGGCAACGCTTAGTCTCATGCAAGATTTGAGATAGGTCTTATTATCATGCAAAGAGAATGTTGTGCTTAGTCTTATGCAATTATGGAGGAAGGGATTAACCTCATGCAAGATTTAAGATAGGGCTTAGTCTCATGCAAAGAGAAGGCAGTGCTTAGTCATATGCAAAAATGAGGTAGAGCTTAACCTCATGCAAGATTTGAGACATATCTTAGTCTCATGCAAAGATAAAGAAATGCTTAGCCTTATGCAAATATGGAGGCAGGGTTTATCCTCATGGAAGATTTGAGACAGGGCTTAGTCTCATGCAAGAGGAGGCAGTGCTTAGCCTTATGCAATTATGGAGGCAAGGCTTAGCCTCATGCAAGATTTGTGACATTGCTTAGTCTCATGATAAAAAAAGGCAGTGCTTGTTAGAAATAACGCTCTACGCTAGAGGGGGGGTGAATAGCGTATTAATAAAATTTGGCGTTTTCTTGCGGAATTTAAACTTTGCAGGAAATAAACAAATGCAGTAAAAATAAATTACACCACGATATATACTGGTTGGCCACACTTTGTGGTTAGTCCAGTCCCCGAGAGACTCTCTCGAGATTTCCACTAACAACCTTGTCAAGCTTAAGGTGCCCAACAAACCTTTACACTTGAGACTTGAATCACACAAATCTCAAACACTTGCTCGGAGGTTCCTCACCTCAAAGACTTCAATTTGCTCGGAGGTTCCTCACCTCAAAGACTTCAATTTGCTCGGAGGTTCCTCACCTCAAAGACTTCAATTTGCTCGGAGGTTCCTCACCTCAAAGACTTCAATTTGCTCGGAGGTTCCTCACCTCAAAGACTTCACTTGCTCGGGGATACAATCCCAAAGACTTCACTTGCTCGGGGATACAATCCCAAAGACTTCACTTGTTAAGCTTCCGGGTGCCTAACGAACCTTTACAACTTGAGAACTTGATACAACACAAGCCTCAACCAACCCGCTTAAGGAAACCTATCCCTAAGACTTTACAAGAAGAAATATAACACTCCTTCTTACTACAAGTGTTTAACAAGAACACTCTTTTACTCACTTTACAAGAACTCTCTCAAAGAGTGGATTATGAGTACAAAATATATGGCTCAAGAACACAACAACTTAATCAATAATCTTGGCTCTCAAAAAACAATGTAAGATATGAAATTTGAATCACAAGAACGTAATGTATGCTTTGTAATTTTTCTGCAGTGTTGTTGTGTTTTAAAAATGATTTTCAGAGAGTGTTTTATAGAGAAAATGGAGCAATAGACCGTTGCTTTTAGTTCCAGAAAACGCTCCTGAAAATCTGCCTGACAATCGATTGTTGATATTACACAATCGATTGTTGGAGCAAAATTTCAACAGACAGATTCCTTAAAAACCGGTTAAAAAGATTTCTGTTGAATTTAAAAAGAATGACAATCGATTGTTAACTTTAGACAATCGATTGTTGTTCAAATATTCAAAATATTTCTGGCAACTTTTTGACTAAAAGATTTGAGTAAAGATTATACCATAAATAGATAAAGCCGTTGGAAGAAGTCCGTTTGGAAATATCACTGCACAATCGATTGTTAAATAGTGACAATCGATTGTTCTTCATTTTTGAAGATTTTGAAAACATTCTGTAAGTTGTCCAAAACTTTGAGACTAAGTATAAAATCTGACAATCGATTGTTGAACAGTGACAATCGATTGTTGCTTCAAAAATGATTTCAAACGAAGTTTCTGTCTCAAGACAACATTTTAAAAACTAAGTATAGAACTTGACAATCGATTGTTTCTTCAAGACAATCGATTGTTAAACCCAATTTTCTCAAAACGAGTTTAAAAATCATTTTGGCAAATATGCAACTTATTTCTTTAAAAACTTATGATGCATGATTTTATGAAAATCATTTTAGGTGAGAGCCAATATTAGAAATAAGTCGTTGAGTCAAGATTACAAATTAAGACCTACTCAACAGTTGATTGCATCTTCTATTCTTGAATGCGTACTATCCATCTTGTACTTGGACTGTTATTGTTCCATCACCGATGTTTGTCTCAATGTTTGGCATTTATCAAAACCTACATGAATCAACACACGTTAGTTCGAGAACGTGTTTCTTACAATTTCCCCCTTTTTGATAATGGCAAACATGTATCGGGATATGCATAATGATAACAGTTCAAGATAATTCAATGTGCATCATAGACATGTTCATGTTGCATAAGATATTCCCCTCAAATGATGATTCCCCCTAAATGTGTGCAGTTATATCAAAGTGCATGGGAAATATATTATGCATGCATAGCCCGTTTATTTTTCCCCTTTTGACATTAACAAAAAGTGGCTAGATAACAAGTCTAATAATAGCATGCTAGTTCAACAAACGTCAACATAATCGATTATTATACGGGATAATCGAATAGTTTGCAAAAAAAATTCCCCCTAAATATAAGATTCCCCCTGAATTTATGCAACACATTCAAAGAAAGCATGTAAGTATGCATAAACTCTAGTCTTGCATATAGCCTTTCTTTTCTTCCTTTTGAAAAAAGTATATACTTCCCCCTTTTTAAAATATCAAAAAATTCATATAATGGAAATAGGAGAGATATTTCAAATGAAAATCAACTTTCATTAAATAGATAAAATATTACATAGGCCATAAAAATACAAGAAAATATTTAATCCTCGTTATCATCATCTTCGTCCATGTTTTGCGGCGGTGCCTCAAGTGGGACAACAGCACCATATTGATAGTTGACATGGTCAAAGTACCCTTGGACATAGCGGGTTAAGTTATCAACTTTTGTCTCAATGCGGGTAAGATGATTTAAAATATCCGAATTTGGATCTTGATTTGGAGGAGGATTTTGAGGAGGATGTGGAGGAGGGTGATTGTCATGATCGCCACCACTGTGAAATGAAGATTCAGAAATTTCCCAGTGTTTGGTCCGATTTTTAAGTGGACCATTTGCCGTGATAATGCCGGCGGATTCAAGAAAATGCATGACAAGAAGTGCATAAGGAAGATGTTTGTCTTCGGCGAGAGCATCACGCATGTGAAGCTTGATTAATTTACAGTAATTTAATCGAGCTCCGGAAGAAATGGCATGCATGAGTTTACAATCTTCTTGGGAGATAGTGGTGTGACTGCTTTTTCGGGGCTTGAGAACTCGGGTGATGAAATAGAATATCAACCGATAGTTCGGATCCATTCCCGTGATCGTAGGACGACGAGAAGTGAGACGTGGATCATAGTTAACAAGACCAGCTTGACGAAGAAAGGAGGTTTCGTCAAATAATTCTCCTTCTATTCCAACATATTGAGAAATGTCTTCTCCATCATTTGGGAGATAGGCAATGGTGTTTAGGGATTCATCTGAAATGATAATTTTAACACCATTTACAAAGGTGACAAGATCACCTTGATCGTTCTGGCGGAGATTTGAATAGAATGCCCGAACGAGTGTAGTATTTATAAAGTCAAAAGAAAGGAGAAGGAAGTTTAGAAGATTGCATTGCTGAAGAAAGTGTACAGCAAGACTGAAATTTTCAAGATACCTCATTGTGGAAAAACGAGGAGGAAGAATATCCCGTTTTTCGAATCTTGTAACAAAGCGATTTAGTGTAGCTTCGCTTCTGAAGAATAACACATCTCCATCTTGGTATGGAAACAGTCCGGGAGTAGGAGGAGCAGAGGCAGAGGCACCTTGCTTAGAAGCTCTAGTTTTTCTTGGCATTTTGATTGAAAGAGACTTGAGAAGACTAAAAATTTGCAAGGATAGCTTTTGATAGAATTTAAAGACTTAGACTTGATTTTGTTGTGATATGAATGAAGAATACATCTCTATTTATAGAGTGGGAGAAGACATGGTATTCATGGCTGAATTGAAGACTCAAAAACGGTCAGATTTTAAGACCACCGCTGGAGACAATCGATTGTTTGCTGGAGACAATCGATTGTTGAACAGATATGCCCGTTGGAATTCTGAAAAGAAAACTGACAATCGATTAAAGGGGTGTCAGCAGAGCAGAACGGTAAGAATTTTTGAATTAATACCGTCTGACAATCGATTGTGTGATAGAGACAATCGATTGTGTCAAGTTTGACACTGAGAATTTGGCTTGAAATAGAATGTTTTTGAAATTTCAGAAAATCACAGACAATCGATTGTTGAATTTGACAATCGATTGTATACTGGGCAAAAAAATGGTCTAAGTCCTGAAAATTGATTTTGGAAGTATGGTAATCAATTTTGAATATATTATAATCAATTTTGGAATTATGACAATTGATTATGAATGAAACAACGTCATCAACACATGGTGGAAGATAATGATTCTTCGGATGAAAACGTTTTTATGAAAATAGATTTTCCATCATGAATACATATAATCAACACCAATTGTTATAAATACCAATTTAGAAAATCAAAACTCAATACAATTTATGCACTTAGTCAATTATGCAATTTATCCAAATAACATTCATATCAATACTTGTGACATATAATACCAATTCAACTAGCTAAAGGGTAGAGTAAGGAACGATCATACCCGGTTTGTCTTGATGTCATCCTCCATCGTTGACATCTCAATTTGCTAGAAATTGAATTGAATGCTTCAAGCGAGCACATTTGCATTTCCAACATTTAATCAAGTGAAGCCATTTCCGATATATATATATATATAAACAATTTATCACCATAATAACAATTCAAAAACCAAACAGATATTTGTTAAGAAAATATCATCAATAAAATTTATGCAATCAATTCTTTCAAAGCACAAGTTCCCTCTTAAGTAAGACAAAATGGAATGTAATGACATTCCTCTTACTTGTAACAGATTGCCTAAAACATTTCTTCTTTTGATAAGAAGATTGTATTAAGGCTAATTCCTTTTACCATATTCACAAAAGAATAGGAAGGATATTGAGGAATATAAAATATGACGATTTCTATAAATTTATCAATTTTATCAACAACAAAAAAATACCTATTGTTATTTTGAAAGGCATTTGTCATAACATATATTGCATGCTGTTTCAAATAGATAGTCAAATCATGAATCAGCCATCTTATCACCTGTTTAAGCAAAACACATCAATTTGACATTTTACAGGAAATACCGATTGTTACAAAAGCAATGAAAAATCCATTTGACGGAGAGCATAACAAATGCATCAATGTTATTTTATTAACAGTGATACACAAGGTTATTTTCAGCAATCCATATTGCAACAAATGTCAAATATTTCAATTAAGCGCATTTGCAATAATGAGAACCAAAACAAAGCATGATTCAAGGAGAATTGATACAGATGGTTAACAAAGACATATCAACACATACAATTGGGCATGATAAAAATGAAAGCCTAGCCTTTTAAAAAAAAGTTCAAGAACGTTTATGCCTATTTTGAACTGACACGATGATAAATGATAGCTGTCGAGTTCAGAATTCAGAATGGTAACAAATCTTGAGATTTTTACCGATTGACAATCGATTGTTGAAAAGGGACAATCGATTGTTGAACTATTTGACACTTAGTTCCTGAAAAATCTGCAAGAAACAGAGTTTTTGAACTCAGAAAACCACGGACAATCGATTGTGCCTGTGAACAATCGATTGTGGACTAGACCAAAAAGGTTTTTAAGTCCTGAAAATCGATTATGAGAGTATGCTAATATAAAAAGCATTTATCAAAACATATATTAAAACATGATTTAAAACACTTTGCTGTTTGAAAAGATTGTCAAGACATAATTCAACTAAACATGATTTTAGTAGGTACTCATTCAATGCACGAATCAACATTTGTCAAAGCATGGATCAAGCATTTAATAGTTGATACTAGTAATCAAAAATGAATTTTCAGCATGTCAATCAACAAGTATAGTCAACAAGAATTTTCACAAATTGATTCTTACAGTTAACGCATGTCAACGTTTTTCAGGGTGAGAATCAAGTTGACAACTTATATGTTAATAACACCAGCTGCCATATATCAACAAATCTGCCAACATTAATAACTTGCACATATTTGGTTTTATCAAAAAGAATAGCTAACCGAAATTCCTCTCGATGCCTTTGGGTGTCGTGCTTGGTGCATCTACTACAATTTTGTAGTCTTCAAGCACACCTGCAAAAATACCTACGGAGAGGTTTTTGGTACCCATATCTTTTTGGGTCCTTTGGGGTTAGGCAAATAATAATTATAACCAAAAGATAAATCCCTATGTTTAGCAAAACACACGGGTGCAATGTGACCTATCCGATTGCAATAATGGCATACTACGTTCGGATTGTGCCAATGCCTAGGTTGCGCCAAATACATTCTAGGTGATCTAGAGTCATTCCTAGAGGCGTTGAGAATCCTAGAGTCATTTCTAGGTTGTCTAACGTAGTTCGTTCTAGGCTTATCAACGATAGTCCTAGTATTGATTCTAGGCGATGTAAAGTGATTAACTCTAGATTCATTATTCCAATTTCTAGAGTTGTATCTAGGTGATCTAAAGGCGTTAGTTTTAGACTTGTTTTCATACATCCTAGCGTAATGTCTAGGTGGTCTAAAGGAATTTGTCCTAGACTCATTTACAGCCCTAGAATTATTTCTAGGTGGAGCAGTAAAATTTCTAATGGGATTTCTGCTTTTATGCCGTTGATTTCTCTTCGACGTTTCCTTTTCTTCAATAACCTTAGGGACATCTATACTTCGTGATTCTAAAGTTTTCCTAAGTTCTGCGTTTTCTAACTTCAAAGAATCGCAGGAAGTACAAGTAGAGCATTTATCAACATAAGAAGCTTCATGCATAGTCTTAATGACTTGTCTAAGTTCTACACTATCATTTTGCAAAAACTGATTTTCTTTTACAAGATTCTCGTTATCAAGAGACAGATTTTCAAAATCTTTTTGTTTTAAAGAAAGTTGATTTTTGAAATCTTTTTCTTTCAATAAGAGACGTTCTTCAAAATCCTTTTCTTTTAAAGAGAGATTTTTCTGAAAATCTAATTCTTGCTGGGAAAGTGATTTCTTCAAATCTTTAATCATTTTGACAGCATTACCAAATTCACCATACAAATCTTCAAATGCATTTTGTAATTCTTCGAACGAGTGAGAATTAGAGATACTTACCTCTTCTTCGTTGTTTCCATCAAATATTGGAGGCATGGTGTAGCAATTTCCTTCACCGATTCCTGCAAAAGAATCATGAGTAGAAGCCATGGATGGTTCTCTCAAACTGTTAAGTTTTTCAGAGAGTATGGCTCTGATACCAATTGTTAGAAATAACGCTCTACGCTAGAGGGGGGGTGAATAGCGTATTAATAAAATTTGGCGTTTTCTTGCGGAATTTAAACTTTGCAGGAAATAAACAAATGCAGTAAAAATAAATTACACCACGATATATACTGGTTGGCCACACTTTGTGGTTAGTCCAGTCCCCGAGAGACTCTCTCGAGATTTCCACTAACAACCTTGTCAAGCTTAAGGTGCCCAACAAACCTTTACACTTGAGACTTGAATCACACAAATCTCAAACACTTGCTCGGAGGTTCCTCACCTCAAAGACTTCAATTTGCTCGGAGGTTCCTCACCTCAAAGACTTCAATTTGCTCGGAGGTTCCTCACCTCAAAGACTTCAATTTGCTCGGAGGTTCCTCACCTCAAAGACTTCACTTGCTCGGGGATACAATCCCAAAGACTTCACTTGCTCGGGGATACAATCCCAAAGACTTCACTTGTTAAGCTTCCGGGTGCCTAACGAACCTTTACAACTTGAGAACTTGATACAACACAAGCCTCAACCAACCCGCTTAAGGAAACCTATCCCTAAGACTTTACAAGAAGAAATATAACACTCCTTCTTACTACAAGTGTTTAACAAGAACACTCTTTTACTCACTTTACAAGAACTCTCTCAAAGAGTGGATTATGAGTACAAAATATATGGCTCAAGAACACAACAACTTAATCAATAATCTTGGCTCTCAAAAACCAATGTAAGATATGAAATTTGAATCACAAGAACGTAATGTATGCTTTGTAATTTTTCTGCAGTGTTGTTGTGTTTTAAAAATGATTTTCAGAGAGTGTTTTATAGAGAAAATGGAGCAATAGACCGTTGCTTTTAGTTCCAGAAAACGCTCCTGAAAATCTGCCTGACAATCGATTGTTGATATTACACAATCGATTGTTGGAGCAAAATTTCAACAGACAGATTCCTTAAAAACCGGTTAAAAAGATTTCTGTTGAATTTAAAAAGAATGACAATCGATTGTTAACTTTAGACAATCGATTGTTGTTCAAATATTCAAAATATTTCTGGCAACTTTTTGACTAAAAGATTTGAGTAAAGATTATACCATAAATAGATAAAGCCGTTGGAAGAAGTCCGTTTGGAAATATCACTGCACAATCGATTGTTAAATAGTGACAATCGATTGTTCTTCATTTTTGAAGATTTTGAAAACATTCTGTAAGTTGTCCAAAACTTTGAGACTAAGTATAAAATCTGACAATCGATTGTTGAACAGTGACAATCGATTGTTGCTTCAAAAATGATTTCAAACGAAGTTTCTGTCTCAAGACAACATTTTAAAAACTAAGTATAGAACTTGACAATCGATTGTTTCTTCAAGACAATCGATTGTTAAACCCAATTTTCTCAAAACGAGTTTAAAAATCATTTTGGCAAATATGCAACTTATTTCTTTAAAAACTTATGATGCATGATTTTATGAAAATCATTTTAGGTGAGAGCCAATATTAGAAATAAGTCGTTGAGTCAAGATTACAAATTAAGACCTACTCAACAGTTGATTGCATCTTCTATTCTTGAACGCGTACTATCCATCTTGTACTTGGACTGTTATTGTTCCATCACCGATGCTTGTCTCAATGTTTGGCATTTATCAAAACCTACATGAATCAACACACGTTAGTTCGAGAACGTGTTTCTTACAGTGCTTAGCCTTATGCAGTGAATAGGTAGCAAATATGAGCATAATATTTCTTAGTTGGAGACATATTTGCATCGGCTGGCTTGATTGATAGTGACTTTGATATGTGTATATTTGCGAATACGTGTATTATGTTCACCATGCTAGCATCCAAAGAACAATTGTAAGTTTTGCAAGGGGAGGTTGGTTCGTGCCTTTGTATGTTTGCTTAGCTTTGCTCTGTTCTATAGGCCCCGTTTGAGTTGCCCTGGGTAACACCTTGCTGTCATGGAAATAAAGTTTTTGAAAATATACACTTATTGATGAAAATAGAGTTATTTTAGAATACATAGTGAAATATCAATTAGTTTGGATGAAATAATGACTTTAACACGTTTATTGCAGCTTTCTTGTGTTAGATTGTTTAGGTCCCTCCTCAAAATTCTGCCCCAGTTAGGAAGATGATCCTTCGGTTACGCACGACGAAATTTGCTGAATCTTCTTCGGAATTTTGAGAATCCTTCTCAAAATTCTGCCCCAATCACTTAATCGATTTCTGACTTTTCGACGTATGATAGTGTTGGCTGGAGTTGCTACGGAATTTCGAGGGTCCTCCTTAAAATTCTGCATCAGTTTCTAGTGCTGGGGGACATAAAGATTTTATTAAGATATGACCGAACCCACAAACTTGCCTACGTATCCCCTCTTAAAGGAGAATCAAGTCAAGCATAGTTCAGTTACACCATTTGAAAGAATGTGAACAGTCGAAACATAGTATCTCTTAAGAGCGTCTTAATTGATTAGTTTTGCCAGACTTCTCCGTACATTTCTGCAGGTATAAGTGCTCCCCATGTTAGCACCCAATGAACCATGTAAGGACCTTTCCAGTTGGGAGATATTTTTCCTTTGACTTCATCTTGATGCGAAAAGATCTTCTTTAGCACCAACTGTCCCAGTGTGAATTATCTTGGTTTGACCTTATTGTTGAAAGCTCTGGACATTCTGTTCTAATAAAGCTAACTTTGACATATTGCATTTATTCGTTTTCTATATATAAGGGTCAGTTGGTCATAAGCGGCTCCTTATCCATTCTACATCACTTAGTTCATCTTCCTGCATGATCCTTAATGAGGGAATTTCTACCTCGGTTGGAATAGCAGCTTCGGTACCATAAACTAGTAAATAAGGGGTTGCCCCGGTTGATATGTGGATCGTACCGTAGTACCCCAATAGGGAAAAGGGTAACTTCTCGTGCCATTATTTGTGTTTTTCTACTATCTTCCTTAGTATTTTCTTGATGCTCTTGTTAGTAGCTTCCACATCTCCATTCATTTAAGGCATATATGTTGTAGAGTTCCTGTGCTTGATTTTGAAGGTTTCACACATGGTTTTCATCAGATCACTGTTGATATTGGCGGCATTATCATTGATAATAGACTCGGGAACCCCAAATCGGCAAATAATATGATCTTTGACAAAATGTGCGATGACTTTCTTGGTTACAGCTGGATGCAGCCTTTACCCATTTTGTGAAGTAGTCAATGGCCACTAAAATGAACATGTGCCCATTTGAAGCAGTGAGCTCGATTGGACCGATGACATCCAGTCCCCAGGCGGCAAAAGGCCAAGGGGCACTTGTTGCATTGAGCTTGTTTGGTGGTACCTTTATCTTGTCTACATGAACCTGGCATTATTGGCATTTCTATACGTACCAGATGCAATTCATTTTCATGGTCATCCAAAAGTATCCAGCTCTAAGTATTTTATTGGCTAGGACAAAACCATTCATATGTGGTCCACAATTCCTAGCATGTATCTCCTCGAGAAATTTTGAAGCCTCTTTTGCGTCAACACACCTTAATAACTCTAGATCAGGAGTTCTTCTATACAGAGTCCCTCCGCTTTAGAAGAAGTGATTGGATAGCCTTCGCAGAGTGTGTTTCTGAATATGGTTTGCTTGCTATGGATATTCTCCTCTAGCCAAATATTTTGTGATTTCGTGGAACCAACATTTTCCATCCGTTTCTTCTTCAACATGAGCAGAGTAAGCTAGTTGGTTATGGATTTTCACCATGATGGGATCAATAAATTCTTGTTTGGATGTTGTATCATTGATGATAAGGTGCCCAATGCATATGAAAACTCATTCTGAATTCTGGGCACATGTTTAAATTCTATCATTGTAAATCTCTTCATTAGTTCCTGCACATGATACAAGTATGGAAGTATCTTCATGTTCTTTGTAGCCCATTATGCTTAAACTTGATGTACCAGAAGATCCAATTCACTTATTACCAATAGCTCTTGTATATCCATATCGATGTCCAGATTGAGCCCCATGGTGCAAGCTTCGCATTTTTTCATGTTGTTGGTGCATGGAAACCTAAGTTTTGTGGATACGGGGTAATGTTAACCTATTTCTAATACCAAAACTGCTCTGATGCGCACTCATTTGAAGTTTGCATCTCCATCGAAGAACATTCTCCAACTATTGTATGTTTCAATAATGTCCTCTCCTACTAATGATACTTTTTCACAAGAAAATACGTTGTTTATGGTTAGTATTATCCTCTCATATGATTTTTAGCAAGATGGTCTGCCAATGCTGGCCCTTTGATTGCCTTATGCGTTACATAGATTATGTCGAACTCACTTAATAATATTTGCCATTTAGCTAACTTCTCGGTTTCAATGGGCTTATGAAAGATGTACTTTAGAGGGTTCATCCTGGATATGAGGTATGTGGTATAGGCACAGAAGTAATGCCTCAATTTCTTAGCTATCCAAGTTAAAGTACAACAAGTGCATTCCAGCAAGGAGTATCGTTCTTCATAAGGTGTGAACTTCTTACTCAAGCAGTATATCCTTTCTTCTTGTCTCGTCATCTTGTCCCAAAACACATCTGAAAACTCCATCTAATACAGATAGATAGAATAGCAAAGGTCTCCCAGGTTCTTGTGGGACTAGGACTGGTGGTGTGGATAGGTATTCCTTGATTTTGTCAAAAGCCTTCTGAGAATCTTCGGACTAACTCGTTTCAGCATCTTTCCTCAACATTTTGAAGATGGGTTCACATATAACTGCGGAGTGTGCTATGAAGTAACTAATGTATTTGAGGTGTCTTATGAAGCTCGTCGCAATCTTCTTGCTCTTTGGCGATGGTAACTCTTGAATAACCTTAACTTTGGACGGGTCAAAATCGATTCCTCGGCGGCTGACAATGAATCCCAACAACTTTCCTACGGGTACCCCGAATGCACATTTTGCAGGGTTCAGTTTTATATTGTACCTCCTTAACCTGTCAAAGAACTTTCTCAAGTTCGCTATGTGATTCGCGACCCTCTTGGATTTGATGATGATGTCGTCAATGTCGCACCTCCTTTTTACTACCCCCACAAGGAGTATAAGGGAGCTTTTTCCAATTAAGTGACAATCGAAATAGAATTTTTTGTTTATTATTCAGAGTCGCCACTTGGAATAATTTATGGTGTCCAAAGTCACCGGTTTTTAAATCCCAAATCGAGGAAAGATTGACTCTATTTTATAGACCGCGAATACAAAAATTCGGGTAAGGGATTCTATTAACCCAATAGAATGTGTTAGGCATTCTCGGGTTCCGTAGTTTTAGCACGGTCATTGAAATATTATTATTGTCCGATTTATTTGGTTTTAAAACACTTTTAAGCCTATGTGCATTTTTAACTTTTGGAAAACTGCTTTGACTTATTTAAAGAATTAATCCAAGGTTATTTAAAACATATCGCAAGCCACACTACATGAAATGCACCCGTGAGTCACGGCATGTTCTATTTAACCTTGTTGGAAATTAGAACCGGGCCACATAAAATGTATCCCCGGGTTTTAGTAATAACTCTGATTGCTATATAATCAACGCGCCTAAAGCAAACTACAAAGCTCATTTTTAATAGCTAAATTAAGACGTTTGTTAGGGCCATGGATGATTCAATTGCTCATGGCACACCTCAAGTCTAATTCTTTAAATGATTTCTTGGTCTAGTCTTATGAGGGTCATAAATTATAAATTTTATTGATATGGCACGCATCAATCTAAAGTAAGGTCACACTTAATTAAAAAAAAGAGTTTGAATTTTAGCCGAGTTAAATTCTGATTACATTGTTCCAAACCTAAACTACATGAGGCATTATATCTAAAATTAAACTTGGGGGAAAACCCAAACTTGCAACAGGTCTGAAAGCAATAAACATCCTTTAAAAAGGACTTGGGCTTGAGGAACAGCCCAAGGTTGGGAATGAAAAATCGAAAACCTCAAGAACTTAGCTGGGTCAAACTCGAGGCCCAAATAGGAGAATCATTGATTATTCAAAGCAAACTCTATCACCATAATAACCCAAAATCGATTTAAATTAAACGAAAAAGAAGAGTGGATAAAAGGTCGACATTAATTTGAAACAACCCATCTTGAGGCTGGGCCAACTCGAATATGGGCCCAAGCCACTCCCTAGAGCCTGTTACAACACTTACACGTTTTGATGGTTCTAATATGCATGCTATTAATCAACCTAAGAGGTCAATTTCTGAAGTTTTACTCAAAGACTAATCCTTACTCCTATTATCACGTGTAACAGTACAACTACGTGAATTCTCATTCAAAAGTCTTTGGAAAACAATCCCAAACAACTAGAATCATTAAATAGCTAATTAACAAGCACTTTGAATAAGATAAAGTCCTAAATTAAGTCTATATCATAACGGTCCAAAATCAAACACATGACATCAAGAATTTAACCAAAAACTAAACTTGCATGCGAAGCTAAAGTTTAACACAGCCTATAAGTACTGTCAACAACATGGGTAAATTCATAGATCATATAGTAAAACCCAATGTAATGCATAAAACAAGATAGATTTTATACGAAATCAACTAATACTATGCTTAAACTCCACATTTGATTACATGCTTCAATTTTGAGCTTTAATATTCAATAAGGTCCAAAAGGGGTACCTGAATATCAAAAGAAACCAAAGAAAATGAAGGTTCAGCAGTAGCAATAGTGTAGATTATCATAGCAAGGTTCAGCTCCTTAGACCATATTAACCCAGATAAACAAGAGTTCCTTGAAGCTTTTTGAATTCCAATTAACACTTAAGACTAAGGAGCAAGAATTAGAACCAATTTCCACCCAAAAGATGCAGAAATTTTAAAGTATTTTTTCAGAGTAGCTCTTTCAACCGCTTTTGATTTTTAGTATTCTGATCTTTGACTCTAAACTAAAGAACATGAGCCTTATACAATCGGCTCCTAGGGCAACAAAATCTGATTCTACCTTTCATTATTTACCCCTTCCTCAATTTTATTTTCATTTTGGACCCTAAGTTGTAGCCTATTTGCTAAGTCAGCCCGTTCCTCGGTTTCTTTGAAACTTCCTAGTTAGTTAGACCAGATTCCCTCAAGTTAAAATGACCTACGCAACCTTCAACACCCCTGTATTTACCCTCAGGGGATCACTCCTGGGTCAAACTAACCCAAGACCCAACCTAACCCACGGGCATGTGTACTAACAACCCAAATTAAATCTGAGACCATAAAGGAATGTTATCAGTCATAAATTTAAGCAAATAAACCCCTGAATTTAAAAAGACTTCAAAAGAGACACTTGGAAACAATAATTTATAAACAAAAGCACTTAAACTAATTGAGACTATTATTAGCAAATACAGTCAATGCATGAGCCTAGTTTGACCTTTGAAAGAATTAAATTAACCATCTAAACAAGGAGTCAAATTATACCAAGATAAAAATATGATGATTTCAATTAAATGCCAAAATAAACCCAAATTAAAGAGAGAAAAGAACCGGAGCCCTAATGACCTAAAAGCCTACTCAATGTTACCCCCTAACCAACTGATTATCATTAAGAAGCTTAAAGTCTGAAACCTAAGTCATGTAATTGGACAAGAACCAAAACTCATGAAGAAATAAACCGAAGAAAGAAGAGGAGAAAATTAGAGGGAAACAAATAACACAAAGTAAAAGAGAATTACCCCCATACTTGCTCAGACAGAACTCGAACAACTCTTTTTAAAGAAGCAAATGAACCTTCGACTATCATTAATCGATTGTCCTTAGCATGGGACAGTTGATTAATGATGGTTTGGGGTTCATTCGGCCACATACTAACCCAAAAAAGAACAAGGGGTGAAACCTAGGGATTTTTCAAACCCCTGCTTCAACGTTGAAAGGAGACGAAAGCACATTCGAGGAGAGAAAGGGTGAAGGGTTGCATGGTGTAAGCTTGGGTAGATTTGGGGATTTTAGGGTTTTGGGGTGTTGGACTTAGATCTTAATTTCGAGAAGCTTGGTAATGGTTTGAGAAGAGTAAGTTGGGGATTCGGGATGAGTGGATAGAGAGGATTCCAAGGTGTTAATGGCGGAGATTGGAGGTCAATTGCCGGTAGAGATGCTCCAGAACAATAACTCATAACTTGAAAAAAATTCGAGATACAATTTATATCTTCAAAGTGGAGGAAAAAGTGATGATTCTGGTATAAATCGTGGCACGACTATAAATAAGATGCTTGTTGGGAGGCAACCTAATTTTACTGGTTTCTTTTATTTTTATTTTTTTATTTTTTTTATTGTGTTACTTTGTAGTGTTGTTCTTAATTATGAAGAAGTAGGAGCATGGTAAATAAATCCATTAGGTGCGTGAAAAATCAAGTGGATGATTGGAACTAAGTGGGGGATGCTTGCGCAAAAGATCATACCTGAAGAAGTCTGAGTATCCTTTGTGTTGCTAATACTTCAACCATTGACCTACCATGGAGTCTCTTTTACCATCTTGTTACTTATGGTATGTATTGAGGGCAATGCAGAATTTGTTAAGTGTGGAGTGGAAAAATTACTTAGGTAATTTTCTGTAATATCTTAGTTTAATTGGTGCTCTTTCGTAACTTAGTGATTTTTTATAATAAACAAATTGAAAAGGGTGGGAGGGACAAGAAAAATTTGGACTTTTCCCGATGATGAATGTGTTGAGCAGCTTTCCTGAGAGATTAAAGTTCAATAAAAAAAATCTAAAAATATTTTTCTGTTATAAATAGAATCCTATTTAAGATGAATGTCTATATTTAGAGAGACTCTAGGGTTTACTACTTGGTGGCTAAGCCACCACCTCCCTATAAATAAAGGGGTTCTCTCCCATTGTAAATCATCCCTAAGTATCAATAAGAATACTCCTCTCTCTACTTTTCTCTCTATTGTTCTTGTATTATTGTTCTTGTTCTTATATTATTTTATAACACGTTATCAGCACGAGACTCTACCGTCTCAAGAATCCTCTTGAGAAAATTAAGGTATTTCCCTTTTTCCGAATTTGGTTTTAATTATGTCTGATATTATGAAAAGAAAGTTCGCCCTTGAAATTTCGGGCAAGAACTATATGACATGGGTGTTGGATGCTGAAATCCACTTAGATGCTATGGGTCTTGGAGACGCCATTAAAGACAGAGATAAAGCATCCACCCAAGACTGTGCTAAGGCCTTGATTTTCTTGCGCCATCACCTTGATGAAGGTTTGAAGATTGAATATCTCATAGTCAAAGATCCACTCTTCTTGTGGAACGGCTTAAAGGAGAGATATGACAACCTGAAGTTGGTCACTCTGCCACAAGCACGATATGATTGGGCTCATCTGAGGCTCCAAGACTTTAAGTCTGTTTCTGAATATAATTCTGCAATGTTCAGAATTACTTCTAAATTGAAACTCTGTGGAGATAATATCTCTGATTATGATATGCTTGAGAAAACGTTTACAACGTTTCATGCCTCCAATATGGTACTGCAACAACAGTACAAAGAGAAAGGTTTCAAAAAGTACTCTGAACTGATTTCTCTTCTCCTTGTGGCTGAGCGAAACAATGACCTGCTCATGAGAAATCACGAAAATCGACCCACTGGGTCTACACCATTGCCTGAAGCAGATAAGGTGTATTCTCATTATGCCAAGCATGGAAAAGGCCATGGATCTAGTCATGGTCGTGGTCGTAATCGGGGTCATAGCCGTGGACGCAGACAAGGAAGAAATTTCCCTGATGTCCGTCACCCCCCCAAAGAGAAATAACCACCAAAAGCAGAAACGGGATTATGAGAATCCAAAGGCAAATAGTTCAGAAACTATATGCTATCGTTGCGGTGGAAAAGGGCACTGGTCAAAAGCTTGCTGTGTACCAAGACATTTGGTTGATCTTTATCAAGCATCTCTAAAGAATAAAGGCCCTGAAATAAATTTTGTCTCTGACGACAATTTTGACATCACCCACCTGGATGTGGCAGACTTCTTTGAGCACCCTGAGGGAAAAATAGACCACTTAATCGATGATGGATCTGTGATGAAGGAAGATGGAATTGTTTGATTTTATTTGTATTAGTTAGTGAATAAACTAATAGTCATTAGTATCAGCTCGTATTAGTTAGTTTATGATATAATGTTAGTATTAGTTCTTTAGAATGTTTCAATATGCTTAAATTTCAAAGATATTTTTATTTTTCAGTAGAGTTAATCGACTAACCTAATAGTTAGTCGATTATCTAATATTTCGCATTAAAACTGCAAAACAATCGATTATATACTTGTTAACAATTGATTATATTAAGACAGTGTGATCTGAAGTTTTTCAAAATAGCAAACAATCGATTATATACTTGTTAACAATCGATTATATTAAGACAGTGTGATCTGAAGTTTTTCAAAATAGCAAACAATCGATTATATACTTGTTAACAATCGATTATATTAAGACAGTGTGATCTGAAGTTTTTCAAAATAGCAAACAATCGATTATATACTTGTTAACAATCGATTATATTAAGACAGTGTGATCTGAAATTTTTCAAAATAGCAAATAATCGATTATGTATGTTTAACAATCGATTATATTAAGACAGTGTGATCTGAAGTTTTTCAAAATTAGCAAATAATCGATTATGTATGTTTAACAATCGATTACATTGAGACAGTGCTTAAATTGAAATTTTCAAACTGCAAAGTAATCGATTATGGAAAACATATAATCGACTATCTGATTTAGTTAGTCAACTAACCTCAGCAGATTTTGAAAATATTGTTTAAATATGAAACAAACGGATTGAATTTGTTTATTCTCATGTTCGTGTATTTTCTTTTGTATGTCAAACCATGGGAAAGCAAATATGGATATCTCACAAAGCAATCTTGGATCAAATATTTGTTTAGTTGATTCATGTACTACACATACGATACTCAAAGAAAAGAAATATTTCTCTCAACTAAGTATGTGTAAGGCAGATGTTACTACAATCTCTGGTAGTAGTAAATTGATTGAAGGTTCCGGAAGAGCAACTATAACTCTGCCTAGAGGAACAATGTTTATCATAGAGAATGCAATGTTCTCCTCCAAGTCTAAGAGAAACTTGTTGAGTTTTAAAGATATACGCCGGAATGGCTATCATGTTGAGACAATAGATGAGAATAATCTTGAATATCTCATCATTACAAAGAATGTCTCTGGCCAAAAGAGGGTTATTGAGAAATTCCCGTCTTTATCTTGTGGCCTGTATTGGACAAAATTTAGTGCAATTAAGGCACATTCAACAGTAAACCAAAAGGTTACTGATTCCAATACTTTTGTACTTTGGCACGATCGATTGGGACACCCTGGATCAATCATGATGAGACGGATTATAGAAAGCTCATATGGGCATCCGTTAAAGAATTTCAAGATTCTTTTAAATAATGAATTTTCTTGCACTTCTTGTTATCAAGGCAAGTTAATTACAAGACCATCACCAACAAAGGTTGAGACTGAGTCACCTACGTTTTTGGAACGTATACAAGGGGACATTTGTGGACCTATTCACCCACCTAGTGGGTCTTTTAGATATTTTATGGTCCTAATAGACGCATCCTGTAGATGGTCTCATGTGTGCCTGTTATCATCACGCAACCTTGCGTTTGCAAAACTAATGGCACAAATAATTCGACTACGAGCACAATTTCCTGATAATCCAATTAAGTCTATTAGACTGGATAATGCTGCTGAGTTTTCATCCCAAGCATTTAATGATTATTGCTTATCAATTGGGATAAAAGTGGAACATTCTGTAGCTCATGTTCACACTCAAAACGGTCTTGCAGAATCTTTAATTAAACGCCTGCAGTTGATTGCAAGACCATTATTCATGAAAACGAGGCTGCCCACTTCGGTATGGAGTCACGCCATTTTGCATGCAACAATGCTAATTCGTCTCAGACCGACGAATTATCACAAATATTCCCCGTTGCAATTGGTTTTGGGTCATGAACCCAATATATCCCATTTAAGAATCTTTGGATGCGCAGTATATGTGCCTATAGTACCGCCATACCGCACCAAAATGGGTCCGCAAAGAAGGTTAGGAATATATGTTGGGTTTGAATCGCCCTCCATTATTCGCTACCTCGAAACATTGACAGGGGATTTGTTCACTGCACGATTTGCAGACTGTCAATTTGATGAGACACTTTTCCCAAAATTAGGGGGAGAAGTTGGTGAAACCAAACGGGAAATTTTGTGGAAAAATGCATCATTATCTCATCTTGATCCACGTACCTCTATTTGTGAAAAAGATGTGCAAAAGGTTATCCATTTGCAAAGAATAGCAAATCAAATGCCTGACGCATTTACGGACTTGAAAAGGATAACAAAATCCCACATCCCCACAGAGAATGTTCCAATCCGTATTGATGTCCCTGTGGGACAATCATCTAGTGTCATATCCAATGAGTCGAATGCACGCCTGAAGCGTGGCAGGCCATTAGGTTCCAAAGATCGAAATCCTAGAAAGAGGAAAGCAAACGATCAAAATGACACTACGAAAGAATCTCATGAGGAAATTCATGATTTAATAAACTCTGAGATTCATGAAGAATCCTTTGAGCCCGAGACTCAGGAAAATAAGGAACTATCCATAAATCCAATCGATATTGAGGTAAATTTTAATCGAGTGGATATAGTGGTGGATTATGTCTTTGCTTTTAATGTCGCATCTAGCATTATGCAAGAAAATGAGGATCTTGAACCTCAATCTGTTGGAGAATGTCGAAAAAGACATGATTGGCCAAAATGGCAAGAAGCAATTCAATCAGAATTAAATTCGCTGGCAAAACGTGAAGTTTTTGGCCCTATAGTTGAAACACCTAATGGTGTTAAGCCTGTTGGCTATAAATGGGTCTTTGTACGAAAGAGAAATGAGAAAAACGAGGTACAAAGATATAAGGCACGCCTTGTTGCACAAGGATTTTCTCAAAGGCCTGGTGTCGATTATGAAGAGACATATTCGCCTGTAATGGATGCCATAACTTTTCGTTATCTCATTAGTTTTCTTTTCCTTGAAAAGCTTGACATGCATTTAATGGATGTGGTTACTGCCTATCTTTATGGCTCACTTTATAATGAGATATACATGAAAATTCTCGAGGGACTCAAAATGCCAAACGCTCATAATTCAAAGTCCCGGGAAATGTTTTCAATCAAATTGCAATCTGGACGAATGTGGTATAATCGTCTTAGTGAGTATTTGTTAAAAAAAAGCTATATAAATGATGCCATTTGCTCGTGTGTTTTTATAAAGAAAACAACATCGGAATTTGTTGTACTTGCCGTATATGTCGATGACATAAACCTTATTGGAACCCCCATAGAACTCCAAAAGGCAATTGATTATCTAAAGAATGAATTCGAGATGAAAGATCTCGGAAAGACAAAATTATGTCTTGGTTTGCAAATTGAATATTTGGCAAATGGAATTTTTGTTCATCAATCTACCTATATAGAAAAGGTACTGAAACGGTTTTACATGGATGGAGCACATCCTTTAAGTACTCCGATGGTTGTTCGATCACTTGATGTGAATAAAGATCCATTCCGACCGCAAGAAAGGAATGAAGAGCTACTTGGTCCTGAAGTACCATATCTTAGTGCAATTGGCACACTAATGTACCTTGCAAATACTACAAGGCCTGACATAACCTTTTCAGTTAATGTCTTAGCAAGGTATAGCTCGGCTCCTACAAGGAGACATTAGAATGGGATCAAACATATATTGAGGTACCTAAAAGGGACTACCGATATGGGCTTATTTTATGGCAATAATTGCAGTCCTGATCTTGTTGGTTATGCTGATGCTGGATATTTATCCGACCCACAAAAGGCTCGATCTCAAACAGGTTATGTGTTTACCTGTGGAGGCACTACCATATCTTGGCGATCGACTAAGCAATCAATTGTGGCTACTTCATCTAATCATGCCGAGATAATCGCTATTCATGAAGCAAGTCGGGAGTGTGTGTGGTTGAGGTCTATCATACATCATATTCAAGACAAATGTGGTTTGAAGTGTAACAAACTACCCACGACTTTGTATGAAGACAATGCAGCATGTATAGCTCAATTGAAGGGAGGATTCATAAAAGGAGATAGAACAAAGCATATTTCACCAAAGTTATTTTTCACACATGATCTTCAAAAGAATGGTGATATCAATGTGCAACAGATTCGTTCAAGCGATAATATTGCTGATTTGTTCACAAAATCTCTGCCAACGTCAACCTTCAAGAAGCTGGTTCACAAGATCGGAATGCGAAAACTCAAGGATATGAATTGATGCTCTTTTTAGGGGGAGTTAATGCGCGTTGCACTCTTTTTCCCTTACAAGGTTTTGTCCCACTGGGTTTTCCTTGCAAGGTTTTTAACGAGGCAACCAATAGGCGCATATTCAAACATGTGTACTCTTTTTCCTTTTCTATAATTTTTTCCCATTGGGTTTTGTTTTAGTTAAGTTTTTAACGAGGCACATTATTGAATAGACATTCAAGGGGGAGTGTTATAAATAGAATCCTATTTAAGGTGAATGTCTATATTTAGAGAGATTCTAGGGTTTACTACTTGGTGGCTAAGCCACCACCTCCCTATAAATAAAGGGGTTCTCTCCCATTGTAAATCATCCCTAAGTATCAATAAGAATACTCCTCTCTCTACTTTTCTCTCTATTGTTCTTGTTCTTGTGTTATTGTTCTTGTTCTTATATTATTTTATAACATTTTCTTTTATTTTTTAGTTAATCTTAAGTGGGTAATAATTCCTCTTAATTTTTTTGGCATCGGTTCTTTTCTAGGGGATATAATTTGGACTGAGTATTTTATCTTTATAGTTTAAATAGAAATAGGAAAGAAGATTGAATTTGATCATAGGTGCCTTTGACTTGTCGAATAGGTAGACTTTGTCATACAACTTAACTTTCCACCATGTTTTGATGAAAAATTGATGCCTTAATTAAACTGAATAGTCTATTTATAACGCATTCTCTCAGTTTCTTGAATCGTATGTTCATCTAGTTTTTTATTGCTTAATATTATTTTTCTAGTGATTACTCTCTTTGAATTGAGAGTTAGAATGAAATCGTTCCAAATGGGTCACGTGGGTTGTGTGATGTGAGGTCTAGATTGTACTATGTATTATTTTGTGTTAGTCTAGAACTTGTCTGGTGTGTTAGTCGAAGTAAAATAATTAAGTTTGTAAGTCTAAGAGATGATATAGGTGTTTCTTTGCTTGAACAGGAAGGCAATTTTCCTACCACCGGAAAAAATTACTTGTAGTTAGCTCATTTGAGCTTGTAAACCTTTTTTTTTTTTTGCACTCATATTACAAACCGAATCTTATTTTTAATTCTTATCCGATTTTTATTGACTTTTTACCTTAGAAAGTACTTCCACCGCTAAAAGAGAAAGAAAAAAGTTTGGGATAGCTTTTGAGTTAAACCATAAAAAGGTCAAAAGTTACACGTATGTTATGAAAGATCACTAGCCAAAGCAAACTAAACCTACGAAGTGTGGGGAAAAAAGAAAGAAGAAAAACAAAGAAAAAAAAATACCAAAAATAAAAAGTACACGTCCGATTCTTCTTAGTCTAGGATAGTGAATGTATATGTTCATTAAAAAGGGGGCCCATTGTGTATGGTGTTGTGACAATGCGCTCGAGTTGTTCATGAAGGGTGTTTGCTTGAAAATTAAAATGAAGTGTATTAAAAGTATTTAAGAGGATTAGTCACTATTATCCAAATATATTTTATTTATCCCTTAGCCTACATTATAACCCGTAAAGATATAATTGATTCTAAACTTTATAAATTCATATTAGTAGAGATGCACTATTGGCAAGCATATGGTACAACCTCGGGATGCACATGAGGTTTTTTATGAGAGTGAATAATTTTTTTTCATATATGTGATGTCCTCAAATTTTATTCGAATTCATATTTGAATGTGTTTCACATGATCTCATATTCGAATATGTTGCACGTGATCTCATGATGGATAAGTGACGTTATTAAACTTTTTTTGTTGTGATGAGTGTGTAAGTTGAGAATGTTTAGTGGCGACAAATCGGTCTTTGATGTAAGGTAAATTGAATTGTTTACTTATAGTTTAGCATATATAGGTTGAAAGTGTGTGAAATGTATATTGTATAGTGTGCTTAATGGTTATATTTTCCCTTATGAAGTGATATTTTGGGTTATTCTTGGGATAATGAAGCTTTATGTTGCTCGAGAGTCGAGTACGTGTAAGAGTTAAAATGTGGAGTGTATTTGCATTTATATACATATTGCTACGAATCTAATGTATTTTCATGTGTGTTGCGATTAGCTGAGTTTAATTTTGGCGTTTATATGTGCAGGTACCAATTGGGCGCGAAACAAAACGAAGGTGTGCAAGTTTAGAACTAAAACGGAAGAAAATAAAGGAAGTATCATTTTAGCGTGAAGGTCAAAAGGTAGCAAAAAAGGAAGCAGCAGGAATTTGGGTGCTCAAGATGGCGCCCTGCGCTTCTCAAAACGCCAAGGGTAACGAGAAAAGAACTCCGACGTCCAGGTTAACGCCTCGCGCCCATTTTGGCGTTCAATTTCAGAATTTGTCCTACTTCGCTCTGGACAAGATTTTTCAGTTATATGTGCTCCTAACTTGTACAAAAGGGTTCTAACTTAATTTGGAGGGATTATTCACATTGGAGACCTGTTGGGAATGCAGCAAAGTAGCAACAGCGCTTGGAGTTTGACGATACGGTTTTTCTTCTCTTCTCTTTTCTTTAATTTTATAGTTTATTAGTTTTGGAGTTGTAGGTGTTACGTGAACGTTGTATTTGAAGCTTGAATTAATTTTGTTATTTTTATTTAATTCAATTATGCGCTTAATTAATTGTTTGATCACTAATTAAATAATATTTACAAATCTAGGATTGAACTCGAAAGTGGTAATCAGATTGCATATAGGATTGATTAGAGCAAGCATATGAACCAGGGCCTCGGAGAATGAATTTACAGTTAGGATTAAAAAAATAGACAGTTGCCTTGCTTGGTTACTATAGAAGAATTATTTACGTTTTCTTGTTAGTTCTAATTCCATAAAAATATAAACGTTAGATTAGCTTGAATAGGCAAGTAGTACTTGGAGAGAACACTACGAATAATATTAATCATGTCAATCAATAAATCGGATAAATAATTTAAGTAAAAAACTTGATGGAATAGTTAGTTGATCCATAACCCTATAATATTTTCTCTCATTGGATTCGTCTCTAATCTTACTGACTTATTTCCTTTAATTTCACAGTTTACAACTCAAGATTAGTTATAATACATAATTAGACTTTAGAAAATCGCTTAAACAATTAATTATTAGTTGATAGTTGATTAAAAGTTCTTGTGGAAATGATATTTTACTTATTGTTTATTAATGGGGGAATTACCAGTTATGTCCATTTAAAAGTAACTCATTATAAAAATTGGTCAATTGATGAAATATTACTAATATTAGCCAATTAGCTATTTGTAGCAAAAAAATATCAAATTTTTGCTTAGTTTTGAGTTAGTGTTATTAGAATAGATTGGGCACAACTTAAGGAGCTTGAATATTAGTTTTGGGATGATTTGGTAAAGTTTTAAGGTGGTTTGAATTGGAAATTCGAAGTAAAAGCTGAACATTAAAAAAAAATGATATGTGTATCACGTTGTGTATTATTTTGTATCACACATGTATCAATTGTGTATCACATGTATATCCATGTATACTTGTGTGTGAGATACATGCCTGATACATATTTGATATATGTGTCGCAGAGTACTTTTTCGAACTCGATTTAATTACGAATTTTAATACAAAACCAGTCAAAATCACCTTCAATATTCCATAAGTTTTGTATATTAACTTATGTATATATTTTCAATGAATTTCATCTATACCCTTTGAAAAAATTCCTTTTTTGTTTAGATTTTTGAAATATTGTATAGATTTTTGTATATCATCAACTTATTTGCTACCCCGTCTATGAAATTTCCTTTCCATCTTGTATCTAATATTGCTAATCACGCTTAAAAATATGCAATGTGATTTTTGCATGTGATTCTTTGATAGAAAGAACCCTAGTATTTAGTTTTTTAACTTTTGTTAGCTAGTTTTGGTAAGTCTATGACTAATGGCTAAATGTTGGTAAATTAAAATTTATTTGAGATATTTGTGTAATTTTACTTTATTAATTGCCGACCACTATGTTTTGGACTTATTTATATCTTTTGGAATTTTGAATTGTTGGTTATACTTGTTGATTCGCTTAGTGGGTTAGGTTGCTAAGTGTGAGCGCAATTACTCTCTATAAATTGTTGGTTATACTCTACCGAATCGAAATCGAAGTTTAATGGCTTATTGGTATCGGGTTAGCGATTTAACGGATAGGGAACGGATTGAAATTTTTTTATTAACAGCTTATCGGTTTGGGGACAGATTATTCAATTTTCTTAACGGATAATTCGTTAACCTGTTAAGAATATATATATATATATATATATATATATATATATATATATATATATATATATATATATATATATATATATATATATATATATATATATATATATATATATAACCCTTCTTCCTCTTCCAGTACTCTATCTTTATTCCCTATTACTAATTTGCTATATGACAAATTCTAATTGCTTGCTTCGCACATTATTTTCAATCCTATCAAACCAAAAACAATTTAATTGATTGCTTCACGTATTCTTACACCTCCAGTAGGTGCAGTGGAAATACCAAAACTTAACAAAAAAGAGATAGTTTAACGAGTAGAATCTGCTGTTAAATTGAGTTTAACACATACATCTGCAGGTTTGCTTGCATGTAAAAAAAGTTAGTCTGCACATTTCGGCAGGTGTTCTTGGATTATTTAGAAATTAAAGCGACATTTGTAGAAAATTGAAGCAAGTATAAAACAAGATCAAGAAATCCCATTCTTTGACCAACATCATCATACATTTGACGCACGACGAAGCAAATTTTGGACCCTCGCTAAATTTGGTAAATTTCGTCATGTGCAATATAGATTGAATTAGATTGATAAACCGTCCGATAAGAGCTAAATCGATACCAATCCGCCCGATATCTTATCGGATGGCTAGCGGATTAATACATCTAAAAGTCGATAACCGATAAACCAAATCGTTAAGAGTAAATAACCGTCTAATCAGCCTGATAAGCAGCCTTACATCTAATGCGAGCTTGTCCCTCACGATTTATTTTGTGGTATCAATCGCCTTCGTTGATCAAATTTTGCAAGTGTGGTTTTTCTTGTATGGCAAATTTTTTTCTAAAAAAAAAACTTACTTATCAAGAAGTTGTGCGTGCAAATTCATTTGAAGGAAAATTTTATTTTGTGTCTCATACATTTTACATTAGTTGTATAAGGCAACTTTGGCCACATAATTTTGTGGACTCAGAATTATATAAACTCAAAAGTATAAGACTGGGGTCCATAACTTTATGAAACAAAAAGAAACCTCACACAACTAGTAACAGTTGTATGAGCAACTAAATAAAACTTATCGCGTTAGAGCGCAGATCGCTTCTATTTTTATTTTATTTTTTGGTTAAACGCACTGGACGGCCAATGTCAAATCCATTGATCTAGAATACGTTAGTTAGTTAATGATTTAGAGCAAAGATCTTTTTATAGATATGGAAGGTCTGGCCACTTTGGACATATTTCACTATAATTACAAAAAATCCTCATCTACTTTGTGAGCTCAATCACTCTATAAGCCGCCTAGTTCGAACCAATCAAACTTGGAATACGTCATCAAACCAGATGTGTACTATATCATTTTTGCTATGGATGAGCCACTCTCTTTGTAAAGCTAGCGGTAGAGCCCGGTGAGAAAAGACAACAAATTGAATGAAAGGACGTGAATAAAGAAGTCCAAATTACATGCAACTGGGAGACGTTTAGGAAAATTTACAGACAATACAACAATAACATGGCATCTTGTATTTGCTCATTTGTTCTATCTATACATTACATTTGACGATCAAGGGGATCAAATGGAAACTCCCTGAACTTAAGATATACTAATTTCCAACCTTTTTTCTCTTTCCTCTGTTGCTTTGTTTCTTATTCTACAGTTCCTTGGTTAAGTACACAGGAAAAAAATGATATAGCATTTGAATTGAGTTGCGGGAACTATACATACTGTTGAACTAATAAAAGAATATCATAGAAAATAGCAAGTTGACAAAAATAAACGAACCCCTGCAGTAAAGAGAACAAAGAGAGTAAGAAATATTTTTCAGAATGTATGTTTGAACAAACGTAAGAGTAAAATGTGATCCATGAGACTCAGACCTTTTGTGCACCATCATTCCAAGCAGGCGAAGCACAAAATCAAGTAAAAGCAAAAATCCTATCTGCAATTTTTGTCCGACAGATTGGACACTCAACGCAGGCAAGGGAACAAGACTTGCACACTGCAATATTAACAATGCATAAGAACAGACGATGACATGAGAGCACAAATAATGAAAGCACAAAATTAAAAAGTAACTTACAGCAAAAATGTCGGCAAGGAAGAAGCATTGCAGCAGTAGGCGACTCAAAACACACTTTACATATATGTGAATTTGCATCACCATTACCTAAGTACCTGTGTTCCTTCTCCTTCATTTCTTGCATTCGAGCCTGGATGTGCAAATGTAAAAACTCATCGAAAATTTACATATTTGTTGGGAGTCATTATGACAAAAAGATATAAACAATAGTTAGTAGCACTTGTACTAAACCAGAACAGTAAGATGTACTACCTGACTTTCCATCCTAATTTATATTTGACAAAACTTTACTTCTGGAACATCCGTTTGACATGTTCACAAAAGTATTTCTTTTAATAGAAGGCGTAAGTTGTACAGAAACTATTATTATATGTAACTTTCACATGTCAAGAATCAAATTACTGTCCAAATATTTTAGCTGTCCAGTAATATTTTCCCGAAAATACTTACATCTACCACTTTCATATATTCTTCCACAACTACCATTAGAATAAACAAGTAACAAAAATTACAAACCTCAGTCAAATGCTTCAAATTTGGTGCAAGGAATAGCATAGAACAATAGAGAGAGTGCCATACCACACAGTAAAGGAAAAAGCAAAAATTGCTATCTTACAGTCCTTATGATTCTACGGAATATTCTACTAGAGTTTATGCAGATAAGTTGGTTTTTGAAGCATGCCGTCAAATGGGAAATGTGGTTAATAGATAAATATCACCAGAAGATTCAGATGATTGAGAAGGAAATGTCAAACACCTACATTTTCCAGACAAAGGTGCAGAAAACCAATCAGAGAAGGACAAGCTGAAGTACCTTCAAGCGGGCAACAAGAGGTTCTTCCTTCGTAACCTCACCAGCTGCATTTGTATGATCCCCATCTTGGCTAACATCAGGGATGGGGTCCTTGTGGTCACCATCATTAATTTCTGGATTAATCAAATTGTCTTCTCCACCATTCTGCCAGTCAGCCGCCAGCTTTGAGTCTTGCCTAGCAGTATTTTCTTTCTTTAGCTGAGCAACAAGCACCCACATATTTGCCAAATCATTTTCTAAAGAGGCCTCCCTCCTCTTTCCCTCCTCAACTTTTTTCCTGTACTCATCTTCCACAAATTCCTTCTCAGCCAGGGCAGCCTCAAGAAGTGTTTCACGTTGTTTTCTTGCTTGCAACTCCATCTTTAGATCATCAGGATCTAGGTCCCACGTGTCAAAGTCATCATGAATTGTTCCTGAAAATTCACTTCCTCGGCCAGAGACCCGGCTTTTATGCCCTGGTCTTATGTTTTCACCATGCTTTCTGTTACTAATGTTACCAGTTTGCGCAATGGAACTCCTAGGATGCGACATCTCTCGAGCAGCTAACATTTCTTTTTCTAGTTTTGCATTCTGTAACGAGAGCTTTGTGACTTCAGCAGCTAAATTTTTCAGTTCAACAGCAGCAGCAGATGCTAATTCTTTTGCATATGAAGCTTCCTCTGACAATTTCTGGTTCTGCACACGCAAACCACTGTTCTCCTCTGCAATCTGAATACGTTCCAGCTTTAGCTTGTCATTCTCAATATCCTGCTCAAATTGCAAAACATATTAGAACCATGATGAATCCACATAAAGTATGTGTAAACAACATTAATGCACCTGTACAATCTTGAAGGTCATATTTGTGTAACATCACAAAAAAAGAGTCAAGAGATTTAGTCTGATAATAGGGGATAATCCAAGTAATAGAAGATCGAAGGTTTAATACACAAATTCATGGGAACTTGTTCATAAAAATACAGACAACATAAACCTGTACAAATTTCATCAAGAAAAAGAAGAGAACAGAAAGTCAATTACAAAAAATGAGTTTACACAACATGAAGTGGATTTTTCTGAAGCAAACGTTTGAGTCCAGAACAGTTAACTATGTCAGAGAGAGAGAAAGGTGAAGCTTGCAACATTAACTGAGGGTAAAACGGAGGTAGAAAATAGGCACACCTCATCAGATCAATTAATCAAATCATTCCAATTCCTCAGTTGAAGAAATCTTAAACTAATAATTATTCTGAAACATACCACATCAAGTTCCTATCAATACTCAAACGCATCAACTTGGATCGTGCAGTTTCCTCTTTCTTCTGTTTCAATCAAACTTATATGAAGGAAGTTTTATTATCTTCCTATAGTCCTTGAGTTTCCCTTGTTTTTACTTAGATGCAACGCTAGATGCATTCTGCACCGTGTATTTAAACTTCGGAGATAATCAGGCTTCACTTGCTCTAAAGAGACCCTCCTCCCCGAGGAGAACCGCGGTAGAAAAATAAAAGAGCAGCCCGGTGCACTAAGCTCCCGCTATGCACGGGGAGTCTGGGGAAGAGCCAGACCAAAAGGGTCTATTATATGCAGCCTTACCCTGCATTTCTGGGCTATTTCCACATCTCGAGCCCGTGACCTCTTGGTCACATGACTTTACCAGTTACACCAAGGCTCTCTTTCAGAAGAATAATTGCAGACAACAACAACAACCCAGTATAATCCCACTTAGTGGGGTCTGAGGAGAGTAATATGTACGCAGACTTTACCCCTACCCTGGGGTAGAGAGGTTGTTTCCAAATAGACCCCCAGCATCCTTCCCTCCAAGAATTTCCCACCTTACTCTTGGGGAGACTCGAACTCACAACCTCTCGGTTGGAAGTGGAGGTTGCTTACCATCAGAGCAACCCCTCTTGTCAAGAAGAATAATTGCAGAAAATAAAAGAATTTGCTGTACATCAGATCAATAACTACCATCAAAAGTTACTATCTACCTGGGACTGAATTCTTCTTCTAAGCTCATCAACATATTCATCAGATAGACATTTTTCTGATGAGGGAAATAATTGTTCTGCCTTGACAGCTAGCTGCCGTTCAAGATGACAAATCTTTTCTTGTAGTTCCTTGTTCTCTAAGCTCTGAAAACAACATAAAATAACAGCCAGATTATGCCTAGGAAAGAAAATTAGCTACATAATAAGGAAGGAAAAGTCAATATTAATTTAGCAACTGAGCCATTCCATTAGCAACAAGATAAATAATGCCTTTTTTACCTTGTTTTGCAGCTGTTCTTGGAGAATCCGATTATCTGCGGATTTGATCTGCATCAGAAGGTCAAACTGTAACCAACTTCATCTAAAAGAAAGATGCTTACAAAGTTGTAACAAGAATGAATATTTTATTTTAGATTTTAAAAAGGGGGTGTTCTCGATTGAGCTTTTATAGGGTAACCAACCTCAAGCTCAAAACTCTTCTCACTACATTGTGTCATCAATTTCATCAAAGTCTGTCAAAGATAGAAATGTGAGACAGTATAAACCGCATAAGAGGGGGAGAAAAGCCCATGGCAATAGAAAAGGTTGACATCACCTGCTGCATTTCGACTAAAGATGCATTGGCAACTGATGCTTCACCACTTTCAACAATACGCTGTTCCAACATCCTCATTTGCTTTCTCTTTTCTTGAATTTCATGCTCTAAATTTTGAATCTGTCAAGAGTTAGCACAACAAATAAGTCCAGAACCTTAAAAAGGGACACAACTACTCACAGGATACAAATGAAAATTTCTTTTCTATGTGCTTCAGACAGCAGCAATTGCACAAGGAAGAAACAAATCAGTCGCATTGGAAAAATTCTTACATCTTGTGGTAAGTCATCAAGCATTAAAAATCCTAAGAGCTTTGAAGATCAAAGATGCCCCGTTGTTTCTAGTGATGATTTCAGAATTAAATATGCTCCACAACTGACACTAATGTAATACACGAATTTCTGGAAAGCACTAAATGACAAATTCTTTCAAGTTTTAACAACAGAAGATTTAAAGGGGTACACCTTTTGAGAGATACAGAATGCAGAACCTAGTGAGAAGATATTCTATAAGTGACTCACAATCAATTAAGTCCCAGCAGGAAAGCAGTCATAAAGATAACATAGACTCATTATAACTTGACCAGGACATTGTTATAAAACAATGAGTCCAGAAAGACAAAAGAGTCTGTACTTGTGTTTTTGAACTCTCTGGATCATCTACGGACTGCTCAACTAAGCGCTTCAATGTACTGGTGCTGAATGCAATCTCTCCAGCAAGCATCTTGACTTGCTCTACAAGGAGGTCCATCTGATCTGACATCGAAATTCCTTCCTATACTCAATAAAAAGACAATAAAATGAAAGAGAATGAAATCAAAACCTGATAAATATATAAATAAAGGACAAAACTATTGCACCTTTTTTAGAGTAATTAAACACACTACATATCAGCCTCTCTGTCCTTTCGGGTAGGGGTAAGGCTCGTTTACATATTACCCTCCACAGACCCCACTTTGTGGGACTATACTGGGTAGTTGTTGTTGTTAAACACACTACATAATTGACTAAAAGCTTTACTATCTAAAGCGAGTTTGAATATCAGAGGTACAAGAAGCTCTGCAAATCTATGTAGTGCAAGAGTGGATTTGCAATAAATGTAGTAAAGCTTAAGGGATCCCAAATAACTTCTTGCTCCTCATACAAAATGGTGAGCTTGCTGAAATGTAACTTCTGCATAGTAACTTCGTAATTCACAAAGAAAAAATATATGCAGACACATCAGATTCTGCGCAAAGAAAAGACCTCTGAAAGCATATAGAGTAAACAATAACATAGTATAATCTCACTTAATGGGGTCTGGGGAGGGTAGTGTATACGCAAACCTTACCCCTATCCTGGGGTAGAGCTTTTTTCCCATAGACCCTCGGCATCCTTCCCTCCAAGAACTTCCAACCTTGCTCTTGGGGAGACTCGAACTCACAACCTCTTGGTTGGATATGGAGGTTGCTTACCATCAGAGCAATCCCTCTTGTCTAAGTAAACTTAAACAACATGAAGCTTAAATTTCAAGTCCTACAGAGTATTAACATTTAGCAATATTAAGAACCACTACGGTACTCTCCTCCAATATTGGGTTTTAAGAAAGTGAAATTCAGAGAGGTAAAGACATACAATGGGCAGCTTTGAACCACAGGCACAACCAATGATAAGTTCACCCACCTGAGCCGATTCAGTCATTGCGCTCCCAACCTGAGATATATCATCATTCCACTTGCTAGAAGATCTTCTGTGTTTGCGATCAGAAGTATATTCTGAAGGGTCTTTCTGATTCTCACCATCTATAAGCATAGAACTGTCCATCTTCTGAAGGAAGAGCGGGGCGATCAAAGAAAGAAGATCAATACACAGAAAAATATTTCTATCCAAAATGACATATCATAGAATATGCAAGCAAGGAATAATATGAAATTTACATATTCTTTTTTTTTTTTGTAAAAGGTAACAGAAATCTACATATTCTTTGACATATACTTTTAAAATTGAAAAAAGGATAACGGAAAAAAAAAAGAAGTAGCAAGAAGAGGAGTATGTTTAGTCTCCTGGAGTAGATGGAGAATCATAAACTGGTATAACAGATGAAAGAAGAAAATTAGTACATGTTAAGTGAAAATATATGTAGTACCTAAACCCAGCTGCAATACTGGGTGGAAGACTTGTGAAAATCAGAAAGCATGATGTATCTTTAAATCGAATAGAGGATAAGATTCAGAGCCTATCTACCAAGGTCCTGGAGGGAACAAATAATGGAATAAAGAAATTGTACTCATGATGAAAGACAGAGCAACCTACATCATCTTCAGAAGGAGAATGACTCCTCTGAGGCCCGGCAACATCACCCAAATACCCAGGGATTGAATTCTTTGAAGAAACAAGAATCAGTTTAGTTAGCCTCTGTATCCTGCTCATTAGAGCTGCCTTTGCTTCCTCCTCCTCTTCCAATCTTGATTGCATTTTCACTTGCCCTTCTTCCAACTGCACAAAGACCATGAACAAGTTATACAGCACTAGAAACAAACTGCAGCCATATATTAATCCCCAAAAGCTAATAAAGCATAGATGTCTTTAAGCATGTAGTTAGCTGAACATAACATATTTGACCTTTAGCCGTAAACGGACTTTACCAAATAGTTTAACTTGAGAAGTTGAAGTTTCAAAGTCAAAAGTTATAAAGGATTGACGCCTACAAGCATACATCGATTCATAGTGGGCTAATTCATGAATTGAATCAAGTGGGGCATTTTACTTTAACTAATTTGAACTTAAATAAACTAAAGAGTCGCGTTCTTTAAACGCCCTATAAGAAGAAAGAGACGGAAGTCATTGCTTCCAATCCGATATATAGCTTTTCCACGAAAGACCATACCAACAATTGTTGCAGAGGATATAAATATGCATATGAAAAGAAGGGGGGAGAAAAAAGAGGAACCCCATGGAGAATCGTTTTTTGGTTTTAAGTGGAATGTTCACTATCTTAATAAGTACTCCCTTTGTTCCAGTTTATGTGAACCTATTTCCGATTTGGTATGTTCAAACAAGAATGACCCTTTTCTAAATTTAGTAACAATTTAGCTTAAACTAACAATTCTATTCTTAATGAGAAGGTTTTATAAGCCCACAAATACTCTGGGCCCCTTTTTGACTTGTTTAGGACCACACGTTCCAAAAGTCTTCATTTTTTCTTAAACTCTGTGCCCACTCAAACAGGTTCACATAAATTGGAACGGAAGGAGTATTGATCAGGAGAAATTTTAACGCACTACAGATTAATCCCAAAAAGCTGATAAAGCACAGATGTTTTAAAGCATATAGTTAATTGAACATGACATATTTGACCTTTAGCTGTAGATGGACTCTACCAAAAAAATTTAATTGAGTTGTTACCTGCTGTTTCAAAGTCAACAGTTCTACAGGATTGACACCTACAAGCATCCCCCTTCTTAGTTGATCAAGCTCTTCTTTAAGACACGATATTTCCCTTTGATATTTCTTAATCAGGGATTTCTCATCAATAATCTGAAAGAGACATATATTAAGCTTCAGCCTTCACAACTCCAATTCCACAATACTGAAACAGCAACAGGGCAAACCTTGTTGCGTGATGCATAAATCTCCACACGTTTAGCCCTGCTTGCAAACTTTAACGTATTGTGTGTTTCCTCCATATTGCTTGATCCAGGAGTAACAGTACATATGAGCTACAGAAAACAAGAAAGAAGAGGTGAATTAGGCCTATTTGTAATCTTTATCAAGCAACAGGACAATCATGTTAGAACAGATGAAAAGGAAGCTAGGAGGAAAAGATAAACATCAAATAAGGCATAACAGCTGTACAAAGACAATCAATAGAATGTAAATGTAGAGTATATCTCATCATACTCACAGACACATGTCCATGCCCACTCAGTGAAGTCTGGAGTAGCCGAGTAAGTTTAGAATCCCGATAAGGAACATGAGATGCCTTCCCTTCACTTAATTTTCCAATGACCTTAATAAATGATAGCACAATCAAGGTGTCAGATTGAAAATGAATAAACATATAAAAATTTACTCTACTCCTCCCCTCAGCCACAAAAATGCAAATACTGGTAGATCATGAGCAAAAGTATATAACTTGTTGAAAGCCAAGAGAATTAGTTTAGCTATTTTTAGAACATCCTATTCAATTTGTGTTTAGGTTAGTGTCATAGTTCTTTCTAATTGTGTCACAATTAGGAATCTAGATATTTAAGTAATTTCCTTATTTAATAGTTTTCCTTGTTTCATTTAAGCTAAATTTCCCTTACTTCTTGCAGCTGAAACTCCTCTATGAGCTGCCCTCTTGTGTAATGTGTATTGTCTACAACCAACTCGAGAAGTAATCCTCTATCCTTTTTTCCTCTATTTTTCACATAATGAAATATCACAATATTGTTAAAATGCAACAGTTATAGCAAAATACATAGAAACAATCAACCACTGATGGCTTAGTACTTACAGTTCCAAGAGTCAGAAGACTTTTGTTTATATATGATCCTTCCTTTCTCCGCAATCCCGTTGTTTCAGTTTTAGAGCTCTCAGATCCAGCCAAATCAATCAAGTTCTAAGTGGAAAAATAAAAACGTTAGGTGCTATGATGCACTGTTGTTTAATACTGAACATATAGTGCTAGCAGTCATACAAGCTGAGAGAAGATCACTCCATCATATTCATCCCCATGAGCACTACTTTCAATCATCTGCACAATGTGTAATAAAGTGGACAATGAGACATGACTAACAAATCCCAGTAGCAAATATAACCACTAAAATATCTGAACTAGAAGAGTACAAAACTGAAAGTTATAACTAAGGCTATTAAGGAAGATAAATCAAAGTTTCAGAAATGTGACTCAAAATTCACTAGCAGTTACAGATTGAATTTTTTTTTTTTTTTTGGTATCGAGCAGTTACAGATTGAAGTTTGTGTATCAAGAATCAAGAGACCATTTAATGTCACAATGGATGGACCAAACATAATTGAAAGTTTCTCGATAAGGCATAATTGACAGTTTCTTCCACTCAAAATTCACGGAAAGAAAACATTTAATTACAGCTCCAACAGCTTGTCATCCAATTTTCTATGAGTGCTAGTGGGGTAAATGAGCCTGCAACACAGTTGAATTCCAGAATCGCATTTCAGCAGAAGTTTCTTCCCAACACTTAACCGAGATTTCATGTTATAGAAAAGTTAACTCATTAGTGCTTTACAAATATTCAAGTTGATATAAGACAAAATAAGACATATATTATATATATTTCAAGTTGTAAACAAAGACTAAATAAGACATAAGAAAATTTCATATATTTCAGATGATGTTGAAGGCCTCCAGAAAACCATTCATCAACAGTTTCTCGTGCAATTTCCTAGAACATGCAAATTAACTGATTATGACAAAGTTCGAGAACTTATTTTGTGATTATGCAAAGGAAGAAGATTATGTGGGCAAGCATTTGACAGATTAGTTACCCTGCAAAATCAATAAAAGCAAGAAAACATTGCCTAGTTCAAACTTCCATTATTCAATCTCTGGAGTCTAAACAAAAGAGGATACTTCCCATCCAAATAGAATAAGAGTTAAAAACGAAGTTAATTTATTTTTTTTTAAAAATAAATAAATAAAATAGAGCATTTTAACTAAGTTCTAACAGTTTTTAGGTCTATTAATCAAAATCCATGAAATGCGCAATTCACATTTACAAGGATATGAATTTTGGTATTATTCAGTCTAAATATCAGCTTTTACCTAGTGTATCTTTTCACAAATGAGTGAAAGAAACCCCAAGTTTACTAGGAAGAATGGTCCAATGCCACAGTATGTCAAATGCTCCCATCTTACCGATAAGTTATCCATAATTACTGCATTCAATTGGTGAGAAGGGTCCTTAAAAAAAACAAAATTCATGTATGCCTTTAAGGGAAGAGCAACTAGACCGAAAGGTACATATTAGTAGCATGATAAAGTTCAGTGGAGACAGCAGCTTTCATTGGTTTGAAAAAGAAGTGAATGATAAAGAAGTTTTTGGTTGCAATAAGCAATTATCACAATGAGCCATCATATTCTACTTACCAGGGTAAATATTGTGTGACTACGGCTACTAAACAAATTGAAATTGTTTGAACCAACGTGACGATGCTCTGGAAAAACAAAATGGTAATCAATATGAATATAGGATAACAAGAACATTGGCTATCAACAAAGACAAACCTGAATAGCTAAACTAATTACCTTCCCCTGCAGCAATGAAAGAAAGTGCATGCCCAGGTGATAAAACAACTTCCTCCTTTATACCTTCAACATAAGTACCCTGCACATCCATTGCATGTACAAAGAATGAAGAACTACAGAGCAACACTGAAAACAAGGACTTCGGGAAGAAGCATAAATATCTCCTACGTAGATAGAAGAACTTCATTGGAAACATCAGGATTTGTTCTATGGCAATTAGATGTAGAAAGTGTAGATTTTGGAAACAACATGCGAGGAAATGAATGATCTTGACCTTCTTTTATGATAGTGGTGTCGAGGCCAACTTTCATGCACCTCGACCATTCCATTGGATACCTGCTACCTTCCATCAGCAGACTTACGCAGATTCAAAGAAATCACCTAGTGTTTTTTTGTCTCTAAAGGCATTTAATGAACTCAACCTTTAAGTTCTTCAAGCTTAATCAGCTAACTTCTGCTTCTTATTAATTACTTTTGGGAAATAAAGAGGGCATTAATATTTACTCCCTCCATTTCAAATTGAGTGCCTTATTTTGACGAGGAAGGTAGAGTATAGACGGAAGACTCCCAGATTAAGCATAGATGGCAGACGTACTTTCATAAACTTCTAAATGAAGAGGGGACTGGTAGCATCGTGCTAGGGGAGTTGGGACACTCCGAGAGTCCTCGAGACTTTGGGTACTGTAGGCGTATCAAGGTTGAGGAGGTAGTGGGAGCTGTGGGTAAGATGAGTCGGGGAAAAGCGATCGGACCAGACGAAATTTCAATAAAATTTTGGAGGTATGTGGGTAGAGCAATCTTAGAATGGCTGACTGGGTAGTTTAATATTATTTTCAGGACGAAGAGGATGCCAGATGAGTGGAGATGTAGAGTATGATGATTCCGATGTTTAAGAACAAAGGTGATATCCAGAATTGTTGCAATTACGGGGGTATCAAGTTGTTAAGTCATACCATGAAAGTTTGGGAGAGGGTGGTGGAAGGGAGGGTGAGGAGGGCGGTATCTATTTCTGAAAATCAGTTCGGGTTCATGCCGGGACGTTCTACTAGGAAGCTATCCATCCACCTTATAAGGAGGTTAATAGAACATCACAAGGATAGGAAGATGGATTTGTACATGGTATTTATTGACCTAGAAAAGGCGTAACGTTCTTTGGAGATGCCCGGAAGTGAAAGGGGTGCTAGTAGCATACATTAAATCGATAAAGGATATGTATGATGGAGCTAAGATTCGGGTCAGGCTGCGGGAGGTGACTCCGAGCTTTTTCCGGTGATTGTGGGATTACACCAAGTATCTGCGCTTAGCCCATTCTTATTTGCGCTGGCGATGGATGCCTTGACACACCATATTCAAGGAGAGGTGTCATGGTGTATGTTGTTCGTTGATGATATAGTTCTGATCGATGAGTCGCGTAGCAGTGTTAGCGAGAGACGGGAAGTGGGGAGGCAGGCTCTGGAGTCCAAAGGTTTCAAGTTGAGTAGGACCAAGACGGAATATCTGGAGTGTAAGTTCAGTGGCGTGACAGGGGAAGTGAACGAGGTAGTGAGGCTCAACTCACTAGTCATCCCCAAGAGAGAAAGTTTCAAGTACCTAGGGTCTATTATCCAGGGAGATGGGGAGATTGACGGGGATGTCACGCACCGCACTGGAGTGGGATGGATGAAATAGCGGTTAGCATCTCGAGTATTGTGTGACAAGAGGATGCCACCGAAACTCAACGGTAAGTTCTACCGAGTGGTGGTTAGTATGTTATATGGGGCTCACTGTTAGCCACTTAAGAATTCATATATCCAGAAGATGAAAGTAGCCGAAATGAAAATGTTGAGATGAATGTGTGGGCATACTAAACTGTATAAGATAAGGAATAAAGATTTTCGGGAGAAGGTGAGCGTTGCTCCCGTGGACGACAAGATGCGGGAAGCGAAGCTTAGGTGGTTTGGGCACGTGCGAAGGAGAACCATAGATTCCCCGGTTAGAGGGTGCGAACGGTTGGCTTTGGCAGGTAACAGAAGAGGTAGAGGGCGGCTTAAGGAGAATTGGGGCGAGGTGATCATGCAAGATATGGCGCGACTTCAGGTTTACGAGGACATGGCTCTTGATAGGAATGTGTGGAGGCCGGGCATTAGGGTAGTAGGCTAAGGGATAATTCATAGTTTTTCTCTCTTTGTACCGGGTAGTCTGACCAGGCTAGATAAGATTAAGAATGAAATTATTAGAGAGAAGGTGGGGGTGGCCCCGATGGATGAGAAGATGCGAGAAGCGAGGCTGAGGTGGTTCGGGCATGTGCAGAGGAGAAGTCCTGATGCCCCGGTGAGGAGTTGTGAGCGGCTAGTGATGGTCGGCGTACGGCGAGGCAGAGGGAGGCCTAAAAGGTATTGAGAAGAGGTGATTAGGCATGACATGGCTAAAATGCGGGTTTCCGAGGACATGACCCTTGATAGGAAAGTCTGGAGGTCTAGTATCAGGGTTGTAGGATAGGGGCTCGTAGAGTCTTTCGTACTCCTCACCCGGGGTTGGGTGAGGCTTGGCAGGGCTATCCATAGATGATTTGTGTATTGGATTGTATCTCCCTTATGGTAGTTATTTATGATAGCTACTGTCTGATATTATTGCATGCTATTTTATTTATAGTTCTTATGTTTAGATAATTTTACGCTATTTCTGCTTGAGTTACTAATGCTCTTTTGTTCTTGTTTTTGTTTTTGTTTTTGTTTTTCCTTTCCTTCACCGAGCCGAGGGTCGACTAGAAACAGCCTCTCTGCCCTTTTGGGTAGGGGTAAGGCCCGTCTACATATTACCCTCCCCGGACCCCACTTTGTGGGACTATACTGGGTTGTTGTTGTTGTTGTTGTTGTATCGGGTAGTCTGAAAGAGTTTTGCCTATGTTTATTAGATGTCTATGTTGTGTTCACACTATTTTGTTGTTTTGCATAGGATTGTATTATTGCACTCCCTTCCACTTATTTGGTGTATCTTAAGATAGTATTATTACTTCTCTTGCTTCTTTTGTTGCTACAAATCTCTCCATTCGTTTCTTTTCTGATATTATTGTCTCTTCTGTTGAGCCGAGGGTATCCAGGAAATAACCTCTCTATCCTTCGGGGTTGGGATAAGATATGCGTACTCCTACCCTTCCCAGACCCCACTAGTGGGATTATACTGAATATGTTGTTATATTTTGACTAGACACGATGTTTAAGAAAATAAGGAAGACTTTTGAATTATGTGATCTTAAACTAATGATGTGTATAATGTTCCAATATGTCGTTTGAATCTTGTGGCTTTAAATATGCAATGTAGGATATTAGATTTAAAGAGTTACCAAATACAGAAAGACGAATTCTTTTTGAAACATACTTTTTTTATAATAATATTTTACAAATGGTATAACAGCACTAAGACATGCGTTAAAAATTAGATATGATTGAGGCATTGCACTTCTTGAAACATATTAAAAAGGAAAGTAACACTTAAATTGAAAGGAAAGGAGTAGTAAATATCATATATAAGTCTCAAACATGTGGAGGGGATACTAGGCCATTTTATGTTCCTGAAGTCAAAACAATATTCTCATCTTCAAAGACAAACATATAAATAAATAAGAAAACCAAACAATCAGAAACATAATTTCAAGATAAATAGGTCTTGGAACAAATTAAAAACTCTTGTCCAACAACCCTACTACAATTCTCAGGAACAGCAACAACTAGTTTTATTAGCAACAAACACCTGATTATCTTCCCTGACACACAGATTCTGGCCTGTTGGATCCAGCAAGTCGTTGATAACCTGGCACCATAAACATGGTGAGCATGGACACCAACTCTAGTTAATATCTGGAATGAGAAACACTAAAAAGGGTCTAGTACAGACAAGAGCATAAAGAGATGATAATCTACTTCAGAAATCATTTCAGCATTTCAATCTGTATAGCAGCTGTTACGTAATGTTGCAGGTATAAGGGAATCGTAAATTATACTAGCAATCTAAAGATTGCAACAAAGGATGCTCTTCAGATATATCCATGCAGCAAAGCATAATTAATTTTCAATCTCTCCAGTTCAGTGCCAACTTCATCATATGTGGAAGTAGCTCGCTGATGTGCACCATACTAACCTCATTATAGATTTCAAGATATGACACACGGAGTAAGAACTCGCGTCCAGGAGTCTGAAAGACAAAATTTAAGAGTTAGTCGCACTTTATCTTTTGGATAAGCAAGAGTAAGTCACACTTTCATACAGACAATAGAATAGAATTGCTATACAAGAATCATTGATGTCATAACACTTTAGAGCCATGCTTGAAGTGTGTCATCAAAATTTTAAAATAACATAGATTTGTAAGCTGACTTACATCTTGAATGATGCTAAATACATCCTTTATCGCCAACGGAATTATACCTGGAGAATTATGATCTCCCTGCAGAAACCAATATCTTAAAATTAACAATGTGATGACAAAAACTTTCAATTGGTTTGGGGAGGAGGGGGGCGTGGATTTGGCAAACAAAAGATGAGAAGCAAATACTTTTCTAATAGTCAAATTTCGACAGTTCTATAGATATAAAAATAAAACAGTATTCTTAAACAAACCTTGTCAGTAGTTATCAATTAAATAATCCTAAACTGTTTGTTTGAGATGTAGCAGAAGTCAGAAGTTTCTCCCAAATTCAAGGACAACTGGGGATATCCCAAAAGAATAGACTTACATGCATAGTATGTGTCTTGCCACTACTTGTTACACCATAAGCAAAAACTGTGCCTGCATAATAAGCAGGTCTTGTGTCAGTGAAGCTGTATTGGAAAACGCAAGACGCTCAAATGAAAATACGTCAGCCCATGAACATAGCCCTTGGAGCTGAGACACTCGTTTTGTTCTAGTCAGTATATTAGGCAGATATCTCTGACTATTGCCAATGATGCATCACTAGGCAGAGATTAGATTTCTTTTGGGCATGCCCTTGAACTGATTTATCTGAAACTAAGTAACTCATGTGCATGTTCCATTCAGCTAAAAAACTCAAAGTGTTAGCAGATCTTGCATGTCAAGTATCAAAGCATACCGTTTATGCCTTCCATTGCAGCCTTGACCACAGGTCGAGCAGCTACTTCGTAAACCTCCTGGGTACCCGTATCAGGTCCAAAAACTCTATCTACCATCATCAAAATAAAATGACCAACATAACAATTTAAAATTCGAATAAAAGGCAATTCTAAAGCAATTATCAAGTGCACCATATAAACTCCACATTATTCCCAAAATAATGCAAGTTTTCACAACCAGCAGAATGAAAATCACGAAACGCCTCCAAGCTGCATAGAACCGTACCAAAGGCATAGGCTGTCGCCGGATTATACTCATTCCGTACAATTTTGTCACCATCAGCATACCACGCGATTTCATCGCCTTTCTGATATTCTCTTTCACTGCCACCATACAATAACACCAAATTCTCACCGCATTGTCAAAAAACCCAATTCGAAACCCTAAAAAACCTCAAACTCCTCCAATAAACCAGCAGAAAGATCCAAATTAAATAAACTAGATCTAGCATTTTTACCTCAACGGCCGAAACCGAACAGTGACAGAAATACTCTCTCCTGATCTGGACATATCCACCGGTTCACCAATTAAATCCTCAGCCGACGGATAATTAACCGGCGAACGGTTCCCGTAACCTCGCGAATTAGCTAAATCGGTTCGGTTGCAACTCGGGGTCATGGATCTGGAGCCGGAGCGAAAGAAGGACGTCGTTGAAGAGGAGCTCGATCGAGGCATGAGCCGACCATTCATGAAGGAATTTGAAGACGATGAAGATGAAAATGGAGTAGATGGCTTACGATAGTGAAACGGCGAGCTACTTCGTCCTCGAGACGAGGAAGCAGCCATTGACCGCTCCACTACTTATGAAAAGTAAAATAATATTAAAACCAAATCCTCTTGACTTAGTATAGAAGAAAATGCCAAGGCAACAACAATAAATGCGTGCGTGTAAGTGAGTTTTTCAGGTATATGTAGATTGAAGAAGAATTTGTCAGAGGTCACATGGTGTGAATGGAAAAGGGAATAGCATTGTTTATTTAATTCCCTTTTCAGGTTTTTTGAGCAAAATGCCTAGTGAGCTGAGAGAGAAGCTTTACTGAGGAGCTAATATCTAAAGCTAAAACCTCATAAAGAACAACTGCAGAGAAGAGAGGTGCAGGAGACCTGTTATTAACATGTGAGAGTGGCAAGGAGAACTAGTACCAATTCATATTTGGACAATTCATGGAGGGGATAGCTACAGTATTTTTTTAAACTTAAAAGGAATAATCTTTGGGGTTTAAGTTGATTTAAAAAATATATACTTAAATTTATGTTTGTCAAGTTCTATTTTGATCTCTCGTTGGATAGTTGTATATACAACTAGTTTAACAATAATGGTGTGTATATTTTCTACGTTGTTGATATTTCAGAGTCAATTTATGTATATTTCAATTGTCCCCCTTTTGTTATATATTTGTACATTTTATTGTTTTATATTATTCTTATAAATAGAGTTGATTTATATTTATTTGATTCAATTCATATTTCGAGTGTCAAACTTGTTAATTTTGACAGTAAATTTTAATATAAAATTTATATATATAAAATGTACTATTAGTCATAATAATTTATTATTTAAAATATTTAGAATTAAAGAAAAATTAAATTGACTCGTTTCAAATAAATTGATATGGAGGAATTAAAAGTCTGATTTTATACAACTGGAGTAAAATATATCCCCTAAATCATAATATTATGTGTGTACGCACTTGAATCATTTATTGAGAAAATTTGAAGGCGATGAAGAACGAAGAAAGAAACGAAAAAAAACTCCACACGAGTTTACTCTAGAAAGAGAATGTCCAACCTCTCACTACAAGAATCACCATCCACTACCACCAATATCCCACCAAAGCCACCGGATAAATCTAGCCACCAATTACAAATCTCTTCTTCATATACGGAAACTCTCCTAAAAGATAATTTCACTACCAAAGTAGTAAATCCTCCACCCGAAGAGTTAGAAAATCATATAGATATGGACATTAACCAAATCCAAGCTGATGATCCAAGCCAAAATGATTTAACTAGCTCATTAAGACAAATATTCCTCAGCCAAGATGACCTTCAATGAATGTACATGCTTTGGAAAAATTCGATCATCGTCAAGCTAATACGGAAGAGACTTATATATCACTACCTCAAAAAGAAAATACAAGATCTTTGGAAGCTCAGCAAAAATTTCCCTCTAATTGATCTTGGAGAAGATTACTATACTGCCAAACTAAATAGTGAGGAAAACATGATAAAAATTCTACATAATGGACCTTGGTTCGTTAATGATTTTTTTCAATCAACTCAAAAATGGGTTCCAAATTCTGTTCCAAACAAAGCACAACATAACTTCACTGCCATTTGGATCTAATTACCAAAATTACCCACTTGGTTTTATGATGGAATAGTTTTTGCAAAAATAGGTAATTCAATTGGCAAACTTCTCATAGTAGATGCATGCACCTCAACTACACTTACGGGACGTTATGCCAGACTATGTGTTGAACTTCCTCTCGATCAACCTGTCCAACACCACATACTCATTGGACAACATAAACAGCCAATCGTGTATGAGGGAAGTGATATATTGTTACAAATCTTGTGGCAGACTAGGTCACACGACTCAATATTGCACACAATGAAAGCTGCCAACCATGACAAGAGTACCAATGCAAAGGAAATCCATGCAGAAAAGCAAGGTAACAGCCAACAAAATTCAGAAGAAGAATGAGAATGGATGACATTCAAGCTCCCAAGAAAAGGTAAAGCCAAAATGGCCAATGCCCACACTGCCACAATTGAACCAAATCCTCTTCCAGGTATGAATGTCCGCTTGTTTGATGCAAGATCAGGTAAGTACCTCAAAACTCAACACTTACACTATATTAACAAGCAACTATTAGCCAACCCTCCAAAAGCCCTACCAATATTTGCTAATTCATCCGCTAGCATTGATCAAAGCTTATTCAATAATTGCTCATCTTTGGATCAAATGGAGGAAGACAAGAGTAGTTTCAAAAACCCTCAAAACCAGCCCTTGGTTTAGAATGATCTACAACAAAAGGATTTTTTTAAAAATAATACTAAATTCTTGCATACAAGTCAAGTGACAAATGGCACAAGAATCTCCACCCACCCAGCTAACAATGTGCATAATAAAAAATTGCTAAATAGCAAGATAATAGACTTCACCCACAACCCATCCAATAAGATTGTTAATAACACTATCATTACCCCTAATAATACAAACCTATCTCCTAATGATCACCTTACCCCCATGCATGCATGCCCGGCAGCCAATACCCAATCAACTGATAAACATTTGGATGGCCTCCAAGGCCAAGTGGCAAATGACATCTCCTTGGGAGATTTTTCTATAAGAAACACGCAAGTATGTACCTCTCAATCACAAATAGAGCCAACCATTAGCACTACATCTAGTTCGTCCAATACACCACACCCTATAAACACCACCCCATCTTCAAAAAATGGCCAAAACCCCCAACCCCTCAGGAGAAGATACCGACTTCTCCAATTATTCCGCCTATCACGCAACCAAACTATGAACAACCTTCCCAACCTCCCTCTCCATCCTCAACACAATCCGGCAATCTATGCCCAACCACTAACACCACCAAATCACCTTGCCCAGCCGTGGATAGAATTGGGACTTCAAGGCCATGCAGTAACCTTCAATATGGAAATCAATGGCCAAGAATCAATCCTAGTGATACAAAACACTCACTTCCTCGCCCAACTCATATCGGAAGGTATGAACCTAGCAATGAACAATTATGTGAACCAAATGTGGTTAAACAATATACTCCAACCATTAGCTCCCAATATGAACCAAAACTTGGTGAACAACATGCAACAAATGTGGAACATCTCACATCACCCGAACCAACAAGTCTTACAGAACCCTCCCCTCAATCTACCCTTCTTTGCACTGGAGGACATGATGTTTCTCAACCCAGCCTTCATCCAATGGAATGCCCTAGTCTTCCCCAACCATCCAGACCCACAACCAGATCCCATGAAGAACAAATTCAACAAATGAACGTACCAAATCAAATAGGGAACCAAGAGGGAGACGAGGTAGTGGTAGACTTAGCACACTTGGTAGAACCAGCAGTGACTCTTTCAAGCCTAAACGAGTTTAAAATATTGATATTCAGGGAGATGCTCGACAGAAAGTATATCTTCAACTGCCCGATGACATTGTACAAGTGCTCGTTGGACATCCGTCCACCTCAGGATCCAACAGTGGGAAAAAATGTAGTGATTATGATTCCATCCCAAAGAGTGATGCAAAACACCAATCCACCGAATAATATGCCCATGCACCAGCCCAACAACGTATTCATTTGGAATATTAGAGGTGCAAACAATAAAAATTTCACCAGAAACTATAGGGAACTAATGGACTCTCATAGGCCATGTCTGGTTGCTCTTTTAGAAATAAGAATGGAAAGCCACCTCTCTATATTGGAAGCTTTTAGCTTTACAGAGATGATAGAGGTGCGTTCCAATGGACAAAGTGGAGGTTTTGTGATCTTTTGGAACAATGAGGTGGTCACTGTCAAAGACTTCAATAGAAATGGACAAGCTATTCATGCCATGATCGAATTAGACCTAAAAACTTAACTTGGCTAATTAGTGTTATATATGCTAGTAATGATGTTAATTATAGACATATGCTTTGGGATAAACGAAGGAATATGTATGATAGTTACAAAGGGCCTTGGCTAGCAGGCAGGGATTTTAATGAAATTACAAACGTATCGGATAAGTTTGGTGGTAGGCCTATTAATCAGAGGAGAGCAAAACCCCTCCGCCATTGCCTAGACTATTGTAACCTGTTAGATTTAGGGTTTAAAGGGTGCAAATACACTTGGACAAATTTTAGGAAAAATAATAATGGGCTGATCATGGAAATGCTTGATAGGGTCTATTCAAATGAAGGTTGGCTAGAAGCCTACCCCAACGCCATTGTCACCCACCTCCCTAAAGTCCATTAGGACCATAATCCCATTTTGATCAACTTAAACAATACAATTAATTCCATTCGAAATAAACTCTTCTGGCTTGAATGTTTTTGGTATAATCATTTAGATTTTAGCAACTTAATATCCGTCAATTGGGGTAACAAAGACTTACTAGAAGGCTCGGAGAGTTTCAGAGATATGGTGATAAATTGGAAAAATCAAACCTTTGGAAATATATTTACTAGGAAAAAGAAGCTCCTTAATAGAATTAGTGGCATCCAAAAGTCCCCAAACTACCAAACAAGCAGTTTCCTCAGGAATTTGGAAACCAATCTTGTTGAGGAATTTAATTCAATCCTGAGACTAGAGGAAGACTATTGGAAAATAAGATCAAGAGTGGATTGGTTACGCGAAGGGGATGCCAACACTAGATTCTTCCACTCCAAGGCCACAAATAGAAGACGAAGAAAACAACATAGTCTTCTTTAAAGATGACTTAGGAAAATGGATAGAAAACCCTTTATTAATTAGAAATCATGTCACACATTACTTTAAAAGTTTATTCACCACCTCCCATGAGTGCTCTACCAAATGAAATGAAACTGCTTATTACTCGCACAATTGTGACCTATCAATCCTTGATAGACCTCTCACAAACCATGAAATTAGAAAAGCTATCTTTTCTTTTAAACCATTCAAAGCACCATGACCGGATGGATTTCATCAGTTCTTCTTCCAAAAATTTTGGCATCTATTAGGAGGGAAAGTAATCAAACTTTGTAATAGTATATTTGCTACCAACAAAATTCTTCCAGAGATGAACCACACTACATCTGCTTAATCCTGAAAATAAACAATGCTAACCTATTAAAAAACTTTCGTCCCATAAGTTTATGCAATGTTATTTACAAAACTATTACCAAGATAATTGCAAATAGAATAAAGCCCTTCCTAGACCACCGTATAAACATTGAGCAAGCCAGTTTTGCAAAGGGAAGGAGAGGAAGTGACAATGCTATTATAATTCATAAAATCATGAGATGCTTCAACAAATGCAAGGGAAAAGGGAAAATGATCCTAAAGCTTTATTTAGAGAAAGCCTTCGATAAGCTCGAGTGGTCCTATATATATCGAACTCTAAGGTACTACAATTTCCCTAAAAACATTACCAATCTCATAATGAACGTTGTCACAACTAGCTCATTCTCAATCCTGATCAATGGAAATAAAACTAAAGAACTTACCCCTTCTCGAGGAATCAGACAGGGTGACCCCCTATCTCCTTACCTCTTTATTCCACGTACGAATATGTTATTAAACAGTATTAAGCACGAGGTGGATATCAAGAACTGGACTCCAATTAGACTTAATTCCTTGGCACCTAGTATATCCCACCTTTTTTCGCGGATGATATAACTCTTATGGGAGAAACAAACTATAAGACCATCACCAGCATCAACAAAATGCCTAGAAAATTTTAGTAAGCTTTCGAGACTAAGAGTTAACAAAGCCAAATCTAAATTTAGTAGTGTCCAATAAATGTTGCAACGACACAATGACTCTTTTAACAAATACTCTGGGAATAATATCAAGTACCAGCTTTGGGAACTACTTAGGCTTTCCCATGCTAAATGTCATTCCAAAGCATACAAACTACCTTTCTCTTCTTGATAAAATGAGAGCTAAGCTCAACAACTGGATACCAAATGGATTAGTTTGGCTGGTAGATGTACGCTCATTAAGTCTACCCTTAACACTCTTCCCAATCACCTAATGCAAACATCCATTCTTCCCAAAAAAACTTTAAAGGAAATCGATAAAATCCAAAGGAATTTCTTATGGGGTACCACCCAGGACCAAAAGAAACTTCACCTTGTTAACTGGGACATTGTCACTAAGGAAGTTTACAAAGGGGGGTTAGGTATAAGAAAAGCCTACCAAAAAAACCAAATCCTAATCACTGGCCTAGCTTGGAGAATCCTCAACAATACTCACTCCCTATGGGCAAAGGTACTAATTAGCATTTATGGGAGAAAAAAGAAAACTATTGGCTCATCAATCACTTGGAAAAGCCTGTTGGAAGGATGGAATATCTGTAAAAAGGGCATTAGAAGGCATGTTCATAACAGCTCATGTCACAACATTTGAGACACTAATTGGATCCCTATCTATAAGAACCTTAGGAGCAGTATACAAGGGCCCCTGCCAAAAGGAGATGAAAAACTTCAAATTAAGAACATTAGGGATAATAACACCTTGTGCTTAGGAAAAATCTCCTTTAAACTACCAACCCTTTTAAAGAATTATATCAATTCCATTCCCTGTAATAATGAAAACTCAGTTATCCCTAGTAATATATGTTGGAGCCTCACCTCAAATGAACGATTTACAACCTCTTCATCCTACCAGCTAATTGACAATAACAACAACAATACCTTAAATAGCATCTGGTTCTGGAAGCTCCAATGTCCTAACAAAATAAAATTCCTCTGATGGAAAATATACAATGGACGCCTTCCCACAAGGAATTTTTTATCTAAAATCGGTATAAACATTTATCCGTTATGGTTTAGTTGTAAAAATGGAAACTATTCGCCACATATTTTTGGAATGCCATATAGCAAAACTCCTTTGGCACAACTTTGGTATCAACAATATCGACAACCCTAGCAATAAACCTTGGATGGATTTCCTCTTGAACGTACAACAAAAAATAAGCCCTAGATATGTACATTGGCACCAATTACTTCCTTTTATAATTTGGAAAATCTGGAACAACAGGAACCGTAATAATATTAATAATAATACCAACCCTATCAACATTAAAAAATTCTTGATACACAAATGAATATTTCTTTTACACTAATAAAAATGTGATAGTGGATAGGACTATATTATTACAAGTAAAGTGGATGAAATCACCCTACGGGTGGTACAAAGCACATATTGATGGCGCCTTTGACATAAAAATAATAGAAGGTGGCATTGGAACTGCTATACGTGACTCGAAAGGACGCTGGTATATAGGATCATCGATGAAAATTCTTGCAACATCACCATTACAAACTGAACTCATGGCTCTTCGCCATAGCCTTCAATTAATAATCAAGGAAGACCTCTTCCCCGTGGAAGTGGAAACTGATGCAACAGATATATTAAAAATAATACACAATAACACCCTTACTAACGACAAACTTTCCTACGCAACCAAGCAGGGGAGGATATCATTCATGCATAACTTCAGACAAGGAAATGGCGTGGCTCACACTTTGGAAAATGAAACTCTAAGAAACAAGACTTTTGACAAACTATGTACTTTTGCTAAGCCTCCTAATTTTGTAGTCGATCTATATGAAAGAGATATGGAGGACTATATCTACGTAAGATCGTGTAGTACCAAACAATGCGAAACTCTAGCTACTCTAGGAAATATTAGTGACATAGATGGCCTAATGGTTGACAATAGTAATTCTTGTATAAACAATATCTATAGGGAGGAGACAACCCTCCCAAATTAGATTTATATAATATATATATATATATATATATATATATATATATATATATATATATATATATATATATATATCCTTTCAAAAAAGAAGGTGATGGATGTAGTGACGTGGAGACAAGAAGTGGTCGGGCCTCCTAATTTTGTAATCGATCTCTATGAAAGAGATATGGAAGACTATGTCTACGTAAAATCGTGTAGTACCAAACAATGCGAAACTCAAACTGCTCTAGGAAATATTAGTGTCATAGATGGCCTAATGGTTGACAATAGTAATTCTTGTATAAACAATATTTATAGGGAGGAGACAACCCTCCCAAATTAGCTTTATAATATATATATATATATATATATATATATATATATATATATATACACACTTTTCATTTCAAAAAAGAAGGTGATGGTTGTAGTGACGTGGAGACAAGAAGTGGTTGGGGCCTCGCTCTCGTCGACGTAAATTTTTATTTGAAAACCTAAAATAAAAATAAGAGCGGGAATAAACCGGGGACGCACCGCTTCCGACAAATTAAGACAATGGTAAAATATGTTTCATTATAAGGGTATCTAATTTATTAGCATATCATTATCTCTTTAATCACTCCAAAGGCACTTTCTAATTTAAGTCTGCTCTCTTACCAATACATAGAAAACTACAAGCATCACATTGCTAGTGCTCAACCGTTGGACCGACAATAAATTAGCCTCTGTGGCCTTTTATGAATTTGGCCGGAGAATAGGCTAGAGTTTGGGTATAAATTTAGTTGAAATTTAAAAAAATAAATTTTAAAGTAGTTTTGGAAAAATAATTTTTGAAAGTTGAAATTATATTTAGATATATATTTTATTGGAAAAAAATTTGAAGCTTTTTGAATGGGAGAATAAGTTTCACTCAAAATCTATCCTAAACTAGACACTGGGAACTTGAAAAATAATTTTAAATTTTTTTAAAAATAAATCATTAATCTATAAATAAATAATATTTTAAAAAATTAAAAAAAATATAGCCAAAAATGTGTGACCAAACGAGACCTAAGTGAATGATCGTTGTTAAATGGTCTATCTCAACTCTCAAGAAATTGGCAACGGTGCTTATTCTGAACAGTGGAGGATGTTAAAGCTAGTTAATGATTAAAGCTAGCTAAGTTGGTGTGAATGAGAAATGGAGGGAAGAAGACAATAGAAGGAAAATGAAGTTTCAAAGCAAAGTTCCTTTGAAAAGGAGCTTTGTACCACATTGGTGGTAGAAAGGGAAAGTTATGTGCTTATATTAGAAAGCACTTCTTCTAGCTCTTAAAGGGTTAAGAAGAGGGACTCCCCTCGCGCCGTCGTCGTCGCTCGGCTCGGCTTTGGATTTGGATTTGGTCAAATGATCTGATTGATTGATAATCTTTTTGGACCAAATTTATTTAAAATTCAATCTTCATTTTCTGAAATTATTTTTAATTCCCTCGGCTCGGCTTCGGCTTTGGATTTGGATTTGGATTTGGTCAAATGATCTGATTGATTGATAATCTTTTTGGACCAAATTTATTTAAAATTCAATCTTCATTTTCTGAAATTATTTTTAATTCCCGCGGGAAAAATATTAATTTGTTAACTGTAAACTTCTCATTTTCGAGTACTGGAAAAAAAAAAATTATTCGTTCATTAAAAATTCTGCATTCTTTTCTGCAAACTGAAACATATCGAGTCATAGTGTGATTTCGTTCCCGAATTTGAGTTCGTCGAAGTCGTAGGCGTTTGAGGTACCGCCACTCCTACGACAGGTATATCCGTTATATCCTGGGAGGAAATAATCCACAACCTCGGGTACAGTGAGGGGGTTAAATTCCTTAAGGACACACAGTGAATTCTGTGGTCTCGGATTTCTTCATTTCTGTGATTTGTTTTTTTTTTTTTAACGTTACATACGTTCTGTTTTTTTTTTTTTTTTTTTGTGTCTCTTCTTCTTACTGGTTTCCAGTTTCTTGTTGCTTTGAACACGGACAATCGATAACAAGCTTAAGGAATTTATATTATTATTTCCGTGTTCATCTGTTGTTGATTAAAACGTTACAGAACGATACAACAGTACAGAAAAAAAAAATTCTTACATAAAACAGTGACTACATACAGTTTTTCCTAACATAAAATTGTGACTGTCCAGAAAATAAAAGAAACTTGTAATTTTGTTGTTTGCATGTAACGAACTTGTATGTTGTTTGGAGACTAAATCTTCGGATTTTCTACTCCGGTTGAGATTAAAGTTTTCAGAACTTTCTACTCATTTGGGTACTTGATTTGAAGATATAAAAACTTCATCAAGTATACTACATACAGTTTATTACATTCTATTTGAAGTTTGTTTTAATTCTGTTTGTGTAAATTTGATTCGGTTTGAAGAAATAAAATCTTCACCGATTATTAAAGTGTTCTGTTATTTCCTACGACAGAAATGGGAGACCAAACTCCAAATTTGAATGCTACTGCTACTGTTACTGCCACACCAGCCCCCGTGGTTGGTTCTACGAGCAATGCTGCGTCCTCCAGTCGTACTGCACCAGCACCGGCTCCGGCAGAGAAGCCCGGAAAATTCACCGGGATTGATTTCAAACGATGGCAACAAAAGATGTTCTTCTATCTAACTACTTTAAGCCTTCAAAAGTTTATTAAGGAGGATATTCCGGTTCCGCCGGAATCAACACCTGAAAATGAACGATTTGTTGTAATTGAGGCGTGGAAGCACTCAGATTTTTTGTGCAAGAATTACATTCTTAGCGGACTGGAGGATGATCTTTACAACGTCTATAGTAATGTGGGAATATCAAAAGAACTATGGGATGCGTTGGAAAAGAAATATAAAACAGAAGATGCTGGCTTAAAGAAGTTTATCGCTGCCAAGTTTTTGGACTACAAAATGGTAGATGGCAAGTCTGTTGTCACTCAAGTTCAAGAGTTGCAGGTTATCATCCATGATCTCCTCGCTGAAGGTATAAATTTAATTAATGCCTTTGTCAAAAGTATTCAGTGCCCCGTCACTTACATGTTGTTTGTTGTAGGTTTGGTGATTAGTGGGGCGTTTCAAGTTGCGGCAGTGATAGAGAAGTTGCCTCCTTCATGGAAGGACTTCAAAAATTACTTGAAACATAAGCAAAAGGAGATGACATTGGAAGATCTCATCGTCCGGTTGAGAATCGAGGAAGATAACAAGGCAGCGGAGAAAAAGGCAAATGGGAGATCAACCATAGGGGGAGCACATATAGTTGAAACTGCCCCAACTAATATGAAAAAGAGGAAAAAGGCATCGGGACCAAGGAACTATCCCAACAAGAAGAAATTCAAGGGAAACTGCCATAATTGTGGAAAAATCGGACACAAAGCTGCAGACTGTCGTGCTCCGAAAAAGGAAAAGAAGAAGGGTCAGGCTAATATGGTTGAAACAAACGAGGAGGTTGATGAATTGTGCGCTATGTTGTCCGAGTGCAACCTAGTGGGAAGTCCGAAAGAGTGGTGGATTGACTCTGGCGCCACTCGCCACATTTGTGCTGTTAGAGAAGCCTTTGCTTCATATGCTCCCGCCGGGCCCGACGAAACAATATATATGGGAAATTCTGCAACGGCCAAGATTGAAGGTTATGGAAAGATACTGCTGAAGATGACCTCTGGCAAGGTGGTGACTCTCAACAACGTCTGTCATGTTCCTGAAATTAGGAAAAATCTTGTATCTACCGGACTTCTAGTGAAGAACGGTTTTAAATGTGTTTATGTTTCTGACAAGGTTGTAATAAGTAAGAACGAAATGTACATAGGAAAAGGCTACCTCACAGAGGGCCTTTTCAAACTGAATGTAATGGTTGTTGCTAATAATAATAAAGTTTCTGCTTCGTCTTACTTGCTTGAGTCAAATGATTTATGGCATTCACGTTTAGGACATGTCAATTATAGAACCTTGCGAAAAATGATTAGTTTGGAAGTATTGCCTAAGTTTGAATGCAATCAATCAAAATGTCAAATCTGTGTTGAATCTAAGTATGCTAAACATCCTTATAAGTCAGTTGAAAGGAATTCAAGTCCTTTAGACTTAATCCATACAGATATTTGTGACATGAAGTCAATTCCATCTCGCGGTGGAAAGAAGTATTTCATAACTTTTATTGACGATAGTACGCGCTATTGCTACGTTTATTTACTTAATAGTAAAGATGAAGCAATTGAAGCGTTCAGGCAATACAAAACTGAAGTTGAGACTCAACTTAACAAAAAGATTAAAATGATAAGGAGTGATAGGGGCGGTGAATATGAATCTCCTTTTGAACAAATATGTTTGGAATATGGCATTATTCATCAAACAACTGCTCCTTACTCGCCACAATCAAACGGAATTGCGGAAAGAAAAAATAGAACACTGAAAGAAATGATGAATGCCCTGTTAATAAGTTCTGGTTTACCCCAGAACTTGTGGGGGGAAGCCATTCTAACAGCTAGCCGAATACTCAATCGAGTGCCCCATAGCAAAACAAAATCTATTCCATACGAAAAGTGGAAAGGAAGGAAGCCCAATTTGGAATACTTCAAAGTGTGGGGGTGTTTGGCCAAGGTGCAAGTTCCTAAACCCAAAAGGGTAAAAATAGGACCTAAAACCGTTGATTGTGTTTTCATAGGATATGCCACAAATAGTAAGGCATATAGATTTCTGGTTCACAAATCAGAAAATCCCGACATTCAGGTGAATACGGTAATTGAATCAGATAATGCTGACTTCTTTGAAACCATATATCCGTATAAAAAGGAATGTGCGTCGTCTAGCAAAGAATCTAAACGACCTCGGAAAGAAATAAAGGAAAACATTCCTGATGAGGAAAATCCAAGACGTAGCAAACGTCAAAGGACGACTACTTCCTTTGGACCAGAATTTTTAACATTTTTGTTGGAAAATGAGCCTCGAACGTTCAACGAAGCTACGTCTTCATCGGAAGCTCAATTTTGGAAAGAGGCAATCAATAGTGAGATAGAATCCATATTGAACAACCATACTTGGGAATTGGTTGATCTTCCTCCAGGGAATAAACCTTTAGGTTCCAAATGGATTTTCAAGCGGAAAATGAAAGCTGATGGCACTATTGAAAAATATAAGGCAAGACTAGTTGTTAAAGGGTTTAGACAACGAGAAGGTCTTGATTACTTTGATACATACTCGCCGGTAACGAGGATTACATCTATTCGGGTGTTAGTAGCATTAGCCGCCGTGTACGGTCTTGAAATCCATCAAATGGATGTGAAAACAGCCTTCTTAAATGGAGAGTTGGAGGAAGAAATTTACATGGAACAACCCGAAGGGTTTGTAGTTCCAGGGAAAGAGAAGAAGGTATGTAGACTTGTTAAGTCTCTTTATGGACTAAAACAAGCACCAAAACAGTGGCATGCAAAATTTGACCATACGATGCTGTCAAATGGATTCAAGATAAATGAATGTGATAAATGTGTCTACATTAAGAACACTCCGAACCACGTCGTCATTGTTTGTTTATACGTGGATGATATGTTAATAATGAGTAACAACATTGCTAACATAAATGCTACTAAGCGCATGCTTGCTAGTAAGTTTGATATGAAAGACTTAGGAGTTGCCGATTTAATTCTGGGAATTAAAATCCATAAGACTCCTCAAGGTCTAGCATTGTCTCAATCTCATTATATTGAAAAAGTACTTGAAAAGTTCAAGTATTTGGACTTTAAAGTTGCAAGACGCCAATTGATATGAACCTTGCTCTTGCAAAGAATAAAGGTGAAAGTCATTCTCAATTGGATTATGCCAGAGTGTTGGGAAGTTTGATGTATATTATGAACTGTACGCGACCTGATATTGCGTGTGCTATAAGTAAACTAAGTCGCTACATGAGTAATCCCGATCAAAATCATTGGCTGGCAATGAAACGAGTTTTGGGGTATTTGAAACATACTCAAAACTTTGTTTTGCATTATAACAGGTATCCTGCAGTTATTGAAGGATACAGTGATGCAAATTGGATCACCGGTTCAACTGAAACTAAATCCACAAGTGGATACGTTTTTACTATAGGTGGAGGAGCAGTGTCTTGGAAGTCATCCAAACAGACATGTATCGCCCGCTCTACAATGGAATCTGAGTTCATAGCTCTAGACAAAGCCGGTGAAGAAGCTGAATGACTCCGGAATTTCTTAGAAGATATTCCATTTTGGCCCAAACCGTTGGCTCCTATATGCATACATTGCGATAGCCAAGCGGCAATAGGAAGAGCCGGGAGCGTTATGTACAACGGAAAGTCTCGTCACATACGACGAAGACATAATACCGTTAGACAACTACTCTCTAGTGGAATTATCACAATTGACTATGTTAAGTCAAGAGATAATGTGTCGGATCCACTAACTAAAGGCCTAACTAGAGAAGTGGTTGAAAGATCATCGAGGGGAATGGGACTATGGCCGAGGACAAGTCATCGTGGCGGTAACTCTACCTAGAAGACATGAGATCCCAAGATCTAGGTTCAAAGAGATCAAACAAAGTCATTGATGACGGTTCAACATTGTCACAATAACTTTTTGGTTTATTCTCGTGATGAGACAATGTTCAGTACCAGGATAAAGCATTAAGGCTTTTTAATGGTTTCTAAGTTTGATACGGGGTATATCAAATAGTGTATCTACGGGATGACACATTTAGGAATCACCTATGTAAGTGTGAAGTGTAAGCCGCTTCAAGGAGAACTCTGTAAGGCCAGCTCTTTACGCATTTATGAACCAGGAAGTGTTCATGGCTGAAACGAACAAAACAATGAGAACCAAAAACGGTTAAAGGGTTAATTGTGTGACATGTGGTTGTCTAGGTATACACCAAAGCTCGACGGTTCAAAGATATCAAATCTACCGATTGACCGAGTATATCCGACATATGCTCACTACGGAAAGTTCAAAGAGAAATCTACTTATCCAGATGCAATTAATCCTTGCTTACGAATCACACAGTTTTTTTTGTCATGCATGTTTTTCATCATATAGCCATTCCCCATTCATGTGGGGGATTGTTAAAGCTAGTTAATGATTAAAGCTAGCTAAGTTGGTGTGAATGAGAAATGGAGGGAAGAAGACAATAGAAGGAAAATGAAGTTTCAAAGCAAAGTTCCTTTGAAAAGGAGCTTTGTACCACATTGGTGGTAGAAAGGGAAAGTTATGTGCTTATATTAGAAAGCACTTCTTCTAGCTCTTAAAGGGTTAAGAAGAGGGACTCCCCTCGCGCCGTCGTCGTCGCTCGGCTCAGCTTCGGCTTTGGATTTGGATTTGGATTTGGATTTGGTCAAATGATCTGATTGATTGATAATCTTTTTGGACCAAATTTATTTAAAATTCAATCTTCATTTTCTGAAATTATTTTTAATTCCCGCGGGAAAAATATTAATTTGTTAACTGTAAACTTCCCAACGTTCTTATTTTTCAGAAAAAGGCATGGCCTTTCCCGAACAGGCACCAAGCCTTTCCGAACAGTCACAATTCGAGGCTATATAAACTGAGGCAATGCCTCATTTTCGAGTACTGGAAAAAAAAAAAATTTATTCGTGCATTAAAAATTCTGCATTCTTTTCTGCAAACTGAAACATATCGAGTCATAGTGTGATTTCGTTCCCGAATTTGAGTTCGTCGAAGTCGTAGGCGTTTGAGGTACCGCCACTCCTACGACAGGTATATCCGTTATATCCTGGGAGGAAATAATCCACAACCTCGGGTACAGTGAGGGGGTTAAATTCCTTAAGGACACACAGTGAATTCTGTGGTCTCGGATTTCTTCATTTCTGTGATTTGTTTTTTTTTTTTTAACGTTACATACGTTCTGTTTTTTTTTTTTTTTTTTGTGTCTCTTCTTCTTACTGGTTTCCAATTTCTTGTTGCTTTGAACACGGACAATCGATAACAGAGGATTCAATCACAAGGGGTTCACGACTTTGATTGAACTCATTATTTTAGGATCAAATTTTTATGTTTGTGCATAAAAATATAAATAAATTTATATTTATATTCCAAAATTTATTTTCTCATATCAAAATTCACAGACGTCTAAATTATGAATCTGATTCTAAAAGTTACCAAATACTACTAATTGTATGGGATCAAATTAACTAGTTATATTTGGACGGATGACGAGATAACATATGAAATTTAAGACAGGTAGTATGTCAGTCAGTAAATAGTTGACAATAAATACAAATATATGATCAAAAATTTAAAGGCATGGGAACCGATAAAAAAAATTTTAAGGGATGATATCGACATCATTCAATGAGCAATCATTACAAAGAATTTTTGTATAATAATCAACCGTTATGCAGCCATCAATGATGTTTTTTTTTTGCATTCAAGAAAAGCTTCATTTAAGGATCTTGTCTCCCTCGATAGAGATATAAATAAGAGAATTAGTATTCATTATAGGGACGGAAAAATATCTGGACACAAAGTCTATAATATGCTCTCATATTATAAATTTATTCGCTTTCTTCTTAGTTTTGTTCATTTTACTGCTCCAGGAAGGCTTATCATACAATCAGGCTTGTATTTCTTTAAATTATTTTTACATTCTTGATTATTCTTATTTATTGCATATTTTCAAATCAAGTTAAATCACATATTTATAAATTATATTACAAATACAATTGTACCATTTTACTGACAAACACTAATATATTTTATAACAATGATATCAAAACATTTCAAAGAAGAGAAAAAGAAGGGAAGACAAGCTGTTCTTTGATCAATTCTTAAATTCTAAAAAACTTTTCGAATAATATCTCCATATGCCATCTTAAGGTACACTTACGACATATTACCAATTGCTGTCAAAGTTAATCTCAGCTTATCATTTTTAAGAGATTATAATTTGTGCAAAGCAAATGTCGACTCGAAAAAAGTTCATTCTTAAGGAGCATGTCAACGTAACTCAAGTGTTATGTCAAACTATACCCTTAACAAATTTTTTGATTCTGCTTATCTAGACTAGTTGTAGAGAAATCACGTCCAAAATGGAATATAAGTAATAAGCTAATATTTTTGTCTCCCGATTCTATCTCTATTTGATTTCTCACAACCCAATCACAATTAGTGTATGGCTCAAAAGCTATCATAACTTTTTTGAACAAATCAATCAAAGAAAATAAAAGAATAAATTTTAGACATAATAAATTTCAAATCAAAAAGCTAAATAGGGTGGATTACATATATGATGAAAGACGTAAATAATCTTATTGAAATTCAACATTGTATTTTCCATCAACCAAAGGAGAGATAGCTTTTTCATGTTCTTCTGTAGATGACTTCCTTGCTATCAAGAATCCAAGAAGGTGTCCTTTTTTTTGAAGAAAGGAGAAAAAGCCTACTTTATCGAGGGTTTTTCCATACTATATATAATCATGACACCCTTGCCCTTTACTTGGTCCGGCTTCCTCTTGCCTCCAATGTATCCTGGTCATGCTTTTAGGCGCTTCTCTTTCCAACTCAACGGATGTCGGGAAAGAGATACAGAATGGACTACATTACTTTCACTACAGAGTCACTAAGGTGGGATGTTGACCAGTTTGGTTGTGACGACCAGATTTTGACCAATACAGTTAGTCCTCCGTCTATCGGTTTGTACTCTGTCGAGCTCGACAGATCATGATTGTTACGAATTTGAGTGAAATATGACTTCTGACTTTTCGTTCCTTAGTAGCATTTTTTGGGTTTCAGGCGAAGTAGCGGTGTTCTTTCGATACCTACGGACCGTTGCGACAGTTTCGGAACCGAAACGTCGCTTGGTATCAATACGCTATTTTGTAGCTACCGCCTTTATGACACACGTTCCTAGAGAACTAAAACATTTCGTGCTCTAGCAGATTCAATTGGCGACTCTTGAAATTTGTGCTCAGGGAATTTATGTCTCCTATCAATAGAGGGAGCTTGTTGTTCGATTGATGCATTTCTTTACCTTTTGCTCTTAAAGAATTCTTCAGATATACTCCCTTTATTACACTCCAAAGTTTTGTTTGCCTTCAATTAACTGAAAAATCCCTATCGTTTTTTTTCTGTTGTCTTTGTCCTGCATATTTTTGGACAAAATGGATAGTGATCCCTCTCGCACCGATCTCCTTGTTGCACTTCTGGCACTGGAAAGTGTTGCTCAGGCCACCGGAGGGGCAGATGGGTGGAAGATGAGGAAGTTTCGTTGATAGTTGAAATTTTGCCTCGCCCTGGAAGAGAATTGACTGACTTCAGCATTCGCGTCGAGGTAGAGCCGGAGCCTGTCCCTTCCGTTTTGAGAGAAGGAGATATTGCAGAATTGAAACCCAGCTGGCGGGATTCTTGGCTATGTCAACATATGACCGGCGGAAGGAAACGACATATTTCATTTCGACCGTCCCGGGTACTGCGTATTTTACGCGTGCCCCTTCCTTGTTGGATATACACTTCCTCTTCCTCTCCTGGTGGTAGACTTCTACTATTTTTATGAAGTATGCCCCAACCATCTGTCACTACACCTGTACAAATTGTTCCTTATGCTTCTCAAGTTTGCGAAACTTGCTGGTCGTGGGATCACTCTGGACCATCTTCTCAGTATCTTTGCCCTTCAACTCCACCGTGGCACAATGCTTAACATGCGCCCTCGGGGGTCGAAAAGCGTACTGGTAAAAATGGATGATAGGTCCAACCGCTGTTTTTATGAGAATTATTTCTATGCATGGACTGAGCAGATTGTGGCAGATCCGACGGGGTTCCCCGAGAAATGAAACTTTACATGTAATTCGCATACTTTTAGTTGGAGATATATCTGACTGTTTTTGTTGCAGTACTAAACTTTGTTATGTATTTGCAGCTGAGAAGTTATCACCTCCGTCCGTAAGTAGGTAAGCGTTATTCTTCCTCATACGGCGGGGTCCATATGTGGGCGGCCTTCTATGACAAGCATGGGTGCAAGCCCCTTTCTGGTAAGATGTCGTTAACTCGTCATTTTTCTTCTTTACCTATGAATTTTTAGCTCATTACGTGTTGCTCATCGATCTCAGGGAGGGTGCATAGAATGAGGGCTCCTCCGTTATCCTTCAGGCAACCAGCCTCATCTACCCGTCATATCGCGGTTCCCATCGCCCGACCTTCGTCGAGGATGGCATCAGTCGAGTCTGCAGCCATGGCTATTCCTGCAAGGACTGCTTCTCAGGACAAAGTTCCGACTCATATTGCTTGCTCGACGGGTGAATCCTCGCCTGCTGGGGAAGAAGAAGAAGGGCCATCAAAAAGATATCAAGTGGAGTTCAAGACTGCGCCCCCAATAGTGATTCATCCAGATGATTCTCCTTCGACGGGATTCGGAGAGGGGATTGTCATAGCTCACTCTATAAGGATGGAACCTTTCGTGCCTTAGCTCACTCAGAGATTCCTACCATGGTCGGTGGTCAAGAACCTATAGTGGTGGGAGATCAGACTTCCGAGGCCGCTGTTGTAGCTTCGGACATCCCCTCATCCTCTACAGTTGGTTGTGTTTTCTCTTCGGCTGCTGAAAGAGGAAAAGGCATGGTAGTTGATGACTATGAATATGAGTCGCACCTCCACCCTGATAATGTCAGGATGTTTGAAAAAGGCCTTACTCACTCGGTGGTTCATGTGGGAGGCTCGACCCATATTCTTCAGATCCCTTCAGATGTTAATCTCTTGGGGGAAGGGAGGATCTAGTGCCAGAGTTCAGCCTGCTCTGCTCCGAAGCCGAAAATGCGACCCTTCGGTCCATTCCTGATGTGCTGATTTGATGGATGAGGTGGCCACTATGGGCTTAAGAGTATGTTGCATTTCACTTTCATTTTTTCGCCATTCTTGAAAATACTGGTCTAACCCCATCTTGGCGTTTAGTAGACGTATATGGTAGAAGTGGAGAACATTCGTAGGGCCAACATTCGGGCTAAGGTTTTCTTGAAGATGTTGGAGAAATACCGTCGATACTGGAAGAAGTTTTGCAAGATGCATGAGGAACTTATGGCAAACCCTGATAATTAGGTTCTTAGTGAGGAATTAGAGAAAAGGACCAGGAATTGATGCAAGCTATCTGCAACAAGAGTATGCTCAAAGAGCAACTTCGGATAAAGGACAGGAAGATCGAGTTTGGCAAGGGAGTTGCCGTAGAGTGTGATCATCTGCAGGAGAAATTGAGATTAATGCAATCGGAGATGGATCAGAACTTGAACAAGTTCGAGGCGCTGAGCGTAGAATGGATGGGGAAATTGACCGAGCTGGAGAATAAGGTTGATGGGTTGGAGAGCATCGAGAGTGCATGGTCTGCGGCTTTGGGAAAGGCGGCGGCCCTGGAAAACACCATCTATGACCTCCAGTCCGAGCAGGAGTTAGAGAGAGCGACAACTGCCCTTATGGACGCAAGGCTCGAGGAGTGAATCAGCGAGATTAACCGAGAAGCGTCGGTTTTGGGAGATCGGGTCACAACCCTGGAGGAAGAAATTGAGCGACTATCGGCATCATTAAGATTTACCTAGAATCGTCGGTTTTGGGTTCACGCCAAAGCTCAACTAGATATATATAAGAGTTTGTGAGAGGCAGGTCATGTGACGGAGGCTACATATGAGGCGGCAATGGTGAAAGTGCGGGAAGCTTGCATCAATTGCGGATATGATGCAGCGACACCAGAGACCATAGGGGCACGGATGCTGAAGGAGAACTTCCCGGGGATGATAGTAGAGAGGGTGGCGATAGTGATGTAGAGTAGAGGGGTGGCAGTGTTGTTCTATTTTATGTTTGTTTTCTTCCCATTTTTCGTTCGTAGTCAATTGTTGTTGTTTCTTTTTCTCTTCTTTTCTCTTGTTGTTTGTTGTTTTTTTATATTGTTGACTTGGGTCTTAAGTAATCGCGACCATTTGCGCGGAGTCTTTGTATGAAGAAGAGTTTTTTGCTGCTATTTGCCTTGTGGTTTACTTTCGCTTTCGCTTTGCATGATTTTTGGCATGGGGTAGATTCTCATACGATGAGTCCCAATTTTTTTGTACCTTTCGATGGTCCTTGGACTTAGGATAATTTTGAATTTTCCTTTTGGCGATGGCTTATAGACTTAAAGGATGTTGTGTTGACTTACCGAAATAGTTGTTGATCGTCGTTCGATCGTGGTCGAACCGTTCTCTTTTTGACAAAGTCCCTTGACCTTAGGGTGTTATTTCGAACTCATCGAAATAACAACCTTTAATCATTTGATCGAGGTCGAACCTTCTTTTGGAGAGGGCCCCTGGCTTAGGGTGTTATTTCAAACTTATCGAAATAACAATTAGTCGTTGTTCGATCGAGGTCGAACCTTCTTCTTGTGAAGTCCCTTGGACTTAGGTTGTTATTTCAAACTTATCGAAATAACAACCCATCGTCGTTCGATCGAGGTCGAACCCTTCACTTTTTTTGGCGAAGGCCCTTGGCCCTGGAGTGTTATTTGGAACTTATTGGAATAGTAGTCCATTGTCATTCGATCGAGGTCGAACTCTTCTTTTGGGGAAGTCCCTTGGCCTTAAAGGGTGATATTTTGACTTATCAAAATAGTAGCCCCTCGTCGTTCGATCGAGGTCGAACTCTTTTCTTTTTGGCAAAGGCCCGTTGACTTAGGGTGTTATTTTGAACTTATCAAAATAACAAGCTATCGTCGTTTAATCGAGGTCGACTCTTCTTTTGGCGAAGTCCCTTGGACTTAAAGGGTGCTATTTCGACTTATTGAAATAGTAACCTATTGTTATTCGATCGAGTTCGAACTCTTCTCTTTTTGGTGAAAGATCTTGGCTTAGGGTGTTATTTCAAACTTATCGAAATAACAACCGTAATCATTCGATCGAGGTCGACTCTTCTTTCGGTGAGGCCCTTGGCCTTAAAGGGTGCTATTTTAACTTATCAAAATAGTAGCATATTGTCGTTCGATCGAGGTGGCGAAGGTCATTGGCCTTAAAGGGTGATATCTCGACTTATCGAAATAATAGCCCGTTGTTGTTCGATCGAGGTCAAACTCTTATCTTTTTGGAGAAAGCCCTTGGCCTTAAACGGTGCTATTTCAACTTGTCGAAATAGTAGTCCATCATCATTCGATCAAGGTAGAACTCTTCTTTTAGCGAAGGCCCTTGGCCTTAAAGGGTGTTATTTTGACTTATCAAAATAGTAGCCCCTCATTGTTTGGTCAAGGTCAAACTCTTCTTTTGGCGAAGGCCCTTGGCCTTAAAGGGTGCTATTTCGACTTATCGATACAGTAGCCCGTCTTTCGATTGATGCCAGCACTTCTTTCAATGAAGGCCCTTGGCCTTAAAGGGTGATATTTTCGCTTATTGAAATAGTAGCACATCATTTTTTATCAAGGTCGAACTTTTCTCTTTTTGGTGAAGGCTTTTGGCCTTAAAGGGTGATATTTCAAACTTATCGAAATAGTAGCCCATTGTCGTTCGATCGAGGTATAACTCTTCTTTTGGCGAAGGTCCTTGGCCTTAGGATGTTATTTTAAACTTGTCGAAATAACAACCGTCGTTAGTCCTTATTTTTGGAGAGCCAGATATTTTCTGGGAGATCCACAGTCCGTTTGACACTGCTCGTGACGTAGGGTGCAATGTCGAAGAATGTGAACTATTGTTGTTTCGCTTAGGTTCGTTCTGCGCACACATTGTAGTTTCCTTGTTTGACTTTCGCCTTCCGTCTTGGAGCTAACACAGTTGTTTTGCAATGGTTTTTCGTCTTGTAACTGATGTATTTTTTTTGTTCGTTTGCGGCCTTTGTATCCCTGCTTGGACAGAGAGCAGAATGTGAGTTAAGATGATACTCTTCTTGCCCCCGTCTGGTGATCCGACGGAGGAGAGTAGGTTGGTAACATTATTCATCTTTTTTGGCATATCGGTGGTTGATGGAGCGAAGATCTATAAGTTTGGTAATTTTGCTTGGTTCTTCTTCCCCTACCGCACTACGCCTTTGTCACACGTGGGTGTTCTTTCTTCGCGCTCCTTTTGGAAGGAGATCGTATTTATCGTTTTTGTTCTAGGAGAGACTAGGAAACTTCACTAAGAAATTCTCACGGACGGCGCCAAATTGTTTGGGTCAAAAGATATCACAACCTTTTTGAACAAATCAATCAAAGAAAATTAAGGGTTAAATCTTAGTCAGACATAATAAATTCCAAATCAAAGAGCTAAATAGGGTGGATCGCATATATGATAAAAGAGATAAATGATCTTATTGAAATTCACCATTGTATCTTTCATTAATCGAAGGAGAGATAGCTTTTTAATGTTCTTCTGTAGATGACTTCCTTGCTATCAAGAATCCAAGAATGGAGTCTTTTTTTGGAGAAAGGATAAAAGGTCCACTTTATCGAGGATTTCCACTCACTATATATAATCAGGACACCCTTACCCTTTACTTGATCTGACATCGTCTTGCCTCCCATGTATCTTAGTCATGCTTTTAGGCACCGCTCCTTCCAACTCGATGTATTTTGGGAAAGAGATACAGAACGAGCTATGTTATCTTTCACTACCCGATCACTCAGGTGGGACGTTGATCAGTTTGGTCGTGATGGTCAAATTTTGACCAATACAATTAGGAGCGTCGATGAATATTTCAAAACCGACTAAACCGAAGGAAGCCTATCCCCCACCAATGGTGCTTCTATCTTTTTTTTTCTAGCAACATTTGTTTCTCCAAATACCCAAAAAGGGCGGGAGGTGTATGGCCTCTTTCTTACCAATGAATTGATCCAGTCGTACCGTATCGTACCGATATTTAGGTTTCTTTTAGTAAAATTGTGAGTTTTTGTATAAATACATAACTATACTAATAAATTGGATAAAAATACGGAACCATACTGAATAAATTTACATGTGAAAAATATATTTATATATTAAGTATAAAAATAATAAAGCCTTAATTTTTTCTTTGGGCCTTGGAATTATGAAAGTGGTTATAGGCCAACAAATAATCCAACTCAAATCCTAATTGCCAAACCTCTGCTGAAATTTCACACAACATTCAGTTCTTCCTCTGCAATGGAGGGTTGATACTCATGCGTTGGGTGTCCCATTCCGCAAATATCATATCCTGCATATGGTTGACTTTGCACCTAGGCCAATGTCAACTTCTCGATGTCTTTAGCCAAAGCTGCTATGTGGGCTTGCATTGCTAGAGATGATTCTTCTTAGTGCACACCTACTGACCTTTTTCATTCACCTTGGTCAGTAGGACATTGATCCGCATCTTTAGAGAGTTCATTTAGACGAGTGACAATCTCTTTTGGAGTTTTCATAAGTGGGCCTCCCACTGCACTACTTTGTACCTTTCTTGATGCAGGAGTTAAGCCATCCCAGAAGTCTTGGAGTTGTATCCATTGCTCCATCCCATTATGTGGGCATCTTCGTTAGAGCTCTTTAAACCTCTCCCATGCCTCGAACATAGTGTTGGAAATCATGTATATCTATGATATGTGCGCTTTGATTGTATGAGCATGATTTTCAGGTATAGGTTTTGATGAATGACAAACAAATGAAGTCAAGTGTCAAACAACGACATAATATGACAATCAATCAAATGGCGAGAAGCATACTGATGACGGAATTGCATGAACGAGCCAAAGAGTTCAAGACCGAAGACCCAAGACGTAGGTCGTTTGGTAGAACCAATGTAAGGACAACGTTTAAGTTATCTTATCCTTTGGCTCAACATTAGGTCATCATAAACATGCATAAAATATTTTATTAAATCATATTTATCATAAACATGCATCTTTGTGTTAAAACAAAATGATGTTGAAGGTTTTAAACATGTCTTTTAAATCTGGGCCTCAACAATTGATTATTTGAATCCTACAATCGATTGTATTAAGACAGTGTGATCTGAAGTTTTTCAAAATAGCAAACAATCGATTGTCTACTTTTAACAATCGATTATTTTGAGACAGTGTGCAACAGAAGTTTTTAAACATCTAAACAGTCGATTGTTATTGTCATACAATCGATTATATTCATAAACAATCGATTGTTATTTTCGTACAATCGATTATATTTTGACCGTTCCCACAGAATCAATTATATTTTGGCCGTTCCCACAGAATCCTAAATTGATTTTTGAACGTTGAATAACAATCGATTATTTAGTCCATACAATCGACTGTTTAGCCTAAAATCAGGAATCTGTCTTTTGAACGTTGGTCAAACAATCGATTATCTACTCCAAACAATCGATTGTTTGAGCACAGAATCTGGGATTTTATTTGTCAATTAAGCAATGGTCAGCACCACTTTTTCACCTATAAAAAGAGGTCTTTTGAGCTGATTTTAAACACACAACTCCTCCATACATTATTATACATATTGATCATTTTCAAGCATCATTTTAGAGCTTTTGTTGAGTCATTTGATAGACAACTTTGTGTTGTTCATAGAGCTTATTGTGTATCTCTTTATCCACTCTATTGAGAGAGTATTTGTTGTAAAAGAGAGTTGTTTGAGAAGAACATATCTTCTCATTTGTCGGGTTTGCTAAGTACCCAAAGTCCTAGTGGTTGAAGTCTTGGGGTGAGGTATCCTCAAGCAAGTGAAGTCTTAAGGTGTGGTATCCTTGAGCAACTGTAACGGTTTGTTAAGCACCTGTAAGCTTAACGAAGATAGTGGTAATCTCGAGAGAGTCTCTCTGGGACTGGACTAGCCACGGGTTGTGGTGAACCAGGATACATCGGTGCGTTCGTTCCTTATTATTTACTTATCGCACTTATTTCATTCCTGCAATTTTTAAATTCCGTAAGTTTACGCTGTTTTTTATTATAACGCTATTCACCCCCCTCTAGCGTTAAGCGTATTTTCTAACACATAGTATCTCTTTCACCATGGATGAAATTTTGAATCTCCTTTATGATCTTTCTAGTCTTAGCAATGGAGAAGTACTTAGAAATTTGGTAGTCATCTATTCCCATGTACAGATAGACCTAGTAGGTAGGCTCCGTAACCACTACTTTGCATCATCGTTGAGTGAGAATGGAAATGCTATCAGGTATATGGAATTGTGTTATGCTCCATTATTGCGTAAGTTGTTCATGATTTCATCAAAGTCCATCAGACGACTGCTAGAATCTTCGTTGGGTTTGCCTCTAGAGATACAATTATTTTGAATGGTTTGGATGACTTCCTGCTTAAGTTCAAAATTGTTGGCATTAGTGGGTGGGGGTCTCACATTGGACTATCATTAGTTGTAGACCGGTATGAAATAATCTCCCAAGCCTCGGGGCTGCATTTCAAACTCATCTTCAACCAGGGGACTATTTAGATTTAATCTTCGACTTCCATCCCCTTCGACAGTCTCATCAGCAACTCGGAGAGCTGCTTCAACTCTTGCGCTTGCAACTACTTCTATTTGGTATGATGTTTCTCTTGAAGCTAAGTCCACCCCATAATCTTTGTGATGTGCCATTTTATTTTGAGTCGAAGTCTGGCCCAAGAAGGATCCACTTGATTCTTTCTCATTTCTCAATTGACACATGTGCTTCTCCAATCCCTTGGAAAATGATCAAGTCATACACCACCGAATTTAACCTGTTGCCTGCACACAAATGAGAGAATGTGAAAAACAAAATAAAATAGGCTAATAAATTAGCACAAAAAAATAATTGTGAATACTATTGATTGCCAATTCCCGGCAACGACTCCAAAATCTAACGAGCGCAAAAACCAATGTATAAAACTCAAGATTGATAGTCAAAGATAGTATAGTTATTAAACCATCTCCACAAGGGTTGGTTTAAATAATATTCAAATAAATCTTTAGCTTAGCACTATTCAGGAGAATAAACCTTTACCTTTGAGTTATCAACGAGCTAAAAGTAAAACTAAGATTATCAATTATGAATAATTATTGGAAATTAGGTCTCTAGGTAGAAAAGATTGAATATCAATGAGATAATAAGGGCATTGACAAGACATGTGCTCGACGATTATTCGAGATATAACTCTGTTCTAAGTTCAACTCTTAAGTTCTATTGACTCTTCCAATTTCAATAGTTGCTTAGATTATCTTCATGATTCAAATTCTTCTTTCGAATGAATGAGAGTTCCCTTAAATAACATAATGACAAGTGCTATGAATATATGCATGAATCATTGAATGAAAGATCTTATGAAGAGCATCTCTCGATTATTCCTCTATATTAGGTCAACTAATAACTCTACAAGCTATTTTGATTACCAATAAGAGTCATAAAGTTTACCCAGACAAGATAATACAATAAAATTTGCAACAACACTTCTCTTCCAATTAAAGTAAAATCGCAAATAATCATGCAATTCAATTCCCCTAAACATCTATATTTTTGCACGTAATTTGCTTTGCATTATGCCTTGATCTTATTAACTTTGCTGTGAATATTTGTGACTCAAGCTAAATAATGGTATTTATACATGTAGAAGCCAATTAGAAGTGATTTTGAAAGTTGCATGCAAACTAAAATAAAAAACGGAAGAATTTAAAAGAAGTATAGGTTTGATGCTTAGGTTCACACTAGGCACCACCCAAAACACCAAGGCAAGCAGAGCACAAAAGTGAAAAAAAAATTGATGTTCAATTTCGCGCTAGGCACCAACCAAAATTCCGGTGACAGTAGGCTAAAAAGTTCAATGTCCTGGTTCACGTCAGGCACAATGTGTGTTGCCCAAAGGCGTATTTTGTCCTAGTTTGGCTGGAACTTGGGGATTTCAACCCTACACTTCACCAAAATATATAAAATGGGTTCTAAACCTATTTTTGAGGGGTTGGACATTATTTAGAGGCGAGAACATCATGTGGAACAACTTTTAGAGGAGAAAATCATCGAGTTCTTCAATCCTTCGTCTTTTCTTTGTAATTTTTGTATGCAAAAACACTTGGAAAATTGTTAATAAGAAAATGAGTGGATAAGCACTCTAGTTTCTAGGGTTATGGTTGATTTGATTATTAACGTTCACTAGTTACATCTTCGTTAATTGGGATTATCTTCATGTGGTTATTTCCTTAATTTTAGTTTTAACTCGTAAATTGTTGTAGCTATCAATTTACCCTACTGTCTATGTTATTCTTAGGAAAGCCTCTTTTAGGTTTGAGTAGAGTTAAAGGAGCTTGTTTCTGAACCCGTGGTGGGGGAATGATTTTGCGGTTAAGATATGAGTATACCAAATAGACTTGCTTAATTGAATACCATATTATATTCGCTCATGATAGGTTCAGTATGATAGGAGTATAGGATTGATATATCATGGATATGTGAATAGTATTGTGGGAACATGCTATTCATATAAACGATCTGGTTAATTAGCAATCATAGATAATCTGAATTAACAAGTATGGTTATTGAACTTAATAGGATTTATAAGCTGGCCACAACCCTTAATCTTCATCTCCTCTGAGTAAAATCCAAAAACACACGTTTGCATCCTTAATAAATTATCTAATTACTTGTTTAATTTATACAAACGTAGTTTTGTAGAAAAATAATATTTTTGATTATATTTGATAATTAATTAATTTTATTTAGCTTAGTTAACGATTAATCTAAGTTTTTGGGTTCGACTTATGACTTTTAAGTTATTTTATTACTTGATGGTCACGTATGCTTGTGTGTATTTGGGGAACTAACAAGATTTTGGCGCCGTTTTTAGGGACTTTGTTATTGATTTTTTATCTTAGTTAGGCTTTTATTCGTTATTTTTGTCAAGTTTTAATTTTTAGTTTGCTTTATTTATGTTAATGCAGGCTCTTCTATTGAATGCGGAGAAGTGCAAATAACCTTCTATCTCTTGTCCTGAGATAGAACAAATACTTAGTCGGTAAAAGAGGGAAGTCGAAGCTAGAACTAGAACATAAGGAAAGTTGGATATAGTTCAACCTCAACCACTAGAGATGGGAGGTAATGAACAGCGACCGGTGATAAAGGCCGCAAGGCCTAATCTTGCTAATATGATTCAGTCTATAGTGAATCCTGATACGATGGTTCGCTTTGAGCTCAAACAGTATATGGTACAGCTGATTTAGTCCACATGGCAATATGAAGGTCTATCTCATGAGGATCCACAATGCCACATTCATAACTTTCTGGAAATTATGGATACTTATAATTATCCGAATGTTTCCAAGAACTACATCAGGCTGCTCCTTTATACTGATGGGGAAACCAAAGAATGGTTGCAGAAGGAGCCCGCAAACTCGATCCACACTAGGGATGATCTAGCACAAAAATTCTTAATCAAGTTTTTTCCCACTAAGAAGACAAAGTAGATGAGGAGCCAGATCCTTGGGTTTCAACAAGAAGATACAAGAAGATACTCAAAGACTCCCGACATCATTGCCAGACTAATATGATATTGGATTACACTTTAGTTGATGGGTTGGACGAGACATCAAAGATGAATCTTGATTCAGCATGCAGGGTCGGGTTAGTTGCATGGCAAGATCGTATAGTGAAATCCAGATCATGCTAAACAATTTCACTGCTAATGATAATAATTGGTAAGGAGATGGGGAACTACGAAGATCATTTAAATAAAAAGCAACATGTGTAATTGAGCTCGATGATTTCTCAGCCATGAGGGCAAATATAGCAAGGTTAGAAAATTAGATGAATAAAATTAATATGCACCAAGCACAATGTAACGACCCGACCGGTCGTTTTGAGAGTTAGAAACTCGATCCCCTATCAACTACTTCCCCTGTATCTTTTTCTTCTATTGTGACTTGCTGGGAGGTTTCTTTTTGGTTTTTGAAATGTTTTGGGACAGTTAGTCCTAAATGGAAGCTTAAGTCTTAGAATTTGGATCGTAGTTGAATTGTGTGAAGATGACTCCGAAATGGAGTTTCGTCAATTCTGTTAGCCCCGTTGGGTGATTTTAGGCTGAAGGGCATGTCCGGATTGTGTTTTGGAGGTCTGTAGCTCATTTAGGCTTGAAATGACAAAAGTTAAATTTTTGGGGTTTTATACCAGTAGTGGAAATTTTGACATCGGGTTCAGATTCTGATTTTGGAAGTTGTAGTAGGTCTGTAGTGTTGAATATGACTTTTGTGAAAAATTTAGGGTCAATTAGACGTGCTTTGGTTGGTTTCGGCATCGTTTGTCAAATTTGGAAGTTTCTAGTTTATTAAGTTTGGATTGGAAGGTGAATTGTGTTTTTATCATTGTTTGATATGATTTGAGGGCTCGAATAAATTCGTATAGTGTTTTAGGATTGGTGGTATGTTTGGTTGAGGTCACGGGTGCCTCGGGGGAGTTTCAGGTGGTTAATAGATCATTTTGGACTTATTGAAATTGCAGAACTACTGGTGTCTGGTTTCCTTATTGGCTTTCGTGCCTTTTCCTCCTTATTTGCATAGTGTAGTTTCAAAGGATGATTTTATTGTTCTTCGCATTCACATGTTTTGGCTCGCGATCGCGAAAATCCACCCCCTCCTCCTTCACGTTCGCATCCCCCTATTCGCGTTCACGTAGTAGGACTAAGAGCGGGGATAATGTGACCATTTTCTCTACGCATTCGCATTGTCCTGTTCGCGAACGCGTAAGCCTGCCTTCCCTTTTTCCGTGTTCGCGTGCTTCATCACGTATTCGCGTAGCCCAGTTCATGAGCCATCAGATTTTCCTCTTTGTGATCACATCTCATTTTACGCAATTGCGATGTACAAACACTTGGGCAGTATTAAACATTTTAAAAAATGAGGGTTTGGCCATTTTTATTAAAACTTAAGTTTGTGAGCTTAGGTTTGGATGAGATTTTGAGGGATTTGCAGAGATGTCAATTAAGTAATGATTCGTAACTTGATTTTGTTTATATCCCACTAATCTATCCTTCATTTCATCATTTAATTTCGAATTTGGGGTGAAAATTTGGGACAAATGAAAAAACGTTCTTCAACTAAGATTTCAAGTTTTGATTGGGATTTTTTCATTGGATTCGGATGCTTTTGGTACGAGTGAACTCATGGGTTAATGGGTGTTCATAATTTATGACCTTTACCTGATTTCGAGATGTGGGCCCGAGGAGGCTTTTTGGGCGTTTTTCTAATTTCTTGCCTTCGCTTTGATTTTGGTAGCTAGAATGGTTTCTTGCAGCAATATTTACGTTATAATTAGTTTTGGTTAGATTTGAGTCATTCAGAGTCGGATATTCATGGAAAGACCATCGTTCCGGATTAATTGAGCTTGGCTCGAGGTAAGTGGCTTACTTAACCTTGGGGGAAGGGGAGGGGACTCCCCTTAGGATTTGGTACTGTTTGATATATTAGCACCGTGTATGTGAGGTGAAGAGTACGTACACGGTCTATTTATTTGTAAAACTCCATTTTCACTAATTCATGACATGTTTTCTCCTTGTTTGAACTACACTAGCATATGTACTATCCTGATTAGATTAGAAAAGCATGCCTACGTGTTTTAACTACCTATTTGAACTCTTTGCAACATGTTTAGCGAAATTACCTGCTTTCTTTGATTTAAAATTAGTCTAATCTATAGGTTTTCTTGCTGTGATTGTTGTTTATAATGGTTGAGCTGCATATTTACTTTGGGAATAATGAACGGTATTCCGAGAGATCCCCGTGTATTATATGTTTACTTTGGAAATACAGAACAGTATTACAGGAGATTTTCTTGTACTGTATATTTACTTTGGAACTACAGATCATTATTCCAAGAGATCCCTCTACACATTTATGTTTGGGACTACGGGACGGTATATCGGGAGACCCATGTTATTATCATCGTGTTCTGAGTTGTTGTCTTTCATTGATTATATTCTTGTTAGATTTATGTATTTACTTTTATTGTGATACTTCGTTCTGTTTTATTTGATTATATTTATTCCAATAGGTCCCTGACATGATCTCGTCACTACTCGACCGAGGTTAGGCTTGGCACTTACTTGTACTGTTGTGGTGTACTCATGCCTTTTCCTACACATATTTTTTGTGTGCAGATCTAGGTTCATCATACTAGCCTCATCTCTAGTTGTAGTTGTTGCTGCTTGTTGGAGACTTCAAGGTACATTTGGCCGACCCAGCAGATCCTCGAAGTACCCCTCTATCCCCCTATGTTCATTTGTTTTTTTTCTGTAGAGATGATGTATAGAACAATTAAAACTTCTAGTAGCTTATGACTTGCGAGTTTTCGGGTTTTGGGTATTGTTTGGTTCATTTCTGAAGAGATAATTGTACATTTCTGAAGTGATAATTATTGACTTCAAAATTCTAAACTTTTATCTTTGATTCTCTCATAGATGGTAAGGACACGTGATACTAGAGATGACCAGGCACCCGCGCCCCCTGCTAGAGCCGCCAAAGGCCGGGGCTGGGGTAGAGGCCGAGGACACACACGTGGCACAGCTAGAGTACCTGTGCAAGCTATTGTAGAGGAGTCACCAGTAGCTTCAGTCGGAGCACAAGGACCTGATACGCCTACTACTACTACTCTAGCTCTCTAAGAGACCCTTGCATAGTTCATGAGCATGTACGGCACTCTAGCTCAGGCAGGTTGATTCCCATTGATGTATCCATATGCCAGGCCAGGAGAGGAGCACAGACTTCTGCCGCCCGCACCCTTGAGCAACAGGTTCGGGTTAATTAGATTCTAAAGGTTATATCGGTACCACCTGTAGCCCTAGTTCAACCAGAGGGTAGGGCACCAACATTGGAGGAGGATAAGCATAGGCTTGAGGGGTATAAGAAGTATGACCCTACTACATTTAATGGTCTAGCATCGGAGGATGCTCAAGGATTTCTGGAGGAGTGCCACTGTATCCTTCGCACTATGTGAATAGTGAAGTCAAGTGGGGTTTCTTTTACTGCCTTTCAGCTTCGAGGGACAACCTATCAGTGGTGGCGTACTTATGAGTTGGACAGTCTAGCTAAGGAATCTTCCCTTGTATAGACTCAATAATCGGATATGGTTTTGAGGGAGTATGTCTCTCAGAGCCTCAGGGACGCATGGTGCGCGGAGTTTGAGTAGTTAAGCTAAGGTAGTATGACTGTTTAAGAGTATGCAGTTCGTTTCAGTGACTTGGCTAGACATGCACCGACCTTGATTTCTACAAATCGAGAAAGGATACATCGGTTTATTGAGGGGCTCATTCCCAGCATCAGGACTAGCATGGCCTGGGAATTGGAGATAGATATCGAGTATTAGAAAGTGTTGAGTATTTCTAGGAGAGTACAGGACATGGTTGCTCGAGATAGGGAGGAGAGAGAGGTCAAGAGGTCTCGAAAGGCGGGCTATTATTCTGGTGCCCGTACCTTAGCTGCAGTTTGTAATGGTAGAGGGTATGTGAGTGGTAATACCCAATTTCCCCAAAATAATTATTAAAATTGCATATATACCTTGAAAATTATGCATTACTAGCAATTGGTATTTTTCTATAATTTTTTATATTTTTATTAATTTATCTAGCATTTTTATTACCAATAAATAATTACAAAATGACATTAGAAATGATTTCAAAAGCATCTCTTGATTTAATTTATAATTTATGGTCCTATTTAAAATAAAATATTTCATAATTAGTCAAATTGGCATCTTTTGGCTATAATTGCAGAAACTTTGCAATTATAGCCCGATCATATGATTTCATACTATTTTTGACCGAAAATTTGTCATGACCCAAACCGAAAGGCCGCGACGAGAACCCGGTGTCTCACTCAACCGAGTACCTATGTAATATATCTTTCTTATCATACTATCATGATTAAATGAGCTAGAAAACCTGTCATGAGATAATAAGAATAAGCATACGGGAATACTAAACATATGATGACCCAACATGATATACAAACTTATACATATGACATATGGGCCTATAAGGCCGACATGATCATTTGTAAACTCAAAACATAGGCCAACAAGTATCCATACACCTAGCATCTTTCTACAAGCTTCTAAAAATACATAAAATTATAGAGGCTTGGATAGGGCTCTGCCATACCAACCAATACATATCCAAAGCATACTAACCAAATAGGAAACTTCGGAGCAAGTGGAGTACGCCAACATCTTTGCTGAGCTGATAGCCTAATAAGAGGACTGTCAACCTATCATTGGGACCTGGGGGCATGAAACACAGCATACCCAAGTAAATGGGATGTCAGTACGAATAAAGTACAGAGTATGTAAGGTAGGAAAGCATAAACAAGAACACTAATGTAAAGACTGATAGAGAAGATACAACCTGTAACATCTGAGTGCCTCTGGGGGCTATTGAAATGAAATGCATAATACATATATATACATAAAATTTTGAAAACATTCTCCTCTGTGGGCGCCATCATCATATCATACCCAGCCTCAAGAAGGACTCAAATAAAAATGTACCCGACCATTATAAGGCTCGGTAGAATCGTACCCGACCACATGGAGATCGGTAAACCCAACTGATAAGTGGTTGCACAATATGTGCCGTACCTGGCCGACCATAGTGCGGATCAGTGGATTAAAAAAGATACTATATATAATGGATGTTATACTCATGGAATAATGTTCTAAACCTTTCAGAGTGACTTATGGTCATTGCACATTCGATTAACATTATGGACATCCATACCCTCAATGTGAACCCCAGTAGGATTCGAGGATCATACACACTTTCTTAGAATAACTTTATAAGGAAAGAACAACATGGACAACTTTAGCTGCTAGGAGTAGATCCGTTATGAAATAGTGTATTAATTTCACTTTAGATCAAGCCAAAAGAAAGAAGGAAGTGCCTTATCATACCTTAAACCCGTTGAGTCCTTGTTCATATCATAGTATAAGGAGATTCAAAATCAGTGTTGACCAAAGGTTAAGTCTGTAATTTAAGATAGTAGCACATTTACGTAAATTCGGGCAGCATCTCCCGGTAACAAGGGCCTCCTCCAATACCATATACCAAAAACAATAACCAGAGAAATCCATCAACATATAAATATCAATAACAAGATACCATATAACAACAACAAGCCACAACTACTTCACGAGGGCGGCAAGCCCCGATTGGAATCCGTATAACCCATATCACCCCTTATAGACTTCTTACATTAACTTAACAACATTATTAACATGTTAATAAATTATTTCATCAATTTCCACCCTTATACCATATATTTATAACAAAGGAAACAATCCACAACACCATCTTTAATTAGAAACTTTATTCACTAGTTCATCTCTAGTCCAACAATTTAACTTAATAAACATCAAGATAACCTTAAGCACCTACAAAAACACAATTCAAATAACTTCGACAGTATCTTCAAATCAAAATCCGAGCTATATTTAGCTAACAACATCCCTCGATGGCAATACAACACCATAGAAATGACTTAAGCTAATCCAAGTATTATCTTGTGGTTAATCATTCTAACAACTTAACCAGCATACAAATAAGCTTAATCACAATTAGTGGGTAGTTATACTCACTTTAGCCAATAGCAACAACTTGAAACTTCAGCACAAAACATCCCATAACTATCCTTAATAACAACACAACCTGAAAGAGGTGTTGTTCTTCACTTTAGATGTTGAAATATAGTGTAATCCATTTGAAAGACTTGAAATAACCTAGGGTTTATATGAAAAACACGAGAGTGAATTTTACAGAACATAAACCACTTAAAACAACCTCGTACTCAAGGTAGAACCACCCAAATTTGATTTGTGTTGTTTGCCCTTTGTTTGGGTCTTGGATCACGAGAGAACCTTGATAGAGTGTTCCTACAGTTATAAGGTATGAATATGCTGAAAATAATGACTTAAAAAAGGTGTTGAGGCATCATGTATATATCCATATGTCTTAAACTACCTATATGGGCCCCATAGAGCTGCTTGACATAGTCTCGCGAAAATGCAAATATCTCTCTACTCCGATGTTATATTGACAAACGGTTTAATGCATTAGAAAGTACTCATAGATTTTAAATTTAATTGTAGATCATATCCTGATTACAAGTATATTGAGAGAAAAGTGCATCTACATTTGACCTAAATTTCAGCACATAATAAATGCAACTTGTGATGACCTTTGCCAACTTTTGTTCCACAAATCGCTTGACTTAGAAACATAACACAGGACTATCATATGGCTAAAATAACTCATAAATTAACTTTTTTTATCATGTTAATCACCCCAGTATCACCCCAAAAGTATATGTTATAACATTCCAAACTTGTCAACTTTCGATGAAACTTATGTTTTTCAGTTTGTTTAATGTCTAAGCTTTCCAATCCTTTTAGTACGTGTCATTCATGATCTTAAATATTTAAAACCTCCAATATAAAATGATGAACATACAATATGTACTTTCAAAAATGATCTAATTTATGATCTTATATCAATTGGCTTACGACGTATTCGCACGTACGAAAATATGGGACGTTACATCATACCCCGCTTTGGAACATTCGTCCTCGAATGTTGTTTGATGCATTTATCAGTATCATAACTTGTAGCTCTTATGAATACTTTAATATTGTCCTTGACATCTAGGAAACTATTCTGTAAATAAATCCAAGGGACAAGGTATTCCCCCCTTTAGGCCTCCCACGAACTGTGGTTGGAATTCTTCCAATCTCGTAACTGTTATTACCTTCTGCCATGCATCATGTACAATCGTGTACTTTAATATCTCTTATAGGACTCTTGTCCCTTTTTTCCTCAATCTTTTAGCCAATCTATAGGCCTCACTTTGTGAACATATACAAAACTATGACAAGATGTCCCTCTAGGAATCTATAGGTGTACTAAAGTTCTTCGCTTGGTACTTTGTCGAACTTACGACTATTGCTATACCTTGCTTCATAGCCTTAGTTATCTATGCTTATGGTTTTACTACATCTAGGTAGTTCATACTATATTCTAACTCTTACTTCGGTTTATTGTTATCGAGGTCTGCTACCTAGCTTCGTCCTATATGTATAAATCTAAGACCTTTAATGATTCTGCATTACTGTTAATCTTAATAATGACGGTCTAATATCATCTCATACTTTGCAACTTTTATCCATCCATTGGCGATTCACCTTAATTTTGATTCATAATATACCACTAATAACTTAAAACCTCTTACGTAATACATCGTCACTAGGGCTGACATCTCATCGGGGAATTTGAAGTAATTTGTCCGATCCACCTAGGGACGATATTATACTTCCATAATCATATTTCATAGCATCATAACATGATTCATCCTATGGTTGTATTCCAATCCCGTGCAATTCATAAAATCCCTTTTCTTTAAATTATTCCTCAAGCAAAGGCCTAAATGTCACCCTCTTATCTATCACAATTACACTCGTATTATACTACGGGGCCAGCATTTCATCTCTTCTTATTGCTACTAGTCTTAGACTCCTCTATGTTCATTCAGGATATATCGAGCTTTTTATTACATATGGAAATCATCAGCTCCCTTGTTTTGATCGGTTTAATCCCAAGGACATACATATTATGATCACCTTCTCACTCACCTTTTTATATCCTTACTCCTATCTACCTAAAACCTTGTTGCTCTATAATACTTTAACTTACAACCTACTCCTATCTATTTATACTACTCGCAATCTTCCTTTAACTTGCTAGTACCATAAATTTCCCTCCATTCCTTCTCAGTTATCCTTAAATGTAATAAATTACTTTTCCTGCTCATTATATCACTTTGGTTCATGAATACTTGGCTTGTCTTATTGCCTATGAATACTGTAATTTCCTGTACCTCATATGATCTCAAACATCACCTTTGATGATTTTTTTCCATTCATTAGCCATAATAGGTGACACTTTCTTATGGAGTGCATACGATATTATAGTGAGACTATTGTTTCAAGATCATTTACTCTTTAGCTCACTATCCTTAGGTGTAAACCTTCTTCCGTATTCTCTCAGGTAGTCCTTCTTTGTAGTACATAGGGAGACCTTTTGGCTCTTGTAAAGTTGTGAGCTTGTTATATCGTACACCCAAAGAAAATTTTCGTTGTTCTTACTCCCCTATAATAATCCTTAGTTACATAACTTTGTGCCTTTGTGCTCGTAGGGTTACTTCTAAGCACAAATTTTTATAGTCTCCTTAGAGGCACTCTCTATGATTTTCATAAACCTTAAATGGTAGCTTTAGCTGTCTCAACTCCTATCTAAAGTTTTTTAAAATGATTGTGACTCGTATTTGCGAGACTGAATTAACTATGTTGCGGTTCACTACATTTATCTTGCATGATCTGTTGATTTATCTGTGACCTATTGTCTAGCCATAACCGGGCTCTTTCTGAATCAACTACGAATTACTCGTTGGTCCATTCTCATATATATATATATATATATATATATATATATATATATATATATTCCGCATAATCTCTCTTGGGATATATCCTTTGTCTTAACTTATCTCTCGCCACTAGCTCCTGATGTATCAAGTGTCCATTCACACTTATTTATCAATAACATCCTGGCCGGAAACTTTTATTGCCTCTCCCTGGTGTCGTGCTTGTATAATATTCTGGAGTCACAACATATCTGTAGGAACTGAAGAAATGCAACATCATCCTTTTCTCCTTTTTACCACATTCTTCCTTTACCATTCCATAGTTACCTGAACTGCTTAACTCTAACCTAATACCATATCAAACCATTCCCCCCTTTAGGGGAGTACTAAGATTTAGTACTATGACGATCCACCTATAGATGTTTTACCTCTTTATCTTTGGCGTTTTTTCACATTATCAATGAACCTTAATCACCTTATGGTAACCTCCAGTACCAGAAATAACTAAATTTCTTACGCACGAAGGTTTCACCTACTGTAACTGGCACACTTAGCCCTTAAGATTAACTCTTTTCAGAGTGTTTGCTTTAGGTAAGAGACTTCATAAATGACCTTTAAAGGTTATTCGTCTGCTGTCTATTCTATTCTTGTTGGAGCATGATCTCTAAAATTCTCACGATGTCGACCATTATCAAATCCTGCGGTCCTTAATTCATGTTCGATTTTATCTTGATGACTAGACCATAATAATTTATGTTACAATAGGGGGTCTAACTTAGCCTTCTGGTAATCGCGTTGGACTCACCAACTCATTTCTCAAAATGAGGATATGACCTTTGGCTTATACTTTATTATTTTTTCAAGGCATGTCACCTCTTATCTTTTCCTTCACTTGACTATAGACTCTATCATTCTGTCATATTTTGATTTACCGTTATCCTCCATTTATCACATCTTACTCATAATGCTTCGATTAGCCTCTTCTTATTCTCCGGCTAATATTTCTGTCTATCACTTTATTATGATAAATTCAACAAAACATTCTTTCACTTTTAGCTCCCCTTGCTTCATCTCACTGGCTCTTTAGGTCACCTAGCATTCTCTCTTTACTAGGAACAGGAGCGATACAAAGGTAAATGTTTATCCCTTCTAGGATTCCAGTGCCAATCCTTTAAAATTTTTTCCAGACATTCTAGAATTCATATCTGGATGTACTATTCTAGATTGCAAAATCGGGGTGTCTCACAAGGAGAACTATTACCACATGTGCAATATCCTTTGAAAATGTTAGCTAATGATAATAATCCATCTATAATTTTGGGTTACTCTAGCCCCAATTAGATATTGCTATCCCATTTTTCTCTTAAACTATATATGCCAAATCCCATAGGGCATTGAGAATGGCATGGCCAATTGTACATACCTCTGCTACTGTTGAAGGTAACTCAGAATACATATATTTCTCTGCCTGAATTGTAAAAGCTCAAAACCTTAATAGTGGTATATGACTTGTTCATAATTTTGGTTGAGGTCTCGGGGGCCTCGGGATGAATTCAGAAGGTTTTCAGAAAGATTGGAATTGTAATTGAGAAGCTTCAGCTGCAAATTGGGGACTGCAGGCGCAAGCCGCAGAAGCGTAAAGGAGACCGCAGAGGCAATATTGGTTGCGGGAAGAAAATGGTGGACTGTATCTGCAAGATCGCAGGTGCGAGACATGGGTCATAGGTACGGTGTCTGAGGAGTCAAGTGAATTCCTGCAGTAGTGGATTTTTGGGCGCAAAAGCGGCCTGCGGGTGCGAAATTTTTCCGCAGATGCAGAAATTGCTGGGCAAAAAGTATATAATTCCCCTTCGCGAAGTTTAGCCCATTCCACCATTTTTGAAGTCGGGATTGAAGCTTTTGGATGGTTTTGACGAGGAAATCAAGGGAAAACTTATTGAGGTAAGATTTTTGAACTTAATACTCGTATATATGGTGCGTTTCGGTTGATTAAACATGGAAATTAAAGAGATTAGGGGTGAAAATTTGAGAAATTAGGGCTTGGAATTGGAGAGTTTAAATTGGGGATTTGATGGACCATTTGAGGTTTGATTTTGAAGATTTTGGTTCGTATAGACTCGTGAGAAAATAAGGATTCTAGTGTTGTGATTTTTATTGGATTCCGAGATGTGGACCTAGGGGTCAGGTTTGGCCATTTTCGGGATTTTGAGTTTAATTTGATATTTTTCGCGTGGCCTTTGTCCTTTTGGCTTTTTATTGATATTATGATTCTGATTTTGGATAGATTCGAGACGACTTGAGGCTAGGTTGAGAGGCAAGGAATTACAGTGTAAATTCTCATCCAGTTTGAGGTAAGTAATGATTGTAAATCTAGATATGAGGGTATGAAACCTCAGAAATTCGTACTATTTTTGTAAATGAGGTGATGCACATACTAGGTGACAGGCGTGTGGGCATGCACCCGTAGGTATTGTGACTTGGTCCGTCCCGTGGCAACTGTTGAGTTGCATATTTTGATAACTATATATGATATCTATGTGTTTTAGAAATGAATCTGTTAATTTGGGGTGAATGCTATATTTGGGGTCTTGTGTCAAACTGTTTGGACCCTCATGGGTACTTTACTACTTTTCTCACACTATTTTGATTCAAAAGCATATCCTCAGTCATGATTTTTTACATGTTTATTGTTTGATTCAGTTTCATTACTCTACTTTCAAATATATGAAATTTTTTTGGGCCCAGTTCCCTGATTTTCATTGAAATACCCGAGTGGATATCAGGTTAATGACTGAGAGAGGTCGATGACCTAATGGTGAGGATTATATATATTTATGGATCGGTCTGCACACACATAGAGACACACACGTATATATATTGGGTGGATCGGGTTGTACGTAGCAGCGATATGTATTGGATCGGGCTGCACGCCACAATGATATAGCGCTTGGGCTATAGGAGTCCCTTCGGAGTATGCACACCCCTAGTTAGCACAGTCGACTATATATATTTATGGATCGAGCTGCACGCCGGAACGATTATTATTATGAGATATCTATTGAGTGGGAGTGGTGAGTGTGAGTGCTGATTGGAGAGAGTTGAGTCACGAGTGACTGAGAGGCTTTTACAAGGGGCTATACGTATATTAGTGTTGCTTTGCCTGAGGGGCTTGTTTATGAAATTACTGTTTTCACTCTTCTTTAATACTTGGCCTCTATTTAAAAATGTTGAACATAACTTTAAGTGGAACTGGAGTTTTCACGAGATGTTCGAAAATTGAACTACGGATTTGACTTTGTTATTCCTATTGAAATGTTATGTTACACTATGTACATAATTTGAAATGATTTCACTGCACTCACCCTTTATTTACTTTGGTTACTTATTAAGTTGGCGTACTCACGTTACTCCATGCACCTTGTGTGTGCCAGAGCATCTGAGTTAGAGCATCTAGCAACATTTGAGTATTTTTTAGAGATAGCAAGGTAGTTGCACAACGTTCAAACTGTGTGAATACGACTCCGGAATGGAGTTTTGTCAGTTCTGCTGGCTCCGTTGGGTGATTATAGACTTAGGAGCATGTCCGAATTATGTTTAGGAGGTCTGTAGATGAATTAGGCTTGAAATGGCGAATGATGAATTTTTTGGCAGTTTGACCGAAGTGGACTTTTTATATCGGGATAGAACTTTGATTATGGAAGTTCGAGTAGGTTCGTAATTTCAATTATGACTTGTGTACAAAATTTGAGTTCAATCGAACGCGATTCGATAGGTTTTGGCATTAGTTATAGAAGTTTGAAGTTTCGAATTTCATTAAAATTGAATTGGAAGGTGATTCGTGTTTTAGCATTGTTTGATGTGATCCGAAGGCTCGACTAAGCTTGTATGGTATTTTAGGACTTGTTGTATATTCGGTTGAGGTCCCAGGGCCTTGGATGAGTTTCAGATGCTTAACGGATCGAAATTAGACTTGTGTATATTACTGAAGCTTTCAAGTTTTCGCTATAATCTCACCTGTTGTGGGATGGCCGCAGGTGGGGCACGCACGTGCGTGAGGTCAAGAGCAGAAATAGATTTTGAATGAGTGTCCAAGGGTAGCAGGTGCGAGGGAAATGCCGCATCTGCGAGCCTGTAGATGCATTTAAGGGTTCGTAGGCGCGGAGAGTGAACGGGAAGGGAAGACCGCAGAACCGGACAAAAGTTTGGAGGCATGCACTCGCAGAAGCGGCCTTTTGAACGTAGAATCAAACCAGAGGACTTACGTCAAGTCCGCAATACGTGGAATTTATGCAGGTGCGGTACCGCTTGTGCGGCTAAATATCGCAGGTACGAAGATCGTTGCGCAAAAAAGAGGGATTTCGTGGGTTTTGATCTTATTTTACACTTTGGGACTTTGAGAACTCAGGTTTGGCAATAATTTGGGGGATTTTCAGAGGAAACATTTAGGTAATGATTCTTAACTCATTTACGGTTATACTCCACTAATCTATAGTTGATTTCATCATCTAAATTAAGGAATGTTAGAAAATACGCTTAACGCTAGAGGGGGGGGGGGTGAATAGCGTTATAATAAAATTTAGCGTAAACTTGCGAAAATTAAAATTTGCAGGAAATAAATAAGTGCGTTAAATAAACAAAAAGGAAAGAACGCACCGATATATTCTGGTTCACCACAACACGTGGCTAGTCCAGTCCCCGAGAGACTCTCTCGAGATTTTCCACTAACTTGTTAAGCTTACGGGTGCTCAACAAACCTTTACAACTTAAGGACACAAGCCTTAACACCTTTGCTCGGAGATACAACACTCCAAGACTTCAACCAAGGAAACACAAGTACCTTACAACAAGAGAATCACAATTCTCTTACAAGTGTATAAAACACTAAACACTCAAACAAAATATTCCTTAATGAGTAGATATGAGTAAAAGAAGTAAGCTCTAGATCACAACAGCTTTGGACAAGAATATGGCTCTCAAAAGCTTTATGAAATTGAATATAAAATGATAAACAAAAGTATGCAAGCTTATAGCAATGTAATGATCAGTTGTAGTATGTTATTGTGTTTAAAACACTGAAATGAAGCTGTATTTATAGTTGAAAAACTTGGCATTACCGTTGCCTAATTGCCAATTAAGAGTTGCTGATTCTACTCACTGACAATCGATTGTCAAACCAACAATCGATTGTCTGCCAGTCAGATCAAAATTCAATCCCAGATTTTACGCTTGATAATCGATTACTTACAATCCATAATCGATTACTGGCAACGTTCAAAAAATCCTTTCCAGATTTTACCACAAATAATCGATTCTCCAGAATCAACAATCGATTACTCAGCAACGTTCAAAAAATCTTTTCCGGATTTTAATCAAAACAATCGATTATACAAAATCAATAATCGATTACCCAATAACGTTCAAAAAATCTTTTCCGGATTTTAATCAAAACAATCGATTATATAGAATCAATAATCGATTACCTGACGGTATTTGAAAACTTTACGACAACGGTCAGCTTCACAATCGATTGCACAAAGTCAACAATCTATTACTTATCGGTTTTTGAAAAACATTTTAGACAATGTCTCTTTGACAATCGATTGTCCAATGTAACAATCGATTATTCAATAAATTTGAAAATCACTGGAAGACACTGTCTCAACATAATCGATTACCATTAGTTCATAATCGATTATTCTGAGTTTTGAAAAACTTTGATGGACACTGCCTCAGTCACAATCGATTGTCATGCAGGTTTGAAAAACTTGATGCTCACTGTCTTACTCACAATCGATTGTCATTAGTTCACAATCGATTGTCATGCAGTCTTGGCTTAAAACAATCGATTATCATAAGTACATAATCGATTATCTTTGTACAGATTTTTAAGGCATGTCTAAAAATTATTTTGACTACTGTAAATATGCATAATTTAAAATCATTTGACACTAAATTAAATATGCATGATTTTGGAAAATAGTTTTATGAGAGAAGCCGTGTTACGAGTCAAGTTGTAGGATCAAGATCACAATTAAGAATGACTCAATTAAACTATAAAACTTTGTCTTGAGCTTGAATCTCGTTGTATATCAATTGTGCGCTTGTTTCTTGAACTTCGTCATATATCAATTTTCGCTTCGTTTGTCATTCATCAAAACCTATACAAAAGAACACACGTTTTAGTATATTGCATTGAGAACGTGTTTCCAACAATTTCCCCCTTTTTGATAATGGCAAACATTAAGCGAGATATGCAAGACAAGCAATTTATAATGACGATTCAAGACAAGTATATACATGCAACAAGTATGCAATTTGTTCCCCCTCAATTTGAGAATTCCCCCTCAATTTAAGCTTATAACTTGAGAGTGCATCATACCCGTTATCTTCCCCCTTTTGCCATTAGCAAAAATAATAATAAGATGCCAAAGATGAAATAAACCTTGTTTATTTATTGGAAAGAAGGTGTGATTATTTAAAGAGAGTATAATAGCTCAAATGATAGCATTACAATCGATTATTGATACGAGATAATCGATTATTAGATGAGGGAAATAGATTTTTCTGAAGAAGACTCGATTCTTGCGCGTCATGCTTTATAATTCCCCTTACTTTTAGGGCGATACCTGCAAAAAAGAATTAGACGTCTCCGACGCTCAAGTTAGAAATCATGTAAAAAAATGCAATGCATGACTTAGATCAACGTGGAGTCAAGGATCCCGAGTTCACTGCGAATTCAGAAGAAGGACTCTTTCTCTAAAGGCTTTGTAAAGATGTCTGCCAATTGGTTTTTGGTTTCAACAAATTCAATTTCGACATCGCCTTTGAGAACGTGATCTCTAATAAAATGATGTCTAATTTCAATGTGTTTCGTTCGCGAATGAAGAACGGGGTTCTTCGTCAAGCATATGGCACTAGTATTATCACATCTAAGAGGGATATGATTAAGACTTAGGCCATAGTCCAAGAGTTTTTGTTTCATCCATAGGATTTGAGCGCAACAACTCCCCGCAGCTACATATTCAGCCTCGGTTGTGGACAACGCAACACTTACTTGTTTCTTGCTAAACCAAGAAACGAGAGAGCTACCGAGCAAATGGCAAGTGCCACTAGTGCTCTTGCGGTCCAATTTGCATCCAGCAAAATCGGAATCGGAATAGCCAACAAGTTGGCATGAAGAGCCTTTGGGGTACCATAGACCCACATTTGTAGTACCAACAAGATACCTTAAAATCCGTTTTACCGCAGTAAGGTGAGACTCCTTCGGACACGATTGATAACGAGCGCATAAGCACACGCTAAACATGATGTCCGGACGACTAGCAGTAAGATAAAGAAGAGAGCCAATCATACCTCGATACTTTTTGGTTTCGACTTCCTTACCTTTCTCATCTTTGTCTAGATGATCGGATGTGCTCATGGGAGTTGCCATTTCTTTTGCATTGTTCATCTCAAATCGTTTCAGCAATTCTTTGCAATATTTGGTTTGACAAATGAATGTACCTTCTTTCATTTGCTTTACTTGTAATCCCAAAAAGAATGTTAACTCACCCATCATAGACATCTCAAGTTCGCTTGTCATTATATCAGAAAATTTCTTGCATAAAACATTATTAGTAGCACCAAATATAATATCATCTACATATATTTGAACTAACAAAATATCATTGTTTTTATGCTTAACAAAGAGAGTTGTGTCAACTTTCCCCCTAATGAAATCATTTTCCAAAAGAAACTTACTCAATCTTTCATACCAAGATCGGGGAGCTTGTTTTAAACCATAAAGAGCCTTTTTGAGTTTGAAAACATGATCCGGAAATTTACAATCTTCAAAACCGGGGCGTTGTTCAACATAAACTTCTTCTTGAATAAAACCGTTTAGAAAAGCACTTTTCACATCCATTTGATATAAATTGAAATTCATAGAAGAGGCAAATGCAAGCAATAAGCGAATAGCTTCTAATCTAGCTACGGGAGCATATGTTTCTTTTTCATTTTGAACACGCTTACGAAAATATTTAAAATTTTGAAAAGCATCACTTTTATTGGCAAGAAATAAATTCCAAGTAAATCTCGAGTAATCATCAACAATCACAAAAGCATATTTATTTCTTCCTAGACTTTCAATGCGAGAGGGACCAAATAAATCCATATGAAGCAATTGCAATGGTCTAGAAGTTGAAACAATGTTTTTAGATTTGAAAGATGCTTTTGTTTGCTTCCCCTTTTGACACGAGTCACAAATAGAGTCATTTTCAAATTTTAAATTGGGAAGACCAACAACTAAGTTTTGAGAAATCAATTTGTTCAAAAGATGCATATTGATATGTGCTACTCTACGATGCCATAGCCAAGTATCATCCTCTTTACTCATTAGACAATCAACATAATCGGGTGAGGAATTAGCAAGATCAACCATATAAATATTATCCACTCTAAAACCACGGAGGATAATTTTGAAATCACTACGTCTGAACACTAAGCATTCATCCGAATCAAATAAAGCAAGATTTCCCTTGTCACACAATTGGCTTATGCTCAAGAGATTATGCTTTAATCCTTTAACAAGTAATATATGCTTAATAGAGGAATTTTCATCCTTACCGACCGAGCCGATGCCGATGATCTTTCCTTTATTGTTATCACCGAAGATAACACTTCCTCTTTCTTTGTGCTCTAATTGAAGGAATTTGGATTCATCTCCCGTCATATGCTTGGAGCATCCACTATCAAGGTACCATAGTACACTTGATCCCTTCAAGCACACCTACAAAACAAATTAATGTTCTTTAGGTACCCATGCCATCTTGGGTCCTTGGGGGTTAGACATATTATAATGATGCGATTGAGTAATAAGTCTATGACGTGTAAAGCATGCAGGAGCAATATGACCAATACGTCTACAATAATGACAAGTCACATTTGGGTTATGCATCCTTCTAGGTTCATAGTAATTAGACGGATGAAAATTTCTTACTCTATTTGAACACTATGACTATTTCGCATTTCATGAGAATTATTTCTCCTACTATGAGCTCTAGGATGGGCAGCATTTCTAGAGTGATTGTTTCTCGGTTGAAGGCCATTTCTAGGTCTTTTCAAAGGTTCAACATTTGGCCTAAAATATGCATCATTTCTAGGGTAACTATTTCTAGGTGGTAAGTCATTTCTAGGTCTCCTAAAATGTTCAACATTTTGTCTAGCATGCATATTGGTTCTAGGATTGCTATTTCTAGGATAAGCATTTGTTTTATTAGTCCTAGGTTGAGCCTTAGGTGGTTGGGGTTTGGCTTCAACCTTTTCTTTAACCTCACTCTTAAATCCTATGCCATGCTTGGTTGATTTCAAATTTACAAGGACCTCATTCAAATTCTTGTGGGAAGAATTAAACTTATCTAAAGTACCTTTGAGTCTATCTACCTCATTTTTGAGATGCAAGCAAGAAGAACAATTTTTAGTAGAACTTTCGGGCTTATCGGCGCTTCTTTTTTCAAAAAACTTGTTTTCCTCTTTCAGCTTTTCATTTTCTAAAACCAGTTTTTCTAAATCCTTTTCTTTCAAAGAAAGCTGTTTTTGAAAATCCTTTTCTTTTAATGAAGCATTCTCTTTTATGCCCTTAACAGTTTTTGAAACCTTAATAAACTCAGCATATAATTCATCAAAAGCAGTTCGCATTTCTTCAAGAGTAAAGAAGTTTTTAGACGAGATTTGACATACCTCATCTTTGTTGTCTTCTTGTGCAATAAGGCAAAGATTTGCTGCTTCGTCTTCTTCTCCTTCGCTTGACTCATCTCCGGAGTCGCCTCCCCAAGAAATGTATGCGCGTTGCTTTTTAAAAAGTTTCTTCTCCTTTTTGATGTTTGGGCAATTTAATTTGATATGCCCGGTTTCACCACATTCATAGCACTTGATTTGTTCGCCTTGTTTTTGCCCTTGCGTTCATACTCCTTGCGCATGAAATTTTGAAATCTTTTGATAACGAGTCCAAACTCGTTGTCTCCTTCCTCATCAATTTGCGGTTGGCTTGTGCTCGCCTTTAGAGCTATTCTTTGCCTCCTTTGATCATCAACAAAAGGGTTAAGAATAGTAGATTCATAGGTCTTAAGGTTACCTCTTAGTGCGTCGATGGTGACGTTTGACACGCTAATAGATTCTTGAATTGCATCGGCCTTTGATCTCCATGCCGGTGTGAGACTTCTAAGAATTTTTCGAACGAGCTCTATATCCGTGAATGTTTTCTTGAGAGCATGTAGGTCATTTACGATTATTGAAAATCGCTCAAACATTTCGTCCACCTTTTCACCTTCCTTCGTGTGAAATAATTCATAAGAATGGGTTAGGAAATCAATTTTTGCTTCCCTTACCTGGTCCGTACCTTCGTATGTAACTTCTAACTTGTCCCACATCTCCTTTGTCGTTGTGCAACACGATATTTTCCTGTAATCGTCAGCATTAACAGCACAATATAATAAATTAATTGCTTTAGCATTGTTTTGAACCTTTCAGATGTCATCCGCGTCATACTCATCCTCGGACTTGGGAACCCATTCATTTTCCACCTTCTTTGTTGGAATTTGGTTTCCCTTCATTATTACCTTCCAAAGGTGAAAGCTGTTGGACTGAATGAAGATCTTCATCCTCTCCTTCCAGTACGTGTAATTTGTACCGTTGAATAGAGGTGGTCGTGTGGAGCACTGTCCTTCATCAATTCCTGCAAAAGAGTCACGAGTAGAAGCCATGGATGGTTCTCTCAAACTGTTAAGTCTTCAGAGAGTATGGCTCTGATACCAATTGATAGAAAATACGCTTAACGCTAGAAGGGGGGTGAATAGCGTTACAATAAAATTTAGCGTAAACTTGCGGAAATTAAAATTTGCAGGAAATAAATAAGTGCGTTAAATAAACAAAAAGGAAAGAACGCACCGATATATTCTGGTTCACCACAACACGTGGCTAGTCCAGTCCCCGAGAGGCTCTCTCGAGATTTTCCACTAACTTGTTAAGCTTACGGGTGCTCAATAAACCTTTACAACTTAAGGACACAAGCCTTAACACCTTTGCTCGGAGATACAACACTCCAAGACTTCAACCAAGGAAATACAAGTGTTAGAAACTACGCTTAACGCTAGAGGGGGGGTGAATAGCGTTTTAATGAAATTTAGCGTTTTCTTGCGGAATTTAAATTTTACAGGAAGTAAATAAGTGCAATAAAAATAACTTACACAAGGATATATCCTGGTTGGCCACAACAGTGGTTAGTCCAGTCCCCGAGAGACTCTCTCGAGATTTTCTACTAACTTGTTAAGCTTACGGGTGCTTAACAGACCTTTACAGTTGCTCGGAGATACAATCTCAAAGACTTCACTTGCTCGGAGGTTCCTCACCTCAAAGACTTCACTTGCTCGGGGATACAATCCCAAAGACTTCACTTGCTCGGGGATACAATCCCAAAGACTTCACTTGCTCGGGGATACAATCCCAAAGACTTCAACAGAGGAAGCACAAGTTCCTCAACACAAGAGAATCAAAATTCTCTTACAAGTATTTGAAATACTTGAACACTCACTTAACAAAGGTACTCCTTGATGAGTAGATATGAGTAAAATAATACGCTCAAGATCACAACAACTTTGAACAATAATATGGCTCTCAAAAGCTTTATGAAATGAGTAGAAAATGATGAACAATTGAATGAAAGCTTAAAGCAATGTAATGATCAGTTAGTGTATGTTGTTGTGTTTAAAACACTGAGTTGAAGCTGTATTTATAGGTGCAAAACTTGGTCTTACCGTTGTCTAATTGCCAATTAAGAATTGCTGAATTTACTCAGTGACAATCGATTGTAAAGACCGAACAATCGATTATCTGCCAGTCAGATCAAAAATCAATCCCAGATTTTACGCTTCATAATCGATTACTTACAATCCATAATCGATTACTGGCAAAATTCAAAAACAGATAATCGATATACCAAATCCATAATCGATTACATTGGCAACGTTCTAAAAATCATTTCCGGATTTTAAGCAAAACATCGATTATATAAAATCTATAATCGATTACTTCAGCAACGTTCTAAAAATCATTTCCAGATTTTAAGCAAAACATCGATTATATGAAAACCAATAATCGATTATTTTGAGGTATTTGAAAATCATTTGACAACGGTCAGCTTCAACAATCGATTGTCCTTTGCAACAATCGATTACTTGTTATTTTCTGAAAATCATGAAACTTACTGTCTCAGTGATAATCGATTATCTAAAGCCATAATCGATTACTTGTTATTTTCTGAAAATCATAAAACTTACTGTCTCAGTGATAATCGATTATCTAAAGACATAATCGATTACTTAATTAAATTTAAAATCACTGGAAGACATTGTCTCAACATAATCGATCACCATTAGTTCATAATCGATTATTGTGAGTATTGAAAAAACTTTACCTCAACAACAATCGATTGGCATTTGATCACAATCGATTATCATGCAGATTTGGAAAAACCTGATGTTCACTGTCTTACTCACAATCAATTACCATTAATTCATAATCGATTGTCATGCAGTCTTGGCTCAGAAACAATCGATTATCATAAGTTCATAATTGATTATTTTAGCCCAGATTTTTGAGGCATGTTTAGAAAATATTTTGTCTAATGTAAATATGCATCATTTGAAATTATTTGATACAGAAATAAGTATGCATGATTTTGGAAAATAGTTTTATGAGAGAAGCCATGTTATGGAGTCAAGTTATAGGATCAAGATCACATTTAAGAATAACTCAATAATAACAATTAAAAACAACGTCTTGAGCTTCAATCTCAACATTTGTGCTCTTGTACTTGAACTCCGTCATATATCAATTTGTGCTTTGTTTGTCATTCATCAAAACCTACAAAAGAATACACGTTTAGTATATCGCATTGAGAACATGTTTCCAACAATTTCCCCCTTTTTGATAATGGCAAACATTAAGCGGGATATGCAATTTTGACAAATAATATTGACGATTCAAGACAAGTAACAAGTATGCATATTTGTTCTTGTTCCCCCTCAATTTAATAATTCCCCCTCAATTTAAGCTTATAAGCAATTAAGCAATTTAGAGGTGGTGCAATTTAGCAATGTAGAGGTGGTGCATACCCGTTATCCCTTTATCTTCCCCCTTTTGCCATTAGCAAAAAAAAATAGTAAGGAAAGATACACAAAGACGAAATAAAACAAAGTTTATTTATTGAAAATTAGAAAGGTGACATTCGATTATTGATACGGGATAATCGATTATATGTCCGATGATTTGCGGTTTGCCCAAATAAAACTTTCTTTTTCTGTAGGGCGATACCTGCAAAAAGAAGTTAGACGCCTCCGACGCTCAAGTTAGAAATGTGTAGGAGAAGAAATGTAATGCATGACTTAGATCAATGTGGAGTCAAGGATCCCGAGTTCATTGCGAATTCGGAAGAAGGACTCTTTATCCAAAGGCTTTGTAAAGATGTCTGCCAATTGGCTTTAGTTTCAACAAATTCAATTTCGACATCGCCTTTGAGAACGTGATCTCTAATAAAATGATGTCTAACTTCAATGTGTTTTGTTCGCGAATGAAGAACGGGGTTCTTCGTCAAGCATATGGCACTAGTGTTATCACATCTAAGAGGAATGTGATCAAGTCTTAGGCCATAGTCCAAGAGTTGTTGTTTCATCCATAGGATTTGAGCGCAACAACTCCCCGCGGCTACATATTCAGCCTCGGTTGTGGACAACGCAACACTTACTTGTTTCTTGCTAAACCAAGAAACGAGAGAGCTACCGAGCAAATGGCAAGTGCCACTAGTGCTCTTGCGGTCCAATTTGTATCCAGCAAAATCAGAATCGGAATAGCCAATGAGTTGGCATGAAGAGCCTTTGGGGTACCATAGACCCACATTTGAGGTACCAACAAGATACCGTAAAATTCGTTTTACCGCCGAAAGGTGAGACTCCTTCGGACATGATTGATAACGAGCGCATAAGCACACGCTAAACATGATGTCCGGACGACTAGCAGTAAGATAAAGTAGAGAGCCAATCATACCTCGATACTTTTTGGTGTCGACTTCCTTACCTTTTTCATCTTTGTCTAGATGATCGGATGTGCTCATGGCAGTTGCCATTTCTTTTGCATTGTTCATATCAAAGCGTTTTAGTAATTCTTTGCAATATTTGGCTTGGCAAATGAATGTACCTTCCTTCATTTGTTTTACTTGTAGTCCCAAAAAGAAGGTTAATTCGCCCATCATAGACATCTCAAATTCGCTAGTCATTAGATTGGAAAATTCCTTGCATAAAGCATTGTTAGTGGCACCAAATATAATGTCATCTACATATATTTGAACTAATAAAATATCATTGTTTTTGTGTTTGACAAAGAGAGTTGTGTCAACTTTTCCCCTAATGAAATCATTTTTCAAAAGAAATTTACTCAACTTATCATACCAAGCTCGGGGAGCTTGTTTTAAACCATAGAGAGCCTTTTTGAGTTTGAAAACATGATCGGGATATTTAAAGTTTTCAAAACCAGGGGGTTGTTTGACATAAACTTCTTCTTCAATAAAACCATTTAAAAACGCACTTTTCACATCCATTTGATATAAGACAAAATTCATAGAGGAAGCGAAAGCAAGCAATAAGCGAATAGCTTCTAATCTAGCTACTGGAGCATAAGTCTCCTCATAATCAATACCTTCTTCTTGATTGTAGCCTTGAGCCACAAGCCTAGCTTTGTTTCTAGTGATTATACCATTTTCATCTAGTTTGTTGCGAAAAACCCATTTCGTACCAACTATGGTATGATCTTCGGGTCTTGGCACCAAATCCCAAATGTCATTTCGTTCGAATTGGTTAAGCTCCTCTTGCATTGCCAAGGTCCAAAATTCATCCCCAATTGCTTCAGAGATGGTTTTGGGTTCAATTTGAGAAACAAAAGCAGTAAGTTCTAAGGTGTTTTTAAGGGAGTTTCGAGTACTTACCTTTCCTCCAATATCGCCGATTACTTGATCAAGAGGGTGATCTTTGATCGTCCTCCATTCCTTTTGTTCTTTTGTTTCACTTTCCAATTGTGGAGCTTCTTCCGTTGATTGTTCCACAATTTCATCATTGATTTCCTTCGATGCCTTTTCTTGTATTTTGTTTTTCAAATTGCTTAAAATATCAACCGATCTGAATATGATTGTTTCCAAATATGACGCTTCCTCCTTCTTTGTGCTCTAGTTGAAGGGATTTGGATTCATCTCCCGTCACCTACAAAACAAATTAATTTTCTTTGGGTACCCATGCCATCTTGGGTCCTTGAGGGTTAGGCATATTGTAATAATATGTTTGAGTAGCATGTCTATGACGAGTAAAACATGCGGGAGCAATATGACCAATGCGTCTACAATAATGACATGTCACATTCGGATTATGCATTCGTCTAGGTTCATAGTAGCTAGATGAATGAAGGTTGCTTACCTTATTTTGAACGCTATCATTTCTCCTACTTTGATCTCTAGGATGGGTAGTGTTTCTAGAGTGATGATATCTAGGTTGAGGACCATTTTGGGGTCTTCTAGGAGGTTCACAATTTTGCCTAAAATATGCATCATGTCTATGGTGACTATTTCTAGGCGGAGGGTCATTTCTTGGTCTAGCATGCAAATTTGTTCTAGGATAGCTATTTCTAGGATACACATTTTTGTTGTTGTTCATAGGTTGAGCTCTAGGTTTTTGAGGTTTAGCATCAACCTTTTCTTCATTTTTAAAACCTATTCCGTGCTTAGTTGATTTTAGGTTATCAAGAACAACATTCAAGTTTTTATGCGAGGAATTAAACTTATCTAGTGTGCCTTTAAGTCTACCTACTTCATTCTTAAGGATCACACAAGAAACACAACCTTTAGTAGAACTTTCAGGTTTGTCGGCACTTCTCTTTCCATAAAACTTGTTTTGTTCGTGTAGCTTCTCATTTTCCAAAACCAGTTTTTCTAATTCCTTTTCTTTTAAAGAAATCTGTTTTTGAAAATCCGTTTCTTTTAGAGAAGCGTTTTCTCTTAAGCTAGTGACAGTTTTTGAAGCCTTTAAAAATTCAGTATATAACTCATCAAAAGCATTACGCATTTCATCAAGTGAAAAGTTTTCAGACGAAATTTGACGTACCTCATTTTGGTTGTCTTCTTGTACCATGAGACAAAGGTTTGCAGCTTCGTCGTTTTCTTCTTCACTTGATTCATCTCCGGAGTCGCCTCCCCACGAGATATATGCCCGTTGCTTTTTAAAGGATTTCTTCTCCTTTTTGATGTTTGGGCAATTTGTTTTGATGTGTCCAGTTTCTCCACATTCATAGCATTTTATTTGCTCACCTTGTTTTTTCCCTTTGCGCTCATATTCCTTGCGCATAAGCTTTTGGAATCTTTTAATGACTAATCCAAACTCGTTGTCTTCTTCCTCTTCAATCTTTGGTTGGCTTGTGCTTGCTTTTAGTGCAATCTTTTGCCTTCTTTGATCATCAACAAACGGGTTAAGAATAGTAGATTCATAGGTTTTAAGATTACCTCTTAGTGCGTCGATGGTGACGTTTGAGACTCCAATTGATTCTTGGATAGCATCAGCTTTGGATCGCCATGCCGGTGTGAGGCTTCTAAGAACTTTTCGAACAAGTTCTCTATCCGTGAACGTCTTCTTGAGGACGTGTAGATCATTTACTATTGTTGAGAAGCGCTCAAACATCTCATCTACTTTTTCTCCTTCCTTCATATGAAACAATTCGTAAGCATGAGTAAGAAAATCAACTTTTGCTTCTCTTAGCTGGTCAGTCCCTTCGTAAGTGACTTCTAATTTGTCCCACATTTCTTTTGCTGTTTTGCAACATGAAAGTTTCCTGTAATCGTTAGCGTTAATAGCACAATACAATAAATTTACAGCTTTATAATTATTTTGAATCATTCTATTGTCCTCTGTGGTGTACTCCTCTTCGGATTTGGGAATCCATTCGCCTTCCACTTTCTTGACTGGAATTTCATTTCCCTTTGTGTACACCTTCCAAAGGTAGGGACAATTTGACCGAATGAAGATTTCCATCCTCTCCTTCCAGTATGAGTAATTTGTGCCATTGAATAGAGGAGGTCGTGTAGGGCATTGTCCTTCTTCAATTCCTGCAAAAGAATCTAGAGTAGAAGCCATGGATGGTTCTCTCAAACTGTTAAGTTTTTTTCAGAGAGTTGGGCTCTGATACCAAGTGTTAGAAACTACACTTAACGCTAGAGGGGGGGTGAATAGCGTTTTAATGAAATTTAGCGTTTTCTTGCGGAATTTAAATTTTACAGGAAGTAAATAAGTGCAATAAAAATAACTTACACAAGGATATATCCTGGTTGGCCACAACAGTGGTTAGTCCAGTCCCCGAGAGACTCTCTCGAGATTTTCTACTAACTTGTTAAGCTTACGGGTGCTTAACAAACCTTTACAGTTGCTCGGAGATACAATCTCAAAGACTTCACTTGCTCGGAGGTTCCTCACCTCAAAGACTTCACTTGCTCGGGGATACAATCCCAAAGACTTCACTTGCTCGGGGATACAATCCCAAAGACTTCACTTGCTCGGGGATACAATCCCAAAGACTTCAACAGAGGAAGCACAAGTTCCTCAACACAAGAGAATCAAAATTCTCTTACAAGTATTTGAAATACTTGAACACTCACTTAACAAAGGTACTCCTTGATGAGTAGATATGAGTAAAATAATACGCTCAAGATCACAACAACTTTGAACAATAATATGGCTCTCAAAAGCTTTATGAAATGAGTAGAAAATGATGAACAATTGAATGAAAGCTTAAAGCAATGTAATGATCAGTTAGTGTATGTTGTTGTGTTTAAAACACTGAGTTGAAGCTGTATTTATAGGTGCAAAACTTGGTCTTACCGTTGTCTAATTGCCAATTAAGAATTGCTGAATTTACTCAGTGACAATCGATTGTCAAGACCGAACAATCGATTATCTGCCAGTTAGATCAAAAATCAATCCCAGATTTTACGCTTCATAATCGATTACTTACAATCCATAATCGATTACTGGCAAAATTCAAAAACAGATAATCGATATACCAAATCCATAATCGATTACATTGGCAACGTTCTAAAAATCATTTCCGGATTTTAAGCAAAAAAATCGATTATATAAAATCTATAATCGATTACTTCAGCAACGTTCTAAAAATCATTTCCAGATTTTAAGCAAAACATCGATTATATGAAAACCAATAATCGATTACTTTGAGGTATTTGAAAATCATTTGACAACGGTCAGCTTCAACAATCGATTGTCCTTTGCAACAATCGATTACTTGTTATTTTCTGAAAATCATGAAACTTACTGTCTCAGTGATAATCGATTATCTAAAGCCATAATCGATTACTTGTTATTTTCTGAAAATCATAAAACTTACTGTCTCAGTGATAATCGATTATCTAAAGACATAATCGATTACTTAATTAAATTTAAAATCACTGGAAGACATTGTCTCAACATAATCGATCACCATTAGTTCATAATCGATTATTGTGAGTATTGAAAAAACTTTACCTCAACAACAATCGATTGGCATTTGATCACAATCGATTATCATGCAGATTTGGAAAAACCTGATGTTCACTGTCTTACTTACAATCGATTACCATTAATTCATAATCGATTGTCATGCAGTCTTGGCTCAGAAACAATCGATTATTATAAGTTCATAATCGATTATTTTAGCCCAGATTTTTGAGGCATGTTTAGAAAACATTTTGTCTAATGTAAATATGCATCATTTGAAATTATTTGATACAGAAATAAGTATGCATGATTTTGGAAAATAGTTTTATGAGAGAAGCCATGTTATGGAGTCAAGTTATAGGATCAAGATCACATTTAAGAATAACTCAATAATAACAATTAAAAACAACGTCTTGAGCTTCAATCTCAACATTTATGCTCTTGTACTTGAACTCCGTCATATATCAATTTGTGCTTTGTTTGTCATTCATCAAAACCTACAAAAGAATACACGTTTAGTATATCGCATTGAGAACGTGTTTCCAACAACAAGTTCCTTACAACAAGAGAATCACAATTCTCTTACAAGTGTATAAAACACTAAACACTCAAACAAAATACTCCTTAATGAGTAGATATGAGTAAAAGAAGTAAGCTCTAGATCACAACAACTTTGGACAAGAATATGGCTCTCAAAAGCTTTATGACATTGAATATAAAATGATTAACAAAAGTATGCAAGCTTATAGCAATGTAATGATCAGTTGTAGTATGTTGTTGTGTTTAAAACACTGAAATGAAGCTGTATTTATAGTTGAAAAACTTGGCATTACCGTTGCCTAATTGCGAATTAAGAGTTGCTGATTTTACTCACTAACAATCGATTGTCAAACCCCAACAATCGATTGTCTGCCAGTCAGATCAAAATTCAATCCCAGATTTTACGCTTGATAATCGATTACTTACAATCCATAATCGATTACTGGCAACGTTCAAAAAATCCTTTCCAGATTTTACCACAAACAATCGATTCTCCAGAATCAACAATCGATTACTCAGCAACGTTCAAAAAATCTTTTCCGGATTTTAATCAAAACAATCGATTATACAAAATCAATAATCGATTACCCAATAACGTTCAAAAAATCTTTTCCGGATTTTAATCAAAACAATCGATTATACAGAATCAATAATCGATTACCTGACGGTATTTGAAAACTTTACGACAACGGTCAGCTTCACAATCGATTGCACAAAGTCAACAATCGATTACTTATCGATTTTTGAAAAACATTTTAGACACTGTCTCTTTGACAATCGATTGTCCAATGTAATTATTCAATAAATTTGAAAATCACCGGAACACTATCTCAACATAATCGATTACCATTAGTTCATAATCGATTATTCTGAGTTTTGAAAAACTTTGATGGACACTGCCTCAGTCACAATCGATTGTCATTAGTTCACAATCGATTGTCATGCAGGTTTGAAAAACTTGATGCTCACTGTCTTACTCACAATCGATTGTCATTAGTTCACAATCGATTGTCATGCAGTCTTGGATTAAAACAATCGATTATCATAAGTACATAATCGATTATCTTAGTCCAGATTTTTAAGGCATGTCTAAAAATTATTTTGACTACTGTAAATATGCATGATTTAAAATCATTTGATACTAAATTAAATATGCATGATTTTGGAAAATAGTTTTATGAGAGAAGCCATGTTACGAGTCAAGTTGTAGGATCAAGATCACAATTAAGAATGACTCAATTAAACTATAAAACTTTGTCTTGAGCTTGAATCTCGTTGTATATCAATTGTGCGCTTGTTTCTTGAACTTCGTCATATATCAATTTTCGTTTCGTTTGTCATTCATCAAAACCTATACAAAAAAACACACGTTTTAATATATTGCATTGAGAACGTGTTTCCAACAAGGAATTTGGTTGAAAATTTTTGGAAAAAAATTGGACGGATCTTCAATCAAGTTTTTGAGTTTTGATTCGGATTCTGATATCAGATTTGGATAATTTTGATATGAGTGAACTCGTGAGTGAATGGGTGTTATTCTCAGAGGGAAAGAATCCTTAATTATTTGAATTTTTAAATTTTGTATGTGATTGACTAGTTTTGATAAGTCCACAATTAGTGACTAGAGGTTGATAAATTATAATTTATTTGGGACATTTCTGGTAAGATTCCCTATTTTACCTCAATGATGATGCAAGACAATTTTATCAAGTAGAAGCCTGCTAAAAGTAGGGGCATGTCCATCACTTCACTACGATGATAAAGACCAATTTATTAAAAGAATTTTTACCTCCTATAGCAAAGTTTAAAATTTTATTTATTTTAAATAAATACCATTTAAAAGAATTATATTCTATAGATACCTTTTAAGGTTTATAGCAAAATATTTAATTTTAGTTACCTCCTAGCCCTAAGCCACTAAATATGCTATTCAGTTATACTATTTTTTTTTCTCTACTTTGATACATCTCAGTCTCTTCCCGTATTCCATTAAATTAAGTCTTGTTGAAGGAAAAAATCAGTACAAAGAAAAAACCAGTACAATTTTCAAGAGACTTCAAATCGATTATTAATACTCGTCAAACAGTGGAGCAGCCAAGTCCACTTTGCATAGAGAGAGAATCACAGCCAACAAAGCAAGTGTGAGTTAAAGTGAGAGAAATAGCAAAATAGACAAAAAAGAAAGCAGAAAAGGTTTGTGTGAACCATCAACTGCATTGTTCTTGTGAAGGGAAAAGTAAAGGGGCTTATTAGGCAAGAATTCAATAAATTGATTAAGAAAAGTTGATTTTTTTTATTTTCATCAAAAGTTTAGAGAAATCAAGAATGAAAAGTCCTATGTCTAGGTTTGACTACGATGAATCGAACGCCTATTTCGGCGTCAGATAGGTTTTTAAGTTCAAGAACAAAGTCATATGAAAGCGACTGCGTGAAGCTAGGTTGATGAGGACTCCATTAAACGGAGATTCATTGTATTCAGTGTCTTATTTTTCATTGTATTTCAATGTATCCCGCTGTATTTTATGTATTTTATTGTATCACATTCATATATATTTTTAATTAATATAATTTATGTATTCAGATGTATTATATAATTTCTCTAAAGATTGCTATGTTTTGGGATATTTTTCGGTTGAGAATCTTTTTATAACTGAAAATATAAAATTTGTATGTTATGACTATGTTTGTTGAGTTATATTAGGAGTCTATTATGTTAACTGATTCACTTTCCGTTTAAAAAATAGTGCAATCCCCTATTTCACGCTGTGAATACAGTCGAATATAATAATTTGTTCAGCTGTAATCTCATATTTCACTTCATGAACACACTCGAATACACTCGAATACAACAACTGATTAGTTGTACTTCCCAAATTTACGCCTATTTTTGTTACTGTATTCGTGAATACAATAGTTTAAAAATATCAATACATCTTATAATCACATAAAAATATCTATAATTTATAATATAGTGTTATGAAATAATATAAGAACAAGAACAATAATAGAAGAACAATATAGAGAGAAGTAGAGAGATGAGTATTCTTATTGATACTTTGGGGTGATTTACAATGGGGTAAGACCCCTCTATTTATAGGAAGAGAAAAGACTTAGCCTCAAAGTAAAACTCTCCTATATGATAGACATTCACTCTAATTAGAGTTCTATTTATAACACTCCCCCTTGAATGTCTATTCAATAATGTGCCTCGTTAAAACCTTAACTAAAACAAAACCCAATGGGAAAAAAATTTTAGAAAAGGAAAAAGAGTACACATGTTTGAATATGCGCCTATTGGTTGCCTCGTTAAAAACCTTGCAAGGAAAACCCAGTGGGACAAAACCTTGTAAGGGAAAAAGAGTGCAACGCGCATTAACTCCCCCTGAAAAGAGCATCAATTCACATCCTTGAGCATTTACATTCCAATCTTGTGCACCATCTTGAAATTATCATTCTTGATAGATATGAACATCTTCATATAATGTCGTGGAATGACTCTTCAATATCTCCATAGAGGTATTCTCAATGCCATCATACTTATAGTTATAGCAAGATACATATGTATACAAGTTGCACTTAGGATGTGGTACTTCAGGACCAAGAATTGTATATGCTTCAAGCAACTTCAATCTTTCATGGATTGACATATAAGTTAAGTCATATAAGCCATATAATAGACTTTAGATGCATATCAAGTTTTCATGTCATGCTAAACAAATAAGATATCGAAAACTGATTACGCATACCATTGACTTTATACTTTCATGTATTTGAACTACATGTCCAAAACTACATGTGTTTCATATGGAATCAATTCTTCTTGAATTGTATCTCTTCCATTTAGCCAATATTTTTGTTTGTATTCGACAAACATAAGATCCTCATCGATATTTAGCGCTATCATAGATGTCGTCGACGAACAGTTTATATCGGTTCCAATAAATTTTCATAAAGACATAACATGGAGATCTCTTTATTCATATATTCAGGTACTTGAATCTCTCATGAGATTTTATGAAGTGTTATGTCATGTGATCTTCTAGATCACTTGCCTCCTTATTATGATCACATTGATCATTTGCTCATCTTCTTTATTAAGAAGTTCTTTTTAAAACCGATTTGTCTATACGCCTTAAGCGTATCAAAGACTTTGTCCTTCTATGACTTAATATGAGCATTTGCAGTGAGAATATAGTTACTTTCTTTGGGTCAACAAACGTGTATAGCATGCTTTGCAATATTTTGCAATTGAATTATCCTTTTATGAACTTCAGGTTCATATTATGATATTCGAGGATCTATATATACAAATGATAATTCATCCCATGTAACCTTTTCTCAAGTGTTTATCATGTCTCCCCCTCATGTTAGAAAAGCTAACTTGTTTCCTCAACTTTGAGAGTCCATCTTTGTGCATTATGGTGTTAATGAAAATATACACCGCACATTAACAATAATAAGATGAAATTATTTGGTTCCTGACCCTGAACCACTTGTGAGGGGAAAATATAATATTCTCCCGTATACAACGTATATCAAACTGATATATATAACTTTGTTCTCATAAGAAACAGTTTAGCTATTAAGTGGAGGCACTCAATAATTATCTTGCTAAACCAACTATGATATAAACCAACATATCAAGATGAACTATCTTGAATAGAAAATCTGGAAATTATGCTCGAAGTTATATTACTGAGCAATTTACCTCGCAAGCACCGGCCAGGCTGCGGGTTAATAACAATCGCATATGTAACCATATCATAGATGCATCATATGTGGTATACATGGCAGGTGAATGGGCCCATATTCACCTTTGATATTTCCAGAATTTATGGGATTCAAACCGAACTCTTTAGTTGGCCAATCAATTAATGAGAACAAGTAATATAAGAGAATTCGTAAAGAACTTTCTAGTTCTTTAATATTTACCCATGTGAATTCTCTATTACTGCACATCATACTTAAAATGAGATGGCTAACCCGAATGCCAACTGAATAAATTATCAATATTGATAAACTTCAAATTTACACCATGACGTGTGCAATTATCAATAAACTTCAAGTTTATTATGGTATGGGTTTTTATACCAATAAATATCCACTTTATTGTGGCATTCTTTTGTTTGTGTAGTACAAACTGGAGAATAAAGCGGGTAGCTTTTCATATATAAATTATCCCGCTACAAGTTGTAGTAATAGAAGATATCAAATCTTTCCTTTATTTATAGTCTCAATATAATCAATCGCTTTCGCATATACTTTGGAAACTGAATAAGTTTCTTTGAGACTTACTACCACACAATATCTTATTGGTAATCAATTGCGTTTCTCCAACATAGTAATAATTGGCTCTTCTAGAGCTCTCAATTAATTTTGTACTACCACAGATTCATCAACATCCATGTGGTGAATATCTCTTTTAAAGAGAAAGTTATACCAATATGGTCATGGTCAAAATTATATGCAAGATATGTTTCTTGCATTATCGTTGTCCTTTAATAGTCATATTTCCAAAATATTTTGGCGTACAATAGGTACGTGACCAACGATCATTCATGCCATAACAATGACATTATTTTCATATATCATCTCAAACCTCCTTCTAGGGGTGAGTGTGGTATATTCAATACCAATGCGTCTGGCATTCGATTTGCTATTCTTTGCAAATGGATAATATTTTGCACATCTTTTTCACAAATAGAGGTATGTGGATCAGGATAAGATAATGATGCATTTTTCCACAAAATTTTCCGTTTGGTTTCACCAACTTCTCCCCCTAATTTTGGGAAAAGTGTCTCATCGAATTGACAGTCTGCAAATCGTGCAGTGAACAAATCCCCTGTCAATGTTTCGAGGTAGCGAATAATGGAGGGCGATTCAAACTCAATATATATTCCTAACCTTCTTTGCAAAACCATTTTGGTGCAATATGGCGGTGTTATAGGCACATATACTGCACATCCACAAATTCTTAAGTGGGATATATTAGGTTCATGACCCAAAACTAATTGCAACGGGGAATATTTGTGATAATTCGTCAGTCAGAGACGAACTAGCATTGCTGCATGCAAAATGGCGTGACCCCAAACCGAAGTGGGCAGCCTTGTTTTCATGAGTAAATAAGGTATTCAAGATTATTCTCATGTATTGTCTTAATCTGATATCCATTTTGAATGATATCTTTAAAACTCAACAAGTTTCTCTTAGACTTGGAGGAGAACATTGCATTCTCTATGATAAACATTGTTCCTCTAGGCAGAGTTATAGTTGCTCTTCCGGAGCCTTCAATCAATTTACTACTACCAGAGATTGTAGTAACATCTGCCTTACACATACCTAGTTGAGAGAAATATTTCTTTTCTTTGAGTATCGTATGTGTAGTACATGAATCAACTAAACAAATATTTGATCCAAGTTTACTTTGTGAAGTATCCATATTTATTTTCCCATGGTTTGACATACAAAAGAAAATACATAAACATGAGAATAAACAAATTCAATCCGTTTGTTTCACATTTAACTAATATTTTCAAAATCTGCTGAGGTTAGTTCACTAACTAAATCAGATAGTCGATTATATGTTTTCCATAATCGATTACTTTGCAGTTTGAAAATTTCAGTTTAAGCACTGTCTCAATGTAATTGATTGTTAAACATACATAATTGATTATTTGCTATTTTGAAAAATTTCATATCACACTGTCTTAATATAATCGATTGTTAACAAGTATATAATCGATTGTTTTGCAGTTTTAATGCGAAATGTTAGATAATCGACTAACTGTTAGGTTAGTCGATTAACTCTACTGAAAAATAAAAATATCTATGAAATTTAAGCATATTGAAACATTCTAAAGAACTAATACTAACATTATATCATAAACTAACTAATACGAGCTGATACTAATGACTATTAGTTTATTCACTAACTAATACAAATAAAATCAAACAATTCCATCTTCCTTCATCACAGATCCATCACCGATTAAGTGGTCTATTTCCCCTCAGGGTGCTCAAAGAAGTCTGCCACATCCAGGTGGGTGATGTCAAAATTGTCGTCAGAGACAGAATTGGTTTCAGGGCATTTACCTTTTAGAGATGCTTGATAAAGCTCAACCAAATGTCTTGGTACACGGCAAATTTTCGCCCAGTGCCTTTTTCCACTGCAACGATAATATATAGTTTATGAACTATTTGCTTTTGGATTCTCATCGCATCGTGCTTGTGGCAGAGTGACCAACTTCAGGTTGTCATATCTCTCCTTTAAGCCATTCCACAAGATAGGTGGATCTTTGACTGTGATATATTCAATTTTCAAACCTTCATCAAGGTGATGGCGCAAGAAAATCAAGGCCTTAGCATAGTCTTGGGTGGATGCATTATTTCTGTCTTTAATGGCGTCTCCAAGACCCATTGCATCCAAATGGATTTCAGCATCCAACACCCATGTCATATAGTTCTTGCCCGAGATTTCAAGGGCAACGAACTTTCTTTTCATAATGTCAGTCATGAAACAAAATTACATCAAGAGCGTGTTCATACTTACGGGCTTTATTATCACATTCACTTCAGGGAATGGATTATAATCATCTGTATGTGTTATATACAATCTCATGTCAAATATTACTTTCATAAAGTGAAAGATTATTTTGAGAATCTTTATTATTCTCATTATCACAATGATGACGATTATAATTCCGTCTATTGCCTCGTTCACATTCATTGATACCTTCATGGTAATAATTTTGTCTTCTTTCAGACTTATCACATACTGCTACCACATTCTCTAAAGGGAATAGAGCAAATTCAATTGGACGAATTTTGTCTTCTTTCAGACTTATCACATACTGCTACCACATTCTCTAAAGGGAATGGAGCAAATTCAATTGGACGGATTTTTTAATTCTTTGCCCACAATCATACATGAATTTGATCATGGCAAGGCATAGAAATTTTACCACTTCATGTGAGTGTAATTTCTTACAAACTCCATTAGAGTTATAATCAAACTTTGTTGTCTTTGTTTGTACATGAAATCAAATCGTAGAATTTCAAGAATTTGAAAGAGAAAATTAAAATACTTACCTTTAAGGTATACCAATAAATGTTGTGATATCAAATATACCTCTTGGGTTTCCATCCCGTTGCATTACTTTATGATGATACCATCTCTTCTATTTTTCCATATAGAAATTCGTCAAATCGCGAGACTTTGCGTTCTCACTGCTTCGTTTATTCTCCTTTGTGTAACTTGTGAATTCTGTACAACACCTTTGGTTGCCGTGGATGCTTGACTTCTAGGTCATACCCATACTCCCAACCACATTCATCTTACTGGTGCCAACGGTCCTAATGCACTAGCTACCTCCAATTCCTGCAGTAGCCTTCAAGACCACATTTGAGGATACATGACCATTGATTCTTCGAGAAATAAGAGGTTTTTCCAATTGGTTAGAGACTCGTGCTGATAACGTATTATGAAATAATATAAGAACAAGAACAATAATACAAGAACAATATAGAGAGAAGTAGAGAGAGAAGTATTCTTATTGATACTTTGGGGTGATTTACAATGGGGTAAGACCCCTCTATTTATAGAAAGAGAAAAGACTTAGCCTCAAAGTAAAACTCTTCTATAAGATAGACATTCACTCTAATTAGGGTTCTATTTATAACAGGAAGTGATATTTATAGAAGGCTAATTAGTACGGAAAGATAGTTTTTTATCAAACTTTCTCTTGGTTAAACCACACATGAATTTTATCGGACAAAGCCCACATTCAAAAATTTGGCGGTATCTTCCTTAGACGACGTCGTTAATTTGTCGTCCACTGTCGTATTCAGCTCAAACAATCGTTGCTAGAAAATCTTCCTTTCTTCCTCCTATGTTATCTGTTAAGAGATAACGTTAACACTGCTCCAAGAATGGCAACTATCATTTTCAATACATCGTTGTTCCTTGTGCATTTTAACAGTTGGAGCAAATTAAGTTCAAGAATGATGGAGTCTGATCTTTCTCGCAAACGAAGAAGGTTCATTTCTGCAAAATATAAAGCTGATGATTTTAAAAGTGAAAAGAAGCTTTATCTTGGTATGGATTTTGGAACATCTGGAGCTCGATATGCTCTTATTGACGATGAAGGGAGCATTCATGCTGAAGGGAAGAGAGAGTACCCCCTCTATATGGTAAGCTTAATTATTCACAACAATTGTGAGGATCTAGGATTTTCAGACATAATACTCGGTAGTCAGTTTATGGAAATGTGCGCAAAGTTAGCATAAAAATACTTAGGCAGTGGCGGACCCTGGATTTAGTGCAAACCGATTCAATCTTAGAAGTACATAACTTTAGTAGTAAAATATTACTTATCAAGTGGGTTCAAATAAAATATTTCTATAAAATTTATATAGCTTTAATAGTAATTTATACATATATGTAATATTATTTTTTGACGAAGGGGATTCAGTTGGACCCGCTTGCCACCATGTGCGTCGTCTGCCACTGCTAGTAGGAGTAGTAAATTTGTTAAAGAATGTTAATTCATTCTTTGATAGTAATTTATACATATACATAATATTATTTTTTGATGAAGGGGATTCAGTTGGACCCGCTTGCCACTATGTGCGTCGTCTGCCACTGCTCGTAGGATTAGTAAATTTGTTAAAGAATGTTCATTCATTTACTTTATCTGATGCTTTCTGCACGGAAGTTATAGAGAGAAAATCCATTAAAATTTGTAAATGATTGATTGTTTTGGTCCTTTAGAGGACTCATCTCATATCATAAATCTATATCATGATGTACATATAAGTATGCTAGCCCATATAATAGGCTGAAACATGCCTTAATAAGAAATGAAGTTTCAAAACTTGTTTTATTTACTAGAAAGAAGGAGGAAAAGATGGATTGGATACAATCATGGAAAGACACACTCTTTTTACTCCTTGATGATGTTCCGGCCAGTCTTCGCCCAGCTGTTGCATCCGTTGCAATTGACGGGACCTCTGCAACAACTATCATCATGGACAGGTCGGTACTAAACAGTTTTTCTACTTTCCTTAATTGTCTTCTTCTAACTACCATTTCTAGCCTGACTAATAGTATATGATTTTCCTACAGCACGAGCGGAAGGCCATTGTCTAGACCGTTACTGTACAATGAGAGCTGTCCTGATGCTTTGCCCTTGGTGAAGTCTATTGCTCCTGCAAAACATACGGTCTGCTCAGGATCTTCTACTCTTTGCAAGCTTCTCTCGTGGTGGAACTCTTATGATTCGAATAAGGAATCTGCAGTATTATTACATCAAGCAGATTGGTTACTCTGGCTACTTCATGGCAAGCTGGGGGTGTCCGACTATAATAATGCTTTGAAGGTAACTGTTATAAACACGAAAAGACACCTGTTCTCATTCTCTCTTATATATGATGCCTTCTTAATTTCCATGTGTATACCAATGTACCTGAGCTTCCACTTCTATATTACAGGTTGGGTATGATCCTGAAACGGATTCCTATCCATCTTGGCTTCTATCTCAGCCATATTCTCATCTTTTACCTTCTGTTCAAGCTCCTGGTACTAAAATTGGTTGTATAAAGGAGGACATAAGAACTCAATTTGGTATGTTTAATTTCCTTCACCTTCCTGTTCAGAAGTAGATTAACAACAACAGCAGCAGAAGTAGATTAAAGCTAGTTACATTATCATTGACTGAAAGTGCTTTTTGTTTTCTATTAGGAGTTTTTGGCTGTGCTATCATTCTCAGCAAACAACTATTGGTTAGTGCAGTATGGACGAAGTTGTATTTGCATATGACTTGTCCCCAAATAGATCTTGAATCTTAATGCTCCTACTAGGTTTTGCGGGGCGAACATTTGGTCCATTATTTTTTATTTGGGTTGCAAGACATAAACATAGGGAAATGAGAGTTGAGAAAATGTGAACATCAATTGATTTTCTTTATGTGCGAGAGGACTGTCTCACTTTGCATGTCATAATCAGGATTTATAGTGCCTCTTTTTTTGTTTCTGAAGTTGTACCACATCTTTGCTAATTCATACTCTGTGGAGTTTCTTTTATTAATTTCGGAAATATTTCATTCTATATATGTTATTAAGTTCTTTGCAGTTTCTGTAGGATTAGGGATCGTCTTTCTAGTTTTAAATAACAAAAAAAGAGAGAAAAGAACTTTGCTAATAGTTTCTACCCTTATTTCTTTGAATTGGATAACTTATATTTTGAAACTCCACAAACATAGTGACTTTGGAGATCAGAGACATTGATGTAATCCTTCATTTTATCAGGTTATCCAAAGGATTGTGCTATCTGTACCGGAACCACAGACAGTATAGCAGCATTTCTAGCAGCACGCGCTACTCAACCCGGGAAAGCTGTATGTTTTGCATGCTTATTTCTGTTGGTTTAATATATATAATGAGAAAGGTGAAGCTGATACCTTGAGCACTTGGGATAAAACTAGCATTGCATAGCTGATATATATAATAGTTTTATCGTGCAGTCGACCAAGTATTCTTTTGGTGTGGGTTACTCGTAAACTCTTCTGACCATATGTATGGGGAATCTCTATCACATCGTTGTCTACTATATTTATTATGCTAACGGTTCTTTTGACAAGTAAGAGCAATTCATTAGCTTTGTTCTTCATTATAATGTTAATCACATTCTTGTGCTTGTGGTCAGGTAACATCTTTGGGTTCAACACTTGCCATAAAACTACTTAGCACTAGAAGGGTAGAAGATGCTCGATTTGGAGTATATAGCCACCGTCTTGATGATAAATGGCTGGTTGGAGGCGCTTCTAATACAGGGGGAGCAGTTCTTAGGCAACTGTTCACAGATGAGCAGTTGGCGAAACTAAGCGAGCAGATAAATCCCCTTGAAGCTTCTCCTCTGGATTACTATCCCCTTCAAGCAGTTGGTGAAAGATTCCCTGTGGCAGATCCAAATATGGAGCCAAGGTAGTTAACTATGTTTATTTTCTAGCTAAAAAGTGATAATGGCATTCTTGAAACTGAATTAAATCCGACTTGGTAAGTTTGTGGTAATTATGAAGTTACACTCTGACTGCCTTAAATTTAGTGTTTTTTGAAGTGTCATAGTTAGAGTACTTGCTACACTAAGGAGTTGGCTGTGCGAATGATCCAATAAACTTGGAAGTACTGAAACAGAATCCTGATTTTCCACAACCCCATAGCGTCCGGGCATTCCAAGCTATACATGTTTTTTTATAGATGAAGCCAAGCTAAGATCCTCTAGCCGAGGGTCAATTGGAAACAGCCTCTTTACCCTTCAAGGGGTAAAGGTAAGGTTGCGTACATCTTACCCTCCCCAGACCCCACTTGTGGGAAACTACTGGGTTTGTTGTTGTTGTTGTTGTAAGCCGAGCTAAGATCAAACATGGCAATTCTGCACCTGATACTGGATCCAGATAAGGTTGCTGATGTGAGAACTGTTAATGGCAGGCCATTTGTTTTAATGTTCTGTGAAAATAGCAATAATCAGTATAAAATTAAATCTGACTCTCTGGACTCTGAACCATTTGATGGAGGGTCATCAGTGCATAGAATGTTGCCTAAAGTTCACTTAATGACTTCAACAACAGGAATGGCAATGATATCTATTGAGACTTCTTTAGTCATTAAAAGTTGTAGCTATCTAATGCAAGGAAACTTGCAGTTTCATGCAAATATTACAAACTAGAAAGGATTAATTTAACTACTTAGGATGAAATCAAGTTAATGCTCGTCTACACACAATCCGTTGCTAACTTACCATTTTACCTGCAGGCTACATCCACGTCCAGAGAACGACGTTGAATATTTACATGGTATTCTTGAATCAATTGCTCGCATTGAGGTAAGTTTGGTGGCCCCTAGCATCCTGTTTCTCTTCCTCTCTATGAAATAGGATTATTATTACTGATGTTTTGACATTTAGGCGAAGGGGTATAACTTGCTGAAGGATCTAGGGGCCACTCCCGTCGAAGAAGTGATCACTTCTGGAGGAGGCTCAAAGAATGAAAAATGGACAAAGATACGAGAGAGAGTACTCGGTTTGCCTGTGTGCAGAGCAGATCAGACTGAAGCTGCCTATGGAGCTGCATTGCTGGCTATCAAAGGCTCTTCTTCAAATATAATATAGCATCTCACTAGAAAATGTAACATTTTTATTTCCTTTTGAAGACAATAAACTGGAATGCCTGTTCCCAATTCATCTCTATCATGTATTACATTTTGTCAATACATTTCGGACACTGAACCATAATAATTATAGGCAGAATTGCACGCCTAGAGATTCAGAAGTAAAAATTGCACTGGCGCCCTATTTTGTCGCTCACATTTAATTTATACCTATTTTTCAAAAAAACTTTTAATTTGTACCCACTTTTTAAACAACTTCTGTCCCCCTTCTCCTCCTTCTCCTAGTAATCTCTATATTTCTCCGGAACTTAATAGTGATGTAACAATATCTCCTTCTGTATGGTTGTATTTATCATCTTGTTCTCTCCCCTACAAAAAGAAATGACGCCATAGCCATCATAATTAAGCTTCCTCCATCGAACTAGCTATTCCAAATGTTTCTTTACTCTAGAGATTTCTAACAAAAACATTAGAACTGAAAAAACAAACATTGCCGCAGCAGCTTGTCCTTCACACATCATAGCTAATACAGCCAGCTGTTTTTAGAACTTATCGTTTCAGAAGCTGATAAATACAACCATATATATGACAATATGACATCAATGTTCATGTCATATCAATTTCTTTAGATAAGAAAATGTATAAACCAAGAGTGGAGATGAAGGACTTTCCAACTGAGGTTGGCTGCTAACTCTGAGCGTTTAAGAAAATTAAACACAGAATAAATCAACGAAGCCACCTCCGTACTTAGAATATGGAATTTGAAAGGACATTCTTACTTCCCAAAAATAGAAAACTTCAGCTCTAACCAGTGACAAATAAAAATTTTAGCTCTAGAATTGAAGTTTAGCGGCTACAAAACAAAAACTTCGCCAGCTACAGAAATAAAAACTTAAGCTCTAGAGCTTAAGTTCGCAGTTACATAACAAAAACTACAGCTCTAGAGCTGAAGTTAGCCAGATATAAAAACAAAAACTTTCCCAGTTACAAAATAAAAAATTTGCCCGGTTACTAGAATGCTGAAATATTGCGTGATTGTCTTTGCTACTTCATCCCATATGCTGAAGTTATGCGAAAAAACGGGTATGTATGCAATTTTTTTTACAAAACAAACACAAGTTAAAACGTGACACAAAAAATAGGTATAGATATAAATATCGCGATTCAGAAAAAAAAAACCCGACACAAACAGGTTAGTTTTGAATTTGACAACTAGTGTCATGTTACATTTCTTAACCAATCTTGACCTAGCGATTTTACTATTTTCAACTTGACCTAAGGATTCTTGACCCAACTAAATTTTGGATTAATTTGGTTACGACCAATTGATCGTCTTAAACTACTTTTAACGGTTCGAAGTTTAACCAAATAGCCTGCTTGACGGCTCCACTTATTATAAGGGAAATTTACCTGAAAATACATGTGGAGAAAGCATTTTTCACTCGTCTAACACACAACTACGGTTTTCATTTGGTAGCCCACAAACATACTAGCAAATTTCGTTGAATTTTGTCAACTACACTCATAATCACGCCTAAATCAAATTTTGCTTCTTTTTCTTTCATTTTTATCTTTTCCTTTTCTCCTTTTTCATTCTTATTTATTTTTTACTTCCCTCTGTATAGTATTTTCTAAAATTCACAATATCAGGAAGCTGAAGTAAAAAATATTTTCATCCTTAAAGTCTATAATTTTATTTATTTAATTTTTTTTTTTGTAAAATTCAAAGTTTTGTAAGGGAAATCCTTTTTCTTTGTTCGAGGACACCAGTGTTTACCCGTAGACTGACACAATTAAATATAAAAGTGCATTACTATTTAATTTGCTAATTATGTAGGGAAACACTCAAATGGAAAAGAAGAAAATACAAGGTGGCGGCAGCTTATTGTCAAGATCTCAAGTAAGTACTCATTTGGACATAAAGTAGGTGTTTGGAGATAAGAATTGTAAAATTCTAAAGAATGACGATTTTTTTTTTCAAGTGTAATGACCTGGCCGGTCGTTTTGAGAATTAGAGCCTCGATCCCCTATTAACTGCTTCTCATGTATCTAATTTTGCTATTTTGTGTTGCCAGGGAGGGTTCGTTTTGGTTTTTGAAGTGAATAGAGACACTTAGTCGCTTAATTGGGAGCTTAAGTTGGGAAAATCGATCAGATTTCGACTTGTGTGTAAACGACCTCTGATTTGAATTTTGATGGTTCAGTTAGCTCTGTTAGATGACTTTGCACTTAGGGCCGCATCGGGAATGTGATTTGGAGGTCTGTAGTAGATTTATGCATGAATTGGTGAAAGTTGAAATTTTGGTGGTTTTGTCAGCAGCGAAAATTTTGATATCGGGCTCAGAATGGAATTTTGAAAGTTGGAGTAGGTTCGTAGTGTCATTGGTGACTTGTGTGTAAAATTTGAGGTCATTTGGATGAGATTTGATATGTTTTGACGTGGTTGGTAGAATTTGGAAATTTCAAAGGTCATTAGGCTTGAATCCGTGTATAATTTGTGTTTTTGATGTTGTTCAATGTGATTTAAAGGCTCGAATAAGATCATATGGTATTTTAAGATTGTTTGGTATATTTGGTTGAGGTCTTGGGGGCCTCGAGTGAGTTTCGGGTGCTTAATGGATGAAAAATGGACTTAGGAGAATTGCTGAGTTGTTGGTTCTATTATTTTTCGCACCTGCAGTGGGAGGTCAGTAAGTGTGGCCCCACAGAATCGAGAGTGAGGTCGCAGGTACGGGTTTGGGTATAAAGGCCAGGGGTCGCAGATGCGACGAGGGAGCCGCATTTGCGGAAGGGTAGTCGCAGATACGAAGGTGGGAAGGACCCAAGGCTCCGCAGATACAGACGAAGGCGTGCAAGTGCGGACTCCGGAGTTTAATGAAAACTTGCAGATGTGGAGTCCCTATTGCAGATGCGGTCCTGGGATCGCAAAAGTGAGAATCGTTGGGCAGAAAAGGGGATTTTTCGACGAGTTGAAGTTAATATCACAAAATTCAATTTGGAGCTCGGTGGAAGGCGAAATTTAGAGGGATTTTCATAGGAAGTCATTGGGTAATGAATCCTAACTCCTTTATGATTATATTCCACTAATCTATGCTTGAATTCATCATTTAATTTCGAAATTGGGATGAATATTGAGAAAAGTTCTTAGGCCAAATTTTGTGATTTTGATCAAATCGGATTTGAGTAATTTTGGTATGAGTGAATTCGTGAATGAATGGGTGTTCGTTTTATATAACTCTTACCTGATTCTGAGACGTTGGCCCGGCAGATATTTTGAGCGATTGTTCAATTTTTTGCTTTAACTTTGATTCTATTTGTTAGATTAGTTTCTTGTAGTTATATTTATGTTATATAGTTGGTTTTGTCTAGATTTGGACAATTCATAGTCGGATATTCGCGGAAAGAGCATAATTTCGGATTGATTTGAGCTTGGTTTGAGGTAAGTAGCTTGCCTAACCTTGTGTGTGGGAACTTCCGTTAGGATTGGTACTATTGTTATTATATGAGCATTGTGTACGTGAGATGACAAGTACGTACACAAGCTATTTATTAAAAAATTCAATTTTCATTAAATTCCCATACTTTGATACCATATTGTCACGACCCAAATTTCATATTAGATCGTGATGACGTCCAATGACATTATTAGGCAAGCCAACACTGATCATATAGTAAATCCTCATTTATGTAGTTAGTACGTAATAACTCCCATTATTGATTTAAGAATTTTACGGTTTAAAAAGCTTAAGCATATTTAAGAAAGGAATAAATGCGAATTTCAATCATGAAGACAAGCCAAAACATCAAGTTCTACTAATGTGTGTGCCAAGACCTGGTGTCACAAGTGTGTGAGCAATCTAGTAGAATATACAAAACCATACTATCCTCCTGTCTAGAAAAGAAATAGACGGGAACATAAAGACAAAAGAGAGACTCCAGCTACTACAGATCGGCTGGGATAGGCAGCTCACCGAAAAGTCTCGAGTTGATCGCGTCGAACTGATGGCCAGATGAATCTGCATCAAAGCCTGTACAATCAAGTACAGAAGTGTAGCATGAGTACATAAAAATATGTACCCAGTAATTATCTCGCGTAACCTCACAGAAGTAGTCACGAGGGGTCGACTTCGACACTTACTAGGCCAGCAAATATAATAATATGAAGTTCAACATTTTTAATTCTCAATGTTGTAGATAACGACAAGCTCAAACAAGAATAATTATTTGAAAATCCTTTCATCCAATTAATAAAACTTAGCATTTTTCTCATTTAAATTAGTGACCTTTCCGGAAATAAGCCATACAATTTATAAGGGTTACAGTTCTATGATCATACAGAAATACTATCAAGGACGATCGGTCTGATCCAATATACAAGTAGAATGTACACTGCTGATGGTCGAATGACGCGAACCATAGATGCGTCTATTCACCCCGCTCACGAATTATACATACGACGCGGTAAAATCATAACCCCGATAGCGAATCCTACGTGCGACACAGTAAACATAATTTTCATCATTTAAACACAATATTCTTTAATTTCCTTTTTACAAAATAAATAAATAAATACAATTCACTTGAAGCCCGTAAATCTTTAGAATTCCTTCCACTCACTTTCTTTCATACCATTAGCATACATAAGCAATTAATAGCGATCACGAAGCATGATGTGATCATAGAACTACCCGGACATAACAAGAACAGTAGCTATGTATGGGCTCTCGTCTGCGTACGTAGGCCCCACATTTAATCATATATTGATTAGTTCACCTTTGAGGACATTTTTTCCTACAAGGTTAGAAAGGATACTCGTCTCCTGTCCTTCTCTGCATAATTCATCACCAAAGGCAGCAACTGCACCACATGATCAACAATATCTTGTGGCAATAAATCTCGAACAGTGGGTTCATTCCAGTGTTCACCCTGTATCAGTTTATCCACCTTATCATTTGCACATCATTCCGAGCCTACTTCCAGCTCAAGAATGCGTCCAAACCCTAAAACTGGAGCAGCCCAATTTGACTCACAATGCTAGGTTGAAATCCCCTCTTTGGAAGCTCCCAAATCACCCAAGTGTAGAAGTGAAATGAAATAAATGACCTAAGTCCCCTTTTTTAAAAGTTGTGTCAAGGTCTCTGATGTCGTATTTGCGATATTAGGTTCTCAAATGTGAAGGTTGCAATTGCGACAAAATCATCGCAAATGGGAACCTGGGCATCTCTCTGCAAGGGTCACAAATGCGACAAAAGGGTCGAAATGCGGACCATGCTGGGTCCGCAAATGCAAACAAAAATGTCGCAAATGCGACGATTGCCCTGCTCATGCTTCTTCGCAATTGCGAAGCTTTCCTCGCAAATGCAAACAATTCATCGCATTTGCGAGACCTGCAACACTGCCCAAAAACACCAGAAAAAACTGGAGTGTTTTCACTCTCAACATACGTCCAAAACTCACCCGAGCCCCCGGGCTCCACAACGAATACACACAAGTCTAACAACATTATACAAACTTACCCATGCGATCAAATTGCCGAAATAACATCTAAAATAATGAATTTAACACCAAGATGCATGAAATCTTTAAGAATACTTGAAATTTCTATTTTTACAAGCGGACGTCCGAGTCATGTCAAATCAGTCCCGTTTCTCACTAAATTTCACAAACATGACTTAAATTTTATATTGGACTTATGTCGGGCTTCGTAACCAACATACATGCATGATACCAACATGATAAAATATTATTCAATTACTTAAAATTTATTACTCGGGCTAGGGACCTCGGAATTCGATTCCGTGAATACGACCATGTCCCATATTTACTATGGACCATTCGGGACCGTCAAAATACAAGTTTGGGTCTGTTCACTAAAAATATTGATCGAAGTCAAACTTGACCTTTTAAGCCAACCTTCAGGAACCAAGTGTTCCGATTTCAATCCAAACTCTTTCAAATCCCAAACCAACCATCTTCGTAAGCCATATATTAGTTAAAGAAAGTACAAAAGTCTTATTTAGGGGAACAAAATTTTAAAAAGAAAAATAACCAGTCGGTTCATTACGTGTCCATTAAAACACCATCACATTAAATACTTTTAAACTATAATACATAATTATCTAACTAACATGACAAAATTGATCATTTATGTAAGTTTTTATGATGTTTTTTTAATTTTAAATTCATGTATGATGCTAATGTAATAATATTTTTCGGCATTTAAATGGTTGTTGTATTATTATACATAAAATTTCTCTATTAATTAAATTTTATTATCCCTTCATATAAATAAATATTTAAATCATCAAGTGCCATTATTAACGTGCAATGCATGTACATAGATACTAGTACTATAAAAAAAAATACAAAGACACTTAACGAAATATCGTGCCTTTTTACCCTATAAAATATATTTTACATTAGATAAAATAATCGTTTAATTTCTCTAATATTAGTAATAAGAATAATTATTTTGATATCTTCTAAATATTTCGAAATTCGAGATCAATTGGATTTTCTATATTTCCTTTTTGAATTGTGTGACATAATAAATTCTTAGAAGAAAAATCAAAATAATATGTAAAGTGTTTCAAAAATGTCGTCTACATAAACTTTTATTCACTTTTACGTCTTGTGTACTTTCACTTGTCATACAGTTTAAAATTCTAAAAAAGTAGGTAATCCAGCTAAAAGTTCTAAGTGATTTGAGTTCCTTTTAGCTTAAAATTTTTTTGTTTCATTTTTAAATCCTTAAACTTTTAAATACATAAATCTCTAAACTCATAATTTTAAAACAATTTCGAACATGTAAACCGAAAGATGAAAAAAACTAAAACTGAAAATGTATAATAAAAAAAAGGGGGGGAGGGGGGGAGCAGGGGTGTGTGTGCAGAAAACCGAAAAAATAAAAATTTTAAATTACAAAAAATAACTTTTTTAGAGCGAGGCGGGGGCAATGGGGTGGGATTGGGTGAGAGGAGGGGGTAGGTGGTGCAGAAAAATGAAAAATAAAAATTTAAAAATTACAAATAAAGGTAAAGATTTTTTTTTATTTTTTTGCATAGGGAGAGGGGGATGGTTGGTGCAAAAAAACGAAAATAGAAATAAAAACTTGAATTGTAAAAAATAATAAGTTAAAAAAATAAATTTTCTTGGGGGGGATAGTAGGCTGGGTGATAGCAGAAGAAAAACATCAAATTTGAAGAAAAAAACCTTTTTGACGAGAGGGGTGGGATAAGTAGGTGTGGAGTGGGGTTAGGTAGATGGGTGTGGGGGTATGAGGTGGATTGGTGGGGTGGGGAATAGGAAGCGGAAGGTTCAGAAAGAATTTAGGAAAATATTTTTCCTTCTCTTGATACAACAACAACAACAACTACCCAGTATAGTCCCACAAAGTGGGGTTTGGGGAGGGTAATATGTAGACGAGCCTTACCCCTACCCGAAAGGGCAGAGAGGTTGTTTCCAATCGACCCTCAGCTCAATAAAAAAAAGTAAAAACAAAAATAAAAACAAAAGAGCATTAGTAACTCCAGCAGAAATAACGTAGATAATTATCTAAACATAAGAACCATAAATAAATATCAAGCAATAATATCATACAGTAACTACCATAAATAACTACCATAAGGGAGACACAATCCAAAACACAAATCATCTATGGATAGCCTTGCCAAGCCTCACCAACCCCGGGTGAGGAGTACGAAAAACTCTAGGAGCCCCTATTCTACAACCCTGATGCTAGACCTCCAGACTTTCCTATCAAGGGTCATGTCCTCGGAAACCCACATTCTATCCATGTCCTGCTTAATCACCTCTCCCCAATACCTCTTAGGCCTCCCTCTGCCTCGTCGAACGTCGACAATCGCCAGCCGCTCACAACTTCTCACCGGGGCATCAGGACTTCTCTTCCGCACATGCCCGAACCACCTCAACCTCGCTTCTCACATCTTCTCATCCACCGGGGCCACCCCCACCTTCTCCCGAATAACTTCATTCTTAATCTTATCTAACCTGGTGAGCCCGCACATCCACCTGAGCATCCTCATCTCCGCAACCTTCATTCTCTGAACATGAGAGTTCTTCACTGGCCAGCACTCCGCCCCATACGACATTGCAGGTCTAACAACAACTCTATAAAATTTCCCCTTGAGTTTCTGTGGAACTTTATTGTCACACAGGACTCCTGATGCAAGCCTCCACTTAGACCTTCCCGCTCCTATACGATGAGTGACGTCCCCGTCTCTCCGTTCCCCTGAATCACCGACCCAAGATATCTTACACTGTCCCTCTTGGCGATGACCTGGGATCCAATCATCACGTCCCTGCCTACTTCGCTCAGCTCGGCATTAAACTTGCACTCCAGGTATTCTGTCTTAGATCTGCTTATTTTGAAACCCTTAGACTCAAGAGTCTGTCTCCATACCTCTAACCTCTTAATAACACTGACCCTCGTCTCGTCTATCAAGATTATGTCATCAGCAAATAGCATACACCAAGGTTTTTCCTTCTCTTGATAAGGAAAATATTTTCCCCCAATCGAAAAAAAATGAGTTCATAAGAAAAATATTTTTCAAAAATATTTAAGCCAATCAAACATTAAAAAATTAAAAAATATTTTCCTTTCGTACCAAACACATCCTTACTTGTAATATTTTGGCCCGATGAAAAACTACAATGCTCTATAAAGCATTAACTCCCCGGTATGTACTAGCTTTAGCTAGCTATTACTATATTTCTCAGGCCTAAGTATTTCAACTGATAAAAATATAACCTAACTATTTCAAAAGCTACTGTAAAACAAAGAGCTCTGTGTATTGAACTATAGGTTTCTATCTATCCAAAAATAAAATAAGATAACTCTATGAAGATCCCTTTCTATCCCGGAAATTTGTAGTATTGTTCCCGATAAACCTCAATTATTTAGCTGAATTTGCTTGCAGCAGTCCATAAGCTCAATGAGTATTAACCAGTAAAGAAAAATAGCACTTGAACTAAAGTTTGACCGAACTTTGCTTCGGAGGTTGCATATATATCCTTGGCTATAAAGGAATCATGTCAGTGTACTTCTGGAAGTTTTGATAGCTGAGACTATCAAAAAGCTGTGATTTCACAGTTGTTGTTGCTGAACTCCTTATTACACCAAAATCAAAATGAAAAAGACTAACTAAGCATATTAGCTACGAGCTACAAAATACCTAGCTATAAGTCTTTTGAAGCTTGATCTTGAGGCTTGGCTAGTTCTTCACATAGATTTTTATCTGAACCTTGATGCTTGCTAGCTGCAGGTGGTAGTTTATTCTTCTTCAGCTCTTATGAAAATCATATATCTAAAATAACTTTAACTAGGGAGTGGAGGTCCCATATTTAAAAAAAAGACCAAAGAATGTAGACCTTATATCTAAAAATTATCAATTAAAGAGTGAAAATCACCTGTCATAGAATTGCTCTATTATCCACTTGTCATTTCATACTTTGGTTAAAATGGCTTCCTTTTATTTACCAGGTACTTTGGTTCAAATGACGCGGTTTCAGATTCTCGAGAATATGGCCCTTAATAGGAAAGTATGGTGGTCGAACATTAAGATTATAGGTTAGGAGGTAGTCGAGCATTTCTCCTTGCTGTACCGGTTAGTCTGATAATGTTTTGTCTAGAACTGCTAGCGGTTTTTGTTATGTTTCACATTTTTTTTCTTGTCTTTCACATTTTGGCCTTTCTATTTATCTGTTGTATTTTACGATGCTGATACTATTTTTCTGATTTTTATTGTTGTTACGGATTTATTAACTCTGAGTTAAGAGTCTCCCGAAAATAACCTTTCTATCTATTTGAGATAGGGGGGGTAAGGTTTGCATTAAACCCGTCAACCGGGCTAGGTTGACCCGGGACCGAACCGGAACGGACCGGTACAACCCAGGACCGGACCGGTAGGGGGGCGGGCTGGGCTGGGTTGATAGGGGGTAGGGGGTTTTTCCGTTAATAATTTTTTTTACTCCAAACCGGACCAGACCGGCCCGGTAACATGAACAGTACCGTGAACCGGTACAGCCCGGACCGGACCGGCCCGGTTCAACGGTAACTTAATTTTTTTTTTAATTTTTTGAAATGGTGGGGCCCACATTTCCGTTGGCCAACGGCTAATTTTACAAAAATGGCCATTTTTTCATTATTTTTTTGTATTTATTAATTTACAATATTAACCCTTCTTAAAATCTATAAATACCCTCATCTCTTCTTCATTTCTTCACTCAACATTCTTATCTCAATCTTAATTTCTTAATTCACAAATTATCAATCTATCTCTCTTCCTTTCAATTTGTAAGATTTCATATTTGATCAAGTGCTCAATTTATTGTCGAATTCGGTGCACTCCCTCCAACTCTTTCTCTTATTTAATATTTGAATAGCATATTTAATTTAAGCTTATATTTTTATTTTTACAATATTTTTAATGATGCTAGTCCTGTAGCTTCTGGTAGTACTAGTAATAGTAATGACCCAACTTCTAATCTTAAAGAAGAAGTCCGGTATGAAATTTTTTTGAAATAATAGAAGGTACTAATAGTATTAAGTGCAAATTTTGTAACGAAACTTTTCAACATTTGACCGAAGGAAATTTAGGAGGGACTGGAACACTTACAAGACATATGAGAGCTGTCCATCCCATAGAATGGGTCAATAATTATGGGAAGCAATAATTTGTAACTTGTAAGTTTTAGACTTTTAGTATGTTTGACTGTTTGTTTCAGAGATTGGATTAGATAGAACGGAACGAAGAAATCAGGAAAGGAAGATGTTCACAGTTCATACTTCATAGCCCAGAAGACGAAGAACTTTAACTTGGAGATATTGATTATGATGAAGATGAACTGATGAAGTGATGCAAAACATTTGAAATTACTACTTCACTATAAAAAATGTAAACATTTCATTTTTTACTTATTCATTTGAAATTGAGAAATAAAGTAGCACTTGCAATAATTGCAAATTTTTCACATCTTACTTGTTCATTCAATGATTACAAAGTATTAATATAATTATAACTTAATAGTTATACTTAATTTAAAAAAAATTGAAAATATACTAAACCCGGCTGGCCCTTTCAACCCGTAACCCGTATGGTTCAATTATAACCCGAACCAACCCGGCCCCTTAACAACCCGTTACCGTTCGACCCAGCCCGGACCGGACCGGAACCCGAACGGGCCGGAAAAAACCGACCCGGCCCGAACCGGTAGACATTATTGTACTCGGTTCAAATGCTACTTTTCTTAGTCGTCTTAGAAAGAATGTTAGCATTTAAGCGACCCGAGTGGATGCATCTATAAATATGTAATTCTGAATATCGATTTCTTATTTTTATTACTAAGTTTTACATTTTTGTGACTTCATAAAAACTATACTATAAATAAACAAATTTTATAGCTAATAAAGCCAACAAATGTTCGGAAAAGATATAGTTTAAAAGAAATTATTTCATACTGCTATTGGCCAAACTCGTGACAACTGAGGACCATGTTATGATGTGAATAATTGAGAGAAGAAACAATTTTGGATTTTTGTCATATGCTTATTAGAATACTAGATAAGGTGATGCTGAACACGACCCAACGCTTCAACTTAAATATCTCTACTTATTATGTGAATAAAATCAAATTTAAATGTTTGATAATATAAAAAAAACTGACAAGAATCAAATATCTTTTGTACAATAACTTCAAAATTATGGTCATTTTGGAAAAACGATAGCAACAAACACAAAGCACAAGGAAATATATCTAATACTACCTCCGATTTATAATAAGTGACCAGTTTATTCTTTATTTTGGTTCAAAAAAAGTGTTCAATTATGTAATCAAGAAAAAATTCAATTTGTTTTTACAAAATAATTCCTATTTACATATCCCTAAAAAATTTCTTACTTCTAACATTAAATGTATAATTAGGGATAGTTTAAATATTTTTATATAAAATTTAGTATTTTTTTAATGGGCATATTAAAAGCAAATTAGCCACTTATTGTGTCACGAAGGGAGTATAACCCAATAATAGTTTTGTAAAGATGAATAAGTAATACCTTTGGCCCTTGCTGTCTCAACTCCCTGAGCTGAATCGAAAGTCTACAATCTAGGCTACCCAAAGAAGATGCATTAATTGATTCTGCAGATTGTTTTCCTAAATCCTCTCCCATTAAAAAATTTACTATAACAATATTTTATGTCTTCTGACTTGTATTATACAATAAAATCAAGAGAATTTTTTAATACAGTAAATAAAAAGAACTTCTAACCAGATTTGTATTCTTAAAGAGGCAATTTACTACTTCAAACAAAGGGAACCAAATGTACTAGATAAATATTAATATGATATAAACTGTAGTAAGTTGTTCAAATTATATTCATTACAACTCGTTTAAATGAAGTTAACTGATGATAAAATAATAAATATTTTATTAAAGTCTGTATAAATTATAGGGAATTTAATTTTTTCTTAATTAAAGAGATAAGAGAAATGGTTTTATTTTTCTGTAGATTTATCATATGTTATAATTTTTATAATGAAACAATATAAAAATTATAACAAATAATATTTTGAGATAATTTATTGATAGTTGAAAACTTGAAAGATGAGTTCATGTAAATTAAATTTTCATATCAATTAAGCATATAAGAGATAGTCTTCTAGTACAGTATGAACATTAAATTAACTTTTAATAATAAACTATACTTTTTAAAATTACTTTTGAATATATAATTTTTTCTTAGTTTGAAATTGCCTTCAAATAGTGTAGATAGATGAAAACTTTTAATTTTAAATTTTAAATTTTAAATTGCTTTAAAACACTACGGATAGATACGAAAATCTTGTAAATATTTACAGATATTTATTATTTAAAAACTATTTTTACTTTTTTTGTGGAAACTTCTAGTTAACTAAACCAAATTTAATTAATTTACCAAATAAGAGAAAGAACGTTCCAAATGAGTATTTACATGTAGTACTTTCTGAAAAAGTAGTCTAATTAATATTATATTTAAAGGAGTGTTATGATTAAAAAATATGGGATTCGAATGTATTAATGACACTTTACATTTAAAAAATACAAATAATATAAGAATTTTTTTGAACTAACATATATACCTTTGATTGATTATCTTTCCTTTTTTATACAATAGAAAAGTCAAAATTGACAGACTGAATCGATGACAAAATGGTATTTTTAACAAGTACAATTAAACTGTAATTCCATGAAAATATGATGTATTGTGCAACTTCCCAAACATTTGATAATTATTAGAGTCAGATTCAACATTTTGGCACTTCCGTACTGCTCATTATTATATAAGATATAGACCTAAAAACTCTTTTATTGCCGTCTTTGGAGTGTTATTTTACATTTTGTTTCATTTATAATTGCATCTTGTAGTTGTATTTTATTTTTGGGATTCTACTAGGTTGTTATACTTTGATTCAAGTGTTATTTGAAAAAAGTTCCGAAATCAATTTGAAACACGCCCGAATATCCCGATAAGTTCCATAATATAATACGGATCTTAGACCTGAAATTACACGTAATGATATCAAAACGATAAATCGCACCTCAATTCAAACTTGTGCATAATTTGGTAGAAATATAGCATAAATATATAATTTAAGAATAGTTTTCTTTAGAGGAACCAACGACTGTGACGCGGTTCAAAATATTGCACCCTTTCTTGCTCCAGAATTTTGAGGGTCCTCCTCAAAATTTTGCCCTAGTTTACTGGGATGGTGCTTCTGATGGCTGCTTGCAGTGATCGGCTGAAATTACTTTGGAATTTTGAGGGTCCTTCTAAAAATTCTACCCCAGTTTTCAATTGCAGGGAAATGAAAATTTTATTGAACGTGACCGAACCCATAAGGCTACCTAGTATCCCCTCTTAAACGGGAATTAGGTCAGACGTAGTTCAAATGATATAAGGAAATAATAAATGGTTACACATAGTATCGCTTGACTGCATCTGAATTGATTGGTTTTGGCCAAACTTCTCCGTCCATTTCTGCGAGTGTAAGAGCTCCTCCTGTTAGAACCCAATGAACCATATATGGGCCTTGCCGGTTGGGAGAGAACTTCCCTTTGCCTTCATCTTGATGTGGAAAAATCTTCTTTAATACCAGTTGTCCCGATGTGAATTGTCTCAGCTTGACCCTTTTGTTGAAGGCTCTGGACATTCTGTTATGATAAATCTAACTTTGGCAAACTACATTCATTCTTTTCCCATCTATAAGCTCCAACTGCTCGTAATGATTCTTCACCCACTCTGCGTCGTCGAGTTCTGCTTCCTGTATGATCCTTAAAGAGGGAATTTCTACCTCGGTGGAAATGACCACTTCTGTACCATAAACCAACATATAAGGGGTTACCCTCTGTTGATGTGCGGACTATGATGTGGTACCCTAATAAAGCAAATTATAACTTCTCATGCCACTACTTATGTTTCTCTATCATTTTTCTTAGTATCTACTTGATATTTTTATTGGCGGTTTCTACGGCTCCATTCATCTGTGGTTTGTAGGCATGAACCAACCTCCCCTCACAAACATACGATTTTTCTTTGAACGCAAGCACATGTGACGTAGCGATAGCATCCTCAAATATATACACGTAAGCATTTCTCTATCAATCAGGACATCAGACACCGAATATATCTCCAACTAAGATATATGATACTTTTATTTGCTACTTGCTCTCTACATTAGGCTAATCCTTGCCTCCACATTTCTATGAGGCTAATCCTTACCTCCCTATATGCATGGGGCTAATCCTTGCGTCCATATTTCATGAGGCTAATCCTTTCTTTCATATTTGCATGAGGCTAATTCTTGCCTCCCTATCTGCATGAGGCCAATCCTTACCTCCATATCTGCATGAGGCTAATCCTTGCCTCCGTACTTGCATGAGGCTAATCCTTGCCTCCTTATTTGCATGAGGCTAATCCTTGCATCTATATTTGCATGAGGCTAATCCTTGCCTCCGTACTTGCATGAGGCTAATCCTTGCCTCCATATTTGCATGGGGCTAGTCCTTGCCTCCATATCTGCATGAGGCTAATCCTTGCCTCCACATCTACATGAGGCTAATTCTTGCTTCCGTATTTGCATGAGACTAATCCTTGCCTCCGTATCTGCATGAGGCTAATCCTTGCCTCCATATCTGCATGAGGCTAATCCTTGCCCCCGTACTTGCATGAGGCAAATACTTGCCTCCACATTTTCATGAGGCTAATCCTTGCCCCCGTACTTGCATGAGGCTAATCACTGCCTCTATATTTGCATGAGGCTAATCCTTGCATCCGTACTTGCATGAGTATAATCCATGTCTCCATATTTGCACGAGGCTAATCCTTGCATTCGTTCTTGCATGAAGCTAATCTCTGCATCCATATTTCATAAGGCTAATCCTTGCCTCCGCATTTATACGAGGCTAATCCCTACCTCCCTATCTTGCATATGGCTAATCCCTGTATCCCTATTTGCATGAGGCTACTCCTTGCCTCCGTATTTCCATGAGGCTAATCCTTGCCGTTGTACTTGCATGAGGCTAATCCATGTCTCCCTATCTGCATGGGGTTAATCCTTGCCTCCATATATGCATGAGGCTAATCCTTGCCTCCCCATCTGTACGAGGCTAATCCCTGACTCCATATTTGCATGAGGTTAATCCTTGCTTTTCTATTTTCATGAGGCTAGTCCTTGCCTCCCCATTTGCATGGGACTAAGCATTGCCCCTCTTTGCACAAATATTGCTCCATTCCTGGTATCACCTATTTGCTTTTCAATCGGGCTAAGCTCTGCCTTCCATTTCACAAGACTAAATCTTGTCTTGTTAACATCACATTATTGCATATCATGAGCATAAATATCGCCAATCTATCCAAAGGTGTCATAGTCTAAAAGGCATCATCATCATATCCGGAAGATAACATGCCATGGCTTGAGAATCTCTCAAATTTTGCATATTATTATTCAAAGGCGTCATGAAAGGATAATGTATACGCAGATCTTACCACTGGCCCGATAGGGACAGAGATGCTGTTTTCGCTAGGCTACTCTCTCCTTGTACATTAACATTTGCTTCTCGCCGCCTATGTAAGTTTCTGACTTTTTTAAATTGTACGAATATATTTTAGGTTAGCTATAAAAAAAATTGTGGTTGCTTCTATTTATGAGTTTTTGGTTAGATTAGATTATAGTGCATCTTAATCGAAAAAGTACCCTGTTTGCTTCTGTTTTTTTTTGTTATTCTTTGTGATTTTATCCCTTAATCTTCAGCCTTATTTGTTTTGCCATGCATAACAACTCCATAAGTAAGAAAGTAAGGAATATTCAAGTAATTGAATGAAAATCTGTGCGTGAAGAGCACCACTAGCGCACACTACATATTTGTGGAGTGACTCGGAAATTATGTCTATTGATATTATTAATATATCGTTTCTTGTTGTTTTTTTTGAGTCATGAATATTTTGGAAATAGCTCTTTTGCCCCTCGAAGTAGGGGTAAGATCTGCGTATATATTACCTTTCCTAAATTTCAGTTGTAAGATTATACAAGACTGTTGTTGTTGTTGATATATATACATTTTATTTATTTAAGTTAAAGTTATTATGCTTTAAAAAAATTTACACAATCATGTTACTTAAAATGTAATTGCAGCTAATTTGATTTGTATGCTAATTGCAAAAAGCATTTTTACAATATCAGTTCAACTGATGGCATAAATATTCATTGCACTTTCAATGCATTTAAGTTTAATTTATTATAGTGGGTTCAATTGCATTGCTTTTAAGTGACCTAAATATCAAAATCGACGATTCACATAAGTCATAATATATCATCGAGAGCTACTCATGCCCGTAAACTAACGAGTGAAGTACAAATGCTCAAATAAAATTAAACTAATAAAGTGGTAATAAAAATGGATTAAAAATCTATAATAACTCAGGTAAATATTTAAAATACTAAAACTAACTTAAAAATTATGCAGGTAAAAAAATATGTGCTTACATTATTAATGATACTTTGTTTGATACACTTTTTGAAACCTATGAATTAGTTATGCAAGCATTAGTTATACACCCGATTTGTTATTGTCCTATGCATAACTAATGCATAGGCAACCACTGTATTAACAATGCAATGCGTTTTAATGCATGCATTGTGAATACTATAATCTAATAAACAATTTATCGGATCTAGCGTGAAAAAGCTCGGATCAACACAACAAAATGAATATTCTTTATAGATAACGCTTGTAGTTATATAGGAGTCAACTTCTCCAAAGAGAACTTATCAAATGAAATTTTGACGGTTTTTTCTCTCTCTCTTACTATTTATATGAGATATATCTCTTACCTATTTAAAGTACAAAATGTAGAGAATATCATATAGAATATTCCCTTGGAATATTTTATTGCTAAAACTAGCCATTTCTGGCCAATCTAAGTGCTCGACTCCGACCTCGGCTGCTCGATTCGTTAGCTTGCTTTAGGAACATGACTTCAGACCAATCGACTCTTGAGCATGATTTGTTTTCCTTGTCCTCGACCTCGTCCAGGATGAACTCTTCGGAGGTTTGTCCGAGTCATACTTAGCTGAGCCGCCCATGACGAATTACGATCTTCCCACTATAGTATCTTTTTGTACTGAATTTTTCTGGCCGAATTTTGGCCATATAGTTACAACACTAATTATAGTAGGATAAAACCCTAGTAATTACACAATTTTAATTACCTGGTTATTTTCAGAAAGACCCTAAATTTTTTGATGGAACAGATAATAGAAAAATTCTATAGGAAATGCTTGTCCATTAAATGGACCTTACGTCACAAATTCACGATTAATTGGGTCGCAATGCAGGCAAGCGGACACGAGGTCGGAAATTGGAAAAAAGAAAGTAGCATTTCGAAGGCTATTTAAGGGATTTGCTGTCCTAGCCCTTTGGCACTTATTCCCAGGCGCAGTTACTTGGGTCGCAGTTTTCCCCATATCCATTCGCTGCGGATTCTCCATTTTCGTAAGCTTGCAGGTACATTTATCTCTCTCCTCTCGATTTATTCACCTATTTATTTTATCTAATAGCAAGAAATTACCTCTGTCTCCGATTCCTTGGAATAGTTTTAGGGTTACGTTGTACTCTTCAATGTACAAACTTGTGCTGTGTCTTCTCTGCTTTGGGTTTTTTTTTTGCCTCTGGTGGGATTTGAACCGTGGTTCTTAGGGTTCTTTTCATCATCTTAATTTTTACTTGGGTTTGCATAGTAAAACATTAACTAGGGTTTCGGACTTATTGGCACTTATATTAAAAAAACATCTGATTTTTGTAGCAATTAGAAATGTAGCTTAACCACCGGCTTATATGTGCAATTAATTGTATTGCTTAGTAATTTTTGCAAATTTTATTTGCCTATCGTCTATCGTTCTATGCTCTTTTAAGGTTTTTGTCGTGTGTGATTTTATCATCTACTAATACTTAATGGAGAGAGCTGAAGTGGGAAATCACTAAATGTCTGAGACGAGGTGGCAAATTCGCCCGCTAGCTCAAGCTGTGAGTATGCATTGCTGGCTGTACTCTGTTTACCTTGATTTTAGGTAGAAACTGGTTGATGGAATGGAAGTTGAGGAGAATTTCATGTTTGAAATTATGGATGCAAAAGGGTTTCCTGGTTTGTGGCTGGAAGTGACCTAAGGGAAAGTTGGGGAGGATTTTTTGTCTGATATTCCGGATGTAAAAGGTTGCCTGGTTTGTGGGTAGAAGTAATCTATGTTGCTCTTCTACATACAGACAACAACAATAACAACCCAGTATAATCCCACATAGTGGGGTCTGGGGAGGGTAGTGTGTACGCAGACCTTACCTCTACCCTGGGATAGAGAGACTGTTTCCAAATAGACCCCCGACATCCTTCCCTCCAAGAACTTCTCACCTTGCTTTTGAAGACTCGAACTCACAACCTCTCGGTTGGAAGTGGGGGTTGCTTACCATCAAAGCAAACCCCTCTTCTACATACAGAGTACAATTGAAATTCTATTCGACGGAGATGAGAACATTTTTAGTTATTAGTCATTGAAGGATGACACCAAAATCTGAAATCCACTATATCTTCTCTTTGGTGGAAAGCAAAATACTGACTACATATGTAAAAGACAAATCTAAAGGATCCTCCAACTTTGAGGTTATTGGCTCAAGTCATTGGGAAGAAAAGAGCCAATAAGGACTTCTTGGTGATGGGTTGGCGGGTTGCATGTGCTATATCAAATAAGGCTGACTTCATCCATAAATGGTAGTTAGCTGGTCTTCTTTGGTTATTGGTTTTTTTTTTGTTGTGGTGAGGTTGTGGGGGTGATGCTGTGAAGCAATATAATTGTGTAGTTCGCTCGTTCAGCTAATTTATTGTTAAGTCATAGACAAAGTGAATGCGATGTTGGTTTCAACTAGAGTTTTGGGTTGACTGGTTGAGAATGAGTTACGAATAGAAGAAATTATAATTTATGTCCCTTCATTTCTAACAAATTGAATTGGTCCAAATGCAAGTTTTTGTTCGAGCACTAAATCTCCACTGAATCGGAAGTGTACTTTTGGACAAATTATAATTTTCAATTCAACATGTGGTGGAGCAGTGCACCTTACTAGTGAATCATGTGATTGTGCATATTGAGGTCATTTACTCATTTGGTCTTATGATACAGCATATTATAGTGAGGAGGAATTATATTGCTATGATTGAATTATGCAGGGATGGATAACATGGGAATGGGCTGCACTAGGAAGTTGTTGGATTTCTACTAGGTGAAAGTGACTACATAAATTATCAGTGATCTAGTGTATTCACCATTCTTTCTTTGAATTTCTACTGCTTGTAGATTGGTAGTTGGCCTGGGCTTGTATTGTGGAGTATCCTCTCCTCTTTAACTTATTTTTTACCAAGAAGTTTCACCTTTTGCTTTCCTAGAGTCAAATGGATTAACTTAAATAAGGGCTTTAAAACATCTTGTAGTTGGTAATAAATTGTAGGATAATTTTCTTATCCTTCTTTTATGAAGAGTAATTTTGGCAAATTTTAATTATTTCTTTTCAAAAGTGTGAACTACTATACTTTGAAATTAGGCAAGTTGACCTTTGGGAATTCAGATAGTACCCATGGAATTGGGGTAAGGGAGAAGTTTTACCTTTTTTTTCAAAAGAAGGTGAAGACTCAGAACAAGAAACCTAACACTTGCCAAAACTAGAAAAGGAAGTGAATGGATTGGTGTATAAATTGATGCAATGGGTCCATTCAAACTTTCAAGTTTCAAGTTTAAGATGAAGTTGCCAAGAGCTATGGTGTGGCACGGATAGCTCGGTTGGTGAACGTAGTACACCTCCACTCCAAGATAGGAACCTCATTTACCAGTTAGCACTTGCCTTGCAATTAAGGCTTCGGATTTGGTACGTCGTTTTATAAAGGGGGAGGGGTGGGTGTAATGGAGATCTTCTAGGGTTGTAGCGCCACTCAGTGTTATCAAAGGCGAAAAACGCAAAAAAGCTCTAAGGTCTATTGGGGCTTTAAGCGCAAAGCTCAAATAAAGCGCGGGCTTTAATGAAGAAAGGTGCAAATGGAGAAAAATTACAAATATGTACGTGTAGTACAAGACTAACATCTATAACTATAAATACCAAATATATAGACAAAAAAAAAAGAAAATTTACGATAAAGTAAAATATAAATGGGTTAATGTTGCCTCTTCAGGATTACACTTGTTCGCAAGGAAAAGTATGTCTTTGAGCCTAGCATCAAGGCTTAAGTGCGCTTTAAGCACGCCTTTGACAACACTGGCGAAATGCAGCACAACTGAGGTGATAACAGGGGAGAAAAGGGCATAAGGTAGTCCCTTGCTGATATTGGGGGTAGTTTTAATGTTATTTAGCAAATTTTCGCTCAATTTGTAATACTTGCTCTTATCAATGGGTTGTGTTACTTGGGACTTTGGTGGGACTGGTGGGGGGTTGAGGATTCATACTTGGAAAGATGTTAATAGTTAGGATTATATGTATGGACAGAAATGCAGAAATGATACAAGGGCATGGTCAATTATATTTAAAAAGGAAATAAGGGACCTTGTGCTTAATGCAATTAATTTTTAATAAAGAACTGTGGTCCTTCCCTACTAAAGAGATTGTACATCTTCAACTGACATGAAGCACGCACACTCTGGAATGATATTCATAACTCCTTGCTCTTGAGCAGTTTCTTCATTGGGCATCTACTCCTAGTAGAAGCTACTGCACAGTGATGGACATTCATCTCCACCTAACAAAAGAGTGAACAATCAATAACATTGACGAGGAAGTTTACCCTTAAGCTTCTGTTTTTTCTGTGAGTAGCCAATATGTCACTTGTTTCAGTTGATTGCAGTTTGAAACAGTGTTGTCAAAGGCGCGCTTAAGCCCTAAAGCGAGGTTCAAAACATGTTGAGCGCTTTCCCGTTTTGTGTGCACTTTTGTATTTTATCAAGGCTCTAACACATACTTTTCCTTGCCAATGAGTGTAATCCTGTAAAGGCGACACTAAACAGTTGATATTTTACTTTTTTCGTAATTTTTTTCTAATTTCTTTGTCCATATATTTGTTATTCACACTTATAATTATTAGTGTTGGACTAGATATACATATTTTCACTTTTTCTCCGGTTGTGCCTTTTCTCGTTAAAGCTCACGCTTTATTTGCGCTTAGAACTTAAAGCCCCAACGGACCTTAGAGCTTTTTTGCCCTTTTCACCTTTGATAATACTGGTCTGAAAAAGAGGGAAAGTATCATTGGACTGAGAAATATAACCTGATTTCTTACCACTTGACATATATGTTGTATTCTCTGTTTTAGGTAGTTTATATTCGAAGTAGTAGCTGTTGTTTGCAAAGCTTTGCCTTTTACCAACACTTATGTCACTTTTCTGCTGGTTACTGAAGCTGTCTCTATATTTTTATGAAGTTGCATTATGAGATCGTCTGTGGTGACTAGAATGTTAATGATAATGTGTGGGTATCTATTTGCCACGAGATGTGCACAGTATGTAGGATGTGGCTGGAGACGACGTTCCTGTGTCAACAGCTTTTTAGTGTATATAACCTTGAATCCTTAGGGGTTGGCCTGATGATAATTGGCTTGAGTTTTGGGGTTTGTTCCCTTTCAAGGTCTCAAGTTCGAAACCCAGCGGGTGCAAACAATTTCTGAAGGCCATCGGACTAGGTAAAACCTGAATTAACCGTGGTGCACTTCCGGGAAACTCCTTGACGAGGGCCTGTGCACCCCGGGGATTAGTCGAGGCTCTTAGAGACTCGGACACCCGGTGCTAATAAAAAAAAGAGAGTGTATTTAACATTGATGTCTAACTGGTCTTGCTATTGTGTACTGTCTCCTTAGTGGTGTTGGGGGTTTGGTATATAAATCACGGGAGTAGAGGTTTTTTATGGATTTGTGATGTGGTCTTGGATGTGTGGTTGTGGTGGACAGGAGGAGGCAGCTGCTGGTGGTGGTGTGGTGATATTTTGCAGGTGGTTTTTTTAGTGGTGGTTTACTCGTGATAGTTTTCAAAATGAGATCTGACAGCAGAAGCCGAAGCAGGAGCAGAAGCAGGAGCCCAAGAGATCGTAAAATCCGCACGGAACGGTATTCCTACAGTGATGCACCATATAGACGGGAGTCACGTGGGGGCTTCAGGTTATCTGGTTTTTAATCATTTGTATGTTGCTCAACTGTTCTCATTCCCGAGCAATTGTTGGCTGGAACTAAGGGAGTTCTGTCTGTTAGACATGGGAATGGAGGATGTTTGTTATCTTGCTTTTACAGTTGCTTTAACATGAATGTGTGGATAGGTTGAATTGTAGCTACTAGTTGGTTTCAAGATTTATCTTTTTTGCACTTCTAAAATAAAAAGCTGTTTCACAATTTAAGACTAACTAATGGACTAAGCTGAACATGACTATTTGAAGCATATTTACCACCCTGATATTCATATGCATTAGATTGAAATGCTCGGTTGTGAAGTTTTCACAACCACTCTCTCTTGACTGATAATAGTGCTGTTTATGATCTATGATTTTATGTGCATGCTAGATAGGTCAAGAAATCTTCAACTCTTTCTAGGATCTACAGTTTTTCATTCTTTTGCTCTTCTGGAGGAAGATTGACGTGGGCTTTACCTTCTTTTTTCTATCTTTCCAACAATAATCAATTATTTTTTCTTTGCAGCCCAGACGGTCTCTGTAAGAACTGCAAACGACCTGGTCATTTTGCTAGGGAGTGCCCTAATGTGGCAATATGTCACAATTGCGGTCTTCCTGGGTAAGCATCTAGAAATTTGCTGATAAACTACTTACTAGTTCCCTTCCCTCCTCCCCCAACTTTGGAAATCTCAGCATTGCTCTTAACTTTGATTACAGTTACATTCTTTGTTAAACTATTGGCTTATGTATTTAGTGTAGATGCTGCCAATGCCATTCCCGTAGCCTTGTTATTATCTTTAACCTCCCCCCCCCTCCCTCCCCCCCAAAAAAAAAGCCCCTCCTACACAATAGTTAAGAACTCGACACTTGGATCCAAGAAACAGATACTAGCAAAACTGAAAAAAATAGTGAAATGACTGAATTTCTTTAGCCACGTGATTCAAATAAAATATTTTTGGAACCGTTCTGAATTTCCAAGTCTTCTCAGTTGTTTTTTGTTCTGCTTGATGATGGTTAAATTTTAAAATTCAAATTATCTTGACATGCTTTTTGGTTTTTTTTTTTTTGGGGGGGGGGGGGGGGGGAGAGCTTATTATAGTTCTCTTACAGCCGAATTAAACAACAACAACAACCCAGTATAATCCCACTTAGTGGGGTCTGGGGAAGGTAGTGTGTACGCAGACCTTACCCATACCCTAGGGTAGAGAGACTGTTTCCAAATAGACCCCCGGCATCTTTCCTCCAAGAACTTCCCACCTTGCTCTTGGGGAGACTCGAACTCACAACTTCTCGGTTGGAAGTGGGGGTTGCTTACCATCAGAACAACCCCTCTTGTCCTCTTACAACCTAATTAGTGGGGAAATATTTCCGTGAAAACCAATGCCCTGTTGCACAGACCTGGTCATGCCATATTGAGAAATGAAGAAACCGCAAGGTTAAGTCATTACACTTTCAAATGATATTAAATACATCAATTTTAGTACCTTAGCTTATATGCGTATCCAAACAATTGTTAGAAGTGTCGTTATACTTGTAATCTTACTGTGTACTACTTAAAATTTTGTCTTACTGCTCAAACACTTTTTTGTTCAAGTCTTATTGCTCAAACACTTGAACCCATGTGCTAAAATGTTACTTCGAGAATCAACAAGTGCTACATATCAGGGGCATGAACACACAACATGAAAGCCTGAATGAAGTATCTACATGCAGTATAATACTAGTTTATAAATCACTGCTTTACCCTGTCAAAAACAAAGTACTAGCTTTGAAAAGTCACTTGATGGAATATACTTATCCTGCCCTTTCTTTGGGGTTTTTGTTCCTTCTTTTGCATACTTCTTAGGTGCATCTTTCTTGCCATGCGTGTTTGTGGAAGTTGGGTTAATTAGTTTGGATAAACCACTAGTACTTATTAACTTGTTATTCTTGTTTTCTTTGAATATTTCAATAGACATATTGCCTCCGAGTGCTCCACAAAATCTCTTTGTTGGAATTGCCGAGAACCAGGCCACACGGCCGGAAATTGTCCAAATGAAGGAATTTGCCACACCTGTGGGAAGGCAGGACACCGTGCGCGAGACTGCACTGCTCCTCCACTTCCACCCGGGGACGTGAAGCTGTGCAATAACTGCTTCAAGCAAGGGCATCTTGCAACTGACTGCACAAATGAGAAGGCATGCAAAAATTGTAGAAAGACTGGTCACCTGGCACGTGATTGTCAAAATGATCCTGTGTGCAATTTGTGTAATACATCTGGTCATATGGCCAGAGATTGCCCCAAGGCCAGTGTTATTGAAGAGAGAGGTGGTGGAAGAGGACATCCATCTCGTAGGTTTGGTGGTCGTGGGTTTAGTGGCGGTGGAGGATACCGGGACATTATTTGTCGAACTTGTCAGCAGGTAGGCCATATGAGCCGTGATTGCATGGCCCTGATGATTTGTCACAACTGCGGGGGAAGAGGACACCAAGCATTCGAGTGCCCCTCCGGAAGGTTTATGGACCGTTTTCCTAGGAGGTATTAACAGATGAAAGACCTGCCGTATTGATAGGCTGACAGTCTGAGTGGTGATACTGCCTTTAGTTTGATGTAAGATCGTCATTAGTTTAGAATAATTTGGATTTTGGAACAAGTTATTTTGCACCTTGTGTTGAGTGTTCTCGATGCATTTGAAGCACTTGTTTAGAACATGGATTTATGTGATTGCATTGACGTTTATGCATTTTATTTGAGACGGATCGTTATACAGATTCTTTTGGTATATGTCCAGTACCATTACATGGGGCCTCCACCTCCGAACCACAGTTTTATGTAGTTCAAGGTGAAGTGGGAAAAAACTATAGGTTGGGGTAAATGATCAATTTTGTTAATCCATGAAAATGTGGGTAAGTATTAATTTATGACACTCAGGTTTCTGTTTCTTCTCTATCCAGTACCAATCAATGAATAGATCTTTTGGTTGTATTAAAGGCAAATGCAAGCTATTTAGTTGAAAGGAAGGTCTCGAAAGCACTATGCGGAGAGTCCAAAATAGTTGCCAATCACTGGACTGTTCCATCACTCAAAACATAAGCAGTGGTGTAATTATATTTCGAGGATTAAGAATGCTATGTTGGTGTAATTATACTAACACAGCCATCTGGGAGATATCCAAATCAGAACTAAACAACCAGAACTCGACAGGGTTTCTTCTTCTTCGCTTTTTTTTTAAAAAAATTAAAAACTATTCCTCATAATGAATAGCAAGTTTTCTAAAATGTAGTGACATTATTGTTGTGGAGCCTAAGCTATCAGCTGATATATAGGATTTGTATGAATACATCCACCCCGGCGCTATCAGCTGAATACATGTGGAACCTTATATTAAGTAGTATGTTGTTGCCAGACCCAAAATTTGAGTGCGACGACGGTGGATGTACACTATCTTTAGATAATGCTAATTATCAGCAATAAATTTCGGCTTGCAACTCTTTAAAACCTTAACGATTATAATAATTTATCAACAAAATATAAACTGAGTCGTCTTTGCTAAATTAAGAGATGTTGCTACTTTATCGAAGTGATCCTTAGAGGAAGGGAGATTTTTTAATTTTCTATTTGTAGAAAGAGAAGCAACGGTTTAGAGCCTTTTATTTTGAGGGAGGTACTTAAAAAGAACAATAGTATTAATTAAGTTGATTACTATGTACAGGTATTAAATTACAATTGATTTTTTTTTTTGAAATCAGTAAAAGTAAATGTGGTTCCCTATGAAAAGTAAAAGTAAAACCTAAAATGCAAGAGTTGGGTTGTGATCCCAAGTTGACAAGTGCAAGTAGGAATTCAACAAAATCTACCATGGCGTCTTTTGTGATTTTTGGGGTACCATTAATATATTTAAGAGGTCCTTGATGTATGTCCCTATATATCAAAGTTATATATCGGATTCCAGTGAATCAACCCCCTACCCTAACATAAGGCCTCCCTCGGTTGCTATATGAAACGTCTTATTTATAACGCTATAATGGATTACGATTACACATGTTCCTGACATTTTATTTTACTATTTTTAGGATATGTACGTTATACGTGTACCTATTTAAATGAGTAAAAAGTTTTTTAAAAATCATTCAAATTATATATTAAAAATAATTTTTTGGTGCTAATGTTTGAGTTATCAATAAAGTGTAAGTTCCTAAAAATGAGAAATATTAATCTATATATCTAGTTCAACAATGAAAAAAACTGCCAAATAGATGTTCTCAATCATCCATTAGGATTCACGTGATTAGTTATTATAGTGATTTTTTATTCCTATAGAATAATAGGTTAATAATCCCAGAATAATAAATTTCAAAATAATCTGAAATAACTTGTATCCAATCAAACAACCCCTTTTCAACTTAAGATTATATGGACATCACTAAGTTAACATTAGGTTTTATTATTTTATTAGTTTTAATTATTTTCTTGATGTAAAAACTTGGAACGTGACCATTTTCTTATTTATAAAATTAGCGAATGAGCACATGATTTAGTGGTATAAAAATGAATGAGGAAAATATTTCAAAAAAATAAATGTGTTCGTTTATAAAAACGATATTTATTTAATAATGTTTGGGGGTGGGGGTTAATTAGTCCTTTGTATACGGCTAACATCGGAAGTCCGATTTTGAGGTCATCATGACATTCCATAGCTTGTTGCCAGAAAGCTCGAGGCGTAACTGGAAGTTTGATGAACCAGAAGGCTCGAGGCAAACCTCGACAAGGTAGTACAAATCGATGGCTATAATGAATGAGTGGGAGATTCTAAAGGCGAGTGGTTAGAGCTGGCCAAGTCCATAAGAATAGTACAATCTCGTACCATGGCATTAAATGGCTGTACTAGCCGCATATCTTTATAATAAATGCATATGTACTATGTTGGAATTTACCCTCCTATATAAAGGGAACTTCCAGCATTGTTAAGATAGAAAGTTTGGGACTCAAAGCGGCCAACTTCTTTTGAATAGGTCAAAACCCACAGTCGATGAAGAAAAATGCTTCAATTATGGACATCCCAGTGGGCCCCCTCACTCCTGTGTCGTAGGACTTTCCGCTCGGCAGTCCACCGGTGCTTGTCGATCATTTGACAACCTCACACCATCCATTTCAAATAGGATGCCATACTTCGCGTGCAATTTCATCCATCTTTTTAACCTGATACCTTTGCAGAGGCCATATCTCAACCCTGCTGGCAGCTCTATGCGGATTCTCTAAAAAGCCAAGGTTGTGGGTGGCCAAGAGGGCCCAATTGGAGACTTGGGATCTCAGCAGGAAATGCGTGAAACATCTTAGTAGCTAAAGGAAGGGAAATCAACGCCAAAAGCAACCAAAATATTCCTTGGTGAATCGGGCGCTTTTCAACCTCCTGCAGGTCCCTTCATTCCCTCCGCCTTCTGATCGGATCGCTTGGCTTCTTTCAAGCCCTCAGTCACGTCTTTCAGTGACTGAAGTAAAGTACTTTCGACCTTGAGAAGAAAGTAATGTATGAAATAAATTGAGAGCTTCCTGCCTAATTGATCCTCGCCCATCTTTGGCTGCCTGTTTGGAGGATTATGTTGGACCTATGCGATCTATGTCTCAATTCGCACCTCCAATCCCTTCTCATTAGCTCTCTGATTCTAAGGATAATATTGAAATGTGGATCCTCAGGCCCAGCTGTGCATGGGAGATAGAATACCACCTTTATTAGGTGGGTATGAGTGTATCTTGATAGCCGATGATGGAGATTCTTGAGAGTTCGACTGACTAAGAGGCTTTCATCGAGGGGGCGGAAAACGAATCGACATCTCGATGTGATACAACCCTTTCGATTTTTGTTGGGAAAGAACGGCGAAGTCCATCCGAACCGTCCGTCAAAATGAAATGGCAATAACTCGTTTCGTCGATCAAGAAATTCAACACTGTCCTTATTATCTTTTGCACACATGATATTCAATACAAGAACAAGAACATTCTCTGCTCTCTAACTTAAACACTCTTTATTGTCTTTCCTTTGATTTATTGCTTATATTCATTATGTTTCATTGATTATTCTTCATTTATTATTCATTATTGATAATAAAGAGCCCTCATTAAAGCTCTTAGAATTGTTAGTCCTTCATCGGCTACCCAAAGCCTAATGCTTAGCTCGATCTCTTGGTTGAGTATAGGCTAGCTCGAGACCCCAATTCTTGGCTACTCCGTTTGCACAGAGTTCGATCTTCAAGCTCTCATTTTATTTTCTAGTCACACACTTAGTATCTACTGCCTAACAACTAGCATAAAAATAAATCACATATTTTTAAAATCAGAGAATCAAATCTAATTGTAATTACTATTTTCGAGGTAAACAGTTTGGCGCCACCACGGGCTAAAAATATTAGTGATTGTTTTCGTGCTAGTTTACTGAAAACACAAGTTATTCTTTGCACTTTTTCTTGCCCAAGAATTTTTAATTTCAGGTCAAAATGTCTAACTCAATGAATGCACATGAAAACAACGGTCATGAAGACCTTGGAGAGAATGGTGTAGATGTTTCATGCGTTGATGTACCACTACAAACCCTGAGGATGCACCAGAGCCAATCCCCGTGGTTGTGGCCTCACGAAATGCCCAACATGTCGATATAACTCCCAGACTACTAAAAGTATATACCAAGACAACCAACAAGAAGCTCAGAAAAACCCAGCTCGGGAGGAACAAGAGTTTACCCTTCACGCAATTTTTGATGTGTTATAGACATAACACCTGGCGATTGCTCAACTGCAAAGTCACCAAAAAACTCCAAGCACACCAACACCAGGATCGGCTCGAAAAGATCGAGAAGCAACGGGTTAGCAGCCGACCCTGCTATCATGAAGATGCTCGAGGACCTCACAAAGAGGATTTAATCGGGCGAAAAGAAGATAGAAGGTAATGATAAAAAGGTGGAGACCTATAATTCAATGGTCGACCAAATCCGAGGCGCACCCCCGATCCTGAAAGGTGTTGATTCAAAAAAATTCTACAAAAGCCATTCCCATCAAGCGTGGCTCCAAAGCGCATCCCGAAGAAATTCAGAATGCCCAATCTCCCAAAGTACGACAGAACCTTGGATCCCAACGAGCACATCACTGCCTACACTTGTTCCGTAAAGGGAAATGACCTGAAGAACAACGAGATTGAATCCGTCCTGTTAAAGAAATTCGGAGAAACACTTTCAAAAGGGGCCATGATGTAGTATCACAACCTATCCCCAAATTCGATAGATACATTTGCCATGCTAGCAGATTCTTTTATAAAGGAACATGCCGGTGGCATCAAGGTTGCTACAAGAACATATCCCTAAATTAGATAGATACATTTGCCATGCTAGGAGATTCTTTTTATAAAGGCACATGCCGGTGGCATCAAGGTTGCTACAAGAAAATCCGACGTCTTCAAAATCAAACAGAGAGCAAATGAGATGTTGCAGGAGTTTGTATATCATTTTAAAATGGAGTGAATGGAGTTTCCACCAGTCTACAATGATTGGGTACTACCGAGGAAAACTTGGTTGAATATCCTGTCGTGACTTGGGCGGATGTCCACAATCGGTATCAATCAAAGATTAGGGTCGAGAATGACCAATTAGGAGACCCTTCCGGCTCAGTATATCCTAGCAGGCTCCTAGCAAAGGAGCCAAAGCCAAATAAGGAAATCTACCAACCATACACCGAAGATCGAAGAAACGGTCCACGGCATAACATACCTCGAAATGACCGAAGGGCAGACCGATGTCAAAATTCTCAAGGACTCGCGAGCAGAGCCAGATTCAACAGATACATAAGGCCGATGAAAGCACCTCGACTATTTGCGTACAACTTTAACGTTGATGTTTCAGACATCGTATCAGCCATAGGTAAAATCAGAGACACCAAGTGGCCAAAACCCATATGATCAAATCCGTCGCAAAAGAACCTTAACCTAACGTGTGAAATTCACGGCATACACAGTCATAGGACCGAAGATTGCAGACAACTCCAAGAATAAATAGCCCGACTACTTAACAAAGGCCACCTCCGAGGGTTCCTCAGCGACAGAGCCAAAAATCAATTTCAGGAAAGAGAGGCAAATATGAAAAATGAAATAGAAGAACCATAACTCATCATCCACATGATTGTGGGCGGATCCGACATCCCACGTGAACCTGATAAGTGTATTTTACATGATCTTAACAACATAATTTCTCTCATAAAAACATATAAATTATCATGTTTCCTCCCTATTCTTAACTTTATTTTGCAGGAATAATTATAGAAGAATTGTTATGCGCAGCATGAAAAAAAAGGAAGAAAAATACAACAAAGAAGTGTAAAATTGAGCTGCGATTCATTACAGTCGTGACAATGCATCAACTCCCGGTTTGACATGATGAAACCGATGAAATCTAAACTTAGAATGGCGAATTCTCATATCTGAAAAATGCAAAATCTAGATTTGCTATGGAAATCTAGCACCAAATGGAGAAGTCATCATGAAATTTTTTTATATAAATAGATGTTGCCCGATCAGAGGAAGGCATCAAAGCGGAGAGAAAGCTTAGAGTTAGAAGTCTAAATCCAAATTCTTAATAAGCTTCTCTATTTTATTTCTTTCACTATTATCGACTTATCTTCTTTTTTTTTTAAATCACAATAGTAGTTAAGTTGTTGTTTCTAAATAAATTTCAGTGTAGGAAATTACTCTAGTTCCTGCTTTTAATTAAATAGGGAGAATTATTCTTCTTGAATATTTATTTGTATTTTCTTATTTAATGGACAAGAATATTTCCATTGTTAGTGCTAACTCCAGTATGGAGTAACTTTTCTTGTGTTGGGAGAAAGACAGATCTTAATATTTCTATATAATATTAGATATTGTTTTACAAATTCACATGCTTGAGCTAGAACTTATTTAACTTTCATCTGCTCTTACAATTAGGCGTTATTTAATTTATTAACATCTATCTATCTTGTACTACATATTAACTGTTTATTAATTCTGCAATCGAGAGAGGCAGAAGATATAATATAGTTAAATGTAATATTGATAAATGTTAATATTTATTCAATAACATCTATCTCTTTTATGTTATAATTAAATTTATACTTATTTGTAATCGAGAGAGGCAAATAGTGTAATAATTAGTTATAACAATTACGGTAACCAAAAGGGACTTACTATCAAGAGCATGTTTTAGGTCAATCATATATTTCTGGTTCTTTAGTATTACCATTTTAAAGATTAATTTATATATTGATTGGTGGTTTGAGTATTAAGGCAAGTGTTAGGCCATTGGGTTTGGGTAATACTAAATGAAAAATATATATTTAGTCCATGAACAACTTTGTTTGATATTATCTTGTTTACATTGATCACTAGGAGCATGCTTAGGCCGACCACACTTGGGTAGGCAAGCTTTAGGATTTTGTTAATTTCGAGGTGAGAGGTTGTCTCTTAATTAAATTTATTCAGGGAATGCCCCGTGATGTTTGTAAATATTATTATCCGGGGTATGTTCCGAAGAACTATGTAAATATTTTGGAGGCTTTGACGAGCATGGTGGAGAAGTCGTAGTATAGATTAGCTTAGGACTTTTCTTTTCTTTTTCTTTTTATTTTCTCTTATTAGGTAGGGACGGCCTCGAACCTCTTGTGTGTTTACTTATTTTGCTTTTCTGTGATGTTTTTACCTTAATTGAATATTTTAAAGCTAACTTAATTCGAGCAACCATGACTTGTACGGGACTTGGGGAGTGCCTAACACCTTCTCCTCGAGTCAAATGAACCTCCTTACCCAAATCTCTGATGCGGGTTTGGTTTTAGAGTCTGAAATGTGTTAAAAGGAAAAATTATTTTAAAAAATGGTGACATGGCACACCGAAATCAAATGTGAGGTGGCGACTCTGAGTATTTCCTTTTGGACACACAATTTTGTCACTTTCTAATTGAAAATTCTTTTTCAAGCTTTACTAAATCTTTTTATTATTTTTAAGAGGGTTTAGTGAGTTTGTATAAAAAAGGGGTGTGACAAAATACTCTCAACTTAATAATTTATGATGAAGAAAAAATATTAATTTTGAATAGTCAACAATTTATTAAGAAATTTTAAGGATTTATAAGGCTAGTTATAAATAATTGCATAAAGTTCTATTAGGCGGGCCCAGTACACTGAGTATTGGGCGTGTCCGGGTCGTAAGTCTCGATGACCGAAATGTAAGTCTCATAAAACTAAATCTCACATATAAGTCCAAAAGCGTTTTGCGAATGCTCGTCCCGGAAGAGTCCCAATTTTACCTTTTAAAATAGAGGTCTACGTCGCCACAACCAATACAATATTATTAATATATTCAATTTAAAGTAGTGCGCTGTGGCTGAGCAACATAATCACTAGTTTAAGCCAGAGGCACAATGCAAGGATCTGTTTTGCAATTGATCTTAATTTTCAGCAAAGCAAAAGTAAAAACATCCACTTTCAAGTAGCTCCTACGCTGGTAAAGAAACTAAGGCCTCGTTTGTTTTTATTAAGATTAAAATATTTTAATCTAAATAAGCATCTGAAAATTAATATGTACGTTAAGATTAAGATGTATGAATCTGTATACACATCTAAATATTAAGATCTGAATACTGAATAATTAGACTATTTGTTTTCTCTATTCTGAATATGTGAAAGTTGTCTTTATTTAAAAATTAGTAAGTATAAATTCAGATCAATTAGTACCAATTTATCTAATAGTATATTAACAAAATATTTTTTTAAAATTATATGATAGTTGGTAATGATGATGGCTAATAGTGATGATTGCAGATGCCGATTGGGTAATAGTTGGTGATGGTGTTGGTTTATTGTGGTGATTATGGGTAGCAGATGGTGATCTATGACAATAGTAGTTGATGGTGGTGGTTGATAGTGGTAGTGAGTGATAACAGTAGTCGGTGTATACAGTGGTAGTTGATAATGGTGATTGTTGTGATATTGATGATCGGTGGTGATGATTGTAAATAATGATCGGTGGTAGTGACAAATGACATTCATGCTTGGCAGGAGTGATGGTTGTGGCTGAGGATGGTGGTAATGGGTTGTGAGTAGTAGGTGGATGTAGTCTGTAATGGTGGAGGACATCGATAGCAGTGGTAATGGTGATTAGTGGTGGAAATGCATGAGCAATAGCGAAATATAATTTTTACATAAATTCTTTAATGTATGACATTTTAATGATATTAAAACTCTGTTATAGATCTTAATTATCAAAATCAGTTCAGACTCATTGTGATTGTAAAATTTTGAAAAAAGAAATCGACTTAATAATTAAGATCTGAATGATTAAGATTCAGATCTAAAAAAAATAAATGCACTTAATAATTGAAATCTAAAATATTCAAACTTCCGTTAAGTGTGAATAAATGATGCCTAAATAACAAGAACAAGAGAAGTTTTGAGAGCGCACGTTAAACTTCAAGATTGGATTATATTAGCCTAATTATACTGGCAATGATTTCTTGCTAGAAACAAAATAACGTCATTCCGAACTAATTATCTATAAAAACAGTGTGTTTCTGAACTAAATACTATTGGCATTTGGTAAGTTCTTACATTATTGCACCACCCTCCACCACCCACCCACCCCCGCCACCCCCTCCCCCCCGGTTTATATGTTTGTAGCCTTATGTAAAACCTAGAGTAAGCAAACATTGAAGCCCTTTATGTAACTTGCCCTTGAGTTATATCACGTTAGCGTTTGAATGCTCAATTTCGGTGGTTTATTGGTTATTTTAGATTTATTTTATATCCCCAGTCTCGGAAACTTGGTGAACAAAATGGGCGACGCCCAACATCTCTGAAAACGGAAGATAATTTCACCACCTTGGCATCAAATTATGGATGAAATCCATAATTGGAAATAAGACTGTATGTGTTTATGGACTAAACGATAGTGTGAAAGGAATAAGCTTGAATTCTTTGACGCCACATTCCTCGTGAGCCTTCCCATCAACCAATCCCCTATTTCAAGGTCAAGTATGATAAGCGGGCTCAGGGATCAATGGTTCATCTAGTGATCCTATATTTCAAAAGTAGATGGAGTGATCAAGCGGCCTTTCTTGCACCAATAGCATAGCGTGATGCGTAAGTATGAACATGGAACTCCTTATTCCAATCCGGAAACTGAAGGATTGGGGCCGACAGCAAACATCCATCTGCATGCTTAAAGGCATCTGCAATGATTCCATTTTGGGATTCCACACTGGCTTATTATTTGTTAGCTTGTTGTCTGGCATAATAATTTAGAGAAGGCAAAATGGAAATAATTTTCTTCAAACATTGGATATGTCCTTTTGATCATTCATCAAAAGGATACGCTGTGATTTCGAATAAGACCAATAGAGATGTCAGGAAAAAATAATCAGCATTTCCAGTTATGTTTGGTCAATGTAACTCGAAGATATTTGCGTCAAATGCTGTATCATTCCAATTGACCATCATAGAGCCAATGTGCTAAAAGTTTCCAACTCCCTACACTTACGAAAGTTCCCAAACAGGAAAATGATCTTCGAACTACTGGTTGGAAAAAAACAAACTTCAGTGACTATGCTGAGAAAAAGGAAAACAAATTATCTACTTTAAAATGAAGGAATTGAGTTGGAAAAAGGAGGTCTGCGGATCATGGTGGCTTGTTCAAAGGCAAAAGCAATCTCAATCAGCTTCGGTTCACTTCCTTTCACCCCTCCAAAACATATACCAAACGGCATACCATTAGTACTATTATAACCAGCAGGAACTATTATTGCTGGATATCCTCCAATAGCCAACACTGTGGAAACACCTGAACCTAAAGTCACTAACGCATCCAGTTCATTTTCTATCATCAGTTTCTCAAATCCATCTTCTGAAAGTTTCTCCATCATCGCCATCGCCTTCCTCTCTCTCTCTCCGATCCCTTTTGTTGCTTCTGCTGCTATGAAAATTTCTTGACCAAAGCTTTGACTTCTTTCCTGTATTTATATTTGCAACAACCAAATAATTTATTGAGTTCAAATTCTATGCAAACTCTTCGTAGCTATGTTGCTCGGACTCTCCGAATTTTTGGAGGATCCGGCACGGGTGTAGTGTCATTTTGGAGAGTCCGCGCAACATAGCTTCATAGTAGATATCTAATATGGTAACTTTAAAAAAAGGATAATAATTTGTTATAGTCAGCCGATACCAAGAATATCAAATCTCACCGATGTGGGACAACTTAACACCTCTCTCACACCCAGGCCTGCACTGGAACGTGTACAACATAAATGGGGGCCTAAACATCGATAATAATAATTGGGATGGCCTAGCTCTAATACCATGATAAATGGACCTATAATGGACCTTGGGTCTAACTCAACCCCAAAAGCTAGCTTATGACTTGAGGATTACCCAAGATCATATAAGGAGACCAAGGACCTCAAATCCCACCGATGTGCACAACTCAACAGTAAATCCATAGTTTTAGTGAAAGAGATATAGCTTGTAAAAAGAAAACTTCTATAACTAAATGACAGTAAACATGTCAAAAGCACAGGATTAGAGAAAGGACATACCAATTCTGGGTTATTCTGGTTGAAGGCTATTATCTCCGCGAGTGATCTAACCGGGGATGTGACTAGCTTTGCTAGATAACTGTTGAGTGAGAGCTTGAACTCTGCTAGTAATGCAACTTCCGCACCACTTTGATTGGGGTCTAAAACCACATCAATATTTGGTATTTCAAGATTATCTAATACAACTGCACCTCTTTGCCTGAAAAGAAAGAAAAGGTTAAATGTGTTACTAAGAGTATAAATCTTGCGCCGAAAGGGGAAAAAATGATGAAATGTTGAACTCAATAAACTATAATGCTCATACTTTTACCTTAGTGTCTTCAAATGATCAGTCAATACTGCATCAGCTTGATACACATCAGAAAGGGCCAGAAAAGGATGTCTTACCACACCCAATTTCTTTCCCTTAAGGCCATCTTCATTAAGAAATTGTTTATAGCCACCGGCTGGAATGAACTTTGCTGCTGCCCTTGTTGCTTCAAGGTCTCTTATATCGAAGCCAACAATAGAATCAAGAACATATACAGCATCTGAAACCGTTCTGCATATAGTCCTGCAAATTTGATCATCAGCAATATATTATAATCCTTTTGCCTATGCAGCCTATACGATGTTTAGATAAACTAGTTAAGCAGTTGGACATATCCTACATAGTCTTTCAAATGTAGTAGTTTTAGGCGCAAGTGCACAACACCACACAATAGCTGAAGGTGCTAAAAGCAGACAGGAGGTTGTTGGGCTAAAACGGCTCAAAGATGCTCTTAATATGGTGTGATATTATCCGTTTTGGGCCAAGGCCGCATGGTTTTCCCCAAAATGTCTCACACAATTAAGAGTATCTAACTCCTTATAAGTAGGTTCATTTTGAATTTCTACTTTCCACGTGGGACATTGTTCACACACACCCAACACAAAGGTAAGCCTTGAATCACATAAAGAATTTTTTTTTTTAATAGAGATTATACAATCTCTCAAATTCAAGATAGAGTATAGCTCAACAGTGAACGAAATGGAAGAAATGATACAATAGGATTAAGGCTTTATTATTGTTATTACACTTACACATTAGATCCAGTATTTCTTCAGAATAATTGTCAGCTAGAATAAGTGTAAGATTTAGGAAAGATCTAATTTTTGAAAACATCTAAGTTGTAAATTAATTTAGTAGATTGATTGAAAATGGATACAAATGAGGATTTTGTGACGACCCGGCCAGTCGTCTCATGAGTTACCGCTCCGTTTCCCCCATTTCTGCTTCTTTATGCTTCGTTATCCGTGTTTTGTGGTATCGGGTTTGTCGGATCGAGTCCGGAATGATTTTGGTAAGATTTGAGACACATAGTCTCTTTTAAGGAAGTTTAAGTTGGAAAAGTCAACCGATGTTGACTTATGTGTTAGAGGGCTAGGATGTGAGTTCCAATGGTTAGGTTAGCTTCGGGAGGTGATTTATGACTTAGGAGCATGATCGAAATGAGTTTAGGAGGTGTGGAGTAGTTTTAGGCTTGAATTGGCGAAGTTGATATTTTGGCGATTTCCGGTTGTTAGGCGAGTTTTTGATCTAGGGGTCGGAATGGAATTCCAAGAGTTACGGTAGCTTTGTTATGTCATTTGGGATGTGTCTGAAAAATTCCAGGTCATTCGGACGTGGTTTGGTTGGGTTTTTTATGAAAAGCGTATTTCGGAAGGTTTTAGAAAACTTAGGCTTCCGAGGTCTTATGGGTGACTTGATGTTGTATGAGGTGTTTCGATGATTGGAACAAGTTTGAATAAAGTTTGACGATGTGTTGGTGCCATTGATTGAGGTCCCGGGGACCTCGTGAGAGTTTCAGATGGTCAATCTAAGTATTTTTGAATTAAGGAAGTTGCAGATTTTGAGTTCCAACAGTTGCAGACATTTTGATCTTCGCGTTCGCGAAGGGGTCAGGAAGGGAGGCATCAGGTTTGGCCTTCGCGTTCGCGAAGGAGAGTCACGCGTTCGCGAAGGGCCGGGATTTGCAAGCTTCACGTTCGCGAGAGGCTAGGCCGCATTCGTGAAGGTTTGTGATTTGAGGTAAGTCGCGTTCGCGTAGGGTCTTTTGGATCAATTGGTTTGGGGTCAAGTGTTCATCGCATTCGCGGAAGAGTGATCGCGTTTGCGAAGGTAAGGTTGAGGAAAGCATTGCGTTCGCGATGGTGATGTAGCGTTCGCATAGAGGAAAAACTGGTCAAAGTAAGTTTGAGCTTCGCGAACGCGAGGGTTTGACCGCGTTCACGAAGAAGGAAAAGCAGGCCTAGGCAGAATGTTTTTTATTCGTCTTGTCCGCGATTGGGGTTCGTTTCCTCCATAGTCGGCCACTTTGGTAGGTTTTCGAAGGAGATTGAAGAGGGATTCAAGGGGAATCGTTGAAAGGTAAGATTTTCGGATTTAAAACTCGATTATTATGTGAATTCCACCTAGAAAATCATGAAATCTAAGCCTAAAAATTTAAGAGCTAGGACTTGAATTGGAGACCAACATTTGGGATTTGAAGGTTCATTTGTGGATGGATTTTGATGTTCATGGTATGTATGAACTCGTGGGGAGATAAAGAATCTGTTGGTGTAAAAAAATTTGAATTTCGAGACGTGGGCTCGGAGGTCGGGTTTTGGTAATTTCGAAATTTGTGCCCTTTATTGATTGCAGTGTTCAAAAAAGCAACCGCTTCCTCGCTTTAAGCGAGAAGCGAAGCAGAGGGCCGAGTCTGTCGCTACCTGTACCAAAAGCGACTTAGGTACCTAAAAGCGGTCTCTTCTACCTGAAAAGCCTAAACGTGTCTTTTTCAATTAAAAGACCCAAAATCGAGTAAGTCTCTGTTTTAGTCATTCTTCAGCAGCAACCTAGGGTTTTAAACCAACCCTTTCTTCCTCAAAGAACCAACGATTTCTTCCTCACATGAAGCAACGATTTGTTCAAACAAACTAGGGTTCTTCTGCTTCTTCAACATTACAACAAGTCAACAACAGCTTTCAAGTTTCAACATGTATGTTTTTATTTTCATTCTTCTTCTTCTTTTTCTTTTCCTTTTTCTTTCTAAACGTCCAAAAAGCACAGAAATGCTAGCGAATTTTTTTCAGAAAATTTCTGCCCAAATTCTGCCAAATTACATATTTTTTATTCTTAGTTCTTATTGCCTTTCTTATGTGTTATGTAGTTGATATTTAAATGGCGCTAAAAGAAGATAGGAAAGACCCGGTTTGGGCTTACTCTAAAAGAGTTAACGAGACCAACAAGATAGCCATTAGCTGTCTTTTTTGTGATAAGATTACAAATTGAGGAATCTATCGTCAAAAAGTGCATCTAATCGATGGTGATCCAAATGCTGCATCTTGTCCTAAATTTCCGGGGCACGTGAAGGAAGAATTGAAAGCATACCTTCAAAAAAAGAAAAGAGTTAAAAGACTCAAAGTCAAATGATTCATGAACAAGAACTTTATAATCTTGATGACGATGATGATAAAACAGAAGAAAGTGGCGATGCTTCGTCGCTTCCATCAAAATCACAAAAGCGGGGAAGGATGCTTTCGCCAATGTCTTCTAGGTGTGGATCTACTGGTAAGACCAAAGGTCCTATGGATTGTTACTTCCCGCAAAAATCTGTAGATAAGGGAGGAAAAAGTGGTAATCCTCAAGTTGATGCAAAAGCGATTTTAAGGGACCGTGCAGTTACCTGCTTTGCCCGGTGGATGTATGATGTAGGTCTTCCTTTTAATTGTGTTAATTATACTGACACTTTTGTTGCCTTTATTGAGGTCGTAGGCCAATATAGTCCAGGAATAAAGCCTCCAACTTATATAAAGTTAGTGGACCATATCTAAAAAGTGAGGTGGAAGAGGTGAAGAAAATCGTGGTGGAGCACGAAGTAGAATGGAACAAGTTTGGTTGTTCCATAATGATGGATAAGTGGACAGTAAGAAATGGAAAAATAATCATCAATATCTTGGTGAATTCTCTTAAGGGAAACCTGTTTCTTGAGTCTGTTGATGCAAGCGACTTTTTGACTGATTCAACCAAAATGTTCTGCTTGTTCAAGAGTACAATAGACTCTATTGGAGAAAATGTTGTTCAAGTTGTCATGGACAACGCCAGTGAAAATGTTAAAGCTGGTGAAATGATGTCTGCTTGCTACCGGCATATCTATTGGACTCCGTGTGCAGCACATTCTGTTAATTTGATCTTTGGTGATATTTTCAAGGAAAGACCCTTCACTACTATCTTTAATCAGGCAATTAGAGTGCATTCCTATATTGTTCAAATGCCTTTATTATTGAACATGATGAAGAGATTCACCAAACAAAGAAGCTTGGTGAAACCTGCAAAGACAAGATTTGCTACTGCTTTCTTGACTTTGGCTAGGATATATGAGCAAAAAAGCAATTTAAAAAAGTTGTTTGTTTCAGATAAGTACACTAGTGCCTATGGAAGGGAAGCTCGAGGGAGAGAATCTGCAGATATTATACTTTCTCCTTCATTCTGAAACAATGTGGTTCATGCATTGAAGCTTGGTGGTCCTTTAGTTAAAGTGCTTCGTTTGGTGGATGGGGAGCAAAGGCCACCAATGGGCTACTTGTACGAAGCAATTGATAGGGCAAAGGAGGCTATTCAAGCCTCTTTTAGTGATCACACAAAATACAAAAGAGTCATTGAGATCATAGATAAAAGGTGGGATAGTAAGCTTCATAGCCTTTTGCATATAGCTGGACTTGTTTTGAATCCGGAACTGTTTTATGCTAGTGAAGAGAGGATTCTAGGAGATGAACCTTTGTGGAATGGATACTATGAATGCATTGAGAAGTTGATACCTGAAGAATCCATGCAAGATAAAATCACAGAGCAATTTAGTATTTATAGGAATGCTGAACAACATTTTGGAAATAACATGGCCATTAGACAAAGAACGACGAAGTCAACAGGTGAGCGAGTGCTTAGATGTTGTTTTATAGTTAATAAGTTATTTCTTTATTAATATTATGTTTTGAAAATTTGTTCTACTTCTACAGTTGAATGGTGGAAGCAATATGGTCATTCCACTCCAGATTTACAAAAGTTTGTCATCAAGGTTCTAAGTCTAACATGTAGTTCATCCGAGTGTGAAAGGAATTGGAGCATGTTTGAGCATGTAAGAACTAAGAAGAAAGATTTAGTATATTGAGATAATTAAATTATATCTCAATTGTTCTAATCTAACTAATTACTTATTATTTGCAGATTCATACTAAAAAGAGGAACAAACTAACTTTGAAGCGTCTCAATGATCTAGTCTTCATTAAGCACAATAATCATTGAGGCGTCGTTACAACGCTCGCAATTTAGTTCGGACAACATTGATGATGCTAATGAATGGCTAACTGGAGTCCCCAAAGATCATGTAGATGAAGAAGTATTTGATGATACTTCTGATATCACTTGGGGTGATGTTGCTGAGGCGCATGGAATTGGGGAGAAGATTTATGAATTGAGGGGGAGTATCTCAACTTCAAGTTCACAGAGGAAGGGAAAACAGGCAGCTATTTTGTCCCTAGTTGATGAAGAAGATGAAGTTGAAAAAGATGACGAGCAATATAATAATGATAGTGGAATACAAGAATTTGACAATCTTGTAGAAGAATAGGATGCTCATTTCGTGCTTTAATTTATGCTACTATTGACAATTTGTAGAAGAATATGATGCTTATTTTGTGCTTTAATTAATGCTACTCTTTAGTTTGTTAATTCAAGTATTGAACATTTGCTTACAATTACATGTGTTGTCTATGTCGTATTTATTTAATTTTTTTTAAAAAAAATTCCGCTTCACTTCAAAAAAGTGGGCGCTTCGCTTCTCGCTTCTCACTTTTCGTGAAATGGGGGTTGTCGCTTTTCCTCGCTTCACGCTATTTTTAACATTGATTGATTGTTTTTGCTTGATCTTTGTTCCCTTAGCATATTTTGATGCCCTCGTTCTGATTTTGGATAGATTCGACGCGCGTGGCCGCCAATTCGAGGAGCAAAGGCGTCGCGAACTAGAGAATTAGTCGATTCGAGGTTAGTAATGATTGTAAATGATGTTTTGAGGGTTTGAAACCCCGGATTGCACATCGTAGTGCTATGTTGAGGTGAGGCACACGCTTGATGACGAGCGTGAAGTCGTACACTATTGGGTATTGTGACTTGGTCCGTCCTGATTGATGATTTTACCGCGTATTTGGTTAAAAAATATTTTGCTATCATCATTATTTGGGCTGAATGCCATATTTGGGTCTAGTGCCAACTATTTGAACCCTTCGGGGCTCTTCATTGATATTTCCTCACTGTTTTGACTTATTACTTGAACTCAATCATGTTATTTTCCAGTGATTTACTACTTAGCCATTGTTACTCAGTTTTGGGACTTAAATAATATTTTAAACGATGTTGGGCTGAGAAAATACTGGTTTACTATTGCCTGAGGGGCTTTTGATGATTTTGACTGAGTAAAGTCCGAGGGCCTATATTGTGAGGAGGCACTGATACTGATTGGAGGTCAAGGGCCTGAGATATGTACGCCACGAGGTGGCTTGATTGATATGAGGCCAAAGGCCTAGTTGTGATGCCACGAGATGGCTTATTATGGCGCTTGGATCGTAAGGGTCCCCTTCAGGAGTCTATAAACCCCCAGTAAGCGCGGGTACCCATTATGATGTGAGATTGAGCCCGAGGGGCTGGAAATGTTCTAAGTTGTTGCCCGAGGGGTGGATTTATTGAAACTGTGCCTGAGGAGCGAACTTCTATTTGTTTACCTTCCCTTAATTGTCTATTAATTACCTGTTTATTTTTTAGAAAGGATTTTACTGGCTTATCACTGGTTTACTACTTTTTAAATAATTTTACTGCTTCATTATAAAATGCCTTGTGACTTCTGTATATTCTTACTTTCAGTTGTTATTTACACTTGTTACTCACTGAGTTGGAGTACTCACTTTACTCCCTGCACCATGTGAACAGATTCAGGCATAGCTGGTCCCTCTCCCGAGTGCTGATTCTTCCCCGCTTCAGGCGAATCTTCGAGGAGTCTTTAGGTAGTTGTTGGCGTTCGCAGCCTGGAGCTCCTCTCTATCTACTTCTTTTATGTTCTTAGTTCAGTATTTAAAACTCTGTAGTTGCTTTTGAGGATTTGGTATAGTTAGATGCTCATGACTTTGACACCCCGGTTAGGGCTGTGTTGGGTTATTATTCCGCATTTTATTAATATTATCTGTTACTTGATACTATGAAATCATGTTTTAGATTGTTTTGTGTTGTTTAACTATTTTAAAAAGAGAATTGGGTTAATTGGCTCGCCTTGTCTTCACGAGAGGTGCCATCACGACCGGATTCGGGTTTAGGATCGTAACAGATTCATATAATTGCTCCAACTAGTCACGGGTTGACGCTTAGTTGGTCGTTGATGGAATGAAGCAATTCTAATTTGACAATAGCATACAGAAATTACCCAATTGTGTCTTGTCGAGGAGAGAGGGGAATGACACCAGCACGGCTAGTGAGTCCAACGGTGGGTTTGAGGCCTACAACAGCATTGTATTCAGCAGGACAGATAATTGAACCATCAGTCTCAGTTCCTAGTGACACAGCCACCATGTTAGCAGCTACGGATATTGCAGATCCGCTGCTTGAACCACATGGACTTCCTCCTTCCACATAGGGGTTCTGCATTTTCCACAAGGACGGACCACAACAGTAAAATTTCTGAGAGTATTTCTTCAAACAAACAATAAATTGTAGCAGGAAGTACGACTAACATATAGCCGACCCCAACCTAATTTGGAATTGAAGGTAATTGAATGACTGATCTGTCATAACAGACATTCTTCAAGCCATAGGTTGAGTCAATAAATTTTAATCAAGGAGCTTTTACAAACTAATCGACGAGTATAAACAAACTACGTACTCCAGTATTACCTCTTTATTTTCCTTGATTGGAACCTACCTCCAGTAGTCCTCCTTTTGAAAGAAGAGAGAAAGAAAGTAATACTATTTCTACTCTCAAATTTATGTGGCGGTGTTTATAAGTCAAGCCAAAGTTACATTATTTCTAAATAAGGAACTATGACATTATTTTAAGGACAGATTGAAAAGGAAAGTATGCGAGGAGATGACAATATGTGGAAGGAAAAGCAAGTATGCTGTGAGAACTCACCACACCTTGGCCACATCTAGCAGACCATCCATCAGGAATACCGAAAGATCGAAAATGGTACCATTCACTCATACTAGCCTTTCCTAAAATCAAAGCACCATCATTCCTTAGCCTCTCCACAACTGTAGCATCTCTACGCACCTCCGAACCAAGCAACGCGTAAGACCCTGCACTAGTATTCAGCTTATCCTTTGTTGCTATGCTATCTTTGACCAGAACAGGAATACCGTATAAACTGCTCAGTTTCTTCTTAATTATCTGCCTTTGTTTATCAGCTTCATCCGCTTGTTGTCGCACGTCCGGATTCACTTCGATAACTCCACGAAGAACAGGATTAAGGGTTTCTATTTTATGCAAATACAAGTCAACGAGTTGTCTTGATGTGAGCTTGTTTTGGGCAAACGCTAATTGTATATCTTTGATTGTAGCTTCTTCAATATTGAAATGGTACTCCTGCTCGCAATTTCCATTTGTGTTATTCAAACTTATTAAGATAAAAAGCAGCAGCAATGAAAACAGAAGAGTAGAATGACCCTTAATCGCCATTAATATTAGGGGAAATTTCACATAAAACACAACTTCTTCCCTGCTTTTCAAATTTATATATCATATTTCAATTACAATCAACTAACCAAAAATAATAGGATAAAATTAAACTTCAATAAATTCTCAAAATTACTAATTACTATTTAATTTTTACAAAAATTGCTCAAACTTTTAAATTAATTTTCTAATCAATGATTGTGACTCAATTAGCAGTTCAAGAAACCAAACTCATTTAGATAGTAAAAATTAGATTTTTAACAAACTTAAATTTAATTTTATGAGAAATTTAAAGTGAATATTATTTAAACTTGTTAGAAATAGTATAAAAAGGCTGTATACAAAATTTGAAGTCATTTAATGGAGATTTAGATTGGTTTTGAACAAGAATTGCAATTGAAAATGGTGAAAGAAGTTGGGCGCTTGTATAAAGATGCATAAAAGTGTATAATAATGAATAAGATGCGTACACTCATATACAGTATTATACAAGACTATGCATCATTATACAAAAAACTGGCTTCGTCTTATTGTTGCGTTTTTTTTTGGAAATTTAATTCAAATCTTGCTCAAATCTACTCCAAACCGCTTCAAATTTAAATTTTAAACTCTTTTTGATATTTTCAATCAATTGGAACAACACTTAATCCAAACAACTAACAAACTCAAAAAATTCTATTTTTGAAAACAGAGAATGGCCTTCAATGGTGGATTTCTACTCTTAATTTTTTTATATTGTAACTAGGTGACATAAGGGGAGAAGCAGAAAATGTTTGACCCCTTGAATCATATGTGAACGAAGTAAGAAGAAGAGAGAGTAAAAATGTGAGATACGGATTTACCTTCATAGTTTTTAAAATAATGATTGTAAGAATAAAGATCTTAAATTTGTTAATACTTTTAAAATATGAACAATACGAACTAGATCAAATAAAATTTAAAACCACAAATTATTTTTTGTTATGATGTAAAATTGTGTATATTTGTAATTCTTTTTTAATATTATGTGGAAGGGGAAGTATTCTTAGAAATCACATAAAAAGCTGAAGCAATCACGATCAGTATATACATATATTTTAATCAAGCATGAGCTCTATATTGACTCAATGTACTTCTATATCTATAGTCTCATATTTAATAATGTTGAACTATTTGAAATATACAAGAATACCATTTATGGAGATTGCAATCCAAAGACCTTTATATTAAGGGATAATTTCACATAAATATAATTCAAATACCTAACTTGTAACATAATAGCTTAGATATTACATTGCAAATCTATAGCTCAAAAATAATCGGCTAATTTTCGAAAAAATAGCTTATTTTACACAATCAACTACTGTTATTGTTCCCTCTTTATACAACCAGTTATTTTCATTCTCTAGATTTCCTTTGATTATTAAGCATTTGATAAAAAAAATGCAAATAAGCCACAACGCAACTCAAAAATTCTATCCTAAATAATGCATATTATCTGAAGGTAAGAAATTCAAACACCTTTATGTGCAATTGCTGAAGCAATCTAACATGATAAAAGAAAAATAAAAATTTGATAAATGAATTGTAGAATTCCTCCGACGTGTACAAATCTGTTTCATATAGCACATACACAAAAAAGAAGAAGAGAAGGAAGTGTCAAACTTCTTTAGAGACCTCTTACACGCTAACAATGTATATACATCCTTATAAACTGAAAAAATATATATATTTATACAACATTACACAAATATACACATCTATACATAATTATACAATACGGTATAACTTGTATAAACATGTATAATAGTGTATAAGAGGTGTCTGTATAACCATATACACAATTATACACTATTATACAGTATCGATATAACATGTTACATAGTTATGATTTTCCAGAACTTCAAACTTCAAAATCCTCCAAAATTAGTGGTTGTTTATTGGTGCAAATCAAGTTTGAGAGCTATTTATTTTCAGATATGTGTGTATTTTCATGTTTCTTTCAAAAATCTTCTTTGTTCTTCTGCTTGCCGCCATGGACTACAGAGTCTTTCTTCGAGCCTTCTTCGAGCCATTAATGGCAGAACTGCGTGGGGGATAAAGGAGGGGGAATAGCGGGGGCTAGGTTAAGAGAGATGAGGGATCTATGTGGGTTAGAGAGAAAAAAGTGAGAGGCGATGAGATATAGAAGGGAATGAAGAAAGAAGAAAATAATAAAAACCCTAAAAGTATGTCTTTAATAGTGGGCTAAAGGCTGAAAAGTTTCTTTCAAGTTATGTATAACATGGGCTATATAGGGTAAGAGCTTCAAATGTGGGCCATTTTCGGTTGGGCTATTAGGCCAAGTGACATAGGATGTAATTCTTTCTTATATTAATCAATCATAACCTCATACCTACCTCTTGAGACGTGAAACACCCACAAATCGTCATACCCGAGTCCAAAAACTTATTTGTTCGAGACACCAAATATATTGTCACGATCCGGATTTCCTACCTTCGGGAGTCATGATGGTGTCTACTAGTGAAAGCTACGCAAGCCAACCAACTAAATTATTTACATTGTTTCCATTTTTAATCTGATAACAGTTAAGAGCCAACAATTAGATAACAACAAAATTGAATAAGCGGAAGAGTGCATTGTAAAGTTTTAATTATACTGCTCAATCTATAACAAATCTACCTAAGATTGGTGTCACAAATTCACAAACTGTCTAACAATACCACAAATAAAGGTCTGAAAGAAATAAATATAACACTATCTCTGGAAATACATGAAAGAAATAGGAATAGTTGATAGAAGGAGACACCAAGTCTTGCGGACGCCTACAGGACTACCTCGTATCGCCTAATGAACAAGAAATATCAAACTCACTGCGGTCTGAAGTCTACAGTACTGGGATCTACACAAAAGAGTTCAGAGTGTAGTATCGGCAAAATCGACCCCATGTGTTGTAAGCGCCTAGACTAACCTCGACAAAGTAGTGACGATGGTAGGACCAGACTACCAAATAAATATGTATAGTTCAATCATATACAGCAGAAACAGAAGCAGATAATTACAATTAAAGTTGGGCGGGGAAAACATGCTGCGGGGAGTAACAGATAACAACAGAACAACCGTAGAGCAATGTAAGGAATGCCACAAATCAATTACCAGCAAAGATAAGGAAATAAGAAGAAGAAGTACACGTATAATACCGTTGCAGGGGTGTGTCACACCTCCTTTTTACACGGCTACCCCGAAGAATAAAACGTATAAGGGAGTTTTTCCAATTAAAGTGACATTATTCGAGATGGGATTTATTTTTTTAAAGTCGCCACTTGGGATAGGTTTGGCTTTTGGTATCCCAAGTCACCAGTTTATTTAAAATCCCAAATCGAGGAAATCTTTTGACTGCCCAATTGGAGTGTGTGAATCAGAAATTCTAAGTATGGAATTCTATGGACCCGAGGGAAGGTGTTAGGCACCCTCGAATCCCATGGTTCTAGCACAGTCGCTTAAACTATTATAACTGGCTAAAATTCTGATTTTCTACACATGTTCATCCTAGAGTGCAATTTTAAATTATTTTATACTGCTTTTAATATTTTTAAGGAAATTTGCAATGGCATTAAAACATGTCGCAAACCACGTCACATAAATGCACACGTAGTTTTTGACATATTTCAACTCCATTAAGATTTGAATTTGGGTCACATAAATACGCACCCATACTTAAGGAGATAAATTTATTAAAGACGCGCCTAAAAGCGACTAACGTGTTATTGTCTTTGCGGGCAGCCTTGAAATTCGCTAAACGGCATGTTCCCAATCTCTAAGTATTTTAGTATAAACAATTCACGATGGCCACGCAACTCATGGGTTCCGTTTGGCACAGCACACCTCGTTTTTATTTTTAAATGTCATTCCTAAAACAAGCTACTACTTTTCTATAAAATGTATCTCTACAAAGGCTTGGCTAACTGATGTGAGAATCAAATTCCCTTTATTTCAACGTATTATCTAATTTGAAATTCCACATTCGCCCAATCATGCTTTCAACTGAAGCTGGCGAGCAAGGATTATCATATTTGGGCCTCAATGTGAGCCCAAAATGGAGATACATGGTGAACCAAGCTAGAAATGTCCACTAAACATGCAAACAATTTCCAGATTTTTATATTAAATCATGTAAGTGAGAAATAATACCAAGTAAAGGCAAAATTAGAACCGACCTTCAGGTTCACATATGATCAACAATTTTATGCTTAATGATTCACAGGAATAATGCTAAATAGACCCATTATAAACATTCATCTACCCTGGATTTAATCATGATATAATCGCATCCACTAGCCTAATCATGTCACCATACCAGGTATGTTGGAATTACAGATTCATTACACTAGCAGCTAAACCTGGGGTCTCATCAAACGAGAAGTTCGAAGATGGAGACCAGGTTCGGCACAAAATCATAAAGGTTTTGAGGACCCGTTGGTCAAAGGAAAGGGAAGGTGCTCCCCAGTCGAGATGCCAAAGAAGAAGTAACTACTCTAAGCCTTAATAGGATTATGCTAATATCAGTATTTATTCATGGAATCAAAACAAAACAATTGTTAACAGTCCAAAAACAGTCCTATAATCATTTACAAGGCAAATCAGTTAAAATGTCCGATTTTACACGATATTGTCTTAACTATGATAAATATAATAGTACTAAAACTGATGAAGAACAAATAATGGACATCTTCAACTTGTATTCATTAGGTTCAAACTTCACACATCATTGGAGATTGAAAATGTACCTGGAATTTGTGCAGAACAAAACTGAGAGTTAGCAACACTCAAACAACATAATATTCACAGGAATCCACAGCTTTTGAGTAGTTAATGATCCTAGAAATGCTACCAAACACCAAGGAAAGTTTTAAACCCAAAGTCAAACAGTAAAAGCCACTCCAATATCTCAAATGAACCTCAAACAGCTAAACAGGAACCCAGGAGGGTTTTAACACCATATACAATCAGCACTCTAACTCAAAATGGCTGGAACAATGACCTAACCAACTCAAATTGAACCCAGGACAGATATTGAAGATTTACTTGTTCAACTAATGTATTTCAGGTCATCTTTTTATCGCATATAGCTGAATTTCTACAACAATCAACACTAAACTACTGATTTTTAGACTAAAGTCCCCTTCTAGAAGGGTCTAAAGGATTCTAGCATTGTTTCTTACTTATAGACTACCTATAGTACCCTCGTTTTATCCTAAAATTACCAGAACCAATCTAAAACCCTATACTACCCTTTTAATATACTAGAATTATCATTACTAAGCTATGTCTTAAACTAATTACTGCTAAGTAACAGCTACAACCAAAACATGACCAAATCTGAACCACTAATCAGAAAATTGAATTGAAAATCTAAGACTAATGACTTATTACTTATCACTGCTACAAGCTAACATGGATTTACGTAAAAAACTGAAATGAAGACATTCAAAAGAAACATGCACAGCTACACCAACATGGCATCCTACTGTGAAATCTAACTACTAATTAACCTACTAACAAAACCAAATCATATTTTAAAAAATTAAAAACCTAAACGGAATCCAGGCTAAAAATACTGAAGCAAATTTGTAATAATCAGAATCGTTTGAGAAATATAGCACCACAACTAGAATCAAGCATCCAGTCTAAAGGACTAACTACTCGAATAACTCACAAACTAGACACGATGACACTTTCAATTTAAACTAAAAATTAGGAATAATATAACACCCAATTGCTGGACAAGAAAGAAAAAAAAAAGAATGAAGACGAAAATCAACAAAGAAGAAAAAGAATAGAGGTGAACTCACTACTTGGATCTTCAACAAGGCTTGGTCGGATTTAGTTTGAATCTCCAAACGGAATTACATGTTTGTTTTTGGTCAAAACAAACATGCAACTCTATTTGGAAACCCAAATAAGGCTTGAAATAATCCGTCTCAAAATTAGGTCAAATCTCAGATGTAAGAAGAGCTTGGAGTTGTTCGAGGGAAACGGGATTGGTTTTTGGGTAAGGGAGGCCAAGGGGAGTAGGGGTGTTAATTTGGAAGCCATTGGAGCCTGCGCCGCCGTGGACGGCGGAGCAGCCGCTCCTTTGGAAGAAGATTCGACGAGTTTAGCTAGGTTTTGAGGGGTGATTTTAGGGGGTTGAAAGAGGAGAATACGGGGATTATAGAGTGTAAACTTGGGTGGATTTGGGGTTACACCGCCGCCGGCGGGCGGTGGAGGGATGGTGGGGATGTGGTGGTGTTACACCGGCAGAATTAAGGTTATTTTTTGGATATGGTACGACGTCTTTTGGTAGGGGGTGTTATCCGATACTTATATAGTGTAACACCGCTTGCATCTTGACCGTTCGATCAAGATTGATCAACGGCCCAGATGCTTTTGACGTAAAACGACGCCGCTTTGAGCCTGCCGTTTTGGACCGGGTGGGGGGCTTTGGGTCTGGGTTTATTTAATGGGTCAGGTGATTTTTGGGCAGGTTTGTGGCTAGAAGTGGCCCAAAATATGGTCTTTAACAAAGACCCATATTTATGTATTTATTATCTTTTTATTTATTTATTATATTTTCAGATTTTTTAGTAATAAAAATAACAATAAATCAAAGCATATTTAACTTCTACAAAATAGACTAAATAAAACCCTAAATTCTAAATTTTGAAAGAAAATTGAACACATGTAAGAATAACCAATCTCTTTTTTTTTTGTTATTTCTTGTTTTCAATATTAATTAACTAATAACCCAAAAGAAAAAATAGAAAATTAAGTCCTAAATGTAGACATGCCATTTTTATATTTTTACTAATTATATTAATTAAAACGTGCAACATACAAATAAACACAAAATTATGCAATTAATTCTAAAAATTTTAAATAATAAAAAACAAAAATAAAAATAAACACATAATCACGCAGTTAATTCCTAAAATTCAAGTAATAAAAGGGAAAAATGCAAATAAACACAAAATCACGCAAATAAATCCTAAAAATTCAAATAATAAAAGAAAAACCCTAATTTAATGAATTTTATAGGAACATTTAGAGCGAGGCAAAAATTACATGCTCACAGCTGCCCCTCTTTGCTCGGAGACACGAAGGGTTTCCGGGCAAAGATAGATGAGCAATTGAGAGATTTTTGTCTGCTTTGCATTCCATGAGAAGCATTTTGAAAACTATCTGACCGAAACCTACTTTAAAGGTTGCCTACATATTCCTGGCTATAAAGGAATTAGGTTAGTGTAGTTCTGGTATGTTTGGTAGCTGGTACTACCATGAGCTGTGATTTCACTGCTGATGATGCTGCTACTGCTGGCTGACCCCCTTATGACACCAAAAGGAAATCAAATCAAATGCGCAGGTTATGCCGGGTTTTGAAAGAAGAATCCTAGGTTATGCTAGGGGATCCGCGGGTTATGTTGGGATTTGAAAGAAGACTCCTAGTTATGCTAGGGGGATCCGCGGGTTATGCCGTGATTGAAAAATAAAAGACTCCTAGTTTATGCTAGGGGGATCCGCGGGTTATGCCGGGATTGAAAAAGAAAAGACTCCTTGGTTATGCTCGAGGGATCCGTGGGTTATGCCGGGATTTGAAAGAAGACTCCTACGTTATGCTAGGGGGATCCGCGGGTTATGCCGGGATTGAAAAATAAAAGACTCCTAGGTTTTGCTAGGGGATCCGCGGGTTATGCCGGGATTTGAAAGAAGGAAATCCTGGGTTATGCCAGGGGGATCCGCAGGTTATGCCGGGATTTGAAAGAAGACTCCTAGGTTATGCTAGGGGGATCTGCGGGTTCTGCCGGGATTTCAAAGAAGAATCCTAGGTTATGCTAGGGGGATCTGCGGGTTATGCCGGGATTGAAAAAGAAATGACTCCTAGGTTATGCTAGGGGGATCCGCGGGTTACGCCAGGATTTGAAAGAAGACTCCTAGGTTATGCTAGGGGGATCCGCGGGCTATGCGAGGATTTGAAAGAAGAATCCTAGGTTATGTAAGGGGGATCCATGGGTTATGCCGGGATTAAAAAAGACAAGACTCCTAGGTTATGCTAGGGGGGTCCGCAGATTATGCCGGGATTGAAAAAGAAAAGACTCCTAGGTTATGCTAGGGGGATCCGCGGGTTATGCCTGGATTTGAAAGAAAACTCCTGAATTATGCCAGGGGAATCCACGGGTTATGCCGGGATAGGAAGAAAAAGACTCGTGTTGGGAAGTAAAGAGAAAGGCCCTCAGGTTATGCTGGGGAATGGTAGGGAATGAAAGGCAAATAAGTCCCTCAGGTTATGCTGGGGATAGAGAGAAAGTAAAGACCCTTAGGTTATACTAGGGATGGAGGGAAATTGGTCCTCAGGTTATGCTTGGGAATGAAAGAAAAAGAAGGTCCCTCAGGTTATGCTGGGGATGGACAGAAAGAAAGGTCCTCAGGTTATGCTGGGGATGGAGAGAGGAACCCTCGGGTTATGCCGGGAAAGGAATCCTCAGTTTATGCTGGGTAGAATAGAGTATGATCCTTGGGTTATGCCAGGGGTGGACAAAAGAAAGGTCCCTCAGGTTATGCTGGGGAGAGATAGAGGATGTGGTCCTAGATTTGGAGAAGGAGTCGGGGATCGGAGTCTTATGCTATCAGAGTTTGTGACCCTCCTTTTTCTTTTCTTTTATAGAAACTGCTGGAAAACATGTGAAAAGAACTTCCCTTTTATTGATCATTGGTGCAAGGCTATTCTTAGCTCTTGTGCATTTCCTTTGGTTGAATTTGCTGTGTATCCCATTGCTTTGGATTACGCATGTTTCAAATTTTCAAACAAAGCAAGATTTGTTAGTTTGTAACAGTGGTTGGTTTTATGGCCTTGATTTGCTTGATCCCGGCCTTACTCCTGACTTTGCCTTGTAGGTTGGTCGGGAGACATCATCTTTTAAATTTGTTTCGCTTTTATAGGCCCTTGGTTACGACTTCTTTGCCCCGATTTCCACTTGAAGGCCTGCCTTTTGAAACTTATGTGAAGACAATTATCCCACTCGGGCTTAACCTTTCAAATCTTCATTTGCCTTCATGGGTATTTGTCTTTCATTTTCTTTCTTTCCACCTTTTTTGCTTTTGAAACGTCAACCGTCATGGCTAGTCAGGCTTGGCTAGATGCATCAGCTGAGACTGGGTATTTTCTTTGGTCCTTGCCAGGAGAGCCCTGTGAGGCCGGTCTTACCACCTTTTCTTGCAGAATAGTCATGAAATCAAAGTTAAGCCGAAAGGGATTCGGGGAATCAACAAAAACAATCATATGGATTTAGAGAGAAGTGTTCCTTTCGGGGAAAAGGGGAAGGACTTATCTGGGGGTGCATGCCAACTTCAAATGGACATGATATGCTTTTTGGACTGGATGCCCGACCCGTACCCATTTCCTGCTTCTTGTGACCCTTATTTCAATCTTTCAAAATCATGGAAACTTGCTTGGTTTTGATGGTGATATTTTTCCTTTTCGGCCGACGGTACCCTTTGCGGGTTTTCGCCAATCGACCTCTCTCATTTCTCTTCTCTCGTCGCCCGATAATGATCTTTTATGAGTTTTCACTAAACGGACTCTCTCATTTTTTTTCTCTACTCACCATCGCGTTATGGTGCACAAAGGTTTTCACCGATAAGACTCTCTCATTTTATTTCTCTCAAATCGAATTGTGCCAAATTCCAACAATGGTGTTTGTCGTGTCCCTGCCTTTGCCAATCGATCGGAAGGACTTGGGCCAGGTCCTTGGTTAAAGAAAATTGGGCAGAAACCTACAACTTTGGAACCATTCTGGCGGCTTCGTGGCCGACTCATTACATCATCTGCCCCAGTTTCGTTTTTAGGGAACTGGGGTTTTATTTTGATATGACTGAACCTCAGGGAGAGGCTGTCTACATATCTTTTCGGAATCAAATCAGACGTAGTTCAGGAAGTGTTCCCTAAACTAATTTGTTTTTTGTTTCTTCTTTCTTTTCTTTTTTTTCATTCCTTTTTTCTTTTTTCTTTTTATTTTTTTATTTTTTTTCATTCCTTTTTTTTTCTTTTCTCTTTTTTTTTCTTCTTTTTTTTGATAGCACTTTCGGGTTCCAAAGAGGGTGATCAAATAAACGTAACCGGCTCAAAAGGGTTTGCGAAGGATTGATAGTGTTTAGGGTGGCGAGAAAGAAAAGCCTTCGTCACTTCAACCAGCCTGAATCATTGATGCAGGGAGTTCAAACGTAATACCTTTTTACTGCATCTGCGTTCACTACTGTTTCGGGATCGTGTCCTTCAACGTCACCCAGGTACAACGCTCCTTTGGGCAGTATCTTTCTGATAGTTGTATGGACCTTTCCAGTTCGGAGAAAACTTTCTTTTAGCTTCCTGATGGTGAGGGAGAATACGTCTCAATACAAGCTGTCCGACTTCAAAATTCCCGGGGCTTACTTTCTTGTTGTAAGTGCGGGCCATTCTTTGTTTGTATAATTGCCCGTGACAAACTGCGGCCATTCATTTTTCGTCAATTAATGACAACTGCTCTAGCCGAGTCTTAACCCACTCACTATCCTCAATTTCTGCTTCAACAATTATCCAGATCATTAGTACAGGGCGATTATTAGTACCGAACGTGAATCAGATGGACTTTATTACCTTATCCTTGCAAGTCATATGGACTCCGCATTTTGTATTCCTACAATAACTTGTCTCGTAATTGATTCACTATATTTATTACATAAACGGTTTGTCAAAACTTTAGAAAATTGTACCTGGATTATCTCACTTGTCCACTCTAGAGCGTGGGTCGTGTCATCTCGGTAAGCATACCCGCTCCTATTTCCTGTGGCGACTTGATAATCGAGAAGAGTCACCTTTTACTTTAGTCCATTAAGATGTTTGGGGTCCTAGTCGGGTTAGTTCTACCATAGGATTCTGCTACTTTGTCAGTTTCATTGATGATTATTCCAGGTGCACTTGGATATTTTTGATGAAAAATCGATCTGAGTAGTTTTCTAGTTTCCAGACCTTCCGCGCTGAAATTCAAAATCAATTTGGGGTGTCTATCCGCACATTTCATAGTGATAATGCCCTAGAGTATTTGTCTTTCCCATTTCAACAATTTATGAACTCCCATGGGATTGTTCATCAAACATCTTATCCATACACATCCCAACAAAATGGGGAAGCTGAAAGAAAGAATAGACATCTTATTGAAACCACTCGTACCCTACTCATACAATCTAATGTTCCGCTGCGTTTTTGGGGGGATGCGGTACTTACGTCTTTTTATCTTATTAATCATATGCCATCTTTAGCTATCCAAAATCAAGTTCCATTCTTTATCTTATTTCCCCACATACCTTTGTTCTCTCTCCCATCCCGTGTCTTTGGGAGTACGTGCTTTGTTCATGACCTTACTCCAGGAAAATATGAGTTAGCGCCTCATGATCTAAGTGCATATTTCTGGGTTACTCGAGAACCTAAAAGGTATATAGATGTTATTCTCCTGAACATCAGCGATTTCTTATGTCTGTTTATGTTATCTTCTTTGAAACCTAATCATACTTCACAGGTCCAGATAATCACTTAGATATTTCTGAGGTGCTACCCGTTCCTTCTTTTCGTGGTTCTGTCCCTATCTCCCATTCATCTTCCTCCATAGCTCCACCGCCTACAATTCCAGTTGCAGCTCCACTACCTATATCTCCAGTGTCACCACTGAGTCTAGTTCCACCAACTATAGCTCCAGTGCTACCACCTAGTCCAGTACCACCAACAATAGCTCCAGTGCCACCACCTAGTCCAGTTCAACCTTCTACAGCTCCACCACTCCTGACCTATCACGTCGTCTACCCCAAGCATCAGTTCCACCTGATTCACATCCTGCACCTGACCCTGTAAATACTGTGGACTTGTCTCCTCTTAATCAACCGATTACACTACAAAAAGGTATACGGTTCACACTTAATCCTAATCCTCATTATATTGGTTTAATATACCATCACCTCTCATCATCCCATTGTGAATTTGTGTCATCTTTGTCCTTTGTTTCTACCCCTAAGTCTACAGTTGAAGCACTATCTCATCTCAGATGGCGACAAGCTATGATTGACAAGATGTCTGCTTTACATACGAGTGGTACTTGGGAGCTTGTTCCTCTTCCTTCGGGTAAATCGATTGTTGGTTGTCGTTGGGTGTATGCAGTCAAAGTTGGTTCTGATGGCCAGGTTGATCGACTTAAGGCTCATCTTGCTGCCAAACGATATACTCAGATATTTGGAGTCGATTACAATGATACTTTCTCTCACGTGGCTAAAATTGCATCAGTCAGCCTTTTTCTAGTCATGGTTGATGTTCGTCATTGGCCTCTCTATCAGTTGGACATTAAGAATGATTTTCTTTATGGTGACCTTAAGGATGAGGTTTATATGGAGTAACCACCTGTTTTTTTTGCTCGGGGGAGTCTAGTGGCCTTGTATGTCAGTTGCGTCGGTCCCTCTATGGTCTAAAGAAATCTTCTCGAGCCTGGTTTGGTAAGTTCAGCACAATTATTCAGGAGTTTGGCATGACTCATAGTGAAGCTGATCACTCTATATTTATCAACATTCTGCTTCAAATCTCTATATTTATATGGTCTTTTGTGTTGACGATATTGTTATTACCGGCAATGATCAGGATGGTATTAGTAAGTTATAGCAACATCTCTTTCAGCACTTTCAGACTAAGGATCTGGGCAGATTAAAGTATTTTCTGGGTATTGAGGTTGCTCAGTCTAGCTCAGGTATTGTGATCTCACAATAGAAGCATGCCTTAGATATTCTTGAGGAAACGGGAATGATGGGTTGTAGACCTGTTAACACTCTAATGGACCCGAATTCTAAACTTCTACCAGGACAGGGGGAGCCTATTAGCAATTCGGCAAGATATAGGTGGTTGGTTGGTAAATTAAATTACCTCACATTGACTAGACCTGATATTTTCTTTCCTGTGAGTTAGTTTATTGAGTCTCCCTGTAATAGTCATTGGGATGTCGTTGTCCGCATTCTTGGGTATATAAAATCAGCTTCAGACAAAGGCTTATTGTTTGAGGATCGAGGCCATGAGAAGATCATTGGATAGACGTTCTACGTCTAGATATTGTGTCTTAGTATAAAGAAATTTGGTGTCTTGAAAGAGCAAGAAACAAAATATGGTTGCTCGGTCTAGTGTAGAAGTAGAATATCGAGCAATGGCTATGGCCACATGTGAGCTAATTTGGATCAAACAGTTGCTCAATGAGTTGAAATTTGGTGAGATTAGTCAGATGAGACTTGTGTACAATAATCAAGTTGCTCTTCATATTGCATCAAATTCAGTGTTCCATGAGAGAACTAAACACATCGAGATTGACTATCACTTTGTTAGAGAAAAGATACTCTCGGGAGATATTGCTACAAAATTTGTGAAGTTGAATGATCAACTTATTGATATTTTCACCAAGTCCCTCACTGGTCCTCGTATTAGTTATATATTAACAAGCCCGGTACATATATTTACATGCACCGACTTAAGAGGGAGTGTTAGCTTGATAGTTAAATAGTAATAAATAATCCTAATCTCATATTTATTAAGAGTAGGACATGTATTATATATATATGGCTCATTGTAACATTATCAACATTAATCAATAATATTTTCCCGTGCATTCTCACATCTTTCTTATTGTACTTTCATTGACAAATGGACCAAATGGGCCGTCATAGGATAACCAGAATAGACATAGGGGAATACTCTATATAGGACGACCCAACCTGATAAAAAAAATTTATACATGTGACATATAAGGCCAACATGATCATTTGTAAACTTAAAACATAGGCTGGCAAGGCCATACGAGCATCCGTATACATGGCATCTGTCTACAAACCTCTAAGAGTACTTACTTATCATAAAGGTCGGGACAGGGTCCCGCCATACCAAATAATATGCGTCTAAATCATACTGACCAAACAAGCAACACCGGAGCAAATGGAGCGCACCAACATCTTATGCTGAGCTAATGGCCTACTTGGAGAACTCTCGACCTGTCTATCTCGACCTGTCTATCGGGACCTGTGGACATGAAATGCAACGTCCACAGGAAAAAGAGACGTCAGTACGAATAATGTACAACGTATATACGACACGTAAATAAGGACATAAATGACATGGAGGAAATATAAAGTAAATGATTCAACCTGTAAGTCTGGACAACTCTGTAAATTATGAAATACTTATAGTGTCATGCATATGCGTATTAATGTCATGTCGTGCATAAGTACATGTGTTCATAATATCATCAAGTCTCTGAGGGCATTCCATCATATCATTCTCGGCCACTGTGGGCAAACTCATCATCGTATATCAGTTGATCAGTTGGTGGTACGTATATAATGATGTAACATTTTCCCATATCCCATATACTTATAATATACATATATACTCGTCTGGTCATGGGTCAATGTATATGTATAAATGAATGCAATGAATAAGAAGTACGTTAATAAAATCTATTGGAACGTCATAAGACCATTATATCTCTGATTAATATTATGAAATAAATTTTATCAACTTAGTATTTTTTTAAACCCATGAACAGACAATAGAATAGTAAGACATATGAAAATTCAAGAACATAGGCACATCTAATACTTCTATGAATAGAATCATTTATGGAAGTTGTGTATTTTCTCGTTTCGTTTGTATCGTATGGATCATGCCAAAAGAAAGAAGGGATAACCTTAACATACATGGAGTAAGAAAAAGTTCGTATGGTATTCTTGTAAAAGATTGCACCGCACTTCTTTAGAATCGCAAAATCTGACTTTGCTACGGTACTGAGAAATCTCATTGGAAATATTTTGTTTCAAGATTAATGTCCGTTGAAGCCAAAATAATCGTTGAAATTGTTCTTGTTGGTGGTCTTAATTCAACCAAGCAAAGAGCACAAATAGAAAAATAGAAATCGGATCATGTTTCATGTATTAGACGAGAAAACCAATGGTCGACACTCACCAGATGCCCACAGTCAGAGATCGCTCATTAGACTAATAACAGAATAGACGTTTGATTTATTTTTCTTCTACATCCACAAGTTATAGGCTTGCTGTAGTATCTTTTCTTTACCTTTAAGTCTCATTTTTTTCTCTTCAATTATTTCCTTATCACAATCAAATGGTTCTGAAAGGTAATTGGAACTCTCCACTCATAAAAATATATAAACCAATGGTTGATTGAATATATACGATGGCTCAATAAAGTGAAGGTTGAGCTGCTTGTATATGCAAATTCAAGTAGTAACATAAACTATATCTATCTTAAGACTTGACAAACAAAAATGATAGGCCTGAAAAATATCAACAGCCGGTTTATCTTATATAAATAAACAATTGAAGAATTCTAACAATAACAACTATCCAGTATACTCCCATCAGGTGGGGTCTGGTGAGGGTAATATGTAGACAAGCCTTACCCCTACCCGAAAGGACAGAGAGGCTGTTTCCAATCGACCCCCGGCTCATAGGATAAGGAAAAACAGCAGTAAAATAAAAACAAAGACAAAAACAAAAACAAAAACAATAGAGCATTAGTAACTCCAGCAGAAATAGCGTAAATAGCGTGAATAATTATCTAAACATACGAAACATAAATACAATCGCATGCAATAATATCATACAGTAACTACCATAACTAACACCCATAGGGGGGACATACGCTAAAACACATATCATCTATGGGTAACCCTGCTGAGCCACACCCAACCCCAGATGAGGCGTACGAAAAACTCTAGGAGTCCCTATCCTACAACCCTGATTCTAGACCTCCAGACTTTCCTATCAAGGGTCATGTCCTCGGAAACCTGCATTCTAGTCATGTCCTGCCTAATCACCTCTCCCCAATACTTCTTAGGCCTCCCTCTGCCTCGCCGACCGCCAACAATCTCCAGTCGCTCGCAGCTCCTCACCGGGGCATCGGGACTTCTCCTCCGCACATGCCCGAACCACCTCAGCCTCGCTTCTCGCATCTTCTCATCCACCGGGGCCACCCCCACCTTCTCTCGAATAACTTCATTCTTAATCTTATCTAGCCTGGTGTGACCGCACATCCACCTAAGCATCCTCATCTCCGCAACCTTCATTCTCTGAACATGAGAGTTCTTCACGGGCCAGCACTCTGCCCCATAAAACATCGCAGGTCTAACCACGGCTCTATAGAATTTCCCCTTGAGTTTGTGTGGAACTTTCTTGTCACACAGGACTCCTGATGCACGCCTCCACTTTGACCACCCCGCTCCTATACGATGAGTGACGTCCCCGTCAATCTCTCCGTCCCCCTGAATCACAGACCCAAGATATCGGACACTGTCCCTCTTGGCGATGGCCTGAGAACCAATCATCACGTCCCTGCCTACTTCGCTCGGCTAGGCGCTAAACTTGCACTCCAGGTACTCTGTCTTAGATCTGCTTATTTTGAAACCTTTAGACTCGAGAGTCTGTCTCCATACCTCTAACCTTTCAATAACACTGACCCTCGTCTCATCTATCAATACTATGTCATCAGCAAATAGCATATACCAAGGCACATCCCCTTGAATATGTCGGGTTAGAGCATCTATCACTAAGGCAAACAAGAGGGGGCTCAGCGCCGATCCTTGATGGAGCCCCATGACCACTGGAAAATGGTCGGATTCGCCACCCACCGTCCTAACCCTAGTCTTAGCTCCATTGTACATGTCCTTGATTACTCTGATGTAGGCTTCCGGCACGCTCTTCGCCTCCAATCACCTCCATAGCACCTCCCTTGGGACCTTGTCATACGCCTTCTCCAAGTCGATAAGCACCATGTGTAGGTCCTTCTTCTTATCCCTGAATTGCTCCGCCAGCCGCCTGACAATGTGGATAGCCTCTGTAGTGGAGCGGCCCGGCATAAAACCGAACTGGTTCCCAGATATAGATGTCACCTCCCTCACCCGCGCCTCAATCACCCTCTCCAAAACCTTCATCGTGTGACTTATTAATTTGATACCCCTATAGTTGTTGCAGCACTGGATGTCCCCTTTGTTCTTGTAGAAGGGCACCACTGTACTCCACCTCCACTCATCCGGCATCCTTTTGTCCTGAAGATCGCATTGAACAACCTGAAGAGCCACTCCCTTCCTGACTTACCCATGCACTTCCAGAACTCCACCGGGATCTCGTCAGGCCCGGTCGCTCGACCCCTACTCATCCTACGCAAAGCCCCCATGACCTCCTCCACTCTAATGCGCCTGCAGTACCCAAGGTCTCTATGTTGCTCTGAATGCCCCAGCTCCCCTAGCTCTATGTTACGATCCCCCTCCTCGTTAAGTAAGTTCCGAAAGTACGCCTGCCACCTCTGTTTGATTTGAGGTTCCCCCATCAGAACTCTACTATCCTCGCTCTTGATACACCTAACTTGGTCTAGATCACGTGCCTTCCTTTCCCTTGCTTTAGCTAACCGGAATAACTTCTTATCCCCGCCTCTCTCCCCTAATTCCTCGTACATGCGACCGAACGCCGCGTTTTTAGCTTTCGTGACTGCCATCTTTGCTTCTTTCCTCGTCACCTTGTAGATCACCCTATTCGCTCTCCGTTCTTCCTCGCTTGTGCTCCCTGCCAACCTAGCGAACGCCGCCTTCTTCACCTCCACTTTTCCTTTGACTACATCGTTCCACCACCAATCGCCCTGATGTCTGCCTGAATATCCCTTGGCTACCCCGAGCACGTCCCGTGCTACCCCCTAACCAAGTTCGCCGTCACTGTCCATATAGCGTCCGCTTCCTCAGAACTTCTCCAAGCTCCGCCCTCAAACTAACCTCCTTTCCAACTCCTATGCTTTCTCCTTAGTCAAAGCATCCCATCTAATCCGCGGTTGTCCCCGAGCGCCCCTCCTCTTCCTCTTCACCCAGAGACCGACATCCATCACTAGGAGTCTATGAAGAGTTGAAAGAGACTCTCCCGGAATAACCTTGCAGTCCTTGCACATACCCCTATCGCTCCTTCTGATGAGGATGTAATCAATCTGAGTCCTAGCCGCCGAACTCTTGAAGGTGACCAAATGCTCCTCCCTCTTCTGAAATGTCGAGTTCGCAATCAGAAGCTCGGAAGCCCTGGCAAAATCAAGCAGCGAAGTGCCTCCTCCGTTCCTAACCCCAAAGCCGAAGCCACCGTGCACATCATCATAGCCACCAGCATCAGCCCCAATATGACCATTAAAGTCCCCTCCAATAACTAACTTCTCAGATTGGGGAATACTACTCACCAGATCATCCAAGTCCTCCCAAAAGCGCCTCTTAGCCTCCTCGTCTAAGCCCGCTTGCGGCGCGTAAGCGCTGATGACGTTGAGGACGCAACCCCCAATAACCAGCTTAATCGACATTAACCTATCATTCACTCGCCTAACCTTGACCACGGACTCCCTTAGGTCCCTATCTACCAAGATGCCCACTCCATTCTTACCTCTCACGAACACAGAATACCACAGCTTAAACCCATCTACATTCCTCGCCTTCGACCCTTTCCACCTAGTCTCCTGGACACACGCTATGTTAACCCTCTTCCTCTGAAGAACCTTCGCCAACTCTATGGACTTACCCGTCAGAGTGCCTATGTTCCATGACCCAATCTTTAATCTATGGGCGTCCGCTACCGTCTTCCCACCCTTACCTCCCGCCCTACCCGCAGGACCACCCCCTGCTCCCCTACTCCCGCCCCCACACCCACCCCCCGAGGACATGACCTTACACTATCATCCCCCGCCGCGGCCACTATCCCTCCAACCGACATTGGGGAACAGTGGCGCACACACGCACTATAACGAAATACGCAAAAAGGTACAATCTAGATAGCAACAGAATAGACCTCACTCAAAATGCTAGCTAAAATATGTAAAAAGGTGCACAAAGTAAACAAGAGAGCGGAAGGTACCAACTCCCGGTGGAAAAAGCTGAAAGTATGCTTTGATGCGCCCAAGTTTTCCTGAAGCTTCGTGTAGTTCTATTGCGTCCTGCCGCGAGTCTGGACGGGAGTCACCGAGAGTACTGTGGCTTGCCGGAAATCCTCGCCGGTAAAATAGTCACCTGTCCAAGAAAACAGAACACACCCACACACACCCACAAAAAAGCAGAGGGGAGAATAGAAAGAAAAGAGCAGGAGTTGCCGGAAAAATTTCCGGCGAAAAGCAAGAATCAAAGCACAAAATCAGAGATCTTGATTTTCGCTAAGTTCTTCACCGGAAACCTAGTTCAATAATTTGTATATCCAAAAAACTAAGTTATTCTTCAGCAAACAATAGGACTTCGAAAAACAGAGTCTACGTTGATTGAATTCACAAATTTAAGGCGAAACACAATTGATTGGATCAATGGATATAAATCAGCAAGAAATATGATAAACTAAAACCTATAAAATCAAAACCCCAGATTTACTTTTTTTTCTTTTAGGGCACAAAGAACGACAGATGTCAGTCCAGCGATCAACAAAAGAAAACTTATTTTATAGAGAAATTTAATGGACACAGAAGAAGACGAAAGATGTTGCTTAATCGGCGGAGAACAAAGAGGACCAGAGAGAATCGCCGGACGAAGGATTGAATCAGTTATGAAAAATTAAAAATCGAGCGAAAAATCCCTGGGTATGCAAAGAATTCTAACAACAGAAGGCCAAACTTCAAATATACTTACCTAAGTTTCATGTGTATGACACTTAAATGGCCACCTTTCATTCTAAGCTATGAGTCACTTTAGTTTGAACAGGGGCTGTCACCTCATGCACTTTAATCGTTATCCAATATATTTCTAATTAATTAGGTTATGTTTCATTACTCAATAGTTAACCAATTGCTCCTATAATTAAGAATTATTTTAAATTACTTAAAATATTATTTACTTTTAGTATACCGTGTACATTTTATATCATGATTATGTAGTGCCTTGTATGGCACTAGTTCATAAATATCGGGTATTATTGCTTGGACCATATTTTATCCCGAATCAAGTACCTTCGATAACTCATTTTCTTTGATTTGTTTATCCTTTATCTTTCACGTTACTTAGTTATTACTTGTTATAAATAGCATAATACTTAGAATCCCAAAATAATATTATTCCCGAGCTTACGTCGATTAACTTACGACGAAACTTTAACGTATAAAAATGCGGAATGTAATTTTTATTTCCGAGCTCACATCAATTTATTTATGACATATTTTACGTAGAAAAAATATGGAATGTAACATTACCCTATACATATTTTATTAGCAGAGGGAGGAGAAGTACATGGTTTTCTTACTTAACAAAATAGATATGCTTAGTCGAGTATAAATATAAGAAGAAAATTTTTATCTAGAAACTTTCAATTTGAAATATAATTTATTAAGAAGGTAAATTCCTCGAGTGTCACATAAAATTGTACCCTCCCTTCCCTTCATCCCAATTTATGACACTGCAAAAGTACTTGGGCGTTATCGTTCTAGTAGCAAAGCTCATAAACGTAGTGAAACTTTACGTGGCTTCTGATCATTCCTATAATAATTTATATTTATACTATATTAGAAGTAGGAACCCCCTTAACTTAGAGTTGAATTACAAAAATATCCTTCAAAATATTCTACTTATTTTATAAAAACACACTAATGCCAACAGTCACAACCATTCGTAATAAGAATTTAGTATACATGTTCTCTTCGTGTATATCCTCTCCTTCAGACCCTTCAATTGATTTTATTTGGGTGAAGAGCCAAATATTAATTTGTTCGATATACCTTGTAAGTTCATCAACTTATTATCTTTCTTATGAAAATTGACGAGTCCAATATTTATTGGAATTTTCTTTTCGTACTCTATTAAATTTTAATATAGTTTAAAATATCGTTCCATAAAAACTAAATATTTTATGCTATAAACTTGTAATATTTTAACTACTATTTGAGAGAATCAACTTGATGAGAGTAAATGAGGTTTAAATCTTGATAATTACTTAAACAAAATAAATAAGTTTTGGAAGATATATAATTTTTAAAAATAGTTGGAATCATTGAATTCACTTGATAATATTGCTATAATAAAATTTCAATTTCTACACTTATTTCTCTAAACAATAATTGCTTATTTCTAAAAATCTTAAATCATATCGAATTTGATAAATAAATTTCTAAAAGGCTAAACATCACTTTCTTGACTGTTAAAAGAGAAGTTGCCATTTCCTTGGGTAATTATTTCCCGGATGAAGTCTTGATTGACTATTTGAATATGTGTATCTATATGTACCAGCATAGCATGTATGATTCACGAGCGGGGTTTTTTTTTTATATTTGATCGCATCGCATGTATGATTCACGAGCGAGGTAATAGATGCATCTATGGTTCGCTCCATTCGATCCATTGGCAGTGCACAATTTAAATATTATTGGATCGGGACGTATGGCCTCTGCATTATTTGCGCATGCTTGTATTGCTTGTCGTGAGATCTACAAAATTGGAAATTGCCTCCCAGGCCTGAGATAAATTAATAAATGATGAAATATGAACTTGGAAATTTCTATTAGCCAAAGAATTTTTTATTTGCTGCATCACCTTATAAAATCCACAATTTTTCATATTATTGGTATATTATTATTAGACTACTAATATGTGTCAAAATTGACCACTTGTCACTACTTCTTCGAGGTTAGACGAGATATTTATTGGGTACACGCTGCTTTCGTACTCATACTATACTTACTGTCTATTTTTATTGCACAGGCACACGTATGTTTATTGGCCTCATTGGGCACACGGCATGGTTGATATAGAGACATAGGTGAGCTGCATTTCTCGAGATGACCTGCATCCAGCAAATTCTCCTTCAGAGTATGTATTTTATTTTCTGTCCAATCTGTATTCTGGACAGTTAATGTATTATATTTTATTTCTTAAAAATTCCTCATGCACTTGTGATACCGGTTTCTGGGATGATTATGGGATTATTTAGTATTTAATTTGTTAAAGAAATCATTATTTACTCGGTGAAGTCCATCAGTTATTGTTTAATGAAAGGAAAGGAAATGATTTCAAAAATACTTAAATGATAATTTAACTAATTATTTGGTGTTAGCTTGGGTGACAGTGGTGTACGGTGCCAAGATGTAATTTTCACAGGTGGGTTATCTCATGTGAGCAGGTCAGCGACCGTGTGGTTGACGAATTTTCTATGAAGAATTCTACTGGCTATCCGGTGAGAGATTAAATATAAACGTGGCTAGTGATTAAGAGTGTTCATGAAATGGTTAACAGGAAGATTTCGAGAAATTTGGCGGGATTGATTGTACAAGATCATGTCAGCAATAAAGAAAGAATCTTGGTGGATTCCAAGTTTATGCAATTGTAGCTTCAAGCTCAGTGAGAGAGTTCCACCGTCTATGGTTAGATTATATAATTATATACTGGTAAGGTTTTTGGAGATCAGCATATTGATGGGCTATTGCGACTAAGAAAAGAGAACATCAGTGGCTATTTAAGCAAAGGATTTAGGGAATGTGTGCTATAAATGGCCTTATTAATTCATCTTCACGCTTTGGGAAGATTCAGGATTTATGCTTCGTGTAGAGGTGATTAACGATAAAGGTGATTCAGCCGGTTGTCCTTTTGAGAGGATGTTCATGTTCTAGCAGAGCCTTGAAGTTGATTATCTTCGGGACCAAGTTAGAATGGATGACTCTCAACAACGGTCCTAGTGAATTCGAAGGTTAAAATGCGGTGCCTAAGGATTTCAAGCCGCGGCATAGTTAAGGATTGAGCTTTTGTAGAGGATTATAGAAAGAGGCTTGGAATGTTCTATGATATCTTCGCCTTGCGGTATAGTAATTGGACGAATAAGATAAAATGACTTTAGATTCGTAAAGGAATTATTAGAACTAGTGTATTAGTTCAGGGTGCGAATATGCATATAAGGAGGGTATGAGATGGTTCATGGGACATAAGACAGGCTCGTCTCGTGATATAAGGACACTCCGGATGAGTATGTATTGAATGGAGTTACTATTGTTTTAAAGACAAGATAAGGATAAGTTAGAGGAAGTCGAATTGGTGAGCCATGGTTGAATTGGCATGATGGGGGGAGTAATCAGTTCCTCTAGCATGATTAAATTATGCATGTGATTTAGGGCGGCACGCGCGAGGCTTGACGGTTGCCGTAATTGATTGTATTTGAATGCATTTGAGTTTTATGGCATGTTATGTGCAGGCAAATCCCGGGAGAGTTGTGGTATTTTAGACCACTACTTGAGGATTTTGTGTGCTACAGTTATGAGAATTCAGTCATGAGTTGCAATGATTCTCCTGAAACAATTAAAGTGAAAGGTTTCTATATGATGAAGTGTTTACTCTACTAGTGGTTTAGGAGTTATGATGAAATTCTTGGGTTCTCGCGTATTGGTAAGATAAGTGTTGTAAGCAGCATGAAATTTGAAAGTTAAGGACTAAGGTTGCAGTTTAGTATGGACGAGGATGTCACGCGCTCAGATGATTAGGAGAGAATTTAGATGCTTAGAGTAACCTAGTATTGTCTTTAGAGTCACCTGAGATCAGTGCCTTATGCAAGAGGCTTCGTGTATTGATTTGTGGATCCTTGATTAGTGCGGCTGGTAATATGGATGTGCAGATTTGTTACCTGGTGTGGAAGGTCGTGAGAGTGTGTGCCATGGGAAGATTGTACAAGAGTGGCATGTAGCCACTTGGTTGAGTGAATATTAAAAACAAGTATAAAGATATTGGTGATATCACTAATTCAAAAATTTATGCCTGCAGGGCGCGCGGTTCATTTGGTTGTAGACTATGGAAGTTTGTCCCGGTTATAATGGTTGTTCTTGTGTGTTATGGGAAAAAGGGCTATTATAGATGCTTGAAAGGTTATTAGCCTAGTATAATGCGATTAGAAGAAGCTTGTGTTCTGTGGATGGTCTTAAGTGTGAATATGGGCTCTAGGTAAGGACGGATATGTTCATTTCAACATAGCGCTCCTTATGGAGAAGTATTCATACGTTGGATGTTATCTCGTCGCCGGCTATTTCATTTAATACTATATTGTGTCGTGTGAGTTGTGAAACGGATTGATAAATTTCTTATGTATTGAGGTTATGCGTAGAGATGGTGTTACGTGATAAGGATGGCTCTTGAGATTCAAATCATATTGTTCTTAAGTTTTGTGGCGTATGGCGATGTATGTCCTCCTAAAGATGGTATTGTGCACTTAGCGTGCTTATGACCGATATTAGGATGTTTTATAGTAATGAGTATTCTAGCTCGGTAATTATTTCCTTATAGGATTCATGTGTGGATCGGGTGGCACGCCGCCACGGGCATGTTTTTTGGATCAGGTTGCACGCCGCAATAGCGTGGTGTTGAGTACAATCCCCTATATTCTATTTTGTGTGTTTTTGTTTCCCATTTTCTGAGGAAGGTTCATGACACCTTTTTGTTTGTCTAATTAGTTACGTGGGTTGAGTGGTCCCTTCGATAGTTCATTTTTCTTATGTATCATGTTCGGGTTTGTAGCTTATTGGCATATTGTGGCATCATATGAGATTTTTGTCCATGTCTGAGGTGGCCAATTTGCCTGAGCAGCTTATACAAGATGATACGAGATTATTAGACATGGGGTTAGTGCGATCGAGTTATATGGAGCAATTATTGTTGCGTGGTTTAGAATGAGGAAATGGTTATTTTTAGGAGTATAGACTCAACGATTTGTTGACTTGGCACTTGGTTATGCATTTCTACTCATCTCTTCCGTGGGGGCAGTATTGTAAAAGTTGGGACAATACTTATATATGTCATGAGGTGCATTGGGAGCATCAGTTCGTTGAATTTTGGTTATTGATATCAGAGGATGTTATTATGGTCATATGAGCTATGCAGTGCATAGTGTAGAATCAGCAAAGGTATACAATCATGTATCGGTAAATTGTGTAGTGATTGATGCGGTGTTCGTAGGTTGGAAGCAGGCTTAGCAAAGAATTTCAGGCGTTCGAATTGAGTTCGAGCTTATTTGCTTGAATAATAGAGAATATCTTCAAATTTGATCGATCTAATGTGCTCAACTGGGTTGTGGTTGCATGGGTAGCTGCAGGAGGTATTTAACAGTAATTTTAGACAACTCCAGTGCAGTTCTTAGCACGTTTGAGGACGAACGTAAGAAGTGGTAGAGAATGTAACAGCCCAATAAGTCGTTTTGAGCTTTAGCGGGTTCTTCAGTACTTTGAGACTATGAGAAGCTTCACTTCAGGTATTATGACTTGCACGCATGGTCAGAATTGAATTTTGGGAAATTTGGAGGTTATTTGGAAAGAAAATTCTCATTTCGAAAGCTGTAAGTTGAAAGAATTGACTAAGGTTTTGATTTATGAATAAACGACCTCAGAATCGGGATTTGAATGTTCAAGCAGGTTCGTATGATGATTTTGGACTGGACGTATGTCTGGATCAAGTTCTGGATGACCCGTGAGCATTTCGACATTTGTTGTGGAAGTTAGCATTTTGGGAAGAATTTCATAAATATGGGTTTCAGTGCATCTGAGTATTATCGATGTCTGTTTGGCGTTTCGAGTCAAGGAATAGCTCTGCATGATGATTCTAGGATTGGGAGCACGTCCGTAAGTGGATTTGGAGGTCCATAGGCCATTCTGGAGTCATTTGCCTAAAGTTAGAAATTTAAAAGTTTTAAGAAGTTTTACTGGAGGTGGACTTTTTGATATCAGGGTCGGATTCTGATTTTGGAAGTTGGAGTAGGTCCGTAATATCAAATATTACTTGTGTACAAAATTTGAGGTCAATAGGACGTGATTTGATAGGTTTCGGCGTTGAATGTAGAAGTTGGAAGTTCTAAAGTACATCAAGCCTAAATTGACTTGCGATTCGTTATTTCGGTGTTATTTGATGTGATTTGGAGACTCGACTAAGTTTGTTATATTTTTTGGGACGTATTGGTATAATTGGTTGAGGTCCCGAGGGCCTCGGGTGGAATTCGTACAGTGAACAGATTGATTTTGGACTTGGAAGAAAGGTTAGAGCAGCTGCCTTCTGGTGTAACCGCACATGCGAGGCTTGGGCCACAGGTGCGGGGCCGCAGAATTGACCTTATGTGTCGTAGAAGCGGTTTTGGTTAGGGACTGCTAAGACCGAAGGTGCGGTCGTCTTGGCACAGAAGCAAGATCGCACCTACGAAAAAGAAGGCGCAGAAGCGGAAATGAGCTGCAAGCCTTGAACCATAGAAGTGGTCAAGTGATCGCAGATGTGAAGAATCGATGGCCAATGTCTTTTATAAGCCGAGGGTTGGGCGCATTTCAACCCTATTTCCTCCATGGTATCCAATTATTGGGCAACTTTGGAGTTCCATTTTTATCACCAATCATGACTTAACTGGTTTCCACTAGTTTTGAGTTAAATACAAGGTTTATGTATGGAGTTAGTCATGAAAATTTGTAGCAATTAGGGGATTTGGAAGTAAAACCTAGAAATATACATTTTGGATTTTGGACACAAAATTGGACATGGAACTGAGAGTATGTTATATAATTGAGTTTGTGAGGTTATTGGTAAAGTTTACCTTTGAAATATTTCAAAAATTTGGGCACGTGGGGTTGAGGGTGATTTTAATCGACTTTTTGATCGGGGTTAGAAATTATTACAAAATTAGATTATAATGAGTAATTGAGCATATATTAATGTGTTTTCATAATTATTGGCTAGTTTTGGAGCGTTGTGCATCGATTTGAGTCATCGGAAGAGCTTAGAAGCCGGTTATGGAACTTCGGAGCGAGGTAAGTATCCTTTCTAACCTTGTAAGAGGGAATTAACCTCAAAGGTGAAATAAGTAAATATGTGCTCCTATTTGTGGGGGCTATGCATGCATGAGGTGACGAGAGTCCGTGCGTAGCTACTATTATGCTTAAGTTTGGGTAGTCTAGTATGATGACCCAAAAGGTCATCTTCTGTTTTAGAACTCAATTCGGTGATCTGAGACCTTAAAAACCTCATCTATCCCTCCTCAATATGTGTGCGCAGTCCGAGCATGATTTCGAAAGCTTTTATGTGGAATATTAATGAAATAATAATTTTTGGCCTAAAAAGTTAATTTTAGTTGACTTTGGTCAACATTTTGAGTAAACAGACCCGGACACGTAGTTTGACTGTCCAGATGGGTCCATAGTTAAAAAAGGACATGGGCGTATGCCCGGAATCGAATTCCGAGATCCCTAGCTCGAAATAGAAATTTTTGATTAAAAATTGGAAGACTGAAATTATAATGGTTCAAAGAAATTTGGTAATGTTTGATCTTGTTGGTATCGGGTACGTATTTTTGTTCTGGAGCACGATACAGGTCTGTTATGATATTTATATCCGTGAAATTTGGTAAGAAATGGAACTAATTTGATGTGATTCGGACGTCCAATTGAGAAGTTAGAAGTTTTAAAACCTTTTTTGAGAATTTCATTCAATTTGGTGCTAAATGCATGGTTCTAGGTGTTATTTTGGCAATTTGATCGCACGAGCAAGTTCGTATGATATTTTTAACTTGTGCCATGTTTAATTTGGAGCCCGAGGGCTCAGGTAAGTCTCGGATAGGCTACGGGATGATTTATCCTTAGAAAATCTTGTGTGTTTGTTGTTTCTGGTGTATTGCTATTTTGTGCTTCGCGGTCGCGATGCCACTCTCACGATCGCGAAGTGTAAGTTTTGCTGGGAATTGAATTTTCCTAAGCGAACGCGTGGCTTTTGTCGCGATCGCGGAGCACTGGGGGGTTTGCTCTTCGCGAACGCGACTGGCTTGACGTGAATGCGTATAGTATTGGAGGTTGGCTGGGAATCATTGAGTTGTTCTATGCAAATGCGAAGGTTGGGGGGACAAACCATCATGAACGCGTGCTACTCTTCGCGAACGCAAAGGCCTTTTTGGACTCTGTGCATTCTGATCGCGACAGGTCTTTCGCGAACACGATGAAGACATGTCTAGTGATTTTCAAAAAAGATAAAAAACGAGACTTCTTCGCAAATTTCATATTTCATCACTAGAACTCGGCCTAGGGCGATTTCTCAAGAGGGAATTCAACACTAAATTATAGGTTATGCACTCTTTAACTCGTTTTCTTCAATTGTAATCATCACTCATTGAATTCCTAATCCTAAATCTTGTTCTTTAAGGGTAGAAAACTAGGGATTTTGGGTAGAATAATGGATTTTGCAAATTTGGGGATTTACACCTTGATTTGGGGTCGGATTTCAAACTAATTATATATCCGAGCTCGGGGGTGAATGGATAATCGGATTTTAATCCGAATTTTGGGTTTTGACCAAGCAGGCCCAGGGTCAATTTTCTACTTTTGAGGAAAATGTTGGGAAACTTATAATTATATATTGGAATTGATTTCTTTAGCGATAATTGATGTTATTAAGTTAGTTATGATTAGATACGAGTGGTTTGGAGGTGAAATTTAGAGGAAAAGCGGTAAAGCAGTTAGTGGTATGTGGATCGAGGTAAGTGTTGTGCCTAACTTTGACTCGAGGGATTAGGGATCCCTGACTTAATTTCTATGTGAAAATATGTGTGTGTGGCGTATAGGTGAGGTGACGAGTACCTATGCGCTGCCAATTTATCTGTTTTGCATGTTTTTTTCCTGATCATAATATATTGTTTCCTGCCTTAGCAACTACATGTTTCACTGGCATTTCCATGCTTAATTAATACTTGTTCGACATTGTTTTCACTGTTTAAGGTATTAGCTATTCCGTAGTTTCACTGTCTCATAATATTGGCTCAAGTCGGTTATTGATGTTTTATGGTATATTTTGGATTGGTTTCACTGAGTAGAATAATTGGAGTGAAGTTCATAATTGTCAACTATTCGTTTGCTTTAGTTTGAGGTTTAAATATTATGGAGAGTTTTGAGCTAAATTGTGAAATTCTTGTTCTTATTGTGTGATTGGTACCGATATGGTATGATCGGGTTGCATGCCACAATAGGAGGAATAAGAGTGATATATTAAGAAGGAATAAGGGTGAAATGCTATTTTATGGTGGGATCGGGTTGTGCGCCACAACAGGAGGAATAAGGGTGGTATTTTGAGGAGGAATAAGGGTGAATTACTATTGTACGTGGGATCGGGTTGCACGCTGCAATAGGAGGAATAAGGATGGATTGATATGAAGTAATAAGGGTGAACATTCATATTGACATTGGTTATATGGTGGGATCGGGATGCACGCCGCATCAGCTTATGTGTTTATTTATCTTTCTTCTACTATAAAGTTATTCTATTGTTTTACATTTTACTTAAGGATTGGTTATAGCTGAGTTCTAATGATATAATTGAGTTGTATTCACTCCTTGCAAGTTATTATTTTATTTTTGTTCCTTCCTTCGTAAGTTATTATTTTACTTTGTTCCTTCCTTCGTTCTGCTTTTATTATACACTATATGTAGGTTATATAGTAATTGCCCCAATGTAGACTCGTCACTACCTCGTCAAGGTTAGGCTCGACACTTACCAATACATAGGGTCGGTTTTACTGATACTGCACTATGCACTTTCATTGCAGATTATGGAGTTGGTAGTGGCTGATTGAGAGATTGGCTTCAGATTTCACAGTTAGGATCCCCAAGGTAGTCTTGTTGGCATCCGCAGGCCGTAACTATAACGACCTGACCAGTCATTTTTCTTTCTAAAACCTTGTTACCCTAAATAAGACTTTCTGTACTTGCTTTAACTAATTGATGACCTGAAAGGATGGTTGGTTTGGGATTTGGAAGAGTTTGGGTTGAAATCGGAATACTTGGTTCCTTAAGGTTGGCTTAAAAGGCTAAATTTGATTTCAATCAACAATTTGAGTAAAATATTTCGGAATCTGGTTTTAAAGGTTCCACTAGGTTTGTATAATGATTCCGGACTTTGGCGTATGTCCGGATAAGGTTATGGATGACCCGGGATCGTTTTGGCGCCTAATAGTGAAAGTTAATTTCTTAAGGATTTTGGAGATATTTGGTTTGGAATGTGTTTTGGAGTTATCGAGGTAGAAATGGAATTTCTAGACAAGGAATAGGTTGGTAATGTCATTTAAGACTTGCACGCAAAATTTGGTGTCAATCCGAGTAGTATAAGTCCGATTCGTCACATTTGGGGTAGATTGAAGAAATTGAAGTTCATAAGTTTAATTCAATTGGTTTTAGGGGGTCATTCTTAGATTTAGAGTTGTTTCGGGAGTTCTGAGGATTCAAGCGAGTTCGTTTTATCATTTCGAACTTGTAGGTATGTTAGGGCGGGGCCCCGAGCTTTAACCGGACGAGGCTCAAGCTTAGTTGGAAATGTGGGAAAGGGCTGAAGCTTCAGGCTTCTGTCATAACCGCAACTGCAGTTGGCCTATCCACAGGAGCGTGCCCGCAGAAGCAGCTATGCCATCGCAGATGCGGCCATGGGTGGCCAGCCTAGGAGCCGCAAAAGCGGTCTAAACTCCGCATAAGTGGAGCCGCAAAAGTGGATTGCTTCTCGCAGAAGCGGAACCGGCCAGGATAATTTATGCAGAAGCAGACTCATTTCTGCAGATGCGCTAGGCGCAGGTGCAGCTCAGGACCGCAGATGCAGAAATCGTTGAAGGCAGTGACCTTCATTTATTGTGGGTATTAGCCATTTTTTGCTCATTTCCACTTGAAAGTTGGACAATTTTGGAGCTCTTGAGAGAAGACCAAACTTCTAAAGGTAAGTGATCCCTTGATTATGTGAGTTAATTACTTGGATTTTGGACAGATTAACATGTAAAGATTAGTGAAAAATCATGGAATTAGAGTAAAACCTAGGGTTTTGATAAAAACGTGATTTAAACACGAAATTTGTTATGGAATGAAGTGAAAATTATATATTCTTGATCCTTAGGTTATGGGTAAGAACTTCCTTTGAAAATTTTCGAAATCTGAGCATGTGGGCCCGGGGTGGAATTTTAGGAACCTTGCCCTTGGGGTTGGATAATCACTTTCATAGCTAAAATAAGGATTTGTGTACCTATAATAATGGACGTTTACACTATTTGAATAGCTTTGGTTTGTGCGGCTCCGATTTGAGAGTTTACACTTTACCTAGGGCCGATGGCAGAATGCCGACTATATTCATTCTCCATTTCATGACATCCGTGGGGATAAGACTGAATAAAACTGCTCCCCGTGCTGATGGATCATCGGTGCATGTCTTTGGCATTTGTCGCATTTTCGGACGAACACCTTAGTATCTTTTTCCATACTGTCCCAATAATCCCTGATCTGATGACTTTGTGAACCAGTGATTCGGCATTGAAATGGTTCCCCCATGTTCCCTCATGAATTCCTCGTAGGACGTAGTCGGTATCTCCCGGACCCAAGCATATTTCCAACGGCCCATCGAGCATCCTTCTATATAATGTTCCATCTTTGGCCAATGTGAATCGTACAGCTTTCGTTTACACAGTCCTCGATTCCTTTGGGTCCTACGGAAGCTTCCCATTATTCAGATAATCGATATATGTGTTCCTCCAATCCCAACTTAAGCTTGTGGAGTTTATTTCGGCGTGGCCTTCTTCGACTACCGACTTTGAAATTTGTATGACAATCCCCAGGCTAATTTCATCATCTTCGACTGATTACCCCAAATTTGCAAGGGCATCGACCTCACCGTTCTGCTTTCGAGGTACATGTTGTAGGGTTCATTCTTTGAACCGGTGTAAGGTTGCCCACAATTTTGCCCAAGTACCTCCGCATTCGATCTTCTTGAACCTCGAAAGTTTTGTTGGCTTGGTTAACCACGAGTTGGGAATACACTTGGCCTCGATGGCCTCTAATCTAGGGCTATGTATTCAATTTATTGATTCAATTTTGACCATTATCAATAATTACTTACTGATTATCGATTTCTACATATGCTTATCGTTATCGTTTCAGTAAGGTTTCTATTTTTTTCGATTTTGATTAATAAATTTTTGAGGTTTATCGATTCGGTTATCGATTACACCAATTAAAAATTTGCAGGATTCCACGGGAAGTATATCGCTACAAACACGCCTAAGTAATATGGAAAAAGAAGCTAAAATAAGACGGACACCGTTTATAACATAAAAATTGTGTCAATAAGCACATGCAATGAAACTAAAGTAAGGGATCAAATGTATGCCACCAATACTCCAATGGTATAAAAAAAATACATCATCACGGCTAATTGTATTTTCTATTAATTTGAACTTCATTCCCTTGAGCTTTAAATATGATCATTCTTTAAATGTAGTAGATGAAATAATAAGGTTAGAGACTTAGGGTAAAGGAAAGAATATTATAGAATAAGGGTAAAAAAATTGGGTAAATTTTTTTTTATTTGTATATCTTATCGGTTTATCGATAAACCGATAACCGAAAAGGACAAAATCGAAATCGAAATTGATAACTCGATAAGGAAAATTTTGAAATCGAAATCGATCGATAAACCGATAACAAACAATCGATTCGATTTATCGATAAGCCGATTCGAATGCACACCCCTACTCTGATCCCAAGCTTTTAGCCAGCTCGAGACCTGCAATCATGGCTTCATACTCGGCCTCATTGTTTGTCAACTTTGGGGTTTTGATAGATTGTCTAATTGTATTTCCTATGAGTGGCTTCAAAACGATGCGTTTCCCCAACCCCTTCACATTCAAAATACAATTTGTGAACAGGGTCCACACCCCCGAGGATGTATCCGATTTTGTAAATAGTCCTTTTCAACCTTGGCTACGAGGGCCGGTGTAAAGTAGGCCACGAGTCTGCTAAGATTTGAGACTTGATGGTCGTTCGGGGTTGATAGTAAATATCGTACCCACTGATTTCAACAACCCATTTGGCCAGTCGGTCCAAGAGTTCGGGTTTATGCAAAATGTTGCGAAGGGGATAAGTGGTTACAATGCAAATTGGGTGATATTGAAAATATGGTTTTAACTTCCTAGAGGAGCTTATAGAGCAAGCTCTAACTTTTTTAAGTGTGGGTACTAGGTCTTGACCTCACCTAATGTAGTAAATAGGAAATTGCGTACATTGCTCTTCTCGAACTAGAACGCCACTTACCATGACCTCTAAGACTGCCAAATGTAAGTAGATTTGCTCATCCGCTTTTGGATTGTAAAGAAATGGCGGGCTCGAAAAATACCTCTTTAGTTCTTCCAATGCTTGTTTGCATTCGGGGGTCTAAGTGAAATTGTTCTTCTTTTTTAACAGTGAGAAGAATCTGTGACTTCAATCTGAAGACCTCGAGATGATCCGGCCTAAATCGGTTATCCGCCCTATTAATATTTGTACAGCCTTAACATTGTCCACGACTGTGATGTTTTTTGTTGCCTTGATTTATCAAGGTTGATCTCGATTCCCCGATTTGACAGCATAAAGACGATGAACTTGCCTGTATCGACCCCGAATGCACATTTCTCGGGGTTGAGCTTCATGTTGTACTTTCCCAACATGTTGAAGGTTTCCTGCAAATGTGTCAAATGGTACTCTGTGCAAAGGCTTAACTAGCATGTCATCGATATAAACTTCCATTTACTTACCTATTTGTTCTTCGAACATTCGGTTTACTAGGTGTTGACAAGTAGCACCAACTTTTTTTGTCCAAATGGCATTACATTATAGCAATAAGTATCGTACTTAGTGATAAACGAAGTCTTTTCTTGATCCTTCCGGTACATTTGTATTTGGTTGTACCCGAAGTAGGCATTGAGAAAACTGAGGATCTCATGGCCAGCCATGGCATCGATCGAACGATTGATATTCAGCAAAGGAAAGGAGTCCTTAAGGCATGCTTTGTTCAAGTCTTTGTAGTCTACGCACATTCTAAGTTTAACCCTTCTTAGGGACTACAACTACGTTTGCTAACCATTCGGGATATGTACTTCACGGATGGATCCTATTTCGAGAAGTTTGGTTACCTTGTCCTTGATGAATGCATGCTTCATCTCGGACTGTGGCCTTCTCTTTTGCTTTACCGGTCTGAACTTTGGGTCCAAACTCAATCGGTAAGTGGTGATCTCCGGTGGGATCCCTGTCATGTCAAGGTGGGACCAAGCAAAATAACCATATTTTTAATAAGGAATTTAACGAGTTTTTGGATCCCTATCTCTGAAGTTATTTTTTGTTCGGTCACTCAAGAACTCTCGAAGATGATCTTCGTTGAATAAATGAGCTACCTCCTCCCTTAATTGTCTGCAGCCTTCAGTTCTATGACCATGGGTTCCATGGTACTTGCACATTTAATTTGGATTCCTTTGAGCTGGATCGGTCTGTAGGGGTCTGGGCCATCTAGTATCCTTGATTCGTCCAATGGCTGACACAATACCTGAAGCACCGACGCTGAAGTTGTATTTCGTTAATCGTGGTGCTTATTTATGCTCGACATGTTTATCGAAGCCACTATTACTCATAAGCACTCAAGAATTATGACCTCGATCATTCCTTCGATCATTTCGAATGGGATTACATCCCAGTCTATTATTTCTACGATCTGTGCTATTTGATCGGGGCTCTCTGTCGATGTCTCTTTGAATCCAGCCTTTGGACCTATTTGGGTAAACAGAACCAGACGAGGTTCCCAACTAATCATCTTCGACTCCTATCTTTGATTGGTATCGATTATGCACATTGGCCCGGTCACCGCATGATACTCAATCAAATTCTGCTTTAGTTGACGTGACACTACCGAACTTCGCTCATTCAAATCCTGAGTAAAGGCTTAGACAACCCAATCATCAGTAACCGAGGATAGGTCCATGGGCTCCATCTGAAATTGAGATACGAATTCCCTTAGCATTTGATTGTCCTTTTGTCTCACTTTGAAAAGGTCTGATTTCTTAGTCGCGTCCTTTATTGCTCCGGCGTGTACCTTAACGAACGAATCAGCAAGCATGGCGAAAGAATCGATGGAATTGTGCGGCAAATTGTGGTATCATATCACTGCCCCATTCGATAAAGTTTCTCCAAACATTTCAACAAAACATATTCAATTTTATCGTCTTCTAAGTCATTTCCTTTTATTGCGCATGTATAAAAAGTGACATGCTCGTTAGGATTAGTGGTTCCACTGTACTTAAGAATTTCTGGCATGCGGAATCGGCTTCGGTACCACACGTGATGGAAAAGGCTTATGTAAGAAATTTTTCGAGTCCAAACCCTTCCGAATCGGGGGTGCCCGATATTTGATCAACCTGAGAGTTGTATGTTTCTACCTTTTTATCATTAGGCTCGATCTTCTTTTCTCCCAATTCAATCCGTTTAGTGAGCTCCTCGAGCATCTTCATGATAGCATAATCAGTTCCCGATCCATTATCGCTCAATTTCTCTTGTACGGGTTCGACCCTATGAACAACTTCTAGTGATGCATCGAGTTCGATTCTGATATTGGAGTTGCGATATCTCGGCCTGCGGAGTTTGTAGCATGTTAAATATCATTCGATGGCTAATTCCGCCTTCTTCACCATTTTGTGTTTTGATTGGTTGCTCGAGCATGTCTGCAGATGCTATTTTCAGGGTCGGCACCTAAATCTCCACGAATGGCGACATAAGAACTAAAATCAACCATATCTACAACTTGTGGTGCATCAGGATTGATTGGAGGCACCCAATTTTCCAAGGCAACTACGTGTTCTTTATCGCCATGAAACCCAAGGCCGATATCCTTATGAGTAGGCACTGCTTGAGAATTCGACATGTTGATTCCTGAAATCAAAAATACTTGCAAGAACAAGCGTAAAAGCAGTGTATATTATGAAGATTAAAATATTAAGCAATCACTATTATCTTTAGCCCCACGATAGGCGCCAAACTATTTCCCTAAAAATTGAGTAACAATTAAACTTGTAATATGATTTTAAGAATACATGATTTCACTTAATATCAATTGAGAAACGTGAAGATAAGCAGGGGAAAATGACAATAATGTAAAGTGAACCAATGTTTAAACAATACCCTCAAGTTGGAATACCCTCAAGCCAGTAAAGTTAGAACAGTTAAAAAGCAACAAACTAATGAACAAGAGGACATGAATTAAAGAGAATATGATATTCCTTTTATCCGTGTGAACGTAAATAAGTTACACAATGATTAGAGTCCTCTTTATAAAGCAGAAGAGTCCTAATTATGGTACAATTTTAATATGGAAGTAAATCCCATGATTGATACGAATAACCACCCTTGATTTGATATATTCTGAAATTTCCACCATGATCTCCGACCAATTATGAATATCTCGTCTTTCCGTTGTTGTACCTCACTCGAAGTTCATCATACTTAATCTCGATCGCTGCTAGCCTCAATCTCAACGAACACCTCGATTCTTGAACTTGACACCCCACCTTCGTTCTATGGCCCAATCTGTTACTAGGCCGACCCCCGACGCGATCTCCTAGTCTCGATTAAATAGCAAGATCGGGCGAGCCCAATCTTAACAGTATGTATAGATCATAAGAAATAAAAAAGATCAGAAACATGGTCATCTTGATCACTCGAGCAATTGACTACGAGCACCAGTAATTATAGTCACAAAAATGACAAGCCATGTACATTACACCGAACCAGAGGTGAGACTTACCGACTTAAATCACCTAATCCTCTTCACATCTGTCAGTCACAAGGTTCAATCGAAACTAACCAAACAATAACTGTCAAGATTTACGTGGACTGAGCTCTTCAGCCTTTTTTCTGTGTTGTATGTTCTATATGGCCGCCATAAGACTTCAATTGCTAAATATTACATTGCTACACTTTGCAGCAAAGTGTTATACAGAGAGTACCCTAAAAAAATGATTTTTGTGTGCGTGTGGCGAGGGGTGTTTGGGGAATGGGGGTACTTCACATATTTCTCTCCAATCTTTGCCTAGCAGGATCTTGCATTCCTTCCCATACTTGTTCTCGATGGTTTTCAGCCTTTCAAATATTAGTAAGTTGAATTCATAGCCCTTCTCCATCGTTGTCAACAATCATGACCTACACTGGAACTTTCCTGCCCCAATGACCATGTTTGGGACAAAAGGTTTCATATCTGCACTGACATAGCATGAAATGCCTTAAGCAGGAAAAAACACATAAAAGAAGCACTAGAGAACAACATTTTGCCATAATTATCAACAATTTTATGAGTGAGATTCACCTACCAAAGGCTCAAAGACACCATGAATTTTACAGCACATCTTCCGTGTATAATAATTCAGGATACACAGAAGATACCATTTGCTTTAACGAGTTCATAGATTCTTTTAAAAATGCATGTCCTTCCGCAGCTGCAAGTACCAATGAAGAATAATAAATTGACGTAGCCAGATATAGCAAACGCATTAACAACCAACATGCAGAAAGAATCAAACATTTACTACCTTTACTCAGTGCATGAAATTCCTTTGAGAAGTCCTCAACACGTCCATGGACAGGTCTCATTCCACAGATTTGGATCACACAAAATTCCAGGTACAATGCCATTACTGTTATTTGCAACAGCAGAATACAGACGCCTTGTATTTCAGAAGTAACCTGCTTCAACTTGTGGGCTTCACACAATTCAGTAATGATAGAAATTCCTTGATCCTACAACCAAAAGGTGAAACATAGCCTAAGCATCATAAGACCGCTCAAGAGTATCTTTTAGGAAGGGCGTATGGCCATGTACTCGTGAAGCTTTAAAAACTGACCAACTGAATTGAAAACTAGGCGCAGTTCTCTCCTTTTTACATCCTACAGCACAAACTTTGTACTCCTCACATTGACTACAACAACTACTACCCAGGAAAATCTGACAAAGTGGGGTCTGGGGAGGGTAATGTGAATGCAAACCTTACCCCTACCCCGTTAGGGCAGAGAGGCAATTTTCGATAAACCCTCGGCTAAGAACCAAAAAAAAAAAAAACCGACAATCCATTAGTAACGCCAATAGAAATCATAATAGTAACAGAAGCATAACAACCAAAATATAAATGACATGCAATAACAGTAACCAGTAACTAAGACGGCTAAAATAAACAGCAAGGAAAGTGTGGATTCAACATAAACTGCAAGCCAACTAAGATCAACCCTAATCCAACCCCGCCTCACCCCCTGTATGAAGTAAGGAAAGCTCTACTAACCCCTAACCTACAACCCTAATGGCTTGACCTCCCAACCTTCCTAGGGCCATGTCCTCAGAAATCTGCAATCGTACCATGTCATGCCTAATCACCTCTCCCCAATACTTCTTAGGCCTCCCTCTACCTCTTCTCGTACCCACCACGATACCTCTCACACCTCCTCACCAGAGCATCAAGGTTTCTCCTCCGCACGTGCCCGAACTATCTGAGCCTCGCTTCCCGCATCTTGTCATCCACAGGGGCCACGCCCACCTTCTTCCGAATATCTTCATTACTAATCTTGTCTATCCTAGTGTGCTCGCACATCCACCTCAGCATCCTCATCTCTGCTACCTTCATCCTCTGGTTATGGGAGTTCTTAACCGGCCAACACTCTGCCTCATACAACACGGCCGGTCTAACCACAACTCTATAAAACTTACTTTTGAGTATCGGTGGCACTTTCTTGTCACACAAGACTTCGGATGCAAGCCTCCAGTTCATCCAGCCCGCCCCTCTACGGTGAGTGTCGTCCTCGTCGATCTCTCCGTCCCCCGGATCATCGACCCAAGATACTCGACGCTATCTCTCTTGAGGATGACATGTGATCCAAGCCTCACGTCCCTGTCTACTTCCCTCGACTCAGCGCTAAACTTGCACTCCAGGTACTCTGCCTTAGACCTGCTCAATTTGAAACCTTTAGACTCGAGGGTCTGTCTCCAAACCTCCAATCTCTCCTTAACACCGACCATCGCCTCATCAATTATGTGAGAAAGCACGGGAGAAGAATATAACTGAGATTAAACATAATACAATGAGCCCTATATATAATACTAATAACCTAGAGTTCTACTATAACTAGAGTTCTACTATATTTACATATCTAACACTCCCCCTCAAGCTGGTGCATATAAATCATATGTACCGAGCTTGTTACATATGTAGTTTAACATCGATCCCAGGTTTCTAGACCCGAAAGCATCGATTCCCAAAGACATCGTTGAAAATTTGCTGAAACAGATGAAGGAAAACTGTTTTTTTTTTTTTTTGCCGGAAAATCACTGTAGATGCCGGAAAAACTTCAAAGTTGTCGGAATTGAAAAGTAAAAACATGAGTAGGCTCGGAATTTGAGGGCGATGATACTGTCCTGAAGAAACTTTTTGAAATTATGGCCGGAAAGCCTCTGTAGCTGCCGGAAAAGTCGCCGGAAAAACTGAAAGTTGTCGGAATCGAACGGAACAAGGATGGGTAGGGTCGGAAATTAAGGCCGACCAAACTGTCCTTCTGGAGCGAAGCCAAAAACTGGCCGGAAACAGCCCCACGCGCCGGACCTTGAGCCTAACTCAACCCCAAAAGCTAGCTTATGAGGTGAGGATTGCCCAAGCCATATAAGGAGACCAAGGACCTCAAATCCCTCCAATGTGGGACAACTCAACACCCCCCATCACGCCCAGATCTCTGGAGCGTGGACAACATAAATGGGGGCCCAACATCGGTAACAATAATTGGGATGGGCCTGGCTCTGATACCATGTGAGAAAGCACGGGAGAAGAATATAACTGAGATTAAACATAATACAATGAGCCCTATATATAATACTAATAACCTAGAGTTCTACTATAACTAGAGTTCTACTATATTTACATATCTAACAAATTAGAACTATGTCATCAGCAAATAACATACACCATGGCGCATCCCCTTGAATATGGTGTGTCAATGCATTCATCACCAAGGCAAATAAGAACGAGGTAAGTGCAGAGCCTTGGTGTAATCCTATAACAACCAAAAAATGCTCTGAGTTGCCTCCCACAGTCCTAACCTTAGTTATAGCTCCATCATATATGTCCTTGATTGCTCCTATGTAGGCTACCGGCATGCCCTTTGCCTCAAGACATCTCCAGAGACCTCCATGGGGACCTTGTCATATGCTTTCTCCAAGCCAATAAACACCATGTGCATGTGCAGATCCTTCTTATTATCCATGTACTATTCCACCAACCTCCTAATAAGGTGGATAGCTTCCGTAGTGGAGCGACCCGACATGAACCCAAACTGATTGTCGGATATAGACGTCATCTTCCTCACTCTCACCTCCGCCACCCTCTCCTAGACTTTCATGGACTCCTCACATTGTCTACATAAAATTAAATTTGATCATCTTCTAAGAATTACTCTAGACTGCAAAAACACGTCAAAGTGATTAAAATAGTCAAAACTCTCGAGAAAACTAAAGACTAAATTTAATAAACTTAAACTAGGGAGCACATAAATATCGAGGAAAACATGCTGAGTTCTGCAGAAGCAATTAAATAAAATTGATCCATTCTGTTAGTTCCGTTGATTTTCCCTTTAAACAAGACAAGTGGTTAGAATAAGAATGCCCTGGGAAGTCAACCTGCAATCTTAAGCCTCAGTAAGGTTAGGCACATGGAAACCACTGCCTCCATCAAACTTAACTTAGAATACTCACAGGGACTTGAGCTCAATGCATAAATCATGCAAAAATCAACTCTAGAAAGAGGAAGATAGAACAGGCAAAAATGATCTGGGTGTTTCACCTGCAAGCAGTGAAGGATATCAGGCATTGGTAGCTCTGGGAAACGTGCAAGGTCAACAAAACCCGCTTCTTCAGCCCTTTCAGCAGCTTCTTCAGCTTGTATACATAAAAACTTGAGCAGAAGACAGGTAATTCTGTATATCTGAATAGACATTGCATCTGAAAAATGAGACTGCGTAGTCAGATTAGCATGCTCATTTGTTTGATCTTTGATCACAATAGCAGTTTTTGACGAAAAAGATGAATATTTGGGATTTAGACCGCAGCAAAGAGCAGAAAAAGCAAACCAGCCCTTTCTGCTATTGATGTATGATGGCTTTTTGTGCCACTCGTACTCCTCTCGGAGGGTAGGATGACAAAAGATGGGGGGAGTTCTTCCTGGCGATTCCCCATGACGCTGTGTACCGCAGCTAATAAAGGCCAATAAATGGATGCATCTTTCCCTTAGCTGTGACTCCATTTCTTTCATGGCCCTTGACCAGGCATTCCTGTGCTTTGCCAGAACACAGATTAACATAACTGTGTTTTCACTCTCTCTAAGACAACTCAATGAAGTATGTGGTTTGAGTGCCCGAGGTCTTTTCTTATCATGATCATCTGATGGAAAATCCGGAGCATTAAGATAATATGAAATTAGATCAGCCTTCTCCAAGAAGAAGTAAGTCACCACGTGATCCACATTTAATATTGAAGTTTCTCCTAAAGAGTTAATAATTGCTGTAACCACAGCCAAGCTAAGTCCCCAAATGGGTGGAGACCTTTCATTATTCTCAAAGGGTTTTGCCAGATTTCTCTCATTCTCAACTGCTGAGAGAGGTCTACCATTAGATAGATCAGCTAACAATACTCTTAATGATGCAAAGAAACCAGCATTCAGAAGCATCTCAGCACCTTCCTTCACATGTGCGATAGTCAAAAGAAACTTCAATATTATGTCAATGACTGAATAAGAGCTTTTGTCTTGAAGCTTAAGAACAATATGCTGCATCGGAAGATAATTTTGAATGACAGGGAACCAAGTGGCAGGTGTTGAAAAACCTTTGAGTACTTGGTCGATAATAATCAAAGAGATGGAGCAATGTCCAGTAAGTTCTATACAGTTGCAAAGCAATGGTAGTAGCCCCAAGCTCACATTAGCTGCCTCAGGTAAGACTTCATTATACTCCATTTCTGTTCGTACACCAAGGCAAGAATCTTTCCAACTTGACTTGAGTGAAAAGAGAATCAGCTCCAGAAATATTTTCATTGTACTAAGGACACCAGTAACCAATGGCCTACAGTTGCTCAACACCTTGAGGCCATAACCTGCAGTTTTTAATATGAGAAGGCACATAGATAAAGACAATTGTGCATTCAGCGACCTGGTAAAGCCGAAAAGCAGGCCTGCTTGAGCTGCAAGAATTTCAACTATGTCTTTACTAGCATTAGGGACTGGGACTGGGACTAACAGCCCGATTGTGCGGGTGAGAGACTCGCATATATTGTCAATGCTAGATGACAATAATTTTTCAGGAATATTTCTGGCAGTTTCAACCTGGTTCTCAACTGACTGCATAAACAGGGAAACCATATCAGTCATAGCAAACCAAATATATACAGCTACCCTTGGAAAAATTATAGAGTCGGCAAGAGTTCAGACATTTTTACATACGAAAACCACGCCAAAATCCTAAGGGAATTGAGGTCAACTAAATGAACCCTCACTAACAATGTCCCTCCATTTAAGCCCATTTTGGACCAATATTATACAAAATAAAAATACAAGTTCTCTATATTTTCTATTGGCATATAAATCTCAGACAAGACTAAAAGATACCATGAAAACATAGGACTTAAAGTAAACGTACAAACATGACTAGAACAATATTCACCAGTTATTTTTATCACCTACAGACCTTTTTTCCTTGTGCCATGCTTTTTCCTAGTGTGCGGATTCCAATAAATTGTAGGTCATTGGAAACAACTTCCTTATATGTATTTTGAGTCAAAGAAGTGACTAAATGGTAATAGCTTCTTGATAGCAGGTGTTAAAAATGGGTATTTGCCAATTTTTTCTGTCTCACCAACCATGGTATTTAACCAAAGTTTGACAATGTAAGGATTTTCTAAACGAGTTGAATGAACTCGATGACGAAACTTATAATTCCTAACAACCATCTAAGTACACATAAATACAATATTATAGAGCTTATAAGATTTAAAAACCCACAGTAGTAAATGACCTAGATCTAGAGCAAAAACGACAAAACTGAACATGCAACTAAATTTGGAGCTCACAGCATCCACATGGATAACATAGTTGCCGACGCTTTTTTACGACAAAAGCACATATGAATGAGAATCAGCAAGGTCAAATGACTTAAATGTAGGAGACAAAATATTAGAAGTCAAATGCAACTGACAGAAGCACTCACATCAACATTGTCAGATATGGAGAAAGCTGTTGTCAAAGCTATTAAAGCTGAAAGCTTGGATCTTGTGAGTGAAACCATTAAATTCACATTCTGTAACGAGAGCAACAGCAATTCTGCAACCGCTTTAGATGCTTTCCAATCCGAAATATCCCACAAATCAATTGCCATGTCCCCTTGCAGACGATCAGTGTCATACAAGCAGACACCATCAGTTTGAGGGAAAATGTCTTCATCGTGCTTACGTCGATAAGTTTGCAAAAAATCTGACTCTAGCAGATATTGTGACAGCTCCTTGAATGGTCTGTGGGCGATCTGTCTACCTTCAAGCTCTCCTTGCAGATGATAGAATAGATCATTGAGAATTAAGTCATCCAATTCATTTCCTCCACTGGAAGAAAACGGAATAGAAGGAAGAAAGATTTAAGTCTTGCATCCGTATTACAAATTATAAGTGAACTTGTAGAATATATTGATCCACTGAATATATAAAATACTTTTGCATTTCAATTGCCTCTACTTAAATATTTAGGTTAATTATATCAGATATAATTAACTACTACACCAATGACATTCTGCCTGAACTCTTTGAGTAACAGATTGTTATAAATCCATAACAGTTTACTTCAGATAACATTATGATCACAATATCCCTGCGAGATAATAACTGAGTACAAATAAATAGACAACCCATTCCCAGGAACAGTCTCAGTTCAGCAAGGCATGACAATATTGAGCACTTACCTATAACCACGCTGCGCATAATAACCCATCAACTCAGAAAAGGCTGGTAACTTCCTCAACTGTAGAAGAGAAAACAAATTAAGGTAGAAAATAAGTCTGTTTAATAAAGCTATAATTGAAATAAATGCCAAAGGCACGAACGTCTGCAAACTACAGTTGACAGGTTGATAAAATTCAGGAGACATCAATTGTTGTGTTTATGTATCAGTTCTTTGATGAGAGTAAATGGAATAAATGGTGAAGGGATGAAACCGCAACATTGTATGAGAAACTACAAATAAATATAAAAAAGAATAAAACCTTTTGCCACAAGTTAGTAACTTTATCGATAAGTGAAACAGACAAACTTCCTCTATCACCGCTTTTCACTTTACACGTCACCCGCACAGCAAATAAACCAGCAGCAACCTGTAAGCACTATCAACTAAAATTAAAGGTATATTTTGATGTATAAACAAGGGACAATAAGAAGAAGATTTCCAAAACATACTGAAAAGCCTCATATTGTTATAAAAGATATAACAAGCTGTTATGGAATATTCTCCTTCACTCTGAATGTGATATAAAGAACAAAATCAGAGTAAAACAATCAGTAAAACAGTGAGTAGAATTTAAATGAAAAACTGATTAAGCCCTAGAGAGTAGGAAAAGACTCTCACAATAAAGTGTTTATTTTGCCGCAAAAGAAACAAAAAGAGAGCGTCAACAAAATGGAGATCCAAAGAATACTGACTTTGAACAAGAAAAACAACACAACCAGCCCTCTAAGAAGACAGGTAAAACCTTTAACATGATACATGAGATATCCACTTTAAATAATACTCCCTCCGTTCCAATTTATGTGAACCTGTTTGACTCGGCACGGAGTTTAAGAAAAAATGAAGACTTTTAGAATTTGTGGTCCTAAACAAAGCAAAAGGGGGCCTAGAGTATTTGTGCGGTTATAAAAGCTTCTCACTAAGGGTAGAATTGTAAGTTTAAGCTAAATTGTTACCACGTTTAGAAAAGGGTCATTCTTTTTGGAACGGACCAAAAAGAAAATAGATTCACATAAACTGGAATGGAGGGAGTATATTATTTAGATAGCACAACTTGTATAAGTCTATTGACATTTCAACCAAGGATGACCACCAACAAAAGGGACAAGTATCATAATTTTGACCTCAACAACTAGTGAAGTGAGAACTGCTCTTCTTCTCAGCTTCTTACTTGCCACCAAACCCTTGAGGCTGATCTATCAGAACTCATAAGTACATCATAACATCTCCCGAAATCAAAATGCAACTGAAAAGTTCATATAATCAAGCCACCTGATTCATTTGCTCCCTCGTCCATTTTTACAAATTCCAGTTTTGCAAGGTTACTTTGCCACCTTTGCTGGTATATGTGTTTTCAGTTAAGCCAATCAATAACTTTTTCAATTGGTGAATCAAAGATTAGTATTCATGATAAGATTGTAGGTATCATTCTGTAATGGTAGATTCATTCTGATCCATGATAAATGGTCTGTTTCTCTGGAAGACAGTTAAAAGCAAGAGTGTAGGGGTGAACAAAAATTTCAGGTTTCTGGGTTTGCAGCTGCTAGAACTAAGCTTAGACTGGGGAAAGCACAAAGTGGTAGTTATCAGCAAAGAGAAGAGGTGATGATAAAGAAGAAAGGACTCTGGTATTCCGAAACAGAAGGGTGAAGGCTGCCAAGTAAGGTGTTAATTAGTTGGGAGTATATATAAACTGTAAAAGAGCACTAACACTTTATTGTCACTCTTAATCTCTTTAACATCCTAAAACTCTACTGGACTTAAGCATAACAACAATTTGTTTGGAAGACCACCATTTCGCTAGAAAGGAACAGAAGATGTTTTATGGGAGGGGAAGATGTAATTTGGGAGCCTGCCTCATCTTTTGAAATTTTGCTAGTACCCTCTTGGCCCTATGTATTAACTAAAACATTGCACCTTATCCACGGAAAAAAGAAAACAGAATACCTCGGGACCCTCCTAAACTTGACATGTTTACCTAGTCCAAATTACCCACCATAAACTTGGCATTTCGATAGCTTAGAACCCCCCCCCCCCCCCCTTAACCTATCTCACCTAATGGCGTGAGACATGACCTGCCACGTAAAAAAAAATTCCATGTAACATGTTTTAAAAATACAATATTTTTATTAGCTTTCTAAATTTGTTAATTTTTGGGTCATCTTTTTCAGGCCCAATTTGTTTAGGGGGAAATGATTGTAAAGGCTCAAATTTTCTTTATTTTTTGTTAAGCTAAAAGTAATGGAGTTTCACCCAAATTTTTGCAGATCTGGCCCAAATGAAGAAGAAACACACTGTTGAAAAAATTGACATTTGTATCTAAAAGAAGAAGAAAAATACACAGTTAGAACTCCATTATTTTGGCTAAAAATAATAAGTACCAGATAAATTTTTTTATTGATTTGGCCCGAAAAGAAGAAATATATAGTTGAAGGAAATAGTCATTGCATCTAAAGAAGGATAAAAAGAGAGACAGTTGGAACTCCACTATTTTGGCTAAAAACGATAGAATTACGGCCAATTTTTTATAGATGTGGCCCTAAAACAATAAAAATTACACATAGTTGAAACAAATAGTCATTGCATCTAAAGAAGAAATAAACGGAAGTAGAAAGTTGGGAACAAATATGGCATGCTATGTTAAGAAAAACACAAGAAGAAATATATATTTGGAACAAATAAATCATTCTATCTGACTACATAACGATCAATAGTTGAAAAATACCCCACCTGGAAGCTAATTTTTCGATTTTTTTTATCCCCACGTGCCTAAAAGAGAGTGTATTCATGCTCTTTTCCATGTCAGTGTTTAGGGGTCAAGGCTCTCAAACTGCCAAGTTCATGGGGATAATCAGCACAAAAAGTAGTGCAGCTATGCACTAGATAAAACATGTCAAGTTTAGGGGGACCACAAAGTATTCACCATAACACCAATTCTAACATCCTATCACCACCTTAACATTGTGACATGCACCATCAATACCATTTGCTTAATTAAAAAAAGTAATACAATAAATAAACAGTCACCAAAATGTTGAACAATCACTATAAGAGCGTTAGAATAGTATCACATGAACAATTGGCAAACCTGACAAAACTTCGTCTGAATCATGCTAGGTAAGATTTGACCATGGGAATCTAGAAAAGTAGTAGGAAGAATAACCAAAACAGTGGCAAGAAAGAGGCGGTTCCACCCAAACATTCACGGGAAAAGATGTGATCCTCCAGAACAGGGACCAAAAAAGATGCAGTGCCTCCAAAACATTCATCAGGGAAAACGAGAGGTGCCTCAGAACAGTCACCGGTTAAAATGCAGAACCCCCAGAACGTGACAAAAGGAAAATAAGCGATACTGATGGGGATGGTCACCGAAGATAAGGCATAGTGCTCAAGATGGTCGACATAAATAGGAACAATACCGTGGGAACTTATCACTAGGAAGACGAAAAGAAAATAAAACTATGAAAACAAAGAAAGATTTGGATTGACAAACCACATGCAACATTTAATAGGTAGAAGCTGTTAAGGTCTCTGTTAGATATGTAAATATAGTAGAACTCTAGTTATAGTAGAACTCTAGGTTATTAGTATTATATATAGGGCTCATTGTATTATGTTTAATCTCAGTTATATTCTTTTCCCGTGCTTTCTCACATGGTATCAGAGCTTTGGTGAGATAATTATCGTTGTGCGTCATTCCAACGACATCCGGGAAGAAATAACTCGGTCACCGTGCAATTTTCCGGTGACCTAAGTGACTAATTACGTCAAAGTCACTAATTATCAGTGTTGTGCAAAAACCAACACCACCACAAGACTCGGAATAGAATTCCGACCAAACCCCAGAAATTTCTCCGGCAGACTCCCCGTCACGCGCCTCCACGCGCCGCCACAGCTGTCGGCGCGTCAGACCACGCGCCGGCGCGTGGGGCTGCTTCCGGCCAGTTTTTGGCTTCGCTCCAGAAGGACAGTTTGGTCGGCCTTAATTTCCGACCCTACCCATCCTTGTTCCGTTCGATTCCGACAACTTTCAGTTTTTCCGGCGACTTTTCCGGCAGCTACAGAGACTTTCCGGCCAGAATTTCAAAAAGTTTCTTCAGGACAGTATCATCGCCCTCAAATTCCGAGCCTACTCATGTTTTTACTTTTCAATTCCGACAACTTTGAAGTTTTTCCGGCATCTACAGTGATTTTCCGGCAAAAAAAAAAAACAGTTTTCCTTCATCTGTTTCAGCAAATTTTCAACGATGTCTTTGGGAATCGATGCTTTCGGGTCTAGAAACCTGGGTTCGATGTTAAACTACATATGTAACAAGCTCGGTACGTATGATTTATATGCACCAGCTTGAGGGGGAGTGTTAGATATGTAAATATAGTAGAACTCTAGTTATAGTAGAACTCTAGGTTATTAGTATTATATATAGGGCTCATTGTATTATGTTTAATCTCAGTTATATTCTTTTCCCGTGCTTTCTCACAGTCTCTATCAAGATCTTAAAGACTACTAAGAAAATAAGAGAAGAGAAAGTTGTACTGATGACCTGACTATTTGATGAACATAAGATGCATCTATTTATATCTGTCAAACAATATACATGTAAGTTTGTCCAAAGTGAAATAAAGTTAAGACTCAACACCCCTGACATATTAACTCGAACATTCTTTTTTATGGGTATTCTAACTCGAATATTCAAGCACTAACACTTTACATTGTAACTTAACCAAATGTTATACTAATTTATTTCGGCTTGTCAAGCCACTAACCAGAAATTACAATCTGTCCTACAATTCAAGCACCTAAAAAGCTTTAGTTTTAATCCAGAAGGTACCAATTGCAAAGTAAAAAAGAATGCTTCTACCATTATTCACATTCACTATCAAAATGAAGAGGAACATCAGAACTAGCAATGATGTAAGCTGACATAAACCAACATAGAGACTTATTTACTACATTCAACCTGAATGAGAAAACAAGAGTACCAGGAAGTACAGCTCACCCTTGCATGCAGATTTACAGAATCGTCATACTCAAATAAAACAAACATTTTGATAGTCTCCGCATCCAATGAGCTCCCACGCCACACTCCAAAAATATCCTTCAGGTTAGATGCACTTTCAGGTATTGGTACTTTAGAGCCATCAGACCCATTATGTAATGACTTGGAAGATACTTTTTTTACCAACTCAGAATGTAAAATCTTTTTCTGCAGGAACATCTCATAGGCCACTATATCCAATACATTATGTTGACATTGATATCTGTACACCAGATTTTGAAGCTCCAATTTAGTCGCACTTTCAGATTGGCAACTATTCTTACCAATAGAAAGCACGACAGAATTCAATAGCTTTTTCCAGAAGTCTGAGTTTCTCAACTGCTTCAGGAGATTTGTATAATGAGCAGCTCCTTCCCATAATGCATTTAGAAAGTTTAGCATATTACACAGTATATGTGATTTGCTGAAAGAAACCAAAAACAAATATCTTAAATCAAATCATGAAGCACCTCAACAATAAAATACCGTAAGGGCTATTGTAACAATTTACGGCATAATATAGAAGACCAGAAACTTTACGTCATCACAAGATCATCAGCTCTTTTAACATAAACCCATATGGAATCTAATATATTTGCAGCATTGCACTGCAATGCATCATTTTCTTCAGGTTGATTGTCACCATTGCATGATTCGGAAATTGGATTTTCCCTCAAAGCAATCACAGCGGTAAGAAAAGATGCCTGCGATAGAACGATTTCCAATTTAAATACAACAAAGGACCAAAATCAGTGTCTACTTAATACACAAATCAGCACTTAAAAACTAAATTTATTAAAGGATTAGACACTAGATGTCAACAGTATCAGTACGTACCTTTTAGTGACATCTAAATTGATATGAACAGTTTATGCATGAGTTTCCATTGAAACAAAAAGAATGGCTAATCATAAGATGTCATAGGACACATTCTAAATAGCTATGTTGCACGGAGTCTCCAAAATGATGCCGCACCCGTGTCGGATCCTCCAAATTATACTATTTTTTGAGGATTCGACACGCACCCGCAAGATTTTCGGAGAGTCCGAGCAACATAGCTAAATAGACAATAATCTCATATTTAAAAGTCCAAATATCTATTTTTAAAGGGCAAATTTGAGAAGTATAAATATCTGGTCGAGTAAGCACATCAAAATGACAGTTTAACACGGAAGAATAGAAGAAATTTGTATAGCACACTAAATATTAAAAATAATAAGCTTTAAAAGACAATTCAATATGAAATTAATGACGTTCAAAACAATTTCCATAGTGGACTTCAGTTATTTAGTGATAAGATGTTCACTCAGATTTCAGCTTTACCAAACAACCTATTAGTAGAACTCTTGACATAAGGGATACATAAACAAAGGCATCATTGACTAGTTTGTACACACACACTGTATAAGATACAGCAGGATGGAGCAAGGAGTTTACATTCTCCACATGGTTGCCTAAGGTAAAAAGCAGTGGGTACAAACTGTTATTTATTGATGTTCACCCCCATTGGAACAAAAAAGTAGTTGCAAACACCTGGGCAAGTGCTCCAGAAGTGTTGAATAAAAATGTACGATATAGTCATTAACAATTCTTGATGACACCTTAAAATTGATTTAAGAGTCAAAACGGTCATAATATGTAAGTTGTCCTTCATTCTTCCCATTAAATAATTGGTGGAATATGTCAATATCAAGGAAAACTTGGGACACAACTACTACAACATCTTCCTTCTTCCCCATTTTCTTTTTTTTTTTTTTTGATAATCTAGAAATCCCGAGGTCAATGGTGCACGGTTCGAAGCTCGATGTAGATAATGAGTCTGCCCCTGTGCCGTTCTCCACTTATATACCAGGCTTTTGTCTGCAGCAAGGTTCGAACATGTGATATGCGCCTAGCCCACACATCATGTGTTGTACACTTACCACTAGACCAAAGCCTTGGGGACAGAAGTTGGGCTGATAGTATCAGAAGTGGTACCTTATTTGTTTTCTACTTTACCCATGACCGCGAACATCTGTCAACTTGGATCAAGCTTGAGGCACAAGGTGTCAAAGACTTTATGGCTAGATAGTAGCCTTACAATACTCCTGGACCATAAGGTCATCCAGACATACTAGATCCCAAGTCTGGCAGTAATGCAGCAGATTATGAGCTCAAAAGGAAAGCAACTAGTAAGTTACCTGATAACGTGCAGCAGAAGCAAGCATCTTGAAAGTAGCAATTATGAGATCCTCACTTTCTACCTTCTCTTGACAAAGAATGCTACAAATAGTATTTTTAAAATTATAGATCTGCAAATGCATTTGCTGGTATCAGTTAAAAGCAGATTACATTCAACCTTCAAAATTTTAAACTAACAAGAAAAATAACACCGATATTGTAAAGTTAAACCTGCTTGTCATCCAGACCAAAATATGCATTGCTAAGCGCACATGATTGCGAGTCGTCTGCAACAACAAACAATCTGGATTGCAGTCTTGCAGCACCCACCTGTATCTTCTGAATAGGCAGCACAAGTTCATGAGAATTTAGCTTAGTTATATTAGACCTTGGAATGACTTAAATGGAACCTATTTTGGTTTCCTTTTGAATGATAAGAACATTAAGAACTCTATTTTGAGCAATGGAAAAATATTTCTTCTAATTTTTCATACAACCCAGAAATAAAAAAAATAAAAAAATATTTAAAAAATAGGGAAAAGTAGATAGATATTGTTGAATGATAGAGAATTTCTAGGAAGATATTCTCCATATTAAGATCTAATCCTCTAATATTTTAAAGATAATTGTTGTAATCTAGAATATCGAATTCTGATTCTTTTCTTATTTATAATCCAAAATTTTATGGGATTTAAATTATTATGTTTCTAACCTCTTCTTGTATATAAGCCATGTATATGACATTCAAAGACATGAATGAAATTATTCAAGTTTCTAATTCTTTCCACATGGTATCAGAGCGGCAGGCTTATTAATGATTGATTTTTTTTTCATTCATCCATCTTTTCATCAGATTGGTCCTCTTTATCCGCCCAAGGGTTGAATCCATTTGAAAACCATGTCCGAAAAGAGTACTATTGCGAATACTCCAGTCTTTAAAAATGTTTCTACCACTGTAGAGAGCTCTACAGTTTCAACTAGAGATTTACAAAATATTCAAGCCTCTTGTCGGTTGAATGGTAAAAATTATCTAAAATGGTCTCAGCTTGTTCGTACCTTTCTAAAAGGTAAAGGGAAATTAGGACATCTCCTCGGTACAAGACCATCCAAAAAAGATCCCAAGTTTGATGCATGGGATGAGCATGATTCAATGGTGATGCCATGGTTATGGAACTCCATTCTTCCGAAAATTAGTGATATCGTTATGTTTCTGAATACAGCTAAGGAAATTTGGGATGCAGCAAAGGAGACATACTCTAAAGTTCATGATGCTGCCAGGATCTATGAAATAAAAACAAAATTATCTGCAACAAAATAGGGAGTTCGATCTGTCACTGAATATTCTAAACTTTTACAGGGGTTATGGTAAGAGATGGATCACTATCAATGCATTCAAATGCGCTGCACAGATGATGCTGTAATTTTGAAAAGATTTATTGGAAAAGAAAGGATTTATGATTTTCATCACTATTAATGCATTCAAATGCGTTGCACACACGATGCTATAATTTTGAAAAGATTTATTGAAAAAGAAAGGAATTATGATTTTCTTGCAGGGCTAAATGCAGAGTTTGATGTTGTACGAGTGCAAATTTTAGGGAAAAAAGATCGGCCATCATTGAATGAGACATTGGCCATTATATGGACAGAGGAAGGACGGTGGAGTGTTATGCTTGAAACTCAAATAAATGAAGGATCAACTCTTATGACAAAAGGGACAAATAAAAAGGAGTCTGGAATTTCATAATTGGAGAGCATCATCAAGCCCGCAAGTTCATTCAAACCGCTTGTCAACAAAGATAATATTTACTGTACTTACTGCAAAAAGTACCACCATACGAGAGAGATATGTTGGAAACTTAACGGTAAAACTCCAAGCAAAAATACTTTTGATGGAAAGCAAGCACACATTGATAGCAGCTCTCAGATTGATGAAAAAAGTCCATTAGTCCCAGAATTCAACAAAGATGATATTGAGAAATTGAAGACATTGCTGGAATCTCTAGAGATATCATCTTCGACATGTAGTTGTTCAATGGTCTTTGCAGGTATTTCTTCCACTTTTGTAGCTAATGTTAGAGACAAATTTTCTCCAATGTGGGTGGTTGATTACAGGGCAACTGATCATATGACTTGTTCCTCACATATCTTTATATAATTCACCTTGCCCTAGCTATAAAAGAAATAACTATAGCCGATGGTTCAGTTATTACTGTAGCTGGCCAAGGAAACATACAACAGGGAAAGTCTTTTATACTTAAGAATGTTCTTCATGCCCCCAAAGTTATTTGCAAATCTCATTTCTGTCCACAAAGTCACCAAAGATTCCAAATGCAAAGTAACATTGTTCTCTTCATATTGTGCATTTCAGAAACAAGAAACGAAGGAGATTATTGGGCGTGCTAGTGAGAAAGGTGGTCTTTATTTTCAGGATTTTCACAATGATGGAGATACAATTAATGATTCCTTATCTAGTTCGTTTTTGTCTGAATCTATTATGTCCAATAAAGAGAGAGTTTGGCTCTATCATCTTCGCTTATGTCATCCTTCTTTTTATATAATCAAGCTAATGTTTCCATCTTTATTCAAAGATTTGGTTGTTGAGTATTTTCATTGTGAAGATTGTGAAACTGCAAAACATAAATGTGTTTCCTTTCCAATACGCAACAAAAGATGTCAGACTCCATTTTCTCTTATTCATAGTGATGTTTGGGGACCTTCTTCCATTCCTAATATTTCAGGTGCTAGATGGTTTGTCACATTCATTGATGATTGTACAAGAGTAACGTGGATCTATTTGTTAAAGCAAAAATCAGATGTCAGCCAAGTTCTTCCTACCTTTTTAAATCTGGTTAAAATCCAATTTGATGTGACAATTAAAAGATTCCATTCCGATAATGCCAAGGACTACTTCAATCAAAACCTCTGTGTTTTCTTCAAAAATGAGAGAATTATTCACGAATCTTAATGTGATAACGTAGAGAAGAAACAATTTGTTCCTTGACATTACTAGATACTATTGTTTCACAAAAGGGTTCCAAAGGGGGAAGATGCCCTAACTGCTGCATATCTTAGTAACAGAATACCATCAAGAATTCTGAATTTTAAGAGCCCGCTTGATACTCTTAGGAGTTTCTTCCCGAATTTCAAAAATTCGGGTAAATTGACTCCTAGAATCTTTGGGAGTATTACCTGGTTCACATTCATTCTCAGAATAGAGGCAAATTAGATCCATGTGCTCTTAAGTGTGTTTTCATTGGATATTCTCCTAGGCAATTAGATCCATGTGCTCCATGTTACTGTATGATGTTATTGCATGCTATTTTATTTACGGTTCTTATGTTTAGATAATTACTTACGCTATTTCTGCTGGACTTACTAATGTTGTTTTTGTTTTTATTTTTGTTTTTGTTTTTGTTTTTCCTTTCCTTCACTGAGCCGAGGGTCGATTAGAAACAGCCTCTCTGCCCTTTCGGGTAGGAGTAAGGCTCGTCTACATATTACCCTCCCCAGACCCCTTTCGACTAGGAGAAAGGCTCGTCTACATATTACCCTCCCCAGACCCCACTTTGTGGGACTATACTGGGTAGTGGTTGTTGTTGTTGTTGTATTCTCCTACGCAAAAAGGATATAAGTGTTACCAACCATCAACCAAGAAGTTTTTTGTTTCAGCTAATGTCACATTTGATGAAAGTGAGTCATTTTCTAAAAATTCAGGGGAGTCATTGGATGGAAAAGGATCTCTAGACTTATCACTACTTGATTTGTCTATTCCTAGCCATGACAAATCCTTATCTGTGTCCTTGCCTGAGTCACCATCTCTTCATTCATCTGGGTCTCTAAATCCTAATGAACCTGTTGAGTCTTCTAATCTGATATAGATAAAGGAATTCAAGAAAGTTATCCACCATTGCAGGTTTATTCCAAAAGAAAGAGGCTAACTGATCAAACTACTCAACCACAATTATCTCCTCATGTTACTGCTCCTAATACCTATATGAACCTGTTGAATCATTAGAAACACCAAATTAAATTGATCATAAAGAAGAACATAACCAACCAAATGACATTGACCTTCCCATTGCACTTAGAAAAGGAAGTAGAACCTACACACAACACCCTTTGTGCCTTTCCTTGATATATCAAAACCTATCTTGAACCTGTTGAACCATCAGAAATACCAAACCAAACTGATCATGAAGAACATAACCAACCAAATGACCTTGACATTCTCATTGCACTTAGAAAAGGAACCTGCACACAACACCCTTTGTGCCTTTCCTTGACATATCAAAACATATCCCCAAGCCATAAAGTTTTTCTCATTAACCTCCACACAATTCCTATTCCAAAAAATTTGTATAAAGCATAAAGTAACAAAGAGTGGGAAGAAGCTATGAAGGTGGAAATGGAAGCACTGCAGAAGAATAAACTTGGGAAATGGTGGAATTATCAAAAGGGAAAAAGCCGGTAGGGTGTAGATGGGTGTTTACCATGAAATACGAGTCAGATGGGTCTATAGAAATATTTAAAGCATGTTTGGTAGCAAAAGGTTACACACAGACCTATAGAATTGGTTATTTGGAGACTTTTGCCCTAGTGACAAAAATGAACACAGTAAGGATCTTATTGTCACTGGCTGCGATTTTAATTGGAACCTACAGTAATTTGATGTTAAAAATGCTTTTCTACATAGAGATTTAGATGAGATCTATATGGAGGTACCATCTGGTTTTGAAAGCAAGAAGAGAATATGTAGACTGAAGAAGGCACTCTACGAACTAAAGCAATCACTGCGTGCATGGTTTGGAAGATTTACAAAGATTATGATCAAGCTAAGCTAGAGTCAAGGAGACCGCACCTTGTTCATAAAGCACTCAAAAACAGGAAAGGTAACTACTCCAATAGTCTATGTAGATGATATCATAGTAATAGGTGATGATTCAGAGGAGATACACAATTTGAAGAATTGTTTATGTGAGAAAGCACGGGAGAAGAATATATAATTGATATGTAAACATGATACAATGAGCCCTATATATAATACACATAACCTAGCCTACTCCTAATACAGTTTAGACTAGACTTCTAATACAGTTAGACTTCTAACACTCCCCCTCAAGCTGGTGCATATAAATCATATGTACCGAGCTTGTTACATATGTAGTTAATACGAGGACCAGTGAGGGACTTGGTGAAAATGTCTGCAAGCTGATCATTTGACTTTACAAACTTTGTAGCAATATCTCCCGAGAGTATCTTTTCTCTGATAAAGTGACAGTCAATCTCAATGTGCTTAGTTCTCTCATGGAACACTGGATTTGACGCAATATGAAGAGCTGCTTGATTATCACACACAAGTCCCATCTGACTAACATCACCAAATTTCAGCTCTTTGAGCAACTGTTTGACCCAAACAAGCTCACATGTCGCCATAGCCATTGCTCGATATTCTGCTTCTGCACTAGACCGAGCAACCACATTCTGTTTCTTGCTTTTCCAAGATACCAAATTTCCTCCTACTAAGACACAATATCCAGAAGTAGAACGTCTGTCAGAAGGCGATCCTGCCCAATCAGCATCGGAGTATCCAATAATCTGCTCATGGCCTCGATCCTCAAACAATAAACCTTTACCTGGAGTTGATTTTATATACCGAAGAATGCGAACAACTGCATCCCAATGACTATCACATGGCGAACCCATAAACTGGCTCACAACACTCACAGGAAAGGAAATGTCAGGTCTTGTCACTGTAAGATAATTTAGTTTACCAACTAACCGCCTATATCTTTCAGGATCGTTAAGAGGCTCCCCCTGTCCTGGAAGAAGTTTAGAATTCGGATCCATTGGAGTGTCAACAGGTTTACAACCTGTCATTCCTGTCTCCTCAAGAATATCTAAGGCATACTTCCGTTGTGAGATCACAATACCAGAGCTAGACTGTGCGACCTCAATACCCAGAAAATACTTTAGTGTGCCCAGATCCTTAGTCTGAAAGTGTTGAAAGAGATGTTGCTTCAATTTAGTAATACCATCCTGGTCATTGCCGGTAATAACGATGTCGTCAACATAGACCACTAGATAAATACAGAGACGTGAATCAGAATGCCGATAGAATACAGAGTGATCAGCTTCACTCCGAGTCATGCCAAAGTCCTGGATAACAGTGCTAAACTTACCAAACCAGGCTCGAGGAGACTGCTTTAGACCATAAAGTGACCGACGCAAGCGACATACAAGGCCACGAGACTCCCCCTGAGCAACAAACCCAGGTGGTTGCTCCATATAAACTTCATCCTCAAGGTCACCGTGTAAAAATGCATTTTTAATGTCCAGCTGATACAGGGGCCAATGGCGAACAGCAGCCATAGAGAGAAAAAGGCGGACTGATGCTATCTTAGCCACTGGAGAGAAGGTATCACTGTAATCAAGCCCAAGCTAGGTAGTTTGAACCTCCCATTAAAGGTTCTGAGGTAATCATAATACCGGAACTGCCAGAACCCTGGTTTTTAGGCCCGAAAGCATCTAGTCCCAAAGACATCGTTGGATTATCAACTGAAAACTCGCTGAAACTGAACAGAGGACTGAAAACTGGTGCTACCGGAAAACAGGAACACTGTAGCTGCCGGAAAGGCACTGTAGCTGCCGGAAAAGCACTGTAGCTGCCGGAAAAATTCAAAGTTGTCGGAATTGAAAAGTAAAAATATGGATAGACTCGGAATTCAAGTAGGAGCAAACTGTCCTGAAGAAATATTGGCCGGAAAGTACTGTAGCTGCCGGAAAAATCACTGTAGGTCGCCGGAAAAAATCAAAGTTATCGGAATCGAACAAAAAGTGGATGGGTAGGGTCGGAATTATATTCCGACTAAACTGTCCTTCTGGAGCGATCGGAAAAAGTGGCCGGAAAGGCTCTCACACGCCGGCGCGTGGGCTTCACGCGCCAAGGGTCCTGCCGCGCGTGGGGGCGCGTGAAGCGTCGGTTTCCGGTGATTTTTTCTGGGGTTGGTCGGAATTATCTCCCAAACCTCGTGGTGGTCTCGGATTTTGCACAACACCAACAGAAAAGGTAGTTTAGGTTACGGACAGCCTGTTAAGTCGCCGGAAAATTGCACGGCGACGAGGTCTTCTTCCCGGAAATAGCTGGAATGACGCACAGCTATACTATTCTCACCAAAGCTCTGATACCATGTGAGAAAGCACGGGAGAAGAATATATAATTGATATGTAAACATGATACAATGAGCCCTATATATAATACACATAACCTAGCCTACTCCTAATACAGTTTAGACTAGACTTCTAACAGTTTACTCAAGGAATTTGATATCAAAGATCTTGGAAAATTAAAGTATTTTTTGGGAATTGAAGTAGCACATTCTAAACAATGAATCTTTATTTCCCAACAAAATATATGCTTGATTTGCTGAAAGAAACAGGGAAATTAGGGTGTAAACCAGTGGACACACGAATTGAATATAATCATGGGTTGTGTAATGCTCCAGGAGACTTGTGGTAGATAAAGGCTTGTAGGGAAACTGATCTACTTGTCCCATAGAAGGCCAAACATTGCCTTTGTTGTGTCGTTAGCCAATTTATGTATGTCCCTAGAGAAATGCATCTCCAAGCAGCCAACAGGATTCTACAATATCTTAAAGGAAGTCCCGGAAAAGGAATACTATTCAAAAGAGGAGGAGATATGGTTTTAGAGGCTTATACTGATGCGGATTATACTGGTTCATTAGTGGATCGAAGGTCAACTTCTGGATACTGTACCTTTTTAGGAGGAAATCTTGAGACTTGGAGAAGAAAAAAAAGAATGGTGTGGCCAGATCAAGTGCAGAATCCGAGTTCAGATCTATGGTGATGGGAGTTTGTGAGTTGTTATGGTTAAAAATAATCCTTAATGATTTGAAGATAAGATAGGAAGGAGCTACGAGACTATATTGTGACAATAAATAAGCAATAAGTATAGCTCATAATCCTGTGCAGCATTATCGCACTAAGCATATTGAGGTAGATAGACACTTCATCAAGGAGAAATTAGATAGTGGGACTCATCTGTACGCCATTTGTATCTACAAAAGATCAGTTGGCGATGTTTTAACAAAAGGACTGCCAAACAACGTGTTTCAAGACCTGATAAGCGAGCTAGGAATGGAAGATATCCATTCACCAGCTTGAGTGGGAGATCTGATACTCTAAGATTTTAGAGATAATTGTTGTAATCTAGAATATCAAATTCTGATTCGTTTTTTATTTTATAATCCCAGATTTTATTTTATGAATTTAGATGATCCTGTTTCTAAACTCAAAGCCATGTATATGACATTCAAGACATGAATGAAATTATTCAGGTTTCTTACAATTCCACAAGTGATGTTTGAGAGAGTGTGGAGGTCAAGAATTAGGATAAAAAGTTACTAGGTGCTCGAGCGTGTCTTTTGAAAAGTAAATAGATGCATCTTAAAAATGCTGTAACCTTCAATTGGAAAGAAGAATGCACAGAAGAGAGCAAAAGGTCAAACAAATAGAACCCATACGTGCAACAAATGGTTTAGGTTTTGCTGATCATTAAAAACCTGTTCATTCCTTTTTATTTATACTCCCCAAAATTCTATATTAGAAAATTTACAAAGTCTGATTTCATTTATAAAAACAAATCCATTTCATTTCTCCTTGTAATCAGTATTTAGGTTCCGTATGAATCTTGTCACATTTCATTGCATAATCTAGTATTGCTAGATGCTGACATGAGGCATGTTTAAACCCTGAAGTTACGTGACACCCTGTTTAGAGATGCTTTAGTGTGGTCATCAAAGCACTAAGGCATGCACCTTATGGACTCTGTCATTAAGAGTGTAGCACTAGACGATAAATAGAGTTGGCAAATTGGTATATTGACTATTAACAAAATGTCATGAATAAATTATTTAGATAAATTAGGAATTGAGAAATTATAAATTTGTAAGGGAATTAGTTACCAAACACTTCAAGTGGCAAATTTACATCTAAATCTAAAAAAGGTTCTGGAACTTGATTAACATGACAGGAGTGTTCCAATCGCTTGCGCGCATCTCAACCATTGGTTACCTCCCACCAGCACAGGAATCGGGTAACTCTTCCTACCTAGGATTAGGCACATGGTAAGAAATCACCTAATTTTTTGTCTTTGCTGAGATTTTGTACTCTGGTTTCCAAAATTTGCATCTACTTCATGGACCACTATGCCACAACCTTAAATACTACCTAACATGATTTTCACTTCCTACATTTCATTTAGTTAATTTTTTCCAATATTTTAAGTAAGTCGATTTCTCAAATATCTGTCCCGAAGGAATCTCATCTAACTTCCAATAGAACAGGAAATCTCAAGCCAGTAGCACGATAGCAGCCCATTTTGTTTACGTAAGTCAATTTCCTTCCATTACACACATAATTTAAATTACTTCAATAGCAGTTGCCAAAGCCTTTTTTAATTATGCTTTGCGCTTCAAGCACTGGCATGACCTTGGCATTTTTCTATATTCTTCAGTTTTGACAACTTTCACATCTTCCTGAGCAAAGGGTCTATCGGAAATAGCCTCTCTCCCCTATCGGGGTAGGGGTAAGGTCTGCGTAAACACTACCCTCCCCAGACCCCACTTAGTGGGACTTTACTGGGTCTTTTTTTTTGTTGTTGTTGTTGTTGTTCAGCTTTGGCAACTTTGATATAATCTAAATCTCTCTTAAAGGTCATTTTTCTTTTTCTTTGGATTCATATCCCTTCCCCTTGCTTAGTTTATAGTAATTTTAAACTATATCTTTTTCTTAGTTAATGACATGTGTCACGACCCTATTGGTGCATGACATACAATTGTTTGGAGAAAGCGATTAAATACCAATGTGATGTGTAAAAGACGTGGTTGGAAAAAGGTTTTGGTTTGAGAAGGCCGTCTGTGTATCAGGGGTGTGTCAAAGGGATTTGCTCAAGATGAGAGGGCAAAGTATGGAGTAACCCAAATTATAAAGGAAACTAACTTTAGGTCTAACTCATCTCCAAAAGCTAGCTTATGAGATAAGGATTTAACCAAACCATACAAGGAGATAATAACCCATTCTCCATGTAAGACACTTAACAAACCATTCCCCTGAACACACCAAGACAATATATCTTAGCATGTGGACTACATAGAGCACACTTTCTTTTTACCCAAGAATAGGAATGGGTTGATATATCATGTTAAGAGAAAGAATCTTAGGCCTAACTCAACTACAATGGTTAAATCATGAGGTGGGGATTGTCTAATACCATATAAGGAGATAACAATTCATTCCTTTAATCAATGAGGGACACGTAACAAAAATTATGCAACTAGATACACATGTAAAATCGCATTAAATAAATTAATTTGGAAAAACGCTCCTTGATAGACACATATGGCATGAAGAACATGAATTGAAGAAAGTGGCAAAAGCTAGATGCACAAGTGAAACACCGAATTCATGATGGTTTTGAATATAAGCTATAACATGTGACTCTAGCTGCATCATTTCAGTTGGGATGGGCTACAAGTACAAAGACTATGAAGCAGAAAACGAAGGATCTTTCAAGGATTATACCAGGGGAATACTCTTTTTTCAAAAGAAAGGTTAATAACTTTACTAAAAATGGGATAAAAACTCCCGTGTAAAAGCAGTATACCAACAAGCATACCAGAATAAATTATAGTCGTTTCAGAATAAAGGCTGAGATAGCAGTTTACCTTGAATGGGATAAAAACATAACGTAAAATTGTCAGACTTTGGGATAATACATGAAATTCACATGTTTTGTTTTGACCATTACTGTTGTATTCCAAAATAAAAAATGTCAAAGTATCCCCTATCTGACAACATACGCTTTTAAGCGAAGGGACACTCAATGCAACATAGTACCAGAGCAAGCAGAGCTCCTGATTCGAGTGTTACTGGCACCCAATTAATAAAACAATTTTCCACATGCTTGGCCAGAAACAAAAGAACTAGGCAAGTGAGAAGACGTGTTTGAGACCTAAGTAAATAAAGGCGTCCCCTCACTGACAGCATATGCTTATAGATGAGGTGGTCAATTAATTCATCAATCACCACTACAGATAACTTTGGCAAGTTGAGGAAAGTAGGTAGCTGACTGAAAGAAATTCGATCCAAATTTAGATTAGACTAATGCAACTATCAGGCTTGGAAATGAGACAGCACAGCATAAACAGGATTCAGCACCGGTCCAGCAATACCTGACCTCATTATGGGAATTACCACTGTAAACCATGATAACACAGGAAGAATAGGGACCGACAATCTTCAAAACCTTAACATAGTAAAAGGAAATAATCTTGTGAAACTGTATTATCCCAACAATTGCAAGGGTGATATCAAAGTGAATGCATCCATGCTCTAGCGAAATGAACAGAAAATTCCTAAATTCCGAAGAACTGTGGTAAAACAACAAAGCAAGTGCAATTTAACTAAATAGTGATGATAATATCAGGATTTACAACATACAGGATTTCGGAAGAATGACATCAATGATATTGCTGCAACAACCACAGGCACTGGTTTTGTCGTCGATGCCATGATTGCCTGATGAAAGACAGTGAAATTGGGCAGATCCTGAAATGAAGCACAAGCAGGTCTTAGTATCTGCTTCAAACATATCATAAAAGTCAAACAAGATCAGGGATATCCGTGACCAGTGGTCACTTGAAACTAAAGTTTAGTCAGCCTGTGTGCTGTAAATTATTTGTATACACTGACTCCAGCAGTAAAAGAAAGAAGAAAATAGAAGTCTGAATTCTATAAATACCACAGATGAGAGAAAAAGAAACAACTCAAACAGGGTGTAGGTATGAAAAAAGAACTCTGACAAAGATCATAAATTCCAAGCTGGGACCCATTTCACTTTATTAAAGATCAGAATACTTTACTCAGATCTCTCAAAATAATTCAAGTGTCATTGGCACCTGGTGTTGTCGACTAAAGACTCAATCTGCATCCCCAGAAAAATGAAATTCGGATTCAACAACAATATTAGCTAGTGTTTCCCACATTGTGGGGTCTGTGGAGGGTAAAGTATATGTAGACCTTACCCCTACCTTGTGGAGGTAGAGACGATGTTTCTGAAAAACCCTCGGCTCAAGAAAAACAATTCACATCAGGTTTGAACAAGAAAACAGTAATGAAGAGGCCTTGTTGAAAATACTAAAAACAAGAACATTAACAACAGCAAAATAACAAAGCAATAAGAAAACCGAACAACGGATAATAATGGAAATCGCAGAATAAGAAAAATACGAAATGATAATACTAATACTGATATATGGGAAAAAAGGAGCAGATACGGTGTCTCAAACTCGACAGCCTACTAACCTTTTACCCTAATCTTCGACCTCCATATCTTCCTATCTAGGGTCATGTCCTCGGTAAGTTGGAGACATGTCATGCCCTATCTAATCACTTCCCCAATACTTTTTTGGCCTACCCCTGCCTATCCTCGGACCCGCAATAGCTAACCTATCACACCTACTCATTGGGGCATCTGTGCATCTCCTCTTTTTACATGCCCGTACCATCTCAGTCTCACTTCCCTCGTCTTATCGTCCACAGAGGCCACACCCACCTTGTCTCGAGTAACTTCATTCCTAATCAAATCTCTCCTAGTACGCCCACATATCCACCTCGGCATCCTCATTTCCGCTACTTCCATTTTATAGGCGTAAGAGTTCTTGAAAGAAAAATAAAGTCAGATTAAGCCCAAAAAAGAAAAACGCATACTATACTCCTCTCATCCTCTCACCCACAGGAGAAGCAGTCATCCCAGGATGAATTTCTCAAGCATTTCTATTCCCATAGAAATAAGCTAGTTAGTAAAAGATGAGAATGAAATTGTCTTTATTAAACCTGAGGTGGAAAAGAAAGGGGCACCGGGATAAAAGAAAAGGTAACTTCCTTCCAAGTCGTGCAACCCTCCAAGAAATTGAAAGTAAGAGATGCTGGTTGCAAAAAATTTATGAAGCATACCCTTGAGAGATCAGAAAGCATACTGGAAAGAATATCCAACCCCAAGACAATTGCCTGTTGTAAACCTTCGATTTCTGTCAGCCCATAAAGCCGGCTAAAATAGAGCTTCTGTTGAAGGTGAAGATGAAACATAAAATATAAAAAATGGTTACTAGAGTTTATCTCCAAAACATAAAGCAATGCACTGCTGATTCTACATGCTGGCTGAGCATTCAGAGTGCATTAGGAGTTTATTAGCATATTCAACAGCTGCAAATTCACCTCCAGGCCATCTGAAGTTGTACAAACAAGTCGAAATAGTGCACTGTGGATTGAAGAATCACCAAGTAAAATATCCCTGACCACTTCACCAAGTTTCTGGATATTTGAAATTGACAGAATGCATTTCTTCAATACTTCAAGCACCTAGAAGCAAATAAAAACAAAGTCCATTTCTCTTAGCGCTCAACAAAATGTATTACATTTTAATAGATTATAAAGTCAATATGTAAAACAAATAGAATGACTCAGTAAATAAATCAATACTGGGTGGGTACTCCACCATCTGAAAAGAGATGGACTAGGATTCAATCGCAGTTACATTTCACCCTTCAACAACAACAGAAGTCGCACTAATCAAGCTGACCGTACACCTTTTCACATGAAATATTTACACATATACATACATATGTATGCACGTATTGGTGTTAGATAGCAGCCTGAGAATAAAAACATCTCAATAACCACCTACCATGCACCAGCCGCATCTCACTCAAGCAAACTTTATACTAAATCACACTGTTTCTCTTTGAGGGAGAAGGCCCGATGTAGGAATCATTGTGTAATATTGGAGCATAATAGACAAAAATATGATAAGCTGGTAAGCTAATCAGAATTAAAACATGATTGACTAAAAATTCCTTATGCTCCCCAAAGAATTATTTTTAATGACGACTCCGCAAAGAATGATACTCACACTATGTAATAGACAATGTAGGATTAACTTCCAAATGAGAACCCTCCAAATGTCTGAGAAATAATTCAACAGCATTAAGCTACTCCTTCAAACAAAAAAACAAAACTACTCCATAGGTCTAAAATATCACATTCTACTTTTTGAGAATCAGTATAAAATTTGACTAAGAGTTGTTTAAACAACTTTTTTGGTACATTAAAGCAAAATTTTCCCAGTACTTCCATGTGCTGTCTAATTCTCTTAGGATAATTTCCAAAGAAATTCTCTCTGCAGATTAGTGATGTTCATTCTCAAAAAACAAAAAGTGACGGACAATACTTGGTGGAAGGGGTTATAAATCGAAAAAAGCTTGACCCCCAAATTGGTACATTACGTGAATAATTATAGTTGTAATGGAGCTTCCATAACCCTCGTATTCTATATCGTCCCGAGTAAAGGAGACAAACAAAAACAGCACCCAAAGATTCTCAAAGAAAAGGACAGTCTTGCATCCAAAGCACGTAAAAGTTATAAGAAGAAAATTACATATCATGTAAGTAAGCATAGCTGTTTAAATTATAGGAAATCCAAGGAATACCTTCAGAGTCACCTTCCAGCGAGCATGTTTGACTTTATAATTCCAGAATTCATGATTAACAAGGACATACTGAATGGAGAAAATGACAAGTGCAAGGACAACATCATTTTCCATTCCAGCATCCACAAGCTGCATGGTGAGGTCAAGCACTGAAGATCACAAAGTAGTGTGTAAGGACTACATAAAACGATCCAAAAAAACTAGACGCACCATAGAAGAAAATATGCCACCATGATTAATGGTCAATGTCAATGAGACACCGAAAAACAAATTGGATTAGAAAAACGGAGCAAGATATGGATTTTTTTATGTTATTACAAGTCAAGAACAGAGAAAATAGACTCCCTGTATAGCTGCAATCAGAACGCCGATGACATTATATAAGATACAAACATGTTATACATAATTGATGAACATAAACAAATCAATACAACTAAATGACATGCCTGAAAGAGTCAATTGACAATCATTCTGCTCACAGTCGATCAAAAGCATTTTTGAGAGCCGACCAGAAAGCAACCACGATCCACTAAAGTAGCCACAAAAAACACAGAATAAAATGTCAAGATAAGTTTGGTTTTTCTAGAATTAGAGAAGTTTCCTGAGATATTTAAAGACGTCAGGCTAAACAGCAAATCATAAGAAATAAAACTATGTTGGCCATGGCATATGACACATCAGGTTTTTTGTGTATTGCAGACAAGCAATACATCTGATTGACGATACAACCTTGAATAAAAATAACAGTAACACAAAAGGAGGAGGAAAAAAAAAAGGTAAGCCACACAAAAAGAAAAGTGACCACGTGGAAAAAAAGTTTTACAGCAAGCAAAATCCGTTCACTAGTTGACATGGGTAAAAGGTTTGCTTTGTAAGCCTTGCCATACATATTCAACCCATTCCAGCTCCAGGTGTGGTTGATTCAGAGAGTGCACGAAGGGAAAGTTCAAAAGACAGAAATCCAGAAATTAATTCAGAGGATATTATTATTCAAAAAGTTACCGCCCAAGCAGTCTAGAGCAGTCAGAAACCATAAGTACAATCTCAACCAGATTGTATCCAAAAGTACTCAAAAAGTTATGATTAAGCAATCACAAGCAACCTGACATCATACACCAGATTGTGGCCATAACATTCATGGACATACAAGCAAGCAAGTTCTATATGAAGTAGGAGCGTGGGTGGGACCCTTTTCACCTCGACAAGCCGTTGGAGCCAATTCTGAAAGGATTTGTTCTAAACGCAAGATCAAAGATATTCGCCTGGACTATCAATCTGGAAACATGATACGGTGAGCTGCAATAAGAAAAAGCAAGAATTAGAAAATCTAACTAGCATAATAAATGACAAAATAGTGATAAAGCGCCTTATGGAAAGGGTAGCCCCGTGCACAAAGCATCCCGCTTTCACGCAGGGTCAGGGAAGGGCCCTCAGGGAGTGTGATGTGGACAGCCAACCCTAATGGTAGATTCCTGTGGTAGATTCCACTATTTATTCAACAGCGAGATAAACACAACTCAATAGCTACTTATATACATATTGCTTATTCAATAACCCAATAAAAGATAAACCTACCAGATAAAGTAATATAGCAAGCTTCTCTTAAAAATTCTAGATTCAGTAGCATTCAAGGGAGTGAAGAGAACTAAAAACATTAAAAGTAAATAACTTAAGAGACAAAAGACTTACCATTTTAACATTTTTGCCAAAATGTTAACTCCCATCGACATCAACACCACGTCAGAGCAATTAGGAGATAAATTCTTGATCCAAGCACAAATGATCTCGGCCACATTTAGACTGCATTTGAAGAAGGGATGTTATTTGATCAAAAAAATGGTAATTTTCCTAGAATTTAGGATTTCTTTCATATTTAACTAGCATATAGGATAAATTCAATTGGAAACAGGAGATGGAGGTAGATTAATGAATCCTATAGTCATACCGCAAGTTTTCTGTTGGTGAGTTCATCTCATCATGCATATAGCCACCACCAAGGTCCAGAAGAGCAGAACAAACACCCTAGCGACATCAAATATTACCAGCAAGAAAACATCAATAGCTGAAACAATTGTTGCCATGCCAAGAAAAACAGACAGCAAAAAGACTTAACAAAAGTCTTGTCATCATTTTTTTTATCAAGTAAATAATTTTCCATTAAAGAAAGGCCAAAAACGAAAGTGGCCGTATACAAGGCGTATACCAAAAAAAGGAACCCTGCAGAAAGATATGGTTCTCTACAAAAGTCACTCAATCTTCTGTACAACAAGGAACTTCATGGGTGCGCCAAAAGAAAATAAGGGATCAAAATTACTCAACTGGGCAAAACTCATCTCTACCCCTTCAAAAGCTCTTCAAAAGTCTCGTCATCATTTCCCTTGAATTCAACTAATTTTCCATATTAAGGAATCAAAAGTTATCCATTACTTGGAATCTTTCACATTAATTGTCGTAAATTCTTTATTACTTTATGTCTGATGGTTCTTCTCCAAAAATTTGAGAAAATATAGAAGCAGTCGAAAACTCTCATTCACTGCCTCTCTAGGGTCAACTAAGGGTTTTGCGGCTCTTATTCCAGCCTTAACTAACTCAATCTCAACCAATATAAAGGATAAACACTGGAAATGAAAAATACCAAGAAACACTTCCTATTCCAGAAAGCAAAAGGACTACAGTATGAAAGCAGGAAGGATAGATTGAGAACCCATGGTTGAAATAACAATTCTATGTGTGAAATGGCTCAGAAATCTGACTTATGGGGAGACATTTTATCTTGTTCTCTTTTTTAATACATAATAGCCACCTCTTCTTCCGATCTTTGAATGTACAGAGGAAACTACTATACCTGCAGATTTCTCTTGTCCTTTATTTTCACAGGGAACAACAGAGTTGAATGTGGAAAGTTGGTCCTAAACAAAGGAGTCAATGACTCCCTTACAAAGCATACAAGGAAGGTTGAATTCCAGATCTGTCTCTCTGCTCAGCCTTGACTAGAAGTTATGTTACTAGGAAACATGAGCAAGCCATTGTTCACAAGAAATATGAGCATAGCCTACCATACTGGAGACATAATAAAGCAATTATTCCAAACACGTGCTAAATACCTAAAAAGTTATACAGCCATCTCAAGACCTAATGGCCAGATGACTGTACTTGCTGTGGGATAACTGATAAGGATCTAGTCACTAAACAGTCTAGTGTGTAAGCAAGTTAGTGATCTCAGTCTAACTTGTTTCTACCCCTTTAGAAAAGGGAACAAGGAGGCACTTAAAAGGTTTGCTTCATTCTCCCTTCAGCTTTTCCCAATGTAGCAAGAAAGCCAAATATTTTTGAGAGCCTGCAACTGTAGAAGTTAAACAACTATGGTTTGAGCAAATTTCCGCAATTTGTGAAGATAACTGTTTGGCAGGCTGTTGGAGCTTGTGTAAAAAAATACCTTAGCCCGAACTTCATCCATTTTGAGACTGCATCTCTTTTGCAGCACAGTACCACTCACATTTATTAAGAAACATATAGTAGTTGCATAATCTGCTCTCCTCTTACTCCCTTAAAAACCCATCTTTTTTAACAGAAAGAAAAAAATGAGCAAACATGAACTGAGCAACTAATTGAAACTGAGAAGACCTCCTTGCCTACAACAAAGCGAAATTGAACAGCTTAAACTTCGCATAGACTTGAGAAAGACACATGACATTGCAGGGCTTGTCTTCCCAAAACATTTGTTTTGAGTGTATGACTAAACAAACATAGTCACTGCTGTTTTCTCCGAAAGTATGGTAGAAGGGCGGCATTTACAGAACAAGAGCAGTCACTCCTGCAGCCCTTGTTGCAGATACAGACAACCACGCTAATCTTTAGGACAGTAGAAACGGAAGCAATGAGAGAACTAAATTCAAGAAGTAGCATGAAAAACATCATCTGCTACCACCAGTGCCTTTGGATACAAATTTATCACACATCATCACCCACACTAAAATCAACTAAGATATCAATGCAAATGCAGTTGCATGGAGCACTAACCTGAAGGGACGACTCTGACACTTAGATTGGACTGATATAATAGATATATCAAAATAACTGTGCAAGAAAAAATTAACTCCACGTGGATTACCATGTTGAAAGTCATAAGTCGGGTGAGCAACCGAAGAGTCAGAAGGACATCACTGGTTTTCTCCAAGTACAGCCCTTGGGCCAACCGCAGAAGAAGCACAAAAACCCCAGATCGTGAAAACTACAAAGTAGCAAGTTATGGTTACTGAAACTGAATATATAATAAAAAGGGTTGAATTTAAGATTAATTACCATCAGGAAGAAGAAGATAAAAAGGAGATAGCTGCAAAGAGAGATATGCAATTCGCATTTACATAAGAAATCCCAGAAGTAAATAAAAAAGTACTTAAAATACAAGCAACAGCAAAAGGGAACTGAAAGGATATCCTTTGGTAATGAAATATTGTTCTGAAGTACTCAAATTTACTGTAAAAATTGTCAATGCTAGTATAGTGAAGAATGGATGCATATCAGGTCTTTCTGAAAGCCTATTAGCAGCAAAATATGATAAAATATGAGTATTTTATATTCCTCTAATAATTTTTCTTTTTTTTGTTGGAGGGGGTATGATTTTCATTTTCTCTAATATTGTAGCTTTATATTCACCCAAAGTAAAAGAAAAGTAACAACCTTGGTTGCAGATAATTTTGGAGAAATGACTAGCATAGCAAAGTACGGGAAATTCTACAGAGCCGTGGTTAGACCTGCGATGTTGTACGGGGCAGAGTGCTGGCCCGTGAAGAACTCCCATGTCCAGAGAATGAAGGTTGCTGAGATGAGGATGCTTAGGTGGATGTGTGGGCACACCAGGCTGGATAAGATTAGGAATGAAGTTATTCGGCAGAAGGTAGAGGTGGCCCCAGTGGACGAGAAGATGCGGGAAGCGAGGCTGAGGTGGTTCGGGCATGTACGGAGGAGGGGTCCCGATGCCCCGGTGAGGAGCTGCGAGCGGCTGGAGATTGCTGGTGGTCGGCGGGGTAGAGGGAGGCCTAAGAAGCATTGGGGAGAGATGATTAGGCAGGACATGACTAAAATGCAGGTTACCGAGGACATGACCCTCGATAGGGGAGTCTGGAGGTCTAGAATCAGGGTTGCAGGATAGGGGCTCTTAGAGTCCTTCGTTCGCCTCACCCGGGGTTGGGTGTGGGATAGTAGGGTTACCCATCGATGTCTAGTGTTTTAGCCTAGGTCCCCTCTTGGTTGCGACGGTATTTATGTTCCTTATGTTTACATAACCATTTACGTTATTTCTGCAGGATTACTTATGCTTTGTTTTGTTATTTTGTTTTGTCTTGCCTTGATTACTAATTTTGTCTTTGTTTTCCAATGCAGCTTTTCATTCTGTCCTATGCGCCGAGGGTCGCATGGAAGCAACCTCTCTGCCCTTTTGGGTAGGGGTAAGACTGCCTACATATTACCCTCCCCAGACCCCACCTGGTGGGAGTATACTGGGTAGTTGTTGTTGTTGTTGTTGACTAGCATAGCAAAGTAACACATAATATATAGAGACAACAACAACCCAGTAAAAATCTCACTAGTGGGATCCGGGGAGGGTAGAGTGTACGCAGAACTTACCCATACCCCGAGGGGTAGAGAGGCTGTTTTTGGGAGACCCTCGACTCAAAGACAAAAGATCCGTAACAACAAAAAGTACGCAAGTAATATCAGCACCGTAGGAGACAACAAATAAGTGAAAAGACAATAATAATGATAAAAATAAAAATAGTATGATGAAACAAAAATCGGCAGCAATCCTAGAAAAAACACTATCAGACTAGCCGGAACGAGGAAAAACGCTCGACTACCCCTAACCCACAACCCTAAAGCTCGACCCTCACACCTCCCTATTCAGGGCCGTGTCCATGGAAATCTGAAGTTGCGTCATGTCCTGCCTGATCACCTCGCCCCAATGCTTCTTAGGCCGCCATCTACCTCTTCTCGTACCTGCCAAAGTCAAATGCTCACACCTTCTAACCGGTGCATCTAGGCTTCTCCTCTGCACGTGCCCGAACCATCTAAGCCTCGCTTCCTGCATCTTGTCGTCCATGGGAGTCACGCCTACCCTCTCCCGAATATCTTCATTTCTAATCTTATCCATCCTGTTGTCCCCGCACATCCATCTCAACATCCTTATTTCTACTACTTTCATCTTCTGAATATGAGAATTCTTGACTGGCCAACACTTATCCCCATACAGCATAGCCGGTCTAACCACAGCTCTATAGAACTTAACTTTAAGCTTCAGCAGCACCTTCTCGTCACACAGGACTCCAGACGCTAACCTCCATTTCATCCACCCCACCACGATACAGTGTGTGGCATCCTATCGATCTCCCCAACTCCCTGGATAATTGACCCTAGGTACTTGAAACTCTCTTAGGGATGACTTGTGAGTCAAGCCTCACCTCCACATCCGCTTCCCCCGACATATCGTTGAACTTGCACTCCAAATAATTCGTCCTAGTCCTACTCAACTTGAAACCTTTAGACTCCAAGGTCTGCCTTCATACCTCCAATCTCTCATTAACGCCACCTCTCGTCTAATCAATAAGAACTATATCATTAGCGAACAGCATACACCATAGCACCTCCCCTTGAATATGGCGTGTTAGTGCGTCCATCACCAAGGCAAATAAGAACGTGCTGAGTGCAGATCCTAGGTGTGACCCCATAACCATCGGAAAAGGCTCTGAGTCACCTCTCACAGTCCTAACATGAGTCTTAGTTCCATCATACATATCTTTTATCGCCCTAATATAAGCTACCAACACACCTTTTACCTCCGGGCATCTCCACAGAACGTCCCTAGAGGCCTTGTCATATGCCTTCTTTAGATCAATAAACACCATGTGCAAATATCTCTTCCTATCTCTGTACTGTTCCACCAACCTGCTAATAAGGTGGATAGTTTCCGTAGTAGAACGACCCGGCATGAACCCGAACTGGTTTTCTGATATAGATACCGCCCTCTTTACCCTCCCACCATCTCCCAAACTTTCATAGTATGACTTAGTAACTTAATACCCCTATAGTTGTTACAATTCTGGATATCACATTTGTTCTTGTACAACGGGATCATCGTACTCCACCTCCACTCATCTGGCATCCTTTTCGTCCTGAAAATAACATTAAACAGCCCAATCAGCCACTTCAAGCCTGCTCTACCCACACACCTCCAAAATTCTACTGGAATCTCGTTTAGTCTGGTCGCTTTGCCCCGACTCATCTTACTTATCGCTTCGATGACCTCCTCCACCTTAATATGCCTATAGTACCAAGTCTTGGTAACTCTCGCAGTGCCCCAATTCCCCTAACACGATGTTTTCGTCCCCCTCTTCATTCAGAAGTCTATGAAAGTATGACTGTCATATCTGCTTAATCTGGGCCTCTTCCATCAATACACGACCTTCCTCGTTTTTGATGCACCTCACTTGATCTACGTTACGAGCCTTCCTCTCTCTCGTTTTAGCCAGGCGAAATAACTTCTTGTCCCCACCAGTTCCTCATATAGTTGCGCAAACACAGCAGTCTTAGCCGTTGTGACCGCTAATTTTGCCTCCCTCCTAGCTTCCTTATATCTTTCTCTGCTCCTCGTCAATGCTCTCCACTATCTTAAGGTAAGCCACTTTCTTCCCTTACACCTTACTCTGGACCACGTCATTCCACCATCGATCGCCTCGGTGCCCACTTGAGTATCCCTTCGAGACTCCTAACACCTCTCTCGCCGCCTCCTTTATACAGCCTGCAGTCGCCGTCCACATAATGCCAACATTCCCACCACTCTTCAAGGCTCCCATAGTTGCCAACCACCTTCCAACTCCTGAGCATTATCCTTAGTCAAGACTCCCTACTTGATCCTCGGTTGACCCCGTACAAACCTCTCCTTCCTCTTTATCAAGATACCAATGTCCATCACCAAAAGTCTATATTGCGTCGCGAGGTTCTCAATTGGGATCACTTTACAATTCTAGCACAACCCCTTATCACACCTCCTGAGGAGAAGATAATCAATCTAAGTCTTAACTTTAAAGACCTTCAGCACATTAAAAACTTGAAAAAGAAAATTTTGAGCATGCTCAATAATCCCGAGTAAACCAACAAATGCGCTGACTAGCTAATCTTTCGAGAAAAGTTTTAACTTCTTGGGTGTATTTCAGGTTCAGAACTATGTGAGTGCTACAATCTCTAATTAATCATCAAATAACACCTACAAAAAATAGGCCTATAAACGATAAGAAAGCCAGGCAATTTCAAGCAAATTACACTCTCAAACACACTGCTAGTCCTGCGCTCAAGTCCATTAGGAGCATTGGTTTACCATAGTGCACCACACAGCAATGTACGTGTGCTTCACAGCAATGACATTCTCTGGCGCACTGCGCACCACACTCTAAAAGTTGAAAAGAAGATATTAAGCATGATCGGTACCAGGAAGAGCCAATTTGCTGATTTGGTCAAACTTCAAGTACAAGATTCAGTTTCCTAGGTGCATTAATGGTTCAGAACACGTGTATGCATGACATTCTCTGACTAATCATCAAATACAACCAAGAAATAAATGGACCAACAAACGATAAGAAATCCAGCATCAAATAGCAATTTTTAAGTGAGCTGTACTTTCATCACACTACTAGCGGTTTTCCAGTACAAGAGGGGCATTGTCTTATCAGAGTGCAAAACACAGCAACATGAGGGGTGATTCACCTGTAACACAATGCTTAGATTTGCACCTACTGAACATTTAACCAACCGCAATAAGATTTCATCTAGGAATCAATTCTTTATTTGCTAAAATGAGTTCAAAGGAATTTATTCACTATAGAATTTGCATACATAATCATATAGAAGGAAAATAAAGAAGTCCAATGTCAACATCTAATAAAGCTCTAAACCTACATAATCATAGTGGAAAATAAAGAAGTCCAGTGTGAAGATCCAATAAAGCTCTAAACAGTGAAGCTCAGCTATTTAGCAATAGAACTTTGCAAAACGGAAGTCACAAAATAAATTTTGTCAAAGAAAGGTATCAACAGAGAAACTAACAGCAAGATATACATGAAATTGAAGATGAATGCAGCACAATTAGCTCCTGGAAAGTACAACTTTCAAAACTTAGAGACAGCTTCCTGACCTAGCTAGTGGCAGAAAGGATCTACGAGTTAAAGAAGCTAATAGCATAATAGAGAAATGGAATAAACACAAGTTATTTTTACCTCCCATCTCACTAGAGCAGTATTCCTATTGATCATTTTTAACAGATGACCATGGGTTCCACCAGGAATGATCAGACCCTCAACACCGGGAAGGTGTAATGGTTGGACCACCTTAACAGTCTGAGAAGCATCATCCACTATCAAACAGCTACTGATATCAACAGGAGATGACAATCCAGTGGACTTGTCAAGAAAGTTAAATCTGTTCAAGAAACATATCAACATAATTTCTCGCAATACCTTCTACAAGCCTCGTAAAAGAAAGGAACCTCAATGACTCCTGGAGAAAAACAAAAGTTACTCACACACATTCCGCAGGCCATGCACCTTCACAAAGTGCTGATAACAACTGTAAAAGTTCAGCAGATCTAAAAGGGAATTCACCCTCCAAGCTGCAAAGAAGGCACCTGATAGGACCATCAACAAAACTATCCCTATCCCAAAACTGAGTACAGAGGGACTCCTGCACCATATACGTCAATGGTCTGAATTAATGAAAAAACATATGATTTTAAAGGCTCAAAAAGGCAACAATCCTCCAAACCTCTCCTTGATAAATTTTGCAAAGAATATCCAATATCAATTTCAGGTTACCATCCTCCAACTGCAACACAGAAAAGGCATGATAATAGAGAAGATGTATTTTCCTTCACAAAGTGATAAATAGTATTAACTTAAAAACCTGGATATTGATCTCATAAGAGGCAATAAATGCTGATATAAACGTCCGTAAAACGCTTCTAAGACCAACAATAGGACCCTGAAAATAGTAATAAATATCAAAGCAAAGATGAAATGACATAATGCACTACCTCTGTATGAAAGGTAAGATGGATAAAAGATAATTTACAAATAATGAGTAAACAAGCTATTCACTCACATCAAAATCCCTCAGTTTATCATTTTCAATAATTTCAAGAAAAAAGCCCAAAGATCCAGCTTCGAAAGCTTGGCGGACATAACCAATATGATCTATCTCCTGAAACAAATTCAATATGAAAAAAAAGTTGTCAAAACTTTACACCTTCCTGAGAAAGCACAAGCAAGCCAATTACGTGATATGAAGCTAAACAGACCTTCAGTATATTATTTTCTTCTTTTCCAGGAAGAGATGAAATTAGACAGAGGAAAACTGCCCATGCCAAAATCAATGGTCCTGATTCTTTCTGCTCAAATACATCAAAAGTGGACACCATAGCATCAATTTCTTGCACCTCGGACAATGAAAAAGTAACATGGCCCTGCCTGGGTTTAAAAAAAAAGGCAACCGCTATGAAAATAAGGAAATAGGACAAATGTACTGAGAAAAGAAAATCTTGAAAGAAGATGAATAAACCATAAGAACAAGAGAAATCAAAACAGAAAGAGGGGAATCTGTGTGAACTTCAGAACGTTTAGAGCATCCAGAAGAAAAAAGCAAAAGAGTCCCCCCCATAATTTAAAGGAGATATCACACAATTTGCAATATGACCAAGAGACTCTTTCAACTCTTAAGGAGGTGCACTAGCAAAATGTTCGTTCGAGGCCATGCTTGTGATACTGATAATGATACATCAGTTCATACAATGTGTGAAAAAAGTATTGTGGTTTTATTGATTCCCACTATGATAAGTTGCTTTACCAATACGCAGAAGTGCCAATAATGACAAAATTAAAGTTGCTGAGCACTAAATATAGTTACTGCTCAAAAAATATAAAAGTGTGAGACGTAACGAACACCGAAGAAAATATTGAGAAAAAGCTCAGGTTGATTATTCCCCTCAAGCTTTGGATGTTAAATAGTGATGTACACCTATAGTAAAATAGGAAAGCAAGTCAAGGTTACAAATAAATTTCTGTAATCGATTCCTATTACCACTACAACAATAACTAAGCCCCGGTCCCAAACATGTGGGGATCGGTTGTAAGAATCCTCACTTCAACCTTTAAGCTCAACTCATATCATCATCATACCAAAATAAAATAAAAGTGAAAATAAAAATAATTTAAGTACATACTTTGAGAGTCAAAGCCAGAGGCGATTCACTTAGTCAGGCGGATGGCAGAACAATTCAGGGATAAGAAGAAGGACCTTCATATGGTACTTATCGACTTGGAGAAGGCGTATGACAAGGTCCCGAGGGAGGTGCTATGGAGGTGTTTGGAGGCGAAGAGTGTGCCAGAAGCCTATATCAGAGTAATCAAGGACATGTACAATGGAGCTAAGTCTAGGGTTAGGACGGTGGGGGGCGTATCAGACCATTTTCCTGTGGTAATGGGGCTTCATCAAGGATCGGCGCTGAGCCCCCTGTTATTCGCCTTAGTAATGGATGCTCTGACCTGACATATCCAAGGGGATGTGCCTTGGTGTATGCTCTTTGCTGATGATATAATATTGATAGACGAGACGAGGGCCGGTGTTGGTGAAAGGTTAGAGATATGGAGACAGACCCTTGAGTCTAAGGGTTTCAAGATTAGCAGATCTAAGACAGAATATCTGGAGTGCAAGTTTGGCGAGGAGCCGAGTGGGGTAAGCGGGGAAGTGATGCTTGGTTCACAGGCCATCGCCAGGAGGGACAGTGTGAGATATCTTGGGTCTGTGATCCAGGGGGGCGGAGAGATTGACGGGGACGTCACCCATCGGAATAGGAGCGGGGTGATCAAAGTGGAGGCTTGCTTCAGGGGTCCTGTGTGACAAGAAAATCCCGCACAAACTAAAGGGAAAATTCTACAGAGCCGTGGTTAGACCTGCAATGTTGTATGGGGCGGAGTGCTGGCCCGTGAAGAACTCGCATGTTCAGAGAATGAGGGTTGCGGAGATGAGGATGCTTAGGTGGATGTGTGGGCACACCAGGCTGGATAAGGTCAAGAATGAAGTTATTCGACAGAAGGTAGGGGTGGCCCCGGTGGACGAAAAGATGCAGGAAGCGAGGCTGAGGTGGTTCGGGCATGTTCGGAGGAGGGGCTCCGATGCCCCGGTGAGGAGCTGCGAGCGGTTGGAGATTGTTGGTGGGCGGCGAGGGAGAGGGAGGCCTAAGAAGCATTGGGGAGAGGTGACTAGGCAGCACATGGCCAGAATGCAGGTTACCGAGGACATGACTCTGGATAGGGGAGTCTGGAGGTCTAGAATCAAGGTTGTAGGTTAGGGGCTCATAGGTGATTAGTGTTTTAGTATGGTAGTTCCTGCTTGATATTACTACATGCGACTGTATTTATGTTGCTTATGTTTTCATAACTATTTACGTTACTTTTGTGGGAGTACCTATGCTTTACTATTTGATTTTGTCTTGCTTGTGTTTCTAATTTTATCTCTGTTTCTTAATGCAGCTTTCCCATTTTTACTCTACTCGCCGAGGGTCGATTGGAAGCAGCCTCTCTACCTTTCGGGCAGGGGTAAGGCTCGTCTACATATTACCCTCCCCAGACCCCACCTGGTGGGAGTATACTGGGTAGTTGTTGTTGTTGTTGTTGTTGTCTTACATTAGCCTATTTATACAGGGTGTTACATAGTAATAAACCCTTCTCTACTAATGTGGGATAATATACGTACTACTATATATAATAACTCTCTAACACTCCCTCTCAAGCCGATGCACATAAATCATATGTACAGTGCTTGTCACATATGCAACTAATATAAGGACAAGTGAGGGACTTGGTGAGAACATCCGCAAGTTGATCATTTGACTTCACAAACTTTGTAACAATATCTCTTGAGAATATTTTCTCTCTAATAAAGTGACAGTCATTTTCAATGCGTTTAGTCCTCTCATGGAATACTGAATTTGATGCAATATGAAGAGCAACTTTTTTATATATAAGGTAAAATTTAGAAGGGCAATTTGATTATCACACACAAGTTTCACCTAACTGATTTCTCCAAATTTTAATTCTCTGAGAATCTGTTTAATCCAAACTAGCTCATATGTTGCCACAGTCATTGCTTGAAATTCTGTTTTTGCGCTAGATCGAGCAACCGCATTTGTTTCTTGCTTTTCCAAGAGACAAAATTAACTCCTACTAAAACAAAATATCCAGATGTAGCACGCCTATCAGAAGGTAATCCTGTCCAATTAGCATCTATGTATCCAATGATCTGCTCATGGCCTCAGTCCTCGAATAGTAGTCTTTTGTCTGGAGCTTATTTTATACACCTAAGAAAGCGGACAACTACGTCCCAATAACTATCATAGGAAAAGACCATAAGCTGACTTTCCCACTCACAAGAAAGGATATGTCAGGTCTAGTCATCGCGATGTAATTCAATTTGACAATCAACACATATATCTTGCAGGATCACTAAAAGGCTCCTTATGTCTTGGTAGAAGCTTAGCATTCAGATTCATATGAGTGTCAATGAGTCTGCAACCCATCATTCATGTCTTCACAAAAATATCTAAAGCATATTTCTTTTATGAAATAACAATGCTTGAGCTAGATTGAGCAACTTCAATACATATAAAGTACTATAATATGTCAAAATCCTCAGGTTGTAAGTACTGAAAGAGATGTTGTTTCACTTCAGATTAGTAATATCATCCTGATCATTGCCGGTAATAACGATATCGTCAACATAAACAACCAGATAAATACATGGATTTGAAGTAGAATGCCGAATATAAAACAAAGTGCTTAGCTTCACTACGAGTCATGTCCAACTCTTAAATAATTGTGTTGAACTTATGAAACAATTGTTTACCATATTTAGAAATAATAAGAGATTTCCATAAGGCATTCTTACCATCATTCAACCTCCACCGTTTGTATAACAAATACTTTTGTGAATTTTCAAGCTGCTTAATCCAAGATCACCCCTCTTCTTTACCTCTACAAACTTTTTGCCAATTGACCAAATGCAACTTTTTGTTAGTGGCATTTCCTTCTCATAAAAGGTGGTTTCTTAACCAATTATCTTCTTCTCCACTTTAAAAGGAATAGGAATAAATGACATTAAACAAGTTGGTATCCCGTCTAAACTTTATTAATTAATCGATCAACCACCAAAAGACAAGTATTAACTCTACCAAGTAGTGTGTTTTATTTCACGCTTGTCAATAACGCCCTGCCAAATATTTGCATCTTTTCCTCTTGCCCGAAAGGGTGCCCTAGATAGGTGGCAGGAAAGCTTTCAACTTTACAGCCTAATATCCCAGCCAGTTTCTCTATCTGAATATTTGTATTTACCGAGAAAATGTTACTTTTAGCTAGATTATTTTTTAACCCATAAGCAAATAAGATCACCTTCAGAAAATTGAGTTGTTCTCTTTTTGCGCCATATAGCAATAGTGTACCATCCGCGTATAAAATATGAAAAATATCCACCCTTTCTTCGCCATTGCCCTCAACACTAAACCCTTTAATCCATGCTCTATCTACAACATTATGCTCAACACCTCATCACGAGGACAAATAAATAAGGAGACAATGGATCTTCTTGCCTCAAGCCCTTTTGAGATTTTAAACAAACTTCTGGACCCCATAAATCAGAAATCAAAATCTGACGGTTGAAATGCATGTCTTGATCCATTTGATCCAAAGTTCATTTGCTCCATGATGTCTACTAGAAAGGACTAATTTACATGGTTATAAGCCCTTTCTAAATCAAGCTTACAAATATCTCCCCTATTCCCCTTCTTCAAATAATAGCCAACACATTCATTAGCAACCATAGCAACATTTACAATTTGTCTACTTTTAATAAACGCATTCTGATCCCTGAAACCAATTTATTCAACACCACCTTTAGTCTTTACCCTAGAAGACTTATCGGACTGCAATCTTTCATATTTACCACACCCTTTTTCTTTGGAATAAGAGTTATAAATGTGGCATTGAAACTCTTCTTAAAAGATCCTTCCAAATAGAAGAATTTCAATGCCTTCATAATGTTCATCTCCTAAAATATACCAACACCTCTGAAGAAATGTCATGTTAAAGCAATTCGGCATGAAGCCTTATCCACTTCAAATAACTTCAATACCCATTTACTTCCTCAATAGAAAATGGTCTTTGAAGCCATTCCTTTTTATCATCGCTTAATTCTACCAAACCTACATTGCTCTATTGTGGCCTCCACTTTCCATTTTCCGTGCACAAACTCTGATAGAACTCAAGGATGTGTTCCATGATTCACTTCTCTATCTTCTTAGATTCTGTCATTTATTACCAGTCTATCAATAATATCACATCTTTTGTATGCATTTGCCAATATTGTGAAAAAAATTGCATTTTTAATCTCCTTGCTTAATCCATAAGCTTCTTGATTTTTGCCTCCACGAACTCTCCTCTTCATTTGCAATATATTCGAATTCTTTGACAAGAAAGAATTTTTTTCAGAAATTAAATCAGCAAATACACCTTGAGAGGAATAAATGTGAACCAAATCTACTGATTCTAAGAAATCAACATGCTCAAACCACATATTTTCAAATATGAAGTAGCTTTTTCCCTTTCTCAATCGCTACATTCAAACAATAAAGGTAATGATCAGACCCTACCCTCAGCAGTGTTGTCTGCTTTATATCTCTTAAAAAACCCATCTCATTCATTAGAAACACGTAATCTATCAATCCTTGAAGCCACACTTTCATCAGCATACCTGAACCAAGGTATACTGCTCTCCATAAAGTGGGAGATCAACAAGCGACAAATCTATCATAATTCTAGAGAACTCTCTCATGGCTCTAGAATTCACCACCATGCCCGATCTTTCGTACCCACCGATTTTTTAGAGGAAAAAATTTCACCACCGCTTTTCTTATTATAATTACGTATGGTACTGCTAGATTTTTGCGTCAATTTTCAATTTTTCAAAATAAGCAAACTCAAGTTGGTTTCCTCACGTTGATTTGAGAGGCATTTTAGAATATCAAGTGAATTAAGGAAGATCATATAGAATTAAGACAGAGGAAAAGATGCATGCCGTGGATGTTGCTCCATTAGAATTTACATGGAACTTATGGAGAGAAAAATAGGATAGCTTTTGAAGGAGTAAACAATAATATTGTACACCTGAAAAATAGCCTCTTATCCCTTGTTTGTTCTTGGTGCACCCACAGGGTTCATATATGTATAGATGATTAGGTGTTATTCGTAGAGAACCATATCTTTTCTGTAAGGTTTACTTTTTGGTATACTATTGCCCTTCTTCAATAAATTATTATTTTCTTTTTTTAATTACCTCCCTCCAAGAGCTCTCCATCTTGCTCTTGGGTAACTCGAACTCACAACCTATTGGTTGGAAGTGAAGGGTGCTCACCACTTGAGCAACCCACTCTTGTCTTCTTTAATAAATTATTACTTAATCAAATGATAACTTATGATATTCCATATTTAATTATTAAATACTTACTTACCTTATTTAGTATAGGATTTTTTATTTTTTTTATTTAGCATAATCAATGACACTTGTATAATGAGCACCTCCTGGACATTGTTAATCAAGTCAACAAGAGACTTCTTTTCTGCACAAGTAACAGCAGAAAATATGGAATTTTGGAAGGGGGTGGAGAACCAGAAACATCAGTATTCTTTTTGGTGCGGGCTTTGCAGAAACATCATGAATGGATGAGAGGATCTTAGAGATAATATAACTTTCAGGATTGGAGTAGACGTAGTTTTTGGGGTCACGAGTGATTTGGTGACAACACTTTGAGACTCATTTAGCCAAACATCTACATATTTTCATGCAAAAAAGATAATGACAACCCAACAGATTTAAAGAACACAAGTGGAGAATATTATTTGGGATATTCAATTTAGGACGAATCTTCAAGATTAGGAGTTGGACAAATTTCAACATCAGCGTGAAATGTTCTATGAACAAACCATATCATTAGAAAATAAGGATTTCGGAGATGGGGCTTACAGAATAGTGGTCATTCTCAAGAAAAGGTTTACATAGAAAGTTGCTTGATAGAGATAAACTAGTCTTTCCACAGTTTTCAGTGTGCATCCACCCCTTTAGAAATAGGGAAAGCATTTGCTTCAGGTTGCTAAACACCATTCATGCCAAGGGCACCAAGAAAGATGTTTTTTCATATGGCTGGCGGTTAAAGGAGTGATTCTGATAGCTCAAAAGTTGAGGAAGAGGAGTAGACCGCCTTTTACAGCATTGCCAGATAGCATCACGACAATGGCAGAAGATTTTGAGATGGTTTGAGTTAGTATTAACTGTGCCGGATACGGTGAAGGACACTCTAGTCAACTGAGCATTCAAAAGGCAGAAGAGAAGCTGGAGAGTGCCGAATATGCTCGTTGGTTTTAATATGGATAGTATGTAGTGGGAGATAGGAGAGGTTTTGAAGTGAGTTCTATTTTGCACATTATCCTTCTATTTATTTATTTCTTTCTTTTTTTGTGGGACCCATGAGGTTCCTATTTGTATTCAATGATGGGTGTCTTTCACAGAGAACCATTTAATATTGGAGCTTTTCCCATTATTAATGTCTTTATCCCTTACTTGATTAAAAAAAAGGTAAACCAACTAATAGTAAGCACGGAAGATAAAGAACTGGTGATAACCTGAATGGAGTTTCATCATGAACCATCTGCAAAAGATTTTCCAAATCCAAAGTTTCTATGAGGATAAGCAGCAGCTGCACTTTGGCATGATAAATGGAGGAACTGGCTTCGGCTGATACGGCCAGCTTCCCGAAATTATAAGAATTTGAAATGAATCCCTGAAATATATTGAGCTAGAATCAGTAATAATGCAAATCTAAGAGAAGATAACTGCAACTAAAGCATTAATGAAGTACCTCATAAAGTGAGCACATTTTTTTCCACAGCCCAGCAGTGCAGGGGTTGAACTCATAAAAAATGAGGAAAAGAACATCCAATATCAGATTGTCTTCGGTTACTATTTCCTCAGCCCACAAAGTATAAAGGTCAACATCCTATTTTGCATGACAAGGAAGGTACTCAAATCTATGAAATGATCAAGAAGAACGGATTGCACTAAAGATGAAAAAGAAGAAAAAGAAAGTACAATTTAGAGCACATATATTGTGTTTAGGCAATGATGGGGTCTATCTGAAATACTGCAAGCCTTGTTGTCAAGCAAATTCACCATTCATGTAGCAACGACTGAAAAAAACAAATTAATCTAGTGCAACCATTAAATTTCTTACTAAAGAAATGAGTAGTTTATGCAGAAGTCAAGGTATGGAAGAGTTTTGACATGGCTTTCAATTTGACTTGATACACATGTTTCCCTTGATGTCCTGGGACCAACTAGTTTGTAGTCTCCAACTTTATTTTGTGTGAAAATATTAGAAAGTGAAGATGTCTAGATTCACATTTGCTTCCTTGTTTCTTCAATCCTCATCTTCTAATTGTTGCCCCAGAAGTCTGTTGTCTTCATGTTCATGCATCCTGATCCAAACCTGTCTATTTTTCTATTTCTCTTTGATATGTAAAAAATGTATTCCTTTCAAACACTGAGTCTTTAAATGATTATCTTATTAGAAGAAGAAAAATGATCATGAAAATTGGGTAATTGTGTAGAATAAGTCACCTTTGGAGGTGAAGTTTCACTCTCGTTTTTCTCCACGGATAAAGCACTCTTTTTCTCTTTTTTTGTGAAAAGGCCAAGAAACCACTCTTAGTAGCTCATACTTCAATACCTATCTATCGTTAAGTTCTTAATTAGCCAGTTCAGGCACTAATCAAATTATCAAATCATTAAAGTCCGCGCACACACCATCCCCTGCACTTTAATCACCATGTCCTGATCGAGATAAGACAACCTAAATTCTGAACACTGAATACACTACATAGTTTACCATGTACTCAGAAAAGTATCATCATGTCCTGATTGAGGTCGGACAATCTAAATTCTGAACACTGAATACACAACATAGTTTACCATGTACTCGCAAAAGTTGGCCGCCAAATTCTCCTGCAGAACAGAAAGCAACTTCGTGTCTAGTCCCTCGGAAATCAATTTCTGTGCCTCATTCACAATAGACGCATCTTCAGATATTGTCGGAATATATACTGCATTAAGAGTCAAATAAGATAAGAACTACAAGCTTTTATATAATGCATAAACAAGTATGGTGGAGACCATCTTATAGAAAAAACAAAATAAAAGAAAATAGATTTAATTTATCATAAATTCCTATATGTGCATCAGAAATAAAGAAAACATATCATTGATGAGGACTTTCAGCTCCATCTAGGAGTTATAACTTGAAGATACCAAACTCTGACAAGAATCTCAAATGAAAATTAATCTAAATGAGTTCAAAGAGAGATTTTTCAGTTCTTTTACGCTCCAATTACAAGAATGTAATTGCAAGAGATAGAAGCAACTATCAATTCTCAAACTTAATCTCGTAAAAGCTGCTTTTTTGGATGATTTCTTGATAATTCCCCATATTTCATCCGGAAACAACAACAACAACAACAACCCAGTATAATCCCACTTAGTGGGGTCTGGGGAGGGTAGTGTGTACGAAGACCTTACCCCTACCCTTGGGTAGAAAGGCTGTTTCCAAATAGACCCCCGGCATCCTTCCCTCCAAGAACTTCCCACCTTGCTCTTGGGGAGACCTGAACTCACAACCTCTCGGTTGGAAGTGGGTGTTGCTTGCCATCAGAGCAACCCCTCTGGAAACAACATCTTGCATAAATACAGGGTAAGCTGCGTACAATAGACCCTTGTGGTCCGGCCCTTCCCGGACCCTGCGCATAGCGAGACCTTAGTACACTGGGCTTCCCTTTTTGCCATACAGTCATCAATATACAAATGTTATCTTAATTTAGTAACCTGACTTGAGTCTGAACAGTTTTCCGGCAAGGTCCTTTCCGTTGACTCCTTTTATTTCGTTTAATCATGGAAGATAAAGTCTTCTTTATCTCCGGTAAAAAATCCATCAAGTTAGTTGATATTTATTTATATATATATATATATATATATATATATATATATATATATATATATATATATATATATATATATATATATATATCTTGGTCCATATATTACTGTTTGCAGTTATTTATTATTCAATTTTTGTTGCATTACATATATTTCCTTTTTATTTATTTATTTCCTTTGCACTTTTCTTCAGTAACCCACATTTTAATTGCACTTTCCTTTTTGACAACAAGAAAGGGTCCATTGGAGCCGCAGTAAAGTTATTTCTATGTGACCTATATAAGTCATAGGATCGAGCCGTGGAAGCAGTAACAAATGCTTGCATTAGGATAAGTTGTCTACGTCACATCTCAAGGGTGCGGCTCTTTTTTCTTTGATACGGCTCAAGGGTGCGGCTCTTCTCCAGGCCATGCGTGAATGCGGGATGCTTTATGCACCGGGCTGCTCCTTTGTTGTTTGACAACACCAGAATCAAGTTTAGAACGTCAACCTGCTTCTCAGCATTTCCACCACAATGTAGCAGCAAGATGAAGAAAAAATTTCACTAAAACTAGCACAAAATAACAGAGCTACAAGTCACATGCAAAATTTGGAGCTCAAATTAGGAGTCCCTACTAACTATTTCAGGCCAAGAAAATCACTAATATTTAAGGTAAATTAAAATTGCTGAAAAACAGAACTTGTATGAAACTCTACAAGGACTGCACGACCTAGGCATCCCTATCAAAAATGTTCAAGAATAACATCGTGATAAGTAACAACAAAACAGAAGAAAGACTCACAAGCTTGCGTAATTATCAGTCGCGTGCACTTCAAGAGACATTGTCTTTCCACATAATATTGAAGCATAACCTGGATAACAACAGTAAGCAAAAGAAGAAGAAGAAAAAGGACAAGCTGGACAAACAGTTTCGGCAACAAATAGTTCAACATACAATGAACGTGACGCTATTACACTTTCAAATTTAAATTGGAAGTAAACTACACTTTGCTGATTAGCATAGCTGGATTAACAAGGACCAGCCTTGAAGTACCACGCGTCACGTAGTTTACCTGAAATCCTTAATACTGCAAGAGTTGGGTGGAGGCAGGACTAGGGGTGGGGTGGGGGTGGATATCGACATGTTTCCAATCATACCTCCACGCACCAGAAGTTATTCGACGCAATATTAATAGAAGTTGCTTTCTCCAAAATACTAATGAATAGTATTAGAGAATGAAAGAGCATGGAAACTCAGTAACTAACCAGATGAGAAAGCTCGTGAAACACACTATCAGCAACCATACTCTTTTGATTACTCGTTCTATGAACAAGAATATATGACTGCACCTCATCTAAACACTGCAAAATATGAGAAGTTAACTTCGTTCCAACAATAAACTAAATAAGGCAAGAAATAGAAGAACTGTAATGGTCTTCCGTGTCAAACAGAAACCCATTTCTGCACTGCAAACCAATACGGGCCAGCCATGGAACATTATGAGTTTAGTACCAAGATTTGCACATGGTCCAGAAAAAGTAGATCTTTACCATAGCAGAACTAATTTTCAAGGCTGCTGCTTTTTTATCAGCTTCTACCATAATCTGGTGTGGACCAATCTTTAGTCGTCCCGCATCTAAAGCGTCTCTTGATTTCTGATTTGGTGACTTAAATAGTGAAATTGTGTGCAAAAACCAAGCATGGTTGTCCTTTATCTTCTTCTCCTGGAAAATAAATTAATTTCTGTGTTTGAATGAGTAAATCATAAACATACTAGTAGTTGTAAGAATAAACTCAATCCTACAAACGCATAGGAACAATTATATACCATATATTGTAGATTAACTCATAATTCAAGACTGAAAATTAGCTCAAACCCAGCATCACCTAGTTATAGCATTCCAATTACACCAACAGTCCTCCCTTTTCTATCTTCTTTTTTCCTCCATTCACGGGCTCACATTCGCCCAAATAATAAATCGAGAAAGAAAAAAAAAAGACAACAGCTGTATGACATATAGTGTATAGCATAATTCCAGACTGAAATAGGCAGAAAAAACTGGGTGATTCCTTTTTCGTTTTTCCTTTTTTTTTATCGAGTAAAAAGCTAGGTAATTTCTTCCCATCAGTGTAACCGATCCACCAAAGATTCCCCTTCTTTATATCTTCCTCTTTCCCAATAATCTAGCTCTCACCCTCGCCCAAAGAATTGAGAAAATTTCATCAACAACAACAACTATGCCTCAATCCCAAACAAGTTGGGATCCGCTATGTAAATCCTCATTCACCACGGCACTGACTAGGTTACTCCATTTAAACTCATCCCATGCCAATATTATGTACATACAAATAAAAGGTATTAGGAGTCATGTATATTTTATAACGTAAAAACCTCTGAAAGACTGAACCACTCCTAGCCAAATAGTGTATGTTAACTCATAATTCAAGACCGAAAGGGGTCTCTTGTAGGACTGGAGACTGGAGTTACAACCAAACACCCTCATCTTAACTATCTTCCTCTTATTTCCTTATTATTCACGCACATACCCCCCACCCCAACCCCCAAAAAAAGAACATTTCCCCGGAGAAATCCTGTTTCCAGCTAGAGAATTAGAGGGACCATCCCTCTACTCTTCTCCACTTAATAGCGTCAGTGACCCTACCAAACATTCCGCATTGTACTGACCTTTCTACCGTTCTTTTAGTAGAGATTTCGATACCATAAAATAATCAAATAATACTCCTACTCCACTATTTGCAGTGCTAAGGTGGAAATTACCAGAAGAGGAGGGAGGTCGGAAGAGAGAGAAACAGATTCAAGCTCAGTAAGCAACTCAGTGAAGGGCTCCCACCAAAGCGAAGCATCAACAGTCACCTCATCATTAACTTTTGCAAGTGTCGCCATTGGAGTAAATCCGATTAGGGTAGAAACCCTAGCCGAGGGCAATTCTTCGAACCCGCGCTTTCTTGGTTCGAATTTGAGAGCTGAAGAGTACAGTAGTCACTGAAGTATGGAATGTGGGAAGAGAGGGTTTATTAGCAACGGCCCCAATGCAAAATGTTACATGCCGAGCCAGGAAGGTCAGGGTTTTACTTTAAATTAGTTTTTTATTTTATATTAGAACTCACTAAAGCAAAAACTTGGGTAGTCGTTTAGGATAAATAGCTCAACCTACCACATTTTTACAAAACCTAAATGCTGAACTTCTTAAATTGCCATGATTTCTTGTTGAGATATATATAGGCGATGATGATAAACCCCCGTTAAGGGTCAATAAGGGAGTCATATCTGAGCCTAATAGGCTACTTATGTAATTAGGCTATTCTTGTAATTAGCTTATTTTCTGTAGTTAGGCTATATGTGTAAATAGGCTATTTCTGTAATTGATTAGGCTACATTTGCAAAGGCTATATTTGATATATAGTCTTAGGGGTCATTTGGACAGACCTGAGGGGTCATTTCTCTGATAAAAATATCTGAGTCTCTTCGAGACTCTTTCGATGCTCTCCCTTCTCTCTACTTTCTCTCTCTAAATTTCTTCAATATTGAGCATGTTTTCATGGTATCAGAGCCTGTATAATGATCCGATGATGCTCTTGTGTGAATCAATGGTTCATTTGAACTATTTTCTGATAAAAAATTCGAGGTTTTTCTGAGATCGAAAGATCGATGATGTTTTTGACCCTATTAGGGTTCTTCCGAGTCTCTACCTTCACGATCTATGACTGTTCCTTCTCTATTGAACGGTTCAATCGTTTATTGTGAAATTTTCGGAGATTTTTCGGTGAGTTTTCAACCTCTAGGGTTTTCTGGTGGTCAAATCGGTTGTTTGATTGCCATCTGGTGGTTTGATACTCATTTTGCTGAGGTTTTGGTTATTGTCGGTACTGTTGCGATATCATTGACGATATTTGCGGTAAAGTTTTGACGGTTACTCCTAGGGTTCATACCTAGGGTTTTATCTGTTGTTAAAGGCCGATCTTCTCCGGTTGCGAAGAAGGACGGTAACCTCGTTCCTATTCTTTGGTTGTGATTCTTTGACTGTGTGTGTGATTGTTTGATTCTAGCTGTGAATAACCTCTTTGAGTTGTGAGTACTGATTGTGTAGATTGTGAATATTGATTTTGGTGATATTTGCAAAAGGTTTAATTCATTTGAGCATGGCTGCTAACATGAATGCTGGTGGTTCTGGTGGTAACTCTGGTTCTATCGATCCTTCTAGTCCTTTGTTTGTACATTCTTCTGATATGCCTGGTGCATGCCTTGTTCCCACTCATTTCTCAGGTAGTGGTTATGGAGGTTGGAAATTTAAGATGACTATGGCTTTATCTGCTAAAAATAAAATTTGTTTCATTGATGGTTCCTTTTCCCGACCTAGTAATAATGTGAGCCAACAGAGGTTGTGGGATAGATGTAACATGCTAGTTATGTCATGGTTAACTTCTTCTGTGTCATCTCAAATAGCTGATAGCGTTCAATATTCTGACACTGCTCAAAGCATGTGGTCTCAACTTGAGAAAAGATATGGTACCCCTAATAAAACCAAAATCTTTGAGCTTAAAAGGGAACTTTCTCAGACATCCCAAGGCTCCCTTGATATAGCCTCATACTTCAACAAACTCAAAAGTTTGTGGGATGAATTGGGGACAATGTGCCCAAACCATGGACAGAGGTGCACTTGTGCTGCCAAGAATGGTATTATTGAGGAAGATGATGAAAACAAGATTTATCAGTTTCTTATGGGATTGAATGAGACATATTTGGGAGTAAGGAGTAATTTGTTAATGATGCAGCAATTTCCTTCCTTGACAGTGTTTATAGTATTGTGCTCAATGATGAGAAACAGAGACAAGTCAAGTCTGTCTCTCATATCAGCCCAGACTCTATGTCTTTTAATGTTCACGCTGACAGGCCTCCTGCTGGGTCCAACCAGGGTAAATTGACTGGTTCTAATTTCAGACCTAGAGTCAACTTTGAGCAAAATAGAGGAAACTTATTTTGCAGATATTGCAAGAATTCTGGACACTTAATTGATAAGTGTTTCAAGCTCCATGGTTTTCCTCAAAACAACTCTTACACCAAGGGAAGGAAATCTGCAGCTGCTCATCTTTCTACTAGTCCTGATTGTGTGTCTGATGATACAGGAAACTCAAGTCTGTCTGTTCCTCTAGGGGATCCTATTGCCAGCCAACCTGTGATACCAGGGTTGAGCAGACAGCAGTGTGATCAGATTGTGAATTTGATTCAACAGACTCTTTCAAAGGATTCTAGTGATCAAGCTTCTTCTCCCATGTGTTCTGCTAATTTTGCTGGTACTATGATGTCTGAGAGTCTTGTTTCTGATTCCAAATTGTGCATGCTTACAAACATAAATTCTACTACCTGGATCATTGATTCAGGGGCTTCTAATCATATGACTTATGATAAAAATCTACTTTTTGATATTATACCCTTAGATATCCCTTACCTTGTTTCCCTTCCTAATGGTTATAAAGTAAAGGTAACTTGTACAGGATCATTTGCATTGACTTCTTCTCTTACTCTTCACAATGTGCTCTTGGTCCCTTCTTTCAAACATAATTTGATCTCTGTTCATAAGTTGATGAAACAATTGAATTGCTTGGTTCTGTTCACACCAACCTCATGTCTCCTTTACCTGTTACAGGACCTTTCTCTGAAGAGGCTTCTGGATCTTGGTAAAGAGGAGGCTGGTCTGTAAAAGTACTCTCGGTCACCTCCTTCCTCTTCTGCCTCTTCCAAACCCTCTTCTACTTTTGAGCACAGTGTTTCAAATGTTTGTAATGATGATGTTGTTTCTGATAGCAAACATTTTAGCTCAATTGTGCAATCTTCCAGTTGTAATAATGCTGCTAATGCTGATATGAACTATATTTGGCATTTGAGATTAGCTCACACTTCCTTTGCTAATATGAAACATGTTTCTGGTTTACCTTTTTCTTTTGCTGCTAAACAACCTTTTCCTTGTTCTATTTGTCCTATGGCAAAACAAACCAGACTGCCTTTCCCTGATAGTAGCATTAGCACTACTAAACCCTTCCAACTTATACATGTAGATACTTGGGGCCCTTATCATACTTCCACTTCCACTTCCCTTGGCAGTAAGTACTTTCTCACCATAGTTGATAATTTTTCTAGGGCCACCTGGACACACCTGATGGGTTCTAAAAGTAATGCCTTCCCTCTGCTTAAATCTTTTATCTCCTATGTTCAGACTCAGTTCCATTCCATGGTCCAGGTTGTCAGGAGTGATAATGCCCTGGAACTGGGTTCCAGTGCAGAAGGGATTTCCTTTTTTAGTGAACTTGGGATTGTGCATCAAACAACCTGTCCTCATTCCCCTCAACAGAATGGGGTTGTTGAAAGAAAGCACAGATCTTTACTTGAAACTTGTAGAGCTCTTCTTTTCCAGTCTGGTTTGCCTATATCATTTTGGGGAGATTGTTTGTTAACTGCCACTTACATCATTAATAGATTACCATCTAGAGTTCTTCACTATAAATCACCTCATGAATTGTTACATGGTTCTCCTCCTTCCTATTCTCACCTAAGGGTTTTTGGTTGTTTAGCTTATGCTGTTGTCCCTATCCCTCAAAGGGACAAACTGAAGTCTAGAGCTCACTCTTGTGTTTTTATTGGTTACCCTTTTGGTAAGAAAGGTTACAAACTATATGATTTGAATTCTAAAAAATGCTTTGTCTCTAGAGATGTTGTCTTTCATGAAACACATTTTCCCTTTAAATCTGCACCTCCATCTTCCTCTCCTCCTCCACCTATTCCCCTTTCTGATGACATCCTTGAACAATCTTTTATATTACCATCTTCCAGTGATTCTACCCCTTCTTCTCCTTCTAGTTCTTCTCCTGCCTCTCCTGTATCCATTCCTTCCCCCTTTTTTTAATCCTAATGTTTCTCCTCCTGATTTACCTGTCTCTCAGCCTCTTCCCATGCCCAGAAAATCCACTAGACACCACAATCCCCCTTCTTACCTCAAAGATTATGTTTGCCAGCTTCCAGCCTTCTCTGGCTCCTCTTCCTCTAATTTGGAATCTGAACCCATGTATTACTCTCAAGCTGCATCTGTACCAGCTTGGCAGGATGCCATGAGAAAGGAATTTGATGCATTGGATGCTAACCACACTTGGGACATTGTGCATCTTCCTCCAGCCAAGAAACCTATTGGCTGTAAGTGGGTTTACAAAATCAAATATAAATCTGATGGTACTATTGAGAGATATAAGGCAAGGTTGGTTATTAGAGGTGATACACAGGTTGAGGGTGTGGACTTTACAGACACATTTTCTCCTGTTGTAAAGATGACTTCAGTGAAATGCATTATTGCAGTGGCTGTTAAGAACCACTGGCCATTGTATCAGCTTGATGTTAACAATGCTTTCCTTCATGGTGATTTGGATGAGGAAGTGTATATGAAACTTCCTCCAGGTTTGGTGGTATCTGATTCTGCTTCTCCCTCTTCTTCTTCTTCTACTTCTTCTTCTTCTCTTCCTTTGGTTTGCAAACTAAAGAAATCTTTGTATGGGCTCAGGCAGGCCTCCAGGTAGTGGTATGCTAAACTGTCATCTGCTCTTCATTCCAGAGGTTACAAGCACTCTTTGAATGATTATTCTTTATTTTTAAAAGGTACTCCTGATTCCCTTGTTGTGGTTGCTGTGTATGTTGATGACATTATTGTAACTGGGCATGACTGTGATGAGATTGTTGCCTTAAAAGTCTTCTTGGATGATACTTTCAAAATCAAGGATTTGGGGTCATTGCATTATTTTTTGGGTCTTGAGGTTAAACATGTCCCTGGTGGGATACATCTGAATCAGCATAAGTATGTTACTGATTTATTGCATGCTTTTGACTGTGTCTCTGTTTCCCCTGTTGTCTCCCCTCTGGACATTTCTATCAAACTACATGCTGATTCTGGTGATCTTTTTCCCGCTCCTGACCAGTTCAGGAGTCTTGTTGGCAAATTATTGTTCTTAACCCATACTCGACCTGATATATGCTTTGCCGTGCAACATCTGAGTCAATATCTTAAATGCCCAAGGGTTCCCCATATGTCTGCTGCTATGCATGTTTTGAGGTATCTTAAAGGCACTCCATCTTTGGGTCTCTTTTACTCTGATGTTGCTGATTATTCTGTGACTGGGTACTCTGATAGTGACTGGGCAGCTTGTCCTGACACTAGAAGGTCTGTTACTGGTTTTTGTGTGTTGTTGGGTGGTAGTCTGATCAGTTGGAAATCAAAAAAACAACCAGTTGTCTGTCTTTCATCTGCTGAAGCTGAGTACAGGGCTTTAAGCAAGGTTACAGCTGAATTATCTTGGCTCTCTCGCTTACTTGCTGATCTTGGGGTATCTGTTCCTTCTCCTATTTCTGTTTTTTGTGATAGTCAGGCTGCTGTTCACATTGCTAATAACCCTGTTTTCCATGAGCGTACTAAGCATATTGAGGTGGATTGTCATTATGTTCGCACTTTGTTACACAATGGTTTCCTCAAGCTTTCCCATGTTTCTACTTCTCGGCAGCTGGCTGATCTATTGACCAAGGCTTTATCTGGGACTGCTCTCTCTCCTCTTTTGTCCAAGTTGATGGTAGTTTCCCCCCCTTCAACTTGAGGGGGGGGGGGTGTTGAGATATATATAGGCGATGATGATAAACCCCCGTTAAGGGTCAATAAGGGAGTCATATCTGAGCCTAATAGGCTACTTATGTAATTAGGCTATTCTTGTAATTAGCTTATTTTCTGTAGTTAGGCTATATGTGTAAATAGGCTATTTCTGTAATTGATTAGGCTACATTTGCAAAGGCTATATTTGATATATAGTCTTAGGGGTCATTTGGACAGACCTGAGGGGTCATTTCTCTGATAAAAATATCTGAGTCTCTTCGAGACTCTTCCGATGCTCTCCCTTCTCTCTACTTTCTCTCTCTAAATTTCTTCGATATTGAGCATGTTTTCATTTCTTGTTTAGATACCTTAATTAGTCTTTGTTTCGATAAAACAACTATAGTAGGTACTAAGTATATCAATTAAACATATTTCGTGAAAAATCTTAAGCTCGTGTACAGATTTTCATTATTTGTAATATTTAGTCATTATTCGGTGTGAAAGATAAATTTAGAAAGAAATATAAAAAATTATTTAAAAAGGTGAGAAATGACCTATTTCCCGTGTAATCAGTATTTTAGTTGACTAATTATTCATATAAAAATACTTACAAACATACGCTTGAAATATTTCTAAACCAATGCAAAATGTGTCAATGGTACACTTTGAAACTATTATGTGTGTTCAATCGGAATAAGACCTAGTTGATATGTCCAAACTAAAAGGTTGAATTTGTAAACTAGTATTTACTGCATAGCATTTGTTTATTGCACCGATATTTATCATATATTAATATTCTAATTATATTTTCATTAATATTTGATTAGAAATATATATTTTAACAATATTTCAGATTGCGACGAACTTATCTTTTGAATATTAAATTAATTTAGTTTGAAGAAAACATTATTATTACACACATAAGCTTTTTATCATTTGTAAAATTTCCAATTTTCCTTCAATTTCATTTAATGGTCATAACAAGATTTTGTAAAAATTAGTGTGAAGGCAACTAACTATAACTTTGGATTTGGGAAAATTACTTTTTTTCAGGAGAATTGATGAACCTTTTCCAGTAAAGGCTCGTATTACTTTGTACAATTATTTTATCGACGCTTTAAAAAGTAAATACCACAAAATAAGACAATTACATTCATTACTTCATGTAAGACATAATTTGATCAATTTTGACTCGTCAAAGCTTTGTTTAAAGTCTAAACATTCCGTGGTAATATTAGTTGTACATAACATAACTTCACTGGAAGCTTTAAAGTAAAAATTGCACGAATGTTTTATTTGGTCGCCCCTATTTAATTTATATTTTAAAAAAAAAATTAATTTGTACCCACTTTTTAAATAACTTCAGCCCCCTTTCTCTTCCTTCTTCTCCTCCTTCGTTTTCTTCTTCTTATTCTTTCTTCCGATGTTGTTGGTGCTGCTATGTAACTTCAGTTCATGGAATGATTGTCATAAATATGTTTATCAGATTATTTTAAAAAAATTATAAATAATTACTTAAGTAAGTAAATAATAATTTATAAATATTTTCACGTATGTAAGTTAGTAAACAACGATAATTCTCTTCTTTTCATGTTTATTGTTTTCAAAATTTATGATTTAGATATTGTTGGGAACCTGATTATTTATCTAGTATGTTTGGAAAGCTTTTTCAAAAACTTCAGCTTATATAGTGCTTATGTTTTTGCAAATAAACTAATAAGACAATTTTAAGACAAAAACTCGTCAGTTACAAAAATAAAAACTTCAGCCAGTTACAAAACAAAAACTTAAGCTCTACTTTAGGCCCATCTACTAGATACTGAAGTTTTGCGCGATTGCCTTTGCTACTTCAGCCCCATATACTGAAGTTATGCGAAAAAACGAGTACGCTTATAATTTATTTTGCAAAGCGGACACAAGTTAAAACATGACGCAAAAACAGATATAGATGAAAATGCGGTATTCTACATTAACCAAGCAGAGGATGAAATTTTATTAGACCGTGAGTATATGTGGGAGATAGCTGGAAAAATAGGTAATATAGACTCGATGTCCATTTGTTTCATGGATTGTTGCAAGGAATTTTTATATTCCTATACCACATAAGAAATTTTATTACCCTCAATGTTTAAGGTTTGACTTAATTACACTTAGTATTCCAAATTACCAATTCTATACCATAATTAATTAAGGGTATAATTAATTGTACATTTTTTACTCCTTAATTAAAGGAATCTGTATATCCCAGTATCCCTGCTCATTCCACGCTTTTCTCTCCTAACCCCTCAGCCACACCCACGTGTTACCCATACCCATATTCTTTTTATCATTTTTCATCTTCTGAAACCAAATTCTCTCTCTAAATTCACAAAAAATTTGAAGAAATCCTTCAACAAAGTTGGTTCCCCATTTTACTCCGGTTGAAGTTCATCAATGAAGAACAACAAAGTTTCGAAACAAAGTCCTAAAAAATCAGCAGTAGCTGATATACCCTCATTTTATTTGGGTGTGTTATCACCAAAATCGCCCAAAAAGCAAGGCAAATCTCAACATGCAATTGCAGAGACTACTCATAGTTCCTCTCTCCGACAAATCAGAGCCGAGATGAGAACCAATCAAAAACATGATGTAGATGCTGGAGAAAATTCTACACCAAGCAAACAAGTCAAACGAAAAGGAAAATAGATTTTGGTAGATGACGACTTTGTAGAAGAGGTCCCTAATCTTCGAACAGAAAAGAAAGCAAAGGAGTATCCTAGTTCGAAAATCTAAAAATGAAGAAAATTCAAAAAAAATACCCTAAAATTGTTCGGAACCAATCATTGGTGAAGATAAACATTTATTAGTTTCGTTTCTAATTTTTTAGTTTGGTTCATGATGGTAAAATCTGTGTTATACGTGTTTTAGACAAGTGTGGAGTAATTGTCTTAGTTTTGAAGATTATGTGCAGTTGTGATATCATGCCTTTATAGTTGTAGAGATTTTGTAGTTTCTTTGTAATTATATTGTTAGGTAGCTTGTACTATTTGAAGCGGAATTGTAGTTATCTTTTGTCGCTGTCTTTTTGTATAAAATGCTTTAAATAATAGATATTATGTAATCATTTGTAGTTATGTTGTAGATAGAATGCATCATTTTTACGCATTTTATTAATGTGAAATAATTTATTATTTGTGCAGAATGAACACTTTTGCCCAATATAATGTTGATTACGGAATAGGCTGGCATATCAAGTAACTTTATTGTCTCATACGAACCTGCATGAAAATAAAGATAAATAATATCATTACAATTTTGTAGAATCTTTGTAGATAAATTGTAGATGAAGAGAAAATTTTGTATTCAGCATTTTTTTCCACATAGATTGTAGTTTAATTGTAGTATAAATGTAGATACCCTTACAAATAATATTGCTTTCTACATAGTTAAACTGGTTTGTAGTATATTTTTAGAAATCAGTTTAAGTAAAACTGATGTGTAATTTTTTTGTAGATAAATGTAGAAATTTTATAGATATTACCGTAAATCAGACTTCCATAGAATTTGAAACATAACAAACTTGCACTTGTGTTCTCATTTGTAATAGTCAATTCCATATTGAAATCTCGTACACTTATACATAACAAATACGATCCTGAATTTTTATTCTCCTTTTTTGTCTGCAAATACACACGAATCCCATATCATTCCTGGTCTCCGTTGGAGGACAATCCTCATTCACAATGTATTTAAATTCTACAACTTTTCCCGAAGTATCAATAATTAATTGTTCTGCAATTGTAGAAATCAACATCCTGTGACTTGCATCATAATTGAGCACAATGTCATCGACTTGAAAATCTCTAATCTGTCATAGCTATCCCAATTTACACTTAATTGTAGCATGATTGGGATTTTGGACATGATTACGTGTCGTTGCTGAGGTATTGTTCAATATGTTGTCGCTTTTTTTATTTTTTGGATTAAGAACAAAAGACGAAGAATAGAGTGTCGGCAGAATTGATTTATACAATTTGACTTGAATTTGTTGAATATTTTGTCGCTTTTTTGATCAGTGGATTGAGGGAAAAAGTCGATGAACTGAGCTTTTTCAGAGTTGGTTTCTACAATTTGATTCGAATTTGTTGACGATTTTCTCTTTTTTTTATTTGTAGCTTAAGGAAAAATATCGAAGACCAGAGTTTTTGCAGAAAATAGTCAATATAATTTGATTTTGCCCAGTCCTAAAATCATTCGTTGCGAACGCGGTCAACTCCTGCAACACAAAAATGACTTTAACCAAAATCCTCTTATGCAAATGCGACATGCCTCTTGCGAACGGGATGGTTCCTTAGACTTACCCATCGCGAACGCTCTCCCTTTCTCACGAATGCAATGAACAACTCGACCTCAGATCTGTTGAAAACACGTTCTCAATGCAATATACTAAAACGTGTGTTCTTTTGTATAGGTTTTAATGAATGACAAACGAAGCGAAAATTGATATATGACGAAGTTCAAGAAACAAGCGCACAATTGATATACATCGAGATTCAAGCTCAAGACAAGTTTTATAGTTTAATTGAGTCATTCTTAATTGTGATCTTGATCCTACAACTTGACTCGTAACATGGCTTCTCTCATAAAAACTATTTTCCAAAATCATGCATATTTAATTTAATGCTAAATGATTTTAAATCATGCATATTTTCATTAGTCAAAATAATTTTTAAATGCCTTTCAAAACTGGACTAAGATAATCGATTATGTACTAATGATAATCGATTGTTTTAAGCCAAGACTGCATGACAATCGATTGTGAACTAATGACAATCGATTGTGTTAAGGCAGTGAACATCAGGTTTCTTTAAACCTGCATGACAATCGATTGTGAACCTAATGACAATCGATTGTGATGAGGCAGTGTCCATCAAAGTTTTTCAAAACTCAGAATAATCGATATTGAAGCTAATGACAATCGATTGTAAAGAGACAATGTCCTTCAGATTTTTCAAAGTCACAAAATAATCGATTGTGAACTACTGACAATCGATTGTGTTGAGGCAGTGACTTCCAGTGATTTTCAAATTTATTAAATAATCGATTGTGAGTATATAACAATCGATTGTCAAGAGGAAGTGTCTAAAATGATTTTCAAAAACTGATAAGTAATCGATTGTTGACTTTGTGCAATCGATTGTGAAGCTGACCGTTGTCGTAAAGTTTTCAAATACCGTTAGGTAATCGATTATTGATTCTGTATAATCGATTGTTTTGATTAAAATCCGGAAAAGATTTTTTGAATGTTATTTGATAATCGATTATCGATTTTGTATAATCGATTGTTTTGATTAAAATCCGGAAAAGATTTTTTGAACGTTGCTGAGTAATCGATTGTATTTGAACAATCGATTGTTTGTGGTAAAATCTGGAAAGGATTTTTTGAACGTTGCCAGTAATCGATTATGGATTGTAAGTAATCGATTATCAAGCGTATAATATGGGATTGAATTTTGATCTGACTGGCAGACAATCGATTGTTGGGGTTTGACAATCGATTGTCAGTGAGTAAAATCAGCAACTCTTAATTGGAAATTAGGCAACGGTAATGCCAAGTTTTTCAACTATAAATACAGCTTCATTTCGGTGTTTTAAACACAACAACATACTACAACTGATCATTACATTGCTATAAGCTTGCATACTTTTGTTTATCATTTTATATTCAATTTCATAAAGCTTTTGAGAGCCATATTCTTGTTCAAAGTTGTTGTGATCCAGAGCTTACTTCTTTTACTCATATCTACTCATTAAGGAGTATTTTGTTTGAGTGCTTTAGTGTTGTATACACTTGTAAGAGAATTGTAATTCTCCTGTTGTAAGGAACTTGTGTTTCCTTGGTTGAAGTCTTGGAGTGTGGTATCTCCGAGCAAAAGTGTTGAGGCTTGTGTCCTCAAGTTGTAACGGTTTGTTAAGCACCCGGAAGCTTAACAGAGTTAGTGGAAAATCTCGAGAGAGTTTCTCGGGGACTGGACTAGCCACGTGTTGTGGTGAACCAAAATATATCGGTGCGTTCTTTCCTTTTATTTATTTAACGCACTTAATTATTTCCTGCAAGTTTTAATTTCCGCAAGTTTACGCAAAATTTTATTATAACGCTATTCACCCCCCCTCTAGCGTTAAGCGTATTTTCTAACAATTGGTATCAGAGCCCAACTCTCTGAAAACTTAACAGTTTGAGAGAACCATCCATGGCTTCTACTCGTGATTCTTTTGCAGGAATTGAAGAAGGACAGTGCTCCACACGACCACCTCTATTCAATGGTACAAATTACACGTACTGGAAGGAGAGGATGAAGATCTTCGTTCAGTCCAACAGCTTTCACCTTTGGAAGGTGATAATGAAGGAAAACCAAATTCCAACAAAGAAGGTGGAAAACGAATGGGTTCCCAAGTCCGAGGATGAGTATGACGCGGATGACATCCGAAAGGTTCAAAATAACGGTAAAGCAATAAATTTATTATATTGTGCTGTTAATGCTGACGATTACAGGAAAATATCGTGTTGTACAACGGCAAAGGAGATGTGGGACAAGCTAGAAGTCACGTACGAAGGTACGGACCAGGTAAGGGAAGCAAAAATTGATTTCCTAACCCATTCTTATGAATTATTTCACATGAAGGAAGGTGAAAAGGTGGACGAAATGTTTGAGCGATTTTCAATAATCGTAAATGACTTACATGCTCTCAAGAAAACATTCACGGATAGAGAGCTCGTTCGAAAAATTCTTAGAAGTCTCACACCGGCTTGGAGATCAAAGGCTAATGCAATTCAAGAATCCATTGGCGTTTCAAACGTCACCATCGACGCACTAAGAGGTAACCTTAAAACCTATGAATCTACTATTCTTAACCCTTTTATTGATGATCAAATGAGGCAAAGAATAGCTCTAAAGGCGAGCACAAACCAACCACAAATTGATGAGGAAGGAGACAACGAGTTTTGACTCGTTATCAAAAGATTTCAAAAGTTTATGCGCAAGGAGTATGAACGCAAGGGCAAAAAGCAAGGCGAACAAATCAAGTGCTATGAATGTGGTGAAACCGGGCACATCAAATCAAATTGCCCAAACATAAAAAAGGAGAAGAAACCTTTTAAAAAGCAACGTGCATACATTTCTTGGGGAGGCGACTCCGGAGATGAGTCAAGCGAAGGAGAAGAAGACGAAGCAGCAAATCTTTGCCTTATGGCACAAGAAGACAACAAAGATGAGGTATGTCAAATTTCATCTAAAAACTTCTTTACTCTTGAAATGCAAACTGCTTTTGATGAATTATATGCTGAGTTTATTAAGGCTTCAAAAACAGTTAAGGGCATAAAAGAAAATGCTTCATTAAAAGAAAAGGATTTTCAAAAACAGCTTTCCTTGAAAGAAAGGGATTTAGAAAAACTGGTTTTAGAAAATGAAAAGCTGAAAGAGGAAAAGAAGTTTTTTGGAAAAAGAAGTTCCGATAAGCCCGAAAGCTCTACTAGAAATTGCTCTTCTTGTTTGCTTCTTAAGAATGAAGTAAGTAGGCTTAAAGGCACATTAGATAAGTTTAATTCTTCGCACAAAAACTTGAATGATGTTCTTGTTAACTTGAAATCAACCAAGTATGGAATAGGCTTTAAGAATGAAGAAAAGGTTGACGCTAAACCCCAACAACCTAAAGCTCAACCTAGGATTAACAATAGAAATGTTTATCCTAGAAACAACAACTCTAGAGCCAATATGCATGCTAGACAAAATGCTGAACATTTTAGAAGACCTAGGAATGACTTACCACCTAGAAATAGTCACCCTAGAAATGATGCATATTTTAGGCCAATTTTTGAACCCCTTAGAAGACCTAGCAATGGCCCTCAACCGAAAAACAATCACTCTAGAAATGCTGCCCATCCTAGAGCTCATAGTAGGAGAAATAACTCTCATGAAATGCGAAATAGTCATAGTGTTCAAAATAGAGTAAGAAACTTTCATCCGTCTAGTTACTATGAACCTAGAAGGATGCATAACCCAAATGTGACTTGTCATTATTGTAGACGTATTGGTCATTTTGCTCCTGCATGCTTTACACGTCATAGACATGTTACTCAATCGCATCATTATAATATGCCTAACCCCCAAGGATCCAAGATGGCATGGGTACCTAAAGAACATTAATTTGTTTTGTAGGTGTGCTTGAAGGGATCAAGTGTACTATGGTACCTTGATAGTGGATGCTCCAAGCATATGACGGGAGATGAATCCAAATTCCTTCAATTAGAGCACAAAGAAGGAGGAAGTGTTATCTTCGGTGATAACAATAAAGGAAAGATCATCGGCATCGGCTCGGTCGGTAAGGATGAAAAATCCTCTATTAAGCATATATTACTTGTTAAAGGTTTGAAGCATAATCTCTTGAGCATAAGCCAATTATGTGACAAGGGAAATCTTGCTCTATTTGATTCGGATGAACGCCTAGTATTTAGACGTAGTGATTTCAAAATCATACTTCGTGGTTTTAGAGTTGATAATATTTATATGGTTGATCTTGCTAATTCCTCACCCGAATATGTTGATTGTCTAATGAGTAAAGAGGATGATACTTGGCTATGGCATCGTAGAGTAGCACATATCAATATGCATCTTTTGAACAAATTGATTTCTCAAAACTTAATTGTTGGTCTTCCCAATTTAAAATTTGAAAATGACTCTATTTGTGACTTGTGTCAAAAGGGGAAGCAAACAAAAGCATCTTTCAAATCTAAAAACATTGTTTCAACTTCTAGACCATTGCAATTACTTCATATGGATTTATTTGGTCCTTCTCGCATTGAAAGTCTAGGAAGAAATAGATATGCTTTTGTGATTGTTGATGATTACTCGAGATTTACTTGGACTTTATTTTTGCCAATAAAAGTGATGCTTTTCAAAATTTTAAATATTTTCTTAAGCGTGTTCAAAATGAGAAAGAAACAACCGTCACTTCAATTAGAAGTGATCATGGGGGAGAGTTTGATCACAATCTCTTTGCGGACTTTTGGGACGAACTCGGAATCGAGCATACCTTTTCTGCTCCACGTACACCACAACAAAATGGGGTGGTGGAAAGGAAAAATAGGTGTCTCGAAGAGATGGCTAGAACCATGCTCGACGAAGCTAAGATACCCAAACATTTTTGGGCAGACGCCGTGAGTACCACAGCTACATTCTAAATAGAGTAGTAATTCGGCCGATACTCATGAAAACCCCCTATGAACTTTATAAGGGAAGAAAACCAAATATCTCCCATTTTAGAGTTTTTGGTTGCAAATGTTTTGTTCATAACAATGGCAAAGACCAATTGGATAAATTCGATGCTAAGTCGGATGAAGGTATTTTCATTGGATATTCCTCACGTAGTAAAGCATATAGGGTCTTTAAAGAACCCAAATTGTGGAGGAATCCCCTCATGTTGTATTTTCCAAAAATAATGCTCGCTTGGCGAGAAAGGATTCCGGTTTTGATCTTGCAGGCATCTTAGATAGCTTGAAAGACAAAATACAAAAGGAACCACCCAAGGAAAATAAAGATGAACTGAGGAACAACCAACGGAAGAAGCGCCACAATTGGAAAAAGAAATGAGAGGACAATCAAAGATCACCCTCTCGAACAGGTAATTGGCAACGTTGGAGACAAGGTAAGTACCCGAAACTCTCTCAAAAATACCTTAGAACATACTGCTTTTGTTTCTCAAATTGAACCCAAAACCATCTCAGAAGCAATTGGGGATGAATTTTGGACCTTGGCAATGCAAGAGGAGCTTAACCAATTCGAACGCAATGACGTTTGGGATTTGGTGCCAAGACCCGAAGGTCATACCATAATTGGTACGAAATGGGTTTTTCGCAATAAACTAGATGAAAATGGTATAATCACTAGAAACAAAGCTAGGCTTGTAGCAAAATGCTATAATCAAGAAGAAGGTATTGACTATGAGGAAACATATGCTCCCGTAGCTAGATTAGAAGCTATTCGCTTATTGCTTGCATTTGCCTCTTCTATGAATTTCAATTTATATCAAATGGATGTGAAAAGTGCTTTTCTAAACGGTTTTATTCAAGAAGAAGTTTTTGTTGAACAACCCCCCGGCTTTGAAAACTTTAAATCTCCCGATCATGTTTTCAAACTCAAAAAGGCTCTTTATGGTTTAAAACAAGCTCCCCGAGCTTGGTATGAAAGATTGAGTAAGTTTCTTTTGGAAAATGATTTCATTAGGGGGAAAGTTGACACAACTCTCTTTGTTAAGCATAAAAACAATGACATTTTGTTAGTTCAAATATATGTAGATGATATTATATTTGGTGCTACTAACAATATTTTATGCAAGGAATTTTCCAATTTAATGACAAGGGAATTTGAGATGTCTATGATGGGTGAGTTAACATTCTTTTTGGGATTACAAGTAAAGCAAATGAAAGAAGGTACATTCATTTGTCAAGCCAAATATTGCAAAGAATTGCTGAAACGATTTGAGATGAACAATGCAAAAGAAATGGCAACTCCCATGAGCACATCCGATCATCTAGACGAAGGTGAGAAAGGTAAGGAAGTCGACACCAAAAAGTATCGAGGTATGATTGGCTCTCTTCTTTATCTTACTGCTAGTCGTCCGGACATCATGTTTAGCGTGTGCTTATGCGCTCGTTATCAATCGTGTCCGAAGGAGTCTCACCTTACTGCGGTAAAACAGATTTTAAGGTATCTTGTTGGTACTACAAATGTGGGTCTATGGTACCCCAAAGGCTCCTCATGCCAACTTGTTGGCTACTCCGATTCCGATTTTGCTGGATGCAAATTGGACCGCAAGAGCACTAGTGGCACGTGCCATTTGCTCGGTAGCTCTCTCGTTTTTTGGTTTAGCAAGAAACAAGTAAGTGTTGCGTTGTCCACAACCGAGGCTGAATATGTAGCCGCGGGGAGTTGTTGCGCTCAAATCCTATGGATGAAACAACAACTCTTGGACTATGGCCTAAGTCTTGATCATATCCCTCTTAGATGTGATAATACTAGTGCCATATGCTTGACGAAGAACCCCGTTCTTCATTCGCGAACGAAACACATTGAAATTAGACATCATTTTATTAGAGATCACGTTCTCAAAGGCGATGTCGAAATTGAATTTGTTGAAACCAAAAACCAATTGGCAGACATCTTTACAAAGCCTTTAGAGAAAGAGTCCTTCTTCCGAATTCGCAGTGAACTCGGGATCCTTGACTCCACGTTGATCTAAGTCATGCATTGCAATTTTTTTTACATGATTTCTAACTTGAGCGTTGGAGACGTCTAACGATTTTTGCAGGTATCGCCCCAAAGGAAAGGGGAATTATAAAGCTTGACGCAATAATCGGTTTCCATCGTCTAAAAATTGATTATTTCGTATCAATAATCGATTATGTTGCTATTATTCGGGTTGATGTTTAAACAAGTTTTATTTACATCTTTAGAATCTTACTATTATGTTATTTTTGCTAATGGCAAAAGGGGGAAGATAACGGGTATGATGCACTCTCAAATTATAAGCTTAAATTGAGGGGGAATTCTCAAATTGAGGGGGAACAAATTACATACTTGTTGCATGTCTTTACTTGTCTTGAATCGTCAATATAAATTGCTTGTCTTGCATATCCCGCTTAATGTTTGCCATTATCAAAAAGGGGTTAATTGTTGAAAACACGTTCTCAATGCAATATACTAAAACGTGTGTTCTTTTGTATAGGTTTTGATGAATGACAAACAAAGCGAAAATTGATATATGACGAAGTTCAAGAAACAAACGCACAATTGATATACATCGAGATTCAAGCTCAAGACAAGTTTTATAGTCTAATTGAGTCATTCTTAATTGTGATCTTGATCCTACAACTTGACTCGTAACATGGCTTCTCTCATAAAACTATTTTCCAAAATCATGCATATTTAACTTAATGCTAAATGATTTTAAATCATGCATATTTTCATTAGTCAAAATGATTTTTAAATGCCTCTGAAAACTGGACTAAGATAATCGATTATGTACTAATGATAATCGATTGTTTTAAGCCAAGACTGCATGACAATCGATTGTGAACTAATGACAATCGATTGTGTTAAGGCAGTGAACATCAGGTTTCTTCAAACCTGCATGACAATCGATTGTGAACCTAATGACAATCGATTGTGATGAGGCAGTGTCCATCAAAGTTTTTCAAAACTCAGAATAATCGATTGTGAAGCTAATGACAATCGATTGTAAAGAGACAATGTCCTTCAGATTTTTCAAAGTCACAAAATAATCGATTGTGAACTACTGACAATCGATTGTGTTGAGGCAGTGACTTCCAGTGATTTTCAAATTTATTAAATAATCGATTGTGAGTATATAACAATCGATTGTCAAGAGGAAGTGTCTAAAATGATTTTCAAAAACTGATAAGTAATCGATTGTTGACTTTGTGCAATCGATTGTGAAGCTGACCGTTGTCGTAAAGTTTTCAAATACCGTCAGGTAATCGATTATTGATTCTGTATAATCGATTGTTTTGATTAAAATCCGGAAAAGATTTTTTGAACGTTATTTGATAATCGATTATCGATTTTGTATAATCGATTGTTTTGATTAAAATCCGGAAAAGATTTTTTGAACGTTGCTGAGTAATCGATTGTATTTGAACAATCGATTGTTTGTGGTAAAATCTGGAAAGGATTTTTTGAATGTTGCCAGTAATCGATTTGGATTGTAAGTAATCGATTATCAAGCGTATAATATGGGATTGAATTTTGATCTGACTGGCAGACAATCAATTGTTGGGGTTTGACAATCGATTGTCAGTGAGTAAAATCAGCAACTCTTAATTGGAAATTAGGCAACGGTAATGCCAAGTTTTTCAACTATAAATACAGCTTCATTTCGGTGTTTTAAACACAACAACATACTACAACTGATCATTACATTGCTATAAGCTTGCATACTTTTGTTTATCATTTTATATTCAATTTCATAAAGCTTTTGAGAGCCATATTCTTGTTCAAAGTTGTTGTGATCCAGAGCTTACTTCTTTTACTCATATCTACTCATTAAGGAGTATTTTGTTTGAGTGCTTTAGTGTTGTATACACTTGTAAAAGAATTGTAATTCTCTTGTTGTAAGGAACTTGTGTTTCCTTGGTTGAAGTCTTGGAGTGTGGTATCTCCGAGCAAAAGTGTTGAGGCTTGTGTCCTCAAGTTGTAACGGTTTGTTAAGCACCCGGAAGCTTAACAGAGTTAGTGGAAAATCTCGAGAGAGTTTCTCGGGGACTGGACTAGCCACGTGTTGTGGTGAACCAAAATATATCGGTGCGTTCTTTCCTTTTATTTATTTAACGCACTTATTTATTTCCTGCAAGTTTTAATTTCCGCAAGTTTACGCAAAATTTTATTATAACGCTATTCACCCCCCCTCTAGCGTTAAGCGTATTTTCTAACAAGATCCAGCTGACCAAATTACTCTACGCGAACACGATGCCCTTCTCGTGAACGAGATGCACGCTCATCCAGCCCTTCGCAAACATGGAGCCTTCCTCGTGAATGCGAAGGCTAAAATTCCACCTTTCTCCACTGACTCTTCGTGAACACGAGGGTCCACTCGCGAACGTGAAGAGTAAAATACCTGCACAGCTGAACCTGCAAATCTGCGACATCTCCAAGGCATGAAATGGTCCGATTGACCACCCGAAACTCACCCGAGGCCCCAGTACCTCAACCAAAGGCATCAAATATCCTGAAACCTTATTCTTACTTGTACCAATCTTCAAAACACCTCAACAACATCAAATCAACTAAAACACATCGGATTCCAGCATAAGTTTCTAAAATCTTCCAAATTTCGCTTTTGATAAAAAACCTAACTAATCCACGTCTAATTGACTTGAAATTTTGCACAGAATGACCCAACGAAACTACTGTAACTCTCAGAATTCCATTCTGAACCCTATATCAAAATCTCGATATCAACCGGAAATCACCAATATATCAACTTCGCCAATTTAAGCCTAAATATACTCTGAACCTCCAAAACCCATTCCGATCACACTCCTATCTCCCAAATTACCTCTCGAAGCTAATCGAACCACCAGAACTCACATTCGATTCCTCTAACACATAAGTCAACACTCCTATGATGGTCTACTTTCTTTGTCTAAAGTGTCTGAGGAACATGTATACCAACTCTATAGTCAACAGTTTAGTTTCATGCCTTAATGATAGGATTCACTGCACACACAATTCACACTATCATGGTCATTCATTTGTACATAGTTCGATTTTTCACAAATTAGTGTGTATCTTCTCCCATTGTAAATAGTCCAAGTTCAAGCAATAAAAAGTCAGAGTTCTGTTTCTGTTTTGAAGTCTTATACATATACTGGTTATGTATGAACATTTTGTGGAATATTAGATCAGGGCATTTACCCTTTGTTAAAATGAGAGGAATCTACTCTATCCATGTCTCCTTCCCATCCAAACAACCTTTCTTCTCTTCCATTTTCCCAATTGCTAGACAAGGGAGACTGCCATTCCCTTAAAAGAGCAGCTTCACAATTGAAAATTTTCAATTACTCCGCATAGATATATGGGGACCTTATCATATGACAACACATGATAATTACAAATATTTTATCATAATGCTAGATGATTACAATAGGTGCACATAGACCAACCTTCTAACTTGCAAAAGCAATACCCAACAAGTTATAAAAACTTTTGTCTCCATGGTTGAGACTCGGTTAAACACCAAAATCAAAACTATCAAATCTGACAACGGTTCAAAATTCACTATTATAGAAGCAAACCTATTATTTCAATCCAAAGGCATCATCCATCAAAAGCGTTGCCCCTAAAAAACAAAACATAATGGTGTAGTGGAATGAATACATAATACCTCTTGGAAACTGCCAGGGCCCTCTTATTCCAATCAAAATTACATGTGAAGTATTGGGGTGAATATGTCATGTGTGCAACCTACATCATTAATAGACTACCATATTCTCATAGTCACGCTAAATCCCCATTTGAACTACTTTATAAAAGAAAACCATCATACTCCCGTATGAAAAATTTTAGGTGCTCGTGTTATCCTTCTGTACTTAAGGTGCATAGGGACAATTTGAACCCAGAGCATCACCACATGCATTCATTGTTATCCTTATGGAGTCAAAGGGTACAAGGTCCTAAGTCTTGCCACTAAAAAGACACATATCTCCAAGGATGTTGTTTTTATTGAAAGTGTATTTTCATTTTCTCTAACATCTGAAACAGTATTTTTCCCTTCTGTCTTCAATAATCTTATTCCCTTCATTGATTGTTCTCATCGGAATGATATACATCTTTATGTTAGTGATAATGGTACAATCATTGCACACAATCAAACTTTAAAACATGAAATTCCTTTAACACATGCCAGACCTTCCATGTCATCAGAACATTCTCCCTCCTTACCACTATTTGACACACCACAATCTTCAAACCATAACACATCACCTGTTGGGGTCAACCAGACCAGACCTCCATTACCCTAAGGAAAACACAAAGACCTCTCAAAACACCATTATATTTACAAGATTACCTACACTCACTTTCAAAATTGAAGTCACGATCCTATGCTAATCATTGTAACTCAACTACACCATTTTCTCTCAATGTTGCATTTTTCAAGAGTCAGCATGTGTCTCCTGATACTCTAATTCCTGAAAGTCAAAGTATTGTAAGGGACATTTGTAGTGATATTGAACCTTCATCATATGAGGAGTCAGCTATGAATCTTTCTTGGCAATCAACTATGAACCAAGAGTTTGAAGCACTACATGCTAAAATCATACCTGGGACCTAGTCCCTTCGCCTGCTGGAAAGAATATAATAGGATGTGAATGGGTATATAAAATAAAACACAAAGCATATGAGAGTGTAGAAAGACTCAAAGCTAGGTTAGTTGTGAAATGGTATACTCAGAAAATAGGTATTGACTACACATAGACATTCTCTCCTGTAGTTAAGATGACTATCGTGAGGTCTCTGATAGCTGTTGCTGTGAAGAAAGGGTGGCACATATCCCAATTGATTGTGAATAATTCCTTCCTACATAGTGACCTAAAGGAATATGTCTACCTGTAGGTTCCTCGGGGCTTGGCAGTAGATAATTTAGAGTTGGTTTGCAAACTCAACAAGTCACTTTATGGGCTAAAACAAGTTAGTAAGCAATAGTATGCCAAGCTCACTGAAGCCTTTTTTCAAAGGGTTATGCACACTCTAAGTATGAGTACTATTTATTTTACAAGAAAACTGAAAACTCAACTATATATATAGCAGTGTATGCAGATGACATTGTGATGACAGTTACTGACACAATGGAGATTGAGGAATTGAAAACTTTTCTGAATGACAACTTTAAGATAAAAGATTTGGGTAAGTTGCACTATTTTCTGGGACTAGAAGTTCTTTAAAAAGGTGATGGTGTAATAATATCTAAGAGGGAGTTCACCCTTGACTTGATCAAAGAATATCAGTGCATAGATCACAACAACTTTGCTTCACCACTGGATCCAACAATCAAACTCAGAGCAAAAGAATTTTCTAACTGATCCTACCTACTATAGAAAATTAATAGGGATGCTTAACTTCCTCACAAGCACTAGATTGGATATAACTTATAGTGTACAGAATCTGCGGCAGTTCATGGATGACCTAGACATGTTACATCCCGTATTTTAATATTAGGATAAGTCATAAGTAACTTATAAGAGCTCGATGGGATTAAGACCATTCATGAGATTATAGCAGATTCGTGACTATGTTATTGTAAGACCCCGTAAGTTTAACAATCTTAATAACGTTATATACATTTGATATGGTATTTTGAGTGAAACACTTTTGTTAAAAAAAAGGGTTGAAAATGTAATTTTATACAATTATTAGTATTACTACTTTCGTACATGTTTTAAATTATACATGTAATATGGGAAAGTATATGAGATTTTCTTTATTATAAAGATATAAAATTATTTTTTTCACAAGAAAAGAACATTATCTTTTTTACTATTGTAAGAATTAAGTGTATGAAAGTTTATTCTCTTTATATGAGATTAGGAAAATTATAAGTTGAGAAAATGTGTGCATTTTTTAAATGAATATTTTAATAAAATAATAAAAAATATATATTAACCTTATATGATATCACATGATTACAATAGTGAAATACATTATAGTAAGATGTAAAAAGTGTATTAAGAGTAAATAATATTTTAAATAATTTAAGATAATTTTTAATTATACAAATAAATTGATAATTATCTAAGATGATTGGGATAATAACATCACGTGGCAGCATGTGTTAAGTTCTAATTAATCCTAAGGTGACTCATATACTACGTGGAAAGATATCACACATTAGGAGGGTAGGCTCATTACATTGATGAATTAAGATTTGCAAATGCTTTTGGGAGCCCATGGTAAATCTACGTCTTGAGAACTAATGATAATACAGGAACCTCATCACTAAGAAATCCTTAGGTAGGGATCACTTAGTAAAGATCTCAGGTCTCAATGCAAATCCTTTGTCTAGCTTTGGTGGATTCTTGGTCTCTTGCTTGACCATCGTAGATGAGGTTGCTGGCTCCATTCGAAGTGGCGATATTGGTCCTTTTCATGTTGGTTGAGTGGAATTTGTACAGTAAAATAGTTTCCATCATGGTGTGGTTTGCTTATCAATTTGTGGATATACATCTGAACCTTTGAGACATTTTTATGTCTCATTTTAGCCTTGTGGTGTGAAGGAGCCATTCCATTCCATTCCTTCAGCTGGATTTTTTGGTTATTATTTTCTTCTTGAGTCCATTTTCCACCAAATAACTTTGAATGCTAAAAGACGAGTGTCATGTTCCAGCTTCTTACATTCACTTAATTCCTTGAGATCGAAGTACTAACGGGCTGAAAGGTAGACGACAAAAGTATGTCAAGGTTATTTCTTCTTTTTTTTTGACATAATTCATACAACACATTTAAATAGCATACTTGCGAAGTTGTGATGTCTATTAGTATCATCCAGAAGGGTGCTTAGAAATTTAGGTAATGGAAAAGGCTCACTATATTGCTACACAAAAAAATACAGAGTATTACATACCACGGAGTAATATATTAGATTGGTAAAGAAAGAGGAAAAGGAAAAATGCTTTAGTTATGGTTATACATAACATTGGAGGATAGAGTTTAAATTCGCAAAACAAATATGGATCTTCAGATACACAAGCTATCAACGCCTTTTTTTTAATAGTAGTCTCCATAATCGTAGTAACTTCTTTAAGTATGAAGTAAATGAGCTTTCGTCCCTTTAATTTCAAGAAACAACTACTGATAGGGAATTTAACCTTTTAGTATGTTGAAAGGGAAATGAGTAAATATACAATTTTTATAAAATATTCTATTCATAGAAATAGTAGATGTATTTATATTCTTGATTTTTTATGAAAATTATTATTATTTTATGTTTGTGGGTCTCAGAATAATATTCAATTCGAAAAGTTTATCCGAATAAAATATCGAGATTATTAACGTATTTTTCATGCATTTTACTTATGTGCATTGACTCATGACCAGATGACGTTATATACGCGTATATATATAATATATGTATGTGGGATATGGGAAATTGTTACGGTGCTAGATTCACGCCATTACCTAATCAGTTGGTATACGTTAATGATTTGTCCATAGTGCTCGAGATGATGATGGGATATCATCAAAGGCGTGATGATGTTATGGTGTTATATATATATATATATATATATATATATATATATATATATATATATATATATATATATATATATATAGGAAATGTTATGGCGTTATATACACATCACTACCTGATCAGCTGGTATTAGATAATGATTTTGCCTACAATGGCTGAGATGATATGATGGGATGCCCTCAGAGGCTTTATGATTTTATGTATGTACAGACCTATGCATTACATGATGTTCATACATATATGCATGTACATTTTATGAATTACAGAGCTATACAGATTTATAAGTTGAGTCTTTTACTCCATATTTCTTCCATGTCCTTAATTAATGTTGATTTACTATTATGTTGCAGTTCTCCTTACATACTCGATACATTATTGGTACTGACGTCTTTTTGTTGGGGACGCTTTATGCATGCCTGCAGGTATATATATTCAATTTGGCGAGCTCTCACAGTAGACGAAATTGGCATTCAACGAAGGATCGGTAAAATTCCACCTCATTTGGAGTACAACCGAGTTTATGAGTCATCGTGTCAAAACTTTGTTACAGGCTTGTGAGTAGGCCGACACCTTATTCCATTTGATGGCAAATAATTGTAGAGGTTTTGCAGATATAGGTTCATCTTGTACAGTATGTCAAAGGCATTGACAACCCATATAGATTCATGTTTTAAGAAAAATAGTTCAGTAATACAATGTTGTCCACTTACAATTGTACACTACGTGTTGTGGCCATGTTGGCCCATGATATTTATAAAAGAAATAGATGAGTTTCAGAATGGTTCGCTGCCAGTGCGGCACCAGGTGCCAGTCACGCCACCTAAGATTGGGGCGTGACAAGACAGCCTCACTTGAAAGCAGTTTTTCATTTTCTCAGATATTTGAAAGGGGATCCAACTCTAGGGATTTTCCTATCCAAGGATACAGATTATAGTATCAAGGGCTATTGTGATTCTGACTAGACTGCATGCTCAGATTCTCGGACGTTTGTGAGTCGGTACCTTATACTTTTAGGGTGCAGTCCTGTCAGTTGGAAATCGAAGAAGCAAGACACCATTTCACTGTCTTATGCAGAAGCTAAGGGTAAAGCTTTAATGAAGGTAGTGGGAGAATTGGTATGGCTTAGTAGGCTATTTGAGGAGCTCACAACACCCCCGTTATAGTGTTTTGTGATAGTCAATTTGCCATACATATAACAAGAAACCTAGTGTTCCATGGAAGAACCAAACACATTGATGTAGATTATCACTTTGTCGGAAGCAAGCTACAAGAAGGGTTGATTTCATTGCAACATGTGGGAACAACAGAATTACTTGCAGATGTTTTAACAAAAGCATTAACAAGAATCAAGCACTCAACAACTTTGTACAAGTTGACAGTGTTTGGTACACCACCAACTTGGGAGGGGGGGGTTGAGATGACTAATTATGTAAAAGTGTCTGCATATCTGTAAAGTGGCTAGTTAGCTAATTTTTTATTAGATAGGCTATTTTGTTAATTCTTTTTAGTTAGCATATTTTGTATATATTGATGCCTAATCTGTAAGAAAAAGGTCGGTTGACCCATTCTAGATCCTTTTCTCTTCTCTCATTTCATCATGCGAACTGTGTCTCTTTTTGATCTTCATTGCAGCTTGAGCTTGAGTGAGGTGAGCACCTGAGTTTTACATAATCTTATTTTTGTCCCCTACCCCCTAAGAACCCCTCTTTCTCCCTATGATCTTTTCCTCACCACCTCTATCCTTATTTTCTTCCCCAAATAGAATTTTTGAAAGAATATATTAATTTTAAATTTAAAATTGAGCAATTTTTGTTTGTTTATTGTCCAAATATTATTAAAACTATTTATTTATGATAGATCTAAAAGCTTTAACAGTAGTATTGAAGATTTGATGAAAAAATTTAGAATCAATTATTGTTGGAGTATCGAAAAAAACTTGAAAATTCAATTGGGTCTTGTTGATTATTGGGTTATTGAACTCCATTTGTTGCTTAATTATTTTTCGACTGGTTGTTTAGTTAGTATAGTTGAATTTTAATATTGTTAGAAATTTTTTCACGAACAACTATGGTGGTAGCAACAATGGTGCTTAAGATAGAAAATAAAAAGATGAATAAGATGAGTTTTAATTTTAATTTTTAATTTTTTTTCCTTTTTAAAGTCAATGACACATGTCACGACCCTATTAGGGCGTGACTTTTACATTATTTGAAAAAATTGATCATCACAAAAGTGATGTGTCTTAGATATACTTTTGAAAGGTTAAGTATGTAAAAGGTTTTTCGCGAAAGAGAGATATACAACAGAAATTTCACTGCAAAGTTGACAGATAAACTATGTATTTTGCATTTTTAGTTCCTGTATTTGGCTTATCCCTTTTTTCATTCTTTTTTTTATTCAAAAATATTCATCTATCAATGCATTAATGACGAGAAATGTCTATACCATTTACAATTTAACTTGGGGAATATACTTTACCAAAAAAACACATGTACTAAAGAAACTGATTACTATGTTAAATTATAAGCAACAAAATTAAACATTCTAGGAATATATACAAAAGAAATATGCTTACGGATTGAAAACATGTTCCAATTATCGTCACAAGCCACTTCAACATCCCAAGAAGACTTCACATTTTTCTTCAACATATATACTATCCCTTTCGCATCCGAGAAAATACATATTTTCCTCCGTCCATTTTGAATTGCCATTTCAATAGCTTTGCTAATTGCATGTGCCTCTGCAATCATGGCCTTCCCAACAAAGTGAATCAGGGATCCATGGGCATGAGGCAAAGCACCTTTGTTGTCCATAGCAATCAACCCAATGCTTGCTTTCTTTCTTTATGTACACTTGCATCTACAAATAAACAAATTTCATCTTCAGACATAGTTAGTGAAGACTCATTAACTTTCTTGTAAAGTACCATTTGGTAAGTTAGCAAGACTAATTTCAATGAATTTATTATATTCGAACTACATTTGTAACAACATCAGGAGGTTCACTTTTTTCGTTACTAAACTACCGAGGTTTCTAGCTTTCCAAATACGCCACATGATGATTAACAAAAATTTAGCATTATAACAGAATGAGAAAATTTATTTGCAGTGTTAATTTTATCATTCCACCATATAGACAAATAAGCAATACTATCAATGTCATTCTAATAAACATGACTCCATTTCCATTTAGGAACAGGATTAATAAAAAAATATATGTTCTACATTTTCATTCTCTATGCCACATCTTTTATATACACCATTAATTTGATTCGTTCTCTTTCTAGGAATATTGTTCATAGATAAAGTGTTAAGCATATATCTTCTAAGGAAGTGTTTATGCTTATTTTATTATCCATAGTTGTATACGGTAGAAATCAGATGGTCCGATTTTATGATCATTATGATATCTTACAGCCCGTTCCTGGAAGGCTCAAGGCCAGGTTTGAGACCTGACTCTGAGGGCGTCCATACGCTCGATCTCGAGCAGTGCAAACCAGCGGCTAGGATGGACTAATGGGAAGTTTTCAAGGCACGTGATTAGAGCTGGCCAAGCCTATTAGGCTAGTACAAGCCCGTACCGTGAAATTAAATGGTTGTACCAGCCGTATATCCTTATAATAAATACATTTATACTATATTAGGATTCCCCCTGATATATGAAGGGGATCCTTGTCATTCTATAAAAGACACATCATTACTCACAACATCCAATACAAGAACATTCTCTGTTCTCTAACTTAAACATAATCTCTTAATTTCACTACTTGCATTTATTGCTTATATTTATAGTGTCCTATTTATTGTTCTTTATTTATTGCTCATTATTGATTATAAAGATCCTTCATCAGAACTCTCAATACTGTTAGCCCTTCATCAGCCGTCCACAACTTAGTGTCGAGATCGACCTCAAGGCTGGCCCCGTATAATCAGGCTCGAGGCCCCAAATCTCAGCGATTTGGTTTACTTAAAATCCACTATTTTCTAGTTCTTATCTTACATTCTAGTTTCACACGTAGCATCTACTGCATAACAACTAGCATAAAAATAGACTATGTATTTTTAGAACCACAAAATCAAATTTAATTATAATTACCATTTTCAAGGTAAACAATTTGGCACCCACCGTGGGGCTAAAAATAATAGTGATTGTTTTCTTGCTGGTTTACTGTATAGCGCAAGTTATCTTTCACGCTTGTTCTTGTTCAATAATCTTTGGTTTCAGGTCAAAATGTCTAACTCAGTAAATGCATATGAAAACAACGGTCTTGAGGACCATAGAGAGAATGGTGTAGTTGTTTCAGGTATTTGCGCACCGCCACTAAACCCTGAGATGCGCCCGTGTCAATCCCCCCGGATGTGGTCTCACGCGATGCCCAACATGTTAATATAAGCTCTCACGCTAACAAGAGCATACGCCACGGAGACTGACAAGAAGCTCATAAAAAACAAGAGGTTAGCCTTCACGTTATTTTTAAGATGTTGCAAGCACAACAACTGGCAATTGCTCAACTGCGAAGCCACCAAAAAATCCCAAGTACAGCGACCCCGAAAATGGCCCCTCGAACCGAATAGGTACCTAAAAGGTCGAGCAACAAAGGGTCAGCAGTCGACCTCGCTATCATAAGATGCTTGAAGACCTCACAAAGAGGATTGAGTCGGGTGAAAAAATGATTGAAGCTGATGACAAAAAGGTAGAGAACTACAACTTAAGGGTTGACCAGATCCTGGGCGCACCCCTGATTCTGGAGGGTATTGATTCAAAGAAGTTCGTAAAAAAAACCATTCCCCTCAGATGCCGCTCCAAATCCCATCCCGAAGAAATTCAGAATGCTTGATCTACCAAAATACGATGGAAACTTGGATCCTAACGAGCACGTCACAACTTACACTTGTGCCGTAAAGGGAATTGACCTGAAGGATGATGAGATCGAATCTGTCCTGTTGAAAGTTCAGAGAAACACTTTCAAAAGGGGCCATGATGTGGTATCATAACCTATCTCCGAATTCAATAGATTCATTTGCCATGTTAGCAGATTCTTTCATAAAGGCACATGCCTGTGCCATCAAGGTGGCTACAAGGAAATCCGACATTTTCAAAATCAAACAAAGGGAAAATGAGATGATGCGGGAGTTCGTATCTGGCTTTCAAATGGAACGAATGTAATTACCATCAGTCTTCGATGACTGGGTAGTGCATGCATTTACCCAAGGCTTGAATGATCGAAGCTCGGTGGCTTCGAAGCAGCTGAAGCAAAAGTTGGTTGAATATCCTGCCGTGACCTAGTCGGATGTCCATAACTGATACCAATCAATGATAAAGATTGAAGAGGACCAACTGGGAGCCCCCTTAGGCTTTGTATATCCAAGCAGATTCTTGGCCAAGGAGCTAAAGCCAAACAAAGAAAGGTACCAACCATACACCGAAGATAGGAGAAATGCCCCAAGGCGTAACATACCCCAAAATGATCGAACAATAGATCGAGGTCAGAGCCCTAATGGATTAGCAAGCGGAGTCAAATTCAATAGGCATGCAAGATCGACGGAGGCGCTCTTCTTGTCGGAATACAACTTCAACATTGATATTTCAGACATCGTATTTGCCATCAATAAAATCAGAGACACCAGGTGGCCATGACCTATACTATCGGATCTGTCGAAAAGGAATCCCAACTCAGTGTGAGAATTTCACGGCACACACGTTCATAGGATCAAAGATTGCAGACAGCTCCGAGAAGAAGCAACCCGGCTACTCAGCAAAGGGCACCTTTGGGAGTTCCTTAGTGACCGAGCCAAAAATCAGTTACGGGAAAAATAGGCGAACATGAAAAATGAAGCGGATGAGCTGCAACGTGTCATCCATATGATCATGGGAGGAGTCGACATCCCACACGAACCCACTATCAGAAGATTAAAAATATCAATCACCAGGAAAGAGCAAACTCCAGGTTACATACCCAATGACGCTCACATTCAGCAAAGAGGACATCAAGACCTTGTCTCAGCCTTATAACGACGCATTGGTAATTTCTTTTCATGTAAATACATTTCAAATTAAATGTGCACTTGTGGATCCAGGTAGCTCGGCGAATACTATCAGGTCAAGGTTCGTGGAGCAATTTGGACTGCTCGACGAGATCGTGCTCGCCTCTCGAGTCCTCAATTGGTTCAACATGGCGAGTGAAATAACAAAAGGGGAAATCATACTCTCGGTCAACATGACTCGAAATGTCAAATTCCATGTCATCGAAGGAGACATGAGGTACAATGCCTTGTTCATAAGGACATTGGTACACGATATGAGAATAGTAGCATCAACCCTTCATCAAATAATGGTGTTTCCGACAAAGCATGGAGTTAATACCATGTATGGAGAATAGCATGCAGCAAGAGAAATGTTCCCAATAAACGGCGTAGCACCGACATCGATGCCTTCGAAATCAAAGGAGCCATAGGATAATCAAATAGTGAAATAACACTAACAGGACACACTCTCAGATATACCCGAATAAAACAAGTGAAGGACCGTGCCGCGTCATCGAAGCAAACATTTAAGGCATATTGAGGCTCGAAGCGCCATCGGCTCTAAGGTATGACCTTTTGTATTTACATCTTACACTAACCATTGCTCAGATGTTCGATCAAAATAGTCAAAGCGCCCTCTAGCTCGAAGGCCTTAAGGTATTAAAAGCATATGTCGCACTCTTTTCCTTCGATCGGTTTTTGTCCCAAGAAGGTTTTTACCGACAAGGTTTTTAATGAGGCAACATCTACATGCTACCTAAGGAGGACCTAACCAGTATTCGAGGCTTCCCTTCAATCAACCTCAAACACTGGGGGGAATCCCCCCAGAAGGTCGCCTTCTCGGAGAAGTCAAGATAAGCCAAAATGGGTCTCGATAGGAAATTGATGTACTAGGCCAAACGGTCAAATGAATCGTGCCTGCAGAATAATTGACCCTTGACGACAAAAGCATGTATACTTGTGCCAAGTAATCAAAGAATATTTCCCCCTACCCAAAAATGCTTTACACTTCAAAGAAGTATGATGCTTTCGCAAGAAATGGCTCCAAAGTCAAATTCATCCGCCCTGGACTGCGCTATCTCTTATGAGAGATCAAAGCCCCTAGCATGAACCTCTTCAAGGGTTTCCCTCTAAGATTTGCACGGGGCATATTAATTACTTCTGCCTTCTTAATCAGAAGCACGTCTTAACTTTGCTCAAACCTCAGTAGCGTTTTTAAATATACACCCACTTTCTTGTCGGCCTTAGCCCAAATTTTTTTAGCTTCAGTCCGGGTTTCCACGAACTCGACCTTTATCTCCAAAAAGTAAGACTCGAGTTAAATCCTTCTCGTCTAAACCAAGGTGTTTTCACGAGCGTTCTGGAGCTGCACCTCTAGCGCAGAAACCTTGGCCAGAGCATTCTTCTTGGCCGCAATATGAACTTATCTCTGAGCCCTTAGCTCGTTACACTCATGCTTGGCCTGGCCAACCTCGTCCAAAAGGTGTTCTAGATCCTCTGTCTTACTCTACAACTGAGGGATCAAAATATTAATCTCTAAAGATGGAATAAGGAGCATGCACTCCCTCAGAACAAGGTTGCCTGCTTCTCAAGGTGGCTCTCGTAGTTCAGGCTTCGATTTGCCTTGTACGGAAGGTGCCTCAATTATTTTTCCCTTTCATCACAAATAAGCCTGAGGGATTTCTCCTTATCAAAGACTTTCCTTAACCAAGCTTCATAGCGGAGTAGCTCGGACTTGAGCTTGTCAAAAGCCTATGAAAAAAAGCTCGGTAAGAAAACAAAATGTGAAATTAGAAGATCAACGAAGTCAACTAAATCTCACCATGGAACAAAGCTGTTGAGCTTCCTCAAAGGTCGAGCGTATGCCTGTTGGCTTGGTATCACCAACCTCGAACTGATCTTGGTGGGGGCACGGTCGCTCGAGACCCCACTTGATTTAGGCGGTCCCTGGTCTTGGACACCTCTCTAAGTACCTTCGGGGGGGGGGGGGGGGGGGGGGATATGGGGGGGGGGGGGGGGAGGGGGAGGAGGGGGAGGGGGGAAAGGACGGTGGATCAACACTTTTATCCCTCAAAGTACCTTCAGTGGGAAATGAAGACGACAACAAGAAAGAAACCACTTTTCTAAGGCTAGAAGCCTCAGATGTCGCATGATCAGTAGGTATCTCTTCTTTGAGCCTTCGAGCAGGGCTTGCCTCGCTATGAGCACTCTCATTCTCCGGGGGCCCCTTCCGTTTGTTGTCAGTCCTCATCCCCAAAGCCGACGATTCTTCCTTCTCCCAGAAAGGGCACGACCTCATCTTAGACTAATCTCCAATGTCTATGGTAATGGAGTTAGTACGCATAAAAGAAAGTACCTTTCAAAGAAATCAAGCCACACACCACGTACCGTGATTTCTTGCCTCCATCTACCCTTGGCCAAATCTCGCCACTTATGCTCATCGTAAGACGAACAAGCTGCCAGTTTTCGAGACCAATTCGCTAGGTCAGGAACCTCGTATAGCATCCACGGGATTGCTGCAAAAAGAAAAGGAAAGGAGAGCATCTTTACCGAGCAAGCCTTCACCATGGGCAAAAATAATAAGAAAACAAGTGTACCACTTACATGTGAAATTCTATTTCTCAAGAAATGGAAGGAACTCTATGGTGATAATATCGATAGTCCTCACTCGGATGAAATGACTAATCCGCCTCGTTCTCGTCTTCTTCATTACTAATAATAAAGGGCATACTGGATCGACGTCAGAGAGTAATCGGGCCTCGATAATGCAAAGACCGGTACATTCTAATAAGATGAATGAGGGTGAACTCGAGCCCAAGTTTATCTGTAAATTACCTTACCATCAACGCTATCCTCCAAAACGACGGGTGAACCTGTGTCAGGGTAACCCTACATCTCCTACAAAATTCGAGCATGAATCTATCGAGGGGGACCATCGTAAAGGGGTACGTATACACGTTTAAATACCCCTCGACATTAGCCATGATGCTCTCTTAAGGGGAAAGCGCTTGCAGTACCACTTTTTCTCCCCATCCGCACCCTTTTCTAACTACCGCGAGGTGCTCCTCCCCTATTGAGGAAATAAACCTCAACGTATGCTCTCGGTGACTTTTGACATTGGGAGGTATCTCTAATGCAAAGTACCTCCTAATGACAAAACACCTCGAGGGTAGCTCACCAGATACCGACGGTATACCACTGGCCGAGCGCGAAGTAGAGGTGAAACTCTCCTCTCCTTAGTGAACGGGTTTTGACATAGCAGCCATGGAAGGTAGTGCCTTGGTCAAAAGCTTTTGGAATGGTAAGAGAACTATCATGGAAAAAAGCTCTATAAGGGGGTTAGTTACTCAAAGTAGCGGAGTCTTCAAACAAAAAATAAGCAAATGCATATATATAGAGCAAACATCGACTGTTCTCCTATCTTGAAGGCCAATTAATTCTGACCATGTCAGTGCCACTTTGTGGGGAAGTGTATGGGCGGGACCACCTTGATCGCTTCACAATCGTGGCATATAGATAATACTGCCACACAGCACTCGGGGGCTATTACGACCCTGAAAGCGATTCTAAAAAGTTATCGACCTAATATCGAGATGGTACCCAATCTCAAAGGTCCCAACTACTGCAAATATGGGCTCTGAAGAGCCAACGTTAAAATTCAACAATACATAAGCATAGAGAATAATTGGAAGACTTGAAGCAGAAAAATTTTCTTCTATACCCAAAAATATATTTACAAGGGGCGTTTTTACAAGACCTTTTCCCCTAATAAGTTCATACACAAAAAAGAATGGAAGACGACGTTGGCCTATTCTTCGCCGCAAATGCTCTCTGGGTCATCTCCAGAACCCTCATTTGAGGTATCCAAGAATTTTAATTCTTCCTCCAAATCTTGAGCCTCCTCAATCTCGGCTGAGAGATCAGTACCTTTAGTGGTTGCTTCCTCGAAAGTTTGCCTCTTTGCCTCCGCACGAGCGTAAACGATGACCCTATCTAGCTTCTGCTTGGCTTTCCCCAATATTTCTTGGGCTCATTTATTTGTAGTAGCAACATACTTCCTGTATGAAGATGCATCCTCTTTGGCCTTAGACTTTGCTGCAGATAGTGGTGCAGCCTCCTTTTGGGCACTTTGAAGAAGATCCTGGGTCGATGCCAGCTCCGACCGTAAAATATTTCTCTCTGAGGCCACGACCTCATTTTGCCCTCTTTTCTCGAGGATCTCCACGTCCTTGGCTGCAGCCTCTTCCTAAAGTCGACCCATGATGGCATCCTTTTGCCCTATCCGTGATGACAAAACAAGTTGGTGAGCATCAAGCTATGAGAATAAAAAATGATCTCATGGATTCCGTATTACCTACTCAGCGAGGCTAGCTCTTTCCTGGCACACTTCCTCCAAACTAGCTTAAAGCCTGCTCAAATATTCCCCCTTTCGGGCAAAGGAGGTCCTCGAATCTTTTAACTCCGAGGTAAGCTTTTTGGCCTCTTTACCACAACATGAAAACTCTCTTTGGATCCTAGAGAAGTCATGATCTTACATCTTCTTAGCCTGCAACAAAATAGAAAAATCAAAAAGTTGAGCATAAAGATTTAAAGCATAAGTGTTATGTCGAGAGTACCACCTGTTGCTGAAATCTCTCTGCCTCTTCGAGAGTACCAGGAACATCGAGATTGATATTTTCCCCAATACCAACGAGTAGGTCCTCGAGCATATCTCCCCCTTTAAGAAAGGCCCCCACACCAGCGGTGTCCTAACCCTGAGCATCCATGATCTCCCCGGTGAGAAAGCAGGGCAAAAATTAAGGCCATCCAGGGTATTAATTTCTTTATGGGCTCATCTTGCCAGTGAGAAGCTTCGAGTTCGAGCCCTTTGGAGTTACCAGCAGCAGGTTTATCAACGCGAACTGTGCTATGTTCGACTTGAGACTCGGGGAGTGTCCTCGAACCCCCCGAGCCTTCCTTGCTGGTCTTCTTAGTGCAAGTATGGTCCAAATCAGCAGCCTCTTACCTGATATTTTGCGTAGCATCTTCGTCTCGTCTTACCCTTTGTACCAAAGGGCATGCATCATCATCATCATCACCTCCATCCTCGGCAAAAGGACTTGCTATAGCGGTTGAAGTCGAAACGGTGGCATCCTTCTTACTCTTCTTACCCTTGTTGGGTTTTGAGATTTCCTCTTCACCAGCAGGGGCCAACCTCATTGACACTCCATCCTCGAGGCATGCACAAGTATGATATATAAAAAATTATACTCATAAGGGAACATAGTAAAAATAATGATAAAAAGCATACCGTGGCTCTCGGCCTGCCACAGCGTTCTGGCCAATCGCGCCAAGAGCACTCAACATAAGGAAATTTGGAGTCCAACAGTCCGATCCACCTTGATAGGTTCTGAACCGAACCTGGGTACCAAATAGTGGCTGCATAATAAAAAAAAGACCTTTTTTCAAAAGGGGATAAAAAGGGCAATAAAACATGTTCAAGGTAGGAGAACTTATGATGTGTATTCCATTCCTCTGGGAATGACATCACATTGGCCGGGATTATGTACGAGGTCCTCACTCAGATGAACCGGCTCATCCACCCTCGATCTTTATCCTTATCAATGCTTGAGAAGAACGTCCTCGTAGATCGAGGATGAAGCTTGATCAAACTGCAAAAGAAACGTGGGCTATACAGTCTGATCAAGTGATTGAGAGTGAAGGACACACCCTTAACTTGGCTAGAAAAATATCGAAGCATATAGAATATCCCCCAGAATGAAGGATAAATTTCTCCAAGCATTACACGGCACTCACGACAAAAATCGAGGATTACTGTGTCTGTCAGCGTAGAAGAGAGGTCCAAAGAATCTACGGGACCCAAAGTAAAGGGGTATGTATATACACTAAGAAATCCAGCCTTATGGTCTACTATTCTTCAGCAGGTCGGCAAATCTCAATCGATACTGCTGCCCCTCATTGATATCCTTCCTTCACTCTTTTTATATTGGTTACCATGATAATGTACCAAGATACATGCTCGCATCGGCATGGTTTATTAGGAAGATTATCGATGAAAAATCGGATACAAAATCAAATTTAGTAGCGGTACATTGTTCGACAGTCGGGGGTACTTTTGGTTTACGCCATGAATGGAAGAGACGAATAGGTGGTGCTCTATTTCTGAGGCACCGTTTTAGATGTCCTAGCCATGGTTGTAAAAAAGTTTTTGAGAAAAGAAGTAAGGAGGCAAGCACGAAAGGGAAAGGAAAGTAAGAAATGGTGAATTTAGCTCTATTGGATTGATGATGTTGTAAAAGTGTGATTAACATGGCAATTGAGGTATTTATAGAGGGTGTGTGGGCAGCGTTTCGGAAGGTCCAAATCAGTAGCAAGTTGTGGGCTTCTCAATAGTCGTGTTAATAGTGACTCCTGCGCGGCTTTAAAGTAATGGCATTTAATGCTCTGATGGGCTGATGTCGTGGTAGTAAATACAAAATAGGTGGGAATTCAAGACCATTTCTTATCATTCTCATTTTAAGAAATGTGAGAACTATCTGTATACGGTAGAAATCAGCGGGTCCGATTTTAATTATCATTATGATATCCTTCAGCTCGTTATCAGAAGGATTGAGGCCATGTTCTAGGACCGACTTCGAGGTTGTCCATATGCTCGATCTCGAGGCAGTGCAAACCAGCAACTATGATGGACTAACGGGAAGCTTCTAAGGCACGTGACTAGAGCTAGTCAATCCTATTAGGCTAGTATAATCCCGTACTGTGGCATTAAATGGTTGTACTATCCATATATTTTTGTAATAAATATATTTGTACTATGCTGGGATTCCTCCTGATATATAAAGGGGACCCTTGTCATTTTGTAAAAGACACAACATTACTCACAACATTCAATACAACAACATTCTCTGTTCTCTAACTTAAACATATTCCCTTGGTTTCACTACTTATATTTATTGTGTCCTATTTATTGTTATTCATTTATTGCTCATTATTGGTCATAAAGAGCCTTCATCAAAGCTCTCAATACTGTTAGCCCTTCATCGGCCGTCCATAGCTCAGTGTCGAGCTCGACCTCGAGGCCCCGAATAATCAGGCTCGAGGCCCCGATTCTCAGCCATTTGGTTTACTTAAAACCCATTGCTTTCAAGTTCTTATCTTACTTTCTAGTTTCACACTTAGCATTTACTGCACAACAACTAACATAAAAATAGATCACGTATTTTTAGAACCAATAAATTAAATTTTATTATAATTACCATTTTCAAGGTAAACAACAATCATAAATAATTTCAAAAGGCTTCAGGGAAAGAATAACAACTAGATTGAGCAATATTCTCGCTATTGTCACCTTGTTTGCATGTATTTTTGCAGTATGATAATCAGATCTAACTTCATAGTTACTGAATTTGGTAAAGTGCCATATTGATTTATCCTTGGAAGTAGTGGTGGATAAAGGAATTGTGAACATAACATTTATATCATCTTTCCAAAAGAGTCTATTTAATTGTTCTAATTTTCAAGTGCCAGATTTTAAATTTATAAGCTCTGACACTCTTAGGTCTAACTTAACATTAAAAATATTTCTATAAGGTCTAAAATTAGTAGCATTGGAAATTCAAGGATCTCTCTAAATATAAATATTTTTTCCATTAGCAACTCTCCATATTAATCTCTTCTCTAAGGAAGTAAACCTGGATTCGTTAAATTCACCATGCCATTTTAGCTAACACTAGTTGATTAAAAGCCTTAATATCCCTAGAACCCAATTCCCTTTGTATTTAGGTTCATATAATTTATCCTATCTCTCAAAGTAAATTTTTGGGTTCCATGTCCTTAACTCCACCAAAAAGTTGATAATATAGAGGTAATTTCCTTACATAACCTATCAGGAAGTTGAAAAGAAAATAAATTATATTTAGGTACAACTATTAAAACTGCTTTTATCACAACCTCTTTCCCACCCGGACTTAGAAACACTCTTTTCCATAATTTAATCTCAGTACACACTTTATCGTTAATAAAAACCAACATTATTATTTTTCTTTAATCTTCCTATTACTGTAGGTAATCCGAGGTATATACCATTTCCTTGGAATTGTCCAAATATTTAACAAATATCCTCTTTATTAGTCTTTATGGTATTCTTACTAAAATATATGGTAGACTTTTGTAACGGTTCGATCAGTCGTTTTGAGTATTTTAGCCTCGTTTCACTATTTATTGCCTCTTTTATATTATATCGTGGTTATGTGACTTGAGGTGGTGGCTGATTTTGATTTCGGGTGAGTTTCAGAGTGAAATGAGATTCTCGTTCCCAAAGTTAGAAGCTTGAGTTTGAAGAGTCGATCAAGTTGACTTTTGTGTAGGCCAATCGGCAATGGAGTTTTGACGATTCTGATAGCTTCATATGATGATTTTTGACATAGGTGCATATACGGATATGGATTTGGAGGTTCATATGTCATTTTGGATTGACTTGGCGAAAGTTAGAAAGTTGAAGGTTTAAAGGATGAGAAGTTTGACTGTGTCACGACCCCAAACCGGACCCAGTCGTGATGGCGCCTCTCGTGAAGACAAGTCCAACCGACACAATCCCCAAATCCATTTCAATAATTTTAATAGAACAATCTAAGCCTTTTTAATTAGCCAGATATTGCATAAGTAAATTTAAATGAACGGTGCAAAAATAGATACAACCCGATATCATGGTGTCATAAGTCACGAACATCTACTAAGGTCTAAAATACAACAAAAATTCAGGAAATACTAAATATAGCCTAATGGCATCAAGAGCGAGTAAAGTAGTGCTACGGACGTTGGGCAACTACCTCGCTAAACTCTAATGACTCTGCCTCTGCTCAATCAATACCCAATACCAGGTGCAGAAATACCTGAATCTGCACACAAGGTGCAGGGATTATAGTGAGTACTCCAACTCAGTGAGTAATAATCATAAATAAAGACTAAACGATAAGAAATCATGAAGAAGCATCAACATACTGTAAAGAAGCAGTACAAACCAATAAGAAAACAATAAAGCTGTGAAATCTCTTTAAGCATCTTAGCTCAGTTTAAAACTTCTTTAGAAATATATTTTTAATAGTTAAAAAATTAAATGCAAAGCAACTAGAACAGATAAACAAAGAAAATCCGCCCCTCGGGCACAAATAACATCAACATCAGGTAAATGGCATGCAAATAAGAAAGATAACACATAAGGGTTCACCCATCTGGCACAGTGTCAACAAATCCGCCCCTCGGGACATATCTTAAAAAAATATCAGCCCCTCGGGCTATATCTCATATCACAATAGGTACCCGCGCTTACTGGGGGTGTGCAGACTCTTGGAGGGGCCCTTAACGGTCCAAGCGCAATATCAAGCCATCTCGTGGCATTATCTCTAGGCGATCGGCCTCATATCAATATGCCACCTCATGGCGTACATATCTCATGCCCTCGACCTCATAAAAATAAGCCACATCATGGCGTACATATCTCATACACTCGGCCTCATAATCAAACTCAATGTATCACCACTGCAGCATGCAGCCCGACCCAAAAATATCCTTACAAGACAAACTCTCGGCCTTACTCAGTCAAAAATTACATAAGCCACTCGGGCAACAGTAAAACATGATTCTCAGCCCAAAATATTATTTAGAATATCATTTCAAGTGTTAAAGCAGGGTAAACATGGTGATTTTTGAAAAATAATAGAATATAACATGACTGAGTACAAGTTCAAAGTCAAAACAGTGAGGAAATATCAATAAAAATCTCTGTAGGGTTCAAAGAGTTGGCACGAGGCCCAAATATAGCATTCAGCCCAAAACATCGCGATAACAAATAGTTTTCAATTAAATACGCAGTAAAATAGTCATTCAGGATGGACAAAGTCACAATCCCCAACAGTGCATGATCCCACACTCGTCATCTAGAGTGTATGTCACCTCAATATAGCACAAGATGTGCAATTCGAGGTTTCATACCCTCAAGAAAACGTTTACAATCATTACTTACCTCAATATGGTCCAAACTCTAGCCCGCAATTCCTTTTCCTGCATGAATCGACCTCTGGATGCTCAAATCTAGCCACAATCAGTACATAATTATTAAAATATTCTAAGAGAATGAAGCCCACTCGAAAGTATCTAATTCACATAAAAAATCCTTAAATTGCTCAAACCCGCCCCTGGACCCACGTCTCTAATATCGACAAAAATCACATGAATAAAATACTCATCCACTCACGAGTCTACCCATATCAAGAACATCAAAATCGGACCTCAAATGGTCCTTAAAATCCTCAAAAGGTCTAAGTTTCCAAGCCCTAGTTTTCCCAATTTTAACCTTAGTTTCCATAATTTCTAACTCCAATCCATGAAATAATAGCATAGGTGTGAAATAATAGCATAGGTGAGTTTTAAGTCCAAATTCTTTACCTTAATGACGTTCCCTTTTAATCCATCTTTTAAATCGTCCAAAAAGCTCCCAAGCCAAAGTAGAAATGGTGAAAATAGCTAAAAATTGCGAAGGCCATAATTTGTACTTTCTGCCCAGACATTTTTGCATATGCGGCCCAATATTTGCTTTTGCGGTACCACATTTGTGGTTATTCCTTCATTTCTGCGGAAATCACTTAACTCTCTTTAGTTCGCATCAGCGATCTGTCACAGATGCATTCATCCTAGCTGCTTCTGCGGTCACTGCTCATCAAGCCCCTTTTCGCTTCTGCGGCTGATCGCTCGCACATGCGGCGTCGTACCTGCGGTCCCCAAAGCGCAGGTATGGAAATACCAAAAGCAGCAAAAGCTCAGCTACTGCAACAAGGTCTCAAACTCCTCGCCAACCATTCAAAATCACCTCGAGGCCCGCAAGACCTCAACCAAAACACAAACATATCCCAATACATTATTCAAATTTGTTCCAGCCTTCGAAACGCTAAAAAAACATTAATATACTAAATTTACATCAAATTTAAGCCTAAGGATTCCAAAATCTTCCGAATTACACTTTTGATAAAAAACCCAACCAAACCACGTCCCGATGATCTGAAATTTTTCCCACACGTCACAAATTACACAATGGAGCTATTGAAACTTCTGTAATTCTATTCCAACCCCTATATCAAAATCTCACCTATCAATCGGAAAACGCAAAAATCTCAAATTCGCAAATTCAAGCCTAAACCTTCCACGGACTTCCAAAATACATTCTGATCATGCTCCTAAGTCCCAAATCACCTAACGGAGCTAACAAAATAAAAAAAATTCCGACATGAGATCATATACAAACAAGTTAAACCTTGGTCAAACCTTTTAAATTTCAAGCTTCAAACTAAGAACTATTCTTTCAAATTTATTCCGATTACTCTGAAAACCAAAAACGATTTACGTAAGTCATAATACATCACATGGGGCAAGTCATGCGCGAGAACTGGCGAGCAAAGTGCAAAAGCAAAAGGACCGGTCGGGTCGTTACATCCCCCCCCACTTAAACATACGTTCATCCTAGAACGTGCCCAGAGTTGTTCCAAAAGCCATCTAATCGCTGAATGACCTTACCGTGCATATACTCGGGGGTGATCCAATATCACCCTATCTCATTCAGGTCCGTAAACCTTAGAACCACATTTGTACTTCCAAAATCATCCACAAGATCAGAATCTTATATCTATACTCTGAATAAGCCCGAACATGCTGTAATAAGCCACACCTGCAACCTCAGCTGTAATTACATAATATACCATAAAACTCAAACACTTGTAGCGATAAGCACAACAACCGAACACCGATAGGCAACCTCTTATCAACTAAAGTCTCATCCCAACACTTTCATATACTCCCAGTGATAAATGAAACACGCAGCAAGCCATAACCATCTCTTAGATCAACTATTTAAGAAGCCATTTCTCCTTTGGCAAGGACCATCGCAAATTTCTGAGCCGAACCTCGATATTGTCCTCCCAACATGTTGAAACCAAATATGTACATATTCATTAAAGATCCTAACAATCTCATCTCATCCAATACACTACTCTGGTGACATGACACATCAATACATGGTAAAGCCGCAACTTGTCAAATACGCGTGCCAATAAGCAACAACCCGAACATACTCAAATCATGAACATGACTCAAATGAAAGAGCTGTACCACAAGCTCTCCAACACCACCGCACACAATACTGGGAACCCGTCACACATCATAGAAACAAAAAATATGAATCCAACCCGCAGGATCATACCTCCACATAGCTTCGCTCCAATACACGACCTCATCCAAACACTAGCCTATATGAACACCTCAAGTCACTGTACTCAAAATCGACAACCATGTGTAATATGATGTCTAAAACCCAAGCAATCATCATAACCACTGGGAAGCAATTGACATAACATTACACAAACCCAAAAGGACATAACCGATACGCCATCTGCCGAACAATATCGAATAGTCTTCCCGCTCGAATTCCAATGAGAAACCCCAATTAAAACCGCACCACATGTGCCTATAACCACAAATCCCAATGCCTCGCAACACGTAAAGATAATCATAGATCTCCACAAGTCACTAAGAAACTCAATAATAATCGAATCAGCATATCCCTTAACAATACAACTCGGAGTCAACCAAGCCAACTCAAGTTAGAACGCACATCCTCATTGGCCTACCAATGAACCTCTTATCAAGGAGTCTCTGAACCTGCTCCTTTAACTCCTTTAACTTTGCCGGTGCCATACGATACGGTGCCCGAAACCCAATCAATACCAAAATCAACAACTATGTCTAGTGACATGCCTGGTAGCAGGAAACATATCCGGAAGAATCCCTCATCGCCAGAACTGAATCAATGGTAGGAGTCTCTGCACTGTCATCCATCACGAAGGCCAAAAATAAGGAAAATAACCCTTCCTAGACATCCACCGGGTCCTCAAAAATGAAACCACCGTACTGAAAATATAACTCGTCGAACCTCGCCATCCAATCCGTGGAATTCCTGGCATAGCTAACGTTGCCACCCTAGCGTAACAACCCAGAACAACACAACACTAAGGCAACTAGTCTATATCCAATATTACACCGAAATACTAGCATACTAAGCAACAAGGATCCACCCGGGATCCTAAACCTCCAATAGTTACTACACAAGACCGATATACGCGGTTCACAACCATGACCTAACCTGTTTATAAGAACTCTCAATCTCCAAATCCATACCGCATGCGAATCACCATATCTGATCCCAACTCCACCGACCGAATATATAACACACATCTAATACCCAATTATCCCACGAGAGGTACTCCTATAATTCTTCTATGCCACCAAGCAAACTCGAATGTCAGCAGTCGATCCAACAAAAGGGTGTTGCAATACTAATGAAGTATCATTAACTCAATAACATTACTCTTTTTCTAAAATGTATACCCTCATCAAGCCATACCAATTAATAATATCATTTCCTAAATCATCTGAAGCTGCTTGTGCTGCCTAAGAAATTTATGACCTTCCTTTCAAAACTGAACCTAGACCTTACACATACAAATCTCAAGCCTACAACACCTACCGCATAACCAGTAACCATACCGTCCTATGATAACCATGAGAACTTCGTATCCCCCTACGAGCCATAAGCAAATACACACTCAACTAGCCAAGAACTTTTCGTTGCTCTCATCTAGAAGAAAATATCTATACACCCCATGCTCCTCACGCCAGCAGAAAATATACCTCTCTAACTGTGGTAGAAACTATGAGGAACTCGCTGGATTTATTTTGCACGAAATTAAACCGTCAGGTCTGAATCTTCTAACTCAACCAAACTATGCAGGCCACTAAAACCTAAAAGCAATGCGAAACACCTGTAGGAACTCATTACCTCATAGGCATCTAAAGAACGAATCATACCCTTACCATACCGATTCGGTCTACTACGAAGTTATCCCATCTACCCGAGTTTCCTTATGATTTACCTTTAACTTGGTACTCTTTCTTGCTAGAACACTACAATTCCTCAACCCATACTCACCACACGAGTCCTAAGAGTAAAACCACGCTGTCTAAGGATCATATGCCGCTAAATACTTTCTTAGACATTCCTAGAAGCACCACACCAAAATACTTACCCTGATGAGACCTTCTACAAATCCCTAAACATTACCTTCACCTTCCTGACACTAATATATAGAAGCCCATAATTGATATAGAAATACCACAATCTTGACACCCTCCAGATGCAAACCTTAGTTTCTAGCTACAAAATTAATTTAGAAATCTCTAATTATAACATGCAAAATCTTGAGCGCATTAGAACCATTCCCGAGAGTTATCACTCTACTCAAACCTCAATTATCCCGATCAAAAGAGCCGAACAACCTGTGCCTCATTAGCACTTCTGACACTGCAGCATGTAACCTTACCTTGACGCAACCAAGACACTTTCTTTTCTATCCACTGAGCGTTCTGTATCAACAACAACTGAAGGCATTCCGTGATTCTCACACACCTATGAAGCATGATATAACCTTACCTTAGTAAAAAAAATTCCTTTACTCGGTCCATCATTGGTGTCAATCTCTGCAAACATAATTGATTCACCAGCACGCCTAAATCTGAAACTAATATAGCACATAAACGTGCAATCAACTAATCAATAGGAGACTCCCCCACTTGGCTCGAAGCCATAGATCAAAACACACAATAACTCATAATGTTTATACCCTATCACTACCATAATACCGTAGTGAGATTAACTCGATCCCTTCATAATCTCGGACAACACAGACCATCTAATACCTTAAATCTTCTCCAAAATCCCGCATTCACTCCCGTAACAGTTAAGCCCACTCTCTTAAGCGACCCAAATTTAAATTTCAACGCATATATTTCACTTGTAAATAAGACCTTCTTACAAACAATATAAGGATCACAGAACCTCAGAACACCCCGCAAGAGATAACCCACCTGCTTTGCCTCGAACTAACATTTCAGTATACTTTGCGCCATCATAAACATTATGCAGTCACTTAGTATTCCTGAGTCTGAACTCATACCACATCATGAAATTTACTTAACTCCCACTAGGAAACATGGAAAGATTCTTCATATGCCCATAACTCGGGGCTATACCTCGAATCAAGATGGAAATCAAGCATCTAATAGTTCTTCTATCCTCCAACAGACCTTTTTCATAACTTCCAAATCATATGAATACTTCTAGCTGTCACCTCACACTTATCACATAATTATCCAGTCATTACTTCCCTTAATAAGGACACAACAACACATACAGATCCAGAAGCATGCGTTCACGCCATCAACAACTCAGGGCTCAAGCTATAGGTAAGAATCTGGCCTCAAGTCTTCTGGATTGCCCCAACATCAACACACAGAGATCGTATCTCGTCCCTCGATCAAGGAATCATAAGCCATCAATGCACATCTAATACTGAGCGCTCATACGCGCATATAAACGCGTGGAAGAAATTCAAAGAGTTACATTTCAAGTTAGATCAAGGACTCACGATAAGAATTCAAGAGTGTGAAGTTTTCCTAAAGGTTCTTGCAGCCTTTTGAGGAAAAATACAGACGTCTCTGTACCGATTGGTGAGACTCTACTAAACCTGCTCATGACTCGGAGATCTATGTAACCTAGGCTCTGATAACAACTTGTCACGATCCCAAATCTGACTTGGTTGTGATGGCGCCTCTCGTGAAGACAAAGCCAACCGACACAATCCCCAAATCCATTTCAATAATTTTAATCGAGAAATCTAAGCCTTTTAATTAGTCAGATATTACATAATGTAAATTTAAATAAACATTACAGAAATAGATACATCATGACATTGGAGTGTCACAAATCACGAGCATCTAGTAAGGTTTAGAATGCAACGAAAATTTTGGAAATACTAAATACAGTCTAATAAGACCAAGAGGGAGAAAAGTAATGCTGCAGACGTCGGGCAGCTACCTCGCTAAATTCCAATAACTTGCCTCTGCTCAACCAATACCCGATGCTGGGTGCATAAATACCTGAATCTGCACACAAGGTGCAGGGAGTAGAGTGAGTACTCCAACTCAGTGAGTAATAATCATAAATAAAGACCGAGTGATAAGAAATCATGAAGAGTGCATAACAATGCTGTATAGAAGTAGAACAAACAAGTAAGAAAGCAATGAAGCTGTGAAATCTCTTTAAGCATCTTCGCTCAGTTTAAAACTTCTTTAGAAATATGTTTTTAACAGTTAAGCAATTATTGAAAAGCAACTAGAATAGATAAGCACAGAAAATCTACCCCTCGGGCACAAATAACATCAAAATCAGGTAGACGATAGGCAAATAGGAAAGATAGCACATAAGGGTTCGCCGCTCGGGCATATTGTCAATAAATCCGCCCCTCGGGCAATATCTCAGAGTAACACCAGCCCCTCGGGCTATATCTCACATCACAATGGATACTCTCAATCAGCGGGGGTGTGCAGACTCCTGGAGGGACCCCTTACGGTCCAAGCACCGTATTGTAGACATGTGATTTTTGACCCTCCCCATGATTTTACATGTTTTAGTATATGAATATTTAATTTAGGGCTAATATCGATATTTTAGCAAGTTGTGACCCTTTTACTTTATTTTATCTCAAAAAAAACTACAAAAAAATTAATAATTTCTTAATCTAGCTACTCTTAATTTATCTACTTTACATAAAATTCAAATAAAAATACAAAAATAGTTTCACTTTAATTTTAGGAATATTATTTTAATTTTACAATGATTTTTCAGTTTTATTTTATCTTTTACTATGATATTTGAAAAATACAAAAAAATAGGTTTGTTTTAAAGGATAGTTTTATTTTAATAATTATTTTTAGTTAAGTAAAGCTAATTAATATTTTTAGTTAAATTAAGTTAATATTAAGTGTATCTAGTCATAAAGACTCAAGTTTCTAGCATATTCCTTAAGCCCAATGTTCAATACTCATTAAGCTAATCTTAGAGACTCTTGTAAACTCTTTTTTGAATAAATAAAAAGATCTAGAGACTAATGAGCAAAAACACAAAATATAATCCTAATCCATACTGCTATATAATAATACCTACACCCTCAACACCAATAAATTCGAAGATCCGTCGTCTCTCATCAGTAAAATAAACCCCACACCTTAAGCAGCAAATTCCGCACCAAAACCACTTCAAAACACCCCCAAAAATCAGTTAAAAATTCACAGCAAAACAGTCCGTAAACCAGATTTTAAAAAATCAGCAAGATTCCTATTCTGTCTCCTCATATTGGTCGAGTTATAAAAGGTATAACTGGAGGCCGCATTCGAGGTTTCGATACCGCTAGTTTACTATTCGAGCTCTTAGCATTTTTGAAATAACTATTTGCTCGTTGTGTAAACCAAGCTGGAAAGTTCATAAATTGAATTGAAGCTGCGGCTATTGAAGGTTCATCTCTATCTTATTTGTTTGATTTTATTGCTTTTGGATCTCGTTATAGTAGCATTGGTTTATTATTGGAATACCATTTTTTATTATGTGTTTGATTTCATTTCAATTTCTTCTTTTGGTGACAGAACCTGCTTTGCTTATCTATTTTATCCATGCGTGAGCCATGTCTAAATATGTGTATATATGATATATTTTTGAAGTATTGGTTAGAATAATAAAGATTGCTTCTTAAATTGCTATTTTCAAATATCCTTTAGTGTGACTTATGTTTGGGAATTTTTAACTGCTTAGTTGACACTACAATTTATTGAAAGGCTACGTTAAGTAGAAAAGTTTGGATTTTAGAATATTATAACGTGAAGAGGTTTTTGGGTTTTGGTTAATTAAATAAAAAGATTTTAGTCTATTTAATACCATTGGGACTTGAATTTGAGTTGAGAGTAAATTGACATTTTTTTTATTAATAACAGTTAATTAGATATGGGCAGGTCGCATATGTATTTGACGGTTGTGAAAGGAATCAAGATTGGAACTACTCTCTTATGTGCTAAACATATTGGTTGGAATTAACTAGCAGTCTTTCTTTTTTTCGGATTATATTTTTTCTTATCGAGAGGTTAGTTGATATGAATTATCGTACTTCTATCAAATTGTTTGTCGAAATTGAGATAGAATTTTAGAATATTGACTTGAATTTTAACATAATTCCTTATTCAGAATTTCTGGTTCGCATACTTCACAAGGAGAGTCGAATTTCCCTCGATTTGAGATTTAAAATAAACCGGTGACTTGGGACACCAGAAACAAACCTATCCTAAGTGGCGACTTTGACAAATAAATAATTCCATTTCGAATAATATCACTTAAAGTGGAAAACTCCCTCCTACCCTCTTTCGGGGCGGTGTGTAAAAAAGGTGTGACAAATATCAAGCCATGTCGTGGCATCATCTCTAGGCTCTCGGCCTCATATCAACAAGCCACCTCGTGGTGTACATATCTCAGGCCCTCTGCATCATAACAATAAGCCACCTTGTGCCGTACATATATCAGGTCCTCGGTCTCATAATCAAACTCAGTGTATCACCACTGTGGCGTTCAACCCAATCCAAAAGTATCCTCACAAGACAGGCTCTCGGCCTTACTCAGTCAATAATCACATAAATTACTCGGGCAACAGTAAAATATGATGCTCAGCCCAAAAAATATTATTTAGAATATCATTTCAAGTGTTAAAAAGTAGGGTAAACATGGCTGAGTTTTGAAAAATAATAGAATATAGCATGACCGAGTACAAGTTCAAAGTCAAAACAGTGAGGAAATATCAATAAAAATCCCCATAGGGTTCAAATAGTGGGCATGGGGCCCAAATATGGCATTCAACCCAAAACATAGGGATAACAAATAGTTTTCAATCAAATACGCAGTAAAATAGTCATTCGGGATGGACTAAGTTACAATCCCCAACAGTGAATGACCCTACGCTCGTTATCTAGCGTGTTGTCACCTCAATATAGCACAACGATGTGCAATCCGGGGTTTCATACCCTCAAGACAATATTTAGAATCATTACTCACCTCGATCCAGTCCAAATTCTAGCCCGTAATGCCTTTGCCCATACGAATCGACCTCCGGATGCTCCAAATCTAGCCACAATCAGTACATAATTATTAAAATATGCTAAGAAAACGAAGCCCACTCGAAAATATCCAATTCACATAAAAAATCTTGTAATTGCTCAAATCCTGCCCCCGAGCCCACATCTCAGAATCCGATAAAAATCACATTAATAAAATTCTCATCATTCACGAGTCTTCCCGTATCAAGAACATCAAAATCGAACCTCAAATGGTCCTTCAAATCCTCAAGTAAAGGTCTAAGTTTTCAAGCCTAGTTTTCCCCAATTTTAGCCCTTAGTTTCCAAAATTTGCGAACTCCAATCCGTGAAATAATAGCATAGGGACGAGTTTTAAGTCCAAATTCCATACCTGAATGACGTTTCCTTGAAATCCCTCTTTCAAATCGTCCAATAAGCTCCAAAGTTGAAGTAGAAATGATGAAAATAGCTAAAAATCGCGAAGACCACAATTTATACTTTTTGCCTATACATTTTCGCATCTGCGGCCCAATATTCGCTTCTGTGGTACCGCATTTGCGGTTATTCCTCCGATTATATGGAAATCACTTAACTCCCCTTAGTCTGCATCAGCGGTCCCGTACCCGCATCTGCGACATCACAAATGCGGTCATCCTAGTCGCTTCTGCGGTCACTGCTTATCAAGCCCCTTTTCGCTTCTGTGGCTAATCGTCCTTTCATGCGGCGTCGCACTTGCGGTCTCCAATCCGCAAGTGCGGAAATACCAGAAGCAGTAAAAGTTCAGCAACTGCAACAAGGTCTCAAATTCCTTGCCAACCATTTGAAATCACCCCGAGGCCCCCGAGAGCTCAACCAAAAGCACGAACATATCCCAATACCTTAATCAAACTTGTTCCAGCCTTTGGAACGCTCAAAACAATATTAAAAAACTAAATTTGCATCGAATTTAAGCCTAAAGGTTCCAAAATCTTCTGAATTACGCTTTTAATAAAGAAACCAACCAAACCACGTCCGAATGACCTGAAATTTTGCTCACACATCATAAATGACATAACGGAGCTACTTAAACTTCCGGAATTCTATTCTGACTGCTATATCAAAATCTCACTTATCAACCAAAAAATGCTAAAATCTCAATTTCGGCAATTCAAACCTAAACCTTCTATGGACTTCCAAAATGCATTCTGATCACGCTTCTAAGTCCCAAATAACCTAACGGAGCTAACAAAATTATTAAAATTCCAATCCAAGATCATATATAAACAAGTCAAATATTGGTCAAGTCTTTCAAATTTCAAGATTCAAACTAAGAACTGTTCTTCCAAATTTATTCTGATTACCCTGAAAACTAAAACCAACGATATCACATGGGGCTAATCATGCCTGAGAAGTGGCGAGCAAACTGCAAAAGCTCAAAATGACCAGTTGGGTTGTTACAGACTGAGAGTTGACTTTATCTATATCAAGATCAAATTCTGATTCCGAAAGTTGGAGTAGTATCGTTGTGTCAGTTATGACTTGTGTGAAAAAATTGAGATCAATCGGAGTTGGTTTGGTATGAACCGACGTTATTTTTGGAAGTTGGATGTTTCATGATTTTCATGGGTTTAAATTGTGTGCGATTTGTAGAATCGATATTGTTTAATGTGATTTTTGGCCTCAAGTAGGTTTTAATGTATTTTGAAATTTATTGGTATATTCGAATGGGGTCCCGGGAGGTAGGGGCTCCGGGTGTGAATCGGATTGAAATCGGATCATTGGACTTCGAGGATTGCTGAGGTTCTGTAGCAATTGCACCTGCGCACTTTGGGCCGCAGAAGTGGTATGTGAGCTGCAGAAATGAAAGTTGGGCTAGAAAGTTGGGACCGCATGTGTGATCATTCCTCCATAGAAGCGCAAGCGCATATACACTTAGGGGTCCACAAATGAGATGTTTCATGGACTTGAGTGAGGGTCACACCTGCTATTGAAATTTCGTAGGTACGAAGACGCAGATGCGGCCGAGGGCTCACGAAAACGAGTTTGCTTGGCAGAAGAAGGATAAAAAGTGAGGGTTTTATTTAATTATTCATCTTTTGAATTAGAGAGCTTGGTTTGGGGCGATTTTGAGAGAATATTTAAAGAATTGATCGGGGTAAGTGATTCTAATTTGGATTTAGCTATTATATATGAATCCATCATTGTTTTATTATTTAATTAGTATTTTGATTTGAAAAAATTTGAAAAATTTGTGAAAATTTCATAGACTATGTTTTGAGGATTTGAAGGCCGATTTGAGATAAGAATTGAGTAATTCTAGTATGATTAGACTCTTATTGAATGGGTGTTTGAATTTTATAAGTTTCGTCAGGTTATGAGACATGGTCCTAGGTTGACTTTATGATTTCCTTTAAAGATTGCAACTTTATTATTGGAATAGTTTCCTACGGTTTATATATGGTATAGAGTTATTTTAGCTAAATTTGAGTCGTTCCGGGTTTGAAATTCACATAAAAGGCTTATTAGTGGATCGAGTTAGCGTATTTTGAGGTTAGTATCTTGCCTAACTTTGTGTGTGTGTGTGGGGGGGGGGGGAATTTCCCTTAGGATTGGTGTTATTTTATGTTAATTGTGGTACATGAAAGCCGTGTACGCAAGGTGACAAGTGGGTACACGAGCTAATATGGTAATTGACCGATTTAAGCTATCTGAATTATTTCATGCCTTTAATTTAATTGTCATTACATGTTATATTCAGCGTCGTTAATCTATCCTAACATACTTCACTCGACATTATTAATACTTGTCTCTTAAATGTTATTTGCATGCTTAGTTGAAGTTACTATTTTCTCATCTCTTATCTGTTGAGTTACCTTACTTAGAGTTGTTATTTCTTGAAATATCTTGTTGTTGAGTTTTGGTGTTGAAGTTGTAAAAGCCGTGGTCACGTTAAGGCAAAGTTGCAAACTGTTGAAATACCATTCTTGTTGAGTTATTCACTTTCAGTTGCTATTGTTAAGACTTTTGTACATACTGTGATTGAGCCATGTGCTATTTATTGTGAAACTATTATTATTGTTGACTTCTTTGGCAAGTTGTGGTATTGAGAACTTGAGGTGAGATTTGTGATATGTTGCATTATTGATACACATTTGGTAGTATAAGAATAGGGGTTGATAGGTATGTGGTGAGATATGGTGTGCTTGATACGCCTGTTGCGAGTAGGGAAGCTATTTGATTCCACGCAGTGTGATGGCTAAAACGCAAGTAGCTATTTTTTGAAAATAATCTTTAAAACCAAATTCAAGGCTTCCACGATGATATTAGGAAAGATTGCGTTTGATTTGTGAAATGAGACTACGGGGCGGTACCTCGGTAGTGACTCATGTTATCTTTTGTTTACGTCAGTTATGTTTTGTTTGCATCGTTTCCTTGGTACTCTAATTATGTGTTTCTTCCGTGATGTCTTTATTGCCTTAATTGCAATTTAGCTATTCTTGTTGTATCTCTTTATTGTATCACTTGTTTCCATTATTATAGTGTACCATACATGTTCAGCTTCTTTATTTACTTCAGTAGGTAACTTGACCTGACCACGTCACTACTCTACCGAGGTTAGGCTTGATACTTATTTGGTCCTATTATGGTGTACTCATACTATACTTCTGCATATCTTTTTATGCAGATTTAGGTACTTCATACCAGCCTTGGCATCTATGAGTTGAGCTTGGAGCGGAGACTTCAAGATATACCTGTCGGCGTTGGCAGGCCTCAGAGTCACCCTCTACCTTAGTTTCTATTTCATACTCCTATTATAGATACTGATGTATTATGGATATTCCAGTATACTTGTGTAGAGCTTATGACTCGATTTCCCAGATTTTCGGTGTTATTTTGAGTTGTATTGTGGAGTACATTTTATGATGGTTATTGGTTTAATTAGAAGTTTTATTATTGTTTACGTTAATTCTTCATGTACGTTAGAACTATCTAGTTTTAGAGACTAGGTCTCATCCTAATATCCTACGGATGAAGATTTGGAGTTTTGACAATTTTCCTACATTAATTACTTGACCAGAATATTTTATATATTATCTTAATATATATCCACACTAGTACTAGCACTTTGATTATCAGCTGAACAGAAGATTAAAGAATCATCCGTGAAAAGTAATTAGATTACACTAGGTCTATTCTAACCAACCTTAAGCTTGGAATTTGATCCCTATCTTATCTTCCACAGTTTTTAAGAGAGTAGATAAGCCTTCAAAACATATCAAAAATAAATATGGTGATAACATGTCACCCTGTCTTAATTCCCTTATTGGCTTAACCCATCCAGTAATTTTACCACTAATATTAAATTTATAACTTGTTTAAGTAACTTACTTCATTATCCAAAGTACAAATATTTTATCAAATCCTATTCTTAAAAATATTTTCGTAACAAAAATCCATTCATCTCTCTCATATACTTTGGACATATCAAATTTCATAGTCATACATTTTTCTTTTCCTCTTCTTTTATTTTTAAGCAAATGCATAAATTTATGAGCAAGCATCACATTATCAGTAAATTATCTATTTTCCACAAAAGCTACTTAATTTGGTGAGATAACCGTAGGATGAATTTTTTTTATTCTAGCCACTAACACTTTAATAGTAATTTTATAAACAGTTGAACACAAACTTAGATGTCCAAATTGAGCCACAACGTTAGGATTTTTAACTTTAAGAATTAAAGTAGTTAAAGTTTGCTCCATTCCGAAATTAAATGTCCTCGATAAAAGAAACTTCTAATGGCTTCAGAAACATCTTTACCAGTAATATGCCAATATTTCTCGAAAAAAATGGAGTCATTTCATCCATGCCCGAAGCTTTTAAGGAATGCATTGAAAAAATAGCCTTTTTAATTTTAACATCTAATATATCTCTTATTAGTCTCCTATTTATTGACTCATTAATAGATAAACAAGGAACAATATGCTCAAGGTCTTATAGTCTAGTAGATTTAAAGATGCTAGTATAAAAAATTTCTGCCATTCCCATAATACTTTGATCTAAAATCCAGTGACCATCATCATTTTGAAACCGTTATGGTATTTCTCATTCTTCTCTGAATATTAGACATATGAAAAAAAAGATGCATTCTTATCTCCCTCTTTCAACCTTAAAGCTCGAGACTTTTGTTTTCATAATTTTTTTCAATTACATGCTTGACCAAAATCTTTCTTTAGCATTTTTAGGGTGAAAATAACACGGGCTGGTTATTCTTCAGCTTGACAATTAGCAAATAACCAACATTTGAGAAATCTTGAAAAATAGTTACTATTTTGTTGAAATACAGAAATCAGCTTAATATGTCATATTATGGAGTTTTTGCGTATAAATTCCAGCATATTATGTTGGAACTCCAGCACATCTAAAGTTGCCAGTATAATATGGGGAATTATGGAGCTCATACATATAAACTTTCAGCATATTATGATGGAATTCCAGCACATTATACATATCAACATATTATGTCTGAAGCTTATATATAAAAAATTTAAACTCCAGCATATTATGCTAGAATATTTTGAGATTATGAAAAGTGTAACAAGATCAACTACTTGAAAGTTTGTCTTTCCAATTTGCCTTTGCAACCTTTGAACTCAACTCTATTTTTTGTTTTACATAAGAACACCAAATTTGAGGAATGGGGCCTTATCGACTCCTTAAAAAAAGGAACTCTCTTGTCTTGACAATTTCACACCAACATCTTCATTCTGACGATAGAAGCCATGTGAGTTGCTAATAAAGTAGTTTCCTTTCTTTTACAACTCCTCTATTACACTAGCATCCGCAAGAATAAGTATTTTTCCTAGCCAAACGTTTCCACTGTTTGTTTAATTCTTTTCCTTGCTCGTTCACACTAAATTCATGTTATTTTCAGGAGATGCAACTATTTTATCAATATTTGGAAGAATCCTCTCCAATAGATAGTTTCTAACTAGAGCCCAGGGACGGATCTATTCATTAAAATTGGGTGTTCGAGTACCCATTAACCTCGACGCAGAGTATGTATAGTTATATAGAAAATTTGAGAAAACGTATAAAAATTTATAAAAGCACCCATTGATTTTATGTACAAAAAAAATTCAACAACTACAAATTTGAATTCCTAGATCCGCCACTGCTCGAGCCGTAGTTCATGTGATCAAACTGGAGTGTATAATCTTTTTAGTTTGTATTTAGTATTATTCCCTTCCGATCTTATACTTTTTTTCCCTCTTGAACCATGGAATCCGATAACTTTCTGCCCTAAGCCACATCCCAAACTAATATTTTTTATGTTACCCATTCTTATATCTTTCTTTTTCTTCACACGTGGTTTTTCATTATGGCCAAACATACCACAATACAAGCAAGCATAAGGTATGTTTTCATAACATATTTCAACCCATACTGTTTCGAGATCCAAAGTCATCAGTTTTCCCCTTAATGTTAGTTTATTAATAGTCATCATAACTTTAACTCTCATGTGTGCTCCCTCTCTGCTTCCGTTCTATGGACTTACAATATCCATTGCACCGCCTAGAGCATGTTCAATTTTACGTCCCACATCCATAAACATCCAATGAAGTGGAATATTCTAAACTTGGGTTGCACACGTTGGAAATCAGGGAGTCACTTTTCAAGCCTAGTTCCTAGTTAAGGAGGTATCTGTTTAACCAAAATATGGAATTTCAATTAAAGCTACAGTTTAGAAAAACACGGGTTACTGATAATCGAAAAAATTAATATAAAAAAAGTAATTTGAACAACGGGAATATAATAGAAAGAAAAACAAATAAATCAGGGTATTTTCAGATAGTGTTGTCTGTCTACATTTGATCAGTTGTCTCCCTTTTATAGCTATTTGAGAATCGTACGTTTTGCCTTTGTCATAATAAGACTATTATGAGTAATTAAGGATATTAAATGTTACGTTACACAATAATTATATTTAATACAGATTCTCTAATGTATTCAACATTCAATGCTCATTAAATATTGTGTCTGTACTCCCATATATTGTCAATATTCATTCTTCTTGATTCGCGAATCTAAATGAGTTAAATAGGTACGGGTGGTGAGTCTTTTGAATAACTACCCGTGCCTCTTCCTTTTGCCTTTGCCCGTGTCTGTCGCTGTTCGTGCCTCTTTGCCAGTAATAACTCTTTGACTATTCCACGTGTCTTAACATGTTATTTTTTATATGTACATTCAATTTCTCCCAATACAAATAGTCCCCTCACTTGCCATTTATTCATCAGTTGAATCTTGGGAAGTAGAACGAGAATTTTTGTCACTATTAATGTTATGACAGAATTGACATTTTAATTGTCACCTCCATTTAATGCTCTTCACATGTGTCGTAATTTTATTAAGTCCGTAGTTTTGCATCTCTTTTCAGGACTTTTTATGGCTCCACTATCAACGGAGCACCAACTATCATTATTATAGTACTTCTATCATTACACCTTTTCCCTTCAGTGATTGCTTATTAATATAAATATAACTTCTTCCTTTGGCTTTACCATATAAAGTTTATTGAATATTCAATTTCCTGAATCCCTGCTTATTTCTTCATCGTACTTCTCTTATTCGTTATGTCTTCATCAAACCCTAACCCTAGGAGAGTTCCTATAGTGGATACCTTCCCTAATGCCCCTATAAGGAGCAGAAGGGGAGGTAGACTGCGTAATTTGGGGTCCGCTCGTGGTGGTTCTGCTGTGCCTTCTACTAGTTCTGGCCCTTCTTCTAGAACTAGGGATTCGCTTTCTCAACGATCTTTCTCAGGAGGCAAAGAATCTTCTGAGCCTCTTCGTGAACCCACAGTGGAAGAGATGGTTCCCATGGAACTATCCTTTTACAATGACAGAGAATCCTTTAAGAACCAAGTCTCTAGTTTAGATCATGCTGACATCAACCCTACTCAAATTATCGAGATTTTGGCTCCTATAGTTCGTAGGGATTGTCATTGGGGGTAATGATTTTCCCATTATCGCCCCAACCCAAATCAAAGAATTACTTCTTATTTAACTGGGTTTTCTTTTGTCTATATATACCCCTTCACCTTAGGGTTCAAACCGGCCATTGACCCCGTCATCCTTGAATTCTGCCTTTTCTTTGATGTATGTTTGGGTCAAATTGGCCCAATCATATGGAGGACTGTTGCCTGTTTGAGGCATTTAACCAATATGGTCGGGGTTCCTTTCACTTTCCCTCATTTGGTTCACCTTTACTCCCCCAGGCTCTTCCGTAATAGCATTTTTACACTAGTAGCCAGGAGAAAGAGGGTCCTAGTGAGTCTCGAGGATGACAAAGAATGGCTAGTACGCCTGGTTTGTTGTTGCCCCCACTATTGGTTTAGTAGGTGAAGGCAATGTTCCCTTCCCCGAGAAGTGAAATTTTGCACGTATGTCTTTTTAACTTTCTTTTGGCTTTTTCCTTCAAGTTTTCCAACTTTTCTAATCTTATTCTTTTTAGTAACCATGGGAGTTGTGGAGAGTGTTCCTAACTTCTGTGATTGGGTATACAATCTACTGAAGACCGCTCCTATGGACGGCATGTCTTGGAACACTTTCTAACCGTTTTGGTTGGAAAGTAAAAACTCACAGTAAGAATTTTTATCTTTATTCCATTTTTATGTAGTTTTTTTACTAACTTCAATCCCTCTTCTTATCAGGATTCACTATTCGAGGAGTTACATCTGAGGCAGTTGCGGCTTCCTGTGGCTCTTCGAGGACCCTCATCCTTTTAGAAAGGTCTCAAGAGATCGTTTTGGGTTCCTCGTCAAAGAGAAAAGCTATTGAAGAAGATTATGAAGAAGAGAAAGACGGTGGGGGGGGGGCTCTTTGGTGACAAGGCCACGAACCCGAAGACATATCATCTCCGATGAATAAGCAGAGACATCTCCCCGTCCTTCTGGTCCTCTTACCGAACCTACTGAGGCCTTAGTTGTAATTCCCAACGACGACACTGATCCCATTGATACCCATAAGTCCATTGAACGACTATTTGACAGTGGGTTTGGTAGTGAAGGCTTAGGGCCTGTTTTAGATGAAACCCCCTTAGCCTCTTTTCTGACAACCGTATCTATGACTTCTTCCATGCCTTCCTTGTCAACCCCAGCTGTTTCTGTTCCTTCCTCTACCATTTTTACTTCATCCGCTGCTCCTCCTTTGACAATTCCTCCTCCAATTGTTCATCATATCGAAGCTGGCTCTTCAAGTAGGAGCATTGCTATGAGGAGAGTTGTCACTGAAGTTCCTGCGAGGAGTAGTCTGGTGAGAAAATCAGGCCAATCAGATGCATAGCTAGAGCCTTTGATTATCCCAATCAGAAAAGCCAAGCTTCAAAGTGACAGTTCAGTGGCGCTGATGAATGATATCGTGCACGCCACTCTGAAGGTATTTACCTCTCTTTTTTTTCTTTTTCTTTGTAATTTTTCTATCTTTGAGATTCTTTCTTCCTTTTTAGGCCAATCTTATCGGCACGGAGATGATGAGAAGAGTTACCTCCTCAGAGCAGGACTCTCAGCTGGAGGAATTCAATTGGAAGGAACAATACAAAAGTTTGCAGATTGATACAGAATTTTTGGAAGAAATCAAGAGTTCTTTGGAGAAGCAGGTACGGGTTTTAACTTCAGAACTAGCGATTGAAAAGGCTTCCTCGATTCAGGCAGATAAAGAAAAAACTTGCCTCGAAACCTCTTTCTCAGAATAACTATCCAAGGCTAGTGAGGAAATTAGAGAGTTGAAGGCTCTCTTGAGTGAAAAAGAGACTTACGCTGGGGAGCTCATGCAAAATTCTGACTCAAGCACAAGAAGATATTCGAGTTTATTCTGATAAGGTGCGTGCTTTAAAAAACTCTCATGCCTCTCTTCAAACTTCCTACACATTTGTCCTGGCTGAAAATGAAAAGCTTATGAATGAAATTGCTGATTGGGAGAGGGATTATGGGGTCCTTGAGGAAGAAAACGCTTTTGAGCTGAGTTGGGTTTTTTTAAATTCATGTTGTGATACCCTAATTGAAGCTGACCATGAAAATTTCAATTTAGAGTCTGAGTTGGCTAAGGTTAATGAAACCATTGAAAAAGCTAAGAAAACTCAAGATTTTCTTCTCCTGTGGTCGAAACTTCTGTGAATGCTGAAATTGGTATGAGTATCCCAACTCTTTCAAACCTAGTCGAGCCTATTGCTGCAAACCAAGTTCAACCCGTGATTGTTGATACACCTGCCCAAGTTGAACCCGTTGCTGTTGATGCTCCACCAACTTCTTAGTGATTTGTCTTAGTTGTTTGACCATCTTTGTTTTTCTTACTTGGAAAATTGTAATCAAATCCTTAGTTTCATTTGAGGGTTTATTTTGGAAATGCAAGTCCCCAGACCTTTCACGGGGCAATTCGTCTAAATAATTTATAGTTTCACGACTAAGTTCTTACTTAGTCTTAAGCTTTTTTAATATTTTTAGAAGTTTTCTCGTCACTGTCTTGAGCTTCTATTTAGTTTATTCTTGCCTTTATTTTTTAGGGCTTATAGAATAATCCGCATTTTTACTCTTAGAAAATGCTTCTAGTAACTTCATGAAAAATTAAACATGAATTTTATAAAATAGGGCCCTTTTATACCCGACACTTAATGAAGAAGATGTATCAACTTCATAATGGCGTTCAACATACGATAGAAGAAATAGGAACACACATGTTTCATTGAAATAACTTTGACAAGTTTTCATTTGAACCTTGTCTAGTTTTAAATGGTACTTTACACGTATTTGAATTACATCTATAATTTTCTCGTAACAGATTAAAAAAAACACGAGGTTTTTATTTATAACCCCTTTCATTACATAGCCTTTACCCTAACTATAAGGTTTTTGGCTTTAGTTCGTGACTTCGTGACTTTCACTCTGCACTTGGCTTTTTCAGGCTTGATCTTCTATTTTTCTCAATCTTACTTCTTTGCCTTATTTATACACTTGCCTGTGTATATTATGTAGTCCCCCAAGTGTTTGAGTGTTGAAGTATGAAGCCTCGAGAACTTGTTTATTCCTCTTACTTAGTCATTTCCCTGAAAAAGGAAACATATGATTAGAGATGAAGACTACTTAACCTAATTGAATTTCTATCAGAATTATTGTAACCCTTGGCTGGGAAGTTTATTATATTCCACGTGCCTTGCAGATCGTGACTCATCATTTAGTACGGGCTAGCTTTTTGCCTATCATCTAAAATCGTTAGTTAATAATTCAAAATAGAATTTTAAAACAAAGATACCTGACCGTGGATATTCCTTAGAAGTAATATCTCTTCAAACGAGCAACATTCCAATATAAAGGTAGTATTTTTTTCATTTATTGTTTCCAATTCATATGCTCCCTGCGATACCGTGAATCTTGTAGTGTCCTTCCCATGTTGGACTTAATTTACCTGCGTTAGCTACCTTTGTAGATTGAAAATCCTTTTTAAGCACGAAATCCCAAATTTTAAAGAATTTGAGGCGCGCTTTCCGATTGTAATACCATTCTATGACTTGCTTCTGTGCTGCCATTCTTATTAGTGCATCTTCTCTCCTTCCTTCAAGCAAATCAAGATTTATACGCATTTACTTATCATTAGATTATTCTATTTCCTGAATAAACCTTGTACTTGGCTCTCCTATTTCAACTGGAATTAGAGCTTCTGCACCATAAACCAACAAAAATGGTGTTTCTCCTGTACTTGTTTTTGTTGTTGTATGATATGCCCATAAAACACCAGGTAGCACTTCTGGCCAATTTCCTTTTGAATCTTCTAATTGCTTATTTAGATTGTTGATGATGATTTTATTTGTTGATTTTTCTTGCCTATTACCCACCGGATGATAAGGTATAGACGTAATCCTTTTAATCTGCCAACTTTGAAAGAATTCAGTGATTTGAGCTCCTATAATTTGAGGGCCATTATCACACACGATCTCCTTTGGTACACTGAATCGACATATGATATTCCTCCAAATGAAATCTTTGACTTCCTTTTCTTATACTTGTTTAAATGCACCCACCTATATGAGCAGAAATTTTGCCTATCTTTTTTCTTGTGGTAATGGACTCACGATGTCCATTCTCCATTTCATAAATGGCCACGGTGCAATTACCAGATGTAGTAATTCTGCAGGTTTGTGCATACTGTTACCGTATTTTTGGCATTTATCGCATTTAGCCACGAAACTTTCTGCTTCTTCTTCCATTTTAGGCCAATAATAGCCTGCCCTAATTAAGGTTCTTACCAATGATCTTCCTCCTGCGTGATTCTCACAATGCCTCTCATGAATCTGTCTCATCACGTACTCCATTTGGGAAGGTCCGAGGCATCTTGCTAAGGGACCACAAAATATTTTACGATATAGGTTGCTTTGCTTTAAGCAGTATGGAGCAACCTTTTTTCGAAGCGCATGAGTTTTGTTCTTATCATCAGGGACGGTACCATACTGCAAAAAAAAAACAATCTCATTCCTTCAGTCCCAAGTCAAGTTACTAAAATTTACCTCATTTTTATCTGGATCAAGAACTGAATGGAATAAATGAATAACTGAGGCATTTGCATCACTTATCACGTCAGCCACATATGCGAGATTAGCTAGGGTGTCTGCTTCAGCATTTTCATCCCTTGGTATTTGTATAACCTTCCAGGTTTGAAATTGCTTAATTAATTCTCGTACCTTTCCTAGGTATTTTTGCATCCTTTCTTCTCTAGCCGTATAGGTCCCAAATATTTGATTAACCACGAGTTGAGAGTCACTTTCGATTATAATTTGGTTTATGCCAAGTTTCTGTGCCAGTTCCAAACCTGCAGGCATAGCTTCATACTCTGCCTCATTGTTAGTTATAGAATGACATTTGATAGCTTGTTGAATTGTTTCACCGGCAGGTGCTACCAAAGCAATCCCTAAACCTGCACCTTTTACGTTAGATAAAACGTCTGTATATAAAGTCCAAGTTCTTGGGTTAGCTCCATTGAACACCTGTAATTCTTTATCTGCTTCTAATTGCATCCCATGGCTAAAATCAGCCACGAAATCAGCTAACACTTGAGATTTTATAGCAATTCTAGGTTGGTATGTGATTTCGTACTTACTTAATTCTATAGCCCATTTAGCCAACTTACCTGATAATTCATGCTTATGTAATATATTACGTAAAGGAAAAGCAATTACTACAACAATAGGATGACACTGAAAGTAAGGTCTTAACTTCCTAGATTCCATGACCAATACAAGTTCAAGCTTTTCTAATTGAGGATATCGTGTCTCCACATCTAACAAAGATTTACTAGTATAATAAATGTGAGATTGTTTACCCTGGTCTTCGCGGACCAAAACATCACTTACCACTACTTCTGAAACAATAAGGTACATGAGTAGTCTCTCCCCACTCTTTGGTTTTGGCCAGCAAATGGTGGATTTGATAAGTATATTTTCAGATTTCTGAGCACTTGCTGAAATTTCTCGTTCTATTCAAAATGATCTTGCTTTTTAAGTACTGAGAAAAATTTAAAACATTTTTCTGATGATTTGGAAATGAATCTTCCCAAGGCCGCAATCCTTCCTGTTAACCTCTGAACCTCTTTTTTACTCAAAAGAATATCAGGAATATCTTCAATGGCCTTAATCTATGCGGGATTCACCTCAATACCACGGTTAGAAACAAGAAAACCTAAAAACTTACCTGACGCAACACCAAATACACATTTCTCGGGATTTAACATCATATTGAATTTGCACAGAATTTGGAATGTATCAGACAAATGCGATATGTGATCTTTTGAATGCTGAGTTTTAACAAGCATATAATCTATATACACCTCCATGGTTCTTCCCAAATGTTCTTGAAACATTTTAGTTAGCAAACTTTGATATGTTGTACCAGCGTTCTTTAGACCAAATGGCATTATCTTATAATAGTAAGTCCCTCTGTCTGTTATAAACGAAGTGTTTTCTTTATCTTCTGGATCCAGTTTGCTCTGATTATAACCTGAATATGCATCTAAAAAACTTACAAGTTCATGTCCTGTAGTTGCATCAATCACATGATTTATATGTGGTAATAGAAAAGAATCTTTAGGACAAACTTTATTAGGATCTGTGTAACTTACACAGACCCGCCACTTACCATTCTTCTTTGGAACAACAACAATATTAGCTAACCAGTTAGGATATTTTACCTAGCGAATGGATCTAATCTTCAATTATTTTCGAACCTCTTCTTGAATTACCTGATTCTTGAAAGTTCCTTGCTTTTTTTTTTGTTTGACAGGGGGGTATGATGGATCCTCATTTAATTTATCAGTCATTACCTCTGGAGGTATCCCTGTCATATGAGAATGGGACCAATCAAAGCAATCTACATTAGTTTTTAAAAATTCAATTAATTTATCTCCCATGCCCTGGCTAAGATTAGCCCCTATATAAACTTTCTTATCAGGCCATTGAGCAAATAATATAACAGGATCCAATTCTTCAATCGTTGTTTTGATGTTTTCATTATCTTTTGGTTCTTGAATGGTATCAGGCCTTGAATCCATATCTGCTTGTCCTTGTTTAGTTGAGGTTTGTGTTGTGGAACCCTCAACTATCTTCTGTGATTGCTATTCTCCTTCATTTTTTGTACTTGCATCTGCTACGGAATTGATGCTCCTGGATGTATGTTGGTCTCCACGTATTTGACGTATTCCCCATGGTGATGGAGTTTAATAACATGATGCAAGGTTGAAGGAATAACATCTATTTCATGGATCCATGGTCTCCCAAGGATCATGTTGTAAGCCATTTCCATGTCTACTTCTGAAACTTCGTATGTTTGATGAATCCATCTGCCAATGTGGTGAGAGTTACCTCTCCTTTCGTTACAACACTCTAATTGTTAAAACCAGATATAGTATGTGCCTTTGGAATTATTCTATCTTCATCTTGCAACTCTCGTAATACTCTTAGCAAAATAATGTTCACATAACAACCTGGATCAATCAAAACTCGTTTCATATTAGTATCATATATAATAAGAGATATTATCAGTGCATCGTTATGAGGAATAAGTACGCCATCTGCATTTGCATCATTGAATGTAATGTTATCTTCTTCTAAGACATGTCACACCTGTTTTCCTTAGGTAATAGTAATTTTTGACATTTTGTTAGTTGCAGTATATGATACGCTATTGATGTTCTCACACCCCCACTTATAACATTGACATTTATTTTGGGAGAAGGTGGTTTTGGGGGCTCCTACCAATTTTTCATATAAACTAGCTTACCTTTCTCACTGAACAACTCAATGAGATATCCTTGTTTTAATAGATGATCAACTTCGCTTTGTAAAAATATGCAGTATGCCGTTTTATGCCCGTGGTCATTATCAAACTCACACCAATGATTAGGGTTGCATCTATTTGGATTTGTTCTCATCTCTTTTATCAATCGTACCTTATCTCCCATGCTTCTCAGAATAACTACGAGCTTAGAAATACTTACATTGAAATTGTAACTGCCGAATCTCGCTTTTAAATTTCTATTATCATTTCGTGCCTCAATTGTTTTGCTCGTTCCTAAATCTTGAAGAAGAACCTGATTCTCTATTTCTTGACCTGTTATTAAGCCTTTGATTGTCCTGTTTTGACCGTGAGTATTTTCTTGCCGGTCCCATATATGGCTAATACATGTTTTTAGCGGATCTTTTTTCGGTTTCTGTGCATCTTGAACTTACCTTTTCTTCTTTTTGAAATCGTAGAACAATATCCTCTTCTATCCTCAGCTTCGTGCTATACCTGTTGTAAACGTTGTTCTGCGTTGTGTTTAGGAACTCGCGAAGGCTTTCCTTAAGTTGCCTCGTAGCTTCTGAGCTCTTTTCATTCAAATTGCTCATGAAAGGTATAGCTGCCAATTGTCAGGTATACGCAGTAATGCCATTCTTTCCCGTTGGAATATGTCCACGAATTCCCTAAGCAATTCTGAGTCCCCTTGCTTGATCTTGAAAACATCCTCCATCCCTTTTTCTAGTTTTTGAGCTCCGGAATGTGCTTTGATGAAAGAATTTGCAAGCTCAACAAAAGATTTTATAGAATTTTCGGATGGCAGAGACTACCATGTTAGTGCTCATTTGGTGAGAGTTTCAGTGAATGTTTTGACTAATATTGATTCAATCTCCTGCTTAGTCAAATTATTGCCTTTTATGCATGTTGTGAATGCGGTCACATAGTCACGTGGGTCTGTTATTCCATCATATTTTGGAATGTCAGGCATATTAAATTTCTCTGGAATTGGAAGGGCAGCAGCACTTGGCTTCCAGGGTTTCTGTGAATATTTATCCATACTACCCCTTTGACTACTGTGGAACCCCAAGTATCTGATTTATGCGTTCACTTTGCTCCTTGAGCTGTTTCTGCAATGTTAGTACTAAATTCTGTAAATTAGAATTAATTAAATTACCCGGTTCTCCCCATGTGATTCACTGGGAGTTTCGCCGCTACCTGAGTTAACAAGCCCGGAACGAGGGTTCTCCAAAGTGTTATTATTTGGAGTGGGTGCAGGTTTCACAGCTGGTAAATGATTACCAAATGCTTCGAGAGCCTTATTGACTTGTGTAACAATCAATTCTTGCAAAGCTTCATGAATAACATCAACGTTGTCAAACTGAGCACGTTTATTTGTATAAGATCCATCTGGAGTTCCCTCACGAGATCACTGTGGAGATCCTCGTGGTGAAGGGATTAGAGTGTTAATATTCTGTGGATCTGCTTGATATTGTTGGTTCTCTTGGTTTTCTCAAATGTTGTCATTGTTAGTCGACATGATCAATGAAACAAGAGAAGTTAGGTTAAAAGAAAATAGATTATCAGACTCCAGATAACGGAACCAATTTGTTTAACTAAAAAATAGAATTTTGATTAAAGCTATAATTTAGAAGAACGCATGTTACTAATAATCAAAAAAATGAGTATAAGAAAGTAATTTGAATAACAAGAATGTAATCAAAAGAAAAACAAGTGAACCAGGCTATATTCAGATAGTGTTGTCTGCTTACAGTTGATCAGTTGTCTCCCTTTTATAGCTATTTGAGAATCGTACGTTTTGCCTTTGGCATAACAAGGCTATTATGAGTAATTAAGGACATTAATTTCTACGTTACATAGTCATTATATTTAATGCAGATTATCTAACGTATTCAACATTCAATGTAAATTAAATATTATGTCTGCACTCCCATATTTTGTCAGATTCATTCCTCTTGATTCGCGAATCTAAATGACTTGAATAGGTACAAGTGGTGAGTCGTTTGAATAACTATCCGTGCCTCTTCCTTTGCCTTTGCCTGTGTTTGTTGCTATTTCGTGCCTCTTTGCCAGTAATAACTCTTTGACTATTCCATGTGTCTTGACATATCGTTTTTATATGTACACTCAATTTCTCCCAATACAACATCTATCATACAACTATGGTGCACCAAGCCATATTTTTTTCATACTCTCCTAATTTTTGAAGATGATTTGGAAGAAGTTCTACCCCACTGTCATGACCCGAATTTTCTATCCTCATGCGTCGTGATGATTCCTACTAGTGAAGGCTAGGCAAGCCAACTATTTGAATTATTTACCTTTTTCTCTTGTTAATTCTTTAACAAATAAGAACCAACATTATATAAACAACGGGATTTAATAAGCGAAAGAACAAAAATATAACCATTTAAATATTACCAATACAATTCCTTAAACATAGACTACCCAGAACTGGTGTCATAATATCACAAGTTGTCTAGGAATACTACAAATAAAGGTCCAAAAAATTAATGCACCACTGTATCTGAATATATGAAAGATTTGTTTTAAATTCTTGAATTTAGCGATTGTCACTGTTCGGATTCTCTCGCTGCCAGCATTCGGTCACTATTCAGTGAGTAGTAATTCCATCACTATTCATCTGGTAAATCGCCGGAATCCGCTGGAGGATTATCACAATTTTGGTGTCAAGACATCCCCTTCTCTTTGCGATCAATCCCCAATTGATTTTTCCCTCAAATCTTTAGCCAATCTTCCTACATCTTAAATCTTGTTTTCCAATTTACTGTAGCACTCTCAATTCAGCGCTACTACTTTTCCGACATAGGTTTCGTGATGGATCCTGGTTGAAGTTCGTCGCAACTATGGAAGCTTCACCCTCTCCCCAGCTTTGTGATGTGGGAGAGGATAATCAAATCCGTACAGAAATTCAATCAGCTCAAGATGCAAAACAATCTTATGCATCGCAACTTGTTCGACAACTTTCTATCGCAACAAACGCAAATCTGGAATTATGTCCTGTTACTGTCGAGAATGGAATACCTACTGTTGAACAGTAGATGAAGTGAATACTTTCACAAAGGAGGAAGGTCTTCAACAAGCAGTTGTGATTAAATTCTCGTATGGAAAACCCGAGCTTCAGGGGTTGAGACATATCTTACCGAAGCAACTCGATGTCAAAGGTAATTGCAATATAGGACAACTAGAATATCGACATATTCTGGTAAGATTTGATCTATTTTAAGATTTTGCAAATGCCGTTTCAAGAAAAACTGGTTATGTTAAGGCAAAAGGAGACGACTTCTTCTTTAGGACATTCCCATGGACAATGGGATTTAATCCTCGTGAAGAAACGTCAAAAGCTATTGTTTGGATCTCTCTTCCTGAACTGCCAGCAAATTTCTTCGCAAAAAAATCCTTAATGTCAATTGCTATTGCAGTGGGAAAGCCTCTAGCAGTGGATAAGGCTACTAAAGATCGAGTGAGACCTAGTACGGCACGAGTAAAAGTCTTGATTAATTTGCTCGACCAACATTTAAAGAAAGTAAAGATCAAGATAGTTGATATCAAATCTGGGAAAATAGTCGAATACGACCAGCGAATCGTCTTTGATAACCTTCCTAAATACTGCACGTATTGTAATCATCAAGGTCATGATGTAAAATCGCATCGTTGGAGTACAGATGAATTGAATGAACAAGCATTACATGATCGAGATTCTGAAGGCCGGGGCAGTTTGATAAAACTAAGAGGTGATGCCAGAGAGTACCTAAATGCTAATCTTGTAGCAAGAAGCAGTGAAAGGATTCTGCCTATTGTGATTGCTGATGCAGGAGTTCCAGCTGAAGAAGTACTTTCAATGTCGAATGCTGATTCTGAACAACTGTGTAATCCATCTTCTGTTTTGACTGTTAACAGTAAACAGGTGCTCTCAAACTTGGCTGGGGTTCTTCCTAATTTAACTACTGATGGAGGAAAAAATATGGATTATGTCCCAGCTATTCCAGCTACAGAATCACATTCAATTCTGAATGCTGATATGGCACAGCTGTGTAAATATCCAACAACTATTCAATCCAATTTTAATGTTCCCAGTGAACAGGTGGTGCCAAAATTGACAGCTGCAGAGGCTTCACATCATAAGGCAAACAGAATTGAACAATTGCTGTCTGCAGAAGTTTATCCTAATGCTGATACTGCACGGATATGTAAAAGACCATCTACTGTTCCATCCAATCACAGGAACAGGTGGTGTCAAATTTGGCTGTGTTCATTCCTAATGTGACTGCTAATGCAAGTCAAAATAATGATTCTGTTCCAGTTATTCCAGCTGCAGAAGCTCGTCCAATGCAGAATGTTGAAATAGCACAGCTGTGTCAAAATGCATATACTGTTCCATCCAATGTGAATGCTCCTAGTGAAAAGGTGGTGTCAAAAGCTACTGTTGCATCAGCTGAGGCTGCAATTCATAATTCAAACAGGATTGAACAACTGGTGTCTGAGCAGCAACATTTGTTACACAACATTAACAATAACAAACCTACACTGTTTTGTCAAGCAAATGACACAAATTTGGAGGTACTGCATCCTGCCAAACATGTTGCAAATCCTGCTGTCACTGCAGGATGCAATGGTTTAAATAAATCCTCAGCCTTGAGTATATTTTCAAATGAGTTATGCAAAGGGCAGCATCCCAATTCCACACACACAGATTCCGTGCATCCAATTGTTAAGCCATATATAGCAGGGGATGTCAATATATGCGCTGGGAAAAATGCAGAAATGGATATCCAATGTGATGTTATCGAATTGGAATTTGCAGCATCTGGTACAAAGGATACCAACACTGCCAACTGGACAGTACAAAATGAAACATCCACACTTTCTATGCAGTGCTCTATTGATCGAGCTGCATCACAGTTTGGCAACCAGGAAGCAGTGAAGGATGGTATCCACATAACAACATTTCATTATGATAAGGACACTGCACAGACTTCTCTCACACAACATACTTTTAACCAGCAAGGCAGGGACCAACAAGAAAGTATGATCATTACATGTAAAACAGCTTATGCTGTCTCTAATGCTGCATTGGTTCAAGCAAATTCTGCTTTAGATTCTACTGATAATCGTCAACACACAAGGGAAGAGGGACAATGGTCATCGATGGCCAACAAAGCAGTAACTCCAAAAATCAAAAATAAAATTCAGATCGCAGGAAACAATCCAGCTTTACCTTCAATTTCAAACTAATTTGACGTACTTTCCAATGTCAATGATGATGAAGGAAAAATCTTGAGAGAAAATTTGCAGCTTTGTCACAGTCAAAATAGATCACAGAATTCAGAGGAAAAGAATGCTGCTCATGCTACTGGTACAAATATGCAAATACAATCCAAACTTCAAAGTTCTCCAATCATAGCTACTCCTACTGTGCCAAAGAGGGCATTGGCTATTAAATCGAAATTGTGGAAAGACCAACGAGATTACGATGATGAGGAGATCTGGGGAGAAGGACTCGCTAGTTTTTCATGGGAAGAAGACGACCAAGAGTGTGATCAGGACAGTACTGAAGAAGACAGTGATGATTCACTCGAGCAAAAATGTCAAAGGAAAAATGCAAATAAGAACTGTCGTGCAATTGTGAAACAAATAGCAACTCCAAACAGCAGTTTAAACCATAATGCTCCAGTTTGTGTTCCAAGAAATAACGCAAAAGCAGTTAGCTCAATTGAAGGGACATCAAAGTTCAACAACAATGATAAAGCACATAATCGTCAACTAAACCCAGCCGAAGCTTCAGTTGGTGATCGAATTACAACTCTGCTGCCATCAACTAGCAAGAATAAGGTTGCAACGACAGAACCAGTCTCTAATTTAGAGGACAAAAAATTTTCGGATGCCATGACGCCAACTCTGCTACCAAATCAAGAGCAGCAAAGGAATGCTACAGCTAACTCTCATTCTGCTGATATCAACACAGTAGCAAGGTCTCAGGCGGGGCAGCTCGTCACAACTGCTTCAGTAATCTCGTCCGAGGAAAGGCAACTCTTGGAAGCAATGGTAAATATAGATACTAACCTTATTGCTGGTAGTTCTGTCATGAGCAGGAACAAACCACAAAAATAAAAAAAAACAATACAGTCATGAACAATGCACAATGAACAACTCAAGGCGTTTTTCAAGAATTGCCAAATATAAGTTTGGCAGGAAGACATATATACGAAGAAGGGGAAGAAGAGGATATCTTAATCCAATGCCGAGCAGATGCTTCAACAAATGGAGATTTGTCACCATTGCACAGTGCAAGAAATAAGAAGTCTCATCAAAGGGAAAGAAGTTGGGACGGCACGATGTTTGAAGACGTAAACATAAGGAGGCCCCCAATGAGAACTGCAAAACAAAAATAGGCCGCTCAAACAATTCTTCCAATCGCCTGAAGAATAAATCATGAACTTTGAAGACTTTTTGAAAAATTATGGGGAAGAAGACAACATTCTTCAAATCGAAGTTTTCACAACAAAAGAGAAAAAGGGGCATCTTTATGGCTTCTTCATCTTTTTATTTTACCATCACATTAGTATTATTCTATGTAATATCATCACAGAGCATGTTATAAACTCTGTGATGATCATTCAATTCTTAGTTTTTGCGAGCTCTTTCTTTTTACACGCTTGCTAGTCCATGAGGCTTTTATTTGCCTCAAAAGGATAGCTAAGATAAGGTCTATGCCGGCAGTGTTATATGGGTGACATTACCGGTGTAATCCACCTTATTTTATTTCTCCTATTTGTTGTAATTTTCTTTTCCATTTATTTATGAAAATTAACCCTAGGCGACCAAAAAAAAATACATGAAAGAAACAGAATGAAAAAATAGAAGGAGATGCCTGGGCCTTCAGACGCCTACAGGACTTCCTTGGGTTGCCCATTGGACTGAAGGCAACAACCTCACAGTGGTCCAAACACTACAACATTGGAATCTGCACACAATGTAGAGTGTACTATCAGCACAATCGACCCAAAGTGCCGGTAAGTGCCTAGCCTAATCTCGGCGCAATATTGACGAGGCTAGGACCAGACTACCAAATAAACCTATGCAGTTAAATCATATACAACGGAAAAATAAAAGCAGAACTTCACAATTAAAGATAGGAAGGGGGAATGATGCTGCAAGGAACAACAAGTATCAACAGAAAACCAACAGTTAAAGGTAGAGAAACCATAACTCAGTTATCAATAAAAATCAGGAATTCAAAGACAAGTGCACAACATCACCCTTCATGCTCTAACACTCTTTCACAATTTAACATGCATAGAATCACCCTTCGTGCTTTAACACCCTCTCACAAATATCATGCACGACATCACCCTTCGTGTTTTACACTCTTCCTCACCCAAGCAACAATCACAAGCAATTTGGGGCAAGGAATAAATAATATCACAATGAATCAAGTAACAACGGAAAATCAGCAAATAAACGTAAAGAACATCATAACTCAATTATTAGCAAGAATCAGGAAAAACAAGGACAAGTGCATGGAATCACCCTTCGTGCTTTCACTCTCGTCCTTACTATAAAAATCAATATAATTAGCACGACATCACCCTTCGTGCTTTACCTCACGTAATCATGGAACGGAATGATCCTTCGTGCATTATCACTCATATAAAGGCACAGAATTGTACATCGTGCAGCACGACATCACCCTTCGTGCATTAACACTCTCTGACAAATATCATGCATGGCATCACCCTTCATGCTTTAACACTCTTCCTTACCCAAACAACAATCAAAGCAATATGGGCTAGGGAATCAATAAAACAACAATTCTATCTCGGCAAGAGAAACAATATCAAAAGCAATAACATCCTGGCAAGGGAGATAACATTAAAAGCAACACATCCCCGCAAGGGAGACAATATCATTGTCACGACCCCAAACCAATCCCGGTCGTGATGGCGCCTCGTGAAGACAAGGCCATCCGACACAATTCCCAAATTCAGTTTTAACAGTTTAGTAAATCAATTTAAGCCATTTATAAGGATAAATCCCCAACAAGTGCAGATTTAACGAAATAAAATAAGTGTTGAAATGAATACAACCCGACATCAGGGTGTACAAGTCATGAGCATCTACTAATGTCTAAAATACAACGACATTCTGGAAGATATATTAGAATAATCTGATGACATCAATAGGGAGTAAAGTTATGCTGCAGATGTCGGTCAGCTACCTCACTAAAACTCCAATGACTCTGCCTCAGCTCAGCCGATACCCGTTACCGGGTGCTGAATACCTGAATCTGCACACAAGCTGCATGGAGTAAAGTGAGTACTCCAACTCAGTGAGTTATAATCATAACTAAAATTTGAATGGTAAGAAATCACGAAAAGTGCATCAACATGTTGTATAAAAGCAGTTAAAAAACTAGAAAGAAAGAAATGAAGCTGTAAAATCCCATAAAACATCTTAGATCAGTTTAAACTTCTTTGAAAATGACTTTTTCAATAGTTACGCAAATGAATGCAGATTAACTAGTGCAGATAAGCACAACAATCCGCCCCTCGGGCACATATACACAATTAAACAGGTAAATGGCAAGTAAATATGAAAGATAAACATATAAAGATTCACCCCTTGGGCACAATGTCAAAAAATTCGCCCCGTGGTTAATATATCAAAACAATACTAGCCCCTCGAGCAATCACATAGAACAGTACTAGCCCCTCGGGCAAACACATAAAACAATACCAGCCCCTCGGGCTATATCTCACATCACAATGGGTACCCGCACTCACTAGGGGTGTACAGATTCCTGGATGGGTCCTTTACAGCCCAAGCGTAATATCACACCATCTTGTGGATCAAAACTATGCCCTCGAACTCATACCAATCAAGCCACCTCGTGGCGTACATATCTCAAGCCCACGGCCTCATAATCAGATCAATGTATCACGGTAACTGATCGTTTTGCCTTTTCGGATCCCATTCCTCTAAATAAAACTTCCCACACTTGCTTTAGCTAATTTATGACTTGCGGGGATGGTTAGTTTGGGGTTTAGAGGAGTTTTGAGTGAAATAGGCACATTTGAGTTCTTAGAATTTCCTTAAAAGACTAAGTTTGACCTTGGTCAACATTTTGAGCAAACGGACCCGGATCCATGATTTGATGGTCCCGAAAGGTCTGTGGAAAAATATGGGACCTGCGCGTATGTCCGGACTCAAATTCCGAGGTCCCTAGCCCGAGTAATGAATTTTTATTAGAAATTGTTAATTTGAAGTTATAAGGATTTAAAGAAACTAAGTTATCACTGATTTCCTAGGCATCGGGCTCGTATTTTTGTTTCGAATCCTGGTACATGTCTGAAATAACATTTATGACTTGCCTGTAAAATTTAATGTCAATACAAGTAGTTTTAGGGCATTTTGGCCCGTCGGAGGAAAATTTAGAACGTGAAGTTCATAAGTTTGATTCATTTGGTCTTAGGGGTTAATTTCTAGATTTAGCATTGTTTCAGGCATTCCGAAGGTTCGAGTAGGCTCGTCTCGTGATTTCAGACTTGTCGGTATATTCGAGCGAGGCCTGGGAGCCCCGAGCGTAAAAGGGACGAGGCTCGAGTGAAGTAGAAAGTTTGGAAGAGAGCTAAATAATTGCTACTTCTGTCATAACTGCGTCTGCAGTTCTTAGACCACAGATGCTGGACCGCGGGTTCGGTCTTTCAATCGCAGACGCGCCAAGGTGGCCAGGCTAGGAAACCGTAGATGCGGCTCCAAGGCCACAGAAACGGCTCCACAGATACGAACCTGAGACTGCTGATGCGGTCCCAACTTTCCCTCCCCTTTCTCCAGATGCAGTCTAATCCTCGCAGATGCGGAACCACAAATGTGATTCCCTAACCGCACACGCGGAAATCACTGGGTAGTGAGGTTCATTTAATGCGAGTTCAAGACCATTTTTATCACTTATGCACTTTTCCTTTGGGCGATTTGAGAGCTTTTGAGAGAAGGTCTTCACTTAGCATCGTGAGGTAAGTTTATTTCACCCATCTTTAGTTAATTACTTGCATATTAGGTAGATTACACACTAGAAATTAGGTAAAATCAAGGGGTTAGAGCAAGACCTAGGGTTTTAATGAAACTTAGATTTAACCACAAAAATTATTATAGAATTAATTAGAAATCATATATTATTGATCCTTATGTTGTAGAGAACAACTTCCTTCAAAAAAGTTCAGAATCCGGGCACGTGGGCCCGGGGTCGAATTTTAGGAAATTCATGTTAATAGGTGGAAAATTTCTTAAATAGCTAGGATTCGATCTTATGAGTCTATGTTAACTAGTTCGCACCTTGTTTAACTAGTTTGGAATCGTTCGGCTCCGAATTGAGGGCTTGGACTTCTTCTTCGCATTTGAAGCGAGGTGCGTCTCCTTTCTAACCTTGTAAGAGGGAATTGTCCCCATATGTGTAATAATCGAATAAATTACCACTATATGCGGGGGCTACGTACGTACTATGTGATGGGAGTCCATACATAGCTAATATTATGCTAAGTCTGGATAGTTTGGGACCCAGAAGAATGCTCTATGTGATTTACTAGCAACTTGATGCTTAGACTCAGATTTGTGTAAACCATGTTGAATAAATTAAATGAGACTAGTGGTGGAGAGCTTATTTTCTTGGCCTATAAAAGAGAAATTATACATACACGTGAATAACTGTTCTAGAGCATAAATTGCTATCTACCTGTTGCTGTGTTTAATTATGTTGACCGCGTTGCATGATCGATTCACGAGTGGGGTAATAGATGCATCTATGGTTTAAGTTGTTCGACCCTCGGAAGTGCACAATTTATTTTGACGTTGTATTGGGTTGTACGTCCTTTGGTATTACTTGCGCATACCCCTGCTTGGTGTTTTATATGTGGACTGGACTTCATATCTGCTTGACAAAAATTACAAAAAGGAACTATTACTCTACACTTGTAAACACTTAATAACTTGTAAATCCATGCTTATTATGAACCCTTCTCATTTTATTTGACCCTAGTAGGTATCATGTCGACCTCGCGTCTCTACTTCTTCGAGATTACACGTGATACTTACTGGGTACATATTGTTTATGTACTCATACTACACTTTTGTGCTTAATTGTACAGGGTCTGAGGCAGGTGTATCTGGTTATACGTCTGGTGCACATCATTGAGCAGATTCGAGACTTCTACGATGAGCTGCTTCCCTTCCATGCCGTCAGCAGCCTGAAGAAGTCTTTCTTATGTATTTCATTTTGCTGTCTATTCCGTTTTGGATAGTAGGAAAGTGTGATTCTTTTGTATATTCTACTAGTTTCCTATTTCTTGTGACACTAGGTCTTGGCACACACATTAATAAATCGTCTTATTTTGGGGTTGTATTATTATGATGACTTTATCCATCAATTCTAATTTACTACCAACCTAAGGAATTATTTCAACCTTTTTTGGGGTTAAAGTGATTGAAATCATACTTAGTAACTTCCACGTTGGCTTGCCCAGAAATGGAGTAGGGTGCCATCACGACCTATTATGGAATTGGATTGTGACAACATGGTATCAGAGCACTAGGTTCACGTAGGTCTCACAAGTCATGGGAAAACCTAATAGAGTCTTAGATCGATACAGAGACGTCTGTATTTATCTTCAGGAGGCTATAGGGTGTTAAGAAAAAAATACTCTTTATTCATTCCTATCGTGCAGTGGTTGTTCTACTAAAATTTCGCCTTCTATTCTCTCATAGATGGCGAGGACACACTCGACGGATGTTGCAGACCCAGGAGGAGCTGCTCTCCCCATTGCTAGAGGCCAAGGTAAAGGCCGGGGGAGGGCACCAACTTATGGTTGGGGATGGGGGCGTCCCAGGGCTATTCCAGTAGCACCACCAGCAGATCCGGCTGGAGATTCTATTATCGAGGGGCGGGCGAGCTGGCCGCAGCTGAGCCTACCCCGACACATTTTATGACAACACCGGGATTTCAGGAGATCATGGGCCGCATGCTACGATTCATAGATACTATGACTCAGGCTGGTTTATTTCCAGCATATCCAGCTACCTCACAAGAAGGAGGGGGAGCACAGACCCCTACTACTTAGGCTCCAAGATATGCAGCTGCAGTGTATCAAACTCCAATTGCACTACTCACGGATGGGGCTTAGCCAGTTACTACAGTGGCATTCCAGCCCAGGCTAGTTGTGGAGGGTGATCTGCAGAAGCTATTGGATAGATGGACTAGGCTTACCCCTCTAGTCTTCAGGGGCGAGGGTCGTGAGGATATTGTGCAGGACATGCTGCACAATATGAGGATATTAGAGTCACATGGAGTTGACTTCACTACTTTTCAGCTGGAGGGAAGGGCCCGTAGATGGTGGCAGTCATATGTTCTTGGAAGGTCAGCAGGTTCCCCTCCTATCACTTGGGTTTAGTTTGCACAGTTGTTATTGGATAGGTATATACCATCCTCTGAGAGGAAAGAGTTGCGGTTTCAGTTTGAGCATCTTGAGCAGGGTCAGATGTCTGTGACCGATTATGAGGCAAGATTTTATGAGTTGTCTCGCCATGCGCTCATGATACTTCCTACAGATGCAGAGAGAGTGCGGAGGTTTGTTTTAGGGTTTCACCTTGGTATTCGATCTGGTATGGCCCAAGAGGTATAGATGGGTATAGAGTATCTGCTCGTGCTTGAGATTGCTCGCATGATTGAGGGGTATCGCCAGAGGGGTAGAGAGCAGACACAACAAGATAAGAGGGCTTGATGGGAGAGTTTAGAGGTTCCCAGCTAGGGGTAGAGGTCCACTTCGGGAGGGGTCAGTTCAGTAAACCCCCATATCTAGCACCACCACCCCCTCCCTGAGGTTCTCTATTGAGGCCTTACTTCAGTGCGATGCCGAAGAGCTCTTACCACCCCGGTTGTTCAGTGTTCCTCCGACAAGTATTCTGGTTATCAGGGTTCTTCCAGTGCTCCTTTTAGTGCCGTGTCAGAGAGTTTGTATTTCCCATCAGCCATCTAGGGCTCTTCCAGTAGGTATTTGGGTCAGCAGGCTCAGACTTCGGGCAATAGGCTGTGATACAAAGAGTATGCTACGAATGCGAAGATTTGGGTCACATGAAGAGAACCTACCCCAAACTTCGAGGTATGGCAGTGCAGCAGGGTCAGAAGCCCATGATATCCACACCAGCTGCCCAGCCACCTAGTGGTGGAGGGCAGGCTGGTGAAGGCTTATGCGAAAAGAAAAGTAATTGGCAAAAAGAAGTTAACCTAGCACCAAACAGGCGAAAGGTCCAACAGGAAAGCAAGTAATCCAAATCCATTTCGAAGGGACTGTCTAGTTTGGGCCCAAGGATGAGCCCAAATTTGCAAACTCGCTGATTTTGAGTGACAGACTCAATGATGAGTCTCCACAATACACAAATGGATGCCTAAAATGGTGAGACCAATTCATGTGCAAATGAACTTTAGAGTCATTTTTATCCCTTGATGGGCAATTATATAACATTTCTATAATGATTTGGTTTCAATCAATTAATAGTATAACTTATCAACTAACAGCAAGCAAACCTACTTTTTTGACCCTCGAATTTGAACCTATGCAAAATACGACTACTATGCTTCAAATTATGCAAACTATAAGGAGACAGAGTTGTTGTTAACCATGAATAAAGTAAAGAAACATTAACGAATATTCTTAAGGCTGCTTTTGGCCCATCATTCCTTTTGACTACCTCATTCCACGAGAAAATCAACAAGTAGACAACAAAACAACATTTATGAGAATCACCTTGACCCCTCAAATACTCATAGATGCAGAACACGACAAACCTGAGGTCCAAATAATGTACATGTCCCTTTAATACAGAATATCCCTACTAATATATTACTCAAAATATTGAAATCATCATGAGTAATTGAACAACGAAAATGAAAACACATTATTCATACATATTGAAACTAACTTGAATACACAGATTAACTAGCTAGAAAAGTACAGATTCATTGTTTAAATCACTGCTTAATTGCAAATCTCAACTTAACAAGCCAACTTCAAGTTCACCCATTCTCATACATTAGGAGATGAAGTGAATACCTCGAGATAGAAACATGGGAAGAAATATGAGGACAAGCAGGGTAAAACAACACTCAACACAAGCAACAACACAACTTAACCAAGTCGAATTCAAAAATAACAGAAGGCAGTCTCACTCGATCAAATATCATAACAGACTTCAAAACCAAACCTCAAAACCCAATTTCAATTCATTTTGAACTATATGAACAAGAAAATCTTTTCACGGAATATAAACTTAAGAAAACACCAAAGAGTTTCAATAGAACAGTGATTTCTCTTCAGTTTTTAGCCATCTTCTTTTTCTGAGTTTCTAGCTCTTTTATTTTTCTGGTCCTCTTGAGTCACAAGTAAATATGCCTCTATAGGCAAGTTACTAGGGAAGCCTTAAGAGTTTTTTTTCATGTTAGACCTTTTGAAATTTTGTTTTTGTTACTTAGTCTTTTCATTCCTGACTTGGTATCCAAGCAAGCATATTATGCAACTTCTGAGAAGCTTCTCAGGTAATTATTGAAATATTCCTTAATGTTAAATCCTAAATTACCCTTATTTTCCCTGAATTTTACCTTTAACATATCAAACGGACCTAGGTCAACTTGACCCAATGACCCGGCCCCAATCTTGGGCCAATGGATGGGCTTCAAATATTTGGACCTCTGCTCAATGGGTTTGTACTGACAAACCCCAAACTCAGTCCAAACCCAAAACTTTAAAGATGAGAAATTGCAAGTTTAAATGAGACTGAAACAGTCTAACATAATTATTATTTTCTTTTTCTTTTATTTTTGAGTAAAACACTTCAGCAGAAGCATTGCCAACCTACACTAGATTAAAGGAAAATATCGCACTAAAAAAAGAAATTGATAATTGAACTTAAGGAAGAAATGAACAAGGAAAAATTTCCTATGGAATTCGATCAACTTTAGAAATCTTCAATACAAAGGAGACTCGAACTCGAACTTGAACTCCGACGAGCCCAAAGCTTGACCAAGAGGTGAGAATTGTAATACGAATATTAGCTGAACTTTCATTCAAAGCTAATGATTCATGCAACAATCGCCGCCATGTGTCAAAAGAAGTGAAACATATGCTCGAAGAAATTGGAGCCCTTGAAGGCTATTCCCTTGGAATTCAACCAAATCCATGAGAGAAGGATTCTAATATTCAAACAAGCCTTCCTTGTTGGAAAACTGAGGAATTCATACAGGTTTTGATATGAGTTGAGGGTTTAAGCCGAAAATTTGGGCAAAAATGGAGAAAGTTTGAATTTTTATTTCCTGGATCTGAAATTTAGCAAAATCGGGTGGTCTGATAGTGAAATTAATAGCGGGACAAGGACGAGGAGGTGATGAGGTCGTAGGGTCAAGATTTGGTGGGATTTGGAGGTGCTACGCAGCAGTGAGGCGATTTCCGAACAGCGGAGCTGTGGCGGAGGGAGGCGGTGATTGGAGAGACAAGGATTAGGTCTTCGTTTATTTGGGAATGAAATGAAATGGTAGACCAAGGAGTGGATTTGGTCGTTTAATTATGGGGATGGATGAAATGCCATAGTTTGGCAATGAACTACGTTGTTTTGTGAGTTAGACCGAGTAGGAAATACGGGTTTTGGGCCAACCGGACGGGTATTTGGAAGAAATAGTTTGGGCTTGGGGGATTCAAATTAAAATGGCCTAGAACCTGATTTTCTTCTTTTATTACCTTCTTTTATTCCTTCTTTTCTTTTTCTTTTCCAAATTAAAACAAAAACCAAAATTAAACCTTAAAACTAAATTAATTTACCAAATAACCTAATATCCCTCGTAGTCTTTATAAAATTAATTAAGTCCCAAATTAAAAGAAAACTATAATAAATTCAAAAATTAAAAGTCAAAAAAATGCAAAAGAGCTATTTTTTAATTTTTTTCATTAATTTTGTAATATTAATTAACTAATAAACATAAAAAAAAATATAAAATTGGGTCCTAAATGTAAGTGCGCTATATATTTTGTATTTTTGTAAATTATAAAAATTAAAATGCACACAAAAATGCAAACAAACACAAACGTTATGCAATTAATTCCTAAAAATTAAAAATTTCAAAGGAAAAATCCTAATTTTAGGAATCCTATAGGAGTAAATCATGCGAGGCAAAAATCACGTGCGCACAACCACTCGACTGAACACAAACACGAGGGAAACTCTTCGACCTCAATTGACGAACTTGCCGATCTAGCATAGCTACCAACTCTTCCTCATAGGACATGTTCTAGTCTAACTTGAGAGTGGTGAAGTCTAACATGTGGGATGGATTGTCGTGATACTTCCGCAACATGGACACATCAAATACTGCATGCACGACTGATAAACTCGGTGACAATGTAAGTCTGTACCTCTTCCACTCGATCAGGAATCTCAAATGGGCAAATGAATCTTGAGCTAAGCTTCCCCTTCTTTCCAAATCTCATCACGCCCTTCATAGGCAACACCCAATGCAACATTCGCTCGCCAACCATGAATGCCACATCACGAACCTTACAGTCGGCTTAACTCTTTTGCCTGGACTGAGCTGTACGAAGCCTATACTGAATAATCCTGACCTTGTCCAAGGCATCCTACACTAGATCCGTTCCTAACAATCCAGCCTCTCCCAGCTCAAACCACCCAACTGGCCACTGACACTGCCTACCATATAAAGCCTCATAAGGAGCCATCTGAGTACTCAACTGGTAACTGTTATTGTAGGCAAACTCTGCTAAAGGCAAAAACGGATCACATGAGCCTCCAAAGTCAATAACACAAGCTCGGAACATATCCTCCAAAATATGAATAGTACGCTCGGACTGCCCATCATGAGGATGAAATGTTGTGCTCAACTTGACCCGTGTGCTCAACTCACGCTGAACTGCCCTCTAGAAATGCAAGGTAAACTGTGTACCTCGATTAGAAATGGTAGAAATAGACACACCATAAAGACGAACAATCTCCCAGATATAGATCTCATCTAACCTCTCAGAAGAATAGAAGACTCCCACAAGAATGAAATGCGCTGACTTGGTCAGCCTATCATCAATAACCCATACCGCAACGAACTTTCGCTGAGTCCATGGGAGTCTAACAACAAAATCCATAGTGATACACTCCCACTTCCACTCGGGAAGCTCAATCCTCTGAAATAACCCACCAGATCTCTGATGCTCGTACTTTACCTGTTGACAATTCAAACATCAAGCAATATACGCAACAATATCCTTCTTCATCCTCCTCCACTAATAAGGCTGCCGTAAATCTTGATACATCTTAGCGGCGCCCGGATGAATAGAGTACCGGGAACTATGGGCCTCTTCAAGAAACAACTCTCACAGTCCATCCACATTAGGCAAACAAATACGACCCTGCATCCTCAAAACTCCATCATGTCCCACTGTAGCCTGCTTGGCACCACCGTGCTGCACCGTGTCCTTTAGGACACACAAATGGGGATCATTATACTGTGGATATCAAATACGCTCCAATAATGAAGAACGAGCGACTGTGCAAGGTAACACATGACTGGGCTAAGAGACATCCAACCTCATGAACTGATTGGCCAAAGCCTGAACATCCAAAGCAAATGCTCTCTCACTGACTGGAATATATGCAAGACTGCCCATATTGACTGACTTCCTACTCAAAGCATCCACCACTACATTAGCCTTCTTCGGATGATATAAGATGGTGATATCATAGTCCTTCAGTAGCTCCAACCACCTTCTCTGCCTCAAATTTAACTCCTTATGCTTGAACTAGTACTGCAAACTCTTGTGATCCGTGAACACCTCATATGACACGCCATATGAATAGTGTCTCCAAATCTTCAGCGCTGAACAATGGCTGCTAACTCCAAATCATGCACTGGATAATTATTCTCATGAATCCTTAACTGCTGTGAAGCATAAGCAATGGCATTGCCATCCTACATCAACACTGCACCAAGTCCAATACGAGATGTATCACAATAAACTATATATAGCCCTGAACCCGTAGGCAAAACCAACAGCTCCATAGTCAAATCTATTTTGAGCTTCTGAAAGCTCGCCTCACACTCGTCCAACCACCCGAACTAGGCACCCTTCTAGGTCAACGTGGTCATAGGGGTTGCCATAGATTAAAATCCCTCCACAAACCGACGGTAATAGCCCGCCAAACCCAAGAAACTTTGGATCTTTGTAGCGGCTGCAGGTCTAGGCCAGCTACCTGAATACCTTCTGCTGATACAACATGACCCAAGAAAGCAACTGATCCCAACTAAAACTCGCACTTCAAAAACTTAGCATACAGCTGACTATCTCTCAAAGTCTGAAGAACCACTCTCAGATGCTTCTCATGCTCCTCCTGTCTGCGGGAATAGATCAAAATATCATCAATGAAGACTATCACGAATGAATCTAAGGCTTGAACACTAAGTTTATCAAATCCATAAAAGTTGTTGGGCATTTGTCAATCCCAATGACATCACCAAGAACTCATAGTGTCTGTACTGAGTGCGAAAAGATGTCTTAGGGTCATCAGGTGTCATACTCCTTAACTGATGGTAGCCAGATCTCAAGTCAATCTTCGACAATACTTTGGCACCTTGAAGGTGATTAAACAAATCATCAATCCTCGGCAATGGATACTTATTCTTGATTGTAACCCTATTCAACTACCGGTAATCTATACGTATTCTCACCGATTCGTCCTTCTTCTTAACAAACAACACTGGTGTACCCCAGAGTGAGACACTGGGTCTAATAAAGCCCTTATCATGCAAGTCTTGCAACTGCTCCTTCAATTCTTTAAACTCAGGCGGGGCCATACAATATGGCATAATAGAAATGGGGTGAGTGCTCAGAGCCAAATCAATACAGAAGTCAATATCCCTATCGGGTGGCATACCCGGTAGGTCTGAAGGAAAAACCTCATAAAACTCACGAACTACTAGCATAAAATCCATAGAAGGAACCTCAACACTAGAATCATGAACATATTTCAAATAGGCCGAACACCCCTTCTCGACCATACGCCGAGCCTTCATATATGAGATAACACTACTGGTAGAACGAACAAGAGTCCCTCTCCACTCTAAGCGAGGCAACCCCGACAAGGCTAAGGTCATAGTCTTGGCATGACATTCAAAGATAGCACGGTAAGGTGATAACCAATCCATCCCCAATAATGACATCAAAATCAACCATATCCAAAAGTAACAAATCTACGCGAGTCTCAAGACCCCCAATCACAACTATAAATGAACAATGGACATGATCTACCACAATATAATCACCCACCTGTGTATACACATATACTGAGTATTTAAGAAATCACTAGTCATGACCATATACGATGCAAAATAATACGACACATAGGAGTATGTATATCCTAGATCAATAGAACTGAAGCATCTCTACTACAAACCAGAACAGTACCAATGATAACTACATCGGAAGCCTCGGCCTCAGGCCTGACTGGAAGAGCATAATATCGGGGCTGGGCCCATTACTCTAAACTACATCTCTGGGATGGGTTGCTGCTGGCTGGCCTCCACCTCTAATGGCCTGACCTCCACCTCTAATACCTCTATCTCCACCTCTAGCATATTTACCTCCATCTCTAGCTGGCTGAGCGGGCTGAAAAACACTCGGTGCCTGAACCATGGCAGGGGAACCCTGATGCTAAGAGATGCTCGATGTTCGAGGGCAAAATATAGTAATAATTCCCATATCTCCACAAGTATAAGAATCCCTCGGCTACTGAGACTATTGACTTGACGACCTGAATGACTATCCCGAAATATATGGAGCGGCGGTGCAGTGATAGGAGCTGGTGGTGCACTATAGGACTACTAATTAGAATACTACATATAAGAACCACGGCCACCTGAAACACCATGATAAACCTGAAGTGCTGACTGAAAAGGCCTAAAAGGATGGTCTCTACCAAAAGAATCCCTACCTCCAGACGAGGCACCACTGAATCTGCCTAATTGACGAGGCCTCTTGTCACGACCCAATTCCATAATAGGTTATGAAGGCGCCCGACACCTTTGCCAGGCAAGCCAATGCGAAAACATATCTAAATTTCATATGTTGATTTTTATCAGAATTTAAGTAAAATAAATACTCCGATCTGAATTCAAAACCAAAAGTGATAGATAATGTAAACGGCATAATAGTACAACTAAAAAAACAAGTCCACCAATGTGTGTGTGTGTCAGAACCCGGTGTCACAAGCTACGAGCAGCTAGTAGAATATACACAAAAGAATATCATACTATCCTACTGTCGGAATCAGGATAGACAGAAAACAAAAGTACGAATGAAAGACTTCTTCGGATGCCGGTCGGTATAGAGGAAAAACAGCTCACCGTAGAAGTCCCAAGTCCGCTCACAGGTGCACATCAGAATGATAACCAGATCCAACTGCCTCAGATCTTGTACATTTAAGTGCAGAAGTGTAACATGAGTACATAAACAACATGTACCCAGTGAGTATCCCGTCTAATCTTGAAGAAGTAGAGACAAGAGGTCAACTCGATACTCAATAAGGTCCAGCGAAATGAGGAAAATTTGTAATAAGTATGAATAACTCAAACCATAAGGATTAGTAAGTATAAAAAACAATTTTTCCTTTAACCTCTCATCATGAGTGTCCATATTTAAACGAATATAAAGTCCGACCCACAAATAGAATGCCAAAATAAGCCATGCACATATAATCACCGAGGAATGTATGGTCCGGTCCAACATAAAAGTAAACTGTGCGCTGTCGAGGGTCGAACTGCTCGAACCATATATGCATCTATTACCCCACTCGTGAACTATCCATGAGATGCGGTCAACATAAAGTAAACAACCATCCTGCTCGCGAATCATGCATGCGACGCAGGTACACATATACATTACATGCTCAAATAGCCAATTAAGAATTTACCGGGGAATAATTATTCAATTAGAAGCCACTTTCTCCTTTAACAATTTTTAAGAAAAGAAATCAAATCCTTTTGAGAATATATTTATTAATTTGGGTGGTTTTAGCACTCCGAGCTATCAATAAGATTACAAATATTCCAAGTATAGCATGCTTTTAGGTCCTGGACTACCCAGATAATAACATAATAGTAGCTACGCATGGATTCTCATTACCTTGCACGTACGTAGCCCCCACAAATAGGAGCACATAACTAATTAATTCACCTATGAGGGTAATTTCCTTTTACAAGATTAGAAAGGAGACACCTCGTTCCAAAGCGTACTTTCAATATCAAGAACAAGCCCAAGTCCTCAATTCGGAGTCGAACGATCACAAACTAGTTAAATAGAGTAAAAAAACTAGTTAATATAAGCTCGCAAGAACAAATTCTAGCTATTCAAGCCATTGAACAACTATTTACATGGGTTTCATAAATTCCAACCCCGGGCCCACGTGCCCGGATCCCAAAATTTTTCGAAGAAAGTTGTTCTTTACTACTTAAGGATCAATAATATATCATTTCCAGTTCATTTCATAACAAATTTCGTGATTAAATCTTAGTTTTATTAAAACCCTAGGTCTAGCTCTAACCCCCTTGATTTCTCCTAATTTTTTTGTGTTTAATCAACTTAATACACATGTAATTAAACTAATAATGAATGGGATATACTTACCTTGAAGTGCTAAGTTGAAATCCTTTCTTTGGAAGCCCCCAAATCGCCTAATTGTGGTGTGGAAATGAAATAAATGGCTTTTGAGTCCGAACTAAATGAACTCACTGCTCAGCGATTTCCGCTAACGCAATGCACTGATCGCTTTTGCGAAAATCGCTCTTGCAGAATTAGGATAGTTTCTGCGAACCTGGCCCAAAGTTCCTGGTCGCTTCTGCGGTCTAGGTCCTGCTTCTACGGAACTGCTTCAGCGAAAATTGGGTTGCTTCTTCGTTTTCCCTTGACCTGGCCCTTGGCCGCTTCTGCGATGTGTCTACCGCTTCTGCGGTCCCGCTTCTACGGTTCAAGAACCGTAGATGCGGTAATGATAGAACTAGAAACTCAACTCCTTTTCCAAATTTCAACTTTACTCGAGCCTCGTCCGATCGATGCTCGGGGCTCCCGAGCCCTGCCCGAACATACCGACAAGTCTAAAATCACGAGGCGGACCTACTCGAACCCTCGGAACACTCAAAACAATGCTAAATCTTGGAATCACCCCTAAAATGAAATGAATCAAACCATTGAACTTCAAGTTCTTAATTCTCTCCTAACGAGCCAAAACACTCTTAAACTACCCAAGATTGACACCAAATTTTTGCGGCTAGTCTTAAACAACATTACGGACCTATACCGAGCTTCGGAACCAAAATCCGAGCCCGATACCTATGGGATCAATGATTACTTAGTTTCTTTAATTCTTTAAAACTTCAATGTAACAATTTCACATAAAAATTCATTACTCGGGCTAGGGACCTAGGAATTCGATTCCAGACATATGCACAGGTCCCATATTTTCCCATGGACCCTCCGAGACCATCACATCATGAGTCCGGGTCTGTTTCTCCAAAAGGTTGACCGAAGTCGAACTTGGTCTATTAAGAAATATTAAATAAGCAAATGGACATATTTTTACTCAAAACTCTTCCAACTCCCGAACCAACCGCCCCCGCAAGTTATAATTAGCTAAATCAAGTGCGGGAGGTTTTATTTAAGGAAACGGGCCTCTAAAATGCAAAACGACCAGTTGGGTCGTTACACCTCTTGTCAGACCCCTGACCACCCCCGTGATAGAACCATCTCAACCCTCTTGGCCACATTGGCTGCATCCTGAAATAAAATCTTGCTCCCCGTCTTCTTATCCATCTGAAGTCGAATAGGCTGAACGTGTCCCTTAATGAACCTCCTCACACTCTCTCTCTTTTAGTGGGAAGTATTAGAAGAGCATGACAAGCTAAATCAATAAACCTGGTCTCATACTGAGTAACAATCATAGAACCCTGCCGGAGACGCTCAAACTGCCTCTGATAGCTCTCCATCTGAGTGATAGGAAGAAACTTCTCCTGAAACCGCTGAGAAAACTGATCCCAAGTCAAAGTTGGTGACCCAGCTGGTCTATCCAAATAATAATCTCTCCACCAAGTCTCCGAAGACGTAGCAGATCCATCATTGGTCTGTGCTACTACTCAACTGAATAAGCTGTACGTGACCTCGCCATTTGCGAAGGTACAAGAGCGGAAGTTCAATTAGTATTGAGAAATCAAGTCACATGATAGGAAAGAATAGATGTGAAGTTTTTCCTAAATATGTAGCCTCTAGGGGATAAATACAGACGTCTCTGTACCGATCCCTCAAACTCTACTAGGCTTGTCCATGAATTACGAGACTTAAGAAACCTAGAGCTCTAATACCAACTTGTCACGATCCAGATTTTCCATCCTCGAGAGTCGTGTTGGCGCCTACTAGTGAAAGTTAGGCAAGCCAACCATTTGAATTATTTACCTTTTTTCATGTTAATCCTTTAACAATTAAGAACCAAAATTATATAAATAACAGAATTTAATAAGCAGAAGAACAAAAATATAACCATTTAAATATTACCAATACAATTCCTTAAACATAGACTACCCAGAACTAGTATCATAATATCATAGACTGTCTAGGAATACTATAAATAAAGGTCCGAAAAATTAATGCAACATTGTCTTTAGAATACATGAAATAAACAGAATGAAAAGATAGAAGGAGACATCAAGGCCTACGGACGCCTACAGGACTATCTCGGGTCACCTGTTGGACTGAAGGCAGCAACCTCACAGTGGTCCAAATGCTACAGCAATAGGATCTGCACACAGTGCAGAGTGTAGTATCAGCACAACTGACCCCATGTGATGGTAAGTGTCTAGCCTAACCTCGGCGAAGTAGTGACGAGTCTAGGACAAGACTACCAAATAAACCTATCTAGTTAAATCATATATAGTGGAAAAATAAGAGCAGAACTTTAAAATTAAAGATAGGAAGGGGAAATCATGTTGTAGGGAACAACAAGTATCAATAGAAAACCAACAGTTAACTATAGAGAAACCATAACTCAGTTATCAATAAAAATTAGGAATTCAAAGACAAGTGCACGGCATTACCCTTTGTGCTTTAACACTCTCTCACAATTAACATGCACGTCATCACCCTTCATGTTTTAACACTCTAAAAAAACTATCATGCACGGCATCAGCCTTCGTGCTTTACACTCTTCCTCACCCAAGCAACAATCACAAGTAATTTGGGGAAAGGGAATTAATAGCACCACAATAAAATCAAGTAACAACAGAAAATCAGTAAATAAACGTAAAGAACATCATAACTCAATTATCAACAAGAATCAGGAAATCAAGGACAAGTGCACGACATCACCTTTCATGCTTTTACTCTCGTCCTCACCATCAAAAATTAATATAATCGGCACGGCATCACCCTTCATGCTTTTACCTCACATAATCATGGCACAAAATGATCCTTCGTGCATTATCACTCATATATAGGCAATTGTACATTGTGCGGAATGGCATCACCCTTCGTGCATTAACACTCTCTCACAAATATCATGCACGGCATCACCCTTCGTGCTTTAACACTCTTCCTTACCCAAACAACAATCACAAAGCAATAAGGACAAGGGAATCAATAAAATAACAATCATATCCCTGCAAGGGAAACAATATCAAAAGCAATAACATTTCGGCAAGGGAGATAACATTTAAAGAAACAACTTCCGGCAAGGGAGATAATCACATAATCCTCTTTCTTTTTCACATTTTCTTCACAACTTGAGCCAATGCTCTATAATGTTCAATTGTCAATAACACTTTCACAATTTATTTTACCACTTGATCCAACGCTCTTCAATGTTCATTCACCAATATTACTTCCACAAACCGTGTTCAACAATAGAAATCATCACATAAGGCATGAACAACAAAAAACGGAGTCACATTAATCGTAGTATAAAACTCATGGGCATGCTTGACACCAACGTATAGATACTCGTCACCATGCCTATATGTCATACTCAACAATTAACACATAGAACATAGGACACAACTCCTAATCCCTCAAGATAAGGTTAGACGAAACACTTAGCTCGATGCCACAAACACAATTCAAGCCTCAACCACCACTTTACCTCTTGATTCCACCACCAATTCACTTGTATCTAGTCATAAGTTACTTAACTATATCATTAAATGCTAAATGAATCAATTCTAACGCATGAAAATAGGTTTTCTAAAGTTTTTTTTTCCAAAAATTCAAAAATCAAACTCCGGGCCCACATTGTCAAAACCCGAGGTTCGAACCAAAACCCGATTACCCATTCACTTACAAACTCAAATATATAATTTGTATTGAAATCGGACCTTAAATCAAGGTCTAAATCCCCAAAATTCCAAAATCCTATGTTCTACCCAAAACACCCAATTTCCCCCATGAAAACCCTTGGTTTGAGTTGAAATTATGTGAAAAGATGTTAAAGCTTAATGAAAACAGGGTAGAAATGATTTACAATCGATTTGGAAGAGTACTTGTCGTTGAAAAATCACTCAAAGGTGTTTAGGTTTTGAAAAAAGGGTTGAAAAATGGCTGAAAATGCATCTAAGTTATGATTTAGCAGGTTGCAGATGTCGCAATTGCGACCAGGGTTCGCAATTACGAACCCCTCAGAAAACTGTTCACTTTGCAATTGCGAAGATATTGTCGCATTTGCAACCCAATTTAATTCTAGTCACCTTTGCATTTGCGAGGGACCTTTCATAAATACGACATCACATTTGCGACATAAACGTCGTATTTGCGACCAAGGCAGCCCAGGTCGACTTTCGCATTTGTGATACATGTTCGCATTTGTGAAGCCTGCAGACCTGCAATATACTGGTAATTTCCTAAGTCCAAATTTCACTATGTGGCCTATCCAAGACTCACCCGAGCCCTCGGGGCTCCAAACCAAACATGAACGCAAGTCCAAAAATATCATACGGACTTGCTTGTGCGATCAAATCATCAAAATAACATCAATAACTATGAATTTAGTTCAAGATCTCATGAACTCTTAAGTTCAAGTTTTAACAACCGAAGGTCCGATCACGTCATTTCAAGTCTGTTTCTTACCAAATTTTGCAAGCTCAACTTAAATCCCATATAAGACCCATATCGGGTTCCGGAACCAAAATACGGGCCCGATACCATCAAATTCAAACATATTTAATTTTCAAAAACTCATATATATGTTCTAGAAAATATTTTTTAAAAAAAATTCATTTCTTGGCTTGGGACCTCGGAATACGATTTTGGATATATGACCAAGTCTCATATTTTCTTACGGACCCTCCGGGACCGTCAAATTATGGGCCCGGATTCGTTTACCCAAAATATTGACCGAAGTCAACCTAAATTTATTTTAAAAGCAAACTGTACCATTTTTCACATATTTTCATATAATGTCTTTTCAGGTATACGTCTGGACTACGCACGTAAAATGAAGTGCGACATAAGAGAGGTTTTAAGTCCTTGGAATACAAAATTTATTTCTAAAACAAGTGATAGATCATCACACCAATTTCTTTAATTTGCAAACCCATTGGATTTCCCAAACTAAAGGTATCGCGTGTTAAATCTATTAAAAGTTGTATTTTTATCAGAGATTACCTTGCTCAATAAGCTTACTTCACAACCATTCGTGCTTGGATGAATATCTAGAAATCCAATTGATACAACTTTTGTTTCCTCTTCACTAAACACAAATTTGTGTGATTGTTCAGTAATATCATCTGCCATTGTTTCACGGTCATAAACTCTAGTTGGGATGACTTGCATAATTCGTTTCCTATTAAACTACAAATAGTGTTTATAGTATTGAATGTACATGTTTTGTTTTAAAAGGAGAAACAACAAAATTATGGGAGGTAGTATGAATAAGATTAAAGTGGTAGTTTCTAAGCAGTTAAAATGTTATACGGGCAGTCAAGAACTCACGCATTTAGAAAATAAAAGTATGAAAAATTAGGATGCCTAGTTGGATGTGTGAGGTATATCAGCAGAGATAAGATTAAGAACAAAAATATATAAAGCAAGTGAGAGTGGCCTCCATAATGGACAAGATGCGAGAAGCGAGACTAAGATAATTTAAATATGTGAAGATTGCAGAGAAGGAACACAAATGCTCAGTAAGGAGGTGCAAGAGATTGGTAGTGTTATGTCTAAGGAAAAGTAGAGGTAGACCAAGGAAAAATTGGGAAGAGTTTATTAGACATAACATGGCACATCTCCAATTCACCAAGGATATGACCCTAGATAGGAGAGCATAAAGATAGAGGATTATGGTATAAAATTAGTAGGTTTCCAAGTAATTTCTCTTACCTCTACGAGAGAGCGTGATTCTAGTTTAGAGAACCCTATGTGCTCACTCCTCTCCTTATCAGTATTAGTATTATTAGTTCATTATTATTTTATTCTTTAATTTTATTTCCGTTTACTTTATACCTTTACTATTTTATTTACATTAGTTACTTTAATTTTATTTACTTTAGTTATTCGTGCTACTAGGTAACAAATGAAAAAAGCGTGCACTGTTATGAATAGAATTATAATTAGAGTGAATGTCTATCTTTTAGGGAGTTTTACTTTGTGGCTAAGTCATTTTTTCTCCTATAAATATAGGGGTCTTACCCCATTGTAAGTCATCCCAAATTAATAAAAAATCTCTCTCTATTTTTCTTTGCAATACTCTTCTTCTTCTTTTATTCTTTTATAACACGTTATCAACACGAGACTCTAACTAATTGAGTAGAAGCTTTTGGGATTGAGCGTAATAATTGTCAATTATCCATGAACTTCTTTCATAATTAAATTATGAATTTAAGATAAGTATTTTACCGTATATTTCGCTTTTTTATAATTTGATTTTAAATACAAGCAAAGATAATAAATTTTGATTATTACTCTAATGGAGTTAGTAAGAAATTATAACCACTCGAAGTGGTAAAATTTCTATGTCTTGCCATGATAAAATTCATGTATGATTATGAGCAAAGAAGTAAAAACCCGTCCCATTGAATTTGCTTCATTCTCAATCCCTTAAGAGAATGTGGTAGCAATATGTAATAAGTTTGAAAGAAGATAAAATTATTACCGTAAAAGTATCAATGGATATGGATGTGGTACTAGACGAAATTATAATCGTCATCATCGTGGTAACGAGAATAATAAGGATTCTCAAAATAATCTTTCACTCTGTGAAATTAATGGTTGACATCAATTTAACATGAGATTTTGTAAAGCATATATAGATGATTATGGTTCATTCATGATGTGAATGTGACAATATGTAATTTATGAATACATATTCATTCATGGAAAAATATGAATGTACTAGTAATAGTGAATCTACCATACTAACCTATAGAAGGAGGTTTGAAATGATATAAGAAAATAATGTCATTATTATGGCTTGAATGGTCATTGGTCATGTACTTATTATACACCAAAATATTTTGGCATTGTGACTATTAAAAGACAACAACAATGCAAGAGACAGATGTTGCATGTAATTTTGATCATAACAATAATGGTATAACTTTCTCTTTAAAAGAGATATTTACCATATAGATGTTGATGAATATGTGGTAGTACAAAATTAATTGAGAACTCTATAAGAGCCAACTATACTATTTGGAGAAATACAATTAATTACCAATAAGGTATTGTGTAGTAGTAAGTCTCAAAGAAATTTATTCAGTTTTCAAAGTATACGCGAAAGTAGTTGATTATATTGAGACTATAAATAAAGGAAATATTTAATATATTCTATTATTACAACTTGCAGTGGGATAATATGTTTGTGAAAAGTTACCCGCTAATTCTCTAGTTTATACTACACAAATAAAATAATACCACAATAAAATGAATGTTTATTGATATGAAAACTCATATCATAATAAACTTAGAGTTTATTGATAATTGCACACGTCATGGTGTAAACCTGAAATTTATAAATATTGATAATTTATTCAGTTGGCATAAATTGTTGAGCCATATTAATTTAGGTGTGATGTACAAAAAATAAAAGAGAATTGACATGGGTAAATATTAAAGAACTAGAAAGTTCTTTATGAATTCTCTTATGTTACTTGTTCTCATTAATTAAGAGACCAACTAAATTTGAGATTGAATCCCATGAATAATGAAAATATCAAAGGTGAATATGGGCTTATTCACCTGTCATGTAATACCACATAAGATGCATTTATGAGATGGTTACATGTGCAATTATTATTAACCAGTAACTTGGCCGGTGTTCGCGAGGTAACTTACTCAGTATTTAATTTCGAGCATGATTTTTAGATTTTCTATTCAAAACAGTTCATCTTGATAAGTTGGTTTACATCACAGTTGGATTAGCAAAATAATTTATTGAGTGCCTCCACTTAATAGCTAAATAATTGCTTATGAGAATAAAATTATCTATATCAGTTTGATATACGTTATATACAAAAGTATATTATATTGTCCCCTCACAAACGGTTCAGGGTTAGGAACCAAATAATTCCATCTTTATTATTGATTTGCGGTGTATATTTTGATTAATACCATAACACACAAAGATGGATTCTTAACGTTGAGGAAACAAGTTAGTTTTTCTAACATGAGGGGAAAACAAGATAAATAGTTGAGAAAACGTTATGTGAAATGAATTATCATTTCTACATCTAGAACCTCGAATAAAATAATTTGAACTTTGAAGTTCATAAAAAGATAAATCATTTGCAATATATTGCAAAGCATGTTAGACACATTTGCCAACCCAAAAATGTAATTATATTCATTGCAAATGGTCCTATTAAGTTCTAGAAGGACAATGTCTATGGTACACCTAAAGCATATAGAAAAATTGGTTTCAAATAAACTTCTTGATAAAGAAGTTGAGCAAATGATCAAATGATCATAATAAATGAGGTAAGTGATCTACAAGATCACATGACATAATACTTCATAAAATCTCAGGAGAGATTTAAGTGTCTGAAAATATGAATGTAGAGATCTCTATGTTATGTCCTTATGGAAAATATTAGAATCGATATAAAATGTTCTTCGACGATATCTATCGTAGCGCTAAGTATAGATGAGGATCTTAAGTCTGTCGAGTACATACATAAAAATATTGGCAAAATAGAAGAGATACAATTCAAATAGAATTGGTTTCATATGAAAGACATCTAGTTTTGGACATGTAGTTCAATTACTTGAAAGTGTAAAGTCAATGATATGCAAAAATAGTTTTCGGTATCTTATTTATCTAGCATGATATGAAAACTTGATATGCATCTAAAGTCTACTATATGGCTTATATGACTTAACTTATACGACAATCCTTGAATGATTTAAATCGCTTAAAGTACATACAACTATTGGTCCTGAAGTACCATATCCTAAGTGTAATTTGTGAACATATGTATCTTGCTATAACTATAAGCCTAATAATGTGATAACAACAATACCTCTATGGAGATATTGAAAAGGCTATTCAACGGCATTATATGAAAACATTACATATCTATCAAGAATAATAATTTCAAGGTTTAACATATTCATTCAAGTTAATATGGTTTATTTGTTTATCAAATCTCTACCAATGATCTTTTGAAGACGGTGCACAAGATCGGGGTGCTAAGGCTAAAAGATGTAAATTGGCGTTCTCATCAGGGGGAGTTAATACGCGTTGTGCTCTTTTGCCCTTATAAGGTTTTGTCCCACTGAGTTTTCCTTGCAAGGTTTTTAACGAGGCAACCAAAAGGCGTATTATTAAATATGTGTACTCTTTTTCCTTTATTAGATTTTTTTCTATTGGATTTTATTTAGTTAAGGTTTTAACGAGGCACATTGCTTATTGAATAGACGTTAAGGGGGAGTGTTATGAATAAAATTAAATTAGAGTGAATATCATTTTTTGTTTTACTTTGTGGCTAAGTTATTTTTCCCTATAAATAAAGAGGTGTTACCTTATTCTAAATCATCCCACATGAATAAGAATTGTCTCTCTATTTTCTCAGTAATAAACAATAAATAAATAATTCTAACCAAGGGGTGCAAAATGCTCGCAAGAAAAAAAAAGGATAAATGAATAAGTTCTAGAAGTATCCTTTTCATTTTTCCTAAATATAAGATTTGTTGTGAATGGTGGAATCTTGCACCGAAAGTGCATTGCGGAAACAAAATATTGCGTGTGCCTTACACGAGTTACCACAAATATCTGCCGGAAGCACAATTACAGCGTGGCGGTGACACCTCTCAATTCTTCGCCATCGATTTCAAAGTTCGGAAGGCTTAAGGAAAACCCTAAGGTGTATAATTCCCATTTCCCAGTCGCAGCTGAGAATGGATGAATTGAAGTGCCAGACATCGTATCAATCAAATCATATTCCAAATCCATCTGTATCTGACTCAACTCAGCTTCCCCCTGATTCCAGGTTAGTCCTACCGAGATATTTCCATGAACGGATGTTTGTTGTAGCAAAAAATAACTTTTAGAAATATAACGGTATCTGGGCCAGCTTGCACTAATACTCAGGCAAGACAGTTTGTTCAACCCACAAGAAGAAGAACATATTGCTAAGGTAGTCTTAAAACCCGAGTGTTGCAGCTGGAATTTTATTATGGGATCTCCAGGTTGTTACTACCATGCCTCAACCACTAGGCCATCTAATCTGATAGGCTGATACATTTCCTCCTCATTTTGCCCAGCAATCACATTCCTGTAGGTGTTAAATTGCAGAGCTAGACTCAGACTCTAAGTGAGCTAGACTGGATTTCCTCTAAAGTTTTGTATAGTCGATGGAGGGCAAGTTGAAACTCTTCATCCATCAACTGAAACTGAGGATCTGAAAGAGTTCACGATCTAATCTATGTGTTGTTAACCCTCATAGAACGGCTAAGAATGTCCCTGAGAGGATATATTATCATATAAAGGACTGCATTAGTTGATAAAGGAGTATTGTATTCATTGGAGCTATGCATCCACCGACCCTTAACATTGTAAACTCACTCGATTTTGTCCCAAACCGTGAATCTTTTACTTATTTGGTTTAAAAAGTGGAGGTGTGAGTACTAGACGACTAGTTTATTAAAACATAGGATCTTTTTGGTTCTTCTAAATGATACTACTTCAGTGTGTGCTTTATGCAGTTTGTTTATGTGAGAGAGTGCATATAGCTGAAGTTGAAAAGAAATTTGTGGGATTGAAGTTGAATTTTTTGTGTGGAGGTTGACATGAGTTGGCTGGGATTTGAAGAACAAGTAGTATCTGAAGTTGATGTTGGAAAGGGTATTTGGAAGTTGAGTTGTGCTTTAACGTAAAAACACTGCTGACTTTTTGTGAGTGAAAACTTGAAAACAACCTGTTTTTCAAACTTCAATTTCTTTATTTCAAGTTTGAAGTTGAAATAATGGACCAATTTGATAAATAATTTGAAATAATCTCCAAATATTATTTCAAATTATTGAGCCAAAAATATATGGCCAAACGGTTAAAGTATATACATACCGGTTCAGTGGTCTTGAACTATGGCAAATGCAAATTAGAATTGGTGGAAGTTCAAGGTCCCAAATTGCAGGCGGAGAAAGCTGCTGGTATAGTTGTGCCATCTTCTAACACAGTGGAAACCTAATGTATGCATGTGTTCTAAAGCTAGGAGTACATTTTTCATATGTGGCCAGTAAGATTGGATGTTTTGAGATACTTTATAGCTGAGGAGCAACTAAAGTTTGTTAAGGTAAGAATACTCGAGGGAAGGTGTTCTTTAGGAACTCAGAAGGACTCGTCACTCAAGACTTGTTTAATTTGGTTATTAATCTTTCTTTTGATAAATGATAAGGAATTACATTAGAATAAGGATCACTAAGCAAGTGCAAAAGGTAAAGCACTTTGAAACTTTCTTGTTGGCTTCTTTGGAACTTTCTTCTCAAGTATCCGAAGAAAGCAGAAGGCAGCTTACTGTTTAGCTTTGTGCAAAAATGTGTTGAATTATTTTTGCACACAATAATTGCACGTGCATTTTGTTGTTGAATTTAGAGCCTCACTAGGCATAAAGAGAAATTTTGATCCCAGAAGGTACATGTAAGATTTCTCTTGAACAATGTTAAGCCAACAAAGTCTAATGCAATTATGGAGCAAACTGCACATTACTTTAAAAAATCTACAATCGGAAGATAATAAAGAAACACCATAGGGAACCTTGATCTCTCTGTATCCTTTTAGAGTTTTGACCTATAAGACAAATGGAATCTCATCGTAAATAGCTTCTCTTTTTGTTGATAACAATAGTATTTAGGCCAGCTTGTGCACGCCTCGACTAGTTCACCGACTATGTTGCTCGGACTCCCCGAAATGTCGCTGGGTGCGTGTCAGATTCGCCAAAACCAGTGTATTATTGGAGAATCCGACACGGGTGCGTCAGTATTTTGGAGAGTCCATGCAACATAATTCACCGGATACCTGCTACTTTCAGCTGGCACATGAATTGGGTAACTTTGTCTACCTAACAGATACGGAAATATCACCTAGCTGCTTTGAATCTACTGGATTTGAACCCTGGTATTCCATGATCCATTCTAACTTCATTGACCATTAAATCACATCCTTTAGTGCTGAATCTCATTGTCAAGAGTCAACATGAGTAAATAAAAAATATGATTACGAACTATTTTATCAATTTTAGGACACTAAATTGCAAGGACTCTCCAAAGACGCCACATGGGTTTTTCTTTTGAGGAAATGGAAGTGTTAAAAGGAATGGAAAAGTGAAACTCTCTCTCTTGGATATTTATACTAACTTATAAAAGCTTATCCTGTACTTTTTATTTTTTAAATTCTTTAGAGCATATCCTCATTTATGAAAGCGGAAAACTAAAGAGGGAAATGTTGTAAAGTAACTCGTATAATATTTGCTAGAATCTTTCATTTAAAAAAAGAACTTTCCTAAAATCAATTCACCATGAAATTACACCCAGCTTTTTTGGTTATTACCAAGAATCTCACTACTGTATAAGCATGTAGGCGGATTTTTTAAAAAGATTTTTTAGCACACAGGTAAATGTTCCAATTTAAGTAGCATTACTAGCCTAGTTTATCTGTTTCATATGTACTACTATTTACTGCATACTAATAAGGATGGGCCAGATAAACTACCATCACGAAATGTATCGAAACCTCACAAATTAAAATCCAAGTAACAACATGCAAAATAAAAAGAATTTCTTGTATTTGCTTTTCTTTAACGGGAAAATTACACGCCTTATTACTTGGCCGAACAACCCATCAGAAAATAGCCCATGTTTGAAGCCCTTACCGGGTGTTGCCAGGTTGTACATAACCTGAAAATTACTTTTCACTCATTAGCTCACCCTTATTAATTGTTTTTTTTCTTTTCTTCGTTCTTCTTCTCCCTATGTTCCGACTTTGCAACCCAAAATTTCTCTACCATTTTTATTCTCCTTCAACTCTTCTTCCCATTGAAAGCTGATAATCACCTGATGAAGAAGAAAAACAATACTTAAAAGAATTAGTTTTTTGGAGTCAATATAAAGATCATTTTCTCCATTGGAATGGAGAAAATTGTGTTTGCACTAAAGAGGTTCACTTGGTAGGTTGTTAGATCACCAAACTAGAAATAAGGTGTTGGCATTGTCTCAGTCTTATCCTCATTCCACACATAATTTTAATCCCAATGGCTGATTAAAAAGTTGAAAAATAGAAGTCACCATTAAAGGTCGTTCGAAACTTCGATTTTAGAATTTGGGTTTTCTGATTTGTTAATTATTTGGATTGGGTGTTGTCCTAATTAATTGGAATCATCAAGAGGAGTTCAAAACCTAAATTTGAAGTGATTTGGAATCAATTTAAGCTAAACAGTTAAATTTAAGAAGATCGCCAAGGAAGAAGAAGAACTAGTGAAGCTTCACGGATAGGATTCATTTGTATAATAGTGTATAATATTGTATGAAAAGTATATAAAAGTATATAAGCACCTCTTATACACTATTGTATACAAGGTTGATGAATTATCAACATGTATTTGGTGAATTTCTCACATTTTCTTCTTTTACCGTGCTTATGCATTTTTATATACTTTTGTACAACTATACTACAGTGCTTATACACTTTGTACAACTATATACATAATTTACCTCTTTGTATAGAAGTGTATAACGTTGTATAAAAGTATACAAGTATCTCTAACGAACTTCTTGTATAATTTTCACTGATCTCCATCAAATGACTTCAAACTTTGTATACAACTTACTTAGACTATTTCTAATAAGTTCAAACAATACCGACTCCCAATTTCTCACAAAATCATATTTGAAATTTAACAGGATTAACATTGAAGATGAGATTTTAGGTTTGTTGCATCTATTTTATAAATTTGAGGAAAAGGAGAATGGAAACTCACGGATATTTCACGCATGAAGATTTGGAGAAATTAAAAAAAACGAAAAAACTTTTTTCGGATCTAAGCTTATTGATATTTGGCTACACATTTGCAAACTTGTAACTGGGCTAAAATAATACAAGGTGAGCTTATGGAGTGATTTATTGTGTAATTCGTTCTTCTTTAATTTTATTACCTATGATAGGTTATAATGAAATTTAAGTTCTGTATCTGAGAATTTTTTTGGCAACCAACTTCTAGTGCTATTATTCGTTCTGGTATTCTTCTTTCCTGACAGCACTAAGCAAAGGCCAGAAGCAGAACTGAAGGATTCTATTGCTGCAAGAAAAGTGCAGAAGGCCGATCGGGAGAAATTGAGGAGGGATCGCTTGAATGAACAGTTCACTGAATTAGGAAATACTCTTGGTAAATAAAAACTTCTTATATGTTCTTGTACACTCCAATTTAACCTCCCCCCCCCCCCCCCCCCCAACACACACACACGCACAAAAGAAAAACTGATATGCGTCTTTTATTATTGCAAGTTCTCTTTACCTCGTTGTGCAGGCATGTCATTCTTTCAGTTCACATTGATACCCGTGGTCTTTGTTTCTGAACCCATTAGACTAATTCCTCAAGCAAATTTTCTTTAGAATATATATGTCTCTCTGTGTGAGTGTCTGTATGAGATAGGTTGGTGTCTTAACTTCATACTCTTTTCTGGATTACTTTCCAATTTTAAGGTCACTTTGCTTCCGGTATGGTCTTACCATTTCTCACTCAAGCATACTGAGGCTCACAGGGGATGGTCACGTTAGAACTAGACGCATCTTGAATAAATATGTTGCATCGGTATGGCATACAGTTATACTATGCAGCTGATAAGGGAATAAGAGAAAATAAGGAAAAGACAGTGAAAGAAAGAGATTGAAACCTCTTTTAACTGCTTTAAAACTAGAAAAGAGGTTTATTTCTTGCTTTGTTCTCAGCAATATGTCTTGTATTACTTTAGAATGCGCCAGGAAGCTGAATTAGCAGGAGCTACTTTATGTGAGTAGGATGTGCAGAAACACACTCAACTGAACCTTCAATGCGGATTGAGGGGAAAGAAAATACTTTGACACAGTCCTTCAACATTGTATCCATAACTTTGAAGAGGCAAATCTTGTTACTGCTGTACCTTTGGTGCTAGTTTTGTTGCACAACATTCATTATGCTGGAATATGTTAGAGCTTTAAGGAAACATAAGCATGCACACAAATCCTAAATCTTTTGGCAACTTAAAATGCAGATCCTGAGAGGCCTAAAAATGACAAGGCATCTATTCTCAGTGATACCATTCAAGCGCTGAAGGATCTGACTGCTCAAGTCGGCAAACTAAAATCTGAGTATGCTGCACTTACTGACGAAAGTCAGGAGGTGATATCTTGGCACTTTCTAAAACCATATATTTTTTTCACTTATGTTCCTTTTGGTGTAATTTTCATGCCTAATTTTGTTTTAGAGCAGTTGACTCAGGAGAAGACTGATCTCAGAGAAGAGAAGGCATCTCTTAAATCTGATATTGAGAGCCTTAATGCCCAATATCAACAAAGACTGAGGACCATGTATCCATGGGCAGGGATGGATCCTTCCATGGTCATGCATCCGCCTACATATTCATATCCAGTGCCTGTACCAATACCAACTGGAGCAATTCCAATGCATTCATCTCTGCAGCCATACCCTTTTTTTGGGAATCAGAATCCTGCAGCTGTCCCAAACCCATGTTCTCCTTTTGTTCAATACATGGCTCCCAGCACACAGATGGAACAGCAACCGGCACAGCAGATTTCCCCTGTCATGCAGCCAAGTAATAGGACCCATGGTTCTGGCAGACATGACTCCAGAAACAAGTCGTCTGATCAAGGAGAGAGCAGGATCGAGAGAAATGAAGATTCCAATGAAGTTGCAACAAATTTAGAGCTCAAGACACCTGCACCTGCATCTGAGCAGGTTATCTTTGCTCAATTCTAATTTATTTGACCTACTTTCCCTTCTAAAATATCCGAAGTCTTTTGGCCTTTTTCCTAAATGGCCATGTTTACACCATCCAGAAATTCTAATTAATTCTAAACAGCCACTGTTAGTTTATTTTAGATTAGCCTTGATGTCACTTTTTTCCTACAAGCTACTACACTAGCATGTTAAACATCAAGTATTTAACTATCTCATGACATTAAGTTGTGCAGGAGCTTTCATCTGGACAAAGGATCTCCAGAAAGCCATCAAGTAAGGTTAACAGCCTCAGTGATGGAAGTTCGTCGAGTAGATGTTCATCATCCCATAGCGTACAGGCTCTTTCTTCAAATAGTGTAGTTAGGGGAAAAAAAACAGATGATTGACAAATGGAAGAGAGCAGGGACCTGGTTTTTCCATGGTTATTTCTGAACCTCAAGTGATCAATATCAGGTAGTACCATTTGTTGTATATAAACTTTCTAGGATCAGGAAGCTGTTGCTGGAGTAAAATGTGTCCAGACTTAGAATTTTTCCCCAGATATTTTGTGGAAACTTCTAAGAGGGTTGCAACTGGATAGAGCTGGCATTCCCTTAAGAATGATATTTAAAAAGTGTGTTAAGCTCTCTTGTATCTTTATTGTAAACAGTTTAGGCTATCTAATTTTTCGTGATTGTTATTCTTCGCCTGTCATAACTAATCTTTGAGCTCTCTGCACACTTAATATATACGTTTCAAGTGCTTATTTTGATAAAAATCTATAAGTTTGGTTGAGTAAGTATTTCTTTCTGGTGTCTAACCCTCAATGCTGAATTTTGGAATGAGGTATGTTTTGAACTAAAACCTTTTACACTATATTGTCTAATATGTTGCAATTTTCAACCAGCTGCATACCATAAGGCCAATGTACAATTGAAGTGTAGAAGAGTATAATTTCTGGCATTTAATCAGTAAGGAAACATGCCTAGCTGCTCAGAGAACACGAGCATGTTTCTGTTATCATTCAGTTTCTCTGCATAGCCATTTGAGTAATCGGTATTGTATCCAGCTTTCTGCTGGTCTGCCTGTTAATTTCTTATCGACAATGTTGAAACAAGGGCTCCTGCTTCTCACGTGAAAGATTGATTGAGAACTGAAAGAGGTGCGAATATCTTGTGCACTTCTCTATCTGGATAGTTATGTTCCTATGAGCGCCACATTGGTATTTATATGTTTTGGCCGCGTCCCTTTATGCGACTAACTTTATTTAAAAAATTCTGCAATGCAGGATCCTGTGTTTGTCTGCATTGGTATTCTCTAGCTTCCGATGAAGGTAGCTCTTGATCAGTTGCCGTGGCTTTGTCATCATGGAAAATAAATTACTGACTGATTATCAGTGGATGAAATATCCGACACTCATTTTAGTCTCATGGATATTTTTTAAACTATACAGCTCTTCCTGCCATGTGCCGTGTAACTAGCTCTCTTTTTTAAAAGCAAAATGATGAACTTTGTGATTTCAGCTGCTCTTACTTATGTTGCGTCTGCTTGACACTTGTAAACTATACCAAGTTACTTGGCGCCTGTTTCCCGCTTTCACCCTCCAAAAGAAAATAACAAAAAGATGAGAACACATACAAAGATCTGTTTAAAGTAATGAATTCACGTGATGATCTTTTTCTCACAAGTGGATCTGTGCTACATGCCATGCCTACTTTAAACCTAAAAAATTCCCATATTAAAACATCTCTAATTAGCAATATGGTATCGGCTGCTTGAGTGTCTCAGTTCAAAAGGAAAAGTAGGCTGATAGGTGGAAACCATACTCAAAGCATATATTCCAAAGCTACCCTAGTACTAGTAAATCGTAATGCGACCCAATCTTTGCAAATTAACGCTTATATTATAACATAAATAAATACATGCAGCACCACTCGAGAGATAAAAGAAAGACTTGAGAGCTAAGCACCAATTACAAAGCAAGAAAAGATAGAGATGGATTGGTTGTGTCCCAAAAGAAGGGGTCCAGAATGGAAACAAGGTTGGACAAACCAGACATTAGCCTCAGTTTCAGTTCCACCCCTTCCATTGTTGGCCATATTTGCCATTGTAATTTTCTTGCTGTCATTGTCTCAATACAATAACTATAAAGAACAGTTGGAGCAAACTAGGATCAATTTGCAGCTATTTTTCTATCTAGTACCAGTCTTCTTGATCTTCCTCATGCGTTCAAGCTTGCTAAATGAGGGATTCAACGTCTGGGGTCCGTCGCAGTCTCGGCACAACAACTCCTTTTATAAAAGAAGTAGGGCAGAATTTCCATGGGGTGTAGCAATCTTGGTTGTGGTGCTTATAGTGCTGGTGTCTTATCGGTCCTCATTTCAGTCCAAGTGGTTCCCTTTTAGTGGATCAGATTAGTTATGTCTTCTCCAAGTTTTAGCTCATGAATCCTTTTACCAGTGTTTGAAGAAATATGTATCCAGTGTGGATTTAAGGTGAGTTCAATAAAACCATTGTTTAGGCATAACCGTAGTTCTAGTAAAATAAATCTTGTACGACGATTGTTACACCTCCTTTTTTGGCTACTACAATACGGCGAAGGGCGTAGATAAGAGAGTTTTTCCAATTAAAGGACAACCGAAACAGGATTCAATTTTTTAAGAGAGTTTCAGAGTCGCCACTTGGGAGATTTATGGTGTCCCAAGTTACCGGTTAGAATCCCGAATCGAGGAAAGAATGACTATGTTTGACAATCCGCGAACCAGAAATTCGAGTAAGGAATTCTGTTAACCCGGGAGAAGGTGTTAGGCATTCCCGAGTTCCGTGGTTCTTGCACGGTCGCTCAACTGTTATATTTGGTTTTAATTATCTGATTTTATACAATTATGAACCTATGTGCATTTTAAATCTTTTATCCACTATTATTATTATTTTTAAAGAGAATTGCAACGTCGTTAAAACATGTCTCGAACCACGTCACAGAAATGCACCCGTGAATTTTGACACATTTCAACTTCGTTGAGATTTTGATTTGGGTCATATAAATGTACACCCGCATTTAAGAAAGATGAATTATTAAAGACGCTCCTAAAGCAACTAACACGTTATTATCTTCGTGAGAGGTCGCGAATATTCGTTAAATGACTCGTCTCAGATTCTAAGTATGTTGAGTTCTACATTTTATAGGAGATGACCCAAAGGAATATTTGATGTTGAAACTATTTGATCCTAAAAATTAACTACAAAGATTTATCATTAATGCCACATCGGATGGCCTAGGCGCACGCATCAGCTGGGCCTCATTGGAGCCTCGCTTTGGGGTCCCAAGGCAACCTTTCTCATATTCACAAAAAGTGAAGTTATAAATATAGATGGACTACTGGAGTCAGTGGGCCACACTTAACCTCCAAGGCGGAGGGCCCTTATTTAATACTGCACTTTGGGCCATAAATTCAAGCTGAATTTCAGGGGAACACACACATATATATACAAATCGCTGAAGTTAATGGGCCAAATGGCCCAATAAGCCAAAACTGGCTTAGTTTTGCACAAATAATTGAAATTCTGGATGAAACACATATAACTAACAAGTAACATGTAAAGAATTTGAATAATACAAACAATTCCTCAGATTTATCCAAGCCTTAATTGAAATTAAAAGTAAGCTCTCATTCGCTAAACGCTAACACCAACTCAAACATAGTCATTTGAGTCAGCTGTGAGCACACATGAACTGTATGAACACGAAGAATACGTTAATGAGTGGCTATACCTTCATCACTCTAATGTCCTAATAAACTAACAAGCAAAGTTTGGCTGGGATACATCATAGTTACAGGCTAAGCTACAATTCATGAACACTTCAGAATTAAGGCCTAAACACAAGATTGGGAATACATTTATTATATTACTATTACATTACAAAGGTCAACTGCATGGATAATATACATTAAATAAAAGCTAAATGAGACAAGGGAAGGAAATTTAATCACTAAACACTTGCATTCCAAAATCACAGCTCCATATGCAGCAGAATAACAACAACACAACCTCTCCAAATAATCCCAGATCCCAAGCAATTGAAGATAAATGAAGTAAAAGGATCTCAAAAAATGACTTCAAATCACCATGTGACCAAACTCAAATCAATGAATGCCAAAATCTCAAAAGTTTTCTTTCAGAATGGGAAGCTCTTCGAAATAAAACCAATGGAACAGTAATTTGTTTAGCTATATCTGTATTTTCTCAAATTCCCCTTTTCATTAAAGAAATGGTTGCCTTTATAGGCAAAGCCATATGGAAACTTCAGATTTCCCCTTTTCGTTTAAGTCCATGTTGTTTTGACTTGCTAGCCAACTCACAACTGAAATATTTGCTAATAAACCCCTATTGGAAACTTCTTGAAGCAACTACCAAAGTTTCCCTAAACCTAAACACCTAAATTACCCTCTTAAGACCCATGTTTTTACCCTGACCCCCCTGGGCCAATTGGCTAAACTAATTGGTTCATAAAACCCTGAATTAAACCCCATGAATGAGGCTGCTGTCGCCAATCAGGCCCAGACTCTTTTAAGACTCAAAACAATTGTAGTAAATACACAAGTTGTTGCCCAAAACCCACTATATCATCACAACATTACTCCAAGACCCACATAAATGAAACTAACAAACACAAAGATGGAAGTCCTAAATTAGTATCACCCACTATGTTAACATGACTTAATTGGGACAAGACAAGCATGTAAAAATAATTTATTAGCAATTTAACGAGCATAGTCATGTCTAGTACAACCGGTGTTATCAGTGTCATCTAAATTAATCCTATGATAGGCTTAATCACATATTCGTTGCAACTAACAATAATCATACACTTTCAGACCTAAAATAATTAACAACTAAAGAGTAAGTCCATATGCAATTGATTCAAGATGAACAGAACTTCCAATTAGGTTTTGACGTATGAATTAAAAGAAAAGAAAACGAGGAGAAGAATCGACGAGAAAATGAAAAGGTTTACCTGTTTGAGAATGACTTGAGATGGAATTAATTACAACTCGAGACAGGACCTCCAAAAATTCATTCAAGGTTGGGCTTCAGGAACCCTAGATTCAGGGAATGCATAGTTCCGGGTGGTTTGAAGGTAATGGGTGGCAGATGGGGTTATGGGGTGTCGATAGGGTGGTGTTCGAAGGTAGTGGGTGGCAGCCACCGCCGTGCATGGTAGAGCTTCCATCTTCAGGTGCATATTCAATGCGTTGTGGCTAGATTCGAGAGTAAACACTGGCAAGGCTGGGGTGAGGGCGATAAGGGAAATTATTGGTGTTGATTTGATAGCGGTTTGCCACCGGCCGCCACCGTGCTTTGATTGGATATTCGAGCACATCGGCGGTGATTCGAAGGATGATTTTCATGGGAATGGGAAGAGGATAATGGGACGCTTATATGGTGTAATTTTGGGAAGCATTGGGGTTACGCCGGCGGCGGCGGACGATAGCGTTAGGGTGGTTTATGTTCGGTGTTACACCGGTGAGGGACTTGTACGAGGATGAAGGAGTTTGGTCTCTGAGTATACTACACGCGTTTGGACATTTATATTTGGTTTGGGAGGGGGGAGTTTTAGGATAGTTGGACGAATATTTGCTCTAAGTCCCATTTTCCAGGAGGGTTTTGATGCTTCTTATAGACTCTTCTTGGCTCTGGCTGGGGAGATTTTGGCTCTAAGTCCCATTTTTCAAGAGGGTCTTGATGACTCTTATTGACTCTGGCTGGGGAAATATTTGCTCTAAATCCCATTTTTCAGGAGGGTCCTGATGACTCTAATATAAATGCTAATTCTAATTTCTGGTTGTTTCTGCGAGTCTTACTAGGGAGGTGTTGGTATTTGCCCATGTTACCCGCGCCTGCTTGAGTTTTAAACTATGTTCCATCTCAACTTTCATGCCTATTTTAACCCTTGGTTGTTTCTACTGGTTTTTTAAAGCTTGTCCCATTGTGCTCTTCACTGGGGAGGGGGTTTATGATGGACTATCTCTTTTGAATTTTAAGAGAGTGCCACTTCCAGGTGGGCTCTAAGATTTTGATCATACCTGCCATGTGCCTGCCTTCCCTTGTGGATGGCCTCTCTTAGTCTTCTGGAATTTTTCTTCCTCTGTTTCAATCAAAGAAAACTTGTCAGTTTAAATAGTAATGGTTGGATCGCAACATTCTTTTTGAAGACAACCTCCCGTTGTCGTGTTCCGTTGTGTTCAAATTCCGTGTTAATGATGAGTTGCTCAACCTGCTCAGTTGACCCCTCTAGATCTCTAGGCTTTATTTTTCCCGCCAATCATTGTGTTAAATTGCTAACCCTTGGACGGAATTCTTTGTGTCCTCCCCCCATGATTGATGTGTTGATGTAACATGCTTCGGTAAGATCTCCCCCCTTACAGTGTCACTTTTCTTTATCTTTGTGTTACCATGCCATTCCTTTGGCAGAATCCTTGCCCCGTTCTCGAAATTGACCAGTCTGTCTATGATACCTCTATGTCACTCTCTACTTCGTGTTGCACCTTCGACCCTTCTCTGGAATTTTTTATACTCCCCCTTTCCGACGATTGACGAGTTAGGATGTTATGTTTGGCTGGTCCCCTGATCCTTGTAGTTTTGTTTTGTATCTCATCTTGGTGTTACATTTCTGACCCTTTACCAGAATTCCCTTTTGCCTCTTCTCGACGATTGGCGAGTTGATATATCATGCTAGATCAACTCTCATGGCCATTTCCACCTTTGTGTTGTGCTTTTTCCTCTTCTGCCGAAAGCCTTATACCTTTCTCTAGCGATTGTTGAGTTAGGGTATTATGCTTGGATGATCTTTTAACCCTCGCGGATTTGTTTTGTTTACATTTTGGAACCCTCGCCCGAAATCCTTATCCCTTTCCTGAGACTACCCAGCCCATTCGGGATGCTCGACTGACTCTTGACCTTTATGCCCTCACTTTGTTTCTTACCCTATTTTGCACTCTCGATCCTTCCCCTGACTTCTTCATGTCTTTCCCTGATGACTGATGTATTACGCTTGGTTAAACCCTGCAACCTTGTAACCTTTCCCATTTTAGTGTTGTGCCAACTTTATGTTCCATCTGAGATAGCCCAATCGGCGTATGACGCTCGGCTGACCACAAAAACTTTGTGGTTTCATTTGCATACCCCTCTATGTGTGGTACTCCTTCACTTACCCGATTCTTGTCTTTTTCACCAATTACAATAGTTTTTTTTGAATCCTATCCTTTGCTGTTCCTCACTTGTTATCTTTGTTGCGTCTTTGGGAGGCATGCGCCTTGTTCCTTTGGGAGTTTGATAATCGGCTTTGATGTTCCTTTCGTAGGCTTAAACAGAAGTTTTTACACTTGAAAGAAAATGAAATGCAAAGACTCTGAACGATATTTAAGGTAACGAATTCCAGACTCGCTGACTATTGAAAATAAGATAAAGGAAACTTATCTGAAGAGGAACAACTGGTTTTCATGATCATGACATGCACTTCGTCTTAGTCGACCCAATCTGTTTTGATGACGGACCATCCGTTGTCGTGCTTTTGTTGTTGTGACCTTTCCGAACCAATCCTTTTAACCTCCCTAACTCGTCTTGCCCTGCAGTGTTCGTCCATCAATAGCCTCTTTCAGATTTTTGCTTTTGCCTTACCTTTGCCTCACGGTGCTTGTGAAGGTTTTCATTGATAAGACTCTCTCATTTTATTATCTCTCTCATCTAGCTCAGAGTGTTGTCCCTGACATGAATGCCCTCTACCTACTCGATTTGGCATTTTGAAGACTAATCGGAAGGTCTTTCTTTGGACCGTAACGTAGGCTTTTGGATGGGGTTAGAAATAAAGGGTATTAAAGGCTCAAAATAATTCAAATGGGTTTAAACTATAACTTTCGGAATCAAATTCTTATAACAAACGCAACTTCTGCACCAGTTTCTTGCTCGGGGACTTTTGAATTTTTATTTTGATGAGACCGAATCGTGAGGCTGCCTACGTATCCTTAAAAAGGAATCAGGTCAAATGTAATTCATGCCGATTCCTTGTTTTTGTTATTATTTTTCTTCTCCCTTTTTCTCTTTCTGTTTTTCTTTTCTTTGTTTTGTTTATCTTGTTTTCATTTTCTTTCATTCTTTCCGCTTTTCTCTTCTCTTTTCTTTTCTTGTTTTTCTTTTCTATTTCTTTTTCTCTTTTTTTCTTTTTCATTCTTTTCCTTATTTCCGCTCTTTTCCTTTCACTACTTTCTCGCACTTGTGTTTCTGACTTTGTTATCGATTCCGAAAGAGGGGTATGAAAGAAAATAATTAAAGCTCAAAAGGGTTAGCAAAGGATAAAGTGTTTAGGTAGCAGAACAAAATGCCTTCGTCATTTCAATCTTCAAAATTCTCCAAGTACAAACAGATGTCAAGTATAAACAATGTTCTACAGAAAATCATACATAATATCTTTTGACAACATCTACATTGATAGCCATTTCTGCACATTTCCCTTCCAAATTCGTAAGATACAATGCACCATTAGACAACACTCTTGATACAATGAATGACCCTTGCCAGTTTGGAGCGAACTTGCCTTTTGCCTATGCCTGGTGAGGATGGATGCGCTTTAGCACCAGCTGACCCGCTTCAAACTTTCTGGGGCGCACCTTTTTATTATATGCCCTGTCCATTCTCTGTTGATACAACTGGCCATGACAGACTACCACCAATCTTTTCTCGTCAATCAAATTAAACTGTTCCAACCGATCTTTGACCCATTCTTTATCGTCGATTCCTGCTTTGGCCACGATTCTAAGAGAGGGGATTTCAATCTCGGCCGGTATCACCGCCTCCGTGCCATACACCAACAAGTATGGAGTAGCTCCTACTGAAGTGCGGACAGTGGTACGATAACCTAATAATGCAAAAGGCAGATTCTCATGCCATTGCGTGGATCCTTCCACCATTTTACGAAGTATCTTCTTTATGTTCTTATTGGCTGCCTGGACCGCTCTGTTTTCCTTGGGGCGGTACGGGGTAGAGTTTTGATGTGTGATCTTGAACTGCTAATATACCTCTCCCATTACGTGGCTGTTGAGGTTTGCCCCATTATCAGTGATGAGCATTTTGGGGATCCCGAACTGACAAATAATGTTTGCGTGCACGAAATCGACCACGACCTTCTTGCTCACTGCCTTGAAGGTTTTGGTTTCAACCCATTTAGTGAAATAGTCAATAGCTACCAGGATAAATCTGTGTCCATTAGAAGCTGCTGGCTCAATGGGTCTGATGACATCCACGCCCCAAGCGACGAAAGGCCATGGTTCCGACATCGTATGTAGTTCAGACGGAGAAGAGTGAATTAGGTCTCCGTGTACCTGACACTGGTGGCATTTGAGCACAAAGTAGATACAATCCCATTCCATGGTAAGCCAATAATATCCTACCCAGAGAATCTTCTTTACCAAAAAATATCCGCTCATGTGCGGCCCGCAGACGCCAGCATGTACCTCATTCATGATGACCGTCGCCTGCCCAGGATCTACACATCTTATCAAACCAAGATCTGACGTTTTCTTGTATAATACCCCTCCACTGAATAAGAACCCACTTGACAAATGAAGGATTGTTCTCTTCTGGTCACTCGTGGCTTGCATCGGGTACATACCTTTCCTGATATATTCCTCGATGTCGTGGAACCAAGGCTCGCCGTCAAGCTCTTCTTCCACCATGTTGCAATAAGCATGTTGATCATGGTCGAGGGTTATGTATTGGGTCGACATAAGCCTTTTCCGGGTGATGTAGCATTGACGCCAAAGTATCTAGGGCATCGGCAACCTCATTGTGAATTCTAGGAATATGCCTGAACTCTACTGACCGGAATCGTTGGGCAAAGATCATGCAAGCATTGCCGGTAAGGTATGAGTTTTAAATATCTTGTCTCCCATTCCCTGTGGATTTGGTGTACCAGAAGGTCCGAGTCCCCCAAGACCAAGACTTCTTGGACTCCCATGTCCGCTGCTAATCTCAAACCCAAAATGCACGCCTCATACTAAGCCATGCTGTTGGTTCAATAGAAATGGAGTTGAGCTGTGACCGGGTAATGATGCCCTTCTTCAGAAATGAGCACCACTCTTATCCGACGCCTTTCATATTGGCAGCCCCATCGAAGAACAATTTCCATCCCGACTTCTCATCTTTTTCTATTTCATTGATGTGCGTCACTTCATCGTTCGAAAAATATGTGTTCAAGGTATCATATTCTTCATCTGCGGGATTTTCTGTTAAATGGTCCTCCAATGCTTGTGCCTTCATAGTAGTTCTGGTCATGTAGACAATGTCAAACTCAGTGAGCAAGACTTGCCACTTTGCGAGCCTCCCCGTGGGCATGGGCTTCTGAAAAATGTATTTCAATGGATCTAGTCGTGAGATAAGATAAGTGGCGTATAATGATAAGTAATGCTTCAAATTTTGGGCTGCCCACGTCAAGGCGCATCATGTCCTTTCAAGATGAATCTATTTAACCTCATAGGCCATAAATATCTTGCTGAGGTAGTATATGGCCTGCTCTTTTCTCCCAGTAACATCGTGCTGACCCAACACGCACCTAAATGAGTTGTCCAGGACTGTCAAATATAAGATTAGAGGTCTCCCTGGTTCCGGCGGGACCAATACTGGTGGGTTTGACAAATATTACTTTATCTTATTAAAAGCTTCCTGGCACTGTCCCGTCTATTTCGCCGCAACATCCTTCTTCAACAGCTTAAAGATAGGCTCGCAGATGGTTGTGAGCTGGGCGATGAATCGACTGATGTAATTCAGTCTTCCTAGTAGACTCATTATTTCTGTTTTGTTTCTAGGTGGAGGAAACTCCTGTATAGCTTTGATTTTGGGTGGGTCTAGCTCGATGCCTCGGTAGCTGACTATGAACCCTAACAACTTTCTCTAGGGAACCCCGAATGCACATTTTGCCGGGTTAAGTTTGAGGTCATATATGCGGAGCCTCTGGAACAATTTCCTCAGGTCTTTGGTATGATCAGACTGCTTCCTAGACTTAATTATTACATCATCCACATAGACCTCAATTTCCTTATGAATCATATCATGGAAAATGGTTGTGATAGCCCTCATTTATGTGGCCCCAACATTTTTCAATCCAAATGGCATGAATCTATAACAGTAAGTCCCCCACGGTGTGATGTACGCCATTTTCTCCGCATTTTCCTCGTCCATTAAAATCTGGTGGTAGCTGGCGTAACAATCCACGAATGACCCGATATCATGCTTTCCGCAATTTTCAATCAATATGTGGATATTTGGCAAGGGAAAGTTGTCCTTTGGACTTGCTTTGTTGAGGTAGCTATAATGGACACATACCCTGGTTTTTTCGTCCTTTTTCAGCACAGGCACAACATTGGCTAACCAGATGGGATATCGTGTGACGCGAATGACATTTGACTCAAACTACTTGGTTACCTCTTCTTTGATTTTCACGCTCACATCAGTTTTGAATTTCCTCAACGTTTGCTTAACATGGGGCAAGCCGGGTAAATAGGTAATTTGTGGACTACCAAATTAGTGCTCAATCCGGGCATGTCATCGTAGGACCATGCAAAGACATCTCTGTACTCCAACAATACTTTGATTATCTCTTCCCTAAGTTGTGGCTCCAAATGGACACTTATTTGTGTTTCTCTGATATCATCTGGGCTTCATAGATTGATTGCCTCTGTATCATTCAGGTTTGGTTTGGGTTTCCCTTCGAATTGGGTCATCTCTTTACTAACCTTATCCTATGCCCCTTCCTCATCATACCCCGATTCATCGCCGTGTTCTATTTCCTGAATTGTTATTTCTGGACTAGAATTGTTTTGAATATTGGGCCAAGGAGCACTTATGCATGTCAGATCACTGGAACTAGCATAAAATAACTGTACAAAAGAGAAAAGAAAGAAAAGTAAAGAGAAAATGGAAACTATCAACAGTTATCAGAGGAAATTGCATTTCATTAGAATCAAAGATTATAGAATTTGCTCATCCAAATGGACGGAAATAACAAATGAGTTGACGCTAATACAAACTAGACTGAAAGGAAAATCAAAGTCGACTACCACGACTCCCTCCGAGTGGGAAGAGGAGTGGCTTCCCAGTTATTGATTTTTCCGCGTGCTCCCACAAACTGCATGTCTGCCCCGCTCGATCCTTTTTCCGCCTCCACCATATTCACCTTATTGAACATCATTTCTAACCCCTTATCAAGATCTCCGTCCGCGTCGATCAGCGGGCCGAAAATCTTGGGTCTGGGCCATTACTGGATTTGAAAAATGATTTGGACATCCTTGGGATAGGCTTCGGGAGAACTTTGGCTTTCTGTCTCAGCTTCCTGGCTCGCCTTATGTCTGCGGATGTAGGTTTGAACCCTAGACCAAAAGTGCCTAGATTCTTGGGAAGGGACACTAGTTGCGCAATGCCTTGTAGAGAAGGTCCCAACCTTTTGCTGGGTATAAAACCATTTCTCAACATTTCTGAAGCTACTATAACGGGCACAGTTGTTATCTTTGGGGTTACAACATTTCTGAACTGACACTGTATCAAACACCTAGTAAATCCATGGCCCTTTGCTGTCCTCGGAGCCAATGAAAGGCACGATTGTGTCACTTGGGGTACACTGATTATCTTCTCCATGCACGACAATCTCTTGCCTGTCCCATTCAAATTTGACCATATGGTGTAGTGTAGATGGCACTGCTTTGGCTGTATGAATGTAGGGCCTGCCCAATAAGAGATTATAGGAGACTGATACATCCAGCAGTTGGAATTCCATAATGAACTCAACGAGCCCTATTGTTACTACCAGCACTATATCCCCTACGGTTTCTTTACCTCTGCCATCGAAACCTAGAGTACAGATGTTATTCTTGCGAACCCTTTCATTTTCCACCTTCAGCTTGGTCAATGTGGATAGTGGACAAATGTTTGCACTGGACCCGTTGTCGACCAAAACTCATGTGACCACGACATCTTCACACTTCACAGTCAGATAAAGAGCTCGGTTGTGCTCCATACCCTCCATAGGCAATTCATCATCAGAGAATGTGACCCGGTTCACTTCGAATATCTTGTTTGCAATCTTTCCCAAGTGCTTCACCGTTATCTTATATGGGACATGAGCTTCATTCAAAATGTTCATCAACTCCCGGCGGTGCTCATCTGAGTGGATTAGCAAGGATAACAAAGAGATCTGGGCTGGTGTTTTCCTCAACTGTTCTGTGATGGAGTAATCCTGCATTTTCATTTTCTTCAAGGATTCTTCTATCTCTTCTTCTGATACAACTTTCTGCACTTGTTCCAGGTTATCTTTAGAGATTCTGCCCTTTCTCAACTCTTCTGGGGCAAAGTACCTTCCTGATCGAGTTAAGCCTCGTGCCTCACATACTTCATCTCTAGCTTCTTTCCTTTGTACATCACTATTGCTTGTTCATACCTCCAAGAACGACTCTGTTGTTGATGACCGGTGGATAGATTACTGGTTTCACAATAACTGGCTCTATGCGGACACCTTCCACAACCACGATAGGTTCTCTAGCCGCCCCCTGTACTGTTACCCTTGCCTTTTCTAGCTTTGGCGCAACTATGCATGTTGAGCTCCCCCGAACTACGATAGTTTCACTGCCTTCTTTTGCCCTGGTTACCAGCTTCTTCCTGCTTGCAACCTTAGTGGGCTCACTGGCTTTGATTATCAGTACTCTTTGTGAAGGTCTTTTGGACTCTCCCCTTCTCTCCTCAATTTTAATCATGTTGTTTTCCTGATGGGTCGGCAGCGGGTTTTGGTTAATATTGGGCGCCTCCAGGGTTTGCACCTCAATACTGTGGAGTCAATAAGCTCTTGAATGGCGTTCCTTAAATGCCAACATTTTTTGGTGTTGTGTCCAGGTGCACCAGAACAGTATTCACAGCTGACTGAATAATCTAAATTCTTTGGAGGAGGATTTAGCAATTTCGGCTCAATTGGTCTCAACATGTCCAGTTGTCGCAGCTGGTGGAACATGCTAGTGTAAGATTCTCCCAGCAGAGTGAAAGTCTTCTTTTTCTGCACCATCTCATTTCTCAGGGCCAGATTTCCTCGGAAGGGGGGCCTCGAGGTTTGTTGGTAAGCTCTTGGAGGCGGGCATTGATTTTGTTGATTTGGGTAAGTGTTTTGAGGGGGTGGCACACGCCATTGTGCGTGAGCGGGAGGTTGGGTATATGCCCGTGCGTGATGGACGTGAAGCGAAGTTCTGGTGGTGGAAAGTAATGCTGTGATGGGCCATATGGGGTGTGAGGGTATGTCAGGTGGTGAGGACGGGGCTGACCGCAATGAGATGGTGCCCGAGGCCCGAACCAGGTTCGCGACTCCACTGTCGCTACTTCCTCCTTCTTCTTTTTCCCAAAATTTCCCCCAGTTCCACCCTGGATGGCTTGAGTAGTTGCCTTAATTGTAGAGTAGCTCATTATTTTATTGGATTTGAGGCCTTCCTCAACAATACTTCCCATCTTGACCACTTCGTTGAAAGACTTCCCCACCGCTGATACCAAACGCCCAAAGTAGGTAGGTTCCGGAGCTTGCATAAAATAATCAACCATCTCGCTCTCCTTCATGGGGGGATCAACTCTGGCTTCTTGTTCCCTCCTCCGGAAACCGTACTCCCTAAAACTCTCGTTGTGTTTCTTCTCCATATTTGTCAGAGATAGACGATCCGGGATAATCTCGAGATTATATTGAAAGTGGCATGCAAATGCTTGTGCTAAGTCATCCGAGGTGTACCACCGATTGGGATCCTGTCGAGTATACCATTCCAATACCGATCCACTCAAACTCTGGCTAAAGTATGCCATTGGCAATTCATCTTTTCCCCCTGCTCCCCTCATTTTACTGCAAAACCCTCTCAAATGTGCGACTCGATCGCCGTGACCATCACATAAGTCAAATTTAGGCATTTTGAAACCTGGAGGCAATTGTACATCCTGGATTAAGCAAAGATCCTTGAAGGCCACGCTTGCGTGGCCACCTAATCCCTGCATGTCTCCGAAGGATTATTCCAGAATCTGGACCTTTCTAAGCATTTCTTCCTGCTCGAAATTTTTTATCGTCTTTTCAGCTCCCATTGAGATTTTAGGACGAGGAGCATAAGAGTAAGGCTCCTGGGCTTTGTAGGCAGGTTTTGGGGGATACTATTTAGGGTCATAAGCTTGAAGCAATGGTTCACTGGACGACCTATGCAACGTAGGAGGTGGAGGTGCCACATATATAGGAGCAATTGGCGGGGGAGGGTGAGGAGTGACTTTGGGTGGTGGGGCCGGTGGCTTAGAGGTAGCACCCAGATGCTGTGGATATATAGAAAATCTCGTAGGCGGATCGGTGACGGACTGGTCAGGTGCTTGGGCCAGTGGTGGGATGAATGTTGGGTTGGCAGGATAGGTCGTGGGAGGCTGTCGTCTTACCCATAACTTGTACATCTCGGCCGTTTGGTGTTTAAGCTTATACATTTCTTCCTTCATAGTATTAACGTCCAATGCCTCAGCCTCCTTTGAGGGCCACGTGTTGTAGGAGTGAGTTGCCAGAATTCTACAAGTATAAGTCACCTGTCTAATTTGGGAACTGGAATCACAAAACTAAAGACTCGTTGGTGGTTAGGTTCATTCCACATAGGTGGCCACATATTGGGTATGTATGCACATTATTGGTCCCTACATGCGTTGGTTGTGTGCGTCATCCCGTCCTTTGTTTGCAAAATTCTCTTTTGTTTGGGCCTTATTCTCTCCTTTTCCCATATTTATTCAATTTCCAATTCTATTCAATTATGGTCGAATCATATGTAGATTGCCTACCTATCATGACCCACATGAATCAGACCGAGCGTAGTTCTTGCAAATAAAAAGTGAAGCATAACGTTTTTGAGAAGATTTCTATTCTCATAACAACGGACTTTAATTACAAAGACTCGAGAGCTGACAAATTAAACAAATGCTGATAAAACAGACTCGAACAACAACTAACTATGTATAAAGAAAATACTGACTCCTGGTTAAACTAATAGACTTTAAAGACTAATAAACTAATAGTGCAATCTTTAGGAGTACATTAATGCCTCAAGTGCTCTTGGGCCTTGCGGGGCATCATTCGGACTTTCCGCTGGCTTACATGCTAAACTCCCTTGGAGGTGGTGGAGGTCTTCCATCACTTGTCGGAGAAAAGTCATGGTGGTGGCAAAGAACACGGATTTCGTCACATCCTCGCAATGGCTGCACCTTGTGGTGATGTAGTCTGCAATTTCCCGTACTCTTTTCTTAATAACACCCTTTTCTTGCAACAGGCGCCTAATTTGTTCAACCCTCGCCTCTAGAGTTTGCTCGGCTACCAGGTTCAATTCCTGGAATCCCCTCAAATCCATCTCCAACCTTGCTATTGTTGAATAACAATGTTCTCTTTCAGCTTTGAGGTCCCCAACTTGCTTGATAACTCTCCGCTTTAACCCAACAACCTCACCGTCGTGCTTTTCCTTTAATTGCTCAATGATGTGGCCTCGTTCCTCCGTATTTTTAGCTAATTGTATTTGGACCCTAGACAGCTCACCTTCGGTGTTATTCAGGTTGAACCCATATTCGGTTACTTTTCGCCTCAAGTTGTCTATGAGTTTTTCATCCTTAGCGCTCCTGGCAGGATTTTCTGTGACTGCTTTCATCTTCTGGATTTGGGCTCACAACGCCTCATTTTATTTGGTTAATATTTTCTTTTCTCCCTTATCTGTTGCGGCTTGCAAACCATTTTAAAATTGTAGTTCTTGGACTTTCTTTTCTAAGGTGGCTCTATACTCATTTTCCTTGGCTAGCCAATCCCATTGTTCCTGTGATGTTTCAGCAAATTGTTGGAGATGTGGTCTTTTAGCTGGCCTCCCGGGCTCTCTCTTTTCTATACCAGGCAGTGTATCCCGGTGCAACCTCGCCTTTAGATATGTCGCGTACTCGGGTATCTGCTGTCAAGTATTGACATTCGCTCTAGATTTGACGCACGATGGCTTCAGGGAATTGACCATTGGGTCTACTCTCAACTGCATGGCGACTAAAGTCCTCGTACCGGGGAATCATTTGGCCTCTACCCAATTGCCATAAAACTCTGTATGGCGCGTAAGGTTGGATACTTCAGTGACCCATCTGAAGGAAATGGGGCCCGGTGGCCGGCATATACACAATCTCATCCACTGGGAGCCACCCGAATGTCCATTCTATTTGATTTGCAGCGATGACCCGAAGATGCGACACCCATTTTGTGACGCCCTCAGGTAACCTAAATCCATCAACCCTATAGTAGAATTCTTCTATGCAATTCTTTATTGGCGACCCATAATTCATGAACTGAGGTTGATGGCATCAATGCTCAATTATCCATATTTGTAACAATAGGTTACATCCCTCAAAGAAGTCTCCCCCTGATTTACATGTGGTGAGAGCACGAAAGATTTCAGACAAGATCATAGGGGCCAGGGTGCTCTTGGCCTGAGTTATTAAAGTGCTGATGACCCCTGCTATCCGTATGTCAATATTTCCGTCCTTCCGTGGAAACACCAGAAGACCCAAGAAAAATACCATGAATGCAAAACATCGATGTGCCTCCCATTTGAGTTGGTTCCCTTTGCTACAAATATAATTGTCCGGGTTATTGAATCCCCCTATATGCCCGTACCTCTGATATATGAACTGTAGGGTGCAGAAGACAGCTGATAGGTCTGGGTTGTGAACTTTCCTACTGACTCTTAAGGAGTCTAGGAACTTATGCATGGCGAAGGCTGTTGGCGCAATTAGGTGTTGGTGTCTCAAAGGAATTGTAGGGATCCCAATGTATCCAGTCATTTCTTCCAACGTCGGTATGAGTTCAAAATCCGAAAAATGGAAGACATTATGAGTCGAGTCCCAGAATGTGATCAATGCCTTCAGAATATCTCCCCTTGGGTTGATTTTTAGCAGCCCGGTAAGTCCTCCTAAATGCGAGTTGACCCTGTTTTGTCCTGCTTCCCCAGGTCATTCCACCACAGGTGCAACTCCAAGGGAATTTTGTTCATGAACATATCATGCTCATTCTGCACATTTATTAAGGTGAGTTAGCATCTCAAAATTTGTTTACCTGACTCCATAAGATATCAAAACTGTCCTCTTCCTTCTATGAAATTTATTTTCTAAAACCGGGGCCTGGCTTTGAAAATGCGGCCTTTTAGCCTTCCGAGGGAAGGTTTTAAGGTTGTGCTCGCTCACCGGCCAAAATAAGACTCAGAGGTGGCCATTTGCGCAGAATCAGCCTTCCAGCGTCCCTTGCGGTAACGTTCGGCTATTTCTGGAAGTAACGACATCACCCGATTTATTTTGAAAAAAGTGAATAAAATCGGAAATTTGTTTTTGTTGTTTTGGTTTTTTTGCAAAAGAGAGGTTGGACCCGATAGGGGTTGCCTACGTATCTCGCCCTCGAAGAGAATCAAACTAGTGTAGTTCGAGCAAAATAATTTATCAAAATTGAATCTTTAAATTGCCTCATTTTTGTCTTTTTCTTTTTTTTTTCCAAAAATCCGGCAGCATTTCGGAGTTATTTGAGCATTGGTTTTTACCAGGCAGATGACTAATCTTAAACAACCCTAATTGCTATTTTTCTCCGTTTTCTTTCCTTATTCGCAAGCTGATCAACATGCAAATCCCAAGCGGCTAAATGCACACATAATCATGCATCACAATGGTCTTTTCATTTTGGGTTACCTGTCCTAGACGGACCCAACCCCTGTGTTGAGTTCCCTAAGTCGAATGCATGATGTAAATAAGCATTCCTACTAAGGATCTGGCATGAGGTCAAGTTATTCTAAGTTAAAACCTTGGTATAAGGTCTAGACTGTGTACTCGAGCAAACAACTCGAGTCGAGGAGGGGGCTACGTACCGGAAACCAAACGGCCATCCGTCTTAGTAACTTGTCCAGCCTCTTTCTTATTTCAAGGTATGACACTAACAGAACAAGAAGTCTCAACGAGTAAGCACATCCCTGGAGTTGAGAAGTGAAGGGTTTCGTAGCAGTTGCTATGTACAGTCCAGATAATATCAAAGCAGTAAAAGCATCATTTTGCACATTAAGCCAACATGTAATAATATCAGGTAATATACAAAGCCAAATACCGCAATCATTATAAGCCCGAATTCTTGATCCCTGAAACAAAGACTCTAGGTCCGTTCCCCAGCAGAGTCGTCAGAGCTGTCACACCTCTTTTTTTGGCTACTACAACCTGGCAAGGGCGTAGATAAGAGTGTTTTTTTAATTAAAGGACAATCGAAACAGGATTCAATTTTTTAAGAGAGTTTTAGAGTCGCCTCTTCGGAGATTAATGGTGTCCCAAGTCACCGGTTAGAATCCCGAATCAAGGAAAGAATGACTCTGTTTGACAGTTCGCGAACCAATAATCTGTGTAAGGAATTCTGTTAATTCGGGAGAAGGTGTTAGGCATTCCCGAGTTTTGTGGTTCTAGCACGGTCGCTCAACTGTTATATTTGGCTTAAATTATCTGATTTAATACAATTATGAAACTATGTGCATTTTAATTCTTTTATCCACTTTTATTATTATTATTATTCTTAAAGAGAATTGCAACATCGGTAAAACATGCCTCGAACCACGTCGCATAAATGCACCCGTGGATTTTGACACATTTTAACTTCGTTGAGATTTGGATTTGGGTCACATAAATATGCATCCCCGTTTAAGAAAGGTGAATTATTAAAGACGCTCCCCAAAGCAACTAACGCTTTATTATTTTCGTGAGAGGTCGTGAATATTCGGTAAACGACTTGTCTCAGATTCTAAGTATGTTGAGTTCTACATTTTACAGGAGATAACCCAAAGAATATTTGATGTTAATACTATTTGATCCTAAAAAGTGTTGGAAACACGTTCTTAATGCAATATACTAAAACGTGTGTTCTTTTGTATAGGTTTTGATGAATGACAAACGAAGCGAAAATTGATATATGACGAAGTTCAAGAAACAAGCGCACAATTGATATACAACGAGATTCAAGCTCAAGACAAAGTTTTATACTTTAATTGAGTCATTCTTAATTGTGATCTTGATCCTACAACTTGACTCGTAACATGGATTCTCTCATAAAACTATTTTCCAAAATCATGCATATTTAATTTAATGTCAAATGATTTTAAATCATGCATATTTACAGTACTCAAAATAATTTTTAGACATGCCTTAAAAATCTGGACTAAGATAATCGATTATGTACTTATGATAATTGATTGTTTTAAGCGAAGACTGCATGACAATCGATTGTGAACTAATGACAATCGATTGTGAGTAAGACAGTGAGCATCAGGTTTTTCAAACCTGCATGACAATCGATTGTGAACTAATGATAATCGATTGTAACTGAGGCAGTGTCCATCAAAGTTTTTCAAAACTCAGAATAATCGATTATGAACTAATGGTAATCGATTATGTTGAGACAGTGTCTTCCAGTGATTTTCAAATTTATTAAATAATCGATTGTTACATTGGACAATCGATTGTTAAAGAGACAGTGTCTAAAATGTTTTTCAAAAACTGATAAGTAATCGATTGTTGACTTTGTGCAATCGATTGTGAAGCTGACCGTTGTCGTAAAGTTTTCAAATACCGCCAGGTAATTGATTATTGATTCGGTATAATCGATTGCTTTAATTAAAATCCGGAAAAGATTTTTTGAATGTTATTGGGTAATCGATTATTGATTTTGTATAATCGATTGTTTTGATTAAAATCCGGAAAAGATTTTTTGAACGTTGCTGAGTAATCGATTGTTGATTCTGGACAATTGATTGTTTGTGGTAAAATCTGGAAAGGATTTTTTTGAACGTTGCTAGTAATCGATTATGGATTGTAAGTAATCGATTATCAAGCGTAAAATCTGGGATTGAATTTTGATCTGACTGGCAGACAATCGATTGTTGGGGTTTGACAATCGATTGTCAGTGAGTAAAATCAGCAACTCTTAATTGGCAATTAGGCAACGGTAATTCCAAGTTTTTCAACTATAAATACAGCTTCATTTCAGTGTTTTAAACATAACAACATACTACAACTGATCATTACATTGCTATAGGCTTGCATACTTTTGTTTATCATTTTATATTCAATTTCATAAAGCTTTTGAGAGCCATATTCTTGTCCAAAGTTGTTGTGATCTAGAGCTTACTTCTTTTACTCATATCTACTCATTAAGGAGTATTTTGTTTGAGTGTTTAGTGTTTTATACACTTGTAAGAGAATTGTAATTCTCTTGTTGTAAGGAACTTGTGTTTCCTTGGTTGAAGTCTTGGAGTGTTGTATCTCCGAGCAAAGGTGTTAAGGCTTGTGTCCTTAAGTTGTAAAGGTTTGTTGAGCACCCGTAAGCTTAACAAGTTAGTGGAAAATCTCGAGAGAGTCTCTCGGGGACTGGACTAGCCACGTGTTGTGGTGAACCAGAATATATCGGTGCATTCTTTCCTTTTTGTTTATTTAACGCACTTATTTATTTCCTGCAAATTTTAATTTTTGCAAGTTTACGCTAAATTTTATTTTAACGCTATTCACCCCTCCTCTAGCGTTAAGCGTATTTTCTAAAAATTGGTATCGGAGCCTAACTCTCTGAAAACTTAACAGTTTGAGAGAACCATCCATGGCTTCTACTTGTGATTCTTTTGCAGGAATTGATGAAGGACAGTGCTCCAGACGACCACCTCTATTCAACGGTACAAATTACACGTACTGGAAGGAGAGGATGAAGATCTTCGTTCAGTCCAACAGCTTTCACCTTTGGAAGGTGATAATGAAGGGAAACCAAATTCCAACAAAGAAGGTGGAAAACGAATGGGTTCCCAAGTCCGAGGATGAGTATGACGCGGATGACATCCGAAAGGTTCAAAATAATGCTAATGCAATTAATTTATTATATTGTGCTGTTAATGCTGACGATTACAGGAAAATATCGTGTTGCACAACGGCAAAGGAGATGTAGGACAAGCTAGAAGTTACGTACGAAGGTACGGACCAGGTAAGGGAAGCAAAAATTGATTTCCTAACCCATTCTTATGAATTATTTCACATGAAGGAAGGTGAAAAGGTGGACGAAATGTTTGAGCGATTTTCAATAATCGTAAATGACCTACATGCTCTCAAGAAAATATTCACGGATAGAGAGCTCGTTCGAAAAATTCTTAGAAGTCTCACACAGGCATGGAGATCAAAGGCCGATGCAATTCAAGAATCCATTGGCGTTTCAAACGTCACCATCGACGCACTAAGAGGTAACCTTAAGACCTATGAATCTACTATTCTTAACCCTTTTGTTGATGATCAAAGGAGGCAAAGAATAGCTCTAAAGGCGAGCACAAGCCAACCGCAAATTGATGAGGAAGGAGACAACAAGTTTGGACTCGTTATCAAAAGATTTCAAAAGTTCATGCGTAAGGAGTATGAACGCAAGGGCAAAAAACAAGGCGAACAAATCAAGTGCTATGAATGTGGTGAAACCGGGCACATCAAATCAAATTGCCCAAACATCAAAAAGGAGAAGAAACCTTTTAAAAAGCAACGTGCATACATTTCTTGGGGAGGCGACTCCGGAGATGAATCATGCGAAGGAGAAGAAGACGAAGCAGCAAATCTTTGCCTTATGGCACAAGAAGACAACAAAGATGAGGTATGTCAAATCTCGTCTAAAAACTTCTTTACTCTTGAAGAAATGCGAACTGCTTTTGATGAATTATATGCTGAGTTTATTAAGGCTTCAAAAACTGTTAAGGGCATAAAAGAAAATGCTTCATTAAAAGAAAAGGATTTTCAAAAACAGCTTTCTTTGAAAGAAAAGGATTTAGAAAAACTGGTTTTAGAAAATGAAAAGCTGAAAGAGGAAAACAAGTTTTTTGGAAAAAGAAGCGCCGATAAGCCCGAAAATTCTACTAAAAATTGTTCTTCTTGCTTGCATCTCAAAAATGAGGTAGATAGACTCAAAGGTACCTTAGATAAGTTTAATTCTTCCCACAAGAATTTGAATGAGGTCCTTGTAAATTTGAAATCAACCAAGCATGGCATAGGATTTAAGAATGAGGTTAAAGAAAAGGTTGAAGCCAAACCCCAACCACCTAAGGCTCAACCTAGGACTAATAAAACAAATGCTTATCCTAGAAATAGCAATCCTAGAACCAATATGCATGCTAGACAAAATGTTGAACATTTTAGGAGACCTAGAAATGACTTACCACATAGAAATAGTTACCCTAGAAATGATGCATATTTTAGCCAAATGTTGAACCTTTGAGAAGACCTAGAAATGGCCTTCAACCGAGAAACAATCACTCTAGAAATGCTGCCCATCCTAGAGCTCATAGTAGGAGAAATAATTCTCATGAAATGCGAAATAGTCATAGTGTTCAAAATAGAGTAAGAAATTTTCATCCGTCTAGTTACTATGAACCTAGAAGGATGCATAACCCAAATGTGACTTGTCATTATTGTAGACGTATTGGTCATATTGCTCCTGCATGCTTTACACGTCATAGACATATTAGTCAATCGCATCATTATAATATGCCTAACCCCCAAGGACCCAAGATGGCATGGGTACCTAAAGAACATTAATTTGTTTTGTAGGTGTGCTTGAAGGGATCAAGTGTACTATGGTACCTTGGTAGTGGATGATCCAAGCATATGATGGGAGATGAATCCAAATTCCTTCAATTAGAGCACAAAGAAGGAGGAAGTGTTATCTTCGGTGATAACAATAAAGGAAAGATTATCGGCATCGGCTCGGTCGGTATGGATGAAAATTCCTCTATTAAGCATATATTACTTGTTAAAGGATTAAAGCATAATCTCTTGAGCATAAGCCAATTGTGTGACAAGGGAAATCTTGCTTTATTTGATTCGGATGAATGATTAGTGTTCAGACGTAGTGATCTCAAAATTATCTTCCGTGGTTTTAGAGTGGATAATATTGATCTTGCTAATTCCTCACCCGATTATGTTAATTGTCTAATGAGTAAAGAGGATGATACTTGGCTATGGCATCGTAGAGTAGCACATATCAATATGCATCTTTTGAACAAATTGATTTCTCAAAACTTAGTTGTTGGTCTTCCCAATTTAAAATTTCAAAATGACTCTATTTGTGACTCGTGTCAAAAGGGGAAGCAAACAAAAGTTTCTTTCAAATCTAAAAACATTGTTTCAACTTCTAGACCATTGCAATTGCTTCATATGGATTTATTTGGTCCCTCTCGCATTGAAAGTCTAGGAAGAAATAAATATGCTTTTGTGATTGTTGATGATTACTCGAGCTTTACTTGGACTTTATTTCTTGCCAATAAAAGTGATGCTTTTCAAAATTTTAAATATTTTCTTAAGCGTGTTCAAAATGAGAAAGAAACAACCGTCACTTCAATTAGAAGTGATCATGGGGGAGAGTTTGATCACAATCTCTTTGCGGACTTTTGTGACGAACTCGGAATCGAGCATACCTTTTCCGCTCCACGTACACCACAACAAAATGGGGTGGTGGAAAGGAAAAATAGGTGTCTCGAAGAGATGGCTAGAACCATGCTCGACGAAGCTAAGATACCCAAACATTTTTTGGCGGACGCCGTGAGTACCGCTTGCTATGTTCTAAATAGAGTAGTAATTCGGCCGATACTCATGAAAACCCCCTATGAACTTTATAAGGGTAGAAAACTAAATATTTCCTATTTTAGAGTTTTTGGTTGCAAATGTTTTGTTCATAGCAATGGCAAAGACCAATTGGGTAAATTTGATGCCAAGTCGGATGAAGGTATTTTCATTGGATATTCCTCACGTAGTAAAGCATATAGGGTCTTTAATAAAAGAACCCAAATTGTGGAGGAATCCCCTCATGTTGTATTTTCCGAAAATAATGCTCGCTTGGCGAGAAAGGATTCCGGTTTTGATCTTACAGGTATCTTAGATAGCTTGAAAGACAAAATACAAGAGGAACCACCCAAGGAAAATAAAGATGAAACTGAGGAACAACCAACTGAAGAAGTGCCACAATTGGAAAAAGAAATGAATATGCCTAACGAGTGGAGGACAATCAAAGATCACCCTCTTGAACAGGTAATTGGAGACATCGGAGGAAAGGTAAGTACCCGAAACTCTCTTAAGAACACTTTAGGACACACTTCTTAAGAGCTCACGTTCTCACTTGGCAACACTAGTTTAAGTTATTACTTCTTTACAAATTACTGACTTGAGCGTCGGAGACGTTTAATTCTATTTTGCAGGTATCGCCCTAAAAGATAGGGGGAATTATAAAGTTTTGGCACAGAACAATCGATTGTTCCAAGCAAATAATCGATTATTTTACTGTGCTGAAAATCGATTAGCAGTATCACTAATCGATTGTTTATGGTTTTTGTTCATTATGCAGTTTTGTTTAATAATTGATTCCTTAAATTGCATAATCGATTTCTGTCTCAGCCTTTCAGAAATGCTTTTCCAAAACAATCGATTATTCCACATTTGACAATCGATTATTTCATGTCAGAAACTTAAACTCTTGTTACCGTTTGGCTCCTCAATCGATTTGTGTCAGTTCCAAGTCAGGTCAATAACTCTTCAACAATCGATTATTGCATCTCAACAATCGATTGTCTAACGATCAGTGAATTTATTTTACCGTTTCTGACTGATTTGGCTTTAATTTCTCAGCAGATTTCTTCCATAAATGATTAGCCACTCTCCCCTCTATAAATAGGCTTCATATATGTTCATATTCATTCACTCAAGCATCAATTTTAGCTTTCAAAATATCAAATTCCCCCTAATCTAATGCAAAATCCAGCAGCTTTCATTAAAAATGTCGGGCCGTCACTCAAAACGTTCCCGTTCTGCTAGGCACGACGCATCCGCCTCTGCTGCCCCTCCTCGTCCGAACTATCCCTATCAAGATGGTTCCGTTCTATATTTTAATTCCGACATCGAGCTTACTCGATTCTTAACCAAATTTGAAAAGCGCGACATTCGTCCACCCTGCTTTTCAACCCACAAGTATCTTGAATCATTTGGGCCTGCTGCAAATATGCTCAAAAATTCTCAACTACTTGACTTTTTACTCCTTACTCATCCTTATATCAATACTACATTGGTTCAAGCATTTTATTCCAACCTCCATGAGGATGATGATGGTGAGCTTGTCACCAACATTAATGGTGTTCAAATTCTTCTTTCCGATGAAAATCTTCATACCATTGCCCGTCTTCCTCATAATGGTGAAGACATTTTTCGGTACACCGGAGAGGCCGGAGCCCTTTTTGATGAAACAGCCCTCTTACACCAAATCGGTCTTACTTCTTATGATCCAAATCTTTCTTCCCGTCGTCCTACAATTACGGGAATGGATCCCAATTATCGGTTGATTTTCTATTTCATCACCCGAGTCCTCAAGCCTCGTAAGCATAACCATACTACCATTTCCCAAGAGGACACCAAGCTCATGCATGCCATAGTTACCGGAGCTAACATCAATTGGTGTCGGCTTATCAAAATTCACATGCGTGACGCTATCGGAGATGATAGGCCTCTTCCTTATGCTCTCCTCATCATGAACTTTCTTGAAGCCACCGGATTCGTCACTGGAAATGGTCCTCTCAAAAAGAGTACCAAAAAGTGGGAAATTTCGGAATCCTCCTTTCATCATGACGATGATCATGTAGCGCCTGCTCCTCCTCCAACCCGTCGTGCTCCTCCGCCTCAAGAGCCTTCCCTCCAATTCATTTCCGACCAAATTGCTTCATTGACCTCTTCTTTCGGTCAATTAACTCACGAGATCCATGGATATTTTGACCACGTTCATTATCCATATGCGGGTCTTGTTCCATATGAAGCAGCGCCGGATGATGAGGCGGAAGATGATGAATGAATAATTGCTTTTTTTAAAGTTTGTTTTTATATGTTGTATTGTCTTCCCTGTTGCTGTAATTTTTTCTTTTTAATAAATAAACAAGGTTTATTTCATCTTTGGCATCTTATTATTATGTTATTTTTGCTAATGGCAAAAGGGGGAAGATAACGGGTATGATGCACTCTCAAATTATAAGCCTAAATTGAGGGGGAATTCTCAAATTGAGGGGGAACAAATTGCATCATCGTCATTAGAAATTGCTTGTCTTGCATATCCCGCTTAATGTTTGCCATTATCAAAAAGGGGGAAATTGTTGGAAACACGTTCTCAATGCAATATACTAAAACGTGTGTTCTTTTGTATAGGTTTTGATGAATGACAAACGAAGCGAAAATAGATATATGACGAAGTTCAAGAAACAAGCGCACAATTGATATACAACGAGATTCAAGCTCAAGACAAAGTTTTATACTTTAATTGAGTCATTCTTAATTGTGATCTTGATCCTATTACTTGACTCGTAACATGGCTTCTCTCGTAAAACTATTTTCCAAAATCATGCATATTTAATTTAATGTCAAATGATTTTAAATCATGCATATATACAATAGTCAAAATAATTTTTAGACATGCCTTAAAAATCTGGACTAAGATAATCGATTATGTACTTATGATAATCGATTGTTTTAAGCCAAGACTGCATGACAATCGACTGTGAACTAATGACAATTGATTGTGAGTAAGACAGTGAGCATCAGGTTTTTCAAACCTGCATGACAATCGATTGTGAACTAATGACAATCGATTGTAACTGAGGCAGTGTCCATCAAAGTTTTTCAAAACTCAGAATAATCGATTATGAACTAATGGTAATCGATTATGTTGAGACAGTGTCTTCCAGTGATTTTCAAATTTATTAAATAATCGATTGTTACATTGGACAATCGATTGTCAAAGAGACAGTGTCTAAAATGTTTTTCAAAAACTGATAAGTAATCGATTGTTGACTTTGTGCAATCGATTGTGAAGCTGACCGTTGTCGTAAAGTTTTCAAATACCGTCAGGTAATCGATTATTGATTCTGTATAATCGATTGTTTTGATTAAAATCCGGAAAAGATTTTTTGATCGTTATTGGGTAATCGATTATTGATTTTGTATAATCGATTGTTTTGATTAAAATCCGGAAAAGATTTTTTGAACGTTGCTGAGTAATCGATTGTTGATTCTGGACAATCGATTGTTTGTGGTAAAATCTGGAAAGGATTTTTTGAACGTTGCCAGTAATCGATTATGGATTGTAAGTAATCGATTATCAAGAGTAAAATCTAGGATTGAATTTTGATCTGACTGGCAGACAATCGATTGTTGGGGTTTGACAATCGATTGTCAGTGAGTAAAATCAGCAACTTTTAATTGGCAATTAGGCAACGGTAATGCCAAGTTTTTCAACTATAAATACAGCTTCATTTCAGTGTTTTAAACACAACAACATACTACAACTGATCATTACATTGCTATAAGCTTGCATACTTTTGTTTATCATTTTATATTCAATTTCATAAAGCTTTTGAGAGCCATATTCTTGTCCAAAGTTGTTGTGATCTAGAACTTACTTCTTTTACTCATATCTACTCATTAAGGAGTATTTTGTTTGAGTGTTTAGTGTTTTATACACTTGTAAGAGAATTGTAATTCTCTTGTTGTAAGGAACTTGTGTTTCCTTGGTTGAAGTCTTGGAGTGTTGTATCTCCGAGCAAAGGTGTTAAGGCTTGTGTCCTTAAGTTGTAAAGGTTTGTTGAGCACCCGTAAGCTTAACAAGTTAGTGGAAAATCTCGAGAGAGTCTCTCGGGGACTGGACTAGCCACGTGTTATGGTGAACCAGAATATATCGGTGCGTTCTTTCCTTTTGGTTTATTTAACGCACTTATTTATTTCCTGCAAATTTTAATTTCTGCAAGTTTACGCTAAATTTTATTTTAACGCTATTCACCCCCCTCTAGCGTTAAGCGTATTTTCTACCAATAAAGTAACTAAAAATTAATGTTAATGCCACATCGGATGGCCTGGGCGCACGCATCAGCTGGGCCTCATTGGAGCCCAGCTTGACAGCCCCAGCTTTGGGGTCCCAAGGCAACCTTTCTCATATTCACAAAAAGTGAAGTTATAAATATAGATGGACTACTGGAGTCAATGGGCCAAGTATCCCAATCACTTAACCTCCAAGTAGGAGGGCCCTTATTTAATACTGCACTTTGGGCCATAAATTCAAGCCGAATTTCAGGGGAACACACACACACATATATACAAATCACTGAAGTAATCGGCCAAATGGCCCAATCATCCCAAACAGGCTTAGTTTTTCACAAGTAATTGAAATCCTGGACACAGCACATATAACTAACAGGTATCATGTAAAGCATTTGAAAAATACAGACAATTCCTCAGATTTATCCAAGCCTTAATTGAAATTAAAAGTAAGATCTCATTCGCTAAACGCTAACACCAACTCAGACAGAGTCATTTGAGTCAGTTGTGAGTACATATGAACTGTATGAACATGAAGACTACGTTAATGACTGACTATACTGTCACCACACTAATTCAAATTTTGCTTGGGATACATCATAGTTACAGGCTAAGCTACTACTCATGAACACTTCAGAATTCAGGCCTAAACACAAGAGTGGGAATCCATTTATTACATTACTATTACATTACAAAGGTCAACTGCAGGAATAATATACAGTAAAGAAAATTTATCAGCTAAATGATACAAGGGAAGGAAATTTAATCACTAAACACTTGCATTCAAAAATACAGCTCCATATCACATTCGTAGGAGATCCATAAGACCAAAATATACCTGGAAAATGGAAAGAAGGTGAGGATGGAAATTCAGCAAATATGCAGCAGAATAACAACAACACAACTTCTTCAAATAATCCCAGATCCCAAGCAATTGAAGATCAATGAAGTAAAAGGAGCTCAAAAAATGACTTCAAATCACCATATGACCAAACTCAAATCAATGCATGCTAAAATTTCAAAAGTTTTTCTTTTAGAATGGGAAGCTCTTCGAAACAAAACCAATGGAACATTAATTTGCTCAGCTATATCTGTATTTTCTCAAATCCCCCTTTTCATTGAAGAAATGGTTGCCTTTATAGGAAAAGCCATATGGCAACTTCAGATTTCCCCTTTTTCCTTTAAGTACCTGATGTTTTGACTTTCTAGCCAAGTCACAACTAAACTATTTGCTGATAAAACCCCACTGGAAACTTCTTGAAGCAACTACCAAATATTCCCTAGACCTAAACACCCAAATTACCCTCCTAAGACCCCAATTTTTATCATAACCTCCCCGGGCCAATTGGTCCAACTAATTGGGTCATAAAACCCTGAATTAAACCCCATGAATGAGGCTGTTGTCGCCAATCAGGCCCAGGTTCTTTCAAGACTCAAAACAATTGTAGTAAACACACAAGTTGTTGCCCAAAACCCACCATATCATCACAATATTACTCCAAGACCCACATAATTGAAACTAACAAACACACAAAAATGAAAGCCCTAAATTAGTATCACCCACTATGATAACATGACTTAATTGGGACAAGACAAGCATTTAAAGAGAATTTATTAGCAATTTAACGAGCATAGTCATGACTAGTACAACCAGTGTTATCAGTGTCATCTAAATTAATCCTACGATGGGCTTAATCACATATTCGTTGCAACTAACAATAATCATACACTTCCGGACCTAAAATAATTAACACCTAAAGATTAAGTCCATATGCAATTGATTCAAGATGAACAGGACTTCCAATTAGGTTTTGATGTCTGAATTATATGAAACGAAAACGAGGAGGAGAATCGATGAGAAAATAAAAAGGTTTACCTGTTTGAGAATGAATTGAGATGGAATTAATTAAAACTCGAGACAGGACCTCTAAAAATCCATTTAAGGTTGGGCTTCAGGAACCCTAGGTTCAGGGAATGCATAGTTCCGGGTGGTTTGAAGGTATTGGGTGGCAGATGGGGTTATGGGGGTGTTAATAGGATGGTGTTCAAAGGAAGTGGGTGGTAGCCACCGCCGTGCATGGCGGAGCTGCTATCTTCAGGCACATATTCGACGTGTTGTGGCTAGATTTGAGAGTAAACACTGTCAAGGCTGGGGTGAGGGTGATGAGGGGAATTATTGGTGTTGATTTGAGAGCGGTTTGCCACCGGCCGCCGCCGTGCTTTGATTGGATATTCGAGCACATCGGCGGTGATTCGAAGGATGATTTCATGGGAATGAGAAGAGGAGAATGGGATGCTTCTATGGTGTAATTTTGGGAAGCATTAGGGTTACGCCGCCGCTGGCAGCAATTTCCGGGCAGCGGTGGACCTTGGGGTTAGGGTGGTTTATGGGTGGTGTTACACCGGTGAGGGACTTGTACGAGGATGAAGGAGTTTGGTCTCTTAGTATACTACACGCATTTGGACATTTATATTTGGTTTGGGGGTGGGGGAGAGTTTTAGGACCGTTGGACGAATTGTAATCAAGGGCTGGGATGAAGGGTATCCAAACAATGTCGTTTGGCACCCTGGGGCTAGACCGGGTTGGGGATAAACGGAATGAGTGTTTTGGGCCTAAGTTTCAATTACAGATGGCCCAGCTTGGACACATTGGACTTATACTTTAGCCTTCTTCAAATCCTTCCTTTATTTTAACAAAATCCTAATTATTCCATAAGACTTAATTAACCTAAGACTTTTATCAAATAAATGATTAACAAAATACTTAAAATCAAACTTATATACATATTAAGGGATTTTTTTAATTGTTTTTTTGAATTTCGTTTTTCGATTACCAATTAATGTCTAAAAATGCAAAAATTACTTGTAAATGCACATGCCTCATGTATCTTGAATTTTGTTGTTCAGAAATGCATACAGATGCAAGAAATTAACAACATAATGCCACGAAAAATCAAATCCGCAAGTAAACAAGCAAAATTATTTTATTTTGAATTTTTGGGAGTAGTTCGTTTAGGGCAAAAATCACATGCTAACAACGTTAAATAAGATAATAAAAAGAAACCAAACGAGGCACAACCATTTAACGTGGTTCGATCAATTGACCTATATTTATGGGCGGAGATGAGCAATCCACTATATAAAAGAGAGTACAAAATATCGAGAGAACAGCCTCACGAAGAGGCAAACACCAAAACGCTAACACTTGTCCTGTAAAGTTCTCCCCATAAACACGACTCTCAAATCCCTTAATCTCTACATTGTGGATGATGCTGAATGAGAAAGAAGGAATTATATTAATTTTACTCAACTAATTCCAGAAAATAAAGCTAAGTGTAAAACTTGTCGTACTTAGAGATTGTGATAGATTGAATAAGGAGGTATTTATAGTCTAAACGGAAAAGGGCCAAATACCCCCTGAACTTTACAATAAAATCTATATATAACCCTCGTTAAAAGTTTGGCCTATCTCCAACCTTGTCGTTACACTTTTGGCTCAAATACTCCCTTAATTTTAAAGTGTTTCCACAGTGGATAAGTTATCCACTCAAAATATTATATGTGGAAATTAATATGCGCACAAATATTTTTATTTTAATGCCCATCCCTACCCGTTAGCCCTACCTTTTACCTGACCCTTAAACATAACCCGTCTCTTAATCAACCCTATCCTTTTCATCTCAATCAGCTTTTCTTCTCAATCTCAACAAGGAACTCACAGAGCTGGTGCTAATTTCGGTGCAAATCTGCACGACCAAGTAAGGCTTAGTGTTCCCACCATCTTTCACCATTCAATTCCCAAAACGGAAAAAGGGCCAAATACTCCCCTGGATTTTGCGATAAGGTCTATATATAACCCTCGTTAAAAATTTGGCCCATGCCCAACCTTGCTGTTACACTTTTGGCTCAAATACCCCCTTAATTTTAAATGGTTGCCACAGTGGACAAGTTATCTACTCAAAATATTTCATGTGAAAATTAATATACACACAAATACTTTATTTTAATGCACATCCCTACCCATTAACCCTACATGTTACCTGACCCGTAAGCATAACCCGTCTCTTAATTAACCCCACCCTGTTCATATCAATAAGCTTTTATTCTCAATCTCAACAAAGAACTCACATATCTAGTGCTAATTCCGGTGCAATCTGGACGACCAAGCAAGGGTTAGTGTTCCTACCATCTTTCACCATTCAATTCTAAATATATGAGCCGGGGATCTTCGAGTTCATCATATGGTTCCAGGAGGAAATGCTAGCCAATTCACTGCTTAAACTCCTAATAATACCGGCAGACGACTTAACAAGTGTTCAATGCCTAAGGTAATTTTATAAGAGTTGTTAGTATATTTTTGTTTAGGTAAATAATAGTGGCAAACAAAAATTATCGATAATTTTATTTAATTGTTGCGCAGTGATAGAAATGTAAGTTTTGGGAATGGGTAGATGATATACTTTCTCTTAGAGGTACAACTGATCAGTAACTTAAAGAATGAAAATGAAGCTCTTAGACAAGAAATGAATCTTTTGCTGATGAAGGTTGTTGATATTGAAAGCGTCTTAACAGGGGATGTTGCAGAATTGAAAATTTGAAGGAATTAGATAATGTTAAAGGAGACAATGATATTTCTAAGGAAAAAATAGATGGAGGTTTAGTGTTTGTAAAGGAAAGTATTCCTAAAAATGAAGTATCATTGGTATGGTATGGTGTTTCTTCGTTGGGTTTATGTGTGCTTGGATGATAAAATAGCTAACCTAAGATCAACCAAAGTTTAGGTGTATTTGGCATGTTTACGTGATGATATAACCTATGTTCAAATAAAGTTTATGTATAATTGATATGGTTAAGGTTTAATTTAGGTTTTATGTTTTTGAATGAAGTTTATGTTTTGGAATGAAGTTTATGTTTTAGAGATAACTTGGAGAAAATGAGGATGATTATGATTACAAATTTCAGAATGCTACTACTATAGTGGAACAACTGCTGGAGGTGCTTGTCTGCCAAAAATCATTTCAGTGGGAACACAATTCTAAAATATGAACATCCTTCGATTGTGATTCTCGCAATCATTTCTATTTTCAAAATCTCCTTTGATGTATTGATTGCATGATCTGTGGTTAAACTTTCGTTGGAATCTTGAGATGTACCATGGATATCTCGATATCTTTTAATTTACTAAGTCATTTGAAGTCTAGTTTTCAATTAATTCTTGAATCAAGGATACCCAACATCTATATATAGAAAAGAAATGACTTTTCAATGTCAACATATTCAGGATGTGCTGAGATTTCCAAAATTAATAATGACTTAAATTTAGGACTCAGATGAAAAAAAATTGTGAAATGAATTTGGTCCAATAAAAGTTATCTACAATGTGGAGTAGTTGCTTAGCATAACTTGATTCATCATCTTTTGACATAGCTTCTGATTATTATAGAAATTTGTTTGAAATTCAGAGAGTTGTATAAAAAGAATAAAAGAATAAAAAATAATGTAACTTTACTAGACTGTGGCACAAAATTTTTTAACTCTTACTTTGCATAATGCAGACACAAGTAGACCAACATAGGCAAATTAAAGATTCATAACAGCCAACTAGAACTCCGGAATCAATATAGACTAAATTTCTAATAAGCTCCTCAAACATGAATAATAAGACAAGTTAACTAGGCAATGACAATACACAACTGTTTTTCAGTATTCAACAAGCAACAGAGTACAAAATAGGGAACATAGGCCTCAACAAGCAGCATAAACTTAACCAACCCCATAGCAACCTTAGGCTATTAATAAGTAAACAGTAGCCTTAGACTATCTATTAACAGCAGAAACAAGCAGCAAAACAGGGCACATAAGCCAAATCAGCATTGCAGAATACATGGTTAATTGTTGTTTGTTAACTAACTAAACATAATAGTTAAATAACCAATCACAACAAAAATTATAAATATTGTCTTCAAAGAAGATCTTCATTATAAAGTGCAACTTGTTAGCCTTTGCCCTTTGTTGCCACCATCTTGATATTTCTCTTTCTTGCCTCAAGTTGGACTTGGCTTGATGAGGTTGCAACTTTTCACTTCCATGTCAGCTTAGTTGGAGAATAATGAAGATTGGTAAGTGTCGAAGCCCCAGTGTGATCTCCAGCAAACTTAATTTTCCTTACACCAGTAGTATGTCCTCTTAGGTTACTCCTCTTAATCCTTGATTGTGTTTCTGAAACAATCATTGGCCTAAGTGGAGTATCTTCTTCATTGTCAACTTCCGGACCATATGGTGTAAACTCTTGGGTGGTAGCAAATGGTCCAACATCAACATTGCAGCTTGCATCTTGGGTGGCAGCAAATAGTCCAACATCAGCATTGCAGCTTGGGTGGCAGCAAATAGTCAAACATCTTCATTTTCACTTTCCATTGTAGCATCTTCTTGGGTTCCAGCAGCCTTAGGCTATTAACAAGTAAAAACAATTAATTCAATTTAAGTAGTATTGTTAATCAATCAAACAATATGAAAACATATTACCTTGTAACAACCCGTTTCATTGTGGTTTAGCTCACCACAATTACTACATTTCATTTGTGTCCCCTTCCTTGATTGACTCCACTGCCCTATCCTTTTTCTTGCCTCATCTAGTTCCCTATTTCTTTTCACTTTGGGTATGGCAACTTGCTTCATAGTATTAGGAGGTAAAATGTCTTGTGAAGGTTCACCTTTCCAGAACTGCTGACCCCTAACAGGCTGAAGATTTTCTTATATATTAGCAAGTATGCTTCTTTGTTATACCACCAATAGATTTCACCATCAGGCTCTACTATCTTATGTATCATTCCTTTATTGCATGAGGGCAACATATGCAAGATAAATCCCATAACCTACATGTACATATTCTCTGTTGTAGATTGACAGTGTGTCTATCAATTCCTTCAGACACTTCATATCCCTAATCTCCATTGAATATGACTTTACAGTAATGTGATATGCCCCTACAGTCACTATACAACTTCAAGAAAGCCGGACTATATTCTACATTCCAATTTCTTACCTTAGCTTCATTGTCTCCTAACAACACTATCACTTTCACTCTTATGTCCTCCAACATTTTGATAATGTTTTCCTCTAGCCTCAAGAATCCAGGCATTAAATGACTCAGTGAAGTTATTATCAACCATCATATTCTTACATTGAGTATCAAGATAAGCCCTGCACCACGCTCTTGGGGGATACTTTAAGATATCCTTTGCAACATCTTCTGACAGATCCCCTAATTTTTTCTATTGGTCTTTAAACTCCTCATCATATGAACTCCATGCACACCACTATAAAACCTTTCTCATTTCACCTCATCTCCATGTTTTGAACCAATTGGCCTCAATATGTCTCACACAGTACATGTGGTTAGCTTAAGGAAGTACTGTGCTAACAACATCCAACATGCCCTGTGAAATGAACCAAAAATAGAAAATAAAAGAAATATTAGACTATTAGTGCAAACTATCATATACTTTAAAATATATGATGAAATAAAATCATAACTAATTACCCTTAGCATGTCTGATATGAATATGATTCCTGCACCAGTTTTAAGCTCCAAAGACAACTTCAACAGCTCCATGAACCAACTCTAAGTCCTGCTTGTTTCCTTGTCCACCATGGCCAATGCTAGTGGATAGAAATGATTCATGTAATCTTATTTTAATGCCACCAATAAATGACCCTTGGTTCTATCCCTTAAGAATGTACCATCTATTATAATTAATGGTCTCAAACCATTTTTCCAGCCTTGCTTCAAAGCATTAAAGCATAAGTGCGTTCTCAAAAATTTTCTCTTACCTTCTACTAGTGCATATTTGGAGATATTTATGAGTACATCACTTCTCGGATTAGACAATCTAAGTTCTTGGTAGTATGCCTCAAGTTTGTTGTAGTCATCTATAAAACTATCCTCTAGTCTCTGAAGAACCAAATTCTTTTTAATTTGGATCCACTCACATTCAACTTCAAATCATGTTCAAGCTCACCTCTCATATCTTTAATCGAGTATATAGGGTTATTTTGGACCTTATTCTTAAAATACTGAGCTAATGTGGAATAATACCTCTAGAATTTAAAGGCATCATCACATGTGTGTATATCCTTCCAAGTTTTAATTGTGAATCCACCAGTTTTCCCATCTTTAGAAATTAGACACATAAAGGAACACCCTTCTTGAAAACCATACCCGATTCTTACTTCTTTCACATTTAATTAACTTAAAAATCTTTTTGTTAGCTAAAGCATATAAATTTACAGCCTTCCTGCCTTCATTCATGTCGTTAAATGACATACCTAGCTTCAATTCCTTATAGTTTTCAAACCTATCATCTACATCCCTCATCCTTTCATTGCTAATATCCTCCATTTCATCATAATCATACTCCCCACCATCTGAAGGTTCATATTCACCACAGAACCAAGACTATGTTCACAATATGTACCAACCTCAACATCTACATGATATATTTCTGTGTGGTCTATGATATATGGAACAGAACAATGGACTCACTCTCATCAACAACAAACAAATTTAAAACTTTGAATTTGTTACATAATAAGCTAAGAAGAGCCTTAATACTGTCATCACCATTTACCAAATAGTACTTACCCGAAGGCTCAACCACTAGCAATTGTTTAGCTTTGACAAACCCTAATCTAGAGGTAAACTCATCACATATATCCTTATAACTCAATAAGTCAGGAATCAAATGATGTCCATAAGTGCATAAGTTCCTCATAGTATACTAGGCCAGGTGAAAATACCCATTTACCCCCATAGTTGAATACAATATCAACCTCAGAAATCATCATTCGAGATCTAGAAAAGAAAAAAGAAACAATAAAAATAACGAAAAAGGGGCCACATCAGAAAATATAGGTATAAAGATAAAGCATGAAATACAAAAACTTAAAAGTAAATTTGATTTCGGGACAGCCAAAGACCCATCCAATACCAACAAAAAATACGAGAATAAACAAAAATTCAGCAATAAACAAATATATACGGATAATGATAAAGCATGAATAAAAAAAATATTAAAAGACAAATATAATTTCGGGACAATCAAATCCCCAACGAAAATACGAGAATAAACAAAATCAAGCAATAAACATACATATACAATGCTTTTAAATAGACAAATATTAACTCGACTAAATCACATGTTAAAACGATTTTAATCCTAAAACCTAAATCCAACAGTAAAATGTAACAAAAAAGAAGCTAAAGAAGCTCACCTTACAAGAAGATATTCTTTAATATGGGGTATGGTATATCAGCAGCACCCACCTTCGATTGAATTCCTTTACATTAGTAGAAATATGGTGGAATTTTGGGCGGAATCGATGATAATGGGGGTATGGAGTTTGGTAACTGTTTTTACCCAAGAGGACGAAATGAGTAGGGCTAATTAAGAGACGGGTTATGTTTACAGGTCGTGTAACATGCAAAGTTAATGGATAGGGATGAGCATTAAAATAAAATATTTATGTGTATATTAATTTTCACGTGTAATGTTTTCAGTGAATAACTTATCCACTGTGGCAACTGTTTAAAATTAAGGGGGTATTTAAGACAAAAATTTAATGACAAGGTTGGGGATGAGTCAAACTTTTAACGATGGTTACATATAGATCTTATCGTAAAGTTCAGGAGGGTATTTGACCCTTTTCCGTAGTTAAAAATACGGAAAAAGTGTAATTATAAAAAGTTTGGGTTAAAACAAAGTTGATGACTATAGGGACGGGAATTAAAATAAAATGTTTGTGTGTATATTAATTTTCACATGTAATGTTTTCAGTGAATAACTTATCCATTGTGATAACCGTTTAAAATTAAGGGGGTATTTAAGCCAAAAGTGTAACGATAAGGTTGGGGATGGGTCAAACTTTTATCGAGGGTTATATATAGATCTTATCGTAAAGTTCAAGAGGGTATTTGACCCTTTTCCGTAGTTGAAAATAGAGAAAAAGTGTAATTATTAAAAGTTTGGGTTAAAACAAAGTTGGGATTTGCCGGGGGAGGTTTAAATGACTATAGGAATGGGCATTAAAATAAAATGTTTGTGTGTATAGTAATTTTCACATGCAATATTTTCAGTGAATAACTTATTGTATAATTTTTACTGAGTTCTCTTTGCCATCAAACTTCTTGCGTCCTGCAAAAACAGAGGATGTATATAATTTAGCGATAATTTTAAGTTAATATATAATAGTAACTTAATTCACAATCAATATTTAGTAAATTTTCAAATATTGGACTTACCTCTTCTTTGTCGGAGGCATTTTAGCAATCAGGCTCAAAATGCTTTGCTTGTTATGAAATCTCCTATTTAAGGTGAATGTCTATAATTAGAGAGATTCTAGAGTTCTATTCTTGGTAGATAAATCATCCCCCTCCTTATAAATAAAGGGGTCTTCTACCATTGTAATGCACTCCTAACATTCTCTAAGTATCAATAAGAAGAACTCTCTCTACTCTTCTCTCTATTTGCTCTTACTCTTGAGTTATTGTTCTTGTTCTTATATTATTTCATAACACGTTATCAGCACGAGTCTCTAACCAATTGAAATTTTTCGATTGTCTTAACTTTTGTTTGTCTAAGGTTTTGCTTCAAAGAAAAGAACGAAGAAGCAAAAGAAGGAAAAGAAAAAGAAAAAAAAAGGAGGAACGAAACAGAAAGCAAAAGAAGGAAAAGAAAAGGAACGAAACAGAAAGCAAAAAAAGGAAAGCAAAAGAGAAAAGGAAGAAAACATTGAAAATATAATTGGTATACCTTAAAGGTAAGTAATTTACTTTTCCTTTTCAAGTTCTTGGAATTCTATAATTTGATTTTGTATACAAAGCATAGACAACAAAGTTTGATTATAACTATAATGGAGTTTGTAAGAAATTATAACCACATGAAGTGGTAAAATCTCTATGTCCTGCCATGATTAAATTCATGTATGATTGTGGGCAAATAATTGAAAATCCGTCCCATTGAATTTGCTCCATTCCCTTTAGAGAATGTGGAAGCAGTATATGATAAGTCTGAAAGAAGACTAAAATATTACCATGAAGGTATCAATAAATGTGGACGTGGCAAAGAATTTCGTCCAATTGAATTTGCTCCATTCCCTTTAGAGAATGTGGTAGCAGTATGTGATAAGTCTGAAAGAAGACTAATTACCGTAAAGGTATCAATGGATGTGGACATGGCAATAGACGAAGTTATAATCGTCATTATTGTGGTAATGAGAACAATAAGGATTCTCAAAATAATCTTTCACTTTATGAAAGTAATATTTGACATGAGATTGTGTAAAGCACATGATTTTGATCCATTCCCTGAAGTGAATGTGATAATTGCAATAGAGCCCGTAAGTATGAACACGCTCTTGATGTAATTTTGTTTTATGTCTGACATTATGAAAAGAAAGTTCTTTGCCCTTGAAATTTCGGGCAAGAACTATATGACATGGGTGTTGGATGCTGAAATCCATTTGGATGCAATGGGTCCTGGAGACGCCATTAAAGACAGAAATAATGCATCCACCCAAGACTATGCTAAGGCCTTGATTTTCTTGCGCCATCACCTTGATGAAGGTTTGAAACTGTGCTAAGGCCTTGATTTTTTTGCGCCATCACCTTGATGAAGGTTTGAAAATTGAATATATCACAGTCAAAGATCCACCTATCTTGTGGAATGGCTTAAAGGAGAGATATGACAACCTGAAGTCGGTCACTCTGCCACAAGCACGATACGATGAGAATCCAAAAGCAAATAGTTCATAAACTATATGTTATCACTGCGGTGGAAAAGGGCACTGGTCGAAAATTTGCCGTGTACCAAGACATTTGGTTGAGCTTTATCAAGCAAGTATTCGTTAAAATTATAATTTGAAGCTTTTTAATGTATTCATTAGTGTGGTATGTGCCTCAGATTTGTAATTTAATTTGTACATTAAGTTCCAGATTACTTAAGGAACTAGTTGGTACTAAAATCTGGTTTGAAAGCAAACTAAAGAAAGCTCTAGTGCAGGTTTAATTTATTGAATCAAGAAAATTATATCTAGAGTGGTGATAGCACAGGTTAAATTCCTATAGTTGTTAAATCAGTGTTTGATTTTAGTTTTTGCTTGGTTAGGGCTGTGATTGCCGCTTTGACTACTTTTCAGTTTGAACATTTTGGATCTTCCCAATCAATGCTATGAGCTTTCAATAAGACTCTTGACTTTAGAATTCTTTGCATGCCTTCTCTCCCCACCGCCCCCGAGCCTTTTTAAACTGATTTTTTAATGGTAATTTACTTAGTTATTTCGGTTGCCTGCCTTGTGCTTCCTTTCCTCTTGTATTGTAGATGGACAATTGGTAAAACGTTTTAGGATGCAGTGCATGTCTTTGTAGCCCAATGGATCTAGATGGACAATGTAACAATATATCCTAGTCATTTTCTGATGTATTTTGGAGTGAAATGATGATCTTTGTTTTCTTTGGCACACAGAGTCGGTTTTATTACCAAAAAGAGGTTATTTTTCGTATATTTCTTTTATATGTCAAACCATGGGAAGTAAATTGATTGAAGGCTCCGGAAGAGCAACTGTAACTCTGCCCAAAGGCACGACGTTTATCTTAGAGAATGCAATATTCTCCTCCAAGTCTAAGAAGAACTTGTTGAGTTTTAAAGATATCATTTAAAATGGATATCATATTGAGACAATAGATGAGAATAATCTTGATTCTTCACGAAAACGAGGCTTCCCATTTCGGTTTGGGTTCACGCCATTTTGCATGCAGCAATGCTAGTTCGTCGGCTGCCCACTTTGGTTTGGGTTCACGCCATTTTGCATGCAGCAATACTAGTTCGTCGGCTGCCCACTTCGGTTTGGGGTCACGCCATTCTGCATACAGCAATGCTAGTTCGTCTCTGACTAACGAATTGACACAAATATTCCCCGTTGCAATTGGTTTTGGGTCATGGACCCAATATATCCCATTTAAGAATTTTTGGATGCGCAGTATATGTGCCTTTAGCACCGCCATCCCGCACCAAAATGGGTCTGCAAAGAAGGTTAGGAATATATGTCGAGGTTGAATCGCCCTCCATTATTCGCTACCTCGAAACATTGACAGGAGATTTGTTCACTGCACGATTTGCAGACTGTCAATTTGATGAGACACTTTTCCCAAAATTAGGGGGAGAAGTTGGTGAAACCAAACGGGAAATTTTGTGGAAAAATGCATCATTATCTCATCTTGATCCACACACCTCTATTTGTGAGAAAGAGGCACAAAAGATTATCCATTTGCAAAGAATAGCAAATCAAATGCCTGACGCATTTATAGATTTGAAAAGGATAACAAAATCACATATCCCCGAAGTGAATGTGACAACATCTGATTCACGAATACATATTCATTATTGGAAGAATATGAACATGAAATTGGTATTAGATATACCACACTCACCCCTAGAAGGAGGTTTGAGATGATACCACACTCACCCCTAGAAGGAGGTTTGAGATGATATATGACATGAATGATCGTTTGTCACGTACCTATTGTACGCCAAAGTATTTTGGAAATATGACTATTAAAGGACAACGATAATGCAAGAAACATATCTTGCATATAAGTTTGATATGACCATAATGGTATAACTTTCTCTTTAAGAAAGATATTCACCACATGGATGTTGATGAATCTGTGGTAGTACAAAATTAATTGAGAGCTCTAGAAGAGCCAATTATTACTATGTTGGAGAAACACAATTGAGTATTGTGCTGTAGTAAGTCTCAAAGAAACTTATTCAGTTTCTAAAGTACACGCGAAAGCGATTGATTATATTGAGACTATAAATAAAGGAAGGCTTTGATATCTCCTATTACTACAACTTGTAGCGGGGTAATTTGCATATGAAAAGCTACCCGCTTTGTTCTCCAGTTTGTACTACACAAAAGAAAGAATGCCACAATAAAGTGGATATCTATTGGTATAAAAACCCATGTCATAATAAACCTGAAGTTTATTGATAAGTGCACATGTCATGGTGTAAATTTGAAGTTTACCAATATTGATAATTTATTCAGTTGGCATTCGTGTTAGCCATCTCATTTTAAGTATGATGTGCAAATTCACATAGGTGAATATCAAAGAACTAGAAAGTTCTTTACGAATTCTCTTGTATCACTTGTTCTCATTAATGAACTGACCAACTAAAGAGTTCGGGTTGAAGCCCATAAATTCTGGAAATACCAAAGGTGAATATGGGCCCATTCACCTGCCATGTATACCACATATGATGCATCTATGATATGGTTACATGCGCAATTGTTATTAACCCGCAGCCTGGCCGGTGCTTGCGAGGTAAATCGCTCAGTAATCTAACTTCGAGCATAATTTCCAGATTCTCTACTCAAGACAGTTCATCTTGATAAGTTGGTTTATATCAAAGTTGGTTTAGCAAGATAATTATTGAGTGCTTCCACTTAATAGCTAAACTGTTTCTTATGAGAACAAAGTTATATATCAGTATGATATACGTTGTATACGAGAGTATATTATATTCTCCCCTCACAAGTGGTTCAAGGTCAAGGACCAAATAATTTCATCTTATTATTATTGATGTGCGGTGTATATTTTCATTAACACCATAATGCACAAAGATGAACTCTCAAAGTTGAGGAAACAAGTTAGCTTTTCTAACATGAGGAGACATGATAAACACTTGAGAAAAGGTTACATGGGATGAATTATCATTTGTATATGTATATCCCCGAATATCATGATATGAACCTGAAGTTCATAAAAGAGATAATTCAATTGCAACATATTGCAAAGCATGCTATATGCATTTGCTGACCCAAAGAAAGTAACTAAATGGAAGAGATACAATTCAAGAAGAATTGATTCCATATGAAAGACATGTAGTTTTGAACCTATAGTTCAAATGCTTGAAAGTATAAAGTCAAAGGTATGTATAGTCAGTTTTCGATATCTTATTTGTCTAAGCATGACATGGAAAACTTGATATGCATCTAAAGTCTATTATATGGCTTATATGACTTAACTTGAAAGATTTAAGTTGCTTGAAGCATATGCAATTCTTGGTCCTGAAGTACCACATCCTTAGTACAATTTGTGTACATATGTATCTTGCTATAACTATAAGCATGATGGCATTGAGAATGCATCTATGGAGATATTGAAGAGTTATTCCACGACATTATATGAAGATGTTCATATCTATCAAGAATGATGATTTCAAGGTGCGGAATATTTATTCAAGTCAATATGGTTGATTTATTTATCAAACATCTACCAAAGATTGTTTTGAAGATGGTGCACAAGATTGGAATGCAAATGCTCAAGGATATAAATTGATGTACTCATTAGGGGGAGTTAATGCGCGTTGCACTCTTTTTCCCTTACAAGGTTTTGTCCCACCGGGTTTTCCTTGCGAGGTTTTTAACGAGGCAACCAATAGGCGCATATTCAAACATGTGTACTCTTTTTCCTTTCTTTAATTTTTCCCATTGGGTTTTGGTTTTAAGGTTTTAACGAGGCACATTGTTGAATAGACATTTAAGGGGGAGTGTTATGAAATCTCCTATTTAAGGTGAATGTCTATAATTAGAGAGATTCTAGAGTTCTATTCTTGGTAGATAAATCATCCCCCTCCTTATAAATAAAGGGGTCTTCTACCATTGTAATGCACTCCTAACATTCTCTAAGTATCAATAAGAAGAACTCTCTCTACTCTTCTCTCTATTTGCTCTTACTCTTGAGTTATTGTTCTTGTTCTTATATTATTTCATAACATTGCTGATGCAATGCATTCATTGGGAAGTACTTGTCAATTATTTGCCTAAGTTTCAAGTGTACTTTATCACGGTTAGTGTCAAATATCACTAGATAGATCTGTAAAAGATATTGGACGTTCATTAGCACGTAGCATAATAACTTGACAATATGTTGTTTGTCTTATCCTTGCAAATTATATATTGGCTGTACGTTAGTGGGGTCTTCTTTTTTAGGTTGTTGGAGCTGACAATGATGGAAGGAGAAAAATGCTTTCTTGTGATTACTTATAATATGATCGAAAAATACAATTTCACAATGATTTTTGTGTTTTATTTACCACTTTCCTACGAAAAGATTTATATATAAAAAATATATTTGTAATGGACCTTAAAAATAAATCTTCGCAGACGGAGTCATGGACAAGAAATTCAAAAAAATCTTAAAACATTATATTTGGGGGCAAGTGCACAGATATTTATTCTCAGGAATATTATTTAAGGATTAACCGGTACTTATTTTGCCCTGAAATATGTTAAACTAAAAATCCTAACTTAAGGACAATTCAGGACAATTTTATCCAGAAAATTTAAATTAAAAAAATAAAATTCAGAACGCACTAACTTATTCTTAATAGCAGTAAGCAGCCCTCTTGATTGGCTACCTAGTGTTATTTCTATTATATTTAGAGATATTGGATATTGAGTTTGGGTTATATGTCACTCATTTGGACACTCTCGATCCGACCCGACCCAATCAATAAGAGATATGTATTCGGGAGCTATTATTTGTAAAGAAATTATAACATAATTTAAAAAAAATCTTAAAAGGTGAAGGAGTTGAGTTTTCTCAAAATAATAGATACTTCTCTTTTTAAAAAGATAAAAAATCTGTAGACCTCTTGATGCTTTTCCCATTGAATACAAAATATTCTTTTTCTAGTTCTATCACAAAACATACAAGAAATTAATCAAGACATTTAGTTCGTGAAGAACAGAATTTCATTTTTAAGAGAGGCGATGTGACCTTTGCGCAAATTCTTAATTCTGGTTTCGATAATCTTTCTTTGTGAAAAAGGCACACAATTCTTGATTCCGATTACGAATTAATTATTCTAACATTCTTATCAAAAGCATGTGTTTATTTGCCTTAGAGTCTTGATTTGTTATGTATTAAGTGTTGGATTTTAAAGCTATTAATGCTTAAAATGAGGTGAATGGGAAATAGAGGGAAAAATGAAATATTTGAGAAATATTTAAATTTTCCTCCTTGATTGTCCCATATGGGAAGAGGAAAATGTTTTAACGGGTATATAAGCAATTGCTTTTTTTTTTTCTAGCTCATATAGAGTTGAGAAAAAGGCAAGCCTCACGCCGTCGACGTCGCTTGGCTCGGCTCGGATTCGGCTTTGGATCGATTGATCCAATAATTTATTTTTGTAACAGAAAATCAACTACCCTTCAATTTTCCCTCTTTATTGTTTAGTAAATAGCCATTTATTCTATGACCGTTTTGCATAAACAACTATTCTGAAGAGTTGCACCTCTTCAGATTTCAGCCCAACTTTGGCAATAAATACCAGTCTATTCTGCTCAGAATTTTCATATGATTTTCTGAGTTTCTCTTCCTTCTGCATACTTTTAACATCAAATAAAGTAACACTAAGTGTGATTCGCTACCGAACTTTATGTTTACTGAAACATTGGGTTTGAAGTACCACTACACCAGTGTGTAATTCATTTTATCTTGGGAAGAAATAATCCACAACCTTGCGTATTAGGAGGAGATTAAATTCCTTAAGGAAACACTGTGAATTCAGTGGGACTCGAATTAAAATTCTATTTCTGTTTTTTATTTCTATTTATGTTAATTTATATTTTTCAGAATTATTTTACAAATACAGTTTACTAACAAGCTTAAGAAATTTAATATATTTTATGTATTATTGTTATACTCAGTGTTTCTGGAGAGTAAAACCTTTGTGATTTTATACTCTATTGGAGATTAAAATCTACGTGATTTTAATGTTTGTGTCATTCTTTTACAGAAATGACGAATGACAACGAAAATCAAGCTATTACAATGGTAACTGCCAATGCCTCAACGAGCCGAACAACACCAGTAGCATTGGCACCGGTAGAGAAATCTAAAAAAAATTTCGGGATTGCTTTCAAGTGCTGGCAGCAAAGATGTTCATCTACTTGACTACTCTAAGTCTCCAGAAGTTCATCAAGGAAGGTGCTCATGTGCTGTCCGATGAAACTCTAGAGACTAAGCGCTTTCTCGTGATTGAGGCGTGGAAGCATAAGATTTTTTGTGCAAGAATTATATTCTAAGAAGGCTGGAGGATGCTTTGTATTACGTCTACAGTGGCGTGGAAACGTCAAAAGAATTGTGAATTGCGCTTGAAAAGAAATATAAACTGAAGATGCCGGGTTGAAGAAGTTCTTTGCTGCAAAGTTTTTGGACTACAAAATGGTAGATAGAAAGTCTGTTATCACCCAAGTCCAGGAGTTGCAAGTGATTATTCACGATATCCTTGCTGAAGGTATAAGTAGAATTAATACTAGTGTAGGTAGAATTAATTTTATTATGTTTACTAACAAAATTTTCATTAAAGTATTGTCATCAATGAAGCATTCCAAGTAGTTGCGATGATTGAGAAATTGCCTTCTTGTGGAAGGACTTCAAAAATTATTTGAAACACAAAAAGGAGATGTCCCTTGGAGATCTCATTATTCAGTTGAGAATCGAAGAGGACAATAAAGCTGCTGACAAGAGAGGCTGTGGAAACTCAATAATAATGCGAGCAACTATTGTTGAAGAGAACAAAAATAGGAAGAAGGCTTCTGGACCGAAATACAACCCAAGCAAGAAGCGATTTAATGGAAATTGCTACAACTGTGGAAAAGTTAGGCACAAATCTACAGAGTGTCGCTCTCCAAATAAAGACAAGAAGAAGGGTCAAGCAAACATGGTTGAAAAGCATGAAGATGTTGAAGACTTGTGTGCCATGCTTTCTAAATGCAACTTGTTGGGCAATCCAAGGGAGTAGTAGATTGATTCTGGAGCTACTCGCCATATTGTGATGTTAGAGAAGCTTTCGCAACATATGCTTCAGTTGGACCCGAAGAACTCTTTCTATGAGAAATGCTGCAACCGCCAAGATTGAAGGATGTGGGAAGATCTTTCTGAAGACGACTTCTGGAAAGGTGCTGACTTTGAACAATGTCCTTTATGTTTCCGAGATTAGGAAGAATTTAGTCTCAGTTGTACTTCTTGTTAAGAATGGTTTTTAATGTATTTTTTGTTAGAAAATACGCTTAACGCTAGAGGGGGGGGGGGGTGAATAGCGTTATAATAAAAATTAGCGTAAACTTGCGGAATTTAAAAATTGCAAGAATTAAATGAGTGCAATAAGTAAATAAATAGGAACGAACGCACCGATGTATCCTGGTTCACCACAACCCGTGGCTAGTCCAGTCCCCGAGAGACTCTCTCGAGATTTCCACTATCTTTGTCAAGCTTACGGGTGCTTAACAAACCGTTACAGTTGCTCAAGGATACCACACCTTAAGACTTCACTTGCTTGAGGATACCTCACCCCAAGACTTCAACTACTAAGACTTTGGGTACTTAGCAAACCCGACAAATGAGAAGATATGTTCTTCTCAAACAACTCTCTTTTACAACAAATACTCTCTCAATAGAGTGGATAAAGAGAAACAAAATAAGCTCTATGAACAACACAAAGTTGTCTATCAAATGGCTCAACAAAAGCTCTAAAATGATGCTTGAAAATGATCAATATGTATATCAATATATGCAGGAGTTGTGTGTTTAAAATCAGCTCAAAAGACCTCTTTTTATAGGTGAAAAAGTGGTGCTGACCGTTGCTTAATTGATAAATAAAATCCCTGATTCTGTGCTCAGACAATCGATTGTTTGGAGTAGACAATCGATTGTTTGACCAACGTTCAAAAAACAGATTCCTGATTTTAGGCTAAACAATCGATTGTATGGACTAAATAATCGATTGTATTCAACGTTCAAAAATCAATTTAGGATTCTGTGGGAACGGTCAAAATATAATCGATTGTATGAAACTGACAATCGATTGTTTATAGATATAATCGATTGTATGACAAAAACAATCGATTGTTTGGATGTTTAAAAACTTCGGTTGCACACTGTCTCAAAATAATCGATTGTTAAAAGTAGACAATCGATTGTTAGCTATTTTGAAAAACATCAGATCACACTGTCTTAATACAATCAACTGTTAAAACTGTATAATCGATTGTTTACTATTTTGAAAAATACAATCGATTGTTTGGAGCATATAATCGATTGCTTAGGTCCAGATTTAAAAGACATGTTTAAAAACCTTTAACATCATTTTGTTTTAACACAAGGATGTATGTTTATGAAAGATATGATTTAATAAAATATTTTATACATGTTTATGATGACCTAATGTTGAGCCAAAGGATAAGATAACTTAAACGTTGTCCTTACATTGGTTCTACCAAACGACCTACGTCTTGGGTCTTCGGTCTTGAACTCTTTGGCTCGTTCATGCAATTCCGTCATCAGCATGCTTCTCGCCATTTGATTGATTGTCATATTATATCGTTGTTTGACACTTGACTTCATTGTTTGTCATTCATCAAAACTTATACCTGAAAATCATGCTCATACAACCAAAGCGCACATATCATAGATATACATGATTTCCAACAATTTCCCCCTTTTTGATAATGACAAACAACGGAAGATATGCATATTGAATTCCCCCTAAATAGATGCTATATCTCAACATACAATTTATGCAACCAATTCAATTCAATATAATTCCCCCTTAATTGAATATTCCCCCTCAATTAATGCATGCATATCGCCCATATTCTCCCCCTTTTGGCATTAGCAAAAAGAGTATACCAAAAGTTATTTAAACCATTGACGATACCAATCGTTTTAGACAAGATCATATAAAAAGTTAGTAAATGACATACTAATAATAACTATCATTTTTCTCAACTAATGCCAATTGTTATTTTAAACTAAGAATATTCATCAAAACATCAATTATTTATTTTATAACTAAATGATACTAATTGTTATTCAAAAAAGAACTCATCAAAACAATATTGGTTATTAGCACATATCAACTTATTGCGATTTTATTCAAAATACGATAACTAACCGACGTTCCCCCTTAATGCATTAAGATTTCGTGCTTGGTGCATCCACTACAATATTGTAGTCTTCAAGCACACCTGCAAAAAAAACCTAAAAATAGGTTTTTGGTACCCAACTTCTTTTGGGTCCTTGGGGGTTAGGATAATAACAATTATAATCAACACATAAATCTCTATGTTTTGCAAAACAAAAGGGTGCAATGTGTCCTACCCGATTACAATAGTGACATATAACATTAGGATTATGCATATGTCTAGGTTGAGCCACATGCGTTCTAGGTGATCTAAAGTTGTTCCCCCTAGAACCGTTGAATTTCCTATAGTCATGTCTAGGTGGTCTAAAATTATTCATTCTAGACTCATTTACAAAAGTCCTAGAGTTGTTTCTAGGTTGTCTATAATAATTAATCTTAGACTCATTTGTGAGGTTCCTAGAATTCTTTCTAGATGGACCAACCTCATTACTTATATCCTTTTTATTCTCTTCAATTTTAGGACTATCAACACTACGTTTTTCTAGTGCGTTCCTAAGTTCTATGTTCTCTAATTTTAAAGAACTACAAGAGGAACAATTAGAATATTTATCAATAGAAGAAGCTTCATTCAATTTCTTAATTTTATTTTTGAAATCAACAATGTCATTTTCCAAAAATTTATTTTCTTTTTCTAAAACTTCAATTTTATTTTTAAGAGCACCATTTTCATTAGTCAATTTTTCAAAATCTATTTCTTTCAAAGAAGAGGATTTTTCAAAATCTTTTTCTTGTAAAGAAAGTGTTTTTTGAAAATCTGTTTCTTGCAAAGAAAGTGTTTTCTGCAAAGAAGGTGTTTTCTTCAATTCTATGATAGTTTTGGAAGCATTAACAAATTCACCATACAATTCATCATAGGCATTTTGTAATTCTTCAAACGAGTGAGAGTTAGATGTACTTACCTCTTCTCCTTCGTTAGCCATGAGACACAATGGGGCGATTTCATCGCTTGAGCTGTCCGAATCCCGTGATAAGCGCCTATGGTGTTTCTTCTTTTTCTTGTCCTTCTTCATAGACTTACAAGACTTTTCAATTATATCATTTGAAATATTATCATCATCCCTTTTAGAATCACTTACCTCTTCTCTTTTAGAGGATGAGGCTTTGAAGGCGAAATTCGAATTGCTTCTAAGATAAGGATTAAGAATTGTGCTATTATAAGTTTCGAGGTTACCTCTTAGTCCATCAATTGTGGTATCCGTGAATTCCATCGACTCTTGGATGGCATTTGCTTTGGAGCGCCATTCAGGAGTGAGACTCCGTAGGACTTTTCGAACAAGATCTTTGTTCGTGTAAACTTTCCCGAGAGCATGGAGATCGTTGACGATTCTTAAAAATCGTTCAAACGTAACACCAATGGGTTCCTTCTCCATTTTAAAGATTTCATATTTATGTGTTAGAAAATCAATTTTGGCTTCTTGGACTTGAGACGTACCTTCATAAATGATCTCGAGCTTATCCCACATCTCCTTGGCGGTTGTGCAGCAAGAGATTTTCCTATAAACATCTGGATTCACCACACAATATAATACATGGATGGCCCTTGCATTATTCTCAATTTTCTTGATGTCCTCGGCATCATATTCATCTTCCTTCTTTGGAACCGTGGTTTCTCCAACTTTCTTTGTCGGCATTGGTTCACCATTTTTGATGATTTGCCACAAACAAAAACTGTTTGCTTTGAGGAAGATACTCATCCGTTCTTTCCAATATGTATAGTTTGTTCCGTCAAATAGTGGAGCACAAGTGGTGGACTGTCCTTCATCCATCGTTCCTGCGTTCAATATTCTCAACAGAAAAATATATATTGCTCTCAACCGGTTAAGGCTTTCAGAGAGTTAGGCTCTGATACCAATTGTTAGAATGCTTAACGCTAGAGGGGGGGGGGGGATGAATAGCGTTATAATAAAAATTAGCGTAAACTTGCGGAACTTAAAAATTGCAGGAATTAAATGAGTGCAATAAGTAAATAAATAGGAACGAACGCACCGATGTATCCTGGTTCACCACAACCCGTGGCTAGTCCAGTCCCCGAGAGACTCTCTCGAGATTTCCACTATCTTTGTCAAGCTTACGGGTGCTTAACAAACCGTTACAGTTGCTCAAGGATACCACACCTTAAGACTTCACTTGCTTGAGGATACCTCACCCCAAGACTTCAACCACTAAGACTTTGGGTACTTAGCAAACCCGACAAATGAGAAGATATGTTCTTCTCAAACAACTCTCTTTTACAACAAATACTCTCTCAATAGAGTGGATAAAGAGAAACAAAATAAGCTCTATGAACAACACAAAGTTGTCTATCAAATGGCTCAACAAAAGCTCTAAAATGATGCTTGAAAATGATCAATATGTATATCAATATATGCAGGAGTTGTGTGTTTAAAATCAGCTCAAAAGACCTCTTTTTATAGGTGAAAAAGTGGTGCTGACCGTTGCTTAATTGATAAATAAAATCCCTGATTCTGTGCTCAGACAATCGATTGTTTGGAGTAGACAATCGATTGTTTGACCAACGTTCAAAAAACAGATTCCTGATTTTAGGCTAAACAATCGATTGTATGGACTAAATAATCGATTGTATTCAACGTTCAAAAATCAATTTAGGATTCTGTGGGAACGGTCAAAATATAATCGATTGTATGAAACTGAAAATCGATTGTTTATAGATATAATCGATTGTATGACAAAAACAATCGATTGTTTGGATGTTTAAAAACTTCGGTTGCACACTGTCTCAAAATAATCGATTGATAAAAGTAGACAATCGATTGTTAGCTATTTTGAAAAACTTCAGATCACACTGTCTTAATACAATCGATTGTTAAAACTGTATAATCGATTGTTTGCTATTTTGAAAAACACAATCGATTGTTTGGAGCATATAATCGATTGTTTAGGTCCAGATTTAAAAGACATGTTTAAAAACCTTTAACATCATTTTGTTTTAACACAAGGATGTATGTTTATGAAAGATATGATTTAATAAAATATTTTATGCATGTTTATGATGACCTAATGTTGAGCCAAAGGATAAGATAACTTAAACGTTGTCCTTACATTGGTTCTACCAAACGACCTACGTCTTGGTCTTCGGTCTTGAACTCTTTGGCTCATTCATGCAATTCCGTCATCAACATGCTTCTCGCCATTTGATTGATTGTCATATTATATCGTTGTTTGACACTTGACTTCATTGTTTGTCATTCATCAAAACTTATACCTGAAAATCATGCTCATACAACCAAAGCGCACATATCATAGATATACATGATTTCCAACATTTTCCCCCTTTTTGATAATGACAAACAACGGAAGATATGCATATTGAATTCCCCCTAAATAGATGCTATATCTCAACATACAATTTATGCAACCAATTCAATTCAATATAATTCCCCCTTAATTGAATATTCCCCCTCAATTAAAGCATGCATATCGCCCATATTCTTCCCCCTTTTGGCATTAGCAAAAAGAGTATACCAAAAGTTATTTAAACCATTGACGATACCAATCGTTTTAGACAAGATCATATAAAAAGTTAGTAAATGGCATACTAATAATAACTATCATTTTTCTCAACTAATGCCAATTGTTATTTTAAACTAAGAATATTCATCAAAACGTCAATCATTTATTTTAAAACTAAATGATACTAATTGTTATTCAAAAAAGAACTCATCAAAACAATATTGATTATTAGCACATGATTGGTGAAGGATCTAAACGACCCCGGGAAGAAACAAAAAAAAGTACATTTAATCAGGAGGATCCAAGATGTAGTAAAAGTCAAAGAACGTCTACTCATTTGGATAAGTTTGGTGACTGTCCTGTTGGAAAATGAGCCTCCTACATTTAAAGAAGTCATATCTTTTTCAAAATCTTTATTTTGGAAAGAGGCAGTCAATAGTGAAATAGAATCCATATTGAACAACCATATGTGAGAATTGGTTGATCTTCCTCCTGAAAATAAACTTTTAGGTTCTAAATAGATCTTTAAGAGGAAAATTAAATATTATGGCACTATTGATAAATTTAAGGCAAGACTTATAGTCAAAGAGTATAGATAATGAGAAGGTCTTGACTACTTTTATACATACTCTCTTATTACAGGAATTACGTCTATACGGATGTTAGTAGCATTAGATGCAGCGTATGGTCTCGAAATTCATCAAATGGACATTAAGACGACCTTCTTAAATGGAGATTTGGAGGAAGAAATTTACATGGAACAACCTGAACGGTTTGTGGTTCCAAGTAAAGAAAAAAAGGTCTATAGACTTGTTAAGTCCCTTTATGGACTAAAATGAGCACTCAAACAATGGCATGCGAAATTTGACCAAAAAATATTGTCAAGTAAGTTTGAGATAAATGAATGTGATGAATGTGTGTACATTAAAAATATTCCAAATCACATAGTCATTGTTTGCTTATATGTGGATGATATCTGATAATAAGTAATGACATTGCCAGCATAAATGCTTCTAAGTGTATGCTAACTAGCAAGTTTGATATGAAAGACTTGGAGTTGCTGATTTAGTTCTAGGATTAAGATCCATAAGACTCCTCAAGGTCTGGCATTGTCATAATATCATTATATTAATACAGTGCTTGAAAAGTTCAAGCACTTAGGGTTTAAGGTTGCAAAGACTCTAATTGATGTGAATCTTGCATTAGCAAAGAACAAAGGCCAAAGCATATCACAATTGGATTATGCTAGAGTGTTGGGTTGCTTAATGTACATCATGAATTATACATGACTAGATATAGCTAGCTTGTGCTATAAGTAAATTGAGTCGATATACGAGCAATCCAGGTCAATCTCATTGGATGGCAATGAAATAAGTTTTGGCATATTTAGAACATACCTAGGACTTTTATTTGCACTACAATAAATATCATGCAGTGATTGAGGGATACTGTGATGCAATTTGGATTACCGGTTCAACTGATTCTAAGTCCACAAGTTGATATGTATTCACTATTGGTGGAGGATCGGTATCTTAGAAGTCATCTGAACAAACTTGTATTAATCGCTCTACAACAGATGCTGAATTCATAGCCTTAGATAAAGCCAGTGAAGAAGCTGAATGGATTCGGAATTTCTTGGAAGACATTCCATTTTGGCCCAAACCGTTGGCACTAATATGCATACAGTGCGATAGTTAAGCGGTAATTAGAAGGGCTGGAAGAATTATGTATGATGGTAAATCTCGTCACATACGATGAAGACATAAAACTGTTAGGTGATAATTCTCTATAGGAATTATTATGATTGACTATGTAAAGTCAAATGATAATATGTCGGATCCACTTACAAAAGGCCTAACTAGAGAGATAGTTGATAAATCATCAAGGGAAATAAGACTGTGGCCGAGAACAAGTCATAGTGGCGGTAACTCTATCTAAAAGACTGGAGATCCCAAGATATAGGTTCAAGGAGATCAAACAAAGCCATTAATGACGGTTCAATATTGTCAACTAAACTTTTGGTCCATTCTTGTGATGAGAAAATGTTCAATAAGTACGTAAAGAACTGGCCCATACTCTCTCGATAGCTTTGATCTCGTGATGACATTGTCATATAGTGTATCTACAGGATGAAATTTTTAGGAATCACCTATGTAAGTGTGAAGTATTAGCCACTTCAAGGAGAACTTTGTAAGGCCAATTCTTTACGTACATATGAAACCAGGCGATGTTCATGGCTGAAACGAATACAATAATGAGAACCAAAGACGGTTAAGGGTTGGTTGTGTGACTTGTGGTTGTCTAAGTTACACCAAAGTTTGATGGTTCAAAGATATCAAATCTACCGATTGATCGAGTAAATCCAACATAATTCACTACGGAAAGTTCAAAGGGAAAACCTACTTATCTAGATGCAATTAATCCTTGTTTGCGAATCACACAAGTTTTCGTGCATACTTCCGTGATATAGCTATTCCCCATTCATATGGGGAATTATTGGGTTTTTATGTTATTAATGCTTAAAATGAGGCGAATAGGAAATGGAGGAAAAAATGAAATATTTGAAAATTTTGAGTTTCCTCCTTGATTGTCCCATATGGGAAGAGGAAAAGATTTTTGATGGGTATATAAGCAATTGATCTTCTTCTAGCTCATAAGGAGTTGAGAATAAGGCAAGCCTTGTGTCGTTGTCATTGTTGTCGCTCGCTCGCTCGCTCGACTCGGATTCGGCTTTGCATTCAGATTCATATTTAGATTTAGATTTGGATTTGGATTTGATCAAATGATCAATCGATTGATCTTTTTGCATTCTTAATTTGTCCCTCACGCTGGATAAAATCTTAAAGCAAATTAAAAGGGAAAATGCAAGTGAATTTACGTGTAATAAGTATACTATTATAGTGTATTGTATTTTATTACAACATATTATTACAGTATATTGCAATTGTTATAGTATACTATAATAATATATTGCATACTATAACAATATATTGTTGTAGTATAACTATATACTCCTATAATATATTGTGTACTCTAGCGGTATACTGTTAGGTAACTGTGTTCGTCTTATTATAATTTATTGTTGTAGTATACTGTAAACTATAATAGTATACTGTTTTAGTATAACTGTATACTCCTACGGCATATTATATATTGTATCGGTATACTGTAGCTATGTTCTTTTTTGATTTTCAACTAAAAATTTCGATCTCAATCACCTCAAATCAGCTCCAAATGCTATCAAATTTTAGTATGAACTTCCAAAAGATACTATAAGTAATATTTAATAACACCCACTTTGAATCAAACAAGAAATCTTTAAAATAAAAATTTTAAATTCAAGGGCCAAGGCAAGAGCAAGAGCTAGGGAAAGAACAATAAAGAATTGGAGAAGAATTGAAACTAGAAGAGATCAACTTCTCAGATAATTAGATATAATCTTTTTTTGAAGAAGGATAGAAGGGAAATTGAAGAGTTTGTCCAAGTCTTCTTCATTGAGGCGAACTTTATCCAAATCATTGACATTTGGGTATGTCAAAAGGAAGAGTTTGCGTGCAAGAACTAGCTGGGGTTGTTGCATTCCTTCTTCCGCATTCATGGCTACCCTTTTCTTTGCTATTTCTTGGTTTTTCATTTAACTCTATTTTAGATTCTTTCTTGTGGAAGAGTTTGTACAAAGTTAATAACCGGGTAAATAGTTTGGGACGCATGGGTATGAGTAGTGAATAGTTTGGGCCTGGGCATTAAAGGATAAATAGTTTGGAATTGATAGGTATAAAGTGAGATTTTCTCATATTTTATCAACCCGGCACTGGCCAACTTTTCCTCAGAATCTCAATGCCAAACTAAACCACTGATAAAGTTTTCTCAAATTCCATGTACACTATCAAGAAGAAACATGAGAGAATAATCCTAGGGGGATGGATCTATATCCATATGTTGCACGCCGTAGTCACGTGCCAATTATCATAATATGCCCAGCTTGGTCACATGCTCAATATCACGATCCGTCCAACATGGTCACAAGCTCATTATACAATCCAACTGGCATGATCACAAACTCAATATCGCAATCTCGATTATGATTTCGATAATCTTCACTGCAAAAAAGTATCCTGTTACTGGTTCACTATTCTAATAGGATTAAACCTATGACCTCAGACTACTTAGAAGTCTCTTTAAGTTGTAAGCTTTCCTTGTATTATTGAGGTTCAACAATTGAGATATTACATTGAAACATTCACAAGTCCATTACTCAGATGGTCACACAGTTATCTAAAATTATTTATTAAAAATATTTTTTTGTTTGTAATTGAAAAGTCACTTAATGTGACGATCCGATAGGTCGTTTTGTGTAATAACTCTTATTTTCGTGTTCCAAGACTTCTATTAGCTTCATATGATGTTTTTGGTTTGAATGCTTGATCCGTGTCACCTTTTGAAATGCTTTTATATGAATTTTGTTAAAAAATAAAATATTACTAAAAAAGTCGCTAGAATTGACGACAGTCAATATTTTGGGTAAATGATTCGATCGATTTTTGACGATTTTGATAGATTCGTATTGTGTTTTGGACTTGGGCGTACGTCTGAAATTGAAGCCGGAGTCCCCTAAGTTGATTTGACTTATTTTGCCGAAAGTTAGCAATTTAAATATTTGAAAATTTTCTAGGTTTAACCGTAGGTTGACTTTATAATTATCGGGTTCGAATTTTAATTTTGGGACTTAGAATATGCCCGTTTTGTTATTTAAAACTTGCGTGCAAATTTGGTTCAGTTCGGAGTTGGCTTGATAGGATTCAGATGCATGATTGCAATTTTAGATGTTTTTTTTGATAATTTGATTGTGTGAGAAAGTTCTTATGATGTTTTTAGACTTACGTGCATGTTTGATTTTGAGTCCTGGGGCTCGGGCCGGTTTCAGATGTGCTACAGATGAGTTTTGGATGAGTTGAACTAGCTGGTGAATTTCTGCTTCTAGTGTTGGACCGCAGATCTCTCATTTGCGATGTCTGGATCGGAAATGCGAGCCTCACATTTGCGATCAAGACATCGAATTTGCGAGAAGGAGCCTAGGCTGGGAAATCTCGTAATTATGAAAAGGAGCCTGGGCTGTTTTAATCGCGAACTCTTTTATTAGGTTTTGTTTTGGGACACGTTGTAGTTTGTTGTAGTTATACATTTCATTTATTATTATTGTTTGGGATCGCGTTACACGTTGCAACGGTATTAAAATAATATGATATGAAGAAGTAAGGATGGAATATGATATGAACAGATGAAGATATGGTGAGATCAGGTTATATGGCACAATAATATTGGGTTGCGTGTCGCAACAGAGAAGAATTGATATTTATATATATTTGTGGATTGGGTTGCACGATGAAATGGAGAATACTTATTTTATTATGTTTAATTGTGGTAACTGTATCGTATTATTTTTGAGAATTTGAGCAAAATTATTCTGGGACCCTTCGGTAGTTGACCTACGGGTTTGAATACTTGAGTTTATTGTATATATTCTATTCCTGTTTCTATTATTATTGTTTGTACATGTTTAATGTGAGTGTCTTGTCATAGCCTCGTCACCACTTCGTCGAGGTTAGGATCAACACTTACGGAGTACACGGGTCAGTTGTACTCATACTACTCTTTTGCACTTCTTGTGTAGATACCAGTGTTGGTCCTAGTGGCGCGTAGCGAGACTGCTCGGATTTAGCTGCTTTTGGAGACATAAGGTAGAGCTGCTGGCGTTCACATACATACTTTATTTCAAACCGTATTTGTAATATTCTAGTTGCTCATATACTTGTGACTCCAGATGTCTGGGAGTATCCTAGCACCGTATTGTTTATATTAATACAGTGTTCATTTGAGTTTATTTGATCGTTAATTATCATCACCCTTGTGACACCTCCTTTTTGGCACTGCAATCTTACGAATGACGTAGTTAAGGAAGTTTTTTCAATTAAAGGTTTTGACTCTGTATACAGCATGCGAGCCAGAAATTCGGGTAAGGAATTCTGTTAACTCAGGAGAAGGTGTTAGGAATTTTGGAGTTTCGTGGTTCTAGCATGGTCGCTCAGCTGTTATAATTGGCCTATTATCTGATTGTAATAAACTTGTACCTATGTGCCAACTTTAACTTTAACCATTTTATTCATTTTAGGAAATTTTCAATGTTATGAAAATACGTGTTGAACCACGTCACATAAATACATCCGCAATCTTCGACATATTTTAACATTGTTGGGATTTGGATTTGGGTCACATAAATGCACACCCGAGTTTAGGAAAGTAGATTATTAATCTACGCGCCTAAAGTAGCTACGCGTTTGCACTTTGCGAGGGCCATGGAATTTGCTAAGTGGCACGCCTCAAATTCCAAGGTTGAGTTAAAGCTAAGTAAAACGAGGGCCACACAATTGTCATTTTTGTTTGGCATGGAGCACCTCAATTTCTAAGGGTTAAAGTAATTACATGAGGGCCATGGGTTATTTAAAGAAGATGGCACACCTCATATTTATACAACTACAACTAGCCCCATCTTCAGCACTCTCACTGGACTCTACATTTCTACCATTACCATTGTGAAACACAACTGAATCATTTCCCTGACACATAGGCAATTTCACTCCCCTAAAGCCTCACGCTGCATTAGATTCCCACACGAATTAGATTTCCACATAGCATGCCTAAGTCATATCCTTGAATATGCTAAACTATTACCCCCTGCATGCCACACTCCATTTCAATCTCTTCCTCAGCCTATTCTTACATAAAATCCTAGCATTTCCAAGCAATTTATGATTCATTCCTACATCACAACTGCTTTTATTATCTAATATCATGTAGTTTAAAACTTCACCACAATGTGAATCATTCGGCTGCTATAAACAGTAAGCAAAGCCATCATCCTCTCCTCTAGCACACTAAACGTAAAAAAATACACCAAAACAATGCCGCCAATTCTCATTACCTCAAAATCACTATTACAGAGCATCAAACAAACTACACCTAAACATAAACTAATTCCAGTTTAACATTCACGCCAAAATGAGCGACAAACTAACATCAATGAAAACCACAAAGCCCAAGCATCTCATAGATGGAACTACATATGTAGCCATAACAGAAATCGGGATCATTTTAGACCGATACAGATCCATCTTTCATGAAGACTACATAGAAACCAACAAAAATTCCATTACACCAGCAACAACTAAGTTAGGTCACCTAGATTATAGCATCTCGAAAATGAATTTAGTAGTCTCATTGATCAAATAATCATCGACAATAAATCACCAAATTATCCATTAATATTATAACAACTCAGGTATCTAACTATTATCATACTTTAGTCGCATCAAAATAGAGCAAAAGAAATCAGGGACGAACCCAAAATATCCTCTCGATTGATAAACAAAAATCGAGCAATTACATGAAAGAAATGGAACCATAGCCTCAATCAGAAATTAAAAAGCCATCCGACCCGAACGAATCACAAACCAAAGTGGAATCACCAACTTAAACCTCATGATTGGACCTGGAACTCAAACCCGGATCTCTTAGGCGTAACTCCATTTCTGTTTTGATTTTATGAAGGAGATGGGGTAAGGTTTATAAGGGTCTGATTCTTTGGAGTTGCAGCTGGAGCTTGTTAATCTGGCGAACTGCTGGAGCTCGTTTCTCCGGCGAATCTCAGGCAATCATGGTTAGCTTTGTTTACTTTTATCTTGTTTGGTGTTAATTTGTTCTGGAGATTTGGGAGAACGGTCGATCCCTTGTTTATAGGCGAAAAGGGCAGCTTATCATCGAGTAGAAGAAGATCGACGGGAGGGGTCATGTTTTGGGCGCATCTCTCCTCTCAACTTTTTCAGGCATCCTTTTGTGTCTATACACATCTAGGTTTTTGATTTTTTTTTAATTAGGGTAAGGGTAAGGGAATGGGCTAGGGTTGTATGGGTTTGGGTAGAAAAATTATGGTTTGGGCTAGTTTTGGTTTTAAAAATGGCCAAATTGCTTAAATTTAAATTCCATTGCAATTAAATCCTTATTCTCTTTTCCTTTCTTTTTTTAATTAACAATCATAGAAATTAAAAAATTTAAATTAATCTATTTTTTGTAGAAATTAACACTCTTTATTTGTTTTTAACATTAAAACAACTACTTAACTTAAAACTAAAGAAAAATGCTAATTTTAAAGACTAAAAGATAAATTTGTGAAAATAATCATTTTTAGGATTTTTCTATGATTTAAAAACATTAAAAATGCATGAAATGCAAATAAATAAAGAAAAATTCCTAAAATTAATAAAAATTGTTTTTGGTATATTTTTTAGGAGTTATTCTCATGTAGGGCAAAAATCACGTGCTCACAGCTGCCCTTCTTTGCTCGGAAAAACGAAGAGTTTTAGTGCAAAGATAAAGTGAGCATATACGAGCAATTTTTTCCCATTTGAATACTCCGTGGGAAGTATTTTAAAAGTTTTGACCGTACCCTACTTCTGAGGTTACCTACATATCCTTGGCTATAAAAGAATCAGATTAGGATAGTTCGGGAAGTGAGTGAGAAGAAGGAGTATGCCGAGGTGAAGATCTGGTTGAGGTGCCGTTCCGCCGAGGTTTCGGTCCACGGTCCCATTATTACATCAAAATCAAAAGAATGAAACAGACTAGCTAAGCCTGTCAGCTACGAGTTACAAGATTACTATCGATAAGGCTTCTGAAGCTTGATCTTGAGTCTTGAATGGTTCTTCATTAAGAATCAAAATTTCAACCTTGATGATTGTTGACTACATGTGCTAGCTCGTTCTTCTCGAACTTTTTGAATTAAGACCGGGCATGTAGCGCTTGCAACCTCAACCATGCCTTGAAAGTTCACATCCTTCATTTGCTTTTCATTTGGATTAATTTCTTGCTTTTTTTATTTTTTTCTTTCACCTCGGACTGTTGACTTGCATTCTTGACATGAACTTCTTTTGTTGCCGACTTGAGTCTTATTTTGAAGTGAATTCCCTTATTCTCCAGGTGACGTCTGATTGACAACGTTTGAACCTTGGAATGTATTCCCTTGTTCTCCAGGTGAGCACCTGATTACCCAAAACTTGACTCTTAAAATGTATTCCCTTGTTCTCTAGGTGGGCGCCTAATTACCAAAATTTGAAATTTAAAATGTACGTTCTCTAGGTGAGCGCCTGATTACCAAGACTTGAAACTGGAAATGTATTCCCTGAGACTGCTGCCTTTGTACCAGATCACAAAGAAACAAACAAAACAAAAGAAATTTTTTTCTGTCCCAGTTTGGTGTTAGGTGTATCTGTGAGTGTTGATCAAATCTTGTTACCAAATATCTCTAAAATCTTAAAGCTACATCCTATTATTCAGGAGGGTCATGACAACTCTTTAAATAGTGATAACTTTTAAAATTAGGCAGTGTTTCTCGAGAGGTATTATTATACATTATGTCTAGTTATCTGAGTTATGTCTGCTGGGGATCTACCAGGGACTGGTGATTAAAGCTTATTTTCATTATCCAGGAGGGTCCTGACAACTTTTTATTAGATGCCAAATATGTCTACTGGCGATTGGTACTTAGAACTACATCCCATTATCTAGGAAGGTCCTAACAACTCTTAATTAGATGCCCAAATTTGTCCGCTATGGATTTGTTTTTAGAGCTACATCCCATTATTCAAACGGGTCCTGACGGCTATTGTTGGGGAAATGTTTGTGCTCGCCCATGTTAGCCGACTTCTTGTGTTTTAACTTAAGTCCCATTTTTTAGGAGGGTCCTGAGGGATCCAGATTAAATGCCAACTCTAACTTCCGGTTGTTTCTGCTAGTGATCATTGTTCATGTGGGTTTCGGCGAATCTTACTGGGGAAGGTGTTAGTGCTTGCCCATGTTACCCCCGCCTGTCTGAGTTTTGAACTGAGTCCCATTTCCAAGATGGTCTGAGAATTTTAACTTGCATTCCCTTTTTAACTCTCGGTTGTCTCTACTGGGGTTTGCTAGTTAAAGTTTCCCATTATTCAGGCGGGTCCTGAGGGCTCCAGATTAAATGCCTGTTCTAACTTTCAGTTGCTTCTGCTGGGGATGACTAGTTAAAGTTTCATCCTATTATTCAGGCAGGTCTTGATGACTCTTGCTGGGGAGAATATTTAGGTCGGACTATGTTCCTTACCGACTTCTAACCAAGTCCCATTTCCAGGAGGGTCCTGAGGATTCCAAATTAAATGCTAATTCTAACTCTCGGTTGTCTCTGCTGGGATTTGCTAGTTAAAGTTACGTCCCATTATTCAGAAGAGTTAAGGCTAGGAAATGCGTCTCCTAGGGATGAATTTATATGACCAAGACTAGGAAGTGCGTCTCCTAGGGATGAAGCTTCAATGACTAAAACTAGGAAGTGCGTCCCCTCTAAGTAAAACCAAGACTTTGACTAGCAAATGCGTCCGCTAAAATAAAACATGAATGAACCAAACTAGGAAGTGCGTCTTCTAGGGGTAAATTTAAATGACCATGGCTAGGAAGTGCGTCTCCTAGGGACTAATTTAAATGACTAAGACTAGAAAATGCGTCTCCTAGGGATGAATTTAAATGACTAAGGCTAGGAAGTGCGTCTCCTAAGGGTGAATTTAAATGAATAAGACTAGGAAGTGCGTATCCTTGGGGTAAAACCAAGACTTTGACTGGCAAGTGCGTCTACTAAAATAAAACATGAATGAACCAAACTAGGAAGTGCGTCTCCTAAGGGTGAATTTAAATGACCAAGGCTAGGAAGCGCGTCCCCTAGGGATGAATATAAATGACTAAGACTAGGAAGTGCGTCTCCTAGGGCCGAACTTAATGACTCTAACTAGGAAGTGTGTCTCCTAGGGGTGAAATCTTGATTTAGGAAGTGGGTCTCTTAAAAGGATAACTTGAAAGACCTTGATTAGGAAGTGCGTCTCCTACAGGTAAAACTTCAATGAACCAAACTAGGAAGTGCGTCTCCTAGGGCCGAACTTAAATGAATCAAACTAGGAAGTGTCTCTCCTAGGGGTGAATTTAAATGACTAAGACTAGGAAGTGCGTCTCTTAGGGGTAAAACGAAGAATTTTACTAGCACGTGCGTCTGCTAATTAAAACATGAATGAACCAAACTAGGAAGTGCGTCTCCTAGGGATGAATTTAAATGACCAAGGCTAGGAAGTGCATCTCCTAGGGATGAATTTAAATGACGAAGACTAGGAAGTGCATCTCCTAGGGCCGAACTTAAATGACTCAAACTAGGAAGTGCGTCTCCTAGGGGTAAATTGAAATGACTAAGACTAGGAAGTGCGTCTCCTAGGGGTAATACCAAGACATTGACTAGCAAGTGCATCTACTAAAATAAAACATGAATGAACCAAACTAGGAAGTGCGTCTCCTAGGAGTGAATTTAAATGACCAAGGCTAGGAAGTGTGTATCCTAGGGATGAATTTAAATGACTAAGACTAGGAAGTGAATCTCCTAGGGCCGAGCTTAAATGACTCATACTAGGAAGTGCGTCTCCTAGGGGTGAATTTAAATGACCAAGGCTAGGAAGTGTGTCTCCTAGGGATGAATTTAAATGACTAAGACTAGGAAGTGCATCTCCTAAGGCCGAACATAGATGACTCAAACTAGGAAGTGCATCTCCTTGGGGTGAAATCTCAATTCAGGAAGTGCATCTCCTAAAATGAAATACAACTTGAACTACTCAGTTTAGGAAGTGCATCTCCTGGGGTTGATGTTTGATCTTCTCAATAGCCTTTGCGTAAGCACAATAAGGGCATTACACCTAAAAATTTCAAGCTTCCAAACTCTAATATGAACACAACTTTCGTCCCTGTTTCAGACAAAGAAAACTTATGATTTTTTAAACATGGTGGTTGGTTTATGGATTTGACTTTACGGTGATTGCTCCTTCACTTGCCATGGTAACTTTGATTTTACCTTGAAAGAAATTTATTTCTTATTGACTAAGCAATTTCTCTGTCACCATTATCACATAAAATACCTCTTCTCCGTTCTGACCCAATACCCTTCATGAACTGACATTTACCAAACCTTTTTGTGTCACATGAATCTCAAAGCACGTCAATTGCTACCCACTCAATGTGTGTGTTGTTCATTCTTAACTCAAACCACTCACCTTGTCCTTGAGGTCTATCGCTCCTTCACTTGTCATGATAATTTTGGTTTCCGTTTAGAAGACCTTGCTTGTCATCTGGTTAAGCACTTTCTCTATCAGCCTTATCACAGAGAATGCCTTTGATCTATTACCCAACATCCTCTATCTGTTACATTGTTCATGAATTGATATATACCAAAGCTTTGTATTTCACATGAACCCTAGAGCATGTTGATTGTTACCAGCTCAACGTGCTTGCTGTTCTTTCTTGACTTATGACACTTTGATGTGTTGACCAGATCCCATTTTTGTGCAATTAAAAGCTGATGGCAAAATGTGAAGTCATTTCTTATTTGTTCGGACCAAACAGACTTAGGAAGAGGAAGTAATCAAGACAAAAGGAACATAGTAGAGGACAATAAAAGGAGATGATTCCTAACAAAAAAATCTAAAGAGTAGAAACATATCAAATGTGGGTACCAACTCTAATGACCATGACATGCACCCGCGGCCTATTCTGTCAAGCAAGTTTGATTTCCAACTCTTGCTATACCCCTAAACCGTGAAACTGTGCCTCAATGCTCCGATTATCCAATCTAATTCACAATCCTTATTCAAATTGTAGTGCCTGAAGGTTTTTTACCATCAAGCCTCTCTCATTTTGTTCTTTTTCATAACTCACCATCGCCTTATGGTGCGTGTGAAGGTTTTCACCAATAATACTCTCTCATTTTTATTTCTCTCAACTCACGTCGCCTTATGGTGCCTATGAAGGTTTTTACCAATAAGACTCTCTCATTTTCATGGTTTTTCTGGTTGGATCGAAATGTTGCCCTTGATATGAATCATCTCTACTTGCTCGACTTGGAATCTCTCGAAAAATGATCGGAAGGTCTTTCTTTGGACCGTAATGCGGGATTTTGGGTAGGGTTAGAAAGAAATGGTATCACAAAGGCTCAAAATAATTTGAACGGGTCCAAAATTACAACCTTTGGAATACGATCTTTTACATAACCACAATATCTGCCCCAGTTTCTTTGCCTAGGGGCTTTTTGATTTTTATTTTTATAGGACCGAACCGTGAGTCTTCCTACGTATCCTTAAAAGGAATCAGGTCGAACGTAGTTCATGTCATAAGAATTGCTCTCCCTTTTTTTCCTTTTCTTTTTCCCTTCTTTCCTCCTTTTGGTTTTTTGTTGTTTTTGTTGTTTTCCTTCTCTTTTCTTTTTTTCTTTCTCTTTTCATTCTTTCTCTTTTTTTTTACTTATCTTTCACGCTTGTGTTTTTGATCTTTGCTACTGATTCCAAACGAGGCGTATGAAATAAAATAAATAAATCTCAAAGGGGTAAATAAGGATAAAGTATTTAGATAGCAGAACAAAATACCTTCGTCATTCCAATCTCCAAAACATGCCAAGTACAAACAACACAATAACAAACCACAAAAAACATTCGTAACATTTTGATTGAAGTATACTTGATAACTATACCCACACATTCGCCTTCTACATCTAGGGGAATACAAAGCCCCATCGAACAACACTCTCACTCTGCTTACCACGAACGACCACTGTCAAATTGGGCAAGGTTGCCTTTAGCTTTAACCCGATGCAGTATAATGCATTTCAATAATATTTCTTTATGTTCTATCTGCCCCACTTTCACACAATTCGGGCTTGAAGTGATCTCACAATGCCTTCACTTATTTTCCTCAAATATCCCTACATCTTCAAAATTATTTCATTGCTTTATGACTGAACTAACTTCTTAAGACCATGCAAAGAATTATGCATACATGTCATGTCAGTAGAGCCAACACGGAAAAGAATTGTAAAAAGAAAAGAAAACTAAACAAAATGACTAGAAATAACAGAAAGTAGAAAACTGCATTAGACAGATGGTGAAAGAGTTTGAATAACAAAACAAGTAAAATAAACTGGGGTTACAACCCTGGAACGAACCTAGACAACACTAAATGAGTTACTGTGAAGGACAAACTAGGCGAAATAAAATTATAGAAGGGTTTGAATCACAAGACAATATCCAGATTACAACCCTGAAAATAACCTGGACAACAGAAATGACAACAAGATAGACCACCAAAACTCTTCTCCGGCTGACCAAGAAATGGAGCGTCTTTCCAATTACCAAGCACGACATCTTAGCCACTGGGTTCCGCATCAATTTCCAAGATCAAATTCAATATCATCAACTTAAGTCAACAAGTTCCCAAGAGGATTTGCGTGCTCCCTGTTATTGTCATCGATCACAAATACCCCTTCTCGAATCATTCTTTCTATTTCCCTTTTCAAAGAACGACAATATTCAATACTATGCCCTTGGACTCTAGAGTGGTACATGCATCGGAAAGTAGGATCAAAGCCTTTGTGTATGGGTCTGCAGTGTAGCCGAGGAGCGACTCTATCAGATCAACATGCTTTAGTTTTTCAAATAAGCTTGTGTAGGAATCCCCAATTGGTGTGAAACTATTTCTTTGCCTTTGTTCTCTTCCCTGCCCCTATTTTCTAGGGTTGTTGGGTGTTTGAAAATGTTGTGAAGGCAAGAATGCATTATGTGGTGTTGGCGCTCGCCATAGGGAGTGACTTGGTGGTTGGACAGTTGACCAGACAATGTTTGGAGGATAATACTGAGGTGGATTTTGTGGAGCTCGTGGATAGGTTTGGGGTTGGAGTTAATGCTGGGTACACTGGTGAAGCGGACCCTTTGGTCCATGTGGTGACTCTAATATAACCATGACAATATCATCGTGTTCCTTCTGACCCAACAAGCTTCCTGTGTCGTTCGGAGTTGCTTGTGTTGTTGCTTTTAAAGTAGAATAGTTCATGATCTTGCTTGACTTCAACCCATCTTCTACCATCTCTCCCATTTTTATAACATCATTAAAAGGCCCACCGACAACTGTGATCAAATGTCCAAAGTAAGTTTGTTCTTGAGCTTGAAGAAAGTAGTCGACCATATATTTTTCTTTCATCGGGGGATCGACTCTGCAGCTTGCTCTCTCCATCTGAGTCAGTACTCCCTAAAGCTTTCATTAGTCTTATTTTCCATCTGGCAAGGGACCTGCGATCTGGAATGATTTCTATATTATATTGAAAGTTCGTGGCAAAGGCCTGAGCCATATCGTCCCACGTGTACCACCTGTTAGCATCTTGGCGGGTGTACCACTCCAGAGCTGCATGATCGCTGCCGACTCAATGCCACACAAATGTAGGGAGAGCGGGTCGCTACAGCTTTTACCCGAATAGTGGTTTAGGGTCGAATTTCCACAAGGAGATTGGAATGGAGTTGTATTGTGTATTTAGCCTAGACTTGCGTTTGAGCTTCTAATTGCAATCCTAATATTTCTGGGTTTTTTTTGTATTAACAACTACGAGTATGAACTTAAATTGAAGACTAAATTATGCAAAAGGAATATTGCTTGGTTATAACTAATAGAATAAAGGAACTAAGGTCATGGCATCACCTAGGTGGTTAACTAAAGGATAGAAACTGCTAAGAATAGATTGACGTATTCAGGATTTATGCTATAACCATTGCGGAATTGTACCCACTCTCACACCTCTCGGTAGAGAAAGTAATTTTGCCTGATTGACTCTCTTGAGGCCAATTGGGTAGGAAAATAGACCAAACAACTAGGGTTCAAGAATGGTGATTACTCTCTCAAGATTTAACCCGTTAATTTGAACTACCATTTCTTATGGGTCCATCCCAATTCCTTGTTGGGTCAATTTTAGGGTCATAGACTCTCTTTCTCAAGAAGAGTCAAAACCCACTAAACTAGGATCAATGTTTGCAACCACCAATCCTTAATTTAGGTATAAAATTAATCCAAATAGCAAATACCCAATAGCAATCTATCATTAGAAAGCAACACCCATCAATTACTCACACTAGGGTTGAGCCACAACCTTAGCTAATGAGTTTAGCTAGACATAATTAAAGAAGAATCAGAAGAAATAGAAGGAGAAGTAGACAAAATAATTAATTAATAAGATTAAGCTACAAGAATCTATGGAGAAATTAATGCTAAAATGCCAAAATAGGCTAAAACTTCTGTCCTCACGAGTGCAGCTTCGTTCAGTCAAATAAAACCAAAAAAACTCCTCTAAAAATGGTAAAATGTTCTATTTATAGTGGGCTGGAAAAACTAGACAAAATTACCCCTGTGGGGTCAGTGCGGGCCGTACGTTTCCAACCACGGTCGCACTGGCTCTTTGGCTTCAATTTCTATCTTCTATGAACTGGCTGGCGCGGACCGCGTAAAGGTGTGGCGCGGACCGCGAAATGGTGACCGCGGCCGCATGGATTTCCTTTGATAAAATTTCCATCTTCTATAAACCTTGTGACATGGGCCGCATGCCATAGTGGCGTGGCCATGTGAGCTGGACGCTGGCCGCACATTTCCAACCACAGCCGCGTTATTCAAGACTTGATCATACTCCTCTGAATCCCCTAGTGCGGTTGCACGCACAATTGTGCGGTCCGCACTATGCTCAGCTTCTCACCACTTAACTTGGCCTTTCATACCTGAGCACGTTTCACTCTGTTTTGAGCAAATCTTTGAAACTTCATCACTTTGTCGCTCAAACTGCAATCAAGCACCACCTGTAAGCATTTTGGGGCTATTTTGTAGCAAATTATACTCGAAGCATAGGGAAGTAAGGGCATAAAAAACATTGAAATTCTACTTATCAACTCCCCAAAACATAAATCTTTGCTTGTCCTCAAGCAAACAAAATAAGACCCACTCCTTAAAGAAAACATCCAAGTAATTCCAGCTATCCTAAGGTAACCTCAACAAGCATCAATTGGGACTAACAACTGCCTTCAATACGAAATAACTCATTTAGACTTTGAAAACTTGTGGATCAAGTGTGACACAAGAGCATCAAGAGTTGACACATTTCATCAAGGAACTTCTCTCAATAGCTTTGGTCATTATGGAACCCAAACTCACACGTCCTCAACTCTTCCTAAGAAAACCTCACCTTTAAGAGTAGTGACCCACAAACCGAGGTCGATGGACTTTCACTCATCTCTCTTAAGAAAGAAGTTGCAAGTCCGGTTCCAAGTACGATATGCTTGCCCCTTATGTAAGTATCCACTAATGTAGGTTCCCTTCAACTCAAGATCATATAGGGCTTTTGTGGAGTCATTTTGAAGGCTTTTGGGTAAGGGTAGGATATGTTCGTGTTCCATTGAGTGCAATCTTCCCTTAAGCACTTCTATTGATTCATTTTTGGCACACTTTCTTGACTCATTTGAGTATTTCACTTCCCTTCGAGGGTTAGAGGGACACACTATCGCTCTTTTTTATGCAATTTAAAACACTTCTCCTTTTTCTACTTATTTCAGCCTTTTTCACTTTTGTTTTTCTTGAATCCCCTTTTTTTTGGATTTCCTTTTCATATTTTTCTTCTTTATTTTTCGTTGCCTTCCTTTTCTTTTTCTTTGTACCTTTTTCCACTTTATTTCCTATCTTGTCTCCCCCCCCCCCCCCCCAAACTTAGACATTTGCCATTACTCAAGGGAAAATTTAGGTGCTAAGAGAGGGTATCACTAAGAACGGGTATAGGCCCGTAGCATTGGTTCTCGAAAGAAAAAGGTTCAAGGCTCAAAAGTGTTAACTAGGGATCATTTCATTGGTAGGCCATGGAATTGTTTAACATAGCATTTGGTTCGAGGAGAGCCTACAATCATTTCTCAAGTCAAATTTCACCTAGGATTTTGCCTCAACGAACATTTAGGGCAAGTTCTAGACCATCGGCTTGGGACTTGGACTCATAATTCGAGTTCTCACCACACACACTCAAGGATTGCTAAAGACATCGAGTCGGGGGTCCACAACGACCTTAGTTTCGATTCAAGCGCACAATGGTCTAAAATGACCACATGATGACTATTTGGTCAACACAAGAGGCTCAAGGCAACGACTTTCGCCATCCTAATCACACCATTATGTCTTTGATCATGGGATCAAAGGCAAATGTGTTAGGCCCAAGTGAAGCCTTGCATGAGGTACCCTTAACTACAGAATATCAAAGTCAAAAATAGACTCAAATCCTCAAGAAGGTTGTCACGCCATCTATCATTGGGAAGAGCCACCCAGTTTTCATAACACTTCACCCTTGGAAAGAATCGTAGCATTAAGAAAACCAAGGGCTTATTAAAAATGCCAAAACAAAGCAAAAGGCCATGAGCCTATCTATGAAGTTAAGAACGAGAAGTTGTTTTACGAAAATTGAAAAACTGAATGAATATATACAATGGGGGAGTAGAATATACAACGAGGGATGAATATATACATAAAGTAACTTTATATACAGGCGATGATAAAACATACGAGAAAGGTAACTAATATGTAAAGTTATGTACAGACCAACTAGAAAATCAAATTAAAAACATAAAAGGAGTATCTAAAATATACAATCATCCGAATAGATAAACAGTAGTGCGCACCCCCACGAATAAGCGCTGGCATTATCCCTAATGACAACTACCAAAATAAGCATAAAGTATCAAGAGAAAGAATATAGAGGGCTCCCTAGGCCTGATCCGTAGGCATGGTATCATCAGTGGTCCCCTGATCCTCTGTATGGGTGGGAACCTCAGACTGGTCCCCGGCCTGCTGCTGTTCTGCTGCTGGGATAGGGTCCTGCTGCTGGACCGACTGAATATCGGGTGTATCACTGGAAGGAGTCTCCTGAATCTCGGCAAGCTGAATAACTAGACCCTCAGTACTAGGGAGCTTCCTCTTCTTCCGCGGAGGTCTGGATGCCGGCTCCTGCTGTGGCTCTTGCACTGGCGCTGCCTCTGGAGGGACGGACTCCTCAAATAACATGTCTAAAGGCAGCTGATTTGCCAATATCTTGTTTACATCTATTTGAAGCACCTGCATTGACTCCTTGGATACCCTTGTCTTTCTCAACTTTTTGTGCTCTCGGACGAGCTCTTTTAGAGCTACCCCATGAGACTCTACCATCCTAGTCAAGGCAGCCTGAGTCTCTATTATCTTCTCCTGGTTGGCCAGCAGCTTCTTTAACGTTTCCTCAAGACACTGAGGAATCTGAACTGTGGCTGGTGCAGAATAGGCCTCAACTGAAGTGGCCAATGTAGACAACTTGGATGTCACAGCTGACATCCAGTTGTTTAAACTGGCCAAGGTCTTTGTTAAGTGCTGAGCTGTCACAGGGTGGGTCCGGGAAGATGGGACTAATGGGCCAGCTGAATAACTAGGACCCACAGAGGAAGATGGCACATCATCTGGGACAGAGACAACTGGAATGGAGGGGAGCGCAATAGAAGGCTCGATAGTAGACTCTACCGCAAATGGCTCCTCAGACTGGCCAGTTGGGGGGAAGGGGTGGATGCCTTGTGCTTTTTGTCCTTTGGGTTGTCCGGGCCCTGAATGCCGAACCATGAGAACAGGGACATTAGGCGCACTATCACATCATAGGACTTTTTCTTCACCTTCAAGTCCTGGAAATACATCGTGAGAATGTTGGGGTATGGGTAATTCCTAGTGCTCTCCATCCCATTGAATTGATCGCCCTGTACATTATATTTCCCATATTGATAGGGAAGACATCCATGATGGATGCAATCAGCACAGCTCGGGGAGTGGGATAGTCTGGTCATAGGAAGTAGGGTCAAGCCTGTTGTATACAAACGTGAGCCACCCTCTAACCTTGAAATTCAAGTTCTTCCTCAAAATCTTTACCCCTGCCTGTATCCAATGCGGAACAACACCCCGATGAGCCAAATATTCTGCCAACCATAGCCAAACTTCCTCCTTCAGCTCCAACTTCTCTATGTATTGGGTCTCATCTTCGTTGTTGAAACCCAAATATCTATTCAATGCCTTCCCCGAGAACACCACAATTTTGTCGCGCACTTTGGTCATAGCTGAGTCCTTTTTGGTATAGGCTACGTTGCAATAGAAATCCTTCACCATGTGCTCGTTTGCATCAACCAAATCATCTCTAAAATGCTTTCACCCGAATCTGGTGTGAAATTGCTTGTTCACATTAGGGAGTATGGGTAATAAGTTTCAGATGATTATGCTCCTCTCGGAAATCAATTTATGTTTTGGCCACATCTCTTGAAATTTGTGGAAGGCTACTTGGCTGACAAAATGGTCCTCCCACACTTGGTTTATGAGTTTTGTTTAGTTTCCTTTTCCTCGGCCGGGTTGTTTGGTACCACCTCCTCTTAGTTTAACCATTTTGTGCAAGCAAACACGTCTAACTTTGCTAGTTGCAGCATAAGTAGTGTTAAAAATAAGTGCAGAGTAAAAATATGAATAATTGCATAACACCTCTCAGAACAAGCCACCGCGGACCGCACATTCTGGGCACGGCCGCATGGAAGGTAGCGCGGGCCGCACTGACCAATTACCAAAAACTTACCTACTCTGAATCTCACTAATGCGGGCTGCGTGAAAAGAGGGTGCGGCCGTGTTGGTCTAGTGCGGACCGCACAAATACGGCCGCGACCGTGCTGGAAACAACTAGCTTTTTAGATCAAGGTCCATCGCGGACTGCGCCAATAATAGTGCGGACGTGTTAAGGTCATGGGAACCGCAAAAAATAACCGCGGGCCGTGCTGGGTGAAGGGTTAGGAACGTACTAGGGTCTTACACATTTGCCCATTTTGTTCAAGTTTTACATCCGAATTTGTGCCTACTCGATTACCCACCATAAAATTCTTGCCCAGCATCTAAAAGCAACAAATAAACTAACCTAAGCAGTCAACTCAATCAAAACGGAAAAACAAAGAAGCTACACTACTGAGAAATGATAAAAATTGAAATAAACAACTAATTAATGATCATTGTGGGAATTTGTTACCAGGAATATGGAGAGTATACTCTTGATGCAAGCACACAATTAGAGTCTTAGAGGTGAATAGTGAAAGTTGAGGGTTCTGGTATGCGATTTGGTGAAACGTTTACACAGATGCCCTATGTCCTTATTTATGGAAAATTTGTGGGACCCTGTACTTACCCTCCAGCACAGCCGCGTAAAAATGACCACGGACCGCGCTGGGTCTTACTTTGTGGCATTGCAAAAAGAAGTCCTCACGAGCCGCATAAAAATGGACGTGGTCGTGTGAGACCATCGCAGACCGCACAATCATGACCGCGACCACGTGGTAAACTTCAGAGATCAATCACCTTCAGCTTCTTCTGGTGCGGACTGCACAAATCTTACCGTAGCCACACTAATAATCTTCAGAGACTCTGTATTTCTACGCTTTGCTTTGCTTTGCTTCAACACAAGTCCTGCAACATCTCACAAACAATTAGCTCAAAAATCCTAGTCTACAAAGAAAATCAAAGAGAAAGAAAAATACATGGGTTGCCTCCCAAGAAGCGCCTGATTTAACGTCGCGGCACGACATATGTTACCACCACATCATATTAAATGAATGAGCGCCACCACATGACTCTCATCAAACATTCCCAAATAATGCTTGACACAATGCCTACTTATCCAAAAAATTTCACCATTCTTGTTCTTGAGATCAAGAGTACCAAAAGAAGTCACACATACAACTTCGAATGGCCCACTCCACTTTGACTTGAGCTTTCCCGGGAATAACCTCAACCGAGAGTTGAAAAGAAGAACCATATCACCAACCTTGAATTCCTTCCCCCTTGCATATTTGTGGTGTAGATACTTCATCTTGTCCTTATACAAGGACGAGCTGGAGTATGCATGAAATCTAAACTCATCAAGCTCATGAAGTTGCTCAACACGGAGATTTGCCTCGACATCCCATTCCAAGTTCAACTTCCTTAAGGCCCACATAGCTTTGTGCTCCAATTCCACCAGTAAGTGACATGCTTTCCCAAATACCAAACAGTATGGAGACATACCAATTGGGGTCTTGTACGCAGTCCGGTAGGCCCATAGAGCATCATCTAACTTTTTGGACCAATAGGTCCGATTTGTATTGACTTTTTTGGATAAGATGCTCTTTATTTCTCGGCTAGAGACTTCCACTTGGCCACTGGCTTGGGGATGATAGGCGGTAGTCACTTTGTGATTCACTCTATACTTGGAAAGCAAGGAGTCAAAAGCCTTGTTGCAGAAGTGGGACGCCCTATCACTAATGATAGCATGAGGAATGCCAAACCTTGTGAAGATACACTTTTTCAGGAATGCGACAAAACTTCGGGCTTCATTGTTGGGTAAAGCCACGGCTTCAACCCACTTTGATGCATAGTCCACCGCCACGAGGATGTTAGTATTCCCACAAGAGCTCATGAAAGGACCCATGAAACCGATTCCCCAAACATCAAAAAATATCTACCTCAAGAATCGTGGTAAGGGGCATCTCATCCCTTTTTGAGATTTTGCCGGCTTTTTGGCATGCATCACATCCTTTACTAAACCACTAGCATCTTCAAACAACGTAGGCCAATAGAAACCGTAACTCAAGACCTTTGAAGCCGTTCTCACCCCTCCATGGTGGCCACCATAAGGGGAAAAGTGACAAGCCTCCAAAATGCTTAATTGTTCACCTTCCGGGACACATCTTCTAATCACACCATCCGTGAAAATTTTAAATAAGTACGGATCATCACAACAAAAATCCAAACTATCCCCCTTGAGTTTCTTCCTTTTGTTAACAATGAAGTTTTCGATGTCCGTGAACCATGGCATGTCAACCATGGAAAACATGGAACTACAAAGTTTCTTAGCTCCAATGCCAAACCAAAATTGCAATTTCAGCATATCAAACAATGATCACAACTGTTAAGTTAAAAACAATCAGACAAACAACTTAAACAACACACAAATGATAACTCAAACAAGGTAGAAATCGCTGCAACATTGCAGAATTTTGGCAGACAATCAACTTCAAAAACAGTTCATAAATTTTCAACCAATATATAGCCCAAAGATGCATAAAATGTTGCTGAAACTATGGAGAAACAGCACAGAAAATTAGTTGTCCAAGCTATGAAGATTTTGGCTATCAAAACAACGCTGCAATTTTGCAAACTGGGCAAAGGAAAAGGAATTCTAGTAGCAGGTGACAAAATTGTAGCTAATACTGTATAATTACAGACATATAAAACTGCAGAACTCAAACACAATCTCAACTAACACAAATTTTTGATAGATTTTAGCTTACAAATCAGAATTCAAGCATGCTCAATCTCTAGTCCAACTGAATCCCCTCTATTAACTCAACGACAACGACAACTATTAACAACGGGTGAAAAAAAGTTCAAACTAGAGAACTTCAGCTATCAATTTACTCCAAAAACTTCTCCACAAATAGTGGAAAACTTCAACAACATAAGCTTCAGAACTTCGCAGTCTTAGCACAAAGATAATTGATGTTGAATGCAGGATTAACTTTTCAAACATTGCCCCATGAATAACTCATAGATTGAATTGAAATCACAAAACAACGCTCCAACAAACAAGGACTAATCCCAACAGAACTTTCGTCAGCATAAAAGAAGATTTGACTAGAGCACTTCAACTTAAACACCAAAATTTTTAATAGTAGAGTCCATTGACACAACTCAATTCACAAAATTTTCAACAAGCAATTTCTGAATTCTAAAACTAACTTCTGTGAGTAGAAATGCAAGATTTGGCTAAGACCCCGCAAAACCAAGAACCTAAACTCACTAGGAAGACTGGACCCTATGTGGGTTGCCTACGTATCACGTCCCGAAAGACGAAAATCAACTTTGCGTAGTTCAGGAAAATTAGATACATGCAAGAATTAAAAAAATAACTAATTTAGAGAAAATATTTTTTTTATGCTTTTTCTTGTAAAATGTTGCAACATGCAAAATCTTTTTGAATTTTCTTTTTCCTTTTATATATTTTAGGAAAATGATGAAAAGGTGCAAAATATTTTTGAATTTTTTGTATATCTTTTGTCTCTTCTTTTTTTTTTAAAATAAAAATATAACAAAAACATAACTAGACCCTACTTGCTTTATTTTCACACTTCACCCTCTCTTTTCTGTTTTTTCTTTTTTATTCATTTGTCATGTTCCCTCAACTATCATTGGTCTACCAAATGACCCTTTCACCCTTGAATAAATGCAACATGGAGCACATATGATGCATCAAGATGGCCTGTTATTTTGGGTATACCTGTCTTAGACAGATCCAACTCCTGTGTTGAGTCCCCTAGGTCAAATGCATGATGCAAATAAGCGCTCCTACTAGGGATCCAGCATGAGGCTGAGTTATTCTAGGTTCAAAACCTGGGCATTTGTTCTAGAATTGTATACCCGAGCGGACAACTCGAGTCGAGGAGGAGGCTACAAACTGGGGACCTAAAAGATCATCCGGCTTAATAACTTGTCCGAGCCTCTTTCTTATTTCAAGGTATGACACTAGCAGAATAGGGAGTCTCGACCAGCAAGCTCATCCCCGAAGATAAGAAGAGAAGGGTTTCATAACAGTTTATATGTACAGTTCAAATAATATCAAAGCAGTAAAAGTATCATTTTGCACATTAAGTCAACATGTAAAAATAAAAAATCAGATAATAAACAAAACAAAATACAACAGTTATTCTAAGCTTGAATTCTTTGAACCCTGCGAAACCAGAGATTCTGGAAACAAACACCCTCCCCAGCAGAGTCGCCAGAGCTGTCACACCTCCTTTTTGGCACTACAACCCCACGAAGGGCGTAGTTAAGGGAGTTTTTCCAATTAAAGGACAATCGAAACGAGATTTATTTATTTTAAGATATTTCAGAGTCGCCACTTGAGATAATTAATGGTGTCCCAAGTCACTGATTTAAATCCCGAATCGAGGAAGGTTTTGACTCTGTATATAGTATGCGAGCCACATATCCGGCTAAAGAATTCTGTTCACCTGGGAGAAGGAGTTAGGCATTCCCGAGTTTCGTGGTTCTAGCATGGTCGCTCAACTGTTATAATTGGCCTATTATCTGATTTAATACACTTGTACCTATGTGCCAACTTTAACTTTAACCATTTTATTCATTTTAGGAAATTTGTGACATTATTAAAATACTTCTTGAACCACGTCACATAAATGCATCCGTGGTCTTCGACATATATTAACAATGTTGGAATTTGGATTTGGGTCACATAAATGCACACCCGAATTTAGGAAAGTAGATTATAAAATACGCGCATAAAGTAGCTATGCATTTTCACTTTGCAAGGGCCATGGAATTTTCTAAATGGCACACCTCGAATTCCAAGGTTGAGTTAAAACTAATTAAAACGAGGGTCACACAATTTTTATTTTTGTTTGGCGTGGCACACCTTAATTTTAAGGGTTAAAGTAATAACATGAGAGCCATGGGTTATTTAAAGAAGATGGCACACCTCAGATTTTCTACAACTACAACTAGCCCCATCTTCAACACTCTCACTGGACTCTACATTTCTACCATTACCATTGATAAAAACAACTGAATCATTTCCCTGACACCGAGGCAATTTCACTCCCCTAAAGCCTCAAGCCACATTAGATTCCCACTCGAATCAGATTTCCACAGAGCATGCCTAAATCATATCCTTGAATATGCTAAACTCTTACCCCCTGCATGCCACACTCCATTTCAATCTCTTCCTCAGCCTGTTCTTACATAAAATCCTAGCATTTCCAAGCAATTTATGATTCAATCCTACATCACAGCTGTTTTTTATCTAATATCCTGTAGTTTAATACTTCACCACAATGTGAAGCATTCGGCTGCTATAAACAGTAAGCAAAGCCATCATCCTCTCCTCTAACACACTAAACGTATACAAATACACCAAAACAATGCTACCAATTCTTATTACCTCAAAATCACTATTACATAGCATCAAACAGACTACACTTGAACAGAAACTAATTCCAGTTTAACATTCACGCCAAAATGAGCGACAAACTAACATAAATGAAAACCACAAAGCCCAAGCATCTCATAGATGGAACTACATATGTAGACACAACAGGAATCAGGATCATTTTACACCGATACAGATCCAGCTTTCATGAAGACAACATAGAAACCAACAAAAATTCCATTACACCAACAACAACTAAGTTAGCTCACCTAGCTTATAGCATCTCAAACATGAATCAGTATTCTCATAGATCAAATAATCGCCGACAATAAATCACCAAATTATCCATTAATATTTAACAACTAAAGTATCTAACTATTATCATACTTTAATCGCATCAACATAGAGCAAAAGAAATCATGGACGAACCCGAAATAGCCTCTCGTTTGATAAACCAAAATCCAGCAACTACATGAAAGAAATGGAACCATTGCCTCAATCAGAAATCAAAAATCCATCCGACCAGAACGGAATCGCGAACCAAAGGGGAATCACCAACATAAACCTCATGATTGGTCCTGGAACTCAAACCCAGATCTCCTAGGCGTAACTCCATTTCTGTTTCTATTTTGTGAAGGAGACGGGGTAACGGTTATGAGGGTCTGATTCTTTGGAGTTGCCGTTGGAGCTTGTTAATCCGGCGAACTGCTGGAGCTCGTTTCTCTGGTGAGTCTCACGAAACCATGGTTAGATTTGTTTAATTTTATCTTGTTTGGTGTTGATTTGTTCTGGAGATTTTGGAACGCGGTTGATCCCTTGTTAATAGGCGAAAAGGGTTGCTTATCGTCGAGCAGAAGAAGATCGACAAGAGAGGTCCTGTTTTGGACGCAACTCTCCTCTCAGCTTTTTCAGGCGTCCTTTTGTGTCCATATACATCTAGGTTTTTGTTTGTTTTTTTTTAATTAGGGTAAGGGTAAAGGAATGAGCTTGAGCTATGTGGGTTTGGGTAGGAAAATTATGGTTTGGGCTAGTTTTGGTTTTAAAAATGGCCCAATTTCTTAAATTAAAATCCCATTACAATTAAATCCTTATTCTCTTTTCTTTTCTTTTTTTTAGTTAACAATCACAGAAATTAAAAATTCTAAATTAATCTATTTTTTATAAAAATTAAAAATCTTTATTTATTTTTAACGTTAAAACAACTACTTAACTTAAAACTAAAGAAAAATACTAATTTTAAAGACTAAAAGATAAATATTTAAAAATGACTATTTTTAGGATTTTTCTATGATTTAAAAATTTAAAAATGCATGAAATTCAAATAAACAAAGAAAAATTCCTAAAATTAATAAAAATCATTTTTGGTCTATTTTTTAGGAGTTATTCTCATGTAGGGCAAAAAATCACATGCTCACAACCCTGTAATAAGTGCTAAACGGGTTAATTAATTTGATAACATCAGCTTGCCTAGCGAGTAAATATTAGGTGCCATAATATTTTATGTAGAAAATTCCTAGCTCAACATGATTTAAAACCACGACCTATCCTTGTAGGATTTCAACTTCACTACTAAGCAACTTTTATGGCACCCTTATATTCTGTCAATTGGTATCAGAGAAGGTTCTTTCTACCATATCAACACCTAGAAAAGATCCTCATGGCTACTCCTCCAAACTTCGAAAAAGGCCAATATACTTATAGAACTCCAAGGTTCAACGGTCAATATTGTGGATGGTGGAAAACTAGGATGCACAACTTCATCATGACTGAAGATTCTGAGTTATGGGATGTCATATGTGACGAACCCTTTGTCCTTACAAAGAACATTGGCGACCCATCTGTAGCCATTCCCTAGACGAGGAAGGAATTCAATGACGCTGATAGAAAGGCCATAGAAAAGAATTTTTATGCAAAGAAAATTCATGTGTGTGGCATTGGTCGTGATAAATATAGCAAGATATCAATACGTCAATCACCAAAAGAAACCTGGGAGGCTATTCAGACAACTCACGAGGGAATAACACAGGTGAAATAATCCTAGATAGATATGCTCACAACTGAATATGAGCTCTTCAGAGTGAAAGATGATGAATACATCCAAGATATGCACACTTGATTCACTTCTATCATCTATGAGCTTCACTCTCTTGGTGAAATTATTTCGAGAAACAAGCTTTTCAAGAAAATCCTTAGTGTACTGCCCAGCTCTTGGTAAAGTAAAGTAACCTACATTACAAAGGTAAAGGACTTGCAGATATTGATCATGGATGAACTTATTGGAAATTTGAAAACTCATGAAATAAATAAGAAGAAGGACAATGAAATAAGAGAGCCCAAGAGGGAGAAGAACCTGTACTCAAGACGGACAACGATGATCCAAGTGGTGAAGATGGTGACACGGCTTACTTGAGTAGATTCTAGACGATAGTTCTCAGGAATGGAGGAATTCCAAAATGGGGAAGTTCTAGCAAGCAAAGAAATTATGACCTCTGTCATAAATGTGGCAAGCCCGGACACTTTATATAGGATTTCCCTATCCTAAAGAAAGATCAGTATAATAACAACTTTAATGAATCAGCAAAGAGGAATCGGGTTCCTCACAAATGGTTTAAGAGAAAGAGTGATGCTAACAATATTGTAAATCAAGATCTTGCAGCATGGGGAGACTTCTCCAGCGAATCTGAAGAAGAAAACGACCATGGTGGTGGTTCAATGATGGTAGTGAAAAATAAAACAACTTAGCATGATTCAATCTTTGCTTTAATGGCTCAATATGATGACGGTGAAGATGATGGCGGTGATGAGGTAAATTTTCTGGATATTTAGAGAAATTTGAAATCTTACTCCCCTAAAAAGCTCATGTCATTAGCAAATGTATTAATTAATGCGTACCATAGTATTATCAATGATAAAGATGCATTAACTATCTAACTAGGGGAAGCTGAATAAACTAGAGATGACTTCGTAGTCGTTATAGTTTATTTGAAAGAAACAATAGAGAACCTGAATAAGGGAAAGGATGCCTTAGATAAGAAAATTGCTAGTATAGAACATGAAAGAGATGATATAATGGTTGTTGTGATTAACTTTAAGAAACCATTGAGTGTGTAAGTAAAGAAAAATAAACCTTGATTGAGAAAGTTGCTACCATTGAGAAAGAGAGCGATGACCTAGTAGTGGTGGTAGTAGACTTGAAAGAGATAATTGAGGAACTTAAAATGGTAAGTAGGCTTGGAAACTCTAAAAAGGAAAGGAAGTTGCAAGTGAGGCCCACATTAAACTTGAAAATAAGTTAAATTTGGTGAAGAATAGTCTATGTGCTGAGTTTGAGAAAAACAAATAGCTTTAGGGAGAACTCGGGAAAGTAAAGAGTGACCTTGAAAAATCGCTTAAGTGGATTTGGTCCTCTGATGCTATCATTTTCATATACACCAGTATCGGGGGAAATAGGCAGGGGATGAGATTTCAAAAGAGAAAAGATTCTTTACAACCCTCATAGAGAGTATGTTACTGTAACCGATAATTGGCTTTTTACCTACTAAGGTAACAATGGGCACCTAAAGGAAAACTGCATGGTCAAGGTTCAGTCTCATCAGAAAAATAATGTCTTTACTGAGAGAGTAACTAATGCTAGAGGACCTGGCCCGTCAAATAGGAAATGCATACTGCCTGCTTGGACTAAAAGAGCACTCATTCATCCTTTCTCTCATAACAAGGGACCCATACTAATTTGGGTTCCCAAATCTAACCCTTGATTCCCTTGTTCAGGGAGCACTGAAGGGGATCATCCAATAATGATACATGGACAATTAATGCTGAAAGCATATGACTGAAACTACGATCAATTTTTCTTCACTGAAAGCCCTGCAAGGAGAGAGTATTCCCTTTTAGAAATAGCTAAAAGGGGTACACATTAGGAGTTGGAAGATATGTAACGAGGGAAATAAAGCAGAATTCTTGTCTAGGATATGCACAATCTCAAATCATGTGACTTGTAAGGTGATGTTGTAGCCAAAAGATACAAGAATACTTATGTTGTTGTGCTTGAGCCTCTGCAGAGTGGAAATCTAAGTTGGTTGATAGTTGTTGAAGATAATGCTGAACTATAGGACAAAAGGATGGGATATGCAAGCTTTTCATCACTGAATAAACTGGTCCAGAAGAACCTGGTTCGTGGTCTGACCAAGTTAAGTATCAAGGAACACAAAGCATGCAATGATTATGCAAAAGGAAAGTATGTTAGATCTCCATTCAATCCCAAAAAGTGCAGCCAACACCTCAAGGCCACTTGATCTTCTTCATATGGATCTATGTGGAGTAGTGAGAGAGCCAAACATGAAAGAAAGAAGGTATATATGTTTGATAATGAATGACTACTCCAGGTTCACTTATACTCTGTTCCTAAGAACCAAGGATGAAATTTTTTAAGTGGTTGTGGCTTTTGTTAAGAAGATCCAAGTATAGATGGAAACAAATGTGATTTGTATCAGATCAGATCATGGAGCATGTTTTGATAATGCCAGAGAGGATGAATTTTGCATTGAAAGAGGGAATACTCAACTTCTCAGCTCCAAGAGTACCGCAACAAATGAAGTTGTGGAAAGGAGAACATGTCTCTTAAAGATTTGGCGAGGTCAATATTAATTGACAAAAGGATTGCAAACATCATCACCAAAGTTGCTGACTAATTTGAGGATACTTGAGTGAAATTATCATGTTCTCAACAATGGCAATGATTAGCTTTGAAAATTCGATACTAAAAGAGATGAAGGAATTCTCCTGATTCACTCATCTCAAGAGGGAACATAAATATTGATCAAGATGGAGAACCCTTATTGATTCCAGCAAGGAACCTAGTCCCACGACTACAACAACAAAAGTTAAAAACTAAGTTATTGATGAAGTTCAAGGTATGGCACCTGGTTCCTCGACCTACAGATCAATCCTTTATAAGAACCATGTGGGTACTTTGGAACATCGATAAGTCAGCAGAAGTACATCTCGGAATTTTTGACAAAGGTTTGACATAAAAGCATCACAAGTTATCAACACCCTTATTGCCACAACTACACATCTATACATGGGTGAACGTAGTTCTATTTTATATTAAGACATCACTGGATCACTCTTGTATCTCACTGTAAGCAGACCTGACATCGTGTCAGAGTAGGGTTCTGTGAAAGGTTTTGGTCAAATCTAAAGGAGTCTCATCTGAAGGAAGTTGAAAGAATCTTTGAGATATCTTGAAGGAACACATGACCTGGTTCTCTACTACCTTCAAGTAATGAATCAATCTCATTTGGTATGAAGTAACACATGACCTAGTTCTCTACTACCTTCAAGTAATGATTCAATCTCATTTGGTATGCTGATGCTGGTTTTGTAGGTGGAAGACCTTTGGGTATATGCTTATTGTGTACCACTCTTGTTCAATAATAAAAATTCTTACAATCAATGACTAAAATAGTCCAAATTAAAAGGGCCAAATACATTACTCGCTGAAGATAAAGTTGTTGATGTTTTCACCAAAGCCTTGAGAAGAAAACATTCTGAGAAAAATTGCCTGGCATTAGGGTTGATAAAACCTAACTGAGGACCTAGTTCTTCATGATTGGTAATGAAATTCAGATACAAATAAAGGTAGCTAAATTGTTTTATGGCCAAGTCTAACTCACTTTTATATCGTTACAAGAAGACACACATAATGACCACAGGGCAACTGCTGTATACATGCTGGAAAATGGGGTTAAACTCACTTGCCAGACTTGTCAGGGAACCTGGTTTCTTGATACATGTTAGTATCTTCTTTATTATTTCAAACACAATTTAAAATGGAAAAAAACAATGCCACAACATAAGTGTGTCAGTCTCTTTAAGTTGTGTCTTTTCAACAAAAACGTCACATATTTTCTGAACGATACAACTCCCTAAAAGAAATTTTGCTGCCATTTCTGGTCCCTCAATATAAATAATTCAACATCACAACCCTTCACTTCCAAATTCAAAACTTCCTCTTTACCTTCTCTCTTCTCAATTACTGTCATTGAGTCCATACCAGTTAGTATTCCAGTGGTAGATTCCTCCCCCAAGCACAATTACTAGTCCAAAACCTAAAACAGAGTCTCCTCCATACTCCACTCCCTATACTACCCACTCCAATTATGTTCCTTATCACAGTCACGAGAAGATGACTACGAGCAAGTTTGAGGATGGTTGTCCTCCTCCACGCTCACCGGTCAAACAGGGTGAATAGGTTCAATAGGGTAAATAAGGAACCGTGTTTAGGAAATGTCAACTCTCTCCATTGATGGGAACTCTAGTGAAAATCCAGTGATTAGTCATGAAAAGTCTGAGGAAACAATGATAGGTTGCGATTCTACAGGTATTACTCCTCTTTCTGTTGAAATTTCCATGAAAACACAAGAAAATAAGGGAATAGAAAATATGCTCTCTATTGCTTTAGAAGGGGTTGTTGCAGAGGAAAATGTATGAGGGTTTGAGTCTCAGAGGGAAGAGCCCCAGTCCATAGAAAAAATGAGATTACTTGTTCCATTTGAACAATCTACTCAAGATGACACTGCTGAGGTCTCAAGTGATGAACGTGATCCCTTCATGAAGGATCCAAGCCAGGTGTTATCTCCCCAAGTCACTGTTGATCCTACTCCTTCTTCCCACTTCTATGCTGAGCCTCTCAAGATGGTGGTGCCCGAGATGAAGTACGATAGTGAAAAAGGTGCAAATGATTTGGTGATTTCTAGTTTTATTAGGGCTAGGAGTAAGCTAGTTGCAGCTCCGGAGCTAATCCCTAAGAGACTCACTATGTGGTTGCAGAAAAAGGAGGCTTTAGAGTCTTCTTTGAAGAAAAGTGTAATAAGTAAGAGAAAGAGAAGGCTGGTAAAGGATGGAAAAGATGTGCATGAAAAGGTTGTCCTAGTGGTAAATGTGGGTGCGGAAAAAGAAGAGGAACCTAGTTCCTTGACCCACAAGTCCTTGAAGCAGAAGCACTTTCACACTCAAACTATAAGACACACTTCTACAATTGATGAAAGTCCTTCCAAGAGTGCTGATGCCATTTCTAGTGAAAAGTAGGTGAAACATTCTGGTGACAAGACAATGGAAGAGAGTGGTGACAAGTTTGATGCTGAAGAAGTGGAAAAATCTGGTGAACATATGTATAAAAAGTTAGTGGAGAAGGGAAAGTCTATTCGCAAGTCAGTAGAAAGAAAAATGGATAATGATGAGGAACTGGTACCATTAAGAAAGCAAACGCTTGTGAGTCTTTGAGTTCTGAGAAAATGAAGTTGAGAAATTAGAAGGTACTGTGGGGCCGCACATTTTACTCAGACATTCTAGAACTTGCTGGGATGAGACAGTTAGTGAAAATTTATGAGTTTTACCAATGGACTAATTTGTTACAAATGATGTTCCCAAAGTGTATGAGGAGGAGGTAAGGAGTTTTTAAACCGACCTCTTCATGGTAGAGGGTGATTAAATTTGTTTATTGATAAATGGGGTGGACATAGTGATGGACTCTGCATTATTGGGGTCAATTCTGGGTGTACTTTCTGAAGGACTGTCGTTTGTTCACGGTGCCTGCACATCAAACTTCAAAAATGCCATTGTCAAGGACATGGCAATCCAGCATGGGGAACATGTGCATAAGAAGGCACTCCTTCCAGTATATCAGTTAATTTTTTAGATGGTTAACAAAGTGTTGCTTCCCCATGCTGAGAGAATATCTATTGCATCCAAAGATGTCATGTTCCTTATGGAAGCCTTGGATAATTTTACCACCATCAATTTGCCTAGCATAATTATTGAGCATATGTAGAAGGTTCAAAACCTTATGGATGGGAATCCTACGCTAACTTATGGATTTCTTGTCACAAAGTTCTTTGAGTCATTCAATGTGCCTCTAGGATAGGCCAAAGTGGGCACTAAAAATCAATCCTTTTCAAAAATCACTCTGGAGGAGTGTGAGTGTATTGACAAGGTCAGGAGTTGGAAGCACTTCTATTATCTCTCAACTGATAAATGCTTAAAATAGTGCCACAGAGGAGATAGGAACACGATTCTTGAGAGTCAGCTCAGTCAGTTACAAGAGGCACCTGGTTCTAGTAGTTCTCACAACTTAGAGGTTGCATGCCTAACAAAGGAGAATGTTGAGCTCAGGAAACAGGTGGAGGACCTGAAAGAAATACTGCTTAATGAGCAAATGTCCGCGGATGATCGCGTGGATCTTGTCCTCCAAATCCCTGCTTCCTCTTCCAAGACCCCTTCCTCTAGTGTCCCCTAAAGGATGTCCTCTCAGTGCCAAGTTTCCAGTTTTCATCTTCTTAGTTGTTTTTTATTATAATTTTTTGTTTGTTTATGGTACTTGTTTTTGTTTGTTTTGGAATTGTGGATGGTAACAATGATTCTGCTCCCGTCTGTAAAGGTTCAAATTTTATAAATGCAAGTATTTTCCTTTTGCTGTTTATGCTACTGCTCATTTGTCTTTGTTTTCTATCATGTTATGTGCACACACGTGGCATGCGTTAACCATGCTAGACTTCTTTATACTGCTAACTTGTTCTGTGCTTTTTATGATGCCAAAAGGGGGAAGATTTTATTGAATAATAATGTGAATAATAATCTGAAGGGGGAAATACAGATTTTGAGGGAATTCACTGAGGCTCAGTTACAAATTCAGGGGGAAATCACTGAGGTTCAAGGGGAAACTTACGGTCTTTCTGGTTCGTTGTCTGGTTCTATGTGGCTCTTTGCGAGATTTTCAATTATGAGTTTATCATCATCAAAAAGAGAAAACTTAATAAGTTATTATTACTTTGTTCTATAGGTAATAAGTACTTTGTTTTATGTTTTTATTATTTAACAAACTTACTATCCAGAACCATATAAGGAACCTCTTACACATAAGCAACACCTTAAGATCACAAGGTTCCGTCTTGGGATATGATTCAACTCTTCAGAGTAGAAAGATTAGCTAAGGGAACAGGTCCCTACCAAATTTCGAGGTGACTGTATGAAGTCAACTCTCCAGTTGGAAAGTTGCTGCATGCACGCGCTACAGTACATGAATAGTGCAACAATCAACTTTATGTGGAAGACTTTTTATGTACCTTGCTTACATTATTGTAAGTGATATCACACATGTATTAATACAATCAAGAAAAGTAAAACACTTCACTTGAACACCTAGAGATTTCACTCAAGCTAACTGACGTGATCATCCAACAGTAAACTTTCAAGTGCTTCAAGAACAAAGAGCAAAACAACTACGGACCAGTTCCCACATCGAGTTATTTTATGTCCTTAGTTGAGTTGTAACTTTGTTAATGTTCTTACTTGTAATTCCTACTTAGCTTACTAAGAAGCAATGTGTAGGAAACTCTTTGTAAATCTTAAACCTTTGCGTTTGATTCTTGGCTAGAATTAGTCGAGTTGTAAAGTCTTCGTAATAGAGTTATTACAAAAAGGCTTGTAATAGAGTATTGCAAGTTAGTGATGGATTAAGAGGTTAATTCCTAGGTTGTAATCTAAAAGTTGCTCGGTAGTGAAGTTGAAATTCTACAAGGGTAGATCGTGGTTTTTAATCCCATTAAGCTAGGAATTTTTCACGTAAAATTCTTCTTGTCATTTATTTACTGCTCTATACGTGTGTTCCGTCGAACCTAATAGAAATCCTAGTTCTCTATAGAGTTTGACGAACCCTTCTGCTGTATCACCATCATTACATAATAAAGCTCATCCTAAAAGGATTTTGCTTTATAACTTTACATTTGAGCTGTCCAAAACGGGCAAGAACTTTTTCTTAATTTAAATCCTCACTCATGATCAATAATGTTTTTATTTATCATATGTACAAGACTCCAACTTTTAACATATCGAAATATTATTCTCATTTTTTTATATGACTCGAAATTACTTACTGATTGATGGATGGTGGAGGCGTTTTAACGTTTATTATTATAACATAACGGGAGCAAGCAAGATTCATTCAATGAGAAGAGACTGCGTTCCAGCTTTGCAGAGAGTTGTACTAACTACTCCACTCCACTACAACACTTAGCCCCCATTTCACCTTAGATTATTTCCAGACCATCCCCCACATACACATATACATACACTAACATTCCAAATTTACACACCTAACTATTTCATCTTTTTCCTTGTTTTGTCACCACATTGCTGGTACAGTTCATTACTGACAAAAGATATTAAAAAACAAAACAACACAACTCGCCATGGCAGAATTTGGCAGTACCACAAACAATAATTTCACCATCACACACACAGAGTGATCTATGTATCATTGCTCTTTCTCGCTAATTTCACCATATTCTGGACGTCTCCTATACGTAAGTGTAATTTCTGTTAAACATGTTCATGATTTCTTCTTCCATTTCCACTTTCTAGGCACTAGCAACTACATGCATTACTAGTTTGCAGCTCCGCTTGGTGTTTGGCATATGGGTTTTTAGTTTTCTTCTCGTTTCTATCGAATTTACTTAAATAATCATTTGTTTCCTTAGCTTCCCCTGCTTGGCCACAATAACACTCAAGAACTGAGAAAAGGGTTAATTGAGATTTTTGGTTTTAAGTAGCCTTAGGCTTCGATTTGTGACTTTTGCATGACATGGGTTTAAGGGTTGGAAACTGCTTCTTTGTAAAAATGCTAGGAAAAGACTGCATACAGTATCTACTTTCCCGCCGCGGACGGATGCAGTAAAGGACTTATGGGTTCATTCGAACCCAATAGCTTTGTCTCGGACCCTGTATATGGGTTAAAAATTAAATAAGTACAATTGATAGAGTTCGAACCCACTAAATCAAACGGGTTGTAGTAGAATTCTGAACTGAAACCTATAATGTTCAAATCTTGGATCTTCTCTATTTATCCCTATCCTTTGAACTAGTGGGGAAGCACTTTTTGTATTGGGAACACTCTTATATTACTATATAACACTCTGTTTCTTGATCTGTTACATTGGTTACTGCCTTTTCCTGATCAATATGCATGTGCTTGAATTCTTGTTTGAATTATGCAGATTGTTGAGCTTCAAGCATGTCAACACCATCTGTGGATGTATCTCAGAATGGTACTTTAAAGAATTATGACTCTTGCAGTAGTAGTGTGGCCGAATTGGATGATATTGATTTCTCGAGGATACCTAGGCCAAGAAACGTGAACATTGAGAGGAAGGGCTCCCTTGATGAGAGGTCCTTCAGTGAAGCTCAGATGATGGGAAACTCTCCTCCTCCCCCTTCCAGAGCAGAATATTATTCCCGCGGTTTGGACCACTTTGATACTGTCCATTCACCAGCAAAGTGGTCTGGTTTTACCACTCCAAGGTCACCTTTTGGGGCCGAGCCACATCCGATGATCGCTGAGGCTTGGGAAGCTTTGAGGCGTTCTTTAGTGCACTTTCGTGGGCGTCCTGTTGGAACTATTGCAGCATTAGATAGTTCAGACGAAAAGCTTAACTACGATCAGGTGAAGCCTCATAATAAATATCCTGTGTAGAGCACTAGAATTTTCATTTCTGCTGGGCCATTTGCTTTGTCATTGCAGATTATGGATCAGTGTGTGGTGCATTAGCTTTTGATTGGAATGAATTGGGTCTCGAGTAGAGTGAAATGTATATAGACGCTTCATAAAGCCTACCTCGACTTGTTTTAGAAGATTGAGACATAATTGATTAATTGAAGCTTGTGGACAGCTAATTTGTTTGTGGTCTAAGGAAAAGTTGTCTGTTACTTAAGTTTGGATTCACAGAATTACAGTTGTTCCTGTAAGGCTGATTTACAGTTTGATAAGTTACGTTGAAGAAAATTGTATGATAATTACTTTAATCTAATCATTTTGTGTGCTTTGATTATAGGAAAAGGCTTAATGCCTGCAGATGGTTTGTACCTGCATTCTAAGTAATAAACTTTGATGTGTTTTACATTTTAGAAACCGTATTCAAACAGGATGATATATCTGTGCTATTGTTGGGTTGCTGAAGAACAATGATAAATTAAATTAAGATCTTTTGCTCCCGTAAGGAGGTGTGAGCGGCTGGTTGTGGAGGGCACGAGAAGAGGTAGAGGGCGGCCTAAGAAGTATTGGGGAGAGGTAGTCAGGCAGGATATCGCGAGGTTTCAGCTTTCTGAGGACATGACACTTGATAGGAAGATGCGGAGGTCGAGTATAGGGTTGTAGGTTAGGAAGTAGTTGAGTCTTGCCTTACTTCGTACCTTTGTGAGACTAGTCTCGTAGGGTTTTTGTCTAATATAGCTAGTGGCAATATTGTATCTTACTATTTTCCTTTTCCGTGCAGGACCTATTTACTAGCTATCGCTTTTTCTTTGCATCTTTTTTCTGGATTTCGTGTTGTCCCTATTTTTCCTATAATTTCTGTGGTGGTACTAATATTGTCTATTTTTATCTTTTTGTTTTCTTGAGTCGAGAGTCACAGGCTCTCTCCTCTTTCAGGGTAGGGGTAAGGTCTGCGTACACACTATCCTTCTCAGACCCCACTAGTGGAATTTTACTGGGTTACTCGTAGGGGAATGTTTGACTTGCTATAAGCTGGGTTCGGGGACTGCAGCCAGCTGCATCCCTTGTAGTCGTTAGCTCACTCTTGACAGATCAGGAGATTCCACTATATTCCTGACTGTGGTTTCTAGTCTGATGAGTTCTGATTTCCTTTTCTTAGAGCAGCCAATATAATCTCCAGCACCAGAAGGAGCGCAGTGTTTCTCCTTGTCCAATTTAAATGGATCAATGTACTTACCAATAGACCTTCTGTGGCAATGCATTCCTCCTTGTAAATTGCCGGTTTGAATCTGGAATAGATAATCTCCAATCTTCTGTCATCCAGTAATAGCATGACACAAGAGGAATTCTCCTATGATATAAATACTTTTGAAGTGCTTAAATAAAAAGAGGAGATCTTTTTTGGTATTATATGATATTCTGGACGGATAATTCTATGGCCAGTTTCATTTGTAGCTGAGGTTTGACTGGCCACATTCTTTCATGTTCAAGATGTCTATTAATGTTCATCTGTATCTCCAGGTGTTTGTCAGAGACTTTGTTCCAAGTGCGTTGGCTTTTTTAATGAACGGGGAACCTGAAATCGTAAGAAATTTCATCTTGAAAACTCTTCGTCTTCAGTCATGGGAGAAAAAGATAGATCGATTCCAATTGGGAGAGGGTGTAATGCCAGCTAGTTTCAAAGTGCTCCATGATCCTGTCAGGAATACAGAGACATTAATGGCAGATTTTGGTGAGAGCGCGATAGGAAGAGTGGCGCCTATTGATTCTGGATTTTGGTGGATTATATTACTTCGTGCATACACGAAATCGACAGGGGATACTTCCTTGTCTGAGATGCCTGAATGTCAGAAGGGAATGCGCCTGATACTTAGTTTATGCCTTTCAGAAGGGTTTGACACATTCCCGACTCTTCTTTGTGCTGATGGATGCTGTATGATTGATCGTAGAATGGTGGGTTTTCCTGCAATTGTTGTGAAATGATTTATATGCACTCACTTTGGGGTTGTGAGCGTGATATATTAAATTGTTAATGGAGATTTATACAAATTCATGAGCATTCCTCTTGTATATAGACAGGATCTCATATTTGCAGACTTGATTTTCGTATCATTGTGGACTTTAACATATGCTGCTTTTAGTTACTGGAGTTATTAGCTAATTGGATTTTCATTCTCCATTTCCACCTAGTAATTTTATTTTATTTTATCAGAATTTGTGATTTTTGTTCTCAGACAAAGCCTTGTTGCCTCTTGCTGGACTTAACATTGAAGGAAGTGCCCTATGAAACTCTTAGGTCAGTTCCAAAGATAGGTTTCTTACAGCTGTAGAAATGTTTGTTAACGCGGTATGGGAATCTGTGATTTGTGCGGAAAAAAGAAAAACTTGAGAGACAACAACTAAGTGGTGTAAGATTCATAAAACAAAAAAATTATTTCCTTGTGTATTGCCCCTATTTGTTGGGCTAAATTCCCATTCGTATGAATTTCTTCAAAAGTGTTTATTTGTGGTGATTTCTGTGTGAGTTACTAATGCTCTTTTGTTTTTGTTTTGTTTTTTGTTTTTATTTTTATTTTTCCTTTCCTTCACCGGGCCGAGGGTCGATTGGAAACAGCCTCTCTGCCCTTTCAGGTAGGGGTAAGGCCCGTCTACATATTACCCTCCCCAGACCCCACTTTTTGGGACTATACTGGGTAGTTGTTGTTGTTGTTGTCTGTGTTCATATAGGCATTTTGCTAAGCTCATTCCATCCAGATTTGCTGATGTTTCTTGGTTGGTGATATCAAATGCCTTTGTAATACTACCATTTAAAAGTGGCCATTTGATAAATAAGATTGGGACCTATCTTCTTCTAGAATTAGGTCCATCATATCAAAACAGAGAGAATGAAGTCATCATTTGGATCCAAATGTTCTTTCAGAGGAATTAAAAGCGAGATCCATACAAAAATTCTTTGCGCCCAGAGGTTTTAGTAGTTGCTGCAAATGGGAAACCAAATAAGAATACTTATAACTGAAGCATGTCTACCAGTAATCAATAATCAGCTGGGTGTAAACATTGAATGTGTCTGAGAGCACTATTGCATACTACACACAGGCAAGTGCAGCAATCCTGAATTACATCTTTATCTAGAGAAGTTCAGGACATGAATGGATTTCCGTTCTAAATCTCATTGCGGTTTTTGGTTGTAAGCAGATCTCTTACCTTCTTCCCTCTTTCTCATACAGACCTGGCATCTTCAGTACTGAACTTACAATGTTTAATGCAACTAAGACAATTTGCTCTTCCATATTATTGTGCTTACCCTAAGTCTGCATTTAGTATTCCAGTTTCAGTGACTATTTTATGGTACATGAACATTTCAGGGTGTTTACGGGTACCCAATAGAGATACAAGCACTATTCTTCATGGCCTTAAGATGTGCACTTCTCTTACTCAACCAAGACGCTGAAGGGAAGGAGTTCATAGAACGAATTGTAAAGAGGCTGCACGCATTAAGCTATCACATGAGAACCTACTTTTGGCTTGACCTGAAGCAAGTTAATGACATCTACAGGTATAAAACTGAAGAATATTCCCACACAGCAGTCAACAAGTTTAATGTCATTCCCGATTCTCTTCCAGAATGGGTCTTTGATTTTATGCCACTTCATGGAGGCTATTTCATTGGAAATGTTGGCCCTTCAAACATGGATTTCCGATGGTTCTGCTTGGGCAATTGTATTGCAATTTTATCTTGTTTAGCGACCCCTGAACAGGAAACTAAGATCATGGATCTTATTGAGTCACGTTGGCATGAACTGGTAGGGGAAATGCCTTTGAAGGTTTGTTATCCAGCTATAGAGGGTCACGAGTGGCGGATTGTAACAGGATGTGATCCAAAAAATACTAGATGGAGCTACCATAATGGAGGTTCATGGCCAGGTACAATTGCATTAGTAATTTTCATCACAAAAAGAAAAGAAAAGAAAAGAAAAGATCAATTGCCTTAGTAGTGTTCCTCAGTGGATACTTAAATGTGAAAAAAATAGTGATGATACTAACTGAAGAATGTTTCCTGATATTGTAGCTCACTTTTTAATCTAATCCTGTTTGTAAAACGGTGTACTTTGTTCAGATAATTTTTGTTCTATTTTCCTGAACACAACCAGCTAGCTGTTTCTCTAACCAACACTTGACATATATGTACTGCTCAGTCTGTTCATATAAAAGGGTCTTGTTGTTTTTATCCTTGTATGGCTTAACTTGAACATTTTTAATGAAGCTTACTCAAGTAATACAAGAATTATTTACTGCATAATTGTCAGGAAAAAAGTAATATGCCACATGTAATCACTGGTAGTCTTGTGTACATTTTCAAGCATACTGCTGATATTTATTTGTGTTTGGCGGCAGTGCTTTTATGGCTCCTCACGGCAGCGTGTATCAAGACTGGACGGCCGCAGATAGCAAGGTGTGCCATTGAACTTGCTGAAACGAGGCTGTCCAAGGATGGGTGGCCTGAATATTATGATGGAAAACTTGGCCGATTCATTGGGAAGCAAGCTCGGAAACATCAGACATGGTCAATTGCTGGCTACTTGGTGGCGAAGATGATGCTTGAAGACCCATCCCATGTGGGAATGGTTGCACTTGAGGAAGATAAGCAGCTGAAGCCTGTGTTGAGAAGATCAAATTCGTTTTGATTGTTATATCTCACCCGTTACAGAAGTTTCTTCTAAGCTTTTATTGATCTCAGAATGTGGAGGAATACAAACGAAGAGCCAGAGCATCATAGAAGAAAACAAGCGAAGGTCATGCAGGGAAGTTACAAGTAAGCATGCCGTAGAATGCCGTCAATTTGCTGTATTCTGATTCTTTTCCTGTCCACCTTGTAATTTTTCCAGAACTTAGTTTAGCAGCATTGTCAACAATCTACTTCTAATATGAGCGCAAATGCTAATTGACATGTATCTCTTAACATGATCTACTTTAATTTGTGATTACTAACCTACTTAGATAGAGCCAAGGGTCTATTGGAAACAATGTCTCTATCCTCACAAGGTAGGTGTAAGGTCTGCGTATACACTACCCTCCCCATACCTCACGGTGTGGGATCATACTGCGTATGTTGTTGTTATTAACCTACTTAGACATTCTTGCATTTGCACGTCTATTAATTTCTTAATCATCAATGCCCAATGAACGAGTAATGATGCTGATTTTGACATAAGCTTTGGTGCATATTGTTTAGTGACGTTTTGAACAACTTAATGCATCTTTTTCCTCTCCGCCCTCCTTTCTGGACTGTCATATTACAACTGAACTACATATTTCTCTCTTGAGGAAAAAATTTGTAATATTTCAGTTAGAAGCACTATCTTGTAAAGAATACTTAATATAGCTGCAGTGCTAGATGCCCTCTCATTCCAGCAGGAGGATTTATGTAGCTTTCATTTCTTTTAGAGGTTCTCACTTGTAATCAGAATGCAGTACAAATTTCAAGTTTATTCACCACAAGGTATCTCGAGGTTTATGATCCCCAAGATGTAGTATCAAAAGTACATCTTTTCACTTTTTCTGTAACTCCTTTTTCCTCGTTTGTCCAGTCTTACATGGTAATATTGGTTATATATTGTACTGATAGATTAACAACTATTAAGGGCCGTTTGGTCCAAGGGATCAGGTGGATTATCCGGTATAAATTTTGGAGATTAAATTTATCCCGTGTTTAGTTAGAGGTATTAGCTAAAAACCACTACTAATCTTTGTTCCAAAATCTTGTTATAAACTTTTCCCATATAAAAGGTGAAAGTGATTATCCAGGTTATAATCCTAGGTATAGGTGTACATGGGCCAGGTTGGTTTCATTTTTTTAAAACCAAACCAAATCAATTATATCAGTTCAGATGGGTTGGTCGTATTTTTTGGTTTTTTCAAATATTTTTGTTACATGAATAATATGTCAATCTTACTTTGGTAAAAATATGTCTAATAGAAATTAAAAAACTTGACAAACATATGATCTATTAAAATATTCTTATAGGAGAATTTTCTTAGTAACACATGATAGTTTTTTTTTGTTTGACAATAAATTTTCGTTGTTGTATACTTTCAAAGTTATTCGAATTTAATTATCAATCATAAAAATCGATATGATGTCTAAATAATAATATATTCTATTTAATTTTCAATTATCAAAAATACCACTTTAAAGTCGAACAAGATTTAAGAATCTAATAGATCTTGACATATGAATATGAAAAAATAAAGAGATTACATATTTCAATACAACTTGATAAGAAAGTGATCATACAATACATCATTTAAAGTTAATAAAAATGGAGCACTTCATATTCTATTAAATATTACATCTCATAAGAGAATCTCAAATATTTCTAGATATTTTTAGAAAATAATTTAAAAATTATATATATATATATATATATATATATATATATATATATATATATATATATATATATATATATATATATATATATATTGAATAAACAGCTTTCTATTTTATTTCGTCAAAAAAGTATACTTACAAAGCATAGACGCTGACCATCTATTCTCGTATGCTATACACAGTCACTACCCTATTATCATTCTAGAAAATACAAACACACTATGATAATACGTGTGATGCAACTATCGTGAAGAGAGTCTATCTCATTTAAAACTACGGAAAATGGTATGTAGGACAGCCCTCCACTTATGTCTTGAAGCCCCTCTACAATGAAGATGGACTACGATTTCCTTGCATACAGTGTCGCTCATCAACATGCCTCCCTGGAATCTCAATTTATTCCGCTCCTTCCATATCGTCGGCACCAGAATCCCAAATAGGCAAGCTGTAACTTCTGCTAAACCATTCTACTCTTCGCCAGCTTACTAATCCATGCACATTCCTCCTGCCAGTCAGCAATGGTACGCTTATGGCCCAACCAGTTGAGGAGTCGATACCAGAGCTCTTTGGTTTTCAAACAGTCAAAGAAAAGGTGCTCAAATGTCTCTCGGTACTAACCACAGAAAATGCAATCTTGTGGAACCACAATATTTAGCATCTGGAGCCGATCCACAGTTGCAAGTCGCTTATGTAAGGCCAGCCATAGTATAAACTTATACCTGGGATGTAGTTGAGGCTGTAATATGATTGATTTCCACTGGACCTTGCTGCATTGAGGGAGAAGCGATCTATACAGCTTGTTAATGCTGAAGGACTTCCCCTGTTGCATCTGCCTCAACCTGTCCTCCAGATTTCCACTAAGTGTTGCAATACCATTTATAAGACTCCTCGATTCAAAGATTTTCCTGATTGCCCAGGCAGCAGCCTTAGGCACCAAACATGTCTTCAAAACAGTGGTTCTTGATATAGAAAGCATGAACCCACTTTATCCATAGACTATCCTTCTTCTTAGTCAATGCCCACAAATGCTTGACCACAGCAGCTTTGTTCCATTTAGCTAGGTCTAAAACATTCAGACCCCCTGCACTGTAAGGCAAGCACATAGTGTCCCATGCAATCAGGGCCTTACTGGAGACTGTGGCAGAACCAGTCCACAGATAGGATCTGCAGATGGCCACTGTCATCCTCAAAATTTTTTTGGGCAATAAAAATATCTGTGACCAGTAGGCTTGAATACCAAACGGAACAGATTTTATCAATTGGAGCCGACCAGCATAAGATAGAAGCCTTGAAGACCAGCAGTTGATTTTCTGTGTAATTTTCTCCACCAGTGGCCAGCACTGTGCAATGGACAGTTTCTTCGAATCCAGAGGTACTTGAAAGGGAGACTGCCTTCTGGAAATCCCAGTATCTGAAGAATCTCCAGTTTCTACCAGTTGTTTACACCTGCTAAGTACACTGCACTTTTATCAACATTAGCATGAAGACCAGAGACCTTAGAGAACTCCTGAAGGATCTGTTTCAGTAGGCTGACTGATTTAATATCAGCCTTGCAGAAAAGAAGGAGATCATCCGCAAAACAAACATGTGCTACACCCAACTTCTTGCATTTAGGATGGAACCTGAAGTCTTTCCTCATCATCACTTGCATAAGCTGTCTATGTAGATACTCCATTGCCAGAACAAAGAGGTTTGGTAACATCGGGTCACCTTGTCGCAGACCTCTTTTCCCTTTAAAAGGAGCAGTGAGCCCTCCATTGATATACATTCCATTATCCACCCTATAAATTTAGAAGGGAACCCCAGATCCTGCAGCAATCTACTAAGAAAAACCCACTCAACTGAGTCGTATGCCTTCTTTAGGTCCACCTTAAGCACACACCTAGGAGAGAGGCCCTTCCTGGAGTAGCCCTTGAACAATTCTTGTGTGAATAAGATGTTATCAATAATGCCGCAACCCTTGATGAAAGCTGACTGTGTCCTTCCCACTAGAGAATCAATAACCCCTTTCAACCTAGCTGTAATAATCTTTGTGAGGAGCTTGTACAGGGTTGTGCAGCAGGCAATTGGCTTGTAATCCTTGACTTTGGTTGGATTCTGTACCTTGGGAATGAGAGTTAGTGTAGTGCTACTAACTCCAGAATGTAGTTTCCCAGTTGTAAAAAAATCTGTCACAGCTTCACAAATGTCATCCCCTACAATATGCCACTGCCTGATGAAAAACTCCACTGGGAAACCATCCACCCCAGGTGCCTTGTCATGTGGCATGTCTTTTATTGCCTGTAGTATGTCCTCCCTTGTTACTGGTTGTACAAGATCATCCTTCTTTGTAAAGTGAGACAGGGCCCCTAATGAATTATTTCAGTGTTTGGACATTGGATGATGCTATTGTTCCCCCCCCCCCCCCCCAGTAGTGACTTGAAACATGCAACAAATTCTGCTTCCACCTTCCTGGGATCAGTTAGTTTAATCCCCTCTTCAGTATATATAGAATTGATAGTGTTGAAGCTTGTCCTCATCTTTAGTTGAGCATGAAAGTATTTTGTGTTGGCATCTCCATAGGTAATCCAGTGAGCTCTAGATTTCTGTTGTAGGATCTGCTCCTTTATATTGCTCCACTTCTTCACCTCCACAAGTAACAGTCTCTCCTGATCAATCAACCATTTATCCATACAATTTGATTGTAGTTGGATCTAGATGGTTTCTAGCTTCTGTCTTGCCTCATTGAGATGTAACCTATACTTTGCCATATAGGTATTCAGCTCCTTTAACTCCAGTTTTAGGGTCTTCAACTTACTCCATATTATGTGCATTTTCCCTCCTTGCTGATGCTGATTCCATGCTCTTTCCACAATGCCAAGAAATTCAGTATGGTCCATAACAGATGATTAAAGTTTGAAAGGTTTAGGTTTATTGTTCCTTCTCTGTTGCTCAGTGTTACACTGCATTAGGATAGGAGAATGATCAGAGACTCCCAGGGTCAATACATCAGCTTCAATGTGACTGTACTCCTGCATCCATTGTACATTTCCAAAGGCCCAATCAATTCTGATATACACTCTTGTATCTGACTTCTGCTTATTGCACCACGTATAGAAACAACCCATGCTCTTCAACTGAGAGAGTTGAAGAGTATTGAGAGTGTCCTGGAATCCTTGAATCTCCTGCTGAACAACTGGGGCACCTATTCTGTCATCCGTGTGAAGTACATTATTGAAGTCTCCACTGATAAGCCAGCTACCCTGAATGGTAGCCCCTAAGGTCACCAGTTTGGCCCACAATTGCTGTCTCTTGCTCAATTCATTATTAGCATTTACTACTGTTAGCAAAGTTCTGAAGGTAGAACCCCTTTCTGTAACCTCACAGTGAATAAATTGCTCATCAACCTTCAAAATCTGCATCTCCACTTTTGAATTCCACAGTATCCAGATTCTCCCATTAGCATGCTCACTGTAGTTTCTAGTATGTCTCCAATCATTTCCTAGTTTTGTGACAATCTGATTTACCTTTGCTACCTTTACTTAGTTTCTACACAACCCATACAATCTACTTTATGTTTATTCAGAAAGAGTCTCAACTCCTTCTGTTTGTGGGCCTTATTTAGACCCATAATGTTCCATGTGCAGATTATCATGATTGGGTGAAGCTGGATGGGCCAGCGTCCCCTAATTCTCGGATATCATGGTTATGAACCAAAAGACTCTTTAAATTATATATTGATAACTGGTTATTGATGGAATCCAAGTTAGTGTATTTCTAAGTTAGACATAGTTTGAAACGCTTAACTTTAATTATAGGTGAGATTGGGACACATAATAAAACAAAGTTTTGAGTTAGAATTGAGGTACGCACACATGCTGTTTAACATAATGATAGAATCATGTTAGTAATATTAATTGATCACCTCCATGATAATAATAGCCGTTATTATAGCTGACTTTCAAGTCTAAGACTAATCTTCACACAATAAGTAATCATATACTCACAGAGAGAGGAGCTGGATGGAGATGAGTCGCCTGATTGATCTTCCACAACCATCAGTTAGCACATAAATCGATCGCATTCGAAAATTTATAATACGTAAAAAACTAATAAGACAATTTGAACTTAGGATATCTTGGTGTGCTCTGATACTTTATTGAAATGAATAGTCATCTCATCACACCATGCTTATATAAGTATCTCTGGTATAAGTTGATAATTCTTTATGCTATTCAAAATTAGAGAGTTACTGAGGTGACATGTCGATTGGGATCTCAAAAATTCATATCTGTATGTTATTAAAAGGAAAAAATTCACAGTAAGCCATGTGACAGCTTCAAAATAAGTCACTTAATAATTCGAGAGAAAACTAGTTAGATTAGGTAATAATTAGTTTCTTATCTAATATTTTATTAAATGAAAAGAACAAGCCTTCACATTGAGCTAAGTGACAGCCTCAAAGTAGGTCACTTGGTACTTTAGGAAAATAATTAATTAGATTAAGTAATAACTAGTCTCTTATTAAATTAAAATTTTTAACATAAAAATAAATTATGCATTATGTGTTGTTAATAATTAGTTAATTTTTGAATTTTAAATTTAAACATACCTAATTTTTTCTTTTTAAGGAAATAATAATTTTATATATTGAAAACTGTTTATTCTGAAATTATTCTATTTGAATTGGGAGGCTGTCAATACATAATATAACTTCATATTTATAAAAAAATGATAATGAAGCATGAGGCCAAACCAATTGTAAAATAGAGAAAAAGTTACTTCGCACTTTAAAGGTAAATTTAACTAGATTTTATGATATATATATATATATATATATATATATATATATATATATATATATATATATATATATATATATATATATATATATATATATATATATATATATATATATATATATATATATATATATATATATATATATATATATATATATATATATGAATTAAGATAAAGCTTGAATAGAGAGCAAAAGTATTTGAACTAATTTAAAAATAAAATATTTTCTTCTCTTTTCCCCTATTTATATTGATCTCACATGTCATTATCAATTCACACAAGTCAAAAAATATATAATAATGATATAATTACAAGCAACATAGTAAAAAATACAAAACTTGAAAACATTGTAAGGAAAATAAAATAAAAGAAAAGTCCAATTGCTTGTTCCATATAATGTTGCGAAAAATTAAAAATATCGATACATTTTATACAAAATAACAAAAGAACATATATTTTGGATGAAGTAAAAAATCAATATTAGTATTAACTATGAAATTATTTCAATTATATATTATAGATAAAATACTAAATTTATGAAATAAATGAAAGTAAGTAAATATACTTTGCACCAACAAAAAAAGTAAATAATACTTAATATATTATTGATAAATTTAGATAATTATAGAATTAAGCAATATCGAAAGTGATGCCAAGTGGTAATCAAGCTTGATGTAAAAGTTATATATTAAAATTGTCTATATTATATAAAAATGACAACAATTAAGCTTGATATGAAGCCCGATGGTATATAGAGAAAAAGTAAATAAATATAGAATGATGAGACTTATTTAAATTTGAGATCGGAAAATAAAATTTAAATTATGATGAAAGCATATAATAGATAATATCACGTAATTAAAATTTTAATAAAATCAAAATTAAATAATATTAAACAATAAAAGAATTTGAAGTAACGAATAAATAAATTTATTCACAAGATAAATAAATAATTGTTATGAAATAATATAAAAGACAAGAACAATAACTCAAGAACAAGAGCAATATAGAGAGAGAATAGGGAGAGAGAGAAGTATTCTTATTAATACTTGGGGTGATTTACAATGGGGTAAGACCCCTCTATTTATAGGAAGAGGAATGACTTAGCTTCAAGCTAAAACTCTTAGACATTCACTCTAAATAGACTTCTATTTTATAACACTCCCCCTTGAATGTCTATTCAATAATGTGCCTCATAAAACCTTAAAACCAAAACCCAATGGGAAAAATTAAAGTAAAGGAGTACACATGTTTGAATATGCGCCTATTGGTTGCCTCGTTAAAAACCTTGCAAGGAAAACCCAGTGGGAAAAAACCTTGTAAGGGAAAAAGAGTGCAACGCGCATTGACTCCCCCTACTGAGTACATCAATTTATATCCTTGAGCATTTGCATTCCAATCTTGTGCATCATCTTCAAAACGATCTTTGATAGATGCTTGATAAATAAATCATATTGACTTGAATAAATATTCCGCACCTTGAAATCATCATTCTTGATAGATATGAACATCTTCATATAATGTTGTGGAATGACTCTTCAATATCTCCATAGATGCATTCTCAATGCCATCATGCTTATAGTTATAGCAAGATACATATGTACACAAATTGTACTAAGGATGTGGTACTTCAGGACCAAGAATTGCATATGCTTCAAGCAACTTAAATCTTTCAAGTTAAGTCATATAAGCCATATAATAGACTTTAGATGCATATCAAGTTTTCCATGTCATGCTAGACAAATAAGATATCGAAAACTGACTATACATACATTTGACTTTATACTTTCAAGCATTTGAACTATAGGTTCAAAACTACATGTCTTTCATATGGAATCAATTCTTCTTGAATTGTATCTCTTCCATTTAGTTACTTTCTTTGGTCAGCAAATGCGTATAGCATGCTTTGCAATATGTTGCAATTGAATTATCCCTTTTATGAACTTCAGGTTCATATCATGATATTCGGGGATATACATATACAAATGATAATTCATCCCATGTAACCTTTTCTCAAGTGTTTATCATGTCTCCCCCTCATGTTAGAAAAGCTAACTTGTTTCCTCAACTTTGGGAAATCATCTTTGTGCATTATCATGTAAATATACACAACACATTAATAATAAGATGAAATTATTTGGTTCCTGACCTTGAACCACTTGTGAGGGGAGAATATACTCTCGTATACAACTTATATCAAACTGATATATATAACTTTGTTCTCATAAGAAACAGTTTAGCTATTAAGTGGAAGCACTCAATAATTATCTTGCTAAACCAACTTTGATATAAACCAACTTATCAAGATGAACTATCTTGAGTAGAGAATCTGGAAATTATGCTCGAAGTTAGATTACTGAGCAATTTACCTCGCAAGCACCGGCCAGGCTACGGGTCAACAACAATTGCGCATGTAACCATTTCATAGATGCATCATATGTGGTATACATGGCAGGTGAATGGGCCCATATTCACCTTTGATATTTCCAGAATTTATGGGCTTCAACCCGAACTCTTTAGTTGGTCAGTTCATTAATGAGAACAAGTGATACAAGAGAATTCGTAAAGAACTTTCTAGTTCTTTATTATTCACCTATGTGAATTTGCACATCATACTTAAAATGAGATGGCTAACACGAATGCCAACTGAATAAATTATCAATATTGGTAAACTTCAAATTTACACCATGACATGTGCACTTATCAATAAACTTCAGGTTTATTATGACATGGGTTTTTATACCAATAGATATCCACTTTATTGTGGCATTCTTTCTTTTGTGTAGTACAAACTGGAGAACAAAGCGGGTAGCTTTTCATATGCAAATTACCCCGCTACAAGTTGTAGTAATAGGAGATATCAAAGCCTTCCTTTATTTATAGTCTCAATATAATCAATCGCTTTCGCGTGTACTTTGGAAACTGAATAAGTTTCTTTGAGACATACTACAGCACAATACTCAATTGTGTTTCTCCAACATAGTAATAATTGGCTCTTCTAGAGCTCTCAATTAATTTTGTACTACCACAGATTCATCAACATCCATGTGGTGAATATCTTTCTTAAAGAGAAAGTTATACCATTATGGTCATGTCAAACTTATATGCAAGATATGTTTCTTGCATTATCGTTGTCCTTTAATAGTCATATTTCCAAAATACTTTGGCGTACAATAGGTACGTGACCAACGATCATTCATGCCATATATCATCTCAAACCTCCTTCTAGGGGTGAGTGTGGTATCATCTCAAACCTCCTTCTAGAGGTGAGTGTGGTATATTTAATACCAATTTCATGTTCATATTCTTCCAAAAATGAATATGTATTCGTGAATCAAATGTTGTCACATTCGCTTCGAGGATATGTGATTTTGTTATCCTTTTCAAATCTATAAATGCGTCAGGCATTTGATTTGCTATTCTTTGCAAATGGATAATCTTTTGTGCCTCTTTCACAAATAGAGGTATGTGGATCAAGATGAGATAATAATGCATTTTTCCACAAAATTTCCCGTTTGGTTTCACCAACTTCTCCCCCTAATTTTGGGAAAAGTGTCTCATCAAATTGACAGTCTGCAAATCGTGCAGTGAACAAATCTCCTGTCAATGTTTCGAGGTAGCGAATAATGGAGGGCGTTTCTACCTCAACATATATTCCTAACCTTCTTTGTAGACCCATTTTGGTGCGGGATGGCGGTGCTACAGGCACATATACTGCGCATCCAAAGATTCTTAAATGGGATATATTGGGTCCATGACCCAAAACCAATTGCAACGGGGAATATTTGTGTCAATTCGTCAGTCAGAGACGAACTAGCATTGCTGTATGTAAAATGGCGTGTCCCCAAACCGAAGTGGGCAGCCGACAAACTAAAATGCTGCATGCAAAATGGCATGAACCCAAACCAAAGTGGGCAGCCGACGAACTAGCATTGCTGCATGCAAAATGGCGTGAACCCAAACCGAAATGGGCAGCCTCGTTTTCATGAAGAATTCAAGATTATTCTCATCTATTGTCTCAATATTATATCCATTTTGAATGATATCTTTAAAACTCAACAAGTTCTTCTTAGACTTGGAGGAGAATATTGCATTCTCTAAGATAAACATCGTGCCTTTGGGCAGAGTTACAGTTGCTCTTCCGGAGCCTTCAATCAATTTACTTCCCATGGTTTGACATATAAAAGAAAATATACGAACATGAGAATAAACAACTTCAATCCGTTTGTGTCACATAATATTTTCAAAATCTGCTGCTAACAGTTGACTAACAAAATCAGATATGTTATCCATAATTGATTACTTTGCAGTTTGAAAATTTCAGTTTAAGCATTTTCATAAAACAATCGATTGTTAAACACACACAATCGATTGTTGAGCATTGACAATCGATTGTTAAACATAGACAATCGATTGTTGACAATTTTTGAAAAATTCCAGATCACACTGTTTTAAGACAATCGATTGTTAAATATAGACAATCGATTGTTGGCTATTTTGAAAATTTCCAGAGCACACTGTCTTAAGACAATCGATTGTTAAGCATAGACAATCGATTGTTGACTATTTTGAAAAATTCCAGATTACACTGTCTAATGACAATCGATTGTTAGACATAGACAATCGATTGTGGATGATTTTTGAAAAATTCCAGATTACACTGTCTAATGACAATCGATTGTTAGACATTGACAATCGATTGTTGACTGTTTTTGAAAAATTCCAGAACACACTGTTTTAAAGACAATCGATTGTTAGTCATAGACAATCGATTGTTGACTGTTTTTGTAAAATTCCAGATCACTGTTTTAAAGACAATCGATTGTTATTCATAGACAATCGATTGTTGACTGTTTTTGTAAAATTCCAGATCACACTGTTTTAAAGACAATCGATTGTTTTGCAGTTTTTATGCGAAATATGAGATAACCGACTAGTTTTTCAGGTTAGTCGATTACCTCTACTGGAAAGTAAAAATATTATTGATATTTGAGCATATTGATACATTCTAAAGAACTAATACTAACATTATATCATGAACTAACTAATACGAGCTAATACTAATGGCTATTAGTTTATTCATTCATTAATACAAACAAGTAACATAAAATCAAATAGCTCCATCTTCTTTCATCACGGATCCATCACCGATTAGGTGGTCTATCTTCCCTTCGGATTGCTCAAAGAAGTCTGCCACATCCAAGTGGGTGATGTCAAAGTTGTCGTCAGAGACAAAATTCGTTTCAGGGCGTTTACTCTTTCGAGATGCTTGATAAAGGTCAACCAAAAGTCATGGTATACGGCAAGCCTTTGACCAGTGCCCGTTTTCACCGCAACGATAATATATTGTTTATAAACTATTTGCTTTTGGGTTCTTATCGTGTCGTGCTTGTGGCAGAGTGACCAACTTCAGGTTGTCATATCTCTTCTTTAAGCCATTCCACAAGATAGGTGGATCTTTGACGGTGAGATATTCAATCTTCAAACCTTCATCAAGGTGATGGCGCAAGAAAATCAAGGCCTTAGCATAGTTTCAAACCTTCATCAAGGTGATGGCGCAAGAAAATCAAGGCCTTAGCATAGTTTTGGGTGGATGCATTATTTCTGTCTTTAATGGCATCTCCAAGACCCATAGCATCCAAAATGGATTTAAGTATCCAACACCCATATCATATAGTTCTTGCCCGAAATTTCAAGGGCAACAAACTTTCTTTTCATAATGTCAGACATAAACCAATATTACATCAAGAGCGTGTTCATACTTACGGGCTCTATTACAATTATCACATTCACTTCAGGGAATGGATCAAAATCATGTGCTTTACACAATCTCATGTCAAATATTACTTTCATAAAGTGAAAGATTATTTTGAGAATCCTTATTGTTCTCATTACCACAATAATGACGATTATAACTTCGTCTATTGCCATGTCCACATCCATTGATACCTTTACGGTAATTAGTCTTCTTTCAGACTTATCACATACTGCTACCACATTCTCTAAAGGGAATGAAGCAAATTCAATTGGATGGAATTCTTTGCCACGTCCACATTCATTGATACCTTCATGGTAATATTTTAGTCTTCTTTCAGACTTATCATATACTGCTTCCACATTCTCTAAAGGGAATGGAGCAAATTCAATGGGACGGATTTTCAATTATTTGCCCACAATCATACATGAATTTAATCATGGCAGGACATAGAGATTTTACCACTTCATGTGGTTATAATTTCTTACAGACTCCATTAGAGTTATAATCAAACTTTGTTTGTATATTAAATCAAATCGTAGAATTTCAAGAATTTGAAAGGGAAAAGTAAATTACTTACCTTTAAGGTATACCAATTATATTTTCAATGTTTTCTTCCTTTTCTCCACTGATGCAGTCGACGGCGGCTCCGATGCGGAGAAATTGACGGCGGCTTAATCTTCTTAAAGAGCTTCTAGAGACGGTAGAGTCTCGTGCTGATAACGTGTTATGAAATAATATAAAAGACAAGAACAATAACTCAAGAACAAGAGCAATATAGAGAGAGAATAGGGAGAGAGAGAAGTATTCTTATTAATACTTGGGGTGATTTACAATGGGGTAAGACCCCTCTATTTATAGGAAGAGGAATGACTTAGCTTCAAGCTAAAACTCTTAGACATTCACTCTAAATAGACTTCTATTTTATAACAATAATTTTATTATAAAATTTTAGAGATACAAATTATTTGAATTTGAGATGAAAAGATATCTTTTGAATTATGATAAAAACATTCATACAAATAATAAAATACAACTAAAATCATAGTAGATAAACTCAACAATAAAAGATATGAAACAATGAATGAATTCAAGTAAAAGAATAATAAATTAATAATCAACTTTCTCAGAAGTAAGCAATCTATACTATCTATGTTATATTAAAGGAAGTAATAAGTAAGGACATTAAATCTAAAGATAAACTAATAAAATTTTTATATAATTGTGCAATCATACTGAGCAATGAATAAAGCAATAATGACAATCAAGGAACAAAAGGAGAAAAAAATAGTATAAAGATAAAATGATAAGATTTATTAAAATTTCACATCAAAAAATATTTTTGAGTTTGTAATGACAAAAATCATACATATGTAAAATGTCATGTAACTTAAATCTTTATAGATAAACTAAAAATCAATAAGTATTAGGCAATGTAAGAATACCAAACAATAAAGTATAATTTTAAACGATAGTTTTACTTCAATATTAAATCTTAAATATTAAAATTTTAATAAAAAGTCAAAGGAGAAGAAAAACATAACTTCTAGGCACAATACAAAAATATGAATTATTAAAAAATTGGTAGATTTATAACTAATAAAAAAATTGATTTATGTGTTGGACGAATTCAAATAATTAAAGATGTACAATGTAAGGAAAGCCTCCAGAACACACACACACACACACACACACACACACACACACACACACACACACACACACACATATATATATATATATATAAATAGACATATATATATATATATATATATATATATATATATATATATATATTGTAATGACCCGATTGGTCGTTTTGAGCTTTAGCGCATCGTTTAGTAGTTTGAGGTTATGAACAGCTTCACTTCAGGTATTATGACTTGTACGCATGGTCGCAATTAAATTTTGGGAAGTTTAGAGTGATTTGGAAAGAGAATTCTCATTTTGGAAGCTTGAACTTGAAAGAATTGACTAAGATTGGATTTTTGAGTAAACAACCTTGGAATCAAGATTCGAAGGTTCTAGCAGGTTCGTATGATGATTTCGGACTTGGGAGTATGTCCGGATCGAGTTTTGGAATACCTGAACACGGTTCGGTACCTATTGTGGAAGTTAACACTTTTGAAGAATTTCATAATTTTGGGTTGAAGTGCATTTCAGTGTATCGATGTCCGTTTGGGATTTCGAGTCTGGGAATAGCTCTGTATGGTAATTCTGGTATTGGGAGCGCGACCGGAAGTGAATTCAAAGGTCTGTGGGTCATTTTGGAGTCATTTGGCTAAAGATAGAAATTTGAAGGTTTTTTAGGGTTTGATAGTGGACTTTCTGATATCGGGGTCAAAATTCCATTCTGGAAGTTGGAGTAGATTCGTAATGTCGAATGTGACTTGTGTGCAAAATTTGAGATCAATCGGACGTGATTTGATAGGTTTCGACATCGAATGTAGAAGTTTGAAGTTCTAAAGTTCATTATGCTTGAATTGGGGTGCGATTCATGATTTCAATGTTGTTTGATGTGATTTGAGGCCTCGAGCATGTTCGTGTTATGTTATGGGACAATTTTGTGTGATTGGACAGGGCCCGGGGGGACTCGGGTGTGTTTTGAGGTTGTTTCGGATTACTTCGGGCTGTTTTGCAATAGCTGATTCTAGTGTGTGGTATTGTTCTTCGCGTCCGCGAAGAAGGATTTGGCTTCAGGGACTCTGTTCTTCGCGTTCGCGACGAGACCGTCGCATTGACGAAGAAGGAAATCTCTGTTACACAGGTCTAACTTCAGGGGCTCATATCTCGCAATCTATAAGGAATTTAGAGATTATCCAAAAATAAAAGTTGTATCCCTTAGTGTCTAGTCTTCAGAAAAGTAAACCATTTAGCATTTGGATTTGTGTACAATAATTTATGGCTGGTATATTATAGGTAGTCTAGGAGGATGAAGAAGAAATTTGTGTTGCAAAGGGCTGACTTTGGCAGCTTATATCTCAAGATCTATAAGGAATTGGGAGATGATCAAAATATGAAAGTTGCAGATCTTGGTGTATAGTTTTCAAATCATTAAACCATTTATCATTTGGAGTTTTGTGAAAAAATATTATGACTACTATACTAGATGCTCTTGGGAAAGAGTTTGGAAAATGATTTTTGGGATTTTTCTTCTTTGTGAACGTGATGGGGTCTCGTGAACTTGGCGAAGAGTCGTCTGGGCAGATGTAAAGGAATGAGTTTGGCTTACTTCATCTCATTTTCTCCATAGGATCTGACCTAGGAGCAATTTTGGAGCTCCATTTTCATTATCCATATCAAGTTTTAGAGCACTGTGCATCGATCGAGTGTACGGAAGGGCGTGGAATGCTGGTTATGGACCTTCGGAGCAAGGTGAGTCTCCTTTCTAACCTTGTACGATGGAATTGTCCCCATAGGTGAAATAATTGGTTATGTGCTCCTATTTGTGGGGCTACGTACACACGAGGTGACGAGAGTCCGTGTGTAGCTACTAATATGTGTAAGTCCGAGTAGTCTAGGACCCAAAAGCACGCTATACTTAGAATATCTGTAGTTTTATTGACAGTTAAATTTTCTTAAATCCTATCGAATTGATAAATGAATTTCTAAAAGGATTAAACTTCAGTTTCTTAAATCCTCAAAAGAGAATTGACTTTTATTTGGATAAATGTTCCCCGATAAATTCTTAATTGGTTGTTTGAGCATGTATTTCTATGTGTACCTGTGTCGCATGCATGATTCACGAGCAAGGTGATTGTTTATTTAAATTTGACCACGTCAAATGTATGATTCATAAGCAGGGTAATAGATGCATCTATGGTTCGCGCCATTCGACCCTCGGTAGTGCACATTTTACATTTATGTTGGATCGGGCCATAGAATCTCGGCATGATTTACACACGCTTGTATTGCTTGCCTTGAGAGTTATTGATATTGATATTTTCTCTCCCCCGACTTAAGATTTAATTAATGGATTATGAATCCGGAGACTTTTAATAAAAAAAAGAACTTTTACTTGTATCGTGACTTATTTGAATTTACTGTTGCTCTTAGTAAATTCATGATTTATCGCATTAGTAATATTACTATTGGACCACTATAAAGTTTCGAAGTCGACCTCTGGTCTCTACTTCTTCGATATTAGACGGGATACTCATTGAGTACACGTTATTTCCGTACTCATACTACACTTGTTGTGCATCTTTTTTGTACAGGTACATATGTGGCTAGTGGCTTAGTGGAATAGTAGCATAGTTACTGTGGAGACTTAGGTGAGCTACAATTATTCAAGACGACCCGTAGCCAGTAAAGTCTCCTTCAAAGTATTGTGCTGTACTTTCATTTCTATCCACTTGTATTCTGGACAGTTACTGTATTTTATGTTATTCCCTATTAAATGTTCATGCACTTATGACACCGGGTTCAAGCATGATTATGGGGTATTTTGTATTAATTGCTTAACATTAATATTCAGTTTGAAACAATTATCTTTTATTGGAAAAATTTAAGGAAAATCACAATCTTAAAAATTATTAAAACGAGAATTTAATTAAGTATTTTGGTTGGCTTGCCTGATAGCAGTGTCCGGCGCCATCAAGACCCTTAGTTTGATTTTGGATCGTGACAACATGGTATCAGAGCACTAGGTTCCCTTAGGTTTCAAGAGTAATGAGCGAGTCTAGTAGAGTCTCGTGGATCGGTACAAAGACATCTGTACTTATCTTCGGGAGGCTACATGACTGTTAGGGGCATTTTCCTTCTTGATTCCTACTCGTACGATTTGATTCCTTGAGGCTTATGCCCTTGTTTCCTTCCTACCCAATCTTAAGTGATGCAAAGCGGCTTGTTATAAATCGAGAATTGAAGAATTATAATGGTACTACAGATGTGGTGCGGGATGTTTCACCTGGTATAGTAGGTTGGGCTATTGTCGTCGCCTCGCGGAAGGATTTTCTATCATTTCTTCTCGATAGTCGTACTTCTAAGAGCTTGGAGGCTATGCACAGGTTGCTATGATTCTCACGATAGGTTATCGCACAGTATTATCTTGGTGGTAGGATAATTTGCCTATGTGTTGGGGCGGTGAATGATTTGAAAAGAAATCTAGTCAGTGCACGAATTAGAGATCTGATATTTTAATTTTCGGCGAAGGAAAAGCAATTGGTCTATAAATGTTCAGATTTGGGATGATGGAGTAACACGACTTGGTAATTTCGAGCGTGGTGGAATTTTCATCTACGATGTAGTGTCGTCGTCCTCGATTGTATATTTTAAGTTCAATGGTGTTATGGTCTTCTTTAATTAGCATTTGGGTTAAGATATTGTGAAATATTATTGGAGAAGCGACTTGTTAGATATCGTGGGGTACGGTGGATCAAGATTGAATAAGTGTTTCTAATGTTGAGTGCTTGAAAACGATGATCTTCGGAAAGGTTTAAAGTTAGTGGTAATTTATGGGTTCAAGTGCTACAAAGGTAGATTTTATCTAAGGCAACAACTGAGCAACAAAGGACGAGGAAGGACATGTGGGGAGTGTCAGGTGATGGTAAAAATTTCTAGAACGCCTAGTATAAGAAGAAAAGGTCGAGTAGTCGATTAAGGGGGTAAGTTCCGCCAAAGTGGGAGAGCGGTGGAGTCTCATATGGGCTTTGTGGTAGGAAGACTACGTACCTTAAGGAGAGTTTGGAATGATTTGGGAATTTTAGTGATTGATGATTGGGGTCTACGGATTTAATATGAAGTATGGGCTATTACGCGACAGGAGATTTGATATAACGAAAGGAGCTGCTTGAAATGAAGAGTGATACAACATAACTTTGAATTAAAAGGACATTTAGTTGATGCCCACGAGGGTTGAATAGACTTGTGCAGCTAGAGAGTGAGCTCGAACTCCGGATGGGTTAGTGATATCTTGGTGATTGTAGCTGTATGACAGCAATGAAAGATGTCGACGCGTAAGTTCCATAGGTGGGTTATCTCCAGTGAGCAGATCAGTTGTCGCATGGTTGCCGAAGCTTTTGCGAAGAATTCTATTGGTTATATAGCAAAGAGATCACTCGTGCAAGTGTAGTTGATGATTCGGAGTATAAAATGGGTTTTACAAAAAGATTCCGAGAAGTTTGGCAGTTGAAAGGTTATGTCATTAAGAGATAAAGAATCCTAGTGTTCTAGAGTTGTGTAATAAGTGGCTTCAAGCCAAGTGGAAGAGTCCCACTGCCTACAATTGGTTTGCATGGTTATATACTTGTGACGTTCGGGTTATCAACATACTGGTAAGTTATTATAGCTAGGGGAAAAGAACATAAGTGGTGATTTGAGCAAAAGAATTGATAAATGTGTGCTATAGTTTGCCTTATTGACTCATGTTCATGCTTTAAGAAGATTAAGGATTTACGCTTTGTATAAAGGTGATTTATAAGGGAAGTGATAAACTCGAGTGCTTCATTGAGATGGATGTTCATATGCCAGTGGAGCCTTGGAGTTGATTATATTCGGGACCAAGCCAGAATGTGCAACTCTCAACGAAGGTCATAGTGGATTCAAAGAGGTAAAGTGTGGTGCCTAATGATTTCAAGCCTATAGGTGCAACTAAGAATCAAGCTTTGTAGCAGCTTATGAGAAGGTTCCCAGAACGTTCGATGATGTTTTGACTTGCAGTGCAGCAATTGGGAGGAATGAAATGGTTCGTGAAATTTGAGACAGCATGGTCTCGTGATTCAAGGTCACTCGGGATGACTGTGGATTGAGTTCGTTATGTGTTGAATGGAACTATTATTATTTCTAATACAATTGAGGATAAGTTAGAAGAAGTAGATTGTTTAACCATGATTGAATTGGCATGATGATGGTAGTGACTAGTTCTTTTAGTGTGATTAAGTTATACAAGTGATTTGTGATGGTATGGGTGAGGCCTGCCGGCCGCCGTAATTGATTTTTTTCGGAAGTATTCTAGAGTTATGGCCTGTTATGTGTAGGTGGATCTAGAAAGGTCTAGGTAAATTTAAAGATTTGCACATTCTACGGATATGAGAATTCACATGTATGTTACTGTAGTTCTCCTGAAGTGAGTTAAGTGAAAAGCTTTTATATGATGAAGTGTTAATCTATTAGTGGTTTCAGAGTTATGATGAAAATTGTGTTCTATCGTATATTGGTGTGTTAGGTGCAGTGACTGGTAAGGTATTTGAAGTGAGGATCAAGGTTGCAGTTTGGTGCTGACAAGGATGTCACGAGCTCGAATGAGCAGGAAAGGAGTTTCGATGTTTAAAGTAAGTTGGTATTGTCTTGGGCATCACCTGAGATCGGTGTTTTGTGAAAAAGGCTTTGCAGACTTTTTAAGGATTCTTGATCTCTTTTCAGCGTTAGTGCGGCTGGTGGTTTGGATGTACAGACCTGTTATCTGTTATGGAAGGTTGTAGGAGCATTCACCCCCCAGGAAGGTTGTATTAGTGTGGCATGTAGCCACTTGAATCATTGAAGAGTTAAACCAAGTATGAATATTGTGGTGATGTCGTTAAATTCAGAACTGATGGCTGGAGGGCACTCGGTTTATTGGGTTGTAGACTGTGGAGGATTACTCTGGTTATGATGGTTGTTCTTATGTGTTTTGAAAAAAACGAAGTTATTACATACTTTTGAAAGGTTGTTAGCCTAGTTCAGTGCGATGAAAATCAGCTTGAGGTCCGTGGATGGATATAAATGAGAATACGGGCTCTATATCAAGCTAGATGTGTTCATTTCAGCAATGTGCTCCTTGTGGAAGAGTAGTCCAGGTACTATTTCATCGTCATCTATTTCATGTAATGATATATAGCACCATATGAGTTGTGAGATGGCTTGGTGAATTTCTTATGTGTTGAGGTTTTGCATAGAGATGATCTTATATGAGCAGAATGGCTCTCGAGATTTTCATCGTATATCGCACCTCATTTGTGCTTGCGTTTTGTAGCTTATGGCGCTATATGTCTCCTATGGAATGGTATTATGCACATACCGTGGTTGTGACCGATATTCGCTATTTTGTTGTAATGATCAATCTAGCTCGGTGTGTATCTCCTTATGTGAATTTTATGGGTGGAGCGAGTGGCACGCTGCTATGGGTATGTTGTTTGGATCGGGTTGCGCGTCGCAACAGTGTGATATTGAGTACAGATTTCCTATATCTGTTTTTATGTGTTTTGTTTTCTATCTTTCTGAGGAAAACTCATATTAGCTGTGTGCCTACGTCGCATGTATGATTTGCGAGCGGGGTATTTGTTTAATTATGTTAACTACGTCGCATGTATAATTTGCGAGCAGGGTAATCGGACTTCCTTTTCAATGGTCATTTTCCTTTTGTATCGCATTTGAATTGATAGCCTATTGGCACAATATGATATCATATGGGACTTTTGATCATGTACGAGGTGGCTTATTTCTCGAGCAGTTTGTACTGGGTGAGACGATATCATTGGATGTAGGATCATTGCAATCTAACTATATGAAGAATATTAAGGAGCAAAGACCATTATTTGGTTTAGAATGAGGTGATGGTTCCTGTCAGGAGTATAGACCCAATGAATTGTTGAATCGGCAGCTGGTTATGAATTCCTACACATCTCTTTCATCGTGACTATATAAAGTGTTATATATATATATATATATATATATATATATATATTATATTGAGGTGCATTTATTGATACGATGAGCGTATGTTGAAACAGGTCTGGAAGAGAATTTTTGAGGTTGGAATTGGTCTTTAAGGCTTATTTGCTTAATTGAAAAATGATACCTTCAAATTGATCAAGATAGGGTGCCCAGCTGAGTTGTGGTAGCACAGGTAGGTGATCGAGGTCTTAAACAGTGATTTTGGACAACTCCAGTGCAATTCTTAGCATGTTCGAGGACGAACGTATGTTTAAGTAGGAGAGAATGTAACGACCCGACCGGTCGTTTTGAGCTTTAGCGCATCATTTAGTAGTTTGAGGTTATGATCACCTTCACTTCAAGTATTATGACTTGTACGCATGGTCGGAATTAAATTTTAGGAAGCTTAGAGTTGATTTGGAAAGAGAATTCTCATTTCGGAAGCTTTAAGTTGAAAGAATTGACTAAGAGTGAATTTTTGAGAAAACAACCTCGGAATCGAGATTCGAAGATTCTAGTAGGTACATATGATGATTTCGGACTTGGACGTATGTCCGGATCAGGTTTTAGAAGACCTGTGAACGTTTCGACGCCTACTGTGGAAGTTAGCATTTTAGGAAGAATTTCATAAGTTTGGTTTGAAGTGCATTTCAGTGTTATGAATGTCCGTTTGAGATTTCGAGTCTGGGAATAGCTCTGTATGGTGATTATGGTGTTGGGAGCACGATCAGAAGTGAATTCGGAGGCCCGTAGGTAATTTTAGAGTCATTTGGCTAAAGATAGAAATTTGAAGGTTTTTAGGAGTTTGACTGGAAGTGGACTTTCTAATATCGGGGTCGGAATTCAGTTCCAGAAGTCGGAGTTGGTTCGTAATGTCGAATGAGAATTGTGTGCAAAATTTTAGATCAATCAGATGTGATTTGATTGGTTTCAACATCGAATTTAGTATTTTGAAGTTCTAAAATTCATTATGTTTGAATTAGGGTGCGATTCATGATTTTGATGTTGTTTGATGTGATTTGAGGCCTCGAGCAGGTCCGTTTTATGTTATGGCACTGGTTTGTATGATTGGACGGTGCCTTGGGGGGCCTTGGGTGTGTTTAGATCATTTTAGGCTGTTTTGCAATAGCTGATACTGGTGTGTGGTATTGTTCTTCGCGTTCGCGAGGATCTTCTCACGTTCGCGAAGAAGGATTTGGCTTCAGGGACTCTGTTCTTTGCGTTTGCGATGAGACCCCCGCGTTCACGAAGAAGGAAATCTCTGTTACATAGGTCTGACTTCGGAGGCTCATATCTCGCAATCTATAAGGAATTTCAAGATGATTCAAAATTAAAAGTTGTAGCTCTTTGTTTCTAGTCTTCAGAAAATCATACCATTTAGAATTTAGATTTGTGTACAATAAGGAATGGCTGGTATACTATAGGCTGTCCTGGTAGATGAAGAAGAAATTTGTGTTGCACAGGACTAACTTTAGCAGCTTATATCTAACGATCTATAAAAAATTAGGAGATGATCAAATATGAGATTTGTAGATCTTTTTGTCTAGTTTTGAAAATATTAAACCATTTGTCATTTGGAGTTTTGTTCCAAATGTTATGACCATTATATTATAGGATGTCAGAGTAGAGTTTGGAAAATGGTTTCTTCAAATTTTCTTCTTCGCGAACGCGATGTGGGTCTCGCGAACGCGAAGAATAGTCATCTTGGCAGTGTATAAGTGTAAAGGAATAGATTTGGCTCATTTCATCTCATTTCCTCCATGGGAGCCAACCTAGGAGTGATTTTGGAGCTCCATTTTCATCCTCCATGTCATGTTTTGGAGCATTGTGCATCGATTCGAGTCTTCGAAAGGGCGTGGAATGCCGGTTATGGATCTTTGGAGAAAGGCGAGTCTCCTTTCTAACCTTGTAAGAGAAAATTGTCCCCATAGGTGAAATAATTAGTTATGTGCTCCTATTTGTGGGGCTACGTGCGCACGAGGTGATGAGAGTTCGTGCGTAGCTACCAATATGTGTAAGTCCTAGTAGTATTGGAACCAAAAGCACGCTATACTTGGAATATTTTTAATCTTATTGACAGTTGAATTTTCTTAAATCCTATCAAATTGGTAAATGCATTTCTAAAAGGATTAGAATTTATTTTCTTAAATCGTTAAAAGAGAATTGGTTTTTATTTGGATAAATGTTCCCCGATAAATTCTTAATTGGTTGTTTGAGCATGTATTTCTATGTGTACATGTGTCACATGTATGATTCATGAGCAGGGCGACTATTTATTTAAATTTGACCAAACCGCATGTATTATTCACAAGCGGGATAGTAGATGCATCTATGGTTCTCATCGTTTTACCCTCGGCAGTGCACATTTTACATTTATGTTGGATCAGGCCGTAAGACCTCTGCATGATTTGCTCATGCTTGTATTGCTTGCCTTGAGAGTTATTGATATTGATATTTTCTCTCTCTGACTTGAGATAATTGTTATTTAATGGATTATGAATCTGGAGACTTTTAATAAAAAGGATCGTTTACCTGTATCACGACTTATTTCAATTTATTGTTGTTATTAATAAATCCGTGATTCGCATTAATAATATTACTTTTGGACCACTATAAAGTGTCAAAGTCGACCTCTCGTCTCTACTTCTTCAAGATTAGACGGGATAGTTTCATACTCATACTACACTTGTGTATTTTTGTTGCACAGGTTCATACATGGATAGTGGCTTTGTGGCATAGCGGTATGGTTTCTATGGAGACTTAGGTGAGTTGCAATTATCGAGATGACTCGCAATCAGTAGAGTTTTCTTCAGAGTATTATACTATACTTTTATTTCTGTCCACTTGTATTCTGGACAATCATTGTATTTTATGTCATTCCCTAGCATGCACATGTGGCACCGGATTCTGGATGATTATGAGGTATCTTGTAATAATTGCTTAACATTCATATTCAGTTTGAAACGGTTATCTTTTACTGGTAAAATTGAAGGAAAATCATAGTCTTCAAAATTATTAAAATGAGAATTTAATTAAGTATTTTGGTTGGCTAGCCTGACAGCGGTGTCCGGCGACATCACGATTCTTAGTGAATTTTGGGTCATGATATATATATAATCGAGTGAGAAAGTGACACGTGGAGTGAAAGATAAAGGATGACTAAAACCTAAGGCATCTGTTAGAAGAGATAATTATACTCATAAAGATAAATAAATGCCTGCCACCCGGTAGCATTTAATGTATAGTATTTTACAATATTTAGTACAATGCATGTTATAAAAGAACATAACATTCATGCTCGCTGTTACACATTCTTCAATGACCTTCATAATTGGCATTAGATAGGTGTTTGATCTTAGGACTTTATTCTCTATGTGTAGCTATAAATATTGAGCTTTACTATCATTGTAGGATATGATTTTTTGGCAAACTTATTCTATAATCTGTTCAAAACTTTATACGATTTTATATTCTTGCTTTTTGATTTCATTGTTGTTATACACGGAAGCCTTGATTCCAGAACTACTGTTTCTGCTGTTTCATTTTATCTCAAGGCTAAATATTGCATATTTCTATTTTTCTATTATTAAAGGATCAAATTAATTTTCTTGTCTAGAAATCACGTATAAATTCAATTATACCGTTTTATGGGCAAATAATTTGGCTCCCACCATGGGGCCTAGACAGTCGTGTAATTAAATTGGTCCTTGCCCCTTTTACTAACATATTTTAATTACTTGTTCTTAGAAAAAAATCACTCAAAATGGTAGATAATGGTGTTAAAAACTTATACAATCTTGAGGCCCAAGGAGACCAATCTCAGGATTGAATCAATGATACCCACAAGGAAGGGAGAGATGCTACGTCGATCTACCGAAGAGGGCACCTGCGTACTGTTCGGAAGGTGACTTCCGATGATGCTGAAGAGGAACATGCCGTTAAAGCGATGAGGGTCCTGCAAAAGAAACAAGAGGCGATCATAGGCCATCTCCAACAGCAAGATAAGGTTATGATGGAACTAAAGAAGGCGTTATCAAGAACTTCCAATAACACGAACGGGTGAGGTCTAGCTCCTCCCAGTGCTCCTGCAAATCAAATAACGCAGAGGGTCGAAAAAAATAACCCAAGGGGCGAGGCCGGCTTCGATGGGGCCGGGGATTGGATCTAGCCACAACAACAAAAGTGATACCTTCAAAAGCAAACTCCTATAATTTATGAGGGAAGTGAACGCCTGCATGGACAAAATCCTAGTTGCGCCACCGGTGCTAAATGGACCAGACTTAAAGAAGTATACTCAACTGCCATACAAACCAAGCGTGGCACCAGATTAATTCCAAAGCAGTTAAAAATGCCCTATTTGCCAAAATACAATGGGACTTCAAACCCTCAAGAGCATATTACCAGTTTTACAACGGTGATGGAGGGGAATAATCCAGCTCCCCACGAGATCAAATCTATTTTGCTGAAGAAATTCAGAGAGATTCTCAAGAGGGTAGCCTTGATGTGGTATTCCTTGTTACCTGAACATTCTATAGATTCCTTTGAGATGCTCGCAAATTCTTTCATTAAGGCCCATGCAGGGGCCAGAAAGTTGTAGGCCCAGAATGTCGACATGTTCAGAATTACACAAGAAGAGTCTAAGTTTCTACGGGAATTCATAACCTAGTTCTAGAAAGAAATAATGTTTCTCTCAGCTGTTCCGGATGAGGGGGAGGCTGAAGCATTCACCAAGGGTTTGAATCCTAGAATTCTGATGCCTCCCGGGAGCTTAAGGAAAGCTTGCTCGGATACCATGTGACGACTTGGGTAGATGTTCACAACTGGTACGAGTCGAAGATAAGGATTGAAGTGATTATCTTGGCTTCTCGGTGTTTGCAAAAGGTCGAAAGATGAATAAAGAAAAATCAAAAGACAATTTCGACACAGACAGATGGCCTTTCATGGGGCTAGTTTTTTCCATATGAAGGGGCCGAAGGATGCGACAGAGATTTTAGGTAGGTAGACAGGTTTGTTACGGATAGAAAAATTGATCCCGACCAAAATAATAGATAGCTATAGTAAAAGGAAGCATCGGGTTCTCGAGATCCTTCCTTATCCGAGAATTTCAGAATACAACTTCAACATCACTGTAGTAGAGTTAGTATTGGCTATGAAGGAAAATAAATAAGCACGGTTCTCGAAGCCGATGAGATCCGATGCCAGCCATAGGGATCCTAATTTGTGGTGCGAATACCACAGGACGAATGGCCACCAAATTGGGGACTGTCGACATCTGTGAGAAAAGGTGGTGACACTATTGAAAAATGGAAATCCCAGGGAATTCTTAAATGACCAGGCTAAAGATAATTATGATCATAAACGTGATAACACCGAGCCCTCAAAAATAGGAGAAGATATCCCGCGCTAAACGATCAACATAATTTTCAAGGGGGAACAAGATTAACGGGGTGACCTTCTCGGTGGCAGAAAAGATAAATGTAACAATAACCCATGACAAAAGGCTCCTAGAAGTCTCTGAGGAAGACATCACTTTCATATAGGAAGACACAAATAGAAACATTATTCCGGGCACAATACTCCTGGACAGGTTCAACCTCTCAAGCGTGACAACTGTTTCGCCCAAATTCACACCACTAATTGGGATTGTAAAGCGGTTGGTGCAATTATGTTTGCCCAACGTGAGTCAGGGTAGATTCTATAGAGAGCTTGTATTAGATTAGGTATATATCTAGACTAAGTGTATGATGTGTCCAAAATGCACTTCCACATGTTTGTTGTTTCTTTCTACTTCTAATTTTTATACTAATGTTTGCAAATAAAAAGCTAGAGAAAGATAATTTTGGTGTTGTTATTTTTCAAGATTTAAAAAGATCTAGGGTCAAGACTTCCACATAGGTGGTTACCTAACTGATTATGGGTTGTAGGGTAAGTTTTATTGGTTGGGGTATAATATAGCAATCACACGCAATTACCCATTTGATACCTCTCAGTAGTTAGAGTGGTTTTACCCAATCTGGGTTTCCCAAGTCCAAATAGGCAATCCACAAAAAAGCGATATATGCTCAAGTCGGGTTTTACTATCATTAGATTCAACCCTTTAATTAGGGCTATCAATTTCTTGAGTTCACCATAATTTCTTGTTAGCCAAGTTTTTCCAGACTTAGTCTTTCTTTCTCAAGTTGAGACTAAGTCATTTAGGCATAAATCAATGTTTGCAACCATTAATTCTTAAATTCAAGCAAGAATTAGGCTAAATATCACTCACCCAATCACAAATAAACCCTAAATAAGATATCCATTATGTACCCACACTAGGGTTACATTCCAAACCTAGCTAGAATTTAGCTACTCATAGAAAAATTGAAAAAACTAAAGAAAAAAAAGATTAAACTCATAATAGATGATAAAGGGAAGAAACTAAAGAAAAAAAAGATTAAACTCATAATCCATTGTTAAAATGATAAACTGTTACAAAGTTACCCAAAGCAGTAAAGGAAAATGGCTATCTATTTTACGCTGTTAAAACTTAACCTGCTTTTGAGGAAAAATACTATTCATACAACTCAAATTATCGGTTAAAATTGCCCCTGTGGAGGTTTTGCGGCCACACAATTCTGTATGCAGTCCACACTTTGATGTTGGCTTGACAGGATGGACTTTTAAGGCTGCGCAATTCTGGTTTGCAGCCGCACTTCTTCATATTCTGTAGACTGCATATTTATGGGTGCGGCCGCACTCTTGATCTTGAGCTTTGACATGAGATACTTCTACGGACCACATATTTCTAAGTGCAAACATACTTTATAATTCTACGGCAACACAATAATTGTGCGGTACACAATTCTTCATGAACCAACATCTCATTTCTCTGAACCTCATCTTCTGAGGGCACAATAATTGTGCGGTTCGCACTTTGCAAAAAAAATCTGTCATAGGGTTTCATGGTCTATGGCACACATAATATTGTGCGGTCCGATCTTTGCTCTTTTTTTCTTTATTTTAGTCCTTGTCCAAAATTACTCCTTCTTGAGTTGATTTTCATCTCTTTGGCTCATTTTCCAATAATCTTGCAAGTAAGCACATTTTATCAGTTCTCGGGGATACCTTTAAGCATTTTTGAGCTAAAACAAAAGTAAAAGGGTGACATTATATTCATATCCAGATAGGTGCACTATCTGATCAGTACCTACATTGCTTGGTGGAGGATTCAAGAAGCGCAATTAGATGTCAATTTACTATCATATATGCACACAACACAGCAACACTTCGATCACAGCTTTGGAGTGACTTAAAGGCAATAGCTATACCTACACAAGATGCTTGGCTTATAAGTGGAGACTTTAATTGTGTGCTAAACTCTGATGACAGGATTGGCTCCCCTGTGACTGAAGCTGAAGTAAAGGATTTCAAAGAGACTTTGACTGAGTTGCAACTGACTGTCATTAAGGCAACAGGATGGCATTTTACTTGGACTAACAAACAAGATGCTGACTCTCGAGTATACAGCAAGATTGACTGGGCAATAGGGAACTATCAATGGTTGCAACAATTTGGGCATCTGGAGGCAGATTATATGAATCTGATGGTATCTGATCACTCTCCTATCTTAGTGAAATTTGGTGATTACAAGCCTTTGCATCCCAAGCCATTCAGACTATATAACAATGTTATGGAACATCCAAAATTCCATAACATTGTGAACCAAGTCTGGAAGGAGGAATATCAAGGTACTTATATGCAACAAGCTTGGAGGAAATTAAAGAAGGTGAAGCAGGAACTACAGGCATTAAATACTCATCTAGCCAAGTACAAGCAGCAAATCATCCAGACAAGAGAGAGACTAGACATCCTACAGCATCAAATGCAAAGGACCTCCCTTTCTCAGGAGCTGATACAGGAGGAAAGGAGCTTACTAATTGAACTGGACAAATGGAACAATATAGAGGAGCAAGTACTGAGGCAGAAGTCTAAGGCTGTGTGGGTTGAATATGGTGATGCAAATACTAGATACTTCCATGCACAATGGAAAATCAGAACAGGCCAAAGCACAATATCATCCATCTATACAGACACAGGTATTAAGCTAACTGATCCTGTTGCTGTTGAGCAGGAATTTATTAAAGTGTTTCAATCATTAATGGGGGAGACTTCTACTGAGCTTCCTTGTGTGGACATTGATATAATGAGCAATGGCCAGTGTCTTTCCACTGATCAACAAAATGAGCTCATTAGGCCAGTTACCATGAAGGAGATAAGTGAAGCTATAAATGATATGCCTAGAGACAAGGCCCCTGGAGTTGATGGTTTTCCTATTGAATTCTTTACAAAGTGCTGGGAGACAGTTCAGCAGGACATATACTATGCAACTAAAGAGTTCTTTAATACTTGTCAAATGCCTCATATGATAAATACCACTGCAGTTGCTCTTGTGCCAAAGATAAAAACCCCTATCACTGTAAAGGATTACAGGCCTATAGCATGCTGTACTACATTATATAAAATCATCTCTAAGGTGATTACCAGGAGGATGAAGATAGTAATTGGTAATCTGATTGGTCCAGCACAGTCTGCATTTATTGAAGGAAGGAGTATTATGGATAATATCTTACTCAGCCATGAGATCTTTAAAGGATATTCTAGGAAAGGAGTTTCACATAGATGTGTCCTGAAAGTGGATTTAAGGAAAGCTTATGATACTATAGAATGGAGTTTTCTTAAGCAAGTTCTTATTTCTCTGGGATTTCCTGCAAAATTCACAAATTGGATAATATCTTGTGTCTCAACTGCTTCTTACTCTCTTGTAATGAATGGTGGGCTTACTAAACCATTCAATGCTAAGAGAGGAATAAGGCAAGGAGATCCTATGTCACCTTATCTATTTGTATTGGCTATGGAGTATTTGAACAGACTTCTTCAACAACTGCATAAGAATGGAAACTTTAATTTCCATCCTAGGTGCAGAAAGCTCAATATATCCCATGTCTGTTTTGCAGATGATTTAGTTATGTTTTGTAGGGCTGATCTGGGCTCAATTCAGATATTACACAGCACCTTTCTTATCTTTTCTGCTGCTTCTGGATTACAAGCAAATATAACCAAGAGTGCTATATATCTTGCTGGAGTTACTCAGGATGCAAAGAAGGAGATCATTGATGTTCTAGGGTATACTGAAGGACAGCTTCCCTTCAGATACCTTGGTGTTCCTCTTGATTCCAAGAAGTTATCCATTCAACATTACCTGCCACTTATTGAGAAGATCACAGCAAGGGTAACATGTTGGTCAGCTAAGTTTCTATCTTATGCAGGGAGAGTTCAACTCATCAAGGCTGTGATTTTTGGAATGCAAACATATTGGGCACAGGTATTCATCATCCCTAAGAAGGTACTGAAGACAATAGAAGCAACTTGTAGATCATTTCTTTGGTCAGGAAAGGCTTTATCCAAGAGGGCCCTTATTGCCTGGGATAGGATATGTCAGCCTATTTCAGCTGGAGGACTCAACATTATGAAGCTACATATCTGGAACAAAGCAGCAGTCACAAAATTGTTATGGGATTTGGCTAATAAAAAGGATTGTTTATGGGTAAGATGGGTACACTCTTACTACATAAAGAGTAATTGCATTCAAACAGTCAGTATTCCTTCCAACTCATCTTGGGTGGTAAAGAAGATTATTGGCTGCAAAGATCTGGTGATGGAGAATAGTCAGTTACAAGGTAACATGTTCAACAGACTGCAGAGTGTATGCAGGAATGGAAGGTATCAAATTCATAATATATACATCTCTCTGCTGCCTGTGTTTCCTAAGGTCTCTTGGAGGAACATTATGTTGTGCTCAAATGCTCTCCCAAGGCATAGGTTTACTGTATGGATGGCTGCCCATAACAGGCTCCCTACTATTGAGAGACTGCAACATTTTGGTAATCACATTCCTCCCTTATGCACCTTCTGTAAATTGAAAGATGAGGAGTTCAAGCACTTATACTTTGAATGTGACATCACAAGAGGAGTATGGAGTAGAATATGTGCATGGCTGGGACATGTAAGAAGAATCAGCTGCTGGGAGGATGAACTTAGCTGGATATGCAACAAAGTGAAGAGTAAGAATTGGCTGAAGGCACTTACTGCAACAGCATTTATCACCACTGTTGCATTGATTTGGAGGTATAGGAATTTACTTAGATTTGAAGATGCAAGGTTTGATGAGGAACAATGTTGCAAGGAGATAGCTTTATTGATTCATACTAGGAGTAGGAAATGTAAAAGGTGGCAAGAAGGGCTTAAACTGCTCAATTGTTATCCTTAGTTTTGTTTCTTAATAGTTGATAGAATGTTAGACATAAGTGGATATTAGTTAGATTGACATTGTCATGAGTAGTAGTGTCCATACTACTACTATAGAGGCATACTTGTACATATTTCTTATATAATACAAAGGACAGTTTGAGCTAAAAAAAAAAAAAAAAAAAAGCTCGAGGATTTAATGAAAAAAAAAAAAAAGTGAAAGGGTGAAAATAAGTAATCAAAATCCCTACTTGTCAACTCCCCCAAACTTAAGGTTTTGCTTGTACTCAAGTAAATAAGGTAATTCACACCTCCACAAGAAAAGATCTATTAGCCTAAGGTGAATCAAACACACATCAATTGGGACCGACAAGTACCCACAACACCAGTCAATTATCGACAAGGAAATGATTTGACTTTTCAAGTACAATAGTTCAAATGTGACACGAGATCATCAAGAGTTGACTTTATTCATCAACGAAGCTCGCTATTTCATGTAGGTCATTGTGGATCCCAAACTCCTCCCCCTCTACTCTCCGTTAGCATATCTCACTTAAGAATGTAGCACTCAATTCAAGAATTTGTGAAAAGTTCGCTCATCTCTCAAAAAAGAATGTCACATGTACGGCTCTACGTATCATATGCTTGCTCCTTATGTAAATCACCACTTATATAAGCTCACTCGACTTTATATTGCGTAGGGATTTTCGGAAATGTAATGAAGGCTTATTGGAATGGGATAGGGATGTTGGAATAGAAACAGGTTCATCTTTCCTTAAGCACTCCATTTTTCTCTTCTTGGGTCATGTTTTGCCGACTCTTTGAGTCATTAACTTTTTCCATTAGGGGAACTAGGAAGACTTAACATCACTCTTTTTTGGTCATCATGGTGGGACATGTACAATTTTAAGCGGGCCAAGGATATCCAACAATCACTCTTCAAGCCAATCAAAACTTAGAATTTCGCCTAGAAACATATTCAGGACCAGTTCAAGACCATTCCCATAGGTACTTGGACTTCAAACAAAAATCTTACTTCTTACACAATTGGATTGTTAAAGAGCATAGAGTCGAGGGCCCACAACAACCATATTCAATGTTGAAATCACTAATGCAACTAAACCACTCGATGATTGCTTAAGTCAACACAAGAGTCTAAAGGTCACTAATTTGAGCTATTTCTTGCCAAGAACTTGTTTATAACCATAAAGTCGTAGTTAAATTTGTTGGTACCAAGTATAGCATGTTTGACCCTTTTTATTCATTATTACTACTATTTATCTAAATATAAAAGACGAACTCAATTTCTTAAGAAGGTTATAATGCCATCCACCATTGAGAAGAGCCACCCGGTTCACAAAAAATCCACCTTTGGAAAAAACGGTGGCATTAAGAAAACTAAATGCTTATTGCTCATTTAAACATATAAAGAAGCTATTAAAGTAAATAAGAAGTTATATTACTATGCAAAGCAAGCTAAACAAGCTATGAAATAAACAATTGAAAGTAAGACATACGAATATACAGACCGAGGGGAATAGAATATATACATCAAAAGAGAGGGAGGAATATATAAATAAGACAACAGAGAATAAAGATAAAAGAAAAAGAGTATTAAAATTATTACATGCCAATGTCATATCAAATCAACCAAAATATACCACTCCCTGAATAAGAATAAGCATTTTCCTCAATGTTTAACAAAAATTAGAGTAAGGAAGGGGAGAGTTAAGAGAACTCCCTATGTGGTCTCTATGCGCATAGGACCGTCAGCATCCTCGGGCTCCACCACCTGGATCTCATCATCCTCCGGTCGGGGAATAACAGGGTCGGTGAACATCCGAAGCATCTCCTCATCAGTGTGGGCAACGGGGTCTGGCTCTTTAGACTAGCCAGCTGCTGCCTCTGATATTTCAAGTACTGATGGTGCTGCTGGGTGCTGACTCCATCAGTAGATCAAGTGGTATATCCCCAGCGGATGCTATCTTGGCCACTTCTTTTCTCAATCTCTCCACTGATTTCTTTGAAGCTTGAGATTTTCCCATCTTCTTCCCCTATTTTCCCATCTCCTCAATAGCTCCCCATGTGCCACCAATGTATCCATGATAGTCTTGTGATTTTCTAGGATCTTCTTACATGATTCCTCCACTGATGGAGGTACCGATAATGCTGCTGGGCAGAAGACTGTGATGAACCAACACGAGATAATCAGACAACTTTGAAGTAGCTGTCTGTATCTAGTTATTGAGACTCGCCAATGTCTGGGAGACTTACAATGGAGTGAGTGGATATGTGAATATGGCAGGAATTGGTACTGATATAGATCGTCTAGAAGATGGAGGTGGTGGAATGTCAGCTGTCTTGGTGGAAAGACTGGCTGCCGCGGAAGGTAGGGCAGCTCTAGAAGGCTCTACAACTGAATCTATAACCACCACCATTGGCTCATCAGACTGGTCACTATTGGAAGTTGCTTTACCCTTAAAATTTGAGTTCCCCATTCCTTGTAAAAAGTACCATGACAAGTGCTTTTTTGCTTGCACCTGTGTATCAAATCTCCTCGGCTCCACCTTGGCATCCTTATGGTATTCAGTGAGGGTGTTTGGACACGGATATGAGCTTTCACCTTTTCAGACAACTACTGACATGTTGGCCGACAATATGGCACCCACATTGATTGGGTACCCGACCATGATAGATGCTACCAGAACTGCTCGGGGAAGTGGAAGTTTGTTGTCATTCCTGCTTGGGTCTATCCGGTTGCAGACAAACATTTTCCACCCTTTTGCTTCAAAATTTAGGGTGTTTTGTCAAATGGGAACTCCCACTATGATCCAAGGTGGTAATGGTCCCGGGGTTGCCAAGATCTCTGCTAGCTAAGGGCGAGCTGCATCACCCATAGTAAGTTTTTCCCTGTACTGGACTGCCTCTACCTCCTCATATCCCATGTAAGTGTTCAATGTGCATTAATTGAATAACACATTCAAATTCCTCACTTTGGTACCTTTCTTGATGTGTGCCACATTGGCATATAATTTACGTACCAAGTGCTCATTGGCATCCATAACACTCTGGGTGAACCACATCCCCCCATACGCTCTTTGAATTGCCCAAGGATAATGGGATTGTATTTATCCAAGTCCTTCACTAACAACTGCTGCTCAAGATTGAACAATATTTGGGGCCACCATTCTCTAAACCAAGTTAAGGCTGTGAAGCTCACAAACCTATCTTAACGTATCTCTTTCTTCTTTAACCTCTCTAAGCCGCCTACTCTAGCGTCACTCCCTCTACCATCATCAAGAGCATCATCATCATCATCATCAATGGGGATAGGTGTTGTAGGGTAATGTGAGCAAGAGGGTTCAGAATCTTTGCTACCCTCTTCTGAACCCTAATAAGAACAAGCAGAGGAGGATAATTCATCTCTCAATTATAGTCTACCTAGAACTTGTTTGGGTTGAGATTGGGCATCGGGTTGTGCTTGCACAATGTTGCCTTCTGAAGCTTCCCTAGACGGGAGATACTCACTGGATTCTGAGGGCTTAGGGACTCTGTTGGTAGTTGCCTTTTTGTTTATTTCTCTTTCGACTAAGAGTAGGAAATTTCCCCTACCTCAGCCTCGGGAGGGGTCACCCCTCCCTTTTGAAGTGTAACCCCTACCTCGTGATTGAATCATTGTATACAATACAAGGCACATGAGTCAGTTACAGGTCAAAGACAGTGTCAACAGATGCTACAAAACAATGTTCAAAAGAGACCGTATGGATCGTACAATAATGAACGCGGCTGCAGACTACCATGTGCGAGCTGCATAATTTGGGTGCGGTCGCAGATTGCCTTGTGCAGACCATAAAATTTTGAGTGTGGCCACTAAAAACGAGGTTCAGACTAGTGGTTCTATGATCTTTCAATAGTGCGGTAGCATACATTTTTTCGTGGCTATACAAATTTTCTGCGGACCATACAATTTTGAGTGCAGACCGCACTTTTCATGCAACACATTTGCCCTAATTTTAACATCTACGAACCGCACAATTTCATGTGCATCTACAATTTGAAATCACACGGCACTGAGTTTAGGTTTTTCAATTTAGACATGGTATTTGCAAATAAACCTTATTAATGATCTACCCAGTCCCCCAATGAACACATATGATATTTCCAATATGATTTTAAGCACACATGACTAATATTTGACATTTAGGCCTAAAAATAACTATACCACATGAAAATGTAAGTAGGAATCTACACTGATGAAATGAATGAGGAGTGTGAACTAATTTGGCGTGCACTGTGCTTGATTAGGTCTCAAGAACTCAAAGTGTGCAAAGTTGTGAATAGTGCACTGAGGTTCTATTTATAGGTCGACCAAGTTGGTCAAAAGTTAAGCTGAATGCGGCCATGCAATTTTGAGTAAGGTTCGCATTCTTTACCCGGACCTTGATGAAGCTCTGTGATCTTCACAAAAGTGAGTACGACCGCATAAATTTGTACGGTCCACACAATTTTATGTGTGTCCGTAGAATGGCTATGTTTTCTATCGGACCAAACTTTAGAGAGTTGCATTTTTGGTTATCCATTTGTGTGGCCACACACAGAATTGTGCGGCCGTAGATTCTTCTCTGATGTGGCCTACAATATTGTGTTGTCTGCACTTTTTCGCCATTTTTCTTGGAACAGCCCCTGCAAAGCACACTCATTCCTGCATACACTTTAAAGCTAGTTAGCACAAAACAAAACCTATTTGAAGAAGAAGAAAAAGATAAAGAAAAATACACATGGTTTTCCTTCCAAGAAGCGCCTGATTTTGTGGCACGATGAAAATTACCAATCTCTTGAAATAAAGAACCACCACGACGTGGCCATCATCAACTTTTCCAAGATAGTTCTTCACACGATGCCCACTGGCTCTAAACATTTCATCATTCTTATTTTTTAAGTCCAATTTTCCGAATATTGTCACACGAACAACTTCAAATTGACCACTTTGTTTTGACTTCAACTTGCCCAGAACATCCGTAACCTAGAGTTGAATAATAACACGTGATCACCTACTTTGAACCCCTTGTTTGGAATGTACTTGTCATGGAGGTACTTCATCTTCTCCTTGTATAGAGATGAGATTGTGTAGGCGTGGTACCAGAATTCTTCTAGCTCATTCAATTGTGCCACCCTTAAGTTTGCGACAATATCCCACTCAAGGTTCAACTTCTTTAGTGCTCACATGCCTTATGGTCGAGTTCCACTGGAAGGTAACAAGCCTTCCTGAACAACAACCGGTATGGAGACATCCTAATTGGTGTTTTATAAGCCGTCCTATAAGCCCAAAGAGCATCATCAAGCTTTCTTGACCAATCCGTTTGGTTGGCATTCACTGTCTTTGACAAAATACTCTTGAGCTCTCGGTTGGATACTTCCACTAGTCTGTTTGCTTGAGGATGATAGGGGTTCGAGACTTTGTGAGTAACACCATACTTTGTGAGTAAGAATCTAAAGCCTTGTTGCAAAAATGCGAATCCCCATCACTTATGATACCCCTTGTAGTACCAAATCTTGCTAAGATGTTCTTCTTCAAAAATGCCACCACACTTCTCACTTCTTTGTTGGGAAATGAAACAACATCAGTCCATTTAGACATATAATCAACCGCGACTAGAATGTAGGTGTTCCCACAAGAACTTACGAACGGCCCTATGAAATCAATGCCCCATACATCAAAGATGTCAATCTCTAAAATTGTGGTGAGGGGCATCTCATTCTTTTTAGAAATCCCACCGGCCCTTTGTTAGTCATCACTACCCTTTACTAGATCACTAACGTCCTAGTAAAGAGTAGGCCAATAGGATCCCCAACTCAACACTTTTGTTGCTGTTCTAGCTCCACCATGGTGACTACCATATGGTGAAGAGTGGAAAGCCTCAATAATTCCCACTTGTTCCTCCTCCAGTACATCTTAGAATCACACCATCGGTACAAATTAGAAAGAGGTACGGTTCATCCCGATAATAGTCGAGGCAATCCCGTTTGAGCTTCTTCCTTTGGTTTGAAGAGAACTCATTTGGTACAATGCCACTCAAGCGATAATTTGCTAAATCGGCAAACCACGGAATCCAGATCATTGAAATGGCTAGAAAATGCTCGTAAAGAAACGAATCATGGATCTCAAGGCCATGAGGTGGCCTCCCCTCTTTCTCCATTCTACATAAGTGATACACCACTTGATTTTCACTACCTTTACGGTCTTGGATCTATAGATAAAACTCTTGCAATAGAAGCACCCACTGCATTAACCTCGCCTTTGAATCCTTCTTGATCATTAAGTGTTGAAGTTCTGCATGATCAGTGTGGATAATCACCCTTATACCCATCAAGTACGAGCAAAACTTCTCTATATCAAAGAAAATAACAAGTAGCCTTTATTAGTCACCCTGTCATTGATTTGGGCATAGTTCATGGTCTTACTAGCATAGTCGAGTGGATAGAAGATTTTGTTGTTTCGTTTTCCCAAAACTGCTCCAACTGCCAGATCACTTGCGTCACATATGAGCTCAAAAGGCAAGATCCAATCTTTTGCGTTGATAATAGGAGTAGTTGTCAATTTGAACTTGAGCAATTCAACTGACTATATGCAATCCTCATTGAAATGAAATTCGGTATCCTTCTCTAAAGTTTACACAAGGGGTTCACCACTTTTGAAAAATCCTTGAAAAAACGACGACAGAACCCCATATGAACCAAGAAACTTCTCATTCCTTTCATGGATGTAGGGGTAGGAATTTTAGAAATCACCTCAATTTTGGCCTTGTCTACCTCAATACCATTCTTTAAAATTTTATGACCAAGGACAATGTCCTCCTCGACCATCAAGTGACATTTCTCCCAATTCAGTACCAAGTTCATCCCTTCACAGATTTCCAAGACCTTGTCAAAATTGTTAAAGCAATCATTAAAAGAATTCTCAACCACAAAAAAGTCATCCATGAATATCTCAAGAATATCATCCACCATGTTGGTGAAAATAACCATCATACATAGTCGAAAAAATCGTCATTGCATTGCATAATCCAAATGACATCCACGAGAATGTAAAAGTACTATAGAGACATGTGAATGTATTCTTTTCTTGATTCTCCGGAGCAATAAGAATTTTATTGTAGCTAGAATACCCATCGAGGAAACAATAGAAAGCACGTCCGGCCAACCTTTCAAGCATTTGACCAAGGAAGGGAAATGGAAAATGATCTGTACTTGTGACTTTGTTAAGCTTGCGATAGTCCATACACACTCTTCAACCGGTCACCGTTCCAGTAGGAATCAAATCATTCTTGTGATTGGTAACCACAGTCATGCCCGCTTTCTTTGGGACACATTGCACTGGAGAAGTGCAAGCCACTTGATTACCTCCCTCTTGTCCACCTCTTCCATTGCTTCATCTATCCATTTTTTATGCTTAACGGAGGATTTGGCACCCTCCTCCAAAATAATCTTATGCATGAAAAAGGAGGGGCTTATGCCCTGGGTATCTGCCGATGCACATCCAATTGCTCTCTTCCTTATTTGTAGCACCTTCAATATGGACTCTACCTTCATGTTACTCAAACAAGAGGAAAAAATAACTGACCAAATAGAAGAAGGGCCAAGGAATTCATACCTGAAATGCTGAGGAAATGGCTTTAAGTCCAAAGTGCGAGGCTCCTCGATTGAGGGTTTTGCTGGAGGAGTCCTCCGGTTTTCAAGATCCAAGGATAACTTGCAGGGTTCATAAGTGTACGATCCCATTCCTTTCCATGCATTCACATATTCCATATAGGCTTCTTCCAGCCCCATCATTATCAAGGTTGAGCAAAACAACTTTCAAACTATCCTCAATATTCATTGTGGCACTAGCATCATCAATAATCACATCACCATATCCATGAATGAACAAACTTCATTGATATTTGGTTGCCTCATAGATTTGCACACATGGAAGACTACATTTTCATCACCCACCCGGAAAGTGAGCTCACCGACTTCCACATCAACAAGAGCCTTCCCTGTAGCAAAGAAAGGTCTATCCATAATAATAGGTAACTCATAGTCCAATTCACAATCAAGAATCACAAAGTCCGCCAGGAGGATGAACTTGTCAACACGAACCAACACATCATCAATAATACCCAAAGGTCTCTTCATTGTGAGATCCGCCATTTGCAACACCATAGACATGGTTCTTTGTTGTCCCATCCCTAAACTTTTGAAAATCTAGTAGGGCATCAAGTTGATACTTTCCCCAAGATCACATAAAGCTTTGGAAAACTCGGCACTTCCACTTGTGCATGTGATTGTGAAAGCACCCGGATCTTCCAATTTAAGAGCCATTGAGTGCATAATTCCACTCACTTGATGTGTCATCTTTATATTCTCACAATTCATCAATATTGTCTTTGTCATCAAGCCTTTTATTAACTTTGTATAACCTGGCATTTTCTCTAATGCCTCAACCAATGGCACATTATTAGACAAACTCTTCATCATATCAATAAACTTTTTGAATTGGTTCTCTCCACTTTGTTTGGAAAGCCTTTGAGGATATGGAGGACGATGCCTAGGAATTGGTTCCTTAGCCTTTGACACTGCTGGTTCTGGTATGTCAACAATGTGCTCCCTAGACGGGTTCACTTATTCATAAGTCTCCTTTACATTGTCTTCAATATCAATTCTCAGCTTATTATTTGCATGTACTTCATTGATTGGCATCTCATCTTCTTGTACCAATTGTTCACCATCCATAATATTCTTTTGGCTTGAGGTAGGTGCATCCCCACCTTTTCCACTCCTTCTAGTAATGGCCATGGAATCTCCCCTGTTGTTCCATCCTTTCAGGTTCACCACTGTATCACTTAATAGTGCCCCCTTAGCACGAGTATTCAAATCTTGCGAGATTAAGCCTAATTGAACTTCCAACTTGCAAATTGAAGTGTTGTGAGAGGCTAGTTAAGCATTGAAGTCGGCATTCTTCCCCATCATTTGTTTGAATATGTTCTCTATTTGGTCCATCTCATTGTTGGAAGAACTCGTACCTTGGGAAGGGTAGGGAGGTGAGGTGGATTTATTGATTGTTGAAACATTGGAGGCCTTTGAAAACCCAACCCCAGGTTGTTGTTGTTGTTGTTGTTGTTGTTCCACTCTCCTTGGTTGTTACCTCCCCAATAGCCTTGATTATTTCCACTCCAATTGCCTTGGTTATTTTGACCATTCCTTGATTGCTTTGAATGTTCAAATTCCTTTAGTTGTTTTGATTGTTCTAATTATCTTGATTTTTTGAATTACAATTTCCTTGATTTACTTGTGGTCTCCATTGTTGTTGGTTAGGGCCTTGATTGTTGTTTCTTTGCCCTTGGAAATTGTTCACATATTGTACCGCCTCTTCTTGTTCATTGTATTATCCATCTTGATCAAATCCTTTATCATCTTGCACATAATTTTCAATTCGGTTTCCATTTTGAGGACCCTTTTGCCTTCTCTTGTTTACCATCATTCTAACTCTTTCCATTGCATTTACTTTCTTGGGACCTTGCACTTGTTGAAGTTGAGCTTTGGCTAGTTTATTTATTTTGTTGGTCAACTCGGCAATTGATTTCCCATGATCATGTAATTCTCTATGCAAGTGAATAAAATTTGGATCCCCTTAAGGAACGTTTGCTCTACTTTGCCATGCCAATGAAATATCCACCATTTCATCAAGAATATCACAAGCTTCCACATACGGCGTTGCCATGAAATTTTTATTGGAAAGTTGGTTGGCCACGCATTGATTGATAGTATTAATCCCCCTATAGAAATTTTGTTGAATCATATCCTCTATCATGTCATTGTCCAGGCACCTTTTATCATAGTACGGTACCTTTCCCATATCTCATGTAAAGGCTCATTGGGTTCTTATTTGAAAGCTAGAATCTCATCCCTAAGCGTTGCCATATGCTCGGGAGAAAAGAACATGGAAATGAATTTCTCGGCCAATTCATCCCATGTATGGATATAATGATTTAGCAAACACTCTAACCAATCCAAAGCATTTCCCCGTAGTGAAAAAGGGAATTTCCTAAACCACAAAGCATCCTCAGAGACTTCTATTTGTATACTCCCCCAACAAGTGTCAATAAACCCTTTCAAGTGCTTGTATGCATTTTGACTGGAAGCCCCAGTGAAGAATCCCTATTGTTCCAATAGTGTAAGCATGACATTTGTGATATGAAAGTTTCCCGCCCTAATGCAGGGCGGGAATATAGTACTTGCATATCCTTCATTCGGAAACACCCAATGTGCCACTGCTCTTGGAGGAGGTGGGGGTGGAACAGTAATGTTGTCTTGAGGTAGATGGCCTTGTCTATTTGCTTAAGGTTCAAGAGGAATCTTATAAACTTGGCCATCATCCCCGTCATCCCCAATGGAACGTTTCCAGGAGGATTATTGTTATTGAGAGCCATTGTATCACCTACAACTTTTTCACGAAAAGATTAGGAAGCCTAAAGGAAAGGAATACAAATCACACACAAAAACAAATATATAGCTAAATCCTTTTTTAGCTCCCGGCAACGATTCCAAAAATTGATTTTTCCTAAATTCACATCACTAATTAGGATTTTGAAGCGGTCGATGCAATTATAATTACTTAACATGAGTCGAGGTCGATTCCACAGAGAGCTTATATTAGATTAGGTATATATCTAGACTAAGTGTATGGCGTGCTCAAAATGCACTTCCACATGTTTGGTTGTTTCTTTATACTTTTAATTTTTATGCTAATGTTTGCAAATGAAAAGCTAGAGAACGATATTTTTGATGCTGTTGTTTTTCAAGAATATAAAAGATCTAGAGTTGTGACTTTCACCTCAGTGACTGATTATGGGCTTCAGGGTAAGTTTTATTGGTTGGGGTGTAATATATGAATCACAAGGAATTACCCGCTCGATACCTGTCATTAGTTAGAGTGGTTTTTCCCAATTTGGCTTTCTCAAGTCCAAATGGGTAATTCACAAAACAAGTGACAGATGCTCAAGTCAAGTTTCACTATCTCTAGATTCAACCCCTTAATTGGGGCTATCAATTTCTTGAGTTCACCCCAATTCCTTGTTAGTTAAGTTTTCCTAGACTTAGTCTCTCTTTCTCAAGTAGCTACTAAGTCATTTATGTTTGAATCAATGTTTGAAACCATTAATTCTTAAATTCAAGAAAAAACTAGGCTAAGTATCACTCACCCAATCACAAACAAGCCCTAAATCAAACACCCATTAGGTACCCACACTCGGGTTGGTCACAAACTTTGCTAGAAATTTAGCTACTCATAGGGAAAATTGAAGAAACTAAAGAAGAAAATAAGATAAACTCATATAGATGATTAAAGGAAGAAAATCCAATCTTAAATGATAAACTAATACAAAGTTACCCAAAGCAATAAAGGAAAAATGACTATCTATTAACACTTAACCTACTTTTGACAAAAAGACTATTTATACAATTGAAATTATCGGACAAAATTTCCCCTGCAGAGGTTCTGTGGCCGCACAATTCTATGTGCGGTCCGCACTTTGATATTGGCTTGACAGGATGGGCTTCTACGGCCGCACTATTTTAGGTTGCATCCGCACTTCTTCATATTCCATGCCACACATTTATAAGTGCAGCCGCCCTCTTGAGCTTGAGCACTAATGTGAGACACTTCTGCGGACCGCACATTTCGAAGTGCGGTCGCACTTTAGAATTCTGCGGCCGCATAATAATAGCGCGGTCCACTCTTTGCAAAGGAAATCTATTATAGGTCTTCATGGAATCTGTTAAAGGTCTTCACGGTCTGCGGCCACACACAATATTGTGCGGTCCACATTTTGATCTTTTTTTCTTTGTTTTAGTTATTGTTCAAAATTACTCCTTCTTGAGTTGATTTTCATCTCTTTGTCTCATTTTCCTATAATCCTGCAAGTAAGAACATTTTATCAGTTCTCGGGAATACCTTTAACTATTTTTAAGCTTAAACTAAAGTAGAAGGTTGCAAATAAGTAGTCAAAATCCCTACATGTCAATAACCTAAGGAGAGATCTTGCTGCCCATAAATGTCGAAAGGGTGATGAAGACGACCCTTTTTGAGGTTGTAGATGATGATATGGGTTACAACATTATTCTAGGAAAACTGTGGTGGGATGATATGAAAGTCGTACCATCATAGTTGCTGACATTCCCAACACTCGAGGGGATTAAACAGATAAAAGGCGACCAACCAATAGCAAGAGAGATGAATGCGATTTCAGTCTCCAGTAACAAAGGGAAGGAGCATGCAAAATAGCAATTACAGGAACCAGCACCAATCAAGTGAAGTTAACCAAGGGAAAGAAGCATCGGAATCTTATCAGGTGCCAAGATATTTCCATATACCAAAAGAGATCGACGCAAAAAACTCCATAGGGGAAGAACATGAACAAGTCACATTGTTTGAAAAGTTCTTGGAGAGGAAATTCCACTTGGGGATAGGACTGCACACCGAGCTCAGGTCTGGATTTATTTAATTTCTTAAGTTTAATGCCGATTATTATGTGTTTTTGCATGTGTATATGACATGTATCTTGATGGAAGTGGCCTTACACAAGCTAAGCTTGGATCCCAGCATTCCTTCGGTAGGACAAATGGAACATCCTATTCCGAGGCTAGAAATGAATTCGTCTAAGAGGAGGTAACTCACTTACATGTTCTCGGTTTGATCCCAGAGGTTAAGTATCCAAACTGGCTAGCTAACGCAGTAGTATTTCCTAGGAAAAATAATAAATTTTTCTTGTGCGTCGGCTATAAGGACTTGAATAAGGCGTGCCCAAATGTCTCGTTCCACTGCAACCATCAATCAAATAATTGATGCAACGGCCGGGCACGAGTTAATAAGTTTCCTCACTACATACTTCGGGTACAACCAAATTAATATGAACCCGGATGATAAGAAAAACACTTCGTTCATAACAACTTTCGGCACATATTACTATAATGTGATGCCATTAGGGTTAAAGAATGCCGGATCCACATATTAACGACTCGTAAACAAGATGTTTGAAAAATAGATAGTGAAAACCATGGAAGTTTATATGGACAATATTCTTGTTAAGTCTTTGAATGCATGTGACCATCTTAAGAACTTGCAAGAAACATTCGACATCCTTAGAAGCATGATATGAAGCTTAATCCCACGTGTTCGGGGTTAACTCTAACAAATTCATCAGATTTTTGGTGTCACAAAGAGGGAGTGAAATAAGGATGTCAAAGAGAATCCTTGAATACTTGTTGAGTTTTCCTTAGGTAGCATATAGGTGTTTCCTCATTAAAAACCTTGTCGGTAAAACCCTTCTTGGGATAAAACCCGATCGAAGGAAAATAGTGCAATGTATGCCTTGAAAACTTAAGTTCTTCGAGCCGGACCTCGCTTTGACTATTCTGATCGGATATCTGCACAAAGGTTAGTGTAAGATGTAAACAAAAAGGAATATGGTTATACCTTAGTGGCGATGGCGCTTTGGGCCTCGATATGCTCTAAATGTTTGCTAGGGGACGCGGTACAGTCCTTTGTTTGTTTTATTCGAGCGTAGCTGAGGATGTGTCTCGGTATTGCTACTTTACTATTTGCTTATCCTTTGGCTCCTTTGATGTTGGAGGTGTAGGTTCCGGTGTTACATCGTGCACCGCAAACATTTCCTTCGCTGCATGTTGTTCCCTATATACATTTTTGATGTTGTCCTTTGTCAGGAACTTCATCATTTGATGAAGGGATGATAGTACTACTCTCATGCAGTGTATCCGCGGTCTTCCAAGCAAGGAGTTGTACCTCATGTCTCATTTGATGACATGGAATTTGGCATTTTGGGTAGTGCCGACCACGTTGACCGGGAGGGTAATTTCCCCTTTTGTTGTTTTGCTCGCCATGTTGAACCCCTTGAGGACTCGAGAGGCGGGCACGATTTCGTCAAGCAATCCGAGCTGCCCTACCACCCTTGACTTGATAATATTGGCCGAGCTACCTAGATCCACAAGTACACGTTTAATTTTAAATGTATTCACAAGAAAAGAAATTACCAATACATCGTTATAGGGCTGTGATAGAGCCTTGATATCTTTGTCGTTGAGTGTTAGGGCGTCCTTAGGTATGTAACCTCGAGTTCGCTTTTCCCTCGTGATGGATTTTTTTGTTCTCTTGACCACGGGTTCCAGTGGAGCATCGATACCTTCGGAGATCATGTGGATGATATGTTGTGGATCGTCTGCTTTACTCTTCTTGGTCGCCTCTCTTTCCCGAAATTGATTTTGGCTTGGTCCCTGAGGAATTCTCAGAGGTGACCTTTGCTGAGTAGTCGGGCTACTTCTTCCCGGAGTTGTCGGTAATCCTCGGTCATGTGATCGTGTGTGTTGTGAAATTCACACACTAAGTTATGGTTCCTTTGCGAAGGATCTGATTGTACAAGCCCTTGCCACCTAGTGTCTTCGATTTTACTAATGGAGAATGTCACGCCCCTTTTTTTCCTCCAGGAAAATTGGGTTTATGAAATTTGGTTGGGACAACTCTTTCCTTCTGGAAAAGGTATTTTACAATTTTAAAGAGTCGCCACCTAACGATTTTAAGGTGCGATAGGGCACCTATGGGGTTCAATTACAACTACGTTTGATAACCAGAGATAGGGTAAGGGCATGAAATTATCCCAAAAGGAAGGTATTAGGCACCCCTCAGGATCCACTAGTGTGGTTTCCAGCCAGATAGTTCTTTGTGAATTTGTGGAATTAACAAGTAAACAAACATGGCTCAAATAAGAGGGGATTTTAGATACCCAAGAAAAATGATTAAATGAAGCAAAGTTTTGAAGGACTTATAACTAAACATGCTGATGAATGTAAAAAGGGTCCTAAAATTATTTGTAATATGGATCACGTCATACAATACTCGGTAATCACTCCTCAAAAGAGGGGCTACACGTGGTATTAGCGCACCGGACACCATATTCATATCTACTTGTAAGCACGTGATTTTTGCCCTATACAAAACACTCCTATAAAATCCATAAAGATATATTTTTTCTTCATTATTTGCCATTTTTGGAATTTTTATTAATTGTTTGTATTTTTTGCATGTTTAATTTTACTTAAATCATGAAAAAATACCAAAAATATCACGCATGACATTGGGGCTTTATTTTTATATTCTTAGGATCAATCGGTAGTTACTTGTTTTATAAAAATTAAAAATCACAAAAAATTATTTTATTTTTACACTTTTTCCTTTTATTGATTTTTTTCTCTTTTAATTTAGGATTAAGTAGCTTTTTTAATTTTTATAATTTTTTGATTAGTTTAATTTCACATTTTTTGGATAATCTTGGATTATAATTTTAGAATTTATAATTAAAGAAAAAGAAAAAGATTAGATAAGAAAAGAATTTAAAGAAAATATTTAATTGGATATTGAGCTAGTTCTTGTATTCAAATTAGGCCCAAATTTTCGTACTTAACCTAAATACACTTGAACCCATTAACCCAAAATTAATATCCTTCCAATTAAAACATAGACTTAGATTCTAAAAATACCTAGACCTACATAACACATTATCATATTCCACCCTCCCCTCAAAAGAAAAATAGAGAGCAGCACATCTCTCACCCATCTCTCACCTTCACACACATCCCTATTTTGAAATGAAGACGAAAAAATCACAAAAATTATGATAAACAAAAGAAGAATCAAAAGTTCTGACGGAAGATTGAAGGAAAAAATTAATTTCAATACTCAACTTCTTCTTTTCTGGTTTGGTACAAGCTGTGGAAGTCAAATTCAAAGTTGTTGCGTGCTGATTTCAGATCTGTTGCAGCTGAGCTTCATCCCAGAAGTTCTTCTGGCCCTTGTCTGATTTTTTTTAAAGTTTTCTTCATTAGTTGCTACTCAAAAATTAAGTCAATAATTGTAAAGCTATATCTGTATGCAGGTATGTCTTTGTTTTAGACTTTTAATGATATTTAATTTAATTTCCTTTAGCTCATAAGACTCCTAGATGTGAGTTCACTCATTCTTATCTTTTCTTAGTTGAATATAAATCATATTTCAAACAAAAGAAATTATAGCACCTCTTAGTTGTGGATAATCTCAGTTATGGGCATAGCTGATTGGTATCGAATAGTCTATGGCCGATTTAGTAATGTCTCTTTTTCTATATTTGTGTAGTTCATCAAATTCTCTTAAGACATTGTGGTGGTAGGTTTTCTCATTTTTCTTATATTTTTCTTTTATCTTTGTCTCTGTCCTTGTGAAGAAGTAAGCTCAATGTGCTATTTTTGCATTAAGCGTGGTAGAGTATATCATGAAGCTTAAATTGCTGTATGAAATGGATCCTGCTTGTAATGAGATATTAGACTAGAGGATTCAACATTCGAGGTACCTGATAATGTTCTTATATTTGTGCCGTATTCATGCTAGTGATTGGTTTGACGAGTTGATCTTCAAGTCCTTAATTCTATCTAATATTCTTTATATGGATTGCATCCTTAGTAATGTCATACACATGCTTAAAGGGCAGTAATAACAGTTTGTTTAATAAAAAAGCAATTCCTTAAAACACATTTGAAAGGCTAAGAACACGTTATATTTAGGTGGTGGATTCTTTGCTGTGAAAAGACAAATAATTTTTCGTAAAATGTTTTAGGCGCGATTTATAATAAATTTTTGTAATTATAGGTACAGTTCCCGTAATATAGTCATGATACTTAATTCTCAAAATTTGGGGGGTGCATTTTATATAACCTGATTATAACAATCTCGAATAATAAAACCCTATAAAATAATTTGAGGCGTGCCATGCCAAATAAAATCTCAAAACTCATGGCTCTCACTTAATTAATTTTAACTCTTTAGAAATCGAGACGTGCCATTAGTTGAATTTTCCATGGCCCTCACAAACCTTGTTATTAACTTGAAAGCACGTAATTGCTTTAGGCGCACTATTTTAAAATTAATTTCCTAAACTTGGGTATGCACTTCATATGACCCATATCCAAATCTCAATAACGTTAAATAAAATGTGTCTCGGACTGCGGGTGTATTTCATGTGGCATGGTTTAAAGACGTATTTTAGATAACGTTGAATCTTCCTAAAATTGAATAAAACTGGTTATAAAGTTAAAATTGAACCATAGGCTAAAACATGTATTAAAATCAGATAACAGGCATTATAATAGTTAAAGCGACCGTGGTAGAACCACGGAATCTAGGGGTACCTAACACCTTCCCCGGGTTAACATAATTCATTATTCAGAATTTTCTGGTTTGCAGACTTCACAAGAAAATTCGAATTTTCCTCGATTTGGGATTTAAAATAAACCGGTAACTTGGGACGCTAGAAAAAGAACCCCTCCCAAGTGGCGACTCTGAACAAAAGCAAATAAATAATCTCATTTCGAATAATGTCACTTAAAACTCCCTTATATAACCTTTCGGATGGTAAAAAAGGAGGTGTGACAAAGGTATTTAAAGCGCGGATTAGTCTCGAACTCTATTGCGTGTTATTATCCATCACATTCCTATCAGTCTCGGAGGAATTTTAGGACTATTATTCCTATAAGAGGGAGGATTTTAGGCTGACTCTCAAGTTTAAAGGCAAAAAGGCTAAGGCAACATACAAAATACATATGACTGCATTTAAAAGGGAAACATGTCGTCAGTTAGAAGGCTCATATAAACCTCCACAAATATTGCACGTAATAGTACGACTCAAACATAGTTAATGTCTGAATTTTTAGAAGGCCAAAAGCAGGGGATTTGAGTCAGAACCAGATTCATTAAATAGCTCAGATAAGAAGTCGAATCAAGACTGCCTATTGGTTGTAGCAGTTGATAATTAAACAAAGGTAGTTCCAGTTTATTCAAGTATTTACCGAAGGCTTGCCTAGGCTTAATACTGTTATCTTATGAGCATGATATCTAGAGTGATGCTGTATACAATGATTAATTTTAAACATGTGATTCAAATCCAATAAACATGCTTTCTAAACTGTATTGATAAAAGGAGTAGGTTGTTTAAGCTGATTCATGACAGTACGAGTCAAACCGATTTTTAACTAAACTGGTTTCAGATCCAATAGGCATGGTCTCTATTATAGCTAATTTTTATTCCTACAAACATGGCATCTAAGTATTAAAGGCTAATTTAGGTCTTATAGACATGGTATCTAACTGAACATGAAGTGGAGTAGGCAGGATTTACTTGATCACAGCGAAATTCCTATATGCATAATTTCTATAAAGATTATTGATTTTAATCTTCCAGGGATGACATATAATTTTGAAGCTGAGTTTAACCGTATGGGCATGATGTATTGTTATAGCCATTAGATCCTATAGGCATGATATATAAGTATGTAAGTAACACATGCTGAATTTATTAAACAAATCCTATAAGCATAGTGTTTAAGTGTGGAAGTAAATCGTGCAAAATTTATTAAACAGATCCTATAGGCATGCTATCTACCCTTAAAGTATGCATAATTACCCCATCCCTTTTCACTAGCCAACCCATTATTTGTTATAAATTATTACAGACCAAATACTTGAATTACAAAAGAAGAAATGAAAGAAAAAACTACAACCATAGGAAGCCTGATTTGACTTCCTATCTGAGATATGCAATGAACCGTATAATTGCCAATTTTATTCCAAAGACTTTTCATATCTGGATGTGTCAAATATCCCTAAGGATCTTAGGGATCCCAGGCACTGCTCACATCCAGTTTTATGTAACCAAATAGAATGAGTGCATTGTAGAAGGGCCAACCCTTATGTGTTCAAGTTCAGAAGTAGCTCAAACGTCCCAAGGCCAGGCTCACACAAGAGGGACAAAACCTATGTTCTAAGAATATAGGGGAAGTGCACAACAACTGGGTTGGAAATACTAAGTGGTAAAAGTGATTTTGAAAAAAGAAGTAGTAAAGCTCAGAAATACATAAAATCAGTAGTTACAAAAAGGGCTCGAAGGGTTTTGGAATACATTGTATGAAGCATATGACCCTAGAAAGGGCCAGGTTTAGTCATGCATAACAATAGATGACGCTGACATTTATAAGTTAGCAAATCACATAACATAGTACATACATAGGGAAACATTAATCTAAAAGGGAAGGGAACATGTTTCAGCATGCTAGTAACATAAATAGACTGCAGAGACATGAGCAGAAGTGGACATGAATGAGAAACTGAAGCAACTAAAAGAAACATATTGTTGGTGATATTTAAAAAGTAAACTAGAACATACAAGAACAGAAGATTCCATATTGTAGCCTTGGCTTTCAGCCAAGTAGACAAAGCAATAGCACAAGTAGCAGTACATAAAAGGAGAGTTTAAAGTGTAAGTGTGTGTTATGAACTCAACTTGTTCGTTTCTTTGAAAGAAGAGAGATGTAGGTATTTATAGTTTTGAAAACAAGTAGAAAATAAGGTAATCAGTAAAGTCTTAACACAAACATGAAAATAATCACTATTAGAATCAATTAATCCAAGTGATTTCCTTTAATGAATCAGTAAATCCCGGACTTTCTTATCCACATGGATGCTTATTTTAGTTTCCTTAGTTTCGCCGGGACCACCCAAGTTAACTGATTTGGTATCGTTTATGTTCGGCTTATGTTTATTTTCGAAATGTTCCAACTCTTGGTTGATTTTCCGAAAAGCCTCCTCTTCATCATACTCTGGTTCTTGGTTCATTATTTCACAAATAGGCAGCATGTTCGGGTCAGGGCATGAAGTCTGCGAGCATGTCATATTATTTAAAGCCGCAATATTGGGACTGAAAGAAAAGATAAAAATAGAATTAAAACAAAATCAGAATGATAGAGAAGTGAAAACGATGAAATATTGATTTATTTCTTCAAAACTGTAAGATAACAGGGTTTACATTTGGAATTTAAAGGAAAAAATACTAAAGAAAAGAAAAACACCCGAGCTACACCCTGAAATAACTCGTGATGAAAGAAAAGGTAGCAAGGCAGGACTGCCGGGCCTCCCGTCTAACTGGGAAAGGCGTGGCCTTGAAATGTCACTTCAAAATCGACTGGACTGATGGTCAATACTAAGTCAATTTCCCCTATGGTATCTCTCTTGATTCCATCAAAGGCTCAGACACACACATTGTTGGGACGGATCCTCTCTGTTCCGATCTCCATTCTTTGCAACGTCGACAATGGGCATATATCCACCCCAGAGCCTCCATCTATCATTACTCTTTTGACATAATAGTCTTCGTATTTGACGGTGAGGTGCAAGGCTTTGTTGTGGGCAACTCCTTCTGGAGGTAAATCATTCTTGTTGAATGTAACCTTATTAATAGTAAAGAATCTTTCCGCCATTTTCTCCAGTTGTTCAACGGAGGTTTCAACCGGTACATAAGCTTCATTCAAGGTTTTGGCCAACACTTTCTGGTGCTCTGGAGAGTTTATCAGCAATGATAATAATGAGACTTGCTCGGGAGACTTCCGGAGCTGGTCCACCACCTCATATTCTGGCATTTTCATTTTTAGAAAGAATGTATCTGCCTCTTCGTTATTTACGGGCTTTTTGGGCGGAAACCACCTTTTGGTGGCAGTGTTCACTTCTTCCATATCCAAATATTTCTTTGCGGGATGGACCTTTTGAGTTTCCCCAGTGATTTCTTTGCCCTTGTGTGTTACAATAGTTTCTTGGTAGTTCCATGGGACCGTAGAAGGGTTCGTCATTGGCTTCTGAGGTACGCGACCGATTACCACGGGCTAATTCAGCCTTGGTGGTTAATTCGGTCCCCATACCACATAAGCTCCCCTGGATACATACATCGTCTTGTTCAACTCAAACCTTCTTGGGGGACTCGGAGTGGGCTATTTTTCTTGACGCCCCCGTGGGATGTAAAGTATGGTTTCCTTGGTGGATGCCGTCTCAGTTTTAATTTCAACATTCTTCTCCGCTTCTAGGTGCTTGGCTTCACTCATTTTCTTTTCTTCACGCTTCTTAGGGGTAACCTTCTATTTCTTGCCTGCATCGGCAATGGCTATTATGGCTTTTAAAGCAGGGTCGAACTCTTTGTCCTCACAAATCATCCCGATGACTGGCCCATTGTTGTGGGCTGGCAACGGGTTATTGGTTACGTTCGGGACCTCTTCATCTCTCAACACTATGTTCTTTTGTTCTATTAAATCTTCCACCGCTCGTTTCAGAGTCCAGCAGTTTTCAGTGTCATGCCCTTCGGCTCCGGAATAATAAACACAGCGTACACCCCGTTGATAGGAAGGTGACTCAAGGTTATGTGTGTTCGGGGGCACGGGCTGCAAGAGACCCATCTGGACCAGTTTTGGGAATAAGCTGGCATAAGACTCCCCTATTGGTGTAAAGTTTTGTCTCCTGGGTGGTTCCCTGGGGCGGAAATTATTTTGTGGAGGGCGGGGATTATAGTTGTTTTTTGGAGGCTGATTTCTCGGGGCCTGGTTTCTGTTGCCCTGTTGTTGTGGTCGAGCAAATGGTTGCGCATTCATGGCTGCATAAGGTTGGGGAACATAATGCACGTCTTGATGGGGATAGTAATGTTGAGAGGTCCTTTCTGAAAACATGGGTCTGGGAGAATGGTGCCTTCTCATGCCGGAGGCTGCCATTGAAGCTTCTTCTTTCTTTTTGTTTCTTGCGACTCCTCCTGCCCCGTTTTGTATGGCCTGGGAGGTCGCCCTTATGGCTGACTGGCTGAGAATTCATCTTGTTTTCAAGCCATTTTCTACCATCTCCCCGATTTTGATTGCTTCCGCAAAAGGTTTGCCCATTGTTGACATCATATTTTGAAAATAATCCGCCTCTTATGCCTGTAGGAAGACACTGACCATCTCTGTCTCATCCATGGGTGGCATTACTCTTGACGCTTGTTCGCGCCACTTGACTGCATATTCTCTAAAACTTTCTGAAGGTTTCTTTTTCAAGTTAGCCAAAGAGTTCCTATCCGAGGCAATGTCAATGTTATATTGGAACTCTCATACGAAATCCTGGGCAAGATAATCCCAAATATGCCATCAGGTGATTTCCTGGTCCATGTACCATTCAGAACCGATGCCTACCAAGCTCTCCCCGAATATGCCATCAATAGTTCTTCTTTTCCGCCTGCCCCACGCAAGTGGTTGTAGTATTTTTTCAAATGAGCAATGGGGTCGCCATGACCATCGTACTTTTCAAACTTCGGCATTTTGAATCCCAGGGGAACATGCATAAGTCCGAGTAAGACACACTATTCTGCCCACTCAAGCCTTGCATGTTTTTCAAACTCTGCTCAAGTCTTTTCATCCTTTTGATTATCTCATCTTGTTCAGGTGTATGAGGAGCTTTATCCTGCACCGGTGTAAGTTCGTATGCTGGTTGAGGATAAGTGTACATGGAGTATAGGGGAGGCTCGGTCTGGTAGTTTGGAGTTTGAAATGTGAAAGTTGTAGGATCAAACATGGGCCTCGGCACCGCAGGCTGTGTGGTGGCTGCACACGGAGGAGCCATATATATATTAGGAACTAAGCCAGATGCGAACATCAGAGGACGGGCTTCAAAGGGTGCTCCGACAAAGATGGCTGATATGGTAGGCTACCCCAAGAGGATATTTGGGTGGCTGATGGGGATAGTGGAGGTACCCCCCGACCTTGGGAAATACTCCGGAAATCTGGGGATGGCACTTGGAGGCTCTTTTTCATTTATCCAAGCGTCCCACATCTCCATAACTATGAGTCGAAGGATCTTATTTTCTTCAGCTGCCGCAGATTCTGAGGCTGGGATCCCCGCAATTCGGTTAAGCTCTGGGATGAGAACTATCAGTAGAGTCATTTCGGATAACATTTATGCGCTTCCTTTTGATCTAGTAAAGTATTTATGCGATGCCAGCTTACCACAAACCAATCACTGTTCTGTAAAACCTGGACTAGAAACTAGAATTACAAACGGTTAGGTTGGGATAGATAACAAACAGGAAATCACATATTGGGTATGATGCACCTACAGAACTAACGGGTTTCTATATGTTTGCAATGGTCACATGCATCATCCCGACATTTATTCCAAACTTCCTTTTGGTTTTCTACTTCTTATTTCCTTTTAGCTTTCCTTTTTTAAGATTACAGTCGAATCCTATGAAGATTGCCTACGTATCATGATGCTGCATGAATCAGACCGAGCGTAGTTCATGGAAAAATGTAATAGCAATATACTTTTTGGGATTTTCAATTTTTTTAAAGACAAGACTCTGGTTACAAAAGCTAACAAAATTAAAGGCAAATACCAGACTTGGGCACAATAAAACATACAGACTTGAATGGTGCGTAAAATAACATACAGACTGACAAACTCTGTTAAGAAAAATATGATTTTTCAGAAATTATGAATACATTAAAACTCCCACTGCTTTAGGAACATGCGGGGCATCGTTCGGCCTTGTCGCAAGCTTGCGTGCTAAACTTCCTTGGAGGTGGTAGAGGTCTTCCATCACTTGACGAACAAATGTCATGGCGGTAGCAAAGAACATGGATTTTGTCATATTCTCGCAATGGTTAAATTTTGTGGTAATGTAATTTGCAATTGCCCATATCCTTTCCCTAATAACACCTTTTTCTTGTAGCAAATGCCCAATTTGCTTGGCCCTTGCATCTAGAGATCGCTCTGCTACCTGACTCAGCTTCTGGAATTGCCGCAAATCCCATTCTAATCCTGCTATACTGCATAACAGTGTTCTCTTTCGGCTTTGAAGTCCCCGGCTTGCTTGGTCATTCTGTTTTCAATCATGACAACCCTCCGCTTTAAACCATCAATCTCATCGTTATGCCTTTCCTTTAATTGCTCAAGGATGCGGGCTCGTTCCTCCTCACTTTTATCAAATTGCTTCCAAACCCTAGATAGCTCACCTTCCGCCTTATTCAGGTCAAACCCATACTCAGTCACTTTCCACTGCAAATTTTCTATGAGTTTTTCTCTTTTGTGCTTCTGAGGGAATTTACTGTGGCTGCCTTCTATTTCTGGATTTGGGCTCGTAAGGCTTCATTTTCTCTGGTTAATATCTTCTTTTCTCCCTCATTGGATGCGACTTGCAAACTATTTTCAAATTGGAGCTCTTGGATTTGCATTTCTAATCTTCCTATATTGGCCCTATATTCATTTTCCTTGGCTAACCAATCTCATTGCTCTTGTGACGTCTCAGCAAATTCTTGGAGATGTGGTCTCTTAGCCGGCCTTCCAGGCTCTATTTCTCTTTTTTACCAAGCAACATACCACGGTGCAATATCACCTTTAGATATGTCGCGCACTCGATATCTGCTGTCAAGTATTGACATATACTCCAGATTTGACGTACGACGGCTTCAGGGAATTGACCATTTGGGCTTATTTCAACCGCATGACGACTAATATCCTCGTCCCTGGGGATCATTTGGCATCAACACAATTGTCTTAGTACTCTATATGGCACATAGGGCTGGATACTTCGGAGACCCATCCGAAGGAAATGAGGCCCGGTGGCTGGCATATACACAATTTCATCCATAGGGAACCACCCGAATGTCCACTCTATCTGATTTGCAGTGATGACCCAGAGATGTGACACCCATTCTGTGACACCCTCAGGTACTCTCAACCCATCAATCATGTTGCAGAATTCTTCTATGCAGCTCTTTGTTGGCGACTCATAATTCATTAACCGAGGCCAGTGGCATATATGTTCGATCATCCATATTTGCTGTAGCAAGTTACATCGTTCAAAGAAGTCTCCTCCTGCCTAACAGGCGATGAGAGCGCGAAAGACTTCGGATAAGATCATTGGAGCGAGGGTACTTTTATCCTGGGTCATTAAAGTGCCGACAACCCCTGTTATCCGTATGTTAATATTCCCATCCTTTCGCGGAAATACCAGAAGACTTAAGAAAAATACCATGAACACAAAACATCGGTGCTCCTCCCATCTGAGTTGATTTTCTTTGCTACTAATATGATTTTCGGGGTTATTGAATCCCCCGATATGTCCGTACCTCTGATATATAAATTGTGGGTTAGAAACTAGCTGATAAATCCGCATTGTGAACCTTCCTACATATTTTCAAGGAATCCAGAAATTTGTGCACGGCAAGGGCTCTTGGGGAAATCAGGTATTGGTGTCTCAACGAAGTTGTAGGGGTCCCAATATATCCAGTTATTTCCTCCAATGTCCGGGTGAGGTCAAAATCTGAGAAATGGAAGACATTGTGGGCCGGGTCCAGGACTGTATTGTGGTCGGGCCTAAATCGGACCGGACCGGGCCTGCAGCCCAGGCGGGCCTAACGGGCGCCGGTCTTGGTGGTCCTGTGCCTGGTGTTACTTTTAGGCCCGTGACAGGTCGGTCCGCATTATTTAGCTTGTGTTCGTCAGCCGGGCCTGGGCCGGTCCTGGCAGACCTAAACGGGCCCAACGGCTATATTTTAAAAAACAAAAATTTTGGTTTTAAAAATCACCAGCAGACATATTTTAAAAAGTAGCCGTTTGGGCTACTATTTGACCGTTTGGAGGTTTAAAAAATAGCCATTTGGCCCCCAAACTTTAATTTAACCCCAAATTTTATATAATTACACTTTTACCCATTTCTCAACTATAGATACCCCCTCATTCTTTCATTTTTATTCACCAATTCATCAATCTCTCTCAATGTTTCTACTACAATTGCTTAATTTATTGTTGAAAATTCGTGAAAAATTGTGAAGTTGTTGAATTGAAGTTTTCAAGTGTTCAACGATTTTCAATTTTCAAGAAGTTGTTCGAAAATCCGGTAAACTCGTTTCAACTCTTACGTTTTAATAATATATTTGTGTGGTTTAGTTTGCATAATTATAATTAATATGACATTTTCTTTGAAAAAAATGTTTGGTAAAGGAAAAGGTAAAACCGGTGAAAGTAGTGGCCATAATACTACCCTTCCCCCGGCTCCCCGACCTAGAAAAGATAAGCAAGTTGAAAGTAGTCACCAACCCAGACATCCTCGTCCTCCTCCCGTAATGCTTGATAGTGATCACCCTTGTTTTCAATTTACCGATAGAGAATTTCTACATGATGTTGCAGTAGGTGATAGATTAGATGATGAAATTATGAATGTCTCTTAATTGGCTTTGTTATTCAAACCGTAGAACTAGACTTAGAGAGTATTTTAAAAAATGTAATGAATATGGCCTTAGAGAAAGAAAGGTTCCTAAACATTGCCCGACTAGATGGAGTTGTATGTACGAAAGTTTAGTAGTTGCATATGAATATAGAAACCCAATTAATGCAACATTTAATTCTCGGGTAGGTGGTGAGGATGATGATGAAATGCTTACTACCCAAGATTGGACGAATGTTAAAATTCTTTTAGATTTTTTAGAACATTTTCAAGTTGCTACAAATGCATTTTCTGGGCAATATTATCCTATTATTTCGAACTGTTTAGTTTATATTGCCGCACTAGCTGATTTGTTTGTTGAATTTGGCGAGAGTGGGGATATTTATGAACTTGCTATAAATTAAATGAAACAAAAAATTTAAAAATATTTTTTTCCTATCACTCCTATTTTTGGTGTTGCTGCAATGTTAAATCCTACAATGAAATTGGGAGGTCCTCATTTTTTGTATTCAAATATTTATACGACTTTAGATCTTTCAAACGAGGAAGTTGCTACACTTGCAGATGCAAAAGCATCAATTAAAATTAATGCTCAAACAGTTTATAATGCTTATCAACTTGCCTTAGAGCATGCTAGGCTCAATATTCCAACCCCTACTTCGTCTAGCTCACAATCGTCTAAAAGAGCTTCGGGCTTAACATCTCTTAAATCTCTGACAGAGTTCCGGGGTTCTCAAGGTGATAATTATGATGAAACTTCACATCTAAATGAGCTTCAAGTTTATTTGTCTCAGGGACTTGAAAAGGAGAATCTAGACGGCTCTTTTGATCTTTTGGAATTGTGGAAGTCAACGGAAAAACATTTTCCGGTTCTTGCAAGGATGACTCGGGATATTTTATCAATTCAAGCTTCAACTGTTGCATCGGCGAGCGCTTTCAGTCAAAAACAAGACTGAAAATAGGTGATCATAGATCGTCGATGAGGGATAGCTTGGAAAATCGGTACTTTTTAGAGATTGGATCCGCGCGGAAAGAAGAAACTTTGGAATTACAGAATCACAACCGGCGATAGACGAAGCTTATGAAGAAATGATAGCGGAACTTGCGCAGGATTCGGCTTCACCCGGAAGTGGTGATGAACAACCTTCTTTTCCATCACCACCAACACAACCTCCTCCCAACCTTGATGGATTTATGAGATTTGTTAGAGATACAATATAGATTATGATGTACTTGTACTTTCGCACATCTTCTTTTAGTTTTTTTTTTCTTTTAATGGTGGTATTAGTACTTTGTTGTGCTCATTCCATTGGGGGAAGGAAGACTGAGAAGGATATTCCATTTTTTGTAATAAAAATTATAAGACATACCCATGAATATCTTTTTTCTCAATATTTTTTTGTTTTTACTTCGAATTATTTATAAGCTACAATATATATATATATATATATATATATATATATATATATATATATATATATATATATATATATATATATATATATATATATATATATATATATATATATATATATATATATATATATATATATATATATATATATATATATATATATATATATATATATATATATATACTATAAGAAAATATATACGAGAATATATATACATAACATACAACCTAAACTACAAGAAAATATATATGTAATAACATATATACATAAGATACAATTTTTATAAGAGAATATATATACATAAGCAATACAATATATATAATACAAGAAAATATATATAACTATATAGGTTATAATATATATACATAAGACACAATATATATACTACAAGAAAATATATAAGAGAATATATATACATAACATAAAATATATACTACAAGAAAATATATAAGAGAATATATATATACATAACATACAATATATACTAATTACTACAATACAATATACAATGAAATATATATTATATATACTATACTAATAACTAGTATACTATATAAATATATTCTATACTATACTAAGTACTACTATACAAGATATTGCCTTAAACAAAAAAAATTACAAAAAAGCCCGCTAGGCCCACGCCCGCTAAGCCCAAGACCACATGGGCTTAGTCTCATCACGGGCTGGTCTTACCCATTGAGCCCACGAAGCCTGGGACTGCCAGGATCGGGACCGCCAAAGCCTAGGCCCACGAAGCACGTTTAGGCCCGGGCCCGGGACAAAATATAGCACTAGCCGGGTCCCAAAATGTGATTAATACTTTTTATGATGTCTCCCCTTGGATTAATTTTCAACAAACCGGCGAGGCAACCCAGATGTGTATTGACCCTTTTTTACCCTGTTTCCCCCAGATCATTCCACCACAGTCACAACTCCAAGGAAATTTTGTTCATGAACATTATCGTGCTCATTCTGCACATTTATTAAGGTGAATTAGTATCCACAAAATATTAAAACCAGTGTTTTATGAAATTCATTTCTTAAAATCAGGGCCCGGCTTTGCGAATACGGCCTTGCAATACTTCCGAAGGAAAGTTTTTGAGGTTGTGCTTGCTTGTCGGTCAAAATAAGACTCAAAGGTTGTCATTTGTGAAAGATCAGCCTTCCGGTTCCCTTGCGGTAACATTCGACTATTTCCGGTAGTAATGGTATCACCTGATTTATTTCGAAACAAGTGAATAAAATCGGACATTTATTTTATTTTTTAAATTTTTTGGCCTTTTGTGCAAAAGAAGGGTTGTACCCGGCAAATAATTTATCAAAAAACCCAAAAATATTATTGAAAAACTTTCCCAATTTCTTTTCCTTTTGTTTTGTATTTTATTTTGTTTTTGAAAAATCCGGCAGCATTTCGTCGCTATTGGGAGCATTGGTTTTTTACAAATGATTTATCTCAGTAACTCTCAAATTTCCTTTTATTCACGAGTCAATAAACATGCGAATATAAAGCAAATAAATGCACAAGTAGCACGTAATATGCATCAGGATGGTCTTTTCATTTCGGGCCACCTGTCCTAGACGGACCCAACCCCTGTGTTGAGTCCCCTAAGTCAAATGCATGATGCAAATAAGCGCTCCTACTAGGGATCTGGCATGAGGTCAAGTTATTCTAAGTAAAAAACCTTTTGTACAGGGTCTAGACTGAGCACCCGAACGGACAACTCGAGTCGAGGAGGGGGCTACGTACCGGAAACTAAAAGGCCATCCGGCTTAGTAACTTGTCCGGCCTCTTTATTATTTTCAGGTATGACACTAATAGAATAGGGAGTCTCAGCCAGTAATCACATCCCCGGAGGTGAGAAGAGAAGGGTTTCGTAGTAGTTTATTTATACAATTCAGATCATATCAAAACGGTAAGGCATTTAGCACTTAGCATGGAACATGTAATGAAATCAGAAGAAGCCAAATATAACAGTTATTCTAAGCTCGCTTGAACTATGAACCAGAGATTCTGGGTTCTCTATCCCCAGCAGAGTCTCCAGAGCTGTCACACCTCCTTTTTTACACGGCTACCGAAGGATGACACGTACAAGGGAGTTTTCCAATTAAAGTGACATTATTCGAAATGAGATTATTTATTTATAAAGAGACGCCACTTGGGATAGGTTTAGCTTTTGGTGTCCCAAGTCACCGGTTTATTTAGAATCCCAAATCGAGGAAATTTTTTGACTGCCCAAATGGAGTCTGCGAACCAGAAATTCTTAAGTAAGGAATTCTATTAATCCGAGGGAAGGTGTTAGGCACCCTCGGATTCCGTGGTTCTAGCACGGTCGCTTAAACTATTATAAATGGCTAATTTTCTGATCTTTATACCGGTTCAATGTATGGTGTAATTTTAAAATTATTAACCGCTTTTAGTCGCTTTAGGAATATTTGCAACGTTATTAAAACACATCTCAAACCACGTCACATAAATGCACCCGGGTTCTCGATGCATTTTAACATCGTTGAGACTTGGATTTGGGTCACATAAATGCACACCGAAATTTAGGAAGATACATTATCAAAATAGCGCACCTATAGCGACTTCGTGTTTTTAACTTCGTGGAAAAACCGTAAAATTCACTAAACGATATATCCCAAACTTCTTAGCATTTTATTACAAATAAAGGGTCACGCAGTGTGTGATTTTGTTTTTAGCGTGGCACATCCATTTTAGTTTTAAGAAAAGACAACTAAAAGAGACTATAATTTTCTATTATACGCGTCTCTAAATCAAAAGATAAGTCCTAATTATTTCATATGTTAATGATATATTCAAAATAAAGATTCAGCATGTATATCTTCAGCATCACTCATAGCTGATTTTTGCAATTTGGGCTTCATTATTGGAAATGGCAAGCTCATAGAGTGTATTTTCTTATGCCTCAAAACTACAGCAGTTTGGGCTTTCAATTCGAGCCCAGAAATTTGAAAGAAAAACTAAAACCCAGGAAATGTATTCTTCCTACTTAGGAATCAATATACTAAAACTCCAGTTTTAAAATCGACATATATAAGTGATAGACCTAGTAATCAAAATATGTATGTACATGGTGACTTCCTACTATTGCATTGGATATGAGGATCGAACAGATTAACAACTAACATATTTTACCCTATTAAAACTTACAATTTCGAAATTAAACAGTCCAAATACTTTGAAACAATTCATCACAGTCCAAATATTTATTTATTACAACACAAAACTATTGAAAAGACTTTTTAAGTACTAGGCTAACAGGGTACATAATTATGAAGTAAAAACAACATGAATATGTCTTCTGTATAAAATGTGAACATTTGGTACATATGGTTGTGCATTTCCAGGTCTCCTGATGAGAGTAAATACCTGGAATTGGTAATAAAGCAAATAGAGGGTCAGCTGCAATTCAGAATTTCAGCAATCACACACTCACCAGCAGTAGCAACTCGACAATACCCAGGAACAACTATCAACTAATTAGGAGAAAAACTTTCAACAATTAACACCCAAAAATGAACTAAAATAGCTTGTTTAAAGACCCAACTTCACCCTAAAATGGATCTAGTCGAGCTTGTCTAGACTCCAATATCCAAAATATTTCATGCCATTTTCCTTAATGGTTCTATTTGATGACTATAGGTTCAAAACTAATTGAGGAATTATGCAGAAAGAACAGTAGGGTAGAAAAACTTTATGATGTTCGAGATTTCAATATTTAGAGGTTCAGATTTTATGGGAGCTATTTTTGGAATTTTTCAGATCTGAGACTAGTGGAAAAGTTTCAGGGACTCCACAACTTGTTAATGAAGGCAAAAACTTGCCTATTTATAACCCCACCTTAGGGCAACCCTTTTCTTTATTTTTTATTCCCCAGTCCCTTTCCTATTTCTCAAATTTGTCTAATTAGTCCATCATTTTTCGGCTTGTGCCTCAAGTTAGACCTCTAACTAGAAGGTTCCAGGAGTTTTCTGCCAGATTCCCATGGCCTAAATATTTATAATACCCCTTCACTTTATTCTGAATTACCAAACTAATAGACCAACCCTTCCCCTTGGTCAGAAAGCAACCATGGTTATTGAATTGGAGACCTAACCATTAAACCATTTTCCAAAGCTGAAATAGACCCTCACTGATGTCCTAAGGCTAACCTAAATTGTATCGAGTTATTATAGCTACACAAATAGATCTAAAGCTAATGAATAAACAGAGTCAACAATCACTGATTGAAAATTAACACAGGTTGAATCAGTAAAAGTATGAAATCCTTGGTACGCAAGTTAAACAAAACAGAGCTAGTTATAAAAGAAAATCAATTAAAGTCCTGAGCTTCTAAACTAATTACTATAAAGAAGAACTAATACAATACAGGAAAACAAAAGAAACCTGGCTGATTTACATCAAAGAAATCTCATAATCTTACTAAACCAGGAATCAAGAATTAAGTGGTTTAATTTTTACTATGGAATTCATAATCAACTTAAACAATCAACAAAAACAAACAAAGAAGGACAATTTTGAACATAGTAACTAATAAATTGCTATGCAAGAGAGAAAACGACTCATTAAATTCATGCAAGCAGAAGAAAGAATTGACACCAAGCAAACTAATTAAAAATGAGAAAGCCAATTAGTAACACTTACTGATTCCGGCCTCCGACTGACCTTTAAATTGATTTCAATCGATGCTATATGTTCATTTTGTCCGAAATAAACATATAACATTCATTTAAATCAATCGCGCATTTGAAGCAATTTCCGGCCGAAAGATGGTGGCGTTAGGGTTGTCGTATTAGGGGAGTGTGAGAGACGAAAGGATGGGGGCGTTCAGACATTCTTATATTAAAATCTTATCAGTTCTCGACCATTGATCTGGTAAACCTCGACGACCTGGATTTAACGAGACTAAACGTCGTCGTTTTGGAGGGGGGGAGCTGGACGGGGTAATTATGCGTGTTTGGGCCAATTAAAATAGATTTTGGGTGGGTATCAGCCAGCCCAGACCTTTTTGATTCAAATCTTTTTCCTTCTTTTTTCAATTCTTTTCTTTTCAACTTATTTAATTCTCCTTAATTTAAAATGTCTTATTAAACTAAATTAGACTAACAATCAAAATACCAAAACATGAAAGTTAACAAATTTGAAACTACAATTTAAACGCTGTCAAAATAAACTCCTTATTCTCTTTGTGATTTATATATTTTGCAAAACGAAACGCTAATTACAAATTAATTCTAACAAAATTATGTAAGATCAAATCCTAAATGGCTATGCAATTTTTTTATATTTTTATGATTTACCATGCATGCACCAGTAAAATATAAAAACACGCGTGATTAAATCCTAAAAATTGAATAATAAAAGGAGAAATCCTAACTCTGAGAATCCTGTAGGAGTAATATTGATAAGGCAAAAAATCACATGCTCACAATGAAAAAGTGCAAAATCTTTTTGAATTGAATTTTCAAGATCTTTTTTTCCTTAACAAAATGTGACGAAAAAACATAATTGGGCCCTACTCACTGTATCTTCACACTTCACCCTCTTTTTTCCTTTTTATTTGCCCTTAACAATCATTGATCCGCCAAATAACCCTTTTACCCTTAAATAGAAGACTCAGAGAGAGGAGGGGTTCATAGAGATTTATATACAGTTCAACAATATCGAAGCAGCAAAAGCAACAATATACAGATGTTCTGGGTTCTTGTCCCTAACAGAGTCGCCAGAGCTGTCACACCTCCTTTTTTACCTACACCCCCGGAAGGGTGTTTAAGGGAGTTTTCTCTAACTTAAAGTGACAATCGAAACGGGATCATTTTATTAAAAAAAATCAGAGCCGACACTTGGAATAATTTTATGATGTCCCAAGTCACCGGTTCAAATCCCAAATCGAGGAAAAGATTGATTCTGTTTTACAGTCCCTGAGCACAGAAATACGGGCAAGGAATTCTGTTAACCCGAGAGAAGGTGTTAGGCATTCCCGAGTTCCGTGGTTCTAGCACAGTCACTCAACTGTTATTATTGGCTTAATTATCTAATTTCAAAACACTAACGTATGTGCATTTTAGCTTTAAGTCGCTTTTAATTAATTTTAGAAAAATTCAACGTTATCAAAAACACGTCTTTAAACTATGCCACATGAAATGCACCCGCGGTCCGCGACATATTTTATTTAACGTTGTTAAAATTTAAATTTGGGCCACATGAAATGCGCACCCGAGTTTAGGAAAATAATTTTTTAAAATAGCGCGCCTAAAGCAACTATAATGTTCATTAATTATTTTCATAAAGCTAATTTCAAATTATTGTAAGATCATAAACTATGGAGTTATTTATAGAGGAAATGGGAATTTGATCGCTGCAAATCATTTGGGCTCATGGCCGAACTTATCTTACTATTATGAAACTCGAACACTATCTTTGAAACAAACTCCAGTTCCTCTATTACGGCATAATATCAACACATTTAACCCATATCTTATACTATTAACAAACTATATTTTCCGAACATGTTTAATTATCTTTACATTTCAACTAACACACAAAAAAACAAGAAACCAAATCATAAATATTTAAAACATTTCCTAAACAAATGTGCAGAGTAATATTTAAAACATTTCCTAAACATATCAGGTTCTTCTTTTTGCATTTCTTATCATTTTTTTCGCTCATGGCTCCAATGTATTGCAGTGCTGATTAGCTTTTTCAGTCCATTCATATATATATATATATATGTATGTATTTTAGCTCCTTTATAAAGGGTAGGGATTTCTAGGTTATATCTGATATTTTATGCTAATTAGTTCCTAGGTCTTCTGTGTATTAGGTCCCTAAGTTTTTAAGAAAGTTGTTAAGGGTATTGGGCTCGGGATATGGGCTTGGCAATTATGGGTTAGGTCTGAAAATTAGGCCTAAAAATGGGTTGCTCGAGCCCAAGTTTTATTCTTTTCTCCGTGAATGAGACTAAAATACGACTTCATTTAATAATTAGTCTTACTTAAATAAAATAACTGTTAAAATAAGACTGACAGTTAAAACAAAACTATTTTTGGTATTTTCAAGATTAAAAATGAGTACAAAACATTACTGAAACTATTTTTTATAATTTTTGTTTTCTTGTAAAAAAATAAAATAAAAGAATAAAAATTAGTTTGAATAGCTATATTAAACATGTAAAAGTTGGCTTTATGACAAGAATCTACCTAGAGCCTTGTGGGCTGAAGGTATGAAATGTGCAGCGTATGTGATTAACAGGATGCCGCTTTCCCCAAACAATATGAAGTCATCCTATGAATTAATGTTTGGAGAAAAGCCTAGCGTGAAACACCTATGGGTTTTTGGTTCTATTTGTTATGTTAGCATTCCAGATTCTCAACGAAGCAAGTTGGAAACCAAGGCAATGAAATGCATCTTTATTGGATATGATAAAAGGAAAAAGGGATGGAAGTGCGTGGCTCCTAAAAACTCATCTCTTTGTAGTTTCAAGGGATGTCATATTCGACGAAGTCTCTTTGAATTATGGAGTTACGCAAGAAGGCGCAGGTTATAAACCCACTTGGAATCTTGAGTGATCAAATTTGCCCATCACGAGTACTTTAGATAATACAATTGTATATGAGCTAAAAGAAAAGGGGAGCCTGAGAAGCAACAACATAAAACTCAACAAGAAGATGATTCATGTGGTCCGGGAAAGACAAAAAGAACTATTATCATACCAGCTCGGTTCAAAGATAAAAATTTTGTCAGTACGTATTCATGTTTCTTTGCAGGACCAATTAAAGAACCTTCAGTCATTGGGGAAGCAAGACGATCCAGAAAAATAGTGTTGAGATCTTCACCAAGATGTGTCCTAAAGCATCGGTTAACTTATTCCACAAGAAGCTTGGGATAGCTTCCGAAAAATCACTTTAAGGGGGAGTGTGAAAAATAAAGTTGATTTTTTTGGAAGAGTAAAATTATTATTAGAAGAAGTTTCTAGAAAGTTATGGAGTAATATCTTGGATATTTGTTGTAGTTAAGAAATATCTAGATCTTCTGGAGTCTTGGATATTGAAGGAAGATATTAGTAGAATGTTATAGAACTGTCTAGATAATTTTTGTATTTAGAATCCTCTCTAGACAAGTATAAATTGAAGTAGGCTTAGGCATTTGTATTGAAACAACAAAATCAAGAAAACCTTCTTTCATAAACAAAGTTCTCCTCTCCAAAACTTTTCTTCTATTTTGAAAGCTTCCACTTCCTCAGTTGAATCTTCATATTTTAGTTTACGGTCTTGGGTTAGAAGAAGATCTCCAAATAATAATCCTTTTTTGTTATCCTTTACAAGATGAAGGGACCAAATAGAAATTAAAGAAACCAAGGTCATGAGATGTCAAAGTTTCGATAATTAAAGGAAGTTCAAGAACAGATAAGCAATTAGATGCAGAGATCTCACACAAAAATATCAAAATACAATTATAGAGCTAGTAGAGACATATCTGTAATGACCCAGCCGGTTATATTGAGAATTAATGTCCCCATCCTTTATTAACTATTTTCCCCTTTTTATGCTATTGTGAGTTGTCGGGACGATTTATTTTGAGTTTCATAGTGTTTTGAGATACTTAGTCCCTAAATGAGAGCTTAAACTTTATAATTTGGACCATAGTTGGAGTAGTATAAAGACTGCGTCAGAATGTAATTTCATCAATCCAATTAGTTCTGTTGGGTGATTTCAGGCTTAGGGACATGTTCGAATTGTGTTTTGGAGGTCCGTAGCTTATTTAGGCTTGAAATGCCGAAAGTTAAATTTTTCAAGTTTCCATATTGATAGTGAGATTTTGATATTGGAGTCAGAATCCGATCTTGAAAGTTGGAGTACCTTCGTAGTATTGAATGTGACTTGTGTGCAAAATTTGGGGTCAATCGGACATGGTTTGGTTTGGTTTCGGCAACGATTGTAGAATTCTTGAGATTTTCAAGTTCATTAGGCTTGGATTGGAGAGTGATTCATGGTTTTAGCATTGTTTGGTATGATTTAAGGGTTGGATTAAGTCTGTATGATGTTTTAGAATTGGTTGGCATGTTCGGTTGAGATCCTGTGGGCCTCGGATGAGTTTTGGATGCTTACGGAAGTTGAATTGGACTTAGGAAATTTCCGATATTGTTGAACCTGCTATAACAGTACCTACGTATGGGTAATGATTCATAATCCCTTTTGATTGAATCCCATTACTCTAAGCTTAAATTCATCAATTAATTTTGAATTTGAGGTGGAAAATTGGGAGAATTCAGGAAAAACTCTTAGGGCGAGTTTTGGAATTTTGATCGACGTTTTGGTATCAGATTTGAGCTATTTTTGTATGGTTAGACTCATGAGTGAAGGAATGTTCATAATTCTTTATTTTTGCCCAATTATGAGATGTAGGCCCGGCGAGGACTTTTTGGAGTTTTTTTATTTTCTTACCTTAGCTTTTATTGCTTTAGCTAAATTCGTTGTTTGTAGTTATATTTTCATTATGAAATTTATTTGATTAGATTTAGGTCACTCGGAGTTGGATACTCGTGGCAAGAGAGTTATTTCAGATTGATTTTTAGCCGGTTCGAGGTAAATGACTTGCCTAACCATGTGTGGGGGAATTCCCCTTAGAATTTGGTATCGTTTTTGTATGAATGCCGTATACATAAGGTGACAAGTGCATACACGTGCTAATTGTTGGAAAAAACCCCATTTTCACTAAGTAAATTTCTGTGTTTCCTTTTTTGTTGAACACTACTTATATTTTATAGCCTACTGTTTAGCTTAGGAAAGCATGCTTAAATATTTAGATATTCTATCTACTTAAACTATTTATTTGAATTCTGTGCATCATGTTTAGAATAGAAATCTTTGCTTTCTTGGTACGAACTTGAATAGAAATGTAGATTCTTTTCTTGAGACTGTTGTACGGGATGATATCTCGGGAGATCCCCCTGCATGTTTTTTTGGGACTACGAATCGGTATTCCGAGAGATTCCCCTTGCACATTTATATTTAGGACTACGTGACGACATCCTAGGAGATTCTCATGTGCCGGGATTTACTTTGGGAGTACAAATTGGTATTCTGAGAGATTTTCCTGCTTATTTATGATTCATACTATGTGGCGATATCCGGGGAGATCCTTTGCACATTTACGTTTGGGACTACGGTACGATATCCTGGGAGATCCCCTGTTGCTATCTCTGCATATCGAGTTATATTCTATTTATGATTTTATTTGTTATCGACTGTCGCATTTCATACTGTTTTACCTTGTTTTATATGTATATATATATATATATATATATATATATATATATATATATATATATATATATATATATATATATATATATATATATATATATCAGTTGGGCCTGACCTTCCTCGTCACTACTCGATCGATGTTAGGCTTGACACTTACTGGGTACTACTATGGTGTACTCATGCCCTTTCCTGCACTTGTTTTTCGTGTGCAGCTACAGGTTCTTCTGCTCAGCCATTTTATCAGTGAAACGGGCATTATGAGGGACTTCAAGGTGTATCTTCTACATCCCCAGACCTAGAAGTCCCTCTCTATTCTCACATTTAGTTTTAGACTTCCCGTATTTACTTTTGATTAGACATTCTGGAGTTATAACATTATGTAGTTTTCTATAACTTCTGATTTCATGAGATTCCAAATATTGGGAGTTGTGATTCTGTTTTGAGAGGGTACGGTATTTTAAACTCTTTTATTATGTTTTACCCGCAACTTGCTAGTTTCATATTTCATTTCCTTTTTCCGTAATTTGTTAGGCTTACTTAGTAATAGAGACTAGGTGGAATCACCACCGTTCACGAAGGGAGAATTTTGGTCGTGACAATATGCAACCAAGTTGACTACCGAGGAGTTGGAAACCATTATACACTTCATCAACCTCCCATACAGGAAAGTTTATATTAATTCGACACTCGACCTTGAACTCAAAACTAAGTTGATTGAATTTTTATGGGCTACCGCATGTTATTTTGCTGGGTTACATGCTGACATGAAAAGTAATCCACCAAAACTGATGACTTACTAACTCAATATAGACCATGATACACTCCACTCAAGCAAAAGGAAAGAAAATATGGGTCACTCCGAAATCAACTTAGAGAAGATAAAGTTAACAAGCTATTTAATATTGGATCGGTCATAGAGGTCAAATACCTATATTAATTAGCAAATATTGTAGTCTTTCCGGAGAAGAATGGTAAATCGAGGATACATACTCCGACAATAATCAAATTACAATATTCCTGAAAGATCAAGAAAAGACATCCCTTACTGCTATAACATGTTCATTCGGGCTCAAAAATACAGGGGCCACATAATGACCCAACTTGCTTTTATATTGAATTCTGTATTTTCTACGTCTTGAAAATCTTATTTAGTATCATCTCGATTGTGTGCACAGTCCAGGCGTGTAGCCGAAAAACTTAAATATGAAATCTGTGAAAAATGATAATATTTGGCTAATAAATGATTTAATTTGACTTTAATCAACGTTTTGAGTAAACAGACTCGGACCCGTGATTCGATAGTCCCGGAGGATCCGTAGGATAATACGGGCTTTGGACGTATTTCCGGAATCGAATTCCGAGGTCCCAAGCTCGAGAAATAAACTTTTAAAGAAAATCATTTTCTGAAATTGTTTAAGGTATTTTGAAATGAAATTTGATTAGAATGTATTAGTATCGGGCCCGTATTTTGGTTCTGGCGCCGGGTACTGGTCTTATATGTGATTTAAGATGTTTCTGTGAAATTTGGTGAAAAACGGATATCATTTGATGTGATTTGGACCTAAATTGCTAAAGTTGATGTTTTATGAAATTTGAGAAAAACTTTTTGATTTTGAGATTTAATTCGTTGTTATTGAGGTTATTTTGGCAATTTAATCGCAAGAATAAGTTTGTATGATATTGTTGAGTTAGTACGTGTGTTTGGTTAGGAGCCCCGAGGGCTTGGGTGCGCTTCTGATGTGTTTCGGGAAGTTTTAAACTTGAGAAAAAGTTGCAAATTTCTGCCATTAGTGCCCATGGATTTAACCCTTCGCAATCGCGTGGTCCCTCTCGCAAATGCATAAGGCAAAAATCTCAGGTGCCCAATTTCTTCTTCGCGAACGAGAATGTTGTGACGCGAATGCGAAGCTGGGGGGAGACCTTTTGCGAACGCGTAAGGTGCTTGGGATGGGTGACCAAATTGTTCATCATGAACGTGGCCACTGGCCTGCGTATGCGTAGGCTTGAGGAGTCACAGCTCCGCGAACGCGAGTGTTTTCACGCGAATGCGAAGGCTTAGCTGTCCTGACTCATCGCGAACGCGATGAGCCTGTCGTGAACGCGTAAGAGTAAATTTACCTATTTTTTGAAGAATGATTAGAAACCTATAATTAAAGGTCGGAATTGGATTGTTTAGCATTTATTGGTGTTATAAGTCAATTATGTATAGATATAATTGACTTGGAGCCAAATTTGAAAGGAAAAGCGGTGTTTGAGGCTTGAGTTGGCGATGAAAGTTCAAGGTAAGTGTTTGGTCTCACCTTAACTTGAGGGATTAGGAGTTAACTCCTATTTGTTACATGATAATTGTTGAGTACAACATATAGGCATGGTGACGAGTATCTATACGTTGGAGTCTAGCATGACCTTGAGTTCTTATGTTGTGAATATCATGATTTCGTTGTATATTCCATGCCTTGGTGATGATTTCTATTTGTTGTGAAAAGTTTGTGTAAGGAATTTTGACCTTTGAACATCAAGTAGCATTGGCTCAAGTTATAATACGAATTGAGAAAGTATATGAGATGATTGAACTCTTTGGAGCATTGACTCAAGTGGTAAAGTGAGTTATGAGATAAAAGTAAAAGAAAGAGAAAGAGTTGTTAAACTATTCCCTTACCGGGATATTGTTGCTTTGTTGATTATCTCCCTTGTCAGGATGTTGAGGTTATTGATGTTGTTCTCTTGCCAAGATTTAATTGTTTCATTGTTGTTCCCTTTCCGAGATTCTATTGTTTAATTGTTGTTCCCTTGCCAAGATTTTTATTATTATTTAATTTATTCCCTTGCCCTTTTGTTTGTGATTAATTATTTGGGTGAGGAAGAGTGTAAAAGCACGAAAGGTGATGTTGTGCATGGTTTGTTATAGTGAGAAAAGCGTGTAAAGCACGAAGGGTGATGTCGTACCATTTTGTGATGGTGAGGAAAAAGAGTAAAAGCACGAAGGGTGATGTTGTGCACATCTTATTTATATAATTGTTTTGGTGAGGACGAGAGTAAAAGCACGAAGGGTGGTGTCGTGCAAATTTTTATTATATGATTTCTATGGTGAGGACGAGAGTAAAAGCACGAAGGGTGATGCTGTGCACACTTTGATTCTGATTCTTAAATGGTATCCGTGTTATGTTGTTTTCTTCATTAATTGATGTATTTCTATTTTGGACTTGTTATCTCCCTACAACATGCTTTCCCTCCCTTATTGACTTGTTATTTCTGTATTCCTTTTCTGTTGTATAAATAATTGAAATGCACAGGTTTATTTGGTAGTCTAGTCCTAGCCTCATCACTACTTCGCCGAGTCTAGGCTAAACACTTACTAACACATGGGATCGGCTGTGCTGATATTACACTCTGCATTGTGTGCAGATCCAAAAGCAGCTTTCGGACAATAGTTGGAGTGCTTCCTTTAATCCACCTGGAGACCCAAGGTAGACCTGCAGGAGTCAGCAGGCCCTGGCATCTCCCTCTATCTTTATTTCGTGTTTCATTTTCTTTTATTCAGAAACAGTGTATTTCTACTTCTTCAAACCTTGTATGTAGTAATCTTAGAAAGTCTGTGACACTGTGATACCACGTTTTGGGTATTTGAGGTTTATGAGAGTTGTAATAGACGTAGCCTTTGAATATATAATTGTTGACTTCTGCTTATTTATTTAAAATTTTGTTGTTATCATATTATCGCCTTCTGTTTGTTAATAAGGAGCAATACGAAAGTGTAGCAGGTAGTTAAGGCTGTGCTTGCCTAGCTCCCATTAGTAGGCACCATCACGACTCCTGAAGGTGGGAAGTCCGGGTCGTGACAAGTTGGTATCAGAGATCTATGTTACATAGGTCTTATGGTTCACAGAAAAGCTTAGTAGAGTCTGATAGATCGGTATGGAGACGTCTGTAATTATCCCTTAAAGACTATTGAGTTAGGAAAAAGTTCCCATTTATTCTTTCCTATCATGCGATTTGGTTTCTCAATGCTAATTAAATTTCTACTCTGTTTTTTCACAGATGGAGAGAACACACACTTTCTCATCCACTCACAGTAGCCCTAGCCCCTAGCATCAACTCCCGCGAGGAGCAGAGGGCGAGGGCGAGGCCATGCTAGAGGTCGAGGTAGGGGCAGAGCTCAGCCCATGGTAGCAACACCCATAGTGGAGCCTCAAGTTGATTTTGATGACGAGGTTCCAGCCCCAGCAGCTCGGGAGGGCCTAGCTTAGGTCGTAGAGGGGTTTATTGGTACCTAGTTCTTCTAGATGCTTTGGTCCGCCTAGTGGGCCTTATGGAGAGTGTCACCAGGGCAGGTTTACTTCCGGTAGCACCAGCCGTCTTTCAGGCTAGAGGAGGAGCCCAGACTCCTGCTACTCCCACTCCGGAGCAAGTAGCTCCCTGGTTTCAAACTCCAGCGGCTCAGTCAGTTGGGGCAGTTCAGCCAGTTGTGGTAGCTCAGACCGGCGATTGTGCAGCCATATCTGTCGATGCTTTGTGGAGATTGGATAGGTTCACCAAGCTCTTCACTACTACCTTTAGTGGTGCATCTACTCAGGATCCCTAGGATTATCTAGACAGTTGTCACGAGGTTCTTTGGAACATGGGTATTGTTGAGACCAATGGGGTTGATTTTGCTACATTTCGCTTGTCTGGATCTGCCAAGACTTGGTGGAGGGACTATTGTTTAGCTAGAACAGCAGGATCAATAGCCTTGACTTGGGGGCAATTTGCACAGTTATTTATAGAGAAGTTTCTCCCCGTTACTCGGAGAGAGAGGCCTATCAGAGGCAGTTTGAGTGCCTCCAGCAGGGTTCCATGACTGTCACTCAGTACGAGACCAGATTCATAGATTTGTCTTGCCATGCCCTTATTATTCTCACCATCAAGAGAGAGAGGGTGATAAGGTTTATTGACGGTCTTATTCATCTGATTCATATTCAGATGGCTAGGAAGGCTGGGAGTGAGTTTACTTTTCAGGAGGCGGCAATGTGTCCAGGAGAGTGGAGATGGTTCTGTCATAGGGAGGCGGTCATGGGCAGACAAGAGGACCCGTCATTCACGCCGATTCAGTGGTACCTCATTTGGAGGTAGAGATTTATTTTGTAGGGGCAATGCTCGTAGGCCTTTTCAGTCAGCACTTCAGGTTTCTCATAGCGCTTCAGGGGCCGTGGTTCTCAGAAGCATTATTCTGATCAGCAGTCCCATAGTTCACCACCAGCTTCTATCACTGCGCCGTCGCTTTTGAGTTTTTGGGGTGGTAATTCAGGTCGTCAGGGCCAACAGTCTTAGTAGCCTAGGGCTTATTACACTTGTGGTGATACAGGTCACATTGCCAGGTTTTTCCCTTGAGCACCAAGTAGCTCTCAGCATTAGAGTTCCTGTGCTATGCTTCCGGCACCAGGTGTTCCACAGACTACCCAGCTAGCTAGAGGTGGAGGTAGATGATTTAGAGGTAGAGCTAAGACCACTAGAGGTGGACACCAGCCAGCTGCAGCCCATCCTAGAGATGTAGCCCGGGATGGTAGGGCCCAACCACGATGTTATGCTCTTCAACCAGGCCTGAGGCTGAGGCTTCAGATGCAGTGATTACAGGTATTGTTCTGGTTTTTGATAGAGATGCTTCACTGTTATTTAATCCAGGGTCTACATATTCGTATGTGTCATCTTATTTTGCACCCTGCCTGGTTATTCCTAGTGATTCCTTGAGTATTCCCGTTTATGTGTCTACACCGGTGGGTGATTCTATTATGGTAGATCGAGTCCATCGTTCTTGTGTAGTTGTGATTGAGGGTCTTGAGACTCGTGTGGATTTTTTGCTTCTAGACACGGTCAAATTTTGATGTTATATAGGGGATGGACTGGTTATCACCTTACCACGCTATCTTGGACAGTCATGCCAAGACTGTGACTTTAGCCTTACCGGGGTTTCCTCGTTTAGAGTTGAAAGGGACTCCTGGTTATTCTACCCGTAGTGTTATCTCGTATACGAAGGCTCGGCGTATGGTCGAGAAGGGGTGTTTGTCTAATTTGGCATATGTTCGTGATTCTAGTATTGAGGTCCTTTTTATTGATTATGTGCCCATTGTACGTGAGTTTCCTGATGTTTTCCCTTTAGACCTTCCGGGAATGCCGCCCGATAGGGATATTGACTTCTGCATTGATGTGGCTCCAGGCACTCAGCCTATCTCTATCCCACCGCATCGTATGGCCCCGCCTGAGTTGAAAGACTTAAATGAGTAGTTGCAAGACTTTCTTGAGAAGGGTTTCATTAGACCTAGTGTTTCACCTTAGGGTGCACCGGTATTGTTTTTTCAAAAGAAGGATGGATCAATGAGAATGTGTATTGATTATCGACAATTGAACAAGGTTACAATCAATAATAAGTATCTGTTGTCGAAGATTGATGATTTCTTCGATCAGCTTCAGGGTGCCAAGAAATTTTCAAAGATTGACTTAAGATCTGGCTACCATAAGTTGAGGATTAGGGCATCCGATGTCCCTAAGACATCTTTCTACACTTGGTATGGGCATTATAATTTCTTGTTTATGTCAATCGGGTTGACAAATGCCCCAGCAGCTTTTATGGATTTGATGAACCGAGTGTTCAGGCCTTATTTGGATTCATTCGTGATAGTCTTCATTGATGATATATTGATATATTACCGGGAGGAGCACGAGCAGTATCTTAGGGTGATTCTTCAAACTTTAAGGGATAGTCAGCTGTATGCTAAATATTTGAAGTGTGAGTTCTGGTTGAGTTTAGTTGCATTTATGGGTCATATTGTATCAGCAGAGGGTGTTCAAGTTGATCCGAAGAAGATTGAGGCAGTCAAGAACTAACTTAGACCAGCATCAGCCACAGAGATTTGGAGTTTCTTAGGGTTGGCAGGCTACAATAGTCAATTCGTAGAGGGGTTTTCATCTATTGCAGCCCCGATGACCAGGTTAACCCAGAAAGGTGCCCAGTTTAGGTGGTCGGAGGAGTGTGAAGCGGCCTTTCAAAATCCCAAGACAACTCTGACTAAGGCACCAGTGTTGGTTTTGCCCACAGGTTCAGGGACTTATATAGTTTATTGTGATGTTTCTCTTATTGGGCTTGGTGCACTGTTGATGCAGGATGGAAAGGTCATTGCCTATGCTTTGCGGCAGTTGAAGATTCATGAGAAGAACTATCTGGTTCATGGTTTGGAGTTGGCAGCTGTAGTTTCACGCACTCAAGATTTGGAGGCATTATCTACATGGCGTGGCATGTGAGGTATTCACGGATCACAAAAGTCTTCAGTACTTGTTCAAGCAAAAGAAGTTGAATTTGAGGCAGAGGCGGTGGTTGGAGTTGTTGAAAGACTATGATATCACCATTTTATATCATACGAGAAAGGCCAATGTGGTGGCTGATGCTTTGAGTAAGATGTCAGCTAGTATCGGCAGTCTTGCTTATATTCCGGTCGGTGAGTGGCTTCTTGCTTTGGATGATTAGGCTTTGGGCAATCAGTTCTTGAGCTTGGATATTTTTTAGCCTAGTTAGGTATTAGCTTGCACGGTCATGCATTCTTCTTTAATGGAGCATATCCGTGATCGACAGTATGATGATCCCCATTTGTGTGTCCTTAAAGACATGATGCAGTGCGGAGGGTGCCAAGCAGGTTACCTTAGATGATGATGGAGTTATAAGATTGCAGGGTCGAGTTTATGTTCCTAATATGGATGGGCTCCGAGAGTTGATTTTAAAGGAGGCCCATAGCTCCCGGTACTCTATTCATCCGGGCGCTACAAATATGTATCAGGATTTGCGGCATCAATATTGGTGGCAGAGAATGAAGAAGGATATCATAGCATATGTGGCTCGTTGTTTCATTGTCAGCGGGTTAAGTGCGAGCATTAGAGGCCTGGTGATTTATTTTAGAGGATTGAACTTCCTGAGTGGAAGTGGGAGCGGATCACTATGGACTTCATTACTGACTCCCGCAAACTTGGAAGAAGTTCGACACAATATGGGTCATTGTTGATAGGCTGACCAAGTTAGCACACTTCATTCCTAAAATCAAGACTCCTGTTCTTCTGAGAGATTAGTTGAGATTTATATTCGGGATATTGTTCGCATTCATGGTGTGCTCGTATCTATCATTTCTGACCGAGATACGTAGTTTACCTCGTGCTTTCGAAGAGAAGATAAGCGAGAGTTGGGCACGCAGGTTGAGTTGAGCACAAATTTTCATCCCCAGACAAACAGACAGTCCGAGCAGACCATTCAGATATTGGAGGATATTCTACGAGCTTATGTTATTGACTTTGGAGGCTCATGGGATCAGTTTTTTTCCTTTAGCAGAGTTTTCCTACAGCAATAGCTACCAGTCAAGTATCCAAATAGCTCCTTATGAGGCTTTATATGGTAGGCGGTGTCGGTCTCCAGTTAGATCGTTTGAGCTGGGAGAGGCTCGGTTGTTAGGTACAGATCTGATTTAGGAGGCCTTGGACAAGATCAGGATCATTCAAGATAGGCTTGGTACTACTCAGTCTAGGCAAAAGAGCTATGTCGACTGCAAGGTTTAAGATTTGACTTTCATGACCGGTGAGCGGGTGTTGCTCCAAGTGTTTCCTATGAAGGGCGTGATGAGATTTGGGAAGAAGGGAAAGCTTACCCCTAGGTTCATTGGTCCATTTGAGATTCTTGATTGAGTGGGAGAGGTGGCTTGTAGACTTGATTTGCCGCCGATCTTATCAATCGTGCATCCAGTATTTCATGTGTCCATGCTTCGTAAATATAACAACGATCCATCTCATGTGTTAGATTTCAGCACTATCCAGTTGGACAAGGACTTGTCTTATGAAGAGGAGCCGGTGACTATTCTAAACCGGCAGGTTCGTCAGTTGAGGTCGAAAAATTTCTCCTCTGTTCGTGTTTAGTAGAAAGGTCACCCTGCTAGAGCATCGACCTAGGAGACCAAGTCTGATATGCGGAGCTGTTATCCCCATCTTTTTCCTGACTCAGGTACTTCCTTCCTATGTCCGTTCAAGGATGAACAGTTGTTTTAGAGGTGGATAATGTGATGACCCAAAAGGTTATCACTTGCTTATAAATTGAATTTTGTATTTTCGATGCCTTGAAAACCTCATTTAGTGCCACTTTGATTTGTGTGTACAGACCAGGCGCATAGCCGAAAAGCTTAATGTGAAAATCTATGAAAAATGAAAAAAATTTAGCTAATAAATGAATTAATTTGAATTCGATTAGTGTTTTTGGTAAACAGACTCTGACCCATGGTTCGACGGTCCCGGAGGATCCGTAGGAAAATAAGGGACTTAGGCGTATGCCCAGAATCAAATTCTGAGGTCCCAAGCTCGAGAAATGAATTTTTAAAGAAAAACATTTTCTAAAATTGTTTAAAGTATTTTGAAATGAAATTTGATTAGAACCTGTTGGTATCAGGCCCGTATTCTGGTCCCGATGCCTGGCACAGGTCTTATATGTGATTTAAGATGTTTCTATTAAATTTGGTGAAAAACGGATATCATTTGACGTTATTCGGATCTAAATTGCTGAAGTTGATGTTTATGAAGTTTGAGAAAATTCTTTGATTTTGAGATTTAATTCATTATTATTCAGGATATTTTGGCGATTTGATCGCACGGATAAGTTCGTATGATGTTGTTGAGTTAGTACGTGTGTTTGGTTAGGAGCCCCGAGGGCTCGGGTGTGTTTCGGATGTGTGTCAGGAAGTTTTAAACTTGAGAAAAAGTTGCAGATTTCTGCTGTTAGTGCCCAAGGATTTAACCCTTCGCGTTAGCGTGGTCCCTCTCATGAACATGTAAGGCAAAAATCCCAGGTGCCCAATTTCTTCTTCGTGAATGTGAATGTTATGACGCGGACGTGAAGCTGGGGGAGGTGGGAGACCCTTCGCGAACGCATCCCTCCACTTGCGAACGCGTAAGGTACTGAGAAGGGGTCACCAAATTTTTCATCGCAAACGCGGCCACTGGCACGTGAACGTGTAGGCTTGAGGAGCCACAGATCCGCAAACGCGAGCCTTTTCACACAAATGTGAAGACTTAGCAGGTCTAATTCATAGCAAACGATGAGCCTATCGTGAACGCTTAGAGAAAATCCGCCTAGTTAAATTTTAAAATCCAGAACAGTAGCCTTACGGGATTATTGCAAAATTTCATAAACGCCTTCTTCTCCAAAGCTCTTATGCCATTTTCAATGATTGCTTCAGCATAATCTCCTGGTAAGTAATCTTTAACTAGTTTTCTTCCATTTTTATAAACACCTAGTAGATTTCTAAGCCTAAACCATGTGATTAAGGGTAGAACATTAGGAATTTTGGTAGGGTTAGGGATTTTTGATTAATTGTGATTAGACCTCGTTTTGGAGTTGGATTTGAAAAAAAATTATATATTTGGGCTCGTAAGTGAATGGGGAATCAGGTTTTGGTCCAAACCTAATGTTTTGATCAGGCGGACCTGGGGTCGATTTTTGGATTCTTGGGAAGAATGATTAGAAAGCTATAATAAAAGGTTGGAATTGGATTGTTTTGCATTTATTGACGTTATTAAGTCGATTATGTATATATACAATTGACTTGGAGTCAAATTTGAAAGGAAAAGGGCGGTGTTTGAGGCTTGAGTTGGCCGTAGAAGTTCTAGGTAAGTGTTTGATCTAACCTTATCTTGATGGATTAGGAGTTGAGTCCTATTTGTTACATGATAATTGTTGAGTACGACGTATATGCATGGTGACGAGTATCTATATGTTGGTGTCTAGCATTACCGTGAGTCATTATATTGTGAAAATCATGATTTTGTTGTATCTTCCATGCCTTGGTGATTATTTCTATTTGTTGTGAAGGTTTGTGTAAGGAATTGTGACCTATGAACATCGAGGAGCATTGGCTCGAGTTATAATAAAAATTGTGAAAGTATATGAGATGATTGAACCCTTTGGAGCATTGGCTCAAATGGTAAAGTGAGTTATGAGATAAAAGTGAAAGAAAGAGAAAGAGTTGTTAAACTATTCCCTTTCTGAGATATTGTTTCTTTATTGTATTATCTCCCTTGCTGGGATGTTGAGTTTATTGATGTTGTTCCTTATTGGGATTTAATTCTTTAATTGTTGTTCCCTTTTCGGGATTTAATTGCTTAATTGTTGTTCCCTTATCGAGATTTCTATTATTATTTTATTTAATCCCTTGCCCTTTTGTTGGTGATTGTTGTTTGGGTGAGAAAGAGTATTAAAGCACGAAAGGTGATGCTGTCATTATTTTTTATGTAAGGAACGAGTTTAAAGAACAAAGGGTGATGCCATTCCACATGATGTACGACTCCGTACCGATTTCATTGAATTTATGGTGAGAAGAGAGAGTAAAAGCACGAAGGGTGATGCCATGCACATCTTATTTATATGATTGTTTTGCTGACGATCAGAGTAAAACCATGAAGGGTGATGCCCTGCACATTTTTATTATATGATTTCTACTGTGAGGACGATAATAAAAGCACGAAGGGTAATGTCGTGCACACTTTGATTCTGATTCTTAAATGGTATCCATGTTGTGTTGTTTCCGTTGTTACTTGATGTCTTTCTATTTTGGACTTGTTATCTCTCCGCAGTATGTTTCCCCTCCCATATTGATTGGTTGTTTTTGTATTTCTTTTCCGCTGTATATATATTTGAACTGCACATGTTTATTTGATAGTCTGGTCCTAGCCTTGTCACTACTTCGCCGAGGTTAGGCTAGACACTTACCAGCACATGGGGTCGGTTGTACTGATACTGCACTCTGCATTGTATGTAGATCTAGGAGAAGCTTTGGACAGTAATTAGAGTGCTTCCTTCATTCCACCTGAAGACCCAAGGTAGACTTGCAGGCGTCCGCAAGCCCTGGCGTCTCCCTCTATCTCTATTTCCTGTTATATTTTCTTTTATTTAAAAATTGTGTATTGTTACTTCTTCAGACCTTGTATGTAGTAATATTAGAAAGTCAATGACACTGTGACACTAGGTTTTGGGTATTTGAGAGTTGTGATAGACATAGCCTTAGAATATATATTGTTGACTTCCACTTATTTATTTAAAATTCCGTTGTTATCATATTATCGCCTTGTGTTTATAAATTAGGTGCAATATGATAGTGTAGCAGGTAGTTAAGGTTTGGCTTGCCTAGCTCCCATTAGTAGGCCCCATCACAACTCTCGAGGGTGGGAAGTCCGGGTCGTGACAACAACTTGTTAATCTAATGTTCGAAGATTACATCAGAAATTCCATGGAAGTTTATATTAATGACATCTGGGTTTCGACATTCCCCATTGGGACAACTCATTTCCTTTGGGAATTGGGTATGGAATTTGACGAGTTGTCACCTAACGGATTTAAGGTGCATTCGGTCACCTAAAGCAAATAACTCATAAATCAGTTAACATTACCAAAGACTAAGTAAGGGCTCGAAATAACCTTATGGAGAAGGTGTTAGGCACCCCTCGAGGTCCACAACAGCGGGTCTCGGCCAAACTCGAATTAGGTGAATTAGTCTTATAAGCAAACGAAGCAATTTAGACAAATAGATATTACGTTTAATAGAAGGGATAAAAGGGGTCCTAAGTTTTTTATCCTATAGGATCACTTATGTGCAATACTTGGTAATCGTCCCCAAGTTGGGATGCTGCACATAGCATTAATGCACATGTCATCATATCCTTTACTGCCTGATTACCCTCACCTTAATAGTTATATCAGCAATTCTAATTAAATGTACTCTATGCGTTCATTACACGTCCCTTACTTATGGTCATGGAGGTGTACAAGACTTCTAGTTAATGTGGATCTAGACTCTCCTATTGTGCTTAAAAGGAGAAAATCTAACCGACATACAAAACAAATAGGACTGTCATATTAAGGGACAATTAAAGGCTCACATTTAGCTCCACAAATAAACATGCAATTGCACGTCTCAAACAATAGTATTTCAGACACATTAGAAGTCCTAAAGGATATCCAAATAAGCACAAAGCATAACATATGCAGTTCTTTTTACATAAAGTGAGGCAGAAGATACCTAATCAGTTTGTCTACTGATTTTCGGACTTGCTGAATCTGGGTAGTTCACAAACAGTTAAACAAAGCATAGTTTTATAATTTCAATAGTTTAGTTATCCTACAGGCGTGCCTAGGCGTGGATCAGATATTTCTTATAAACATGATATCTACTCGTTAATTAGATTCAATAAACCACTAAACAATATTAAGCAGGCAGTTTGGCTCATTAGGTCCTATAGGCATGCTGTCTAGGTGCTGAAAAATAATCACAAACATTAAAAAACTAGTTTTATATATAAGCCTGATATCTAGGTATTGGTACTGCTTTTATGCTTATTTCTTATATGCATGATTGCTACTAAAGAAACTGATTTTTGTACGATTTGACTGTATGTATGATATCTAGGTGATTGCAATAAAAGTTTTAGAACATGATTTATAATGCACATAGGAGAATTTATGAACATGATTGCTAAGGCTGAATTAACAATAACCTAGAGACAGGATTTCTAGCGTGAATGTGAACATGCATAAATAGAAATTTAAATCAAATAACTTGATATTCTACATGCATGTTTTCAAATTCACACAATCATATAGGCATAGTTTCTAATGTAGGTAGATAATCATAACAGTCCAAAGAGAATGAATTCTACCCGATTTCCCTACAAAAAATATATATAAATCCCTCTATTTTACTAATATACCCAATATCCATTTTACAAGAATTGTTATTACAGAATAAAAATTAATGAAATACAGAAATAAGACTGCTAAAATATAGGAAGCCTGGAAAGCCCAAAAGTAAAGCTAGAAAACCAAGTATGAAGTGCCTTAATATCTCATAGTATCCAAGAGAGTATTCTGGTGCATTAAAGTTCCCAAGGGTCTCAGAGGCCCCATGCCATGCTCATACCAAGACTCATTTTAAAGATAAACAATTTTTGTGCAGTGTGGAAGGGCCAGTCCCAGTGTGTCAGAGTTTAGAGGAGTCTCATGGACTCCTCAACGGTGCTCACACTAGAGGGGTAGTATCCTAGATATTCTAAGAGTAGGAGTGGAAGATAGTGCTTGAAAGAGTAGAAATAATTTTAAGAAAACAGTTCAAATGTGAAAACGGTTCAGAAGTGAAAATATTTTAGAAGCATTCTGGAAACAAAGGTTTCAGCAGACAAATAGAAACACAGTCACAAAGCAAAGATTCATATTGCCCATATTTAGCTTAGTTCATTAGTTAACACTAGGTGGGCATATAGCATCCTGGGAACAACCGTACAAATAAGGGATAGCACGGGCTAGGAAAATAGAAATCCTTAACCAAGCACACATGAAACTAATAAAAACAAAAGCATGTTGATTAGCACCAAGCAAATTGACATATTATGAAAACCAAATTCCATAGCACTCAATAGGACCTAGTGATGCTAATTAGAAGCAATAGACAGTAAGCACATAAGTTTAAAGAGCTAGATTACTTAGCATTGGGTAGATTAGAAGGACTCATACTGACTTAAAACAGTAGACAGGAATGACAAAGAACTTAAATGCAGGAGTAATTATGCTAGTTCATAGAAAGGGAAGGGATTTCATTACACAGAAGTGGTCATACTAATTGAGGCATATGAACAGTAAAAATAAGAGTCTAAATGCCAAAGTAAGCATTCTGGTTTAAAGCAGTAAACATGAAAATATTGAAGCTTAAACACATAACTACACATGCTTATTAAAGAAATAAACATGAAAGATACGGAGTTAAACACAAAAGTAGACATGCTAATCAAAATATAGAAGAGACATGGATTCAATAGAAGTAAAGCAATAGATGAGAGAGCACATATATTCAAGTTTCATAGTATAATGAACGACCTTAGGAATAGGGGAATTCCAGTTAAATATAGTAAATAGAAGATGAAAGATGTATAAAACTTAGTGGTCTAGCCTTGGCTTTCAGCCGGCTAGTAGGTGCAATGAACATAAGTAGCAGAGAGGTTTTGAGAGTGAAGTTTTATGTATTTTTTTAACTATTTTCATGTCTTGAAGAATTAGTAATGAGAGTATAGATAGCACTTAGTGAGGTAAAACAAATAAGGTAAAGAGGAAATCATAGTCCATAAAACAACGGTAATCGAATAAAATCAATCAGCCAATTAGGGAATCAATTCCAATAGAGAAATTCAGAAGAGATACCTTAAATTGGGTTGGGTCAATCAATGGTACAGAACTAGGGCTCAAATAAAGCAAGAGATCAATCTTATACCATTTAAGAGTCAAGAAGATTTTCAAACTATACTAATAGTTTAATTAAGGAAAGTATAACTAATCAATGTCACAAATAAGCAAATAGGTAAAATCACAGAAAATATTAATTCAAATAGGAAAATATGATTCGAATCCCTAATTAAAAGCAATCAGGATATTGGGTTGACCGAAATAAACAAATAAAGGGAAGAAACTTGAAGAAATCAGTGCAATAACAGAACATGACCTAGGGTTTAAACAACAAGCACAAAATTAAACATACGAGTAAAAGATAATCAGATTAAACACTGGAAATTTAAAAAAAAAATCTTTTGAAGAAACTTGGGACGGAAATCCTAATTTCAGAGAAGCACTGAAATCAAAATAGTGATAACAAAATTATAAGATTTTTGAGGAAAAATATCAACTAATACTTAAAACCCTCCAGGCCTACAAGGATTTAGACAAACCCAAGTAGTTATAATACTACGTTTTTCGAAAATAATATAGATGAAAGAAACTCGGTATCATAGGTTCAAACAAAAAATTGGAAAGTAACAGTACCCACAAACAAGAATGGCCAAAGATATGCCTGTGAGATAGATTTCGATAAAACCCGGATGAATCCATTTGAGATTATCTCATAAATCAATGGAATCGAACAATGAGAAGATGTAACAGGTCAGCAAGGGCCGGAAAATACACAGAAACCCCAGGGGCGGGGAATTTTACAGGTGACGACGGCTAGGTTTTAGGGGGTGTTTGAGATAGAATGGAGCGGTTAGGGAAAGTGATGACGCGGAATAGAGGGGAAATGGGGGGTTAGGGTTAGGCTTAGGATTAAAAATTGTAAGAAATACTAAGATCAACAGCCATGATTAGGCAAGGTCTTTTGGTCGGGTAGGTGCTGAGTTGGTCTAGAGGGTTTTAGGTTGGTATTTTAAAATATTGGGCTAGTGTAATTGAATTAAAAAAGGGCTATTTGTTAAATACCCAATTAATTAGTAAAAAGAATTATAAAAATAGTCAATTAAGTGATTAAAAAATTTAATGCATGAAGATGATTTAAAATAATTACTTAATATTATAAAAATATAAAAAGTCATTTTCTTTGTAAATAATATAGTTATGCATATGTATGAGCTATTTTTGTAAAATATGCAATTATAGTCTTAAAACTGCAAATGTTATTGCAAAAATACAAATAAGATCTTTCAACACTTATATGAGCATAAATGATGAATTTATATGATTAAATCATTGTAAAGTAATATGAGGGATAAGTATTGAAATATTTATATAATTAAAAATGCAGAAATTAATTGATTTAAAGCCTTTAAAAATTATAGAAAATTTTAAAAAATACTTTTGCATGTTTGTAAATGCATGTATATTATTTTGAAAGTATTTATGCATATTTAAAAATATATGAGAGAAAATTAGGTATCAGCAGCTTCCCGTCTTTACCAAGGAAGGATGAAAGAGTTTTCGGGTAAAGAAATGATGACCGATTTTGACCGAATTGATGTTTTGAATAAAATAGAGGTTGAACCCTAGTCTATATGTTACCTACATATCTGTGGTTGTATAGGAATCATGCCATGTGTTATTTGGACCCAACGGTGAATGAAGCTGATGGAGTTGTTATATAAATGATAGCCAGTATCAGCAAAGGTTCTTTTGTGAAGAGTAATGTTGGATGGAGTTATGATTATCAGTCTGGAGTGTAACAGATGTATTATAGGGCAGATATCTTAATGGTCACATACTAAGGTCGGTAATTGATGGGAATTGGTTATAATGGAAAAGTGAAAATGGTATGAGAGGAAACCAGACCGAAGGTTGCTCTTATTTGAAAAATGGTTACCTCCTGGATTACCCATGAAAACTCAAAATATGATGCATGCAAGTATATAGATTATTGCGAGAATTTAAACATGATGCGAATTCCCTTTAGACTAAGAAAGATTGTCTTTGGACGATGCAGATGGAGTCCTTAGACTATGATGTCCTGGGCCATGAATTATAGGATATGAGATTCATAGGACATGAAATGATGTTCTCAGGCCATGAGAATGGTGCCTATGAACCATATTCCTTTGAATAATGATACAAAAGTTTGAGGGATTCTCAGGCCATGACTTGATGTCTTCAGGATATGAGGATGATGCCTTTGGACTATGACGCCTTTGGACAGGTTCGCTATATGTGAGCCCATGAAGTGCAGAGATATGTTACCAAAAGTGATAGCAAGACAAATCTTAATATTTTGTGGAGTTAGGGGGCAGAGCCCGAGGGAAGAAGATATTGCCAAGTTTAGAATATAGTGACATTTATGTAGGGAGAGACAATGATTGGTCCCATGAGAAGGCAGTGCTTAACCTTATGAAAATATAGAGGCAGGGCATAGTCTCATGCAAGATTAGAGACAGGGCTTAGTTTCATGCAAGGGGAAGGCAACGTTTAGCCTTATGCAAGAATGGAGGTAGGGCTTAGCCTCATGCAAGATTGGAGACAGGGCTTAGTGTTATGCAAGGAAAAGGCTATGCTTAGCCTTATGCAAATATAGAGGCAGGGCTTAGCCTCATGCATAATTGGAGATAGGTCTTAGTCGCATGCAAAGGAAAGGAAATGCTTAGCCTTATGCAAATATATAGGCAGGGCTTAGCCTCATGCAAGATTTGACACAAGGCTTAGTCTCATGCAAAGAGAAGGCAATGCTTAGCCCTATGCAAATGCGGAGGCATGTCTTAGCCTCATGCATGATTTGAGATGAGGCTTAGTCTCATGCAAAGGGAAGGCAACGTTTAGCCTTATGCAAATATAGAGAGGCAGGTCTTAGTCTCATGCAGGAGTTGAGACAACGCTTAGTCTCAAGCAAAGAGAAGGCAAATGCATAGCCTTATGCAAATGTGGAGGCAGGTCTTAGCTTCATGCAAGACTTAAGATGAGGCTTAGTCTCATGCAAAGAGAAGACAGTGCTTAGCCTTATGCAAATATGGAGGCAAGGCTTAGTCTCTTGAAAGATTTGAGACAAGGCAAAGTCTCATGCAAGGAGAAGGCAATGCTTAGCCTTATACAGATGCGGAGGCAAGGCTTAGCCTCATGTAATATTTCAGACAAGGCTTAGTATCATGCAAGGAGAAGGTAATGCTTAGCCTTATGCGGTGAATAAGTAGCAAATAGGAGTAGAATGTGTCTTAGCTTGAGATATATTTGTGTCTGTTGCCTCGGTATTGATATTGATTTTGCTGCGTGTATATTTATGAATGCTCCTTTTATGTCCACTATTCCTGCACTCGAAAAAAAGTTGTGATTTTGTAAGGGGAGGTTGGTTCATTCCTTTATCTGCTGGCTGTGTTTAGCTCTGTTCTGGAGGCCCTATTTGACTTGCCCTGGGTAACACATGGCTGTCACGAAAATATAGTTTTCAAAAATATGCACTTAATGATGAAAATAGAGTTATTTTAGAAAACATAGTGAAATATCAAGTAATTTCTAATGAGTATACCACATTTTAGAGACATTATAGCTTTCTTTTATTAGAATTTTGAGGGTCCTCCTCAAAATTCTGCCCTGGTTTGGTAAATGATCCTTTGGCCATTTTGCATTAGATGAGACTTGATGAACCCTCTCCAGAATTTTGAGAACCCTTAGCAAAGTTCTACCCTAGTTCCTTAACCAATTTCTAACTATCTGGCATATGAAGGCTTTGGCTAGACTTGTCCCAGTTCTGCCCCAGTTTCTGGTGTTGGGGGACATGAAGATTTTATTAAGATATGATTGAACCCATAGGGCAGCCTACGTATACCCTCTTAAACAAGAATCAGGTTAAGCATAGTTTAGTTACATCATATGAAGGAATATAAACAATCTAAACATAGTATCTATTGACTGCGTCTAAATTGATTGGTTTCAGCCAAACTTTTCCGTTCATTTCTGCAAGTATGAGTGCTCCTCCTATTAGCACCCGGTGAACCATGAAAGGACCTAGCTAATTGGGAGAGAATTTTCCTTTGGCTTCATCTTGATGCGGGAAGATCTTCTTCAGCACCAACTGTCCCGGTGCGAATTATATTGGTTTGACCATTTTGTTGAAAGCTCTAGACATTTTATTTTGATAAATTTGACCGTGACATACTGCGTCCGTTCTTTTTTCATCTATAAGGTCCAGTTGTTCATAGCGGCTCCTTATCCATTCTACATCACTCAGTTCGGCTTCCTGTATGATCCCTAAAGAGGGAATTTCCACCTCGATTGGAATAATAGCTTCGGTATCATAAACCAGTAAATAGGGGGTCGCCCCAGTTGATATGCAGACTATAGTGTGATACCCTAATAGGGCTAAGGGTAACTTCTCATGCCACTTTTTTTATTTTCTACCATCTTCCTTAGTATTTTCTTGATGTTCTTACTGGCAGCTTCCACAAATCTATTAATTTAAGGCTTGTATGTTGTAGGGTTCTTGTGCTTGACTTTAAAAGTTCCACACATGGCTTTCATAAGATCTTTGTTAAGACTGGTAGCATTATCAGTGATAATGAACACGAGGACTCTGAATCGACAAAAAATACGATCCTTAACAAAATTTGCGATGACTTTCTTGGTTACAACTTTATAAGATGCAACCTCTAACCATTTGTGAAGTAGTCAATGGTCACTAAAATGAACATGTGCCCGTTTGAAGAAGTGGGCTTGATCGGACCAATGACATCCATTCCACAGGCAACAAATGGCCAAGGTGCACTTGTTGTATTAAGCTCGTTTGGTGGTATCCTTATCATGCATGCATGTACCTAGCACCGGTGGCATTTTTGTACGTACCAGATGCAATCTATTTCCATGGTCATCCAGAAGTATCCAGCTCTGAGTATTTTCTTGGTTAAGACAAAATCATTCATGTGTTGTCCACAAGTGCCGGCATGCATCTCCTCGAGCAATCTAGAAGCCTCATTTGCGTCCACACACCTTACCAACCCCATATTAGGAGCTCTTCTATACAGGGCCCCCTGCTTTGGAACAAGTGATCGGATAGCCTCCATAGAGTGCATTTTTTAATATGGTTTGCCTTCTCGCAATATTCAACATGAGCATAATAAGCCGGATGGTTATGGATTTTCACCGTGATGGGATCAATGAAATTCTTATCTGGATCTTGTATAATTGATGATAAAGTGGCCAATGCGTTTGCAAACTCATTTTGAATTATGGGCACATGTTTGAATTCTATCTTTGTGAATATTTTCATTAACTCCTGCACAAGATACAAGTATGGCAGTATCTTGGTGTTCTTCATAGCCCATTCTCCTTGAACCTGGTGTACCAGTAATCTGAATCACCAATTACCAACAGCTCTTGTATATTCATATCGATGACCAGATTAAGCCCTATGATGCAAGCTTCGTATTCTGCCTTATTGTTTGTGTATGGAAACCTAAGCTTCATGGATACAAGGTAGCGTTGACCTATTTCTGATACCAAAACTTCTCCGATGTCCACTTCTTTGAAGTTTGTAGCTCTATCGAAGAACATTTTCCAACCGTCATAAGCCTCAGCAATGTCCTCTCCTACGAATGATTCTTCTATATCAGGAAAATATGTTTTCAAGGGTTCGTATTCTCCTCCATCATGATTTTCAGCAAGATGGTCTGCCAATGCTTGACCTTTGACCGCCTTCCCAGTTACATAGACGATATCGAACTCACTTAACAATATCTGCCATTTGGCTAACTTCCTAGTTGGCATGGGCTTCTAAAAGATGTACTTCAAAGGGTCTATCCTGGATATGAGGTACGTGGTATAGGCACATAAGTAATGCCTCAATTTCTGAGGTGTGCAGGCCAAAGCACAGCTCCAATAGAGAGTATCATGCTTCGTAAGGTGTAAAGTTCTTACTCAAGAAGTATATGGCTTGCTCTTTCTTCCTGTCTCATTATGTTGTCCCAAAACACATCCGAAAGATTCATCTATTATGGACAGATAGAGTAGCAAATGTCATGCCCCGAACCTGCGCTTGGGGGTAACACAACACTCACTGCCTAACTACATGTGACCGAGCAAACCAACTGGCTGGCTGAATCAATATGAAATATCATAACATACTGAATGCGGAAAATAAACTAACACATTCTGATATACTAAAAGTCTGAATGATATAAATCAAAGTGCAAAAATACTAAAACAAGTCTGAATCATAATGTAGCCAACATTGATTAACATAAAAAGACTGAGACTTTGTCTAACTGTTACTCTAGCCTATGAAGCCTCTAATGAAGTACTGAAAATACTGACTATCTAAAAATACCGAAGACTATAAGGTAATGACAATGTCCCGAAAGAACCGGAGATCACCAAATAGCTGGTACGAGAATCCTAGCGTTTTGAATCATCAACCTATAAATCATTACATGTATCATGAGATGCAGGCCACGAGTAAAAGGGATGTCAGTACATTTTAATTTCACTGGTATGTAAAGCAATTGAAAGAAAGAATTGAAATACTAGAACTAGAACTAAGCTGATAACTAAGAATTATAACTGATAACTGAAATGATTACTACTGAAACTGAAACTAAAATGATAACTAATAACGAATAGCTAAACTGATAACTGATAACTGATAACTGTTAACTTTAGAAGCCGTCCTTGCCCTACCATAATGGCCACCATCTGTGCAAATATTGAACAAATACGGCTCATCCTAATAGAAATCCAAACTATCCTTCTTGAGCTTCTTCTTTTGGTTAGAAGAGAGCTCACACGGGACAATGCCAGTCATTAGGTTATTACCAATATCTAAAAACCATGGCATTTCACTCATAGCCATGGTAAGTAGTTGCTCATGGGGAAATGAATCATTGATCTCTAGGCCATCACATGGCCTCCCTTCCTCCTCCAAGCGGGACAAATGGTCCGCAACATGGTTTTCACTACCCTTCCTGCCCATAATTTCTAGATCAAACTCTTGAAGTAGTAACACCCATCACATCAATCTTGCCTTGGAGTCTTTCTTTGTCATCAAGTACCTAAGGGCAGCATGATCGGCACTATGACCTTGGTCTCCATAAGATACACCAAAACTTTTCCATTGCAAACACTATAGCCAACAACTCTTTCTTGGTAGCCGTGTAGTTCCTTTGAGCCTCATTCATGGTCTTTCTTACGTAGTACACCGAATGAAATATTTTTTAACCTTTTGACCCAAAACAGCCGCAACCACAATGTCATTTGCGTCACATATGAGCTCGAACGGCAAGCTCCAATTTGGTGCGGTAATGATAGGGGTAGTGTCAACTTAAGCTTGAGAAGATCAAATGCTTTCATACATCCCTCATCGAACACAAATTTGGCATGCTTTTCTAGAAGCTTGCACAAGGGGTTTAACACTTTTGAAAAATCTTCTATAAACCTCCGGTAAAATCCCGCGTACCAAAGAAAACTCCTCACCCCCTTGACAGAAGTAGGGGGGAAGCTTTGAAATCACCTCTATCTTAGCTTTGTCAACTTCAATCCCATGTTTTGAAATTTTGTGGCCCAACACTATGCCCTCATCAACCATAAAGTGACATTTTTCCCAATTGGGTACGAGATTTGTGTCTTCTATATGGGCCAAACCTCTATCCAGATTTCTCAAACACCCTTCAAATAATCACCAACCACAATAAAATCGTCCATGAAGACCCCAAAAATATCTTCCACCATGTTGGTGAAAATTGCCATCATGCATCATTGGAATGTTGCCGGAACATTGCACAACCCAAACGACATCCGAGAGAAAGCAAAGGTGCCATATGGAAAAGTAAAAGTGGACTTCTCCTGGTCCTTTGAAGCAATTATGATTTGATTATATCCCAAATATCCATCGAAAAAATAACAAAAGGCATGCCCCACAAAGAGATCAAATATTTAGTCAAGGAATGGTAATAGGAAGTGATCATTGCGGGTCACCTTGTTCAACTTCCGGTAATCCATGCATGCCCTCCATCCAGTAACTGTTTGAGTGGGAATAAGTTCATTGTTGGAATTTGTCACCACATACATACCACCCTTCTTTGGCACATATTGCACCAGAGAAGTCCATGCGCTATCGGAAATAGGGTACACAACCCCGGCATCTATCCACTTTATCACTTCTTTCTTCACCACTTCTTACATTGCTTCGTTCAACCTCCTTAGATGTTCCAAGGAGGGTTTGACATCATCCTCCAAAATAATCTTGTGCATGCAAGATGTGGGACTTATTACCCGAATGTTGGCCAAAGTCCATCCAATTGCCTTCTTCTTCCTTTTGAGAACCGCCAAAGTGGCGTCTAACTGCAAGTTAGTAAGACACGAGGAAAGTAATTGATAATGTAGAACTATGGCCAAAGAATTCATCCCTGAGGTGTGGATTCAATGGCTTCAACTCCAACATCGGAGGCTCCTTAATTGAAGGATTAGTTGGTGGAGTCTTTCTATTTTCGAGATCCAAAGACAATTTCCTAGACTCGTAAGAATAAAAGCCCATTCCATGTAAAGAATTTACACACTCCATATTCGTAATAATTCTCATCTTTTAGTCACTTAAGTAGTTTCTCAAACACTTGGTAACATAAAGCTTCATAGTCCTTATTAATGACGTTTCTATGCCCAACAAGCCATTCTCTAGATACTAGATAATTCTAAAATCTCAAATTTCATATAATCAATGTCATTCTTCTTCACCCATAAGATAAACAACACCCTTAACCAGTAATCAACAATCAACAAGAAAAACCGATAATTGTTCATGCTTTTATATCAAACCCATAAACTCATATCTCATTGAACTTATAGTCTAAAATCATTAATTCAATGCTATAATCAATTAGAGGGTGAAGATATTACCTTCTTGATATTTAATCTTCTTGAATTTGAGTTCTTGGGTTCCTTCTATCAACAATGATGCCCCAATCAAATATCTAATGAATTCTAGGGTTTACCCATATTAATAAGATATTTTGAAATAGAAATTAACTAAGAATCACCATTAGAACTTACCTTGGGTGGTGGAAGGACCCTTAAGGAGTTAGGTTTTTGAGAGTTCTCCTTTCTAGAGCAAGTTTTTATGTTTTGGGGCTGTGAGGAATGAAATATGGCTTTAAAATGACACCATGAGTGGGCTCCCACATGTGGAGACCTGACCGCACTATTGACCGCGGAAAACAGTAGTAACACTGCCTCAAATGAAGCACGGCTATAAAACACGCATAACATTTTTTACAGAGATCCATTCGAGCTCCATAATAAATTGTTGGAAAGATATTTCAATGGTCTACAACTTTTGTGTTTTGAGTTTTCCTAAACTCCTTACACAAGTGCACTAAAACTTGCTAGAAGATAGGCCTTCTATAAACTTAGTTGATTATGTCAAATCTTATGCACCTTACTTTCCATCTTGATTTTGAAACAACTATTTTCACCCATAATCATCCCGATGGGACTTAACATGTTTAAAATATGACCTTACTACTCCTTTAACACATTCATACCTAAGCCAAATTTATGGGGTGTTACATTATCTCCCCCTTTGGGATCATTCATCCTTGAATGATTCTCCTGACTATAACTCATGCTAACTCCAGAACTTAAATGGGCATGGTGGAAACATGAACTTTCATTTGCACTTGTATACTAAATTGAATGAATACACGATTGATGAACTGTTGTGATACTAAACTGAAAAACTACTGCATTGACTGAATATTGGTCTGCCGTGGATACGTGAATACCGAACTAATATGGATATATCAATATTGAACTGGTATGAATTTTTGAGTAGTATGCGTACTAAGCTGGCTGAGTCTCCAAGTATTGGACTAACATGAGTAGCTGAGTATTTAGCTGACATGAGTATCTGAGTACTGAACAGAATGAGTATCTAAGTACTGGAAACTTGAATGTTATAACATGACATGTGAAATACTGGTTGTACCACATCTAATTATGGTGGAAACTCCAATAAGCTAATTGAACGATCCTTCGTAAGAATCTATATGGCCCAACATAGCAGGGACTATGCTTCTCCTTCTTCCCAAATCACATAACGCTTTTCATAAGTCAAACTTTTAAAAATACCCAATCATCAACTTGAAACTCTAGGTCTCTATTCCACATGAACAAATAGGACTTTTGGCAGCTCTGAGTTTTCTTCAAACACTCTTGAATTAACTTAACTTTTTCTATAGTCTGATAGACCAAATCGGGTCCTAACAACTCCACCTCTCTAACTTCGAACCAACCAATTGGTGATCTATACCTTCGCCTATACAGAGCTTCGTATGGTGCCATCTTGATACTATAATGGTAGGTTATTATTAGCAAGGTCAATGAGAGGTATGTGATTATCCCAATTACTTTTAACATCAGGGACATATCCTCAACAGTTTGAATAATGCGCTCCGCCTGGCCATCTTTTTTAGGATGAAAAACGTGTGCCTAATCATTTCTGAAAGAACTACTAAAAGTTCATTTTAAACTAAGAACCTCAATCCAAAATGACAGAAAATGGATTCCCATACATCCGATGATTTCCTGAATGTAAAACTTGGTATAATCTTTTACTGAATCTGTAGTTTTTACTGGCAAGAAGCGTACTGACTTGGTAAGTTGATTTAAAATCATCCAATAAAATCAAAGTGAGCAAGATATTCCTGCTATAAACTCCATATTTACAATCTCCACTCAAGATATATGTATTCTATGATAAAACACAAGGCTTTCTACTGCTCGACTTTCACTTGTTTACAATTCAGACAATTGGCCGCAAAGTCGGTGGCGTTCTTTTTCATGTTGTTCAACCAATAAATATCCTTGGTCATGATGCATATTTGGGGAACTGATAACTAGGGATTTTGTAGCATTTTATACTCCTTCTCGCTTATGCTTTGTTTAGAAATTCATACAAAAATAGTCCCAAAAGGCTCACAAGTTGTGATTGATTGCAGGTTTGATCAACAAAGTGACAAGGTGTCAAAGATCGGCTCCAAAGGAGTAAAACTTGTACAAGTGATAAAGTCAAGGCAAGCTCAGGCAAAATAGGCCTTGTGTGGCTGCACTACACTTTGTGCGATCCACACTGGGAGATTCAGAGAATTGGTATTTCAGACATTAAGGTAGTGCAGTTGTACTAGGTTTTGTTCAGTCCGCGCTGAAGGCAATGCGGCTGCAACCATTCTGTGTGGTCCACAGAGCCAAGGTTCAAAGACGATGCAAAATGGAGTTTTGAAGCCTGTGTAGTCCGTAATCCATTTTATGCGGACCGCACTAGAAGCCTCCGCGACCGTAGTCCATTCTGAGCGTTCCGTGGAGCCCAAGTTCAGAGAGCTATTTTTCAAGGCCAAAGCCCCAGTGCGGACCACGGTCCATTTTGTCCGCACTAACCCTGCACTGACATTTTTGTCCAGATTTTTTCGCTTAGTATAAATGGATTCTTTTTCCATTTTTAGGGTATGGGATATTTTAGAACAGTAGTTGCGCTCGTGGGAACGAATCTTATATCCATTTTGGGAAATTTTACTTACTTTTCATTATTGAATCATTATTTTTATCTTATTAACTAATAAGAGTTTATCTTCATCTATTTCTGGTTTTTCTTCTTTGATATGAGTAGCTGGACCCTTTAGCTAGGGTTGCGGCTCAACCCTAGTGTGGGTAATTGATGAGTCTTGTATTTTAGGGCTAAATTGATCATGGGTGTTTGATATTTGGGTCAATTTCTTTGTTAATTGTTGAATTAGTAATTACAAACACTAGTTTGTGTTTAGTTGACTAGGGTTCTTCTTGAGAAAGTGAGCCTAAGTCTCCGAAATTGATCCAACAAGGAATAGGGGCGTACTCAATAGATTGATAGCCCCAATTAAAGGATTAAACCCCGAGAGAGTAATACCCTACTTGAACCTCAGTTGTTTGTGCAAATTTGCATACCCAATTGGTTTTGAGAAAGTCAATTAGGCAAAATCACTTGATCCATGGAGAGGTGTATAGTGGGTCAATTAGTGCAACAGTTATATCATATTCCCCAAATATGTCAAAGATGCCTTAGACTCAAGTACCCGTCAATCGACCACCTAGGCGGAAGTCACTTCCGTAGTGCCTTTCTAAACCTATTTGAACAACTTGTAGCATTTTAACTCTTAGCTTAATTAACAATTTGTAGTTTGATAAAAGTAGAATTATAACGAAACCCCCAAAAATTATGAGAAGTTTAATTAAGAGTATACACACAATCCTAAACTAGACAAATACTCAATTCCAATTCTATCTCTCTGTGGATTTGATCCTGACCTATAATTGGGTAAAAGTTATTGCGATCATCTCTTTCTATTTATTAGTAGTGCGGAGTTGGTAGCGATCAGGAACCTGGATCGAAATAATACCTGGAATTATGGCTTCTAACATAATCTTCCCTCTTTAAGTTAGTCTATGTCTGGAACACACAATCTGTCTTGGTACCTCAAAGTATCATCATCGCCCTGGAACACACAATCTGTCTTGGTACCTCAAAGTATCATCATCTCCCCCTTATTCAAAAGACATCGTTGTATACTTGTGGATCTCCTCTTTCAATGGCAACACGTATTGATCATCAAATTATTTCTCCTTCTCTTGGGCTACTAAGGTTGAACTAGTCATATTCTATATATAAAATCTATCATCTTTGGAGTCCGATGTCGAACTCCCATCTTGGTTGGTGAACTTCTTTCACCAGACTTCTCTTATCTACTTTAATCATGAGTTATACTTCATACATTTGATTATCTTCTTAAGCACTTCCTCAAAACACTTATAGCATTGTTGTGACCTAAGTCTTTGACCAGTACTCCGAAGACTAGAGTCTCATGCAATGGCACTACCCCCGTGACACATAAACAAGCATGATTTTATAGCTTTTCCATGATCACTTTATCATCAATAACTAAGCTCGGTGATCATTCTACTCACTTTGTGTTTCGTACACATGCTATACATAATCCTTATGGTAATTATACAATTTTCCCTCATTACCGAACTGATTTTCTTTTTCATATTCCATGCTAACTAATCAGGTTTCAAATCTCTAACTGCACTTACTGATTTTTTTCATATCACCCATTAGACTAAAGGTCTTATACTTTCGGATCCTTCCTTTTTTTGTTGGGATCCAAATAACTTTCTTTATTTTTCAGCAATTCTTTGCACTTTATGTCATTGATGACTCATCTTCCAACTTACTTCTGAGCTAGGAAAAACTAAATTATTCATATATTAGAGACCTAATGTATTCATGACTATCATACACACTCTTAATAATTTAATTCTTCTCACACTGTCAATCCTGGAGAAACCACATTTCGATAATTCCTAAAGGCTATTCTTCTATAGTTTGCTCTCTCAATGCTAGCTATTTTTTTATCACTATCATTGTACTTCGGGTTTAACTTAAACTCTTTGGGTTTCAACACATGTTTGGTGTTTTAAACTATTAACCACTCACTATTGTTAACGTATCTAAGTATCAAATCGTACATCTATTAGCTCTACTGAAAATGCAAATTCACTGTATCTACTCAAAACTTACTTACTATTCTTTTAATAACTATCTGCTAGCGTCATGTTTTCTAGTCTTGTTTGAATAACTAAAGGGAAACAGAAGATTATTCTTAAAATCCCTCACCATCCGACCCTATTCTACGGTCGCATACTATCTCTCTCTTTTTTAAACTATGTGCGTGGATCACACTTAGGGAATTCATCTATCTTAATCAAAATTGGAATATCTAATCCCAAACATTCTATACAATACAAAATCATATCATAATATAAACATTCGGGGTTATCATTTAGTCACATAACCTAAGGGGGAACTGCCGTATCTTTTATCTTACATCAATCGCTGCTTATTATAGCAACTTACTACTGTGGTACTTCTAGTTTCGATTTTGAACAAATATGAACAACTTAAAATCGCTCCTTGAAATTCACAATTGGCTGCTCTTGGTTCTTATTCCATACATCATGTCTTCTAGTCATTTGCATGATCACGGCTTTGGTAATAACAAACGTTTCTGACTCCTAAGTATTTTATCCTTAGGCTCTTTTCTGTCCAAAACTATAGTGACCAATGTTAAGGTGTGACATCTGAACTATCATCATCCAACTTATTGCTCCATTTCCAAGAATTATTAAGTTGTTCTAGGTGGTAAAACACATATAAATACACTACGATACACAAAATTATCCTTCAGAGTATATCATTATCTGATAGATCACTTCATGCGCCATCCAGGGAGTCTTGGTATTAATGCAAACCTAAAATATGTGAAGGTTTCTCTATTGTCACTGTTACTTACATTTTCTTTGAGAACCCATGTGTATCACTGTGTACTCACAAGTCACCCGAAATTTTCATACACTAAAAATGGATATTTGGTAACCATATAACTAAATATTGGCGTATTGAATAACCATAAACTTGCTAACTGAAAGACTATATAATTGGCAACTGAGATAAACTGATAACCATAAGACATGATAACTACTTTTGTACTTCCTGATAAGTTTATTCTCTAATATGTACTACTATCCATTGCATCCCACTTTTAACATCCTCTCAAGTCTCATATTTACCAACCTAGACTCCATAATTATACCCTAATGGTCAATTATCCTCTTTAGGATCTTAAGTTTCTCCTACGTGTCACATGGTCATCCAATATGTTTGGAATTCAATAGGAAGAGACGGTTAACTATTACTCTAAGCTTCATGGCACGATCTAAAGTAGAAAGAGATGAGACAATCCTAAATGACTTGGTAGTTAACCATTTATATGAGTGGACGGCACACATATATAAAGGAAACTCCACTAGACACGACTTTATAGACTCCCTAGCACTCTTGAACCTAGTGTTTTGATACCAAGCTTTGTCGTGCCTCGAACCTTGGGCTGTGTATAACACGATACTCGATGCCTAACTACATGTGATCGAGCGAACCAATTGGCTGGCTGAATCAACATGTGATATCATAACATACTGAATGCGGAGGATAAACTAACATATACTGATATACTGAAAGTCTGGATGATATAAATCAAAGTGTAAAAATGCTAAAACAAGTCTGAAACATATATGTAGGCAACATTGCTCAACGTGAAAAGCCTGAAACTCTATCTAACTGTTACTCTAGTCTATGAAGCCTCTAATGAAGTACTAAAAAACACTATCTATCTAAAAATACTAAAGATTGTAAGGTAATGATAATGCCCCGAACTGGGGATCACCAAATAGCGGGTATGAGAATCCTAGCACTCTGAATCATTAATATGTACATTTGAATTGCACTGGTATGTAAAGCAACTAAAAGAAAGAATTAAAAATGTTGAAACTGAAACTAAGCTGATAACTGAGAATTGATAATTGATAGCTGAAATGATTATTACTAAAATTGAAACTAAAATAATAACTAATAACGAATAACTGAACTGATTATTGATAACTGAACTGATAATTGTTAACTAAACTGATAACTGATAACGAATAATTAAACTAATAACTGAAATGACAAAGCTAAAGCCTCAAGCCCAATATATATGTGCACAAGCTATGGCTTCAGGCCCAAGTATACGTATACATAATTACAACCTCAGGCGCAAAAATGCATAAAGCATAAACTACGGCCTTAGGCCCAAACATGCATAAAGCATAAGCCACGGCTTTAGGCCCAAGTATGCATATAGCATATAAACTACAGCCTCAGGCCCAAATACATGTGTTCAACATTCAGAAACTGAGAACTAAACTGCAATACATGATAGTGAAATACTGAATCACTCTGAGTTACATGATACTGGAATAGCAAATAGGACTAGAATGAGACACGTATTCTTGAACTGATTGTGAACACATGAAACTTCAATTGTTTAGGGCACTGAGTAATCTATACTAAGACGGGGGCATCAAACCCATGTCGATATTGAATGATCTCTAATCTCACAACATTCAGAATGAAAGTGGTGACGAGTTATGAATCTAGAGAATAAAAGTTCTACAACTATTCAAGGAACTAGGCTTAACTATATTTCAGAGGCAATTGGTAACGTCGTAAAAGAAATGTAGTGTAGAGAGAATCATTAAAATTTCCAAATATAAGGAGTTAACCTCATATACCTTAATTTCCTTCTATTGAGTGTAATATACCATTCGCCAACCCTTTCAACTTTATTCTATATCAATACAAGTCAAAGGAATTCCATATTAGTAATAATTCTCATGTTTTAGTCACTTAAGTATTTTCTCAAATACTTGGTGGCAAAAAGCTTCATCGTCCTTATTAACGGTATTTCTATGCCCAACAAGCTATTCTCTTGATCCTAGATAAATTCTAAAAGATAAAATTTCTTATTATCAATGTCATTCTTCTTGACTTATAAGATAAACAACACCATTAACTAGTAATCAACAATCGACAAGTCAAATCTATAAGAGTTCATGCTTTTCTATCAAATCCATCAACTCATATCTCATGAACTTGTAGTCTATTATCAGTTAGAGGGGAAAGATATTACCTTCTTGACATTCAATCTTCTTGAATTCGAGTTCTATGGTTCCTTCTCTCAATAATGATACCCCAATCAAATATCTAATGATTTGGAGGGTTTATCCATGTAAATAAGATATTAGAGAATTGAAATTAACTAAGAATAACTATTAAAACTTACCTTGGGTGGTAGAAGGACCCTTAAGGAGTTAGGTTTTTGAGAGTTCCCCTTTCTAGAGAAAGGTTTCATGTTTTGGGGCTGTGGGGGGACAAAATATTTCTTTCAAACGACCCCTATGAGTGCTTGTGCACCTGAATACCTGAACGCGCTACTGACATGCAAAATGGTAGTAACTCTACCTCAAAAGAAGTGTGGCTGCGCTAGGGGCGTGCTACAGGATGTGCATATCGCATACTGTTCTGTAAAATGCGCATAACTCTTTGCAAGGAGATCCACTAGATCTCCATAATATATTGTTAGAAAGCTATTTCAAAGGCATACAATTTTTGTTTTTTGAATCTTCCTAAATTCTTTACTTAATTTCACTAAAACTTTCTGGAAGACAGACCTTCTAGAAACTCAGTCTATTTTGTCAAATCTTATGCACCTTACTTTCCATATTGATTTTAAAACAACTATTTTCACCCATAATCATCCCTATGGGACTTCATATGTTAAAAATATGAACTTACTACTCCTTTAGCTCATTCATATCTAATCCAAAGTTATGAGGTGTTACAGCAAAGGTCTCCCTGGTTCCGGCAGGACTAGGATTGGTGGTGTGGACAGGTATTCCTTGATTTTGTCAAAAGCCTTCTGACAATCTTCGGTACAACTCATTTCAGCATATTTCCTCAACATTTTGAAGATGGTTCCACATATAACTGTGGAATGTGCTATGAAGCGGTTGATGTAGTTAAGGTGTCCTAGGAAGCTCATCACGTCCTTTTTGCTCTTTGGTGTTGGTACTCTTAAATAGCCTTAACTTTGGATGGATCCAACTCTACTCTTTGGCGGTTGATAATTAATACCAGCAGCTTTCCTGCGGGAACCCCAAATGCACATATTGTGGGGTTCAGTTTTAGATTGTAACTTCTTATCCTATCAGAGAACATTCTCAAATCCGCTATGTTATATGCGACCCTATTGGACTTGATGATGGCGTAGTCAACATACACCTCTATTTTCTTGTGTATCATATAATGGAAGGTGGTTTTCATGGCTCTCATGTAAGTATCCCAAACATTCTTCATGCTGAATGGCATCATCTTATAGCAGTATACCCCCTACGGTGTGATGAAGGCTATTTTCTCTACGTCTTCTTCATCCATTCAGATGTGTTGATAACTCGCGAAGCAATCTACAAATGATTGAAGTTTATGCTTGGCACAATTTTTTATTAGGATATGTCTATTCGGCAGTGGAAAGTCATCCTTGTGACTTGCTCGGTTTAAATTTTGATAGTCAACACACACCCTAACTTTCCCATATTTCTTTGGAACTGGTGCAATATTGGCTAGACATGTTAGGTACTCAACTACCCTAAGGACCTTAGCTCTTATTTGCTTAGTGACTTCCTGTTTGATTTTCAGGCTCATGTCTGGTTTAAACTTTGTTCTGCTTTACTGCGGACACATTAGATTGATAGGCAACTTGTGAGCCACTATGGATGTGCTCAGACTGGTCATTTCATCATATGACTATGCAAAGATGTCATCATATTCCTTCAGGAAACGAATGTACTCTTCCTTCTCTGACTGTTTAAGTGAATACTTACGCGAGTTTCTTTGAAGATTTCGGTGTCTCCCAAATTTATTGCTTCGGTATCATCCATGTTGGACTTAGGTTTATTCTCTAAGTTGTAAACCTCCCTGACAATTTCCTCAAGTATTTCATCCTCTTCTTTTGAGTCATTATCCTTATGTTGTGTTATCTCATTACATGTCACAATCATTGATTCATCAGGAAAACTAACAATAATATTGTAGAAATAAAATGTGAAAGATAATAATGAATAATAAATAGCAATGTATTGTTTCAATTTTGGCAATATCCAAAACAAGTACGGATCGATGAATCGAGCAATTATTTTGAAATAAAATGCGTCTTTAAGACAAAATTACTGAAAATATCTAAAATGTCTAGCATGGCTATTGAAATCAATTAGGCTAAATACCAAGCTACCTAAAGATTCGGTGGGCCCTAGATAGTTTGGTAGTCCGATTCCTGAGAACAACTCCCTTCTCTACTGTCTGAATGGTGAGGCCTTCTTTCTCCTCTTCCACAATCATCGCACTACAATCCATTTTCTCATCTCTAGGAACAAATTCCTCAGCCCGGCTAAAGCTTCTTCCTCTGTAATTCCCCATATTGTATCGACCTGATGAAAAGTTTGACTTAGGTGTGGTACTAGCTGCTCGAGAGGGTAATAAAGACCATGTTATCTAGGCGACCAATCATATTCTTGCCATGTATACTAATATCCGAGCCCGAAATTTGTGCTGTGACGTTTCAATTGTGTCGGCTTGGTAATATCGTGGAGATTCTTCCCAAGTCCTTTGCCAGGTTCATACCCGGACCATGCTAGTATGATTTCTATTTTGTTACTCCACCATTTGTCTTTCTCAAATGCATTGACATGTTCATTGTGGTGATAAGTTTCCCCTCTTAGCCTTCTTCTATTCTCGATAACCAGGATGGTTTGACTGGTGTAAATGGGGTTACTTCCATCTTCATGAATGATCACCTCCTGATGATTCCATTTCAACTTCATGTTCTGGTGTAATATGGAAGCTACGACCCTAGCGGCATGTATCCAAGGTCGACCCAACAAAAGATTGTATGTAGCTGATATGCCAAGCACTTGGACTTCAACATCAAACCAAGTTGGCCCCATCTATAGGCAAAGGTTAATTTCCGCAATCGTGGCCTATTGAGACTCATCAAAGGCTTACATGTTCATACTTCCCGCCCGTATCTCATGGAAATATTTGCCCAATATTTTAGAGTAGTCAACGTACAAATATTGAGGCTTGAACCCCCATCTATTAAGACCCTAGAAATGAATTTGTCTTCAAACTGTAGCGTGATTTGTAGTGCTTGGTTGAGACTTAACCCTCCAAGCGGTAATTCATCCTCGTGGAAGGTGATCTTATGACTCTCCAGAATTTTCCCTGCCATGTTGCCATTTCTCCGCAGCTGATATTTTTGGTCACATAAGCTTCATTTAACACCTTCATCATAGCATTCTTATATACCTCTAAATTTTGCAACAGTGATAGGATGGATATCTTGGTGGGGGTCTTGTTTAAATGATCGACGACGGAGTATTCCCTCACATGTACTTAACTCTAAACATTATTTGGTCCCGTTTTAATGACATGTTGTTTAGTAGTAGCCTCCTTGCTCGATCCTCTCAAATATTCGGGTGTATAGATCGTTCCTAATCTGGTCATTCTTTGAGCAGCATCAGATTCTTCCATCTTTACGTTTCCCTTTTCCCTAGCTTTGGCAACGTAATCCAAGATATGGCATTGGAGTTGAAAGGAGGTGCCATTGATACTGTCATTGTGAAAGGTCTGGCCAATTCTACCTCAAATGGAACAGGTGTGGCTGCAGGTGGAGCTACCTCTACCTTAAATTTGAACCGATGCGGTTACCTTAACATCGATTAACAGTTGTATCTGTACCACAATAGGAGTGAGTGTGGTTGCGGGTTTAAAGTCATCGCCTTCCCGAATAAGCCTGATTGACCCCTCAAGATCCTATTCTTCATCTGTCTCTATTATATGTAACCCATCACACAAATGATCCATGAGAGGATTATTTCGAACATTAGGCATATATTTCTTTGCCTTTATGACCTTATTATCAATCAATGTCTGAATCTTATCTTTTAATGTTCGACACTTGTCAATGATGTGCCCCTTCATACTAGAATGATATGCACATGTTTTGTTTTGGTTGACCCACCGAGATGAGTTCTCTATTGCCACATCAGGAATATGGGTGAGATAACCAGTGTCCTTCAATCCTTCGTATATCTGGTCGATAGGTTCAGCAATAGCGGTGTATTGTCTGGGTTGTTTATGATTAAAGTTAGGTCAGAGTATCTGGTAATTTGGACGAGTTAGAGGTGAATGACAGTAGGCTAGCAAGGTGTTATAAGTGTGAAAGGGGGTGGCAGGTTGGGAACATATGGGAGGTGAAGGTTGGTATGTGGGTGGAGGTGTTTGGTATGGCAGCGGAGATTTTGGGCCTTGGGCCACCATTACTACCCCCACTTCTTTCTTCTTTGATATGCCACCTGATTGCAATGTTTTGTTTGTGGCCTGCAATGCCTCAAAATTTGTCACCATTCTACTTTTGATACCTTCTTCAGTACTTTCTCCGAGTTTGATGATGTCGGAGAACTTGTGATTCTCAATGACCATTAGCCTTTCATAATATTGTGGGTCCTATACCCTGACAAAGAACTTGTTCATCTGTTGCTCGCCTAATGTTGGTCTAAACCTGGCTGCTTCCAACCTCCATCGAGTAGCATACTCGTGGAAAGTCTCAGTTGGCTTATTCTTTAGGTTTTGGATATAGAAGACATCTAATGCCTTTTCTATATTAAACCTGAACCAATCCATAAATTTTGATGCCATGTGCACCAATTATCCCATGTGCACCAATTATCCCACTTCCTAGGATTCTGGCTTATGTACTGACACAGGGCATTTCCGATAAGACTTTTCGTGAAAAGCTTCACTGATATCCTTTCATCTTTCCCAACCCCCACGAGCTTGTCACGGTAAGTTCTCAAATGAACCTTGGGATTACCTGTTCCGTCGAATATTTCAAACTTGTGAGGTTTGTAACCCTCCGACAGTTCCACGTCTGGTTGTATGCATAAATCTTCATAATTCAGATCTTTTATCCCTCTACCTCCTTCAACACCCTCAACTCGACTTGTCAATTTCTTGAGCTCCTCGGCTATGTTCATAATGATCAGGTCCTTCTCAGCGGATTCTAATGTAAAGGAGATTGGTTGAGTAAAGTGAGGTACAATTTCCATGTATATGAGATTGTGTTGGTGAGTTCCAGGTATTTGGGTGTAATGGTGGTCGTTGGTTGAGTTTTGAAGATCGAGAATGGGTTGTGGTATATTATGAGGAGTGTGATAGGTAGTGGCTTGTAGGTACTGGGTTGTTTGATGATGGTGTTGTGGAGGAATTGGTATCATTACAGGATTGGGGTTTTGAGGTGGAGCTACATATTGATGAGGTGTTGGATTGCACCGTTGGTAAATTTTCCAGAATCCTTACTAACTTCTTTACCCTTTTATTTTTCTTTATTTTTATTACTATTCCCATCCCCTAGGGTTGGTTCGCACATACTTGCATCATCGGCATATTACACTAGATCTAGAGGCCCTCCACCTCCTCTTCCTCCAAGTAATACGAAAAGAAGAGGAAAATCTAAGATGGATGACTTGAGTGGTATTTCGAAAGGAAAACGCTGAGAATGTAGAAACTTTAGACAGTCAGAGTACTCCGGCACAAAATGACTTGGTTTTCTGATTGGAAAAAAAGATACTAAAGATACAAGGAGAACTTGAGAAAATCCGCAACTTAGCAAACCTCTCTCTCACTTTGAACGTCCCAGATGTTAACCAACAAAATGCTCAAAATCCAGCACCTCCTCAAATATGCCAAAGCAACGTCCTCAAAGGATTGCACCATTGATCGACTAGTTTAACCGCAAATATATCTTTCCAAAACAAAAAGGTGATATATAGGAAGAGCGCAAACACTATCAAGCATGTCTATAGGATTGATTACGCACGAGTGAAATATGATGTTGAGCATGATGTATGCAACAATAAATGACATGTATTTACACATTAAAATAATAAATGCGGTATTTAAAAAAGTAAAAGACAATTAAGAAAGAAAACAAGGAGACAAGTCAGTTTCAGGAAATAAAGGAAATCATGAATGCTTGAGAAATAGGCAATTAAATCCAAATAAGGGGGAAGGGGAAAGGGTGCACATGTATTAACAAAACATAGCATGCTTATGACTAGTTCACAAAAATAAGTTCAGTACGGTAAGAGCCTAAAATATCCCCAGTAGAGTCGCTATGTTGTCATCCCCTCTTTTTTCTCGCGGAGTCCGCGTTTCGACATTCCTTTGAGACAACTCATTTCCCTTTGGGAATTGGGTATGAAATTTGAAGAATCGCCACCTAACTGATTTAAGGTGCATTAGGTCACTTAAAGCAAATGACTCATAAACCGATTTGCATTGCCAGAGATTGGGTAAGGCCTCGAAATAACCTTGAGGGGAAGGTGTTAGGCATCGCTCGAGGTCTACAATGGTGGGTCTCGACCAAACTCAAATTAGGTGAATTAGTCTTATAAGCAAACAAAGAAATTTAGACAAATAGATATTGCATTTAAAACAAGGGGTAAAAGGGGTCCTAGTTTTTTAGCCTATAGGATCACTTATGTGCCATACTTCGTAATCGTCTCCAAGTTGGGGTGCTACACATAGCATTAGCACACATGTCATCATATCCTTTACTACTCGATTACCCTCCCCTTAATGGTTATATAAGCGATTCTAATTAAACGTACTCGATGTGTGTATTACCCGTCCCTTACTTATGGTCCTGGAGGTGTTTAGGACTTCTAGTTAAGGTAGATCTAGACTCTTCTACAGTGCTTAAAAGGAGAAAATCTAAGTGACAAGTAAAACAAACAGGGCTCTCAAATAAAGGAACAGTTAAAGGCTCACTTTTACCTCCACAAATAAGCAGGCAATTACACATCTCAAACAGTAGTATTTCAGACATTTTAAAAGCCCTACAGTAGGATATCTAGGTGAGCACAAAGCAAAACATATGCAGTGTTTTTTTAATAAAGCGAGGCAGAAGATACCTAATTAGTTTGTCTGCTGATTTTAGAAGTTACTGAATCTGGGCAGTTCACAAATAGTTAAAAAAAGCGTAGTTTTATAATTTCAAGATTTTAGTTGTCCTACATGCTTGCCTAGGCGTAGATCAGAGATATCCTATAAACATGATATCTAATCATTAATCACAACCACAATAGACCAGAACTATTTTAAGCAGGCAGTTTGGTTCATTAGGTACTATAGGCATGTTGTCTAGGTACTAAGAAATAATCACAAACGATACAAAACTAGTTTTATATATAAGCCTGATATCTATGTGTTGGGACTACTTTTATACTTATTTCTTATAGGCATGTTTACTGCTGAAAAAATTGATTTTATACTATTTGACTGCATGTATGATATCTAGGTGAGTGCAATAAAAGTCCAAGAACATGGTTTCTAATGCACATAGGAGAACTTATGAACATGATTGTTAAGGTTGAATTAACAACAACCTAGAGACAGTATTTCTTCCGCGGATGTGAACATGCATAAATAGAAATTTAGAGAAAATAATATGATGAACCTATAGGTAGGTTTTCTTAATGCACACAATCATATAGGCATGGTTTCTAATACAGGTAGATAATCATAACAGTCCTAAGATAATGATTTCTACCTGATTTCCCCATAAAATATATATATAAGTCCCTCCCATTTTACTAATATTTCCAATATATATTTTACAAGAATTTTTATTATAGACTAAAAATGAATGAATTACAGAAATGAGAATGTTAAACTACAGGGAGTCCCGATAGGCCCAAAAGTAAACCTGGAAAACTAGGCCTTCAACCAAGTATGAAGTGCCCCAATATCTCATAGTATCCAAGAGAGTATCCCGGTGCATCAAAGTCCCCAAGGGCCTCATGGACACCAGGCCATGCTCACGCCAAGACTCCTTTTAAAGAGAAATAATTTTTATGTAGCATGGAAGGGCCAGCCCCGGAGTGTTAGAGTTTGGAGGAGTCTCATGAACTCCTAGGTAGTGCTCACACTGGAAGGGTGGGATCCTAGATATTCTAAGAGTATGAATGGAAGATAGCGCTTCAAAGAGTAGAAATAGTTTTAAGAAAAAAGTTTAGAAATAAAACAGTTCAGAAGTGAAAACAGCTCAAAAGTGAAAATAGTTTAGAAGTGAAAACAACTCAAAAGTGAAAATAGTTTAGAAGCATTCTGAAAACGAATGTTCTATCAGACAAACAGAAATATAGTCATAAAGCAAAGATTCATAGTGCCTAGATTTAGATTAGTCTATTAGATAACACTAGCTGGCTATATAACATCCTGGGAACAACTATATAGACAAGGGATAGCAGGGGTTAGGAACACATAAATCCTTAACCCAGGACACATGAATCTAATAAAACAAAAAAGCATGTTGATTAACACCAAGCAAATTGACATATTATGGTAGCCAAATTTTATAGCACTCAATAAGACCTAGTGATGCTAATTAGAAGCAATAAACCGTAAACACATAAGTTTAAAGAGCCAGATTACATAGCATTGGATAGAGTGGAAGGACTCATACTAACTTAAAACAGTAGACATGATTGACATAGAACTTAAATACAGGTGTAATTATGCTAGTTCATAGAAAAGGCAGGAGTTTAATTACACAGAAATGGTCATACTAATTGAGGCCAAGTAAGCATGCTAGTTTAAAGCAATAAACAGGAAAGAATTTAAGCTTAAACATAGAACTGTACATGCTAATTAAAGTAATAAACGGGAGGGATACAGAGTTAAACACAAAAGTAGACATGCTAATAAATATAAAAGAGACCTGGATTCAACAGAAGTAAAGTAGGAGATGAGAGCACATAGGTTTGAGCTTCATAGTATAATGAACAATATTAGAAATAGGGGCATACCAGTTAAAGATGGTAAATAGAAGATGAAAGATAAGCAGAACTCAGTGGTCTAGCCATGGCTTTCAGCCGGCTAGGTAGTGCATAGAAAAGGTAGGAGTTTAATTACACAGAAATGGTCATACTAATTGAGGCCAATGGACAGTAAAGATAATAGTCTAAATGCCTAAGTAAGCATGCTAGTTTAAAGCAATAAAGAGGAAAGGATTTAAGCTTAAACATAGAACTATACATGCTAATTAAAGCAATAAACGGGAGGGATACAGAGTTAATCGCAAAAGTAGACATGCTAATAAATATAAAAGAGATCTGGATTCAACAGAAATAAAGTAGGAGATGAGAGCACATAGGTTTGAGCTTCAATAATAATGAACAATATTAGAAATAGGGGCATACCAGATAAAGATGGTAAACAGAAGATGAAAGATAAGCAGAACACAGTGGTCTAGCCACGGCTTTCAGCCGGCTAGGTAGTGCAATGAACACAAGTAGCATAGAGGTTTCGAGAGTAAAGTTTTGTGTGTGTATGTGTTTTATTGAAATGTGTTCGTGTCTTGAAGTATTAGTAGTGACAGTATATATAGCACTTGGTGAGGTAAAATAAATAAGGTAAAGAGGAAATCACAGTTCGTAAAATAAGGGTAACCAAATAAAATCAATTAGCCAATGAGGGAATCAATTCCTATAGAGAAATCCGGAAGAGACCCCTATTTGGGAGGGTCAATGAAGGTACAAAACTATGGCTCAAATAAGGTAAAAGAACAACCTCATACAATATAGGAGTCAATCAAATCCCCAAACCATACTAATAGTTTAATTAAAGCAAGTATAACTAATCAATCACAAATAAGGAAATAGGTAAAATTACAGAAAACGCTATTTTAATTGGAAAATATGATTCAAATCCCTAATAAAAATCAATCAGTATATTTGGTTGATAGAAATAAACAAATAATGGGAAGAAACTTGAAGAAATCAGTGCAATAACAGAACAAGACCTAGGGTTTAAAGAACATACACAAAATTAACCAAATGAGTAAGGGATAATCAGATTAAACACTAGAAAGTTTGAAAAAGAAAACCTTTTGAAGAAACTTGGGATGAAAACCTTAATTCAGAGAAGCACTGAAATCAAAAAGTAATAACAAAAGTATAAGATTTTTGAGGAAAAATATCAAATAGTACTTAAAACCTTCTAGATCTAAAAGGATCTAGACAGAACCTTATTCATCAAAAGAGGACTAAGCACATAGATGTTAGACACCACTTCTTAAGAGATAACTATGAGAAAGGATTGATTACCATAGTGTTTTGTGCTACTGATAAACAAATTTTTTATATTTTTACCAAAGAACTGAGTAGAGAAAACCTTGAAAGGAACATGTTGGAATTAGGAATGATTAAGATCACCTAATAGGATCATCTCAGAATGCACAATGAAAAAAATGAAAAATGAAAAAAAAAATTGCTAGAAACATATGTAAGTATCTCGATTAATTTTTACCCAACCTCATACTGTAATTAGTATACTCATGTGACATATGTTAATATGAAACACTGATCTCTTGCAAAATTTTCTCTATTATGAAAAATTGAGGCATGGTCAAGAAAATTCTAAATGAAGAACCTGGTTCATCAGTATTGGTTCGTCTGAATGTTTAGATATGTTTTCTATACTCTGCACAGTTAGAAATATAAATATTTAAATCAAGAGCAGAAGTCCTACAATTTTTCAACTCCTTAGAAAATTCAATATGTTAGTTTCTGAACAAGTTCTATCCGCATTAGAACTCTAAACCACAAAATTTGCCTAAAATTTAGGAAAGCTTAACCGCTTATTCAAACTGAAATTTCACGTTTATTAGACCCCTAATTGACCAATGCTAAGGTTGTTGTTATACAATAAATGTGTATTAGTCGTTAAATACGCATCATTACCTACTGCCATCTTCATAATTCTAAAATTTCAGAAGCCCCCCTTCAATTTCAATTTCTTTCCTCTCCAAAGTTCTAATTCACCAATTTTCTCAAGAAATCAGCGACAATGACAAACCCATAAGACAACCCTGGAACTCATCCACATCCAACTCCCTCTGATTCATCTACCCCTTCTTCACCTAGTACAACTCCCAAATCCGGGCTGAGAAAGGTAAAAATGCTTGCTCGAAAAATAGTGAATTTTGGGGATCTTTCAAAGAAATTGAATGAGAATTGAAGGCAAGTCAGGTCCAAGACTCTAAATCTAACTCTGATTCTGAGTCGTGCAAGTCTGTTAGGGAGGGGAAAGGACCTGGGTCTTCTGACTCTGATAAGGCTCAAGAATCCCATTCTAAGGTAAGTTCTTCTTTGACTAAGAATTTAGAAACTAAGGTTGTTCTAGTTGGGATTACTATGGATGTGTAATTACCTAAAGTAAGAAGGAGTGGAAGTAAAAATAAATGTGAAAAAGAAAAACAAAAGAGGGTGATTGTGGTGAAGAGAGGGGAAAAGGGAAAGGAGAGGTTGATCATTCACCCACTGTGTATTTGTCTGTTCCTACTATTTGTGGGGTGGTACAAGAAAATATTGAAGGGAGTAGAAAGAAGTCAGAGGAAAGTGGTTCTGGTGAAGCTGCTGAAGGTTAGTTAATCCAAATTCACAGGGAGATGAACCTGGTTCATTAGTTGAAGAGACCCTAGCTGATATTTTGAAAAATGTAGGTGCCCGTTACGATCCAAAGAAAAGGAGAACGTCCATACCAATATTCCCTAGTGCTCCTAAACCTTTCAAGAAAAGAAAGTCTTCCACCCCAACACCTACTGACACTTCCTTGCCAAAGGGAAGAGCCACAAGAAGCAGGGTGGAACAGAGTGAGGTTGATCTACAAAAGGCCTTAGCTGAAAGCAAGAAAAAAAGGATGAATAAAGGAAAAGGGAAGGTTGTAGAGTCCTCAGAAGTTGTTGAAGTTGAGGAGATAGAACAAGTTCATCAGGAAAACGTTACAACAGTGGAGGTTTAGACCCCCAAGCCCAGAAAGCCCAAGACTTCTTCCAAGAAGTCTTCTTTTGTTTCTAAGGCTTCTGAACCTTCATCAACCAAGAGGACAAGGTCTGCAGTGAAAAGTAAACAAGTTCGAATTTCTGAAGATGAGGAGTGAAGTGGTGAAGAAGAAGATGATGAGTCTGAGGGTGAACAAGACAAGCGTGCCATGTTTGGCAAAAGAAATTTTTGAAGGGGAGATGGCTAAAAGATTTCATGGAACTAGGGATGGTTCATTTGGTTGACACATTGGTTGTTCAACACTGGAAGGGCATGGTCCTTTAGATGGATAGGAGATTGGACAGAAATGAAACTATTGAATTCATGGCCAATGTTGAAGTCAAAGATAGCATGGTTACAAGCAAAATCAAAAGAGCTCAAGTCACCTTTGATGCAGAGAAACTAGGGGAGATACTAGACATCTCTGTTGAGGGATATGATGATTACACCAGATAGAGATGGCCAAGTTGAATTCGCTTCTATCTTCCCTTAAAATCACTAGGAACTTATGTGATGTTGAAGGAATGAATAAGTCCAATTTCGTACACAGGACTGAAATGAAGCCACAACACAAAGTTCTTTTTGAGTTTGTCAACAAGTGCCTACTGCCCAGGAAGGAGATAAGGCATATTGCAAATTATATAGCTTAGTTCTAATGGAGTGCCTAGGAAAATCAATTGGCATGCATTCATCATCAAGTTACTTGATAGGGTCATCAATGGCTCCAAGGCTCATGCTACCCCCTATGGCTTTATTCTGACTAAGGTTCTGGATAGGTGCAATGTGCCTCTGAAGAAATGAGAGGTGGCCTCAACCAAGGACTACTTTGGCATTAACACTCTGCTTACTTGTGACTACTTATTCGATATCAACAGGAAAGTCAGGGCTCTTGTTAAGGAAAGTGCAGCCAGGGATGTTGAGATAGATAGGCTCAAGGCTCGTGCGGCAGAGGTGGAATTTGAGAGGGATGCTCTCAGAACTGAGCTCACCAAGAAAAGGGAGAAGAATGGTGGAATTCTTCACAATATGTTGAATCTTCTCCAAGCCCAAAACTAACCCTCTAGCTCATCCAAGCCTTAGGAATTCTAGCCTTTATCTCATGAACCTGTCTAGTACCGCCAGTGACCCGGATAGGTTTTTTCTTTCTTTTTGATCATGTTTTAAATGTTTTTTTTCTTTTTGGTTGTGGATTGTGGTAGCAACATATCTTCTATCAATGATATCTATTGTTTTTACTCTTGTTCAATGTTAATCTTTCCTTGAGAGTTTAAATATGTTTGCTAAATTAATGGTGATTAATCCATGATTGCACTTGCAGTTGCCCCAGTGGCCATGAGTACTTATTAAAATCTGGGACTCGTACTTTGAATGCAACTTTTTGGTGATGCCAAAAGGGGGAAGAGATATTATGCTTAACGTATTCTGAATAAGTGATATTTATAACCTAATTATTCTGTTCCTTGATGATAAGTGAATTACCTAAGCTTTGTATTGATGGTTAAATTGGGTTCTATCAGGATCCAAGTAAGTAAGACGTACAAAGTTTGTTATCTTCAAAAAGGGGGAATTCGTTGGCCCAAGAACATGTGAAGTTTTGAAGACTAACAAAAGAACCCAGACATGGACCAGGTCCATCTTGTGAACCATAGTCATGATCAACCCAAACATATAGATGCACGTGAAGGAGATAAATCCAACTTATCAAGAAGTAATATCTCCTTATCTAATCAAAAAGGTCGCATATTGGATAAGGAAAGAAAGACTCCTCACATGAAGAGAACATAGTTTAGGAAAATGATAGTGTTAGAGTATGAGATCAACTTGGACTCTTCTACGATAAAAGAGTAGCATATGTATCCCAACCAATCTCTAATTACTAACCCATTAAATATCAGTGTTCTCATTTACAGATAATACATATAAGCAGAAGTTAAACTTAAATTGAGAGCAAAAGAGCAAGGCGGTTTTGCAAGCAATTTATGTGTGATTCAAGCGTGCAATCCTGAAAATTGAATAAGATAGAAGAACCAGTTCCAAGTGTCTATCTTTTATTCTAGTTTAATTGTGGTAGGTGATTTTACATTATACCTTTCAACTTTCATAGAAGCAATTGTATTAGGTACCTAGAGTGTTCAAATTATAGTTAACTTGAAGTTGTTGCAACAGTTAAAATTGTGTGATACCACGTAATTAGAGCTAATCCTTAGGTTTATAAAAAGTTTTGTAAATATTATTTTGGCTTAGTGATTTTAGAGGAATTTTGGGAAAATCCTACCAAGTAGTAGGTCGTGGTTTTTTTATTTTTTGAGCTAGGTATTTTTCACGTAAAATTTTTTGTGTTCTTTATTTTATTTACTTATTATTTCGCAAACAGTAGTAGTTGAAACACATAGAGGAACCAAGTCCTTCTATAGTTTAGTTAAGCGAAAATTAGGTACCATAAAAACCAACCCCTCGCCCTTGTGGTATTAAAGTATAAAACATCAAACACCATAAACCACGACCTATATAAATGAACATTTGTGTGCCCCTTGGAGAAATGTCTAGGGCCGAACCAAACGAAGAGCGTCCTCAAAGAACTACACGAGGGCCACTATGGTGCCTATACTGACAATCGAGCCCTCGTCAGATTCCACATTCGAGCAGGTTACTATTGGCTCATAATGAAGAAGGAAGCTACCGACTACATAAAGAAATGTGACCAAATGTCATAAATATGCACCTATGATACACCAAGATGGCGAGCTCTTCCACTCGGTTACATCACCATGGCCATTTATCAAATCGGGAATGGATATTGTTTGACCCCTCCCAGCAGGGCGAGGTAACACGTGATTCCTTTTAGTTAACTGACTATTTTTCCAAGTGGGTGGAAACAGGTGCATTTGCCCAAATCCGTAGCAGGAATTTATCACATTCACATGGAGAAACATTATATGCCGCTTCGACATCCCCAAAATAAATCAGCTGCAACAATAAACCACAATTCACCGAAAAAACGACTATCAAATTCTTTGAAAAATGGCATATAAAGCGAATACTCTCCACTCCGTATCACCCATTCGGAAACGTCCAAGTCGAATCTTCTAACAAAATGATACTGAATATCTTAAAGAAAAAGCTTGAGGATGCCAAAGGATTATGACAGAGTTACTACCAGAAGTACTATGGGCATACTGCACCACGCCAAAAACAAGCACCGGAGAAACGTCATATTCATTAGTCTACTAGACTAACGCAATGACACCGGTCGAGTTCGGAGAGCCTAGTATGAGATACTCCAATAAAAGCGGACCAATGAACGACTAAAATAGGAAACAAGACCTTAACGAAGCAAAGAATTGAAGATACATGGCGCACATAAGAATTGTAGCCCAAAAACAACAAGCAGAGCGGTACTATAACAAAAAAGTCAAAATACGATCACTCAAAGTTGGAGACCATATACTCAAAGCCAAAACACAGGCAAGCAAAGATTCAAGGGAAGGCAAGTTAGGAACCAATTGGGACGAGCCATACAAAATCGTGGAAGCAGCAAACAAAGGATCATTGCAACTAGAAAGAAGGGAGGAAAACTACCAAAAAACAATTAGAACGTCTCCTATCTTAAATACTTAAACTTCTGAAAACACACACCCCTCAAGTCGTACTCTTTTGCCTTACCCAGGTTTTTTCCTAATTGGGTTTTCTCGGGGAGGTTTTTAATGAGGCGACAAAGGGGACATCTCGAAGTTCAAGTATGATTCATCGCCCTGGCTGCCGACAACTTCTCCAGGCTGAGCGATGAAGGGACTAGATATATGGAAAATTCTCCAATATATGTATGAAACGAACATGTATAGTATTCTCTAATGAATGAAATAAAGCAGCATTTTTTCTCTCGTCCAAGATATTCTCCAATGAACAAAATAAAGCAACATTTTTACTCTTCATCAAGTTTTTTTTTCTCACATCTCACATTTGACCTTGCTCAAATCCTTCTACATTCGACCTCGCTCGAATTATTTTACATTTGACCTTGCTGAAATTACTTTGCATTCGACCTCGTTCGAATTACTTTGCATGTGAACTCGCTCGAATTACTTTATTTTCGACCTCACTCGAATTACTTTGCATTCTACCTCGCTCGAATTACTTTTCATTCAACCTCGCTCGAATTACTTTGCATTCAACCTCGCTCGAATTACTTTACATTCGACCTTGCTCGAATTATTTTACGCTCGACCTCGCTTGAGTTACTTTAAGATCTACATTCGACTATGCTAAAACACTACGCGCAATCGGCCGAAAAAGTCAGGGACTTCACCGCATAGCAAACAAAAAGATAATAACAATCCGGAAACACAACAAAAAGGTAATCATTCCATTACAACTGCTATATTACAAAATTTTTTACAAAGGGCCCGAAGACTCCCTCACAAAATACCAGGGGAAAAAAAAAGTATAACAGCTTTACACCGCGTCATCCCCATCGGCGTACTTATAATTATACCAAGAATCATAAGCGAGCCTATCTGCGTTATTATCAACATCGTTCTCCCCAGGCATACCGGGGGCATAACCACAGGCTTCATAGGCCGCATGTGCTTTAACACGGAGAACCTCGAGTTTTACCTCGAAATCTTTATTGTCAGCCAATAGGGACTTGTACTCGTCAACCTTAGCCTCGGCATCCACATCTCATACAACTCCCAAGTCATGATGGGATCGACAGAAGTATGAGATGTAGATGGCTGCGACTGTCGTTGCACTTCCTCAGCCTTTAAAGCAACAACCTGATAATTTAATCCGGACAACTCCGCCTCCAAATCCTGGATGCGCTCTTCTAACCTCGCCACCTTGAGCGCCAATGTCTCCACCTCATTATCCTACTTAGACCTACAAATACGGAGGACATCATCTAAGGCTGCTACTTCAAATATGGCGGCCACCTTATCTTTTTCGGCACGAGCCAATTCCTTGACCTTAACACTCAACTCGCCCCTCAGATCGATAGCCACTATTTCCCTCTACCCAAGCTCAACAGTTAAAGAAGCCACCCGCGTTTGAAGGTTGGAGTTCTCGGCTATCACCACCTTTCTCACCTCTAGCCCATCCTCCTTGGCCTTAAGAGTCGCCTTAAGCTCGCTACATCCACCTATGCCATTCATCAGCTCATCATCCCTCTCCTTCAGCACCTCAACTTTCCTCACCAATTCCTCATTTTTCTGTTTGAGCCTTTCACGAAATAGCTGAAACTCGCTATCTTGGTTAAAAACGTCAGCCAACTTTCGGTGCTTGGTACGGTGCTCTTTGTACTTAGAGGTCACTTTCTTAAAAACAGCCATCCTCCATTCATCCCGCTGGTCACGCTCAATCCCCATGATGAGAGTCTAACATGCAAAAGAAAGAAAGTCAACATAAGTATATTACGCATACGAAACAAATCCTAATAGTAAAAAGCACTTACTCGCAAAGATAAGCCAGAAATACTTAGCGATAACTCTGCATACTTATTGTCTATAGAGTCGTGTTCTCAGAAGCAGCGCACAAGGGGGCAAAGGACGACACCGCCCGTTCATAGTTAGCCAAAAGTTTGTAACCCACACGAATGATTACGTTCCAGTTAGGACCCTCCGTCCTCATTTCCGTGCAGGTGCTCCGCTCCATGAAGGCCTACACCTCTTTAGGATCGATGTCCAAGCTGGAACCATCATCCTCTGCTGGTACCACTCTATCTCATCCAGGCGTTGATGACACGCCACCTTTTGCGGTCCGTACATGCTCCCCGCCTTCATGTACCCCCTCATCCCTAGATGATATCCCCTCCATAATAGCATCCACCATAAAAACAGCTCATGCGTCTAGCACAAGTGCGGACACCGCTCCCGGGGCAATAATTTTCCTCGTTTCAACACTAGTGGCGACGGTCTTCCCAAGTTCCATTCTTCGCCTCTTTCTCGATGGTGACTCCTCTCCATTAGACAACTCATCTACAAGGTGGAAGATAGGTCAGGAAGAGATCCCTAGTTGACAGAGCTTGAGTACGACCTCCGCTGACGGACTCAGCCAAGTAAACTACATACATGCCGATGTAATAGCCTGGCGAAGTGCCGGCAGTGGAGCTTTCTTTTTGGAAGCCTGTCAACCTGTCACCAAAAGGAGGTTGTATCAACAAACAACGAAAAACAATAGAAGGCCAAAACAAAAGTAACACTAACTAGACGGGACCTTCGGTCCAAAACATTTGAAGAAAATCGCCCATTCACGAATACCCGCCATATGAGGTAACATGCGAGCCACCCAGTCTTCAATGCCGAAGACAGGGGAGGGTGCACGCCTCCTCAGCTAAAAAAACAAAAAACAAAGAAACCACAAATGAATTAAAAATGAAAGAAAAAAAAAAGAAGACAACAAATGTATGCTAATAACACCTATGATTATGGTTCCACCGCTCGGGAAACCCAGTCGAGTCCAATACCAACTGCTCGATTTTCATAAAGAAGTAATTGTGCCAAAACCTCCAATTCGTTGTGTCGTCCATTCCAACTATCAGCCCTATGGTCCCATGATGTCACAGGTGTATCATAGTGCCTCTATAAAACTTGGTGAAAACAAGTATAATAGGTGACAGATACCGACCCCACAACTGGCCAATTCTGCATACTTTTTCAGCATCATGAAAGCTTTATACAAGTACGGGGATAGCTGTGCCGGGCAAACATTGTAAAATCAGAAAACTTCCTATTCCAACGGAAGAAGAGGGAGAGTATAAACAATTAATAAAGGGTAGACATAAAAAGTACAGTACCCAGGTCGATGGACCTTCACGATGTCGCCACCAACCGGTACTATCTCGACGTGAGAACGGATATGATATGTAGATCGAAGCTTAGCTATATGAGATGGCCCAGTCTCGGAGATCACTTGAACGGGATCAGAAGCAAGTTCATTAGGGAAATCGCTTCTAGACAAGGGATTTTTGGGAACTATCTCCTCCATGTTCTTTCACCCTCTTCAGCCATGAGATCCTCACCATCGAGAGGAGGAGACACCAACAACGGAGTCGCGTCATAAATTTCATCGTGAATACAAAGGGTTTGTGAAATTTCAACGATAAAAGGTATGCTATTAAACATAAAGAAGGAGGTAACAACTAGGTAATGAGGAGAGATACGGAATCGTGAAAGCAAAGTCAAGAATAGAAACTGGCAAAGAAGATCAAAAGAGAACAATATTCATACAAGGAAGGGGATGGTGGGAACTTTTGAAAAATGAAACCGACATCTATTTATAAAGATGGATGCACGCGAATCGAGGCAAAGAATTGTCAACGGCATCAAAATCGAAGTGACAAGCACAGAGATACTATCTCAGGAAGATGCGTAATGATGACGCACGTGGCTATGACGTCACCTTATATCAACCACACCAATCATGACTCCACTGGTTGTGTCGTTCTATCGATGTTGATTGACCTAGTTTATTCAATAACCAAATTCCTCTGAAACAAAGGCAAATCATGTTCGCTTATTGAGGTTGTGCAGGACCACGACCTCAACAAGCTGAGGGGCTAACTGTATAGGTCCAAATTTGACGACTCGATAGTAATGGATAAGTAATACAAAGTACGGGATCCATCGTGATGTAACGACTGAAAGATGCTCTCAAAAGGGCTGCTGCCAAAAACGGGCAGAAGACATGAAGAATTAATGGTAGCATGGATTCATAAATAGACATAAAGAATATTCCTTTGGATATTCTTTATGTTGTATTTTTTAGGATTTTTATGAAATATTCCATATAAATCGGAAGAGATATATAACAAAAATGGGATCTTCCCTTTTTGATAAGAGCACATTGTAGAGGTTGATAAAGGAGAATATACAAAAGTTTTCATATTTGCTGATTATATTTTCCAAGCATACGTTGGTCAATATTTATTCACAAGATCCAAAGATTTCATATATATCTTCACTTTTCTTCTTTCCACGCCAAGAAAAGAACATTTCAATCATGCAATAATTGGGTAGTAGATCTTTTTTATTTCATCTATTGTCATTATCGACATTTATTACATATTCGTGCTATCATATTCATTACTCCCTCCGGTCCAAAATAAGTGATTTTTTTTATGTTTTCACACAAATTAAGAAATTCATCTTTTAGCATTAGTTAGTAATAGAATTGACTATATTAACCTTTACTATTTCATGTAAACACTCCTAACACATATCCCAACACTATTTACTCCAATGATAATGTAGGAAAAAAATAGTTAATTTATTTTTGATATCTGAAAAAACACTTATTTTGGACCACAAGAAAAAGGCTCAAATAATCACTTATTTTGGATTGGATGGAGTATCAATTATTGAGAATTAAATCTGTTAAGTTAATGCTCTTGAGCACTATTCATGTCTTGTGTTTGAATTAATTTTTGAGAAAGATGTTTTAACAGAATACTTGTATCTCTTTTTTGACCTCTAGGGTTAGGCTCCTTTTTTTGGGTAAATCATTTTGGTTTGTTCTTTTGGAAATCAGACAACTTTTTTTCAAATTCAAACGGTGCTAATTTTGAATTTTGGAAATGTATCCTAAAGTGTAATTAAGGGAAAGCGAAAGTGCTAAATTTGAAATTTACTACTTCCATTATACGTCATTGAATTCAAAGCTCCAGCATAAGCACTTCTGCAAAAGTCACTTTAGTTTTAAATGTTAGATTATTTACTTTCATTTTTTCCTTATTGTATATTACACTATTTTCTTTTAATTTATTTAAAAAATATTAATAGTCCTCTTTGTGTATTGAAAGTCAGCAATATACTATACTTCCATTTTATGTTATGGTGCCGAATGGAGCTTTGATTTTTGTGAATTCAATTGTACTGAATGTTTTTAACATATAAAATATATATATATATATATATATATATGTAAAAGTTAGGAGATTTTAACAAATATTAAAAAATTTTACCTTATAATCTCAAAAGTACGATAAATTCAATGTTAAGAATTCGAAAAATTTAATCCATCAACTTAAATTCCTAAACCTAGTTATATAAATGATAGACTATAATTCTATTTGTATCATTAATATAGTTATATAAACATAGTTTATGTGTTATAAATGTCGTTTTTCTAATTATCATACTTAGTGAAATACGTCATATAAAATGGCACAGAGAACAGTAAATATGTTAATTTGTTCTGTTTAATAGGAAATTGAAAAAAAATAACAAAATGAGAAAGAACGAAAAAGAGGACCACAGCGGTCCCTAGTCACAAACAAACTGTAATTAAAATAAAAAGTGACACTTCGTCTACTTATTAAAAGCATGGAATTTATGCGCCGATATATCTGGGCCACGTGGCATTGATGTCTCGTTTATAGATATTTTTTTAAAATAAAGTGAGGGTAAATTTGTCATCACACCTAGTCTTCGCCTCGTCCCCCGAAAAAAGACGCTGCGCTACTGCAAAAATAAACAACTATTCCCTCCAACTAATGATCTATAACACTGAACACACTATGTGTGTGAGAGAGAGAGGATTTGTTCTATGTGTACATTTACTGTCTGTTTTTTCTAGGAGAATTTGAAAATGGAGGTAAAGCTCCACCAATTTCTTACTGTCCTATTTGATAAATTGTTGCGTTTTTTTTTTGGGCTACATTCTGTTTTTCAACTCTCATCTTTCAACTTATTAACTGCATTTGACGTGCAGAGTTTAATCATCATGAACTGAAAACGAAACTTCAGGTACGCTAATATTCAAGTTCACAATTGATTTCGAATTTACAGTTGAACCCATTGAGTTTTCGTTCCTCAGTAGTATCTGTCTGTACTCTATCTGGTAGTATTTTGCCGTGCAATTTTTTTGTTTGTTTGTTGCTATATCATGTTTTCCCCTTCGTATAGTCCCCTTATGGGATTATAGCTGTTGTCCTTGTTGTTGTTAAATTTTCAATTTAACTAGCTGTATTTAACATATAAAGCTTCATCATGATCATCATCGGGGAACGATGCTTCGGTGTCCTCTAAGCTTCAGTGTTCATCCTTGATTTCAAATTTACAGTTGAAAAAATATTTTTTCTCAAGCTGATTTTTGTTTGTTTTCTTAGACTATGACTGAAACTCGAACAAGCCGGATCAATTTGTTAACTGTTGAACCTTATGAAACTTCTCCGTGGTTCAACTTTTGAAATGAAACTTGACAAATAGGGAGGATTAAACCATTAAATAAGAATTGAGGTGTAATTGTTTTTGTTTTTGAACTGTTATTAAAAATGAAGTTGATGGTTTCCTCACTTTTGAAATCTTAGATTTTGTGTATGTGTCAAGAGGATTTAGTAATTCTGGTGGTTAACATGACTTCTGTGTTTGCTTCGGTTTTTTTCCTTTTTGGTTGAAATATTCAGCACTAGAATTGAAGCACGGAGGATTCTGACCGTCCAATTGCAACCCTTATCTATCACTACATTCACTACCTCAGTGATAACGACACAGAAGGTGGATGGACTCTCTTTCAATATTACTTCTCTATTCACTGTTTGATTTACATGCTTTTGTATTGTTGCCGTGTCAGGGTCCACTCGTGTTTAAAATTTTCCCAGCTTCACAGTCACTAACTTGGTCTTGAAGCAGATCTGGGTCCCTACATTGGTCCCCATTAAGCAGAGTTACCATGTCATTTTTACGCTTCTCATGTAATTTATGCTTAATTTGAAGAACTTAACACCAAAGTTTATACAAAGTGTTTAATTACATTAACTTAAGATGTGGATCCAATATGTATGTAATGTGTGCATTTGCGTCCATTAGATCCATTTATTATTATTATTATTATTATTATTATTATTATTATTATTATTATTATTATTATTATTCCCCACTCTTGGGATTATACTGGGTTTGTTGTTGTTGTTGTTGTTGTATTATTGTCATTATTATTATTATTATAATTATTATGTAGAAAATTTAAAGAATATTTTTGAATTATATACACTCCATGTGATAAGAGGTGCACCCACTACCTTTAAGTCCTATACTCGTAACTCGTGTTCGCAAGCATTAGTTAACCTTTGTAATTGTGTGGTATAAGTTGTCTAGTACTTTCTACATTAGGTCTTCTGGGGATAATAACTCTAGTTTGTTTGATCATTGTTGTTTTTCTTCACAAGCATAACTAATATTGCAGCATGCTAACTGTCTTTACTCTTCTGTTAGCAGCAATATGAGAGAGTTGTGCCTGCTTTGACGTTTCCTTTGGTGATCCTGAATCATGATGTTGTTGTTATTAGTATGACATGGGTTTTTAGAAAGAGAGGATTGGATAAAAATAGACATGGGGGCTATTGGTGGTGAAGAACAGATGAAGTGGGAGAAAATGCAAGGGATGGCATTGAGTGGTGAAGAGAAGATTCTGGTTGTGGTGAGGTTGAGGCCTCTGAGTGAAGAGGAAATTGCAAGGAATGAAGCTTCTGATTGGGAATGCATCAATGAAACCACCATTTTCTGTAGGAACAGTTTCCAGGAGAGGTCTGGACTTCCAACTTCTTATACTTTCGGTAAGAAAACTCCCCATTTCAAGCCTTTGCATTTAGACTTGCTGTTACTCTTAATTCACAATGGAGAATTGAATCATTGCGAGCTATGTTAAGGGTTAGATCTCAAGTACCATATGAAAATGATTTGCCATTGTAACAGATGTTATTTTCCTCTATCTTATTGTTGTTTTCCCCCTGAAAATAGACAAAATGTTTAGGGGAGACTGCACAACAAGGGAAGTGTACGAAGGAGGAATAAAGGATATTGCCCTTTCAGTTGTCAGGGGAATCAACTGTGAGTGTTATTTTTATATGTCTTCATATTCTTATTGTCATCTCCTTATAATGTGAAAGACATCTTATCCGTTACAACAATCTAAACATATTATTTCAGCAACTATCTTTGCGTATGGACAAACAAGCAGCGGAAAGACATACACCATGAATGGCATTACTGAGTATACAGTTGCAGATATATACGACTACATGAGAAGGGTAAATCTTTTGAACCGATGTATAGGATAAATTAAATGCCAACTAGGAACAGAGTTCATGTCTTGCATCTCATTACTAAATGGCATTATATATGCTTTGCATTGGGTATGTTCAGCTGTAAATACTAAATTATATTTCTTCTTTATTTGCTTGTTCCTTGAGCTTTTGCAAAGGTAATATTTCCTTTTTCTGTCCAGCATGAAGAAAGATCTTTTGTTTTAAAGTTTTCTGCTATGGAGATTTACAACGAAGTTGTTAGAGACCTCCTCAGTTCAGATAGTACTCCGCTAAGAATGCTCGATGATCCTGAGGTGGGTTTCTATTTCTATGGTTTGCTGCATGTAAAGACACAATAATTTCTAATTCTGCACACAAGAACTGTCATCGAAAAACACAATATAATTTCTAATAATTTTGAGTTCTGCAGAAAGGGACCATCATTGAGAAACTCACAGAAGAAACTTTACGGGGCTGGGATCATCTCAAAGAACTCTTATCCATCTGTGAAGGCAGGTGTATTACCCCATCTCTTTTAGATTCTATCAATGTCTAGCAGGTGGCACCAAAATTAGTTTCTCCATGTATCACAAGTTTTGTTGCCCTTTGCAGCTCAAAGACAAACCGGGGAGACCTATCTTAACTTAGCTAGTTCCAGGTCTCATCAGATTCTAAGATTGGTATGCCCCTGTTTTCTCTCTGTCTTGAACAATTTCCTGTGAATTGTGTGATACATGATCCAGGAGGAAAGACATATGAACTTGATTCTTTTGGTTTCGCTTTCTTCAGACAATTGAAAGTTCAGCTCGTGAGTTTATAGGGAAGGAGAACAAAACAACTCTTGCTGCGAGTGTGGTACCTGTCAATTAGTTTCCTTTATGATTTTTTTTGGGGGCATCAACACATGACCTCCTGATGGAAGGTTTATGATCTTTGAATGTAGAACTTAGTTGATCTGGCGGGAAGTGAACGTGCATCTCAAGCGCTGTCTGTTGGGCAAAGACTGAAAGAAGGCTGTCATATTAATCGCAGTTTACTGACCCTAGGAACTGTCATTCGCAAGCTCAGGTTGATTGCTTCTCTCTTAAATCACCTTCCTGCTAGGGTGCAATATCATTAGTTGATGAAACTATATATGAATGGTTAAGTATGTACTGGATTTCTGTGGTCAGTATTCCACAATTCATGTTGGGGATGTCACCTTTGCATATCCCACAGACTAGTGAGGTTAAACTTTACGCTACTAATATCTTAGTATTACGTTGTTTTATGTAATTTTCATAGTATCAACATTGATCTAAACCATGGATGAGTCGTTCCTTCTTTCACTCTCTATTAGCTGTTTATACATGCATTAACAGTGTATTTGGTTCATAGTCTGTTTTCCTACTTCCTTGGTCTGAAGCACATCTTTGTGTATCTATGTTGATTAATTGCAGCATGGCAAGACATGGGCATGTGAACTACAGGGACTCTAAGCTAACACGTATCCTTCAACCTGCGTTAGGAGGCAACGCGAGAACTGCCATTATTTGCACCCTGAGCCCAGCACAGAGTCATGTTGAGCAATCTCGAAATACACTTTTATTTGCCAGCTGTGCCAAAGAAGTGACCACTAATGCACAGGTCAATGTAGTCATGTCCGACAAGGCCTTGGTGAAGCATCTACAGAAAGAGTTAGCTAGACTAGAAAGCGAAATAAGAACTCCTATAACTACTTGTGATCATGTGCCATTGCTGAGGAAGAAAGATCAGCAGATTGAAAAGGTGATCCGTTCTTCCTAAAGACTCTTGTTTTGTGTGCTTGCAATTTAGCAAAAGCCAACAGGAGTTGGAAACTCAGACATGTTTTGTTTATTTTCTGCATATCCCCTGCTTTTGACAAAGTATTGAAATCTCTTTTCCAGTTAATAAAGTACTTCACTTGTCTCATCTTATATGATAGTATTTGACTTGACATGGAAGACAGATGTTAGTTTGATTCTCTGTTCTACCAATGATAGTAAAATAAAATACTAAAATAACGGTTGAAAAGCTGGTATGATAGAAAAACATAACATCAGTATTTAAAATTTATGTAATTCAATGAATAACTCAATTCTTTTGTAAAGTAAAATTTTATAGACAAAATACATAAAGATCCTGTTAAATTTGTCCAAAAACAGGTTTGAACGCTCAAAAGCATTTGAAATGAATTATTTTCCTACCTGAAACACTAATACTGGTCTCACAATATGAAGTGTTTTGCACGCGCGCCATGTCAAAGCTATGTCAACACTGGACTTTCAAGTGCTATAGGCTTTAAAGGAGTTACAAGAACTGGAGGCTTAGGTGTGGTGGCGTTGGAGTTTTTGGACTATCCCAATTTTTACATGGTGGTGGCGAAGGACGAGGCGGTACACTAGCCGGAATATTGATCGAAAGAGGAGGTGGCGGCAGCGGTGGTGGGGCAATGGAAACTGGCTCAATCTGCTGTATCTGATTGGTGATTCTTGCCGGAGATTCATGATTTTGATCCCAAACATTGACACTTGGGGGCGAAGAGTCAATGCTTCTGCTTGAATATCTCTCCGGTGATGATGAACTAGGAGGAGATGGTGAATCAGATTCATTCCCTATGACTAATATTGGCACAAAATTTGCTCGCAGTGGAAGCGTAGGCGGAGGAGAATACTGAGGTGGTGGAGAAGTATGAATGGCGACCAGTTCCGGTGACTTAGTCATTAAGCTTTTCGGACTCAAACTCACTGGCGGCGAAATGCTCAGTGATACAGACAGATCAGTGAACCTGGAAGATGAGTAGGAAGAAGAAGATGAGCTGGACCTGGACCCACCACCAAAATTCTCCACCTCAACGGCAGCAAATGCCCTACTGACGCCGATCCAGTACCGACTGAAGAGATCTAAAGAATAGAAAAGAAAGGGCCCCACCTCTTTCGCGCTTAATTGTTAGTGTTATTTTTTTGTCACATCAGGTGGAAAATAATTCATTTCAAATAAGTTTAGGAGGGTAAAAGAATACCCGTTTAGTTTAAGTGTTCAAACCTATTTTTTGGACAAGTTTAATGGGGTCTTTATGTATTTTGCCAATTTACTCAATTGAAAGCATCCTTATTTCAGGTTTTAGCAGTATATGCAAATGTTTTCGTAAATTGAACATTTCTACTGACAATATTTCCTGTCCAATCTGGAAAAGTTGGTTTCTTTGGCAGTTACTTATCTATCTATCAAGTGGAGCTCAGATCGATCTGACATTATTTTGTTTATGGAATATTCACTTGGTTTATGTGGTTCTATATGCAGTTAGAGAATGAAATGAGGGAATTATCTAAGCAGCATAATCTTGCTCAATCCCGGGTTGAGGATTTGCTGCGGATGTTTGGAAATGATACAATTTCCAGCCAAAGGGTTTGCATAATGTCTTGCGATTGAGTTAGACATTCGAGCTGTCCTTCATTTGTTGCTTATATCTCTCAAACTTTTCAGGGTGCATCAAGTCTACTTCCTAAATCACCAGAAGGGAACATGTTTGGAGATGAATGCTCAGTATCTGACTCAATAGCTAAAGCTGAGTCATATAACAGGGACAGTGAAAGTGATGCCACATCCTATGGTATACCTGCTCAATGTAGTGGCAACTTTGGTTTGCCTGATCGATGTCAAAGGAGCAAAAATTTCGCTTTTGTGACAAGAGAAGATTCTGATAAGTTTTGCAAGGAAGTTCAATGTATTGAGGTGGATGAGCCTGGTGGAAATAGAACCTTTGAATCCTTTAGCTTATCAAACAGTGAGAATGGAGAAAGAATATCTCCTCCTTCCAGCAATGGACGTGTTGACCATAAGGAGCTATCACCACTGTCTCATGGACAAGCAAGCAGCACCAGAAATTGCTTTCCTCATGTGCAATTGGGGCAGAAAATGCATTACATACAAAATACAGATTCTCTTGCGAGATTTCACCCTCTTGATTCATCTCCATGTGCCCTTTCAACAAGTATATCAGGCTATATAAACATGAAATTAGCAAGAAGCAGGAGCTCCAGAGAAAATCTTATGATTGGCTCGCTTTCACCTGAATCTGGGATAGTAGAACTAAGAGAGACTACCCCAACTGACGAGCAAGAGAGAGATTTTCCAGGTAGACCTGAAGGCCTCCAAAGGAAGCACTGGACATATCCTCCATTAATTTACAGGAAAACCAGACCTAAATTGTCAAGAAACAATGCACAGTCCCCTAACTGTAGCGCTTTCATAGATGAGCTCAAAAGTGGCAGCAATGCTCCTGGAGATGAGGATATCCCGAGTGTGGACACTTCCATGGCAGGCCTGAAGGAGATGGCTAAGCTTGAGTATGATAATCAACTGCACAATCAGGTCTGGACTATATTCCTTCCTACTCAAGCTTGTTTGGGGTACCTTGTTTGTTTTCTTCCTGTAAGTTTTGTTTCCATGGATTTACAGTTAGATATGCAGAACTACCTTGTGCGTGCCATTTTGATGTGGTCAATTTTAGTGGCAGATAATGCTTGCATAGCCACTTACTTCTCTTCCATTTTTGTGGTTATTGCCGGCAGTGGCAGAAAATTAGTTATTCAGCTAGATCAGTGCATGCAAAGATCATAAATTAGACTCTCTTGTTAGTTTGCTTTTACTCTGTTTGTGGCAACTTTATTTTAGCAATTGGTTGAATTTTTGGATTGATGCGTCTGCCAAGCCTTTTACTTATTAACTGATGTCAGAATGTTCTCGCTCTCTTTAAATATCTTTACTAGAGAAATTCAATGTCAATAAACAACATCATAGACCGGAGCAATCACTTGGAAAAGCTGGTCTTTATCCTGAACTTTGTCCTCATTAGATGCATCCTGATATCTGTGCTAGGCTCAAGATTCTGGGAAGTCGAAAAGGAACATAAAAAATGTTGGATTGGATCCTATGCCAGACTCATTGGAAGTTCCTTCAGATTGGCCTCTTGAATTTGGGAAGCTGCGAAAAAGGATTATTGAACTTTGGCAGACTTGCCATATTTCGTTGATCCACAGGACATATTTCTTCCTGCTGTTTAAAGGTGACCCTTTGGACTCTATTTACATGGAGGTCGAGGTTAGAAGACTTTCATTCCTCAAGGAGACATTTCTCAAAGGAAATTCAGCTTTTCAAGGTGGTCAGACAGTCAGTCTTGCGTCAAGGTAAAATTCTCCTTGCCGCTCTGGTGCACTCTCGTTTAATATGTTTTGTCTCTTGTGTATTTTTATACACTGCATATTCAGTTTAATTAGATCATAGTTTTTTTAATTCTTGATACCCTTTTAACGTGTTTGAACCTATATTGTTCCGACTCTCCGAAAATATCGCCAGGTACATCTTGGATCCTCCAAATAGTCTATTTTTGGAGGATTCGATACTAGTGAGGCAACATTTTGGAGAGTCCGCGCAACATAGGTTTGAATCGTATAGGCTGGTAAATTAATAGCTTGACCTAATGCAATAAATCTTTATATATTGCACCTGTGCGGCGGTGCATCATTTGCTAATTTGAATCAAATTATTTTTCCTCTAATTACAGCCTAAAAGCTCTTCGCCGTGAGAGAGCTATGCTAAGCAGGCTCATATATAAAAGGTTTCCGGGAGATGAGAGAAATGAGATCTTCCATAAATGGGACATAAAGTTAAGCTCCAAAAGGAGGAGACACCAACTGATTCATCGTCTGTGGAGCGACACAGATATGAATCACGTGATGGAGAGTGCTGCCATTGTTGCAAAGCTGATTAAGTTCTCTGAGCAGGCGCCTGCTCTAAAGGAGATGTTTGGGCTTAGCATCATACCTCCTCCACGCATGTTAACGATGTCCCTAGGCTGGAAGAACAGTATGGCATCTCTACTGTAAGCTTCTGGAACTGTGGTTGGTAAAAGTGAAATTAGTGTATGCTTATTGTTGCTCGGATCAACTACATGTTTATCTACCTCATTTTAATTTTTAATTACTCATTCACAAATAAAAAAAAAAGGAAACTATAATTTACAAACCACACTTGGAGAGGGAGGAGCCAAAATATCTCGATTAGTGTCATCATTTTACTTATCTCTGATTTTTACCATCCAATGAAATCAAATCTGCTCTCTGTTCTTCACATATGAAACTTTTTCACTCCACATTTAACAAATTGATCAGCAACTATGTCAGGAACTTCCGCTAACTTTTTCATGTAATCAATAACAATTGGCAGCTTGCATCCCCTTTGGTTCTTTTTTGAACAAAGTTCCAAACTAGCTCTTGAACTAAGTATACAGTTGTCACGAACCGGAATTCACACCATCGGAACCGTGATGGCACCTAAAATCACACTTACTAGCCAAGGCCAACGTTAGAGTATTACTAACCAATTCCCTTTACGATTCAGTGAATAAAAGTAAACAAGTTAAAACAAGTGATAATAATTGTGGAAGTAAGTAAACAACTTCTTTGTTTATAAAAATTACTACTACTACTACTACCTGGAATCCGGTGTTACAATCCGCGAACATAATATTTTTATCTACAAACATCAGTCAGAGAGAAACTACAACTCTTTTGAAAATAAAGAAAATAGTAATGTAGACAGGTAGAAGGGGATGCCGGGGCATGCAGACTCCAGCAGGACTACTTTGGGTCTCCTCATTGGATGTATCTGCAATCGACCTCTCGATCAGCCACAACCTGCTCTAAAATTCGTACAGAAAGTGCAGAATGCACTATCAGTACAATCAACCTCATGTACTGGTAAGTGTCAAACCTAAACTCGGCGAGGCAGTGACGAGGCTACGACGGGGCATTTACAATATAACCTGCATACAATGTCTACTAAAGGCAAAAAAAAGAATGGAACATAATAAAATAATAACTTGCAAGAAATGAATACAGAACTCAAGTATCTCATCAATACCCAGCTATAACCTTAAGTGAAACACAAAACTATAGAATAACTTGCACAGTAAAAGAAAGATACATAAACACATACATTGATGCGACACGCATCCTGATCCCACAATATAATCAATATCAATATGGACATTCACCCTTATTACTCCATATCAACCCACTATTATTCCTCCTGTTACAATGTGCAACCCGATCCCACTGTACAATAGCAATTCTCCCTTATTCTTCCTCAATATATTACCCTTATTCCTCTTGTTGCGGTTAGCAATCCAATCCCACTTTATAATAGCATTTCACCCTTATTCCTCCTCAATATATCACCCTCATTAGTCATTACTCCTGTAGTGGCGTGCCATCCGATCCCACCATATTAGTACCAATCACACAATAAGAACAAGAATTTCACAATTTAGCTCAAACTCTCCACGATATTTAATCTTCAAACTAAAGCAAATAGAAAGTCGTACAATTATGAAACTTCACTCAAATTATACTACTCAACGAAACCAATCCAAAATCTATCATAAAACACCGATAAACAGACTTGAGACAATAATATGAGATAATGAAACTAACGAATAACTAATACATTCAACAATGAAAAACAATATATGACAAGTAGCAATTAAGCATGAAAATATCAGTAAAGCATGTAGCAGTTAATGCAGAAAACAATATATAATTAAGGGGAAGAAAACAGGAAAAACAGATAAATTGACGGGGCGTAGGTACTCACCACCTCACCTATATGTCACTCACACGAATTTTCACATAGCAATTAAGTCAACATTTCCTAGTCCATTTAGTCAAAGTTAGACACAACACTTACCTCGCTCCAAGGCCAAACTCAAGCTCAATCACAGCTTTTCCCTTCATACAAGCCTCCGAACCAATAAAATCTAGCAAATTGTCAACCAACCAAACAATTCAATTTAAGCTTAAAGAACTACCCATGATTGCAAGGAATTCAATTTAGGTCATTTATGAGAAAAGTCAACACCTGGGCCCGCTTGGTTCAAACCCAAATTTTGGACCAAAATATGATTACTCATTTACCCCGGAGCCCAGATATGCAATTGGTTTTGGAATCTAGCCTCTACTTCAGGTCTAAATTTCCAATTTTTGAATTCCCTAGTTTCTATCGAAAAATCCTCAATTCCACCACGAAAACCTTAGATTCTAAGTTGAAATCATGTAAAATAAAGTGAAAGATCGAAAGAATCTAGTTAGGAATCACTTACTTATGATTTGGGGAAGAAGGAGTCTTTGGAAAATCGCCTCTTGTGTTTTAGGATTTGAAAATTTGAAGAATGAATGAAAACCCCATCCAAAATCATTTTCTTACAAATCTTGTATAATAAAGTGCAAGATCGAGCAAGATCGAAAGAAACTAGTTAGGAATAAGTTGCCTATGATTTTGGGAAGAAGGAGCCTTTGGGAAATCACCTCTTGTGTTTTATATTTTGAAAAATTGAAGAATGAATGAAAAATCGCATCTAAAATCATTTTGACCAGTTGTTGGTGTCACATTTGCAATCAGGGGTGCATTTGCGAACCCCGTAAATGCGAACTTCACTTTGCAAATGCAAAGACTGACCTGGGTCTGCTAACATCGCAAATGCGATCAGTGCTGATCGCAATTGCGATCCCGAGCTTCGCAATTGCAGAGGTCCCCTCCCAGCCCTACTACTCGCGAATGCAAACTTTCTTTGCAAATGCGAGGCTCGCATTTGCGAGCCAGACCTCGCAATTGCGAAATCTGCAAGCCTAAAGCATAATAGAAAATTTTCTAAGTACAAATCACTTCGTAGCTTATTCGAAACTCACCTGAGGCATCGCGACTTCAAACCAAACATGCACACAAGTATTAAAACATCATAAGAACTTGCTCGTGCGATCAAATTGCCAAAATAACACCTAGAACTACAAATTTAGCACCAAATCACATTAAATTCTTAAGAACACCTTGAAATTGCTATTTTGCACAACCGGGTGTCCGAATCACGTCAAAATGGTTTCGTCTCTCACCAAATTTCATAGATAAGATATAAATATTATGTTGGACTTGTACTGGGCTCCTGAACCAAAATACTGGTCTGATACCAACAAGATCAAAACTATAACTAAATTTTTAAAACCATTTAATTTCTAGTCTTTCATTTTTTATCAAAAATTCATTTCTCGAGCTAGGGACCTCGGAATTTGATTTCAGGCAGATGCCTAGGTCCCATATTTCGATATGGACCCATTGCGACTGTCAAAACACAAGTTCAGACCTCTTTACTCTAAACGTTTCTCAAAGTCGACTAAATTAACTTTTAAATGGAAAAATTTAATATGTGTATCAACTTTTCACATAAAAGCTTTCTAGAAACACGCCCGAACTGCGCACGCAAATTGAGGAGGAATAAAATGAGGTTTTAAGGCTTCGGAACATGGAATTAAGTTCTAGAACATAAGATGACCTTTTGGGTCATCACATTCTCCACCTCTAAAATAACTGTTCGTCCTCTAACAGACGTAGAAAAGTACCTAAGCTGGTAAAAAGGTGGGGATATCTGCTCCGCATATCGAACTCGGATTCCTAGGTAGCTGCCTCAACAGGCTGACCTCTCCATTGCACTTGAACCGAAGGATAACTCTTCGATCTCAACTGATAAACCTGCCGGTCTGGAATGGTTATCGGCTCCTCCATGTACGTCAAATCCTTGTCCCACTGGACAGTGCTGAAATCTAACATGTGAGATGGATTGTTGTGATACTTCCGAAGCATGGACACTTGGAACACTGGATGTACCGCTGATAAGCTTAAAGGAAATGCAAGTTTGTAGGCCACCTCTCTCACTCGCTCAAGGATCTCAAAAGGCCCAATATAACTAGGGCTTAACTTGACCTTCTTCCCAATCCTCATTACACCCTTTTTGGGCGATACTCGAAGCAACACTCTCTCTCCAACCATGAATGCCATATGATGAACCTTACGGTTGACATAACTCTTCTGCCTGGACTGAGTTGTACGAAGTCTATCTCGAATAATCTTAACCTTATCCAAGGCATCATGTACCAAATGTATACCCAATAACTTAGCCTCCCCTGGCTCAAACCATCCATCTACCATATAATACCTCATAGGCAGCCATTTGTATGCTCGACTAATAGTTGTTGTTGTAGGCAAACTTTCCTAACGGCAAGAACTGATCCCAAGAACCTCCAAAGTCGATAACACATGCACATGCTATATCCTCCAAGATTTGAATAGTACGCTTGGGATATCCATCTATTTGAGAATAAAATATTGTGCTCAAATTAACCCGCATACCCAACTCACGTTGTACTGCCCTCTAAAAGTTTGAGGTAAACTGCGTACCTTGATCAGAAATGATAGACACGGGCACACCATGAAGACGAACGATCTTACAGATATAAATCTCTGCCACCGCTCCAAAGAATAGGAAACTGCCATATGAATGAAGTATGCTGACTTGGTTAGTCTATCCACAATAACCCAAACTACATCGAACTTCCTCTGAATGTGTGGGAGTCCAACAACAAAATTCGTAGTGATCCGCTCCCACTTCCACTCAGGAATCTCTATCGTCTGAAGCAAACCACCAGATCTTTGATGCTGATAATTTACTGGTTGATAATTTAGACACCGAGCTACATATGTAAAAATGTCCTTCATCATCCTCATCCACCAATAATGTTGACGCAAGTCCTGACGCATCTTGACAGCGCCCGGATAAATGAAATACTGGGAACTGTGAGCCTCTTCTAGAATAAAATCACAAAGTCCATCCACATTAAGCACACAAACATGACCTTGCATCCTTAAAACTCCATCATCTCCAACCGTAACCTGCTTGGCATCACTGTGCCGCACTATGTCCCTAAGGACAAGAAAATGGGGGTCATCATACTGTCGCTCCCTGATATGCTCAAACAAGGAAGACCAAGCGACTGTGCAAGATAAAAAATGACTTGGCTCAAAAACATCCAACCTCACGAACTGATTGGCTAAGGCATGAACATCTAATGCAAGCAGTCTCTTAACAATTGGGATATATGTAAGGCAGCCTATACTAGCTGATTTCCTACTCAAAGTATCAGCCACCACATTGGCCTTTCCAGGATGATACAAGATAGTGATATCATACTCTTTCAATAGTTCTAACCACCTTATCTGCCTCAAATTGAGCTCCTTTTGCTTGAACAAATACTACAAACTCTTATGATCCGTGAATACCATACATAACATGCCATATAGATAGTGCCTCCAAATCTTCAGTGCGTGAACAATGGCTGCCAGCTCCAAGTCATGAACAAGATAATTCTTCTCGTAAACTTTTAGCTACCGTAAAGCATATGCAATAACCTTGCCACCCTGCATCAAAACCACACCAAGTCCAATACGAGATGCGTCATAATATATTGTATATGGCCTTAAACCTGTAGGAAATACCAACATCGACATTGTAGTCAAAGCAGTTTTGAGCTTCTAAAAGCTCGCCTCACACTCATTCGAACATTTGAACTGAGCACCTTTTTTAGTCAACCTAGTCATCGGGAATGCTATAGATGAAACCCCTCTACAAAACGACAGTTCTGATTTTTGTAGCTGATATGGGTCTAGCCCAGTCCTTGACTGCCTCGATCTTCTTGAAATCCACTTGAATACCCTTTGTTGATACAACGTGACCCAAGAAAGCAACTGAACTCAATAAAAACTCGCATTTTGAAAACTTAGCATATAACTGGCTGTCTCTCTGAGTCTGAAGAATGACCCAAAGATGCTGCTCATGCTCCTCTCGACTGCTGGAGTAGATCAAGATATCATCAACCAAAACAATCACCAAGGAATTCAGATAGGGCTTGAACACCCGATTTATCAAATCCATATATGCTTTTGGGAATTTGTTAGCCCAAATGACATCACTAGAAACTCATAATGCCTATACCTAGTCTGAAAAGCTGTCTTCGGGGCATCGAATGCCCTAATCCTAAACTGATGGTAGCTACACCTCAAACCAATCTTCAAAAACACCTTGGAACCCTGAATTTGATCAAATAAGTCATTAATTCTTGGCAATGGATACTTGTTCTTGATGGTGACTTTGTTCAAATACGATAGTCTATGCACATACATCGATCCATCCTTCTTCTTTACAAACAACACCGGCGCACCCCAAGGCGAGACATTAGGTCTAATAAAGTTTCTTATCAAAGCGAATCTTGCAAATGCTCCTTCAATTCTAGCGGGCATTACGGTATGGCAGAATGGAAATGGGCTGAGTGCCCGGAGCCAAATCAATGCAAAAGTAAATGCTCCTATCGGGTGGCATCTTCGGCAGATCTGCAAGAAATACCTCTAGAAACTCTCTAACAACTAGTACAGAATCCATGGAAGTAACCCCCGCACTAGAATCACGAACATAAGCCAAATAAGCCAAACACCCCTTCTCGACCATACGCCGAGCCTTTATATAAGAGATAACCCTACTAGTAGAATGACCAGCAGTACCTCTCCACCCTAATCGAGGAAACCCTGGCAAGGCTAAGGTAAAGGTCTTGGTGTGACAATCCAATATAGCATGAAAAGGTGATAACTAATCCATCCCAAAAATGGCATCGAAATCAACCATATAGAGAAGTAAGAGATTTACATGAGTCGCAAGACCCCCAATAACAACAACAGGTACAATTGAAACGATCTACAATAATAGAATCCCTCAACGATGTGGAAACTTACACAGGAGAAATCAAAGAATCACGAGGCACACCAAATATGAAGCAAAGTAAGATGACATATAGGAGTATGTAGACCCTGGATCAAATAGAACTCAAGCATCTCTACTGCAAATTGAACAGTACCTATGATAATAACATCGGATGACTCTGCCTAAGGTTTAGATGGGAAAGCATAACATCAGGGCTGGGCCCCACCACTCTTAATCATATCTCTAGGATGGCCTCCTATTGGCTGGCCTCCACCTCTAGCGGCCTAGCCTCCACCTCTAACGGACTAACCTCTATCTCTGGATCCTTGACACCTACCTCTAGCTAGCTGAGCGGGCAGTGGCATGCGCGATGCTGGAATTATGGCATGAAAACCCTACTGCTATGGCGGAATTCCAACTAATCTCGGGCAAGTCCTCTGAATATTCCCACAATCACCACACTAAAACATCCATCATGACAATGGGGCTGTGGAAACTGAGATTGACCCAGATGAGTAGACTGAGCGTGATAATAACTCTAAAGAGGATGTTCTTTGATTGGAGCTGGTGGTGCACTATAAGCTGGCTACCCGAAAGAAGGTACATATGGATCACGGCTCATTGAAGCTCCATGGGATGTCTTAAGTGCTGACTGAAATGGCTTGGGAGGATGGCCCCTACCAAAATTACCTCGACCTCCAAATGAGGCCCCATTGAATCTACCAGTGTGACGCAACCTCTTGTCAGACCCTTGACCACTCCCCTGAGATACAACCATCTCAACTCGGTAGGAAGTACGGCGGGCCAAATCAATAAATTTGGCAGCATCATGGAAAGAAACCTTACTCCCTGTCTCCTTAGCCATCTACAATCTGATAGGCTAAGTAAGTCCCTCAATAAACCTCCTCACCCTCTCTCTCTCTTTCGTTAGGAAGTACGGCGGCCCAAATCAATAAAGCGGGTCTGGTACTAAGTGACGGACATAATGCCCTACTAGAGACACTCGAACTACCTGCAATAGTCCTCTCTCAGTGTAATAGGAAGGAATTTCTCAAGAAATATTTGAGAGAATTGGTCCCAAGTCAAGGCACGCGACCCAACTGGTCTAGTCAACACAAAATCATTCCACCATCTCTTGGCGAACCCTATCATCTGGACGCAACAAACGAGACCAATCGGTCTCCACTATTACCATGTTCCGCAACACCTCATAGCAATGATCAAGATAATTTTGTAGGTCCTTAGAAGCTGCCCCACTGTAATGAACTGAAAATAGCTTGGTAAACTTGTTCAATCTCAACAAAGCCTAAAAAGACATAGTTGATCTGTCATCGGTCTGTGCAACAACACCCAACAGAATTTCCCCAATTGGATGAGTTATTGGAGTCTGAAACTGGGGAGCCAGCTGCTCTGGAGTACGAGTAGCTGGAATTTGAACTCTTCCCCTAGCCCGATTAGTGCTATAGGAGATATGCTTGTCTGAGCAACACTCTTCATAAGGCCCATTGGACGGACCAAAGTATCCTTAAGTACCGGGGTAGTGATGAGCCCCTCTGGAACCTAATCTGGTCTGGCTGGAACGGTCTGTGCTGGAGTCTCCTCATGAAACTCTACCTGATGCTATGCCGCTGGTACTGATACTGAGCTCTAGGCTGAGCCTAGCCCCTACCTCGACCTCTTCCTCTGCCCCTCATAGGAGCTTCCACCGGGAGCTCTGGTTGCTGCCCAACAATGAAGCGATACGTGTTCTCGCCATCTATGAAACAATAAGAGTGGAGAGTTGAATTAGCATTGAGAGATCAAATCGCATAACAAGAAGAGTAGATGTCAATTTGTTCCTAAACTCTATAGCCTCTAGGGGATAAGTACAAATGTTTTTGTACCAATCTCTCGAACTCTACTAAGCTTTTTCGTGAATTGTGAGGTTTAGGCAACCTAGTGATATGGTACCAACTTGTCATGATACGAAATTCCTACCATCGGTATGTGATGGATCCTACATCATACTTGCTAGGCAATCCGACATTAGAGTATAACTAACCAACTCCTTTTACGATTCAATGAATAAAAGTAAACAAGTTAAAACAAGAGATCATAATTGCGAAAATAAGTAAACAACTTCTTTGTTTATAAATTATTGCCAGAACTATTACTACTACTACTACTACTACCCAGAATCCGGTGTCACAATCCATGGACATATTATGATTATCTACAAACATCAGTATGAAAGAAACTACAGATGTTTTGAAAACAAAGAAAACAATAATGTAGAGAGGTAGAAGTAGACACCAGCAGGACTACCTTGGGGCTCCTTGTTAGATGTATCTGCAACCGACCTCTCGATCAACCATAACCTGCTCCAAAATTTTCATAGGAAGTGAAGAGTGCAACATCAGTACAACCGACCCCATGTACTGGTAAGTGCTGAGCCTAACCTTGACGAGGCTACATCGAGGCATTTACAATATAACATGTATATAGTGTGTAATAAAGGCAGAATGAAGAATGGAACATACTAAAACAATAACTTGCAAGGAATAAATACAGAACTCAAGTATCTCATCAGTACCCAACTATAACAAACCCTTAAGTGCAACACAAAATTACAGACTAACTTGCACAGTATAAGAAATATACATAAACACGTACACTGATGCGACACACATCCCGATCCCACCATATAATCAATATCAATATGAACATTCACCCTTATTACTCCATATCAATCCAGCCTTATTCCTCATGTTGCGGCAGGAAACCCGATCCCATCGTACAATATTATTTCACCCTTATTCCCCCCAATATATCACTCTTATTACTCATGTTACGACGTACAACCCGATCCTTCCATATCATTACCATTCATACAATAAGAATAGGAATTTCACAATTTAGCTCAAAACTCACCACAATATTTAAACCTTAAACTAAAGCAAACAGAAAGTTGTACAATTATGAAACTTCACTCAAATTATTCTACTCAGCGAAACCAATCCAAAATATACCATAAAACACCAATAAACCGACTTGAGCCAATAATATGAGAATATGAAACTAAGGAATAGCTAATACCTTCAACAATGAAAAACAATGTCTGACAAGTAGAAATTAAGCATGAAAATACCAATGAAGCATGTAGCAGTTAAGGCAGCTAACAATATATTATGAACGGGAAGAAAACGGGCAAAATAGATAAATTGGTGGCGCATAGGTACTCGTCACCTCACCTATACGACACTCACATACATTTTCACATAGCAATTGAGTCAAAGGTTCCTAGTCCCTCGAATCAAAGTTAGACACAATAATTACCTCGCTCCATGGCCCAACTCAAAGCTCAATAACAGCTTTTTCCTTCACACGAGCCTCCGGACCAATAGGATCTACCAAATTACCAACCAAACAATTCAATTTAAGCCTTAGGAACTATCCACAATTACAAGGAATTCAATTTAGGCCATTTATGAAAAAGTCAACACCGGGTCCACTTGGTCCAAACCCCAAATTTGAACCAAAACTCGATTATCCATTCACCCTCGAGCTCGAATATAGAATTGGTTTTTGGAATACGACCTTAATTTGAGGTCTAAATTACCAAATTTTGAAATCCTTAGTTTCTACACAAAAAACTCCAGTTCGACCATGGAAACCTTAGATTCTAAGTTTGATATCTTGTAAAATGAAGTGAAAGATTAAAAGAAACTAGTTATGAATCACTTGCCTATAATTTGGGGAAGAGGGAGTCTTTAGAAAATTGCCTCTTGTCTTTTAGGTTTTGAAAAATTGAAGAATGAATGAAAAATCCCGTCCAAAATCATTTTGACAAGTTGCAAGTATCACTTTTGTGATCATTTGTGAACCCTGCAAATGCGAACTTCACTTTGCAAATACGAAGACTGACCTGGGCCAGCAAACATCATAAATGCGAACAATTGTTCGCAATTGCAATCCTAAGCTTCACATTTGCAATGGTCCCCTCCCAGCCCTAGTGCTCGAAAATGCGAACTGTCTTTGCAAATGTGAGGCACGCATTTATGAGCCACACCTCATAACTGCGAAGTCTGCAAACCTGAAGCATACAAGCAAAATTTCCCAAGTTCAAATCACTCTATAGCATATCTCAAACTCACTCGACCCATTGGAGCTCCAAAACTAAGGCTGTATCCGGTTCCGGTTCTGGGTCTATTTGGGTCTGCGGTTCCGGTTCTGGCGGTTCTGGCGGTTCCGTTTCTGGCGGTTCCAGACCCAGAACCGCTACCATCCGGTTCCGGGTACCATCCGGTTCCGGTTCTGGCAGTTCCAGTTCCGGCGGTTCTGAATTTTTTTTTTTAAATCAATATCTTGTATAGTAGTCATTAGTATATTGTAGAATATATTTTATATGGTGTACTATGTTATTAGTATAGTGTATATTGTGTTTGGTAATTAGTATATATTGTGTATAAGTAGTGTATATTTTGTATATAAGTAGTATATATTGTATTTAAGTAGTATATATTGTATAAAGTAGTGTATATTGTGTTGTAGTTAGTAATTAGTACAAATTGTATATAAGTAGTATATATTAATAAAAGAATGTTGTCATTAGTATAGTGTGTTGTATGTTATATATTGTATGTTATATAAATATTCAAGGATTGATATAGAAGTAAAGACAAAGAAATATTGAGACAAAAGATATTCAAGGATATGATAAAGAGCATATTTATTGACCAAAATGGCATATCTTTCTTAGTCTTCCTTCCCCCAATGGAATGAGCACAACATGGTACTAATACCACCATTAAAAGGAAAAAAAACTAAAAGAAGACGTGCCAATGTAAAAGTTACATCATAATTTATGCATTATTTTTAACAAATCTCATAAAACCTTCAAGGTTTGGAGGTGGTTGTGTTGGCGGTGGTGGAAATGAAGCTTGTTCATCACCACTTTCGGGTGAAGTTGCTTCCTGAGCAAGTTCTGCTATCATTTCTTCATAGCACTCATCTATTTCTGGTTGTGATTCAGCTAGGCCAAAGTTCCTTCTTTCTGTGCGGATCCAATCTCGAAAAAGCACTGATTTTTCCAAGTTGTCCCGCATCGACGCTCTGTGATCACCTATTTGTAGTCTTGCTTGACTAAAAGCGCTCTCTGATGCAACAGTTGACGCTTGAATCGACAGAACATCCCGAGCCATCCTTGCAAGAACGGGAAAATGCTTTTCCCTTGTCTTCCACCAATCCAAAAGGTCGAAAGAGCCGTCTGGATTCTCATTCTCTAGTCCCTGCGACAAATAAACTTGAAGCTCATTTAGATGGGAAATTTCATCTAAATTATCCCCTTGAGTACCCCTGAACTCCGTCCACAATTTAATAGATGTTAAGCCAGCAGCTCTTTTAGACGACTGTGATGTAGACGAAGTAAGGGTTGGAATATTAGGACTAGCATGCTCTAACGCCTGTTTATAAGCATTATAAACAGTTTGAGCATTAACTTTAATTGATGCTTTTGCATCAGCTAGTGTAGCAATTTCTACTTCTGAAAGATCTAAAGATTGATAAATAGTAGAATACCAAAAGTTAGGACCTCCTAATTTCATTGTTGGATTTAACATAGCAGACACACCATACATAGGAGGGATTGGAAAAAAATATTTTTTAAACTTCTTTTTCATTTCAGTTATTGCAATTTCATAAATGTCCCCTCCCTCGCTAAAATCAACAAACAAAATAGCAAGTGCGGAAATATAAACTAAACAGTTAGAAATAGTTGGATAATATTGGCCAGATAAAGCATTTGTAGCCACATGAAAATGTTCTAAAAAATCTAAAAAAATTTTAACGTTAGTCCAATCTTGTGTAGTTAGCATGTCATTATCGTCCTCACCACAATCCCGAGAAGTATACATAGCGTTAGTTGGGTCTCTATATTCGTACGCTATTACTAAACTTTCGTACATGTAATTCCACCTAGTTGGGCAAGGTTTAGGAATCTTTCTTTCTCTAAGGCCATATTCGTCACACTTTTTAAAATATTCTCTAAGTCTACTTCTACGGTTTGAATAAAATAGCCAATTAAGAGCCATTTTAACCTTTTCAATTTCTAAGTTTAATATTCCCATACCATCACCAACAATTAAATGATAAATATGACATATACATCTAACATGGAAAATATTAGTAAAAGCAGGATTAAGTGTTCTCGTTAGCATACTAATTGCACTAGTGTTGCTAGAAGCGTTATCCATAGAAATTGACATTATTTTATCACTAAAACAAAAATATCTCCATACATCTGAAACACTGTTAGCAATAAACCTACCCGTGTGCCGTGAATTAATTATCCTATATGCAATAATGCATTTTTGCATTGTCCAGTCTTCGTCTATCCAATGATTGGTTACAGTTAGATAATCACAATCATTATTACTTCTACCAATATCAGTTGTAACAGACATACGATTAGTTATATGGGTAAATAAATAGCGCAAGTATTGTTCATATTCATGCTTGTATTTATAAATATCGGCCTTAACTTTGGCGAGAGGCCAACCTTTATACGTAGGATTAAATACTCTTCTAATATAATGAATCCATGCAGGATTATAAGCAAAAGAATAAGGCAAACACATAACAGTAATCATTTTAGCTAATTCTTCACGATCCTTATTTGGATCGTAATATAATATACCTCCGGTGACTCTGTTTATTCCTGTTTGAACTAGATTTGAACCAGTACTTGGGTTAACTGTAGAATCAGCACTGGTCCTCCCCTCTTGTTGCGCTTTCAATTGCAAATATCTAGCCTTATCGCTAGGGTGTAATCTTATATGCTTAACTAAACTACCCGTGCCACTACGATCTCCAGTATACCTATGAACAAGTAATTTCCCACAAGATTTTCACTTTGCCTTATCTTGTTCTCTTAGTTGAATAAAAAATTGACAAACTAATGATGTTTCTGTACGTTTAGGAGGTTGTCTACTAAAAGTGGGAGTTTGTACGGGTGGGTGTGCCGGTTCTTCACCTAAGTTATGAGCAGGACTAGTATGTGTATCATCTAAATCTACTGGAGCTTGGGTTTCATCATCATCATCATCCTCATTTCCCTCTAAGATAAGTGCATTAGGATAAAGAGCATTCATAATATCATCGTCTATTCTATCACCAACTGCTACATCATGTAGAAAATCAATATCGCTAAATTGAAAACACGGGTGATCATTATCAAGGATTCTGAAGGGTTCATTAGGATTTCTAGGTTGGCTACTACTTTGAACTTGCTTATCTTTTCTAGGTCGGAGAGCCGGGGGAGGGGTAGTATTTTTGCCACTACTTTCACCGGTTTTAGCTTTTCCTTTACCGAACATTTTTTTCAACGAAAATGCCATAATAATTATAATTAAGCAAACTAACAACACAAAAAAATATTCTTAGCACGTAAGAGTTGAAACGAGTTTACCGGATTGACGAACAACTTCTTGAAAATTGAAAATCGTTGAAATTGAACACTTGAAAACTTCAATTCAACAACTTCACAATGTTTTGCGAATTTGCAACAATAAAGTAAGCACTTGCACTAGAAAGATTGAAAGAGAGCGTGAGAGAGATTGAGAGATATTGATGAATTGGTAAATAAAAATGAAAGAATGAGGGGGTATTTATAGTTGAGAAATGGGAAATAGTGTAATTATATAAAGTTTGGGGTTAAATTAAAGTTTGGGGGCCAAATGGCTATTTTTTAAACTTCCAAACGGCTACTTTTGAAAAAGAGCCGTTCGGAAATTATTTTAAAAAAAAAAATGAAAAATTACCGTTACAGAACCGCCGGAACCGTTTGGAACCGCCAGAACCGGTCCGGTTCTGGTTCAGGTTCCGGTTCTAGTGATTCCAACGGGTAGAACCGCCCCGCCACGGTTACCGGGAACTGCCGGAACCGGAACCGGCAGAACCGCCAGGGCCGCGGTTCCGGTCCGGTTCCAGTTCGAAACCGCCCCATTTACAGCCTTATCCAAAACAAACATGCACACAAGTCTTAAAACATCATATGAACTTGCTCGTACGATCAAATTGTCAAAATAACACCTAGAACTACAAATTTAGCAACAAATCACATGAAGTCCTTAAGAACACCCTGAAATTCCGATTTTCACAACCAGACATTTGAATCACGTCAAATCAGTTCCGTTTCTCACCAAATTTCATAGATAAGGTATAAATATTATTTTGGATGTGTATAGGGCACTAAAACCAAAATACGGGCCCAATGCCAGCAATATCAAACATTAACAAAATTCTTAAAACCATTTATTTTTTTGTCTTTCAATATTTATCAAAAATTTATTTCTCGAGCTAGGGACCTCAGAATCAGATTTTGTGCATATGCTCAGTCCCATATTTCGATACGGACCTACCAGGACTGTCAAAATATAAGTTCTGGTCCGTTTACTCAAAACATTGACCGAAGTCAACTATATCAACTTTTAAAGGCAAAATTTAATATTTTTATCAACTTTCCACATAAAAACTTTTTAGAAACACGCATGAATTATGCACGCATATCGAGGAATAAATGAGAATTTTAATGCCTTTGAAAACAGAATCGAGTTCTAAAACATAAGATGACCTTTTAGGTCATCACAACATTGCATAACACTTTGCAATTCCACTGTCGATCAGCATTGTTCTTCCCATTTCTTCAAGAGCTCTATTCTTCCTTTCCACTTCTCCATTTTGTTGGGGGTTCTTGGAGCTGAGAAGTTGTGAGTAATGTCATTTTCATTGCAAAACTCATCAAATTTGGCATTGTCAAATTTTGTTCCATGATCTGATCTAATACATGCAACTCTAGACTCCATCTTCACCTGGATTTTCTTCACAAACACCTAAAAGGTTTCATCTTTAGTTCTAAGAAATAGAGTCCATATGAATCGTGACTCGTGAGTAATCATCCACTATCACAAATATGTATCTTTTCCTCCACTGTTTTGCACTCTCACAGGACCACATAAATCCATATGCAGAAGACCGAGTGGCTTTGATGTGCTTACATCCTTTTTAGACTTAAAATAGGAGTTCGCATGCTTTCATCTAGCACAGGCATCACATACCTTCTGTACTTTGAATTTTGACGTAGGCAGACTATGGACCAAGTCCTTTTGAATTAATTTGTTCAAAAGAGAGAAGCTTGTGTTCCCCGGTCTTCTGTGCCAGAGTTCAGCGTCATCATCAATAGCTTTCAGACAACTCATATCACCACTTTGTATGGACTCGAAATCAGCAACATAGATGTTCTTGTATTTTTTGGCCACAAATACCACTTCATCAGCTACTAGATTAGTAATTGTACGTATCTTGGACAAGAAATCCACCTTGTTTCCTTTATCAAAAATCGGAAAGACACCCAAGAGACTTTACTTTAGACCATTGACATAATACACATTCTCAATAGAGTGAGTAAGTGATTTCCCAACTTTTCTAACTCCAAGAATGTATCACTTTTTCCCATTGCCAAAGGATACACTCCCTCCTTGCATGGATTTTTGTGAAAGAAAGTCCATGGTATTCCTAGTCATGTTCTTTGAACATCCACTATCCATGAACCATTGTTGATTGCTTCCTTTTATTGTTCTCTACACAAGGATATCAAGAGTTAGTTTTAGGAACCCAAGCAAGTTTGGATCCTTTGTAGTAGACAAGAGGATGAATAAATGCTCTCTTAGTCCATACAGGTAATATGCGTTTTTTGTTGGTGGAACCTGGTCCCTTTTTAGTAGTTATATTTTCAGCAAACACTTTGTTTTCCTAAAAGGACTGGACCCTGGCTTGGAAATTTTCCTTGAAATACCCATTATTTTCACAATAGGTACACAGTTAGTTATCTGGTACAGTAACATACTTGCTATGGAGGTTGTATGGAGCTTTTTCCCTCTGGAACCCTATTCCCTGCTTGTTTCCATTATTATTAATGTACATGGTAGTGATAGCTTTTGAAGAGCAGGTCCACTTTAGGGACTTTTCAAGATGATTTTTTATTCTTTCCAGTTCAGTCTAGAGATGCTTGTTTTTCTCATATTCAACAAAAAGACTAGTTCTTACAGCCTTCAACTCTTTTTCAAGCCTAATATGTTCCTCGCTTGCTATCACCTTTTCTTTTCTAGAATTTCCAGGTTTTGACTCAGTCACTAATTCCTCTATTGTTTCCCTTAGGTCTACAATCACTACCAAGAGATCATCCATTTCTTCCTCAATCTCAGTCACTCTTTCATGTTCTATGTTGGCAATTATTTGTTTAAAACAGATATTTCTTTCTCCAGCTCACAAATGGTTTTCTTTAGATCAACAACACATACTACAGATCATCTCTAGTTTGTTCAGCTTCTCCTAGCTCTAAGGTCAAGGCATCCTTATCCTCCATAAGACTATGATAGGCATCAATTAATACACTAGCTAAAGATATGAGTTTCTTAGGAAAGTAGTATTTTAGATTTCTCTGAACATCCCTGAAATTTACCTCACTGTTGACATCGTCTTCGCCATCATCTGATTATCCCATCAAAGCAAAAATTCAATCATATTCATTTTCCTCACTTTTAACTACCATCATGGAGCTGTCACTAGCCTCAGTTTTATCTTCAGATTCACTAGAGGAGTCTCCCCATGCTGCAAGATCCAGTTTCACCACATTGTCAGCAGATCTCTTCCTTTTGAAGTCCTTGTTAGGAACCGGGTTCCTCTTAGCTGTTTTCTCAGGGTTGTACTTGGAGTACTCATGCTTCAGGAGAGGACATTCTTTGATGAAAAGCCTGGAGTACTCTTGCTTAAGGAGCGGACATTCCTTGATGAAGTGCCCAGGCTTTCCACACTTATGGCAGAGATCATAGCTCTTTGGTTTGCTAGAGCTTCCCTTTTTCATTATTCCTCCATTTCTTCTGACCATCTTCTGAAATCTTTTGGTTAAGTAAGCCATGTCACTGTTCTCCTCACTTGAGTCATTGTTATTAGCTTTGCGTACCAGGTTCTTTTCTTTCTTTGGTTCTCTTCTTTCACTATCTATATTCCTCTTCATCTCGTAGGTCTTCAGATTTCCAACCAGCTCGTCTATGATTAGCTAGGTCCTTTGCTTTAGTAATAGAATTCACCTTTCTTTCCTAAGAAATGGATAGGATACTAAGAATTTTCTTCACTAGCTTGTTCCTAGGAATGGTTTTACCAAGTTAGTCTAACTCATTTTTGATGGAGGTGAATCTAGTGTGCATATCTTGAATAGATTCATCGTCCTTCATCCTAAAGAGTTCATACTCAGTAGTGAGCATATCATTCTTAGATTTCTTTACTTGAGTAGTTCCCTCATGTGTTGTTTGTAGAGCTTCCCATTTCTCCTTTGCAGTTTCACAAGAAGAAATTATATTTTTTCATGAGGTCCTATTCCACATACCAAAATCTTTTGGCACAAAAATTCTTCTCCACAACTTTCATATATATGTCGGTGTAGTCTTTTCTGGTTTTGACATTGAGAATGGAAGTTCTGCAAGTGCCTTTGTTGGGATGTAAGGACCATCACATATGACATCCCACAACTCAGGATCCTCAACCATGATAAAATCATGTCTTCTTGTCTTCTACCACCCATAGTGTTTCCCATTGAACCTAGGTGGTCTGTATGTAGACAGACCTTCTTCAAAATTTGGTGGAGCAACTGTAAGGATCCTTCCTAGGTATTAGATTGCTAGACGGAACCTACTCTGATACTAATTGTTAGTTTATATGAGTCCACCAACTATAGATTACCTAGTCCTCTATGAGTTTTACTAAGAATGCTAATGAAACAACAAGTAAATGAGACACGTGATTTTTACGTGGAAAAATCCCATTCAAGGGGGCAAAAACAAAACCTACACTTGTAGGATTTCAATTTTACTAACTTGTAAACACTGTATTACAAGCCACTTTGTAATGACTCTATTACAAACACTTCAACTCAACTAACTTGGGATACACTTATCACAAGCCACTTTGTCACTCACTAGTTACAAAGACTTTAGCTTATGAGTAGCTCTACTCAACACAAATTCAGAAGTTTATGATTTTACAAAGGAGTTCCTGAGCACCGCTTCTAGCTAAGGAATTTAGGACTTACAATAAGAACACTCACAAAGTTACAACTCAACTAAGAACAACCGAATACTCGATTTAGGAACTGGTCTGTAGTAGCATTTAACTTTGTTCTTCAAGTTCTTAAGAATTAAGTTCACTGTTTTCAGAAGACTTGAACGCTTGAAGTGAATTCTCAAGTGTTCAAGTGATGTTTTGTTATGATGCTCTTGTTAATACACCCTTGATGACATCACTTGAATGATGTAAGCACTTGGTAGGTCAAAGGGCAAGTGAATGCAGAACTGCTGTATTGTGTGCATTGTTTCTGTGGCGGTCAATTTTAACTGTGCACAGTTAACTTTTGTACTGTTCATGGATACACAAGGGATCAGGTACTTGACTTGGTTCTTCATTGTCTACACTTGTAGCAATTTACATTAGCTGGAGTCCAAGCTAGAATTTGTTCATTTTTAATGTGTACCAAGTGTGTCAGGTTCCTTATCTGGTTCTTGATATTTTGTTAGATCATCAAAACATAAGGTAAAGATATTGAAAACCCATCATAGATGCTCATGTACTCAGTCACATTAGGTTTTGGAAATGTATTTTATAAGGACACAGTATTTTGTATAAGAAATTATGGGATTTCACTTTGAATTTTATTATCACGTTTTCAAACTAAAAGAAGTTATGGTTTACTGAGATTGTTGGCTTGCCTAGTATTTGAGATAGGCGCCATCATGACATGTGAGATTCGGGTCGTGACAAGTTGGTATCGGACCCTTGGTTAAATAAGTCTCATAGTTAGAGCAGGTTTAGTAGAGTCTTGCCGATCAACACGAAGATGTCTATAATTAATTTTCGAAAGGCTTCCAAAACCATAGAAATATTTCACTTTCTTGTATTCTGATCGTGCAACTTGTTGACTCTAGGAACTAAATCTATGTTATTATATTCTCTCACAGATGGTGAGGACACATGCTACCGGATCGGGTGGACAACCACCAGTACCACTAGTTAGAGCAATGAGAGGTCGGTGTCGTGGTAGAGGTTGGGGTTGTGGTAGAGGCCGAGGTGCAACTAGTACAGTAGCTAGAGCAGCACGTGTACACCCACATGTTGCTCCAACTTAGGAGCGGATTCTAGATATGGTTGAGCCGGCTGGACCACTTCAAGCACCATCTATGCCTATTGTGATTCCAGGCCTTCAGGAGGCTTTGGGCCATATATTGATTGTTTGCACTAGCCTTGCTCAGGTGGTTTAGGCTCAGGGCACACCAACAACTTTCTAGGCCAGAGGAGGCAATCATACCCCTGTTCTCTGCACTCCAGAGTAGGTAGTGCAGGGACTTCAGATACCGGGGGTATTACTAGTCCAGCCAGTTGTAGTTGCTCATGCCTAGGTGGGTCCTATTATGAATGATGATGAGTAAAGGAGACTAGAAAGATTCGAGAGGGTCAAGCTTTCATCATTCAGTGGGGTTGAGTCAGAGGATTCACATGATTTTCTGGGCAGATACTAGTGGATCCTTCGCACAACGAGTATTTTGGAGATAGCGAGGTCTTCTTTACTACTTTTTAGTTGACCAAGGCAACCTTCAGGTGGTGGAAGACTTATAAGATGAGCAGGCAAGTTGGTACAGCACCACTTTCGTGGTATGAATTATCCATTCTCATTTTGGAGAAGCTTGTGCCACAGACTCGCGGAGAGGAACAACACAAGCAGTTCGAACAGCTCTATTAGGAGGACATGGTTACCCATTAAGAGATGAGGTTTTCAGATTTAGCTCATTATGCAGTTTGGCTAGTTCCCACTAAGAGGGAGAAGATTAGGAGGTTCATTAATGGCCTCAACCAGTAGTTTTGTTTCATCATGACTCTGGGGAATGTAGCAGGTGCAAAGTTCGATGAGGTGGTTGATAGTGGTCGACAACTAGAAATGGTCTGTACTCAAAAGCGTCAAAAGAGGAAGGCCACAAAAATCTCATGGTCCGGGTAATTCCATTTGTTTTCCTTCTGGGGAACAGTCCTAACACAGTAAGGGTTAACCTTATAGGCCCACTTAGGTGGCTCGTTCAGCTCATCCGTGGTGCATCATCTAGCCATGGTTCATACGGTTCTCAAATGAGTTAGTCTTCTCTTAGTGCAATTCCAGCTCAGTTATTGCACCACTCACACAGCCAGCATGGGATGGGGCACAAACAGTTAGAGGTCGCCCTAGAGGGGGTGGCAAATTAGGTGGCGTTCAGGCCAGATTCTATATTTTTCCTTCTAGGCTAGATGTTGTTTCCTCAGGCATAGTAATCACAAGTATTGTCCCAGTATTTCACCGGGATGCTTCTATATTTGACCCTGGTTCCACATACTCATATGTCTTGACATATTTTGCTCGTTATCTGGATATATCATGTGAGTCCTTAGTCTCACGTGTTCATGTATCTATATCGGCGGGCAATACCATTATTATGGACCATATGTATCAGTCGTGTGTAGTAATTATTGGGTATTAGAGACTAGCGTTGATCTCTTATTAGTTAGTATGGTCGATTTTGATATAATCTAGGGTATGGATTGGTTGTCCCCATATCACGCTATTTTGGATTGTCACGCTAAGAATGTGACGTTGGTGATGCCAGCTTTACCAAGGATCGAATAGAGAGGTTCTCCAGATTATGTGCCCAACAAGGTAATTTCATGTTTAAAGTCCGAAGAAAATTGTTGGGAAGGGGTGTTTATCATATTTAGCTTTTGTGAGAGATGTTGATGCTGACACTCCTACTATTGATTCTGTTCTGGTAGTGCGAGACATTCCGAATGTGTTTTATTTAGATTTGTGGGGTATGCCATCCGACAAGGATATTAATTTTGGTACTGATTTGGTGCCGAGCACTCAGCCCATTTCTATTCCTCTCTATCATATGGCACCAGCTGAATTGAAATAATCCAAAGAACAGCTTTGGGAACTTCTTCATAAAGGGTTTATTAGGCCTAGTGTGTCGCCTTGGGGCGCATCGTTTCTATTTGTAAAAAAGAAAGACGGTACTATGCGGATGTGCATTGACTACAAGCAGTTGAACAAAGTTACAATAAAAAACAAGTATCATTTGTCGCGCATTGATGATCTATTTGACCAGATTTAGGGAACTAGGGTATTATCCAAGATTGATTTGAGGTCTGGGTATCACCAGATGAAAATTCGGGATACGAATATTCTAAAGACAACGTTCAGGACTAGTTGTGGTCACTATGAGTTCCTTGTAATATCTTTTAGGCTAACCAACACCCCATCACAAGTCATCCATTTGATGAATAGTGTATTCTAGTCATATCTTGATATGTTTGTCATAGTATTTATTGATGATATTCTTGTGTACTCATGTAGTCAGGATAAGCATGCACATCATTTGAGGATTGTACTATAGAGGCTGAGGAAGGATAAACTTTATTCCAAATTCTCTAAGTGTGAGTTCTGGCTTAGTTCGGTAGCATTCTTGTAACATGTGGTGTCTAGTGAGAGGATTTGTGTTGATCTAAGGAAGATATAGGCAATTCAGAGTCAGCTCATGCCATCATCGGCTATAGAGATTCAGAGTTTTATCGACTTGGTCGAATATTATCGTTGCTTTGTGGAGGGTTTCTCGTCCATTGCAGCACCTATGACTAAATTGACCCAGAAAGGTGCTCCATTCAAGTGGTCAGATGAGTGTGAAGAGAGCTTTCAGAAGCTCAACACTGCCTTGACCATAACTCTAGTTCTAGTTTTGCCTTCAGCATCGGTTTCTTACTAGATATTACGATGTTTCTCGGACTAGTAATTGATGTGTCTTAACTTAGGGGGATAGAGTAATTGCTTATGCTTCGCGCTGATTGAAGCCAAATGAAAAGAACTACCTTGTTCATTATTTAGAGTTGTCAGTTATTGTTCATCCATTAAAGATTTGGAGACACTATCTCTATGGCGTATCTTGTGAAGTATTTATAGATCATCAGAGTCTTCACTTTTATTCATACAGAAAGATATGAACTTGGGACAATGGAAATGGTTAGAGTTGCTACAGGACTATGATATTACTATTTTGTATCATCCCAGGAAGGCCAATGTGGTTGCCAATGCTTTGAGTAGAAATGCAGTGAGTATGGGTAGCCTAGCATTTATCCCTACTAGTAAGACACCGCTGCAACAGATGTTAAGGCCTTAGCCATCAGTACGTGAGATTAGATATTTTGGAGCCCAATCTTGTTCTAGCTTGTGTGGTTTCTCGGTCTTCTTTACATGATCGCATTACAGAGAGACAATATGATGACCCCCATTTGCTTGTCCTTAAGGACACACTTCATCATGGTGATGCCAAAGATATTACAATTGGAGATGATAGGGTTTGAGGATGCAGGGTCGGATCTGTGTACCAAATGTAGATGAATTATGTGAGTTAATTCTTGAGGACGCCCATATTTTGCAATATTCCATTTATTCGGGTGCCGTAAAGATGTATCAGGACTTGAGATAACATTATTGGTGAGGAATGATGAAGAAAGATATGTCGGGATTTGTAGCTTGATGTTTAAATTATCAGCAGGTAAAGTACGAGCATCAGAGCTCGGGTGAATTACTTCAGAGACTTGAAATTTTGGAGTGTAAATGGGAGTGTATTACCATGGACTTCGTAGTTGGACTCCCACAGACTTCGAGGAAGTTTGATTCCTTGGGTGATTGTGGATAGGTTGACCAAGTATACGCACTTTATTCCAGTTGGGACTACTTATTCGTCAGAGTGGTTGGCTGGGATTTATATCCGCGAGATTTTTCACCTTCACCGTGTGTTAGTGTCCATCATTTCAGATGGGGCACGCGGTTTACAAGACAGTTTTGGTGAGTTATGGGAGTTAGGATCACATGTTCAATTAAGTATATCATTTCAGCCTAACACGGACAGACAATCCAAACGCATTATTCAGATATTGGAAGATATGTTACGCAGGTGTGATATAGATTTCGGGGGTCCTTGGGAATAGCTCCTGCCACTAGTAGAGTTTTCCTATAATAACATCTACCAACGAGCATTCAATATGAGGCTTTGTATGGAGACTGTATCAATCTACAGTAGGTTAGTTTGAGCTGGATGAGGCTAGGCTATTAGGTACTGAATTAGTTTAGGATGCTTTGGAAAAAGTTAAATTGATTCAGGATTGAATTCGCACAGTGCAATCTAGACGTAAGAGTTATGCTGACAGGAATGTTTGTGAGGTTTCTTACATGGTAGGAGAGAAGGTACTACTTAGGATTTTGCCTATGAAGGATGTTATGAGGTTTGGGAAGAAGGGCAAGTTCAGCCCTCGATATATTGGACATTTTGAAGTACTTAAGTGGATTGGAGAGATAGATTATGAACTTGCATTGTCGCCTAGTTTATAGGGTGTTCATCCAGCATTTCATGTATCCATGCTCCGGAAGTATGTCGGAGATCCATCTCATGTTTTGGACATCAACACAATTCAGTTGGATGGTAACTTGACTTATGATGTGGATCCCGCAACCATTTTGGATTGGCATATTCAAAAGTTATGCTCAAAGAACATAGCCTATGTGAAAGTGCAGTGGAGAGGTCACACAGTCGGATAAGCTACATGTGAGACTGAGCGGGAGATGCGAAGCAAATATCGACACCTATTTGATACTCCAGATATAATTCTAAACTCGTTCGAGGATGAATGTTTGTTTAAGAGGAGAAGAATGTAATGATCCGACCAGTCAATTTGAGTATTACAACAATGTTCCCTGATTTACTTCTTATTCTATGTTCAATTGTGATTATGTGACATGTCGGGGAGATTTTAGAATGAATTGGAACACTTAGTTCCAAGATTTAAAGCTTAAGTTGAAATAATTGATCAGATGATGAATTTTATGTAAACGACCCCGAAATGAAAATTTGATGGTCCAATAGCTCTATATGGTGATTTCGGACATAAGAGTGTGTCCAGATATTTATTTTGAGGTCCATCGTAAAATTTGGCTTGAAATGGCGAAAATAAGAAATTGAAAGTTTCGAAGTTTGACCGGGAGTTGACTTTATCGGGGTCGGAATCCTAGTTTGGATATTGGAATATGTTCGCTATGTCAATTATGACGTGTGTGCAAACTCTGAGGACAATCAGACTTGATTTGATAGGTTTCGGCATCGAATGTAGAATTTGGATGTTGTTAATTTTCATTAAGCTTGAATTGGGGTGTGATTCATGTTTGTCTCATGTTTGATGTGATTTGAGCCTCGACTAAGTTCGTATGATGTTTTAGGACTTGCTGGTATTTTTTATTAAGGTCCCGAGGGCTTCGGATGGATTCCGGATGGTTAACGGATAAAAATTTGTACATATGGAAAATTTTGAAATATTTCTTCTGGTGTAATGGCACTTACAAAGCTTTGATCGCAGGTGCGACTCTACAGTCACGAAAGAGCCATCCCAAAAGCGGCCAGGAGTGAAGGGCCGAGAAAATTGTGTAGGTGCGAAAGTTTTGCAGCACCTGCGAGATTACTGATGTGCTTGGTTGATTGCAGAAGCAAAAAGGGAGAAGCATGGCCGCGTCACAGAAGCGAGTCCGCAGATGCGAAGGCAGTTGTAGAAGCGAAAATACAGGGTAGTGTATAAGTCGAAGGGTCTGAGACTTTTTCTCATTTTTTAACACTTCAAGCATGGTTTGGGGAAAATTTTTAGCGAGAATTCACAGAAATTCTTAAGATAAGTCACTTGTGATTATTTTGACCCCATAATTATCATCGAATATTCTGACTAGATTACGTGTTTTTGAGGTGTAATTTGAGAATTTGGGTCTAGGGATTTGAAAATAAGATTTGAGGATTTGAAAGTCAAGTTGATATCAGAATTTAGAAAATTGGTATGGTTGAACTCGTGGTTTAATGGGTGTTAATATTTTATAACTTTTGTCGGATGTCAAGACGTGGCCCCCACTATCGATTTTGAGATGATTTTCATATTTTAATTGGAAAAGTTAGTACTTCCGTATGTAATTGTTTCCTAAAACTTGTGTTGAATGTATCTGATTATTTGTGGATAGATACGAGACATTTGGAGGTCAATTTGCAAGAAAAAGGCTTATTAGTATAAAGAATTGCACCATTTGAGGTAAGTAACACTTGTAAATTTGGTTCTGAGGGTATAAATTCCCGAGTTTCATGTTATATGATTTATTTGGAGGTAACGCACATGCTAGGTGAAGGTCGTGTCGGCGTACACTCTAAAAATTGTGACACAATTGATCCCGTAATTTGTGTATTCAAATAATCTTTACATTATCCTTTTACTATCACGTGTTAAAGAAATTGAGCTGAGAGTCATGTTGAAAAAGAATCATGTTGAAAATCATGCTTTGGCCATGTGTCGATATTTTGGGACCTACAGAGGTCATAGTGTTGTTGAATTAATTGTTTTAAAAATAGAATTTCATACCCAGTCAAGTTTACTCATTGTGAGAATTGTGAGGATATTTATAGATCAGAGCTGCACGCCGCAACAAGCCATACTATCTTTATAATTATTATTGAACAAAGGAATTTTTTCAAGGGATCGTCAACAAGAACTACTCATGAAGAGCCAAAACCTCGGTATGTGGAAAATTCTTCCAATTCGGGTCGGAAAGAAGGGTGGTGCTTTAGCTCATGGGTGTAAAAATTTTTAGTCATGTGATATCTGCTTGTCCAAAAGGCCAAGCCAATGTAACCGGAAAGGAAGAGTTTGATCCTGGCTCAGCAGTAGGACCAATACTGGATTTAGTTAGCGCTTGGGATGAAGGAGCCCCTCCGGAGTTTGCACCCCTCACAGTAAGAGCAGTTGATAGTTTATATTCGGGATGGATCTTCACAGAGCATGAATTTGCCTTATTTATATTTTATCTTTTATTCATATTTGGATTGGATTGCCCCATACAACACTGAGTGACTAAGTATTGTAAGAGTATGAGTACGTGAAACTTTCATTACGTTGTATCACATGCGATACGTACATTGGCATGTAGGCATAGAGGTGTCATATCCCTCATATTGTTTAGATTTGATCTATCTTCCTTGTACTGGGTTTAATAGTTGAATTGAAAGCATGCTTACATTTCTGTATTATTATTTCTTTATTGAATTGTACTTGTTGAGCTCATCATCGCTTTCACCCCAAATGTTAGTCTTGTTACTTATTGAGTACATTGAGTCGGTTGTACTCATAATGTACTCTACAATTCATGTGCACATCCATGTACTCTCGAATACGGTGGCTGCAAGATTTGAAATTTATCTTTTGGAGAATATCATGGTAGGTTCTTGGCATCCTCAGACATTGACTCTCTTTCCTTTCAATTATTGTATTATTTTATATGTACAGATAGTGATTTATTAGTCAGCCTATGTTATCATTTAGATGTTCATATACTCAGTAACACCGGATTTTGGAAGTGTGTTTTATTAAGACACGGTATTTTGTATAAGATATGGGATTTCACTCTGAATTGTAATATTATGTTTACAAACTTAAAAGAATTTGTGGTTTATTGAGATTGTCGGCTTGCCTAGTTTCGAGATAAGCGATATGTGAGATTTTGGATCGTGACAATGTGCTAAAAAGTAAGTATGAGTTGAAATTGGAGCTCATAATCATAGTTTAAAATGGTTTTTATTTTTAAAATTTAGCTATAGAAAAATTGAAAATATGATTGAAAATATTGTCTCTATATGTAGTATTACAGATATTTTTTTTATAAACATCTTCATTATCATCAAATTGGCCATTTCTTTATCTGAACTCCTTTGTGTCTTCAACCTCGTTATAATACCACTTATTAGCGTCATACAGAAGTTAACAAAGCAAACATTAGTGATGATAAAATAAATAACAAAGGAAAAATTTATCAAAAGACAATATTATAATATGACTTGGTCAACTGATACCTACATATGAGAAAAGTAATGTAAAAGAAAACACTATTGAGAAAATAATATCCTTCTAAACAAAATTTTTTATTGACTACATTGCAAATGATATTATTTTATTTTATGAAAGATGAATCTTAAATTTATAGAGGTAAGAAAACGAATATGTCGAATATGGAAGAGATCTATTTTTTTTTTTTTGGGAAAAGTAAATTAATTATAATTAATATACTACTCTTCCTTTAAATAAAAGAAAATTTCAAATATGGCAAACAAATTCAGGAAAAACCCTAACAATACTCCCTTTTAGCTTGAATTTTTTTGACAAAATTTTTTTATCATTATTGCTTGATATGGTTAAAAATAAGTACAGATTGATGATTGAAGCTTTATGATAAAAGTGAGCACGAGTTAAATATTTTTTGAATCCTGCATTTAAAGCAAGCAGGGTCAAAAGTAAAACCCTGCATCAAAAGTTAGTAGTATTAAAAGTGAGACTCTATGCTTAAAAGTAAGCATGAGTTGAAAGTTAGAGCTCATAAATATATGTTAAAAATAATTTTTATTTTTAAAGATGTAGCAGCAGAAATATTAAAAATATGATTGAAAATTTTTTCTCCACATGTGGTACTCCGAAAATTTTTATTTTCTTGAATCTTCATTGTCGCCAAATTGACAGTTGATTAATGAACTTCCTCGAATATGTCTTCAACTACGCTCTAAATCATTAGATAGGATATCACTAGCATGAATAAATGAACAAAGCAAACATTAGTGACCATACGACAAATAACATAGGAGAAATATATCAAAAGATAATATTATAATATTGATTTGGTCTATTGAGCTATACAGAATATTAATATAGAAGAAGAAAATTATTGAGACAATAATCTCTCCTCTTCCGCCCTAATAGAAGAAAAAAAGTATTGAGACAATAATCTCTCCCCTCCCCCCCCCCACCCCCCCCCCCCCCCCGAAACACGACTCTTTTAGTGATTATATTGTGGATATTACTATTTTATTTTAGGAAGGACTGATCCTCATTTTATAAAGGTTCATAACATTTTCTTTTCGTGAAAGGAATATGTCAAATATGGATAATCTATATTTTTCTTTATGAAAAGTAAATTAATTATAGTTAATATGTTGTCCTTTCTTTAAGGAAAAAGAAAATTTTAATTTGATAAGAAAATCAGGACAAACACTAGTACCTAGTTGTTACTTATTCGTATCATATTTGACCTTCTCTGTTGCTCATCTAGGTCATTTAATTCATGTTGGTGCTTTAAACTTGTGATGTGTAGAAACATGTAAAAAAACCAAACAAATTTATATATTGAAGAGTAATAAAACTACAGAAAGAGCATATTTTCATTCAATATGCTATGGTCTCAACACCCTTATGATGAGTTCTTCTTGCTCTAAGTGTCATGCCATAACACTGGGGTGGGACGTGATAGCGATCAACCTACCTTGCTCGTCGATCAAGTCACGTTCTATCAAACAAAAGGTTATTAACGTAAACATATAATATGAATAAATTTGATGTTATATTCATCTAAAATAATTAACGGAAGTTTTGCAAATTTTTTAACTGAAAATCTGAACCTACCAATTATAAGTCATGAGCCTTTAAGGATTAAAATTGAGAATATTACCTTTGAGTAATTCCCTTGTAATAACAAAAAATATCAATATAGATGGAGGTATGGAAATAATCAATTACTGCGAGACAGAAATCAACACGGTCTGCCTACTAGATCGAAGACGTTTGAAAAATGGCCACGGGCTTCGTCAGCTGCACACTCAATGTCTGCACGATATGACATTTCAAAATAGGCTAAGTATCTCCAAGGGGGTGGTCAACTGATGAGGTGAGTTTTGAGCATAAATGAGGAAGCTTTGACCGTTTAAGTGAACCATTTATGTCATATCATGAATACTATAAGCCATTTATGTCTATCTTCTAACATGCTATTTGATGCATCTGTTATATACTTTGGACTTGATAAACGAGATAGAACTATCCATGTTAAGTTAGTATTTTATGATGTATTCTTTTACAATATCGTATCTCTTTTCATAATCATGTTGTGTATAAATATGAATTGTGCAGATTTATTTGTTAGTAGGTATTGCATGACTTGAACCTCGTCACTATTTCAACGAGGTTTACACTGCTGCATATTTTTATTCAAATTCTGGCATTGGCTTCAGCGAACCTCAAGAGGCTGCCATTGGTTGCTATTGGAGGCTAGAGGTAGTGCTGCATATCTAATGGTTTCTTTCTTTATTACTCACTAATTGTTTTCTAATATATATAATCAGTCAAACCTCATTGATTTTTTACTAATCTAACAAATGGCATTAAGCACGTTTCAATTTACGCTACAAGCATAAATGAGTTATGTTTTACCTCTATTGCTAGATTAGATTAAATTAATCCTTGATGCAAACTTAGGGGGAGATTAGGACATACTGTCTATAATTATATATTACTAAAGATAAATTTTGGAAGAGAAAATAAAAAGTTTAACGAGATCATTCTATTTGATAAAGAATACCAAATTTTAACTTGGAAATCCCTTCAAATCGAAGGTAAAAACCACGGGATCACAAAGATCTAAAATTCTCCACTATAAAATTATAAAAATTCTCTAAATTGGCTACACAACAAGTGTCAAACACGGAGCAACAATAGCAAGAAGAGCAACAACTAATCACTTGAAGAATGAGGAGAATCCACAAAAATGAAGCTGTTGTTCGAGGCTTGAAATCAGATGCTACTGGCCTCCAAAGCCAATCTCTATCGTTCAAATCAAAGACCAAGACATTATGAATTCTATTCAAAATTTCGGTTTGATTTAACGGTTAACGATTCAAAAAACGTGATTTGAAATTGACTGGTCGAAATAAAATCTGCAGCAAAACAAATACTTTTCTTCTCTCTTCTCTCTTGATGAAAGCTCTCTCAAAAACCAATCTTATGTGCTTAAGTCTTTCAAATACTTGTATCAATGAGCATAGAATCATTCTCCAAGGTTGTCCTATTTGTAGATCATGAATGGTGGTTTCTCTTAAAGTCAAAACCCACTCAAAATAGGAATAAATATTGAATTCAATTCTGAATAGGAATGAAAACCAAAAGAGAATAGGATTAGGTTATTGGGCCTTTGGCTGGATAACATGGGTATGTGCCTAAATAACTCCCCCTCCAGCCAAAGACCCAAATGTGTCTTAAAGTAAAGAATTATTGATAGGCTTCATGCCTCCAAATTTTCTACAAAACGCATGCTTATCCGCAAGCTTAACTACGAAGTCCTCAGGGTGCTCCATATAAATCTTCTCACTAAATCACCATGAAGAAAAGTAGTCTTGGCATCCATCTGCTCAACTTCTAAATCTAGAATTTCTGCTAAGCCTAGAACCACACGAATAGAAGACATTTTTACAACATGGGAGAAAATTTTATCAAATTCAACTCCCTTCTTCTGTCCAAAACCTTTAATAACTAATCTCGCCTTATAACTAGGCGCAGAGGTATGATTATCTTGCTTTATTCTAAATATCCATTTGTTAGATAAAGCTCTCTTACCTTTCGGCAGTTTCACCAACTCTTATGTGCCATTTTCATGGAATGACTTTATCTCATCTTCCATGGCTTCTATCCATTGATCTTTGTGATTATCTTGCATGGCTTCATGATTGCTCTCAGATTCACCAATTTCAGTATAAAGTACATACTCATTAGGAGGATAGTGCATGAAATTTTGCTTCTGCCTTGTAGATCTTTTAAGAGAGGTTTCAAGAGAATTCGAAGAAGTTACATGAGTAAGAATTGGTTATTGATCAACACAACTTCATCAACTAGATCATCCATAACATCTACACCATGATGATAATTTTTATCTTGATCACTATCTTCATTATTGTCTTGGGTTCCTTCATGTGCAATAGGTGCCTTAGTAATATAAACTGGATCAATATCAACTAAGCTCTTATTACTCTGAGAATTTGTCTTCTCAGCTTTATCAATATCTTCAATAGTCTGGTCTTCAAAGAATATTGCATCATGATTTCTAATAAGTTTATTATCAAGCGGATTATAAAAACGATACCCAAACTCAACTTGATCATAACCGATAAAGATGCACTGCTTAGTTTTGACATGAAGTTTCAATATCTCGTCTTTAGGAACATGTACATAAGATTTACGCCCAAAAACTCTCAAGTGATCATAAGAAACATTTTTTTCGAAACTAAACTCTATTTGGGACATCACCATCCAAAGCAATAACAGGAGACAAATTGATAACATAGGCAACAATGTTAAGTGCTTCCAACCAAAATGTATTTGGAAGTTTAGCCTCTGAAAGCAGGAATTTAACTCTTTCAACTAGAGTTTTATTCATCCTCTATGCCAAACCATTCAATTGAGGCGTCTTGGGCGGATTTTTCTAGTGACTAATTCCTTGTTCCTTACAATAGTTATCAAAGGGACAACAATATTCACCACCATTGTCAGTGTGAATATATTTTAATTTCTTCCCCATCTGTCTCTTACCTAAGGCCTGAAATTTTCTTAAACATGCTAAGTGTTTGATCTTTAGATTTCGAAGGATGCACCCAGAGCTTACGAGAATGATCATCAATAAAGGTCACAAAGTAAAGAAAAGTAAAGTGTACCAACTTTTGACTTTCCTTTAAAAGGACAACACAAATCAGAGTGTACTAGCTACAACAAATCATGCTTTCTTGAGGGGGGATGGCTATGAAAGGAAACCCTTTTCTGTTTGCCAGTTAAACAATGGATGCACCTTTCAGCTTTGCTTGTTTCACTCCAGAAGGAAAACTTTTCTTAGCCGAACACGTGATCCTCTCTCGCTTATATGACTCAATCTTCTATGACACGATTCTAATAAAGTGTAACTTTCTACCATATTTATGGAGTCATTAAGAATAGAGTCGTGTGTCACATATAAATGACCATACTTGACTCTTCGATCCGCTACTAACGAGCCCTTGGTGAGCTTCCACTGGCCATTAAAGAGGGTATATAGTTCATATAATCTTCCTACAGAGATCAAATTTAAAAGAAAGTCTGGAGCATGCTTGACATTTTGAAGAACTAACGTTGACTCATTATCAGTTCTCAAATAAATTTTTCCAATACCAAACACCTTAACTTCACTGGCATTGCCGATCTTTAATACTCCATAATCAATAGGAATATAAGATGAGAAAAAATATTTTTTTGGTGTGACATGTAAGGTAGCTCCAGAATCTACTATCAAGCTCATCTCATGGGATACTAAATAAATGACATTTTCATCATAAGCAAAAAGAAGGTCATCTCGAACAATAGCAACAATATTGTTCTGGTTATTTTCAACTTTCTTTCCTTCTCTAATGTCTTGCAAGCACTTGTGGAAAAACCTTTTGATGTGTCCTTTCTTGCAACAGTAGTTGCATGTGATATTATGGTATTTGGACCTTGACTTACTTCTACGTTTACCTCTATTCCTCGAGCCTCTTGTTCTATCTCTCCCCCAGTCTTCTATAACCAAGATATCTGCTTGTGAGAACGAACCTTGAGATTTTCTCCATACTTCCTCGTCCAATATATCACTCTTAGCATATTCCATGGTCACCTTACCTCCAAGAGCTGAATTTGTCAAAGAAACACGAAGAGTTTCCCAAGAGTCTAGCAGAGTATTAAGAGTCAAAAGTCCTTGTATCTCATCATCAAAAGTAACCCCTATTCTAGACAGTTGATCAAGGATGCCCTGAAAATCATTTATGTGATAAAGTATAGTGATGTCTTCCTTGTATTTAAAGGTTATTAATTGCTTTGGCAGGAACAACTTGTTTTCCCCGTTTTTGAAGCATAAAGAGTCTTTACTTTTTCCATAATGATCTCGCATGTGTCTCATTCACAATATGGTTACGAATATTATCTTCAACCCATTTTTATATATCTGTATATTTTTTGGAGTTCTAAATCCCAATCTTCATCAGATATAGTCTCGGGTTTATGAGCCGCAAAAACAGGTAGATGCATCTTCTTCATGAATAACAAGTCTTTCTTCTTGCTTATCTAAAACATTATAATTTCTCCCATTTAGTCTTACTTATATTCTCATCCATTCCGTAACAATCAGGATAAATAACTAAGGGTCTGATACTATTGTGTCGAGGAAGCGGCAAACCCGAAAATAAATAAGATAAAGAACACCAAATTTTAATGCGGAAAACATTTCAAATCGAAGGTAAAAACCAGGGAATCACAAAGATCCAAAAAGCTTCATTATAATAATAATAATAATAAGAGGGTACAAAAATTCTCTAAATTGGCTACACAGTAAGTGTCACACAGAGCAACAACTAATTAATTGAAGAAAGAGAAGAATACACAAAAATAAAGCTACTGTTCAAGGCTCGAAATAAGATGCTACGGGCTTCCAAATCCGATCTGCATCATTCAAATTAAAGACCAAGAACATAGTCAAAATTTCAGCCCGATCCAACGGTTAACGAATCGAAAAGAACAATTTAAAATTGGATAGTGGGAATAAAATCTGCAACAAAACAAATACTTTTTTCTCTCTTCTCTCTTGATGAAAGCTCTCTCAAAATCACTCTAATGTGCTTAAGTCTTTCAAATACTTGTATCAATGAACATAGAACAATTCTTCAAGGTTGTCCTATTTATAGATCACGAGTGATGCTTTCTTTTATAACCGAAACCTACTCAAAATATGAATAACACCGAATCAAATTGCGAATAGGAATAGAAGCCAAAAGAAAATAAAATTCAGCCATTGAACCTTTGGTTGGATAACATAGACATATGCCCAACATAACTTTGTTTTGTTAGTCTTTTACCCTGCGATTGTAAGTGTTCCCTTAATGATTATTTAAAAGTAATAATATATTTATGGTAACTTACGTCTCATAGGCTCATAGTTTGTAATTAGGTTCAACTATGTTCGCCACCCGCTTAGCCTGAGTCATAACCACGTTTTATGAAACAAAAAATTAAGAACATGAATCAGAGTAAATGAAAAAAAAATCTGTTTATTGACTAGCTATTGACAATAATAATATATTTATTATATTTTTATACTGTAAAATTAAAAATAAAGAAACTAGCGACAAGTAATGTCAAATTATTGAACTCAAAGAAACTACATGTAGGACTGTTGATAGGCCTGTATTGGCAAATCCGAGATCTCATATGTGGTGTCACAAAAAGATGCCACGTTGCGGTTCATGAGTTCGAAGCACGTCCCTTTGGTTCGGTACATGACCGCACGAAGGGACAAAGGCGAAAACTGGATTGGAAACGTTCTAAAACAAGGACGGCCATTAATAACCAAATTGTTTGGTCCAAATGTTATACTAGTACAAAATGGTCCACCTTCTGCTTCACTTATAGCTTCTACTTCTGCTCGATGAGTCCAACAATTTGAATTCTGATATACCTTCAAATTTGCCTTTTAAAAGTAATAAGGAAACAAGCATTTCCTGAGATATATGATTGAAATTCTAAACATCTATGATAATATACTCTATTATAAGTATAAAGATAATTAATTGAAGTTATTTTATTAAAATATACTTTTTAAAATCAAAAACAAATTACCCTCTGCCTAAAAGTAAATTTACCTCTCATCAAATAAATAAGTGAAAAAAACTCTCATTCAATGATTTATTTGGACTACTTAATGGCAGCCTAGACTTATTGCTCTGTCAGTTTGGCCTATCATTGCTCCACTTATATAAGCTTATAATCAAAATTTACTCGACAATCCAATAATTTTTTTCAACAGAAAATATTTAATTAGCAATTTAAAATAGCAACGGATGAAGGCATGAATCAAAAATTTACGGAGAACGCATGTGATTCTGTGGCTTAAGTAAAAGATAGGAGGTGAAAACCCCCGTTAAAAGCTCTTTCGAACTGACATGCTCACTGTAGCCATAATAATCCATTAATAGGATCCCAAATAAATACGTAGAATTTTATTTTGTAGGCATTGATAGACGAAACTAACAGAGCAATAAGTCTAGACCGCCATTATAAGTAGTTCAAATAAATTATTAATATATATCCTTTTAAAAATTTAATGACCAAATTACTCTCAATCTAAAAGTAAATTTACATCTCATTAAATAAATAAATAAATAAGAACTCTCATTAAATGATTTATGTGGACTATTTAATGGCAGCCTAGACTTATTGATTTATCATTATCAATGCACACAAAGTGAAATTGCCTATTTAATGTGATGACATGATAGGTCATTTACAATTTTATCCTTTATTTTGTATTTTGAAACTTCGAATAGCTCCGTTTTAGCCTTTCTCAATTTATGTGCACAGCCTGTATCCTTTTTCCGGAAGGTTTTAATGAAAAAATTAATGAAAATGTGAAATCATTCCTTAAAACTCAAATGAGTTGACTACGGTCTACTTTTGTGTAAACGAGCCCGGAGCAGTATTTTGACGATCTTGGAGGGTCTGTATCGTGATTTGAGACTTGGACATATGCCTGGAATCAGATTTGGAAGTCCCTAGCTTGATTTAACGTAATTTGTTGAAAACTAGCAATTTAAAGGTTTAAAGAACTCCTTAGTTTGACCGTATGTTTATTTTGCTGTTGGTGGGTTTGGATTTTTGTTCCGAAAATTGGTATAGGTTCGTTTCAATATTTATGACTTATCCATAAAACTTACTGCAAAACAAAGTTGATTCGATGTGATTCGGACGTCCGGTTGAAAATTTTCATGCTCTTAAGTTTCTTTGAAATTTCAATTTATTTTGGTGTCCGACTCGTGGTCCTAGGTGTTATTTTGATATTTGATCATGCGAGCGAGTTTGTATGATGTTATTACACTTGTGTTCATTTTAGTTTGGAGCCCGATGGGCTCGGGTGAGTTTTGGATAGGCTACAGATGATTGTGAACTTAGAAAATTTCTGGTTTTTGACTCTGCTAGTATCTAATGTGTTCTTCTTCACGATCGTAAAGATACTCCCAAGATCACGAAGAGTAATCTAGTCTAGAGAGGCATTCCTTCATCGCGAACGCGATGGCTGGTACGCGAACACGAAGCTTTGAGGGGTTGCCCTTCGCGAACATAGACAATCTCTCGTGAATGCATAGTGTTGAGGGACCTGGGAAGGGGGATCTGGGTTTGCTCCATGCGAACATGAGCCCTGGCTCGTGAACGCGAAGACCTGGGGGAGAAGCCCTTGCGGATGCGTGGGGAACCTTGCAAATGAATAGGCCATTCTGGCTGCTGCACTTTGCGAATGGGAAGAAGGCATGACGCCCAGTCTATTAAATGTCCCAAAGACGGGATCTCATCCATTTTTTACCTTCTTTTTATTAGATCGTGGCCTAGAGGCAATTTGAAAGAGAAATTTCATCAATGTTTCATAGGTTAGTGTACTTTAACTTATTTTCTTCCATTTCTATCAAAACCCATTAATTTCTAACCTTAATCTACGCTCTTTCATGGTAGAAAATTAGGGATTTGGGAAGAATTGATAATTTTTGTAAATTTGGGATTTAGACCTTAAATTGAGGCCAGATTTTGAGACTAAGTACATACCCAGGCTCGAAGGTGAATGGATGGATCTTTTTCCGATTCTCGGATTTTGACAAAGCGGGCCCGGGGTTGACTTTTAAGAAAAAAGTCTAAAGATCTTAACTTTATGTATTACAATTGATTTTTCTAGCATTATTTGATGTTGTTGAGTCGATTTTGGTTAGATTCGATTGGTTTGGAGACAGATTTTAAAAAGAAAGGCCCCGTTGAGCTTTGATTTGCTTGCGGAGCGAGGCAAGTGTTGGGTCTATCCTTGAGGAGTTAAGAATCCTTGAGCCACATGCTATGTGAATTTCACGTGTACCGGCATATCTGTGAGGTGACGAGTGTATATATGTCGAATACTTGTTTCCATGTTTTTTCGTATTTCACTAATTATTTTATTTTATGTATTAATTGTTACATGCTTTAATTTCCTTCTATGCCTTAACTTGTCACTTGCCATTTATTATTCTCGTACTAAAATATTAGTTTCTTCCATGCTTTCATGATTAATTGATACTTGCCGTAGTTATTTTACGTGTACACTTTAACTATCATATATTTGGTTTGTCTTGTTGCTTAGTATTAATTGTGGCATTTCTTGATTTGATACGAGATTCCTTTATGGTTTTGCTTTCATATTCGTTAATCGTAGAGATTCTTATGATTTGATTACATTTATTGATTTTTGTTTATGGATCGGCTTGCACGTCGAAACGGGTGGAATAAAGGAGGATTGATATTAATATGGTGAGATCGGATTGCACGCTGCAACAAGAAAGGAATATCATATTGATTCTGATTGTATGGTGGGATTGGGTGCATCACAACGGATTTTACATGTTATTACTAATATTGATATGGTGAAATGTTTTTGTACTACAGGATTGGTTGCGCAATGCAACGTATTGTATGTTTTGTATTCGTTGTTGTATTGTGTTAGCTTCGATGATTTCATACAAATTCTTAATACTGGTGTTTCAGGCTTTACTAATTTCAAGGATTGAGTTTATTTTCATGAGTTTACCACCTTACTTTTTTCATATTTCTTTCCTGTTATTATTATAATGAGTACAAGTTATTGCAAGTGAGATGCTTTAGCCTCGGCACTACTTCGCCGAGGTTAGGCTCCGCACTTACAGAGTACATATGGTAGGTTGTACTCATACTATACTCTCTTGTGGAGATTTTGGAGTCAGTCCTAGTGGCGGTCAGTAGATTGCTCGGATTGATTGCCGAATTGGAGACTTGATGTACAGATGCCCAGGTTTCGCAGCCCTGAAGTCCCCTTCTACCTTATCCTAGTTGTTTATTTCATTTCAGGTCGTTTTACTTTCATTCATACCATTATCTGTATTATTCTACTCGCTCGTGCACTCGTGACACCAGTTTTAGGATTATATCTAGGTATTGCGGTTATGATGGTTTTTCATCTTTATTTTAGTTATTACAGTTCAATTGATATCAGTTGATTTGATTTGTTAAAAATGACTAAAAACGGTTCTAACATTGGCTTGCCTAGCAAATAAAATATTAGATGTTATCACGGTTCCGAAAATAGGATCCTATTAAATGAATTATTATGATTACAATGAGCATGTCAGTTGGAAAGAACCATTAGGAGCAAGAACCATGCATTTAAGTACAATTACATAAAATAAGAAAGATTTAACGTACGATTTGGAAGAAGATTTCTCAACATGCATCTTCCATCTATTATTTCTTCTAATTGTGAAGCTTACATATAATTCTGTTTTGTAAGTCCATCTTCAGTTGGTAATGCATATCGGAAATTTTATATTTAAGGTACCGACCAACTTTAGTCATACTATTTAGAATACCATGTAAGATAGTTTGTTATTCTTAAGAGTTGGGAAGTGAGATTGTTCTCGTATCACAAGAGAGAAGGCCTATTTGGAGCCTTTTAACCACTTGACCCTTTTATGTTTTTTATTTAGGACACATACTTTTAAATGTGTGTAATTAAGTATATTATATATTTATATATGTATATATATATATTGTATAATCAAAGACTTGAACTTGAACTTGGGGCTTGAGTGTCGGCCGGCCGGATCCTAAAGTTAATTATTTTATTTTTTGAAAATAAATAAATTTATTTAACTTAAAAATTCAAAATTCGAATAAACAGTTATGTCTGTTATGAAAGGGTCTGTCCACATATGTCTATTTGTGAAACAAGACACTTTTCTAAAAAGGGTCTGTTGGTTGCCTATAAATACACAAGAATTTCCAACGAAGTGGCATAGAAAATCACAAGTATTATTGCAGACTTTGTTGTATTCTGAAGAGAATTGTTTTGAATTTTCCTAAATTAGTATACAAGCGATAACTCTTCAAGGACAGACGATTTTCATGCCTGAAAGCCATTTTTTATTATTATTTTCTAACAATTTTAAAGAGTTATTCTATTATGGAGAAATCGATGTCTGTTGTTGAGAATCCGAAGGAGTTCATCAAACATGATCATTTTGATAGAGCAAACTTTACCCACTAGAGAGACAAGATGATATTCTTATTATCTGCTCTCAATATCTAGTATGTTCTTGATTATGCCTTGTCTGCACTGTCTGAGCCCACTGCAGAAGATTATGATGCAATCAAGGAAGAAAGGAAGAAATGAGAACATGATGACCTGTTGTGTCATGGCCATATTCTGAATATTTTGACAAATCGACTCTATGATCTCTACTGCAATCTAAAGTCGCCAAGGGATATTTTTCGTTTTCACAAACTACATAACACAATGAAAAATGAGGTGTCGACAAATTCCTGGCCTTAAGTACTTTAAATTTAAAATATTTGATATTACGCCAATATTGGATCAGATTCATGAACTGCAAATTCTAGTATCAAAACTAAGTGATCTTGAAATTAATATTCCTGATGCACTTCATGTCATGCCCTAATCTTAGGGAGCACAACAAGCGCTTAACCGAGTGAACCAGGTCGAGCAAGCCTGTTAGAAACTTTCTACCCGACTCGCTAATGATCAAGATAAGGCACGTTATCATTAGCTAAACAGTGGAAAGATCATGTATCCAAACATTACTAATTCATTCTACTTCATTTTTACTACATCATGGTTATGTTTCCGCAGAATATACGCACTTTACAATTTAGTGGAACATGATTTCAAAATACACATAATCCATTGACATTTCTAATACCCATATATTTTCCACATAGTATCTACGAAGCCTCTAAATTGATAACAAAAAGTATATCAAAAGTGTCGGCAACAAGTCCCCGGCTATACCTCAAGTACAATATATAGGGAATAAAAGATGTATGGCCCCGAAATGAAATGGGGCTCACCAAGACTGCTGGGAGAAAAATGCACCACTAGCTACGATCAACAGTGTCTGTTATGGAACCACCTACAAATATTCAAAGATGTAGCGCCCCTATAAAAGGGACGTTAGTACTGTTGAATAGTACTAGTGTGTATATCTAAATACCATCTCAATAGAATGAATAATAATACAAGGGAAAAAGCAGTCATGAGTTTAATAAGAGCTTCAAACAAAGAACATCAAGTTAGAGTCACATAATTTCTCAATCAATTCCCATCTTATTAGGTTGGTAATATTTAGTTCCATGGCCACAATCCACAATGCCATCGTACTCTCACATAGAGTCCAATCTCGACCTGATCGGATAAGTTATCTAATTTGAGATATCAACCTTATCCATAAACTCAATCCTTATCTCTAACACAATTATCACCATGTGTGCGGCATGGCGTCTGATCACGGCCCGATCGGCTAGGCCATCTCACTTGAGATATCATCCTATTAATCATTCATCTAATTTCTCATTTCTTTCCCATCATTCAACACGGGCGCACGAGTGGCCTCTTTTACTAAGTCTTTCTTGGCATTTGGCCACATTTCACAATTTAAGTTTTCCTTTTTACACATTTACATTATTATCACAAGAAGCAAGGTCTTTCATTCAAGACTTAATTGCACATGAGAGCAATTTAGATTCTAGAACACATAGAGGAATTTCACACAAATTAACATAATAATAGTTATTAGAATTTGACTTGAAATTAAATCATTTGTAGCACATATTCTATATCTTTAACATATTCCCAAATGATACGATAACATGATGAAAGCATATGAACATATGTTGCACTTATATCTATCAACACAAGCACATTTGGAATGGCAAGTTCTATATGATCAATTTGGGACTTACACCGATTTCATGAATCACTACGGGTTCAATTCTAAAAAGAGGGATTTTTAAAAATACATTCCTCAATTGAGGTTTTCTTAATTCCTACAATGTTCTAGAATGTTTGCAACTTCAATCTATTTTAGCAAAGTAGCACAATTGAACTCATAGTTAGGAAAATCATCATAATCCTTGCTCACTTACGAATTTTATCAAACTTTATGTGTTCATTATGGTTTTATGGTCCTTTTATGGAAGATTACACTAACCCATTCCCAATTATTCTCTATCTTTGATTTACAACTCCCCCACATCTTCTACGAACACATGCATGCAATGTAATCACCCGCATCCCTATGAATTATCTCACTAATTGTTGGGGTGATGAAGTCTTACCTCTTAGGATGAAGACTTAGGTGCCCCACTTGAATATCTTCGAGGTTTTAAGTGATAATTGAAGAACAATTTGGTGAATATTAGGCCCTCCCTCTAGGACTTTCTCTCTCTCACTCTAGAAATAGCAAAAAATGTGCTCAAAATGGTCTAAAATGAGTGTTTTAAAGGAATAGTGTTAGGTTTAAAAATAAGAAAATAGGAGTCCCGACACAGATCTGCGATCGCATAGCAACCGCATAATGCTTCTGTGGTCTGCCAATGGGCTACATAATTAGCCTCAACCCCTAAAAATTTTCCACATCGATCTATGACCAGTCTGTGGTCCCAAACCTATTTTGCGGTCACATAATGCGTTGTATAACTCCCACATACAAATCTCAAAGGAGAATATGTGATCAATGTGTAGCCCGCGAAATGGTTTTGCGATCGCATAATAGGCCACAAAAATGGCATCAAAATTAGGCAGCCTTACTATGACCATTCTGCAGTCCGTAGAGTGATTCTACGAGCGCATAGTGGACCGCAAAAATGCTCTTTTTCTGCAAATTATTTTTCTTATCTTTTTAACACACTATTCATTCCAAAAAGTCCGAATCATAGAATCCCAGTTTCCAGGAACTTTTTTATGGGGCCATACACTTCAAATAGGTGCTATTTTTTTTTGAAATTGTCTTCCTCCTGGTTTGACTATAGATAGAAAATCCTACATCAATGGATAAAATAATTGTGGAACAGTTTTGTACTCACATTCAAATTGAAAGTGATACTCATGCTCGTGATTCTATTAGTCATCCCTCGAGTTTCGCAGTCAAATTTTTTAGTCAAAATGGTTCAGGAAGTGGGAACAAAAATCTAAAAGTTTCCAAAGAGTCCTCTTTTAAAAAGAGAAAGAACTTTAATAGGCATCACTGTGGGAAGAAAGACCATATTATTCGGGATTGTAGATATAGAAAGGCATGAATAAGTTTCAACACATGCAATATAGAAAAGTTAGGAAAGATTGAAAAATCTAGAAATTCTGAAAAGGCAAACGTGGTGGAAAATTCTGCCCAATGACTAATTGCTATGGTTTTCGCAATGCAAATTGGTATGGTCACTGAATTGAATATGTCTACTGCTGCTAAAAATACTCAAAATTGGAGGCTAGATTCGGGTGCTACTATTTATGTTGGTTATGACAAGAAGATGTTTACTAAATATGAAGAAATGAAAGATTTTGAACAAATCTTGATGGGAAACCATGTTGCAACAGATATTGCTGGAAAAGAAAGCATTGAGATTAACTTCACGTCCAGCCAAAAGTTGACATTACGGAATGAGTATCACGTTCCTGATATGAATACAAACTTAATATCTGCTGCTTTGCTATAAAAAAGGCTTCAAGATAGTTATTGATTCTAATAATGTATAGTGTCTAAGAATGGAGTATTTGTTGGAAAAGGCTATAACTGTAATGACATGTTCAAATTGAGTATTAACAAAATAAATTATGTTTCTGCTTATATCGTTGAGTCCGATTCTTGTTTACGGCATGCTAGAATAAGACACTTAAATTTCGGCTCCTTGAATTATATGTCCAAAAATAGTTATATCTCATGTAAACCTCAACATAAAAGATGACAACAAACCATTTTGTAAAGTTGAAAGATCCACAGAACTATTAGATTCAATACATTCAGACTTGTGTGAATTAAATGGAGAATTAATTAGAGGAGGCAAAAGATATTTATTACTTTTATAGATGAGTTATCTAGATTTATATATGTTTAACTACTTAGATCTAAAGATGAATATTTTCAAAAGTTTAATGAATACATGTCTGTTGTGGAAAAATCAATGGAGTAGGAAAATTAAAATTATTCGAAGTGACAGTGGCAGAGAATATTTTCCTAACGAATTCAATAAGTTCTTTGAAGAGCATGGCCTAATACATCAAATTAGTGCCCTTTATACTCCTCAACAAAATGGTTTGGCTGAAAAAAAAGATAGAACTTTGGTGGACATGGTTTACTTAATACACATTAGGCACATAATTTATGGGGGACAAGCACTACTAACCGCATGTTATATTTTAAATAGAGTGTCTTCAAAAAGTATGCATATTTCATCTTATAAGCTTTGGGATAGTAGAAAACTAAATTTAAATTATTTTAAAGTTTGGGGGTGTATATCCTATTATATGGTACCTGACTATCAAAAAATAAAATTGGGTCCTAGAGCAATTAAAAGTTGTTTACCATAAAAATGATAATAACAATTAAATTTGATGATGGGACTCTAAAAATACGTGATCTATTTTTATGCTAGTTGTTAAGCAGTTGGTGTTATGTGTATAGAAATAATAGTTAAGGATAGGGCGATAATCAAACTGATTGGCTATCAATCGAGGATTTGAGCTTGTCAATTGGAGGGTCTCGAGGCCGATTTCGGGGCTCACCTATGATCTATCGAGGGTGATCAAGGTACGACTAATAGTTATCATAAAATCAACGAAGACTCTTTATGGCCAATAATAAGCAATAAAATGATGAAGAAATGGAAAGATAGTAAATAAAAGCAATAATATCAAGAGAGTATGTTAGAGAGCAAAGAGAATGTTCTTATATATTTCGTGTGGAGCAACTGGAGCAACAAGGGTTTACAAAGTGACAAGGATCCCCTTTATATAGAAGGGTAATCAAATATAGTACAAAAATGCATTAATGACAAAAGATATAGAGATGTGACAGCTAGATGACACCTTGATTCGGGTCTTAGAATAATCCACTAGGCTTTATCAATCCTAATTGTGTGCCTAGGGAACTCCCCTCTTCTCTAATATAGTCATTGGTCTGCATTGCCACGAGGTAGAGCCCCGTTAGCCCTAGAAGGTGAGCCTCGACCTCGGTCTCGAACCTTGAGAAGTATGTTCTGCTCATAATGACGGGGAAATTGGACCCTCCGATTTTACCATACACAAAAGTGTTTTGTAGGATATGTGCAACACTTAAAAGCATATAGGCTGCTAGATTTAGAATCTAATTTCATTATAGAATCTATACATGTTGAACTTGAAAATAGATATATAAATACAATGTTGATGAAATAACTAAAATAAATGGAAAACGTATTGATGCAAATAAATTGTCACTTTCTGAAATTATTACAAATGAATAATGAAGTGATGATATGCAAATAAAACCAAGGAAAAACCAAAGAACAAGTAAAGAAAAACATCTTGGTTCTAATTTTATCTCTTCACAGTCTGTAGTATTTCTTGTTGAAGGAGATAGAACAAACGTTTGTAATCAAATTCCTATTGTATTGGATATTGAATAAGACCAAAAAACATTTTAAGAAGCAATTTCTTCGAGAGAAGCTGCCTTTTGGAACAAGGCCATTAATAATAAAATGGACTCAATTATATCAACCACCACTTGGGTTTTAGTTGATCTTCCTCTTGGATCAAAGCCTCTATATTGTAAGTGGGTCTTTAGAATAAAGTACAGTACAGATGGTTCTATCCGAACTAAGCAAGATTATTTGCAAAGGTTTCACTCAAAAGGAAAGCATAGACTATTTTGATACATATGCTCCTATTACAAGAATAACATCCATTATAGTCCTTTTATCCATGGCCTCTATTTATGACCTTTACGTATATCAAATGAATGTTAAGAAAACCTTTTTAAAATGGAAACCTTAGTGAAGGAATATATATGCAACAACTGAAGGATTTGTTCTTTCGAAAAATGAGAAGAAAATTTATAAATTGATAAAGTCTCTGTATAGTCTCAAGCAGGTGCCTAAAATAGTGGCATGAAAGGTTTGATAGTGTAATACTATCAAACGGGTCCGTACATAATCATGCAGAGAAGTCCATTTACTCTAAATTTACAAAGGAATATAGAGTAATAATTTATTTATATGTCGATGACATGTTAATTTTTGGTACGAATCTATGAGGAATTACTGAGACCAAGAAGTATCTAACTTCAGTTTTTAAAATGAAAGATTTAAATAAAGTTGATACTATTTTGGGAATCAAGGTCAAAAGAGATAACAAGCGAATGACTTTGTCACAAGCACAGTATATTGGTAAAAGCATTACTAAATTAAGTCATTTGGGAATAAAGGAGTATAATACTCCTTATGATTCTAGTGTTAAGCTAAATGTAAATATTGGAAGAGCAGTAGTACAATTGGAGTATACAAGTGCGATAGGTAATATGATGTATGCAATGCATTGCACTAGACCTGACATAGCATTTGCAGTTTGTAAAGTTTCAAAGTTGACAAGTAATCTAAGTAATGATCATTGGAAAGCAATAAGTAGAATACTTGGATATTTAAAATATACAAAGCACTTTGGCATTTGCTATAAAGGTTTCTCTAATGTATTAGAAGGATATTCTGATGCAAGTTGGATTACAAGTGTTAATCATAATAAATCCACATATGATGGATATTTACTCTAGGAGGTGAAGCCATTAGTTGCGTATCCAAGAAACAAACATGTATATTCCATTCTACTATGGAATCTGAATTCATTGCAATAGGAGCTGTTGGAAAAGAAATAGAATAACCGAGGAATATGTTACTTGATATAAAGTTGTTGCCACAAACAATATCAGCTATTTTCATATTATGTGATAGTGAGACTACAATGTGTGTTGCTCACAATAAAATATACAATGAAAAATCGAGACATATAAGTTTGAAACATGCTTATATAAGTGAATTAATTACAAATGGAGCTATAGCTATAATATATGTGAGATTAAATAAGAATTTGATAATCCACTCACAGAGCCATTGGGTAGAGATGTTGTGCAACAAACTTGTCAAAGGATGGGGCTGAGACCTTTAAATTAAATACAAGTAATGGGAACCCCACTTTGAGTTAATATATATTCTAACAATATAAGTTAAATGGATAACAACAAGTTACTTGTGTTTTTAAGCACTGATCTCCTCTTTAGGAGCCCTAATTCCATTGTACTGCTTACTATTATGTGACAAGTTAAGGAATTGTTATATGCTTGTTATAACATGGCATAAAGACAAACTCCAAAGTGCATACTATTATACAAAGGGTTGATTAATCTTAATAGAATTATTAATGTCTGGAGTAACAGGGACTTAGCAACCAATTCCACATATATGAATATTAAAGTGGTGCCGCTTCTAGCAAGATTTAAAAGGCTGATCTTGTAAATAAATGAATTCAGGATGGGCACAAGGAATTGTGGTTCAAATCTTACATGTCTCATGAATTGAAATAACAAACTAGCGGGGATTGTAAGATAGTCCTTAAGAGTTGGGAAGTGGGATTGTTCCCTCATAGGAAGAAAGAAGGCATTTTTGAAGCCTTTTAAGCACTTGTCCCTTTCATGTCTTTGATTTAGGACACAAACTTTTAAATGTGTGCAATTAAGTACACTATATATTTATATATTATATAATCAAAGACTTGGACTTGGACTTGGGGCTTGGGCGCTAGCCGAGTCGGATCATAAATTTAATTATTTTATTTTTTGGCAGAAAATCAATTTATTGAATTAAAAATTCAAATTCGAATAAACAGTTATGTCTGTTATGAAATGGTCTGTCCAGATATGTATGTTTGAGAAATAAAATACTTTTTTGAAAAGGTCAGTTAATTGCCTATAAAATACACAAGAATTTTCAACGAAGTGGTATAGAAAATAACAAGTATTATTACAGGCTTTGTTGTATCCTGAAGAGAATCGTTTTGTATTTTCCTAAATTAGTGTACAGGCAATAACTCTGTACAGCCGATTTTCATGCCTCAAAGTCATTTTTGATTATTATTTTCTAACATACCGATCAATTATCCATCGATTTCGGTCAATAATTTATTTTTTCAAATAAAATCAAGTGAAATGGATCGTTATTTTTGCACAAAATATAATTTAAAATTATAAATGAAAAATAAAAGTCTTAAACCAACAAGCACCCATGTTCTGCCACGACACGGTCCTCCGGATTTTGGTTAGTTCTTTTTTTGTAGTCTTTTCTTTTGGTCGAGCTTGGAATTCAATAGACCAACAGAAATGAGTCGATTTTTACTGACTGAAATGGATTAGTTTTTACTACTGATTGATATTTTGCTACCCATCCGTTCAGGTCAGTTTTGGTCCGTAAATGTTCAAAACCGACCACGTTTAGTCGATTTTTTGTCTGGAAAAGAGCTTTATAAGTAAGTGTGAATATGTGAAATATAATGCATTGGTTTGTTTGATATGGGTTTAAGCATTTGGTGTCGAACACTTGCACTCTCTATATTTTTGGTGCTTGACAATTTTCATTCTTTCATAATTTTAAGTTAAGTTCAATAAATTATTAATTCTGATGCAAAACCTTTTCCTTCGTCTTAGTGTTGGAATAATACGGAACATTTAGCGAGTTCATTATTTAAATAGTCACTCAATTTTTCAAATTATTTACTAAAGTTATTTTTCTTTTGTAACAACAAAGTCACTGAACTACGTGTATGTCATTCAGAAAGTTACTCAACTAGAATTTTCAAATTTTGAATTACCAAATATCTATTTTACCCTCTAAATTATAAATATTTATCTTTTTATTTTTAACACTTTTTAATATTATGATTTTTCTCTTTTTAATTTGTATTATGAACTTATCTATAGAATAAATGAATTTTATTTATTAATTAAAAAAATAATTAATCATATATAATGATGGAATAAAAAATAATGAGCATAGTAAAAATATTAATTAGAATAATTTATTGGTAATAATATTTTTAGTATTAACAAAAAAAATTAAAAATTTATTTACACAATTAAGAGAAAATAAAGATGGTAAAATATAAATTCTATAAAGTAATATAAAAATAATTATTTAAATAAAAATATTTTTATAATATAAATTATTTATTCTTAAAAATTATGCTCCATAATATTAAAGCTTGTAGAATAATAAAACAAAGAGAGGGTGGAAAGGAGTGATGGGTCAGCTGTGGCTCCAATTCCTACACGAACATCATCCTCAAATTTGCCCATAACCAATTTACTTAATCACAAAGCGTAAGACAAGAAAGCACGTTCCCAATTGGAGTAAACAGTTAATTCAAAATTCCAATGGAGCTATGCAGAGTACCAGCTGCTACTACTGCATTTGCATGGACAAATTCCATCTCCTCTACCCTTCAACTCCCTCAAATTCTCTTTGTATGCATTCCCCCTACTTAATTCCTCCTTTTATATATATTAAATAAATAGTATTTTTGACATTTGTAGTAGCAAGCAGCCTCAAATCATTAATCTGTTTTATTTTCCATTGAAAATAGGTAGGAGGTGGGTCTAAAAGATTCAGAGTTTGGTGTGTGAATGGAAACATTGAGTCTCAGAAGGTATTTCTCATTCCACATTGTTCAAATATTTGTATTTTTGAAATTTTTGGTGCTTGTGATGATTTCTGCTGCCAAATTATCTACCTAGTTACTTATGTAGCTGTGCTTAACTTTGTTGAGATGAAATATACTTTTCTTTACTGGTTCGGGAAAGTCAGATGGTTGTATCAGTTACTGGAGCTACTGGATTTGTTGGGAGAAGATTGGTGCAAAGATTGCAAGCAGGTATTTCCCCCACTACGACCCCATTTGCGTGGCAATGTTTGATTGGATATTATATATCTGCAGTCTAATAAAACGAAAGACTCTTGAATAGATATGCATCAAGTACCAAAAACACCAATTAATTGGACATACAATAAGTCAAAAGTCAATTGCAAAATTGGAACGTAAAACTAACTAGTTACTAAATGTAAAGGCAGATTGATTTAGGACGAGTGAATGAGGAAAGAGTGCCAACAAATTGGAGCGGAGGGGGTATTTGTAAACATTTAGGAAATGTGTGTATGTGTGTGTGTATTCCTCGAGTTGTAGGCTGAGGATGTGCACACACGTGCTGCCTTCATTATACCTCTCATGGTTCTGCCCAGTTTATATAGTTCTTTACCATGACTCTAGAACTTGATTATGAGTCTGCGGTCAGCATTGGGCGAGAATATTTTAAGCAGAAAGGCACACTCCTTGTTTGCTATTGACTTGCACCATTATGGGCAGGTTCATAAGTCTAGGGATATCCTTTTTTCTGCTGATGAAATAGTTCAAGTACCAAGTGTGTCTGCTTAACTACTTGAAGCTGGTTAAAGTGTTAAATTAATATATTGGTTATTGGGTTGCTGCTGAATAAACACTTCCATATAAGAGATATTGTCATACATGACACTGTTCTGAATTGAACATACCATAAGATGTGATTTTTCCCAACGATGGGTCACATAACTGCTATTGTAGAATAAGCATGTTATTAATTAAGCTTAACTGGTCCTTACTTTTTGTCTTAAATGCAGATAAGCATCAGATTCGAGTGTTGACAAGGTCAAGATCCAAGGCACAATCAATATTTCCGGGTAAGAAGGTAATGATTGTTTTGATTTACCCACTGTACTTCTGCATTACTCTTTCTTCTGTGGAAAATGATAGGAATCGTGTCGCAAAGCTAGACTGTTTTATAAGTAGAATCATTCCATCCTAAAGGAATGTCATGAACTCACCTGATATTTGATTATTTGTGCTTCTTAATGAAGTGTAGGTGCTTTTGCTACTCTTTTGTCCTACTACCTTCTTTTATTTGATCTTATGTAGGAAACAATATGTTGTCAGCAGACACAAAGGCTTTATTTCGGTTATGTTTTCCAAATTGTGCTTCTTAATTTAACATTTGACCTCTTCATATTCTTGTGGAAATGTGCAGTTAAAGATTTTCCAGGACTTGTAATTGCTGAGGAGCCAGAGTGGAGAAACTGCATTGAAGGTTCAGCAGCTGTTGTAAATTTGGCTGGAATGCCCATTAGTACTAGATGGTCCCCTGAGGTATCAGGAGATCATTTGACGGCTTTGTTTTCTCTATCTCTCCTATTCTTTTTTGTTTCCTTTTTGAAGATATATAAGGAAGACAAGTTATATACACCCCTATGTATAGATGTATTCTTACTTAATATCTTCATCCGAGCGATTAAGATTTTAAACTTTTTGTATTGTATGTTCATCCGATGAATGATCAGTGGTTCATTCTGCAATGTAAGATACATATATTAACTTTTCAATAGTATCGCTGCAGATCAAGAAAGAGATCAAGCAAAGCAGGATTAGAGTAACCTCTAAGGTCTTCTCTTCTCTGTTAGCTTCATGCAAAATAGCATAGTGAAAGAGGTCAATTTATTTTAAGGATTTAGCTATAACAGCAGAAGATATTGACAGGAATTTGAGAAATCTCTGTTGAACCTGTAGGTTGTGGATTTAATCAATAATTCACAGGATGATGATCGCCCCAAAGTTTTTATAAGTGCATCAGCAGTTGGTTATTATGGTGTGGTGACCAAGTTCATTTATCACTTTGTTATTATACTGTTCATAACTTAATATATTGTTTGTTGTTTTATTGGCTCCCAAAGAACTTCCAAACTAGAACTTGTAATCATGCTAGTGTTCCGATAGCATCTCAAATATATGTATGTTTATGGAGGACGCCAAGGCTTTCAGCCGCTTATCTTCTTAATGCTTTATAGAGAATCGAGTTCTTATGTGCATTCCATCTCCATAATAAATCCACCTGATTTCCGTACTCAGGAATCAGTGAGACTCGAGTGTTTGATGAGCAAAGTCCATCAGGAAATGATTACTTAGCTGAGGTAAATATGATGGGTTTTAACAGTTGCATACATTTAGAGTATGTTATATCTTTTTAGTTCTCATGTTTAATTTAGAATCTAATTTCCAGTTTCTTGATTTCTTTTAGGTTTGTAGAGAATGGGAGGGAGCTGCACTCAAAGTCAATAAAGATGTCAGGCTTGCTCTAATTCGCATAGGTGTTGTCCTTGGTAAAGATGGTGGTGCTTTAGGTATGCTTTCTTTATATCCTTTTCATTTTATTTTGATAAATAATAAATTAAGTATGCTTTCAAGTTTATATCCCATTCCTACACTGTTGCTCTGGCTTATTACAATTTTGGAAATTTTATTCCTCTTTACTTAAAAGGTTCCCCATTTCTGGAAGCATAACGCAGTTGGTAGCAATAAAGGTAGCAACAGATTTGATACAAACACTAGATCTAAATGGAGATGGAAGTAACACTCATTAGGTTATGTTGTAAATAAAAGTAGGTTACAGCTGAGCAGACAGTTTGTTAATAGAAATAGGTTTTGTTTATTCTTCTTGTTTTGGGGTGGGGTGAGTGGGTCGGTGAGGGCAACGTACAATGTGCATGAGCTGGTGTGGATTTATGCTCTCACTCATGAGGTGACATAAAATTAAGAAATGGGAGTGAATTGATCTTAACTATCTATGTCGAAGTAAAATTTGTTATTAATTCATCCATTAGAAAATAAAATTTAGATATGTAAAATCCTAAAAAGATGGAAATGATTTTGCATTTTGAAAAGTTGTACAAGACGGGATCAAGATAATTAAAAATTTCACACACCAAAAGGAAGGAATGAACAGTTATTCGGGTTTGAAAACGAAGTTATTTTTTAACTAAGGGGCATCAAGAAAATCGTAATAACTTTTTTTCCCTAAGAGAATGTCATTATGAAAATCTTCTCATGTAGCTGCAGTGGACCTACGATTTTTAGTCAAATAATTCAAGGGTGCTATGTTTCTTTTCTTTCACGGACTTTCACTTTGGTTGCATTTCTTGTTGGCCTTTGGGATCCAATAGCTCTTTATTGTCATACAAAACGTCATTTCAATGCGTCTAATATAACTCATGACTACATACATATGGCATCCCTATATAACAGTCATTCGCAATAAAAGTCATGTTTTTTTTATAATTGATTTTTTATGTTATATTTAACCTTTCTATAACAACTTTTTAGCGATAACTACAACATTCATCTTTATAGTAGTACACTCTTGGTAAATTTATCCTTCTATAACAGCCATGTAAAATTTCTAAGCTTACCAATAATAACCCTAAATATTTAATTTGATCAAATTTATTAAAACTATAATGGACAACTTATAATAAAAATTATTATGTTAGTGCATACTTTCGTAATTAAAAATTATATTTAATTTGATTAAAAAAATATACTTGTATATTTTCATTCCATTTTATAAAAGGTTCTATCATGCACAATGTCTAATATTTGAAGATCTACACATACAATCTTTGCCATTTGACAAAGTTTCAATCTTGAATAATGCTTAAGATTTGCACATATCTTTTTCAGAGATCTTCCATATATCTTGAAGGAATCATAGATTCCCAAATTTGTTTTAAAAAATCTGATTTGGGTGAAGTTTGGTTTGAAGATGAAAATGTGTTTGGACATAAGTTTTCAAAACATATTTCACTTTTATTTGTTGAAAAAACATGAAACATGACTTATACCTACAAGTTTTAAAAACTATCACTAATACCCAATAAAACCTTTATCAATAACGATCATTATATTATCACAAACCATAATCCTGAACATAAACAAATTTAGTACAAAATTATTATTTTTATAATGAACTACATAATACACTATCAAATGACCGAGAAGACGAATCAACATATTTACAAAATAATAAATGATGGGATGTTTTATAAAATATAAAAGTTTGGAGCAATTTTTAGAAAATGTAATAGTGATATTTTGGGCCAAAACAGCTCTTGAGCTGGTTTTGGGATTATGATTTTGGGAATTCGCCAAAATATAGACAAAATCTATGGCCAAACATGTATTTGCCAAAAAAATCCCAAATATATTTCGGCAAAATCTATGGTCAAACGGTCCTTAATTTTCTAGCAGCTTTTAAATGTATACCTTAGAGTTAAAATCTTTGTATATTTAGTTATGAATTTTGTTAATAATATATTAGATGGCTTTAATACTTAATTAGTGAAGTATGCACATCTTTTGAGATTTTAGATTTGAATAATTTCTTATCTATTATATGTAACATTAAAAAATGAAAAAAGATTATATTTTTAATAATATTTGTCTATAACAACCAGAAATATTTAAACGTCAAATGTTGCTATAGGTGTATTTCAGTCATTTACTATAAAAGCCTATAAATATGTGAATAAACATTGTTGTTATAGAGAGGTTTTATATTCCTTTTACAGTTATGTAAATCTTCATATATATACTATATTGTAAATGTGAAGCCCAAAGTGTAAGATTAAATTACTAGAATACCCATCAAAAACCAAAATGACCTTTTTACCCTTTATTTAAATACTATTTATATAATATTTTTGTACCAAAAAGTAAACTTACCTTCAATGTTGTACTCAAGCATCTTATAATAAATGCGTAGGGGTAACAATAAAAGCCAATATAATGATGCTTGAAGATGTAGAGACTGATTGAATACTTTAATACATGTGTATATACATATAGTACACTTATCAAATGCATCCCTTTAGTTACTCCTGAGAAATGAGAAACCAGGTATGTACAAATTTTTTAATCAAGTATCAGATATCTTTTGAGATCAAGTTTAGAGTGTATGACGAGTTCTCTTGCATCTGCCATTAAATTAACTTATCATTGCTACAGTGTTTTTACATTTGTCCTTCAATATTAACCCTTTAAAAACTAAATTAACCTTCAACATTGATGTAGAAAAATGTAATTATAAATTCAGTTTACGAATTTTGAAAAGCTTTGTACTGATTAATATGGATACATGTGCACGTGAAAAGAAGCTAGTTAATAAAAGAAGATCCAAGGTACTAGATATCTAGGGGGCAACTCTTTTATATTACGATGTTTAATGTCTGGAACCCCTTTTAACATTTTCCACATTTCCCTTTATATTTTTACTTGAGATGGTGGGACCCACTAAAATGTAAACTAATATTAACCCATAGTTTTATAAGTATAATAAATTCGTCGCTAAAATTTTTAAAAGTCACGTGTACCATTTTAAATCTTGGATTCACTTCTAGGCAGGACAGATGCAAATTTGATAAATTGTGTATTAGTTTTTTGTGTTTTGGGTTTACTACAAGGTTTTTGAAATTTTGAGGGAAAAGAGGGAGAGAGCGATGCCAACCTTCAGCTAAACGTGGATCCACCAATGATAGTAGATGCATGTTTATGATCTTCAGATGCTTATCATCGTTTCATATCTTCCTTTCTCTTGATCTCTGCAGCTAAAATGATCCCAATCTTCATGATGTTTGCTGGGGGACCTTTGGGGTCTGGAAACCAATGGTATTGCCTTCTAATTTTGCTTTTATTACAAGTATTTCTCATTAATGTGGATCAGAGATATGTTTATTTGTATTAGCCTGTAGACGTTTGAATTTCAGCCAAAATTTTCCCCCTTCTCACTTTGTAGATTTTTGCTGCCTTCACTATCAGGTTTTCATGGATTCATTTGGACGACCTTGTGGATCTAATATATGAAGCTCTATCCAATCCATCCTATAAAGGTAAAAGCATTGCCAGACATCTATAATATGTATATTTCAGTCATATACCCTTTTGTGGATCTCTAAGTTCCTATACGTTACTTAACACGGTCATTGATTATTAACTTTGCAACTTCCAGTAGAGCTCTCAATGACTTAATGTTCGACTGAATAGGGATGACCTTTTTCCTTGCTGTAGGTCCTTTTCTGTGTTTGTATTTCTATCCAAACAATAAGCTGATATAGATTAACAACTAACTGAAATTGAAGTGTAGTTAACTGACAGTAAGTCGGCCCATGGCAGGGGTGATTAATGGAACAGCGCCAAATCCTGTTAGGCTGGCAGAAATGTGTGAACAACTGGGATCTGTTTTAGGGCGACCTTCATGGCTACCAGTACCAGAAATTGCACTCAAAGCTGTCCTTGGAGAGGGTGCATCTGTGGTAGGAGTTTTCTAACCTCTGCTTATTACCTATTTGTCTGATACTTCCCTCTATTAATCTTGCTACAACTTAACTTCAACTTCCAGATATCCCTTTTCAATTCAACTTCAAATATTTCTTTTTTCCCATTAACTTCAACCAAAAATGTCCAAATGCCTAGTAATGTGTATTTCAGGTGTTGGATGGGCAGAAGGTGGTTCCAACGAGGGCCAAGGAGTTGGGTTTTCCATTCAAATACCGATATATCAAAGACGCTCTGAAAGCAATCATGTCATGAGACAATCAATCATCAACCAATTTTCTATACATCTTGAAGTTGTCAACTTCATACGGTCCAAAAGAGTATTGAGTTAATGATTCTCAATGGCGTGGGAGAAGAATGAAGAAACAAATCACTGTTTCTCTTCCTTGTCTGGGCGTATCGCTTTTTCCTCATTTTTTTGTAAGTCATAATTCAATTTGTAAACATCAAGCCTGTCTGAAAAGTATGCGCCCCTTCATACTGGTCAACACGTATTATCAATTGAGTCATTTACAATTAACTTTCAAGAACTCTAGGGTGAATTCATATCGGAAGTTCCAGATTAGGTGCAATTGAATTCAAATTTTCAACCCAAGCTATATATATCAGCTGAAGTTCTTTTGAAAAGTACAACAAGACACTTTTTCTATCTTCTAATGAGGTAAGGATAGACATTCAATTTGATGAGGGCACGTTTCTGCACCTTAATTTAAATTGATTAAATGGAATAGCCGATACCATCCCTGTAGAAGTTTAAGTAACCATAATGGAGAAAGAACGAGAATGTGTCAGAGAAGCCAACCCAACCGAGAAAGTTTCAAGCCTGCAAGCAGCAGGCAACACGGTACCTTGTAATTTTGATCTCTTTTTAACAGCTTACTGATAAAACCACTAAATAATTTCACAAATTTATAACCACCTACCCCTGGCCCCCTAACCAGGAAAATCAATAAAAGGCTAAACTAGAGTTGGACCTGGGGTCAGACTTCCAAATCATAACATCATTATCAAGTATTGGGCTGAATAACTGAGATAAACAACCGTTCATTTATGCAAAGTAATCACTTGTAAACTAACTATGTGAGTTTAAAAGCCCAGAAATCCAAGATTTAGATGGAAACTGTATATCAGTTGTCTTTGGAACAAAAACTAAGCCGATTAATTATACATTGATCACATAGTCCATGTAATTTGACTGAGCAGATATGATGTGAAAACAGAGGATAAATAACATGAATATTTTACTGTTAACCCCTCAAGGAGTACTTTTTCCCAGTGAAAGCTTGAAACTTTGGTTCTTCTCTCTTTTGAGGTTCCTCCTTCACGGGTTCCTTCACAGGTTCCTGCAGATATAGAGGAATTTTAACATGTTGAAACACATAAGTAACCAAATACTTAATCAGCAGTTAGTACTTTGCCAATGGCCAGGAACAAATAAAAATGTGTGGAGATGAGAAACCTTTTGTTTATCCAGATTCCGGTTTGCATTTGAGCCAAAGACAAGCTTCCCCTGTGTCTGACGATTGGAGCTTTGAGAGCTTGAACCGGCAGCTGACTGCCCAGTAGCATTTGCCATATCAGGTCGCTTGTCTTTAGACCCAGATGTGGAAACAGGTGGAGGTTGCTGTTTCAGAGGTTTCCCATCCAATCGTCTTGCTGAACCAGTAAAAGGGTTGAATTTCGGCTCCTCCTCTGCTGCAGCCCCTTCACCTGCATGATCAAAAACCATTAAGTTAATAGTAGAAAGTTGAGAGATATCAATATTCTACAGAAATAACCAGGAACAAACAATAGTCCACAATTCTTTACAAGGGGTAAGGAAGCTAACTTAGCCTTGTACCATCCACCAAGGCAATTAGCCAAAAAGGTTTTCCAGCCCAGGAAAAGATCAGTCAAATTTATAATGTGAATAACATAATTGGATCAAACAAATTTGAAGCTGTATATAGTTCTCTGGCTTTCACAGTAGCCATGCCTACTGGAGATATTACTACCTCAAAATTAGTAAAACTGGAGTCTACAATCATTGACGATATTCCTTTATCTCAACTTAGACAATCCCATTTGACTTGTACAATTTCTTTTCAAAAGGTTAGTTAGAGTTAACTAGCTTTACATTTAGATAAATAGCTAAAATGCATGAACTGTGAGTTTGATGTTGATAGAATACCACACAACGGTCAACTAAGTGTAATATTACTTGACACTACAATATCAAAAAATAGTTCAAGGACACAGAATATTGAGCATTCCTAAAACGACCCATCCTCAGCTAATAAGAGCTTAGGATGTTATATTGTATGAACAAAAGAAAGAGAAGAACACAACTATAATTACAGAATGTAGTGTGCACCTTCTGCTGGAGTCTTGCTTGGAAGAGATGGAACTGGTCTTTCAGGTTCTTTATAATCAAGAGGAGGTGCAAAGTCTACCTCGCAGTCTGTCTCAATGATGCTTATTGCATTAGAGGGCTTCGACTCAACTATGTCTATGTAATACTTTTTATTGTTGTAAGCCACCATAATACTATCTCCAGTGGTTAAGCACGAAAAATTTCTCAGCGTCGTCTCCAAGCTGCATCAGCAAAAAAAAAGGGAGTAAAACTTGGAAGCCTAGATAAGTGTGTGCGTACTTTGCAAAAGACAGGAATAAAAAAGCAAGTGAACAAACAAATATTGCTTGCTGCACAGGTAATGCATTTAGACTTAAAATGAGAGAAATTAAATAAATTAAATTTTTATCTTGAGAAGTCTATCGAAATAAATTGGACTTGTCAATCATTTACTTTTGTGATGCATATTATTCCATCAGGGAACATCCAAATTTGACTATTGCGCATTAAACATGATAAATGCACTAGAAAAGGACGGTCTAGTGGCATTCTATTGAGAGGCAAGAGTGCATGAGGCAATACAACATGTAGGAAATCATTATAAGTGAAACACAAGAAAGGAATAGAAAGCTGATGTTTTTTCCTCATAAACAATAATTTCAATTCTGATTTTTACTCAAACCAAAGAAAACTTGCGAACATTAATGCGACCATTATCTTTCACTGTCACTTATGAGAAAAGCTAATATCGCAAAAGATGTGACGTATCAAAAGTTAAAACCTTAAGCAGTTCATTATTTTGGATATCTACTGCCAATTCCCAACCTGCATTAGCTGGCATAGAGACAATACTTTCAGCTCTGCCCAAAATATTTTTCCTTGGTACCAAAAGGATAGATGTGTAACTCCATTGGTAAAGTGAACACTTCTAGAACAACTTATGCCTAATAAAACATCTTATAAGAAGCTTAATCCAGAAACAAAGGATATGTGGGAATTAGCTAGCGTAATTCTTATATACTAATTTACTGGAGCAAATCACTTTTTGATAACGAGGTCAGCTTTCCACAGGAGAAGAAAGTAACTTTGCAGTCTGGAAGTACAGACTATTAGACTAAAATTATACAGAGCCATGGAGCTCTGAAAGAAGAGTATAAAACTGAAAGGGTTGCACAGCCAAGTAAAAGCAAATATACTGACATGGCCTTCGGGTTAGAAATATCCAAGAAATCCTTCGTGTGTGGTTGCAACTTGACATATTTTCCCTTGGGAAGAGTTACATTTTTTACTCTTACTGTGTCACCTTCTTGTAGAAGTAAATTCTCCATCATCTACAAGATCACAAAACATATGACTTTATCCACATTTACATGGACAATTGAACTGAGCCCAAAATATAAGATTGCACAAATAATATCTACCCAGTAAGGCATATATATCATGCCCTCTTCCGCAATAAACTCCAGAACCCCGCAGTGAGAAACACGGTCTATAGCAGCATTTCGAAGCTCAAACAACATTGGGTAATCAATGTGAAGTGATGCTGCAAAATTCACACGCACTTTTTAACAAAATTAAGAAATGAAATAATGAACCAGCTTCGATAGATATAAACTGAGTCTTTAAACATGGAGATGAAGTAGAAGGTAAGACCCAGAATAAAAGAAACTGACCTAGCCGATCAAGGGCAGAAGGAGGCATTATAACTGTAAATCATAAAGAAAGAGCAATATAAAACATCATAATCCAACTAATATATGAACAGGTAAGAGTTAAAACTACTCAAACAATACTTACTTTTGTCACCATTCTCTATCTGCGGCTGCACAATTGGGAACAAACACAATAAGAATTGAAGCAATGTTCATATAAATAAATAAATAGCCCAAACTAAATGTTGAGAGATACTACAGATGTTGGTGCAATTCATACATACTATGCATATAAGGTTCACAGGTCCATCAACCTATAAATACAAATAGGTTACACAAGACCTCTTTAGCATGCAAGTATGCAGCCCTAACTTGGAATGGATGAACAATTCCCCCTTCAAATTTTTGACATGCACACTGGAAGAAAGTTTTAAAGTTTTATTTTCTTCCTTGGTACAGCATAATATTCCAATACCAAAAGTAAATGTCAAGGACCTCAAAGCTCTTTGTGATTGGCATGCTAAAGCAAAGATTATGATGGGAAAAAAGATACAAATGGTAGACTTTCTGAAAAATTACAAAAAAAAAAATGATAGAAGAATAAAATAGGGGAAAATTCATTATTTAAAAGCCTACTAACCTTATCAATGAATGATGCAGGGTAGCATCGGTATGTTTGCTCAAATGATGTTCCATGATATCCATACCCGTCAAAAAACTGAAATATTAAGCAAACCAATGCATAAGTACAATAATAAGAGTAAAAGTTGCTCTATAACAAAAATTTCAAATAGGCAGCGATGGATCTTTAACAATTCTGATACAGAGTAATAGCATGTTTAGCCAATCTTCTTTTTGGCTAAAAGTGCTTGTTTACCAAATTTAAAGGCGTCTGGCGAAGCTTTTAGAAGGGAAAAAAATTGCTTTTGCGTAGAAGCAGAAGCAAAAGCAGTTTTTGAAAAGCAGGAAAAAGATAGCCTCTTTCAAAAAGCACTTTTTTGAAATACACTTTTGAGAAAAGTACACTTACAAGCACTTTTGAAAAAAAAATTAAGCTTAGAAATACTTTTAAAAGCTTGGTCAAACACTAATTGTTGCTCACAAGTATTTTTCAAATTTATTCCCAAACACAAACTGTTAAGTCACCAAAAATACTTTTTCGAAAAGCAGTTTTCAAAATAAACCGATTTTAGCAACTTGCTATGTAACACAACACCACCATTAAGCACCATTTTAGAAGTGTCTTGATTTGAAGCTAGGCATATCAATCGATCAGCTGAGATAAGAATGTCAATTAAAGCAGATCCTTTTGAGAGAAGTGCCTTTCTCAGTTTAGTATGTCTCTGCCAAATATACTGCTACAAAGGCTCTAATGGTTTTGGCGGACACTGACAGTGACTGTCAAGCACAAATTGCAAGCCAGCCAACTCATATAAGAAGTCCTTTTAAGTTAACTTGGCCTATATATGGACAATCGAAACAGCCAAACCTATAAACTTGGGTTTAAAATAACGCGACAGAAATCATAACAGTAGTAAAATAAATTATATAGGCAACTTGCTATCTTTTACTTCCTTGAGGTGGATTCTGGAAGGAGATTGTGTGAATACATACTATCTCCATAACAACAACAACAACAACAACAACCCAGTATAATCCCACATAGTGGGGTTTGGGTAGGGTAGTATGTACGCAGACCTTACTTCTATCCTGGGGTAGAGAGGCTGTTTCCAAATAGACCCCGGCATCCTTCCCCCTCCAAGAACTTCCCACCGAACTCACAACCTCTCGGTTGGAATTGGGATTGCTTACCATCAGAGCAACCCCTCTGATGGTTTACTATCTCCATAAACCACTCGTAAGTGAAATATAATCTACAATCACCGACTCTAGAAAAATCTACTGTACCACGGCATAAATCAAAATCTTAATAACTCAAAAGTAGAAAACTTCACTTTCTTAGTAGTTCCATTCATCAACTTTGAGCTCCCAAAAGCTATCAGTCAAATATTCAACTAAAGAAAATCCAAATCTCACACATTCTCAAGTTCTTTCATAATCCCAACTACGTCGATATTCAAAATTAAACTAATATTCCCACTTCCATCCTTAAAACACCACCTACTAAATTTTATCCAAAAAAGGACTGTATTAAAACCACGCGAAGTATACATCAAAACCCAATAAAAATGAAATACAAATCACCAAATAATAGTAGTGCAAGAACAGAATTTTACCATAATTGCGAAATCGAAGTCCAATAACAAGTAATCAACTGTTTCAACTCACCTATCAGCAAGAGGAAATAAAAGAACTGAGAATTAACAAATAAAAGAAAAAAGAAAAGGTAATTTCAGCTAAAATACAACAAATAATACTCAATAATTTGTCTTCTAAAATCCTTATAAAAAAAGTAATTGTCTTCTAAAATAAATTAAGCTTTCATAGTCTAAGTTCTCGAAATTTCAGACTTATTCCTACACTTAACATACATACTCTATCAAATTTAAAAAAAAAAACTCCGTGTAATACAAAAATAAATAATATTAAAAAAAAAGGAATAGTATGAAATTATCTATATCATTTTATTTTGGAAAGATCTAGAAGTCAAAGCTACGCACTATGATCCGAATTGACGATGGAGATTGAGTGTTCAAGTTGAAAGTTTAGAATCTTTGATGAGAAGAAATTTGTACGGGTTGGAGAGCAGATGGAGAATTTAAAGAGGAATGGAAGGAAATCAGAATAGGAATTGAATTCGGGAGAAGAAAGGGCTAAGATTCGCCTTTATGCGTGTTACGCACTCCATATGCTTTGCTGGGCCTAGGTTTGGTTGGGCCTTTCTCTAGATTTCATGTGCACACCTTTTCTTTGATGCAATTTTCAGAGATTGCTATTTAGAAATTAGTTAGTATTTATTTTATAATGAAAATTTAAATTAAAAATTATTATTTTAGGATAATTTAGGATAATTTTTATCAAAAAATTAAATTTTTTTAATAGTAACCCTTTAGAATGTCTACTTGATATCATTTCTACCTTTTCTTTTAGGGTCAAAATAAATGGGCCGACTAAAATAGTTAATATTTAGAAATAATTAAAAACAGATACTATTTAATTATTTTTTTCAAAAGAAGTAAACTTCATTTGTAGCCATCCGAAAAAATTAATGACAAAAACTAGCTACAAAATAAATCATACAATAACATCTCAAAAAGGCTAGCCCATGACTACTGCTATTAAAAACCTAGCTTCCTTCTCTCTCAGCCGAAGAAGTTGCTGTCGTCCTAAATATTTATTTGTATTACTCCCATTTTAACGGGTACCATTTTGAGCCTGAACTCGAACTCGAACCCGAATTGATATTTTGATTCCTTACAAATTCATATAACTGCAAATTGAACCCATTATTTATTTATTCAAAGCTTCCAGCAAAGTCCCAAAATTACAACATGTTTGACTCCAACAGCGAATTGAATTGCCCGTTACTTATACTAATCACTTTTACTACTGTTCTTATCAAAGTTGAAATTACAGATGTACCAAATGGCTTTGGTTTTGGGTTTGTTATCTAATCAGGTTTAGAAGATGAAACTGAAGACGAAGCCGTTGAGGAGAAAATTTTCTTATTGGATGAAGTAGAACTTTTTGTGTTCTTATGAGAACCACCACCAACTGAAATATTCCTAATAGTACCACCTTTTGTTCAATGATTATGACAACTCTTACAAAAGTGATGTGGCCGAGAAAGATTAAATTTATTGTAGTAATAGAATTTCGTGTTTGGTGAATCACATCTTGGACATTTCAAGTGTTCTTGCTCTGGAAAATGTGACTTTATTTGTGTATAAATTGATGGATCTTGTATATATAATTTTCTCTTTAGCCTATAAAAATTCGTATTTTTGAAATAAACCAACTAAATCAGAAGTATTGGAACCAAAAAATTGTTTCTTAGTAGTATTAAAAAAAAATTTGTATGTGATATTCTATTGCCAATAGGTGCAAGATAGTACTAATATAAGCAGAAGTGGACTAGATTCTGAGGTTAGAAGGAAAGTTGATTGTGCTGGATAATGTTGAAACTATACTTAAAATAGAGAATATTGTTAGGTTTGCAAAATAGAAAGTGAAAATATCTTACTCAAAGGATGGTGAAGGATTGTTATTTGTTCAAAAATTATTTTGGCGTCCAAAAAAAGAACAGATAATCAAGTCAGTTATTGCATAAGCACAGAAGATAAATTTCAATAATTGAATAAGCCTATAATGTTTTGGATATAGTTTAGTTCACTACCAGTAAATTATTGGAGAATATCATTCCAATATAGTGAGTAGTCAAAGAAAAATCATTCCGATGTAGTGATCAATATTGTATGTTTGATTTATTGTTTTATCTACTCATGTCTATTACAGGTCTCTAGCTTCCTTATATCTAAAAATAATTGTATAGTGGATATATACAAAATAGAATGTCATTATACAAAAGATAAACTAAATAGACTATCATTATACAAAATATAGGCTTGGTTTAGTAGTGAATTAGCAGTATTGAAACAAAAATTATACAAAAATAGAATGTGACTATACAATTTATATACAATAGACTGTCACTATATAAAATAGACTGTCACTATACAAATATACAAAATAGACTGTCATTATACAAACAAATACAAATACTCTGTCATTATATAAAAAAATATACAAAATAGACTGTCACTATACCAAAAATATACAAAATAGATGTAACTATACAAAATATATACAAAATAGATGTAACTATACAAAATCTATACAAAAAGGACTGTCCCTATACAAAAATACATGATACACTCCAAATACACAATGTGCACACATTACACATACAAAATTATATATAATTTATATACACTATGTTTATATATTAGAAAATAGATATTATATACAATTTTAATATATTGTTCAGACAGATTATACATTCACGATACAAAATACATTTGGGGTAGACACAAATATATATACTTTATATACACAAGCACACTCGAGATAGGCTCAATATAACTTAGGATACAATATTTTATACATTGCAAAAATAGGTCGCTCTATCGCGCCAGGCACGGGTCGAACCTATGACCTTCAACTTAGGAACCATGCACTCTATCCACTAAGCTACAAGCGCTTATATTGGCATACTTCTTTCTTTCGGCTATTATATGCAATACTTTTGGGCCGAATGGTCATTTTTTGTAAGTAGTACAAAACATGAACTATTAAAATTTTGAGGGGCTATATAGGGTAGTTTTCTCTTTTAAAAATAACCTTAACTTGAACATGAGAAAAGTCCAGCATAATACGTTAGGGACAAACATAGTTCAGACAAATCCAAAACACAAATTGAAAACCATTTTTTTGGAGTTTTGGTTTAGATTTTTGGATTGGATTTCAAATTTAATTTTAAAATTTTGTATTTGATATTTCGAATGTTTGGATATTCAAAATTTTAAAATATTTATAATTTATGTTTGGTATTATTTATTAGGGATTATCAATTATCCATATGTCAAATAATAATAAGTCAAATATACTCATTATACATTAACTCATTTATTTGGTACTACTACTAAGTAATTCTCGGAATACTTTACATGTTATACTTTAACTCACATATTTGGTACTAATACTAAGTAATTGTCTGAATACTTTATACTTAGGCATGATTTTACCATTGTGAATTTATATCGGCCTTATTAATGTTTCTGTTGCAGTTCCTAGTAATGTTTGTAGTGTAATTCCATGAAAATGGCTTCATTCATTGCATGAATATTTTATTGGGATGACTGCGGTGAAAATGAGAAATTATTAAGGCAATTTAACTGAAATAGTTCATTTGGATGTTTATTTTTGTAAGAAGAAAAGCAGCTTAATTATGGGCTCAAAAATGAAAAGCACAAATATCTAAACCGATTAATCCGAAATCCGACTTAAGAAATTCAATTTAAACTTATTTGGACTGGAGTTTGGATTGTTATTTCTTTAATTCGAAAATTTAAAATCCATTTCATATCCTATTAAAACTGTCTGAACGCCCACCTCTATAATACATTGAATTATGAAATTCTTGTGTATGAAAACCTCCAACATATTATATTGATGTTCTTGTAAGATATATGGACTTATATCTACATACATATGAACAATATATGGATAAATTATACGTTATGTGCTATCTTTTGGTTTGGCCTAATTTTGTGGTCTTATGGACATTATGTTAAGGGGGCCAATGTATTGTCATATAAAGTGTAGGACTAATGTGTAGATACCCGAAAGGGTAACCTTAGTTAATGATGGGCTAATTAAGGTTACATATATGTAACCATGGTTACATGCTTATGACTCTTGAGTTTCATAACTCATTTGTTATAAGTGTGGGGTTATGGTTCCCACATTATAGCAAGACATTCTCTTCTTCTTCCCATTGAAACTAGAGAGCCATTTGTTGTCTTGCATATCTTTGTGGAAAGCCATACTCCAATTTTGGTTATTGTGATATTATTGTTGTTGTGAAACCAATACTTCAAGAAGGATCAAGGAGACAATCTTGAAGGAAGGACTAAGGAACTTTCTAAAGCACACTTTGGACAATCTTGCAAAATTTTGGTTGTTGAACAACAAGAAACTTAAACAAGGAATTGTTGCTACTAATAACCTTCAGTGACGGCAACTCTAATTTCCAGTTTCAATACATAGTCGCCACTAATACATTTAGCGGCGACTTCTATGGGTTTAGTGGCGACGTTCGTCACCGCAAAAAGTCCTGAAATAATTTTTAAAGTTCACCAAAATTTTGCAAAACAGAAGCATCACATAATCGATTATTCTTTGAAAATAATCGATTATGCAATTTGTTCATCAAAATTTTTGAAACAGAATCTGAGGATAATCGATTATTTTTAAAATAATCGATTATCTGGAGTTTTTTCAGCAAAATTGGAAATTCCAGAGAGCTAAGATAATCGATTATCCTATTAGGATAATCGATTATCCTAGTTTTTCAGCAAAACTTGAGATTCCAGAAGGCCCAGATAATCGATTATCAGGCTCAGATAATCGATTATCTGGCCATAAATTGCAGAAACGTTTTATTTTCTGGCTGTTTAATGAGGACATAATGTAAGAAACGTTTTTCATAATTAATGAGACGTTTTAAGTCTTTTTAAGTTTCAGATTTTAATTGAATATTTATAATATGTCAATTAATATTAAGTTTTTATTAAATTATTAATGTTTTATACATTAATATTCAGTTTTTATATTAATTATTTTAGTCCATCAAACTTCAGATTTTGGAATTGTCCAACTAAGTCTAAAACAATTAATATTCAGATGTTGCATGTCAAAACATGTAACATATTAAGTTTTAGATTCATAATATGGCTTAAGGAACTAAAGTTTTTTTAGCATCTAATATTTTAAATTAGTCAATTGAAGCATTATGTTGCCAAAGTAACCTCTATTGTGTAGATTGATTAATCTTGAAATATAAGATGACTGTGGATGTTAGTCTTCCATGCGTTTAACACCGGCCCAAAGGAAGGTTGTTATTTGGCAGGAATTCGAACATGCTTGTGGTGATAAATATGTGACAATTATTTGGTTTTCCATGTGAATATTAAGTCGGCCCAAAGGAAGGCTTGATATTTGACAGGAGTTTATTGTCAATATTTGATCACTACACCAAGAGTACCACTTACAAGTTGATTTTCTGTCCAAAGACTAAAATCAATGTTGTGCTAGGTATCTTGTAATGGGATTTGCCTATTTTGAATCTATAAAGTAAAGTTAAAGTTCAAGTAATTGTAGGCATGTATTAAGTAATTCTTTTGTTCTATTTTCAGTTAATTCTTCTGCTGCTTCGATATCTGCCAACATCAATAGCATCCCTGTGCTTAACGGCACAAACTATAAGGAATGGAAAGAGAACATTATGATCGTTCTCGGTTGCATGGATCTTGACCTTACACTTCCGAATGAGCAACCTGCTTCTCTTGAGGATACATCCTCTCCCGATGAAAGGAGGGAGATGGAGAAGTGGGAACACTCGAATCGCATGAGTCTAATGATCATGAAACGTGCAATTCCGGAATCATTCAGGGGCACTATGAATGATGAAGCTAATGCTAAAGTTTTCCTTGAAAACCTTGAAAAGCGTTTTGAACAAAACGAAAAGGCGAAGACAAGTACTCTTTTGAGTAAACTTGTTTCCATGAGGTATAAAGGCAAGGGAAACATTAGGGAGTACATTTGGGAAATGTCTCATCTTGCTTCGAAGCTCAAGTCACTCAAGCTAGTATTACCTGAGGAACTGCTTGTGTACTTAGTTTTGATATCTCTTCCTGCACACTTTAATCAGTTTAAGGCATGTTACAACTGCCTGAAGGAGAAATGGACTCTTAATGAGCTCATTTCACGTTGTGTGCCAGAGGAGGAAAGGATAAAGCAAGATAAGACTGAAAGTGCTCATTTGGCATCCTCTTCTAAGGATGTAAGAAAAGGAAAGGTAAGGAAGTTGCGGTTTCAAGGCCCAAGAATAAGCAACATAAGGAACCTAAGGTTGAAATTACTGAATTAGGTTGCTTTTTCTGTAAGGGGACTAATCATGTGAAGAAAGACTGTACCAAGTACCACACTTGGCGTGCGAAATTCGGTACCTAAGGATACTTGGTGGGTAGATTCTGCTGCTACTACTCACATAAGTATATCTATGCAGGGTTGCCTGAGCTGCTGAAAACCAAATGATGGTGAAAGATACATCTATGTGGGTGACGGCAAGAAGGAGCCAGTTGAGGCTATTGGAAAGTTTAGGCTGTTGTTTAAGACCGGTTTTTATTTAGATTTGGATGAGACTTTTGTTGTACCGTCTTTTAGACGGAATTTAATTTCTGTTCCCAAATTGGACATATCCGGTTATTCATGTTCTTTTGGTGACAATAAAGTTAGTCTCTTTCAGAATTCAAATCTTATCGGTACTGGTCTTTTATCAACATTTGATAGCCTATATTTGGTGGATACAATAACCTCAAATAATGAAACCTTGCATACAAGTTTAAGTGGTACCAAAAGAAATTAACTAATGAGAATTCTATATCACTCTGGCATAAATGTTTGGGTCACATATCAATTCAAAGAATTTAGAAACTCGTGTCAGATGGAATTCTTGATTCTCTTGATTCCTCAAATTCGGATATTTGTGTAGAGTGTTTCAAGGGTAAACAAACAAACAAGACGAGATTAGGTTCTAAGGGAGCTTCGGACGTCTTAGAATTGATACATACGGATATTTGTGGGCCATTTCCTACTCCTTGTAGGAATGGTCAACAATACTTTATCACATTCATAGATTATTACTCTCGTTATGAGTACCTATATCTTATTCATGAAAAGTCCCAATCCATAGACGTGTTCAAATCATTTATGGCTGAAGTTGAAAATCAACTAAGCAAAAGGATTAAATCCGTTAGATCTGACCGTGGTGGTGAATACTATGGCAGATATGATGGTTCAGGTGAACAATGTCCAGGGCCATTTGCTAAATTCCTAGATGAGTGTGGGATCGTCCCTCAGTATACTATGCCAGGAAGTCCTACGATGAATGGTGTAGCTGAGAGACGAAATCGGACCCTTAAGGATATGGTAAGAAGTATGATTTGTCGTACTACTTTACCAGACTCACTCTGGGGTGAAGCATTAAAAACCGCAGCTTATATTCTTAATAGAGTTCCAACTAAAGCTACAATCAAAACCCCATATGAACTTTGGACTGGGCATAAACCCAGTATTAAGCACTTACACATTTGGGGTTGTCCAGCTGAGGCAAGGCCTTATAGGCCGAATGAAAAGAAACTGGATGCTAAGACGGTTAGTAGCTATTTTGTTGGATACTCTGAAAGGTCCAGGGGTTTTAAGTTTTATGATCCCACTTCTAGAACTATTTTTGAGACGGGTAATGCTAGGTTCTTTGAGGATATTGAGTTTGGGGGGTGGGGAGATAAAGTTGTTAGAGATTTTGTCTTTGAGGAAGAACATGTGTCATTCCCTCAAGTTGTTGATCTTGGTCAGGGTGTTCTCATTCCTGACACGGATCATACAACTCCAGTTCAAGACAATCTCGAAAATCTCCCCAATCAGGATCCTGAAATTACTAATGAAAATCAAACTCAACAACCTCAAGAAACTGAAGTGCCATTAAGGAGATCCACTAGAGAGAGGAGAAATGCAATTCCGGATGATTATGTTGTATTTCTCCAAGAACAAGAAAGTGATATTGGACTTGAGGAAGATGATCCAATCAACTTCCGTCAAGTCATTAAGGGTTCTAACTCTCAAAAGTGGATTGATGCCATGAATGATGAGATGAAGCCTATGAGCGATAATGACGTTTGGGAGCTTGTTACATTGCCCGAAGGTATTAAACCTATTGGTTGTAAATGGATTTTTAAAACCAAAAGGGATTCAGGGGGCAATGTTATTAAGTATAAAGCTCGTCTTGTCGCAAAAGGCTACACTCAAAAGGAAGGCATTGATTATAAAGAGACTTTCTCTCCAGTTTCATCGAAAGACTCTTTCAGGACTATAATGGTACTAGTAGCACATTTTGATCTTGAGCTTCATCAGATGGATGTTAAGACAGCGTTTCTCAATGGTGACATTGAGGAAACAATTTATATGGTGCAACCTGAAAACTTTGTTTCGGATGAATCAGAGAAAAGGGTTTGCAAATTAAAGAAATCCATCTATGGGCTCAAGTTGGCTTCCCGTCAATGGTATTATAAGTTTCATGCAGTCATTACATCTTTTGGTTTTGAACCGAATATTGCTGATGACTGTATATACCATAAGTTCAGTGGGAGTAAGTATATTTTTCTGGTTTTATATGTCGATGACATACTGCTTGCCTGTAATGATATAGCATTATTGCATGAAACTAAGAAATTTCTTTCAAAGAAATTTGAAATGAAAGATCTTGGTGAAGCTTCTTTTGTATTAGGAATTCAGATACAACGAGATCGCTCCAAAGGTGTTCTCGGTCTATCACAAAAGGGCTATATCGATAAGGTTCTAAAAAGATTTGGCATGCAGGATTGTAAACCAGGCAACACCCCTGTTGCTAAGGGAGACAAGTTTAGTCTCAAACAGTGCCCAAATAATAATTATGAAATTTCGGAAATGCAGAAGACGCCTTATGCTTCGGCTGTAGGTAGTCTGATGTATGCTCAGGTATGACGACCTGATATAGCATACATTGTTGGGATGTTAGGTAGATATCTAATCAATCCGGGAATGGATCATTGGAAGGCAGCCAAAAGGGTCATGAGGTACTTACAGAGAACAAAGGATTACATGCTTACATACCGGAAATCGGACCAGCTTGAGATCATTGGGTACACCGATTCCGATTTTGCTGGATGTCAGGATAGTTTGAAGTCTACTTCAGGCTATATTTACATGCTTGCTGGCGGTGCTATCTCTTGGAGAAGCATTAAGCAAACTCTTACGGCCACTTCCACCATGGAAGCGGAATTCATGGCATGTTATGAAGCATCCAATGAGGCATTATGGTTGCGGAATTTTGTTGGTGGACTGCGGATTGTTGATAGCATTAAAAAGCCAATTAGGCTATTATGCGACAAAAGATCGGTAGTCCTTTATGCTAATAACAACAGTAGTTTGACGAAAGCAATACATATGGACGTCAAATTTCGGGTTATTAAAGAAAGAGTACAGAATGGACAGTTGTGCATTGAGCACATCAGTACAAACTCCATGCTTGCGGATCCGCTCATTAAGGGATTGACACCAAAAGTATTTCTTGAGCATATTGCTTGTATAGGTGTCAAGTCAGTTAAGGATTCTGTATTTTAGTGGGAGTTTGTATTATACAATTATGTATTGTCCATTACATTCAGTAATTCAGTTATATCTGCGCAGATATTCAGTTTTAAAGTTTTTTGTACTCTTACAGTTTATGATTGATCTCAATAAAGAGAACCAGTTGGAAATAGACATTCTATTAACCACACTTTATGTTATTTTCATGCTACATACCTACACTTGATCCATGTCGTTGGTTATATTGATATACGTGATCTATGTTGGTTCTAGTTACGCAAGAGTAACTAAGAGCTCTTAGTTCCTATGTTGGTATGATTGATGGACCGGATTGTTCATGACAATTTTATTGTGATAGCAATTTTGAGCTCATAAGGTTATAATGTAACATATAATGCTAAGGTTTGTACATATGTATGTGTATCTTGTCCAAGTGGGAGATTGTAAGATATATGGACTTATATCTACATACATATGAACAATATATGGATAAATTATATGTTATGTGCTATCTTTTGGTTTGGCCTAATTTTGTGGTCTTATGGACATTATGTTAAGGGGGCCAATGTATTGTCAGATAAAGTGTAGGACTAATGTGTAGATACCCAAAAGGGTAACCTTAGTTAATGATGGGCTAACTAAGGTTACATATATGTAATCATGGTTACATGCTTATGACTCTTGAGTTTCATAACTCATTTGTTATAAGTGGGGGGTTATGGTTCCCACATTATAGCAAGACATTCTCTTCTTCTTCCCATTGAAACTAGAGAGCCATTTGTTATCTTGCATATCTTTGTGGAAAGCCATACTCCAATTTTGATTATTGTGATATTATTGTTGTTGTGAAACCAATACTTCAAGAAGGATCAAGGAGACAATCTTGAAGGAAGGACTAAGGAACTTTCTAAGGCACACTTTGGACAATCTTCAACAAGAAGATTAAGGTTTTCCACATATGGATTCAGGTACGCTTCCGCTCATGTTGCTGTTGTTCCAAATTATTCGATATGAAGGCTATTGTGTTTTAGTCGGAATTATAATTCTAATAGTTCTAACACATTATGAATATTAACATATTATGCTTAAATTTCATATGTAGAAAATCTGAGCTCCATCATATTATGTTGGAATTTTTCGGATTTTAGTTAATATTATTTTTGTTTAAATTTTATTTTTGCATAAAAATAGCTATATTTTAATTAATTTTGAAACTATGATTACTCTTCAATTAGCAGTTATAAATACATGATAATTATGAATTTCTTCTAGTTTTTTTAAATTAAGTCATATGGATACTACTTCCATCTCAATTAGAAATTTTTAAGAAAAAAACTATCGAGTTTGGCACATTAGAGCATAAATGCTATAAATATTGTTTAATTCATAAAATGCTACAAATATTAGCCTAATTGGTTATTCGTATGCATCTTTCTCTTTAGTCTATCTCCTCCCTCCCCCTCGTTCTCTCCCAAGTAACCAATTGGTAGAATATAAGAGCAATTGTTGTTGTTCTCATGGATGGATTGCTCTTCCATATACAAATTTTACTTTGATAGAAATGTGATCAAAATCTAGTCAAAGTAATAACATGCTATGTTTTAAAATACTCCGGTGGCTTTATATGTTCAAACTTTTTTTTTATGCTCTTACCTTACAGTGTCATTGCTTGAATAATACTTAAACTACGACAAGTATATGTTTGCCAAAGATGTAGTTCAGCAAATAAAATAAAATAAAATATAAAGTGAAAGGAAAAAAGTTATAATGCGAGTATTTTGATACAATAGCTTAGCCAAATAATTTAAAAAGTAAAGAAGATCAGAAATTAAAAGTCATTGAGGCTCGTTTAAGTTTGAATTTGAAAATTTGAATTTCTAAATTAGAATTTATTTCGAGTAGGTGATGCTAGAATAGATTAGGTATATCTTAAGAATGTTGAATCTCAATTTTGGGATGAATCGATAGAGGTTTGAATTAAAATTTAAGTCAAACTCAGAAGTAGAAGATGAATATAAAAGAAGATGAGATGTCTATCCATCTATGTATCCTCTATGTAGCACTTGTGTAGGCCTTATGTATCAAATATGTATTTTTTATCTCTCATGTATATCCATGTTTACCTGTGTTGGAGATACATGTGTCATAAAGAAATTTTTAAACTCGATTTTAACTAGAACATTTGACTCCTAATCAATCTAACTCTTCTCCAATCTTTCCTCAAAATTTGTATACTGCCCCTTCGAAATGTTATCAGTAATTTCTAATCATACCCTAAATTTGCCTATATTTATAAATGTTGGAATAAAGCCACTTAACTATTAAATAAAAGCTGAAAAATGCCGTAACATAGCCGTAGAGTGAATACAATGGTCATACATCCCAAAACCCGGTAATACAGGGTGATAAGCTCTCCAAGAAGTACATCATAAATTTCAAAGTTTACATCACCATTTGGAATACATAAATAGTAATAAAGAAATAATAGAAGGTGTCTTCAAAGCCTGCAAGTGAAACATTAGGTATACCTTAAAGTCTCCTCAGCTCTGGCTCGACTCTCTAACATCCAGCACAATCCGAGGTACCTGGGTCTCTACAAAAATATGCAGAAACATAAAGTACACCATAATCGATATCCAGTAAGTATCAAGACTAATCTCGGTGGAGTAATGACGAATTTTAAGCCAAGACACCCACTAATCAAATAACCTATACAAAATATCAATATAAAACTAACAACAGAAAACATAACAAAATAAATAGCAACAAGGAATAAAGCATATGATGACAGATTAATGTAACCAACAACTCGTAAAACACAAAGTGAAATCATTCAAGAAAAATAATGATATGTTCAAATTATCAACCCGTTACAACACACGGATAACTCAAGAATCACCTTGAAATACCACAAAACATAGTCAACAAACCACCTTTATAACGCCACGTGAGCTTCACAATAAAATATTTCTCTTATTTACAACACGCTCATAAGCCTCCTTATTTTTGTGCATGCGCATCCATAATTTCTAAGCCGTTTCACAAAATAAAAAACCAAACACAGACGACATTTATAAACTGGTGCACATCAACGAGTTTAAAAAACATGAGACTTTCCCACTACAGTTAATTTTTAAGTACGGAGTACCTATTCTAACTCATTACATATTTTCAAATAATCCCTCACTTCACTAAATTTCAAATTGATAATTACCTTTCGAAAACATATACACTTAACTTTCCTTCAAACATAGAATCCTTATTTCTCTGAAAAATAAAGCATATATAGTTTTTTAACTTCATAAGCATATACATTTCAGAAGGCGATTTTCATAGATTATAAAAATTTATAACTCCTTTTTAAAATACATAAACAATCTTTTATAGTAACTTTTAGATAAAGACTCGGAAAATTTTATAAAACTTTAAGCAATAGTTAAGCAGAATATAGACCTTTCTTTCCTCGAACCTAGCCTAAACCCAAGGAGCTACCAGAGGGAAATTTTGAAGGGTACCTAACAACTTCTCCTTAGAATAACTAGAACCCTTACACAAATCTCACCAATTAGAAGAACATTAGGATAATAACATTACAAATCCATAAGCACACTAATATACCTTAAAATATTATGTGGCGACTCTCTTTAATCAACTTTAGGTAAATCATTAGTTGTATTTTATTTTGACTAGTGCAAAATAAGTGCGACAACATAGCGACTCTGCTGGGGATTTTCACACTTAGGTTCTGACCTTAGCATACTTAGGCTAGATTTGAACTTTGGGGATATTTGTTATATTCCGCTCGACTTGCAAATACATGTTTACTCGCTTCATTCTACTTGTGCTTTCAACATGCTTACTTGTTTATTATTGCTCTACCACGATTATCTGTACTACTTTATAAACTGTCATCACATCTTTCCTATCAAGTCTTGACCGTACAAAATCACATATGAATGACACGAGAGGTTTGTCTTTAGAGCCCCAGAACCTTCTTTCAATACTCTCTAGTTTCAGAGAATAACTTTGCTAGACATAACGTCTCGCAGTTATTCAGTCCAACTCCAAAACTAAAAAACACTCTACTCTAGCAAACATAGGTCATACAACATAAACTTCAGGTGAGCCAGTCCTTGGTATTGAATCATGATTAGGAAAGCCACCTTAATGTCAATGGGTCATGCATCCAACGTCATGCCTTTTGTTGAATGATGAACCAATCCGGATAAGACACCGAAGATCTGGAGCAAACACTTACTAAGCCTTCACCTCTTTAGATGGAAGTCAACCGCAACGCCCTCGAGATTAACATAGTCATGGGTTTACCTCACAAGTTGAAGCAGTGGTGGAGGAACATTTGACGGGAGAAGGGGAACAAGATCATAACACACCTAGGAGCACTAATGGCATTGATGAACATCCGAGCTGACAAAGTCCTTACTAGGTTGCTGATAGAGTTTTGGGACCTAGCTAAGGTGGTCTTCAAGTTTGTTGATTGTGAGTTCACGCCAACACTGAAGGAGATTACTAGCTTCACAGAGTTTCCATTCGCTGAGAGGACCTTAATACTACTATTTGTCATGCCAGACCACAGATTTCTCCATGCATTGGGTCTGAGAAACAACAGAAAGTTGAGAAACGTCGAAGATAGATGGATGGGTTTGGACCAGCTATTTGATAAATTCGGTCACTGGGAGAGCTATAAGTGGCATCTTGAAGAATGTCAATGCGATCAAGAAGCGCGGGAGAGGCTCCGCCCCTCACCCTTTTCTTTGTCACTATTAGGACTTCTGGTTCGAATCAATATCAACCTGCTGTCCCTAGTTTTGGAAACCTTCCGGGGAAATCTGCAAGTCACCCTCGTTCCTATGATACTAGTAGAGAAATTTCGAGAACAGTCGGCATGTCCAAAGGGATATGATTTTTTAGAGCCTATTACTTATTACTTCATATATGTGCCAAATTTTTCTAGAGAGATGCAATTGTTGGCATCAATAACATGATCCGGAGCCATAACGAAAGTATGAGGCATTAGGTTACACCACATGGCTAGGAGGAGTGGCGGGAAATGTTGACCCATCTGAATGGAGAACTCATTATTGGGAAACTTTCCTGGTTGGGTGGCAGAGAAATCTTGAGAATCCTGGGAAAATACTTTATTGAGTAAGTGGGACCGGAAGGGATTCAGTCTTATGAACCTTTGAGGGTTCTGAGGCAATTTGGTCTGATTCAAGAAGTGCCAGCCAGGTCAAGGACAATTTTGTATGAAGTATATTATAATGGGTGGATTTTGTCATTTTGATTCCGAGGTGAGGAGGCTCCAAGATGAATCGAACGACTTGATCACAATGACAATGGGACAAAATCCTTGGTGCATGCCTAGTACTTTGTGCGGATCAACGAAGAGGACGAGCTAGCCAGGAACAGTAGGGAAGGATTAATCGGATTGAAAGATTCAACATCTTGCATCTCTATAGATATATCATGAGATCCTACCTTACTGTCTCGTCACCACTGCTATGCATTGAAAAGTGGTTAATTTCCCTTTCTCATATCTTTCATTCCCTAAGGGTGGATCTATAAGCCCACGCAATCTTTTGTGATTTTTGAGAAACATGTTGTGACAGTTGCACATCTTGTATCAGTGGTGAAGCCTTTATAATCCACAAATTCTATCAATGAAATTAAAGTTTGCTCTAGTTGGATGTGTCAAAATCTGAGATTTCGTCAAATAGTCACGATATAAGCCTACCTCCAACTAAGGCTGTATCCGGTTCCGGTTCTGGGTCTATTTGGGTCTATGGTTCCGGTTTTGGTGGTTCCGGAGCCGGAACCGCTACCATATGGTTCCGGAACCGTCCGGTTCCGGTTCTGGCGGTTCCGGAACCGCGGTTCTGGCGGTTCCCGGCGGTTCTGATTTTTTTTTAAATCAATATCTTGTATAGTAGTCATTAGTATATTGTAGAATATATTTTATATGGTGTACTATGTTATTAGTATAATATATATTGTGTTTGGTAATTAGTATATATTGTGTATAAGTAGCGTATATTTTGTATATAAGTAGTATATATTGTATTTAAGTAGTATATATTGTATATAAATAGTGTATATTGTGTTGTAGACTTGTAGTTAGTAATTAGTATAAATTGTATATAAGTAGTATATATTGATAAAAGAATATTGTCATTAGTATATTGTGTTGTATGTTATATATTGTATGTTATATAAATATTCAAGGATTGATATAGAATTAAAGACAAAGAAATATTGAGACAAAAGATATTCAAGGATATGATAAAGAGCATATTTATTGACCAAAATGGCATATCTTTTTTTATTCTTCCTTCCCCCAATGGAATGAGCACAACATGGTACTAATACCACCATTAAAATGAAAAAAAAATAAAAGAAGACATGCCAATGTACAAGTTACATCATAGTTTATGTATTATTTCTAACAAATCTCATAAAACCTTCAAGGTTTGGAGGTGGTTGTGTTGGCGGTGGTGGAAATGAAGCTTGTTCATCACCACTTCCGGGTGAAGATGTTTCCTGAGCAAGTTCCGCTAGCATTTCTTCATAGCACTCATCTATTTCTGGTTGTGATTCAGCTAGCCCAAAGTTCCTTCTTTCTGCGCGGATCCAATCTCGAAAAAGCACTGATTTTTCCAAGCTGTCCCGCATCGACTCCATGTGATCACCTATTTGTAGTCTTTCTTGACTAAAGGCGCTCTCCGATGCAACAGTTGACGCTTGAATCGACAGAACATCCCGAGCCATCCTTGCAAGAATGGGAAAATGCTTTTCCCTTGCCTTCCACCAATCCAAAAGGTCGAAAGAGCCGTCTGGATTCTCATTCTCTAGTCCCTGCGACAAATAAACTTGAAGCTCATTTAGATTGGAAAAATCATCTACATTTTCACCTTGAGTACCCCTGAACTCCGTCCACGATTTAAGAGCTGTTAAGCCAGCAGCTCTTTTAGGCGCCTGTGATGTGGACGAAGTAGGGGTTGGAATATTAGGCCTAGCATGCTCTAACGCCTGTTTATAAGCATTATAAACAGTTTGAGCATTCACTGTAATTGATGTTTTCGCATCAGATAGTGTAGCCATTTCTTCTTCTTCAAGATCTAAAGCTTGATAAATAGTAGAATACCAAAAGTTAGGACCTCCTACTTTCATAGTAGGATTTAACATAGCAGCCACACCAAATATATGAGGGATTGGAAAAAAATATTTTTTAAACTTCTTTTTCATTTCAGTAATTGCAATTTCATAAATTTCCCCTCCCTCGTTAAAATCAACAAACAAATTAGCAAGTGCGGCAATATAAACTAAACAGTTAGAAATAGTTGGATAATATTGGCCAGATAAAGCAGTTGTAGCCACATGAAAATGTTCTAAAAAATCTAAAAGAATTTTAACGTTAGTCCAATCTTGATTAGTTAGCATGTCATTATCTTCCTTCCCACAATCCCGAGAATTATAAGTAGCGTTAATTGGGTTTCTATATTCGTACGCCACTACTAAACTTTCGTACATGTAGTTCCACCTAGTCGGGCAAGGTTTAGGAACCTTTCTTTCTCTAAGGCCATATTCGTCACATTTTTTAAAATATTCTCTAAGTCTACTTCTACGGTTAGAATAAAAAAACCAATTAAGAGCGAATTTGACCTTTTCAATTTCTATGTTTAAAATTCTCATACCATCACCAACAATTAAATGATAAATATGACATATACATCTAACATGGAAAATATTAGTAAAAGCAGGATTAAGTGTTCTAGTTAACATACCTATTGCACTAGTGTTGCTACTAGCGTTATCCATGGAAATTGACATTATTTTATCACTAAAACAAAAATATCTACATACATCTGAAACAGTGTTAGCAATAAACTTACCCGTGTGCCGTGAATTAATTATTCTATATGCAATAATGTGTTTTTGCATTGTCCAGTCTTCGTCTATCCAATGACTGGTTACTGTTAGATAATCACAATCATTATTACTTCTACCAATATCAGTTTTAATATACATACGATTACTTATATGGGTAAATAAATAATGCAAGTATTGTTCATATTCATGCTTGTATTTATAAATGTCGGCCTTAACTGTTGCGCGAGGCCAACCTTTATACGTAGAATTAAATATTCTTCTAATATAATGAATCCAAGCAGGATTAGAAGCAAAAGAATAAGGCAAACACATAACAGTAATCATTTTAGCTAATTCTTCACGATCCTTATTTGGATCGTAATACAATATACCTCCGGTGACTGTGTTTATTCCTGGTTGAACTAGATTTGAACCAGTACTTGGGTTAACTGTAGAATCAGGACTTGTCCTCCCCTCTTGTTGCGCTTTCAATTGGAAATATCTAGCCTTATCGCTAGGGTGTAATTTTATATGTTTAACTAAACTACCTGTGCCGCTACGATCTCCAGTATACCTATGCACAAGTAATTTCCCACAAAATTTACACTTAGCCTTATTTTGTTCTCTTAGTTGAATAAAAAATTGCCAAACTAATGAAGTTTCTGAACGTTTAGGAGGTTGTCTACTAAAAGTGAGAGTTTGTACGGGTGGGTGTTCCGGTTGATTAGTAGCAGGACTAGTAGGTGTATCATCTAATTCTACCGGAGCTTGGGTTTCGTCATCATCATCAACCTCATTTCCCTCTAAAATAGCTGCATTAGGATAAAGAATATTCATAATATCATCGTCTATTCTATCACCAACTGCTACATCATGTAGAAAATCAACATCGCTAAATTGAAAACATGGGTGATTACTATCAAGGATTCCGAAGGTTTCATTAGTATTTCTAGGTTGGCTACTACTTTGAACTTGTTTATCTATTCTAGGTCGGGGAGCCGGAGGAGGGGTAGTATTTTGGCGACTACTTTTACCGGTTTTAGATTTTCCTTTTCCGAACATATTTTTCAATGAAAATGCCATAATAATTACAATTAAGCAAAATAACAACACACAAAAATATTCTTAGCACGTAAGAGTTGAAACGAGTTTACCGGATTGACGAACAACTTCTTGAAAATTGAAAATCGTTGAAATTGAACACTTGAAAACTTCAATTCAACAACTTCACAATGTTTCACGAATTTGCAACAATAAATTAAGCACTTGCACTAGAAAGATTGAAAGAGAGCTTGAGAGAGATTGAGAGATATTGATGAATTGGTGAATTAAAATAAAAGAAGGAGGGGGTATTTATAGTTGAGAAATGGGAAATTGTGTAATTATATAAAGTTTGGGGGCCAAATGGCTATTTTTGAAAATTCCAAACAGCTAATTTTGAAAAAGAGCCGTTTGGAAATTTTAAATTTTTTTTTTATTTATCGGACCGTTGCGGAACCGGTCGGAACCGTATGGAACCGCTTGAACCAGTCCGGTTCCGGTTCCGGTTCTGGCGGTTCCGGTTCCGCGGTTCCAACGGGTGGAACCGCCCCATCACGGTTCCGGGGAACCGCCGGAACCGAAATCGCGGAACCGGAACCGCCGGAACCGGCAGAACCGCTAGAACCGCGGTTCCGGTCCGGTTCCGGTTCAGAACCGCGAAAACTACAGTCTTACCTCCAACAAATAAAGGTCCTTACGTAACTTTTACTTTTCTTTATTTTCTCGTTTCATTGCTTTATTTTTGTCCCCGAAATAGAGATTGGTTTTTGTTGATACTAAAACTAGCCGAGCCGCTATAAAATTTGTTATCCAAGGGAAGATGACTGTAATCGATGACCCAGCAAGAAACACTCTAGTAGTAGCCGACAACACAAAGGGATCTAAGGAAAAGGACGATACACAGAATGCGGAAAATGTTGCCCGAATGGATTAGGAAATTGAGTCATTGATAGAAGATGTACAACAAATCCGAGAGCTGGCACACTTGGCCGTGACGATGCTTCTGTAACCACCCCGCTTCCCTTCCCTAGATTCAATCCATGATCATTTCCCTTCATCAACCCGGTATACAACCAATATCGCAACTGCTATTACCACAAACCACATAATTTAAGTCATACCACTAGTAACCCTCACAAATCTACCAAACCCTCCTACACACACGCACCTCTTATGTTCCAGACTATGTCTAATCGCCACAAAATCCTCCAGCCACCAACAATGTGGTTCACACCCCTCGCCGTGACCATGTCACTTTTACCAACAACTACACAAAATATGTGCATGCATATAGGGGTATACATGGAGCATATTGGTTCAGTTTTTATTAAAACCAAATCAATCCAACTATATCGGTTTGGATTGGTTCGATTTTATCAAATTTTTTAGATTTTTAATTTTTTTGTTAAATGAATAATATGTCAATCTTACTATGTTCAATTTTTGATAAGTATATATATATATATATATATATATATATATATATATATATATATATATATATATATATATATATATATATATATATATATATAAAAATAAAAATTTTAAGAATTAAATAACATATGATATATTACAATATTCTTATGGAAGAATTCTCATTTTTTTAGATTTTTAATTTTTTTGTTCAATGAATAATATGTCAATCTTACTATGTTCAATTTTTGATAAGTATATATATATATATACATATATATACATATATATATAAAATAAAAATTTTAAGAATTAAAAAACATATGATATATTAAAATATTCTTATGGAAGAATTCTCATAGTAACACATGATAGTTATTATATATATATATATATATATATATATATATATATATATATATATATATATATATATATATATATTATATATATATATATAAAATAAAATTTTAAAAATTAAAAAACATATGATATATTAAAATATTCTTATGGAAGAATTCTCATAGTAACACATGATAGTTATTTTTTCGTTGTTTGACAATAAATTTTCATGATGTAGACTTTCAAAGTTAACCGAATTTAATAATTAAACATAAGAAAAATATGATACCTAAATAATGATTTATGTTCTATTTTAATTTTTAGTTACCGAAATACCACTTTCCATTCAAAAAAATATAATAATAGAACAGATCTTGACATATGAATATAAAAAAATAAAGAGATTGACACATTTCAATAACACTTGATAATAAATTAATCACACAATACATTATTTAAAGTTAATAAAAAAGGAACACTTCATATTTATTAAATATTACTCCCCATACGAGAATCCCAAATATTTCTAGATATTTTAAAAAAAATCTATATAAAGTCTTAAAAGTATATAAAAAAATTAATATTTATATGTCGGTGTGGTTTGATTTTTTTAATTAAATACCAAACTAAATCAAATGGAACCTCATCGAGTTTTTTTATCATTTTGGTTTGACTTTTTGATTTGGTGCGACTTTCCTTTCGGGTTGTACACCCCTACCTGCGGCACACACTGCCACATATGAGCGGTATCTTCCACATGTATATGACACTTATAAGCCCACCTTTACCGTGCCCATAACAGTGAGAGTGCCCTATGAATATATCAATATGCCGAGATGGAGAAAGAAGCAACATACAAGGAAGAAGAGTTAATGTCAGAACAACTACTAGTATTGAGGAAACAAATGAAGAATCTCCAGGTTGCTCGAGGGAGCGAGAGCTTGGATTATGAGGACCTGTGCATACATCCTGATGTCGATATGCTCGCGTGATGTAACCCTCCAAAATTTGACATTTTTGATGGAACAAGCAACCCCTACGCTCATTTGAGGGCTTACTGTGACAAATTGGTTAGAGTGGGAAGAAATTAAAAGCTAATAATGAAGCTATTTATAAGGAGTCTCATTGGAAAATTGCTTAAAAGAATTGGAGAGAGTGGAAGGACACAGCAGCGGATCTTATGAATCGCTTCATATTTAACATCGAAATCACTCGGGATATATTTACTATGGTGAATCTACAGAAGAAGCACTTTGAATTATTTCAAGAATATGCTCGCCATGGGAGATCAGAAGATGCTATGACTCAGCCTCCATTGGATGATAATGAGCTAACTAAGTACTTTATTCGTGCTCAAGAGGGAATTTATTTCGAAATATGATAGGTCAGAAACTTCCCGAGCTGGACAAATTGAGAGATTTCTTGGAGGAAGGGATCAAGTCAGGTAAGATTCAGTTAATGGCTGTGCTACAGGCTGCTAGAAAGGCTATACAATCTAGTTCCATTGGCATTGAGAAAAAGAAGAAAGAGAAAATAACGACAATCATCCCATACTATCAGTCAAGTGCTCCTCGTCAAACAAACTCCAACCCTAGAAACACTCATCCTCCATGTTAATCCAATTATAACCCATTATATAACACCCGACCATATTACAATGCTCAACCCCACTACAACCCACCCCAAGCCAATTTACATCCAACCCTATCATGACCATATGCCCTAGTTCAAACCACTACCCACAAAACAAACCTGCCTATGCACCTAGTCCATGCCCAAATTTTAAAGACAGAAATCCTAGAAACTTCACTCTAATTGCCAAGCCTTTAGTCCAATTGTTTAAAAGGTTGAGAAGAGCCATACTGATATACCCTATGGAAGGAAGAATTCCCGACCAATCCTTCAAATATTTCGACGCAAGAAAGCGCTGCGCTTATTATTCAGGTGTTCCTGAGCATGACACCGAGGATTATTATAGATTGAAGAATGAGATCAATCTATCGTTTAAAGGTGGAACTATCCAGTGCACCCTAGCCCCACTAAATGTAAGATGTAATCCACCACCAAACCATTGTCATGCCCACTTTTTCTTGCGAAATTGGATTTATGACATTCGGTTGGGATAACTTTTTCCTTTTGGGAGAGAGGTTTGGCAATTTTGAAGAGTCACAAACTAACGATTTTAAGGTGCATTGGGGCACCTATAGGGTTCAACTACAACTATGTTTGCTAACCAGAGATAGGCTAAGAGCTTGAAATTATCCTAAGGGGAAGGTGTTAGGCACTCTTTACGATCCACTAGTGTGGTTCCCGGCCAAATAGTTTTGTGAATTTGTGCAATAAGCAAGTAAACAAACAAGGCTCGAGTAATAGGGAATTTTGAACTTAAATACACAAGTTCTCAAAAAACAATAATAGCAAGGTTTTGAAAAGAGTTACAATCTATCATACTTGTTAATGTAAATAGGTCCTAGTTTGTTTGTAATATGGATCACATAAGTGCAATGTTTGTTATGGCACTCTTTAGAAGAGGGGATATACGTGGTATTAGCGCACCAGTCATCATATCCATATCTACCCTTCCTACCCTGTGAAGGTATTAAAAGCAAGGATTGGTTTCGACCTCTATTGCATGCTATTACCCGTCCCATTCCTATCAACCCCCGAGGAATTTAGGACTACTATTCTTATAAGAGGTTGGTTTTAGGCTAACTCTTAGGTTTAAAGGTAAAATGCTAAGGCGACATGCAAAAACAAGTAGGACTGCATTTAGAAGGGAAACATGTAAGTAGATAGAAGGCTCATGTATACCTCCGCAAATAATGCATATAAATAGCATGACTTAAGACATAGTTAAGGTCTGAATTTTAAAGATCCTAAAGCAAGGTGCTTGAGTCAGAACCATATTCATTATATAACTCAGAAAAGAAGTCCAAATCTGGCCTGTCTGCTGGTTGTAGCAGTTAATAATTTAAACAAAGGCAGTCCAGCTTTTAAATAATTAAATAAGGCTTGCCTAGGAGTAAGCGGTACTCAATAGTTATTCAGAATCATTATGACATTTGGAGATTAATCTTATTACTATAACATGATGTTCTAGGTGTCCAACACACTGAATTATGGCCAACTAGTTGTAAAGACTATATGAAATTGTTTTATTCCTTTTTATGCATTCGTAGTTAGCCTAGGTGTGCTTAAATGAATATAAATGAAATCCTAGAGACATGATATTTAGAGTAAAGAGATGCAAAATGATGTATATAGATGGAGAAAGATATGCTTGTTAGTGTTGTTTAGCCTAAAACAGGATCTCTAAGTGTGCATGGCAGTAGGAACATGATTGCAGAAACACTGATTATTAACATATTTAATGCATGATTTACTAAGTGGTATGATAGTGAAATAGACATGCTGAAAATGATAAGCGTAAATCCAAAGGAACATGATCTCTAATGCATGAAATGAGTCCTAAGTATGGATTCTATTATGCAAGTAGGAATGTAAACCTAATAACATGCTTTCTACCCGTTTTGATAACATGCATATTTTCCATCCCTTTTCACCAGCCAACCCCATAATTATTTACAAATTATTACACGCCAAGTAATTGAATCACATAAGAAAAAATACAAAAAAATAAGTTACAACCATAAGAAGCCCGATCTTGACTTTCTCTCTAACATATGCAATGAACCATATCAATGCCAATATTATTCCAAAGCGTTTCTTATATCCGCGTGTGTCAGAGTTTGTTAAGGACCTCAAGGGGTCCCAAACAGTGCTTACACCTAGATTTGCATAACCAAACAGAATGAGTGCGATGTGGAAGTGCCAACTTTTATGTGTCCATGTTCAGAGGGAGCTCAAGGGTCCCAAGGCAAGGCTCACACAAAAGGTGCAAAACCTAGAATCTAAGAGTAGGTGAGAGTGCTTGACATAGTTTGAAAAGAGTTTGTTTAAAAAGTAGGTTGAAATAATCAGTAACAGAGGTGATTGGAAGCAGTTGTAGTAGTAAATAAAACATAAACTCCCAAGATGGTATTACACACAGAATCGGTAGTCATAAAAGTGGGTCAAGGGATTTGGGACACATAACCCCATTAAGGGTTTTAGGACTAGTTGGATATGCACAAAAATGGATGATACTGGCATGGTCACAGGCTAGTCAGAAAAAACATAAGCACATTGAGGGGATAGGGACTTGGGATGGCAAGTGCACAAGAAGTGATTGATAGAGCAGCTTGAAACACACATATGGGAGTGCATTAATCTAAAAGGGAATGGGAGACATTATAGCATGCTAATAATGCACATTAACAAAGCCACAAGTAGAAGTAGTCAAAAAATGAAAGAAGCTGAAACAAAAAAGGTAACACGTTATTGTTGGAGCTTTAAAATTAAACTAGGACATACCAGTCAATTAAGCAAAGTGTAGAAAAGAAAAGTAACCAGGTTCCCACAGTCTAGCTTTGGCCTTCAGCCGGCTAGACAAAGCAGTAGCACAAGTGGTAATAGAGAAAGAAAAAGTTTTGAGTGTGTAAGTGTGTGCTCTGAACTTAATTGTTCGTGTCTTTGAAAGAAGAGAGGGTAGGATATTTATAGTTTCTCAAATGAGTGAAGAATAAGGTAATAAGTAAGCTCATAACACAAGCATGGAAATAATCATAATCAGAATCAATTAATACAAGTTATTCACTTTAACTAAGAAATCACTGCTTAATGGATACCAACATGGTTAATTAAGGAAAAGAAATCAGTTTGAGACAAATTGATTCTTGCCATATAAGGAGGTAGTAAAAGTATAAGGGAAATATTTAAGTCTAAGTACAAAATTACTTAATTTTGGGAAAGGATCAAGGTAAAATATCACATTAATTAAAGGAAGGGAATCAATCGATTTTAAAAAAGTGAGTAAAAATTAGGATTTATAAGGGAACCTTTTGCAATTAGTCGTAACATTGAGGAAATCAAGATCAATCAAGAAAGAGACATGACTCTAAACTTCAACATATAAATAGCAAAGGATGGACAAACATATTAGACATGCAGGGTCAAACATATTGACAAAGAGGAGCAAATTAAACATACAACAATAGTAGGAGTAAGCTTGAATTCAGTAGTAAAGAAACCAACTCGAAGCACAGTAGGCAAGAAGGTCAAGTATTCACATAGAATCAAAAGTGAAGAAAACATAGTAACAGGTAGAGGAGATCAACACATAGAAACAAGAAAAATCTTTAAACCCATAGACATAAGTGATGAAAGGAGTTAGGGTTTTGACAGAGCTGAGTTTTAAAAGGGAGAACTTTAGAATAAGTCAGATTAAATAAAGAAGAGGATCTTTAAGGAACTCAATCGAAATCAGCATGCGTATAAAAAAACAAAGAAAGTCTCAGAACTCGGATAAAACCAGAAACACCTAGAATTTCAACACGATGAACCAGATAGAAGAAAAATATAAGCACATCGTTTAAACATAGTAAAACAACACTGAAAATCGTAGAAGAGGTCTTCAAGAAGAGTTTTAAGAAACCCTAATTTGAAAATGAAGAGTCACTTTGAAAGAAAAATCGAAAAGTCTTTTGAAAAACATCAAGAAGTTCATAACATGTACAGATCTAAGATAAATATGAAAGAAAAATTAAAAATCTCTTAATGGTAGGGTTTCAAAGAACCCATAAAAAGTGAGAAAGACTTTGAAAAGTTACCGATCTAGCCGGAAAAGCCATAGATCCGACTTGAATGGTCATGGGTGGCTAAAAAAAGACCAGAGATAGAGGTCGAGCAAGGACTGGACCAGATCTCTTCGAGATCTGTCCATGAAATCACACAAACGGGTCACCAAAAGATGTAGGAGGCAAGTATACATCTCGAACGGCCATGTGTGTCCATGGATTAAGTAGGGATTGAAAGGAATTATGGTGGAATTGGGTGGTGGCGGTTAGGGTTTATGTGAGGCTGCAGAGAGAATTGATAGGAGAGGGATTCAAGGGCGGTGGGTGGTGAGAAATGAAATAGGTTAACGGGTTATTTGGGTTTAATTATGGAAGGGCGAATAAGAACCGTTGATCTGAATGATCAACGGTCCAGATTAAACAAGGAAGGTAGGGATCTAGGTTTGGGTTCGGTTTAAAATTAGGTTAGGGCCGGGTTTAATTCAAAATTTGATTGGGAAATTGGGGTTCAGTTTAGGATTAATTTTAAATACAAATGGGCTGTTATTTAAATAGCCAATTCCCTCTTTTTAAATTAAAAAAAATAGTAAATGATTTCTGAAAATAAATTGAAAATACTAATATGATTTATAACACATAATTAGCAATTTAAAATCATCAGGCTTAATTTTATGAATATAAGACACAATTAAACGTTAAAAATGGCTAATATTGCAATTATGTGCAATTTAGCTTTAAAAATACTAAATGAATTCGTAAAAGTATTTAATATTATTTTATCCACATTTTGACATGAATATGAAAATCAAATAGGTGAATTACCCAAATAATGCTTTTGGACATAATTATTGAGATTTTATGGATGAAAAAGGGAATAAATTAGTTTAAAAACCTTAAAAATTTATGAGAAAAATAATAAAACACATGGACATGCTTATATATATGCTATTTTGAAGTTATTTTGCATATTATAAATATATAAGAAAAAATTGGGTATCAACAGCTGCCCCTCGTTACACAGGAAGGATGAAATATTTTTCGGATAAAGAAACGATGACCAATTTTAACCATGAAGATTCAGGCTGCAACCCAGCTTCCGAGCTGCTTATATATCCATGGTTTTACAGGCCGTATGTAGTTCAGGATTCACTGGTGGAATATATCGATGTGGAAATTTCAAGAACAGACGCAACATGTAGGGCTGGGTAAGCAGATGATTTACGGAATGGTGAGGTCTGATATAGCTGCGGGCGCTGGAGTGGAACTGTTCCCTTCGGGACGGCTATTGATTGCTGGTCTACCTGCAAATAAGCTATGAAAGCATATGTTTTGTGCAAATTTAATCATGATGCATATTTTCATTGAACCATGAATGTTGTCTTTAGATGATTAAGAATGGCGTCTCCAGACCATGATGTCTTGGGCCATGAAGCATATATTAAAGGATTCGTATGCCATGAAATGACTTTCTCAGGCTTTGAGGATGGTGCCTTCGAACCATGACGTCTTTGAGTCATGATATGCAAGTGTTTGAGAGAGATCTCAGGCCATGACATGGTGTTCTCGGGCTATGAAGATGGTGCCTCCGAATGATGACGCCTTTGGATGAGTTGGCGATATTTCAGCCCATGAAGGATGTAGTAGCATATGGTGATCTTTCAGCCGTGCAATGTAGTGTGAGGCAATGTATCAATCGTGCAATATGGCGATCTTTCAGCCGTACAATGTGGTAATCTTCCAGCAGTGCAATGCAGATGCAGATGGAGGTAGAGCTTAACCTCGGAAGGAAGAATAATAGCCTTATATAAGTTGGAAGGCAGAATGGTAACCTTATGCAATGCAGATCCAGATAGAGGTAGAACTTAACCTCGGAAGGCAGAATGGTAGCCCTATGCATGTTGAAGGTATAATGATAGCTTTATGCAATGCAGATCCAGATAGAGGTAGAACTTAACCTAGGAAGGCAGAATAGTAGCCTTGTGCAAGTTGAAAGGCAGAATGGTAGTATGCAGTGTAGATGCAGATAAAGGTAGAGCTTAACCTTGGAAAACAGAATGGTAGTGTAGATGCAGATAGAGGTAGAGCTTAACCTTGAAAGGCAGAATATTAGCCTTATGCAAGTTGGAAGGCAGAATGGTAGCTTTATGCAGTGCAGATGCAGATAGAGGTAGATCTTAACCTTGAAAGGGAGAGTAGTAGCACTATGCAAGTGATAAGATAACAAATGACAATGGAGTTTTCTTAGCTGATAGCATATCGCTACGTTGTTATTACTGAGAGCATTGTGACATACGGGATACACTGGTGTGTGGATAGCGAATGTTGGCCAGTGTAACGACAAAGAGAGTCATATTCTTGAACAAAGTTTATTCCATGAGTGTGCGGTATGTTTTAATGATTTCGCAATCCTTGTGCCTGCATCCAAAGAAAAATTGTGAGTTTTGTAGAGGGAGTAAGGTTAGTTCATATCCCCGCTAGATTTGCTTGACTCCTTTTGCTTTCATCTGGTGATACCATTTGTATTATTAGGTTAGCGTTGCTAAAAGAAGCTGTTTTATTAATAAACACGCATGATTTTGTAAGAGTATGTCATAAATGCATAATTAATATAGTTTTTAGATGAACTGACGACTATGACGTGGTTTAAGACATTGCAACCTCTCTTGCTACGGAATATTGAGGGTCCTCCTCAAAATTCTATCCTAGTTTGATGGGTTGACATTTCTAACTGTTTGTAATGCGATGTTCGACTGAAATTACTTCAGAATTTTGAGGCTCCTCCTTAAAATTCTACCTCAGTTTCCACTTTCGGGGGGGGGGGGGGGGGTGATGAAAATTTTATTGAATTGTGACCGAAACCTTAGGGCTGCCTACGTATCCCCTCTTCAATGGGAATCAGGTCGAGCATAGTTTAATTTACATCATATAACATAAAGATTACATATAGTAACGCTTGACTACATCTAAATTGATCGGCTTTGGCCATACTTCACTATCCATTTCTACAAGTATGAGTACTCCTCCTATCAAAACCTGGTGAACCATGTATGGGCCATGCCGGTTGGGAGAGAACTTCCCTTTGGCTTCATTTTCATGTGGGAAAATTTACTTTAGCACCAGCTGCCCCAGTGTGAACTATCTTGAATTGAATCTCTTGTTGAAGGCTCAGACATCCTATTCTGATAGAGTTGACCATGGCAAAATCCGTTCATTCTCTTTCCGTATATAAGGGCTAGTTGCTCGTAACGACTCTTCACCCACTTTGCGTCGTCGAGCTCAACTTCCTCTATGATCCTTAGGGAAGAAATTTCTACTTCAGTGGGGATGATGTCCTCGTTACCATAGACCAGCATATAGGGGTTGCCCCGGTTGATGTGCGGAGTATAGTGCGATACCCCAATAGCAAGTGATAACTTCTCGTGCCACTGTTTATGCTTCTCTATCATTTTCCTCATATATTTTCTTGATATTCTTGTTGGTGGCTTCTGTGGCTCCTTTTATTTGAGGCTTGTAGGCTGCAGAATTCTTGTGTCTAATCTTGAAAGTTTCACACATGGATTTTATCAAGTCGCTATTGAGATTGGAGCCGTTATCAGTAATAGTTGACTCTGGAATCCCGAATCGAAAAATAAATGGGCTGCGAATGAAGTCTGCCACGAATTTCTTAGTTACTACCTTGTAAGATGCTGCTTTGACTCTTTGGTGAAATAGTTGATGTATACTAGGATAAACCTCTGTTCGTTAGAAGCGGCATGCTCAATTGGTCCAATAACGTCCATTCCTAGGAGGCGAATGACAACGCTAAACTTGTTGTTTTAAGCTCTCTTGAAGGTAACTTTATCATGTTTGAATGTATTTGACAACGTTGGCATCTCCGAACATACTGGATGCAATGTGTTCCATAGTCATCCAAAAGTAACCAGCCTGGAGTATCTTTTTTGCTAAGACAAAACCGTTCAGATGTGGACCACAAGTCCCAGCATGAACTTCCTCTAGAAGCTTGGATGCTTCCTTTGCGTCAACACATCTTAATAGTTCCAAATCAGGAGGGATCATATATAGGATTCTTCCTCTGTGAAAGAAGTTATTGGACAATATCTGAAGTGTGTGTTTTTGAGTATGATTAGCAAGCTCCGAATACTCTCCTTTTGCCAAATATCCCTTGATATCATGAAACCAAGGCTTTTCGTCTACTTTCTCTTCAATATGTGCACCGTAAGCTGGCTAATTATGAATTTTCACTAGAATGGGATCAATGAAATTCTTGTCGGGATGCTTTATCATAAATGATAGAGCCAATGCATCGGCGAACTCATTCTGGGCTCTGGGAACATGTTGGAATTTTGTCTTTGTGAACCTCTTTCTCTGTTCCTATACATGATGCAGATATTGGAGTATCTCGGAGTTCTCAGTTTCCTATTTTTCTCGTATCTGATGTATAAGTAAGTTTGAATGTCCAATCACTAGTAGCTTTTGAATGTTCATGTCAATGGATATTTTGAGCCCTAAGATGCATGCTTCATACTCAGCCATATTGTTGGTGCATGGGAACCTGAGTTTGGCAGACACCGAATAACGCTGACCGATTTCTGATAATAGGACTGCTTCAATGCCAACTCCGTTGAAGTTTGCTGCTCTGTCAAAGAACATTCTCCAACAGTCATAGGATTCTGCAATGTCTTCTCCTGTGAATGAAACCTCTTCATCAGGAAAATATGTTTTTAGAGGTTCGTTTTCTCCATCCACGGGCTTTTCAGCAAGGTGGTCTGCCAGTGCCTGTCCCTTGACCGTCTTCTGAGTCACGTAAACTATGTCGAATTCACTTAACAGGATCTGCCACTTGGAGAGCTTGCTAGTGGGCATGGTCTTCTGAATGATGTACTTCAAAGGATCCATCCTTGATATGAGGTACGTGGTATAGGCACAAAAGTAATGTCTCACCTTCTAGGCTACCCAAGTCAAAGCACAATAGGTGCACTCCAATAGATAATATGAGGCCTCGTATGGGTGAACTTCTTGCTGAGATAATAAATAACTTGTTCCTTTCTCCCTGTTTCATCATGCTTCCCCAAAACGCACCCTAAAGCTCTATCTAACACTGCAAGGTAGAGTAATAAGGGTCTACCTGGCTCGGGCGGAACTAAGATTGGTGGTGTTGAAAGATACTCCTTGATTTTGTCGAAGGCCTTTTGGAAGTAATCGATCCATTTGGTAGCGGCGTCCTTCTTTAACATCTTAAATATTGGCTCACAGATAACTGTAGACTATGCTATGAATCGGCTGATGTAGTTAAATCTTCCCAATAAGCTCATCACAATTTTATTGTTCTTTGGTAGTAGTAGTTCTTGAATGGATTTGACCTTTGATGGATCTAGTTCTATTGCTCAGCGGCTCACAATAAACCCAAGAAATTTCCCAGCAGGAAACTCAAATGCACACTTTGCGGGATTTAGTTTCAGGTTGTACCTCCACAGTCTATTGAAAAACTTCCTCAAATCTTCTATGTGGTCAGTGGCCTTCTTGGATTTGATGATAACATCATCTGCATGTACTTCTATCTCCTTGTGTATCATATCATGGAAAATGGTAGTCATGGCTCTCATGTAGGTGGCTCCTGCATTCTTCAGGATGAATGGCATCATCTTGTAACAATACACTCTCCACGGTGTAAGGAAAACCATTTTCTCGGCATCTTCCTCATCCATCCAAATATGATAATAACAAGTGAAGCAATCTATGAATGACTGTAGCTCGTGCTTGGCGCACTTGTCAATCAGGATGTGTATATTTGGCAAAGGAAAGTCGTCTTTCAGACTGACCCAGTTGAGATCTCGGTAGTGACACAGACTTTGACATTCCCATCCTTATTTGGTACTGGCACAATGTTGGATAACCAAGTCGGGTACTCAACCACCCTGAGAACCGTAGCTTTGATCTACTTGGTGACTTCTTCCTTGATTTTCAAACTCATATCAGGTTTGAAATTTCTGAGCTTTTGTTTTACGGGTGGACACATTAGATCCGTTGGCAGTTTGTGAGCCAAAATAGACGTACTTAGATCAGTCATGTTATCATATGACCAGGCGAATATGTCCTCATAACCTTTAGAGATTCTGCGTATTCTTTCTTCTATGATGGCGATAGGTGAATGTTGATTCGTGTTTCCCTGATGTTTTCTGAATCTCTTAGGCTAACAATTTCAATTTCGTCCAGGTTGTACTTAGGTCTGTTCTCAAAGTCCTCAAATTCTTTGACAATCTCGTCAGGTATGTCATCTTCCTTTGAATCAATGTTTGTTTGTTGCATTGTCTCATTATATGTCACAGTTATTAGTTCATCAATATAAGTAATAGTAATACTGTATTGGTAAAGTAAGGAGGAAAACAATAGCAATAAATATTAATTCATAAGAAAAATAAAACAAGCTTTGATAAATTGAATAATTGTTTCTAACATTGAAGATATTATTACAAAAATTTGAAAAATGCAGAAAGAAAATCATTTAATAAATAAAATAGTGAATAGTGCTTGTTTTAACCTTGCTACCCCGAGGCTCATCGAGCTCTGGTTGTCTTGATGGTAAAATTATTGAGATGTGCCCCTCTTCTTACAGCTTGTACAGAAGGACCTTCCCCCCTCCTCCTTGAGAATAACAGAACAATCCATACCATTGTCCTCTAGAAACAAGTTTTTCATTACCATGAGTGCTTCTTCTCATCAGTCCCATAGACGATGTCAGCATGTTGGAAAGTCTGCTCTAGGTGCGATATTAGTTTCTCTAGCAGGTATTAAGGACCATGCCATGGTGGCGATCAATTATTGAACTCTTGCCAGGTGTATTCATATCCCAAACCAAAGGTAGTGCTATGTTTCATTAGTTTCATAGGTTTAAAGATCCCTTGGAGGTCTTTGCCGAGTCCTTTTCTAGGTTCGAACTACTCCAATTTAATATACTCACGATCTTGTTATCCTACCATTTGTCATTGTCAACGGCATTGACCCGCTCGATATGGTGGTAATTTTCTCTCCCTAGTTTTTTCTTCCCTCGATCGATGGAATGGTCTGGCGACTATACATAGGGTTGCTGCCATCACCGTGAATGATCACTTCTTGGTGACTCCTTTTGAACTTTACTGCCTGATGCAACATTGATACTACGGCCCCAGCATCATGAATCCATGGCCGTCCTAGCAGGAAGTTGTAAGATGCTGGTACATCTATTACTTGAAAATCGACGTCGAACCAGGTTGGTCCCATATGCAAACATAGATTAATATCACCGTTGGTGGACCTCTAAGAACCATCGAAGGCTTTCACATTGATTGCTCCATCCTATATCTAATGCATCCCTTTACCCAACTTCTTGAGTGTTACCAACAGACATATGTTAAGGTTAGAACCCCCATCGATCAAGATTCAAGTGATGAAATAGTCTTCACACTGTACGGTGATGTGCAGTTCTTTGCTATGACCTAGACCTTCAGGTGGTAGATCTTCCTCATAAAAGGTGATTTTATGGCTTTCCAACACTTGTCCCACCATATTGTCCATTTCCCCTCCAGTGATGTTACTTGGTGCGTATGCTTCACTCAGCACCTTCAACAGAGCATTCTTGTGTGCTTTGGAATTCTGCAGCAATGAGAGGATGGATATTTGTGTTGGCATCATGTTTAAAAGGTTGATGATGAATATTCCTTCACTTGTATATTCCTTCAAAGGTCGTCCGGACCTATCTCATTAGGGGAGGTTGATTGGAGGCCTGCTTGCTTGATTCAGCTAGGTGTTCAAGGGTATAGACTCTACCAGTTCTTGTCATATCCTAGGTTGCAGCATTCTCTTCAATTAATACATTACCTTTCCTTCTTGCCTCGTCCGTATAATCCTAGGGTACGACATTTGTGTAGAATGGCGGCGTGGTGGACATCGCCACTAGGATCAGCACAGTTATCTTCAGTTCGAATGGAATATGTGCCTCGGTTGTCAAGATTGCAACCTCAAATGGTGCTGGTGCCATTGCTGATGGTGGTGCTTCAAACTCAAGAGGTATAGGTACATCTACCTTAGTGTCCTCAGACGGTTGGATCTTGATATGATCGTATTGAGAGTAACAGCTGGTTTCTTTGGGTCATCACCCTCTGCGATCAACCCGATACATACTTCGGGATCACAATTATCCTCTACTTTAATCATATGAATACCCCTACCCTTATGGTCCGACAGAGGGTTGTTGCGGACGTTCAGAGTGGCTTCCTTTGCCACAATGACTTTGCTATCAATCAAAGACCGTGTCTTGTCTTCTAAGGAATGACATTCATTGATGGTTTGTCCTTTCATGCGGGAGTCGTATGCACAGAACTTGTTTGGGTTACCCCACTAGGAAGGGTTCTCAGGGTTTGTAGCAGGGATGTTGTTGACATAACCAGCGGCTTTGATTCTCTCATACAACTGGTCGATGGGCTCAGTGATGGTTGTGTATTCTTTGTGAGGCCTTCGATCAAAATTAGGTCGGGGCTCAGAAAAATGTTGGCGTGCAGGTGGTGATTTATAATGAGATAGTTGGGCATTGTAAGTTTGGTAGACATGAGCGGGTTGGGAGTATTTGGGTGAGGTAGATTGATATATAGGAGGTAGAGATGATTAGTAAGTTGGTGGTGGAGCTTGGTAGAAGGGTGCTTGGTAATTTGGGGTTGGCTGGTATATGAGTGAAGGTACTTGGTAAGTTTGGTATTTGAGGGGAGACTTGGTCCTTTGTGCAACCATTACGGCCCCTACATCCCTACACCACCTGACTGCAAGGCCTCAATGTTTGTAACCATACCATTATTAGTACCTTCTTCAATTAGTTCCCCCAGTTTGATAATGTCGAAAAACTTATGGTTCTCAATCATCATCAATCGTTTATAGTATTGCGGGTCTTGAGCCCAGACAAAGAACTTTTTCATTTGTTCTCTTTCTAAGGCGGGTCTGACCTTAGAAGCTTCGGGCCTCCAGTGAGTAGCATACTTGTGAAATATCTCTGTGGGTTTCTTCTTTAGATTCTGGATATAGAACATGTCTAGTGCGTTCTCTATATTAAACCTGAACCTATACATAAAGTCAAATGCCATACCTAACCAGCTCGACTACTACTTGAGATCTTGGCTGATGTACCATGATAGTGCATCTCCTTTCAGACTCCTCATAAATAGCTTCATACGGATCCTTTCATCTTTTCCTACTCCGAACAGCTTGTCGCAGTACGTCCTCAGATGGACCCTTGGATCACCGGTACCATCAAACATTTTGAACTTAGGAGGTTTAGACCCCTCAGGCTGTTCGACATCAGGTTCTATGCAGAGGTCTTCATAGTTTAACCCTTCGATCCCTTTGCTTCCTTCAACGCCTTGAATTTGGCTGGTTAGTTTCTTAAGTTCCTCAGCCAAGTTTTTGATTAGCAGATCCTTTTCACCAGACTTAGGTGTGCAAGATACAGGTTGGGTGGAATGTGTCATAGTCTCCACGTATATCTGATTGTTATGGTGGCCTGGCGTATGTGCATGGAAATGGTCATTTGCGAAGTTTTGAGGTTCTGGGATGAGTAATGGAGCATTGTTTGGGGAATGGAAAGTGTTGCATTGGTTCTTTGATAAAGCAATGGGACTATTTTGTTGTTTTGAGATATTTTGAGAAGGTGTGGGGTTTTGAACATTGGGAAGTTGGCGTCCGGGGTGATGAAGGAGAATGATAGGTTGGCCAGATTCCGAACCTGATCGAGCTCTTCCAGAAACTTCAACAACGTTTGTTCAAGTTGTGACACATTTTCATTGGGACATATTTTCACTGATGTTGTTCAAATCTTCCATCTTGATTTTGTTCTTGTTCTTAACAGGATTAAGAGGAGAAGTGGGTGGAGGGCCCCTGGATCTCGTGGAATAAGATGATGTTGCCAGAGTGCATGAACTAACCTTTGGGGAGGGGAATAACAAAAAAAAAAGGTAAAAGAAGTTATGGAGGATCTTAAAAAAGTATTGTAATATTTAAATACATAGTGCAAGAATGTAAAACGTGTCCTAATTTGGGAACCTCGTTGTGCTCGAGGTGGGTCTAACGACAAGTTGATTTGGAGAATTTGAAATGCTAAATGCCTCATTTCATTGATAAAAATGAGATGAATCCCAAATCGATATTAAATAAAAAGGAAATAGGAGTTACTAATGGCCATTGGCCTTGTTATATTTTTAAAGCGAAAAAAGGTAAACTCCTATCTACTTGGTCCCGGAAGGACCTTTCCCAGATTTGGCATCCTTGGTTCCGTTGAACAGCTTCCAGAACTCGTGAAGTCCAAGCAACTGGTACGCTCTGGCTAGATGTTCGGCTTCAGTCCCTTTAGCCTCTTGATAATATTCAACCCTTTTGAGAAACTTCCTTTCCAGTTTTACTATGCCTCGCTCCAAGTATCCCAGCCTTTTATTGGCATTGGTAGCCATGTCTTTCCATTGCTCAATTAGTTTGTTGTTCGACTCTTGTATTTTGCAATGTTCATTATTGCATTTACGGATCCTTTTACGCAATTGGTTGTACTTGACTTGCGCCTCAACCTTTTCATCTATTATACTATGGCCTCGAACAAGCCCTAAGTAGCCCAAACCATCATGATTGTCTTCCAACTAACCCAAATAGAAATAAGTATAATTGGCATAGTATCTGTCTGGCTAGATGGTGTCTCTCCCTAATAAGATCTTGCAATGCCACATGTGTTGGGCTTGGCACTTGTAGGTACTATCATCGTTCTGGAAATCGACTTGAAAGTGGCTTATCTTGTCGACCCTGGGTATGACTTGCTTTCCGCTAGCTTGCCTCATAACTCGAAGAGGATAAAGGTAGGTTCCCCTGAGATAAATTAGTATCGGGAAAGATGCATCTCTATATCAGGTGATGAACTCCTATGTCGGAAACTATTTGAACATCCATTGAACTTGTTCTTTGGTCAGATTATCAAATCGCTTATCTGTTAGCATTCTCAGGCTGAGCAAACATGTTAGGGATGTAATTCATTTGCTTTGGATGGTGGAAAGCGATGTGATCATCGCAGTCCTATTTCTGAATTTCTTGTCGATATTCTCCCTTGTGGAGATACTTTATGAGCCAAAGTTGAAGTAGCAGATTGTATCCTTTGAAGTGTTTCACCCCTTGTTGATATTTCTCTACTGTAGGATCATGGGTACAATGCTGAATTCATGCCCACCAATCCCCTCCGTTTGGGTTTTGATTAACCAGCCTAGTATGAATTCTACCTTTCTTCATCAGAAACATAATTAGAACCGGGAAGCTAAACATGAAGATGAAAACCCTGCGATGGACGTGTCCCAAGGACGTGATGGCAAACTCGTCAGGGAAGGCACGATAAGATTTGCTGTGACCGTACCTTTCATACAAGTAGTCAAAAGGGACATACGACTCCTTCAGGCGTGTCAATTATGTATTCTTCTTCAAACCCATCATTTTAAGGAAGCCCCTACCTTTTCAATTCTCAGCCATTAGCAAACCAGAAGTTTCCTACACTAGACCGGCCAGTCCTCCTATCTCCTCGAACAAAGGTATCATCTCAATGTCCCTTAAGCGGAACACGGCCCTTTCACAATCCCAAAACAATGTGCCAGCTTCTATGATCATGTTATTAGGTTGGATCTCCAGGAGGGATGGTAGATTTCCCAAATATTTTCTGACAAGATTTTGGTCACTAGAGTGCAGATATTTCCACCAGCTTAGCAATGTTGGGTGGATGTTGGTAACCATGCCAAATCTAGGGACTTTGTGCCTCATATTTTCGCAAGGCAAATAAGGTTAGGCACCTTACCCCGACCATACTCGACTATTTAATACAACGATTAGCATGAAGAATTTAGTTCTCCCAATAAATGCAGAGAACGTGACGACGTCCATTTGGGTTTAGGGAAACCTAGTGGACTTTGGACAAGGCTATCTTCAAGGATCATTATAGGAAAACATAACTGATCTGGCTAAGTTTGACCATGATGCATGCACAATTTGAACAGAGTAAGGTTTCTATGGGGTTTTAGACTGGTACCCATGAGCAGACAACTCAAGAGGGAAGGCTCAGAACTATCGATTGCATCGCTGATCGACTAATTTTACGGCAAATATGCCTTTCTGAATTTAGGGGCTAATGATATAGGAAGAGAGCAACCACTCATTATAAGCGTTGCTATAGTATTTGTTTTGAACGAGTGGAAAACGATAACGAGCATGATTATGCACTAATTAAAAGCATGTTGACATGTATTTGCCCATTAAGATAACAATAAATACAATAATTTCATTATTTAAGGCAATATATGTTAGCTTTGCTTTTAGAGAAGAAATTAAATTATTAAAGGAATTACACAAATAATTACACATAGGGAGGGGTACAAATACACAAGAACAATATAAAATGGTAAAAGCTTAAAAATCCCCAGCAGAGTCGCCATGCTGTCGCGCCCCCTTTTTCTCGCGAGATCGGTTTATGACATTCGGTTGGGACAACTCTTTCCTTTTGAGTAAGGGGTTTTGAAATTTTGAAGAGTCACCACCTAACGATTTTAAAGTGCGTTAGGGAACCTATAGGGTTCAACTACAACTATGTTTGGTAACTAGAAATATGGTAAGAGCTTGAAATTATCTCAAGGGGAAGTTAGGCACCCCTTAGGATCCACTAATGTGGTTCCCGGCCAGATAGTTTTGTGAATTTGTGCAATCAGCAAGTAAGCAAAGAAGGCTCAAGTAATAGGGGATTTTGAACTTAAATATGTGCTCGTAAAACAATAAAAGAAAGGATTTGAAAAGAGTTACAATCTAAGCATGCTTATGAATGTAAAAGAGGTCCTAGGTTTGGTTGTAATATGGATCATATCAGTGCAATACCCAGTATGGCATTCTTCAGAAGAGGGGATACATGTGGTATTAACGCATCGATCATCATGTCCATATCTACACTTCCACCCCGTGAAGGTATTAAAAATGAGGATTGGTCTCGATCTCTATTGCATGTTGTTACCCGGCCCATTCCTATCAGTCCCGAAGGAATTTGGGACTACTATTCCTATAAGAGGGAGGTTTTAGGCTAACTCTTAGGTTTAAAGGTAAAATGCTAAGGCTACATACAAAAACAAGTAAGACTGCATTTTGAAGTAAACATGTAAGTAGTTAGAAGGCTCATGTATACCTTCGAAATAATGCATATAAATAACATGACTTAAAACATAGTTAAGGCGTTAATTGTAAAGATTCTAAAGCAAGGGGCTTGAGTCAGAACCAGATTCATTATATAACTCAGAAAAGAAGTCCAAATCAGGCTTGTCTGCTAGTTGTAGCAGTTGATAATTTAAGCAAAGCAGTCCAATTTTATTAAAATAATTACTAAGGCTTGCCTAGGCATAAGCAGTACTCAGTAGTTATTCAGAATCATTAAGATGTCTGGAGATTAATTTTATTATCTAAACATGCTGCTCTAGGTGTCCAACACATAGAATTATGGCCAATTAGTTGTAAAGACTAAATGGAATTGTTTTATTCCTTTTTATGCATTTGTAGTTAGCCTAGGTGTGCTTAAGTGAATATAAATGAAATCTTATAGACATGATATCTAGCGTAAAGAGGTGCAGAATGATGTATGTATGCAGAATCCTAAGCAGGATTTCTATATGCAAAAATATTACGGCGTTCAGAACATGATTACTAGAATATACAGAGATGATATATTTGTTAGTGTTGTTTAGCCTAAAATAGGATCTCTAAGTGTGTATGGCAATTGGAACATGATGGCAAAAAACTAGATTATTAAAACATTTAACGCAGGATTTGCTAAGTGGTAATGATAGTGAAACATACATACTGAAAATGATAAGCATAAATCCTAAGGAACGTGATATGTAATGCATGAAATAAGTCCTAAGCATCGATTCTATTATGCAATTAGGAATGTAAACCTAAATGTATGCTTTCTACCCCTTTTGATAGCATACATATTTTCCATACCTTTTCACCAGCCAACCCCATAATTTTTTACAAATTATTACAGGCCAAGTGATTGAATCACATAAAAAAAATACAAAAAAAGAAGTTACAACTATAAGAAGCTTGATCTTGACTTCCTGTATGAGATATGCAATGAACCATATCAATGTCAATATTATTCCAAAGCCTTTCTCATATCTGGGTATGTCAGAGTTCCCTTAGGACCTCAAGGGGTCTCGGTCAGTGCTCACAGCCAGATTTGTATAACCAAACAGAATGAGTGCAGTGTGGAAGGGCCAACTTTTATGTGTCCAAGTTCAGAGGGAGCTCAAGAGTCCCAAGGCAAGGCTCACACAAAAGGGACAGAACCTATATTCTAAAAGTAGGTGCGAGAACTTGAAACAGGTTTGAAAAGAGTTTGTTTAAAAACTAGGTTGAAAGTAATTAGTAACAGAGGTGATTGGAAGCAGTTGTAGTAGTAAATAAAACTCAATCTCCTAAGATGGGATCACCCTCAGACTCAGTAGTCATACAAGGGGTCAAGGGATTTGGGACACACATACATTTGACTGTAAACACATAACCCCATCAAGGGTCTTAGGACTAGTTGGACATGTACATCTATGGCTGATACAGTTATGATCACGGGCTAGTCAGAAAGAACATAAGCAAATTGAGGGGATAAGGACTTGGGATGGCAAGTGCATAATAAGTAATTGCAGAGCATGCCTTGAAACACACATAGGGGAGTGCATTAATCTAAAAAGGAAGGGAAACATTATAGCATGCTAGTAATCACCTTAACAGAGAAAGCAGGAGTAGACAAAAAATGAAAGAAGCTGAAACAAATAAGGCATCATGTTGTTGTTGGAGCTTTAAAATTAAACTAGGACATACTAATCAAATAAGCAAAGCATAGAAAAGAAAAGTAAGCAGGATCCCACAGTCTATCGTTGGCTCAGCCGGCTAGACAAAGTAGTAGCCCAAGTGTAATAGAGAAAGAAAGAGTTTTGAGTGTGTAATTGTATGTTTTGAGCTCAATTGTTCATGTCTTTGAAAGAAGAGAAGGTATGGTATTTATAGTTTCAAAAATGAGTGAAGAATAAGGTAATAAGTAAACTCTTAACATAAACATGGAAATAATCATAATCAGAATCAATCAACACAAGTGATTCCCTTTAATTAAGGAATCACTGCTTAACGGATACTAACAGGGTTAATTAAGGAAAAAATTAGTTGAGGCATATTAAAAGAAAAATAAAAAAATCTTTTGGAAAATATCAAGTTCATAACATGTATAGATCTAAGACAGATCTGAAAGAAAAATCAAAAAGCTCTTAAAGCAAAGGTTTCCAAGAACCTAGAGAAAGTGAAAAAGACTTTGAAAAGTCACCGATCGAGCCAGAAAAGCCATGGATCCGACTTGAACGATCATAGGCGGCCGGAAAAGGACCAGAGATAGAGGGCAAGGATATGGACCATATCTCTTCAAAATCTGTCCATAAAATCACACTAACGGGCCACCAGAAGATGTAGGAGGCCGGTATACATCTCAAACGACCATGTGAGTCCATGCATTAGGCAAGGATTGAAAGGAATAAGGGTGGAATTGGGTGGAGGTGGCTAGGGTTTATGTGAGGCTGCAGAGAGAATTGAGAGGAGAATGATTGAAGGGAGGGGGATGCTGAGAAATGAATTAGGTTAAGGGGTCATTTAGGTTTTATTATGGAAAGGTGAATGGGGACCGTTGATCTGAATGATCAACGGTCCAGATTAAATGGGGTAGGTAGGGATCTAAGTTTGAGTTGGGTTTAAAATTGAGCTAGGGTCGGGTTTAGTTCGGAATTGTGCTGGGGAATTGTGGTTCAATTTAGGCTAAATTTAAAATACAAATGGGATGTTATTTAAATAGCTATTTCCCCCTTTCTAAATTATAAAAGTAGTAAGCAATTTATTAAAATAAATTTAATCTAATTTATAATACATAATTAAAAATTTAAAAATACCACACTCAATTTTATGAATATAAGACACAATTAAACCTTAGAAATGGCTAATATTGTAATTACGTGCAATTTAGCTTTAAAAGTACTAAATAAATTTGTAGAAGTATGTAAAAATTATCTTAGCCATATTTTGGCATGAATATAAATATTCAATAGGTAAATTATCCAAATAATAATTTTGGACATAATTATTGAGATTTTATGGATGAAAAGGGGAATAAATCAGTTTAAAAATCTTAAAAAATTCTGAAAAAATAATAAAATACTTGGACATGCTTATTTATGAATATTTGTGTGTATATATATATATATATATATATATATATATATATATATATATATATATGCTATTTTGAAGTTATTTTGCATATTAAAAATATATAGAAAAAAATTTGGTATCAACAACCATAGAAACCAAGGAGCCAACATGATCGCATTAGACAAGGACTATGACTTGAAAATGAACACCCCCTCGGCTAACTCCATTGGTGACAGTGTAGTTGAGACCTTATGTGATGGTTCAGACGTACCAACAACGGTCCACCACCAAAGTTAGGAGCCGAGAATATAAGGCAGTTTCATGGGCTTATTTATCAAAGGCTATGGGCAAATTATAGGCAACATAGCTACTTATGGAAGGACTAGTAGGGTGTTTGGATTAGCTTTTAAATAGTAGCATATAAGTTAAAAGCCAAAAATCATAAGTAGGTAATACTGAACTTTTGGCTCTTGGCTTATTTTTGTACTTTTCATGGCTAAAGTGTGATCTTAAGCACTTTTTATCATTGCCAAACACCACAACTAGAAAAGTGCTTAAAAGCCAATAAGCACTTAAAATAAGCCAATCCAAACAAACTCTAGGTCAGGAAGGTGTTACACTCCGGAAGAGGTGAACTCAGGGAACCCGAGTTGAGAGCAGAATTAGAGGAGAAACATAACAGAAGCAGAAGAACAGTTGTAGAAGACCAGCGAGGGATGCTCCGGTGAAAGTACTAGGTGGGATACAATGTGACGAGCAATACTACCAGCGAGGTGCTAGCAGCAACCATAGGAAAGATGGTTGAAGCAAACAAGATTTCCCTTTAGAGAGACAGACTTCCTATGGAGGGTATGGATCACAACAAAGCTCTGCACATCATAGTCAAGTATGGAGACAGTCGTATATCGAGCATGTCGACGCAAGATATGGAGTAAACCTATGCATGTTCTATACTCTGCAAGAACTGGGCATTCATTTAAGGGAAGTAAAAGAGATCCATATGAGAGTAGGGATTTCGTTGGGTCGCATGAGGATGTCATTGATCTACTTAGCCTTGTAGATTTGACCAGTTGAGTTCCAAATATTGTTTCAAGTGATGGTCATTTTGTCTTGATAAAATCTACTACTAGGAAGGCCTCTGATACACATAGTAGGCGTAGTTTCTTCCACTCTCCATCAATCTAGGATTGCTAGAAGATTGTGATACACGGGGATTGGAGCCAATCATCTTACTTGGAGCATGAGGTTTCTTTCATAGAAGGATTAGATGGTGCCGCCTTCCATGCATTCTAGATCATGCAAGCAATAGAAATAGAGAAGAATGAGCAGAATCATAGCATGTACTCACTGTATAGGTCAAAGATGGCAATGCAAGAAATGATGAAGCGTGGATACCGACCAGGGGATGAGAGCACGACTAGAAGATGATATCATTTATAGGATATGAAGATTGTTCCTGGCCATGATTGAGGAATGCTGTGGTGAAGCCGTTACTAAGACACCGACCATTTTAGATGCCGAATCAGGAGAAATCTTGCAGAACTGGACCGCCAATCCATCTCTGGTTTGCCAGGAGTCTAGGTATATGGAATTGTAGTAATTTAGAAAAACACATGGTCAATTGAGGCCTGAACCATGCCTGTATTTTTTGTTAAATTGCCTCTTTGAGTGCTGGTTCTTTTTGATGAAATAAAAAGAAAACTTTCCTGAAATCATTGCAAATTCATCATTATCTTTATTTATACTCAAATTTTCTTTTAAGTAATCAAATCAATAAAAACCTGCATTATGCAATTATGACATGTAACGAAACCCTTAAGCAAAATGATCCAGATTACGAAGAGTATGATGCTTGAGAACCTCCCACAAGAGATTAAGCAGCTAGAAAGCAAGAAATAGCCCAACCTCAAATCCAAGAAGCCTTCGTAATTTCAAACAAGAACAGGGCTGGAAAATGTCACAATTGCGAACTGGGAATCGCAATTGCGATAAAATGTTCGTAATTGCCATTACACTAGAAACAAGCAGTTTCCCCGATAAGAAAATAAGCATAACTCTCTCACACGATGTCTAAATTTGACATTCTTTTTGTTATATCTCTATAATAATGATATAGATCCAATTATTCAATAAAATCTGAATCTGGAGCGCATTTGCTTAAAATAGAGTTGTTTATGCTTGAAGAAGTGACGCCAAAACATAAAAAACAAGTGCAACACAACCTAAACCTATCCAAAACTCACCCAAGCCACTCGAGACCTCGTCCGAACATACCAACAAGTTCCGTAGAAAATAGGTACCTACACGAGGCATAAAATCAAATCAAATAATATCAAAATTAGGAATCATACCTCAAATTAAGCTTAATGAACTTTCAACTTCGACAACTCGCACCGAATCATATCAAATCATCCCGGAATGACGTCAATTTTTGTATGCAAGTCCCAAATGACATAAAGTAGCTAATCCAACTCTCGAAATCAGATTCCAACCCCAATATTATCAATGTCAACTCTCGGTAAAACCTCTCATCCTTCCAAACCTTCAACTTTCCAATTTTTGCTGAAATGCTTCAATATATCCTACGGACCTCCAAATTTAAATCTGGATGCTTGCCCGAGTCCACAATCACCATATAAAATAGTTGGAATCATCAAAATTCCATTTTTGAGTTGTCTACACAAAAGGCAAAACTTCGGTCAACTCCTACCGCTTAAGATTATATAAAAAATATCCTTCTTCTAAATTGACCCCGAATCATCAAAAAACAAACTCGACCACACACGTAAGTATAACACATAATATGGAGCCACTCGAGACCTTATACCGCCAAACATGATGCAAATTCTTAAAACGATTGGAAGGGTCGTTACATTCTCCCTCTCTTAAACAAATGTTCGTCCTCAAATGTGCCAAGAATCGTCCAAAAGTCATCAAATCACTGAATGTATTCATCCTACACACACTCGTCTTTGATACACATCACCCCAATCCATGTAGGCCCGACAACACCGGGTCAACTGAAGATTATCATTTTCACCCACACTAATAGCCTTAGAAACACATTTTCACCACCCGATCATTCCCAAAAGACGCAGTTCCCATATCAACACACAGTACCAACCTCAACCAGCCGTAGAAACTTATGCCTACACCACAAAGTACAACCACATGGCATAACACATCACACACATACCCTAAACAATATCTCTGATCACAATAGCTGCCCGTAATCAAATCCAACACCAACAATTAGCATCATATCCGTAAGAAACCTCTTTCAATTTTCACAAAGCTTATAACGATGCAAGAAACATGAATACCTCACAATGATTCACCAGAATCAACAAGTTACATCCAAGGCCTCATAGGCACTATGATCTCATCCAGATATAATTCCACTGTGGAACATATCTTGGCTTAAATACCTCAAATTGCATGAAGCTGCAAGGGTCTCATCCTCAACTTTAAATCACAAGTAAAGTACACATCATACCAACCGAAACCTTCCACCAATTCAATTTTGTAAACAAAATCACAACACATACTAACTTCAATACTGGTAGAACATCTAAGCCATTTAGTCGTAACCCATAACCCAGAAATCAAATCAAATCTATCGAAACGGGGAATAGAAAGTCACTCCTAGTCTCATTGTTCTCAATAATGCATAAAAACAAAATGATAGATATGAGCTACCACTATAGAATCTCCCAACCGTGGTAAAAATATAGGAAGAGTACCAAATCATGAAACTCACCCACATGTGAAGAAAAATAGGAGGACTTACCTCGTTAAGTAGAACTGAAACAAAATACGAATGTTGCTCCACTATAGCAAATCAAAACCATACATGTATGACACCATCTAGTTCAATGGCCTCAAACATATTGTAGGAAACACATCAACGGGTCAGGTCTCCCCCTCTTGGGTGCCCTCTACTCGCCTGAACTGTACCCCGAGCTGGCGGTGCAAGTGCATCAATAGTTGGAAGTTGGAATTGAACTTATATCCTAAATACCTCAATGTGGCCGTGGAAACTGTGCAGTGAGGATACTCTGAGACACATCGGTACCTGGAATACCATGCGAAGCGTGAAGTGCAAACTGAACTGGCTGACCCACAAAACCTCTTCCATGTCGTACCCTACCTCCAAAATAAGGACCAGTATATATCTCCATTCTGCGAGGCCTCCTAGCCTCCTTATCCTCTCTCTCTCTCTTAACCCCGTCTGTCCTATCTTTTATGGCCCCTCCTGCCCGCTCTCTCCTAGTCCTACATGCCCTCTAATCGGCGACTGATCTCTACCACCTACTGAAATGGGATATCAGACACCAAATACCGAGCCATGCTAAACCAGATAACATGTCGTAGCACCTCAATGAACCTACAAACTCTCTATCTAACTGTAATGACCAAATCAGGTGCATGACTGGACAAATCACTGAATCTAATGGCATACTATGTCACTAACATAGTGCCCTGGCATAGTTTCTCAAACTCTACACGCCATGCATCCTAAAGGGTCTGATGGAGAAACTATCTCAGGAACATCTTTGAAAACTGAGCCCATGAAAGTGAAGCTGCATCGCTGGGCTACCCAATTCATACGCTCACTACAACTGTCATGCCTCTCGCTTAAGCTAGAACGTAGTAAAAACAACCCTACTCGTCTCCATAATACCCGTAGTGCAAGAAAATGCGGTAGCACTCCTCTAGAAAACCATGTGAGGCCAAACCATTGAAAGTAAGAGGGTGATACTTCTTGAACCTCACAAGTCTAAGCCATTCTTCCTGAGATGCTATTTCCCAAACCACGAGCTGAACTAGAACCTCAAGCTGTGTTTCCATGACACCTAGAACGTAACAAACATGGAATCGTTACTCTGGAGTACGGGCAGTGGGAGTCTAAGTTGCTCTACCGGTTTGTGAAGTAGTTGGTGTAATCAGAATCAACCTCGCGTGAGCCAATGTACAAAACATACTAAGGCGCCTCCGGTACCTGTCTCCGAACAAGAGCTACTTGCGGCTTCTTAACTACTGCTCTGCCTCTGCCCCGAGTACCATCAACTCTACGGGCAACATCCTCAATAATTGTAGCTCGTGTTATCATCATCTGTGAAAGAATAGTATGATAAAAGCTAAAACTCCGGGATCAATAAACTCATGCTATAGGAGTTAAAGAAGTGAAACTTTCCTAATAGTTATGTATCCTTTCAAAGATAAGTACATGCATCTCCAAACCGATCAGCAAGACTCAACTAAACTCGCTTATGACTCGTAGCACCTATGAACCTAGAGCTCTGATACCAACATGTCACGACCCCAATTTTCCCTCGGTATGATGTCGTGATAGCTCCTATTCTTAGGGACTAGGTAAGCCTAACATTCATTGAATAATAACCATATTTAACTAACGACCGATCAATACAAAATAGAAATCTCCTAACAAAACTTACAATCCCAAAATCGGTTGTACAAGTCATAAGAAAACCCCCTACATGTAACTGTTTTGAAATAGAGATAAAATAGTGCAAGTACAATATTAGAAGGTGACTTAGCCTGCAAATGCAACAGTAGGTTTACCTTCAGTATCAACAACAAGATTTGAACAACAAACTAGAGTTTGACTGACTCCAAAATAGCTAGATTTACATAAAGATGTGCACAAATATAGTATGAGTACAGTACAACAATACCTAATAAGTATCAAGACTAATGTAATGACTTGGTCGGTCGTTTCGAGAGTTTTAACCTTGTTCCCCCATTTTCTACTTCTTTTGTGCTTTATAGACGTATTGTAACTTTTCGAATTAGTTGCTTCAGATCTCGAGTCATTTTAGAATGAATCGAGACACTCCGCATCTAATTTGAAAGCTAAAGTTGGAAAATATAATCAGAAGTCGATTTATGTGTAAACGACTTTGGGTTTGAATTTTAATTGTTCCATTTGATCAAGTTAGGTGATTTTGGACTTAGGAACACATCCAGATTGAAGGTCTATAGTAGAATTAGGCTTGAAATACCGAAAGTTAAGATTTTGGTGAATTTGAATGGTAGTGGAAATTTTGATATCGAGGTCAGATTTGTTCCCGGGAATTGAATTAGGTTCGTGGTGTCATTTATGATTATTGTACAAAATTTTGGGTCAATCAGACGAGATTTGATATGTTTTTGATGTTGTTTGAAGTTTTAAAGTTCTTTAGCTTGAATCTACGTGTATTTCATGTTTTCGATGTTGTTGGAGGTAATTTGAGGATTCAACTAAATTTGTATAATGTTTTAGGAATTGTTGGCATGTTTCGTCGATGTTTTAAGAGCCTCGGTTTGATTTCGGCTGGTCAGACTAACTTGGCTTAAATTGGAAGAGCAGTTAAAGTTTTGTTGCTACTGGTATAGCCACACCTACAGAGCGTGTAGTGCAAGTGTTAGCCTGTAGAATTGGATAGTTTCCTGCAAAAGAAAAAGAGAGGAGGTTTAGCCGTGGTTGCATGTATGAGGTATTTTCTGCACATGTGAGGTTGCAAAAGCAGATTGGTTGTGCAAAAGCGCTTCCACAGAAGTAGATAAGGAGCAGAATAGGAGCTGGACACCTAAATGATTTTCCACATATGCAGATATTTTAGCACAAAAGCAGCTCTACAGGTGCGCATTTTGAGCCAGATGTGTGAAAAGCCTGGGCAGAACCTATAAATAAAAGACTTCAAGATTTTTCATCATTTTAGAGCTAGAATTTTGGGGATTTTGAGAGGGATTTCAAAGTGATTACTGAGGTAAGTTTCTTGTGCCTATTTCAATAATGGTGTTTTCCCACTGATTTTACACCTAATTAGTGAGATTTTGAAGGGAAATTTTAAAGTTTAGGACTTGAGATTTGGATAGTGAATTTTAGCAATTTGGATGTCAAAATAGTGTCAGATTTTGATAAATTTGGTATGATTAGACTCATGAATAAATAGGCTTTAGGGTTTTGTGATTTTTTGGATTTTGAGACATGGGCCCCGGGGCCGCGTTGAGCCAATTTTGGATTTTTGGATCTATATTAGTAGTTTTCTTATTGGATTCATCCCTTTAGCCTACATTAATTGTATAGTACTACTTGTGGCTAAATTCATTGAATTTAGAGGCCGACTCATGAGGCAAGGGAATTTTGGAGTAGAGTTTTGCTCGGATTGATATAAGTAACAGTTACAAATCTGGTCTTGAGGGTATAAAACTCTGAATTTTTTATCATGTGATTATTTTTGAGGTGCGCGCATGCTAGGTGATGGGCTGGGCGTGCACCGAAGCGATTGTGACTTAGTCCATCCCGTTAGACCATAATGTTAAATACCTTATTGTTAACTATGTGTTTATTTTATGGTAATTGTAGTAAAATTCATGTTATAAATCATGCTTATGCCATATGATATCATTGTTGGGACCCATTGGGGCTCGTGTACTTATTTAATTAGCCGCTATTTGCTGTCTTGTACTCAACCGTAATTTTACTTATCTACTATACCTCCATCTCTTCTTATTCCTTACTGATGCATGTTATAATCACTGTTTGGGGTAACTTGTATGATTTCTGAGAGCCTGTTTAGAGGTTGATGACTGAGTGAGCCCTTGGGCCTGATGGTGAGATATTGATACCATAGCACGTGAGTTTTCCGTGCTGATCTTGATTTGATATTGTATTACATGATTTGGTCATGTAACACGCGAGTTGTTCGTGCTGATTATAGCGCTTGGGATATAGGAGCCCTTTTGGAGTATGTACATCTTTATTGAGAATTGGTACCTATTAAGTGTTAGTATTGAGGGCTGAAAGCCGAGTAATTGAGCTGTTGAGATGAGTTATGTGGCTGTTGCCTTGAGAGGCTGTACTTGCTTTCATTTGTTGTTATACTTGGTTGATATCTGTTATTTTGTGAAATTTATGGAAGATTTTATATCTGGTCTATTTGAACCTGAAACTGTAAAAAACTGACTTGTCTTAAACTGCCGGATTTGAAAGCATGCCTATTCTCTCCTAATACTACTGAAATGAATTGTATTTGTATAGATCATCACTACTTCTTAGTTCCTTATTTGTTTATGTTACTTACTGAGCTGGAAGTACTCATGCTAATCCTTGAACCTTGTGTGCTGATCCAAGTGAATTCAATCACAGAGGACATTGAGCTCATGCGTGATCGATTATCAGAGATCTACAAGGTACATGCGAGCATTCGCAGTCCTTGTTCTTTTTCTTTGATATCTATTGGATTTTAGACATAGACTATTTCAAACACTATTTTCTTAGAGTGGAGGTCTAGTTGCTCATGACTTGGTGACACCCCGATATTTGGGGCTATGTTTCCGCATTGTATTTTGAGTTTAACTCATGTTTTTATGAAAGATTTGTTATGGAAAAACCTTTTGATTTATCTTTTGTGAAATATCAAAGGGTTTTGAAATTGTCGGCTTGCCTAGTACCAGGATATGTGCCATCATGACGAGTTTGGTTTTGGGTCGTGACAAGTTGGTATCAGAGCCTAGGTTACATAGGTATCACAAGTTATGAGCAAGTTTAGTAGAGTCTTGTGAATCGATATAGAGACATCTATACTTATCTTTGAGAGGCTAAACAACCTTTAGGATACTTCACATTCTTGAATTTTTATCGTGCGAATTTGTTGGTTCTGATAACTAAGCTTCTATTATTTTGTTATCTCACGATGGTGAGGACACATGTTATCAGGCATGATAAACAACCACCGTACCACTAGCCAAGGCTGTGAGAAGCTGAGGTCATGGTAGAGGCTGTAGTAGGGGCAGAGGTGCAGCTTGTACAATAACGTGGGTAACACCTGCAGATCCACCAGTTGCGCCAGTGCAAGATCATGTCCTAGTTATGGATGTACCAGTGAGACCAGCTCAGGCACTAGATATGCCCATTATGATCCCAGGTCATCAGCAGGCCTTAGCTGTGATTTTGACCGTGTGCACCAGTCTTGCTTAGGCGGTCTCTGTTCCAGCAGCAACAACCAGTTCTTAGGCTAGGGAAGGTGCTCAGACTCCTGCTGCCCGCATACCTAAGCATGTGATGCAGAGACTTCAGATGCCGAGGACACCATTAGCCCAGCTGGTCGCAGTTGCTCAACTATGTGGTTCCTATCATGCCTGATGATGAGCATCATAGATTGGAGAGGTTTGGGAGGCTCCATCCTCCATCTTTCAGAAGTGTAGAGAGAGAGAATTCCTAGGGTTTCTTGAACCAATGTTAGAGGATCTTCCGTACAACGGGTTTTGTTGGAGACCAGTGGGGTCTCATTCTCTACTTTTCAGTTCACTGGAGCTGTTTTCACTTGGTGGGAGGCTTATAATAAGGGCAGACCAGTTGGTGCAGCGCCATTTACATAGAAAGAGTTCTCCGTTATCTACTTAGAGAAGTGTGTACTGCAGTCTCGTAGAGAATAGCTGCGCAGATAGGTCGAGCAGTTACGTCAGGAGGAAATGACTATGACACAGTACGAGATGAGATTATTTGAGTTAGCTCGTCATGCTGTTTATTTAGTTCCCACAGATAGGGAGAGGATTATGAGGTTCGTTGATGCTCTCACATTTAATTTGTGGGTACTTATGACTATTGAAAGGGTGACTGGTGAACCTTTTGAGGAGGTGGTTGACATTGCTCGGGAGATAGAGTCGGTCCACCGCCAAGAGCAGGTTGAGACGGAGGCCAAGAGGCCTCATGGATCATGGAGTTTTGGTGGTGTTCTTCATGGAGATCAGTTCTACACCAACAGGAGTAGTCCCTATAGACATGCTCAAATGACTCGACTAGTTCATCGTGGTGCGTCAGTCAGCCACAATTGTCACATTGCTCGCTTAGGATAGCCTTTATTTAGTGCACTACCAGTGCAAACTTCTCACCATGCCTTGCCCTCTCAAGTTTATAGGGGCAGTTCTATGCAGTATCGGGAGCAATAGTTCCATCAGAGGAGAGGTTGTTTCGAGTGTGGGGATCTTGGTCATATCAAAAGAGATTCCCATTGGATGTTGAGTGGGACTCCAACATAGAGTTTTCAGTTAATGGCACAAGCACCAAAAACTATGTCACTCGCTCAGCCAGCTTGGGGTGGGGCCTAGTTAGCTAGAGGTCTCTGTAGAGGGGGATGTCAATTAGGTGGCAATCAAGCCCGTTTCTATGCACTCCCTGCCACGCTAGATGCCACTGCTTCTGACACAATGATTACAGGTATTATCTCAGTATGCCACCAAGATGCTTTTGTATTATATGACCCTGGTTCCACCTATTCGTATGTATTGTCATATTTTGCTCATTATCTGGACATGCCCCGTAAGTCCTAGTTTTATCTATTCGTGTATCTATGGCGTGTGGGTGATACTATTATCATGGACCGCGTAATACCAGTCATGCATAGTAACTATCAGGAGATTAGAGAGTAGAGTTGATCTGTTGCTGCTTAGTATGGTTGATTTTGTTGTGATACTAGTAATGGATTGGTTGTCTCTATGTCATGCTATTTTGGACTATCTCTCTAAGACTTTGATGTTGGTGCCACAGATTGATTCTGTTCCGATAGTGATTTTTCGAATTTGTTTCCTGTAGACCTACCGGGCATGCCATCAGACAAGGATATTGACTTTGGTATTGATTTGGTATCGGGCACTCAAGCTATTTCTATTCCACCATATCGTATGACACTGGAAGAGTTGAAGGAGTAACTTCAGAAACTTCTTGATAATAGGGTCTATTTGGCCTAACGTATCCTCTTGATGTGCACTAGTTCTATTTGAGAAGAAGAATGATGGTACCCACAATCAAGAACAAGTATCTTTTGCCTTATATTAATGATTTATTTGACCAGCTTTAGGGATCTAGTTGTCTCTAAGATCGGTTTTGAGGTTTGGGTATCAACATCTAAAGATTCAAGACTTGGACATTTTTAAGACAACTTTTAAGACCCGTTATGGTCATTTTGAGTACCTCGTGATGTCTTTTGGCTGACCAATGCCACAACATCATTCATGCTCTTGATGAACATCATATTTTTCCTTATCTCGACTCCTTCATTATAGTTTTTATTAATGATATGCTAGAATACTCTCGTATCCAGGAGGAGCACACCTAATATTTGAGGGTTATATTATATCAATTGAGGGATGGGAAACTTTATACTAAGTTATCCAAGTGTGAGTTATTCGGTCTGTTAAGGGCATTCTTAAGGAACGTGGTGTTTAGTGAGGGTATTCAGGTAGATTCGAAGAAGATAGAGGCGGTTCAGAGTTGGCCTAGGCCATCCTCAGTTGTAAAGATTCATAGCTTTCTTGGTATGGTGGGTTATTACCGTCGGTTCGTGCAATCTTTCTCCTCTATTGCATCACCCTTGACCAAATTGACCAAAAGGGTTCTCCTTTGAGGTTGTCGGATGAGTGTGAGGTGACCTTTCAGAAGCTAGACTGCCTTTACCACAACTCCAGTTCTAGTTCTACCATCAGCTTTTGGTTCCTATATAGTATATTATGATGCTTCTCAAATTGGTGTTGGTTGTGTTTTGATGTAGGAGGATGGAGTGATTGCTTATGCTTCGCATCAGTTGAAGCCCTATGAGAAGATTTACCCTGTTCATGATTTGGAGTTGGCTTCCATTGTTCACGCGTTGAAGATTTGGAGGCACTATATATATGGTGTGTCTTGTGAGATATTTAGTGATCATCATAGCCTCCAACACTTGTTCAAGTAGAATGATGTCAATATGAGGTAGCGGAGATGGTTGGAGCTGCTAAAAGACTATGATATTATTATTTTGTTTCATTTGGAAAAAGCCAATGGGGTGGCCGATGCCTTGAGTAAGAAGGCGGTGAGTATGGGCAGTCTTGCATTCATTCTTGTTGGGGAGAGACCTGTTGTAGTTGATGTTCATGCATTAGCCAACTAATCATGAGATTGGATGTTTTATAGCCTAATGATTTCTAGCTTGTGTGGTTCCTCGATCTTTCTTATTTGATTGCATCAGAGAGCGCCAATATGATGATCCTTATTTGTTTATCCTCAAGTAAAAACTTCAGCACGGTAATGCCAGAGATGTGACTATTAGAGATGATGGGGTGTTGAGGATCCAGGGCTGGATATATGTGCCCAATGTAGATGGGCTACAGGAGTTAATTCTTGAAAAGGCCTACAACTCGTGATATTCTATTCATCTGGGTGCCACGAAGATGTATCAGGATTTGGGACAATGCTATTGGTGAAGGAGAATGAAGAAGGATATAGATGGATTTGTATCTTGGTTTCTTAATTGTCAGAAGGTAAAATATGAGTATCGGAGACCGGGTGGCTTGCTTCAGAAAATAGAGATTCCAGCACGAAAGTGGGAGTGGATCACCATGGATTTCGTAGTTAGGTTCCCATGAACTTTGAGGAAGTTCGATTCTATTTGGGTGATTGTGGTTCTACTGACCAAGTCCGTGCACTTCATTTTAGTTGGTACTACTTATTCTTCAGATCAGTTGACTGAGATTTACATCCGAGAGATTGTTCACCTTCATAGAGTTTCAATTTCCATCATTTTAGATAGAGGCACCCAATTTATATTGCAGTTTTGGAGAGCCTTATAACGAGAGTTGGGCACTCAGGTTGAGTCGAGCACAACTCTTTACCTTCGGACGGACGGACATTCTGACTGCACTATCCAGATATTGGAGGTATCATTGATTTTGGGGGTTCATGGGACCAGTTTCTGCCGCTTGCAGAATTTGCTTACACAATAGTTATGTGTCAAGTATTCAAATGGCTCCGTTTAAGCTTTATATGGGAGGCGATGTAGATCTCCAATGGGTTGGTTTGAGCCGGGCGAGGCTAGGCTATTGGGTACTGACTTGGTTTAGGATGCGTTGGACAAGGTTAAATGGATTCAGGAGCGGCATCGCATGATACAGTCAAGAAAAAAGAGTTATACCGACAGGAAGGTTTGTGATGTGTCTTACATGGTTGGGAGAAGGTTTAACCCATGAATGGTGATATGAGATTCGAGAAGAAGGGCAAGTTGAGCCCTCGGTTTGTTGGACCTTTGAGGTACTTTAGAGGATTGAGGAGGTGGCTTACAAGGTTGCCTTGACACCTAGCTTGTCGAGTGTGCATCCAATATTTCATGTTTCTATGCTCTTGAAGCATATCGGCGATCCGTCCCATGTTTTGGATTTTAGTACGGTTAAATTGGATGGTGATTTCACTTATGATGTGGAGCTGTTGGCTATTTTGGAGCGACAGGTTCAAAAATTAAGGTAAGAGTATATAGCTCCAGTGAAAGTGCAGTGGAGAGGTTGGCCCGTCGAAGAGGCTACTTGGAAGATAGAGGAGGAGACCTATTTGAGCATCTATGTATGTTTCTAGACCTATTCGAGGATGAATGTTTGTTTAAGAGGGGGAGAATGTAGCGATCCGTCAGGTCATTTCGAGAGTTCAAGCCCCGTTCCCCTATTTTATGCTTATTTTATGTTCTACGACTGTATTATGACTTATCAGATTAGTTGGTTCGGGTCCAGAGTGATTTCAAAATTAATTAAGACACATAGTCTCTTATTTGAAAGCTTAAGTTAGAAAAGTTGACCATATTGTTACTTATGTGTAAACGACCTCAAATTTGAATTTTTATGATTCCATTAGCTCTCATAGGTGATTTTGACTTAGGATCACGTCTTGATTGTGTTTTAAGGTATGTAGTAGAATTAGGCTGGAACTCTCAAAAATTAGAATTTTGGTGAATTTGACCGGTAGTGGGAATTTTGATATTAGGATCGGATTTGATTTCTGGGAATTAGAGTAGGTTCGTGGTGTCATTTATGACTTGTGTGTAATATTTGAGGTCAATCCAACGTGTTTTCATACATTTTGACATCGTTTGTAGAATTTGGAAATTTCAAATTTCTTTAGGCTTGAATTTGTGTGCAATTCGTGTTTTCAATGTTGTTGGAGGTGATTTGAGGATGCACTAAGTTTGTATGATGTTTTAGGACTGGTTGGTATGTTTGGTTGAGGTCACGAGGGCCTCAGGTTGATTTCGGGTGGTTAAACGGAGTTTATTTGAATTGGAGGAGCAACTGAAGTTTTGCTGCTTCTTGTGTAATCGCACCAGCAGAGCGGCACTGCCGGTGCGAGCTCGCAAAAGCAGATAGTTATAGAAGCAAAAGAGAGGAGGCTTGGTAGTGGTCACAGGTGCGAGGTCTTTTCTGCACCTGCGAGGTTGCAGAAGTGGATTAGTTGCACTTAAGCAGATAAGGAGAACAAGTGCGAAGCTGGGAACTTAAGTGGTTTTCTGTAGATGCAGATATTTAAGCGCAAAAGCATCTCCGTAGGTGCAAAGAGCATGTGCAGAACATATAGATAGAAGACTTCAAGATTTTTCACAATTTACATCATTTTAGCTCAGATTTTTTGGATTTTGAGAGGGCTTTCAAAGTGGTTACTGAGGTAAGTTCCTTGTGCATATTTATCTTCAATTATGGTGTTTCCCTACTGATTTTACACCTAACTAGTTAGATTTTGAAGTGAAATTTGAGAGATTAAGGCTTGAGAACTGGAGACATTTAGATGACCAAATGGTGTCGGATTTTGATAAATTTAGTATGGTTAGACTTGTGAGTGAATGAGCTTTCGGGTTTTGTGTTTTTTGTTGAATTTTGAGACATGGGCCCACGGGCCTAGTTGAGCCAATTTATTATTTTTGGGTATAATTTAGTAGTTTTCTTGTGGGATTGATCCCTTTGGCCTACATTAACTGTATTTTACTGCTTGTGTCTAGATTCAAAGTATTCCGAGGCCAACTCGTGAGGTAAGGGCATTGTGGTGTAGAGTTGCACTTGGATTAATAGTTATTAATCTTGTCTTGAGGGTATAAAACCCCAGATTTTGTATCGTGTAATCATTTTGGAGGTGATGTACATGCTAGGTGACGAGCGTGTGGGCGTGCTCCGAAGGGATTGTGACTTGGTCTGTCCCGTGAGACCATAATGTTGAATAACTTACTGTTAACTACGTGTTTCCTCTATTTAATGGAGATTTGACTAAAATTCATGTTAGAAATCATGCCTAGGCCATATGATATCACTATTGGGACCTGTACGGGTTGTGCACTTGTTGAATTAGCTGCTATTTAATGTCTTGTACTTAGTCATGATTTTATTTGCGTACTATATCTCTGTCTCTTCTTATTCCTTGTTGATACATGTTATTATCTCCATTTGGGCGGACTTATATGATTTTTGAGATCCTTAGAGACTAGGAAAATTGATGAACGAGTGAGGCCTTGGGTCCGATGGTGAGATATTGATACTATATCATGTGAGTTGTCCGTGCGGATCTTAATTTGATATTATAACACGTGTGTTGTATGTGCAGCATGTGAGTTGTTCGCTCAGATTATACTGCTTGGGCTGTAGGATCCCCTCCAGAGTCCACAGAACCCCAGTAAGTGCAGGTACCTATTGAGTGTGAGTACTAAGGGCTGAGAGCTGAGTGATTGAGATGTCAAGATGAGTTGAATGGCTGTACTTGCTTTCATTTGTTCTTATACATATTTTGGTTTACCTTGAAAATGGTAATTTCAATTAGATTTAATTTTGTAGCTCTAAAAATACGTGATTTATTTTTATGCTAGTTTGTTAGGAAGTAGATGCTAAGTGTGAGACTAGAAAACAAGGTAAGACCTTGAAGGCAATAGGTCAAGCAAACCGAGTGGTTGAGGATCAGGGCCTCGAGCTAGACTATATAGGCCTCGGGGTTGAGATGAATGTCAGACTACGTGCAGTCAATGAAGGACTAACAATTCTAAGAACTTAGATAAGAGCTCTTTATGATGAATGATGAGTAATAAACGAAGAACAATTAATGAAACACAATAATGTAAGCAATAAACTCAAAGGAGAATATGTTTAAGTTAGAGAGCAGAAAATGTTCTCGTTCTAGTATTCGATGTGGTATATTGTGTTACAAAATGATAAGGATCACCTTTATGTATGCAGGAAAATCCCAACATAGTACAAAATGCATTTATTATAAAGATATATGACTGGTAAAACTATTTAATGCCATGGTACGGGCTTGTACTAGCCAAATGGACTTGGACAGCCTAAATCACGTGCCTTGGGAAATTCTCAATTTTCCATCATAACTACCGATCTGTACTGCCCCGAGGTCGAACATTGAGAACCCTTCAGGGTTGAACCTCGACCATTGTCTTGAGCCTTTGAAGATGTGTTTGTGAAGCGCCATAATGGCCATAAAATTGGACCCTCTAATTTTTACCATATACAGATAGTCCCCACGTTTCCTAAAATGAAAATGATAGGAAATGGTCATGAATTCTTTCCTTTTTGATACTACCATCATGACGTCAGCCCATCAGAGCATTAAATGGCATGACTCAAAGGCTGCGCATGATTTTCTTTCAACACGATTATCAAGAAGTCCATGAACCGCTATTGGTTCGGCCTTTCTGCTTCCCAAACGTTGCCCATATGGCTTATATAAATACCTCAACTGTTTTGTTATTCACACTTTTACAACGTCTTCAATTTTCTAGAGTTAAATTCACCATCATCTACATTCTTCTCCCTTCTGCACTTGCCTCCTCAGAAAACTTTTTTTACAGCCATGGCTAGGACCTTTAGAATGGTACCTCAGAAAGAGCGCACCGCTTCTTCATCTTGCTCATCCAGGGGTAAACCAAAAGTACCCACCAACTATCAAGCATCCTACTTCTATCCAATTAGATACTGCATCTGATTTCTGTATCAAAATCCCCCTTATACACCAGGTTGATATGAGCATGTGTCTCAGTGCGTCAACATAGGGACCAATATGAACAGAGTGAAGGAAGACTACTGATGGGAGGAGGTAGTGTTGGTAGAGATCACTGAGGAAAGCATAGTAGACCACAAATATGGCTTACTCAGTGTGTATACATACCCATTTACCCTAGGTCTCGTAGATTCTTTGGATCCTTCTTCCCCATCGATAGATCTGATGATTCTCGACTTTTGCCATGAGTATCGAGTGACACTTGGTCAGATCTATCCTTATTTATGGAGGATCATTTATAGGCCCCGATACTTTTCCAACCATGTCGAGGGTATGACCTTCACCATCAATCACATGGTCAGATTATACATCCTCGCCTCTTCTGGGGTTTGATCAAGCTTCACCCTCGATTTGTGAGGATGTTCTTTTCAAGAATTGATGAAGACAAGGATTGGGGGTGGATGAGCATATTTGTCCAAGTGAGGACCTCAGACATCATCCCAGATAATAGGATGCCATTCCCAAAGGAATGGAATATGAACAGTAAGTGCCCTACCTCGGGCATATTTTATTACCTTTTCATTCCCTTCTGAAAAATGATCTTTTTTTAATTATGCAGCCACTATTTGTACCCTGGAGCAGTTTAGAACCTATCAGGATGGATTAGACAGTTGGATTCTGCTTTCCCTTATCTCGATCGTTCTTGGAGCAACTTGGCCAAAATGTAGTGGCAGGCGAAGAACCATGGTATGCTCTTTACTGCTATCTTTACAATATTTCCTTACAAATATATTTTATTGTGGTAAGTTTGATGTATCACGCTTGTACATGCCTCGCGGATGGAGTGTTGATGAGACCGTCTCCTGATAGAGAGAAAGGGACCTCGAAGACTGGTAAGGGCAAGAAGAGAAAGAAAGAGGCGCTGATTGCGTCTCCTAAATCAAAGAAACTCAAAGTTCAAAGGCCTCGGACTGATGCTAAGGTCTTAGCTTTGGTTTCTGTGGCAAGTCCTCATACCAAGGATAAAGGTGATGATGATGAGGATCGCCCTTTGGCACAAAGGGTGAGACGGTGCCTGGATATTCTATAAGTTGCTGGGCGGAAGACCGCTTAATCAGAGGTGGTCAATTTGGACCATACTAGTGCTGAGGAGACCCTCGAGGAGGGCTCGGGCATGGTCTTCGAGTTTCAAGTGGAACATGGTACAATTTGTGCCAATGAACCCGCTGCTAGTGACTTCGGAAGGCTTGAACCCGATACTTCTCGGGGGAAAGATGAGGCCCTTAGAGAAGTAAATGCCCTGAGTGGCATTAATTTGGGCCCTCTATACTAAACTGGGAAATCAGGGACGCACAAGAGCCGACTATTGCTGATGTCAGGGCCTCTCATGGAGGGGAAGATGTACTTGACGACATCCTCGAGGTGTTGACAAGAATATTGATCTCGGCACTCCCATTTCTCTCAACAAGGTGGAGAGGCTTTAGCAACAGGTTCATTTGTGCTTTAAATCATTGTACTTGACTTTCTAACTTTTTTGTGTTGTTTAAGGCTAAGAAAATGTATGACCATGCCTTTTTAGGCTCCAAGATAAGCTTTTGTGCTGCAGGAAGGAGCTCGAGAAGCTCACCTCGGTGCTGAAGGAGTCAGAGGCCTCCTATGCCTGAAAAGGGGAGGAATTGTGCGAGCTTGGGGCAAGTTTGGAGAGAGCGTGACAGGAAAGGGATGGCCTTGCTGAGCAGGTAACATGGCATCCATGAACTCACTTTTTTATTCTTGTAATTCGGTGCTCATGAACTTGTCTTGCCTTTGTAGATCAAGCAAAAGGATGCCTTGGTGGAGCAACTTCAGGAAGAGGTTGCAGTCAAGAATGTGAAGATCCTCGAGCCGAGGGCGAAAAATGAGGCCGTGTCCTCAAAGAGAGACCTTTTTCATACGGAGTTGGCATCGATCCAGAGTCTTCTTCAGAGTGCTCATAAGGAGGTTGCAACACTATCTGCGGCCAAGTCTGAGGCAAAAGAAAATGCATCTTCATATATGAAAGATGCCGCAACCACGAATGATTGAGCTAGAAAAATATTGGTGAAGGCCGACCAAAGGTGACTCGGGTCATCGCTTATGCTCGTTCAAAGGCAAGGAGGCAGGCTCTCGAGGAAGCATGCGCTAAAAAATCTGATCTCTCAGCTGAGATAGAGGAAGCCCCAACCTTGGAGAAAGGATCAATATTTTTGGCTACTTCAGACGTGAATTCCGAAGACGATTCAGAGAGTAGTGAGGGTGAAGAATCGGCTCACGTCATCTCCCCTTTTTATTTTTTGTATATGATTTCTGGGGGGGGGGGGGGGCTTTGTAAAGACACCCTTTGTAAATATCTTTTTTGGGAATGTAAAAGATTTTTCTACTTCAAGTCTTTGAATTTCATATTTCAGTTTTTTCCCGAAGTTAGCCTTTGAACTTTGATGTTGGCTCTTCGGAGCTCATATTTGGAGTAATCATGGCCCTCGATATTGGGCACCATCTCGAGATTAGGTCAATAACATTTTTAGAGTCGATGCTTGTAATAACATGAGTCCTTAGGATCTCAACGACTCTGAGTGACGTATAATAGTATCATTTATGTGATACGGTTGCAAAGTGACCGGGGTGGCCCCACCGATACACTTCCCTAGAAATGGAACTTACATGATTTGAATGAGTTGGCCTTCAAGATAGGCGAATAATCACTGCTTGCTCTATATATGCATTTACTTGTTCCTTACTTGGGGACTCCGCTGCTTTGAATAACTATCCCCTTCATAGAGCTCTTATTTTTTGCGCTAGTCCTCTTTTTATTTCAACTAAAATCTTTCATCCAATTATTCATCTTCCTTTTCTTATTTAACCATAGCCATTGCCGCTACATCTAAATCCATTCACCAAGGAGAGGAGAGTTCCACCTCCGTTTCGCACTCGATCGATGGTACACTGCTGGTCTGGTGAGCTAACTTCGAGGTGCTTTGTCTCGAGGAGGGAATTTACATTAGAGAGACCTCCCAATATTCAGGTCCATAGGGAGCGTGCATCAAGTTTTATTTCCTCAATCGGGGAGAGACACCTCGAGGCTGTTGGAAAAGACTGTGGATGGGGAGAAAAGGTGGTATTGCAGGTACTTTCCAGAAGATAGCATCATGGCTCATGTCAAGGGGATTTTGAACGTATGTACGTACCTGCATCATGGCTCATGTCAAGGGGATTTTGAACGTATATATGTACCACTTTACATTGAGCCCTCCCGATAGTTTCGTGCTCAAAATTTTCAGAAGGCATTAGGTTACCTTGACACAGGTTCACCCGTTGTTTTGGAGGATAGTGTTGACGATAAGTTATTTTCAGATAAAGCCGGGCTCGAGTTTACCCTCAGCCATCTTATTAGATTTTACTGACCCTTGTATTATCATGGCCTGATTACTCTGCGACGTTGATCTATTCAGCCCTTTATTTCCAGCAATGAAGAAGATGGGGACCAAGGGTGGATGAGTTGTTTCGTCCGAGTGCGTATTGTCGATATTATCCGTGTAGAGTTTTTTCCATTTCTTGAGAAATGAAATTTACACGTAAGTGGTACACTTGTGTTCTTATTATTTTTTTCCTTGGTGGAGGCGGATTCTATAAAGATTCTTTCTTTTTCTTTTTCTGTAGCAATCCCATAGATAGCGTACGAGGTTTCTGACCTGATGGATTGGTCTCGAAAATTGGAAGCTTGCTTGACTTATGATGAGTGTAAGTGGCAAGATCTGGCCAAGGGTATATGCGAGGCAGAATATCATGATATGTGCTATGTGGCTTGTTTTCATTAAAAGGTACATTCTTTTATGTGTAGTAACTCCGTCAGCGCAGGCATTGGAGAATTTTCTAAGATGAGACCATGCGCCCTCAGGGAGGAGGAACGGTCGTCGGTTTTGGGGTCGGGGACTGATAACAAATGGAAGGAGTCTTAGAAAGACGAGGGTGCTTATAGCGAGGAAAGCCCTGCTCGGAGTCTCAAAGAAGATGTATCAATTGAGCCTGCGGTATCTGTGGCTTCTAGCCTCGGAAAGATGGTTCCTCCTTTACCACCGTCTTCCTTTCCATCGAAGGTACTTTGAAGGATACATGTGTTCAACCATCGTCCTCACCTTCTATCGAATGTACTTCGAGGGATGTTCAAGACCAGTGGCTGCCTAAATCGAGAGGGGTCTCGAGCGACTACGTCTATACCAAGATCGGTTCAATTGGGGTCGGTGAGACCATGCCAGCAGATGCGTGCTCAACCTTTGAGGAGGCTCAATCGTTTGGTTCTATTGTGAGCTTTGGTTAACTTTGTTGGTCTTTTTGATTTTATATTTTTGTTTTTCTCATTAAGCTTCTTTTTCATAGGCCTTTGACAAGCTCAGGTCCGAGTTTCTATGCTACGAAGCTAGGTTGAGAAAAGCCTTTGATAAGGAGAAATCCGCCATGCTTCTTTGTGATAAAAAGGGAAAGGAATTGAGGCACAATTGGTACGAGGCAAATCGAATCATGAACTACAAACGCCAGATCGAGAAACATGTAATCTTTGCTCCGAGGGGATGCATGCTTCTTCTTCTATCCTCATAGATTAATATTTTGATATTTCAGTTGCAGAGTAAGACAGAGGATTTGGAATGCCTTTGGGTCGAGGTTGGCCAGGTCAAGCATGAGTGTAAAGAACTACGGGCTCATATAATTTCCCATATTGCGACCAAGAATAATGCTTTGTCCAAGGTTTCTACCTTTGAGGTACAGCTCTACCAATGCTTGTGAAAACAACTTGGTTCAGACGAGCATTATTGCAAGGCTCGAGTCTGACCATTTGGAGATGAAGGCTGAGGTCGTGGATGCTCGGGCTAAAGCTAAAGTGGTTTTGGATAAGGACGAAAAGAAATTCGCCATCTATTTAAAAGAAGCTACTGATATTCAAGCTAAGTTGCTTCCGATCGCGAGAGAAGAAGCAATGAATATGACCGATTCAAATCATGGAGGGAAACCCGAAGAGATTCATGCTAGGGGCTTCAATCTCTCGAAAGAAATAGCGCAGGCCAAGGCGGACGAATATGATGCAAAATTCCTCATATATGATACTTAAGTTAATAGAGAAGAGGCTGATGGGCTTGCAGTCCTCGAGGGGAAAGTAAACTAGGCACTTCTTTTATTCTTTATACAATGTTCTAAGAGAACTTTTGTGAATGTAGCCGTGCATTGTTTCACATGTGCATATATAAAGAAACCTTTCAATTTTCTCCTTCCATGAATTTCCATTTGCCTGAGAATGTCTTTCTTAGTTTTGAATTTATACCTTCGTCGATGATTGACCAGGTGGACTGGACTTCGAGGTAAAATCCTTAGTTTTGCAATTCGTCCTTGAGGCTTCTTGGGCTGGCTCGTAGGCTCTTAATTTGACCTTACACATTTTAGTTAACTCTTTTGGGCTCAGTCTTTGAGTCAGATTTTGACTCGAGGTCATTGACCCTTATGTTTTTGAAATTTAAGCTAGCTCTTTGGCTCTTACGCGGTGGATCGGTACACTCTATAATATAGGCTGGCGTCTAGGCTCTTACACGTTGGGTTGATATGACCTCTTAATATAGGCTGGTGATAGTAAATCTTATGCGTTTAGTGGGTACAAACTTTTAATATAGGCTATCGATAGTGGCTCTTATGAATTTGGTCGATATGACCTTTTAATATAGGCTGGCGACAATGGCCCTTATGCTTTTGGTCGGTTCGATCTTTTAATATAGGATGACGATAGTGGCTCTTACATATTGGGTAGTATGACCTCTAATATAGTATTTACTTTCCCTCGTTAAAGACTTTTTGATGTTTTTGTGTTTGCCCAACTCTTCGACGACTCGATAAGAGACTCAATTATGAGCCGTTATGTAGTGATAATTGAGCACCTCGGGAGGTTTTGCTCGATGGCTGAATTGTTTCGAAGCCTGTTATTTGGAGCTGATATGATCAAATATCTTTTGATTATGCCAAGGGTAGCCTGATTAATCGTTTCTTTTCTAAGGTTTTTGCAAGTAATTGAAGGATTGTGATTTTATAGCGGCGGCCGGGCGTCTCCGAGTCGTATGAGTTTGGCCGGAGTCTTGTGACTGCAGTCATTGCATTTGGCTGTAGTCTTTCAGCCCCTAAGTAAAATAGTTTTGGTGTTTGCATCTAGGGTATGCCTTTTTACGGGTCTTACAAGTTCGAATTATACCCTTAACTTTAAGATCGATATTTATGCCTTTTTTGAGGTCTTATAATTTTAATCATGCCTTACTTGAGGTCTTACAATTCTAGTTATTTGGTACAAGTTTAACTCATGAATTACTTGAGGTCTTACAGTTTTGACAATGCCTCGTACAGGTACAAGTGGAGTCTTACAACCTTAAGTTTTTTATTGCTTGATGGGATGATAGTCAACGAAAGTCCCCAAGACATCAAAAAACTATTCTTTGTAAACTTGGTGTTACCTCAATGAGGGCTTACGGGTTTGAAGTTTCTGACCGGAGGTCTTGTGGCTTCAAATTTTTGATGTCAGTCCCCGAGTGTTCGGGAAAAGTTTTTGGCTCTGGACCCATTTCTCATAAAAATAGCATACTTCTTTGAAGCGCGAAGCATTTTTGTTGGTAAAAAATACTCCTTTGATTACTTGGCACAAGTACTTGTTTTCGTCGTCAAGGGCTCAATGAAGGGAAATGGAACCTCAGACCCCCAACAACCACGTTAGTGCTTACACTTGTGCAGTGAAGGGCAACGACCTAAAGGATGGCGAGATCGAATCCGTCTTAATGAAAAAGTTCAGAGTGATGCTTTAAAAATGGGAAATGATGTGGTATCACAACCTAGCCCTAAACTCGATAGATTCATTTACCGTGCTAGCAGATTCTTTCATAAAGGCACATGCTGGTGCCATCAAATTAGCTACCAGGAAATACGACGTCTTCAAAATCAAGAAAAGGGAGAACGAGATGCTACGAGAGTTCATACATCACTTTCAAATGGAACGAATAGAACTACCACCAGTCTCCGATGACTGGGCAATGCAGGCCTTCACTCAAGGTTTGAACGAGCGGCGCGCGGTAGCTTCGAAACAACTGAATTAGAACTTAGTCGAGTATCCTGCCATGACTTGGTCGGACATCCACAACTGATACTGATCAAAGATCAGGGTTGAAGACGACCAACTAGGAGTCCTCGCAGGCTTGATATATCCTAGCGAGCGTCCGACAAAGGAGTCAAAGCCAAACAAAGAGAGATACCAACCATACACTGAAGAAAAAAAAACACCCCAAGGCACAACCCCACAATGATCGAAGGATCGATCGAGGCCAGAATCCTCGGAAACTTGTTAGCAGAGCTGGATTCGATGGGCACACGGGGCTGACGAAGGCACCCTGCTTGTCAAAATATAACTTCAACATTTCAGACATCGTATTCACCACCGGTAAAATCAAAGACATAAAGTGTCTAAGCCCTATGCAATCAGATCCTCCGCTGAGGAACCATAACTTAGTGTGTGAATTTCACAACACACACGGTCACATGACCGAGGATTGCAACCAACTCTGGGAAAAAGTAGCCAGACTACTCAGCAAAGGTTACCTCCGAGAATTCCTCAACGACTAATCCAAAAATTAGTTCCGGGAAAGAGAGGTGACCAAGAAGAGTGAAACAGATGAGCCACAACATGTCATTCACATGATTTTCGGAGGTATCGACGCTCAATAGGAACCCATAGTTAGGAGAAGAAAAATATCCATCATTAGGGAAAAGTGAACTTGTATGAACCCATAGTTAGGGAGAACAAAAATATCCATCGCCAGGGAAAAGAGAACTCGAGGTTACATACCCGAGGACACCCTCACATTTCACGATGAAGACATCAGGGCTCTATCTCAGCCCCTTAACATGGCATTGGTAATCTCTTTTCTTCTGAATACATTTCAAATTAAACGTGTACTTGTGGATCAAGGTAGCTCGGTCAATATTATTAGGTCAAGTGTGGTAGAGTAGCTCGGACTACTTGACCAAATCATGCCCGCCTCTGGAGTCCTCAACAGGTTCAACATGGAAGGAGACATGGAGTGTAATGCCTTGCTCAAGAGACTATTGATACACTGCATGAGAGCAGTACCATCCACCCTCCTCCAAATGATGAAAGTTTCGACAAATGATGGGATAAAAACTGTCTATGGGGAACAACATGCAGCAAAAGAGATGTTTGCAGTGAACGATATGGCACCGACACCAATACCTCCACGTCGAAGGAGCGAAAGCATAAGAAAAGAGTAAAATAAGAATAACAAGGTTCATTCTCGACTATGTCCGACTAAAAAAAGCAAAGAACCGTATCACGTCCCTATAACAAATGATTGAATCATATCGAGGACCAAAGCGCCATCAACACTAAGGTATGATCATCTCCAATTTTAGCTACATTTTACACTAACCTGTATGCACGTATCCGATTGAAATAGCCAAAGCGATTTCAAACTTGAAGGCCTTGGGTTCCAAAAGCAAGCGTTGCACTCTTTTCCTTCGATCGATTTTTTATCCCAAGAAGGGATTTACTAGCAAGGTTTAAAACGAGGCAACATATCGATGCTACCTAAGGAAGGCTCGACAAGTATTCAAGGCTTCTCTTCAATCAGCAGCAAATACTGGGGGCATCCCCTTGGAAGGTCACCTCCTCGGAGAAACCAAGATGTGCTAAATGGGGTCTCAATAAAAAAATAATGTCAAATGGTAAAAAAAACCATGTCTGTATAGAATAACCGAGCCCTTGAAAGCGAAAACATCTATACTTGTACCAAGTAATCAAAGAATACTTTCCTCCATCAAAGCATTTCGCGTTTCAAAGAAGTTTGGTATTTTTTACAAAAATGGCTCCACAGCCAAAAACGTCCCGAACACTCGGGGACTGACGTCAAAAACTCGAAGCTGTATGAGCCCTGGGTCAAAAGCTTTGAACTTGTAAGCCCTTAAGGAGGCAACATAAAAAATGGCTCCAAAAGCCAAAAACGTCCTGGAAACTCTTGGAGTGGCGTCAAAAACCCGAGACCGTATGAACCTCAAGTGGGAAGCTTCGAACTTGTAAGCCCTTAATGAGGCAACATCAAAAACGAACCTTGAAGCCAAAAATGTCCCGAACACTCGAGGACTGGTGTCAAAAACTCGGGACCATATGACCCCCGGGTCGGAAGCTTCAAATTTGCAACCCATCAATGACGCAACGTCAATTCTACAAAAATGGAAGCTTCGAACTTGTAAGCCCTTAATAAGGCAATATAAAAAATGGCCCCAAAAGCCAAAAACGTCCCGAATACTCGAGGACTGATGTTAAAAACTCTAGACCATGTGACCCCCGTGCTGAAAGCTTCAAACTCGGAAGCTCTCAATGAGGTAACATCAATTTTACAAAAATGGCTCTAGAGCCAGGAAACTTTCAATATCTCGGGGACTGTCACCAATTGCCATCCCATCGACTTATCAAAACCCAAGGCTATAAGACCCTACACGGGAACCTTGACCTCGTAAGACCTTTATAAGGCACGTACCGTATTTGTACGAAGTAACCAAAGCTTTAGGACCTCAAGAAACACATAAACCATACTTGTACCAAGTAACGAACACTGAAAGACCTCAAAGGCATGTAAAAATTATAAGACCTTACAAAAAGGCACTATCTCAACCTTAAAGTTAAGGCTATATATTCGAACTTGTAAGATAAGGCATACCCTCGATATAGACACCTAAACTACTTCACTCGGGGACTGAAAGGCTCCAACCAAACATGATGACTACGATCACAAGGCTGTACCAGCCAAACAAACGGGACTCGAGGATGCCTGACCGTAGCTATAAAATCATAGGCCTTTAATTACTTTGAAAAATCTTTGAAAAGAACCGGTTAAACAAGATACCATCGACATAGGCAAAAGGGCTTCAACCATGTCAGCTCCAAACTCTAGGTTTTGAAACATTCAGTCACCGAGTAAAACCTTCAGAGGTGCTCGATCATCGCCACATAACAACTCAAAATCGACGTTCTTATCAAACCGTCAAAGAGTCAGGAAAACACAATTTCAAAAAGTCCTTAGCGAGGGAAAATAAATCCTATTAGAGGTCATACCGACCCAATGCGTAAAAGCAACTACCGCCACCCTATGTAAAAGGTCATACTGACCTGAAGCATAAGAGCCACTATTGCCAGTCCATATAAAAGGTGATACCGACCCAATGCATAAGAGCCAGTGTTGCCATCCCATATAAAAGGTCATACCGACCTAATACGTAAGAGCCACTGCCACCAGCCCATATAAAAGGTTGTACATACCTAAAGCGTAAGAACCACTACTGCCAGCCCATATAAAAGGTTGTATGACCTACTGTGTAAGAGCCACTGCAGCCAACCCATATAAGAGGTCGTACCGACCTAACGCGTAAGAGCCTAAGGGACAACTTTAAATTAAAAAACCTTAAGGGTCAATGAGCTCGAGTCGAAACCCAACTTAGACACTGAACCCAAAACAGCTAACTGAATATGCCTAAGAGCAAAAACATAAGAGCATAAACGCCAGCTTACTAAAAGGTCATACCGACCAAACGCATAAGATCCTATGGGCCATCCCATTGAGCCCCTAGGTCGTACTATAAATCTAAGGGTTCTTTTAATTCAAAGACCAATTTATCTGGATAATGACTAACAAACATCGAAGCAAAGAGATGTGCATGAAAAATGAAACTGCAAGGCTTTCTTTTATACATATATGTGAAAAATTCAAGCTCCATTTACAATGTTCTTTCAAATCACTATACATAAAATCAGAAAAGGAAAGCCTAATATACGTCTCGGGGGCTATGGCCCGTCAGCCTCTTTCTTGCTATCTTCGGCATCAGAGAGAAGGAACTTAGCATCATATTCATCCGGTTTTGCTTGTACTATCTCTTTCGAGAGATCGAAACCCTTGGCATGGATCTCCTCGAGAGTTTCCCTCTGAGATTTTCGCCTAACATACTCTTTGCTCCTACCCTCCCGGTCAAGACCCCCTCTCAACTCAGCCCGAGCATTGGCATCATCTTGCAAATGGACGACCACTTTCTTATCACCCTTGGTTTGGATATGCTCGGCTTCAGCCTGAGTATCTAACACCTTGGCCTTCATTTTTAGAATTTCAGATTCGAGCCTTGTGATCATGCTCATTTGGGCCGAGATGTTTGCTCGAGTATTCCGGAGTTGCACTACGAGGGTGGAAGCCTTATCCAAATAATCCCTCTTGGCCGCAACTTCGCCATCTACCTAAGCCTTTAGCTCTTTACACTCCCAGTTAACCTGGCCAACGTTTCCCCAAAGTCGTTCTAGGTCCTCCGTTTACTTTGTAGCTAGATATCAGAATATTAATCTTCGAAAGTAGAAGGAGGAACATACACCGACTCAAAATAAAGGTTACTTATCTTTTGAGATAGTTTTTGTAGTTCTAACTTTGATCCGCCTCGTACCGCAGGTAATTTAAACCATCTCCCCTTTTCTTACAAAGAAGCCTGAGGGATTTCTCCCCATCCAAAGCTTTCTGCAACCTGGGTTCACGACGAAGTAGCTTGAATTTAAGCTTGTCAAAGGCCTGCAAAAAAGGAGCTCAATAATAAAGGGAAGGCACTAAGCCAAAAATCCTGTACCGATTGCCAAAACTCTCCATGAAACTGAGACACTGAGCTTCGTCAAAAGTCCAGAACACATCTATAGGCTTGGCCTCATCGGCCCTAGTAAGACTACTCCTGGTGGGAGCACGGTCACCCAATGTTCCACTTGATTCATTCGACTCCTGGCCTTGGACTTCCCTCGAAGTACCTTTGGCAGGGGAAGAGGAAGGCGGCAGGAAAACCTTGTCCCTCGAAGTACCTCGACGGGAATGGGAGGCGGCAGCAAGAAAGGAACCGTCTTTCCAAAAGTAAAGGATTTAAAGGATGCAGGTTTGATCAACACGTCTCTTTGAAACTCCGAATAGGGCTCGACCTGCTACGAGCATCCTCGCCCTCCAATAACTCCTTTTATTTGTTATCAATACTCGGCCCAGAGGTTGGAAATCTTTCCTCCTCCCTGAGGGGACACGAACTCATCTCAAAAAGTTCTCCAACGACTGTGGTGGTAGAGATAGTGCACTTAAAAGAACGTAGCTTTCTGAGAAAACAAACCACTAAGCACTTACCATGATGTTTTGCCTCCCATCTCTCATAGGACAAGTCTTGCCGTTTGCAATCAGCATACGTTGAGAAAACCACCTCTTCCAGGGAAGGCACCTGCAATACCACCTCTTCTCCCCATCCATAATCTTTTTCTGACTGCCATAAGATGGTCATCCCTTATTAAGGAGATAAAACTCGATGCATGCTCCCGACATCCTAGAACATTCGGATGTTTCTCTAACGTAAAATCCCTCTTTTTGACAAAGCACCTTGATGTTAGCCCACCGAACGCCAGCACTGTACCATCGACCAAATATGAAACTAAGGAAGAACCCTCCTCTCCTTGGCAAGCGAATGTTGGCACAATAGCCATGGCTATGGTAAAACGAAGAGAAAGGAGAAATGAAAGACCCATGCCAAAGCTTTGAGGTAAAAGGAAATTGGTGCAAGAAAGGAGAACCCTATAAGGAAGATAGTCGCTCAATACAGCAGTATCTTCAAATAAAGGAAAAAAATACATATATGGGGCAGGTGGCTACTATTCGCCTGACCTGGCAACCAATAGAATATGGCCATGTCAGTATCACTTTTTTGGTAAACGCGCCGGTGGACCACCGTGGTCGCTTCGCAACCATGCAACATAAATGACACTGTCATGAAAGCATTCAGAAGTATCTAGACCCCGAGATTTTTTGCTATTGCTGGCATCGATCCTATAGAAACTATCAGCCCAGTTTTTGAGATGGTGCCTGATCTCAAAGGCCTCGACTGCTCCAAGTATATGCCTTAAAGAGACAACATCAGAATTTATAGGCAAAAACATTAAAACATGGAATGGGAAATACTTGAAGTAGAGAAATTGTTATATTTCCAAAAACGCAGTTACAATAGGGGAGCATTTACAAAGCCTTTCCCCTAGGAACTCTTACACAAAAAGGAAAAAAATGACCTAAGTCTACTCCTCGCCCCCGAAATCACTATCGGAACCCTCATCTGGAGTAGCCAAAAAAATAGACTCTTCCTCAAAGGTTTGGGCTTCCTCGATCTCAGCTGAAAGATCGGCGCCCTTATCACTCGCTTCCTTAAGAGCCTACCTCCTCACTTTCACATAAGCATAAGTAACAGCCCGAGTTAGATTTTGCTCGGCCTTCACTAGCTTCTACTAGGCCTTTACTAATATGTCTCCTGCTCATTCATTCACAGTGGTGGAATATTTCTTATATGAAGACGCATTTTCTTTTGCCAGAGTCTTAGCTGAAGATAATGCGGTAACCTCCTCCTTGGCTCTCTACTGAAGGTCTCAGGTCGATGCGAGCTCCGTCTGCAGAATATCCCTCTCCGAGACTGCGATCCCATTTTGTCCCCTCAAATCGAGGACCTCATATCCTTGGAAACTACCTCCTCTCGGAGCTGCTTCACGAGGACATTCTATTGCCTGACCTGGAAAGGAAAGGAAAGTTGACAAAATACCATGTTACAAGGACAAAGGTCAAGTTTGCAAATACGGTATTACCTGCTCGGCAAGGTCATCTTTTTCTCGGCATATTCCATTCAAACTCGTACGGAGCCCACTCAACTCGTCCTCTTTTTGGGCAGAAGAGATCTCCAACTCCTTTAAACCCAAGGTGAGATTCTCGACCTCCTTCCCACGACATATAAGCTCATCTCGCAGTTTAGAAATAGTATGATCATATATATTCTTAGCCTACAACAAAATATAAGAGTTAGAAAAATTAAGAAAAATGCTTGAAACACGAAAAGTAGGCATAGAAAGGTATCACCTGCTACTGGAGTCTCTTCGCCTTCACGATAGCATCGGGAGCATCAAGATCGATGTCTATACCGAAACGAAGTTCCCAAGAACACCTCCCCCTTCTTGAGGGCCTCCTACATTGGTGATATTTTATTTCTGCGCATCCCTGATCGAGGACCCAAATTGAGGCTATCCAGGACTTCGATGTCTTCGAAGGACAAATCCCATCCTCGAAAAGCTTTGGGCCCTGGCTCTTTGGAGCCATTATCAATGGTTTCCTTAGTAGGGACAATAACACTCCCGGCTAAGAAATTGGGGACCATATCCGTACCCTCCTCGAAGGCCTCCATAACATGGGCTTGAGTCGAATTAATCATTCCCGATTCAGCGACCCTCGGGCTAACCACCAGCGAGGCATCCGTGACTGACCTTGTCCTTTGTACCAAAGGGTTCTTATCATCTTCATCATCCTCATCTTCAGTACCGAGACTTACCCTGGTAACTAAAGTTGAGACCTTTGCATCAACCCGAGGCCTACGTGATTTGGGCTTCTTTGACGTAGGAGATTCAGACCACCTTTCTCTTCCTCTTCTTACTCTTATCGGGTTTCGAGGTCTCTTCCTTGTCGTCACGAGGCGGTCTCATCCTCCCTCTTTCGCCAAGGCCTCCACAAGCATAATACTCAAAGCTTATCAACACAAAGGGTACGCAGAAGAGATATTAAAACATGGTAGTGGCATCAACAAAAATCTTACCGTGATTCTTGGCCGGACTTTGAGTTTTAGCCAAATCGGGCCAAGAATGCTCGAGGTAAGGAAACGAATTATTTAGTTTCTTAATCCACCCAGATAGGTCCTAGACTGCTTCGGTAAACCAAACGGTAGCTGCAAAAACAAAGGGAAGATCATTTTTGAGAAGAAGAAAAGGAGACAGTATAACATGTTTGAAGGAAAGGCAATTATGCTCCATATTCCACTTCTCCAAGAATGGTATCCTTTCGGCAGGATGATGTCCTGGGTCCTCACTGTACAAACTTGCTCCTCCACCCCGATCCTTGTTCTTATCAATTCTCGAGAAAAGCGGCTTCACGGATCGAGGGTGAAGCTTAATCAAACCTTGATAAAGATGAGGGCTATATAGTCTAATCAAGTGGTCAAGGGTAAAAGTCATAGACACGACCTTGTTGGAGAAATAACGGAGCATATAGACATCTAGAAATATGGATAGATTTGGCCAAATGTCACTTGATACTTGTGATAGAAGTCGAGAATAACTGGATCTATCACCAGGGAAAAAGGGTCTAAAGAATCGACGGGACCCAAGGTGAATGGGCATGTATATACATAAAGAAAGCTGGCCTTATGATCTATTATGTTCTCACAAGAACTGGGAATCTCAACTAATATTTTTCTCTACTATCGACAGCCTTCCTTCATTTTTTTTATATTAGTCACGACGCTAATATACCGGTACACATGTTCGCATCGGTCAGGTGTAGATGAAGGCCTCTCGATAGAGAAATCATTCACAGTATCGAACTCGGTAGGGGTACACTATTCAACGGTGGGGGCCACTTTGGGTTTACCCTTGGATGTTCGAGACGAACACGCAACATCCTTTCTTCGAGGCCCTGTTTTAGAGGTTCTAGCCATGGTGATGGAAAGGTCTTTCTAAGAAAGGAATTGATGAGTCAAGAACAGAAGAAAGAAGAATGTGAAAAAGGATGACTTTGGCTCTGTAAGTTTGAAGATGTTGTAAAAGTGTGAATCACTAAATGAATGAGGTATTTGTAGAAGCCATAAGAGCAACGGAAAAGACGAACCGATAGCGGTTCGTGGGCTTCTCGATAGTCATGTTGACGATGACCCTTGCATAGCTTTTTGAGTAATGACATTTAATGCTCTGATAGGGTGACATCATGATGGTAGTGCCTAAGAAGCAGGGATTCAAAACCGTTTCCTACCATTTTATTCTAGGAAACGCGGGGACTATATGCATACGGTAAAAATCACTCATCTAATTTTATAATCATTAAGGCGCCTCGTAAGGACTGCCCCCAGAAGGCTCGAAGCTCAGCTCGAGGTTTCGACTTCGAGGGTTCTCAATGATCGACCTTGGGGCAGTGCAAACCAGCGACTAGTGTGGATTGATGTGAGGTTCTCAAGGCACGTGATTAGAACTGACAAAGTCTATTAGGCTAGTCCAAACCCATATCATGGCATTAAATGGCTGTACTAGCATCATATCTTTGTAATAAATGCATTTGTACTATGTTGGAATTCTCCCTCATATATAAAGTGGATCCTTATCATTTTGTAAGGGAGATTTGATATACAATATTGAATGTACAAGAACATTCTCTCTTTTTTCTAACTTAACGTGTTCTCTTGATTTCACTACTTACATTTATTGCATATGTTCATCTTGTTCTATTTATTACTCTTCATTTCTTACTCATAATTGGTCATAAAGTGCCGGCATCAAATTTATCATAACTGTTAATCCTCCATAGACTGCCTTAGTAAGGCGTCTGACTCGACTTCGAGGCCCCACATACGCAAGATTGAGATCCCCTATTTCCAGCCATTCAGTTTAGTCTTTATACAATTTTCAAGCTATTATCTTATTTTTCAGTCTTTTACATAGCAACTATTTCCTAACGGCTAGCATAAAAATAAATCACATATTCCTAGAAGTACAAGGGTTTCCGCATATGTCCTATTATCATATCATCTATTCATGGGTCTTAAAAATATGTAAGTTGATAAAGTTTATTTGTGATATTAACCGAAGCCATATTGATCATATGACATTCTAAGAGATCTTATTGACTTACTTAATTGTGCATTGCATTCATTTATACATGTATATTGATCCATGACCAAATAGCAGTATATGCACGTATATTATACGTATATGCGGTGTGGGAAAAGGTTATGGCATTATATACACACCACCACCTGATCAGCTGGTATACGTTGATAATTTCTCCGTATGAGGCTGAGATGATATGATGGGATGCGCTCAGAGGCTTGATGACATTATATATGCACATACCTATACATGATATGACATTTATATGCATATGCATGACATTATAAATGTTTCATGATTCACAAAGTTATTCAGATTTATAGGTTGAGTATTTACTCCATGTTTGTTTTATGTCATTTATATACTAATTTTTATACATTACATACTCGATACATTATCTGTATTGATATCCCTTTTGATTAGGATGCTGCATTTCATGCTTGCAGGACCCGATAGACAGTTGGATAGAACTTCTTAGTGGATAGTGTGAATCTTCAGCTTGGTTGGTAAGCTCCACTTCGTCTGAGTTACCTTGTCTAGGCCATGGAGTCCATTTTATTTGTACATGTTTTATGGTAGGTCGAGTCCCTGTATCGACCATGATAAAGTTCAGTTATCTCTAAAGGCTTGTAGATGAGTCATGTATATTTTGTATATTAGTATTGTGGCCTTGGCATTCCTGTGTACATGTTAGTTTGGTATTTTTGGTTGTAGTCATTTGTGGTGGCCTCGTCGGCCTAAGATGAGGGTTACCCTCCAAAGTTCACAGTTATAGAGTGGTTTGCTTGGTCGAAATATGGTATCATTTTATAGATGTGTTGTACACTATATTATATAGAGGCTTATTTATAGATGTGTTGTGTACCATATTATATAAACATGAAGCTACAAGTCATTTAGGAGTCTGTTATCCTTACTTTCAAATCTAAATCGTGCTATAGAGTTGAGTCATAAGAGTTTGATCTAGAACTTATGTGTTCTAATGATACAAAGATATTTTCCATTAATAGATTATAGCTAGCTAGAGGTAAAATACAACAAAAAGTAAGGGCACTAGTAGTGGGAGAGTTCTTGACGACATGGCCAAGTTTGAGGCCTTACCAGATCGTGCATACCCAATGTGCAAATTTCCTTCTTAAGACCTTGGGGTAGGAATATTTAACGCGCCTCGCGAATAAAAGTACATGGGAGTATCAGAAGGTAAAATTATAAGTTTCAACAAGAAATAGAAACAAGGTGAAGTAAGGAACGAGGTACCTAGTTAGTGAGGATTATCAGTATTTACAATTTAGGTAGAGAAATATAAGTATTATGATTTACCTTCAATAGTAATAGATGTATGTACAATTGGCCAATCCCATCTCAGTTATGTCATATGGGAGCTAACATATATAGTTTAATAGAAGGATGGGACATCAGGATCCGGTTGGGGTTAAAATAACCCAAAATAGTAGATGGATTGTTAGTGTTAGCTGACATTTTCGAAGAATATTACAAACATGATACTAGTTCTTCTTGTGAGATACCCACATGGTGCACTCTAGAATAGTATAATCAAATACGAATACTAGAATGTTCAGGAATTTCAGAAGATATGCAGTGGAATCATAAAAGGGATAAATATGTACCTTAGTATGACTCCTGCCCCTAGTAAAAAGATAATGTTAGGCGACCTGAAGAACCAGTGAGTGGAGCAAGGGAAGCTAAATATGAAAGAATGTTTTGTTGATATGCTAAATTCCGGAAGTTACTTTGAAGCATCAACATCATCAAATACGGCTACTTCTGAATCCCTGTGATGAACTGAAACTGAGTCTGATTCCACTTCTTTCCTTTCCATTAGCAAGTAATTCATCTATCTATTTGACTCTCTCAATTGGTTAGCTAGTGTCATTGTCCTTTTGCTTGGGTAATTAGTTACTCCTGGACCATCCGCATAATCTTTGTTTTCAAAATAAGGTAATATATAGAGATATTAGCAGGAGAATAAGAAGAGAGAAAATGAAGCACTATGAATAAGATGTGATAAATGAGTGGTAACGTAAATCAAAATATGACGAGATGACAAAGTCTATAGTCAGGTGAAGGAAAAGATAAAAGGACATGCCTTGAGACTATAAGATAGTATAAGCCATAAAGTTATATCCTCATTTCCTGCAATGAGTTAGTGATTCCTTTGGGAGGCATTGCAGGCACTCATTGCCGCACTTGCCCGAGCGAACCACTCTGTAACTCATTCATTCATTTTGTAACTATCATGGTCCAATATGTCCATAACTCGTAATGTACAGTTGTAAGTGGGAAAATATTATATTAATGAACCATTGTTCATAAAACATGAATACATATGGGTCGTTAAGGCCTCTGACATATGGTACATAATAAACCTGTGTCTATAAAACCTCTAAGATTATTTGACATAAAATATGACCGTGTACCGGCCTACCCATAAGTCTGTAGCAAAACTCAGACATGATGAATTATAGACACGGCTGCACTCCAAATAGTTGGAGTCTTACCGATCCCTCGTTGAATGCTAACCTCGTTTACTATGAGAGCTCGTCAAACTGATTGTCTATAGTCGCAGGCATGAATACTGCGTCCCCAACAAAAGGACGTAAGTATAAATAAGTACTGAGTATGTAAGACACATAAATAAGTACATAACACACACGAAAAAAATATAGAATAAATGACTCAACCTGTCAGAATAATAACATTCTATATAGTCCAACATTTTAGCAAGCATTAGTGGTTATGTCTCTTTATTTCATTCATCATTTAATTGAAAAAATGAGATAGCCATATGCTTCGACAAAATTAATTTTTTTTTCCAACCCCACCTTTATGGAAAGTGATTTCCACATTAAGTAAAAACGTACCTCATCACCTAAACAAATTATTTTCTGAAGTCAAACTGAAATCGAATTTTCTTTTAAATTTAAATAAATTAATCTCTTATAGATAACTAAAGGTAATCGTAAAAGTAAAATTAGTAACATGAACATAAGATAGATTATTTTTTATTAATAAAATGTCATTATGTCATTCGAAAATAATTATAGTGTTATGCATATGAGTATGAATATCATATCGTGCATAAGTACATATTTCATAACATTATCAGGTCTCTGAGGGCATACCATCATATCATCTCAGTCACTATGGGTAAAATCATCAACATGTACCAATTGATCAGGTGGTAATGCGCATAAAATACCATAATATATAAAAGTAAAAAAAACTTCGTATGATATTCTTGAGAAAGATTACATCGGTGAATCTACTAGCAAAGGAGATCAAAGGTTCGAGATTTAATGTAACATGGTCTAATAATAACAGAAAATTCCTGGAATTTTTCAAAACCTGCAGCCTCTGTGTTTACTTCCTCCGGATTGACACAACTCTGACAATAAGCAAAACCTTTGAAGCAGCTATAAGCAAGATCCCTCTTGTAATCCAAGGACTCTATTCTTGAGCATGTCGGTGTTCATGCTCTTAGCTCAATTAACCAAACATACAGCAAAGCTGCTAGACACCATCTTATCTGATACATGCAAGCCATGAAACAAAGCCATCAAGCCTAATTCTTTTCCACAATTGAAGTCTCTCGAGGCACTAGTTCCTGGATGTTTCAATGACTAGTGATTTTCCCATATGCTGGTACCGAATTTTTACCAACAGTCAGTCACGTACCAGTCCATTCTAACTTTTGTACCCTTATAAAAGAAGTCCATTCCAAAGTTATCCGCTTTCCACTTTTCGCTAATCATTTCTCAAAGTCCTTTTCATCGTGCCACATATATTAATAATGCATGAGTCACAAATTTTTTTTCGGCAAAACCTGCAATGTTGCCTTAGTCTTCTCTAATGTTTTGCCATTCAAAAGTCTTAATATAATTCCTTAGCCATAGAAGAGTATCGGTAAACAAGTAAAAATAGTAATAACAATTAGATTTGATTATGAGATTATAAAAATATGTGATATAATTTTATGCTAGTTATTAAACAGTGGATGTCAAGAAAAAGGTTAGAAATCACAACTACAGCTTAGAGATGGCAAGTAATCGAGTCAAACGGTGGCATATCAGAGACCTCGAGCTGTTGATTATAGGACCTTTCAGGTCGAGCTAGATGGCCGATTCTTGGTAGTCGAGGAGGGTGACTAACAGTTATAAATAAATTGATGGCGGCTCTTTATGGGCAATGATAAGCAGTAAATGAAGAACAACAAATAGAACACAATAAATATAAGCAATGGGATCAAGAGAATGTATATCAGAGAGCAGAGAGAATGTTTTTGTGTATTTAGTATTGAGGAACATGATGCTACAAAATGACAAGGATACCCTTTATATAAGAGAGGAATACCAACATAGTACAAATGTATTAATTACAAAGACATAGGGCTGGTACAACCATTTAATGCCTTAATTCGTCTTTTTGCTAGTCCACCATACTTGACCAACTATATGAACGCGCCTTGGGAACTTCACTCTGATCCGTCAAAACCACTATTTCACATTACCTTGGGACCGATCATTACATATACTATCTCGAAGTCGATCACCAATAATTCTCGAAGTCGATTACTAGAAAACCCTCATGATGCTTTGATGCTCGTGAAATTGAACTGTCGAATTTTATTGTATACAAAGAGTCCCCGTATTTCCTAGAACAAAGTAATTGGAAACGATTTTGAACTCCTACTCCATATGCATCATTGTCATGATGTCAGCCCACAAGAGCATTAAATGCCATACTCCAAAAGCCGCGTAAGGGTCGCCATCAAACACGACTATCGAGAAGCCTATGGACCTCTATTGGTTCGTCGTTTCCGCTGCCCACATGGCTCCTATAAATGCATCAGTCATTTGATAATTCATACTTTCAAAACATCTTTAAATTTTCAAGGCCAGATCCACTCCCTTTCACATTCTTTCATCTTCGGTTCTTGACCCTTTGCCCACTTTCTCGGAGAAGCTTTACCACCACCATGGCTAGAACTTCCAAGACAGTTCCTTGGAAAGACATGCTACCTCTTCATCTTGAACATCCAAAGAAAATCCCCAAGTGATACCCACTGTTGACCAATGTACTATTACTGGGTTCGACACGGCGAAGGATTTTTCCATTTACAAATCTTCATCTATACTGGGCCGATACAAACACGTGTCCCGATAGGGAAAGTGAAGAAATACTGCCGATGGGGGGAGGCAATGCTGGTTGAGATCCCTCACTCTAATGAGAGCATAACAAATTACAAAGCTGGTTTCCTTTATGTATATACTTACCCGTTCACTTTGGGTACGGGAGATTCTTCTAACCTTTCTTCCCTGGAGGTAGATTCGATTATTCTTGATTTCTGTTATAGGTACCAGGTGATTCTTAGTCATATTTTTCCATCTTTCTGGAGGATAGTGTACATGCTCCGCTAATTTTCCAATGAGGTCGAGGGTGCAACTTTTACCCTCGATCATTTGATAAGATTGTATAGCCTTCAATTCTATCGAGGTTTCATTAAGCTTCAGTCTCGGTCCAAGAAGCCATTTTTCTCGAGCATTGATGAGGACAAGGATAGAGGGTGGATGAACAGGTTTGTCCAAGTGAGGACCTCGGACATCATTCTGGCCGAAAGGATGCCATTCCCGGAGAGCTGGAATGCACAATGTAAGTATCTCTCCTTTGAACATGCTTTGTGGTCTTATTACTCTTTTTCCTAAAAATGATCTCCCCTTAGTTTTTGCAGCTACCGCTTGGTTTCCTGAATCAGCTCAGGATCTGTCCGAATAGATCAACAATTTGATGCTTCATTCCCATATCTTGGGCAGTCTTGGCCTAACCTGGCCAAAAGGCGGTGAGTGGCTAAGAATCATGGTAAAATAGTTCTTTCGCTTTCACCATATTTTTATATTTCTTCCCCAAAACCTTTGTATGGACAAAAATTTGACCACTATGTTTGCGTAGGACATGGTGATGGAGTGCATATGAAACCGCCTCTTGATGGTGAGGAGAAGACCCTGAAGCCTGATAAAGGCAAGAAGAGGAAGAAAAGGGAAGCTTTCGTGTCCTCTGTGGCAAAAAAACCCAGGTCTCGCAGATCTCGAGCTGAGGCCAAGGTCTCGTCTTCGATTTTGGAGTGGACTTCAACAGCGAGCACGAGGATGATGATGGAGACAATGTCCCTTTGGCACAAAGGAGAAGGTCGGGCACGGACGTCCCCGAGTGTCTGCGCCGTAAGGTGCTATGTCCGAGATGGCTGAATCAGCTCAAGCCCATGCATCGGAGGGCCTCCAAGAGGGTGCGAGTGCGGACCCTGAGCCCCCATCCAATCATGGTGCAGCTCCCGCTGAGGGGCTGTTACTGCTGGTTTCAAAGGGCCTAGTCCCAGAGCTTCTCGGGGACGGGGTTTGCCTCTTGGTAATATCAAAGCCCTCGGCAGCCATAATTTGGATCCTCAATTTTCGCCCAAGGAGTACAAGGATGCCTGGGACCAAAAGGTTGTCAACATGGAGGGTCCTTTCAAAGGGGGATGTGAGCTTGATAACATCTTCGATAACATTGATGATGTTAGTGGGGATGTCGATCTCGATGCCACCAATGCTGTTAAGGAAGCTGAGAGGTTCCAACAGAAGGAGATAAATATTTATGTACGCCTTTCTAGTATCAAGTAACTTCCCTTGTTTTTCCGATTCTCCGACTTTTCTGCCTCATTATAGGCTAAGAGGATGTATGATCATACCCTTTTTAGGATCCAGGACGAGCTTTCATGCCGTGGAAGGGAGCTTGACAAGATCACCTCAAGACTGCAAGAATCGAAGGCCATTTCTGCTTGAAAGGAGGAAAGTTAAGCGAGCGTCAGGCAAATTTAGAAGGAGTGCTCCGAGAAAAGGCTGGCCTTGCTGAGCAGGTAACTTGCTTTTCACAAATACATTCGTTGTTCTCATATTTTGAAGTTTATTGACTTATCTTTTCCTTTGCAGATCAAGAAGAAAAATGTAGAGATCCTTGAGCTGAGGAGGTGAAATGAGGTCGTTACCTCATAAATGGCATCGACCCAGAGTCTTCTTTGAAATGCTCGAGAAGAGATTGCTGAGCTATCGATGACCAAGTCTGAGGCCGAAGAAAAGGCCACAACGTATCTGAAAGACGTGCCACTACCAATCAAATAGCCCGAGACATATCAGTGGAGACCAAGAAAAAGATGATTCGTACTGTCGCTCATGCTAGTGCAAAGGCAAGGAGGCAAGCCTTAGAGTAAGCCAATGCCAAAGATGTCGATCTCTCAGCTAAAATCGAGGAGGCACGAGAGTGGGAAAAAGAATAGGCATGTGTCGTCTTTTCTTCTCTTTGTTCTATTTGTGTATGTATTCCTGGGAAAGCAAGTCTTGTAAAGACGCCCCTTGTAAATATATTTTTTTGCAATGCAAGAGAACTTATCTATTTCAAGTTTTTCCATTATTTGTAACCCATCATTCCTGCAGAGTTAGCCTTCGATTTTTTATGTTGGTTGTTTAGAGCTCACACTTGGAGTAATAGGGGCCCTCGAGATCGAGTTCTATCTCGAAATTAGGTCGATAGCTCCTTTGGGGCTGATGCTTATGATAGCATGAAACCTCGAGGTCTTAATACCTGCTGAACATCGCGTGATAACAACACTTACGCGACTTGATAGTGGGACCACCAGGGTGGTCTTTCCAGTACATTTCCTAAAAAGATGGTGCTATCATGGCTAGACATAATTGGTCTTCTGGATAGGAGAAAAGTCGCTGCTTGCCTCTTATATATGCACTCATTCATTTCTTAACTAGAGACTTTGCTACTCTAGGTAACTATTTCTTTCATAGAGATTTTTTCTATTAAGCTAGTTTTCTCTTCGTTTCAACTCAAAGCCATCGCCCAAATCTTCATCTTTCTATTCCTATTTTACCGTGGCCATGGCTGCTATATCAGAACCTACCTATCAACGAGAGGGGAGTTCTGCCTCTATTCTGTGTTTGGTCGGTGGTACACCACCGACATCCGATGGGCGGAGCTCTAGATGCTTTGTCTTGAGGAGAGATTTTACATTGGAGAGACTTCCCAACATTCAAGGGCATTGGGAGCATGCATCGGTATTCATCTCCTCAATAAGGAACGAACACATTGAGATGATTAGGAAAGACTACGGAGAAGGAGTGGTACTGCAGGTACCTTCCCCGGAGGAGAACATCATGACTCATGTCGAGGGGTTTTTGAGTGTGTATACATATCCTTTTATGTTGGGTCCCCCTGAAACAGTCGTGCTTGAATTCTGTAGCAGATTCAACTTACGCCAGCGCAGGCTTACCCATCCCTTTGGAAGATAGTGTTGACGATAAGGTACTTTATGGATAAGGCCGGGCTGGAATTAACCCTTAGCCATCTCGTTAGGTTATATTAGCCACTGCATTACCGAGGATTGACCACTCTGTGACATCGATCCACCCAGTCCCCTGCTTCTAATGACAAAAAGGATGAGGACCAATGGTGGATGTGCCAATTTGTTCGAGCACGACAGTTGATATTGTCCTTGGAGAGTTTTTGCCATTTTCTAATAAATGGAATCTTACACGTAAAGGATATACTTGTATTTTTATCACTTTTTCCATAGTGGAGGCGGGCTTCATCAAATGTCATTTCTTTTTATTTAGCGATTCCTTAGCTGCCAGATGAGGTTCCTGATCTGGCTGAATGGTCTTGTAAGCTGGCAGCTTGCTCGACTTACGATAAGCGCAAATGGCGAGACCTGTCCAATGAGAGATGGGAAGTAAAGCTTCATGGTAGGTGTTTTGTGGCTCATTTCCTCACTAAAGGTATTTTCTTTTTAGCGCACTAACTCTGCCGTCGTAGATGTTGGAGATTTTCCTGAGATGAGGTCGTGTCCCCTGGGGAGGAGGAGAGATTTCTAGCCTTGGCTTCAAGAATTGATCATAACCATAAGGAGTCTTCGACGTGCGATGATGCTCGTAGTGGGGAGAGTCCTCTTCTGCGGTTCAAAAGAAATGAGTCAGCCGAGCTTCCAGCTTTGGAGGCTTCTATTTTCGAAAAGACTTTTCATGTTCCCGTCGAAGGTACTTCGAGGGGCGAAGTTCATCCGGTGCTTCCCTCTTCTCTTACCAAAGGCACTAATTATCGTAAAAATGGTAATAACAATGAAATTTGTTGATGTGACTCTAAAAATATTTGATCTACTGTTATACTAGTTGTTAAACATTTAATGCTAGATATTTGAGACTTAGAGACAAAATAAAGTTAAGGAGGGAGCTATAATCAAAATGATAGGCTAGTTATTTGGGGCCTCTAGCTTGTCAATTCATGGTCTCGAGGTCAATCCCAGGGCTCGGCTAAGAGCTATCAATGGTAATTAGGGTAGGGCTTAATCGTTATAAAATAATCATCGAAAGCTCTTTATGGCCAATAACCAGCAAAAAATGAAGAACAAATATGAAGATAATAAATCGAAGCAATAATATCAAGAGAGTATGTTAGAGAGCAAGGAAAATGTTCTTTTATATTCTGTGCGGAGTAATTGGGGAACCATACCTTACAAAATGGCAAGGATTACCTTTATATAGGAGAGGAATCCTAACATAGTACAAAACACATTAATTGCGAAGAAATGGGGATGAGACAACTAGATATAACACCCTGATTTGGGTTTAGAGTAAACCGGTAAACTCTGTCAATCATAGCTATGTTCCTTGGGAACTTCCCCCTTCCTATCATGGTCGTGGTCACCATTTCTCCTGGGTCAGGTGTCGACAAACCCTGAGGGAGGAGACTCGCCATAGCCTTGCAGCCTCAAGGCTTTGAGATAATCTTCTAAAATGCTTTAATGACGAGAAATTGGGACCCTCCGATTTTGTCGTATACATACTTTGATTGAAGAAATATTTTATATGTGTGGCCCTAAGGCTCATTAGGCTGGAGACAATGGCTCTTATGCTTTGCCATTAAGAATATGTAGTTTACTATTTTGGGTTAAGTCTCCTAGCCGGTTTTCGACTCGAGCTCAATCGACCATCAAATTTTCAGGTTTGCCTTAGCTGGTGATAATGTCTCTTACGCTTTGGGCCAATGCGACCTTTTGTGCGGGTTGGCGACAACAACTCTTATTCCTTGGGTCGAAGTGACCTTTTGTTTGATTTATTTTTCCATCATAAAGGACATTTTGAGATTATTTTTTCCTGACTCTTTGACAGTTCAGGAATAACCTCGATTACGAGTCGTTTTATGGCGATAATCAAACATCTCGGAAGGTTTGTCTCGGAGGCTGAGTAGCTTAAATCCTGTGATTTGGACATGGCATAGTTGATGCTCTTTTATCTATGCCGAGGGTAGCGATTTAAGTGGTTCTTTTCGAAGTAGATTTGAAGTAATTGAACGCCTGTGATTTTGTAGTGACAGTCAAGCGTCCCCGAGTTATGTTAGTTTGTCTTGTACAACCGTATAATCGTAGTTATTTATGCTTGGCCAGAGCTATTTTGGTCCCAAGTGAAGTAGTTTAGGTGTGTATATCGAGGGTATGCCTTTTTAGGGGTCTTACAAGTTCGATGTATAGCCTAAACTTCAATATCGGGTTTATGCCTATAGAAAGGTCTTATAAACTTTTCATGCCTTTCAGGTCTTATAGTTTTGGATACTTGGTAAAAGTATTGTTCATTCCTTGCTTGAGGTCTTATGGATATTGTTGTTGCCTTATGTAGGTGTTACGAGATCGAGTTTGCACGCTCGGAGTCTTATGGAGTTGGGTTTTTTAATCATTAGCGATTTGAGACAGTCCCCGAGTCATCGAAGGTACCTTGGCTAGGAAGCTGTTACTTGTAGACTTTGTATTGCCTCATTGAGGGCTTACAATTTTGAAGATCCAGACCTTGAGGTCGTGTACTTTTAGAGAATTTGATGCCAGTCATCGAGTATTCGGGGTACTTTTGGCCATGGAGACATTTCATGATTTTCATATTGCCTCGCTGAGGGCTTATGAGTTTGGAGTCCTGACAAAGAGGTGGTTCAGGTAATGAATTGTTGACTCTAGTCCCCGAGTTTTCGGGTCGTTTTGATGGAGGAATTATTTTTGTGAAAATGTTGAGTTTCCTTTGGAGTATGATATGCTTCGATAAACATATGTTTTATTACTTAATACAAGTACATATGTCTCCGCCATCGGGGGCCCGGCTATACAGACACGGTTCATTTGACCGTTTGGCCCGGTACATCATTTTCCTATTGAGGCCCCATTTGGGGTTTCTTGGCTTTTCCGAGTGGATGACATTCCGGAGGTATGTCCCCCAGTATTAGAGGTTGTATGAAGCCTTAAACACTCGTTAGATCTTCCATAGGTAGCATATAGGGGGTTGCCTCTAATGCAGTGTATCCTCGGCCGTCTGAACAAGGCATTGTACTTCATGTCTCCTCCGATGACATGAAATTTGAAACTTTGGGTTGTGAAACCACGTTGAGTGGGGGGGTAATTTCCCCTCTTGTTGTTTAACTTGCCATGCTGAATTCCTTGAGGACTCGAGTGGCGGGCACAATTTGATCAAGAAGTTCGAGCTGCTCTACTCCTCGACCCGATAATGTTGGCAAAGCTACCTGGATCCATGGGCGCATATTTTATTTCAGAGGAATTTAAAAGGAAGGAGATTACCACAACGTTGTTGTGAGGATGAGATAAGGTCTTAGTGTCCTCTTTGGTGAATGTGAGGGCATCTTCAGGTACGTACCCCATATTTTCGTCCTTCTCATTATAGGTTCATATGGAGCATCGATGCCTCTCAATATCATGTGGATAACATGTTGTGGCTCATTTGTTTGTCATTCTTGGCCACCTCTCTTTCCCGGAATTGGTTTTTTGCCCGACTTCTTAAGTATTCTCAGAGGTGAACGTTATTGAGTAGTATGGCTACTTCCTATCGGAGCTGGTAACAATCTTTGATCCTGTGGCCGCGCATGTTATGAAATTCATACATTGGTTTATGGTTCCTCTGAAAAGGATCCGACTGTACAGGCTTGGGTTATCTGGCATCTCTGATTTTACTAATGGTGAAAATGATGTCTGAAACATCGACATTGAAGTTGTATTTTGATAAGCGCGGTGCACCCATTGGCCCTAAATTTCCATTGAATCCGGCTCTATTGATAAGTCCCCGAGGATTCTGTCCCCAGTTCATTAGTCGACCATTGCAAGGTAGGTTGCGTCTCGGGCCGTTCCTTCTGTCTTCGGTATATGGCTGATATCTTTTTTTATTTGGATTTGGATCCTTCGCTAGCATGCTACTTGGTTATATTAAGCCCGAGAGGGCTCCTAGTTGGTCATCCTAAAACCTGATCTCTGACTGGTATCAAATGTGGACGTTCGACTAGGTCACAGCGAGAAAGCAATAAAATTCTAGTTTAACTACTTGGAATTCATCGAGCTTTGTTCCTTCAGCCCGTAAGTGAAGGCCCGCACTACCCAATCATTGAAAACTGGTGGTAATTACATTCATTCCACTTGGAAGCGAGATACAAACTGTCGCAACATTTTGTTCTCCCTCTGCTTGATCTTGAACATGTCAGATTTCCTTGTTGCTACTTTGATGGCACCGGCGTGTGCCTTTATGAAGGATCCTACCAGCACGACAAATGAGTCTATGGAGTTAGGATCTAGATTGTGACACCACATCATGGCCACCTTCGAGAGCGTTTCCCTAAACATTTTTAGTAAGATGGACTCGATCTTATTTTCCTTTATTTCATTGCCGATCACTACACAAGTGTAAGTAGTAACATTATCGTTGGGTTTTGAGGTCCCATTGTATTTTTGGAGTTCTGGCATTCTGAACTGCTTTTGAATGGGCTTTGGGGCCACCTTCTCTGGGAACGACCTTTGTATGAATTTCTTCGAATCCGCACATTTTAGTATTGGGGGAGCGCCCAGAATTTGGTCGACCCTAGTGTTGTAGGTCTCGACCTTCTTGTCGTCAGCTTCAATCATTTTCTTGCTTGATTTGATCCTTCTAGTGAGGTCCTCGAGCATATTCATAGTGACATGATCAACTATCTATCCATTATTGCTTGATCTTTTCGTCACTTGTTCGGTGGGGGGGGGGGGGGGTCCCGGTGCTATCGTGTTAGGGGTTTTCTGGTTACTTTGTAGATGAGTAATAACCAACTGTAATGCCTGCAAAATTTCAAAATAACATGAAGGATAACCTCCCGTTCTTCCCTAGTTAGGGGCTTTTAGACTTCTTATGGGTCTCCTTAGTACACGCTCCTAGTGGTGTGTGAGCTTATATCGGCCTGTTATGCATCGCATGAACCTATGTCCGCTACAATTAGTCCCGGCATGTTCTTGAAGTTTCGTGGTGGTGCACCAACATTTGGAGCAGCCACACCATTTTCTCCATGATTTTCAAGATTGTAATTTTCAACTCTATTTACCGAGCTAGACATTTTAACTTGAAATGGAAGATCTTTGACCAAAAAAGCGTGAAAGATAACTTGTATTATGTAATGAAACTAGCAAGAAAATAATCACTATTATTTTTAGCCCCATGGTGGGTGCCAACCTATTTACCGTGAAAATGGTAATTAAAATTAAAATTTTTTATGGGACTCTAAAAATACATAATCTATTTTTATGTTAGTTGTTAAGTAGTTGATGTTGGATATGTGAGACATAGAGACAAAATAAAGCTAAGAAGAGAGCTATAATCAAACTGATAGGCTAGTTAAATGGGTCCTAGAGCTTGTCAATTCGGGGCCTCGAGGTCGATCCCAGAGATCGACTATGAGCTATCGAAGGTAATCGGGGTAGGGGTTACCAGTTATAAAATAAGCAGCAAAGGCTATTTATGGCCAATGATAAGCAATAAATGAAGAATAAATATGAAGATAATAAATGGAAGGAACAATATTAAGAGAGTATGTTAGAGAGAAAAGAGAATGTTCTTGTATATTTCGAGCAGAGTAATTGGAGCAACAAACCTTACAAAATGGTAAGGATCCTAGTTATATTGAGGGTAATCCTAACATAGTAAAAAATACATTAATTGCAAAGATATGGGGATGGGACATCTAGATATAACACCCTGATTTGGGTGTAGAGTAGACTGGCAGGCTCTATCAGTCTTAGCCGTGTACCTTGGGAACTTCCTCTTTCCTATCATTCTCGTGGTCACGATTGCCCCTGGGTCGGGTGTCGACAAACCTCAAGGGAAGAGACCCAGCCACAACCTTATAGCCTCGAGACTTTGCGATTATCTTCTAAAATGCCTTAATGACGAGAAATTGGGCCTTCTGATTTTGCCGTATACATACTTCGGGGGAAACTAAGCCATCAGATGTAGGCTCAACCTTTAGGGTTAGCGAGTTAGCATTATGAAAAATTTTGGTTGTTTGTATAGGCTTCTTTTGGTTTTGAACCTTCTCTTTCTTATTGACTTTTCTTCTGTAGGCCTTTTACAAGCTTAAATCCCAGCTTCTTCGCTGTGAGGCCAGGCTACGAAAAGCTTTGGATAGGGAGAAATTCCTTAGGCTCCTTTGTACGAAAAAGGAGGGTGAGCTGGTATACTTTCATAGCGAGACAGATCAAAGTCAGAACTACGAAAGAAGTCTCAAAATATAGGTAGTCTTGCATTTTGTGTTGATGTATGCTTCCCGTTCCACTTTTGGAGATTAATACTTTGATATTTCAGTTTAAGAGCATAGCGGAGGAGCTGGAATGTCTTTGGGGAAAACATTGCTAGGTCAAACGTCAGTCTAACGAATTGAAAGCTTAGGTAAATGCCCAAGTTGCGACCAAGGAGGATGTTTCAGCTAAGGCTTATTCCCTCGAAGTGCAACTCCGAAACGCTCGTGCAAACGATTTTGTCTAAGCGATTATGATTACGAGGCAGGAGTCTGAGCTTTTGAAGGCAAAGGCCGAGGTTCTGGATGCCAAGGCCGAGGTTGTAATGAGTCGCACTAAGGCTGACTAGAAAGTGGAGATCTATTCAAAGGGCGCTGTTGATGCTAGAGCTGAGCTGAGAAGGGCACTTGATCATGAGAGTTTAGATAAGGAGTAGGTGAGGTGCAAGTTTTGGAGAGAAACCCTCGAGGAAATTCATGCTAGGGACTTCGACCTCTCAGAAAGAGATAAAGTTGGCGAAAGTAGAAGAATATGATGCTAAGTTCCTTTTATCTGATGCCGCAGATAGCGGGGATGAGGCCGATGGGCCATAGTCCCCGACAATGGAAAATATTTCTTTTCTATTTCTGTATATATTACTTTCAAAGTACGTTGTTAATGGAGTTTGTATTTTCTCGCGTATATGCATAAAAGGAAACATCATGGTTTTATTCCTCATGCATTTTTTTGTCTTGATTTTAGCCAGATGAACTAGTCTTTGAGTTGAAAAAAATCTTTAGATTCTTAGTATAGCCCTGAGGCTTATTAGGCTGGCCCCCAGGCTCTTACGGTCTCGGTCGATGTGACCTATTAGTATAAGATGACGTTTGAGCTCTTATGCTTGTGCTTTTAGGCACGTTTGGTCGACTGTTTTGGGTTCAGTCTCTGAGTCGGATATCGGCTCATACTTATTCTCCCTTAAGGTTTTTTTTGAATTTCAAGCTGGCGACAGTGGCTCTTACGCTTTGGGTCGGTGTGATCTTTTGTGTGAGCTGGCGATAATGGCTCTTACGCTTTGGGTCGATGTGACCTTTTGTGTAGGCTAGCGACAATGGATCTTATGCTTCGGGTTGATGCGACCTTTAGCATAGGATTTGTTTTTCCCTTGATAAGGTGTTTTTAGATTGTGTTTGCATGACTCTTCGATAGTTTGAAAATACCTCAAATTATGAGTTATCATATGGCGATGATCGAGCACCTCGGAAGGTTTGGCTCGGTGGCTGGGTAGCTCAATGCCTGTAATTGGAGGTGACATGGTTGAAGCTCTTTTTCCTATAATGAGGGTAGCCTATTTAACCAGCTCTTTTCGAAGTAGATTCGAAGTGATTGAAGTCCTTTGATTTTGTAGTGACGGTCGGGCGTACCCGAGTTGCGTTAGTTTGGCTAGTACAACCTTGTGACCATAGTTATTTGTGTTTGGCCAGAGCCTTTGAGTCCTTAGTGAAGTAGTTTCGGCGTCTATATCGAGGGTATGCCTTTTTTAGAAGTTTACAAGTTTGATATATATCCTTAACTTTGGGATTGGGTTTATGCCTTTGGCAAGGTCTTACGAGTTTTACATTCCTTTGAGGTCTTACAGTTTTGGATACTTGGTACAAGTATGGTTCATTCCTTGCTTGAGGTCTTACATATTTTGTCACTTGGTACAAGTGTAGTTCAAGCCTTGCTTCAGGTCTTACAAATTTTGTGACTTGGTACAAGTGTGGTTCATGCCTTGCTTGAGGTCTTATTGATATTTTATTTCCTTATATAGGTCTTACGAGGCCGAGTCTGCCCGTTTGGGGTCTTATGACCTGGGGTATTTAATAAGCGATGATTGGCGACATTGCTCGAGTCATCGAGGGTGCCTTGACTCGGGGACCACCACTTGTAAACTTGGTCTTTCCTAATAGAGGGAGTTACGATTTTAGAGTTTTCGACCCGGAGGTCACGTGGCCTTGAGTTTTTCGCATCAGTCCCCTAGTGTTTGGGACATTTTTGGCTCTGGACCTGTTCTATGATCTTGATATTGTATTCTTGAGGGCTTACGAGTCAAGAGCTCCGACTTGGGGGTCGCATTGTTTCGAGTTGTTGACCCCAGCCCCTGAGTATTTGGGACATTTTTGACAAAACAATCATTTTATATAAATGTCTAATTTATTCTGAAGCATGAAATGCTTTGATGGAGAGTATTCTTCGTTTACATGTTTTTTCTGTGAGGGGATTGACTATTCTATACAGACACAGTATGTTTGGCCATTTGGCCCAGCCATTATTTTCCTATCGAGACCCCATTTGGCGTATCTTGGCTTTTCCAAGTAGGCGACCTTCTTGGGGGATTCCCCCCAATATTCGATGTTGACTTCAAAAGATACCTTGAATACTCGTTGATTATTCCTTAGGTAGAACGTGGATGTCTCGTTAAATACCTTGTCAGTAAAACCCTTTTTGGGATAAAAACCCGATCGAAGAAAAAGAGTGCAACTGATGCATTAAAACATTAAGGTTTTCGAGTTGGGTTACCGTTTCGTGTGTATCGGTCAGAGGCCTGTATAAAGGTTAGTACGAGGTGTAAATTGTACCTTGGTAGTGGTGGCACATTAAGCCTTGGTAGGCCTTCGGTTATTTGCTCGAAGGATGTAGTACGGTCCTTTGTTTGTGCATACAGATACAGCCGAGAATATTCCTTATGGTCGCTATTTCATTGTTTGTTTATCCTTCAGCCCTTTTGACGATAGAGATATTAACGTTTTGGATTATGCCGACCATATGGAATGGTTTTGCAGTTTTCGTTCGTCGTGTTGAATCAGTTGAGGACTTAAGGGGTGGGCATAATTTGGTCAAGAAGTCGTAGCTGCTCCGCTACCCTCAACATGATGATATTATCCAAGCTTCCTAGACCACAAGCACAAGTTGTAATTTGAAATGTATTCACAAGAAAAGAAGTTAACAGGGCCTCGTTACGAGGCTGAGATATAGACCTGAATTCTATTTTTCCTGGTAAGGTATGTTTTCGTTCTCCTGACCGTGGGTACTTGCAGGGAATCGAAACCTTAAAGAATCACATAGGTTACATGTTGTGGCTTATTTTCTTTGCTCTTTTTGGTCGCCTCTCTTTCCAGTAACTGATTTTTGGCTCGTTCGTTTAGGAACTCCCAAAAGTGACCTTTGCTAAGCAATCGGGCTACCTCTTCCCAGAGTTTCTAGAAATCTTCGGCCCTGTGACCTCTTATGTTGTGAAATTCACACACTAAGTTATGGTTCCTTTATGAAGGGTCTGATTGTACAGGCCTTGGCCACATGGTGTCTCTGATTTTACTGATGGGCGAACACGATGTTTGATACATTGACGTTGAAGTTGTATTAAAACAAATGGGGGGCTTCCGTCGGCCTTGTGTACCTATCGAACCCAGCTCTATTGACGAGTCCCTGAGGATTCTGTCCTCGATTCATCCTTAAATTATTGCGGGGTATGTTGTGCCTCGGGGCATTTCTCTTGTCTTCGGTGTATTTGCAATTTTTTCTATGTAGAAAGACTAGTTGATCTATTTCCCCTCTTTATGAATATGCAACGGAAGTTGAAACTAGTCGTGCTTCAATTGACACAACTCAAATACTCTCTGATGATGCAGAATTGAATGAAGGTATTGTTGAGACAGCCTTTCTGGAGAATACTCAAATTCTTGTTGACAATGGTCCACAATTGAATGAAGCTGGAAATGCCGATATCAACAAAGGCATGCAGCCTGGGGAAACCATAGCAGAAGACAAACGTCAAGGTATTATATTTGATTAATGTATATTTTTTATACTTTGAAATTTTACATACTTTATATTCTTTTTTATGTTTTTGAATGATTTTCAGAAAGACTCGATGTAGCTCTGAATTTAGTGAGTTTGTGCATCTATATGGAAAAAGGAGAAGTAGATATATTCACACCTATTGCCTCACAGACAAGTATGAATTGTGTTGGTATTATTTTATGAAATTTAGTCAGTATTATTTTATAAAATTTTTTGTTTCATGAAGATACACAATCTATTGGAATGCAAACATCATCTGTGTCGCAACACTTAGGCCAGGTAGCTATTTTCTGCAATTCAATTACAAGCGGTTTCTTTGCCTACCGTGTATTTTCTATCAGTTTTATTTATGTTTATATTTTACTTGCCTTTGCAGATCTAATCTGATGCATCGAAACTTCTTCCAAAACCTAAGATAAGGAAGATTTCCAGTTCTCCTACGTGTGACACCAATGATATTCCCAACTTCAATTTATGTGCATTTTCACTTGGTAGTACACAAGGGAGTGATTCAGGAGGTAATTCTGTTGTTGTTGTTGTTCGTGAAGAGACACAAGAATTTCTTGAACAGTAGGGAGTTGGTCAAACATGTGCCATGATGGTTGTAATTTTTTCCCCTGTTGCTGAACATCAGCAGTTAGTTGTGACAAAACAGCAGGAACAGTAAAGAAAAGCAAAACCAGATAAAAAAGGGAAGAGGATCCGTATGGAGAGTATTTGGTTTAGATCTCCTTACCTAATTTATGAAAAACAAAGGGGTGAGGACTGAAAAGTAGGAAAGAATACACGAAGGTGTCCATTCATTATCTTAATCAAGATAGTGGATTGATGAAAAGATTTAAGGAGTACTTGGAGATGGATGACAGTCAATATGATTCCAATCCATTCAGATTAGGTAGACTTGATATTCCAAATTATTCTTTACCGAGCTTATGGATCCTGAGTCTGATCTTGCGGACGAGTAAGTTATTAAGTTTGTTTTTTTGTACTGGTTTTCAACTGTATTTCCCAAAATTACAGCTTATTTTTTATAGTGTAGTTTTGCACTGTAATTTTAAAAACTTTAGCTTTATTCATAGTAAACTGCTGAAGATTTTTAGCTTATTTGCTAAAACTTCAGCTTAATACTTCAAACTGAAGTCTCTACCGATACGCCTCCTTCCAAGGCTGACGGAACTGAGTGGGGGTACATATATCTACACAGTAAAAATATGTAGAAGAGTAGCGTGAGCACGCCATGGCGGTGCACAGTAAGTATCAAGACTAACCTCGATGGAGTAGTGACGAGGAACAATCAAGACACCTACCGGTAAAATGAACAGTATAATCATATGAATAATGAAAATGATGTATATAGATGTAAAGACTACATGAATGACCAAAAATGCTACAATTCACAATAAGGGAAAAGGCAGCAAGTAAAAACACAAATGTAACAATGGTGATACAAAATGACGGCAGAATCATAATCCAAGTCCTATGGTCATAACAAAGCAAGGGAAAAACAAGTCAATAACTAATATCCTACAATGATGATCACACAGGGTCTTGTTAAACTCTTTCCACAAATTTTCAAAAAATCTCAGACAACCACAACTCATGAAAACCCATCATCAGAAATCTAACACTTGGAATCATGGGCCCCACGGTCACACTGACAACTAACTGGCTAACTAGGGCCACTCTCACATATATAATAGGTTAACGAAGGCGCATCTCCACCCTTAGAAAAATTGGAAATAATTCACCTCAAATGGGGTGTCCAACTACGTGAATGCTTGTACAAGTGGGTTTTTTTAACAAGAATACTATCATCTAGTAAATAGAGAAAAGAGAATGGACTGCACGTACGATGTTTCCCTCATAACTTCCAAGCGGTAAAGCTCATACAGGTAGGCAACCCACAGTCACATTATTAAACAAATAAGAATGCCTTCATAGGCCGTCACAACCCTTTACACTCAACCACTGACATAGCCCACCTTATTTCGCCACGTGTGCAATTAATAACATAATAGGTACCGCCTTATTTCGTCACACGTGCATCATAGTATTTCCCACCTTATCTCGCCACATGCGCAACCCACATATAAGCATATGAACATATCCCGCCTTATTACGGCGCATGTGCAATATATCAATAGCAACAGTGGCACGACAAAGACCTCGTGCAAACACTCAACAAAAACTGTAGAGCAGAAACCTCGTGCATCATAATATCAACTACCGCATGACATAAACCTCGTGCTCCAGAATATCAGCAGTGGCACGACATAAACCTCGTGCATTACAATATCAACAGTAGCAAGGCGGAAACCTCGTGCATCAAAATATCAATAGTAGCAGGGCAAAAACCTTGTGCATCATAATATCTAGTACAACAGCAACAATAACAATATATACAGGAACAAGCAAGAGAATCAAATCAGCTATTTCCGTTCACAAAAAGGCAGTACAACTAATTGACAAGGAATAACTGTAATAAAGAAATACTAAGCGCTACAAGGACAACTCAACAAGGAATAAATGATAAGAAAAAATGATTTCCATAATACTCAGTTCAACAACAAGAAAGTTACATGAATCAAGTAATTACAATTAAGTAAATAGCAACTCAACATAGGATATCTAACTCCTGTCCAATTAAGACCAATTAATTACACTAGAGACAGAAATAATGCTTTCCAAAAAAAGACTAACAGTTAGGAATGATAATGTGACTATATAAGGGTAAATGTCTTCAGTTAATCAAGTAAAAGTCGATTAGGCAATAAGAACAAACCAAAAAGGGCAAATAAATTCCAAGTAAGACATATAGAGGTGAAACCAATAACAGGGAATTGTATCAAGAGCAACTTCATATTTGGTGATTACAAGGATCTAAGAGCCTAAAAGGGAAAAATTGTTCAAAAATAAATCCGAACATGCACTCATCACCTCGCGTACAAGGAATACAAGCAACAAAGAAGACTCAAATCCTAAGGGGAAGTCCCTCACACAAGGTTAAGCAAGATACTTACCTCAAACAAGCTAAAATCAACTAGCAACCCTGTTCTTGCCACGAGTACTCGACTCCAAATTGCCCAAATCTATTCAATTCAATCATACATTTTAAGTAACATCTCAAACAATTGATTCTACTATTTAATTTAAAGCTAAGACGCAAATTTAGGTACAGTGACAAAAATGCCCCTTAGGCCAACGTGGTAAAAACCCGAGGTTCAAACCAAAACCGGGGTACTCATTCCCCCCACGAACCTGAATATATGATTTATTTTTAAATCAGACCTCAAATTGAGGTCCAAATCCCAAGGTTTTGAAAAACATAGGTTCTACCCAAAACATCCAATTTCACCCATGAAAATCCTTGACTTTAAGTGAAAAACATGTTAAATGATGTTAATGATTAAAAGAATTGAGTAAAAATCAACTTACAAATGATTTGGAATGAAACTTGCTCTTGAAAAATCGCCTAAGGAGTTGTATTTTGAAAGTGGTGCGGAAAATGGCCTAAAATTCAACTAAGTATAGAATTTGTTGGGCTACAGATATGGGAATTACGAACACGGGTTCACAATTTTTGACCCCAACTAAATGTGGGAATTGCGAACCATAGTTCGCATTTGCGAACTCAGGCCAAAAAGAAGGACTCTGCATTTGCGAACTTTTTGTCGCATTTGGGAACACTGTGCCTTCGCATTTGCGACCCCTTAGACGCATTTGCGAACATAGTAGAAAAAGGATACCTTCGAATTTGCAAAGTAGAGTCTCGCATTTGCAAGAATGGTTGCACCTGCGCTATCTTCGCAATTGCGAGAGGCCGTTCGCATTTGCGGCATAGCATTTGCGAACTTGGCTTCGCATTGCAGGTCAAAAATGCATCAACTGTGATTCATCTTCCAAAATACTCTGGTGGCCTATCCAAAACTCATCGAGCCCTTGGGGCTCCAAACCAAATATGCACACAACCTCAAAAAATCCTACAGACTTATCTATGCGATCAAATCGCCAAAATAACATCATGTACATTGAATTAAGCCTCAAAATCAATGATTTCTTCTAAATTTTAATAAAACATCAAATTTCCATTTCTAAGTCAGAAAAACGTCAAACGACGTCCATTTTTAACCAAACTTTACAAAAAGTGCTTAAACTATATATATGACCTGTACCAAGTGCTGGAACCAAAATACGGGCCCGATACCAGTACGTTCTAATCAAATTTTATTTCCGATTTCCTTATGTATTTTCAAAAAATAGTTTCACAAAAAAATTTATTTCTCAGACTTGGGACCTCGGAATTCGATTCCGGGCATATTCCCAAGTCTCATATTTTCCTACGGACCCTCTGTGACCGTCAAATCACGGGTCCAGGTCTGTTTACCCAAAAAGTTGACCGGAGTCAAATTTATTCAACTTAATATCAAAATTTAGCATTTTTCTCACAGAATTCATATCTTAGCTTTCCGGCTACGCGCCCGGACTACGCACACAAATCGAGCTAACCCCAGATGAGAATTTCAAGGCCTCGGAAGTAAATAATAGATAAGAAAATAAGTGATGATCCCTTTGGATCGTCACAAGAATGGAGGATAAAAAAAGAGCAAATAGAAAAAGGATTTTCAAACAATAGCTTCAAGAAGAAGAAGAAGCGGTTATTAGGCCACTAACATACTAAAGTTGGTATGAGGAAGAATCAACAAATGAAAAGGTTGCCAACTACGTATAAAGTCCTTGACCTTTCATGTGGTATCTCATGGTCATCTACCAAAAAAGTATTTTTTCCATTTCGACTTAAGCCAAGGGATGACCAGAAATCTACACACTACTTTTTTGGTATTCTGGACTTTGAAGAAAATACTATATATGTGTATGATTCCATGGGCAGTGTAACATACGATCGTGTGCTGGAACATGTCAGAATTTATGCCTGATTGATCCCACACTGTCTCAAATGCTTGAATTTTGGGGAATATAATAAATTTTATGGAGACAGTCCAGTGGAAAAATTTTAAATTCGGTAGATGAACACACCAGAGCAAACAAACGAGTACGTGTTTCACATATGTTTTACCATGCATCTTATATATATTATTTGTTGCCCTTGCATTAACTATTCTTTATTTTCATTTTCATGTGTTTATTGCAGTGTTGAATGTGGTATATTTGCTTTCAACTTAATTGATATGCGGTAGAATAGAGAAGATATTTTCAATTTCAATCAAAGTCAGACATTGATATTCAGGAGAGAATTTGTTGCCAATCTTTGGGCTCATGAAAAGTGAAAAAAAGATAGCGGCTATGAAACTCCAGAAGAACGAGAAGGAGATGATTATGGTGATTTTGAAGACACTTCTTTTGAATTTTTTTATTAGAGGATTGGTTGCACATAATTTGGATATTTTGAATATACATTAGTAATTTTTTTTAGTTCACTTTTTTGTCTTACAAATATGTTTGTGTCTTTTATCATGAATTTTATGTATACTTTTTGTTTGAAAAAAACTTAAGCATAATTTTATGCTATTTAAGATGAAGTTTTCTTTAAAAATGATAAGAAAACTATTGAATCAAACACAAAACTTCAGTTTATCAGGTGCTGAAGTATTTGGAAATATACCAAAAAACTTCAATACATTGGGCCGATGTTTCTTGAAAAAGCTTTAAGATAAAAACTATGAAATCTAACACAAAAACTTCAGCTTATGAGGTGCTGAAGTTTTTTGAAATATACTAAACAACTTCAACTCAGTGGGCCGAAGCTTTTTAAAAAAGCTTTACGACGAAAACTATTGAATCCAATACAAAAACTTCAGCTTATCAGGTTCCGAAGTTTTAAGAAATATACTAAGAAACTTTAGCACATTGAGCCGAAGCTTTATGACAAAATATTTTAATTCACGATGATAAACTTCAGCATATGATGTGCTAATGTTTTTAGCAAAGAATAAATAACTTCAGCACATGCGGCTGAAGTTTTTAAAAAAGCTCTACGACAAAACTATATAATTCATGATGAAAATTTCAGCTTATGATGAGCCGAAGCTTTTAGAAATGAACTAAATAAAGCACATGGGGCTGATGTTTTTTGGAAAAGCTTTAAGACAAAAACTTTAGCATGTTTTGGTGTTTTTTAAACTTGATTCTTATCTTTTTTTTTGCATTTTCTAGCTAAGTTTTCATTTATCACCCATATCACCTAATTTTTGTGGCCTTATTTTTTACTATTATTTTTATTTCATTTACCACTTACTTGTTTGCAAAATACTTATCTTGTTACATTCAATTTCTATGAATAAAAAACAATTAACAATCTCTTCAGTATTTATAGATATTAAATTGATTAGGTGGACTCTTTGGCTATAGTAACAATCTTTTCAGTTGAAAATCTCATAGTCATCTATAGACTTCTATCATATTTCTTTAAATTATTATTCAATGAAAAACAAGAAAATGTTGGCTAATACATGCTTATTTGGTATAGTAAGGAATTCTTGGGAAGGAAAGATAATGAAGGAGAAGTCGAAATACTTCATATGTAAAAGAGAGTGGCCAAATCAAACACTCGAGCACTAGGACAATTTGATCTTTTTGCTAGTTGATACATCTAACTTTTAGGAAAAGATCAAATTTCCTAGGGCTCGAGTTTTTTATGTGGCCACTCTCCTACACATATGAAGTATTTTTGACTTCTCCTTCACTAGTTTTGCTTCGCACGAATTCCCAGATGCACACCAATAAGCATGTCTTTGGCCAATATTTTCTTATTTTTTTCTTTTGAAAGAAGACGACAATTACTAAAAAAATATAGTTCTAAACTTCGTCAACCAGTATCTGACAGAAAATGCTTTGGTGGAAGACATAGTGAAGGTTCATGGAATGTGGTTAAGAAAACCAAGAAGAGCAACTAGGATATGACTATGGAGAATATGAAGACACTCTATGAATTTTTTGAATAGAGAATAACTTGTAAAGAAAGAACTAATTTTTTGTTTTTTTGTAAGGATGTAAGTGAAAACTAAATTGGATTTTGTAAATATACATTATTTTGTAAGAATTATGTGACTTTGATTGATTCAAATATATTTATGTCTTTTTTCATGAATTTCAAGTATATTTTTGTTGAAATTGAGCATGCTAAACTTGAGCATGAAGTAAATAACTTTTGCTTTTCAAGCTGAAGTTTTGGTTAAAAGTCATAACAAAAGTGTCAAATGTAGTACACAAACTTTAGCTCATCAGTGTAAATAACTTCAGCAGTTTCTGCGTAAGTTATTTAAAAATTCTTTACGATAAAAACTATGGAGTCCGGGACAAAAAATTCAGACTATCAAGTGCTGAAATTTTTAGAAATGTACTAAATAATTTCAGCACATAGGGCCGAATTTTTTTGAAAAATGTTTATGATAAAAACTATGGAATACAACATATAAACTTCAGCTTATGAGGTGCTGAAGTTTTTGGAAATATACTAAAAGACTTCAACATATTGAGCCGAAGTTTCTTGAAAAAGTTGTACGGAAAAAATATTGGATCCAATACAAAAACTTCAGCTTATCAGGTGCTAAAGTTTTTGGAAATATACTTAAGAACTTCAATACATTGGGCCGAATTTTTTTAAAAAACTTCAAGACAAAAATATTGAATCCAACACAAAGACTTCAGTTTATAGGGTGCTAAAGTTTTTGAAAATATACTAAAAACCTTCAGCATATTGGGCTGAAGTTTTTTTTGAAAAAGCTTTAAGACAAAAACTTCAGCATGTTTTTGTATTTTTAACATGATACTTATCTTTTTTGTATTTACTGTCTACTTTGTCTTTTGTTAATTTTTAGGATGAAATTATTTTTTACTAAAGAAAACTGTGGTCTTTATTAGGTTTGAAGTTACATGCATTTACCACATACTTGTTTTTACCACCTACTTATCTTGTTTCACTAAATTTCTCTGAACGTGAAACAGTAAAAACAACTAAAAAGTTACTTTTACATTTATAGATATCAAATTGATTAGGTGAATTTTTTGTCTATATTAACATAGTCCTTCATAGTCCTTCACAGACTTCTATCATATTTTTTTATAATTTTTATTCATCCTTAGTCTTTCAGCTTTTGTTAAAGAAAAAATGTCCGATGCAAGCGGAAGTAGTAAGCCTAATATGGATGAAATTATTAAGAAATGGGAGAGTTTTACGAATGAGTGGTACAATAAAAACCGATGACTAATCTTATGCTTTTGTGGAATGAGATAAAGGCTGATTGAGGGAGAATCATACCAAAGCTCTATGCCAATGAATCATTCCTGAACATGCTTAACCTGAAATGTAGTTGTGGAGATTATTCAACCTTGTTCGACAAAGTTGTGAAGCAGTTTAATAATTTTGAGTTTCCTAACTGGACCGAATATTCTAAGCTGCAAAACCACCTGAAGACTCTTATTCCTCTTATGGATAGAGTAATCGTCGAACAAAGTCAGTTGCATGATGAATTCAACAAGTTGAAGATTGATCTTCTTGGATTCAGTAGTCTTTTTCCCGACTACCCTATAGTTATCTCCGATAGTGATGATGATGAAATATTAAGAGAAATTGAGGAGTACTATGATGATGATGATGATAGTAATGGTGGTGGTGGTGATGATTGTTAGTCTTTGTAATTCTTTTTTATGTTTGAATGGTATGCTTTTTTGTTAACTTCACCCTATAGAGCTAAAGTTTTTTAGGTACATTTTGTATAACTTCAACCTAGAGAGCTGAAGTTTTGTTTGTAATTTGTGTGTTTTTCTCATTTCTTTTTATATCAATGTAATTGTCATCATCTTTGTTATCAGCTTTCTATCGCATTATCCTTGTAATTTTTTGGTATTTGCTTTATACTTCTTAGTTGAAGTATGGTACTTAGTTTTTATTAAGCTCTTTTTTTATAACTCCAGCTTAGAGATGCTATAGCTTTTGTTTGTACATGCATTTCTTTTTGAGTGTTGTACGCGTATGTGTGTGTGTGTGTATGTGTCCGTATATATGCATGTGTGTGTATTTGTTTAAGGATATGCATTTCACATACTGTAACCTGGAATGTTTTCTTGCAGAAGTCATTATGTACTTTTTAAAATACAATCAAACTGTAAGTAGTCGAAGAGCTTATTTATTTTTATTGCTATGAAAAAAATCACATTTCAATTATGTCATACAATAAAGAAAGTGTAAATTCACACCACGGATTATTGAAGGTTGGAGTATTTTTCAGTGTGTATCTTAGAATATGGATGAGGTGCTGAGAAGACAAGCAAGTTGTTTTGTTATGCCCATTACATCGACTACATTTGGTGGACTTGAATGGTACTGAAGGTATATGCCTCTTCTTTTGTCTTCTTCCTAGTAAAATCTCTACATCAGGAGGTTTTGTGATCTCAGATTATATTTTTTGTGGTATATCCTATGATTTTTGATCTACCACGGTGTTCACATGTCCTTCATATGTTTTCAACCATGTTTCCCGTGAATACCAGTTTGACCAGTAATCAGATTTCTGCAAATATCTCTTATTAATAGCAGTAATTGCATGTGGACAGGACAATTCATCAAGTTGAATTTCAGGCAGTCACAAGTTCTCTTCTTTAAGTCCACCATAAATTCAATTCCTTCACTATTTATTCTAAACAACATTGAGCCAAGGTTGAACACCTAACAAGGAATAAAAAATTAAGAAAAACTATATTAGTATATTTTTTCTTCAAAAAGAAAAAATATGAAATATTTTAAAGGTAAGAAGTAAATCAGTGCAACAGATATAAAAAGCTTAAGTTAATAAATATACTCACAAACATTTTGCAAGCCAAGTCCATCTTCTTACTAATCTCTTATTCTACCCATATTGATACTCTGTGAAAAGTTTAATTTGCCTTTTTTCTCCATTCGTAAAACCACTCTCCCAACTTTTCTTGGATGAAATCTAACATTTTTAAAATAGGCATTTCTCTCCCTTTTAGTAAAACGAAATTCACTGATTCTACCATGTTTGTTGTTAGCATATCATAACGTCGTCGTGGGAACTATGATCGAGCCCATTTTCGGGAGGCTCTTCCATTATGTAATTGTATATATTTTCTACAAATGTTGGTGTAACCTCTATCTTTTTGTCTAGAACATGTTCTATAATTTGTTCACTTATAAAATTTGATGTAGCATGCTTCTGATCTCATTTTCTTGTATCAACCAAGCATTCATGGATGTTAGGATGTTTTATCACCCTGACAGTGTGTGTCACACCTCCTTCTTACACGGCTACCCCGAAGGATGAAAACGCATAAGGGAGTTTTTCCAATAAAAGTGACATTATTCAAAATGGGATTATTTAATTAATTAGAGTCGCCACCTGGGATAATTTTGTTTTTGGTGTCCCAAGTCACCGGCTTAATTAGAATCCCAAATCGAGACAAATTTCGACTGCCTAATTGGAGTCTGTGATCCAGAAATTCTAAGTAAGGAATTCTGTTAACCCGAGGGAAGGTGTTAGACTTCCTCATATCCCGTGATTCTAGCACGGTCACTTAAACTATTATAAATGGCTAAAATTCCGAGCTTTACACATGTTCGTCCTAGAGTGCAATTTAAAATTATTTTTTATACAGCTTTTAATATTTTCTAAGGAAAATTTGCAGTGTCATTAAAACACGTAGCGAACCACGTCACATAAATGCGCATGTAATTTTTAACATATTTCAACTTCATCGAGATTTGGATTTGGGTCACATAAATGCGCACCCGTAATTAAGGAGATAAAGATGCGCCTAAGAGCGCCTAACGTGTTATCTTTGCGGGAACACCATGAAATTCGCTAAAAGGCGTGTCCCGAATCTCTAAATATTTTAATACAAACATTTTACGAGGGTCACGCGATTTATGGATTCCGTTTGGCGCGGCACACCTTGTTGTTATTTCTTTTATTTAAAGGCCAAACCTAAACGATTACTACTTTTCTACACTTTTGTCTCTAAAAGCTTTGATCAATTATTAAAAGATCCAAGTCTCCAATTTGAAACCAAATTTGGACAGAAGCATTGTATTGTTCACTAGGCTTATAAATCAGCCCAATGGGGATGAATTTCAAGCAAGTCTATTAACAAATTGCAGTATTATTCCAGATGCATTCCTGGATCGAACTAATAGCTGATAAATTGTTCCAGATTTTTCAGGAAAGGAAAAGCATTGAATCAAATTAAAATGCTAACTATACATGAAATATTGAACTCGAAATAAGTCTGTATTAACATATTAAAACACTGTTTTCACAATTTCAGGACTCAAATGCTGAAATAAAACTGATGTTCATACGTTGACTCTATCGCTACATTAAAAACAAATTTCGAAATTTATAACACCATAACTTTGAACTAACAAACTAACTTGATAAATTTCTACTACTAAAACAACTTAACAAACCGCTCAACAAGAGGAAAAACAGTCCAGATTTACTAACATAAATCCTAGTGGGATGAAAGTCACAACTAGCACAAATGAGAGTCTATATAGTCCAAATTAACAGTCATGTTACATGCCATTGACACTAGGCACTACTACTACTCAGTTTTCATATGAATTACAAGTATGAATGCAAACTAATACAGAAATCAACATGAGTAAATTTATTGTTTAGCCAGCAGAGTAAATGTAGTTGTGGATCTGATCTTTTACACATTTAAAGATGAGGAGTACCTGGTAACCAAAATACAAAGGGGAGAAAGGAATCAGCAGCAGTTTTTAGCAGCAAAATTGTAAGCAACCCAGCAGCAATAACTAGATCCAAACATAATAGGCAACACACAACTTTTAAAATGACCTCAAATCACTTGAAAATACACCCAGGAGCTCCAGAAACAACCAAACCCAAATTAAATAGTGCAAACCCCAGAAACAAGATCAAATCAACTCTGAACCTAGCTGGACTTTCAATATAACAGTATTTTGTTGAATTTCTGTTGGTCTTGGAGTTCTAAATGCCCGGGTTTAGAAGGAAAAACTTTCAAACATTCAAACTAGACTAACATTTTAGATTGTTTTTGCTTTGCATTAGGTTATAATCGCAAGAATTGGAGGATTGATTTTTTTTATTATTGTTGGAAAAAGAGATTTTCAAACAGTCTAACCTATTTTTTGAATGAATTAGGGTGCCTTTTATAGACACAGGCTAGGGAAACCATTTTATTCTATTTTAAATTACTAGTCCCTCTTTCACTTTTCAGATTTTACCTACTTGGTCCTTCATTTTTTGACTTCTTTCCCAAGTTACTGCACAATACTACTGATTTTTTAGAATAAATTCCCATTCTAGAAGGGTCTAAAGGATTCTAGTATTATTTTTTATATAAAAGATACCAATACTGCCCTTATTTTAATCCTAAAACTACCAGAAACAAATTAAAACCTTATACTACCTTCTTAGTTTATTAGATTTACCATTTTACTCAGCTAAGTCCTAAAATTAACTACTAGCTAATCATCAACTATAACCAAACGCTAATTAAACCTTAATCATTGATCAGGAATAACCAAAAATCCAACTCAGAATTCAAAGCACCACTGGACCAAAAATTCAACTAATGCTGAAATTAAAAGAAAAACATGCAAAGCTGTAACTACCATGCCATTATACCATTTGGAACAATCAAAATTGAAACTGATTCTTATTCAAACTATCATCAAAATATTAATTGATCATTGGACTAAGCTGAACTAAACAAATAGAAGCTAATGCAACAAATATCATAAATTTGTCTTGGAAACATGGTGGAAAACTTAAACTTTAAAATGCAACCGAACTAAATGGTAATCAAAATCTAAAATCAAAATAACAAAACTAGCCATGATTCCTAAAAACTAACAATTAAACTTGAGCAAAGCAAGTTGTCCACAAAGAAGTAAAACAATAATGAACAAAAACAAACAGAAGAAAAAGAAAAAAAATGAAACTTACTGATTGAGTCTTCAATTAGTCTTGCTAATTTTAATTTGGATCTCCAAACGGAGTTACATGTTTGTTTTTGGCTAAAACAAACATGCAACTCCATTTTAAAATTCATGCGGCTTTGAAAAATTCCGCATCAAAATTAGGGTCAAACTCATATTTGAAATGCGAAGAGCTTGGGGATTATTCGAATGAAGCTGGAATTGTTTTTGGGTTGGGGAGGCTAAGGGGAGTGTGGGGTATCAATTTGGACGCCATTGAAGTCAGCGCCGCTGTGGCTGGCGAAGCAGCCACTCCTTTGGAAGAAGATTCGATGAGTTTGGTTGGGTTTTGAGGGGTGATTATAGAGGGTTGGAAAGACGAGAAGACAGAGGTTAAGTGATGTAAATTTAGGTGGAATTGGGCTTATGCCTCCGTCGGAGGCAATTTTCGGTGCGGCAAGGATGAGGTGCAGGCAGGGCGGTAATAAACAGGAGGAATTAGGGTTCTTTGAACATAGTACGAGGTTCTCTAATAGGGGGTGTTATATGACAGTTATATAGTGTAACACCCCCTGCCTCTTGACCGTCTGATCAAGGTTGATTAACGGCTCAGATTGCTTGGTGTAAAACAATGTCGTTTTTTGTTCGATGCTTTTGGATCGGGCAAGGATGTTGGGTTTGGGTCAATTTTAGTGGGTCTGGTCGCTTTTTGGGCATATTTTTTGCAAGAATTTGGCACGAATCAAAGTTTCTCAATAAAGCCAATATTTATGCACTTATTCTCTTCTTATATATTTTGTTTTGTTTATAATTTTTTTCCTTTTTTCAGATTTTTAATAAATACAACGAAAATAAAAAAAAAACATATTTAACTTCTGCAAAATAGACTACATAAAATCGTAAATTCTAAATTTCAAAAGAAATTTGAACACATGTAAGAATAACCAATTTTGTTGTTTTTTTTTTCCTTTCTTATTTTCATTAACTAATTAGTAACCTAAAAAATGAAAAATTAAGTCATGAATGCAAACATGCCATTTTTGTATTTTTCATGAATTATATTTAATTAAACTATGCAACATGCAAATAAACAAAAAATTATGCGATTAATTCCTAAAATTCAAATAATAAAAAAGAATTACAAATAAATACAAAATCACTCAAGTAATTCCAAAGAATCAAATAATAAAAGGGAAAATGCAAATAAATACAAAATCGCTCAAATAATTCCTGAAAATCAAATAATAAAAGGAAAAAATGCAAATAAACACAAAATCACGCAAATAAATCCTAAAATTCAAATAGTAAAAGAAAAATCATAATTTAATGAATTTTATAGGAACATTTCGAGCGAGGCAAAAATCACGTGCTCACAGCTGCCCCTCTTTGTTCGAAGACACGAAGGGTTTCCAGACAAAGATAAATGAGCAACTGAGAGATTTTCTGCTACTGCTTGCGGACCCCTTATTACATCAAAAAGGAAATCAAAACTAAGCTAGCTATGCCTATCAACTATGAGTTACAAGATTCCTATCTATAATTCTCTTGAAATCTTGTTCTTGAGTCTTAGCTAGATTCGCCGCGGACTTTGATCTGAATCTTGATGCTCGTAAGCTGTATGTTCCGGTTCTTTCTTCAGCTTTGAAATCAGCCGAGACATGCACGATTGGAGTCTTATAGTCAAATTTGGACAGTCCACATATTTTTTTCTACCATTCTGGATTTGTTTCCTTTTGTTATTTTCTTCTTCCTTTGTCCTGGATTGAGATTCGCTCCTTCGGTCATCTCAAATCCTGTTCCCTGAGGTAATACCTGTTCGGGCATCAAAACCAACAAACGAACGAAATTTTCTGCCCCGATTTTCACTAGGATCATTCCGTGAGTTATTTGTAGCAGAAATCTAAACTATTTCTATTGAAAATAACAAAAGTCAGAATTGTTTATTTTTGGAGAGATTACCAGGTTATGCTGGCAGATGGACGGGTTATGCCGGAAGAAGAAACAGGTCCCTGCTAGGGAGGTAAGAGGAGAATCCGCGGGTTTTGCCGAGATATGAATAAAAAGTCCCTGCCGGGGAAGAAGAAGAAAATTCAAGAGTTATGTCAGGATGTATGAGAAATATTCCTGGGTTATGCTAGGGAGATCCGATTGGTTATGCTGGGATTGGAAGAAAAAGGGCTCATGGGTTATGCTAGAGGGATCTGCGGGTTATGGAGGGATTGGAAGAAGGAGATCTTGGGTTATTCCAAGGGAATGCATGGGTTATGCCGGGATTGAAAGAAGGAAATCCTGGGTTATTCCAGAGGAATCCAGGGGTGATGCCTGGATTGAAAGAGACTCCTAGGTAATGCTAGGGGGATTCGCGGTATATGTCGGGATTTGAATGAAGATTCCTAGGTTTTGCTAGGGGGATCCACGGGTTATGACGGGATAGGAAGAAGACTCCTGGGTTATGCCAGGGAAGTCCGCGGGTTATGCCGGGATTGACAAAAAGGTCCTGGGTAATGCCAGGGAAATCCATGGGTTATGCCGGGATAGGAAAAAATAAAAGACTTGTGTTGGGGAAGGAAAGAGCAACACCCTAAGGTTATGCTGAGGAGTGGTGGGGAATGAAAGAAAAGAAGTCCCTCAGGTTATGCTGGGGAATAGAGAGAAAGGAAAGACCCTTAGGTTATACTAGGGATAGAGGGGAATTGGTCCTCAGGTTATGTTGGGGGATGAAGGAAAAAAGGGGGTCCCTCAGGTTATGCTGGGGATGGACAATAGAAAGGTCCCTCAAGTTATGCTGGGGATGGAGTGATGAGCCCTCAGGATATGCTAGGGAGCGAAGGAAAGGAATCCTCAGCTTATGCTGGGGAGAACGGAGTATGATCTCCGGGTTATACCGAGGAGGTCCACAGGTTATGCTGGGGAGAGCTAGGGGATGGGGTCCTAGATTTGGGGATGGAGTCGAAGATCAGAGTCGTATGCTATCATGTTTTGTGATTCTCCTTTTCTTCTTTTTCTTTGATAAAAACTACGGGGAAAGATGTAAAGAGAACTTCCTTTTTATTGATCATTGGTGCAAGGCTATTCTTAGCTCTTGTGCATTTCCTTTGGTTGCATGCGCCATTTGTCCCATTGCTTTGGATTAAACCTATTTCAAATTTTCAAACAAAGCACGATTTGTTAGTTTGAAATAATTGTTGTTTTTGTGGCCTTGATTTGCTTGATCCCGGCCTCACTTCTGTTGAGAAGACCTTTGGCATTCCAGACTTTGACTTGGAGGTTGGTCGAGAGATCTCATCTTTCAGATTTGTTTCGCCTTCATAGTCCTTTGGTTACGACTTCTTTGTCCTGATTTCCACTTCAAGTCTTGCCTTTTGAAACTTTTGTGGAGACAATTAGCCCGCTCGGGCTTAGCCTTTCCAATCTTCGTTTGCCTTCGTGGGCATTTGAAATTAATTTTTTTTTTTCAACTTTCTGGCGTTTGATGCGTCAGCCGTCATGGCCAGCCGGGAGTGGCTAGATGCGTCCGCTGAGACCGGATATTTTCTTTGGTCCTTTCCAGGAGAGCCCTATGAGACCGGTCTTACCACCTTTTCTTGCGTAATAGTCATGAAATCAAGGTTAAGCCAATAGAGATTCGAGGAAACAACAAAATCAATTATATGTATTTAATGAGAATTGTCCCTTTCGGGGAAAAAGGGAAGGACTTATCTGGGGGTGCATGTCGATATCAAATGGAAATGACATGCTTCTTGGACTGGATCCCCGACTCGTACCCCTTTCCTGCTTTTTGTGACCCATATTTACATCTTTCAAAATCGTGGAAACTTGCTCGGGGGCTTCGATGGTGATATTTCTCCTTTTCGACCGACGGCGCCCTTTGCGGGTTTTCGCCAATCGACCTCTCTCATTTCTCTTCTCCCGTCGCCCAATAGTGGTCTTTTACGAGTTTTTACTAAACAGACTCTCTCATTTTTATTTTCTTTAGTCATCGTCGCCTTATGGTACCCGAAGGTTTTCACCGATAAGACTCTTTCATTTTATTTCTCTCAATTCAAATTGTGCCGACTCCCAACAATGGTGTTTGTCATGTTCCTGCCTATGCCAGTTGATCGGAAGGACTTGGGACAGGTTCTTGGGTAAAGGAAATTGGATGGAAAATTAAAAATTTGGAACCATTCTAGCGGGTTCATGGCTGAAACATTTCATCATCTGCCACCCAGTTTCGTTTTTGGGGAATTAGGGTTTTTATTTTGATATGACTTAACCTCAGGGAGAGGCTGCGTACGTATCCTTTCGGAATCAAGTCAGACGCAGTTCAGTAAGTGTTTCCTAATCTAATTTGTTTGTTGTTTCCTTTTGTTTTCATTCATTTTTTTCTCTTTTTTTCTTCTCTTTATTTTGAATAGCAATTCCGGGTCCTAAAGAGGGTGATCAAAGAAGCATAACCGGATCAACAGGGTTTGCGAAGGATTGATAGTGTTTAGGGTAGCGGGAAAGAAAAGCCTTCATCATTTCAATCGGCCGTAATCATTGCTGTAGGGAGTTCAAACGTAATACCTTTTTACTGCATCTGCATTAACTGTTGTTTCGGGATCGTGTCCTTCGACGTCACCCCAGTACAATGCTCCTTTGGGAAATAGCTTCTGATAATGTATGGACCTTTCCAGTTCGGAGCAAACTTTCCCTTAGCCTCCTGATGGTGAGGGAGAATACGCCTCAATACAAGTTGTCCGACTTCGACATTCTTGGGGCACACATTCTTGTTGTAAGCGCGGGCCATTCTTTATTGGTACTACTGCTCGTGGCAAACCGCGGCCATTCGTTTTTCTTCAATTAATGAAAACTGCTCCAGCCAAGTCTTAATCCACTCACTATCCTCAATTTCTACTTCGAGAATTATCCAGAGCGAATGGATTTCAACGTCTGCAGGTATATCAACTTTAGTCCAATAGACCAATAGATATGGAGTTGCCCCTACTAATATGCGCACCGTGGTGCGATATCCGAGCAATGCAAAAGGCAACTTTTCATGCCATTGTCTTGAGCTTTAAATCATTTTTCTCAAAATCTTCTTGATGTTCTTGTTAGCTGCTTCGACGGCACCATTGGCTTTGGGCCGATAAGGAGTGGAGTTTCTATGTTTTATCTTGAATTGTTCACATATTTCTCCCATCAGGCGGCTGTTCAAATTGGCAGCATTGTCTGTAATGATGGTTGGAGGAATACCGAAGTGGCAAATGATGTTGGAATACACAAAATCTACCACAGCTTTCTTGGTGACGGACTTAAGTGTGATGACTTCGACCCACTTTGTGAAGTAGTTAATAGCAACCAATATGAATCTATGTCAATTTGAGGCTTTTGGTTCAATGGGCCCACTAACGTCCATGCCCCAGGCAGCAAATGGCCAGGGTGCTGACATAGGATGCAATTCATTTGGCGGTGCATGAATCAAATCACCGTGCACCTGACATTGATGACATTTCCGAACGAAACCACTCGCATATCGTCATATGGTTCTCTTCTGATCCCCTGTGCCCTGCTCGGGGTACTATTGTGTTTTCAGAAATTTCTTGATATCATAATACCAAGGGTGAGTGTTGGGTTCTGCCTCGATCACATTACAATACCCATGCCTTTCCTTGATTTGGATTTCTAAAGGATCGATATAGGCGTTTCCGGGGTAGGCAACATGGAGGCCAAAGTTGTGAGTGCATCTGCTAACTCATTGTGACAGCGAAGAATGTACCTAAGCTGCACCGACTTGAACCGTTTGCTGAGATCCTCCACGTATTGTCGATAAGGGATGAGTTTGGCATCTATCGTTTCCCACTCTCCTTGGGCTTGCTCGATAATCAGATCTGAATCTCCCATGATCAATAATTCCTCGACGTCTTTATCGATAGCCATATTCATGCCTATGATACATGCCTCGTATTCAGCTGTGTTATTGGTACAGAAAAACCGGAGTCGTGTCGTGGATGGGTAGCGTTGACCAGTGGATGAAATTAAGATTTCCCCAATTCCTATGCCATTCGCATTTACTACTCCATCAAAGAACATTTTCCAAGCAGTGATGTCTTCAGATGTTACCTCCACCGAATTCACGTATTCATCCGGGAAATAGTTATTCAAGGGTTGAAATTCATCATCAAGTTGGTTATCGGCTAAATGATCTGCTAATGCTTGGGCTTTCATCAGAGTACGAGTGACATAGACTATGTCGAACTCGGTGAGCAAGATTTTCAATTTTGCCAATCTCCCTGCGGGCATCGGTTTTTTTCGGAATATGTACTTCAAAGGATCCAGCCTTATAAGTTAGCTGGTGTTGGATTGCAGGTAATGCCTTAGCTTATGAGCCACCCATGTTAAGGCATAACAAGTTCTTTGTAGCATGGTGTATCTGGCCTCGTAACTAGTAAACTTCTTGCTCAGGTAGTAAATGGCCTGCTCCTTCTTTCCGGTGACATCATGCTGCCCGAGAATGCAACCAAAAGAGTTCTCCGGGACTGTCAAATGTAGAAACAATGGCCTTCGGGATTCTGGCGGGACCAATACTGGTGGATTATTCAGGTAATCTTCGATTTTGTCAAAATCTTCTTGACACTCACTAGTCCATTTAATTACTGCATCCTTTTTCAACAACCTGAATATGGTCTCACACGTAGAAGTCAACTAGGCGATGAATTGGCCAATGTAATTCAGTCTTCCCAACAGGCTCATTACGTCCTTCTTGGTTTTCGATGGAGGTAGCTCTCGAATGGATTTTATCTTGGTTGGATCCAGCTCAATATCTATTTGGCTAACAATGAACCCGAGGAGCTTGGCCAACGGGACCCCTAATGCATACTTGGCTGGATTTAATTTCAAATCATACTTGCAGAGCCTTTCAAAGAACTTTCTCAGGTCACGTACATAATCACCTTGAGTCCTAGACTTTATAATCACATCGTCCACATATACTTCTATCTCCTGATGCATCATGTCGTGGAAGATGGTAGTCATACCCCTCATATATGTTGCCCCATCATTCTTTAAACCAAATGGCATAACCCTATAGCAATAAGTTCCCCAAGGTGTGGTGAAGGTAGTTTTCTCAGCATCTTCCTCATCCATCGGCACCTGGTGATATCCAGCGTAACAATCCATGAAAGACTGTATCTCGTGTTTGGAACAGTTGTCAACAAGGAGTGGATGTTTGGCAAAGGGAAGTTGTCTTTGGGACTTGCCTTGTTCAAATCTCTGTAGTCTACACATACTCGGTTTTTCCCGTCTTTCTTCGGCAATGAGACTACATTGGCCAGCCACGTGGTGTACCGAACTACTCGGATTACTCCCGCCTCCAACTGCTTTGTGATCTCCTCTTTGATGTTATCACTGATATCAGGCTTGAACTTTCTCAGTTTTTATTGGACTGGAGGGCATTCGGGGTATGTGGGTAACATATGAACCACCAAATCAACTCTCAACCTGGTATATCATCGTAGGACCAAGCTAACATGTCCTTGAATTCAAAAAGAAGTTGAATCACATAATCCCGGATTTCCTCATTCACATGGATGCTTATTTTGGTTTCCCTGGTTTAGCCGGGACCGCCAAGATAACCGGTTTGGTATCATTTAGATTTGGCTTTGGTGTATTTTCAAAATCTCCCGTTCTCAATTGATTTCCCTAAAAGCCTCTTATTCGTCGTACTCCGGTTCTTGGTTCATTATTTCACAAAAAGGCGACATGTTCGGATCGGTGCATGAAGTCCGCGAGCATGTCATAGTATTTAAAACCGCATTATTGGAACTGAAATAAATGAAATAAAAGGAAAATAGCAAAAATCAGAAAAAATAAAGGAATATAAAAGATGAAATATTGATTTCATTTCTTTGAAATTGTAAGATAACAAGGTTTACATTTGGAAATTAAAGGACAAAATACTAAAGAAAAACACCTGAGTTGCACCCTGAAATAATTCGTGAGGCAAGAAAAGATGGCAAGGCAGGACTACCAGGCCTCCCACCTGACTGGGAAAGACGTAGCCTTCCAATTTTGCGATTTGGCATCCGGTCCCATGTAGATCACCTCAGCGGTGCTCGATCCTTCTCCAAGCTGAACCATGTTAGCTTCATACAATAATTTCCTCATGGCCCCACATATATCTTCAATTTCCTCTGCTGTGAAGGTCTCGTCTTCTTCTTCCTCACTGTACTTTGGCTTCACAAATGTTTCGTACAAGTGGGATAGAGGTTGAGGTAAAGCCCGTCCATAACGCTTTCTGCGGGTTGCCCAGTTTATATCCTCTGGTGTTGGGTGGAAGCCTAACCCTAAAGGCTTTTCTGCGGTAGGCAAAGCAATTGGCTCAGTTATCCGTTGTAGAGAACTTCCAAGTCCCTTTACTAGTTTATATCCTTGGCGTATCATCTCTCTAGCCACCATGATTGAGGCATTAAAGAGGAAAGGTTGAGGACATGGTTTTCCTTCTTCATGTTGATCATCTATCACGATTTCGAAAGCTTGTTAGACTATATGCTCGCTTCCTTCTTTAGCTTCGAGGAAAGGGATGGAGGGGTCACGGTAAATTGACTGTTCATTTTACCATGGACCACGGTTTCCTGGTTCTCATGTTCAAACTTCAGCATCTCGTGCATTGTTGAAGGCTCAGCTCCCGCTGCGTGAATCCATGGCCTTCCCAGAAGGTAATTGTAGGATGTGTCCATGTCTAATACTTGAAATGTCACATCAAAATCAACCGGGCCAGTGGTCAACACCAAATCAATTTCTCCTATCGTGTCTCTTTTAATTCCATCAAAAGCTCGGACACACATTGTTGGGGCGAATCCTCTCTGTCCCTATCTCCATTCTTTGCAATGTTAACAATGGTCATATTTCCACCCCGGAACCTCCATCTACCATTACTCTTTTAACATAATAGCCTTCACATTTGACAATGAGATGCAGGGCTTTGTTGTGGGTGGTTCCCTCTGGAGGCAAATCATTCTTGCTGAATGTAATCTGATTAATGGTGAAGAACCTCTCTTCCATCCTCTCCAATTGTTCCACGGAGTTTTGAACCGGCACGTAAGCCTCATTTAAAGATTTGGCTAATACCATCTGGTGCTCCGAAGAATCCATTTGCAATGATAATAGAGAGACTTGTCCAGGGGACTTCCAGAGCTGGTCCACCACTTCATAGTCCGGCATTTTCATATTTCGAAAGAAGGCCTCTGCCTCTTCAGCGTTTACTGGCTTTTTGGGTGGGAATCGCTTGTTGGTAGTACTGTTCACCTCCTCCAAGTCATAATATTTCTTTATAGGATGGCTTTCTTGAGTTTCCCTAGTGATCTTTTTGCATTTGTTTGTCACCACTGTTTCTTGATAGTTACAAGGGACTGTAGAGGGGTCTGTCATAGGCCTCTGAGGCGCGCAACCAATTACCACGTGCTCATTCAGCCTTGGCAGTTTAATTAGTCCCCGCACAATAGGCACCTTTGGGTACGTACATAGTCCTGTTTAACTCAAATCTTCTTTAGGGGCTCAAAGTTGGCTACATTTTCTTGACGATCCCGTGGGATGTAAAGGACAGTTTCTTTGACAGGTGCTGGCTCAGTTTTGGTTTCAACCTTCTTTTGAGCTTCTGGGTGCTTGGTTTCACTCATTTTCTTTTCTTCAACTTTCCTGGAAGTAGCCTTTGGCTTTTTATGTGCAGCAACAATGGCTATTATGGCTCTCCAAGTAGGGTCAAATTCTTTGTCTTCGCTGATCATCCCGATGACTGGCCCGTTGTTGTGAGCCGGTAATGGGTTATTAGTCACATTCGGGACATCTTCATCCTTCAACACTATTTTCCTTTGTTCTATTAGATCCTCCACAGCTCCATTTATAGTCCAACTATTTTCTGTATCATGCCCTTCGGCCTCTTAATGATAAGCACAGTGTACACCCCATTGGTAAGAAGGTGACTCGGGGTTCTGTCTATTCGGTGGCACAGGCTGCAAGAGACCCATATGGACCACTTTTGGGAACAGGCTGGAATAAGATTCCCCAATTGGCGTATATTTTTTCCTTCTAAGCGGCTCCCTGGGACGGAAATTGTTTTGAGGACGACGGGGATTATAGTGGTTTTGGGGAGGCTGGTTTCTTAGGGCCTAGTTCTTGTTGACCAGCTGATGCACTCGTGCAAATGGCTGGGCATTAATAACTGCGTAAGGATGGGGAGCATAATGCATGTCTTGAGGGGGATAATGCATCTCGCCAATCCTGATTTCTTTCGCAAAAGGCTTACCCATTGCCGATATCATGTTTTGAAAATAATCTGCTTCTTGGGCTTGGAAAAAAATAGTGACCATCTCTATTTCGTCCGTGGGAGGCTTTACTCTCGAAGCCTGTTCATGCCACTTAATAGCATATTCTTTGAAACTCTATGAAGGCTTCTTCTTCAAATTGGCCAAGGTGTTCCTGTCTGGCGCAATGTCAATGTTGTACTGAAATTGCCTTACAAAATCCCGGGCAAGATCGTCCCAGATATGCCATCGTGAGACGTCTTGGTCTATATACCATTCTGAAGCTATTCCTACCAGACTCTCTCCGAAGTATGCCATTAACAGTACTTCGTTTCCGCCCGCCCCAGGCAATTGGTTGCAATACTTTTTCAGATGCGCAATGGGATCGCCATGACCGTCATACTTTTAAAACTTTGGCATTTAAAATCCCATGGGAAGATTTACATGCGGGAACATGCACAGATCTGTGTAAAAAAACTCTTTTTCAAACTCAAGCCCTACATGTTCTTCACGCTCTGCTCAAGGCTCTTCATCCTTCTTGATATCTCATCTTGTTCAGGCCTTTTGGGGAGTTTTATCCTATACTGGAGTAAGTTCATATGGTGGTTGAGGATAAGTGTATGTGGGGTATGAAGGAGGCTCAGTTTGGTAGTTGGGAGTTTGGAATATGAAGTCCGTCGGATCAAACATGGGTCTCGGCACTGCGGGTTGTTTTGTGGTTGCACATGGGGGCGCCGTAAAAATATTGGGAACTATCCCAGAGGTGAATACCTGAGGGCGGACTTCAGAAGCTGCTCCGACAAAGTTGTTTGGTATGGTAGGTTGTCCCAAAAGGATGTTTGGGTGGCTAATGGGAACAGTGGAAGTGCCCCCGACCATGGGAATAGCTCAGGAAATCCAGGCATGGAACTCAAAGGCGCTTTTCCATACGTCCATGAATCCCACATCTCTATGACCCTAAGTCATAGGATCCTATTTTCTTCGGCTGTCGCAGATTCTGAGGCCAGGATACCTGCAATCGGGCTATCCTCTGAGATGGGAACTGCCGGCAAAGTCATTTCAAATGTCATTTTTGCGCTTCCTTTTGATCTGGTGAAATACCGATGTGATGCTAGTTTACCACAAACCAGCCACTATTTCTAAAACCAGAGACTGGCATTTGTGACATCAACAAACGGTTAGTTTGAGACAGATAACAGACAGGGAATCGCACATTAGGTGTGATGCACCTATACAGTTAACAGATGTCTACATGTTTGCGATGGTTTCATATGTCCGGAATTTATTCCAATTTACCTTTTGATTTCCACTATTTATTCTTTTGTTTTCCTCTTTTGTGCTTCCTAAATCCCTGGTTTTCATATTATTTTGGTTTTTGTTTTTTCTTTATTCCTCTCCCTTTTTTTGCTTTTGTTTTTATTTTTAAGAATACGGTCGAATCCTATTAAGATTGCCTACGCATCATGCCCCGCATGAATCAGACCGAGCGTAGTTCATGAAAAATAAAATGAACACAACACGATATTTTTGGAATTGTCAATTTTCATATCAAAACCTTTGGTTACAAAGTCTGACAGATTTATATATGCAACTAGCAGACTCTGACATAAGAAGACTACAGACTCGAAGAATAATCAACCATGCGTAAAAGAAAATACAGACTCTAAGGCAAACTAACAAACTCTTTAAAGAAAAATATAGTTTTTAGAAATAATGAATACATTAAGAATTCAGCTGCTCCTAGGCATCATTCGGCCTTGCCGCAGGTCGACTAGCTAAATCCCCTTGGAGGTGATCCAGATCTTCCATTACTTGGTGAACAAAAAGCATCACGGTGGCAAAGAACATAGATCTAGTCATGTCCTCACAGCTGTTGCATTTCATTGTGATGTGGTGAGCGATTACTTTGATCCTTTCTTGTATGACACCTTTCTCTCGCAGTAACCGCCCAATCTATTCAGCTCTGGCTCCCAAAATTTGTTCGGTTGCTTCATTCTGCTTCTGAAGCGTTTGCAAATCCGATTCTAACTGTGCCAATGTTGTGTAACAATGCTCCCTTTCAATTTTGAACTCTGTTTGAGCATTTTTTCCAAGGTAACGACCATTTTCTTCAACCATTACACCTCACTGTCGAACTCTTCTTTTAATTTCCTGATCAGGCGTGCTCGTTCTATCGCATTTTCAACCAATTATTTTCGAGCCCTGGCTAGTTCCTTTTCTGCTTTGTTTAAGTCAAATCAATAGTCATCCACCTTCTGTCTCAAACCATCTATAAGTTTGGCATCCTTGGCACTTCGGACGGAGTTTTCCGCTGCGACCTTCATCTTCTGAATTTGGGCCCTAAGGGTTTCATTTTTCTTGGCCAGTTTCTTCTTTTCGCCCTCATCTGCGGCGGCCTGCAAATCCTTCTCAAATTGCAAATTCATGACCTTCTTCTCCAGTTTGCTTATCGTAGCCCTATACTCACGTTCTTTAGCCAACCAATCCCACTGCTCTTGCGATACTTTAGCGAATCCTGAAGATGGGGCCTTTTGGCCTGCCCTTCAAACTCCACTTCTCTCCTATACCAAGCAATAAATTCTGGCGACACTTCACTTTTGGACCGATCCCGTACACAAGTGTTTGCCATCAGGTACTGGCATTCATTCCAAATTTTGTTGATTGTTGGTTCGGGGAACTGACCATCGGGTCCAATCTCGACTACACGGGTGCTGAGATCTTCATCTTTTGGTTCTATCTGTCATCTTCCAAGTTATCTCAAAACCCGATGCGGGGCATAAGGCTGGATACTCCTAAGACCCATCAGAAGGAAATGAGGTTCTATGGCCGGCATGTATATGATCTTATCCATAGACAACCAACCCAGCGTCCATTCTATTTGACTAGCAGTGAGATACCGAAAGTAAGATATCCATTTGGCTACACCTATCGGTAAACTGAGCCCTTCAATTCTTGTGTAAAACTCCTCTATGCAAGCTTTCTCTACGAACCACAGCTCATAAGCATGGGACGACGGCCTAGATGCTCGGTTATCCACATTTGCAATAATAGATTGCACCCCTCAAAGAAACTTTCCCGACCTTGCAAGCTGTAAGAGCGCGAAAAATATTGGCTACCATGATAGGTGCGAGTATGCACTTGGCCTGGGTGTGTAGAGTGCTGACAACCCGTGCTATCTTTATGTCGATGTTCCCGTCTTTCCTCGGAAATACCACAAGCCCTAGAAAAGCCACCATAAAAGCGAAACGTCTGTGTTCTTCCCATTTGACAAGGTTTCCTTTGCTGCAGATTTTGTTTTCTGGATTGTTGAACCCCCTCTATGTGACTATATCTGGTATACAGGAATGAAAAGGTGCAAAATCCTTCTGCCAGATTCGAGTCATGCACCAACTCTGCTTATTTTCAAAGTGTCTAAGAATTTATGCACTGCTACCACTCTTGGAGAAACCAAATACTTGTGTCTCAAATTAGCTCAGAATTTCTGATGTACCTAGCTATTTCTTCTAACGTCGGGGTAAGTTAAAAATCTGAGAAGTGGAACACATTGTTCGTCGGGTCTCAGCACGTGACCAACGCTCTTATGATATCTCCTCGTGGTACAATCTCTAATAGCCCGTGAAGGCCCCCCCACATACTTCTTTATCTCATCTTGCCCTTCTATGCCTAGATCATTCCACCACAATCACAGCTCCAAATGGATTCCTTTTTCCTTTTTCTCCTTTTTTTCTTTTTCAAACATCCGGCAGCATTTCGGAATTTGAGCATTGATTTTGCAAATGGTTAATCTTAGTAGGCCTAGTACCACTTATTCTCTCAATGTTTCTCCTTATTCACAAGCCGGTCAACATGTGAATCCAAATCAATTAAATGCACAAGTAGCACGTAATACGCATCAGGATGGTTTTTTTATTTCGGGTCACCTGTCCTGGACGGACCCAACCCCTGTGTTGAGTCCCCTAAGTCAAATGCACGTGATGTAAACAAATGTTCCTACTAGGGATCCGACATGTGGTTTTGTCATACTAAGTTCAAAACCTGGGTATTTGTTCTAGACTATGTACCCGAGCGGACAACTCGAGTCGAGGAAGGGGTTACGTACCGGGGACCCACAAGATCGTCCGGCTTAGTAACTTGCCCGAGCCTCTTTCTTACTTTAGGGTATGACACTAACAGAATAGGTAGTCTCGACCAGCGAGCACATCCCCGAAGATAAAGGAAGAAGGGTTTCGTAACAATTAATTTAGTATCAAAGTGGTAAAGCATTTAGCACTTAGCATGGAACACGTAGGAAATCAGAAAATCCACAGTTATTCTAAGCTCGAATTCTTGAACCCTGAACCAGAGATTCTGGGTTTCATCCCCAGCAAAGTTGCCAGAGCTCTCGCACCTCCTTCTTACAGGCTACCCCAAAGGATGAAAACGCATAAGGGAGTTTTTCCAATTAAAGTGACATTATTCGAAATGGGATTATTTATTAAATTAGAGCCGCCATTTGAGATAGATTTGGCTTTTGGTGTCCCAAGTCACCGGTTTATTTAGAATCCTAAATCGAGGAAAATTTTGACTGCCTAATTGGAGTCTGTGAACAAGAAATTCTAAGTAAGGAATTATGTTGACCCGAGGGAAGGTGTTAGGCACCCTCTATCTCGTGGTTCTAGCACGGTCGCTTAATCTATTATAAATGGCTAAAATTCTGAGTTTTACACATGTTCGTCCTAGAGTGCAATTTCAAATTATTTTTTATACCGCTTTTAATATTTTTTATGGAAAATTTGCAATATCATTAAAACACGTCACGAACCACAATACATAAATGCGTGCGTAGTTTTTAACATATTTCAACTTCATCGAGATTTGGATTTGGGTCACATAAATGCGCACCCGTAATTAAGGAGATAAAATTATTTAAGATGCGACTAACGCGTTATTATCTTTGCGGGAACACCGTGAAATTTTCTAAACGGCGTGTCCCGAATCTCTAAATATTTTAATAAAAACATTTTACGAAGGCCACGCAATTTATGGATTCCGTTTGGCGCGGCACACCTCGTTGTTATTTCTTTTATTTGAAGGCCAAACCTAAACGACTACTACTTTTTTACACTTTTGTCTCTAAAAGCTTTTATCAATCATTAAGAGATCCAAGTCTTCAATTCGAAGCCAAATCTGGATAGAAGCATTGCATTGTTCGAACTAATCATTGGGCTTATGAATCAGCCCGATGGGGATGAAATTCAAACAAGTCCATTAACAAATTGCCCCTATTATTCTAGATGCATGCCTGGATCGAACTAATATCTAATAAATTGTTCAAGATTTTTCAGGAAACGAAAATCATTGAATCAAATTAACATGGCTACTAACTACACATGAAATACTGAACTCGAAATAAGTCTGTATTACATATTAAAACATTATTTTCACAATTTCAGGACTCAAATGCTGAAATGAAATTGATGTTCATATGTTGGCTCTATCTCTACCGTAAAAACTAATTGCAAAATTTATAACACCATAACTTTGAACTAACAAACTAACTTGATAAATTTCTACTACCAAAACAACTAAACAAACTACTCAACAAGAGGTAAAACAGTCCAGATTTACTAACATAAATCCTAGTGGGATGAAAGTCACAACTAGCACAAATGAGAGTCTATATAGTCCATATTAACAGTCCTATTACATGCCATTGATACTAGGGACTACTACTTCTCAATTCTTATATAAATTACAAGTATGAATCAAAATTAACACAGAAATCAACAGAAGTAAATTAATTATTCAGCCAGCAGAGTAAATGTAGTTGAGGATCTGATCCTTTACAGATTTAAAGCTAAGAAGTACTTGGTAACCAAAATACAAAGGGGAGTAAGGAATCAGCAACAGTTTTCAGCAGCAAAATTTTAAGCAACCCAGCAGCAATAACTAGATCCAAACAGAATAGGCAACACACAACTTTTAAAATGACCTCAAATCACTTGAAAATACACCTAGGAGCTCTAGAAACAACCAAACCCAAATTAAATAGTGCAAAACCCCATAAACAAGATCAAATCAACTCTGAACCTAGCTGGCGTTTCAATAGAACATTATTTTGTTGAATTTCTATTGATTTTAGAGTTCTAAACGCCCGGGTTTTGATGGAAAAGCTTTAAAACATTCAAACTAGACAAACATTTTAGATTGTTTTTTCTTTGCATTAGGTTATTATTGCAGGAATTGGAGGATTGATTTTTTGATTATTGCTTGAAATTTTAAGATATTTTTCAGACTGTCTAACCTATTTTTTGATTGAATTGGGGTGCCTTTTATAGCCAAAGAATAGGGAAACCCTTTTATTCTATTTTAAACTACTAGTCCCTCTTTCACTTTAAGATTTTACCTACTTGGTCCTTCATTTTTTGACTTGTTTCCCAAGTTACTGCACTAAACTACTGATTTTTAGACTAAAGTCCCCTTCTAGAAAGGTCTAAAGGATTCTAGTAATGTTTCTTATTTATAGGATATCTATACTACCCTTATTTTAATCCTAAAACTACCATAAATAAATTAAAACCATGTACTACCCTCTTGGTTTATTAGAATTACCATTTTACTCAACTAAGTCCTAAAATTGACTACTAGCTAATTATCAGCTATAACCAAACCCTAATTATCCCTGGGCCATTGATCAGGAATAACCAAAAATCCAACTCAGAATTCAAAACACCACTGGACCAAAAATTCAAACTAAATGCTGAAATTAAAAGAAAAACATGCAAAGTTGTAACTACCATGCCATTATACCATTTGGAACAATCAAAATTGAAACTGATTCTTATTCAAACTATCATTAAAATATTAATTGATCATTGGACTAAGTTGAACTAAACAAATCGAAGCTAATGCAACGAATATCAAAAATTGGTCTTGGAAACATGGTGGAAAACTTAGATTAAAAAATGCAACCGGACTAAATGATAAACAAAATCTAATATCAAATAACAGAACTAGTCATGATTCCTAAAAACTAACAATTAAACTAGAGCAAAGCAAGTTGTCCACAAAGAAGTAAAACAATAATGAACAAAAACAAACAGAAAGAAAAGAAAAAAAAATGAAACTTACTGATTGAGTGTTCAATTAGTCTTGCTGATTTTAATTTGAATCTCTAAACGGAGTTACATGTTTGGTTTTGGCCAAAAGAAACATGCCACTCCATTTTAAAATTCAAGCGGCTTTAAAAAATTCCGCCTCAAAATTAGGTCAAACTCAGATTTGAAATTCGAAGAGCTTGGGGATTATTCGAATGAAGCTGGAATTGTTTTTGGGTAGGGGAGGCTAAGAGGAGTGTGTGGTATCAATTTGGAAGCCATTGGAGCCAGCGCCACCGTTGACGGCAGAGCAGTCGCTCCTTTGGAAGACGATTCGACTAGTTTGGATGGGTTTTGAGGGGTCATTTTAGGGGGGTTGGAAAGAGGAGAAGACGAAGGTTAAGTGGTGTAAATTTGGGTGGATTTGAGGGTACGCCGCCGCCGCTGGCGATTTTCGATAGGCGGCAGGGATACGGTGGAGGTAAGGCGGTGTTACACCGGAGGAATTAGGGTTCTTTGGACATGGTACGAGGTTCTCTGATAGAGAGGTGTTATATGACAGTTATATAGTTCAACAACCATTTCCTCTTGACTGTCCAATCAAGGTTGATTAACGAATCAGATTGCTTGGCGTAAAATGGTGTCGTTTTGCTTCTGGTGCTTTTGGACTGGGAAAGGATGTTTGGCTTGGGTCAATTTTAGTGGGTCTGGTAGCTTTTGGGCCAGATTTGTTGCAAGAATTTGGCCCAAATCAAAGACTCTCAATAAAGCCAATATTTATGCATTTATTCTCTTCTTATATATTTTGTTTTGTTTATATCTTTTCTTTTTTTTCAGATTATTAATAAATGTACTGAAAAATAAAACAAAGAATATTTAACTTCTACAAAATAGACTACATAAAATGCTAAATTCGAAATTTCAAAAGAAAATTGAACACATGTAAGAATAACCAATTTTGTTGTTTTTTTCTTATTTTCATTAACTAATTAGTAACCTAAAAATTGTGAAAATTAAGTCCTAAATGCAAACATATTGTTTTTGTATTTTTCATGAATTATATTAAATTTAATTGCGCAACATGCAAATAAATATAAAATTATGCAATTAATTCTTAAAATTCAAATAATAAAAAAATGCAAATAAACACAAAATCACTCAAATAATTCTTAAATATCAAATAATAAAATGGAAAATTTCAAATAAACACAAAATCACTCAAATAATTCCTTAAAATAAAATAATAAAAGGAAAAAATGCAAATAAACACAAAATGACGCAAATAAATCCTAAAATACAAATAGTAAAAAAAACCTAATTTAATGAATTTTATAGGAACATTTCGAGCGATGCAAAAATCACGAGCTCAAAGTGTGAAATTTTTTGTTCTGGTAGCACGTACATTCCAACCACATTTGTCCACGATGCATTTCAGATCATATCTCTTGGAACATGATCTAACAGCAGTGAATTCAACTTTTTGGTTTATCTCCAAGTTGCAGAAAAATTAAATCATGTTTTGTTTGCGCTCAAAGATTGATCCAACTCTTATTTCCTTAGGCAATGCATCGTGCCTAATTATTTTTCATGTTGGAGATTCTTTCACCTTTCTCCTCACTCTTTTTCTTGATTTCTGAGAAGCACAAGAACTTTCAACAATTTCTTCAATTCCATCTGATGTTATCGGCATAAGCTCCATGTTAACTTCGTTTTCATTATTGCTTATCATTGCAAAAGGTAACAAAAATCTTTGTTTAATTGTGTGTTGGTTATCAATTTGCATTATTAGCTGTCCTTCTTCTTCTTGGCCATCGAAAAATTAACGTGAATTTATTGGAGTAGGGGGTATTGTTGCAGCACTATATATTCTGAAGTAGCTGTAATGTTAGAAGGTTGTTGCACATTGTCTACTTCCATTATTAGCTATCGTACTTCATGTTGATAGTTAGCAAACGGTTCTGAATCTAACGCATTTGCAAGAGATTTTTTGATGCCGCAGATTCTGAAGGTTGTATTTTTTCAATAACGAAATGGCAATTCTTGTAGGCTGAATCAGTTGTAAGAAAATGTATACACGTACTGAATTCTTCATCTGAAATTACAAGCATTTCTTTGCTTGTATTTAGTTTGATATCAAACCATACTTTTAGCGCATATCTGGTTGAATCAATATTTGCAACTTCACTAATTTGCTTCAGGAAATTATTGAATGATATGTCCTTATTAAGTAGAGAAAGTTTTGTATCATGATCCAAGTATTTGAAATCAGGTGTCCAACTCCCATTGAAAGTTATAAAAACACAAATCGAACTCATCATGCAGATTCATGTTTAGTGGCAAGTATTAGGAAAGTGAACAGAAGAACTTTTAGGTTGTTTGTGCTGAAGTTTTTACAAAAGAACTAAATCACTTAGGCATCTTCTGCTGAAGTTTTTTTGGACAAAGATATATGATAAAATTAATGAATCCTACACAAAAAACTTCAGCTTATTAAGTGCTGAAGTTTTTAGAAATAAGCTTAACTTCATCATATCATCTGAAGTTTTTTGTATGATGAGGATTCATCAATAAAAGGAAAAAAAACTTCAGCTCATTAAGTGCTGATGATTTTAGAAATGAACTAAAAAAAACTTTAACACAATTGGGCTGAAGTTTTATTAAATGAATTCAACAAACTTGAGCATGTTTCAACATTAATTGCATAATATAAACGAGTAACCTACACTATTAAAGTAGTAATTATACTGCGTTTGGTGGTATGTGTTAAAATTCCTCTTTGCCTTTTCATATACCATGCATATTCATGCACGCTTTTGATTAGACAACTTTTAAAATTCCTCTTTGCCTTTTCATATACCATACAGAAGTTTTTTCCCTTATATAAACGCGTTATTCCTTATGAGTTCATTCACTCAACCACATATATTTTAGTAGACAAAAAATACAAAAAGGAGAAAAATGGATGCTGTCATCAAGTCACTGCTGGAAGAAATCAAGCAAGACATTATAGAGGCTTTTGAGCTTAAACTAGATGAGCTCATAGACAAATACGACAGGGAGCTAGAAAAAAATAAGAACAAGCTAGATACGTTTGTGATGTATGCAAGATTTCATAATCTTGCTGATAAAGATGATAGTCCATCTGGTACTGACGACGATGATAATGATGATGATATGGACGATTAATTTTTATTTTCATGTTAATATATGTAATTTGATTTATCTCTTTTAATGTTTTAGTGAAATATTCAATTTTAGTTTTAAGTTTTTTTGCATTTTTTAAAATATTAATTCTATTCAAACTTTAGCTCCATTAGCCGAAGTTTTTACGGATTACCTAAAAAAATTCAGCACCTGTGCTGAAGGTTTTTGAGCAATACGAATTTTTAATTTATTTTTTTATTTTTCACTCAATGTAGGAGAAAACTTCAGCTACTCATGCTAAAGTTTTTAAATAATAACTAAAAAACTTCAGCACCTATGCCGAAATTGTTTGGCCCAATATGAATTTTTAAATTATCCAATATAGGAGGAAAACTTCAGCTGCTCCTGCTGAAGTTTTAAATAATAACTAAAAATCTTCAGCACCTATACCGAAGTTTTTTGACCAATATGAATTTTTAAATTATTCAATGTAGGAAAAAAACTTCAACTGCTCATGCTGAAGTTTTTAAATAATAACTAAAACATTTCAGCACCTATGCCGAAGTATTTTGGCCCAATATGAAATTTTAAATTATCCAATATAGGAGGAAAACTTTAGCTTCTCCTACTTAAGTTTTTAAGTAATAACTAAAAGATTTCAGCACCTACGCCGAAGTTTTTTGACCCATTATAAAATTTTAATTTATGTTTTATTTTTTTTTTTATCCAGTGTACGAGGAAAACTTCAGCTTTTAATTATAAAGAAAGAAACTTCAGCAACTATGCCGAAGTTTTAAAACAATCATATAATGTTTTAATATAATTTTTTCTTCCTTCTGTTATTTGACATCTCATTAACAAAATAACTTCAGCTTAGTGTTATAATTCATCGTTAAATAGATTTATAGTGCAAATTCAGCATATCAGTAAATTTCGTCAAACAACTTCAATCAATCAATCAGAAAACACATAATTCAAAAACTATTTTTAATTTTGGAGATGAATTTGAATACTTACAATGTATTTGAATTTGAATTTGGAATTTTAATGTGAGACGCGATCTCAGGAGAGACAGACTGATGGATGAGATACAGAGGAGATCTGGAATTTCAATCTGTGTATGCTTGTTTCAACTTTTATATGGTTTTGAAGGGGTATAATGGTCATACTATACCCCTCATTTACGGGTATAATATGTTAGTTGGTTACCAAATTAATAATTTTTAAAAATAGGGTCTAAGTCAAAAGGTGGCATAAAAATAGGGTACGGATTCAAATCGCCCCAAATAATTACACTAGCGAATTTAAAATTTTCCTATTGACAAATTAGTCTACGGGCCTTAATCTTGGCGTAAAAGTTAAAAATCTTTATATCTAGCTAGTTGAACAACTTTTATGCATACATACATACATATTTAAGTTTAACTTATATACATAAAAAGTGTGATGTCCTTGACGGATGGCAGCCTGATTAGGAAGGGTCAAAAAGGACTGGCAGGATTCTAGGCTGGTATGCTTCTGAAGACGAGGTGCACATGTGTCACAACCCAAAATTCGATCTTGGAAGTCGTGATGTCATGTAATCTCTAAAGACTATGTAAGCCTTACTTACTGAATTAATGACCGATTTTGACCAATTTACTATTGAGCATGAAACAGAAATTTCCATATAAAGCCAACAATCCAAACTAAATGCATAACATCCCAAAACCGATAACACAAGTCAGAAGTTCTACTGAGTTCACTAGAAAATCTCTACGTACAACTGTTCCGGAATAGAAATAAATAGTATAAAGTAAAATTTCAGAAGGTGACTCTGAGGCTTGCTAACACAACGGCAGGTATACCTTGAAGTCTCCACAGCAATGCATGATCAGCTATCTAAAATTGAACAAGCTCCAAGATACCTAGATCTTCACAAAAATGTGTAGCAAGCGTAGCATGAGTACACCATGCTAGTACATAGTAAGTATCAAGACTAACCTAAGTAGGTTAGTAACGAAAAACAATCAAGACACCTACTAGACATAATAACATGTGCAAGTATGAATATAAAACCAATAGGAAACAATATAAAGCTAACATATGGTTAGAATAATATCACAATACTTGTAGTAAGATCTAGAACAACAATTAATCAACAAAGAGCAAAATGTAATAACGCCGTAAAATAAGTAAAATATAGTTAAAGTCCGGTGAAATCAAGTAAGTAAAAAAAAGTAACAACTAATGAAATAACCACTTTCACACAAGGTTTATACAAGAATTTCTCCGACACACCACACCTCATAATCCTAAGTCATGGGTTCTAAATCACGAACCCTAATCACTTGACATCTTGTACCCACATTACAAATCACAACCACATGGACAACTCACAAGTTGTACGGACAACTCACGTGCCAATACTATTAATATCTCAGATCCACACGGACAATTCACGTTCTAAGAGAGTAATAATATCTCATATCTTCACGCACAGCTCACGCGCTAACAGTGATAATATTTCATATCCGCACGGACAATCACGTGCTAATGATACAATTGACGCACAAAAGACAATATAAAAGAATACATGTAAATGATAAATAAATATCAAGGTTTATCTTCTTGGACTAGTATGAGTGACTAACTACGATTTATGCTTGTGCAAGTGCTCTATCACAGCTCGAGTCAACAAGTAATATCAGAGACAACGAATGGCACATATAAAATGATGCAACAAAATCATGATATACATGACTCACATAAGATAGGCACACCACTACACAAATATCCTCATCATAAATCATACCCGACATAGCCTCCTTTGTCTCGTCATGTGTGCAAGAATAAGAAAATGCTCGCCTTGTCTCCCCACACATGCATAATAATATTCGTGTCTTGACTGGTCACATGCGCAAACCCACATATATATAGACCGCATTTTCAAGTTGCATGTGTAAATATCAATGACATCAATAGCACGGACAACTCACATGCGTACATCCCGAAAATTCTCTCAGTAATAACACATGTGTCACAATCATAACAACACAATATAAGAACTCGCACCACATGTGCCCATATCCCACAATATTTCCTAAAGACAATTTCAATACCACAACCACACATAGCCCTCGACTCAACAACACTAGTACAATAACAACAATAATAACACATGAGTACGACACGAAAATCAACACAAGAACTACAAAAATAAAGAACGGAAGAGCGAGCTTACAACAAAAGATGTAACAAGTAATAATGGTTTAAAATAAGAATAACTCAACAATGAGAGAGATAATGTGTAAAAACCATATAAAATCAGGTAACTCAACAATAGGAAAGATAACATGTAACAATGATTTCAAATAAGAATAACTTAAAAATGAGAGAGATAGTGTGTAACGACGATATCAAATAAGGATAAGTCAACAATGGAAGAGGTAATATATAACAAATACTTCAAATAAGGATAAGTCAACAATAGAAGAGATAACAACAACTTCAATTAAAGATAATTAATTACGGAAGAGATAACCTGGAAATAAAAGACGCAACGACTTCAATTAAGACATATAAAAGTATATTTTGGCAATAAAGGGTACAGCATGAACCAATCAACTTCAAATAAGACATGTAAGTGTAAATTTAGCAATGGAGGATACAACATGTTAAGATAATTTTATTTTAATATAAATAAGGGCCTAAGAGTCTAAACCGGTCAAATTTTCACATATAAGTCGTGCACCCACTCGTCACCTCGAGTACACACCTTTCACATAGTTCAAATAGTGCGAACAGCTAATTCCTACGGGGTAGTTCCCCCATAAAGTGTTAGAAAAGATACTTTCCAAAGCCATCAATCAATACATTAAGATTGTTTTTCCTTCATAATTCACCTCCCCTCAACTCAATATAATCAAAATCGACTCAATGACATCAAATAATGAGAGAGAAATCAATTTCAATAATTAAAGCTATGATCTTTACATAATTCCTCAAAAGTCAAGCCCGGACTTGCCCAGTCAAAACCCCAATTTTCGACTACACATAACCTTACGAGTCCATACATATTTTTTGTTTCAGAATCTGAGTCCAAATCAACTCTCAACACTCAAATTCTCATTTTACAAAATATAGACAAAGTTTCTCAAATTTTCGCTTTGATTCTCATAATATTGTTAAATACTCACATATAATAATGTAAAATAGCTAAAAATTGAACAAAATCACTTATCCAATGATTGTAGACAAAAATCCAACTTCAAAATTGCCTCTTACCGAGTAGGGTTCAAAGATATAAAAATGAGAGAAAAAAATCTATCCCTTAGCTATTATTTTCAGTCGCAAACGTGACCCAGGGTCCAAAAACTCGAGGAAATTATTACAAAATAGAAACCCCTCTGATCCATGCTGCATCACAAATGCAATGAATCGTTCACAATTACAAACATGAGACACTTCCCAAATACCGCCATAGAGATCGCAAATGCGGAAACTGAGTTCGCAAATTCAAACCTAGCATACTTAGTCTAATATCGCAAATGCGACATATATCTTACAATTGCGAGACCTGCAATATATAATCACACCAGAACTTTTCAAAACTCATCCAAACATTCCAAAAAATGCATCTGAAACTCACCTGAGCCTCAGGGCTCCAAATCAAACATCAACACAATTCTAAAGACATAACACAAAATTGCTCGCGAGATAAAATCATCAAAATAACATCTGAAACCATGAATCGAACCTCTAAAACAAATGAAATCAACATGAAGTTCAACAACTTCTAAACACACAATCGCGCATCCGATTCCTATCAAATCAACTAGGAATGAGGCTAAACTTTGCGGACAGATTTCAAATGAAAATTAGACCTATTCCAAGTCCCAAAACAGAAATCCAAACACAATAGCTATGAAGTCAACCTACGGTCAAACTTATCTAAATTCTAAGCCTTTAAATTTCCAACTTTCGGCAAAAATAACAAAAGTTAAAATCCAAATGCTAAAGTCTAATATCACAATACGAACTTATTGGAGCCATCAAAACACCGTTTTGGGGCTGATTTCACAGAAGTCAAACCTCAGTAAATATTTTTAACTTTTTCTTTTAAAGTGAGAACCACTCATCAAAATTCATCCCAAAACATCCAAAAATGAAATCCGACATAATACACAATACGAAGCCACTCAAGACCTCATACCACATAACAGAACCTTAAAGCTGAAAAGGAACGATCGGGTTGTTACATTCTCCCTCTCTTAATAAAATATTTGTCCCCGAACGTGCCAAGAGTCTTTCTCAAGACATCAAATCACTGTATAAACTCACCATGTACATACTTACGGGTGATCCTACGCCATCCCAATCCATACACTCCCCATCATGCAATCCCAACAAAAGATTATTCCTTCTACTCATGTCGATGAGCCTTAAACACAAATTATTCACATCCCCTGCCCTATTATCACACGAATACACTATAAAATCCTTAACTAGCTACAACAGCTCATGCATACACCCACAAGGTATAACATGACATAACACATCATCCATATGCCAATAGCAATAACTCTGCCACAATAGCTGCCCATTACCAAGCCAAGTACCAACAAATAGACTCATATTGATTAGAACCTTCTTCTAAACCTTCACAATGCTGAAAATAATGCAAGAAACATGTGAAACACATAACTACTCATCCGATCAACAAACCACAACAAAATCCACCTCGGCATATACATTACATTCCAAACCCAACAAGCATAACTCGAATATGACTTAATATGAAAAGAGAAACACATGAGAGAACTATCAAACAAGCCCGACAGGCACAACTCTCCATCAGTACCATACTAATAATCCATTCCATAAGAGAGAATCAAAACATTTAAATTATTCACAACGACCTCATCCTAATATAGCTCCACCGCAGAACATAGCTCGGTCCAAACATATCAACCCATACGAAAGCACAAGGATCATATCCTCATCTCTGAGTCACAAGTAGAATACACCTCACACCAGCCAAAACCTTCCACTAACTCAATCATGCGAAACAAAATCAAGACACATAGCGGATTTTCCCATATCGGTAAGGCACCCAAATCATATGTTGTAGCTAAACCATCTAGAAATCACACCAAAACCTACCTTAATGAGTAACATAAAGGTCATTCTAGTCTTATAACTCTCAATAGTGAGAAAACCAAGACGTTAAACACGGTTATCACACTAGAATTTCCCAACTGTTATGAACATATGAAAGAGAATCTGAAGCAAGGTAGGATGAATATTACCAATAAATGGGACCATATGGAAGCAGCACAAATGCATTTCTACAATCAACCAAAATTATTCTTGTAATGACATCATTTGGTGCATCGGCCTCCGCCCAACCAGGAAGAGCATAACAATAGGCTCGGTATCCCCCTATATGATGACCTCTACCTACCTCACCTCTACCACTAGCTGGCAGTACAGGTATAGCAAAAATTGGGGAAGAACTCATAGCTTGAATATCCAGGTGTGACACATCTAACCGTAGTCTAGGAAAATCTCTAACCATATAGCTGGTATCCCCACACTCAAAGAAATATCTCCGCTGACGTGGCTTTCAAAGCTGTCCGATACTGGTACTCTGGACCCATGGATATCTAAAACACCAGTGAATCTTGAAGTGCAAATTGAATTAGCTTACCACAAAGCCTCTATCATAACGTACCTTGCATCAAAAATATGGATCAGTAGGTCTTTCTGGTCAACGAGGCCTCTTAGTCTCCCTATCCTTTCTCTCCTGACCATTTATGCCCTCTAATCTACGAGCAATCTTTACCACCTACTAATACAGAATATCTATGTCTAACTCTTGAGCCATGCTAAATCGAATATAAATGATCCTCTCAATTAACCTGCAGACTCGCTCTCTAAGTGCATAAACTAAATAAGTGCCTGATAGGACAAATCACTAAATTTTATGGTGTACTATGATACCGTCATTGTGCCCTGACATTGCTACTCGAACTTCATCCTCCATGCATCTCGAAGGGTCTGGGGAACAAACTCTATAAAAAACATATCTGAAAACTGAGTCCAAGTGAGTGGAGCTGCATCTACTACCTACCCTCCTCATAAACCTGCCACCACTGATATGCTGCTCCAGATAGCTAAAATATAGTAAAAGCAACTCTGCTCGTCTCCATAATACCCACGGTGTAGATAATACAGTGGCATTTCTCTAGAAAGCCATGTGCATTGTCGGTAGCTAGGCCACTGTAAGTAGGAGGATGATACTTCTTGAACCTCTTAACCTCTCCTCCTCAGAATTAACCGAAATAACAGGTTGTGCTGGCATGACACCAAAAACCTGACCAATGAAGACCCGCTTCCTTGGAGTATAAATGATGGGAATCTGAGCTCCTCTTTTGTCTGTGAATTAGCCGGTACAACCGAAACTAATCTCGCCTGAGCAGACGTACCAAACATGCTCAGTAATTGCTCTAAAGTCTCCGAAATTACTAGGGTAGCAACAGGCACCTACGGTGTCTGTCCCCCACTCAGAGCTAATAGTAGCTCCTCATCTGGCGCTCTAGCAGGTGCACAAGTTGTAGCATTTGCTCATCCTCGGCATTTTCCTCTGGCCTGGCCCCTAGCAATATCGGCTCTGAGGCAGTGTCATCAGTAACTACAGCACGTGTTCTCACCATCTGTGAGAGAATATCATGGATCAAAACATAGTTCACATATCAACAATATTTGTGATCTCAATTTTAGCATTGAAGCAAAAAGATTTGAGCGGATGGCCTTTTGGTCGAGGTTGACAAGCTTAAGGTAAAGCTCCAGCACCAAGGGGATTCCCTCATCTTTTAAAAGACTTACTCTATGTACCATATGAGGAGAAAACTCTTCGAGGAGGCCAAAGCTGGCATTATTGATATTGATAATGAGATTACCAAGGCCTGAGCACTGGCGTTAACTGCTAGAGAACGTCTCCTGGCTTAGCCCGACTCAACTGACCTTCTGCTACCAGCTCCGAGTATTTGGGGATCGAGGAGGAACTTGAAGAGAATTGTTGATAAGGGTCAAGATCTTGCACCAGAGCCAAACTCACCCGCTTCTTCTAGGGGGAAGGGGACGAGGGGGATTGCCTAAATGACTTTCTCTACCCGAGTTCCGATGGCGATGAAGTTTAGTTTTTTTCTTTTCTTTCTTTTGTTGTGTTCCCTTTGAACCTTTGTATTTGTGTCGTTTGACATAATGATAAATACATAAGGCTTTTTGTTTAAGTATTGCATGAAGTTGATTCATTTTACGTTGAACTAAATAAGGATTCGGGTGTATTTTCTTCTGATATATTTTTGGTTCAGAGAATAAATTCTTCCAGAACAAACCCTTTATTAAGAGAGTTTCACAACTAGGGCCATCATATGTTTATGACGCTTTTGAAGAGGACGTCTCATGGTCATTCAGCCATAAGCATTTAATGTTTTTTGTTAACTTTCAAATGATAAAATTAACCCATCATTTGGGCAAAAAACTAGATATAAACAAAAGGATTTTATTTCATTCCTTCCATCTCTAAAAGTACATAGCATTCGATTGCTAAAAAAATTTCCAATACATGTGGCTAATTAGTACAATTTATTTCTATGAGGCTGGTCGTGCAGTCCCCGGTCTTGATGAGACATTATTGTTCCCAGGTGTCGTGGTCCCAGTTTCCGTGACAATTATATGATGTATTCTCATATCCCCCCCTCCCCCCCCCCCCACACAGTATTTGAATATGAAGTATGCAAATTGGAACACTAGAATTTTTCATCCTTTGAGGAAAACACTTGTGAACGGTTGATAATCTTTGGTCCAATGTCAAGCATCATTTCCCATACAAATTTTGCAATCAAGCCAAAGACTATCTAACCATCTCATAGTGACTTGTTGTTTCAATGCCTTTTCATTTGAAAGTCTTAATGTTGGTGATGATGTTCCCTTCGTAGTATGCTTTCCATTGCTACCTCGTTAAAAATCTTTCCAGAAAAACGCATTGGGACAAAATTTATCGAAAGAAAAAAGAATGCAACACATACTTTCACTACAAATAGGATCCATCAGCAGTAATACCTTTTGATGAGTGTCACATTCCAGTTGCTTAGAAATTTGAATCCATCTTGATTCTCCAGTTCATATGTTCCCTTTTGGTGATAGCTGAAACCTAATAGGGACCTTCCCATGTCGGACCTAACTTTCCAGCATTGATTTCCCGAGTGTTCTTAGTCATTTTACTCAAAACCAAGTCTCCTACTTTAAAGTAGCAGAGATTGGCCCTTCGATAATAGTATCTTTCCATACTTTGTTTTTGAGCCACCATCCTCAAGTGTGCCAAGTCCCTGTGTTCATCGAGCAGTTCCAATTTTACTATAAATGCCTCATTATTTGCTTCTTCGTATCCTCGGAAGAACTGTAAGGTTGGTTGTCCTACTTCTATAGGGATCATAGCTTCTAAACCGTATACAAGAGAGAAGGATGTCTCTCCCACACTTGATTTTGGCATCGTCTGGTATGCCCAAAGTACACGGTAACTCTTCCGACCATTTGCCTTTATCACATGCGATCTCCTTCAGTATTTCGAACCGGCATTATGTTTTCCCACAGAAAGCCGACAACTTTGCGCTCACCAATCTTATGTTAAGGACCTTCAACAACCCATATAGTGAAGTAATCAGTTAAAATTAGAAGATTCTTACCTTTCCGCGACCCAATGGCAATGGCCCAACAATATACATCTAATATTACATGAACGTCCATGGGGATGAAACCGAAAGAAAGAGCTTCAATGGTTGGTGTACCAATTATTCGTGGCACTGGCACTTGTCATATTTTTGGACGAACGCCTTTGTGTCTTGCTCTATCCGAGGCCAGTAGTATCCTTCCCTAATTAGTTTCAGCACTAACAAATCTGCACTAGAATGGTTCTCGCAAATTTCTTCATGGACATCTCTCATGACAGAGTCTGTCTCCGAGGTCTCAAACATCTAGTAAACGGGCCTTGGAATGATTTTCTATATAACTACTACCCCAAAAGTTGTAGCTAGACGCTTTGGTGTGCAGTTCTCGGGATGCCTTTAGGTCTTCGGGCAGCTTTCCATTCAGAATGTAATCGATGAACTCATTCCTCCAGTCCCGGAATAGGTTGATTGTATTTACTTCACAATAGTTGTCTACATCCAGTACCAAATAAAAAAGCTGAATGACATCATCGGAGTCTGATCCTTTCATATCCATGGACGACCCAAAATTGGCCAATGCATCTGCTTCTACGTTCTCTTCTCTCGAGATGTCTGTGATCGACCACTCCCTGAATCGTGTAAGCAAAGATTGAACTTTAGTCACATAATGTTGCATGCGTTCCTTCTTTGTGTCAAAAATTCCATATACTTGGTTGACTACTAATTGGAAATCACATTTGATTTCAATGACCTCGATGCCAAGTCCCCGAGCCAGTTCAAGTCCTGAAATTAAAGTATCATACTCGGCTTCATTGTTAGTCAATAGAATAGTTTTTATTGCCTGCCACAGGGTTTCCCCCGAAGGCGTTATTAGGACCACACAAGCACGACCCTTTCACATTGGAAGCTTCGTCTGTGAACGAGGTCCAAACTTCTGATGTCTTTTTCGACACCACCACCGTCTCTTTTACGTCCAACGGCAGAAACCCAGCAGTAAAATTGGCAGTAAAGTCAGCCAAAACTTATGATTTTATCATAGTCCTAGGCTAATACTCAATACCCAATTTACTAATTTCAACTGCCATTAATCGTCCCGACAACTCAAGTTTGTGAAGGACATTCCGTAGGGGAAAAGCTTTCACAACGATAATCCGTTGACGCTGAAAATTGTTGGAACATATGTATATGTTCATACTTATATGTTTTGATAATTGACAAACCAATTTAGTGGAAAATAATATATGCCAAATAAATGTGAGTTATTATTGAATACACTTTAATTTATATTTTAACTAAAGTGCTATTCATTTTGTAGATATGCAAAAGGAAGATAAAGAATTGATATGCAAAATTACAATGAGCATAGAGGAAGAAAAGGCTATGCAACGTTATTTGAGCGGACAAGAATTGGAGTCCAAGAAGTTCAAGACAAGATCGAGAGAAGCAATGAAAATAAATGAAGACCTTTTGTTGAGTCTTATTTATATTGTCTTTATTGTGATCTTGATCCGACTTTAAGTTTGAGTCTTGGCTTCTCTCATAAAATGATTTTACAATGCATATCATAAAATGATTTTACAATATATGCATATCATAAATGATTATCAAAATGATTTTACAATATATGCATATCATAAATGATTATCATAAATGGTTTTACAATATATGCATATCATAAATATTGCAATTAAAACAAACTGGTTTTAAATGTTATATAATAAATATTTTCAATACATTTAAAACAAAATGATTTTAAATGTTTTTATTGATTCGGAATGGTCATTACAATTGTTTTTCATGTTTAAGATATTTATAATATTTTATATCTTCAAACAAAGCTTTGAAAATATTTTATAACTTATTTTCAATAAGTTAGTTGTTTTAAAATCGGACCATTTCCGCAGGGTCAGATAGTTGAATATCTGATATTGGATAGTCGACTATCCTGATGACCGTTGCCAAGATAGTCGAATATCCATATTTGATAGTCGAATATCCTTGTGACCGTTGCCAAGATAGTCGAATAACCATATCGGATAGTTGACTATCTAACAGATTTTCAGAATCTGTATTTATGATCATAGCAACGGCTAGGAGTGATTTTGGAGCTATAAATACACCTCAAAATCACTCATTAAACACACAACTTCTGACCAAAACATTCATAAGCTTTCATACATTTCCAATATCATTTATTGATCATTTTTATCATATTTTGAAAGCCAAGGTCTTGAATTTATTGTTGTGTTCTTGAGCGTATTTGTTTACTCATATCTACTCATTAAGGAGTGTCTTGTTTGAGTACGTAGTGTTTTGTACACTTGAAGAGAATTGTTATTCTCTTGTTGTAAGAAGGAACTTGTGTTTTCTTGGTTGAAGTCTTGGAGTGTTGTATCTCCGAGCAAAGGTTGTTGAGGCTTGTGTCCTCAGGTTGTAAAGGTTTGTTAAGCACCCGTAAGCTTAACAGTGAAGTCTTGGGGTGAGGTATCTTCGAGCAAGTGAAGTCTTAAGGTGGGGTATCCTTGAGCAACTGTAACGGTTTGTTAAGCACCCGTAAGCTTGACAAAGTTAGTGGAAATCTCGAGAGAGTCTCTCGAGGACTGGACTAGCCACGGGTTGTGGTGAACCAGAATATATCGGTGCGTTCATTCTTATTTATTTACTTATCGCACTTGTTTATTTCCTGCAATTTTTAAATTCCGCAAGTTTACGCTAATTTTCATTATAACGCTATTCACCCCACCTCTAGCGTTAAGCGTATTATCTAACAATTGGTATCAGAGCCTAACTCTCTGAAAGACTTAACAGTTTGAGAGAATCCTTCTATGGCTTCTACTAGTAATGCTTTTGCAGGAATAGGTGAAGGTCACTATACCTTCTTGCCTCCAATATTTGATGGAAGCAATTACACATATTGGAGAGATCGAATGAGAATCTTCATCAAATCAAGCAACTTTCGTCTATGGCAAATTATCGAGCATGGTGAGCAAATGACGACTAAAGTTGGGGAAGCCATGGTAAGTAAATACAATACCAAGGCGATAAATATGTTGTATAGCGCTTTGAATCAGGAGGACTATCGGAAAGTTTCTCAATACAAAACAGCTAAAGAGATGTGGGATAAGCTTGAGGATACTTATGAAAATGCGCCTCAAGAAGCAGACAGTTCATGTGATGAACCAACTGCCAAATGCCACATGGCCGACGAAGGAGAAGAGGTAAGTACTTCTAACTCTCACTCTTTTGAAGAATTACAAAGTGCCTATAATGAACTGTATGGTGAATTTGTTAATGCCTCCAAAATGATAAAAGATTTGAAGAAACATTTTCTTTGCAGAAAACACTTTCTTTGCAAGAAACAGATTTTCAGAAAACACTTTCTCTACAAGAAAAAGATTTTGGAAAATCCTCTTCTTTGAAAGAAATAGATTTTGAAAAATTAACTAATGAAAATGGTGTTCTCAAAAATAAAATTGATGTTTTAGAAAAAGAAAATGATTTCTTGAAAAATGACATTTTTGATCTTAGAAATAAGATTAAAGCAATGAATGAATCTTCTTCAATTGATAAAAGTTCTATTTGTTTATCTTGTGATTCTTTGAAACTAGAAAACATTGAACTTAGGAACACACTAGAAAAACATAGTGTAGATGCTCCTAAAACTATTGAAGAGATTAAGAAGAAAAAGCCTAAGAAAAATAGAAGGCGTAAAAAGAATAAGAATCATACAAATGAGCCTAGAAATAATAATTTTAGGCAACCTAGAAATAATTCTAGAAATGAGACCAGACCACCTAGAAACGATACTAGGTTGTTTAATAAGTCTAGAGTTAATAACTTTAGACCACCTAGAAACGATTCTAGGAATTGTGCAAATGAATCTAGAAATAATTATTCTAGACCGCCTAGAAATAACTCTAGAAATTTCAATGCCCCCAGGAATGATGTTTTTAGATTACCTAGAACGTATTTGGCACAACCTAGGCATATGCACAACCCGGATGTTGTATGTCACTACTGCAACCGGGTAGGACACATAGCACCCGTTTGTTTTGCTAAACATAGAAATTTATGTATTGATTATGATTATTATTATCCTAACCCCCAAGGACCCAAAAGTGTTTGGATACCAAAAACCTATTTTTAGGTACTTTTGCAGGTGTGCTTGAAGACTACAATATTGTAGTAGATGCACCAAGCACGGAACCTCATTGCATCAAGGGGGAATGTCGGTTAGTTATCCTTTTTCGATAAAGACCGAATTATTGATATGTGCAAGCAACCGATATTAACATGTTTGTTGTCAATTTGGTTCTTATATTGTTGAAATTATTGACATGCTTAACCGTGATAGTTGACATGTATCAATTATCTTTGTTGATTCATATGTTGAAAATTTGTTGTTAAACAACAATTGGTATCTAGTATTAAATGATTGATCCATGTTTTGATAATTATTTTTGGATATCAATTACTTTTATCAACTCATGTTTTTGATGAATGCTAATTTCAGTTTGAAAAATAATTGATATATTCCTGAAATAAATGATTCATGTTTTTGACAGTTGATAAAAGCATTTCTGTTAAAAATAGACTCTTGATGAATATAATTTTTTTTCTGAAAAATGGTTGGTATATTTTTTATTTATAATTTAAATAAAACTGTTGATCTGTTAACAGTTAACATTTTTTTGGGAATATGTTTTACTAAGAACAACAATTAGTATCACTGTTAATAAAATAACATTTGATACATTTGTTATGTGTTCCAATAAATGGCCTTATCATTGTTTCATAATAATGGGTAGACCTATGTTTTGTCGGTATGTCTTAATAAGTTTCTATCAATCCTCATACTGCATACTCCTCATAGTTTTTCCTTAATATACTCTCTCCTTGCTAAATGCCAAAAAGAAGAAGTGTTTAGGTGATATGCTTCAAGTAAGGGGGAATGTCTTTCACATTCTAGTTTGCCTTATTTGAAAGGGAATTTTTTTTTAAGGAAAATAGATTGCATGAATTTCATTAATGATATTTCTTGTATTCTTATTGGTGATATTATGCGTGGAGCAACTAATAAATTTATATGCAGGGAGTTTTAAAACTCATGACTAGCAAATTTTTGAAATATCATGATGGACGAGCTCAATTTCAACTTGAGGTTGCAAGTAAAACAAATGAAAGAGGGAACTTTCATTTGTCATGCTCAATATTGCAATGAGTTGCTAAATCGCTTTGAAATAAGCAACACCAAAGCAATGGCCACTTCAATGAATTCATATGACCGTCTTGACAGAAATGTGAAAGGTAAGGAGAGCAATACCAAGAATTACAAAGGTATGATCGTTCCTCACTTTACCTTATTGCTAGCAGAATTGATATAATATTTAGCGTTTATTGAAGTGCTAGATATAAATCATGTTCAAAGGAGTCACGTCCTAATGCGGTTAAACGTTGATCTAAATGCATACATTTTTTTGGTTGCATTTATATTTTGAATATTACTGACTTCAGCGTGGAAGACGCGTATTTTCTTTTGCAGGTATCGCCCTAAATTCAGGGGGAACCAAGATAAAGTTTCAATTCAAGTCAATATTATCTTTCTTACTTGACTTGTGAATTTAGAAATAGCATACTTGATTTGATAAAATTATGTTCATAAAATTATGATATACATTTTTACCAAAAAATATAGTTTATTTTTTTAATAAACGAATTCCATAAAATGAAAATTGTTTTTCCAATATTTTCTGCTTAAACGTTTTTTTCAAAGTCGTCGAAGTTAATCGACTAACTAGAAGTTATTCGAATAACTTGATTATCCAGAAAATCAAGCTATTTCTCCAGATATTTGACTAACCAGAAGTTATTCGAGTATATCTGTTTCCAGATATTCGACTATCCCAGAAGATATTCGAATATCGTTCCCAGATAGTCGACTATCCAATAAGTTATTCGACTATCCTCAGTCAAATTTCAAAAATCTGACCGTTTTATAGCCGTTCCAATCAGTCCAAAAATCTGATTTTTGTCATTCAATGCTATGTTTCCTTGAACTCTATAAATAGGATTAGTGTGCACTCTTTGTTTCACACCAAAATCATTCTTGTTCAAGAAATTCTCTTCAAAAATTCTATTCCAAACTTCTTCCAAAAGTTCTTCTTGCCTACAAATTTCAATGGCAAATAGAAGCTCTAAACGCTCTCGTGCCGGAAAGAATATCCCTTCTTCTTCAAATCCTCCTCCATCTCTACATTGTTATGATGATGGATCCGTTCTTTGGTTTGAACAAGAAAATGAGCTTCAACGATTTATTAGAAACTTTGAAAATCGAGATATTCTTCCACCTCGATTCATAACCGCAAGATATCTAGCGGATTCTAATCATTCCAATATACTCCTACAAAGTTCAATCCTTGACTTTGTTTATTTGAAGTATGATTTTATTCATCCTCTTTTGATTCAAGCCTTTTATTCGAATCTTAAGAAAGATGAAGATGGAGTTCTTTCTACCAAAGTAAATGGTATTCATATTCTTCTAAGTGAAGAAAATATTCAAGCTATCACAAATCTTCCTCGTGATGACCAAGACATCGACCAATATACCGGTGTCGAAGGAATACTCTATGATGAAAATGTCCTCTTCAACCTTATTGGAATTGGACAATTTGAATTCTCTCAAGAGCAAAAGAGAGCTCCTATTAAAGGAATTTTTCCGGAATTTTGTTTGATTCTATATGTTGTCACTCGGATTCTTAAACCGAGAAAAAGCAATCACACGACAATTGGCCGTGAAGATGCAAAAATCATGCATGCTATTATTTCCAAAGCACGCATAAATTGGTGTAAATTTGTTCTTACACATATGTTTGACTCAATAGGAAGTGACAAACCCCTTCCTTATGCATTACTTATAATGCATCTTCTTGAAGCATCTCAAGTCAACACCAATGTTGGTATCAAGAAAACTCGCACCAAACATTGGGAAATTCAAGAGACCTCTTTTCATGGCCATGACCAACCACATGATCAAATTCCAAATCCTCCTCCTCCAATTCAAGCTCGTCGTCCTCGTGCCCAACCGGATGTGTCTCAAGCCATCTTGGATCAACTTGCCTCTTTATCGACTTCAATTAATCGAATCGATAGTAATGTGTCTCGTACGGAAAGAAATGTGCGTAGGCTTAGTGACGAAATCCACGGATATTTTGACCATGTCAATTATTCTTATTCTCGCGTCTACTCCGCAAGTACTTCTAGCGATGACGATGATTTCGGCGACGATGAAAGTTCTTGACTTGTATCTTCATTATTTGTAGTTCCATTATTTGCAATGTACTTTCATTCATTGTAAAATATTTTCAATTACTCTTATTATCTTTTTGTTAATGTCAAAAGGGGGAAGATTAAGGGTATATGCATATTTATCTTTAATCATGCTTTTGGGAAGATTAAGGGTATATTTATTTTCCATGCATTGGGAAAGATAAGGGTACATGCATACTTATTTATTTATATGCATATTTATTTGTTTTAAATATTTATTGCATAAATTGAGGGGGAACTCAATAATAACTTGTCTTATATTTGGCATAGTCTTTTATAAAGGGTATATGCATATTCCCATGAAGGTTTGCCATTATCAAAAAGGGGAAAATTGTTGGAACATATGTATATGTTCATACTTATATGTTTTGATAATTGACAAACCAATTTAATGGAAAATAATATATGCCAAATAAATGTGAGTTATTATTGAATACACTTTAATTTATATTTTAGCTAAAGTGCTATTCATTTTGTAGATATGCAAAAGGAAGATAAAGAATTGATATGCAAAATTACAATGAGCATAGAGGAAGAAAAGGCTATGCAACGTTATTTGAGCGGACAAGAATTGGAGTCCAAGAAGTTCAAGACAAGATCGAGAGAAGCAATGAAAATAAATGAAGACCTTTTGTTGAGTCTTATTTATATTGTCTTTATTGTGATCTTGATCCGACTTTAAGTTTGAGTCTTGGCTTCTCTCATAAAATGATTTTACAATGCATATCATAAAATGATTTTACAATATATGCATATCATAAATGATTTTACAATATATGCATATCATAAATGATTATCAAAATGATTTTACAATATATGCATATCATAAATGATTATCATAAATGGTTTTACAATATATGCATATCATAAATGTTGCAATTAAAACAAACTGGTTTTAAATGTTATATAATAAATATTTTCAATACATTTAAAACAAAATGATTTTAAATGTTTTTATTGATTCGGAATGGTCATTACAATTGTTTTTCATGTTTAAGATATTTATAATATTTTATATCTTCAAACAAAGCTTTGAAAATATTTTATAACTTATTTTCAATAAGTTAGTTGTTTTAAAATCGGACCATTTCCGCAGGGTCAGATAGTCGAATATCTGATATTGGATAGTCGACTATCCTGATGACCGTTGCCGAGATAGTCGAATATCCATATCAGATAGTCTACTATCCTTGTGACCGTTGCCAAGATAGTCGAATAACCATATCGGATAGTCGACTATCTAACAGATTTTCAGAATCTGTATTTATGATCATAGCAACGGCTAGGAGTGATTTTGGAGCTATAAATACACCTCAAAATCACTCATTAAACACACAACTTCTGACCAAAACATTCATAAGCTTTCATACATTTCCAATATCATTTATTGATCATTTTTATCATATTTTGAAAGCCAAGGTCTTGAATTTATTGTTGTGTTCTTGAGCGTATTTGTTTACTCATATCTACTCATTAAGGAGTGTCTTGTTTGAGTACTTAGTGTTTTGTACACTTGAAGAGAATTGTTATTCTCTTGTTGTAAGAAGGAACTTGTGTTTCCTTGGTTGAAGTCTTGGATTGTTGTATCTCCGAGCAAAGTTTGTTGAGGCTTGTGTCCTCAGGTTGTAAAGGTTTGTTAAGCACCCCTAAGCTTAACAGTGAAGTCTTGGGGTGAGGTATCCTCGAGCAAGTGAAGTCTTAAGGTGGGGTATCCTTGAGCAACTGTAACGGTTTTTTAAGCACCCGTAAGCTTGACAAAGTTAGTGGAAATCTCGAGAGAGTCTCTCGAGGACTGGACTAGCCACGGGTTGTGGTGAACCAGAATATATCGGTGCGTTCATTCTTATTTATTTACTTATCGCACTTGTTTATTTCCTGCAATTTTTAAATTCCGCAAGTTTACGCTAATTTTTATTATAACGCTATTCACCCCCCCTCTAGCGTTAAGCGTATTATCTAACAAAAATAAGGCCTATACTTTTGAGAGGCAACTACAAGAGCAAAGATAGTTTTTCGAGGCGAGAATAATGAGTTTTCGCTCCTAAAAAAATTTTGCTAACATAATAGACAGGAGATTGCATACCTTCGTCCTCCAGGACTAGAACGGCGCTTACCGCTACCTCCAAGACTACGAATAATATTAGTAGTTGTTCACCTTCCCCCGATTTTGATAGTAGTGGAAGGATTGATATATAATGTTTCCGGTATTTTAAGGATTGTTAGCATTTTGGAGTCCATTCAAAAAGTGATGGCATTTTTTCAAAACCAAGTGATGAGCCTACTTAGAGCAGCAAATCTTCAAGTTAGCCTTTGGACTTCTTTTGAGCTCGTCGATTGATTCGGGATGTCATCCATGGCTTTTATCTTATAAAGATTACCTCGATCCTCCTTTGTGAAACCAAGAAACCCAAGAACTTACCAAAGATACCGAACGCGCAACTTTTGAGGTTGCATTTCATGTTGTGCTTCCTCAAGATATCAAAGGTTTCCTAGAGGTTTTTTAAATGTCACATGCACTCAAATACTTGACCAATATGTCATCTATGTATTCTTCCATTATTTTACCTATTTGTATGTCGAACATCTTATTCACGAGCCTCTGATAAGTGACTCCAACATTTTTTAGCCCGAAGGGCATTATATTATAAAAATATATGCCAAAGTTTGTTATGAACGAAGTTTTTTCCTAATCCTCTGAGTTCATCTTAATTTTATTGTACTCGGAAGAAACATCGAGAAAGCCCATTAACTCGTGACTAGCTGTTGAATCAATCATTTCATCAATGTCCGGCAGTGGAAACGAGTCTTTTGGGCAAGCCTTATCAAGTTATTATAATCTACGCGTATTGAAAAATTGTTATTCTTTTTTGGACCTAGAACTACATTAGCTAGCAAGTCGAGATACTTTACCTCCCAGATTGAACTGATTTCAAGTAGCCTAGTTACTTATTCTTTAATAAACATGTTTCTGACCTCGACTATCGGGTGCTTTTTCTGCCTTACTGGTGGGGCGACATTTTGTTCTAATCGCAATCAATTCTTCTATTGGGAACGAACCTATACGCGGACCGGAACCCTTTGTTGTCACGTCATTTGGCTCTCTCGTGAGGCAAGAATAGGCCTTTGGAATATTTTCGATCTTTATCAAAATCATCCTTGAACTTATCCCGATTCTTGTCTTGGTCCCGTCCCTTGGTTGATGTCGGGAAGACAAGCGATCATCTTCTATCCTTATCATTGATTCATAGCAGTATGGACATCTGCCTATGTGGTCTCTTGGAACTCGAGCAGGTTTTCCTTCAATTTTTGGGAGGCATCAGAGCTCTTCGAGTTCAAACCTTTAGTGTATGCCTCTGCTTCCCACTTCTCTGCTATGATCAATAGCAGCATACTCTCTCTCTGAAATCTGATCACGAACTACCGTAGCAATTCTGACTCTCCTTGTGCAATTCTAAATATGTCTCCCTTCCATACTTGGATTTTCCTGGCCCTTATATGTGCCTTAATGAAATAATTTTTGAGTATTTAAAAATAATCTATCAATTTATCGGGTAGGAGTGGATACCATGCCCCTTTCATGAGGGTTTCCCCAAATTTCTCTATTAGAACCGACTCAATCTCACGTTGGCTATGTCGTTTTCACTACTATTTTATAGGTTGTGATGTGTTCCGGAGGATATGAAATACCATCTCACCTTGGTATGTCCAATATTTTTTGAACCATTTTGAAATCAATTCTCGTGTTGCACTCAACTTAACTAATAACTGACTATACTTCTTTGAACCTCAGTCCTTCAAAAATGGTGTGCCCGAAATTTTGATCCATTCGGCCATGAAACCGCTTCTCATTTCGATCCATCGGCTTGTTCATTTCCCTCATCAGTCTCATGAGTTAAATTTTGATGAGACTATTACCGTTATCGTTACTGGATCCTCTACCGATCCCCCCAGATCCCTCAAAGTTTACCTCACCACTCGGGGTATTATTATCAACTCTTTTTGCCGTTTAATCTGCGGTAGCACTGAGAGGAATGGAGCCTCTTAGATTTGTGTTGTTAGAAGCAGCTGATAATGCATACTTTAGTTCTGTCATAACCCGTTCCACCCATGAGAGATGGCCCATGATGGCTTTTTGCGGCTCTCTCAAGATCCTTACTATTTCCGGAATATGCTCGTCCTCAGTGTCATTAGGAGTCATATCCGGTACATGTAGGGAAAATAGTCACTATGGATCAGAGTTGCTACATCCTCCTCGTTGTGGGTGTCACTGATTGAATCCTCATGTTGAAGCAGACTTTTGTGTGCCTCAACATCGTATGTGTTGTTGACATCATTAGATGATATATTTCAATTTTTGATATGAAAGAAAGAATCAAATGAGTTAGTAATAGGTGCAAGGATCAACCTAATTATGCAGTTGTCTAAGCCCCATGGTGGGCGCCAAACTGCTTACCCGTAAAACAATACAGTTGAATTTCTTATGTGGTCTACAGAAAAATGAATTGATTTGAGCAAAATGATAAATAAATTAGAGTAAATATAAGACTTAAAGTTGAAATCAAAGGAAATGGCAGGTCCGGCTCCGGGAGCGATGCTTCCTAGGACAAAAGTAAGAACAATATAAAGCAGAAAGTAAAGTTGTATTCTTTAGCTTAGAAATAGAGTATAGCATAAGTTTTACCAGAGATTTTGTGTCTAACAATAGTTGTTGAAGATACTATTTATTGTTATATCTAGAAAACAATATCCTGGGATCAAACCCTTCTTAAATAACAATAAAGGGGGCCATTAATGATGGTGTAACGGCAAGCCATGAATGCCTAAGTTCTCTTCAACAATTGCCTTTGAATATTAGGAAATATTCTTCATTAAATTTTATATGGTGACAAATATTCATTTTTGCTCTCGTTGATTATGCTCTCTTTGGGATCTATTCGACACCAATTACAATTATTGTCCCATGTCTCAGTTCTTACTCTACTTATTTTCCGTCTGCCTCAAATTTCACGTGTCACGCAATCATTTGATCATTTAATATAAATCAATTTACCCTATACAATCATTCATGTTAGTTAGTTGTGTAAATTTGCATTCCGGACAAGTATTGTAAAAAAGAAGATCATCTTTTTATTCGACTTTATTTCAAATAGAGTTCATGCTTTATATACATTTCCAAGTAAAATTATTCATTTGTTCACTATGATCGAACTAGCTCTGTAAACTGATATATCAGGTTAAATGATGTACAACATCAGTTTACTTACTACTCTTATCTGACAATAGGTATATACAACATAAGTAGATATCAGTTTATATAATTATCGATCAACCATAGATGCGTGCAAATAAAGCTTGAATCCAAGGTAGTAGATCCAGTCGCATCCATTGTCAAATGTTTTATTCGCAATGGTGGACCCAGGATTTTTATCAAGTGGGTTCAAAATGCAAATAAGCAAATATACAAAGAGGTCAACAAAAACTATATATTAACAAAATATATTATTACAACTGTCCTCTACGAGTTTTCATTTTCTGAAACATATTCAAAATATATAGTCTCATCAAAAATGGTATCAAATATATTTCCTTCTACATAAGGTACCAAACAACCGCTCTTGAATTCGTCATTCATTCGATTTTGTAATTTACTCTTGATCAATTTCATCGCCAAAAAAGTCCTTTTAACTGTAGCACTGGCAACTGGTAGAAGCAAAGCAAATTTCACAAGGCAAAACACAAATTGATAATTCAAATGCTTCTTTATCTTAACTAGCGTTTCAGAAATATCAACAAGTCCTTGTAGATTTGAGAACCGTTTATCAAAATCACGAACATCAACAATATACGTTTCAAATTGATTCTTGAGCGTAACCATTATATTCTCATCAAAATCGTCGTGATACAATTAGCCATCATCAATATCTTGTTTATGTCAAAACTAGAAAATAAATCAATTGGATTTAAGAAAGCTACTCCAACAAGCAAGTTCGTTGTCACCTCATTAAAATGAGTATTGAGTTCTTGAACTTGCCAATCAATAATCTTAAAAAATATATCAACACAATAGTGATGTAAAATAGTATAATCAGCAACTTTATGTCAAGATCTTCCGGAATTAACATAGAAGTCATCAAAGTTTGGTATCAAAATATTATACTTGACACAAAATGCAGACACCTTATTACTAAGTAAACCTCATTCTTCTTCTCTTAGCTTTTGCAAATGGTTGCATTGCCACTTCAACAAGTAGAATGGCATTTGCAATATCTTGCTCCTTTTTTTGTAAGGATGTATTAAGCTCATTTATGATCTCCAAAACATCTCTCATTAGGTGCAACATGAAAGCAACCTCAAATGTCATGTGCTAAGATATTCCTTTGTCTTAGCTCTTTCTTCTAAAGTCTTGGCATCAAGAACGATAGTATCAAGAACATCAATAATTGAACCAAACATAGAAATAAATTTCTTATTGATCATATGAAATTTTAGTTAGATACCAACATGAAGCACTTCGTTTTTGAGTGAGATGACATTCTCGGCAGGGGCTAATCGAGGAGGTGATTCTCTTTGAAATTGAAGAGAGAGATAATGAGGGAGAGAGGCATCAAGGGCTTAAGATTAGAGTTTCTGCTCTTTAATCTCAAATATCATATGTGACTAGAGGGCAGAGGGGCTAATGATGTCGTTTTTATGGAAAAAATGACCTATTTTAAAAAAATATCTAGAGGCCATATGCAACTAGCTGCTTTCAAACTCAGGACATGTGAAAAATTTGAACCCTCTTTACCAGTAGGCTAGGTGATTTACTTATTGAAGTTGGTTCAAAATTATATTTATACCTTTAATTTTATTAAGACAGAAAAATATACCTATATACAGTGCTATTTTTCGACGAAGCTGGTTCATATGAATCCTCTTGACTCCATGGCGGTCCACCCCTGTTTATTCATCACTAATTAGTAATGACGGAGTCAAGATTGATGTTTATCAACTTACGATTAATCCATTTAAGTTATTGCTTCCAAATTAACAATTTGTACAAATTTTGAGCCAAAGTTATTGTATTCAATCGAACCAATAACTCATTTTCTAGCTCAGTCCTAGTTGATTATTCCTACACCTTCTAATATATTATTTAAAACTGAAGGTGAGTATTCCTACACCTCCTCAAGAGCAGATGCAGATAAGTAGTACCAGATTTATCTGAATTTAATACATTTGATGCTAAATATAAAATTATACATAAAAGTGGAGTACGATAATTCTAATAAATAAATATATATGAACCCCATCACTTAAAATTTTGATGAGTTTCTTTACCCATAAAGCAGAACAGTTGAATACGTAACGTGGTTCATAGACACGTGAATTAATTTGATCGAAGAATATAAAATAGCTAAGAAGAGAAATGAATTGATTAAAATAACTTGAAGAAAATACAAGCCTAATTATAGGATCAGCTTCTCTAGTAGCAATAATAAGAGCAATATCAAGAACAAAAATAATGTTATTTGATAGAATAAGAACAGATTTTGGCTTTAGCGTACAAATATTTTTTTTTTGTCCACTATTAAGAATACAAATTCACCTATTTATAGCTCAATTTAAGGAGATAAGATCCCCAAGTGAAGCTCTTCTTTAATGTGAATATAACTCCTCTTGATGGCTGGATAACGGTAGGGAATTAATGCAGAAATTCTTTGTAAAGGTCACTCATTGAATGCTATCTTTTTCAAACATTATCTTCCTTTTGAATCTTTACCCTCGATATAAATACCTTCAGAGTTTATTCAGCACTGGTCAAATATTTGTAACTGATGTCAGTTATTTGGTGACTTATATCTTACTTGTCTTCACTTCCACATATCAACTCATCGTACATCTACCTTTCACTCATCAATTTTATGCTATACAGATAGTCTCCCTACTTTTTAGAAATAAAACTGTGTTACCAGAAAGTAGATAAGATTTCTTTTCTTGGCAGAAAGTTCCTAAACAGTAATGACACTTGAAAGTACGCATGTCTCCTTTCATTTAATGAGCGAACACGTATTATTCCATGATTCGACATATATTTCGCCAGTTTTCAAGGTAATAATGACCATGAATTCTATCACCCATAAACTTGTCCCCTAATCATCACTTTTATCTTTCACTTTAACAAACTCTTGTTCTTTGAATTTTGATCGAACCCTTATTGCAAAATCGTTCGTACTCAGATTTTCTATCACTATGTCTTCTACTAGTTTTGTCCCTGAAAACTCTTGCTTTTTCATCGGTGATGGCCCTTCTAAGAAGAACAAAATAAAAGAGGCCAATGTCGATCCTCCTACCATCAACACAATCATCTCTTCTCAATTAAATTCTGAAACTGATCTCCATGTGAAAAAAGAACATATCAATCCATTCACCCTTCTAGTATTTTATTGTAAATGAAGACTGTGATTGAAAAAATATTAAAATTTCGGCCCCAGGGTTCATGTATGTTTATAGATAACATTTTACTTTAAGAATGGGCCAAGTAATTGATACCATTATCTTAGAATTTTTCCACAATTACCAAATCTTCTTAACCCAGATAATCCCATCAATATGGCATACGGTGGCTTGCCTTCGGGTCTTTTTCTCTCAAGGCGGAGAAACTCTCACTCTTTCCCATTTGATAAATCTCTACTACACGAAGAATTTTGTGGAGGCATGTTCAAACTCAATAAACGTGAGCACCGTGCCATCGTTAATAGTGTCGATAATGGCAATGATCGTGGTTGGATGGACAGTTCGTTGACATTGCTACCAAGGATATCCTTCTAGCAACAACATCTTCTATCCTTGAATCTTGGAACTTTGCACGTAAGTTTTATAAATATATTTTTTCCCTATTGGATTAAAAAAAACTCTCATTTGCTAACTTTTATCACCGTTATTTCAGCTACCCATTGGGTTCCACCCCTGGTTAAGAATATGATCTATTAGCTAGAGAAAAGTTTAGATGTTTCCAAACCAGATTCCCGTAGGTTAACAAAAATTTCTCCCAAATTCAACTGGAAAGACAAAACGTATGGTCAATAAAAATTTTCCTTTTTTTATTTTCCCTTTCAATCTACAAAATGACTTAGTACCAATTGTTTAACTCCCTTTCGCTATACACGAATCTTCTGATGGGGTCTTCTATCCGCCTCATTGTTGACATTTCACTTGACCCAACGATGGATCAATAACAAATTCAAGAAATCATTATTGGTAGAGAGTTCGTGATGCTTCTCTCATTCCTGGTGAAGGACCATCTTCCCTGAGTCCCCAGCCCAAAGAGGAAAAAAAAGGAGAAAATATCTCCAAACCTAGTACTCGGGAAAAGCCTTCAACAAAAGCAATTCAACTGGACCAACCACAATAGTCCTTGATGAAGAAAAAATTGAGGATGATGTCGAAGTGGTTTATCTTCAAAGAAGAAGAAAAAGATCTTCCCCTGCTCAATCGGATGCCTAACAGGATAAAATTCGAGGACTCTTCATTGAAATGAGAATAGTCGAAAATGTTGGGTCCCATTACTGGGCTCCCGCTGTTGCTTCTTATCAGATGAATTGTACCTCTGAAGCTCTTCCACCTGTTACTTCAACATCAACAGCAACACATCAACTCCTATTTTACCACCGGCCCCAATCGTACGAATGAAAAATGTCTATTCCCCTCGGTCACCCGATCATGGAAATACTGAAAATATTTTCCCAGCACCCATTCGTAACAATGGAAAATATAGTGTTACTCTTTCGATTTTGAATGAGTTTCACTTACTTTCCAATCTAGTGGGTGTCGCCAACTACTTGAAGCCTTTGGCATCAAACAAATATTTTAGAAAAATAGACGCACTCTTTAGCGAGTGTTTGATCAGTAACAACATGCACCTTGCTGCTCAGGTGTCAATTTGATTTTCTTTTATTATCTTTTCTCTTGCTAAATATTGTCCGTATAACTTTAATCATTCTCCTTACAGGCAAACCTTCTTGCCTCTGAGGGTTTACAAAAAGAGAGATATTGGACAAAGAAGCACTTACCACTGAATAGGATTAGTTAGCTGTTGAACGATATCAACTCATCGAGTGCCTCCTAGTTCTAGAAGCAAAATTTTCTCAAATAGGCAAGCTTTAAGCCCGGTTGGATCAATCTGAGCAAGAGATGATAGATTATAACTAATAGTATACTCAATTGCATGAAGACCTTGAGGAGTTAAAATCCAAGTGGACTGAGCTGCAAGATATTATAGGGGAACGTGAGTCTGCTTTCATAAAAAAAAAAATAATATGTAAGCAAGAATACGTTTTAAAATCAAAGAGACTGATACGACCGAGGATAAAAGAGCCTGAATGGAAGATAGGTTCAACAAGTTCATGGAACAAAACTGCGAACACGCGAGGATAAACACTAACACTTGCTAGGCCTATGAAATTGTGAGGGCTGAAAATGAAAAGCTGAAGTCTAAAATTGAGAAGCTTCGAGCCAAACTCCAAGATCAAAAAGACTCGTTCATCTTTGAAATCACTTATGCGATTTATCACATGAGGCGGAAAACTTTGGAGGAGGCCAAAGAATTTATTACGAACATGGATGGATGCATTGCTAAGGCTCTTGAATTGGAGACAACTACCTTCAGTAACATTCCTGCTCGGCCTACTGTTTCAAGCTCCTCGAGCACAAGTTTTGAGTCCTCGAGAACCAAAGAGGATGCTGAAGAAGAAGATTAGGATGAAGGTACTGGACCATATGTACAACAACTTTCATCTGCAAAAGATGTAGAAGATATCTCTCTTCCTCCAGACTCCTCTGGAAAAACCAGCTGATGTAATACACATATTTTTTGTAATTATACCAAAACTTTTATTAGTTTTCCATTTTAAAGAATAAGAGACATTTTTTGCCCAATTTCCATGCAAAATATTTTTGTTTTTTATTATATGAAATAATGTTCAGGAATTATTTGCATCTGAGAACTTTAATCCCTGGCATTCATACTTCTGGTGACTACCCTTTGACTATGTGGGTATCATAACAAAGGGCCCTTATATTTATGGTGCTCTTGAAAATGGTGTCTCATGTTCATTCCGACACAAGTATTTGAAGTTAAACTGTCTTGAAAATGAAAAAAAATGTTAAAATATCAATTGGACAAGAAATAAGGTAAAAAAAAATTTTGATTTATTCCTTCCATTTCTAAAAGTACATTTACATAAACATTTATTTGCTTAAGTAAATACATTTGGCTAACTTGTGCAACTTATTTCCATGAGGCTAATCATGTAGTCCCCATTCCTAATAAGATATAGCTCCTAGTTCTAACAGTCGTGAGTCTTCGTGACACTTTTAGTGTTCGGATATACAATATTATCCTCCCCCAGTGTTCGGATCTAAGTATGAGAATTCAAACACTGGAGTACTTTCTATCACCGATGATCCTTCTTGGTAGTTTGTTTTGGTTTGCTGCCTCATTAAAAATCTTGCCAGAAAAATCCAACTAGGGCAAGAATTGGATAAAGTAAAAATAATGCAACACATACTTTTAATCTCAACAAGTATCTTCATAGTAATATCTTTTGAGGTGAACCACGTTCCAATTTCTTGACAATTTAACCCATCTTGATTTTTCAATTGATATGATCCTTTACCGGTCATAGTTTAAACTCGATATGGTCCTTCCCACGTTGATCTTAGATTCTCAACGTTAACCCCTCGTGTACTTTGAGTCAGCTTCAGCAAAACCAAACTTTGTCTATGAAATATCGAAGATTTGCTTTGCGATTATAATATCTTTCGATCATTTGCTTTTGTGTCACCATACTTACATATGCTAAATTCCTATGTTCTTCAAGTAAATCCAACTTAACCAATATTGCTTCATTAATTTCCTCCTTGTTTTCGCGTCAATACCTTATGGTTGCTTCCCTAATATCCACTGGAATCAAAGCTTCCGCACCGTATATAAGTGAAAAGGGTGTTTCTCCCATGCTTAACTTCATCGTTGTTTGATATATCCATAATACTCCCAGTAGCACTTTTGGCCAATTGCCTTTAGCATCCTTTAATTTCTTTTTAAGGTTTTGAATTATCACCTTGTTGGTTGACTCTGCTTGTCCGTTAGCTTTTGGGTGATATGAAGAAGATGTAATATTTTTTATCTTCATTCCTTCTAGAAACATTGTGACATAGGAACTTATAAATTAAGGCCCATTATCACAAATAAATTCTTTTGGTACTCCAAATTGACAAATAATGTGATCCCATATGAAATCAATCACTTCTCATTCACCAATAATTTTTTTAAGCACTTGTTTTAACCCATTTAGTAAAATAATAAGTTAAATCCAAAATAAATTTTACATGCTCGGACCCCCTGAGGTAAAGGACCAACTATGTCCATCCTCCATTTCATTAATGGCCACCAATACCACTAAATGCAAAAGCTCTGCCGGTTGATACATTAACTATGTATGATACTGACACTTTTCACATTTTTGTACAAATGCCTTCGCATCTTATTCTATTCACGGCCAATAGTAACAACTCTTATCAATTTAAGAACCAATGAGTCCGCACCAAAATGATTTTCGCAGAATCCGCTGTGAACTTCTCTCATCAGATAATCAGCCTCCAATATCCCTAATCATCTAGCTAATGGTCTTTGAAAGACCTTAGGTATAATTGACCGTCAACAAGGCAATAATGAGCGGATTTAGTTCATATGCTCAGGAAGCTTTAGGGTCTTCAAGCAATTTTCCATGTCTTAAATATTCTATAAACTCGTTTCTCCATTCCCAAATTAGATTGGTCGAGTTAACTTCGTAATACATATCCACATCTTGGATAGAGTGCAATTGTTGAACAACTGCACCAGAATCAGGTCCTTTATTTTCATGGACGATCTCAAATTAGCCAATATGCTCGCCTCCGCATTCTCTTCCCTTGGGATATGAATAATCAACAACTCCCTGAACCGGGAAAGTAGAACTTGTATCGTATTCAAGTACTACTACATACGCTCTTCTTTGGTGTCAAAGACTCCATATACCTGGTTCACTACTAGCTGAGAATCGCATTTTACTTGAATAACCTCGGAGCCTAGTCCTTGGGCTAATTCAAGTCCTGCAACCAAAGCTTTGTATTCGGATTCTTGTTAGTCAAAGGAACGGTTCTAATTTCCTGCCTCAGGGTTTCTCTCGAAGGAGAGATTAACACAATCCTGAGTCTGGAGCTTTTTATATAGAGGCTCCATCTGTAAATAAAGTCAATACAACAACAAAAATTTCCAATATTAGAGTTTCTTACTTAGAAGCTAAGGGCAAATACCGGGACTAAAACCAGCCATAAAGTCAGCGAAAATTTATGACTTAATTGCAGTCCGAGGCTTATACTCGATGTATAATTCACTGAATTAGATTGTCTATTTAGCCAATTTACCCAATAGTTCAGGCTTACGAAGAACACTTCTCAAGAGAAATATTTTCACAATGTTATAGGTGACATTGAAAGTAAGTTCGATATTTATTAGAGGTGACTACGATAGCTAGATCCAACTTTTCCATGTACGGATAACGTGTCTCCACTCTCAATAAAAATTTACTAACAGAATAAACATGAAATTGCGTACCTTCTTCCTTTCGGATAAGAACAACACTTACCGCAAATTATGTACCTGCTAAATAAATTAATAACTTCTCACCTTCCCTTGGTTTTGGCAACAATGGAGGGCTAGACATGTACTTTTTTAGACCTTTCAGTGCTTGCTCCACGAAAATTCATTCTTATTTTTTAGGAGAGAAGAGAAATGATGGCGGTTCTCCGAAGACCATGAAATGAATCTACTAAGTGTCAACAATCGACGAGTCAACCTTTGTACTTTCTTTACACTTCTTAATTGATTAGGGATAATTTCTATGTACTTAATCTTGTCGGGATTAGTTTCATTTCCTAGTTTTGAAACTAAGAAGCCAAGAAATTTCTCGCAACCAACTCCAAAAGCGCCTTTTTCAGGATTGAGCATCATATTGTACTTTCTGAGAATATCAAATATTTCTTGAAGATGAGCTAGATGATCGTCGGCAGTAAGAGACTTAACTAACATATCATCAATCTAAACTTGTATGATTTTATCAATTTGATGTTCTAACATCTTGTTAACGAGCCTTTGATCAGTGGCTCTGGCACTCTTAAGCTCAAAAGGCATCACATTATAGCAATTTGTGCCAAAATATATGATAAACAAGGATTTTTCTTGATCTTCCGGGTGCATCCTATTTTGATTATACCTGAAAATCAAGAAAATGTATCAATTCATGCCCAGTTGTATCATCGATAAATTGGTCAATGTTCGGAAATAGAATAGAATCTTTGGGGAATGCCTTATTTAAATTCTTATATAACTACATTAGGAAAAATCACTATATTAGCTAACTAATCGGGATAATATACCATATTTCCATCCACTAATTCGAAAATAGTGTTCTTCATTACGCCTTTGGCATGTGTGGATAGTAAAATCTCTCATAGCGTTGCTACACTCATTAAGTTTAAAGCGGCCAGAAGCTTTGTTGTCTGAACTATGTTTCCAATCAACTTTGCTTGTCCCAAAACTCTCAACTAAAGGATATTGGCTGAAATACCTAAATCAACCAGCACATATTAAATTTTAAAATCTAAAATATTAAGTGATATTACCATAGCATCGTTTTGTGGTAAAAGAAGGACATAAGAATCTTCTTCTGTGAAAGTGATTTCATCCTCTTCTAATAATTCTCGGATCCGCTTTCCATGAGATATTGATATCGTTGTCTTCTTTGCTGCCAAAAATGTCACTCCATATACTTTAACACTACAAAAAATCATGTTTATCATTAGGTGAGGTCACCCTGCAACCGGTTTGGTTGATTCCACAAGATCTTAGTTCTTCCCATGATTTCTTTTGGCCTGATCACTCAAAAAATCTTTAAGATGATTGTTCTTTAAAAGTGCTACAACATCTTCATGAATATGTTGGTAGTCCCCGGTCTTGTGGCCATGGGTTGCGTTAAATTCAATTTATAGATTAGGATCCCTTTCAATAGATCCGACCAAATTGGCTTTGGAATCTAGCCTCCATGATGTATCTCATATCAGAAACTAACTATACTATTGAAGTTCTGATCTAATAACTAGGAGTATCCTCAATCCCAGGATCCCGATGGCTCCTTCTCCAGCAAAGTGTTGCTATTCTGACCACGATCTATCCTTCTATATGATACAACCCTATCTGATGATTGCAATCCTTTATTTCCTCACCCAACAGCTTTTTGATAATGCTGAAAATGACTTTCCCCCGTTCAGCAAAGAAATTAGCTTTGAATTACCTTGATTTCAATTGCAATTGTGACCTTTAGATGACGTTGAAGAATTTAGATGATCATCTTCGATTTTGATTTTTGATTCATAATGATTGTGGATATTTACCCTTGTGGTTTCCTAAAATTCTAGCAGGCTTTCCTTCAATTTCTCGAAGGTATTTGAGCTCAATGGATTGAGACCTTTGGTGAACGCTTCAATTTTCTGCTTATTCGGTACTGCTGGCAAAATTATCCTCTCCTTTTGAAACTGGATTACGAACTCTTGTGATAGTTCGGACTCTCCTTAAAGGATTTTGAATATGTCTGCTTTCCTGGCTTGGACTTTCCTTTCTGGAGCATGAGCTTTAACGAAATAATCTACAAGCATTTCAAATGAGTCAATTAAATGCTTAGATAAAAGAGAATACCATGTTGAAGAACCCTTCATTACGGTTTTGCTGTATTTCTTCAACAAGACGTATTCAATATCATGGGGGCCAAGTTATTTCCCTTTACAGCTGTAGTGTAAGTTGTGATCGATATTTTGGATCTGAAGTTCTATCATACTTCGGAATATGGAACATCTTGAATCTTTTCAGAATCAATTCTAGGGCCGCGCTCGATTTGAACGGAAGCTAATTTTTGGAATCTGATCCCTTCAACATCGGTGGTGCTTTCTGGGTATGATCCACCCGAGCATGAAACTCTTTAGTATTTTAATCCATCCAATCATTCATTTTCCTCATGAATATCATGAGTTCGATTTTGAAAGGATCATTGGCGTTGTTGTCGTTCTCGGATCCACTATTGCACCACCTACCTCATTTTTATTAAAATCGAACTCCTACCTCAAAGAAACGTTATCAGTTTTCTGTGTTGCTTGATTTGCAGGCACATCGGGAGGGACTCGAACTCCTCCATTGGAGCAGCCAAAAGTGTGTGCTTCAACTCCGTGTTTTCTTGAGAGATCATTCATAATTTTCCCTTGTTGCTCTCTCAAAACTTTGACCATTTCAACAATCCCTTCATAGTCCATATCATTAGGAGTTAGAATCCTCACATGCCAAGGATTTTGTTCATCGCGGATCGGAGTTTTCTCATCTCCTTCATTGCGAGTTCCGTTGGTTGAATCATCACGTTGAAATATCTCCTCACGCTCATCTTTTGTCCAACATTTAAAAAGTTTTTGCACATTGTTAGTTGTTGTATTTATTTATTTTTACTAAGATAAAAAACTTCAAAATATGTTAGTAACAGATGAATGGATCAAGTTAATAACACAACTATTTATGCCCTACGGTGGGCGCCAAACTATTTACCCGTAAAACAGTATAATGAAATTTGTAACGTAGTTTATAGACACAAGAATAATTTGAGCCAAGAATTTATGAATTGATTAAAATAACTTGAAGGAAAAATACAAGTCGGATTATATAATCAGTTTCTTCGGTAGCAATAATAAAAGAAATATTAAGAACAAAAAGTTATTTTAGCTTTAGTGTATAGATGATTTCTTTTGTCTACTACAATGAACACAAATTTTACTAATTATAGCTCAATTCAAGAAGACAAGATCATCAAATCAAGATCTTCTATAATGTGAATAAAACTCATCTTGATGGTTGCATAACGGAAGGAATTAATGCAGAAATTATTTGTAGCGGTCGTTCATTGAATGCTATCATTTTGAAATGATGTCTTCCTTTCAAATATTTGCCCTCGGTTTAAACACCTTCGGAACTTATTCAGCACCAATCATATGTACGCAATTGGTGTCAATTATTTGCATACTCATATCTTACTTGTATTCGCTTCCACATGTCAACTCATCGAAAAATCTTAAAGATTGAAAGCATAATACTTAAGTCATGGATCTACTTCTGCACCTCCTATACATTATTTACATCAAATCATACTAATAGAACATCTAACATGCAGTTCAGCCAGAACAAGAGGTGTATGAATGTAGTATATATTACATGCACAGCGACATATGTATAATCCATAGCAAAAGAGACAGTTTCTTCCATTCTGAGGTTGGAAGAGGAATTAATGTAAAAGAATGATCTGTAATGTGTGCAGAGCATTGATGGAGAAAAGATTTAGCGCAGTAGCCGACAACTCGTCCAACAAGTTACTGACAGTGTTTCATCAAACTAAATGTTTAAAGCCCAACATGTCTTCCCTTTGCCAACTAACTTTTACTAAGGTGTCTTCGTTTGTTATCTCCATCCAGTTCGGACACTATTTGAATCTTAGCAAACTCCTATTATACTCACTTGAATCGACGACATCTTTAGAAGTGACAATTGGCAAACTTTTAAAATAAACTTAACTAAACAAATACAAGAATAGTAGTAAACCTAGTACTACTATTAATATTACTTAATTAAGTCCATACTATTAATTATTTTCTCGCGTGCATCGGTAATTTAGTTGTTGAATTATACATTTACCATTAATCCTGCATATTTCAAGAAAACAATGGTTATATTCTTTTACAAAATGGTGTGGTTTAAAATATAGTGACATCTCATGAAAGACGTGTCCCTTGAAAGGCATCATTTGGTAAGACTGTGACTCCATAGCTCCCCTAATTATAAAAGCCAACCGAACTTTAAATGAAACAATGAAAAGAAAGAACTAAAAGTCGCATGTGTGCATTAAATTATTTCAGATTTACAAGTGAATTCTCAAATTTAAATTATTTGAGAGTTGATCTAGGGAATTCTACAATATGGCTAGTCGTCAAAATTTACAAGGCTTTCTAACGATGGTTTCAGGATTTTATGCGTGCAGTTTCAATCTTAGAAATATATTACTTTAGTGGTAAAATAATACTTCCTTCAGTTTATAATAAATATTCAATTTATTTTTTTATTTTAGTTCAAAATAAGTGTCCAGTTATGTAATTAAAAATATTTAATTTGTTTATAAAATAATTCCTATATAAATATTCCTAAAAAGTTTTCTTATTCCTCACATTAAATATTTTATTAGGAGTAGTTTAGTCATATTAGGTATTTTTGTATAGGATTTAGTATTTTCTTAATGGGCGTGTTAAAAATAAATTGGACACTTATTGTGAACCAGAGGGAGTAGTTGTTAAGTGAGTTCAAATAAAATATTTATACAAAATTTATGCAGCTTTATTCATAATTTATATATACATACGGTATTATTTTTTGTGAAGCGTGTTCAGTTGAACCCCTTTGCCACCACGTGTGTCTGCCGCTGAGGCTTTACTGTATTGTGCGAGAATACTACGAGCCCGTTTGGACATAAAAAAATTTTACTTTATTTTCAAAATCAGTGTTTGGCCATAAAATTTTTAATTTTCACTTGAAAATAAATTTTGGAATTTTTCAAGAATTTTTATTAAAAAAACTCCAAAAAGCTATTTTTAAAAATTTTCGCTTAGGTCACTTACAAAAATTAAAAATAAACCAAAATTATATTCATGTCCAAACACAACTCTAATTTTCAAATAATATTTTTATTTTAAAAAAGTTCCACTTTTTTTTTGAAAAAAATTACAAATCTTATGTCCAAAGGCCCACTACCGTAATTCACAATTTGCCATTGATCCTGTAGCAAACTTAAGTGAGCACAAATAATTCTCTAAAGAAAGCAATTCATTTGTGCCTCGTAACCTTATCAATCTTCACACTTTGAGTTATTTTCTTCTTTCTATATATGATTATCTTTTCCAAGAAATATTTTCTTGCAACATAATAAGGATTGTGGTGGAATGAATAGGATTCTTTCACCCTTAATTAGAGATATTTGGTTTGAGATTTGAGTATGAAAAAAAATTGTTATGAAATGATTTCTCCTTAAATAGCTCTTACACGATGCGAATCCGAATATCTCACGCCGGATGAGAAATCAAAATAGAATATATTCTTGTATATTCTTAGAACCCTGTATCTCCGAATTGCTTTGTTTCTATTTGAAGGGTTAGCTTCGGAGACAATATTGCAGAGAAGTAACATGCATCCATCTGTACCTGAACTACTCAACAAAATGACTATGATTAATAATTACGAATCAGAGATCTTCTAAACGATTTGAGATGAGGTAACTGCTCATTATGGTACGTTGGTCCCCTTATTTGATTCTTTGAGTTGGAGTTGAACGATCTCTTATGTACTTTAGTTACTGAACTAAAAAACATCATTCGACAAGGGGGTGATACTACATCTGGCAGTAAGTACAGTGCTTCGATGTAATTGTGAATTAATAAAAAAAGATGAGTGGAGGATATGTGACAGACAAAATTGATTTTTTCTGTAAAATTTAAATAAATTCAGCATTTGGGATTAATTATTTCTCTGCCTCATCATTTACCACTTAAATAAATTTAGCTAGCAGATGCCAATGTTGATCTTCGATGTATTACATGAATTCTAGCTTAGACATAGTGAAATCAAGAACTATATAACATTCCACCTTTTTTATTTGGGCCGGTCAATAGTATATGCAGACTTGGTATGTTTTAGTTTGAGTGCCTTCCTAAATTACTAAAGAATTTTGTTCTTTTCTATGCTCATTAGGCGTAAACGAAATAAACGGTAAAAAAAAATAATAATTTTTTACGTGAAAAATTGTTCGGCTCAAAAATTCAAAAATCACAACCTATCATGTAGATTTTTTCTTCAACATCACTAAAATAAATGAGCTAAATATACTTATTACAAGACCTGTAAATCAATACCTACAAAGTTCTCCTACTTCAACTATTCTTTTTTGGGGTTTTCATCCGGTGTTTGGTACTCATATTGGAGTTCGGCTAAATTCGAATTCGCACCGAAAAGTACCACATTGAGGGTAAAGCGCTCTCTAACAAAGGCGACTCCACACCAAGGAGATCGAACTCGAGATTTCTAGTTAAGGATGACGGAATACTTACCAATCCACCACAACTCTTGTTGGTCCTACTTCAACTATTTGAATGACTTCTAAATCATTCTAACTTGCAAACTCAAAACACTTACTTCAACCAACAGAATATATATATGACAACTTGATTACAACTCGATTTTCACTAACTGACTCAAGAAGAACACTAAGACTAGTGATCGACTTGAGTGTTGAAAATGTTGTTCCACACTTGACGTGCAAAAGGATGATCTCCTTAGTCCATCAGGAAAATATTTATGCTCACTAGGTTCTGAGATCATTTAGGAGTCCTATGGATAGCCAATTTCTCATTTGATAGAACTCCAGAACTCTGCTGACTTTTATCTATCACTGGTGTGCGTATAAATCATGTAATGACATAATTTCATTCAAGACCAGCTCATCACAACAGTAGCAGCACAACACTAACACAAAGGTTACACACACATTGGGACCCAATTCAAAGTATCTCACCCCCCCCCCCCCAACTCCCCAAACTCTATCTTCCCCCTTTTGGCATCATCGAAAAAAAAAAAAGTTTGGGTCCCTTTTTGTTGGAAAACTGACTAATTAAATCTCTCTTTACCAAGAAAGGGAGAGTGTTAATAGTTTTTTTACCTTAATCCACTTAGTTTGGAAACGAGGATTGATTGTGGGTTTTCCTTCCTTCTCCACATATTTAAATAGCCAAAAGTTATTTTGAACTGGGCATAAATTAAAGCAGGGCAAATATCACTTAAGTTTCCTACCTTCCCATAGTAAGTGCACATCTTATTGTTAGAGATTTTTATACACTTAGTATCAAACCTAGGTACAGGTTTTCTATAACCAATTCTTGATTCATTAATTCTTCAATTTTTATTTAGCCAACTTAAGGATCTATTCCACTTGCTTAGCCTAGATAGTTCATACTTTTTCTTTTCAAGATTTTCATGCAATACTTTATTCCTACAGTCAGTATCATAAAGACCTTCCTTAAACTTTTTCAACTCCATTTCAAGATTGTCATGAAGATCACTCATTATTCCATTGCCATGTGCAATAGAATGCTGCTCATTTTTAGAAGTGAGCTCAAGAACCTAATTTTTAAGATTTTTGACTTGTCCTTCTAGCTCAGCTTTGTCAAATTCAAGTTTAACACGTGAAAAGTCTCCAGCACTCAACTTATCCATCTCACTCATCATGATTATTATTATGGACATTAGCTTCTTTTTAAACATATTGAATTTTGCTTTTCAAGTTAAAAACACTTACCTGGTTTATTTTATCTTCAGCGTCTGGGCCTCTCATGGCCATTATCCCTTTCACTTTCTCTTCTATTTAGCTTTATTCAATTTTCATTAGAAACTGAAATATTTTCATTTTCAAAATCAGCCTCCAATTTCCTTCATATATCATGAGTAGAGATGCAAAAGGACACTTTGTAAAGGACACTCCTTGGTAAACTTTTATATGCAAATCATTTGCATTAGCATTTTTTTTAGATCATTTGACGATCCTCAGCATCATAATCATCTTCTCTTTTGATGCTTTGTTTCCTTCATTATCCACTTTAGTAGGGATAATTGGTCCATGATTGCCAATTATCCATAGGTCAAAATCAATGGCCTAAAGGAACACTTCCATACGCATATTCCATTCATCATAGTGGTGTCCATCAAACAAAGGAGGTCTTTCAATATGCATTCCAAGCTATACCGGGGGTTCACTCTCACTGCCATATGCGCATCTATTACAACATAAAGACTTATAGCCTCGCGCTCCTTATCTTTCTCTTTATCACTTCCAAGGTCCTCATGTGTTTCTAGAAAGGCTTGTTTCATGGATTTAGAAATTTCTTTTCCCTAGGAGTTTTTCTTTCTTTAGGCCCTTTTTTTCCTTTTCTCTTTTTCAGTTCTTTCTTTCTTCTATTTAATTCCCATATTGGACAGTATTTGACCATGTGGTCTAGCTTGTTGCACTAGTATCACCCAGCGTATGATATTTGTCGAACTTCTTAGGTTTGCCACATTTTTCTCTGTTATATGCATTTTTGGAATTTTTCATGAATCTTTTGATCTTAGCAAAAATTACTAGATTGAGTTCATCATTGTTAGACTCCTTTTCTTTGGATGTCTTAAGAACCAGACCTTGTCCCTCTTTTGTTCCTCCTTGCGCAGTTTAAGCTTTTTTATCTCATGAGTCTTTAAGTTTTCCAATTAACTCGTCCTCATTGAAATATTATCCAACTCCTTTGCTTCATGGATGACTGTGACTTTTGATTCCTATGAAGATGAGAGAATTTTTAAAACCTTGCTAGCCAATTCTTCATAAGTGAATACTTTTCCAAGTGACTTTAGCTCATTTGTGATTATAGTGAACCTAGTCAGCATATCTTAAATGGGTTCAGAATTTATCATAGAGAAGAGGTCATAATTTTTCTTATGCAACCATCTTTGATCTTTTCACCTGATTAGTTCCTTCATGAGCAGTTTGAAGTGTATCCCAAATCTCCTTTGCATTTGGGTATGCAAATATCTTGATGTACGTATCAGGACCAAGTCCTTAGATACGCAAATGAGGTTCTTCTTGGCTTTTGCATTCTTTTTCATCATTCTGAAATCTACTCACAAATTCAGAGGCGTATTTGGTAACAATCTCATTTTCCCAAATTTGTTTGGTCAGAGTCAGTGGTCCTCGATTCACAATTCTCCATAGTTCATAGACCTCAGCCGATTGAAAATCTTCCATTCTTGCCTTCCACCAACTGAAATATTTTTCCGTTTAACAGAGATGGTCTAGTAGTTGATTCTCCTTCATTAGTTCTAGGTAAAGCACTCATTTTTCTTCTACGATAACTCTAGGGGTAAAGTTCGCTTAAGAGAACCTGCTCTAATACCAATTTTTAGTTTGAGTGCCTTCCTAAATTACTAAAGAACTTGGTTCTTTCCTTTACTCCTTAAGCATAAGCGAAATAAGCCGGAAACATCGAAGACATCAATTTTTACATGAAAAATCAGCCGTCTCAAAGGTTCAAAAATCACGGCCTACCATGTAGGATTTTAACTTCAACTTTATTAAAATAAATGAGCCAAATATACTGATTACAATACCTGTAAATCAATACATACACAGTTCTCCTACTTTAACTATTTGAATGATTTACAAGTTACTCTAACTTGCAAACTCAAAACACTTACTTCAACCACCAGATTATATATGACAACTTGATTAAAACTCAATTTTCTAATACACATTCACTAACTGACTCAAGAAGAACTCTAACACTAGTAATCGACTTGAGTGTTGAAAATGTTGTTCCACAGTTGACGTGAAAAAGGATGATCTCCATAGTCCATTAGGAAAGTATTTGAGTTCACTACACTCCAAGATCTTTTAGGAGTCATATGCATAGTTAACTTCTCATTTGATAGGAATCATACAGTTTCAAGGGCTCCACAACTCTAATGACTTTTATCTATCACTTATATGCGAGCATATCTTCTTGGACAACGGCCCATATCACATTAACAGTCTTCTTCCAATAATCTTGAACTAGTGTAACTTGCGAAAAAGCTAATGTCTTGTAAGAACCTCCAACAGCTACCTTTAGGACCTAGTCCTTAGCGCACGTTCACTGGACTCACTTTGTTAATTATCAAAACCTCAATTCTCAATGGTATAAATAACATTTTTTTATTATTATTTCTAGTTATACGTATATAGTTTGAATGGAAACCAACAAAATATGTAAGCGTCCACCACAATGTGCATCCACTGCATTAGATAGTTGTACAGATATAGGGAGGTCCCCAAAAAAAATAAATTGGTGGAAGTAATTAAGGCAGAAAGTAGTTAGCTAGGAAGCAGAAATTAGAATGAAAGATAAAGAAGAAAGTGTGCTATATATGGATAACATAACTGTAAGAGATATTTTTGTAAGGAAGATGGAATTCTGTGATGTACATGAGAAGAATTGAATACCAACTAACAACATTCAATATCATAATTCCCAGTATATTGCTATATATTTGTATATTAGAATGCCATAGGAGAGGGAGAGGATAGGTTTGCAGTTACGGAGGAGTGGTTGGTTAATTAGAATACTTTTGTGGCTGAGACAAAAAGAAATATAGAAGAACAAAGGAAAACTATCCATGCTTTAATGGGTAGTGTTTATAACAAGAGAAATATGAGAGTAGAATAGAGAGGACCAGCTAGCAGGGCGGATGTAATGTAGAAGATATAAATGAGTTAATATGATCAACTCGGTAATTTTAGCTCAAACTATATATATGTATTAAGAAGTTTATATATATATATATATATATATATATATATATATATATATATTTATGTGTGTGAATAATATATTTCGAACCGAATAAATCAAATGAACTATGACAAAATTTGGAACTCGAACATATAAAATTCCAAGTTAAATCCTGAATCCTGCATGCTAGCAAAACAACTAGGCATCTGTTGCTCTTCCAGCTAGTGATGAAGTCACATAGTTATAAGAATGGCCAATTGACTGTTTTTCGTTAAAAAATTGTACTATATACATAAATAAAATATTATATTATAAAGATATATAACATATATGGAATATGTTTTGTTGAAAATATTTTTCATTTCTTTTAAATTTGAATATCCCGGAGAAATTCCTAACTTAGTAGGTGCTTTCGGCCTGTCTCAAATTACTGAAAAAGCTACTTTGTCTTTCAAGATTAATTGCACTAATTCATGCATGTTAAAGCACTGTATATGTTTGCGTGCAGGGTTTGTATATGTCCATGACTAATCAAGATGAATTTGAAGGTTTATTGGGTATTAATATAGTACCCCAGTCATAACATGCATTCTAAATTTATTCTCAAAAGCACGAATAGAACAAATTAGTTATCAGATGGCACATTCAGAAAACCTTTCAATTTTTGTCTTTATAACGATATCTTGCACTTTTAACCGAACGAGCTTGATTCATACAAATACCTAATTGAAAGTTCTCACCTCCACTTTTCCTACCAAATAAAAAATAAAGCTTAGTATCGTCTTCATTTTGAATTAATTCAGTTTGATTTACAAGCTTTTTGGTACATAAATAAATATTTGACCATCAAACAGAAGAAATTTTGTCTAATTCGATATAATTGTCCAGCTCTATTGAATGATGTGATTAGATGCACAAAACTAAAATAAATCTTGAACTAGCAAATACACCTCTTATAGCTATATTAATACTATGTCTATATTGATTCCATTATTCTGAAAGATTTTTTATAAAACCACATGAATAATAAAACAATGCTAAAATCACATTCAAATAAAATATTAAAGATCCACGCAAAGAAAAAAGAAGCAAATATATCATTGATTAAATAATAAAATAGTTGTATTAAGAGAGAAAATCAAAAGATGAAGAAATACAAGAAATTAAGAAAATGTATGGAGTGAATAAGAAAATGTAAATACGTTTCGCCTCAAGATATTAGCCTTATCCGAGGAAGTCCTTTGTCCACCTCTTCCTTTTCCAGTAAATCTTCGCATCTTCTATTGTTTTCACATCTGACACAAAATTTCATATTTTAAAAAAGATTTAACTTATATGCATTGATAGTATAAATATTTTTATATAACTTTAATTAAATAAACTAATTTACTTATTCTATTTTTTAAGTTTTCAAAGTAAAATTACTTTAGATAGTCGAGTTAAACTCTTGAAGAAAGGAATAGCCTTGTGGTCGAAATAAAACAAGACCATGGGACAGACTTTATTAGGGGTGTTCAAAATCGATCTGAAACCGAAAATCGATCCAAACCGAAGTTTAACGGCTTACTGTTAACGGTTTAATGACTTAACGGACATGGAATGGATTGAATTTTTTTTATTAACGACTTATTGGTTTGGGATGGATTATTTAATTTTCTTAACGGCTAATCCATTAACCCGTTAAGAATATAAATATTTTATATATATATATATATATATATATATATATATATATATATATATATATATATATATAATTTATTTTATTTATATATATTAAATATAAAAAAACTAAAACCCTTGAAAATGATTAACAAAAGTTTATTTCTACTTCTAAGCATTTTTATTTTGGGGATCTAAAAATTTTTGGTTCTATTTTTAATTTATTTTTGGTTGCAATCATCCTGTTTGGCAACATGCCGGAGATGGTAAAGCTAATTTCCTAATCACGGGAATCAAATTGAGTGGCTCTTGCAAAGAAAATTGAATGCATCATATTGCCTCTAAAATATTATTTTTTATGGCAATTCATTATTTCTAAAACGAGGAGAATAAGAGATATTTAGTATTTTTAAGCCGATAAATCGCCCATTAACCGCCCTATAAGAGCTAACCCGATATCAATCCGCTCAATATCTTATCGGGTAGCTAACGGATTAATACATTTAAAAGCCAATAACTATTAAATCAAACCGTTAAAAGTAAAAAGCCATCCAATCTGTCAGATAAGCACCCCTACACTTTACACAAGAATAATTCAACCTTGTAGAAGATTAGCTATCCAACCGACTAACCGAACAGATCGAACAAACTAAACCAATAAAATTATTAAATTGTTTTCTGATCTAAACGCCATCTTATAAGTAATGATTATTATTTATCCCAGTGATATGCAAATATTGTTCTTCTTTTTTTCTTTTTAAGGTTTGGACATATTTAGTGAATTCCATATTCTTGGAATAGAAGCCAGCATTTCACGGGCCGATTTTATTGATGATTGCTGAACTTTTATTTTATCCTAATTAAAGTCATTACTTTCTTTTTATAATAATAGATGTTCAACTATATCCAAGTACATAAATATTATTAAGTTATTTTTTCTATCTAAATATACAAATTGTATTTTAAAAATTCTATATTAGAATTTCAGTTGAAAATTAGTTAATTTGACCTCATTCGACAAATAATGTTATACTCTTGAGTCCGGACTCCAACTATAATATAAATCTGTTACGTACATGTCAGATCAGTTTAGTTTGTTTATCGCCATTATATAAAAAAGGTGAAAAATCATTCATCCACTTCTACCGTGACTTCAGTCATACAGGTTGACCAATAAATACATGCATCGAAAGAACAAAAGCTAAAACCAAACAAAGGAGCAGTAAAGTTGCTGAATTCTGAATTTAAATTTTATGCGCCAATAATTTTACTCATATCGCTTAAACTTAATCTACTTTACATATCAAGTTTAACACGGTAATCTCAAAAATAAGGTGATACAACTTTCTCAAAAATATAAGTTAAATTACACTAATAATGTAAAAATTCTTTAAATTAAACTATATCACTGTACAAAACCTAATCCGTAGTACAAAAATAACAAATAAAACAAGATTTTGAGAATAGACTAAACGAGGCAAATTGATGTTTGCTTAACATTAATAACTTCTCTCACAGGGTGTAAGAAAAACACCACTGCAAGGAAAAAGCTCCAATCTTTACAAATCTGACCCATAAAAAGAACCAAAATAATTCCTGGCCATTTTTGGTGATGTTAGAGGATGTCATTAAACAAAAAATAAAAACTAGAGTGAAGAAAGACGTTGAAAAAAGAGAAACAATTCAACAGAATTCCTTCATCTTAAACCCATCTTCTTCACCCAAAACCTGTCACTACTACGTACTATTCACTTTCCCTTGCTTTCTCTTTCAATTCTTTATCGAAGCATAGAAGTTAGTGATCGGAAAACAACTTCTTCACATGGAATTGTGATGCCCATTTCATGATCAAAGCCAAATTCTTCTTCAGCGCGTCGTAAGAGGCACTGAAACTCAGGATGAGTTAAGAAAGAAATTGGTATAATATATCGAGTTCGGTTCTCTCCAACATAAACAGCAAAATGGCCTTTGGGGACGTCAAGGGGAAGACCATCTTCATCGTTATAGCCATGTTTCTTCCCCAAACTCGAACATTTTTTCAAGATTTGCTTTAGGACTGCAGTTTGTGGCAGCTTGTTTGTTTTTCTGATTGCCATCTTTTGCTTCACTTAAAATTTTTAAGTAACGTAAAATAAAACAGTGAGAGGCTTTTTGGGACAAAAAGAGGAAGCCCAACACAACACTTCTTTGCTTGAGAGAAAGTGTTGTCAAATATGGTGGTGATGAGGAATTGGAAAATGTAAAGATATATATAAAGGAAAAGCTCTGTTTTTTGGTTTATAAAATTTTTAAGAGTGAGGGGGGAGAGGGGGGTAGGACGTGATCTCGTGGGGTTGGGGTAGGGGAAGGGTGGGTGCAAAGGACAGAACAAGGGTGTAAAAAGGGGTAAGAGTACAAGAAGAAGGACAAGGTGGGGGTTGAAGGCTTGAAGCCCATTGATTTTGTATCTCTATGTAGAACCTCCAAATGACAAAGAGGGCCCTTTTCTCTAGCCTCCTGTCAAATCATTTAGTTTATTATTCAAATAGTCATTTAACTATTTGAAATTACTTATTAAAATTATTTTTTTATCAATTGTAATTGTATGTTACTTAATTATGCATATAACACTTCGAAGGTTACTATATTGAATTTCTCGGACTTTTGATTGCAAAATTCTTATTTTACCTTCTAAGTTATTAATTTTGTATTTATTATATTTATTTTTAAAATTTTGAATATTATGAGTTTTTTTCTCTTTTTAATTTATATTATGGACTTACTTATAGAATAAATAAAATTTATTTATAAAGTAAAAAAAATAAAAAAATATTTAAGTATATACAATGTTGGAATAATATAATATTGAGCATAATAAAAATTACTAATTAGGACAATTCGTTCTTAATAATAGTTTTGATATTAAAAACGAAAATTCAAAAATATATTTACACAATTGAGAATAAAATAAAATAAAATTTGTAAAATATGTATTTTATGCACGTAATATAAAAATTAATTATTTAAAATAAATATATTTGTACAATATGCATTATACATTTTTAAAAATTACGCACAACTATATTATTCTGACATTATATAAGCTAGAAAAATAATTTTTTATTTTCTATTTTATAAATAAAATATATTTATTTTATAGGTAAGTCCATAATGTAGATTAAAAAAAGAAAAATTATTATATTAATAAAGTAACAGAAAAAGAAGATAAAAGTTGATAATTTAGAGGGTAAAATAGATATGTGATACTCAATAATTTGAGAAATCTGATTGAGTGACATTTTGAGTGTTATATGAATAATAAGTAATTTTTCTATTACAAACGAAAGAAAGATGACTTTACTATATATTTTTGAATAATTGAATGGTAATTTAAGTAATAGGCTCCATCATTGACATATAGATCTACTTCTTTGCTAACTGGTGTCAATGAAATTACTCTCATTAGTAGATTTGAAATACATAAAATCATAAGGTATATCTTTGAAGCTGAAAAGTTTCTTTTAAATAGTTTATATTGAGTTCTTATATATGAGCTTACTGAAATTAAGAAGAAGAAAAAAACTTTTGATCTCAATTATATCATAATTTTTAAAGGTAAAGTGAGATATTTAAATTTAAATTATTTTCAAATATAAAAGAATACTATTACTCTTTTGAAATAGATTGTTAAAAAGAGTGTATTGAGTAATTATACGGATATTTTGCTTCTTGATTTCAGCAATATTTGATTTTGTTGCTAAGGAATTCAGAATGTACTCCTTTTCGTTCATAATAAGTGTCCAATTTACTTTAGTACGTTTATTAAGAAAATATTAAATTTTATATAAAAATACTTAGTATAACTAAACTATCCTTAATTAATATTTAATGTGAGGAGTAAGAAAAGTTTTTAGAAATATACATTAGGGATTATTTTGTAAAAATAAATTAAATTTTTCTTGATTACATAACTGGATAATCATTTTAAACTAAAATAAAAAAGCAAATTAAACCCTTATTATGAACCGACTGACTGGAGTATTTGGGTTTATCTCTTGTGTTTCGGTATATTTAGCTAACGACCAGGAACATGGCTTTCATTCCCTAAGGCTGGTAGCAAGTTTCAATATCAAGGCATTAATGAAACTTGTTTCCTTTTCCAACATTCTGTCTCCTCTTCCCTCCTGCCAGAGACTAGAGGTTCATTTCTTGCTCCATATCTATTTTTGCGGTTTTCAGCCTCTTCATACAATTCTTTTAAGTTGCAATTTTAAGATTTAGATATAAAAATATATGTATATATGTAATGTAACTGTGCCAACTCCAACATATTATCTGTATTGGTCAAATCTAATCATTGTAATCGATCTAATTGGGATTCCGCCTAATTGAAGGGATAGAGAGAGAAATCACGACCTACTTCAGTTCAAGCGCCTAAAGCGCACATCAAGTTCAAAACAATATTCAAGTAACAACAAAAACAGTCGTAGTACGGAGACACATCAACCAAAGAATATAGCAAGGACTCCATGACCATATATAGGGAAGGAATCTTCAAAGTAAGGTGGACTTTTTTCTCTCTTTCCTCTCTCCTGTAGTTTTTCTTTGGAGAAAGGATGCAAATTGATCATTCTGGATGTATTATGAAAGAAGATACAACAAACATCAATAAAGATTGATCTGTTATGAAATAGAAGATTCTTACACTTCTATTTAAGGTGAATGTCTTTAATGTATCTAATTAGAGAGATTTTAGAGTTCTATTGGTGGTAGCTAAGTCTTCCTCTCCCCTATAAATAGAGGTGCCCCCTACCATTGTAAATCATCCCTTGAGACCCCTCTCAACTCAATAAGAAGAACTCTCTCTACTCTTCTCTCTATTGTTATTGTTCTTGTTCTATTGTTCTTGTCTTTTGCTTTAGTTTATAACACGTTATCAGCACGAGACTCTACCGTCTCAAGTATCATTCTCGAAAATCCAAGGTATTTCCCTCTTCCTAATTTAATTTTCGATTGTCTTAACTTTTACTTGTGTAGGGTTTTTCTTCAAAGAAAGAATGAAGAAAGAAAAAGAAAAAAAAAAAGGAGGAGGCAGAAAGAAACGAAAAGTTGAAAAGAAAAAGGAAAGAAAAAAAGGAAAGAAAGAAAGGAAAGAAAGAAAGGAAAGGAAGAAAGGAAGAAAATATTGAATACCTTAAAGGTAAGTAATTTACTTTTTCTTTTCAAATTCTTGGAATTCTATAAATTTTTATATACAAAGTTTGATTATAACTCTAATGGAGTTTGTGAGAAATTATAACCACACGAAGTGGTAAAATCTCTATGTCCTGCCATGATTAAATTCATGTATGATTGTGGACGTGACAAAGAATTCCGTCCAATTGAATTTGCTCCATTCCCTTTAGAGAATGTGGTAGCAGCTTGTGTAAAGCACATGATTTTGATCCATTCCCTGAAGTGAATGTGATAATTGTAATAGAGCCCGTAAGTATGAACACGCTCTTGATGTAATTGTGTCATATGAAAAGAAAGTTCGTTGCCCTCGAAATTTCGGGCAAGAACTATGGTGTTGGATGATGAAATCCACTTTGATGCTATGGGTCTCGAAGACGCCATTAAAAACAGAAATAGTGCATCCACCCAAAACTATACTAAGGCCTTGATTCTCTTGCGCCATCACCTTGATGAAGGTTTGAACTTATGCTAAGGCCTTGATTTTCTTGCGCCATTACCTTAAGGAAGGTTTGAAACTGTATGAAGGCCTTGATTTTCTTGCGCCATCACCTTGATGAAAGTTTGAAGATTGAATATCTCAACATCAAGGATTCACCCATCTTGTGGAAAGGCTTAAAGAAGATGACAACCTGAAGTTGGTCACTCTGCCACAAGCACGATACGATAAGAATCCAAAAGCAAATAGTTTATAAACTATATATTATCGTTGCGGTGAAAACGGGCACTGGTCTAAGTCTTGCCGTATACCAAGACACTTGGTTGACCTTTATCAAGCATCTCGAAAGAGAAAAGGCCCTGAAACAAATTTTGTCTATGACGACAATGAGGATATCACCCACCTGGATGTGGCAGACTTCTTTGAGCAACCCGATGGAAAGATAGACCACCTAATCGGTGACGGAACCGTGATGAAAGAAGATGGAGCTGTTTGATTCTACTTGTATTAGTCAATGAATAAATTAATAGTCATTAGCATTAGCTCGTATTAGTTAGTTCATGATGTGATGTTTGTAGTAGTTCATTAGAATGTTTTCAATATGCTCAAATATCAATAAAACCTTTATTTTCCAGTAGAGGTAATCGACTAGCCTGAAAAACTAGTCGGTTATCTCACGTTTCGCATAAAACTGCAAAACAATCGATTGTCAATGATCAACAATCGATTGTCTTTAAAAATAGTGGCCTGGAATTCTTCAAAGATGATCAACAATCGATTGTCATCGACTAACAATCGATTATCTTGAAACAGTGAGGTCCGGAAATTTTCAAAAATAGCCAACAATCGATTGTCTTTGTCTAACAATCGATTGTCTTGAAACAGTGAGGTCTGGAATTTTTCAAAAATCATCCACAATCGATTGTCTATGTCTAACAATCGATTGTCGTTAGGCAGTGTGATCTGAAGTTTTTCAAAAATAACAAATAATCGATTGTTTGTGTTTAACAATCGATTGTCTATGTTCAAACAATCGATTGTGTGTGTTTAATAATCGATTGTCTTATGAAAAACGCTGAAAATTTTCAAACTGCAAAGGAATTGATTATGGATAACATATCTGATTTTGTTAGCCAACTGTTAGTAGCAGATTTTGAAAATATTATGTGACACAAAAGAATTGAACTTGTTTATTCTTATGTTCGTGTATTTCTTTTGTATGTTAAACTATGGGATAGCAAATATGGATATCTCACAAAGCGAACTTGGACCAACGTCCAATTGTAAAAGTATTTGCCTAGTTGATTCATGTACTACACATACAATACTCAAAGAAAAGAAGAGTAATTGTGTAAGGCAAACATTACTACAATCTATGGAAGTAGTAAATTGATTGAAGGCTCCGGAAGAGCAATTGTAACTCTGCCCAAAGGCATGACGTTAATCATAGAGAATGCAATGTTCTCCTCCAAGTCTAAAAGGAACTTGTTGAGTTTTAAAGATATCATTCAAAATGGATATCATATTGAGACAATAGATGAGAATAATCTTGAACTCTTCATGAAAACGAGGCTGCCCGCTTCGATTTGGGTTCACGCCATTTTGCATGCAACAATACTAGTTTGTCGGCTGCCCACTTCGGTTTGGGGTCACGCCATTTTGCATGAAGCAATGCTAGTTCGTCGGCTGCCCACTTCGGTTTGGGGTCACGCCATGTTGCATGCAGCAATGCTAGTTCGTCTCTGACTGACGAATTGACACAAATATTCCCCATTGCAATTGGTTTTGGGTCATGAACCCAATATATCCCATTTAAGAAGCTTTGGATGCGCAGTATATGTGCCTGTAGCACCGCCATCCCGCACCAAAATGGGTTTGCAAAGGAGGTTAGGAATATATGTTGAGTTTGACGCGTCCTCCATTATTCGCTACCTCGAAACATTGACAGGAGATTTGTTCACTGCACTATTTGCAGACTGTCAATTTGATGAGACACTTTTCCCAAAATTAGGGGGAGAAGTTGGTGAAACCAAACGGGAAATTTTGTGGAAAAATGCATCATTATCTCATCTTGATCCACATACCTCTATTTGAAAGAAAGAGGTACAAAAGATTATCCATTTGCAAAGAATAGCAAATCAAATGCCTGACGCATTTACGGACTTGAAGAGGATAACGAAATCCCACATTCACGCGGAAAATGTTCCGATCCGTATTGAAGTCCCTATTGGACAAATATCTAGTGTCATATCCAATGAGTCAAATGCACGCCAGAAGCGTGGCAGACCATTAGGTTCCAAAGATCGAAATCCTAGAAAGAGGAAAAAGAACGATCTAAATGACACTATGAAAGAATCACATGAGGACGCTCATGATTTGATTAAATCCGAGATTCACGAAGAATCTATTGAGCCTGAGACTCTTGAAAATACGGAATGCAAGAATGTGAGGACCTCGAACCTCAGTCTGTGGTAGTACAAAATTAATTGAGAGCTCTCGAAGAGCCAATTATTACTATGTTAGAGAAACACAATTGAGTATTGTGCTGTAGTAAGTCTCAAAGAAACTTATCCAGTTTCCAAAAGTACACGCGAAGGCGATTGATGATATTGAGACTATAAATAAAGGAAGGCTTTGATTCTCCTATTACTACAACTTGTAGCTGGGTAATTTGTATACGAAAAGCTACCCGCTTTGTTCTCCAGTTTGTACTACACAAAAGAAAGAATGCCACAATAAAGTGGATATCTATTGGTATAAAACCCATGTCATAATAAACCCGAAGTTTATTGATAAGTGCACATGTCATGGTGTAAATTTGAAGTTTACCAATATTGATAATTTAGTCAGTTGACATTCGTGTTAGCCATCTCATTTGAAGTATGATGTGCAAATTCACATAGGTGAATATCAAAGAACTAGAAGTTCTTGTTCTCAGTAATGAACTGACCAACTAAAGAGTTCGGGTTGAAGCCCCTAAATTCTGGAAATATCAAAGGTGAATATGGGCCCATTCACCTGCCATGTATACCACATATGATGCATCTATGATATGGTTACATGCGCCATTGTTATTAACCCGCAGCCTGGCAGTGCTTGCGAGGTAAATCGCTCAGTAATCTAACTTCGAGCATAGTTTCCAGATTCTCTACTCAAGACAGTTCATCTTGATAAGTTGGTTTATATTAAAGTTGGTTTAGCAAGATAATTATTGAGTGCTTCCACTTAATAGCTAAACTGTTTCTTATGAGAACAAAAGTTGTATATATCAATTTGATATACGTTGTATACGAGAGTATATTATATTCTCCCCTCACAAGTGGTTCAAGGTCAGGAACCAAATAATTTCATCTTATTATTAAGGTGCTGTGTATATTGACATAATGCACAAAGATGATTTTCCAAAGTTGAGGAAACATGTTAGCTTTACTAACATGAGGGGGAGACATGATAAACACTTGAGAAAGTGTTACATGGGATGAATTTTCATTTGTATATGTATATCCCCGAATATCATGATATGAACCTGTAGTTCATAAAAGGGAAATGCAATTGCAACATATTGCAAAACATGCTATACGCATTTGCTGACTCAAAGAAAGTAACTAAATGGAAGAGATACAATTCAAGAAGAATTGATTCCATATGAAAGACATGTAGTTTTGAACCTATAGTTCATATGCTTGAAAGTATAAAGGCAAAGGTATGTATAGTCAGTTTTCGATATCTTATTTGTTCAGTATCACTAATGAAAGTTTGATATGCAGCTAAAGTCTATTATGTGACTTACATGACTTAACTTGAAAGATTTAAGTTGCTTGAAGCATATGCAATTCTTGGTCCTGAAGTACCACATTTTTAGTACAATTTGTGTACATATGTATCTTGCCATAACTATAAGCATGATGGCATTGAGAATGCATCTATGGAGATATTGAAGAGCTATTCCACGACATTATATGAAGATGTTTATATCTATCAAGAATGATGATTTCAAGGTACGGAATATTTATTCAAGTCAATATGGTTGATTTACTTATCAAACGTCTACCAAAGATCGTTTTGAAGATGATGCACAAGATTGGAATGCAAATGCTCAAGGATATAAATCGATGTACTCATTAGGGGGAGTCAATGCGCGTTGCACTCTTTTTCCCTTACAAGGTTTTGTCCCACTGGGTTTTCCTTGCAAGGTTTTTAACGAGGCAACCAATAGGCGCATATTGAAACATGTGTACTCTTTTTCCTTACTTTAATTTTTCCCATTGGGTTTTGGTTTTAAGGTTTTATGAGGCACATCATTGAATAGACATTCAAGGGGGAGTGTTATGAAATAGAAGATTCTTACACTTCTATTTAAGGTGAATGTCTTTAATGTATCTAATTAGAGAGATTTTAGAGTTCTATTGGTGGTAGCTAAGTCTTCCTCTCCCCTATAAATAGAGGTGCCCCCTACCATTGTAAATCATCCCTTGAGACCCCTCTCAACTCAATAAGAAGAACTCTCTCTACTCTTCTCTCTATTGCTATTGTTCTTGTTCTATTGTTCTTGTCTTTTGCTTTAGTTTATAACATGATCGTCTTTATTTTATCTTGTTCAATCACTTTTCGATTCATTTTAAGATATGAGGTTTATTACACTAGGCAAAGATTTACCTCATCATCTTTATTAATTGATTTAATCAAAAAGGTTTTGATATCTTTTGGTCAAATAATTTAGTATCGTCTATGGGGATTTTTTTGCCAAATTTCCTATGCTCCTTCAAATAAAAAACTGTGAAACATAAGCAACCACCATAAGGAGTGGTAAGTAAACCTCACATGCTAATCTAGATCTTGATGCTACGTAAAAACAGAAGTTATAACTAATATCCACGCAAAGCCCACGAGGTGAGACGACACCTGCTGCTGAATCTAAAGATCATCATTCCACCAACCACTAAAATTCCAGGCAGAGCAAACAACGTTATAAGGCTACCCTAGTTCATCGACTCATTGGATTGAGGTAAGGGAAGTCTCATCTTAGTTCACCTTCCGTTGCTTGCTTGAACATGAAGGCAAGCACCACATGAGCAATCGAGCAAAGAAACATTCCAACTGGAGAATGGAAGAACTACTACAAAATAACTTGAATATCGCTCGTCTTAGACATCCCTTCTGTAAAATGATGTCACCTAAGTCGTACTCTCGTTTCCTCACCTAGGAGTTGACCCGATTGGTTTCTCACGGGGAGGCCTTGATAGAGGTGATGAAGTAGATGTCACCAAGTTCAAGGGATAATTCATCCACCCCAACATGGATGATCTCCCCAGGCCGAACGATGAGGGGATTAAACAGGGAAATTCCAATATATGCATAAAATGAACATAGCAAGATAGCAACGTTCTACATTCTCCGACATCCCAATCTCCAATACAGAGAAAACTAAGTAAACTGGGACTCACCAAGGAAACGCACAAGTTAAGCAAAGCTGGGACTCCCCCAAAGAACACCCAAAACTCTTCGAAAACTGGGACTCATGACTGGTTAACATTTCGACAAAAGTTCGAAATAATACCCTTAAGGCCAAGAGTCATCGCCAAAGAGAAGAATTCGACCAGTCTCGAAACACGACGAGGTAATATTTTGACAAAAGTTCTAAATAACACCCTTAAGGCCAAGGGCCACCCCCAAAGAGAAGAGCTCGACTTTGCTCGAACAATGACGGGTTAAGATTTCGACAAGTTCGAAATAACACCCTTAAGGCCAAGGTCCACCGCCAAATAGAAGAGTTCGACCTCGCTTGAAAAACGACGGAATAATATTTCGACAAAAGTTCAAAATAACACCCTTTAAGCCAAGGGCCATTGCCAAAGAAAAGAGTTCTACCTTGCTCGAACAATGACGGGTTAATATTTAGATAAAAGTTTGAAATAACACCCTTAAGTCCAAAGGCCATATGTAAAGAGAAGAGTTCGACCTCGCTCGAACAATAACGGGTTAATATTTCGACAAAAGTTCAAAATAACACCCTTAAGGCCAAGGGCCACCGCCAAAGAGAAGCATTCGACCTCGCTTGAACAATGACGGGTTATTATTTCGACAAGTTCGAAATAACAACCTTAAGGCCAAAGGCCAGAGGCAGAGAAAAGAGTTCGACCTCGCTCGAACTATGACGGGTTAATATTTCGATAAGTTTGAAATAACACCCTTAAAGCCAAGGGACATTTCCAAATAGAAGAGCTTGATCTCGCTCGAACAATGACGGCTTAATATTTTGACAAAAGTTTCAAATAACACCCTTAAGGCCAAGGGCCACCGCCAAAGAGAAGACTTTGACCTCACTCGAACAACGGCAGGTTAATATTTTGACAAGTTCAAAATAACACCCTTAAGTCCAAGGGCCATCGCCAATGAGAAGAGTTCGATCTCGCTCGAAAAATGACCGGTCAATATTTCGACAAAAGTTCAAAATAACACCCTTAAGGCCAAAATCCACCGCCAAAGAGAAGAGTTCCACCTTGCTTGAACAACAGCAATTTAATATTTTGATAAATTCAAAATAACACCCCTAAGACCAACGGCCACTACCAAAGAGAAGAGTTCGACCTCTCTCGAACAACGACGGGTTAATATTCCGACAAGTTCGAAATAACACCCTTAAGGCCAAGGGCCATTGCCAAAGAAAAGAGTTTGATCTCACTCGAACAATGAAAAGTTAATATTTCGACAATTTCAAAATAACACCCTTAAGACCAATTTCTATCACCACAAAGAACAGCGATTTTCACCAGAAGAAATGATAGTTTGGTCCCAGCCGGAAAACATAAGTCATGACTAGCCTCGTCCAAAGGAAAAACACAAGAAAAGACGAATAACTCTTTCACTCAGCGTCATCATCGCCATCATCCTCATCACCATCTCCAGGAAGTCCCTTTTCAGCATTAACATCCTCGTCGGCCTCTGGTGTCACAGTATCATATCCACAGTTAACACGAGCCTCTTGTGCCTTCGCCCATGCTCCTTCATATGCAGCCTCAGAAACATTGCCCGCTTCCCACAAACTCTTATATATGTCCCGCTGGGCTTCGGCATGTACCCAGAGCTCGTGCAGATGACGGGGAACGGCGGCGGAGGAAGATTCAACTTGGTCCAACAATTGCGCCTTCTTGGCCTCAAGAGCAGCGACTCGGGCCCCCTTAGTCAAAGCTTCCTGGTCGATCTCACCAATATGCTCTTCGTGTCTCGCCTCCCTAAGCGTCATATTGGCCCCATAGATTCCTGTGCAGATTGAAGGATGTTGATGGTGTCCTCTAAAGTCGCCGCCCTCACTAAAGCCCACGCCCAAGCACTCTCAGTATTCTCCAATCCGGTAACCTTTCTATCTAACTCGGCTAACTTGCCCATCCATTCCGCACTCATCGCATTGACCCTGATATCGTTCTGATCCATCTCGGATTGCATCGACCGCACTTTCGCCTGAAGATTTTCACACTCTGCAGCAACCCCTTTCTAACTCAAGTTCTTCGTCCTATACACGAAGTTGCTCCTCGAGCTCGCTACTCCTACAGATAGCTTCCATTAGATCCTGATCCCTCTTCTATAATTCCTCACCAAGGGATGGATCAGCAGTGTTCGCCCTCAGCCGCTTGTGCATCTCACGTCACTTTTGGCAGTAGCACTAATACTTCTCTAACGTCATCAGGAAAATTTTGGCCCGAGTGTCGGCTCTTCGAGCACTCTCAATCTCTACCATGTTATTTATGAAAGACAAAAAGAATTGGTTGAGGCCGACGGTCACCAAAAATAAGAAGAACATAAGAGAAAGGAGAAACTTACCCTCATGCCCATGGCGGCCACTTCGTGCATCAAATTGACATCATGGACATCCCGGAAAGCCTCGCTCTCTACGGTATCAAACTATGGAACCGAGTCTTCCGTATTCCCTAGGAGGTTAATATCCGACGAGATTTCAAGTGTACTGGATGGACCTCTTGCATGTATCACCATACGAGTCAGGTGCTCTTCAAACATCCTGACGTCATCAGGATCAAAATCAGACTCATATTCATAGTCATCGACTATGACACCTTTTCCCCTCTCTGCGGCCAAAGAAGAGGCACGACCCGTCCAACAAGATGAAGGCCAGCCCAAAGTAATAACAGCGGCCTCGGGACTCCAACTCTCCATCACAGTAGTCTGTTGGTCACTTACAATGGCCGGAGTCTCTACCGACAGGTTAGTTATGGAGATCGGCTCGACCTTTGCAAACGGGTTAGCATCGTTCCCCATCTCAGGCTCCATCAAGGAGATGCCGCCCTTTGAACTTACCACGGATAATGGAGTTGTTTTCAGAATCTACACGTCGTCTCTTTGACGGCCCTTCACCATCCTCAGCATGGGAAGACTCCCCCATCAGGCGGATAAAAGTTGGATACCCAGATTCAGGAATAGTTTTTGTGCAAACGGCTACGGCCGCAAGTTTAGCTTCAGCAGCCCTTGTCATAGGTCGGACAGCAAGCCTCGATATAGGTCAGTCAGAGGATGTTGGTTGATGAAATGCAAGTAGAGGAGCCCTCACCCTTCTCAATCTCCCTGCTAACGATGAATGTCATATAAGCAACAAGGCCAAACTGAGTGGAAAATGGAGACTGTAGTAAAACTACTTACTATTAAGGGGCTTACGTCTATTATTTTGTAGAAGGATGACCATTTGTGAACTCCCGCTGTATGAGAAAGAATAGCATTTACCCATTCGCGGATATCGTCAATAGGCGTTGGGGGTTGTCTTTCGACTGCAACAATAAAAATAGTTCAATACCAAAGAAAAGTGGTCAATTATCATTCCGACCAAAGATACAAAAACTTACGTGTGAAGTTCCATCTCTTAGGAAATCCTGTAGAATCCGCCATAAGGTGCTCGGTCCGTACATAAAAATAATTTTAATAAAAGCGACGGTTGGCCTTGTCATCCATCTTCACCACCAAACTATTCATCCCTCGGTGGCGCGTGTGAATCATCGTGCCACGAATTAGTTGAGGTGCAGAGATATTGAGCATGTGTCTCAAATTGATCTCTCGGCCGGCTGGCTTCGCAAACTTGAGCAGCATTAGGAACGGTTTATATAAGTATGACGAAAGTTGAGCCGGACATACCTCGTAGAAATGGCAAAAATCTACCACCGAGGCAGGGAGAGGAAGCGTATACCCAAATTTAAATGGATAGGCGTAGAATGCAAAATACCCTAGGCGATCGAAATGTATTATGTCATCTCCTACAGCCAGGAATATTTGGACGGGGTGAGGGATGCCCCATCTGGCCTTCAGCTTTGCAATCCCTTCCTCAGTTATAACAGAGGAAGTAGGTTCCAGCTCTTCTCCGGCAGGACTGTGGAAATCGTTCCACGGCTTTCCAGGGCAAGGCAAAATTTCGGCCGCCTTTGGAACCCCCTCATCCTCTATCACTTTTACTCCTCTAGAAGTAGGAACAACACTTTCCGGCGCTGGAGTTGCAGCAGGATTGTCAGCACGAGAAGAACTACCAATCATTTGTATCAATTTAATATAATAAAGGGATGGAGAAAAAAGAAGAGACTAAAACGAAAGGTTCTGGCTAACCGGAGAGAATCAAAAATTCGAAGTGTCGGAAGAGAAGAAGATCCATAAATTTCTTTCAATAAAGTCAAGAAAGTGTGTCAATCGAATGGTGTTTTCCTCCTATTTATAGTGACATAAATTCACCAAGCGGGAAACCTAAGAGTCGCCAATCGAAACTGATAGGGCATGAAGCGGTTCAATCCCCAGGAAACATGTGTCATAATGGCAGCAACCATGAACGACGTTTCGAATCAAACAATGCTTCGATTCTGAAACGGTCATAACAGTCTAAAGGAATTGTTGGGGCGTCGTGCCGTTGTCTCAATCTAAAAACTACGCCCAAGGAACGAACAGTCAGATTTCTCCTATGTGTTCGAAATTATAATCCGCCGGCCAGGCCCGATAAGAGACGACCCCGATGGACGGAGGGACTAACTGTATTGGTCAAAATCTTACTATGGCTGATTCAATTGGGATCCCGCCTAATTGACGGGATAGAAAGAGACACCACAACCTAATTCAATCCAAGCACCTACAATACACATTAAGTTAAAAACAATACTCAAGTAACAACAAAAACGGTCATAAAATGGAGGCACATCGACCAAAGACTATAGCAAGGGCTTCAGGACTATAGGGGAGGAATCCTCAAAGTAGGGCAAACTTTTTTTCTCTCTTTCCTCTCTTATGTAGTTTTTCTTTGAAAAAGGGATACAAATTGATCATCCTAGTTGTATCATAAAGAAAAAACAACAAACATCAATAAAGATTGATAGCCTTTATTTTATTTTGTTCATCACTTTCCGATTCATTTTTAGATCTACAGTTTATTATGATCGGCTAAAATTTATCCCATCATCTTCATTAACTGATTTAATCAAAAAGATTTTGATATCTTTTGGTCAAATATTACCGATCATTTTTTAGTTTATGAAACATTAATAAAACACTTACTTGTATCTATTTTAGTTTTACTTTTGTAATAATTAACTTTTACACAATCAATGCATATTATAAGAGTTAAAACTCAATTGAAGAGAGTGGTTTAGACAAGAGACTAAAAGACAATTATATAATAATAACTGAAATTAGAGGGGTTTATTGTGGATTGTGGGATATATTTTCTATAAGTTTGGATGGAAAAGTAATGAATCACGTTGGTCCATAAATTAATTAAAGGTGATTACCATTTACGAGCATGCATAAAATATGTGACGCAAACATTTTTTCTTTTATTTTTAGGTTTCGATATGTGACCGAGTCGCAGCTTAATTGAAAGTACGTACTAGAATAAATTTTCTTTCTATTAAACAGTTTCTTAATAAAAATTTGTGAGGCTTCGCCAACCTTATAAGCAAAAAATTGTACCGTGTGGTCTTGAGGCTGGTCATAGCGAAATGTACTCGTAACTGCCGGTATTTTTTTTTAAGTATATGACGCTATGTGGACAGTGACGGCGGATTTGGTTAGGGGGGTAGCACGGGACGTGTTCGGGGTAGCCAAGGGATATTCAGGCAGACATCAGGGTGATTGGTGGTGGAACGATGTAGTCAAAGGAAAAGTGGAGGTGAAGAAGGCGGCGTTCGCTAGGTTGGCAGGAAGCACAAGCGAGGAAGAACGGAGAGCGAACAGGGTGATCTACAAGGTGGCGAGGAAAGAAGCAAAGATGGCAGTTACGGAAGCTAAAAATGCGGCGTTCGGTCGCATGTATGAGGAACTAGGGGAGAGAGACGGGGATAAGAAGTTATTCCGGTTAGCTAAAGCAAGGGAAAGGAAGGCACGTGATCTAGACCAAGTTAGGTGTATCAAGGGCGAGGATGGTAGAGTTCTGATGGGGGAATCTTAAATCAAACAGAGGTGGCAGGCGTACTTTCGGGACTTACTTAACGAGGAGGGGGATCGTAACATAGAGCTAGGGGAGCTGGGGCATTCAGAGCAACATAGAGACCTTGGGTACTGCAGGCGCATTAGGATGGAGGAGGTCATGGGGGCTTTGCGTAGGATGAGTAGGGGTCGAGCGACCGGGCCTGACGAGATCCCGGTGGAGTTCTGGAAGTGCATGGGTAAGTCAGGAGGGGAGTGGCTCTCCAGGTTGTTCAATGCGATCTTCAGGACCAAAAGGATGCCGGATGAGTGGAGGTGGAGTAAAGTGGTGCCCTTGTACAAGAACAAAGGGGACATCCAGTGCTGCAACAACAATAGGGGTATCAAATTAATAAGTCACACAATGAAGGTTTGGGAGAGGGTGATTGAGGCGCGGGTGAGGGAGGTGACATCTATATCTGGGAACCAGTTCGGTTTCATGCCGGGCCGCTCCACTACAGAGGCTGTCCACCTTGTCAGGCGGCTGGCTGAGCAATTCAGGGATAAGAAGAAGGACCTACACATGGTGCTTATCGACTTGGAGAAGGCGTATGACAAGGTCCCAAGGGAGGTGCTATGGAGGTGCTTGGAGGCGAAGAGCGTGCCGGAAGCCTACATCAGAGTAATCAAGGACATGTACAATGGAGCTAAGACTAGGGTTAGGACGGTGGGTGGCGAATCAGACCATTTTCCAGTGGTTATGGGGCTCCATCAAGGATCGACGCTGAGCCCCCTTTTGTTTGCCTTAGTGATAGATGCTCTAACCCGACATATTCAAGGGGATGTGCCTTGGTGTCTGCTATTTGCTGATGACATAGTATTGATAGATGAGACGAGGGTCGGTGTTATTGAAAGGTTAGAGGTATGGAGACAGACTCTCGAGTCTAAAGGTTTCAAAATAAGCAGATCTAAGACAGAGTACCTGGAGTGCAAGTTTAGCACCGAGCCGAGCGAAGTAGGCAGGGACGTGATGATTGGTTCTCATGCCATCGCCAAGAGGGACAGTGTCCGATATCTTGGGTCTGTGATTCAGGGGGACGGGGAGATTGACGGGGACGTCACTCATCGTATAGGAGCGGGTGGGTCAAAGTGGAGGCTTGCATCAGGAGTCCTGTGTGACAAGAAAATTCCACACAAACTCAAGGGGAAATTATATAGAGCCGTGGTTAGACCTGCGATGTTGTATGGGGCGGAGTGCTGGCCCTTGAAGAACTCTCATGTTCAGAGAATGAAGGTTGCGGAGATGAGGATGCTTAGGTGGATGTGTGGTCACACCAGGCTAGATAAGATTAAGAATGAAGTTATTCGAGAGAAGGTGGGGGTGGCCCCGGTGGATGAGAAGATGCGAGAAGTGAGGCTAAGGTGGTTCGGGCATGTGCGGAGAAGAAGTCCCGATGCCCCAGTGAGGAGCTGTGAGCGGCTGGAGATTGTTGGCGGTCGGCGAGGCAGAGGGAGGCCTAAGAAGTATTGGGGAGAGGTGATTAGGCAGGACATGACTAGAATGCAGGTTTCCGAGGACGTGACCCTTGATAGGAAAGTCTGGAGGTCTAAAATCAGGGTTGTAGGATAGGGGCTCCTAGTGTTTTCCGTACGCCTCATCCGGGGTTGGGTGTGGGTCGGCAGGGTTAACCATAGATGATTTGTGTTTTATCTTATGTCCCCCCTATGGCTGTTAGTTATGGTAGTTACTGTATGATATTGCTGCATGCAATTGTATTTATGTTTCGTATGTTTAGAGAATTATTTACGCTATTTAAGCTATTTCTATTGGAGTTACTAATGCTCTATTGTTTTTGTTTTTGTTTTTGTCTTTGTTTTTTTTTTAATGTGCTTTTCCTTTTATCCTATGAGCCGGGGGTCGATTGGAAACAGCCTCTCTGCCCTTTCGGGTAGGGGTACGGCTTGTCTACATATTACCCTTCTCAGACCCTACCTGGTGGGAGTATACTGGATAATTGTTGTTGTTGTATATGACTCCCGCGTCATTTTTTGTGTAGGCTTTAGTTAAGATTAGCGACATATAGAATTCTGCATCAAATGCTATATAATAATATAATATTTATGGCAAAAAGTTTACCGTTTTGTCATACTGTTCAGTAATAAATTATAATTTCGAAAAATACTTTGTTAAATAATACAGACAAATTATGTTAATTAGATAGATTTTGAGGAACAATGTAATATATAGATCGATTGCAGATAATACAAAATCATATCAACTTAGTATAATTTGATGAACAATTGAATAAGTACAAAATTATATCAACTCGATAGAGTTATAAACAATTTAATAAATAGCAAAATCTAAATTACACAAGCTCACGTTAATCTGATAGAGTTTGATAAACAATTAAATAAGCATAAAATCATGACAACTGAATAGAATTTGATGAATAATTTATCACATATATAAAATAAATATATCATAAACTCTACCAATCAGATAGAGTTATCCGTGAAATGCAATAAATGGGTGTGCGGGGCGAGGGTTATTTCCAAGTACTTCCAATTATATGGACATTCGGCTAAAACTAGCCCTTTACGGAGGCTATTTCTATAATATTTTCCTAAAAAACTCTTAACATAATATAATATTATTTTTTTTGATAAAATCTTATATTTCTTTCAAAAATTCTAACCCCGTTAAGAGTATCTATGCACTTTAACCACAATCTATTGATATCCCGCCCAAACTAAGTTTCAATGCATCATCACAATCCGAGGGTTTTGTGCCATCGACATTGACCATCATTTGTTCTGAAACCAATTCAAAAGCAATATAAGCTATAGTTCTGGTATTTAAACCACCGTTAGAAGATTCAGAGAAATCACGGACGACCTTGAGAAGAACGAAGTACCAACAGTTCCTCTTTTTAAAAGCGGTTTCGTTTTTTGTGAATGTTGGAATTTGGTTATTGTAAGTTTTTTTTTCTTATCGTCAGTTCAGATGTCAGACAAAGATAAAGCAAGACACTCTTTGTAGTTGCAGGTTTGACACGTATTGTATTACAACAACGTTATTTATCATGGTGTCCAACAGATACCTCTCGAATCTTTGAGTTGCAGAATTTCGTGTTAAACTGCCCGGTTTCATCAATCAAGAAACAGACTTCCTTGACAACTCCCATGCTGATTTGCAGTCTACTGAATGACCTATGTTAGTTATGCCATGTGAAGAGATATTTTATAGAATTATAGTATAAGCTATGACATACTAGTTAGTAGTAGTATATATCAGGGGTGGAGGTACATGGTGCAAAGGTTTCATCTCATTCTTTTTCGTCAAAAATTACTCTACACATATAAGATCAAAATTAAATTTTATTGTAGATGCTGAATCATTCCGGCTACTTAGAGTGATTAATTCTTTATATTTTAAATTTTCTTAGTGAAAATTATAGTTCCGCATTGATTAATGTATATATTACTTGAACTTGATTACTGTCCCTTATTTAATGTGGAATTCAACAAAGTATTCGAATGTACTTTAAATAATTAGCACACAATAGTATCTCGTTTACAGGTACGCATTTGATGTGGACGCGTCCAGGTCTCCAATAAAAGTTTTTTTAGATTTTTTTTGCTCATTTTGTATATTTTGATGATTTCAAATTAAGTACTTTGTCTATGGTACATATATGTATCCGAGTGGATTGCGTCTAAGAATATGACATATCAATACGTAGTTTTTTCCTTATTTTATATATGAGTTTAAATTATAGATACCAAAGGAGTTTTTAAAACTATCACGTCATCCTTATAAGTAAATTGAAGAAGTTGAAAGAGCGATTAATAACGGTTTGTGGGCTTTTCGATAACCGTATTAACAAGACCCCTGTATAACTTTTCCATCACAATATTTGATGATCTCATGTGGCTAATATCACAATAAAGGCATCGAAGAAGCAAGAACTTAGGATCGTTTCTTATTATTTCTTTCTAAAAAACGTGGGGATTATCTATATGCGGTCGAAATCGAAAGAGTTCGACTTTGGGGTTATTATAACATTTCATGCGCAACCTCGAGGAGCTTGAAGTAGAATTTGATGTATGGCCCCGAGGTGCGTCCCTCGAGGGAGCACATAGAATGTGAGTCTCGGAGCGATACAAAATCGATGATCGTCATGGAAAGGTGGGAAAGCTCTCAAAAATACGTGCTCAGAACTAACCAAGTCTGCAAGAATAGTACCAATTCGTGCAAAGCTATTACACAGTTGTACCAAAGCCTTTTCTCATCATTATTAGACATGTACTATGTTGGGATCCTCTCCTTCTATATAAAGGGGACCCTTGCCATGTTGTAAGGATTCAGATTATTATTGATTATACTCACATTGAATAGATACAACATTCTCTGTTATTTGCTTAAATAATCGTTCTACACATTTATTGTTTATTGTTTAATTGTTCGTTCATTGTTCATTTATTGTTCTTCATTTATTGCTCATTATTAACCACAAAAGACCTTCTTTGAAGCCCTCATTATCGTTGATTCTTCATCAATTATTTATTGCTATTAGCCTCATCTAGACCTCGAGGCCCTGCTCCAGCCAGCTCGAGGCCCAGCCTTGTGACCCTATTGGTTTGCATTTCTTATTTTCTTTACTTACACTTAGCAACTATCGTCTAACGACTAGTGTTAAAATAAATTACGCATTTTTAGAACCACAAAATCAAATATAATTGTAGCTACCATTTTTAAGGTAAACAACTAGAGGGTGCAAAAGTTTCATCTCAATATTTTTCGGCGAAAAATTGCACTATATGTAAGGTCAAAATTGTTGGAAATTAAACCAAGGTTAATTAGTATTCCTAAGTAGTTTAGGATTTGATATTTGGTTGTTTATTTAATTCATGTCTAGTTAGGTTTTGTTTACCAATTTTATATTGGAATATGTTTTTGGTTTTGTAGCATTATAAATAGGGGTGCTACTACATATTTTCTATTGTAGAGAGGTAGCTACAACATAGAGAGATACAAGAGTTTATAAGGTGTGAAAAACCTGCTACCAAGTTCTCTCCCTAGTTTGATAAACTTCTTATATAGCTTTTGCTTGTGTCTAAATTATTCTTGGGGTATTTTAATCCTTTCAAATTGGTATCAGAGCCTGTGTGAGATCTTGTCAGAGCGGTAGGAGATCCCAAAAAAATGGATACTCCATGTTGCTTCCTCTCATATAATATTTTCTGCGAAACAAAAAAGGCACTATTTAGAGCATTTTTTTGACAATTTATAAAACAACAACAAAGTATGGTCATATTAAGGGGTAAATATCAATTATATAGCCTATTATCCGTATCCCATGAGACTAGATGGATAGTAGATTCTAGAGCTACCTCACATGTCACACCAAGAAAAGCTTTTCTCTCATCTTATACTCATGTTGATTCTGGAGTGTTAAAGATGGGCAATACCATGAAGTTAAGGTATTTGGTGTTGGCACAGTTTGTTTGAAAACTAATAATGGTTTAAACGTTAGTTCTTCAAGATGTCAAACATATTCCGGACTTTCCTTTCAATTTGATCTCTGCATGAAAATTAGACGATGAAAGTTGCCATAATGCCCTCTTTAATGGCCAATAAAAGCTCACTAAGGGCTCGTTAGTAGTGGCTCGAGGAGTCAAGTCTGGTCATTTATATGTAACACATGACTCTATTCGTAATGACTCAATAAATTTGATAGAAAGTGATACTTTATCAAAATTGTGGCGTAGAAGATTGAGTCGTATGAGCGATAAGGGGATTACGTGTTTGACTAAGAAAAGTTCGATTTCTGGATTGAAACAAGCAAAGCTGAAAAGGTGTATCCATTGTTTAGCTGGAAAATAGAAAACGGTTTCCTTTCATAGCTATCGTCCTTCAAGAAAGCACGCATTGGAGTTAGAACACTTTAATTTGTGTGGTCCTTTTAAGTAAAGTTAAAAGGTGATGCACTTTACTTTGTGACGTTCATTGATGATTATTCTTGTATGTTCTGGGTGTATCCTTTAAAATTCAAAGATCAAACACTCGGCGTGTTTAAGGAATTTCAGGCCTTAGTTGAGAGACAGGTTGGTAAGAAATTAAAATCTATTCGCATTGACAATGGTGGTGAACATTGTGGTTCTTTGATAACTATTGCAAGGAACAAGGAATTCGTCATAAAAAAACTCCACCCAAGACGCCTCAATTGAATGGTTTGGCAGAGAGGACGAATAGAACTCTAGTTGAGAGAGTTAGATGCTTGCTTTCAGAGGCTAAACTTCTAAATACGTTTTGGGCGGAAGCACTTAACACAATTTCATATGATATCAATTTGTCTCCTGCTGTTGCTTTGGATGGTAATGTCCCAGACAAAGTTTGGTTTGGCAAAGATGTTTCTTGTAATCACCTTAGAGTTTTTGGATGTAAAGCTTATGTGCATGTTCCTAAAAATGATAGATTGAAATTGGATGTCAAAACTACGCAGCTCATCTTTATCGGTTTTATGGTCAATACGAGTTTGGGTATCGTTTTTATGATCTAGTTGACAATAAACTTATTAGAAGCTGTGATGCAATATTCTTTGAAGACCAAACTATTGAAGATATTGACAAACCTGAGAAGATGAATTCTCAGAGTAATGAGAGGTTAGTTGATATTGATCCAGTTTCAATTGTTAAGACACCTATTGCACATGAAGAAACCCAAGACAATGATAGAGATAGTGATCAAGATTAAAATGATCATCATAGTATAGATGTTATAGATGCACCAGTTGATGAAGTTGTGGTTGATCAGCAACCAATTCATGCTTAGGTAAGTCTTTACGCAGGTGAGCAGTCCTATATTAGATTATGCCCTTCAATGACATTGTCTTTCCACCGTACGACATTACTGGAATTCCTTTTTGGTGATCTAAATCATCGTATGTAAGATAGCGCGTAGCATTTCGCTAAGAACCAAGACTCACGATCTACTAAGCTTTATTTTGATTCAAATCCAATCGTGACTGACAGGAAATTTTACTACACAACGAGTAGTACACGCATGTGTTAAACATATAGATGAATTCACTTCAAAACGAACCCCCTATGAGCTAAAACTTGACACTTAGATAGAGGAGGAAGTAGAAAGAAAATCTTTATACGCTATTATCATCCAATGAATTCATTGCAACACCACGAATAATGAGACTTCTGTCTCGCGTACCTGCCCGACGGGTAGACCCACTTCAAATGCTCCTGAAACCTCTCTTAGAATATCTACACGGGAGAAGCAAAAATTCATGAGCTATCCTCATGATGAGTATGTACTTTTGATTGATATGGGTGAACTTGAGAATTATGATGCCGCCATGAAAGATACTCACAAATATCGGTGGATCGAAGCCATGAAGATGAAATAAAGTCACTCCATGAGAATGGCACATCTGAGTTAGTGAAATTGCAGAAAGGCAAGGAGCTTTATCTAACACATGGATATTTAGAATAAAGCAAAATAATCACACCTCTGTGCATAGATACAAGACGAGGTTTGTTAAAGGTTTTGGCCAGAAGAAGGGAGTTGACTTTGATGAAATTTTCTCTCTTGTAATGAAGATGCCTTCTATTCGTATAGTTTTAGGCTTAGCCGCAAGTCTAGATTTAAAGATCGAGCAGATGGATGCCAAGACTGCTTTTCTTCGTGATGATTTAGATAAGGAGATTTATATGGAGCAACCTATAAATTTCGTAGTTAAGCTTGCAGATAAGCGTGTGTTTTGTAGAAAATTGGCAGGCTTGAAGCCTGTTAATAGTTCCTCTACGTGAAGGCACATTAGGCCCCTTGGCTGGAGGGGAGTTTATTGGACACATGCCCATGTTATCCATCCAAAGGCCCAATGGCCTAATCCTATTTTCTTTTGGTTTCCTTTCCTATTCGCAATCGGATTCGATTTTTGTTCCTATTTTGAGTGGGTTTTGGCTTTAAAGAAAGCACCACTCATGATCTATAATAGGATAACCTTGAAAAATTATTCTATGCCCATTCATACATGTCTTTGAAAGACTTAAGCACATAAGAGCGGGTTTTGAGGGAGCTTTCATCAAGAGAAAAGAGAGAAGAAATGTATTTATTTTGTTGCTGATTTTTACTCCGACCAGCCAACTTCAAATAACGTTTCCCGATTGTTAACTGTTGGATCGGGCTGAAATTTTGATGAGTGTTTGTAACATCTGGTCTTGGATTTTGAAAGGTGGAGATCGGATTTGGAGGCTCGTAACATCTATAATATGGTGTTATTTTACTGGACAAGTATTAGTGTATCACTTATGTTTGCTTCTTTATGAGGTTGTTCTCTCGATATTTTGTACTCTCTTTTTTATACAGTAGATTGCTCATCTCTGTTATAGATGTAAATCAGTTGACCGAACCATATTATATATTTGTGTCTTTTTTGATAAATTTCTCTTTTATTGTCTGATTTATCATTGTTGCAAATTTGCGTTACTAATTTTCGTATCACACCTGACTTTTTTCGATTTTCTAACAGAATGTATCTCGTTTACAGGTACTCATTTGATGTGGACGCGTCCAGGTCTCCAATAAAAGTCTTTTTAGATTTTTTTGCTCATTTTGTATACTTTGATGAATTCGATTGAAGTACCTTGTCTGTGGTACATATATATCCGAGTTGATGCGTCTAATTAAGAATACGACATATCAATACGTACAGTTTTTTCCTTCTTTTATATATGAGTTTAAATTATAGACACTATGAGTTTAAGGAGTTTATAAAACTATCCGAGTTCATGACAACAATCTATTTTATTTTCAAGATTATAGATTCTACATTTTGAAAAGATTTACCCACAGATATTTTGGATGATATGCAACAACAACATCAATAACCTAATATCACAAGTGAGTTTTAGGAGGATAGTGAATACGCAGACCTTATCCCTACTTCGAAAGAATAGAAAAGGTAAATAATTACATACATCAGATGTTTACACCAAACTATATTAACTCATTATAGTTAATTTTAATCAGATAAAAATATATATAATTTATCACGGATAAATGATTAAAGTCCAAGTGAAACTCACATATCATATATCTATTAGTTCAGGACAAACAATAAATTTTTATACCAACAAGTGTTTTGGATGATATGATAGTCAAAAAAGTTATTTAGACAATGTAGAGAATGAGTGTGGATAAATTTTCATAGCTCCGCCGTTTGGCTTTTCAAGTTGATCAAAGGTGATACTAGTAACTGGAAATAGGAGGAGATTGAATGGGATATAAGAGTGGTCCTCCATTACAGGACCATGCAGCAGCAGCAGCAGCATCTGCAGAGCACTAGTTATTGAGCCTATTCCAACAACAACAACAACTCAGTATAATCCCACTTAGTGGGGTTTGAGGAGGGTAATATATACGCAGACCTTAACCCTACTTTGGGATAGAGAGGCTATTTCCAAATAGACCCCACCTTGCTCTTGAAGAGACTTGAACTCACAACCTCTCGGTTGGAAGTGGGGGTTGCTTACCATCAGAGCAACCCCTCTTCTCTTGTTATCGAGCCTATTCAAAACTCCAATAATCGAACACCACGGATATATCTCTCAAAGAAAACAAGATTTGGCTCCACTATTGGTGAAAAGAAAGTTAGGTGTATAGTAGTATTTCTTGCATGTTCTAAGGCTCACAAACTAGTCCCAAAAAAGTTTATCAATTAAATGCCATGATACGGAATACGTCCCGCAGTTTCCTCATATCTTCTTCTTTTGTTTTACTCAGATATTGTACAATTTGTGTCCTTTCCACTATCTTTAGAACATGGTCTATGAAAGAGGACCAACAAAATTTCCCTACCATATATCTACTTATCAAGAAACCTGTAATGTCCTCCAACTTAATAATTATTAGCCATTTTATCATCGCCCAAAATAAAGCAGTTAAAACAAGGCCAACATCTTCCTCCACTTTACTTGAGTCATTTCTCTGCATTGAATTATACGTACAAGAGAGTTTCACTACTTTCATTTTGTTAAGAATATGAATGTGTTACTATTAATTTTAGGAAACAATAAGAGGTAAAGGCACATGCAAGAGCTATAGAAGAATGAAAAGGGGAAATATAGTACTCCCTCCGTTCCAATTGATGTGAATCTGTTTGAATGGACATGAGATTTATGAGAAAATGAAGTCTTTTAGAATTTGTGGTGCTAAACAAGTCAAAATAGCGCTCATAGTATTTGTGTGGTTTTAAAAAATTCTCATTAAGAGTAGAATTGTAAGTTTAAGCTAAATTGTTATCGAATTTAGAAATGGGTCATTCTTTTTGGAACGGACCAAAAAGGAAATAGGTTCACATAACCTGGAACGGATGGAGTAAAAATAGCACAGGCTAGCTAGTTTTCAGGTCATTGAAAAATAATCAGGGTCTGCAAAGTCATTAAAAAATAGTCACTATTTTGCTGCAATACAAAAGTTCTAGTATAATATATTGAAGATTGATGCACCTATATATAACATTCTAGCATATTATGCTCGAACCAGCATATAATATATCGGGGGAGGGGTGGTCCTTTTCACTCACCAAAAATGAGGTGATGAAGAGAACTAATTATGAACCGCAATTGGAGTTGATGGTGACCCAACAAGCTTCCGTATAGCACATGAATGCCATGTTACTCTTGCAGCCCAAATAGTAAAGACAATACTGTAAGGCCCTTTGATATCAGCACCAACTACTTCTTCAAACTACTGCCACCTTAACTTCACTCCTCCCCTCCTCACTCATTGGTTTGCTTTAACTGCCTCACTCCTATTATTAATTATTGGCCTTAACAATTGATGTTCCCTATTACACTGATATGGTGTTCGGATTAATTTGAGTTTATTATTTAAATGGTCATTGAATTATTTTAATTTTTTTTAAAGTTATTTTTTTTCGTTTATAATAATAAAGTCATTTAATATGTTTATTGCATTCGGAATGTCACTTAACTATATGTTTCAAATTTTAGATTGTCAAATAACTATTTTACCCTCTAAATTACATATATTTATCTTTTTTTATTATTTTTAAACTTTTTAATTATGACTTTTCATTTTTAATTTATATTATGGACTTACTTATAGAATAACTAAATATTATTTATAAACTAAAAAAATAATCAGTATTTAAGCATATATGATGCTTGAATAATAAAATAATGAGCATAGTAAAAATATTAATTAGAATAATTTGTTAGTAATAATAATTTTAGTATTACTAATAAAAATTCAAAAATTTATTTACACAATTTAGAATGAAAGAAAATAAAAGTTGTAAAATATATATTCCATGCACGCAATATAGAAAATTTTTTAAATAAATGTATTTTTTAGTGTACATTATATATTCTTGAAATTATACTCAATTATGTTATATATATTCCATACACGACTTAACATAACATATTTTACCCTATAAAATTAATCCTTCTGCTATTCGGTAACATTAACTTTGCGTTGACGGAGGTTCGTGTGAACATAATAATATAATCTAGCAAATATATAGTATATATTACAAAAATATCCTTATTTAAAACATTATTTTTTATTACGTGGATGTTATATATATTTTACAGCCTTTATTTCTTTCTTTCTAAATTGTGTAAATAAATTTTTGAATTTTTATTGTTAATACTAAAATTATTATTACTAACAAATTATTCTAATTAATATTTTTAATATGCTCATTATTCCATGCACGTAATATAGAAAAATTATTTAAACAAAGGTATTTTTTAGTGTACATTATATATTCTTGAAATTATGCTCAATCATGTTATATATATTCCATACACGACTTAACATAACATATTTTACCCTATACAAATAATCTTCCTGCTTTTCGGTAACATAACTTTGTATTGTCGGAGGTTGGTGAAAACGTAATAATATAATTTAGCATAATTTTCAAGAATATATAGTGTATATTATAAAAATACCCTTATTTAAATAATTATTTTTATATTACGTGGATGTTATATATATATATATATATATATATATATATATATATATATATATATATATATATATATATATATATATATATATTTTACAGCCTTTCTTTCTTTCTTTCTTTCTAAATTGTGTAAATAAATTTTTGAATTTTTGTTGTTAATACTAAAATAATTATTACTAACAAATTATTCTAATTAATATTTTTACTATGTTCATTATATTCCATGCACGTAATAAAGAAAAATTATTTAAATAAAGGTATTTTTTAGTGTACATTATATATTCTTGAAATTATGCTCAATTACGTTATATATATTCCATACACGACTTAACATAACATATTTTACCCTATACAAATAATCCTCCTGCTTTTCGGTAACATAACCCTTTTTTTTTAATAAATCAGTTTCTTTCTATTTCATAAAAATAAAAACAGTTACAAACCAGTAGCTGCTGACCAACTACTCAACCTCTAGTTTGTATTCTAGAAGATTCATTACTAAGCCTATGTATATACATCAAGACAATTAAACACTATACATTGAAATCGACTCCATATCCTACGAGTAGCTATTTATCCTTTGCAAGACATCCTTCCATTTATGAGTTGAGGATCCCTTAATGTGTATGTAGATTGCTATTTTCTTGCATATATTACTAATAATCATTTTCCCTCCTTGGAATCTAAGCTTGTTTCTTTCTCTCCATATAAGATACAGTAGCATCCCAAAAACACAGGTGGTAATTGAAGCTAGCCCATTTCTCCTCTTGACAATCTTGCTAACCCATTCAACCTCCCTATTCCAGTCTCAAATGGTTCTCTGGTAACCCATCCAGCTTAACAATCTGCTTCGTAGTTCCAAAGATGTCGGGCAAGCAAAAAATAGGTGATCAAAAGACTCATCTTCTTGCCTGCAAAAAACACACTGTTGTGGAATCTGTATACCAAACTTCAATAATCTCTCCACTTTTGCCAGTCTTCTATGTAATTCAAGCCATAGAATGAATTTGAATCTTGGGTGCAGCTGTGCCTGCAAACTGATGCTTTTCCAGTGAACTTTCTGGAGTTGGGGAAATTGCAGTCGATATAGCTATTTGATACTGAATAGATCCCCCATCTGTAGTTGTTTTAATCTGCATTCCAGATTACCATGTATGCCCTGCAGCTCAGATATCAGTGTCCTTGTCTCAAATATTTTCCTCACAGCCCAAACAGCATTCCTAGGAGTAGGCATGTCTTCAATAGCTTTGTTCTGTATGTAGTATGTGTGTAACCATTTAATCCAAAAGCTGTCTTTATTCATTGTCACTGCCCATAAGTGCTTTGCAACAGCAGCTTTGTTCCACAATAGCATATTCATTACATTAAGTCCCCCAGCACTATATGGTAAACATATAGTTTCCCAAGCCACTAATGCTTTCTTTGATACTGTTGTTATACCAGTCCAAAAAAGGATTTGCATATTACCTCGATCATCTTCATTATTCTCTTTGGCAGCAAGAAAATCTGAGACCAGTAAGATTGCATTCCAAGCAAAACAGATTTTATCAACTGGAGTCTGCCTGCATATGATAGTAGTCTGGATGTCCAGCAGTTAATTTTCTGAGTTACTTTCTCCACTAGTTGCCAGCATTGTGTAATAGATAGCTTTTTGGAATTCAAAGGTACACCGATATTTGAATGGAAGGGTACCCTCAGGGAATCCCAATTCTTGTAGGGTTTCCTCCTTGATCCAATTAGGAACCCCAACTATGTAGACTGCACTTTTGTCAGCATTTTCCTCAAGGCCTGATGTGGTAGCAAACTTCTGGAGAGTCTGTTTTAATAGTCTAACATGCTGAACATCAGCTTTACAGAAAATTAGTAGATCATCAGCAAAACAAATGTGAACCACTCCCAACTTCTTGCATCTAGGATGAAACTTGAATTCTTTCCTTTTCATCATCTGCATAAATTCCCTGTGCAGATATTCCATAGCTATGACAAAGAGGTATGGGGATATTGGGTCCCCTTGCCTTATGACTCTTTTGCCATTAAATGGTGTTGTGAGACCACCATTTAAGCTTAAAGAATATGTAACAGATGATATGCATTCCATTATTCAGCTTGTGAATTTGTAAGAAAATCCCATGTCCAGCAGTATTCTTTCTATAAAACACCACTCTACTATATCATAGGCCTTCCTCGGGTCAACTTTTAGCACACATCTTGGGGAAATACCTTTCCCATTATACCTTTCGAATAACTCTAGGATAAATAAGATGTTATCTGTTATGCTCCTGCCTTCAATGAAAGCTGACTGTGAACCTCCTATAAAATCACCAATAATTGTTTTGAGCCTTGCTGTAAGGACTTTGTGATTATTTTATATAGTGTTGTGCAGAAAGCTATGGGCCTATAATCTTTTACTTGACTTGGATTTTGCACTTTTGGTATCAAAGTTATTGTTGTACTGCTTACTCCTCTGTGCAGTTTGTCAGTCTCAAAAAATTCCTTCACATCCTCAAATATGTCATCACCAACAGCTTTCCAATGCCTTGTGAAAAATTCAATGGGGAACCCATCTACTCCTGGTGCTTTGTCATGGGGCATATCTTTGATTGCCTGATGAACTTCCTCCCTTGTGACTGGCCTGATTAGTGATTGTTTCTGCTGCATGCTGAGACAAGGTCCCTTTTGAGTAATTTCAGTATTTGGACATTGCCATGTAGAGTTACTTCCCCCCAGAATCTTGCTGAAAGACTTTATGAATTCTTCCTCCACTAGTTTAGGATCATACAATATGTCCCCTGAATCAGTGTAGATAGAGTTGATAGTATTCATGTTTGTCCTCATCTTCAGTTGTGCATGGAAATACTTGGAATTTGATTCTCCACAAGAGATCCACTGTGCCCTGGATTTCTGATGAAGAATCTGTTCCTCTATGTTGCTCCATTTCTCAACTTCTATTAAAGTCATCTTTTCTTGATCTATCAGCTCCTGGTCCATATTGTTGCTCTTCTGTTCACTCTGAATGGCTTCAAGTTTCTGTCTAGCTTTATTGATATGAAGTCTATAGGATTCCATATAAGTGTTCAGCTCCTTCAATTCCCATTTCAAAGCTTTAAGTTTATTCCATACCATCTGCATATTACCCCCATTACCACCCTTCACATTTTGTTTCCAAACCATTTCAACAATACCAGCAAAATCTTCATGCTCCGTCAAGAATTGTACATTTTAAAAGGTTTAGGGTGAAATTTCCTTCTCTGATCCACAGCTTTGCATTGTATTAGGATAGGGGAATGATGTGATACCCCAGGATTTAGAAAATTAGCTTCAATGTGGCTATAGTTCTGCATCCATGTCACATTTCCAAGTGCTCAGTCTATCCTGCTATATACACTTCTCCCAGGTTGTTGTTTGTTACACCAAGAATAATACCATCCCAAGCTCTTCAACTGAGTAAGTTGAAGTGAATTTATTGCTTCCTGGAACCCTTTGATCTCACTCTGTGTGACTGGTGAGCCAATCCTATCATCTGTGTGAAGGACATTATTGAAATCCCCACTAAGCAGCCAGCTTTCCTGAATAGATGCTCCTATATGCACCAGACTATCCCACAATTGCTGTCTTTTATTTGCCTCATTGCTTGCATAAACCACTGTAATAAGAGTCTTGAATGTGGTAGCTCTGTCCTGAACTTCACAGTAAATAAATTGTTCATCAATCAACAATATTTTCACCTCAATGGTTGGTTTCCACAATATCCAAATTTTCCCATTGGAATGTTCAGTATAATTGCAGCAGTTTCTCCAGTCATAGCAGACTTTATTCAGTATCCTTCTAGCCTTGCCTTCCTTTACTCTAGTTTCTAAATAACCCATAAAAACTACTTTATTTTTCCTCAGGAAGATTTTTAACTTCTTTTGCTTGTGGGCCTTATTCATGCCCCTAATGTTCCAGGTACAAAGATTCATTTGGGGGCGAAGCTGGATGGGCCAGCGTCCCCAGAATTAACATTCATCTGTAATATAGAGAATCTGTTATTGGAGTTCAACATATCAGCTTCATTTTGCTGTACACTTTCGCCTTTCTGTTTCCTATTGTCCATAGTTTTAGCATTTTCATTTGCATCTGGCTCTGTGTATCCCCTGCCTTATTTCCCAGTTGATATGCCTCATCCTTACTCCTTGCTTTTGGAATCCATTTCATGGTTCCCCTGTGCAGATGTTTCATCTTTCCTGTTTTTGTTAGTTGATATCTGTCTACCATTGGCTTATCTTTCATTTCCTTATGCCAACAATCATCAGAATTGTGCCCAAATCTAATGCAGTTACCACAATATTTTGATTTCCATTAATAGTCTAATTGTTGGACTACGATCCCTCTCTTTGTTTGAAGCTCAAAACCGTCTATTAATGGCTTAGATATATCAGTCTCAACCATTACTCTAGCATAAGACACCTTTTAAATTCTGCTGTAAACTTATCCGTATACAAAGGTTTTCCAACCACACTAGCTAATTTACTTAAAGCTTTAGTAGACCAAAAACCCAGAGGTAAGCCTGGGAATGTGATCCACAATGGAATTACACTTATGTTCCCCTGATCAAACTTGAAATCCATTCTCCATTGTTGCAGCACAAGTGGCTTATTTTGAAATGTGTAAGGACATGCTTGTAATACAAGGTCCTTATCCTCAGCAGTCTCGAATCTGAATATATAGTATCCATCCTCATGGTACAGTATTTGAGGCTTTTCAACAAAATTCCACATGTTGGTGACATAATTTTCCATTGCTTTCTCATACGGATCCTCCCCCAGCACAAAACCAATCAACGCATTGCTCCAATAAGCCTCCAGATCCTTTGTATCCTCCTCATCAATTTGCACTACAAAGGTTCCATCTCTCATAGCAGGTGGAATGTAGCTCAGAATGTTGCCTTTTTGGGAGCTCCTATTCTTCTGCATGGACTCCTTTTTTCGTTCTTCTCCCCCTGGATCTGCTACAACTTGCTGGATCTGGGCTGAATTTGCATGTGCTAAGAATTGCAGTCGCTTGTGGACTAGTGGTTGCTCCCTTGTTTCCGCATTTGTGTTTGTCTTCACATTCTTCGATTTCTTCCCTAATTGGCTGAAATTTCTAAGGTAAAAAACTTCCAAAAGTTACCGGAACTAGCCTCTGTTGAATGCCCGAGTCCGGCGTTACCATCGTGCCTAGTCATCCTTCGTTTTGAGCAGGGTTTAGAAAGACTGTGGGTGCAAAGCCTATACCCGTTAACCAGCGATTTGATTGGTGGATTACTGGTGTAACCTTCTTACTATCATCTACCTTGTCCTCCATTAACATTTGATGCTTTCTCCGTTGTCTAGCCATGGCAGAAGCGCGGGTTAGCTGACTGCTAACATGCACCTGCATAGCTTCTCTCTCTAGAAGCAGACCTCTCTCCAGTAACATAACTTTGTGTTGTCGGAGGTTGGTGAAAACATAATAATATAATTTAGCAAAATTTTCATGAATATATAGTGTATATTATAAAAATATCCTTATTTAAATAATTATTTTTATATTACGTGGATGTTATATATATTTTACAGCCTTTATTTCTTTCTTTCTTTCTTTCTATATGCTTCAACCCTAAGCATATAGACCACGATCTACATAATCAAGCCCCAGTGGGAATGATGTCATCATAATTAACTATCAAACATGGTTGTTTTCTTGGAGAGTTCCAAGATACTAGTACATAGCCACACACACGTGTCTATGCATAAGAAGCCTGGATCTCTAACCAAAAAAAAAAACTTAATAACATTATCATCACTGTGACAGAGAGAGTGCGCGCGCGCGCAGGTAGATATAAGGATAGTTAAAATAAGGAAATTTCAAGGGAATACAACAACAATAATAAACTACTATAGTCCAACAAAGTGGGGTATGTGGAGGGTAATATGTAGACGGGCATTACTCCTACCCGAAAGGGCATTAGTAACTCCAGCAGAAATAGCGTAAATAATTATCTAAACATAAGAACCATAAATAAAATAGCATACAATAATATCATACAATAACTACCATAAGGGAGACGCAATCCAAAACACAAATCATCTATGAATAGCCCTGCCAAGCCTCACCCAACCCCGGGTGAGGAGTACGAAAAACTTTAGGAGCCCCTATCCTATAACCCTGATACTAGACCTCCAGACTTTCCTATCAAGGGCCATGTCCTCGGAAACCCGCATTCTAGCCATGTCATGCCTAACCACCTCTCCCCAATACCTCTTAGGCCTCCCTTTGCCTCGTCGTATACCATCGCCAGCCGCTCACAACTCCTCACCGGGGCATCAGGACTTCTCCTCCGCACATGCCCGAACCACCTCAGCCTCGCTTCTTGCTTCTCGCATCTTCTCATCCACCGGGGCCACCCCCACCTTCTGTCGAATAACTTAATTCTTAATCTTATCTAACCTGGTGAGCCCGTACATCCACCTGAGCATCCTCATCTCCGCAACCTTCATTCTCTGAACATGAGAGTTCTTTACTAGCCCAGCATTCCCCCCATACAACATGGCAGGTCTAACCACAGCTCTATAAAATTTCCCCTTGAGTTTCTGTGAAACTTTCTTGTCACACAGGACTCCTGATGCAAGCCTCCACTTTGACCACCCCGCTCCTATACGATGAGTGACATCCCTGTCAATCTCCCCGTCCCCCTAAATCACCGACTCAAGATATCTGACACTGTCCCTCTTGGCGATGACCTGAGATCCAATCATCACGTCCCTGCCTACTTCGCTCGGCTCGGCGCTAAACTTGCACTCCATGTATTCTGTCTTAGATCTGCTTATTTTGAAACTCTTAGACTCGAGAGTCTGTCTCCATACCTCTAACTTCTCAATAACACCGACCCTCGTCTCGTCTATCAAGACTATGCCATCGTCAAATAGCATACACCAAGGCACATCCCCTTGAATATGTCGGGTTAGAGCATCCATCACAAGGCAAACAAGAGAAGGCTAAGCATCGATCCATGATGGAGCCCCATAACCATTGAAAAATGGTCTGAGTCACCACCCATCGTCCTAACCCTAGTCTTAGCTCCATCGTACATGTCCTTGATTACTCTGATGTAGGCTTCCGGCACGCTCTTCGCCTCCAAGCACCTTCATAGCACCTCCTTGGGACCTTGTCATATGCCTTCTCCAAGTCGATAAGCACCATGTGCAGGTCCTTCTTCTTATCCCTGAACTGCTCCACCAGCCTCCTGACAAGGTGGATAGCTTCTGTAGTGGAGCGACCCGGCATGAAACCGAACTGGTTCACAAATATAAATGACATCTCCCTCACCCTCGCCTCGATCACCCGCTCCCAAACCTTCATGGTGTGACTTATTAATTTGATACCCATATAGTTGTTGCAGCACTGGATGTCCCCTTTGTTCTTGTACAAGGGCACCACTGTACTCCACCTCCACTCCTCCGGCATCCTTTTGGTCCTGAAGATCGCATTGAACAACCTAGAGAGCCATTCCACTCCTGACCTACCCATGCATTTCCAGAACTCCACCGGGATCTCGTCAGGCCCGGTCGCCCGACCCCTATTCATCCTACGCAAAGCCCTCATGACCTCCTCCGCCCTAATGCGCCTGCAGTACCCAAGGTCTCTATGTTGCTCTGAATGCCCCAACTCCCCTAACTCTATGTTACGATCCCCTCTTCGTTAAGTAAGTCTCAAAGTACGCCTGCCACCTCTGCTTGACTTGAGACTCCCCCATCAGAACTCTACCATCCTCGCCCTTGATGCACCTAACTTGGTCAAGATCACGTGCCTTCCTTTCCCTTGCTTTAGCTAACCGGAATAACTTCATATCCACGCCTTTCTCCCCTAATTCCTCGTACGTGCGACCAAACGCCGTGTTTTTATCTTCCGTAACCGCCAGCTTTGCGTCTTTCCTTGCCACCTTGTAGATCTCCCTGTTCGCTCTTCGTTCTTCCTCGCTTGTGCTCCCTGTCAACTTAGCAAATGACGCCTTCTTCACCTCCACTTTTCCTTCGACTACATCGTTCCACCACCAGTCACCCTGATGTCTGCCTGAATAGCCCTTGGCTACCCCGAGCACATCTCGTGCTACCTCCCTAACGAAGTTCGCCGTCTCTAACCACATAGCGTCCGCTTCCCCATAGCTTCTCCAAGCTCCGCCCTCACCTAACCTCCTCTTCAACTCTTGTGCTTTCTCCTTAGTCAAAACACCTCATCTAGTCCACGGTTGTCCCCGCGCACCCCTCTTCTTCCTCTTCACCTAGAGACCGACATCCATCACTAGGAGTCTATGAAGAGTCGAAAGGGACTCTCCCGGAATAACCTTGCAGTCCTTGCACATACCCATATCGCTCCTTCTGAGGAGGAGGTAATCAATCTGAGTCCTTGCCGCCGAACTCTTGAAAGTGACCAAATGCTCCTCCCTCTTCTGAAATGTGGAGTTCGCAATCAGAAGCGCGGAACCCCTGGCGAAATCAAGCAGTGACGTGCCTCCTCCGTTCCTAACCCCAAAGCCGAAGCCACCGTGCACCTCACCATAACCACCAGCATCAGCCCCAATATGACCATTAAAGTCCCCTCCAATAACTAACTTCTCAGATTTAGGAATACTACTCACCAGATCATCCAAGCCCTCCCAAAAGCGCCTCTTAACCTCCTCGTCTAAGCCCGCTTGCGGCGCGTAAGCGCTGATGACGTTGAGGACGCAACCCCCAATAACCAACTTAATAGACATTAACCTATCATTCACTCGCCTAACCTCGACCACGGACTCCCTTAGATCCCTATCTACCAAGATGCTCACTCCATTCTTACCTTTCACGACTCCAGAATACCACAGCTTAAACCCGTCTGCATTCCTCGCCTTCGACCCTTTCCACCTAGTCTCCTGGACACAGGCTATGTTAACCCTCCTCCTTTGAAAAACCTTCGCCAACTCAATGGACTTACCCGTCATAGTGCCTATGTTCCACGACCCAATCCTTAATCTATGAGTGTCTGCTACCATCTTCCCATCCTTACCTCCCGCCCTACCCGCAGGACCACTCCCTGCCCCCCTACTCACCCCCGCCACCGCCCCCACCCCCACCTGCATGAACTTTGCTCACTTCCTCAGTCAAAAACTACGATAAAAGAGGGGTAGCATAAAACAATTAATTTACTATAAGTTAGGGACGTGCTCACTTAAGCATCAGCATTTAACTGCCATTTTGGGGTTCTATATATGGTATACGCAGCAAAGGCACAAACCATCATCAGCTGAATATGTTGAGAATCGAAGACCCCACACCAGCACATGCAAGAGTCACCTGAAAACCAGACTACAGCTTCTTCTGCCCATACTTTATGGATCAAAAGGACCTGCACATATAGTACCAAGAATGGCACAAGGTTTTCCTATACATAATTTGCATGGAAAAAAGATGATGCAAGAATATTTATTAGATGATTTTCCCCTTTAAGATGATGCAAGAAAAAGCATACATAAAAAGAAATATAGCTTACATGTGTTTTTTCGCCTGCCAATGCTAAACTGATTGCTTAGCAACCAATCATTCTTGCTATTTGAAGACAACGAAAGATCTTTAAGAAATAAAAGAGACCTTATCACTGTCGAATGACTAATATATATATAAATTCTTGATGACATGAACCAGATATTGATGTAGATTGAAAAAAACAGGAAGAGAGAAGCTAGCCGTATATTTGCTGTGCAAAGACAGATCTTGTATCAGTAATCAGATTCAGTTCATCACCAACAGCTATACCGAGTAAAATTACAGAACTTTTAGAACATGAAATATCTAGTGTCATAATCTTGCTTTGGCTCAAGCACCTAGTTCATATAAGTTCGTGACAGATCAATAACTGCAATCGTAGGTGATGAAACTTGCAAATTCTGCCTGAACTCCTGAAAAAGGAGAGATAAAAAAGGGACTAGCTATATAAGAGAATCACGAGTTGAGAATTCTTTGATTTGATATGTACCAAGTATGCCAGTCAAGCTGGTTTCCCACATAAGTATTCACCACCAATGTACTGACTTTCGGACCAACCAAAAGATCATTTTCATTTACATCTCTCTTGGCTCAAACTACCATCACCCAGACATGCTCAGGATTATTATTCCAGTAAGAAATTCCAATGCCGACAAAAAAAAAAGACTCAGCGCTGCTGAATCAATTTATACAAAAAGAATGGAACAATCAAATTATGCAATGCAGGTAACCAATCTCTATTATTTCAAAAGATTACAAAATTGCATTGAATGTGTGCTAACAGAATACCATTGGTGGACTAATCTGTGTCTCAGTCTACTAGGAAATGATTCTATTGCAACTCTTCTTCCTGTTACGGTACATTGTAATTCTTTCTCCAGATCCTGCCAAAGATAACCAGGAAAAAGGGAAAACTGAGAAGAAAAGTGCAAAGAACACTTTCATCAGGGATCTCTGGGGAGCAAGTGGATGACCTTAGATATTATGATGATACACATTCACAGATCACCGGCAGGTTTCAATTGTTGATGCTGGCCCTCTATCAAGCTCAACTGTCTTCTCAATCTTGCAATATGACCTTGCACCTATAATATTGAATCAGAGAATAAAAGGTTCTTCTGATTTGATTCCACTACATAGATTAAAAGTTACTGTCTGGCAACAAAGCTTTCAAGCACAAGCTATATCTAAATCAAAAATCTGCATTAGTTGAGACGGACCGTACTTGGATATCACCAAGAATTTCTATGGACGGCATAACTCATATTCCAACTAGATAATGCTTATAGAAGAACATCCTGGCATATCTCATGAATTTTGTTCTTTCTAGACCATGAGAGTTGACTGTGTCCAAGTGAACCATAAGGAGGGATTACTTTTTACATAGACCAACACCTGGTTCTAGTACTCATTCTTTTCTGTAGCACAAATTTATCAGATTGGAAACTTTTCTATCTCCAGATAATAGAGCAACTACCCAGTCAATCCACAATTTGCAAATGAATCTCAATGCATAATAATAACAAAAAGAAAGTCAGTGAGAAAACAGAAAGATGTATCCTCCCTATGGAATCATATGATCAGGACAACTTCCTCTGATTCACTCCCAGTTAGAAATTATTGCATTTGAGTCTTGATTGTCATAACAGTTAAGCAATATCTTATTCCCCTACGATCACTTGCACTCATTGTCTCATTGCACGAGAAATGCAGAAGATTATTAAGGATTATACTTCTTGCCATAAGCTCTATATATATTTTTTTTGTGATAATTTACTTCTTGCTATTAACTCAATCCGGTCACTTCTTCTGTGGTCATGTGTCCCAGGGGCTCTCTCCCCAGATTTTTGTCGAATCATTAGGATACCTCCTCTTACTCCTCCTATTTTCCCATGGGAGAGCCAAGCCACCAGTCGATCTTGTTAGCAAATAACTCCAAAGTTCGTTGTTTCTTGTTTTATATTACACAATTGAGCAACTGACTGAAAGAGAACCGTCGAAAAACTCAAGCTAGGGATAACAGAAAGAAGAAAGAGCATTTAAAAGATAATAACCTGCTGGCGAGCTGCTGTAAGTTTTAACAGCTCGTCTGCTTCAGAGAAATTTGTGAACCATTGACTTAGAGGATGATCTTTTGACTCACTGCGTTTCCTTCTATCAACATCATCTATTGATACTAAAGACAAAGACATCAAAATCATCAACCTACACAAATACAGTAAATTCTGCCAGTCCATTAAGCAGTTGAAGACACACCAGGAGGAGGTAAATTTAGGACAGGCGGTAGTCTAGGCACACTGACTGCTGGATGGTTCTGTACACGGGCAAAAAAGGCCTCTGAAGGCTCTGCAAGTACAACTTCATCATATGACTCTACTACAACAGGTTTTTTCGTAGATAGAGACCCAGATTCGTCCTCTGGATACAGTTTCAAATGGTGATATCTGCAAATAAAGAAAAACTTCATAAAGTCCTAACAGTTTACATGAATAAAAGCAAAAAATAGAAACCGAAGTAAGATAGTTCAAAGAATAACATGAAGAAAATAAAGCAATGAGAATAAAAGCTACTACAACTACTAAGCATCGATCGCAAACTAGTTAGGGCTGCCTGTAGTATCGTTAATCCATTTTGCAGTTTCGCTCTATTTGGGCTCATTGCATTCTAAAAATCAATCAGGGGTTTCCTAAAACTAGAGGTTCTTTAACTTTCTGTTCTTTCCATTCTCTCTGCAAACTCAAAGACTCCTGTCAGACACTGGGTCTAATGTAAATACGTAAGTGTACATACAGCAAGCATTATTTCCAACTAGTTGATTGCCTATGTGAACTGCTTCCATTTTGTGCTGTTTTTAGCTGAGTCCACTTGGAATTCGAGAGATTGCAGAACCTTTGAGACAATTTTCTTTCAATGTGATTTAAATCCACCGAAAGACAATAAAGCAACAAGCTAAGAAATAGCTTACACCAAGTGCATGAACTTTTTCTTTTCTCAGATAAGTCTACTGTAGAAGTAAACTAGAATTTTAAATGGCCCGGTCCAAGCATAAGTGTAGTTTAATCATTTCCAGTAAAGTCTAATCACGACAGAGCTGCTGTATAACAAAAGACCAAGCAACTCACAAGTGCAACGGCTTATCACAAACATCAGTGTGGAAATGAAGGGTTATAACAATTTCGAATTCACCCCATCCACACTCCGACAACTCAAAAGGGGGGCCGTCCACAACCCTCGTAGGATTGCTAAAACTTGAGTGCAATTGAAAAACCACACGCTTCACCACCACACTGAGATCCTCATTAGTTGCACCACGAACGTAAACAGTCCATTTATGAGACTGGAACCTGCTCCACAATCAACATTTCACTCAGATATTTCATCAACCAGTAACATATAATTAAGTTACTCCCTCTACCTCAGTTCATATGACACACTTTCCTTTTTAGTTTATCCCGGAAAGAATGACACTTTTCGATACTAACTGTGAAATTCTCATTTTATTCTAATAAGCGCACAAATGTTTATGGTTTGTTTAGACCACAAATTTGAAAAAAAAATCTTTCTTAAACTCCTAATTCAGTCAACGAGGGTCCCATTTTGGGACGGAGGGAGTATCAACTTTACAGAAAAGCTATCAACTTTTTGAGAGTACTCACTCGCTCGCCTTCTTACCAAGCCAAAATGCAATATTTCCATACACTATTGGGACCCCAACTTCAAGCTCTTTCAGCTTCTTACCACTATTCTGCACAAACTAACAGCACACTTAATGAACATATCTTCAAGGAAATTAAGCCGCGAAAACTTTTTAGCTAAAAATAAGAAACCCCGCCAAATATTTTTTTTTAGAAATATCAACAAATTAAGCTGGGAATTTTTTATTTAATTAAAAAGAACCTTTTTATCGCTGTCATCGGAAGATTTAACCATTTTGGTACGCTGAGATTTGGGGTTGGGTCCGGCAACGTCGGGGGAATCTTGAGCGTGCTTCTTTGTCGACGAGCTTTGAGGCATTCTACGGCTATTCTCCGATTGGTCAAATTTGGGGAATAATTAGGGTTTCTGATTTGACAATCGGTGTACGGAAAACGAAGAGGAGGGAAACGGATCCTCTGCGGTCTGTTGCAGGTTAATGATAGATCTCACACCAATTGTATCGTTCGTTCTAAAGGGTATCGTAGTCAACAAATTGGCGTGTTAATTGCGGCTCAATACCTCTTTTATGTTGAACACTTCATTCCCATTATCTTGTAGTCTGTGGTGGTTAACCTTTGGTCACGGACTTGGTTGCACTATCCTTAGTGGAAAGGGCCAAATCTTATATATTTATATTTATATTATATTAAAAGCACGAAGATTTTTAAAAGAAATTTTAAAAATTTAAAAATAGAATTAACATTAGACAAAATAGTAATTTAGTTATTTTCTTAATATGTAGGAAAACTCATTTAATTATTTTTCGTATATGTATGAATACTCATTTAATTATTTTCTTTATATGTAGGAAAATTCATTTAATTATTTTCCTAATATTTAGGACTACAAAATTAACTAAATTTTATATATTACATTCTTTCTTATTTGGATTACGTAAAAAAAATTGATATTTAAAACTTGAAAAATATTAACATTTTATTTTATATAAATTTTTACACTTATTTTAAATAGATGGCAAGAAAAGAAAAGAACTAAAACTACTAACTAAATAGGACGTAACCACTTGGTATTTAGAAGTTTATCCCTTTGAACATATACCAACAATTCAATCAAAAAAGAAAGAAGACGTACGGCGTTCTTGGAAGATGAGGGGGTAATTTTTTTTATGTTTTGATTAGGTGAAACTCTTTCATATACTAAAATACTTTAAAATATACAAAACTATTTCCCACTCATTTGTTTTTCTTACAATTTGACAAAAGATTTTTCATTCGGTAACCTAATATTAAGAATTTAAATTAACAAAATATAATTATCTTTTATTGATGAAAATAAACAATTAAGTATTTGGATTAGCTAATTAGCAACAAAAAAATTAATTTCATTATTTTTCAAAGTTTATCATACAAGTAAAACTATTTTTAGGTTGACAAAAGTCTTGGTTTAAATAGATATATTTTAATAAAAAACGCCACAGATGATGAAAGAAATTAGAAAATAAAGTTGAATTTATTATAATTATCTTTTATTGCTAAAAATAAATAATTAAGTATTTAAATAGCTAATTAGAAAAAAATAATTTCATTATTTTTTAAATTTATTATACAAGTAAAAATATCTTCAAGTTGACAAAAATCTTGGCTTAAATAGATATATTTCAATAAAAAACCACTAATGATGACAGAAATTAGAAAATAAAATCGAATCAATTATAATATATTATTAAAAATTAATTTGGCTAAAATTCAAAACAGAAGAAATAAGAATGAAATAATAAGTATTCAAAATAAGTTGACATTTATTATTATATTTTATTTTTCATCTATTCAGTAAATGACTCCTCTAAAAATTTATTTATACGTAATAAGTTATTGATTGTAAAATACACATTCAGTATTAGTTAGTTTTAGACCTTACATCATTACTTATTTATTCATTTTTTCCTATAAAATATATGACCTAGCCATTGATTCCAATAACTCTAAAAGAAACATATACTTTTTTAATTAGGCTGATTTAATGATTGTCTGATGAATTATAATAAACTATAGAATGATTTTGATCATGTTAGATTTAATATTATGTGACAAAAATGACTATAATATTTGTAAGCTTACTCCAACGGATATGCCCTTCAAATTAATATAAAATATATGTGCTCAATTATTTTATGTGCGAATCAGTTTCTTATAAAAACTATATGACACTCTCTTTATTCAAAGCTTTAAAAAAATAATTATTTTTACTGATGTCCTTTTGAAGAATCATAATAAAAATATATAATAAATATCAAAATTTAATTATCAAAAATAAATATACAATCGTTATAGATTTAATATCATATTACAGGAATTGCTATAATTTTCGTAAGACTTTTTCAAAGGATATGCCCTTCAAATTAAAAAGAAATACGTGTTCTCCAATCGAAATGTGTATCGATCATTTTACCTTTTAAAATAAATTTTAGAATTGTTATCAAAATAATTATTTTCAAATATAATGAGAAATGGAGTTAATCATTATTAGAATATTTAAATACTAATTTCACTTAAATGCTCAAGTTTATGCTAGGCCTCCCAATTACCAACAATGACGAGCACCGATTCCACAAGGTTCCCATCAAATCCGGCCGAATTTTCAGGTTTCATATAATCCTCGTCCCAAACAAGAATATGTGAGAGAACAGGAGCCAAAGAAAGAGTTCACCCCAATTGGAGAATCGTATACAAGCCTATTTCAAAAGTTAATGCAGCTGAAGTTGATTGAACCCATCAGGCTGCATTATGCGAATCCAAATTCAAAAAGTTTTGACTCCAATGCGAGATGTGAGTATCACTCTAATGGACAAGGCCATAGTACTGAAAATTGTTGGACATTAAAGAAAGCCATTGAAGATTTGATTGAAGCAAAGGTAATTGTGGTGGAAAAAAATGAAGACACTCCTAATATCACAAACAATCCGCTCCCTACTTATGATAATACACATTTTATTGGGATGATTTGTGATGATCGGGATTATAAGTCGTTTGGCAAGACATAGATGATTGTTGGAACCGTAGGGCAAAAGCCAAAAGTGATAGTAAGTCTGCCTCAATCGGCACCGTCATTTGTGAAAGGTGCGAGTTCTAGTTCAAACTTGGCAGGTTCTGAAAAAACGATTCTCTATGTCCTTGGAAGCACAAAAAAGATTGAGCTTCAATTGGGTGGGCCAAAACTTTACATCCCTGGGGGCATTCAAAAGATTGTTCGTAATAATGATATGAGAAATATAACAGAGCCAGTTGTGATCCGACCTATTGCATAACTTCCAGTGTCAAACACAAAAGCTATTCCTCGAAACTATAACAAGACTATTGTGACATACAAATGAAAAGAGATAGTGGAAGAAACAGAAGAAATGGGAGGCTTGACCCGCTCTGGAAGGTGCTACTCACCAGAGGAATTGAGAAAAGCCAAGCAAGCCAAGGAAATCACTTTCCAGTAAAAGAACCTGTCTTTAAAAAAGAAGTTGAGGAATTCCTTAAGAAGATGAAAATGCAAGACTACTCAATCATCGATCAACTAAGGAAAATCCCCACTCAAATATTTTTGTTATCTCCGCTTTTGCATTCTGAAGAAGATCACCGTGTGTTGATCAAAACTTTGTGTGAGGCATATATTTCAGAAAAGACTACAGTGACTCAGCTAGAAAAAATGGCTGAAAGATTCTTTGAGGTGAATAAAATTTCTTTCACCGATGATGATTTACATGAGGAAGGGGATGGGCACAATAAAGCTTTTCATCTTATGGTCATATGTGAAGGGAATTACGTGAAAGGAGTCATGATTGATGGAAGCTCAAGTGTAGATGTATGTCCATTTTCTATTCTACACCAACTGAACATTGATACTAACATAATTCGGACTAGTAGTGTCAGCATCATAGCTTTTGATGGTTCAAAAAGAGACACTATTGGGGAATTTGAACTCACCATGACAATTGGCCTGGTTAATTTTAACATTGTCTTTCAAGTGTTGGATATGAAAATATCCTATAATTTTCTTTTGGGAAGGCCGTGGATCCATATGGCCAGAGTTATACCATCCACCCTACATCAAATGGTCAAATTTGAATATGACATGCAAGAAATTGTTGTTCATGGGGAGGATGACCCATCCGTCTATAATGACCCATCCATTCCATGTATCGAGGCCAAGGAAGGATGTGAATCTCTTATATATCAAACATTTGATTTGATTGAGGTAGACCAATTGGAAGAAGGAAAACCAATTCTGCATCCCTATCTTTCAGCCACATCTATGAAGGTAGCTTCACTGATGTTGAGGAACGGCTATGAAGCAGGAAAAGGATTAGGATCATTTCTGCAAGGAATTGTGAACCCCATTGCTCCCTTTTTTGAAGAAAGATACCTTTGGCTTGGGTTTTAAACCAACATCGGCTGATATAAAGCCAAGGCCCGCAAAAAGAATGGTTGGAAATTGTCAAAATCAATCCCTAGCATTGCCTACTCTTTTGTCAAGCCACAATTTGAAGAAGTCCAAAATCCTTCTACTCTGGATGACATTGATGAAGTTTGCCAAGGTTTCAAGGAGATGTTCTATGGGATCAATATGGTTCAAGTTGGTGAGGGCTCTAGTCGTGCAAGTGTTTAGCTGATTGGTCCAGATACGTCGCTCAACAACTGGGAAGAAACTAATCTTCCCATCAGGAAAGAGTCTTGGTAGTCTGTTTTGTTGCTTTTTCTGTATTTGGATTATTTTCAGGGTTGTAATCCATATATTTCAGTTTAATTGTTTTGCTTTGATGTAAACCCTTCTATCCTTTTAAATTCATTGAAATGAAGTTCCAGTTTCATAGTAGAATTCCATCTTTTCGTTTACTTAATTTTGTTGAATTTCTCATCATTTTTCAGTTTCGTTAGTGCTGGCTTTAAAAACATGACATGCACGCAGAATTCATGCTCAGATCTTAAAAGGTTGTCTAATCTCGAAATAACAAATCAAGAAGTTGAGTATGATGAAGATGAGACTTTTAAGGAAATAAAAAGAGCATTGGATAAATTTGAGAATAAGCCTAAGCCTGACTTAAATGAAACCGAGGCAATTAACCTGGGAGATCCTGAAGAAATCAGAGAAACAAAAATTAGCATTCATACCGAACAAAAGATGAGAGATGCCATAATTCAAGTTTTGTTCGAGTATAGAGATGTATTTGCTTGGTCGTATGATGAAATGCCGGGTTTGATTGCCGATTTAGTGGTCCATAAGCTTCCCACATATCCTAATTTTCCACCAGTCCAACAAAAACAAAGGAAGTTTAAGACAGACATTAGTGATAAGATTAAAGAAGAAGTCACGAAGCAACTAAGTGCAACTGTGATCAGGGTCGTCCGGTATACTATATGGTTAGCGAACGTTGTGGCAGTGCCAAAGAAGGACGGCAAAATTAGAGTTTGTGTTGACTATAGGGATTTAAATAAAGCAAGTCCAAAGGACAACTTTCCTTTACCCAACATTCATATCTTTGTGGAAAATTGTGCTAAGCATGAGATCCAATCTTTCGTGGATTGTTATACCGGGTTACCAGATTCTAATGGATGAAAAAGATGCAGAAAAGACCGCCTTCACCACTCCATGGGGAACTTACTGTTATAGGGTCATGCCATTTGGTTTGAAGAATGCAGGAGCAACTTACATGAGGGCCATGACTACCATATTCCATGACATGATGCACAAAGAGATTGAGGTGTATGTTGATGACGTGATCATTAAGTCTAAAACACAAGATGATCATGTGCAAGACTTGAAAAAGTTCTTTGAAAGGCTACGAAGGTACAATCTCAAACTCAATCCAGCCAAATATGCATTTGGAGTTCCTTCTGGGAAGCTTTTGAGTTTTATAGTTAGTCGAAGAGGCATGAGTTATATCCCACCAAGATAAAGACCATTCGAGAACTGCCTCCCCCGAAGAATAAAAAAGAAGTCATGAGTTTGCTTGAGAGGTTAAACTATATCAACAGGTTCATTGCACAGCTTACAACCACATGTGAGCCTATTTTCAAGTTGTTGAAAAAGAACGCATCTATCAAGTGGACAGATTAGTGGAAAGAAGCTTTTGATAAGATCAAGGAATATTTGTCAAATCCTCCTGTTTTGGTCCCGCCGGAACCTGGTAAGCCTCTATTTTTATATCTGTCAGTAAATGATACTTCGTTTGGTTGTGTTCTGGGTCAACATGATGCCACAGGAAAAAAGGAACAAGCAATATATTATTTGAGAAAAAAGTTTACCACTTATGAGACCAAATACAGTCTTTTGGAAATGACATTTTGTGCCTTAACTTGGGTCTCTCAGAAGCTTAGGCATTATCTTTGGGCATATGCAACTTACCTCATATACCAAATGAATCCCCTGAAGTACATCTTTTAGAAGACGATGCCCGCTGGCAGATTAGCAAAGTGGAAAATCTTGCTCACAGAGTTTGATATTGTTTATGTCACTCGTAAAACCATGAAGGCTCAAGCTTTAGCTGATCATTTGGCAGAAAATCCAATTGATGATGATTATGAACCTTTGAACACATACTTCCCAGATGAAGAGGTTAATTTAGTTGAAGAAGTAGCCCAAGATGACAATCAAATTTGGAAACGATACTTTGATGGGGCTGTTAACATTAAAGGTGTAGGGATTGGAGCAATTCTCGTATCACCTATTGGGAAACATTACCCTGCCACAGTACGACTTCGTTTCTTCTGTAAAACCAACACAGCAGAATACGAAGCTTGCATCATGGGTTTAAACATGGCAATAAACCTAAATGTGCATGAACTATTGGTGATGGGAGATTCAGATTTGCTTATTCGGCAAGCTCAAGGCGATTGGGAGACTCGAGACATCAAGATCATTCCATAGAAACAATGTGTGGAAGATCTTAGCAAGAGATTCAAGTCCATCGAGTTCAGATATATTCCCAGGTTTCATAATGAATTAGTTGATGCCTTGGCCACCCTGGCCTCAATGCTTCCATATCCGGGTAATACTCACATTGACCCATTAGAAATTCAAATTCAGGATCAACATGGTTATTGCAATATAATTGAAGCAGAACTAGATGGTGAACCATGGTACCGTGATCTTAAACAATTTCAGAAAACAAGAGAATATCCAGAACATGTTAATAGGGATCAAAAGAGAACTATTAGGCAACTCTCTAATGGTTTCTTTTTGAGTGGGCAAATCCTATACAAAAGAACCCCAGATTTGAATTTGTTGAGATGTGTGGATGCCAAAGAAGCTGAAATGATTATGAATGAGGTGCATTCGGGAGTTTGTGGTCAGCACATGAATGGATATGTTCTAGCAAAGAAGATCCTTCGAGCAGGATATTATTGGCTTACTATGGAGCAAGATTGCTTTCGTTTTGTTCGCAGGTGCCACCAGTGTTAGATTCACAGTTATTTGATTCACTCACCTCCTTCAGAGTTGTATCCTATGTCGGCTCCTTGGCCTTTTGTTGCTTGGGGAATTGACGTCATTGGCCCGATTGAGCCAAAAGCTTCAAATGGGCACAAATTCATCTTGGTTGCAACTGATTACTTCACCAAATGGGTGGAAGCTATTACATTGAAAGCAGTTACCAAGAAAGAAGTAGTAGACTTCGTTCACTCCAACATCATCTGTCGTTTCGGCATTCCAAAAACCTTTATTACAGATAATGCTGCTAATTTGAATAGTCATATGATGAAGAAGGTATGTGAACAATTTAAATTTGAGCATCGCCATTCTACTCCTTACCGGCCCAATGCTAATGGAGCTATTGAAGCTGCAAATAAGAACATCAAGAAGATTCTTAGGAAGATGGTCCAAGGGTCTAGACAATGGCACGAAAAACTGCCTTTTGCTCTTTTGGTATACCAGACAACAACTCGTACACTAGTTGGTATTTTATGGAACAGAAGCAGTCATATCGGCTGAAGTTGAGATTCCCTCTCTCCGAATAATTTTGAAGTTGGGATTGAAGACACTGAATGGGTGAAGTCACGACTGGAACAATTGAGTTTGATTGATGAAAAGCATTTGGCAACAGTTTGTTTTGGTCAGTTATACCAACAAAGAATGGCACAAGCTTACAATAAGAAAGTGCGCCCAAGAAAATTTGAGGTAGGACAGCTTGTTTTGAAACGCATCTTCCCACACCAGGAAGAAGAAAAAGGAAAGTTTGCCCCAAATTGGCAAGGTCCTTACCTCATCAAGAAAAAATTGTCGAAAGGAGCTCTACACTTGGCAGATATAGAAGGAAAGGTGACAGACATATTCGTCAATGCAGATGCAGTCAAAAGATACTACGTCTGACACGATTTGTTGGGGGCATTTGGTTTATACTTAGCATTCTCAGGTTGGGATGACGAAAGGCTATTATTCTCGCTACCCAAACACTGGTCAACCCTAGTTAGCCCTTTGATGCCTTGTTTATATTTCTTTGTTTTACCCTCTTTTGGAACCAATGTACTTTAAAAAAAATCTATCAAAAAAATATATATGTACATATATAAGATAAATCATCGAAACAGAATCCTTGAACTACGTTCGACTTGATTCCGGAAGGATGCGTAGGCAGTCTCTCTCTGAGGTTCTATCACACCAAACAAAAGTCCATATTTCCCCAATATTCAAAGAAACTGGGACATGTTTTTATTTTTATTTTTTCGACGGTGTTCCATCAGATAGTTCCAGAAGTTGTAATTCAGCTGAGTAGTTCTCTTTACCTTTCCCTTTTAAGACCTTCTGATCATCTTTTGAGAATGCTAAGTCAGTATATTGCGAGTGATGCTTCAGCCACTGCAAAGAGAGAAAAACAAATGAGAGAGTCCTATTTTTTAAAACTCTCACGGGCACTATAAGGCGGTGGTGAGTTGAGAAAACAAATGAGAGAGTCTTATTAGTGAAAACCTTTACGGGCACTATAACGCAATGACGAGTTGAAAAAAAGGCAAATGAGAGAGGTCAATTGGTGAAAACTCACATAGGGTATCGTTGATTGATATTAGATCTTCTTATATCCCGGCACAAGCATGGTTAAAGAACTCATTTTCACAGAGAAGTTTACAACAGATTTCGAGAATTAGACAGTTAGACGGATCGGGCAGCCAGTCCAAAGTGCATGTCATGTTCATTGATGTCAGCATATTCCTCCAGATAAGTCCTTTCTTATTTTTTTCCTGAAAGGGACGTTTCTTGATTAAGTTGTAATGCTCATTGGTTCACCTATTTATATTCTTTCGTACTATTATTCTCAAGTCCCTTTCAGTTTAATTTTGTCAAAGCAAAGCAAAGAAAAGGCCACAAAATTGGTTACAGTTTTGCTTTTATATGAAGCAAAAATTTCTGGGCATAAAAAGTATGGGCAAAGCCATAAAGCCGACTTTGATATTTCTTGTCAAGCAAAAGGCTTGAAGGACGTAGCAATGTTTCAAGAGTAAAAAAATTATTTTTCGGGAACAAAGTTGTTTGCACCATAGACAGAAAGGATGATAGGCGCAAAATAGCCAGGTATTGATGTTGATAAAGAAGATCTTCAGAGAGTAAAGTCAGAATCTCTCGACAATTTGTACGATCATCGACAGGATGGTTTTCCTAACAAGTGTAATGGACGCAAGGTCAAGTCACCCAATAAATCAAGGACACAAAATCACCACCATTTTAAAACTAACGAATCTTTCTTTGTATAGAACAGGAAAATAATAGTTTAGTGGAACCGTTCGTGGAAAGACGAACACCACCAAGTGGAGTTCTCAAATCCATGATTTCCTTCCAGTATACATGTAAGCATGTTATTTATAGTTTCATTATAGGGAATCAACACCCTATCTTCAACAGAGGGTACAACAACCCCTGATTGCATCATTTTGTTGCCAACACAGGGTACAACATCCCCTAGTTGAATTATTTTCTACATAGGATACACCATTCCCTAGTAGCATTTCAGAGTGCCACGAGCCTCATCTTGTTGTCAAAAAGGGGTAAACCATCCCCTGGTTGCATTATTTTCAGTCAACACAGGGTATACCATCCTCTGGACGCATTATTTTCTGTCAACACAGGGTACCCCATCCCCTGGTTGCATTATTTCTGTCAACACAGGGTACAACATCCCCTCGTTTCATTATTTTCTATCAACACAGGGTACAACATCCCCTGGTTGAATTATTTTCTACATAGGGTATAACATTCCCTAGTAGTATTTCAGAGTTCCATGAGCCTCATCTGGTTGTCAACACAGGGTACACCATCCTCTGGTTGCATTATTTTTGTCAACATAGGGTACACCATCCCCTAGTTGCATTATTTTCTATCAACACAGGGTACAACATCCCCTGGTTGTCTCATATTGTTGTCAACACAGGGTACACCATCCCTTGGTTGCATTTATTTTCTGTCAATACAGGGTACAACTTCCCCAGGTCGAATTATTTTCTACATAGGGTATAACATTCCCAAGTAGAATTTCAGAGTGCCACGAGCCTCATCGTGTTGTCAACACAGGGTACACCATCCCCTGGTTGCATTATTTTTTGTCAACTCGGTGTACAACATCCCCTAGTTGTCTAATCTTGTTGTCAACACATGTACACCATCCTCTGGTTGCATATTTTCTGTCAACACAGGGTACACCATCCCCTGGTTGAATTATTTTCTACATAGGGTATAACATTCCCTAGTAGAATTTCAGAGTGCCACGAGCCTCATTTTGTTGTCAACACAGGGTACACCATCCCCTGGTTGCATTATTTTATGTCAACTCGGGGTACAACATCCCCTTGTTAAATTATTTTCTTCATAGGATATAACATTTCCTAGTAGACTTTCAGAGTGTCAGGAGCCTCATCTTGTTGTCAACACAAGCTACACCATCCCCTGGATGCATTATTTTCTGCCAACACAAGGTACACCATCCCCTGGTTGCATTATTTTCTGTCAACACAGGGTACAACATCCCTTGTTTGTCTCATCTTGTTGTCAACACAGAGTATACCATACCCTGGTTGCTTTATTTTCTGTCAACATAGGGTACAACATCCCCTAGTTGAATTATTTTATACATAGGGTATAACATTCCCTAGTAGCATTTCAGAGTGACACGAGCCTCATCTTGTTTTAAACACAGGATACACCAGCTACTGGTTGCATTATTTTCTATCAACACAGGGTACAACCTCCCAAGTTGTCTCATCTTGTTGTCAACACAGGGTACACTATCCCCTGGTTGCATTATTTTCTGTCAACAAGGGTACAGCATCCCGTGGTTGAATTATTTTATACATAGGGTATAACTTTCCCTAGTAGCATTTCAGAGTGCCACGAGCCTCATCTTGTAATAAAAACACAGGGTACACCATCCTCTGGTTGCATTATTTTCTGTCAACACAGGGTACAACATCCCCTGGTTGAATTATTTGTAACACAGGGTATAACATTTCCTAGTAGCATTTCAGAGTGCCACGAGCCTCATCTTGTTGTCAACACAGGGTACACCATCCCCTGATTGCATTATTTTCTGTCAACACAGGGTACACCATCCCCTGGTTGAATTATGTTCTGTCAACATAGGGTATGCCATCCCCTGGTTGCATTATTTTCTGTCAACACAGGGTACAACATCCCCTAGTTGAATTATTTTTCAACATAGGGTATAACATTCCCTAGTATCATTTCGGAGTGCCACGAGCCTCATCTTGTTGTCAACGCAGGGTACACCATCCCCTGGTTGCATTATTTTCTGTCGACACAGGGTACAACATCCCCTGATTGTCTTATCTTGTTGTCAACACAGGGTACACCATCCCCTTTTTGAATTATTTTCTGTCAACACAGGGTACAACATCCCCTGGTTGTCTCATCTTGTTGTCAACATAGGGTACACCATCCCCTGGTTTCATTGTTTTCTGTCAACACAGGGTACAACATCCCCTGGTTGAATTATTTTCGACAAAGGTAATAACATTCCCTAGTGGCATTACAGAGTTCCACGAGCATCATCTTGTTGTCAACACAGGGTACACCATCCTCTGGTTGCATTATTTCTGTCAACATAGGGTACACCATCCCCTGGTTGCATTATTTTCTATCAACACAGGGTACAACTCCCCTGGTTGTCTCATTTTGTTGTCAACACTGGGTACACCATCCCTTGGTTGCATTATTTTCTGTCAATACAGGGTACAACATCCCCTGGTTGAATTATTTTCTACATAGGGTATAACATTCCCTAGTAGAATTTCAGAGTGCCACGAGCCTCATCTTCTTGTCAACACAGGGTACACCTTCCCCTGGTTGCATTACTTTCTGTCAACACTGGGCACAACTTCCCCTGGTTGTCTAATCTTGTTGTCAACACATGGTACACCATCCCCTGGTTGCATTATTTTCTGTCAACACAGGGTACACCATCCATTGGTTGAATTATTTTCTACATAGGGTATAGTATTCCCTAGTAGAATTTCAAAGTGCCACGAGCCTCATATTGTTGTCAACACAGGGTACACCATCCCCTAGTTGCATTATTTTTTGTCAACTCGGTGTACAACATCCCCTGGTTGAATTATTTTCTTCATAGGATATAGCATTCCCTAGTAGACTTTCAGAGTGCCAGGAGCCTCGTCTTGTTGTCAACACAAGGTACACCATCCCCTGGATGCATTATTTTCTGTCAACACAAGGTACACCGTCCCTTGGTTGCATTATTTTTTGTCAACACAGGGTACAACATCCCTTGTTTGTCTCTTCTTGTTGTCAACACAGAGTATACCATACCCTAGTTGCTTTATTTTCTGTCAACATAGGGTACAACATCCCCTAGTTGAATTATTTTCTACATAGGGTATAACATTCCCTAGTAGCATTTCAGAGTGACACGAGCCTCATCTTGTTTTCAACACAGGATATACCATCTACTGGTTGCATTATTTTCTATCAACACAGGGTACAACCTGCCCTGGTTATCTCATCTTGTTGTCAACACAGAGTACACCATCCCCTGGTTGCATTATTTTCTATCAACACAGGGTACAACATCCCGTGGTTGAATTATTTTCTACATAGGGTATTACTTTCCCTAGTAGCATTTCAGAGTGCCACGAGCCTCATCTTGTTATCAACACAGGGTACACCATCCCCTGGTTGCTTTATTTTCTGTCAACACAGGGTACAACATCCCCTGGTTGAATTAGTTGCTACATAGGGTATAACATTCGCTAGTAGCATTTCAGAGTGCCACGAGCCTCATCTTGTTGTCAACACAGGGTACACCATCCCCTGATTGCATTGTTTTCTGTCAACACAGGGTACACCATCCCCTGGTTGCATTATGTTCTGTCAACACAGGGTATGCCATCCCCTGGTTGCATTATTTTCTGTCAACACAGGGTACAATATCCCCTGGTTGAATTATTTTCAACATAGGCTATAACATTCCCTAGTATCATTTCGGAGTGCCACGAGCCTCTTCTTGTTGTCAACGCAGGGTACACCATCCGCTGGTTGCATTATTTTCTGTCAACACAGGGTACAATATCCCCTGATTGTCTCATCTTGTTGTCAACACAGGGTACACCATCCGCTGATTGCATTAATTTCTCTTAACACAGGGTACACCATCCCCTGGTTGCATTATGTTCTGTCAACACAGGGTATGCCATCCCCTGGTTGCATTATTTTCTGTCAACACAGGGTACAACATCCCCTGGTTGAATTATTTTCTACATAGGGTATAATATTCCCTAGTGGCATTTCAGAGTTCCACGAGCCTCATCTTGTTGTCAACACAGGGTACACCATCCTCTGGTTGCATTATTTCTGTCAACATAGGGTACACCATCCCCTGGTTGCATTATTTTCTATCAACACAGGGTACAACATCCCCTGGTTGTCTCATTTTGTTGTCAACACAGGGTACACCATCCCTTGGTTGCATTATTTTCTGTCTACACAGGGTACAACATCCCGTGGTTGAATTATTTTCTACATAGGGTATTACTTTCCCTAGTAGCATTTCAGAGTGCCACGAGCCTCATCTTGTTATCAACACAGGGTACACCATCCCCTGGTTGCTTTATTTTCTGTCAACACAGGGTACAACATCCCCTGGTTGAATTAGTTGCTACATAGGGTATAACATTCCCTAGTAGCATTTCAGAGTGCCACGAGCCTCATCTTGTTGTCAACACAGGGTACACCATCCCCTGATTGCATTATTTTCTGTCAACACAGGGTACACCATCCCCTGGTTGCATTATGTTCTGTCAACACAGGGTATGCCATCCCCTGGTTGCATTATTTTCTGTCAACACAGGGTACAATATCCCCTGGTTGAATTATTTTCAACATAGGCTATAACATTCCCTAGTATCATTTCGGAGTGCCACGAGCCTCATCTTGTTGTCAACGCAGGGTACACCATCCCCTGGTTGCATTATTTTCTGTCAACACAGGGTACAATATCCCCTGATTGTCTCATCTTTTTGTCAACATAGGGTACACCATCCGCTGATTGCATTAATTTCTCTCAACACAGGGTACACCATCCCCTGGTTGCATTATGTTCTGTCAACACAGGGTATGCCATCCCCTGGTTGCATTATTTTCTGTCAACACAGCGTACAACATCCCCTGGTTGAATTATTTTCTACATAGGGTATAACATTCCCTAGTGGCATTTCAGAGTTCTACGAGCCTCATCTTGTTGTCAACACAGGGTACACCATCCTCTGGTTGCATTATTTCTGTCAACATAGGGTACACCATCCCCTGGTTGCATTATTTTCTATCAACACAGGGTACAACATCCCCTGGTTGTCTCATTTTGTTGTCAACACAGGGTACACCATCCCTTGGTTGCATTATTTTCTGTCAACACAGGGTACAACATCCCGTGGTTGAATTATTTTCTACATAGGGTATAACATTCCCTAGTAGTATTTCAGAGTGCCACGAGCCTCATCTTGTTATCAACACAGGGTACACCATCCCCTGGTTGCATTATTTTCTAGCAACATAGGGTACAACATCCCCTGGTTGAATTATTTTCTACATAGGGTATAACATTCCCTAGTAGTATTTCAGAGTGCCACGAGTCTCATCTTGTTGTCAACACAGGGTACACCATCCCCTGATTGCATTTTTTCTGTTAACACAGGGTACACCATCTCCTGGTTGCATTTTGTTCTGTCAACACAGGGTATGGCATCCCCTGGTTGCATTATTTTCTGTCAACACAGGGTACAACATCCCCTGGTTGAATTATTTTCTACATAGGGTATAACATTCCCTAGTATCATTTCGGAGTGCCACGAGCCTCATCTTGTTGTCAACGCAGGGTACACCATCCCCTGGTTGCATTATTTTCTGCCAACACAGGGCACAACATCCTCTAGTTGTCTCATCTTGTTGTCAACACAGGGTACACCATCCCTGATTGCATTATTTTCTGTCAACACAGAGTACAACATCCCCTGGTTGTCTCATCTGGTTGTCAACATAGGGTACATCATCCCCTGGTTGCATTATTTTCTGTCAACACAGGGCATACCATCCCGTGGTTGCATTATATTTTTGCAACACAGGGTACTCCATCCCCTGGTTGCATTATTTTTTCTTTCTTTTTCAATTCTTTATTTTTGCAATAGCAATGATAGTTTATTGTGTTTTCAATAACTCACAAAAATTTCCTAGTGCAAACTGGTGCAGAAATTTTTTGTTCGTTTTGTTTGTTTGTGATGTCTTGTAGGTTTTTCTGCAAAGCACGGGTTGGATATGCAAAAGGTAAGATTCCAGCTCTCGTCAGAGAAAGTGGAATGTTTGATCTCAATATCAGCCGCAACCAGCTTTGACGTAATGCATGCAGAGACATATGGCCAAGATCTTTCTTCCTATCATCTGATCGAGAAATAAGCATGCGAGAATATTTCATAGTCTATTGCATCAAGAGCATCAAGTTTCAGTCTAAAGCCAACGGGAGAAGCAAGTCAAGAATCAAGACAAGACTCCAGATGGCCTTTAGATAGTAATTTTATAACTCTTAGATTTCTAGAGTATGTAATTTTCTTTTCATTTTGATGTAATAGTAGGAATAGGGGTTGCTCTGATGGTAAGCAACCCCCACTTCCAACCGAGAGGTTGTGAGTTCGAGTCTCTCCAAGAGCAAGGTGGGAAGTTCTTGGAGGGAAAGATGCCGGGGGTCTATTTGGAAATAGCCTCTCCACCCTAGGGTAGGGGTAAGGTCTGCGTACACACTACCCTCCCAGACCCCACTAAGTGGGATTATACTGGATTGTTGTTGTTTGTAGGAACCACAGACTGTAACCTCGACGGAACTTCGCTCGACTCTCTTTCCAAGAATACTCTGTCACTCTTCTTTCACTTGAACTACACGTGACATGATTCTCTTATAACCCGGGATATGTAGGCCGTCTAAAACAAAGGCTTAGTCACATCGTTTTCTTCTCTTCTTTTCCTTTTTAAATAATAGTGAGGTCAAAAATCAGTCGCCTTATTCATTTTCTTTGCTTGAAAACTCTTCATGTTTCCAAGCAAAGAGGGGCATGTTGTGAACACCTAATTTTTGACCTCACTTAAATTCTATACTATTTTAGTGTAATATTTAAATCTTAATATATAAACTTTTGTCTTTATCTTAATATGTTTCATTTATGAAAATTTAAAAAAATATACAAAAAAAGTTATTTGCATTCTTAGAGTATAATTTTTGTTCCTATTTTAAATAGAAGAAAATTTACAAAAAATATATATATATATATTTGGTTTCTTCTAATTTTAAATGTATGCTATAGTATTTTTCATAGTATAATTTAAACTATTATGTAAATATTAGGTTTTCATATAGGTTTTTTTAAATCTAAAGTAAGTTTTATATGCGTGTGTGTATTTTTTATCTTTTTTTATTTAATTCAAAAAGGGGTTAGGAAAATTTAAATAAATATATATAAAGTTTAAAAAATATATATAATAAAATAAAATAAAACAACCCAACTTCCCCACTTCACGTAACTTCATTTCCCACTAACTCTCACGTTCCTAACTTCCCAATCCCCACTTCCCCACTTCCTTAGAAATTATAAAACTACTCATACTCATTTATATAAAGAGAAAGAGACTTCTGTTATAAAAAAAAGAAGAAAAAGATAAAGGGACAACAAAATCGTAAAAAGAAAAAGAAGGAAAAACAATTGAAAAAAAAGAAGAAGAAAGAGCATTGTTCTTTTAAGGTAAACATTCATTTCAAAATTATTTAGTTAAGTTAGCTAGTGAGAAGCCGGATTTCGAGATTTCGCTCGCGGTTCCAATTTCGTGGTTGTAGAAATGTTAGTATTGCTAACTTTGAAAATCAGTAGATTGTAGCTGTGATTGTCCTGAAGTCTTTACAAAAGGTTCATCTCTGTCTCTTTAATATTTGGCTCATACATCGATTTGATAGAAGAAACCATTAAAAGATATCAATTGTTCTGATAAATATAGTTGACATCGTTGTCTTCTTTGTTTATCTGTAGCAAATTTTTTGGAGTATAAATAACTTTATTTGGATCTCTATTTGATTATCACAGTTGATATTTAGTAATTGTCTTATGCCACACATCTCTTGTTTTTCACCATTGATTCAAACATAAACTGAGACCTAACATAAAGTTGGTGTAATATAAAAGAAATACATTTCTTTCATTTTTCACAAATTATATTTATGGGTTCAAATAAAAAATGCATTTCAATTCGAAAAAAAATTAAAAAAAATAAAATTAATGAATGTCAGTCATAAGCCTCTGTCGAAAACCCTTCATCCCTATTAGTAATTGTTTTTTTAAACAATAGCTATTTTTGTAAGCTTAAATCGCTTCTATAAATTGTTAATTTGGTAATTTATTTAGTCTTAAAAGAAAAGTATTAACAATATATATATAAAAGAGAGAAACTAGAATTAGGTTATTTTTTTAGTTAAAACTATCTACTGCCTTTGGCATGTAAGCAATTTACGTTGTTATTTTATTTTTTAAGTAAAATTTGCCCAATTACGTTAGAATTGATTGTTGAATAATGTGAAATACGGTGGATCTATATTTCGAAGGATTCCTTTGGATCAAAACATATGTTTGCAAAATTCTTAAAATGATGTATAGACTATAAAAATTCCACCCATTCTAAATCCATTGACCATATATATTTGATTCACTTCTACGTATAAATTATGATGCCGACGAATATATGTACAAGGAATATTGTAATTTGTGATGCTATTTTGTTCGAAAACTTGAATAAGTTTTGCACCCAATAAACCAGTTCTTTTATCCATAATGTAATAGCTTCACAATAATCTCAAAGTAGTTTTAGGAAAATAATAATGAACACCAGTAGTATACTTTTAGATGTGCTTTTAATTTATTATTATGATTGTGTACACATACGGGTGACATGGTGAAAGCGTTGATTTTCAAATTAAAACTAAGGTACACGTTCGCGTGACTTTGTCCAAGTAATTTTAATATTAATTAAGGGTTCTTAATTATGTATATGTACGCATGCTATGATTTTTAATGCAGTAAATAAAATGAGTACGCGTGACTCGTTTCGAGATAATTTTGTAATTACGAATAATTAAGTAATTAAAAGCGGTGAAAGGTAAAATGCACATGGGTTCTAAATTATGTAATTAGAATAATTCAATTAAGCCAAGTATAATTATTAAAGCGACCGTGCTAGTACCACGGGACCCGGGAATGCCTAACACCTTCTCTCGAGTTAACATAATTCCTTATCCAGAATTTCTGATTCGCAGACTTTAAAAAAAACAGAAAAAAATAAAATTTTCCTCGATTTGGGATTTAAAATAAACCGGTGACTTGGGAAACTAAATAAACTATTCCACTAACTTCAAATTAATATTTTCAAAAGGATTAGGTAACTTAGGACTCACCCACAAACTTCAAGTTAATCTTGAAAAAGGAATTTGGGGTTGAAAAAGATTAATTAACAAGAATTTGAGGTGTTAACTCTCATTTTATAGATTCTACCTAGGGATAGGATTGAACTATTTGTATAAATATCGGGTGCACTTAATCTCTTAATTATTTCAGGGATAATTCAATTAGGAAGTCTTGGTCTTCGAAAGAAGATAATGTAGAATTATTATCCGAGGCGTATTAACATAAACTTACTCTTATTTATAAAATCATAAATACATCGCATTGTTATTTAGGTGTAATTCTCCGTGTATCCATACTTGTAGCCATTGATCATTTAACTCGCTTTCTAGGTTAGTTTATTCTTTTGTATTTAGACATAAATGTTTTATCAAAAACCTTTATTAGTATTTGACTTAGCATAATAAGCGATAATTCTCTTACTTGCATAATCACCTACATATTATTCGTTGTAAAATTCAATCTCGACCCATAGTTGGTATTAGTGCTGTATTTTTTCCCGGGCCCGGGCCTAAACGGGCTTCGCGAGCCGAGCTTCGTGGGCCTGGGCTCTGGCGGTCCCGGGCTTCATGGGCTCAATGGGTGAGACCAGCCCGTGACAGGCCTAAGCCCATGTGGTCCTAGACTTAGCGAGCTGGGATTCGTGGGCCTGGCGGGTTTTTTTGTAATTTTTGTTTTGTTTAAGGCAATATCTTGTATAGTAGTTATTAGTATAGTATATATAATGTATATTTCATTGTATATTGTATTGTAGTAATTAGTATATATTGTATGTTATGTATATATATTATCTTATTTATTTTCTTGTAGTATATATATTGTGTCTTATATATATATATATATATATATATATATATATATATATATATATATTATAACTTATATAGTTATATATTTTGTTGTAGTATATATATTTTATCTCTTATGTACATATATTCTCTTATATATATTGTATCGTATGTATATATGTTATTACTTATATATTTTCTTGTAGTTTAGGTTGTTTGTTATGTATATATATTCTCGTATATATTTTCTTGTAGTATATATTGTATGTTATATATATATATATATATATATATATATATATATATATATATATATATATATATATATATATATATATATATATATATATATATATATATATATATATATATATATATATATATATATATATATATATATATATATATATATATATATTGTAGCTTATAAATAATTCGAAGTAAAGACAAAGAAATATTGAGAAAAAAGATATTCAAGGGTATGTCTTATAATTTTTTTTACCAAAAATGGTATATCTTTCTTAGTCTTCCTTCCCCCAAAGGAATGAGCACAACAAAGTACTAATACCACCATTAAAGAAAAAAACTAACAGAAGATGTGCCAAAGTACAAGTTACATCATAATCTACATTGTATCTCTAACAAATCTCATAAATCCGTCAAAGTTGGGAGGAGGTTGTGTTGGTGGTGGTGAAAAAGAAGCTTGTTCATCACCACTTCCGGGCGAAGCCGAATCCTCCGCAAGTTCCGCAATCATTTCTTCATAAGATTCATATATCGCCAGTTGTGATTCTGCAATTCCAAAGTTTCTTCTTTACGCGCGGATCCAATCTCTAAAAAGTACCAATTTTTCCAAGCTATCCCTCTTCGACGCTCTATGATCACCTATTTGCAGTCTTGGTTGACTGAACGCGCTCTCCGATGCAACAGTTGAAGCTTGAATTGATAAGATATCCCGAGCCATCCTTGCAAGAATCGGAAAATGTTTTTCAGTTGACTTCCACCACTCCAAAAGATTAAAAGAGCTGTCTAGATTCTCCTTTTCAAGTCCCTGAGACAAATAAATTTGAAGCTCATTTAGATGTGAAGTTTCATCATAATTATCACCTTGAGAACCCCGGAACTCCGTCCAAGATTTGAGAGCTGTTAAGCCCGCAGCTCTTTTAGACAATTTTGAGCTAGACGAATATTTGGCCTAGCATGCTCTAAGGCATGTTGATAAGCATTATAAACTGTTTTATCATTAATTTTAATTGATGCTTTTGCATGTGCAATTGTAGCAACTTTCTCATTTGAAAGATCTAAAGCCTTATAAATATTTGAGTACCAAAAATTAGGACCTCCCAATTTCATTGTAGGATTTAACATTGCAGCAACACCAAAAATAGGAGGGATAGGAAAAAATATTTTTTAAAATTTTTGCTTCATTTCATTTATAGCAAGTTCATAAATATCCCCACCTCGCCAAATTCAACAAACAAATCAGCTAGTGCGGCAATATAAACTAAACAGTTTGAAATAGTAGGATAATATTGCCCAAAAAATGCATTTGTAGCAACTTGAAAATGTTCTAAAAAATCTAAAAGTATTTTAACATTCATCCAATCTTGGTAGTAAGCATTTCATCATCATCCTCACCACCTACCTGAGAATTAAACGTTGCATTAATTGAGTTTCTATATTCATATGCAACTACTAAACTTTCGTACATACAATTCCATCTAGTCGGGCAAAGTTTAGGAACCTTTCTTTCTCTAAGGCCATATTCATCACATTTTTTAAAATACTCTCTAAGTCTAGTTCTACGGTTTGAATGAAAAAGCCAATTAAGAGCCATTCGAACCTTTTCAATTTCTATGTTTAAAATTCGCATGCCATCACTGACAATTAAATGATAACTATGACAAATACATCTACAAATATCTGAAAATATTAGTAAATGCAGGATTTAGTATTTTTGTAAGCATGCATATAGCACTAGTGTTACTAGAAGCATTATCCATAGAAATTACCATTATTTTATCGCTAAAGCAAAAATATCTACAAATATCTGACAGTGTTAGCTATAAACTTACCTGTGTGACGCGAATTAATTATTCTATACACAATTATACGTCTTTGGATTGTCCAGTTCTCATCTATCCAATGACTTGTAGCAATAGATAATCACAATCATTACCACTTCTACCAATATCAGTAGTAATAGAAATATGATTAGGTATATGAGTAAATAAATAGCACAAATATTGTTCATATTCATGTTTGAATTTATAAATATCGGCCTTAACTGTTGCACGAGGCCAACCTTTATATGTAGGATTAAAAACTCTTCTATAATGAACCCAATTAGGATTAGAGGCAAAAGTATAAGGTAAGCACATAACAGTAATCATCATTGCTAATTCTTCACGATCTCTATTTGGATCGTAATATAAAATACCTCCGGTAACAGTGTTAATTCCTGGTTGAACTAGATTTGAACCTGTACTAGGGTTAACCGCAGAATCTACACTTGTCCCCACTTGTTGCGCTTGTATTTGCAAAAATCTAGCCTTATCTCTAGGGTGTGTTTTTATGTGCCTGGTCAAACTACCAATGACGCTACGATCTCGAGTAAATTTATGAACCAGTAATTTCCCACAAGTTTTACACTTAGCCCTATTTAGTTCTCTTACTTGAGTAAAAAAAATTCCAAACTAATGATGTTTCTTGACGTTTAGCAGGTAGTCTATTAAAAGTTGGAGTTTCTATAGGTGGGCCGGGCGGTGCATTACTTGAGTTACTAACAGGACTAGTAGGTGTATCGTCTAAATCTGGTGCTTGGGTTTCATCATCATCATCATCATCCTCATTTTCCTCTAAGATAGGTTCATTAGGATAAAGAGCATACATAATTTCATCATCTAATCTATCACCTACTGCAACATCATGTAGAAATTCACTATCGGTAAATTGAAAACAAGGGTGATCACTATCAAGCATTACGGGAGGAGGAGGAGGACATCTAGGTTGGAGACTACTTTCAACTTGCTTATCTTTTCTAGGTCAGGGAGTCGGGGGAAGGATAGTATTATGGCCACTACTTAAACCGGTTTTACCTTTTCCTTTACCAAACATTTTTTCAACGAAAATGCCATATTAATTATAATTATGCAAACTAAACCACACAAAAATATATTATTAAAACGTAAGAGTTGAAACGAGTTTACCGAATTGCCGAACAACTTTTGAAAATTGAAAATCGTTGAACACTTGAAAACTTCAATTCAACAACTTCACAATTTTTCACGAATTTTCAACAATAAATTAAGCAATTGTAGTAGAAAGATTGAGAGAGATTGAGAGATATTGATGAATTGGTGAATAAAAACGAAAGAATGAGGGGGTATTTATAGTTGAGAAATGGGTAAAAGTGTAATTATATAAAGTTTGAGGTTAAATTAAAGTTTGGGAGCCAAATAGTCATTTTTAAACCTCCAAACGGTCAAATAGTAGCCCAAACGGATACTTTTTAAAATATGTTAGTTAGTGATTTTTAAAACCAAAAAAAAAAATTCTTTTTAAAAAATATAGCCGTTGGGCCCGCCAGGTCCGCAAGGACTGGACCAGGCCCGGCTGACGATCCCGGGCCTAACGGCCCCGAGCTCACGGGCTAAATAATGCGGACCGGCCCGGCACGGGCCTAATAGTACCAGGCCTAGGACCACCAGGACCGTTAGGCCCGCCAGGACCGCGGGCCTGGTCCAGTGCGGTTCAGGCCCGGGCCACAATACAGTCCTAGTTGGTATGTTTTATTGCATGCGACCGTGTTTGCTTAACTATTTAAGGAGTGGATTTGGACGTCATCCAAATTGGTGCCGCTGCCGGGGAATAATTTGGAGCATTTAGGTTTGTCTGAGAAGTGTCACGACCTAATTCCCACAATAGGTCGTGATGGCACCCAACGTCGCCGTCAGGCAAACCAATTGTGAACTACTAACTTATTTACTTATTTTATTATTTTTGAAATTGTGATTCTTATTAGATAAAGATATTAATGCATTAAAAATTGTAGATACATACAATTTAAATAAAACATAAAGTAAAAGTGTGCCAATGTTAAGCTAAACCATAATCAAATTCTAGAACATTCACAAGACCCACTGTCACAAGTGTTTGAGCGTCTACTAAAGAGTCCAATAATAATAAAACATTTGTCTAAAATATAAAATAGACATGATAAAGTAAATAAATAAGATGGAGACTTTGAGGGCTGCGGTGCATAGCATAGAAAGTAGCTCACCATAGATTCCTCTCAACAAATGCGCCTATACGCCAGAATGAACCAAATGAACATGTCAAATCATGCACTTTTAGTGCAGAAGTATAGCACGAGTATATAAATCAACGCGTACCTAGTATGTCTTCAACCTAACCCCAGAGTAGTAGTAACGAGGGATCGGCATCGACACATACTAGTGGTCCAATAAATAAAATATAGGAATCATAAGCATGTATCAAATACGATATGTTCAATAGAGTAAGGAACAATAGATAACAAAATCATTAGCAAAATATCATTAGTTTACAAATCCCTTAGTGCCACAGGCCATCGCAACAAATAAGAACTATCAACTAAATATCCGATCTCATGTCATAAAGAGAATATCTTGAAATTTTAAAGTTCAATAAAAAGGATAATTTTGTGGACATTCAGACTCTTAGCAATTTTAGGCACGAATTATGCCGAGGTCGTTCGACCTGATCCATAATCGTGTACATATGCTGCCGGAGTCGTACGACCCAATCTGTGGATGCATCTAAATATTTACCACCGAGATGTTCGGCCTAATTCCCAGGAAATAGCGAAAACTTGACAGGTTACTGGCCCCACTCAGAAATATGTGTGAGTTGTGAGATTTAGGAAACTTTCAAACAATTACATACAATACAGAAGAAATCTGTTAAAGAAAGTGTAACCCATACTACCACCTTGGTAGTTAAACATATATCACAATTTGTACCTTCGATACTTTAAACAAGTCTAGTCTCAGATAAGAGCATAAACTAAGGCAATTAAACATGAAATGACAACGCAAATATTATATTCAAAACATGGCGTGAGTCTAAGTCGACTCGGGCCTAATCATGGATTCTAGCAGACGCACGGACACTCGTTACATCATACTTGCGTATCCCCTACAACATGTAGCACATAGCAAATACAATACCTAAAGGGTGAATTCCCCCCTTACAAGTTTAGATGGGAGACTTACCTTGCTTCGAAATTTGATAACCGCCTCCAATGCCTCTCTAACACATCAAACCAATTCTAAATGATCTGAAATTATCCAAAGAACGTTCAAACCAATCAAAATATACTCAAGACTCATAATTTAACAAGTAGAGGATAAACTCCCAACTCAACACGAAACGTCAACAAAGTTAACCTTGGGCTCGCGTGCCCGAATTTCAAATATTATCGAAAATAAATTCTACCTATATCTCATATAGTGTATTAGCCCATAAACCTTTGGTTAATTCAAGTATTAAAGGGTTAAGGTAATAATAGGGGTTTTAAGGGGAAATTTGGGGTTGTAATTCAGGAATCTCTTTAGGAAGCTTCCAAGAAATGGGGCTTTGAGGACTAATTGATAGTGCTGAATTTACATTGAGGGTAGGAGAGAAAAAACAAAGTTTGAAAAGGTTTTACTTGCAAAAAACTAAGACCTAAGTTTTCCCTTCTTGCCTTGCCTATAAAGGCATGTTTTCTTGCCCTGAAAGGCAAGGTTTTTTCTTGGAATATCTCAAATTGAAGGAAAAAATTTTGACTTAGAAATCTGGGAATAAAAAGAGGATTTTGAATCCAAAAGCAAAAAACCATGAACTAAAAAATAGAAATTAAAATGCTGTTGTATTGAGTGCCTTCAGAATGAGTTGAAAGGATTTTCGGGGTTCAAATTCCGGTTAAAGGGTATATTTGAATTTTAATTTGGTATGTATACTGGCTGTTGTCATTGGGGTTCGATTTAGGATTCACTGCTGCTGTAATTTGCTATATCAATTGTTGTTTCAATTGTCTCCTTATCCTAGTTTCTATCTCAATTTCCAGGTACACATTCTAACCCTTCAAGATGTAAAGTGGATTCGAAGATGGAATGAAAAGCATATTTTCTCAGTTCTTGTTTATTAGTTTTAGTTATTTTAGCACTTTTTTGGGTTATATATCCAGATATTGGATATTTGATTCGAATAAGGTAGAGCAGCTTGATTATGTCATTATAATTTTGAGCTGGGATGTTAGAAATCATGTTGGTTGTAATATGTAGTGGTGATGGTATGGATTTAAATTTGAGGGCCACTCAGATCCAATCTGGGATCCATAACTCATGCTGCGTATAAGGAATTTTGAACTTGCTACATTTAGTTTTATTTAAGTTGATATTTAGTGTCGAAGTGTTGTTGAATTTTCTATTTGTTTAAACTTGGGATTGTGACCGAACATGGGTAGTGTAATTAGCTGATGGCTATACCTTGCCTATATGCAGAATTCCATCTCATATAAATGGTCTATGAGTCGAATCATTTAATATTTGGGTCACTGTTTGGATCAGCATCAATATTAGGCGACTTTGGTATTCTTTTTTACCTTTGAATTTGCGAGAAATCAATCATGAATCAAGGAATTAGCTCTTAGTATGAATTCTTTTAGTTCAGTATGGTTTAGTGTCCATAAATATAGCCTTAATGATACCTTTAGCCCAAATGAGAGGGCCAAATGAGAAATCTAAATGGTAGGGCTGCCTTCGGACATCAGTGACTGGACTGCCAGGCTGAACTTCGCTTGGGGCTTAGCCGTTACATGAGTTGAACCCACCTAGATGTAATGTAGATACAATTGACAACGAACCCTCGTAGAAAGCCTTTAGGGTCGTTTAAGATACAATTGTGGTAGCGTGTACGTTTGCGTAACACAATGACAATTCTAGAGTAATTTGGAGATGAGCCATAATAGATAACAAATAGATATGGCACTCTGAGCATTTATTTTATGTATCCTTTAAAATAATTTGAGGCATGCCATGCCGAATAAAATCTCAAAACTCATGGCTCTCACTTAATTTATTTTAACTCCTTAGAACTCGAGACGAGCCGTTTAATGAATTTTCACGGCCTCTCGCAAAGTTAATGACGCGTAGTTGCTTTAGGTGCGTGTTTAATAATATTACTTTCCTAAATTCGAGTGCACATTTATGTGACCCAAATCCAAATCTCAACGATATTGGAATGTGTCAAAAACCACGGGTGCATTATGTGACGTGGTTTGAGACATGGTTTAACGACATTGCAATTCCCTTTAATAATAATAATAAGTGATTAATAGATTCAAAATGCACATAGGTTCATAATTGTATAAAAATTAGATAATTTAAGTCAAATATAAAAGATAAGCAACCGTGCTAGAACCACAGAATTCGGGAATGCTTAACACCTTCTCCCGGTTAAGAGAATTCCTTACCCGGATTTCTGATTTACGGACTGTTAAATAGAGTCATTCTTTCCTCGATTCAGGATTATAAATGGTGACTTGGGACACCACAGATCTCCCAAGTGGCGACTCTAAAATTCTCTTAAATAATTGTATCCCGTTTCGATTGTCCTTTAATTGGAAAAACTCCCTTATCTACGCCCTTCGCCGGGTTGTAGTAGCCAAAATGGAGGTGTAACAGCTCTGGCGACTCTGCTGGGAACGAACCTAGAATCTTTGGTTCAGGGTTCAAGAATTCGAGCTTAGAATAATTGTTGTAATTGGCTTTGTTTAATATCCGGTTTTATTACATGTTTGGGCTGGATGTGCTAAATGTTGCCTTTTACCGCTTTGATATTACCTGAACTGTATATAAACTGCCGCGAAGCCCTTCTATTCTCACCTCCAGGGATGTACTAGCTGGTCAAGACTCTCTATTCTGTTAGTGTCATACCTGAAAATAATAAAGAGGCTCGGACAAGTTACAAAGCTGTATGCCCTTTTGGTTCCCGGTACGTATCCCCCTCCTCGACTCGAGTCGTCTGCTCGGGTGCACAATCTAGACCTTATACCAAGGTTTCAAACTTAGACTAACTCAACCACATGCCAGAGCCTTAGTAGGAACATTTATTTGCATCATGAATTTTGACTTAGGGGACTCAACACAGTGGGTCCGTCTAGGACAGGTCTACCTAAAGATGGACCATCCTGATGCATTACGCGTGATACTTGTGCATTTATTCCAGAATTGCATGCTGATCGACTTATGAATATTGGGAAAAGTTGAGAAAAGAAGTAGCGGTATAAGGGCAAAGACAGCTAATCGCTTGTTTTGAAAAACCAATGTCCAAATAGTGCCGAAACGCTGCCGAATTTTTTGAAAAATATGAGGAAAAAAAAGGAAAAAAGAGTCTTGTTATCAAATAGTTTTTTTAGAAATAATTTATTCGCAAAAGAAAGAAAAGAGAGTATTGTTTTCAAAAGAATAGTTCGTTTTATTTTCCCGAACTACGCCGGTTTGATTTTCGTCAGGTGCGAGATACGTAGGCAACCCTCATCGGGTCCAACCTCCCTTTTGCAGCAAATAGCCAAAACGACTGTCAATTTTTATTTGTTGTCCTAAATAAATCGGGTGATGCCGTTGTTGGCAAGAATAGCCGAATATTGCCGAAAGGAACGCCGGAATGTTGATCTTGTGCAAACGACCACTTTTGGGTTTTTATTTTATTTTTGTCCAGTTAGCAGACACAATCTTAAAATCTTCCTCTAAAAGTGCTGAAAGGCCATATCTGCAAAGCTGTGTTTGATTTTTAGAATATAAATTGCATAAAAGAAAGGGGTCAATATTTATTTTGAAGCCAAACAGAATAAAGCCATAAGTTGCTAATTTGCCTTAATAAATGTGCAGAATGAGCACAAATCAGCATTTTCCAATAACATTCATGAACAAAATTCCCTTGGAGCTAGACATGTGGTGGAATGACCTGGGTGAAGCAGGACAAAATAGGGTCAACACGCATTTGGGAGGACTTACCGGGCTGTTAAAGATTAACCCGAGAGGAGATATCATAAAGGCATTAATCACATTTTGGGACCCGTCTCACAATGTATTCCATTTCTCATATTTTGAACTCACACCGACCTTGGAGGAAATAACTGGATATATTGGGGCCACTACGATCCCCCTAAGGCATCATTACTTGATTGCGCCAAGGGCCATTGCCGTACATAAATTCTTGGACTCTTTAAAGATCAGCAGGAAGGTTCACAACCCAGACCTATCAGTCAGCTTTTGTACCCCGCAATTTATATATCATAGGTATGGGCACATATGGGGATTTAGTGATCCGAAAAACCATATTTGTATAAAAGGGAATCAACTCAAATGGGAAAAGCACCGGTGTTTTGCCTTCATGGTATTTTCTTGGCTCTTTTGGTGTTTCTACGGAAGGACGAAAATATTGACATACAGATAGCAGGAGTTGTCAGCACTTTAATAACTCGGGCCAAGAGCACCCTCGCTCCCATGATTTTATCCGAAATCTTCCGAGCTCTCTCTGCCTGTAAAGCAGGGGGAGACTTCTTTGATGGATGTAACCTGCTGTTACAAATATGGATAATCGAACACTTATGTCGTCGGCCTCAATTCATGAATTATGGTCGCCAACAAAGAGCTTCATAAAGGAATTCTATAATAGGGTTGATAGGTTTAGATTACCCGAGGGTGCTATAGAATGGGTGTCACATCTCCGGGCTTTCACTGCAAAAAAATAGAGTGGACGTTCGGGTGGCTTCCTATGGATGAAATCGTGTATATGCCAGCCACCGGCCTCATTTCTTTCTGATGGGTCTCCAAAATATCCAACCCTATGCTCCATACAGAGTGCTAAGACAATTAGGGAGGTGCAAAATGATTCCCGGGGACGAGGATATTAATCGCCACGTGGTCGAGATTAGTCCCAATGGTCAATTTCCTGAAGCCGTTGTTCGCCAAATTTGGGGCGGATGTCAATACTTGACGGCGGGCACTTGAGTACGCGACATATCTAAAGGTGAGGTTGCACCAGGGTACATTTCTTGGTATAAGAAAGAAATAGAGTTCGGAAGACCCGTTAAGAGGCCACATCTCCAAGCATTTGCTGAAACGTCACAAGAACAATGGAACTGGCTAACCAAGGAAGATGAGTATAGTGCCACGATAGGAAAATTGGAAAAACAAGTCAAAGACCTTCAATTTGAAAATGGTTTGCAAGCTCCTGCTGATGAGGGGAAAAAGGAAAGATTAACCAAAGAAAACGAAGCGTTGCGAGCCCAAATCCAGAAAATGAAAACAACCGCAAAAAATCCTTTCAGGAGCGTGAAAGATGAAAAGCTCATATACAATCTAAGGCGAAAAGTAACAGAATATGGGTTTGACTTGAATAAAGCCAAAGGTGAGCTATCCAAGGCTCGAAAACAATTGGCCAAAAATGCGAAGGAATGAGTCCGCATGATCAAGCGATTAAAAGAAAAGCATGACAATGAGGTAGCTAGAATGGAAAGGAAGGTCATCTTGATTGAAAACAAAGCGTCCAAGCAAGCAAGGGACTTCAAAGCTGAGAGAGAACATTGTTCTGCCGCAATAGCACGGTTAGAGATGGATTTGGGGCAATTCCAAGAACTGAATCGGGTAGCCGAACGAACTCTTAGAGGCAAGGGCCGAGCTGATTTGGAGGCTATTGCAAGAAAAGGGTGTTATAAGGGAGAGAGTACAGATGATCACATACTATATCACCAGAAAGTGCAACCACTGCGAGGATATGACAAGATCCATGTTCTTTGCCACCGCCATGACCTTTGTTCGTCAAGTAATGGAAGACCTCCATCACCTCCAAGGGAATTTAACATGCAAGCATGCAGCAAGGCCGAACGATGCCTCGCGGGTCCCACGAGAAATTGAAGCCCTAATGCATTCATAATTTTTAAGATTGTATTTTCCTTAAAGTCTGTCAGTTTGTCTTGGAGTCTGTATTTTCTTTTGCGCAAGGTTAGTTGTTCTTCAAGTCTGTAGTTTGTCTTTCATTAGAGGTTGTTAGATTCTTGTTTAAATCTGTCGGTTTTTTCGAGTCATTGTAACTAAAGTTTGTCATAATGAAAATTGAAAATTCCAAATTGTTTTATGCTTCACTTTTTTATTTTTGCAAGAACTACGCTCGGTTTGATTCATGCGGGGTAATGATACGTGGGCAATCTACATAGGATTCGACCTTAACCGAATAGAGAAAAATAAAAGAGAAAAAAAAGGCAGAGGAAATGCAAGGACACAAACAAGAAAACAAAATAGGAGAAAATAAGGAAATAAAGCAAAAAGAGGGGGGCATTGCAAACAAAGAAAAATAAAAGTCGCGATGACGCAAGCAACTGATACATGTAGTGACCAATAATTATTTAGGTGCATTCACACCCAATTTGTGGCTTCTTGGGTGTTAAAACCTAACCCTTAACAAGTTTTGGTGTTTTGTAATTCCAGACTAGAGAGGTGGTTAGTACTTAGGGCATTCTGGAAACCCACTCCTACAACACACGGTCTAAGAGCAAGCAAGTCATGGCCAATTAGGAATTCGATGTCATCATTATTGACCCCTCGAAAGAAGTAGAGGAATTGGACGTTAATGCCATGAAGGGGGTTGAAAGCCAATCAAAAATCAGAGCAGGAGGAGGTACTCAGAAAGGCCAGGAGTTTAAAACAATCATTCAGGGACATACGGGGATTAGGTGGTCAAGTGAGCGTTGCATTCAAGGACCTTTGTCTATTTCTAGACGTACAGTTGCCTCCAGGTTTCAAGATGCCAAAATTTGACTTATATGATAGACATGGAGATCCGGTCGCGCATCTAAGGGGGTTTTGCAGTAAAAAGAGAGGAGCATGGGAAAAGATGAATTGCTAATATCGTACTTTAGCCAGAGTTTAAGTGGGTTGGCACCGGAGTGGTACACTCAGCAGGATCACAATCGGCGGTATACTTAGGATGACCTGGCACAAGCGTTTGCGTGTCACTTTTAATATAATCTCGAGATTGTCCCAGATAGTCTATCTCTGACAAAACTGGAGAAGAAACACAATGAGAGTTTCAGGGAATACAATTTCTGGTAGAGAGAACAGGCAGCCAGAGTTGATCTTCCGATGAAGGAGAGTGAGATGGTTGACTATTTTCTACAGGCTCGGAACCTACCTATTTTGGCATTTGGTGTCAGCAGTAGGTAAATCTTTCAACGAAGTAGTTAATATGGGAAGTATGATCGAGGAAGGCCTCAATTCCAATAAGATCATGAGTTACTCTGCAATCAAGGCAACCACTCAGTCCATCCAGGGCGGAGCTGGGGGAGCATTTGGAAAGAAGAAGAAGGAGGACGTAGCAATAGTGGAGTCGGGAACATGGTTCAGGCCTGGGGCTCCATCTCATTACACCCAACCCCGTCCTTACCACCAAACATACCCACACCCTCCGTACAGACCACCACAATATTACTATCCACTGTTAGAACCTCCCTTCTCAGTCCATGATGCACAAGCGTATGCCCAACATCTCGTTCATGCACAACGGCATGCGCCAGCCCCACAAAATACCTACCCAACTCCACAAAATCACTACCCACCTCCAAGAGCCTACCAACAACCCCTGAAACCCGCCTTCCATGCCAATACAGTCTTGAGAAATGAAAGGGTGCACAAGAAGAAGACTTTCACTCCATTGGGAGAACCCTACGCTAGTCTATTCCAAATGCTGCGACAGTTGGATATATTGAGATCAATCCAAGAAAAATTGCAAAATCCTTCCCCGAAGAATCTAGATTATTCTGTTAGCTGTGACTACTGGTCCGGTGCACCAGGGTATGATACTGAAAAGTGTTGGCCTTTAAAAATACTATCTAGGAACTTATTGACTCCCACCAAATTGAAATGCAGACTCCAGAGGCACACAATATTAACCAAATCCCGCTGCCGACCCATCAGGAGACCAACATGATTGAGATCGTGGAGAAAGGGGGAGAGTCCAAAAGGCCCTTACAGACAGTAATGATAATCAAATCCAGTAAAGTTAAGCCAACTGAGAATGTTACCAGTGAGAATTAGGGATCGAGGCAAAAGGGAGAAGCAACAGTCCTTTCATAGTTCAAGGGAGCCCATTATGCATGGTTGCACCAAAATAGGAACAGACAAAAGTGACAGTACACGGGGCAGCTAGAGAACCTGTCGTGGTTGTGGAAGGTGTTTGCATAGAGCCTGTCATTGTGAAACTAGTAATCCAGCTTCCAGTCATCGACAGCAAAGCCGTTCCTTGGAGATATGAACAAGCAATAGAGATGTATAAAGGAAAGGAAGTTAGTGAAGAAGTTTTTGAAGCCCGGGGTTTAACTCGGTCATGGAGATACTTTGACCTTGAGGAATCGAGGAAAAGAAGGATCTCTAAAGATAACATAGAATTAGTGAAGAAAGGTGTATTGGAAGAAGAGGCAGAATAATTCTTGAAGAAAATGAAAATGCAGGATTACTCCATCATAGAGCAGTTGAGGAAGACACAAGCTCAGTTCTCCTTATTATCCTTATTAATCCATTCAGATGAATACCGCTAGGTGCTGAGGAAGATTTTGAATGAAGCCCACGTCCCTTACAAAATAACAGTGAATCATTTGGAGAAGATTGAAAACAAGATATTCGAGGTAAATCGGGTCACCTTCTCTGACGATGAACTGCCTATGGAGGGAACTAAGCACAACCGGGCCATTTATTTGACTGTGAAATGTGAAGATGCCGTGGTCACCCAGGTTCTGGTTGACAACGGATCCAGTGCAAATATTTGTCTGCTCTCCACATTGATCAAGCTGAAGGTGGGGAATGAAAGGGTCCATATGAATAACATTTGTGTTGAGGGTTTCGATGGTGGTGGCAAAGAATCAGTAGGAGATATATTGCTAGAAATGACAATAGGGCCCGTTGAGTTCACCATGGAATTTCAAGTGTTAGATGTGGTAGTTTCTTATAACCTGTTGTTGGGTAGGCCCTGGATTCACGCAGCCAAGGCAGTTCCATCTACTTTGCACCATATGGTCAAAATTGAATGGGATAGGCAAGAGATTGTGGTGCACGGTGAAGATAATCAGTGTGTTTGAGGTGATTCTATTGTACCTTTTATTGAATCTAAAGACAGCAAAGGGCCATGGGTCTACTAGGTATTTGATACGATGTTAGTTGAGAAGATCCAAGAAGGCGAGGTTGTCATGACTCCAAAGATAGTAGCTGCGTCGGTCATGGTGGCTTCAGAAAGGTTGAAGAATGGTTTCACGCCCGGCAAGGGGTTGGATGCTGCTCTACAAGGCATTGTGCAACCAGTGTTCCTCCCCAAAATTTGTACACTTTTGGTCTAGGGTTCAAGCCTACATCTACAGACATAAGGCAAGCCAGGAAGATGAAGTAGAGGTCGTGGGTTCTCCCAAAGCCCATCCCAAGGTTGTCCAAATCATTTGTCAAGCCTAGTACTAGCAATAGCTCCGTGCCAAGGATTTCCAGTCCGCTGATCGATGCGGATGGGGACCTGGATAACGGGTTAGAAAGGCTATTCAATAAGGTAAATATGGTCGAGGTAGGAGAAGGATCAAGCAGGGCAGATGTGTAGTTTGTGGGGGCATGCACAAAAGTTAATTACTGGGAAGCCACTCCTCTTACCACCCGGAGGGAGTCGTGGTAGTCGGCTTTGATTTTTCTTTCAGTCTAGTTTAGATTAGCTTTAGAGTTGTCAATTCAGTTGTAATTTCCATCCGTTTAGATGTGTAAACTCTGTTATCTTTTGATTCTAGTGAAACGTAATTTCCTTTCCAGTAATGTTGATAGTCCCCATTTTTCTTTATTTCTCTTTCTTTTCTCTTTTGTACAGTTATTTTTATGCTGGTTCTAATGATCTGACATGCATAAGGACTCTCCGGCCCAGTACTAAGAATCGGTCCAATTAATAATTCAGGAAATAGAGCATGAGGACGTGCCAGAATATGACGAGGAAGGGGCTTTGGATAAGATTAGCAAAGAGTTGAGCCAATTTGAGGAGAACCAAACCAAACCTGAGAGATATAGAGGCGGTCAATTCAGGAAGCCCGGATAATGTCAGAGAAACAAAAATAAGTGCCATCTGGTATCACAATTTAGGAAGGAAATAATTGAAGTACTGCTTGAGTACAAATATGTCTTTGCATAGTCCTCCGATAATATTTACGGATTGAGCACCGACTTGGTGGTTCACAAGTTCCCCCTAACCTAGCCTGCCCTCCCGTCAAACAAATGTCGAGAAAGATTAAAACTGATGTGAGCGTGAAAATAAAAGAGGAAATGACCAAGCAATTTGAGGCAAAAGTCGTCCGAGTCACACGATACTCCACCTGGTTAGCTGATATTGTGCCCGTACCAAAGAAGGATGGCAAAACCAGGGTGTGTGTCTATTACCGTGACCTCAACAAAGCAAGGCCGAAGGACAACTTCCCCCTGCAAAACATTCACATATTGATTGACAATTGTGCAAAGCATGAGATCAGGTCATTCAGGGATTGTTACGCAGGCTACCACCAGATCTTAATAGATGAAGAAGATGCGAAGAAAACAAATTTATCACACCGTGGTGAACATATTGCTGTAGGTTCATGCCTTTTGGTTTGAAGAACGCCAGGGAGACATACATGAGGTCCATGACAACCATTTTTCATAATATAATACATAAGGGAATTGAGGTATACGTAGATGATGTGATAGTGAAGTCCAGAAAGCAATCTGATCATGTTAAAGACCTGAGGAAATTCTTTCAAGGGCTCCGTAGGTATGAGCTCAAACTCAACCCCGCAAAATGCGCATTTGGGGTCCCCTCAGGGAAGTTGCTAGGGTTCATATTCAGTCGACGACGCATTGAACTAGACCCGTCAAAGATCAAAGCTATACAGGAACTACCGCCACCAAAGAACAAAATAGAGGTGATGAGTCTATTAGGAAGATTGAATTACATCAGTCGGCTCATTGCTCAGCTCACAACCATCTGCGAGCCCATCTTTAAGCTATTGAAAAAGTTCGTTGCGGCGCAACGGACGGGAGAGTTCCAAGAGGCTTTTGATAGGATAAAGGAATATTTGTCGAACCCACCGATATTGGTCCCTCCAGAACCAGGAAGGCCCTTGATCTTATATTTGACAGTCTTGGATAGCTCATTTGGGTGCGTGTTGGGTCAGCATGATTTTACTAGGAAAAAGAGTAGGCCATATACTACCTCAGCAAGAATTCACGGCTTACGGGGTTAAGTATACTCATCTTGAAAGGACATGTTGTGCCTTGACGTGGGTAGCCCAGAAGTAAAAGCATTACTTGTCCTTATATACCACTTATCTCATCTCACGTCTGGACCCATTGAAATACATTTTCCAGAAGCCCATGCCCACAGGAAGGCTCGTAAAATAATAAATCTTCCTCACAGAGTTTGACATTATCTATGTGACTAGGACTTCCATGAAAGCACAAGCATTGGCTGATCATTTATCTGAGAATCTGATAGATGAAGAATATGAGCCCTTGAACACATACTTCTCGGACAAGGAAATGATGCATATTGATGAAATGGAACGGGGTGAGAAGTCAGGATGCAAATTGTTCTTCGATGGGGATGCCAACATGAAAGGCGTCGAGATAGGAGCAATACTCATTTATGAAGAAGGGAATCACTACCCAGTCACAGCTCAACTCCGCTTCTATTGCACCAATAACATGGCAGAATATGAGGTATGTATTTTGGGGCTGAGATTAGCAGCAGACATGGGTGTCCAGGAAGTCTTTGTCTTGGGAGACTCAAACCTTCTAGTACACCAAATTCAAGGGGAGTGGGAACCAAGAGACTTAAAGCTCATACCGTACAACAATGCTTGCATGAGCTTTGTCAATGATTCCGATCAATAGAGTTCAGGCACATTACAAGAATTCACAATGAGGTTGTTGATGCCTTGGCTACTCTGGCGTCAATCTTACATCATCCAGACAAGGCTTATGTTGATCCGATACATATCTGGGTCCATGATCAACATGCTTATTGCAACATGGTGGAAGAAGAGCTTGACGGTGAGCCTTGGTTCCACGACATCAAAGAATATATCAGGAGAAGTGTGTACACGGTACAAGCCACGAGTGACCAGAAGAGAACAATACATCATTTGTCAAGTGGGTTTTTCTTTAGTGGAGGAATATTATACAAAAGGACGCCAGATCTTGGTTTGTTAAGATGCGTAGATGTTGGGCAGGCGACAACCATCATGAATGAGGTGCATACTGGCTTCTGCGGGCAACACATGAGCGAATATGTTTAGCAAAGAAGATTCTCGGGGCAGGATATTATTGGCTCACCATGGAGCGGGATTGTATTAGCTTCGTGCACAAATGTCATCAATGCCAGGTGCATAGAGATATAATTCACTCCCCGTTGTCCGAATTGCACACAATGTCTGCACCACGGCCCTTTGTTGCTTGGGCATGGACGTCATCGAGTCCATCAAGCCTGCAGCTTCTAACGGACACAGATTTATCCTGGTTGCTATTGATTATTTCACCAAACAGGTTGAAGCCAAAACCTTCAAGGCAGTGACCAAGAAAGTCGTGGTCGACTTTGTTCATGCAAATATCATTTGTCGGTTTGGAATCCCCAAGACTCTCATCACTGAAAATGGGGCAAATCTCTATAGTCACTTGATGAGAGAACTATGTCAGCAGTTCAAGATCACACACCAAAATTCCACCCCGTACCGCCCTAAGGCGAGCGGAGCGCTTGAGGCAGCCAATAAGAACATAAAGAAGATACTTCATAGAGGTAGTGGCATGAGAGGTTACCCTTTGCATTGTTAGGCTATCGCACTACCATTCGCACCTTGGTAGGGGAAACCCCATACTTGTTGGTATATGGCATAGAAACAGTAATCCCAGCTGAAATAAAAATTCCCTCCCTTCAGATCGTGGCTGAAGCGGGAATCAGCGATGAAGAATGGGTTGAAACTCGTTTGGAGCAATTGAGTTTGATTGACGAGAAAAGATTGGCAGCGGTGTGTCACAGCCAGTTATATCAACAGAGGATGGCCAGGGCATATAATAAGAAAATGCGTCCCAGAAATTTTAAAGTAGGTCAATTGGTGTTGAAACGCATCCACCCTCACCAGGCCGAGGCAAAGGGCAAGTTCGCTCCGAACTGGCAAGGACCATTTGTCGTATCAAGAGTGATATCTAATGGAGCATTGTATCTGATAGATGTGGAAGGAAAATGTGTAGAAATGGCCATCAATTTAGATGCAGTCAAAAGATATTATGTATGATTTTCTTTTGTTTGGATCATTTTCTATACTTGTTGTTTGTTTGTACTTGGTATGTTTTATAGATTGAAATGATAAAGGAATTTTATTCAGGTACCTAAACACTTTACCCTTCGTTAACCCCTTTGAGCTTCAGTTAATTTCTTTTCATATCCCCTCCTTCGAAATCAATAATGAGAGTCAGAAACACAACTATAAAAGGCGGTGAATAGACAATAAAGAAAAGAGAAGTAAAGCAAAACAAAGGAAGGAAGAAAAAAAAAAGAAAAGAAGAAAGAAAAGAAAAGTAAAGAAAAAGAAAAAGAAAAAGAAAAAGAAAAAGAGAGAAAGTAAGGAAAAAGAGAAAAAAGAAAAAAAGAAAAAAATAGAAAAGAAAAGACAAGAAAAGAAAGGAAAAGAAAAAAAAGGAAAAAGTAAGAAAAGTAGCAGAAAGAGAAGAGGAAAATGAAATCAAACAACGGTGAACGCAAGGAATCAGTAGGAACTACGTTTGACCTAATTCCTTTTTAGGATACGTAGGCAGCCTCACGGTTTAGTCATATTCAAATAAACCCAAAAGCCCCAAGCAAAAACTAGGGAATAAATTGTGCGTGTTACAATAAATTAAATTCCGAAAGTTGTAAAATTTGAACCTATAAAAATGCTTTCTAAACCTATCCAAAGCTTACATTACAGTCCAAAGAAAGACCTTATGATCAATCTGTAAGAAATGTCGGGGCAAGAAAGGAGAAGTGGACCATACCTCGGGACGTCACTCTAGTTCATGCAGAAAATCATAAAATGAGAGAGTCTTATTGGTGAAAACCCTCACGGGCACCATAAGGCGATGCGAGTTGAGAGAAATAAAATGAGAGAGTCTCATTGGTGAAAACTCTCACGGGCACCATGAGGCAAAGGCAGGGCAAGAAGCAACAATCAAAAAGGGGTTGTCGGGGGAAATCTATTCAAAACATCGTAGGGCAAGCAAAGTTAGGGTTTGGTTGAAGGAATTGTGTTAGAAATGGTCACAACAACAAAATCATGGCAACAGAAGACCGATCATCGGGACAAACTGGATCGACTAGGCTGAAGTGCATGTCATGATCATGAAAAAATCAGTTGCTTTTCCTCAGATAAGTTTCCTTTCTCTTCCTTTCAACCGTCAGTGAATGGGGAATTCTTTACCCGGAATACAGTTCTGAGTCATTGCATTTCATTTCTTTTCGAGTCTCTAAAAGTCTTTTGTTTAAGCAAAACGAGAGAAATTTTAAAGCCCATTATCAGATCCAAAAGGGAAAAAGCGCATGACACCCAAACGTAACAAATGCAGAAAAGTTTGAAACAACAAGGGGAGGGATTCACAACAGCTTCAATGATAAAATTGATGGAAGAGACAAGAATTGGCAAAGTGAAGGAGCACCACACAAAGATGGTGATGCAAAGTAAAACCACAAAGGTTCTGAAGTCAGAAGCACAACACAACGATAGGAAAGGTCACAAGGGTTGACCAAGCATAATACATTAACTCATCAATCATTGGGGAAGGACATAAATACTTCTCGAAAAGGGTCGGAGATACAACACCAGATGGGGAGCAAAGAAAAGACACCAGGGTCAAGGGTCAGCCAAACATCATGGACTGACCAGGTAGTCTCAGGAAAGGATGTGAGAATTTTAGCAAAGGTCCGAAAATGCAACACAAAGGTAAGGAGCAGAGTGAAGGTACATGGGTCAGCGGGTCAACTAAGCATAATGCATTGACTTGGCAATCTCGAGGAAGGTGCAAGGATTCTGGCAAAAGGGCTAGAAGTATAACACAATTATAGGGGGGGGGGGGCAAAGTAAAGCCGTAAAGGTTTGAGGGGTTTAGCTGGGCATCTCAAGAAATCCATTACCAACATGGAAAATGGAACACAATAGAACATGATAGTGGGGAGGCCGGTTTCAACAAGAATGCCTCAAGATAACCACCACTTTTCAAACCGACAAGTTTCTTTGATTGTCACAGGGGCAGAAAAATTCCAGAAGAGCCTAAGGGGGCCATCCGCAGGAGAAGGTAGGCATATGGCAAGTATGATCAAAATCTCGGGGCCCACCTGGAAGTGAGACCCAGCTAAAACTCAAAAGGAACACAACCCGTCATAAATATCCTCCCCAACAAAGAGCAAATGGGGACAAACATTAACTAGCAAATCCCAATAGGAACGACTGAGGGTTAAAAGAGGCATGGAAGTTGAGATGGAACGCAGTAACAGGTGCGGGTAACATGGGCAAGCACCAACACCTTCCCCAGTAAGAGTCACAGAAACCCTCTTGGACAATAATCACTAGCAGAAACAACCAGAAATTAGAATTGGCATTTAGGTTGAAACCCTCAGGACTCTCCTGGAAAAGGGGACATATTTGAAGGTTAGAGGCAATTATGGACAGCGAAAACCATAAAGTGATTTACATGTTGAAGTATGATTAAATTAAGAGGTTATCAGGACCCTCCTGAAAAATGGGACTTAGCTTGGAAAACAAACAGTCGGTGGCATGGTCAAATCCAAATACTTCCCCAACAATAGTCATCAGGATCCACCTGGATAATGGGATTTAATCGTAGGAGTTGTCAGGACCCTCCCCCCCTCTGCATAATGCTACGTAGCTCTAAATACTAGCCCCCAGCAGACACATTTTGGCATCAAATTAAGAGTTGTCAGGACCATCCTGGATAATAGGAAGTAGTTTAATCACCAGTCACAAGCAGATCCCTAACAGATATAACTCATAACAAGACGTAGTGTAAAATAATACGTTTTGAGAAACATAACATAATCTTAAAGTTGTCATCAGTTAAGAATTGTTAGTACCCTCCTGGATAATGGGACTTAGCTCAGATTTAGAGATATTTAGTAAAGGGATTTGATTAGCACTCACGGATCAGCCCAGCACCAAACTGGAGCAAACAAAATTTCTTGTTTATTGTTTGTTTTGTTGTGATCAGGTACACAGGTAGCAGTCTCATGGAACATTTTTTCAAATTTTAAATTTTGGTAATCAGGCGCCCACTTGTAGAACAAGGCAACAATTTTCAAATTTCAAGTTCTGGCAATCAGGCGCCCACCTGTAGAACAAGGGAATATTTTTTAAAATTCAAGTCTTGGTAATCGGGCGTCCACCTGTAGAATAAGGGAATATTTTTCAAATTCGAGTTTTGGCAATCAGGCGCCCACCTGTAGAACAAGGGAATATTTTTCAAAATTCAAGTTTTGGCAATTAGGCGCCCATCTGTAGAACAAGAGAATATCTTTCAAAATTCAAGGCTTGATAGTCAGGCTCCCACCAGCAGAACAATGGAATATTTTTCAAAAATCTAAGTTTTTGTAATCAAGCGCCCACCTGGAGAACGATGGAATATTTTTCAAATTCAAGTCTTGGAAATCAGGCGCCCACCTGTAGAACAATGGAATATTTTTCAAAATTTAAAGTTTTGGTAATCAAGCGCCACCTGTAGAACAAGGGAACATTTATCAAGTTTCAAGCTGTAGTAATCAGGCGCCCACCTTTTAGAGTAAGGGAATATTTTCAAGATTCAAGTTTTGCAATCAGACGCCCACCTGTATTGCAAGGGAATATTTTTCATGTTTCAGATTTCGGTAATCAGGCGCCCACCTGTAAAACAAGGGAATATTTTTTAAACTTTATAGTTTCGGTAATCATGTGCCCACCTGTAGAACAAGGAAATATTTTTTTCAAAACTTCAAGTTTTTTCAATCAGGCGCCCAACTGTAGAACAAAGGAATATTTTTTTCAAATTTCAAGTTTCGCAATCAGGAGCCCGCCTGTAGAATAAGGGAATATTTTTCAAATTTTCAAATTTCGGTAATCAGGCGCCCACCTGTAGAACAAGGGAATATTTTTTTTTCGAAACTTCAAGATTTTGCAATCAGGTGTCCAAATGTAGAGCAAGGGAATATTTTTTTTTCAAATTTCAAGTTTTGCGCCCGCCTATAGAACAAGGGATATTTTTCAAATTTTCAAATTTCCGTAATCAGGCGCCCACCTGTAGAACAAGGAAATATTTTTTCAAAACTTCAAGATTTTGCAATCAGGCGCACACCTGTAGAACAAGGGAATATTGTTTTTTCAAATTTCAAGTTTTGCAATCAGGCGCCCGCATGTAGAACAAGGGAATGATTTTCAAGCTGGAAGTTTTGGTAATCAGGCACCCACCTGTAGAACAAGGGAATGATTTTCAAAACTCAAGTTTTGGTAATCAGGCGCCCACCTGTTAGAATGAGGGAATATTTTCAAGATTCAAGTTTTGGGTAGTTAGGTGCCCACCTGTATAATAAGGGAATACTTTCAAGATTCAAGTATGGGTAATCAAGCGCCCACCTGTTAGAATAAGTGAATATTTATTAAAATTCAACATAGAAGAAGAGAAAACAAGAAGTCTACAAGGCAACAGGTAGCTTTACAGAAGAAATACCAGTCAGCAAGGCAACAAGGAGTTCACATGAAGAAATACAAGGCATCAAAGCAACAAGGATCAAGAGCAAGATTAAAGACATAGATATGTTCTTTTGTAATCCATAGTGCATAACTCAGTCTAGTTTCTTTGTTTTTCACAAGGTGTAATAAGGGGCCTAGCAACAATAGTAACAACAGCAACAACAGTGAAATCATAGCTTCGGTAGTCCCGACTGTCAAACACTCCTGAACTACACTGACCTGATTCCTCTTTAGCCGAGGATATGTAGGCAACCTCTGAAGCAGGTGCGGTCAAACTTTTCAAAAATGCTTCACAAGAAATATTCGAACGAGAAAGAAATCGCTCGTATTTTCTCACTTATCTTTGCACGAAAACTCTTTATGTTTCCGAGCAAAGAGGGGCAGCTGTGAGAACATGATTTTTTCTCTACATGAATTACTCCCATAAATTCGAGAAAAATATTTTTTTAATTGTTTGGAATTTTGTGGATCTTTGTAGCATTTGCTGTTAATTGTTTGCATTTTATATGTGCATCTTAATTCATGAAAAACACAAAAATATATTTTTGCATTTCAGGATTTGACTTTGCATTTCAGGACTAATTAACAAATTAGTTACTTTATAAAAAGGAAAATAACAAAAAATGGTTCAATCTGTGCTTTTAGAGTTAATGTTCGATTTTAGTAGTTTCACTTTTAATTTGATTAGTTGTGATAATTATCATTTAGGTTTAACTATAGGTATTTAGTCTGGATTTTAATTTAAATATGAATAGAAAAGAGAATATAATTGTTGAAAAGTTATTTTAAAGAGTTGGGAAGTCAGATTTTCTTTTGGGCTCGTTTGTTAAAATTGTCTAGCCCAAGCCTTTTCTTCCCTCACCCAGCCCAAACCCACGTTCCCAGACCCGGTCCTGCTTCCCCATTACCAGAACGATGTCGCTTGGCGTTGGTAGATCTGGGCCGTCGAGGATACATGACCTAACGGCTCAGAACTGGATTGAAATCGATATAAAATTGTCCAAACGCCCCCACCCACCCCTCCAAACCATCTCCCATACACCCCTAATTACACCGGTGTATCACCACCTTTCGCCGCCCTACTTCCGCCGCCGGCCGAAAGTCGTTCCAGCTGGCGGCGATGCTCCAAACCCTCCAAAATTTACACCACATCTTCCTCATCATCCCCTATTTCCAAATTCCCGCCTGGCTTCTCTCAAATTTCTACCAGGCTCTTCGAATATGCAATTGTATGGTTGCCGTCTCCACCGCCCATAGCGGCGTTACTTCCCAACCCTCCCAGATTTACACCCCTACACCCCCTGACCTCCTCTTCCCATTTCTGTAACTCCTTGGTCTCAAACACCACCCAATCGTCTCGAATCTTTGTTCAAATGAAGGCTGCTCCGCCGTCTATAGCGGCGCTGGCGCCCAACCAATCTCAAGTCAACACTCAATGACTCTTGGCTTCCCCTCATCCCAAATACGCATCCTATTCCCCTCGAACAGCCCTAAGATTGGCCGAACATCATGCTGAAAGACTGACCTAAGAGACGCAAGGCAGATTCGATACATGTTCTGATTTAAAATAAAAGCTAAGTATTCCATTCTTTGTATTGATTGATTATTTGCTTCTCTTATCTGCTTTGGACTGATTACTAGTATACGTTAGGTGTTTATTTTCTTCATGACATGTTCGTTTGCTCCTGTCATCCTTTTTATGATATGGTATCATTTTTGAATGCCCTTAGATTATGTTGAATAATACATGATACATGAGTAGAACTCAAGTCGTGTTAATTATCACAGAATGTTTTTTATGTGTGTTTGATTCTTTCTTTCTTCAATTTCAATTTCATATTGGCCCAGTTCTGATTTCATTGTTGGATTGCCTCTACATGCTTTGGTATGCCGATTTCCTTATGATAATTTAATTAATTTCAAAGGGGTTTTGGGCTCACATAACTGTTGGGGTCTATGATACTCACTGTCATGTTTTGGGTCCAGCAAGCCTTAAGGCTGTTGGAGTTTTGCTGATGCATTAGCCCATAGACCTTAGGTTAATTCAAGTTTTAATTAAGGTAATAATAGGAGTTTAAAGGGGCATTTGAGGTTTGTAATTGAGGAATCTCTTTAGGAAGCTTCCAAGAAAGGGGGCTTTGAGGACTCATAGTGCTGAATTTACATTGAGGGTAGGAGAGGAAAAACAAAGTTTGAAAAGGTTTTACTTGCAAAAAACTAAGACCTAAGTTTTCCTTACTTTCCTAGCCTATAAAGGCATGTTTTCTTGCCCTCAAAGGCAAGGTTTTTTCTCGAAATATCTCAGAAATTGTAGGATAAAATTTTTGACTTAGAAATCTGGGAATAAAAAGAGGATTCAGAATCCAAAAAACAAAAAACCATGAACTCAAGAACAAAAATTAAAATGTTGTTATATTGAGTGCCTTCATAATGAGTTGAAAGGATTTTTGGGTTCAAATTCCGATTGAAAAAGTATATTTGAATTTTAATTTGGTTTGTATACTGGCTGTTGTCATTGGGGTTCGAAATTCGGATTCACTGCTGCTGTAATTTGCTATATCCATTGCTGTTTCGACTATCTCCTTATCCTAGTTTCTATCTCAATTTCCAGGTACACATTCTAAATCTTCAAGGTGTAAAGTGGATTCAAAGATGGAATGAAAAGCATATTTGCTCAGTTCTTCATTATTAGTTTCAGTTATTTTAGCACTTTGCTTGGGGGCTCAGCCGTTACATGAGTTGAACCCACCTAGATGGAATGTAGATACAATTTACAACGAACCCTCGTAGCATGCCTTTAGGTCCGTTTAAGATACAATTGTGGTCGCGTGTACGTTCACGTAACACAACCACGATTCTAAAGTAATCTGGAGATGAGTCGTAATAGATAACAAATAGTTATGGCATTCCGAGCATTTAGTTTAAGTATCCATTAAAATAATTTGAGGCATGGCATGCCGAATAAAATCTCAAAACCCATGGCTCTCACTTTATTTATTTTAACTTCTTATAACTCGTGACGAGCCGTTTAACCAATTTTCACGGCTTCTCACAAAGTTAATAAATCGTAGTTGCTTTAAGCGCGTGTTTAATAATATTACTTTCCCAAATTTGGGTGCACATTTATGTGACACAAATCCAAATCTCAACGAAGTTGGAATGTGTCAAAAACCACAGGTGTATTTACGTGACGTGGTTCAAGGCATGTTTTAACGACGTTGCAATTCTCTTTAAAAATAATAATAAAAGTGGTTAAAAGATTCAAAATGCACATAGATTCATAACTGTATAAAAATCAGATAATTTAAGCCAAATATAACAGTTGAGCAACCGTGCTAGAACCACGGAATCCAGGAATGCCTAACACCTTCTCCCGGATTAATAGAATTCCTTACCCGGATTTCTATTTCACGGACTGTTAAACACAGTTATTCTTTCCTCGATTAGGGATACTAAACGGTGACTTGGGACACCAAAAATCTCCCATGTGGAGAGTCTGAAATTCTCCTAAATAATTGAATCCCGTTTCGATTGTCCTTTAATTGAAAAAGCTCGCTTATCTATGCCCTTCGCCGGGTTGTAGTAGCAAAAAAGGAGGTATGACAGATGTTTTAAGCTATTACCTAGTAAAAACTTCATAGAATAAGTCTAAAAAAGTGCAAAAAGAAACAAAAGCCTGATATTGGGGTGTCACAAGTCCCGAGCATCTACTAAGGACTATACAATAACAACTAAGACTATGACAGCCTAGAAAACACTAGTATATTCCAAGGAAGATAAGAGGAAGAAGATAAAGGCTGCAATTTCCGTATAGCTACCTTGCCAACTCTGAATATTCGCGACGAATGGAAGAATCAACACTTGCTATTACATCCAACAATCCATGGATATGCACATAAGGTATATGGAGTAATGTGAGTATGCCAACTCAGTAATTATAAAGGTAAATAAAGACTGAGCAGTAAGAAACACATAAATCCACGTCATGAAATTTCAGTAAGTACAACATGCTTTCAAATTAATGTACAAGTCAAATCATCTCGTTTAAAATCTAATTCAGTGAAATTTAGAGTAAAAGTGATGAAAATCATAAATACCCCTCGAGCAAAACATGTATCATAAAACGACCCTTGGGCATAACATCACTCAGACTCAGTTCCTCAGAAAACCTCACAATCACTCGTAATCAACCCCTCGGGCACTGTCGCACGTCCTTTTTTCTCCCTCCCATTTTATGGGGAGGAAAAGGTCCAGGTTTCGACATTTATGGGGTAATGACTCATTTTCTCTTGATAATTAGGAATTTTGAAGAGTCGCCACCTAACAGATTATGGTGCGCTGGGACACCTAGATCAATTAACTCTTGGATTGGTTTGTATTACTAGAGATTTAGGGTAAGCGCTCGAAGTAACCTTGAGGGGAAGGTGTTAGGCACCTTTCTCGGTCCACAACTATGGGTCCCGCCCAAAATTATACTTATGAATTAGTCTTTTTATCAAATAAGTAGTTGAAACGAATAATTGCAAAGAAATCATGTTGGACGTTGTATAATTCAAATAATAAGACAAAGATTTTGAACAAGTTTAGTACATAGAAAAGTAAAGCAAAAGGATTTTTGGAAAGGAGAGGTGCTAGGTTGGTTAGCCTACAAGATCACCCCACGTAATGTCCGGTAAACACTCTTCAATGAGGGGCTACACGTGACATTATTGTGCAGTCATCATATCATGTTCTACCCAAATCCCTCCCCTTGATCATAGCCTAAAGCGTTCTAGTAACCTTGACAATGCCTATGCGTGCACTACTCGTCCCTTCCTTGTGGCCCTGGAGGTATTTTAGGAACTCTAAATCTGGGCAATTCTAAACAACCCCTAAGGTGCTTAAAGGGAAAAAAATTCAAGGCGACATGCAAGAACAATTTAGGACTGCATATAAAGCAAGTTGGAGGCTCACAGCTACCTCCTCAAGCATATCAAATAAGTGCACGTCTTCATACAATATTCAAACAAGAAAACAAATCCTAGAAATTGATATCTAAGTGAGCAAAGGATAGAAAGTACTGAATCAGGCCGATATGTGAAGGATCCTATTTGACTTGCCTACTAATTAAACCTGTTAAATCTGAAGAACTTCAAGTAGTAGAAATACAGCTTCAGAGTTGAAGAATTTAAACTCACCCTATAGGCTTGCCTAAACGTTGAATAGTGGTGTCCTAAGAGCATGATAACTACACTTGATATAGTAAAATAGTGGGTAAATTTTAAAAACAGACTCTTGAATTCCAATAGGCATGCTTTCTAATAGTAAATTAGGGCAGTACTCGAAAGAATTCATTTCAGGAAAACAAACCACTAATTAGACCGGTTTTGAAGTAAACTAACATGAATTGAATTGACTTACTTAAACTAAATTGGTTTAGATTTATAGGCTGAATTTCTAATGTTGTTCCCTATAAGCATGATATCTAGTTTTTAAGAGCTGATGTTAGTAACTTCTAGATATGATATCTAATGGAAACAAACATAAATACCTGTTGTAACAGAATCTGAACTTGATCACATTCTATATGCATGGTACCTACTTGTGAAGTTGATATTTTTAGAACTTATAGATATGATTTGTATTGTTTGAACCACTTAACCCTATAGGTATTATTTCTAGCATGGTAAGGCATACATAGAAAGTATAAAACCCTATAAGTATGACTTCTACCCATATTATCCCACATGCATGTAACTACCCACCCCATTTTACTAATCTCCTCAATATTCATTTACAAATAGTTATTACAATCAGGATGAATGAATTACATAAATAGATAAAAGAAAAGGAAGAAGTTACACTATTGGGAGCTTGAAGCAGGCCTAAGTGATTTCCCAAACCTCCAATAGCCTCAAATGCCAGTTTCATAGACAATGTCATTGTTTAGGTGTGCCAGAGTTCCCTAAGGATCTCAAGGATCTCGAGCAGTGTTAACACCTACACTTTGTTGCCAAATTGAGTAAGTGCAGTGTGGAAAGGCCAGCCTCAGTGTGCCAAAGTTCAGAGGGATCTCAAAATCATCCCAAACAACATTGGAGGGGGCAAAACCTAGGGAATTAGGAGTAGAGTGAGAATGCTTGAGATAGTTTGAAAGGATTTTAGTAGGAAAACAATGTTAAAATAGATTTGCTTGAAGTAGTTTTGCAAAAAAACATAGGGAGTTATTAAATAAGACAGTTTTGAAAAAGGTAAGGTGACCAACAATCAACAAACCAAATACAGAACCAGAAGAGGTTTGTCATCACTTCAATACATAGAATCAAACAAGTACACACATTCACTCAGGGGTAATAGGGATTTGGGTTAAGTATAGGGCACATAGTAAGCACATATGCACAAGGTACAAAATCAGAGAAGCCTTGAAAGGGTTTCAATGGATTTTAAGGTACGTCATGAACTTCAAAGTTAATACAGAATCAAACAGACCTAGGATAGCCAACTACTTTACACAGGAAGGTGCATGCCAGAAATCAGAGAAACGTAGTCACATTGGGTATACTAGAAAGGGATTCATAAGCAGGCTAATCCTAAGGTGGTATATTCAAAAGCATGCAGTAAAGAAGACAGTGAAGCAGACATGTTAGTTGTAGGTTGAACAACAAAACCATAGATATAAGAATATTAGAAACATGACAAATTGAAGTAGTAGGAGAAATATGTTGTTTTTGGGGCTTAAATTGAAATTAGAACATACCAGTAAAGAGATAGTAAACACAAAGTGAAAGAGAACCTAATAGTTATCCTTGGCTTGCAGCACGCTATCTTAGAACAGTAGTAAGTAACATAAAAAAGTTCAGAAAGATTTGAGTGTGTGAGAGGGAGAGTTTTGAACCAATATGTTCGTGTGTTGTGTCAATAAAAAGCAGGGCACTTATAGTTTTAAAATATGTAGAAAATAAGGCAAGAATCAAAGTTTAGCAATAATTATGGAACCATATACTAATAAGAATCAAATCAATGCAAGTACTCCCTTAATTAAGGGTTAATTAACCAACGGTAAAGAGTAGGACATGTTTTAAGGACAGAAAATCAAGTAAGGAATTAGGTACAAAATAGACAATTAGGGGTAAATACACAAGGGTTCAATTAAGGAAACAGTTAGTGAAGAATCAACAAATAACACGATTAACAAATAAGGTAAGAAAACTAAATAAGGTTGCAGAATATGAAAATAATTGAGAATCGGCATATAGCAAATCAATGAATCAAGGACTCGAAATAATATAGATTTAAGGAGAATAACATAGGTTCCCATGAATAAGAAAATAAACCAAGTTTAAATAGGGAGAATCAAAGGTCTAAAGGAAAGTTTTCAAATCAATCCAAGAAACAAGGAACTCCGAATCAATCAATTAGAGAGTCATGGGTCAGTGTTTAGCATATAACCAAAGTAACATAAGGGTAACCTGAGGTCAACACATAACTCTAGCAAGTAGAAAAGTTAAACGATACTGATTCGATGAGAGAGAGGCAAGTCTTGAACAGTCAAGATGAACATAAGCACATAGAATCTATGAAAGTTAGGCTAAGAAACTCAGTAAAAACAAATTCAAGGCAAGAAGGTGAAAAACACTTGATATCAACGATCTTAATTTCTTACAAAGAGTCTCAAGGATAGTGTAAAACATTAAAGAAATAAACTCAAATCATCCTAGATCTGTATAGATCTAAGAGGTGTAGAAAAGAAATTAAGGTTTCAAAAGAAACCCATTTATAGAGATATAGAAACATGTCTAGAAACCCAAAGATCGTAGCAAATACAACATGATTTTGCTTGAAATCACACTGGAGTAGCCAAGAACAGGCGGGTGACAAACCCTAAATGCAAGACGTCATGACCCTGGGCCCTTGAAAACCTTAGAAAAGGCAAGCATGGCACAGGAGGAGCCATTGGAGGCTTAAGATACGATGAGAGGTCACCGGAGATAGCCAGAGATGGGAGGTCGGCGGTGGAAGATTAGGGTTAGGTTGAGAGTATTTTGAGAGCATAGAGGATCTTAGGGCGGCGGTGTGTAGAAAAATGGTTAGTGTTAGGGTTAGGGGTCGTTTAGAATTAAAAAAGGAAAGAATGAACGAGGGTCGTTGATCTTTTTGATCAACAGCCTGGATCTGATGGGTTTTGGGTCGGGTAGGTGCATTTAGGGCCTAGTCGGGTTATTTAATTTGAAATTGAGCTGGGATATTGGGTTGAATTGAGGCTAAAATTAAAATGCAATTTGGCTAGGTTTTAAATAGCCAATTTAACCCTATATAATTTATAATAAGTAATAGATAATTTTTAAAAAATAATTTTGTGTAATAAAATGATTTAAAATAGATATTTAATATTTTAAAAAAATAGAAGATCAATTTTATGCATGTAAAACATAATTGTACATTAATAAGGCTAATATTACAATTATATGCAAATTGACTTAAAACATAAATGCAATTACAAAAAATACAAAAAAAAAATATTTAAGCAATAATTTGCACAAATATAGGACTTAGATGGTTAAATTATAAAAAAAAAAAAATTTAAAGAATAATTATTGAAAATGTTATAAGTAAAAAGGAAGAATTAGATCATTTTAAAGTCTTTTAAAATTATAAAATCTTGTGTGTACTTATATATACATATATATACTACTTTGAAATTATGTATGTCTATAAAATATATAGAGAAAAATTGGTATCAACAGGCACAACATGAATCAAGAGTAGCCCATCAGAAAATATCATATTACTCACTCAGAGTACCCGCGCTCACTAGGGGTGTACAGACTCCGAAGGAACTTCTACAGCTCAATCGCTATAACAAGCCACCTTGTGGCATAATCAATCAGGCCCCCATTATCTCATATATCATAAATCAGTATAACATGTTGCAGCGCACAACCTTATCCCATGATATCCTCACAACACATGCTCTCGGCTTTAGCCAGTTAGAAAACTCTAAAGCTACTTCGGCTATAAGTAAAACAGGGTGCTTAGCCTAAAATATCATTTTGTACCTCAAAATGGAGTAATAAATATTGAGTTATGAAATCAGTAAAACATAACATGAGTGAGCACAAATCTTAAGTCAAAACAGCGAGGAAATAATAAGAAAAAGGCTCCTACGGGTTCAAACAGCTTGGCACGATTAGGCAGGTACTTCCTACCCTCGGGGATCTATTTGGAAGCAGTCTCTCTACCCCAGGGTAGGGGCAAGGTCTGCGTATACACTACCCTCCCCAGACCCCACTAAGTGGGATTATACTGAGTTGTTGCTGTGGTTAAGATGATACTGAACAAAACTATTAATTTGTCAGCTTTTAGTTGTGCAGTTATGTGTTGGAAAAGTGAGGAGCGTGGAACATAGTGATGAACCAAAGTGGCAAAATAAGATTAAAAGAATATTATTTCTACAACATCACAGAGAGGTTGTAGTCTTGAAATCTTTCTGCTATTCCTTATATGTATTGCCTTAATGTATCAGTAAATTGTTAGAGACACTTTTGTTTTGCATTTTCCTGGTAGGTGCTTGATAAAAGTCTTCAATGATTCGAGCTTTCATTCGGGAAGAGTTTGACAAAATCTGACAAAACATGCATCCGCTCTTTCCTGCCCACCAAAATTAGTTGAAAACTTTGTGCTTTACGGCTAAAATATTAAATGCAGAGATTTAAAAAATAGGCATAGAAGGCATAGTTCAAAACTCTGTACCTTACCATTCAAATGCTACCTGCACAGACCTAAAGAAATAATTACAGAAGTTGTTAAAAGGTTAAGATATCTTGACGACAACTTGGGCGAATTAGCAGCTAGACAACAATTTTAATACTGGACATAGTTCTCCAACTCCTTATTTGGGACATAAATTGACATTTATTGTATTCATGTCAGGATATTTCATTTTGTTCTTTGAAAGAGTTTGTCCATTACTCTTGTTTTCTCAATTCGCTTCTTTTCCTGTAATCACAATTTTATTTATATATATTAACTAGTTGTTCTTTTTGAATAATATCTAGCTAGAACCTTCACAAGCATGTTACTAATTGTTTCTTGGTTTTTGCATTCTATTTGTTTTATGTATTTGTTACTAAAATGATTTTGCATTCTCGAGAAAAAATTGCTTTTGCTTGTTGGTTGTTGTCTGTTGACAGTATCTGCTGTCAAGAATTAGCTGCTCGCTCACCAATAAGATTCCATTAGTTGGGAAGGGACCTCACTGACGGAGGTATTCAACGTAACCAATGGTGCCTTGATTTTTGGAGTTGTGTTTTTTAACATCGCTGTCTGAGCATTCTTTACCATTTTGGCCATATCTGAATTAGACATGTGTAACGTCGATGAAGCTGCATTAGTTACAGCCTCAACCTTTTGCTCATCTACCGGAAAGAGTTCAAGAACCTTTGATGCTTGTGCGACGCTGCTGTTTATAACATTTTGCCGGACACCCAAAACCTTAGCCAAATTGTCGCTGCTTCTATCTTCCCTGTTATTGCTGGAATCTGGTATTATTTGCTGGTTAAAAGAACCAGCTTTTGAAATAATCAGTGAAGCACCTGTAGATTTTGAATTCTGCTTCTGTTTTGCACTACTTGCCGTGTTGGAATGACTGTTTCTTGAGGATGCCTCAGATTGAAGTTGTTGCACCCTCTTTCCAGCATCAACGACTATTGTCCCATCCAGCATATTCGAACAAGTCAGCTGATTACAAGTAACATATCGATTCTTTGCTTTTCCTTGGTCATTAGAAGATTGGCCAACACATTTAGCACCTGTTTCAATTTGGACTCATGTAAAGCTGCAAAAGATGTTTGGATTGTTAGGATTATGATTCCAACTAAATACAATAACCTTCGTATTGAACAATTCGGAATTATAACTACATGAGCGGAAGCTAACCTGAATCCATAAGTGGAAATTGTTGAACCTCCTTTGATGATTGTCCAAATGTCCTTGTGAACTCCTTGATCCTTTCTTCAAGATTTCTTGAAGTTTATGTCACCACAATAATACCTCACAAGACTTAAACAATATTTGAATGGTTTCACAATAATAATATGACAATTACCAAAGTTGGTATATGGTTTTCCACAAGAATTTACAAGACAACAATGGAGTTTTTGCTCTTGATTCAATGGGAGGAAGAAGAGTTTGTCTTGCAATAATGTGGGAACCATAACCCCCACTTTATAACAAAAGAATTACATAACCCAAGAGTCACAAGAGTTACATAACTCAAGAGTCACAAGCATGTAACCATGGTTACATATATGTAACCTTAGTTAGCCCATCATTAACTAAGGTTACCCTTTTGGGTATCTACACATTAGTCCTACACTTTATATGACAACACATTGGCCCCCTTAACTTAATGTCCATAAGACCACAAAATTAGGCCATACCAAAAGGTAGCACATAACATATAATTTATCCATATATTGTTCATATGTATGTAGATATAAGTCCATATATATTACAATCTCCCACTTGGACGAGATACACAAATATATGTACAAACCTTAGCATTATATGTTACAAAATAACCTGAGGAGCTCAAAAAATTGCTATCACAATAAACTTGTCATGAACAATCCGGTCCATCAATCATACCAACATAGGAACTAAGAGCTCTTCGTTACTCATTCCTAACTAGAACCAACATAGATCACGTATATCAATATAACCAACGACATGGGTCAAGTATAGGTATGTAGCATGGAAATAACATAAAGTGTGGTCAATATAATGTCTATTTCCAACTGGTTCTCTTTATTGAGATCAATCATAAACTGTAAGAGTACAAAAACTTTAAAACTGAATATCTGCAAATATAACCGAATTACTGAATTTCTGAATATAATGAACAATACATAAATGTACAATACAAAACTCCCACTAAAATACATAATCCTTATCTGATTTGACACCCATACAAGCAATATGCTCATGAAATACTTTTGGCGTCAATCCCTTAGTGAGCGGATCCGCAAGCATGGAGATTGTACTAATGTACTCAATGCACAATTGTCCATTTTGTACTCTTTCTTTAACAACCCGAAATTTGACCTCCATATGTTTTGCTTTCGTCAAACTACTGTTGTTATTAGCATAAAGGACTGCCGATCTGTTATCGCATAATAGCCTAAGCGGCTTTTGGATGCTATCAACAATTCGCAGTCCACCAACAAAATTCCGCAGCCATAATGCCTCATTAGATGCTTCATTACATGCCATAAACTCCGCTTCCATGGTGGAAGTGGCTGTAAGAGTTTGCTTGATGCTTCTCCAAGAGATAGCACCGCCCGCAAGCATGAGAATATAGCCTGAAGTAGACTTCAAACTATCATGACATCCAGCAAAATCGGAATCGGTATACCCAATGATCTCAAGCTGGTCCGATTTCCGGTATGTAAGCATGTAATCCTTTGTTCTCTGTAAGTACCTCATGACCCGTTTGGCTTCCTTCCAATGGTCCATTCCTGGATTGCTTAGATATCTGCCTAACATCCCAACAATGTATGCTATATCAGGTCGTGTACATACCTGAGCATACATCAGACTATCTACCGCCGAAGCATAAGGCGTCTTCTGCATTTCCGAAATTTCATAATTATTATTTGGGCACTGTTTGAGACTAAACTTGTCTCCCTTAGCAACAGGGGTGTTGCCTGGTTTACAATCCTGCATGCCAAATCTTTTCAGAACCTTATCGATATAGCCCTTTTGTGACAGACCGAGAACACCTTTAGAGCGATCTCGTTGTATCTGAATTCCTAATACAAAAGAAGCTTCATCAAGATCTTTTATTTCAAATTTCTTTGAAAGAAATTTCTTAGTTTCAAGTAATAATGCTATATCGTTACAGGCAAGCAGTATGTCATCGACATATAAAACCAGAAAAATATACTTACTCCCACTGAACTTATGGTATATACAGTCATCAGCAATATTCGGTTCAAAACCAAAAGATGTAATGACTGCATGAAACTTATAATACCATTGACGAGAAACTTTCTTGAGCCCATAGATGGATTTCTTTAATTTGCAAACCTTTTCCTCTGATTCATCTGAAACAAAGTTTTCAGGTTGCACCATATAAATTGTTTCCTCAATGTCATTATTGAGAAACGCTGTCTTAACATCCATCTGATGAAGCTCAAGATCAAAATGTGCTACTAATGTCATTATAGTCCTGAAAGAGTCTTTCGATGAAACTGGAGAAAAAGTCTCTTTATAATCAATGTCTTCCTTTTGAGTATAGCCTTTTGCGACAAGACGAGCTTTGTACTTAATAACATTGCCCCCTGAACCCCTCTTGGTTTTAAAAATCCATTTACAACCAATAGGTTTAATACCTTCGGGCAATGTAACAAGCTCCCAAACGTCATTATCGCTCATAGACTTCATCTCATCATTCATAGCATCAATCTACTTCTGAGAGTTAGAACCCTTAATGACTTGACGGAAGTTGATTGGATCATCTTCCTCAAGTCCAATATCACTTTCTTGTTCTTGGATAAATACAACATAATCATCCGGAATTGCATTTCTTCTCTCTCTAGTGGATCTCCTTAATGGCATTTCAGTTTCTTGAGGTTGTTGAGTTTGATTTTCATTAGCAATTTCAGGATCCTGATTGGGGAGATTTTCGAGATTGTCTTGAACTGGAGTTGTATGAGCCGTGTCAGGAATGAGAACTCCCTGACCAAGATCAACAACTTGAGGGAAAGACACATGTTCTTCCTCAAAGATAAAATCTCTTACAACTTTATCTCCCCACCCCCAAACTCAATATCCTCAAAGAACCTAGCATTACCCGTCTCAAAAATAGTTCTAGAAGTGGGATCATAAAACTTAAAACCCCTGGACCTTTCAGAGTATCCAACAAAATAGCTACTAACCGTCTTAGCATCCAGTTTCCTTTCATTCGGCCTATAAGGCCTTGCCTCAGCTGGACAACCCCAAATGTGTAAATGCCTAATACTGGGTATATGCCCAGTCCAAAGTTCATATGGAGTTTTGATTTTAGCTTTAGTTGGAACTCTATTAAGAATATAAGCTGCGGTTTTTAATGCTTCACCCCAGAGTGAGTCTGGCAAAGTAGTACGACAAATCATACTTCTTACCATATCCTTAAGGGTCCGATTTCGTCTCTCAGCTACACCATTCATCGTAGGACTTCCTGGCATAGTATACTGAGGGACGATCCCACACTCATCTAGGAATTTAGCAAATGGCCCTGGACGTTGTTCACCTGAACCATCATATCGACCATAGTATTCACCACCACGGTCAGATCTAACGGATTTAATTCTTATGCTTAGTTGATTTTCAACTTCAGCCTTAAATGATTTGAACACGTCTATGGATTGAGACTTTTCGTGAATAAGATATAGGTACCCATAACGAGAGTAATCGTCTATGAATGTGATAAAGTATTGTTAACCATTCCTACAAGGAGTAGGGAATGACCCACAAATATCCGTATGTATCAATTCTAAGACGTCCGAAGCTCTCTTAGCACCTAATCTAGTCTTGTTTGTTTGTTTTCCCTTGATACACTCAAAACAAATTTCCGAATTTGAGGAATCAAGAGAATCAAGAATTCCATCTGACACGAGTTTCTGAATTCTTTGAATGGATATGTGACCAAAACGTTTATGCCAGAGTGATATAGAATTCTCATTAGTTAATTTTCTTTTGGTACCACTTGAACTTGTATGCAAAGTTTCATTATTTGAAGTTATTGTATCAACCAAATATAGGCTATCAAATGTTGATAAAACACCAGTACCAATAAGATTTGAATTCTGAAAGAGACTAACTTTATGTCACCAAAAGAACATGAATAACCGGATATGTCCAATTAGGGAACAAAAATTAAATTCCGTCTAAAAGACGGTACAACAAAAGTCTCATCCAAATCTAAATGAAAACCGGTCTTAAACAACAGCCTAAATTTGCCAATAGCCTCAACTGGCACCTTCTTGCCGTCACCCACATAGATGTATCTTTCACCATCATTTGGTTTTCGGCAGTTCAGGCAACCCTGCATAGATATACTTATGTGAGTAGTAGCAGCAGAATCTACCCACCAAGTATCCTTAGGTACCGAAATTAAATTAACTTCAGAACAAACAAGAGAAAGAAATGTACCTTTTTTCGCACGCCAGGCATGGTACTTGGTACAATCTTTCTTCACATGATTAGTCCCCTTACAGAAAAAGCAACCTAATTCAGTAATTTCAACCTTAGGTTCCTTATGTTGCTTAATCTTGGGCCTTGCAACCGCAACTTCCTTACCTTTCCTCTTCTTAGAATCCTTAGAAGAGGATGCCAAATGAGCACTTTCAGTCTTATCTTGTTTTATCCTTTCCTCTTCTTGCACACAGTGTGAAATGAGCTCATTAAGAGTCCATTTCTCCTTCAGGCAGTTGTAACTGACCTTAAACTGATTAAAGTGTGCAGGAAGAGATATCAAAACAAAGTACACAAGCAGTTCCTCAGGTAAATCCAGCTTGAGTGACTTCAGTTTCGAAGCAAGATGAGACATTTCCAAAATGTACTCCCTAATGTTTCCCTTGCCCTTATACCTCATCGAAACAAGTTTACTCAATAGTGTACTTGTTTCCGCCTTTTCGTTTTGCATAAAACGTTGTTCAAGTTTTTCAAGGAAAACTTTGGCATTAGGTTCATCATTCATAGTGCCCCTGAATGATTCTGGAATTGCACGCTTCATGATTATTAGACTCATGCGATTCGAGCGTTCCCACTTCTCCATCGCCCTCCTTTCATCAGGAGAGGATGTATCCTCAAGAGAAGCAGGTTGCTCAATCCGAAGAGCAAGGTCAAGATCCATGCAACCGAGAACGATCATGACGTTCTCTTTCCATTCCTTAAAGTTTGTGCCATTAAGCACAGGGATGCTATTGATGTTGGCAGAGATCGTAGAAGCAGAAGAATTAACTGAAAATAGAACAAAAGGATTACTGAATACATGCTTACATATACTTGAACTTTAACTTTACTTTATAGATTCAAAATAGGCATATCCCATTACAAGATACCTAGCACAACATTGATTTTAGTCTTTGGACAGAAAAACAACTTGTAAGTGTTACTCTTGGTGTAGTGATCAAATATAGACAATAAACTCCTGTCAAATATCAAACCTTCCTTTGGGCCGACTTAATATTCACATGGAAAACCAAATAATTGTCTCATATTTATCACCACAAGCATGTTCGAATTCCTGCCAAATAACAACCTTCCTTTGGGCCAGTGTTAAACGCATGGAAGACTAACATCCACAGTCATCTTATATTTCAAGATTAATCAATCTACACAATAGATGTTACTTTGGCAACATAATGCTTCAATTGACTAATTTAAAATATTAGACGCTAAAAACTTTAGTTCCTTAATGCCATATTATGAATCTTAACTTAATATTTTACATGTTTTGACATGCAACAACTGAATATTAATTGTTATTATACTTGAGAGGACAATTCCAAAAATATGAAAATTGATGGGCTTTAAGACAATTAATATTCCAAAATTATATATTAATGTATAATACATTAATAAAAAAACTTAAATATTTTAATTGAATAATAATATGTCAATTAAAATCTGAAACTTAAAAGATTTGAAACGTTTTTCACCTTACTGGTCCAGGATAATCGATTATCTTAAACAGATAATGGATTATTCTGGCAAAAAAAAAAAATATAACTTACTGGACCAGGTTAGTCGATTAACTTAAAAGTTAATCGATTAACCTGGTATACAGAAAAACGTTTCAAACTTACTGGACCAGGTTAGTCGATTAACTTAAAAGTTAATCGACTAACATGGCTTGCGGAAATATACAGAATATTTCTGAAAAATAAGTTAGTCGACTAACAGAAAAGTTAGTCGATTAACTTTTAACACTGTCTTTAAGTTAGTCGACTAACAGAAAAGTTAATCGATTAACTTTTAACACTGTTTTTGCATAATTTTCAGAATTAAAACATGATTTTCAACAAGCATCTTAAACAAGAAAACATGTTGTCTACCAACTAAAATCATGCTAAATACAATGTTTTAATTCAAGTAAAGATAACATGATATTAAAACATCAAATTTCAACAAAACATAACATTCATAAAATCATGCTATATCATGGTAGAATTTCATAAACAAAATTCTAACAAAACTAGAACATGAATCCTAACATAACATGAATCTTATGAACATCCAAATTATCCAAAAAAGAAGGTGGCTCTGATACCAATTGTTAGGATTATGATTCCAACTAAATACAATAACCTTTATATGAACAATTCGGAATTACAACTACATGAGCGGAAGCTAACCTGAATCCATAAGTGGAAATTGTTGAACCTCCTTTGATGATTGTCCAAATGTCCTTGTGAACTCCTTGATCCTTTCTTCAAGATTTCTTGAAGTTTATGTCACCACAATAATACCTCACAAGACTTAAACAATATTTGAATGGTTTCACAATAATAATATGACAATTACCAAAGTTGGTATATGATTTTCCACAAGAATTTACAATACAACAATGGAGTTTTTGCTCTTGATTCAATGGGAGGAAGAAGAGTTTGTCTTGCAATAATGTGGGAAACATAACCCCCACTTTATAACAAAAGAGTTACATAACCCAAGAGTCACAAGAGTTACATAACTCAAGAGTCACAAGCATGTAACCATGGTTACATATATGTAACCTTAGTTAGCCTTTATTAACTAAGGTTACCCTTTTGGGTATCTACACATTAGTCCTACACTTTATATGACAACACATTGGCCCCCTTAACTTAATGTCCATAAGACCACAAAATTAGGCCAAACCAAAAGATAGCACATAACATATAATTTATCCATATATTGTTCATATGTATGTAGATATAAGTCCATATATCTTACATGGATTGCTACTGCATTGTGAGTTCAACAACACCAATCTCCTTAGTTAAAATTTTCTGTTGCATTTTGCCGTCTAAGTAGTTGGTTTTTCCATTGATTACCGGTGCCTCATCTACCCCTGTTGCACCTTATTCCTAGCCTCCTTCACATCATGGTCATGCTCAACCACCAAAGCATCAAAAGCTGCCCTTGTTTTGATGTCACCAACTATAACAGTCTTTTGCCACCTTATCTGGTAAATCAGAAATGTTCAGGCGCTGAAGGTCTTTTGCACTGTCTGGTGTCTTTGAATGACAAGATTTTAAGGCTGCCTCAAATTCAATCTACTGCACTCCCTTCCCAACGTCATCCACCGCAAATTCATTCACCAAAGAAGCAAATGAGTTAGAGATACTAAGTTACTTTGGTGCGTTTCCCAGATTTATACCAACTGGAGTGTTATTATTTCTCAGAGAGGGACTTGTTCGGCAACCTGTTTTCTTTGACGTCTATTGTTGTTTTGCACTGCCTGGGAAGTCAGAGGCTATCAAACCTGATGTTGTTTCAACTACAGCAGCTAGTTTAACACTCCTATGCACAACTCGATCAGCAGAACAGTTCTATGTAACAGTATCAACCAATTTCGAACCTGTAGTGGCTGGTTCTTTTCTAACTTTTTCAATCTATTTTCCCTTAGCAGCTGGAGCAGGCTCCTCCTTAGAAATTTGCCCATATCCTTTTAGTACCAACGTCAGCTTCAACATCTGAAGTTTTTTCTGCTTTAGCTGCATCGACTATGCTTGAAAAATGAATCACTTGCCCTGCCTTTGAATTAATTGTTTGATGCCAACCTGACCCCTTAGCATCCACAGCTGAGAAAGGAACCAAATTAGTAAAACTTTCCAATTTTTGTTCCTCATTTTGCATAGCAGTACCAATCATTTCTTCCTGTTTTTCAACTGCAGCATTAGCCTTAGTAACCCAGTTGATACTCGAGCACTCATAGGATCAATATATTTTCAAAGTTTATGTAATTTCATTTAGATGGATTTTAACCGGAGAAACATGGTTAGTGAGGATTCATAGGCCAATCTGAACTTGTTTCGGACTGATGCAGTGTAGCTGTTATTGTATGTAGTTTAAATTAAAGTTAATTACTGTATGCAAGTGCAATGCTGTTTTATTGCATTTTCTGGTTAATAATGTTAATAGTGTGCTGGAATATTCGAAAAATACAGTGGTTCACCAATCCATGAAGTGTCTGATATGCTTATAGGTGTTTTGGGAGGAGTGAAGCTGAATCGCATGTTGTGTCAAGTAGCATCCCAAATAGCACTCAAATGATTGTTTTGGACCTGATGGAGGATTGCCCGACAAGTGCATTAGTACATGATTATATGGTGAGAAGATATGATGATAGTGTCACCGAATTTGGAAAACTATATATGTATATATATGTTTGTTGTTTTGACTATTCTGCAAGTTAATTTCAATGTTAAAGTTACGTGCGGAGTTCTGACGATTGAGATCAAGCGGGTTTATGTCGCTACACTTGATAAGCTTGAATATCAAGGTGTGGATTGTGAACCTAAAGCCTCTACTATTCGTATAATCCAGTCTAGTCTTTATATTCTACAAATTTCCATGAAATAACAATTTTTGTTTGCAATGTTTTTACTTTTAACTATTCAGTTTTCTTACTCCTAGGATTTCAATGTTTGTTTGGTTCCATTATTGTACTTTGTAACAGGATAAATATCTTCAGAAGATTCACTTTTCTCAACACGCAATTACACTTCCAAGATTATGCAAGTGGGCTTGTAAAACTACTATACTAAATTTTCTTCCCCTTCTAATATATTTTTAATATTTTTCTTATTATTGATGGAAACATATGCTTAAAATAGATTGATAATCTTGAAAGTGCTAAACGAGCAGGGGATCTGTTTGGTTATCCTCTGATGATAAAGAACATGAGGCTAACGTGTGATAGGCGTGGCAATGTTGTAGCTGAGGAGGTGCTCTCTTCTGCAATTTATGGTAATACGTCTATAATTATGTAATGATCAAGATGTACAAATTGATTCTTGTAGGTATTATGTATTTTTTGCCAAACATTTGATGTAGTTGCTTCATTATCCATATTTTGGAGTTACTAATGCTCTTTTAATTTTGTTTTTGTTTTTATTTTTCCTTTCCTTCACTGAGCCGAGGGTCGATTGGAAACAGTCTCTCTGCCCGTCTACATATTAGCCTACCCAAACCTCACTTTGTGGGACTATAGTAGGTAGTTGTTGTTGTTGCTGCTGCTTCATTATGCATATTTTGCAAAACAAATTCACGTGATTGCCTTTTTTGTGTCTACCACAGGTATAATGATGTGCTACAGGTTTGGAATAGTTTCCTTAAGGTACATATAGCTGATGCAATCAACTAAAAGTTGCAACTTGAGGAACTGACTAATCTAATTAAAGAAAATTGGTTTCATTGGCCTTAGTACTATGAGATCTGGCAGAGCAAGTCAATTACTGAAATCGAATTTCTGCAACTTTGGATATTATGTAATACATTTTTTTAGTAATGTGACATGACTTCTTCTTATGATAGATCAAGTCAAGAACTTGAAGTCCGACGAACTTATTCCTGAAGAATGCGTAAAGCAAGTTGAAACATAATATGATTTTTGTGCCGTTAACAGTGGTTTAAAGATGTTTTCATTTGTACATTGTGCTACAATTCTACTATCTATATTTAGGAGTTAATAAAAGTAGTGTCATGCAATTTTGATGGGTATATTAATTTATAGACAGTGTGATCCTTCCGTTCTTTGTAATAACAATGAAATTTTATAGAGTATGAATTTTAATTATTTGAGATATTTTTAGATGCGTGGGTGTTGTATATGTATGTGTGAGAAAGCATATTGTAAGGATTATTATTGGATAATTACAGGGAAAAATATAAATTGGTGTAATTATATTTATGAAAGTTTCACATTAGCAAGGGGAAATGTATTCTTTAGAACTTTTTAACAACAACATTATCAAATGGTTACATGTGCATTAGCGAAGAGAAATTTTGCAATTTGCGAAAGGAACACCGGCTGCTAAATAGTAATGACAGCGGGAAGCTTTTTGGTTGTTAAAGGAATTTAACGACAGATTCTAATTCGGTTGTTAACCTTTAATGACGGAGCCTTTAGCGACCGGCGACGATCGAATTTTGCTCGGTCGTTATTGACTTATTGCGACTGGATTTAAATTTTTAACGACTGAATTTTCCTTCACTAAAAGTCAGTTTTCTTGCAGCGTGAAACCTAAATTTGGATGATGAAATCTGCTTCTAACTTTTACCTTGGCTGTTTGATATCAAACATGTGAAAAATATGTGCCATGGCTTAGGTTTGGCTGCCAAGCCAAAATGGTGTGAACTATAATTATTTTCATTTTTACATTTGGATGTGGCATGATGTTACATGAGCAGCTTGGATCGTGACCCCATCTAGTGTTTGCTTGGATGAAGATGATTTTGGATTAGTTTGAGTTAAACAATGAGTTGTAACCCAACTTGTCGAATTCAAAAACGAACTTTTCATTTGTTTTTCTTTTATAATTTATTTAATTACCAAATCAAAACAAAAAAGACTTCTTTTTCTATAGAGAGATAATGGAAGTGTGATAAAATGGACTTTTTATTTAACTCAAGCCGAAAAGCTAGCTAATCCAACTGGGATATGGCTCAACATTGGATAAACCAAGAATGTGGGACACAAATTATTGGATAAACCAAGAATGGATAAAATGGACTTTGCCCACATTATCACATCACTAATGTGGGACACAACACCGCTGCACGGCTTGGAGCGTTAAAATTATATTATGGGGGCCAACAATTCTTTGATGAGGGCTCTAATACCATGAAATGGACTTTACCTTAAAATTTAGCTCATGCATTGAGTATTGCCCAAGTATATATAAGGAGATAAAGTCCCACGTCCCATCACTGATGTGGGAGTACTAAACAAAGTGAATGAGATGGTAGAGAGAAACTTTGTTGTGTGCTTATTGGTAGAGGCGGACTCGTGTGTTATGTTGAGGTGACCTCGTAAACTTTGGCAGAAATCTTTTAAATATATGTGTGTATCACTTAAAAATAATTAATTTAAATCACTTGGCACCCTCAGCTAAAAGCCTTTAGGGCCACTGGTTGACTTGAGTAGAATATTACATGTGCTCATTGGTCATTCTTTTACTCCTTTTATAATCTCTATGTTCTGGTGCATTTAGAAGCAGTCCAAGAATTATGAAGGTAATATATGGAAGGATTTTATAAAGCAATTTCTTTCGAATCTCCTGAAAAGTTAAATCACTTTAAGTTGCCCTAGAGAATTCTGAATTGATCCACTGACCTTTAGTTTCTTGGCTGTGTCCATTTAACCAAGAACATAACACACTAAAAAGTAAAAATATTCATATAGAGAGACTAAGTAATTGAAGTAATTGTTCGGTCATTTTGTTGGTCAATTAAATAGGTTGGTGTTTGACAAAAAATCCTTTTAGTTTAGTTTTAGCTTAGGAATACTGTTGTTATGTAGAATCATAGAATCAGTTGAAAACCAATAATAGGGTATAAACCAGTCAACACATCTTGCGCTAATTTGAATGCTCTATGCTTTTAAGTTACTGTTGCACATTGGATGAGAATTACTACTAGTCATAGATGAATGCTAAAATGCTTAGTCTCTTCGCTGCGGCTAAGCGAGAATGCTGCCTCCACAACTTTACCTCCATAACTAGCTGTAACTCTGTAATCACCAAGGAAGCCATAGAAGCTGTAGGAACCACGCGCATCTGTTTGGCCCTTTAGAACCCCAGTTTCCCACTCGTTTAGAAGCTTGTCCACTACATCACCAGTTGGTAGGTTATTTAAATCTGGATCTGTAAGGCACATTCTGTAACATTTGTTTCTTCTTATGGCAGTCCACAGCATTATCCCGTCCACGGCCGGATGTGAGAAGGCCTCCCTCAATACTTGTTCCAAGTAAATAGCCTGTCCATTAAAATGGATTAATCAGAGACGGATCTAGAATTTTAAGTTGGTGGTATGAAATATCTCCATACTCGTTATTTTGTTATGGTGATGGGCGCGAACATGGTAAAAATATATTTCTAGGGAACTATTAGAATAATGCTGCCTTATTAGTGAACTGTCAATGTATACATTCTTGCTTTAGCTCAGTTTTATGCATTGACTTTGAAAGAACATATTGAGCAATATTAGAGCTGTCTCACCTGTGTTTCCTTGCTAAATGTATCACTGATATCAACTTCTGTGAGCCAAATAGGAAGCCCCAATGTTGCTAATTTATCTAAAATAGCTCTTATTCGAGGCCGATTGGGGACCCCAAAATGACCCTCAAGGCCAATTCCATCCATTGACATGCCGTCTTCTTTGAGCTCCCTGATCTTTGAAATATACTTGTCTACAGTGGACTTAGAATCACAATTTTCTACCACATTGAATTCATTGAGGAACAAGGTTGCTAAAGGGTCTTGCTGGTGTACTGTCCTGTAAAATTCCAGAGTGGCATTTGGTCCCAGCCTTTGCTCATAAAAATCAAAGTGAAGCAGTTCATTGTTAACATCCCAGTGAACAAATTCATCTTTGTATTTACTCATAAGACTCTGTATCCTTGAGCTAACAGCTGATTTCAGCTCGGAATCTGTAAGATTTTGAACCCAACCTGGTGTATATTTCGGATCCTCCCAGAAAATATTGTGACCTCTAACTGTGATCTGGTTTCTTCGAACAAATTCCAGCAACTGGTCTGCTAAGGTATAGTTAAGTTGACCGCGTTTGGGCTCTGTGGTGTACCACTTGATTTCATCTTCAAAAACTGCAGCGTTGAATCGCTCAAGAAACCAGTTCTGAAACAGGAATAAAGCTCAGCTTCTGATACTAAAGGCTAATACAGAAATGAAACTGCATTTCTGTTGTGCTGAGGCACATCCCATGTTTAGAAATAGCTAATGCTCCGATTAATTACTGTTTAGACATATTTTAGAAAAATATTTTAATAAGTTGGATCCGTCTCTACTGCAATGTTATGGATATTTTAGACAAACCTGGTAGGGGGTATTACCAATAAAGGTATATGCAATAGCAGATCCAAGGAGGAAATCTTTGGAAACTTGTTGTATTGTTAGTGGTGCACCTTCAAGTCTAACTCCTTGTTTATTTGAGACGTGAACAGTAACAGCGCGCTTCCTTGCCTGAACCAAAGTTTGTTTCAGAATTCATTTGGTATCGGACTTTCAATCCAATGAAACAAGAAAGCACTACTCAATATATTTACCATGTTAACTTTTGTTTGTTGATTTAAGATCCATTGTTCCTCGGTAAAAGGCTGCAATGAAGCACTAGCAATCTCTATTTCCAAATCATCTTGATCTGAATTCTGCAAAATAAAGGAAACAACTTTAAATGTAGTCCTGTAGACCAGATTAAGATTACTAGATGTATGAGTCAATATAGACAAGGTAACTGATAGACTCACCATGAAATAAATGGAAGATAAATTAAGTTTAGAAGCTACAAATCCACCCTTGAGGAAGGACCAGCATCCAGGCTTAGCATCTACAGTGCCTACACATAGTTCTTCAGAATCTTTGTCACCTACGCTTACAGTTATGAGAGTAGAATCTGCATTCTTTATCTTAACCCAAGCTGCCAAAAAGAAAATATGTAAGATTACTTTCTGCATTCTTTATCTTAACCCAAGCTGCCAAAAAGAAAATATGTAAGATTACATTCTGATTCCTGTAAATACATCTGTATCAGTCATGTTTTATCATATTTGGTATAAAAACTATTTGATTAATAGTTAGAAGTAACTCAACTGGAAAAAGAATAAATGGTGCCAGGGGTGATATCTTGCAATCTCAAAACAGGTAAATGGACAGTCTTTCCATCCGCTCCCGTAAACCCCTGAAACTCTGGAAACTTATCCTTTAAAATTCCGCCGCCATAGAGTGGCTTCTCCGGGTAAAGTTTGCACTGCATACCACATCATACACGAACATAACAAGAGTGAGTCATTATTGGTAATACCTCAGTGTAAACTGTTAGCCTCAAAATGAATAATAATCAAACACTCAAATATGTGAAATGCACTGATGTTAATCTACATAAGTGTAACACCATGGGAAGATCTAGGCTATTTGTTGGTGGTCTTGTGATCCTTTTGAAAGTACATCTTATTAACATAACTTGCACCATCTTCTCACACTTAGGCCACAGCATGCTATTGCATATTGGCAACGATTCTACTGCAGTGTCACACCATCCTAAGTAATCGGCGTTGTTCATTTGATTCCGGAGGAACTATCTCGTTAAGGATGGAAATTACTACCCCAGTGTGTAGTTGCAACTACTGGCTTAAGCTTAGGCCATATAAGTAGGTGGAAAACTTCACACAAAAAACAAAAATAATTCAACTGACTATAAATCTTGCATTGACCTCTGCGTAACACAGTTGCTTTACGAGACCAAGAAAAAACGTTTGACGTAATTGGTGCTAATAAATCACATGGGAAGAAAAATGAAGGATTGTTACCTCAGTGAAAGCGGAAGAATCATAGAGTGGCCCATCTGCAATAAAGTCCAACAGTCAAAACTGTCACTACTCTTCAAGTAGTAGCAACAAGAACCCATTGTACATCTATAACTACAACTACTGTTTATTCAAATAAAGACAGCATAAAAGGAAAAGAGAGATTACCATAAGGTGAAACGAGGGGAGGAGGCAAAGAAACAGAGAGGACCCAGTAAAAGAAAGAGAGGCAAATGATGGAATGACCCCTCATTCTCTTCATCTGTTTAAATAAAAACAGCTCAAGATTCCAAACTATATAAAAAAAAAAAGTGACGGAAGAGGAAGAGCAGTAGCTATAGCAAACTGGAGTAATATTAATGGATACCAACAAGGAAGAAGAATCACAAGAGGAATAGTATGAATATAGCTTTGTTTCTCCCCAACTCCCAAGTCCGTGCTTTGTTCACATGCTATGCAAAAGCAAGAAGCTAATAATAATAAATAGTATAAGTACTAGTTAAGCTTTTCATAATGATGATGAAATGAAACTAAAAGTTACAACATTGATTTGATTCTTTTAACAGTTTTCCGCTCATTCCAATATATGGTGTTGCCTCTTAGGTTATATAGATGGATCTTGATTTCTCTTAGTAAGTACAATTAGCCACGTCACGAGTGTGGATACTTTCTAAGAATTTTTCAAAGATCACAAAAGAAGCAAAAATTGCACGTCTACACACACCTATATCAAATTAGTGAATATAGTAGAGTTGTAACATAAGTTTGTCTACCGACCTTATTTTATTGACTCAAAATTTTAAATGAAAGTTGAGATAACGTAAGCTGAGTCAATTATTTAAAGCCAGCCCACTGCAGTTAGATAGCCGTATGATAGGTGGTAATTATCTTGTACGGTTCGGGGAGTAATCGGCGTATTCCAATCAGTAGGGGGAATCTTTGCCTCTATCGAACATACAAGAAATTGGAGGTAGGATTCTACCAATGTCAAGTGATGGAGTGGTTTCTTTAACCATTTTTATATATGTTGGTGTTCTATATGACCGACATAAGACTCGACTTGTTAGATATTATGGAGTTTTAGTGATCACCATCTTTGTAATGATCAGACCGGTCGTTTTGAGCTCTAGAGCGTCGTTCAGCGGTCTGAGGCCATGAGCAACTTCATTTCAAGTATTATGACTTGTACGTATGGTTGGAATTGAATTTTGGGAAGTTCAGAGTTGATTTGGAAAGAGAATTCTCATTTCGGAAGCTTTAAGTTGGAAGAATTAACTAAGATTGGATTTTGAGTAAACGACCTTGGAATCAGGATCTGAAGGTTCCAGCAGGGTTGTATGATGATTTCGGACTTGGGCGTATGCCTGGATCGGGTTTTGGATAACCCGGGAGCATTTTGGCACCTATTGTGGAAGTTAGCATTTTAGAACGATTTTTATAAGTTTGGCTTGAAGTGCATTTCAGTGTTATCGATGCCCATTTGGAATTTCGAGTCTGTGAGTAGCTCCGTATGGTGACATTGGAGTTAGGAGTGCGATCAGAAGTGAATTCAGAGGTCCATAGGTCATTTTGGAGTCATTTGGCTATAGATAGAACTTTGAAGGTTTTTGAGAAGTTTGACCGGAAGTGGACTTTTTGATATCGGGGTCGAAATCCGATTCCGAAAATTAAATTAGGTCCGCAATGTCAAATATGACTTGCATGCAAAATGTAAAGTCAATCGGACGTGATTTGATAGGTTTTAACATCGAAAATAGAAGTTTGAAATTTTAAAGTTTATTAAGCTTGGATTGGAGGTCGATTCATGATTTTAGTATTGTTTGATGTGATTTGAGGAATCGTGCAAGTCCGTAATGAGTTTTGGGACTGGTTGGTATGATTGGTTGGGGTCTCGTGGGCCTCAAGTGGATTCCGGGTGGTTAATGGATCGAAATTGGGTAAAAAACTGATGCTGGTTGCTGGTATCTGGTTTTCTTCTTCGCAAACGTGAAGTGGAAAGTGGGAGACTGCTGGATTTGGCCTTCGCGAACACTAAGAGGAAGTCGCAAATGCGAAGAGGAAGTCACGAATGCGAACGGGTGGGTTGAGCTACTATGCGAACGCAGGAGAGAGATCACGAACGCGTAGCAGGAAAAGCGGGGCATGAGGTCGTTGGCCTACGCGAACGCGAGGCCGAGTATGCGAAAGCGTAGGTTCTGAGAAGCTGACCTTTGCGAACGCAAGCACCAAAACGCGAAAGCGAGGAGGAAATTTGGGGGCTGAAGCAGGTTGTGCTTTGCGAATGCGAGGCCATTTCCGCGTTCGTGAAGAAGGGTCGCTTGGGCAGTATTCTTTTAAAAATTGGGTTTTGGTTCATTTTCACTTTATTTCTTCCATGGGAGCCAATTTTGGAGTGACTTTGGAGTGTCGTTTTAATCACCAAGCATAAGTAAGTGATTTCTACAGGTTTTGAGTTAGATACAAGGTTTATATATGGATTTAGACATTTAAATTTGTAGAAAACTTGGGTTTGAGGAAAACCTAGAAAAAATAGTATTATTGGATTTTAACCACGATTTCTAGTATGGCGTTTAGAGAAAGTTTTATATTTGAGTCCACGAGGCTATGGGTAAAATTATTCTTCGAAAATTTTGAAAGTCCGAGCACGTGGGTCCGAGGGCATTTTTGTCAACTTTTCGATCAAGGTTAAGAATTGATATAAATTAGATTGTAATGAATAATTGAGCATATATTAATTGATTTGCATAATCATTGGCTAGTTTTAGAGCATTGTGCATCAATTAGAGTCTTCCGAAGGGCGTGGATTGCCAGTTATAGATCTTCGAAGCGAGGTGAGTCTCCTTTGTGACCTTGTAAGAGGGAATTGTCCCTATAGATAAAATAATTGGTTATGTGCTCCTAATTGTGGGGGCTATATACGCACAAGGTGAAAAAGTCCCTGTGTAGCTACTATTACGCTATTGTCTGGGTAGATAGGACCCAAAATCATGTTATACTTGGATTATCTATGAACCTATTAATAGCTTGAATTGCTTAAATCACATTGAATTAGTAAATGAATTTTAAATAGATAAAACTTCATTTTTCTTAAATAGTTAAAAGAGGATTTGTTTTCATTGGATAATTACTCCGTGTGAACTTCTTGATTGACTGTCTATGTGTTTATTTTTGGAGTGGGCCGAACGCCTCGACGGATTAAATAGATGCATCTATGGCTTGCGTCGTTCGACCCTCGGCAATGCACAGTTTATTTTCTATTGGAGCGGGTTGTACGTTCTCGGCATGATTTGCGCATGCTTGTATTGCTGCCTTGAACTTATTAAGGTTGTTATTGCCTCTTCATGGCTTGAGAATATTTGGTTAATAATGAAAAGAAATTTTAGAAATTTCCTATAAACGAATTAATTGTTTACTTGTTTCCTTCTATTGAATTAAAATCCTATTTATAGAAATCCACGATTTGATGTATTATTGACATCATATTATGGGACCCTTAGTAAGTGTCGAAGTCGACCTCTCATCTCTACTTCTTCGAGATTAGACGGGATACTCATTGGGTACACGTTGTTTTCGTACTCGTACTACACTTCTATGCATTTTTGTTGCACAGGTTCATGTGTTATTAGTGGCCTATTGGGTGTAGCGGCACGAATGATACTGGGACTAGATGAGTTGCACTGTTTGAGGCGGCCCGCAACTAGTATAGTCCCTTTCCAGCATAATATATTTATTTTCTGTTCACTGTATTTTGGACGGATGTCATATTTTATTTCCATCTTAGTAAATGCTCATGCACTTGCGACACCGGGTTCTGGGATGATTTTGAAATATTTTGTATTAATTTAATGTTATTTAATTCGAATTGAAGCTATTATCTTTCTTTTTATTTATAAAAATTGAAAGAAAATCTTAGTTTTCAAGATTGCTAAAAGGAGAACTTTAATAAGTAATTTGGTTGGCTTGCCTGACAGCGGTTTCCAGCGCCACCACGTCCCTTAGTATATTTTGGGTCGTGACAACATGGTATCAGAGCACTAGGTTCCTAGGGTCTCACGAGTCATGAACAAGTCTAGTAGAGTCTCGCGGATCGGTACGGAGATGTCGGTACTTATCCTCGGGAGGCTGCAGGATTGTTAGGAGTACTTCCTTTCTTATTTCCTTATCGTGCGATTTGATTCCTTGAGGCTTATGCCTTTGTTTCTTCCTACTCAATCTTATGCGACGTAAACCACTTGTTATAAATTGAGAATTGACTAATAATAAAATGGTACTACAGATGTTGTGCGGGATGTTTCTCGTGGTATAGTTGATTGGACTGTCATCGTCGCTTTGTGAAAGGATATTTTGTCTTTTCAGCTCAGTAGTGGTACCTCTGATAGCTCTAAGGCTAGGCACAAGATACCATGATGCTTATGAACGATTGTTCCACAGTATTGATGTGATGTTGAGATAGTATTGAATAAGCAATTGTCAGAGATCGCGTGGTGCGGTAGTTCAGGGATAAATAAATTTTTCTAATGTCGACGGTATAAGAAAGATGATCTACCGAAAGGTGTAAATTTAGTAGTAATCGTGGGTTCAAGCGCCATGAAGATAGATTTTATTTAAGGCAATAACTGAAAAGTAAAGGACGAGGAAGGCCATGTGGAAAGCGTCAGTCGGGGTCCAAATACTCTAAAAGGCCAGGTATATGAAGTGGAGGTCATGTAGTTGATTAAGGAAGCAGGTTTGCCCAAAGTGGGAGAGTGGCGGAGTTGCATATGGGCATTGTAGTAGGATGACCACGTACCTTAAGGAGAGTTCAGAGGGATTTAAGAATATTAGTGATTGGTGATTGGGGTCTACGGATTTAATCTAAAGCATGTCCTATTATGCCGCATGATACTTGGTATAACGGAAAGGAGTTGCTTTAAATAAATAAGGATACAACATAACTTGAATGGGAAGGATGTTGTCGCACATTAATTTGATGTCCACGAGGGGTGAAAGGACTTACGCAACTAGATGGTTAGCTCGGACTCATGATGGATTATTGATGTCATGGTGAGATACAGCAGCATTGGAAGATGTCAGAAAGTTATTTCCATAGGTGGGCTATTCCCTGTGAGTAGGTTAGCGGTCGCGTGGTTGGCGAAACTTCCGTAAAAAATTCTATTGGCTATTCAACAAGGAGAATGGTTGCGCAAATGTGTTAGATGATTCAAAATATAAAAAGGGGGTCTTACAGAAAGATTTTGAGAATTTTGGCGGTTGATTGCGCATGGTTGTGTCAATAAGAGATTAAGAATCCTGGCGAATTCCAGAGTTGTGTGATAAATGGCTTCAAGCCAAGTGGGAGAGTCCCACCGCCTACGATTGGGTTGTATGGTTATCTTCTTGTGAGGTTTCGGGTTATCGACGTATTGGTAGTTGTTTTAGCAACGGAAAAAGAGGATAAGTGGTAATTTGAGCAAAGGGATTGTTAAAGGTGAGCTATGGTTGGCCTTGTTGGCTCACGTTCTGACTTTGGGAGTAATTCTGTCGGGTGTTCCGTTGAGAGGGTATGCTTATGCTAGAAAAATCATGGATTTTATTGGGCCAAATCAGAGCGGGTGGATCTCATTAACGGTCCGAGAGAATTCAAAGATAAGGTGTGATGTCTAACGATTTCGAGCCTATAGGTACATATGAAAAATCAAGCTCTTGTAGCAGCTTATGAGAAGAGGCCCAAAATGTCCTATGATGTTTTAACCATAGTGTAGCGACTAGAAGGTACGAAATGGTTTGTGGGATTTGAGACAGTATGGTCTCGTGATTCAAGGTCACTCGAGATGAGTATGGATGGATGGTGTTATGTGTTGAATGGATTTATTATTATTACAAAGGTAATCAAGGATAAATTGGAAGGAGCTAGATTGGTAGCCATAGTTGAATTGGTATATTGGTGGTAGTGATTAGTTCCTTCAGCGTGATCAAGTTATGCAAGTGATTTGTGACGGTTGTGAGGCTTGTCAGCCACCACAATTGGTGTTAATCAGAAAGTATTATACAATTGCGGCATGTTATGTGGAGACGGGTCCCGGAAGGGCTATGGTGGCTTAGACCACTACTTACAGGTTTGCTTGTTCTACAGTTATGAGAATTCACATGTGTGTTGCTATGGTTCTCCTGAAGTGAGTTAAGTGGAAAATTTTATATGATGAAGTGTTAGCCTAATAGTGGTTCCGATGCTATGATGAAAAGCGTGTACTATTGTATGTTGGTATGTTAGGTGCAGTGAGTGGTGAGGAATTTGAAGTAAATACCAAGGTAATAGCTCGGTGTGGACAAGGATGTCACGAGCTTTGATGAGCAGGAAAGAAGTTTGCGGTTTAAGGTAAGTTGGTATTGTCTTCAGTGTCACCTAAGACCAGTATTTTGTAAGGAAGGATTTGCATCATGGTTAATGATTCTTGATCGTTTTTTAGCGCTAGTAGGCTGGTGGTTTGGAGGTACGACCCAGTTAATTGTTGTGGTAGGTTGTGGGAGTGTGTCCCACAGGAAGATTGTATAAGTGTGGCAGGTTGTCACTTGATTGATTAAAGACTTAAACCAAGTATGAAGGTTGTGATAATATATGCCTGGAGGGCACTCAGTCAATTAAGTTGGGGACTGTGGAGGATTTCTCCGGTTATGATGGTTGTTCTTATGCATTATGAAAGAAATGAGAGTTATTGTAGACCTTGGAAAGGTTATTCGCCTAGTCAGTGCGACTAGATTAGCTTAAGGTCGATGGATGGATTCAAATGTCAATATAAGCTCTATATCAGGCCAGATGTGTGCATTTCAGCAATGCGCTCCTTATGAAAGAATATTCGGGGTGTTATTTCATTGCCAGCTATTTCATGTAATGATACATTGTGTCGTAGGGGTTATGAGACGGATTGGTAAATTTCTTATGCGTTAAGGTTCAGCGTAGCGATGATGTTATGTGAGCAGGATGGATCTTGAGATTCAGATCATATATCGCACCTCAGTTGTGCTTGAGTTTTGTAGATTATAGCGCTATATGTTCCCTCAAGGATGGTATAATGCACTTAGCGTGCTCGTGACCGAAATTCGGTATTTTATTATAATGAACAATTTAGCTCGAAGTACATCTCCTTGTGTGAGTTCTATGTGTGGATCGGGAGGCATACCGCCATAGTTATGTTATTTGGATTGGATGGCACGCCGCCATGGTTTATGTTATTTGGATCGGGTGGCACGCCGCCATGATTATGTTGTGTGGATTGGTTGGCACGCCGCCGTGGTTATGGTGTTTGGATCGGGTTGCGCGTTGTAACAGTGAGATGTTCAGTACAGTTCCCAATGCCTATTTTTTTGTGTTTTGTTTCCTATTTTCTGAGGAATCTCATATTAGTTTATTGATTACGTCACATGTATTATTCGCGAGTGGGGTAATTGAACTTCCTTTCCAGAGTTTGTTTTCCTTTCGTAACGTGTTCGAAGTGGTAGCCTATTGGCACATTGTGGCATCATGTGAGACTTTTGATCAGGTCCAGGGTGGCTTATTGCCGGAGTAGTTCATACTGGGTGAGATGAGATCATTTGGAGTTAGGATTAGTGCAATCTGATTACATGAAGTATATTAAGGATCAAAGACCATTATTTGGTTCATAATGAGGTAATGGTTCTTGTCAGAAGTATTGATATAATGATTGGTTGACTCGGCAGTTGGTTATGAATTTCTACATATCTCGTCTGTCATGGATGTGTTGTAAGGGTTAGAGCAAGACTTGTGTATGTTATGAGGTGCAATGAGAGTATCAAATTTGTGGAATTTCGACTAATTTGATCGGAGAATGTTATTGCGATCCTTGAGTAAAGTAGTGCAAGGTATGAATTCAGATAAGGTATGCAGTCATGCTGGGGATTAACATGTAGTGATTGATATAGTGATCGTATGTTGGAAACAGTTCTGTCAGAGAATTTCGGATGTTGGAATTGGGCTCTAAGTCTTATTAGCTTAAGCAAAAAAGGGTATCTTCAGATTGATCGGGCTAATATGCTAAACTGAATTGGGGTAGCACGGGAAGGTGCATGAGGTGTTAAACAACGATTTCAGACTACTTCAGTGTAGTTCTCAGCATGTTCGAGAATGAACGTACGTTTAAGTGGGAGAGAATGTAACGACCCAACCGCTCATTTTGAGCTCTAGCACGCCGTTCAGTGGTCTAAGGCCATGAGCAGCTTCATTTCAGGTATTATGACTTGTACGCGTGGTCAGAATTGAATTTCGGGAAGTTCAGAGTTGATTTGGAAAGAGAATTCTCATTTCGGAAGCTTTAAGTTGGAAGAATTAACTAAGATTGGACTTTTGAGTAAACGACCTCAGAACCAGGATCTGAAGGTTCCAGCAGTTCGTATGATTATTTCAGACTTGGGCGTATGCCCCGATCGGGTTTTGGATAACGCGGATTGGGTTTTGGATAACCCGAGAGGTTCTATCTTTAGCATTTTGGAAGGATTTTCATAATTTTGCCTTGAAATGCATTTCAGTGTTATCGATGCCCGTTTGGAATTTTGTGTTTGTGATAGATCTGTATGGTGATTTTGGAGTTGGGAGCACGATCAGAAGTGAATTCGGAGGTCCGTACGTCATTTTGGAGTCATTTGGCTAAAGATAGAACTTTGAAGGTTTTTGAGAGTTTGACTGGAAGTGGCCTTTTTGATATCGGGGTTAGAATCCGATTAAGGAAGTTGGAGTAGGTCTATAATGTCAAATATGGCTTTCCTGCAAAATTTGAAGCCCGTCGGACGTGATTTCATAGGTTTTAACATCAAAAATAGAAGTTTGAAATTTTAAAGTTCATTAAGCTTGGATTGGAGGTCGATTCATGATTTTAGTGTTGTTTGGCGTGATTGAGGCCTCGAGCAAGTCCGTAATGTATTTTGGGACTGGTTGGTGTCCTGGGGGCCTCGGGTAGATTTCGGGTGGTTAACGGATCGAAATTGCGTAAAAAGCTATTGCTGGTTGCTGGTATCTGGTTTCCTTCTTTGCGAACGCGAAGGTAGTCGCGCGAACACAAAGAGGAAAGTTGGAGTCTGCTGGATTTGTTCTTCGCGAACGCGAAGAGGAAGTCACAAACGCGAACGGGTGGATTGAGATACTACGCGAACGCGGGAGAGAGATTGCAAATGCGTAGAAGGAAAAGCGGGGCATAAAGTCGTTGGCGTACGCGAACGCATAGGTTCTGAGATGCTGACCTTCGCGAACGCGAGCACTGAGCCACAAACGCGATGAGGAAATTTAGGGGCTAAAGCAGGTTGTTCTTCGCGAATGCGAGGCCATTTCCACGTTCGTGAAGAAGGGTCGCCTGGGCAAAGTTCTTTTTAAAATCAGGTTTTGGTTCATTTTCACTTCATTTCATCCATGGGAGCTGACTTTTGAGAAACTTTGGAGTATCATTTTCATCACCAAGCATAAGGTAAGTGATTTCTACTGGTTTTGAGTTAAATACAAGGTTTATATATAGATTTAGACATTGAAATTTGTAGACAACTTGGGGTTTGAGGAAAACCTAGAAAAATATTATTCTTGGATTTTGACCACGATTTAGGGTATGGAGTTTAGAGAAAGTTATATTTTTTTTTATATATTTGAGTTCGCAAGGCTATGGGTAAACTTATTCTTCGAAAACTTTGGAAGTCCGAGCACGTGGGCCCGAGGGCATTTTCATTAACTTTTTGATCGGGGTTAAGAATTGCTATAAATTAGATTGTCATGAATAATTGAGCATATATATGGATTTACATAATCATTGGCTAGTTTTGGAGTGTTGTGCATCAATTAGAGTTTTCGGAAGGGCGTGAAATACTTGTTATGGATCTTTGGAGCAAGGCGAGTCTCCCTTCTAACCTTGTATGAAGGAATTGTCCCCATAGGTAAAATAATCGGTTATGTGCTCCTAATTGTGGGGGCAACGTACGCACAAGGTGGCGATAGTCGGTGAGTAGCTACTATTATGCTATTGTCCAGGTAGATAGGACCTAAAAGCATGTTATACTAGGATTATCTGTGAACCTATTGATAGCTTGAATTACTTAAATCACATCGAATTAGTAAATGAATTTTAAACAGATGAAACTTAATTTTTCTTAAATAGTGAAAAGAGGATTTGTTTTCATTGGATAATTACTCCGTGTGGACTTCTTGATTGACTGTCTGTGTGTTTATTTTTGGAGAGGGCGAAATGCCTCGGCAGATTAAATAGATGCATCTATGGTTCATGTCGCTCGACCCTCGGAAGTGCACAGTTTATTTTCAATTGGAGCGGGCTATACGTTCTCGGCATGATTTGCGCATGCTTGTATTGCTGCCTTGAACTTATTAAAGTTGTTATTGCCTCTTCATGGCTTGAGAATATTTGGTTAATAATGAAAAGAAATTTTAGAAATTTCCTATAAACTAATTAATTGTTTACTTGTTTCCTTCTATTGGATTAAAATCCTATTTATAGAAATCCACAATTTAATGTATTATTGCATCATATTATTGTTGGAAATCATGTATATCTATGATATATGCGCTTTGGTTGTATGAGCATGATTTTCAGGTATAGGTTTTGATGAATGACAAACAATGAAGTCAAGTGTCAAACAACGATATAATATGACAATCAATCAAATGGCGAGAAGCATACTGATGACGGAATTGCATGAACGAGCCAAAGAGTTCAAGACCGAAGACCCAAGACGTAGGTCGTTTGGTAGAACCAATGTAAGGACAACGTTTAAGTTATCTTATCCTTTGGCTCAACATTAGGTCATCATAAACATACATAAAATATTTTATTAAATCATATTTATCATAAACATGCATCTTTGTGTTAAAACAAAATGATGTTGAAGGTTTTAATCATGTCTTTTAAATCTGGGCCTCAACAATCGATTATTTGAATCCTACAATCGATTGTATTAAGACAGTGTGATCTGAAGTTTTTCAAAATAGCAAACAATCGATTGTCTACTTTTAACAATCGATTATTTTGAGACAATGTGCAACCGAAGTTTTTTAAACATCTAAACAATCAATTGTTTTTGTCATACAATCGATTATATTCATAAACAATCGATTGTCATTTTCATACAATCGATTATATTTTGACCGTTCCCACAGAATCAATTATATTTTGACCATTCCTACAGAATCCTAAATTGAATTTTGAACGTTGAATAACAATCGATTATTTAGTCCATACAATCGACTGTTTAGCCTAAAATCAGGAATCTATCTTTTCAACGTTGGTCAAACAATCGATTATCTACTCCAAATAATCGATTGTTTGAGCACAGAATCAGGGTTTATATTTGTCAATTAAGCAACGGTCAGCACCACTTTTTCACCTATAAAAAGAGGTCTTTTGAGCTGATTTTAAATTACACAACTCCTCCATACATTGTTATACATATTGATCATTTTCAAGCATCATTTTAGAGCTTTTGTTGAGCCATTTGATAGACAACTTTGTGTTGTTCATAGAGCTTATTGTGTATCTCTTTATCCACTCTATTGAGAGAGTATTTGTTGTAAAAGAGAGTTGTTTGAGAAGAACATATCTTCTAATTTGTCGGGTTTGCTAAGTACCCAAAGTCCTAGTGGTTGAAATCTTGGGGTGAGGTATCCTCAAGCAAGTGAAGTCTTAAGGTGTGGTATCCTTGAGCAACTGTAACGGTTTGTTAAGCACCCGTAAGCTTGACGAAGATAGTGGAAATCTCGAGAGAGTCTCTCGGGGACTGGACTAGCCACGGGTTGTGGTGAACCAGGATACATCGGTGCGTTCGTTCTTTATTATTTACTTATCGCACTTATTTCATTCCTGCAATTTTTAAATTCCGCAAGTTTACGCTATTTTTTATTATAACGCTATTCACCCCCCCTCTAGCGTTAAGCGTATTTTCTAACAATTGGTATCAGAGCCTAACTCTCTGAAAGCCTTAACCGGTTGAGAGAAATATATATATTTCTGTTGAGAATATTGAACGCAGGAACGATGGATGAAGGACAGTCCACCACTTGCCCTCCACTATTTGACGGAACAAACTATACATATTGGAAAGAGCGGATGAGCATCTTCCTCAAAGCAAACAGTTTTCGTTTGTGGCAAATCATCAAAAACGGTGAACCAATGCCAACAAAGAAAGTTGGAGAGACCACGGTTCCAAAGAAGGAAGATGAATATGATGCCGAGGATATCAAGAAAGTTGAAAATAATGCAAGGGCCATCCATGTATTATATTATGTGGTGAATCCAGATGATTATCGAAAAATCTCTTGCTGCACAGCCGCCAAGGAGATGTGGGATAAGCTCGAGATCATTTATGAAGGTACGCCTCAAGTCCGAGAAGCCAAAATTGATTTTCTAACACATAAATATGAAATCTTTAAAATGGAGAAGGAACCCATTGGTGTTATGTTTGAACGATTTTTAAGAATCGTCAACGATCTCCATGCTCTCGGGAAAGTTTACACGAACAAAGATCTTGTTCGAAAAGTTCTACGGAGTCTCACTCCCGAATGGCGCTCCAAAGCCAATGCCATCCAAGAGTCGATGGAATTCACGGATATCACAACTGATGGACTAAGAGGTAACCTCGAAACTTATGATAGCACAGTTCTTAATCCTTATCTTAGAAGCAATTCGAATTTCGCCTTCAAAGCCTCATCCTCTAAAAGAGAAGAGGTAAGTGATTCGGAAAGGGATGATGATAATATTTCCAATGATAAAATTAAAAAGTTTTGTAAGTCTATAAAAAAAGACAAGAAAAAGAAGAAACACCATAGGCGCTTATCACGGGATTCGGACAGCTCAGGCGATGAAACCGCCGCATTGTGTCTCATGGCTAACGAAGGAGAAGAGGTAAGTACATCTAACTCTCACTCGTTTGAAGAATTACAAAATGCCTATGATGAATTGTATGGTGAATTTGTTAATGCTTCCAAAACTATCATAGAATTGAAGAAAACACTTTCTTTGCAGAAAACACTTTCTTTGCAAGAAACAGATTTTCAGAAAACACTTCCTTTACAAGAAAAAAAGTTTGAAAAATCCTCTTCTTTGAAAGAAATAGATTTTGAAAAATTGACTAATGAAAATGATGTTCTTAAAAATAAAATTGAAGTTTTAGAAAAAGAAAATAAATTTTTGAAAAATGACCTTGTTGATTTTAAAAATAAAATCAAGGAATTGAATGAAGCCTCTTCTATTGATAAATGTTCCAATTATTCTTCTTGTAGTTCTTTAATACTAGAGAACACAGAACTTAGGAAAGCACTAGAAACACGTAGTGTTGATAGTCCTAAAATTGAAGATATTAAAAAGGATGAAAGTAATGAGGTCGGACCATCTAGAAAGAATTCTAGGAACCTCACTAATGAGTCTAAGATTAATTGTTTTAGACCACCTAGAAACAACTCTAGGAATTTTGTTAATGAGTCTAGAATGAATAATTTTAGACCACCTAGACCCAATTCTAGGAATTTTATAAATGAGTCTAGAATGAATAATTTTAGACCACCTAGACATGACTCTAGGAAATTCAACGCTTCTAGGGGGAACAACTTTAGATCACCTAGAACGCATTTGGCTCAACCTAGACATATGCACAATCCTAATGTTATATGTCACTATTGTAATCGGGTAGGACACATTGCACCCGTTTGTTTTGCTAAACATAGAGATTTATGTGTTGATTATGACTATTGTTATCCTAACCCCCAAGGACCCAAAAGAAGTTGGGTACCAAAAACCTATTTTTAGGTTCTTTTTGCAGGTGTGCTTGAAGACTACAATATTGTAGTGGATGCACCAAGCACGAAACCTTAATGTATTAAGGGGGAACGTCGGTTAGTTATCGTATTTTGTAAAAACGCAATAAGTTGATATGTGCAAATAATCTATATCAGTTTTGGTTGATACATGCTTTAATAAGTTTTATTTTTGAATAACAATTAGTATCAATTGGTTTTTTAATAAATGGTTGATTCATGTTTTGATGAATATTTTTAGTTTAAATAACAATTGGCATAGTTGAGAAAAATGATCGTTATTATTAGTATGCCATTTACTAACTTTTTATATGATCTTGTCTATAACGATTGGTATCGTCAATGGTTTAAATAACCTTTGGTATACTCTTTTTGCTAATGCCAAAAGGGGGAAGAATATGGGCGATATGCATGCTTTAATTGAGGGGGAATATTCAACTAAGGGGGAATTATATTGAATTGAATTGGTTGCATAAATTGTATGTTGAGATATAGTATCTATTTAGGGGGAATTCAATATGCATATCTTCCGTTGTTTGTCATTATCAAAAAGGGGGAAATTGTTGGAAATCATGTATATCTATGATATGTGCGCTTTGGTTGTATGGGCATGATTTTCAGGTATAGGTTTTGATGAATGAAAAACAATGAAGTCAAGTGTCAAACAACGATATAATATGACAATCAATCAAATGGCGAGAAGCATACTGATTGACGGAATTGCATGAACGAGCCAAAGAGTTCAAGACCGAAGACCCAAGACGTAGGTCGTTTGGTAGAACCAATGTAAGGACAACGTTTAAGTTATCTTATCCTTTGGCTCAACATTAGGTTATCATAAACATGCATAAAATATTTTTTTAAATCATATTTATCATAAATATGCATCTTTGTGTTAAAACAAAATGATGTTGAAGGTTTTAAACATGTCTTTTAAATCTGGTCCTCAACAATCGATTATTTGAATCCTACAATCGATTGTATTAAGACAGTGTGATCTGAAGTTTTTCAAAATAGCAAACAATCGATTGTCTACTTTTAACAATAGATTATTTTGAGACAATGTGCAACCGAAGTTTTTAAACATCTAAACAATCGATTGTTTTTGTCATACAATCGAGTATATTCATAAACAATCGATTGTCATTTTCATACAATCGATTATATTTTGACCGTTCCCACAGAATTATATTTTGACCGTTCCCACAGAATCCTAAATTGATTTTTAAACGTTGAATAACAATCGATTATTTAGTCCATACAATCGACTGTTTAGCCTAAAATCAGGAATCTGTCTTTTCAACGCTGGTCAAACAATCGATTATCTACTCCAAACAATCGATTGTTTGAGCACAGAATCAGGATTTTTATTTGTCAATTAAGCAACGTCAGCACCACTTTTTCACCTATAAAAAGAGGTCTTTTGAGCTGATTTTAAATACACAACTCCTCCACACATTGTTATACATATTGATCATTTTCAAGCATCATTTTAGAGCTTTTGTTGAGCCATTTGATAGACAACTTTGTGTTGTTCATAGAGCTTATTGTGTATCTCTTTATCCACTCTATTGAGAGAGTATTTGTTGTAAAAGAGAGTTGTTTGAGAAGAATATATCTTCTCATTTGTCGGGTTTGCTAAGTACCCAAAGTCCTAGTGGTTGATGTCTTGGGGTGAGTATCCTCAAGCAAGTGAAGTCTTAAGGTGTGGTATCCTTGAGCAACTGTAACGGTTTGTTAAGCACCCGTAAGCTTGACGAAGATAGTGGAAATCTCGAGAGAGTCTCTCGGGGACTGGACTAGCCACGGGTTGTGGTGAACCAGGATACATCGGTGCGTTCGTTCTTTATTATTTACTTATCGCACTTATTTCATTCCTGCAATTTTTAAATTCCGCAAGTTTACGCTATTTTTTATTATAACGCTATTCACCCCCCCTCTAGCGTTAATCGTATTTTCTAACAATTATGGGACCCTTAGTAAGTGTCGAAGTCGGCCGTTCATCTCTACTTCTTCGAGATTAGACGGTATATCATTGGGTACACATTATTTTCGTACTCATACTACACTTCTATACGTTTTTGTTGCACAGGTTCATGTGTTATTAGTGGCCTATTGAGCGTAGCAGCATGGATGATTCTGGGACTAGGTGAATTGCACTGTTCGAGGTGGCCCGCAGCTAGTATAGTCCATTTCCAGCATAATATATTTACATTCTGTCCACTGTATTCCGGACGGATGTCATATTTTATTTTTGTCTTAGTTAATGCTCATGCACTTATGACACCGAGTTCTGCGATGATTTTGAAATATTTTATATTAGTTGCATGTTATTTAATTCGAATTGAAGCGGTTATCTTTCTTTTTATTTATAAACATTGAAGGAAAAGCTTAGTTTTCAAGATTGCTAAAACGAGAACTTCAACAAGTAATTTAGTTGTCTTGCCTGAAAGCAGTGTCCTGCGCCACCACGTTTCTTAGTGAATTTTGAGTCGTGACAATCTTCCTCATTTAACAAGGATCCGGAGAAAATCGGACCTCAAAGAATCTGAATTTATTCGTAAACGATATAGTTAAATTTATACACGTTTTCTAGACAACTGAACTTATTTGCTCTTGAAATAATAGGAGAATTGAATAAATATGTAATACTTAGCCTTGAGATGAAGATGAAATAACAACAAAAAAAAGTTCCGGGAGCAGGGCTTCCGGGTATAACATTAATGAAATCAAAAGGTAAGAAGATAACATTGTATAAAAGCTTTGAATAGATTATAGTGTAAGTTCGTCAGAAAATTTTGTGTTCCTCTACAATGATAATAGAACTTACTATTTATAATTGTACCTATAGAACAAGGTCCTAGGATCATGCACTTCTTTGATGTCAATTATGAGGGTCACTGTGAAGAATGTGTAACGGCAAAATGACGAATTCTTTATAACGGACGGGGTACTAAATGCTATGGAATATTCTCCATTAAATACTATTGGATGGTAGATATTTATTTCATCTTTATGAGCATTATTCTTTTCGGTAATAGATGAAATAGTTGTCTTCGGTTTCAGCTATCATCTGCATAGTAAGAAATTTTCGAAGAAGCAAAAATTGCTACACACAACTGTATCAAATTAGCGCATATGGTAGAGTCTAATGTAACATAAGTTGGTCTACAAACTTTATGTTATTGACAACATTTTTAATGAAAGCTGAGATGGCATAAGTATGAATAAGAGTCCATTATTATCTTATTTTAATTATTTCTCATTAAATTAGCACTAGTATAATTCTAAAAAAGAGATTGTCACTCTAATGAATCGAAAGAATGTCCTCGCGTTTGAAATAGATAAGTTCCATACAAGTGTGATATACCTTTTCTTGGTGGGGCATACTGATTCCATTTTGGCGTCATGCTTAGGAACTCATAATGCATCGGTCTAGTGATCTCAGTGCACGTGATGTGCAGAGAGAAAGGTCCATTCATTACCTACCAATTTGACACCATACTCCATTTTAACTAAAATACTACTTATGAAATCCATTTTCAATAAGTATGCGCATTTCCCCAAATGTTTAAATCCATGCGATGCTGTCTCGCATACAAATATTGCAAATTTGTTGTGTTTCACTTTCACATTCCACTTGTGAGAGGATAATGCAATGAATATATACTCCGATGTAATGGGGTTGGTCTGCACATTCTTGTGACCACTTCCATTAGTGGATATATATCAATATGGAAGAGTTTTATGACCAATTAATTAGAAATTAGAGGGAAATGGCAGTGATGTGAATGTGACCCTTTTGGATGAATTTACCATTTACCTAGCTGTTTGACAAGAATGGTCCTCTAATTTTCCTATAGTTTTACAACAATAGTCCTCTAATTTTCTTATAGCTAGCTAATTACTCATGAAACCCATTCTTTTTTCTTTCTCTATTTTCCCTCCTTTTTCGTTTCTCGATAGCAGGGCTATCCATCGATGATTTATGTTTTGGATTATGTCTCCCTTATAGTAGTTATTTATGGTAGTTACTGTATGATATTATTGTATGCTATTTTATTTATGATTCTTATATTTAGATAATTATTTATGCTATTTCTGCTGGACTTACTAATGCTCTTTTGTTTTTGCTTTTTATTTTTCCTTTCCTTCACTGAGCCGAGAGTCGATTGGAAACAACATCTCTGCCCTTTCGGATAGGGGTAAGGCTCGTCTACATATTACCCTTTCCAGACCCCACTTTGTGGAACTATACCGGATAGTTGTTGTTGTTTCGTTTCTCGGTAGTTACCATAAGCAGGGGAATCTACGCCATGAATTTAAATTATAAAATGTTCAATTTGAACCCAATATTTTTATAAGTTCAATTAAATCTATTATTTTTGCTTAGACCACACACAGGCGAAAAACATCTTGAATAGTAGGATAAAGTTGTTAGGTTTTTAACCCATATTTTCAAAAATACCATAATTTTGAAATTATTAAGTTTAAATTGTAGACTAGCCGATCATTAAAAGTTATCCGGTCGGGTTTTGAGGAGATCTAATCTCCACATAAAATACAGCATTGATCGAATATTTGGTTGTTACTTTTGTATTCCTCATAAATAATACTTATATATGTTATGCGAGAATGGATATATTATTTTATGTGAGATAGAATATGGAACAAAATGCAACAATTATTAATATACCGATTGAAACACTAAGACGACAAGACTAACATCCTAATTAAATAACAAACAACGTTTATTTTGTTAAGCAACCCACACTTCCAACCGAGAGGTTGTGAGTTCGAGTCTCCCCAATAGCAAGGTGGGAAGTTCTTGGAGGGAAGGATGCCGGGGGTCTATTTGGAAACAGTCTCTTTACCCAAGGGTAGAGATAAGGTCTGCGTACATACTACCCTCCACAGACCCCACTAAGTGGAATCATACTGGATTGCAGTTGTTGTTGTTGTTTATTTTGTTAACCAAAATTACACTTATAAATTACACATTGTATGCTAGTTTGTAATTTATCAAACTAAACAGTAATGAGAAATAATCTTGCGTTATAATTCATTACTAATCCCTACATAAATATTCATGTATTAATTACTGCATTTCAATTTCTGAATTACTAATCATTGCATAGGATGTTTAAATCAAACAAGCCCTGAGTGTTATATACGATCTACAACTATATAATGGTACCATATAGGCTAAGAGCAAATAGCAGCGAAAAGTGCAGATGTCCAAGTATTATACGAAACACAAGATTACTTAATTTTATACAAATGTGACATCTTACTTAAACACCACGATAAAATATCCCCTCAATTCTGTCATCTCTCAACAAAAAAAATAAACATCTACAGTATAGTCGTTAGAGAGTTTTGCTTAGGGAAAAATTATTCTTTCAAAATTTTGTACCGTCTTTTTTTTTTTTAATAAAATTGTATACGGTTAAAATGGCCTACACGATTTTACTATTTGCTCGAGACCAGGAAGTTGCATCGAAGGTCGGCCTCATAGCGATCAGACCAAAGCAAAAAGACAAGGTACCGAATTTGAGAATCGAGGTGCCCGTCGAGATCGAGACCAAGAGCGATCGAGACTAAATAGGATAAACTTCTAGCAAAGCGCAATAACAGAAAAGCGAGACATCCGTGACCGGTCGAAGTTTGTGGCGAAAATCCCTGAACAGATCAAATCAAGGGCGGTTGTTTATGTTATTCATGGGATTTACTTCTGTAATTAGAATTGTACCATAGATAGGATTCCTCTACTATATAAAGAGGGCTCTAATTATTTTGTAGACACCTTACACTCTCAGATATAAAAGGAATATAACACCTTTTCTTTAGTTCATATTCTTGTTCATCAGTTTGTTATATTTTAACTGTTCTTGCATCAATCCGTTCGAGGTATTCAAGCTCGAGGGCTTAATTTCGTTCATACATTGATTTGCTTTATCTTATTGTCAATTTATATTACTAATCTTTACACTTATCAATTGGTATTAGGTAAATCATGTGTCCTTAAAACTATATTATAAGTTTGATTGTTATCCATTTTTAAGGGTAAACAATTTGACACCCACCATGGGGCTAAGGATAATAGTAATTGCCTGGTATTAAATCTCGTAACACAGACTACTTTATGCTTGTTCTTGTGAGTATTTTTTATTTCAGGTCAACTTGTCTAACTCGCAATCAGTATTCACTCACGCCGATAACCGCCTCGGTTTCCATGGATAAATTAATAATGTAGCCTCCCCAGGGATCAAAGTGCCTTAGGCTGGCCACTAGGGAGTACTGTAGCAGACCCCATCAATGTCAATTCACATGTAGCCCAAAATGCAAATCTGGGTATCGACCCTAGAAATAGTATTCACAGAGATGCTTGAGCAGCCAATTAGACTGCACAGATCAGTGGGCGGAATTAGCCTTCGAATGATATTCGAACTCAACAAGCTGAAATAGCGCAATTCCAAAATCAAAATCAAAATCAAGCACCAAGCGAAATTAAGCTCGAAACATCATAAGAGGTTGTCCACAGATTCGAGCATGTACTGAAGAAATAGAACGCCAATGAATCAGGGAATGCTCCCGCCATTATGAAGATGCTTAAGGGTCTCACTAAACGGATCGAATCAGGTAAAAAAAAAATCAATCCTAAAAAGGTACAAACATACAACTCACGGGTTGACCAAATACCGGGGGAATCCCTGATTCTAAAGAGTTTGGATTCGAAGAAGTTCGTACAGAAGCCTTCCTCTCCGAGTGCAAATATGAAGCCCATCCCGAAGAAATTCTGTATGCCAGAAATTCCCAAATACAATGGGACCACCAACCCTAATGAGCATGTTACTTCTTATACATGCGCAATAAAGCTAAATCACTTAGAAGATGATGAGATTGAATCTGTTCTATTTAAAAAAAATTGGAGAGTCTTTGTCAAAGGAGATGATGATATGGTACCACAATTTGCTGCCCAATTCTATCGATTCCTTAGCCATTCTTGTAGATTCATTCATAAAGGCACGTGCTAGAGCAATAAAGGTTGCGACAAGAAAGTCAAGACCTTTTCAAAGTAAGACAAAAGGACAACGAAATGATAAGGGAATTCATATCTCAATTCAAGTTGGAATGCATAGACCTACCCTCGGTCACAGATGATTGGGATGTTAAAGCTTTTACTCAAGGTTTGAACGAATAAAGTTTGATAACATCATGACAACTAAAGAAAACTTTAATTAAATATCCAGTTGTAACCTTGTTCGATGTACATAATCAATACCGATGAAAGAACACAGTCGAGAGTGCTCAATTGGGAACTCCCTCCAGTTCTGTTTACCCAGATAGGCTCGTCGGTAGAATTCAAAGGGACATCAACAGAAAACCCTGATAAAACAGAGATTGGTATTAACCATACATCACAGATCGTAGAAACATCGGCCCATGGCGTACTCTCGTTCGAAATGATCGAAGGAATGGACGAGGAAAAAGCTCTCAAGGGCTCATAAGTAAAAGTGGCTTCGATAATTATGTCGAGCCCACAAAAGCACCACGACTTTCAAAATACAACTTCAACATCAATGCATCGGGTATTGTATCAGTCATCGGATGAATCAATGATACTAGATGGACCAGACCCCTACAGACCAATTCATCTCAAAGGAACCCTGATGAAATATGCAAGTATCATGGTACCCATGGTCTCAAAACTAAATACTGCAGAGAGCTAAGGGAAGAGGTAGCTCGCTTGTTCAATGAGGGTCATCTTCGAGAATTCTTGAGCGATCGAGCTAAAAATCACTTTAGAGACAGGAATGCAAACAGGAAAAACGAACAAGAAGAACCACAACACATAATTCATATGATCGTTGGTGGGATCGATAATCCTCAAGGACCGATATTTAAATTCACTAAGGTGACAATCACGAGGGAGAAGAGAACTTGGTATTACTTACCGGAAGGAACGTTGTCTTTCAACAATGAGGACGCATAAGGGATCGAACAACCTCATATCACACCTCCTTTTTACCCGATGGAGGATATATTGGAGTTTTACTAATTTAAGTGACAAAGATTGAAATTAGATTATTTATTTATTTCAGTGTCTCCACTTGAAATATTTATGGTGTCCCAAGTCACCGCTTTGATTTAAATACCAAATCGAGGAAATTGTCTCTATTTTTTATCCGGAAACACAAAGACTGAGTAAGGAGTTCTGTTAACTCGGGAGAAGGTGTTAGGCATTCTTGAGTTCCCTGATTTTAGCACGGTCGCTCAACTATTATTAATTGGCCTAATTATCTGCTTATTATATGTTTTAAAATTATTGTGCATTTTTTAACTTTTAATCGCTTTTAATTATTTGTGGAGTTATTTCTGGAATAGTCACGGTTGTCGTACACTTTTCGTTTTGGTACGCATTGCAAATCATGCCACATGAAAGCACCCTCGTTTTACAACATGTTTATTTTTATTACTATTCAAAGTTATGGTCGGGTCACTTGAAATGCACATCCGAATTGGGATTTACGTATCGTGACCATGCCATAGGAACCGTACACAGCCATGATAATTTATCATTCATCACGCCTGAAGTAAGCTATGATGTTTATGAACATTAATGGCCTAAGCATGTTCCTAATAATAGATAAAATGACAACGAGAATTAGCGAAAGTCTAATATTATGTTCGAACTCTCATGGCCTAGGTTCATTTAGTTAGAAATGTATTCATTCGCAAAAATTCACAGAATGTTTATAATTAAGAAAAATCAATCAAACATTCAATTCACACAAATCTGAAACATAAATTTGTAGATGGCCGGACTTTTGCAGATGAACTTGGGCCTACTGAAGATAATTTTAGCGTGGAACTCTAAGCAAGAAGATAGAATATACTCTAGGCGGGAAATAAGAAACCTTGAACTCTAACCAAAGCAGCAATTACCATCCCGATTAAGCTTTTAAGTAGATAAACTCCCATACATTAGACATAGAGAAGGTTCATTGACGCAAAAGAAGATGAGATCAAAAGCAAAGACTCACTTGTAAACCAAGAGGATAATAGTGTAGTTTTTGTGCTATCAGAAGATAAAAACAAAAAAATTGCATGAAAATGTAAGCCCGCTTATAATCTACTCACTTTTCTTCCACAATGAGTTCCAATACAATGATAGAGAGAAAGTCCTCTATGTATTCTCTGAAATCCATTAATTCATGAAAGGAACTCCCATAAAGCAACACATTTGCAGGAGTCACAAGTCATTCACAAAATGACAATTAAGGTATGAATTGTAAACAAACATAAACAACTCATGGGAGTAAATCAGAGGAAAGGAAAAGAATAGACCTTTGACGAATCTTCCTTTTATATCAAATAACAATAGAGCTCCAAATCAAGTGCACATATACAGTTGCTTCATGCTCATGAGCATGAACCAGAAACCTCGAAGATGGCCTCCATTTTAAAACCAAAATTTGAAGGACGGTACTTATGTTCGTCTTTTCCCGGAAAATAACAAATCCACGTGCTTTCTATCTCTTATTCAACCTTATATTTTTGTGTGTTATTGTTTTCCTTTTCAATTTTCAGAGAAGATTTCTGAAAATCCGAAGGGGAGGCGCTGGGTTCTTTTTTTATTTTTTTGGAATTGGGGTTTTTTTGCCGTTTTTCTTTCCTTTTCTTTTGGGGAATGTTCTTCTTTGGTTGATTTTTCAATTTTGAGAATGGCTGAAACTTTTGGAAATGGGGGTGAATGGCTGCAGTTTTCTTAGCTTTTTATATGGGAAGGGATCTAGAATTAAGTTTAGGTTTTGGAAATGTCCCCTTTTAAAAAGAGGAAATTAGGGTGAATTTTAGAGATGAGGGGTTATTGGGTTTTGGGTAGCGGGCTAGGTAAATTGAGTTAGGTTTTGGGCTAATTTGGGCTATGGCTTGGACTTTTGGATAAAGCAAGACTTTAGTAGAAATAGACCAAATTAAAACTTCTTTCCTTTTTTGTGATTTTGATTTTTTCTTTTATTGATTAATAGATGAAATAAAAACACTACTTCCAGACTTGAATAACAAGATAAAATACTAAGGGACAGGCCCTGAAGCGAAGGACGGGAACGAACAGAATCAGTTTGTTTCAATTTTTGGCCTTGCACCGACCATTAACTCAAAATTTACTTAACAACTAATATATTTTTCTCTTGAAAAACCTTTTATTAATGTTAGTTTAATTTGGTTCCAAATCCATTTATATCCATGTTGCATTGATTTTAATTTTTCAGTAATTCCTTATTATTACTGCTAGTTTAATTCTAAGGTTGACTTTAGGATATTAGAATTAAACCTGATATTCTTTGGTTCAATTGCTGGGATTTTTGTTTTAGTTTAGGATTGGATATAGCTGATTATTTCCATTGTTGGTTAGTATTTAGGCTATTAATAAACAGTCTGAAAGATTAATTTGGTAAAAATGATAATTTCAGTAGGTTAAAAGGGTGGTATGTCTTTAAATGATAGGAATCTTATTTGAAACTGATTTGGAAACCCCTAGAACATTCTAGGAGGGGTTCCAATCAGATTTTTGAGATAACAACGCAATGACTTGGCTAAAAAGTTAAGAATTCAGGGATCAAGTGAATAAAATCTTAAAATAAAAGGGGATTAATGGGAAACACAAAAATAAGAGGGTTGCCCTAAACTTTGGCTATAAAAGGGAGCCCTAGTGCCTTTATTGACAGGTTTTCTGGCAGATTGGAATCCCTGAAAAATTTTCCAAGACTTCTGAACTCTGAAAATCATAAAAATTCCTTAAAATTTTTCAAAAAATCTTGAAAGATGCCTAGGGTCTAAAATTTCCCAAAATGTTGTTTCATTAGAGTGTTTTCTTCATAATTAGTTCCAATTCTCAACAATCAATTTGAATTGCTAACTTGAATAAGTTTAATTAAGTTTGTTGGAGTTTTTGGTTATTCTTTTCTTCAGCCAGTAGTTAATATAGAATTGAAATTTGTAGTTTATTATACTGGGAATTCGTTGGTGATCATTATAACTTATTGGACTGTACGGACGATTATTTTCAGACTTATATGAACCCTATGAATAATATGTTAGCTGTAGTTAGATTCAAATTGCATTATTGAAAATAAAAGTATTTCTATATTTCAGGAAGGATTGTTTGTTATAGACTTCATTATTAGAATTCTATGTTTTCGAATTTACAATCTTGATGATGCGCAAGCATGAAATCCAATTGATTATCAGGGTTTTCAATCACGTATTAGCTTTCCAATTTGTGTTTAAACCCCATTGTAAATAATAACTCCTATTAATTCCAATTAAAAATACGATTAAAATCTGGAAAATTAAGCTTTATTAAGCTAGCGGTTTGCTGGGTCGGTCGCAATTGGACCAATGACATTTGGGCTGGAAATTACACAAACCTTTTGGTATGGTTGCATATTAGAAGATCTTGCATTCGTTAATCCCCCGATTGATACGTATAATGCTGGACCGATGTTGAAATCCCAAATTAACTGTAGTTTGTGGCTTATTTTGAAGCCCAAGTTTCCAATATTGATTAACTGGTATCATTAGAGACAAATTAAATAGAAAGATCATAGTTTTCTCTAGAATGACCTTTAAATAATAAAATGAGGTACGTCGCGCCGAACGGAACCCATAAATTTTGTGGCCCTCTTTATATTTACATTAAAGTACTTAGAAAATTCGGGACATGCCATTTAGCGAACTTCACGGCTTCCCGCAAATATAATAACACGTTAGTCACTTTAGACGCGTCTTTAATAATTTTACCTTTCTAAGTACAAGTGCACATTTATGTGACCCAATCCAAATCTCAGTGAAGTTGAAAGATGTCAAAAACCTCGGGTGCATTTATGTGACGTGGTTCGCGGTATGTTTTAACAACATTGCAATTTTCTCTAATAAATATATTAAAAGCGAAAAATAATTTAAAATTGCACTATAAGATGAACATGTACAAAATCAGAATTTTAACCAATTATAATAGTTTAAGCGACCATGCTAGAACTACGGAACCCAGGAATGCCTAACACCTTCTCCCGGGTTAACAGAATTCCTTACTCGGATTTCTGGTTTGCGGACTGTTAAAGAGACTCATTCTCTTCCTCGACTCGTGAGTAAACCGGTGACTTGGGACACCATAAATCTCCCAAGTGGGAACTCTGGATTTTAATAATAAATCTCGTTTCGATTGTTCTTTAATTGGAAAAGCTCCCTTTATTATGCCCTTCCGGGGCTGTAGTGGCCAAAAGAAGGCGTGACAACTCTGGCGACTCTGCTGGGGATCGAACCCAGAATCTATGGTTCAAGGTTCAAGAATTTGAGCTTAGAATAATTGTTGTATTTGGCTTTGTTTACTATCTGATTTTACATGTTGGCTTAATGTGCAAAATGATGCTTTTATCGCTTTGATATTATTTGAACTGTACATATAAACTGTTACGAAACCCTCTCTTCTTATCTTCAGGGATTTGCTCGCTGGTCGAGACTCCCTATTCTGTTATTGTCATACCTTGAAATAAGAAAGAAGATCGGACAAGTTACAAAGCCGGATGATCTTGCGGGTCCCCGGTACGTAGCCCCCTCCTCAACTCAAGTTGTCCGCTCAGGTACACAGTCTAGAAAAAATACCCAGGTTTCAAACATAGAATAGCTTATACCTCATGTCGGATCCCTAGTAGGAACGCTTATCTGCAACATGCATTTGACTTAGGGGACTCAACAAAGGGGTTGGGTCCGTCTAGGACAGGTGTACTTGGAATAATGGACCATACTAATGCATCCTACTTGTGCATTTATTTGTATTAGACTTGCATGCTGACCGGATTTTTACGGGTAAGGAGAGTTAACCACCTGCTGTAAAACAACTAATGTCCAAATATTGTCGAAGCTCTGCCGAACTTTTGAAAAAAAACAAATATGGAAAAAAAGGGGAGTCTGTTTATTCGCCCAAGAAAAAAAGAGAAAACCCTGTTTTCAAAAAATAGTGTTGTTTTAATAAAATGAAAAAGGGAAAGCAAAGTCATGTTTCCAAAAATAGTTTTGCCCGAACTACGCCGGTTTGATTCTTACTAGGTGTGAGATACGTAGGCAACCCCCATTGGGTCCAACCTCCCTTTTACAAAACTAGCCAAAACAAAGAATAACAAATGTCAAATTTTATTTGTTGTCCTAAATAAATCGGGTGATCTCGTTGTTGTGAAGAATAACCAATTGTTACCGAAAGGGATGCCGGAAGGCTAAGTTTGCACAAATGGCCACCTTTGGGTTTTTATTTTACTTTGACCGGTTGGCGGGCACATCCTTAAAATCTTACTCAAGAAGCGCTGAAAGGCCGTACCTACAAAACTGGGCTTTTAGGTTTTAGAAAACAAAGTTAAAAAAGGGGTCGATTTTGATTTCGAAGTCAAACGAAATAAAATCTTAAGTTGATAATTTGCTTTAATATATGTGCAGGATGAGCACAATCCAAAATGAACCTTTTGCGTTTGTAAGCAGAATCCCTTTGGAGTTACGACTGTCGTGGAATGATCTAGGTATAGAAGGGAAAGATGAGGTAAATAAAAATTTGGGAGGCCTTCCCGGACTATTAGAGATTGTATCGGGAGGTCACATCATAAGAGCGTTGGTCACGTGCGGGGACCCGACGCATAATATGTTCCACTTCTCATATTTTGAACTTACCTCGACCTTAGAAGTAATAGTCGGGTACATCGGGGATGATGAACTTCCTTTGAGACACAAGTATTTGGTTGCTCCAAGAGTTGTAGTTGTGAATAAATTCATAGATACCCTGAAAATAAGCAGAGTGGTACACGACTTGAACTTGGCAGTAGGGTTTTGCACCTTTTCATCTCTGTATAGCAGATATGGTCATATAGGGGGTTTCAACAAACAAGGAAAAAAAATTTGTAATAAGGGAAATCGCGTCAAATGGGAAGAACATAGACGTTTTGCTTTTATGGTGGCCTTCCTAGGGCTCGTGGTGTTTCCGAGGAAAGATGGGAACATCGACATAAAAATATCAGGGGTTGTCAGCACTCTGTGCACTCAAGCCAAGTGCACACTTGCGCCTATAATAGTAGCTGAGATCTTTCATGCTCTCACAGCTTGTAGGGCCGGGAAAGATTTCTTTGAAAGGTGCAATCTATTGTTGCAAATGTGGATAACCGAACATCTTTGCCACTGTTCCCAATTCGTGAGCCATGGGTCGGCAGAGAAAACTTGCATAGAAGAATTTCACACAAGGATTGAAGGGCTCAGTTATCCCGAAGGAGTAACAGGATGGATATCTTACTTTCAGCCCCTCACTGCCGATCAAATAAAGTGGACGCTGGGATGGTTGTATGTGGACGAGATCATATATATGCCGACAACGGAGCCTCACTTTCTTTTGATGGGGCTTAGGAGCATCCAGCCTTATGCCCCGCATTGGGTTTTGAGACAACTGGGGAGGTGCCAGATAGTGCCAAAGGACGAAGATCTCAGTATCCGGGTAGTCGAGATTGGACCAAATGGCCAGTTCCCCGAAGAAACGGTCGGCAAAATTTGGAATGAATGCCAATACCTAACAGCAAAACTTGCGTACGGGATTGGTCCAGAGATGAAGTGTCACTAGGATACCTTGCTTGGTACAAGAGAGAAATTGATTTCGAGAGGCCAGCCAAAAGGCCCAATCTCCAGGAATTCATCGAAGCATCAGAGGAGCAATAGGACTGATTGGCTAAGGAACACGAATACAGGGCTACAATAAGCAAACTGGAGAAGCAGGTCATGAATTTGCAATTCGAGAAAGATATGCAGGCCGCCGCAGATGAAGGCAAAAAGAAGAAACTAGTCAAAGAAAATGAGGTCCTTCGAGCCTAAATTCAGAAAATAAAAGTAGCAGCAGAAAACCCCGTCCGGACTGATAGGGATACAAAACTTATAGATGGCCTGAGACAGAAGGTGAGTGACTACAGTTTTGATTTGAACAAAGCAGAAAGAGAACTAGTCAGGGCGAAAAAATAATTGGCCTGAAAATGTGGCAGAACGAGCACACCTGGTTAGGCAATTAAAATAAGAGTTCGACGGTAAGGTGGTATGATTAAAGAAAAGGGTCGTCATCCCATAAAACGAAATGCTTAAACATGAAAAAGAGTTCAAAATTGAAAGGGAACATTGTTACACAGCATTGGCACAATTAGAATTGGATTTGCAATAGCTTCAAAAGCAAAATCAAGTAGCCGAACAAATTTTGGAAGCCAGAACTGAGCAGATCGGGCGGTTATTGCAGGAGAAAGGTGTCATACGAGAGAGAATAAAACGGATTGCCCACTATATCGCAATGAAATGTAGCAGCTGTGAGGATATGGCTAGATCTATGTTCTTTGCCACCGCGATGCTTTTTGTTCGCTGCATAATTGAAGATATTTGTCACCTCCAAGGGGATTTAGCTATTCGACACTCGGCAAGGCCGAACGATGCCTCGCGGGTCCCCAGAGCAATTGAAGCCCTAACGTATTCGTAATTTCTTGAGATTGTATTTTTCTTTCTATCAGTTTGTCTTAGAGTATGTATTTTCTTTTGTACATGGTTAGTTGTTCTTTGAGTATGTAGTTCGTCCTTTATCAAAGTCTGACGGTTTTTCGAGTCTTTGTAACCAAGTTTGTTATTATATAAATTGAAAATTCCATAATATTTTATGCTTCACCTTTTATTTTCCAAAACTACGCTTGGTATAATTATTTCCATTGTTGGTTAGTCTTTAGGCTATTAATAAACAGTCTGAAAGATTAATTTGGTAAAAATGGTAATTTCAGTAGGTTAAAAGGGTGGTATATGTCCTTTAATGATAGGAATCTTATTTGAAACTGATTTGGAAACCCCTAGAACATTCTAGGAGGGGTACCAATCAGATTTTTGAGATAACAACGCAATGACTTGGCTAAAAAGTTAAGAATTCAGGGACTAAGTGAATAAAATCTTAAAATAAAAGGGGATTAATGGGAAACACAAAAATAAGAGGGTTGACCTAAACTTTGGCTATAAAAGGGAGCCCTAATGCCTTTATTGACAGGTTTTCTGGCAGATTGGAATCCCTGAAAAATTTTCCAAGACTTCTGAACTCTGAAAATCATAAAAATTCCTTAAAATTTTTCAGAAAATCCTGAAAGATGCCTAGGGTCAAAAATTCCCAAAATGTTGTTTCATTAGAGTGTTTTCTTCATAATTAGTTCCAATTCTCAACATTCAATTCGAATTGCTAACTTGAATAAGTTTAATTAAGTTTGTTGGAGTTTTTGGTTATTCTTTTCTTCAGCCAGTAGTTAATATAGAATTGAAATTTTTAGTTTATTATACTAGGAACTCGTTGGTGATCATTATAACTTATTGGACTGTACGGACGATTATTTTCAGACTTATATGAACCCTATGAATGATATGTTAGCTGTAGTTAGATTCAAATTGCATTATTGAAATAAAAGTATTTTTAAATTTCAGGAGGACTGTTTGTTATAGACTTCAGTATTAGAATTCTATCTTTTCGAATTTACAATCTTGATGATGCGCAAGCATGATATCCAATTGATTATCAGGGTTTTCAATCACGTATTAGCTTTCCAATTTGTGTTTAATCCCCATTGTAAATAATAGATCCTATTAATTCTAATTAAAAAATGCGATTAAAATCTGGAAAATGAAGCGTTTATTAAGCTAGTGGTTTGCTAGGTCGGTCGCAATTGGACCAATGACATTTGGGCTGGAAATTAGACAATTTTTTTGGTATGGTTGAATATTAGAAGATCTTGCATTCGTTAATCCCCCGATTGATACGTATAATGATGGACTGATGTTGAAATCCCAAATTAACTATAATTTGTGGCTTATTTTGAAGCCCAAGTTTCCAATATTGATTAAGTGGTATCATTAGAGACAAATTAAATAGAAAAATCATTGTTTTCTCTAGAATGGCCTTTAAAATAATAAAATGAGGTACGTCGCGCCGAACAGAACCCATAAATTTCGTGGCCCTCTTTAAATATTTACTTTAAAGTACTTAGAAAATTCGAGACATGCCATTTAGCGAACTTCACGGCTTCCCGCAAAGATAATAACACGTTAGTCACTTTAGACGCGTCTTTAATAATTTTACCTTTCTAAGTACAAGTGCACATTTATGTGACCCAATCCAAATCTCAGTGAAGTTGAAAGATGTCAAAAAACTCGGGTGCATTTATGTGACGTGATTCGCGGCATGTTTTAACAACATTGCAATTTTCTCTAAAAAATATATTAAAAGCGAAAAATAATTTAAAATTGCACTATAGGATGAACATGTACAAAATCAGAATTTTAACCAATTATAATAGTTTAAGCGACCATGCTAGAACTACGGAACCCAGGAATGCCTAACACCTTCTCCCGGGTTAAAAGAATTCCTTACTCGGATTTCTAGTTTGCGGACTGTTAAAGAGACTCATTCTCTTCCTCGACTCGGGAGTAAACCGGTGACTTGGGACACCATAAATCTCCCAAGTGTGAACTCTGGATTTTAATAATAAATCTCGTTTCGATTGTTCTTTAACTGGAAAAGCTCCCTTTATTATGCCCTTCCGGGGCTGTAGTGGCCAAAAGAAGTCGTGACAACTCTGGCGACTCTGCTGGGGATCGAACCCAGAATCTATGGTTCAAGGTTCAAGAATTTGAGCTTAGAATAATTGTTGTATTTGGCTTTGTTTACTATCTGATTTTACATGTTGGCTAATTGTGCAAAATGATGCTTTTATCGCTTTGATATTATTTGAACTGTACATATAAACTGTTACGAAACCCTCTTTTCTTATCTTCGGGGATTTTCTCGCTTGTCGAGACTCCCTCTTCTGTTATTGTCATACTTGAAATAAGAAAGAAGATCAGACAAGTTACAAAGCCGGATGATCTTGCGGGTCCCCGGTACGTAGCCGCCTCCTCAACTCAAGTTATCTGCATAGGTACACAGTCTAGAAAAAATACCCAGGTTTCAAACATAGAATAGCTTATACCTCATGTCGGATCCCTAGTAGGAATGCTTATCTGCAACATGCATTTGACTTAGAGGACTCAACAAAGGGGTTGGGTCCGTCTAGGACAGGTGTACTTGGAGTAATGGACCATACTAATGCATCCTACTTGTGCATTTATTTGTTTTAGACTTGCATGCTGACCGGCTTTTTACGGGTAATGAGAGTTAACCACCTGCTGTAAAACAACTAATGTCCAAATATTGTCGAAGCTCTGCCGAACTTTTGAAAAAAAACAAAAATGGAAAAAATGGGGAGTCTGTTTATTCGCCCAAGAAAAAAAGAGAAAACCTTGTTTTCAAAAAATAGTGTTGTTTTTATAAAATGAAAAAGGGAAAGCAAAGTCCTGTTTTCAAAAATAGTTTTGGCCGAACTACGCCGGTTTGATTCTTACTAGGTGTGAGATACGTAGGCAACCCCCATTGGGTCAAATCCCCCTTTTGCAAAACTAGCCAAAACAAAGAAAAATAAATGTCAAATTTTATTTGTTGTCCTAAATAAATCAGGTGATGTCGTTGTTGTCAAGAATAACCAATTGTTACCGAAAGGGATGCCGGAAGGCTAAGTTTGCACAAACGGCCACCTTTAGGTTTTTATTTTACTTTGGCCGGTTGGCGGGCACATCCTTAAAATCTTCCTCATGAAGCGCTGAAAGGCCGTACCTACAAAAATGGGCTTTTGGGTTTTAGAAAACAAAGTTAAAAAGGGGTCGATTTTGATTTTCGAAGTCAGACGAAATAAAATCTTAATTTGATAATTTGCTTTAATATATGTGCAGGATGAGCACAATCCAAAATGAACCTTTTGCGTTTGTAAGCAGAATCCCTTTGGAGTTGCGATTGTCGTGGAATGATCTAGGTATAGAAGGGAAAGATGAGGTAAATAAATATTTGGGAGGCCTTCCCGGACTATTAGAGATTGTACCGGGAGGTCACATCATAAGAGCTCTAGTCACGTGCTGGGACCCGACGCATAATATGTTCCACTTCTCATATTTTGAACTTACCTCCACCTTAGAAGTAATAGTCGGGTACATCGGGGATGATGAACTTCCTTTGAGACACAAGTATTTGGTTGCTCCAAGAGTTGTAGTTGTGAATAAATTCATAGATACCCTGATAATAAGCAGAGTGGTACACGACTTGAACTTGGCAGTAGGGTTTTGCACCTTTTCATCTCTGTATAGCAGATATGGTCATATAGGGGGTTTCAAAAAACCAGAGAAAAAGTTTGTAATAAGGAAAACCGCGTCAAATGGGAAGAACATAGACGTTTTGCTTTTATGGTGGCCTTCCTAGGGCTCGTGGTGTTTCCGAGGAAAGATGGGAACATCGACATAAAAATAGCAGGGGTTGTCAGCACTCTGCGCACTCAAGCCAAGTGCACACTTGCGCCTATAATAGTAGCTGAGATCTTTCATGCTCTCACAGCTTGTAGGGCCGGGAAAGATTTCTTTGAAGGGTGCAATCTATTGTTGCAAATGTGGATAACTGAACATCTTTGCCACTGTTCCCAATTCGTGAGCCATGGGTCGGCAGAGAAAACTTGCATAGAAGAATTTCACACAAGGATTGAATGGCTCAGTTTTCCCGAAGGAGTAACAGGATGGATATCTTACTTTCAGCCCCTCACTGCCGATCAAATAAAGTGGACGCTGGGATGGTTGTATGTGGACGAGATCATATATATGCCGACAACGGAGCCTCACTTTCTTTTGATGGGGCTTAGGAGCATCAAGCCTTATGCCCCGCATTGGGTTTTGAGACAACTGGGGAGGTGCCAGATAGTGCCAAAGGACGAAGATCTCAGTATCCGGGTAGTCGAGATTGGACCAAATGGCCAGTTCCCCGAAGAAACGGTCGGCAAAATTTGGAATGAATGCCAATACCTAACAGCAAAACTTGGGTACGGGATCGGTCCAGAGGTGAAGTGTCACCAGGATACCTTGCTTGGTACAAGAGAGAAATTGATTTCGAGAGGCCAGCCAAAAGGCCCCATCTCCAGGAATTCATCGAAGCATCAGAGGAGCAATGGGACTGGTTGGCTAAAGAACACGAATACAGGGCTACAATAAGCAAACTAGAGAAGCAGGTCATGAATTTGCAATTCGAGAAAGATATGCAGGCTGCCGCAGATGAAGGCAAAAAGAAGAAACTGGTCAAAGAAAATGAGGTCCTTCGAGCCTAAATTCAGAAAATAAAAGTAGCAGCAGAAAACCCCATCCGGAGTGACAGGGATACAAAACTTATAGATGGCCTGAGACAGAAGGTGAGTGACTACAGTTTTGATTGGAACAAAGCAGAAAGAGAACTAGTCAGGGCTCAAAAATAATTGGCCTGAAAATGTGGCAGAACGAGAACATCTGGTTAGGCAATTAAAATAAGAGTTCGACGGTAAGGTGGTATGATTAAAGAAAAGGGTCGTCATCCCATAAAACAAAATGCTTAAACATGAAAAAGTGTTCAAATTTGAAAGGAAACATTGTTACACAGCATTGGCACAATTAGAATTGGATTTGCAATAGCTTCAAAAGCAAAATCAAGTAGCCGAACAAATTTTTGAAGCCAGAACGGAGCAAATTGGGCGGTTATTGCAGGAGAAAGGTGTCATACGAGTGAGAATCAAACGGATTGCCCACTATATCGCAATGAAATGTAGCAGCTGTGAGGATATGGCTAGATCTATGCTCTTTGCCACCGCGATGCTTTTTGTTCGCTGCATAATTGAAGATATTTGTCACCTCCAAGGGGATTTAGCTATTCGACCCTCGGCAAGGCCGAACGATGCCTTGCGGGTCCCAAGAGCAATTGAAGACCTAACGTATTCGTAGTTTCTTGAGATTGTATTTTTCTTTCTATCAGTTTGTCTTAGAGTATGTATTTTCTTTTGTACATGGTTAGTTGTTCTTTGAGTATGTAGTTCGTCCTTTATCAAAGTCTGACGGTTTTTCGAGTTTTTGTAACCAAGTTTGTTATTATAATAATTGAAAATTTTAAAATATTTTATGCTTCACTTTTTATTTTCCAAAACTACGCTTGGTATAATTATTTCCATTGTTGGTTAGTCTTTAGGCTATTAATAAACAGTCTGAAAGAGTAATTTGGTAAAAATGGTAATTTCAGTAGGTTAAAAGGGTGGTATATGTCTTTTAATGATAGGAATCTTATTTGAAACTGATTTGGAAACCCCTAGAACATTCTAGGAGGGGTACCAATCAGATTCTTGAGATAACAACGCAATGACTTGGCTAAAAAGTTAAGAATTCAGGGACTAAGTGAATAAAATCTTAAAATAAAAGGGGATTAATGGGAAACACAAAAATAAGAGGGTTTCCCTAAACTTTGGCTATAAAAGGGAGCCCTAATGTCTTTATTGACAGGTTTTCTGGCAGATTGGAATCCCTGAAAAATTTTCCAAGACTTCTGAACCCTGAAAATCATAAAAATTCCTTAAAATTTTTCAAAAAATCCTGAAAGATGCCTAGGGTCTAAATTTTCCCAAAATGTTGTTTCATTGGAGTGTTTTCTTCATAATTAGTTCCAATTCGCAACAATCAATTTGAATTGCTAACTTGAATAAGTTTAATTAAGTTTGTTGGAGTTTTTGGTTATTCTTTTCTTCAGCCAGTAGTTAATGTAGAATTGAAATTTGTAGTTTATTATACTGGGAATTCGTTAGTGATCATTATAACTTATTGGACTGTACGGACGATTATTTTCAGACTTATATGAACCCTATGAATGATATGTTAGCTGTAGTTAGATTCAAATTGCATTATTGAAATAAAAGTATTTTTAAATTTCAGGAGGACTGTTTGTTATAGACTTCAGTATTAGAATTCTATCTTTTCGAATTTACAATCTTGATGATGCGCAAGCATGATATCCAATTGATTATCAGGGTTTTCAATCACGTATTAGCTTTCCAATTTGTGTTTAATCCCCATTGTAAATAATAGATCCTATTAATTCTAATTAAAAAATGCGATTAAAATCTGGAAAATGAAGCGTTTATTAAGCTAGTGGTTTGCTAGGTCGGTCGCAATTGGACCAATGACATTTGGGCTGGAAATTAGACAAATTTTTTGGTATGGTTGCATATTAGAAGATCTTGCATTCGTTAATCCCCCGATTGATACATATAATGCTGGACTGATGTTGAAATCCCAAATTAACTGTTGTTTGTGGCTTATTTTGAAGCCCAAGTTTCCAATATTGATTAACTGGTATCATTAGAGACAAATTAAATAGAAAAATCATAGTTTTCTCTAGAATGGCCTTTAAAATAATAAAATGAGGTACGTCGCGCCGAACGGAACCCATAAATTTTGTGGCCCTCTTTAAATATTTACTTTAAAGTACTTCGAAAATTCGGGACATGCCATTTAGCGAACTTCAAGGTTTCCCGCAAAGATAGTAACACGTTAATCACTTTAGACGCGTCTTTAATAATTTTACCTTTCTAAGTACAAGTGCACATTTATGTGACCCAATCCAAATCTCAGTGAAGTTGAAAGATGTCAATAACCTCGGGTGCATTAATGTGACGTGGTTCACGGCATGTTTTAACAACATTGCAATTTTCTCTAAAAATATATTAAAAGCGAAAAATAATTTAAGATTGCACTAGAGGATGAACATGTATAAAATCAGAATTTTAACCAATTATAATAGTTTACGCGACCATGCTAGAACTACGGAACCCAGAAATGCCTAACACCTTCTCCCGGGTTAACAGAATTCCTTACTCGGATTTCTGGTTTGCGGACTGTTAAAGAGACTCATTCTCTTCCTCGACTCGTGAGTAAACCGGTGACTTGGGACACCATAAATCTCCCAAGTGGGAACTCTGGATTTTAATAATAAATCTCATTTCGACTGTTCTTTAATTGGAAAAGCTCCCTTTATTATGCCCTTCTGGGGCTGTAGTGGCCAAAAGAAGGCGTGACAGCTCTGGCGACTCTATTGGGGATCGAACCCTGAATCTCTGGTTCAAGGTTCAAGAAATTGAGCTTAGAATAATTGTTGTATTTGGCTTTGTTTACTATCTGATTTTACATGTTGGCTTAATGTGCAAAATGATGCTTTTATCGCTTTGATATTATTTGAACTATACATATAAACTGTTACGAAACCCTCTCTTCTTATCTTCGGGGATTTTCTCGCTTGTCGACTCCCTATTCTGTTATTGTCATACCTTGAAATAAGAAAGAAGATCAGACAAGTTACAAAGCCGGATGATCTTGCGGGTCCCCGGTACGTAGCCCCCTCCTCAACGCTGGGATGGTTGTATGTGGACGAGATCATATATATGCCGACAACGGAGCCTCACTTTCTTTTGATGGGGCTTAGGAGCATCCAGCCTTATGCCCCACATTGGGTTTTGAGACAACTGGGGAGGTGCCAGATAGTGCCAAAGGACGAAGATCTCAGTATCCAGGTAGTCGAGATTGGAGCAAATGGCCAGTTCCCCGAAGAAACGGTCGGCAAAATTTGGAATGCATATACCTAACAGCAAAACTTGCGTACGGGATCGGTCCAGAGGTGAAGTGTCACTAGGATACCTTGCTTGGTATAAGAGAGAAATTGATTTCGAGAGGCCAGCCAAAAGGCCCCATCTCCAGGAATTCATCGAAGCATCAGAGGAGCAATGGGACTGGTTGGCTAAAGAACACGAATACAGGGCTACAATAAGCAAACTGGAGAAGCAGGTCATGAATTTGCAATTCGAGAAGGATATGCAGGCCGCCGCAGATGAAGGCAAAAAGAAGAAACTGGTCAAAGAAAATGAGGTCCTTCGAGCCTAAATTCAGAAAATAAAAGTAGCAGCAGAAAACCCCGTCCGGAGTGACAGGGATACAAAACTTATAGATGGCCTGAGACAGAAGGTGAGTGACTACAGTTTTGATTTGAACAAAGCAGAAAGAGAACTAGTCAGGGCTCAAAAATAATTGGCCTGAAAATGTGGCAGAACGAGCACATCTGGTAGGCAATTAAAATAAGAGTTCGACGATAAGGTGGTATGATTAAAGAAAAGGGTCGTCATCCCATAAAACAAAATGCTTGAACATGAAAAAGAGTTCAAAATTGAAAGGGAACATTGTTACACAGCATTGGCACAATTAGAATTGGATTTGCAATAGTTTCAAAAGCAAAATTAAGTAGCCGAACAAATTTTGGAAGCCAGAACTGAGCAGATTGGGCGGTTATTGCAGGAGAAAGGTGTCATACGAGAGAGAATCAAACGGATTTCCCACTATATCGCAATGAAATGTAGCAGCTGTGAGGATATGGCTAGATTTATGTTCTTTGCCACCGCGATGCTTTTTGTTCCCTGCATAATTGAAGATATTTGTCACCTCCAAGGGGATTTAGCTATTCGACCCTCGGCAAGGCCGAACGATGCCTCGCGGGTCCCAAGAGCAATTGAAGCCCTAATGTATTCGTAATGTCTTGAGATTGTATTTTTCTTTCTATCAGTTTGGCTTAGAGTATGTATTTTCTTTTGTACATGGTTAGTTGTTCTTTGAGTATGTAGTTCGTCCTTTATCAAAATCTGACGGTTTTTCGAGTCTTTGTATCCAAGTTTGTTAGTATAAAAATTGAAAATTCCAAAATATTTTATGCTTCACTTTCTATTTTCCAAAACTACGCTTGGTATGATTAATGAGGGGTCATGATACGTATGCGATCTACATGGGATTTGACGGTAACCAAATAAAGGAAAAAGAAAAGAGAAAAGAAATGAAAGGAAATTAATAGGAGAGATAAGCAGAGGAAAAGCATGGAAACAAATAAGAAAACAAATAGGAGAGAGTGAGAAAATAAAGCCAAAAAAGAGGGGCATTACAAACAAAGAAAATGAAAGCCGTGATGACGTAAGAAACCGATTCATATAGTGACCCGTCCTTGTTTAGGTGCATTCACATCCTATATGTGGCCGCTTGCATGTTAAAACCTAACCATTAACAAGTTTTTGGTGTATTGTAATTTCAGACTAGACATGTGATTAGTACTTACGGCATTATGGCAACCCACTCTTACAACACGCGGTCTAAGAGCAAGAAAGTCATGGCCAATCAGGAAACCTATGTCAGCATTATTGACACCTTGAAAGAAGTAGAGGAATTGGACGTCAATGCCATGAAGGAAGAAATGTATAAACTGAAACATCAAATAGCTGAGATGTACCAGCCATGGGCGAGAGGACAGCCACCACCAACCTATCTTGCTAACTCAACCTTCATTCCACCGATAGCCTAAGCTCAAGACCAATCCACCACTTGTCCACCCTCAAGTTTTCCTATCTACTCGCAGCACCAGGGTATGACCTCTCAACCACCACCATCTCCACTACCCAAAGCCGCTCCTCATCCCCCTCCACCAGTTGCTCCCATTTATGTGGCACCTCCTCCTCCAGTGCTTTATAGATTATCAAGTGAGCCCTTGCTTCAAGCTTACGACAACCAATACTATCCACCAGAACCTGCCTACAAGGCCCATGAACCTCACTCTTATGCTCCCCGTCTCGAAATCCTGGCGTGAGTTGAAAAGACAATCAAAAATCCTGAGCAAGAGGAGGTTCTCAGAAAGGTCAGAAGTTTAGAACAATTGTTGAGGGACATGCTAGGGTTAGGTGGCCAGGTGAGCGTGGCATTCAAGGACATTTGTCTATTTCCACACATGCAGTTGCCTCCAGGTTTCAAGATGCCTAAATTTGACTTATACGATGGACATGGCGATCCAGTCGAGCATCTAAGGGGGTTTTGCAGCTAAATGAGAGGAGCAGGGGGAAAATATGAATTGATAATGGCATAATTTAGCCAGAGTTTAAGTGGGTCGGCATTGGAGTAGTACACTCGGCAGGATCACAATCGGTAGTACACTTGGGATGACCTAGCACAAGCGTTTGGTAGTCACTTTCAATATAATCTCAAGATTGTCCCAGATCGTCTATCTCTGACAAAACTAGAGAAGAAACACAACGAGACCTTCAGGGAATACCAATTCCGATGGAGAGAACAAGCAGCCAGAGTTGATCCTCTAATGAAGGAGAGTGAGATGGTTGACTATTTCCTACATGCTCTGGAGAATACCTATTTCGGGCATTTGGTGTCAGCAGTAGGTAAATCCTTCAATGAAGTAGTTAAGATTGGGAGTATGATCGAGGAAGGCATCAATTCCAACAAGATCATGAGCTACTCTACAATCAAGGCAACCATTCAGGCCATCCAGGGTGGAGCTGGGGGAACACTTGGAAAGAAGAAGAAGGATGAAGTAGCAATAGTGGAGTCGGGAACTTGGTTCATGGCTCGGGATCCATCCCAGTAAACCCAACACCGTCCTTACCACCAAACATACCCACACCCTCTATACGGCCCACCACAACATTACTATCCATCGTTAGAACCTAGCTTCTCAATCCATCACGCACAAGCGTATACCCAACCTCCCGCCCACGCATAGTGGCATGCGCCAACTCATCAAAATGCCTACCCATCTTCACAAAATCATTACCCACCTCCAAGATCCTACCAACAACCCCCGAAACCCGCCTTCCGAGCCATTTTAATCTTGAGAAATAAAAGGGTGCAGAAGAAGAAGACTTTCACTCCATTGGGAGAATCCTACACTAGTTTATTCCACCGGCTGTGACAACTGGATATGTTGAGACCAAACGAGGCGAAATTGCCAAATCCTCCCCCGAAGAATCTAGATTATTCTGTTAGCTATGAATACTGTCTTGGTGCACCGGGGCATGATACTAACAAGTGTTGGCATTAGAAGAATGCCATCTAAGAACATATCGACACCCACCGGATTGAAATGCAGACTCTAGAGGCACCTAACATTAACCAAAACCCACTGTCGGCTCATCATGAGACCAACATGATTAAGATCGTGGAGAAAGGGAGAGAGTTCAAAAGGCCCTTACAAGCAGTAATGATGATCAAATCCAGTGAAATTAAGCCAACTAAGAATGTGAGCAGTGAGAAGTTAGTGATCGAGGCAATAGGAAGAAGCAGCAAACCTGTCGTAATTCAATGGAGTTCATCATGCACGGTTGCACCAAAATAGAAACAGGAAAAAATGATAGTACACGGGACAGCTAGAGAACCTGTCGTAGTTGTGGAAGGTGCTCGCATAGAGCCTGTCATTGCGAAACCAGTAATCCAGCCACCAATTTTCAATATCAAAGTCGTTCCTTGGTGATATGAACATGCAATAGTGATGTACAAAGGAAAGGAAGTTAGTGAAGAGGTTTGTGAAGCCCGGGGTTTAACTCGGTCAGGGAGATACTTCACCCCTGAGGAGTTGAGGAAAAGCAGGATCCCTAAGGATAACCCAGAATCAGTGAAGAAAGCTGTATCGTAGAAAGAGGAAGAAGAATTCCTGAAGAAAATGAAGATGTAGGATTACTCTGTCGTAGAGCAATTGAGGAAGACACTAGCTCAGATCTCCTTATTGTCCTTATGAATCCATTCAAATAAACACCGTCGGGCACTGATGAAGATTTTGAACGAGGCCCATGTCCTTGACAAGATAATAGTGAATCATTTGGAGAAGATTGAAACAAGATATTCGAGGTAAACGAGTCACTTTCTCTGGCGATGAACTGCCCATGGAGGGCACTGAGCACAATCAGGCCCTTTATTTGACTGTGAAATGTGAAGATGTTGTGTTCACCCGGGTTCTAGTTCACAACGGGTCCAGTGCAAATATTTGTCCACTCTCTACATTGATCAAGTTGAAGGTGGAGAATGAAAGGGTCCACAAGAATAACATTTGTGTTCAGGCGTTCGATGGCGGAGGCAAAGACTCAGTAGGGGATATAGTGTTGGAACTAACAATATGGCACGTTGAGTTCACCATGGAATTTCATGTGTTAGACCTGGTAGTTTCTTATAACTTGTTGTTGGGTAGGCCCTGGATTCACGCAGCCAAGGCATCGCCATATACTTTGCACCAGATGGTCAAATTTGAATGGGACATGCAAGAGATTATGGCGCACGGTGAAGATAATTAGTGTATTTCAGGTGATGTTATCATACTTTTTATTGAATATGAAGACAACAAAGGGCCATGGGTCTACCAGGTATTCAACACAGTGTCAGTTGAGAAGATCCCAGAAGGTGAGGTTGTCATGACTCCAAAATAGCATCCTCGTCAGTCATGGTGGCTTCAGAAATGTTGAAGAATGGTTTCACGCCCGGCAAGGGGTTGGGTGCTTTTCTACAAGGCATCGCGAAACTAGTGTCGCTCCCCAAAAATCTAGACACTTTTGGTCTAGGGTTCAAGCCTAGCTGTAGACATAAGGCAAGTTAGAAAGTTAAAGCAAAGGGAATGGGCTCTCCTGAAACCCATCCCAAGGTTGTCCAAATCGTTCGTCAAACCCAGTACTAGTAAGTGCCCAGTGCCAAAAATTCCCAGCCCGTTGATCGACGCGGATGAGGATTTGGATAAGGGATTAGAAAGGTTGTTCAATGAGGTAAAATGGTCTAGGCGGGAGAAGGATTGAGCAGGGCAAACATGCAATTTATAGCATGCGTGAAAGTCAATAACTGGGAAGCCACTCCTCTTCCCACTTGGAGGGAGTCGTGGTAGTCGGCTTTGATTTTTCTTTCAGTCTAGTTTATATTATCTTTAGAGTTATTAATTTAGTTGTCAATTCGTCCATTTGGATGTGTAAACTCTGTTATATTATGATTCTAATGAAATACAATTTCCTTTCCGATAATGCTGATAGTTCCCATTTTTTTTTACTTCTCTTTCTTTTCTCTTTTGTACAGTTATTTTTATGTTGGTTCCAATGATCTGACATGCATAAGGACTCTTCGGCATAATCATAAAATTTAGTCTAGTTCAAAAATAATTATTCAGGAAATAGAGCATGAGGATGAGCCAGAATACGACGAGGAAGGGGCATAGAATGAAATTAGTAAACAGTTGAACTAATTTGAGGAGAAACCCAAACAAAATCTGAGAGATACCAAGGTAGTCAATTTAGGGAGCCCGGATAATGTCATAGATGTTGAAACACGTTCTCAAGGCACTAAACTAAACGTGTGTTCATATTTGTAGGTTTTGATAAATGACAAACGACGCGCAATTGACATATGACGAGGTCCAAGCACAAGCGCGCAATTGACACATAACGAGGTTCAAGCACAAGACGAATAAAGATCAAGTTTAAGCAAAGAAACAAAGTTATACATGAGTCGTTCTTTAATTGTGATCTTGATCCGACAATTGACTCAAGACTTGGCTTCTCTCGTAAAATCATTTTTATCAAATCATGAATATTTAACTTAAAGCAAATTTATTTTCAAACATTTTATTTTAGCCAAAATGATTTTTAAACATGCCTCTCAAATCTGGACAAAGATAATCGATTATGTACTTTATGATAATCGATTATGTTAAGACAATGTACACCAGATTTACAAAGCTGAACAATAATCGATTATGTACCTTATGATAATCGATTATGTTAAGGCAGTGTACAATAGATTTTTCAAAGCTACAAGATAATCGATTATGTACCTTATGATAATCGATTATGTTGAGGCAGTGTCCATCAGATTTTTCAAAGCTGTAAGATAATCGATTATGCACCTTATGATAATCGATTATGTTGAGGCAGTGTCTATCAGATTTTTCAAGACTGTAAAATAATCAATTATGTACATTATGATAATCGATTATGTTAAGACAGTGTAGTCCGAAGTTTTCAAAACATCAAAGATAATCGATTATCCTTATACCATAATCGATTATGTAAATGACCGTTGCCAAAGTATTTTTAAACTCTGAAAGATAATCGATTATACACAATCTAATAATCGATTATGCTAAGTAAAAATCTGCATATGATTTTTTGAACGTTGTCAGGTAATCGATTATACGATTTGGATAATCGATTATTCTGCTTAAAATCTGGGAATGATTTTTGAACGATTGGAAGATAATCGATTATGCAAATCAGATAATCGATTATCTCAGCACAAAATCAGCAATTCATGATTGGCAATTAAGCAACGGTTTTGGATGTTTTGTACACTATAAATACAACTCAAAATCAATCTTCTAAGTACAACAACTGATCACATTCTTGCTAAGTCTTACATACTCTCATATCAATCATTTTCTATTCGTTTCATAAGTTTTTTGAGAGCCAAACTCTTGATGAAAGTTGTTGTGTTCTTGAGCGTATTTATTTTACTCATATCTACTCTTAAAGAGAGTCTTGTCTTGAGTGCTAAGTGTTTGTATACACTTGAAGGGAAGTGTTAATCCCTTGTGTTTGTAAGAAGGAACGTTTTCATTCCTTCTGTTGAAGTCTTGAAGTGTGGTATCTTCGAGCAAAGGTTGTTGAGGCTTGTGTGACTCAAGTTCTCAGTTTGTAACGGTTTGTTAAGCACCCGTAAACTTAACGGAGTTAGTGGAATCTCGAGAGAGTCTCTCGGGGACTGGACTAGCCACAAGTTGTGGTGAACCAGGATAAATTCGGTGCGTTCTTTCCTTGTTATTTATTTTCTGCACTTATTACAATCCTGCAATTTTTAATTCCACAAGTTTACATTGTTTTTTATCATAACGCTATTCACCCCCCTCTAGCGTTAAGCGTATATTCTAACAATTGGTATCAGAGCCAACTCTCTGAAAGACTTAACCGTTTGAGAGAAACAATCCATGGCTTCTACTCGTGACTTTAATGCAGGAATAGGTGAAGGACAATGCTCCACCAGACCACCACTATTCGATGGCACAAACTATACGTACTGGAAGGAGAGGATGAGAATATTCATCCAATCGAATAATTTTCATCTATGGAAGGTTATAACGAAGGGAGAACAAATTCCAACCAAAAAGGTTGAAAATGAATGGGTTCCAAAATCCGAAGATGAATACGATGCGGATGATATCCGAAAAGTGCAGAACAACGCTAGAGCCATCAACTTATTGTATTGTGCTGTAAATGCTGATGATTACAGAAAAATGTTGCACAACGGCTAAGCAAATGTGGGATAAGCTGGAAATCACGTACGAGGGTACGGACCAGGTAAGAGAAGCTAAAATTGATTTTCTAACCCATGCATATGAACTGTTTCACATGAAGGAAAGCGAGAGGATCGATGACATGTTCGAACGATTTTCAAAAATCATCAATGACCTACATGCTCTTAAGAAGACCTTCACGGATAAGGAACTTGTCCGAAAAATTCTCCGAAGTCTCACTCTGGAATGGCGCTCCAAGGCCGACGCGATTCAAGAGTCTATCGGCATTTCAAATGTCACCATCGACGGACTAAGAGGTAATCTTAAAACCTATGAATCTACTATACTTAACCCTCCTTTTAATGATCAAAGGTAACAAAGAATCGCTCTCAAGGCAAGCACGACTCAACCTCAAAATGATGAGGACTCAAACAACGGAGATAACGAGTTCGGACTCGTTATTAAGAGGTTTCAAAAGTTCATGTGAAAAGAGTATGAACGAAAAGGCAAACAACAAGGAGATCAAGTGAAGTGCTATGGATGCGGAGAAATCGGGCACATTAAATCAAATTGCCCAAAGTTCAAAAAGGAGAAGAAACCCTTCAAGAAACAACGAGCATACATATCTTGGGGAGGCGACTCCGGAGACGAATCAAGCGATGATGAAGAAGACGAAACCGTAAATCTATGTCTCATGGCACACGAAGACAATCAAGAAGAGGTATGCCAAATTTCTTCTAAAAATTTCTTTTCTCTTGAGGAAATGCAAAATGCTTTTGATGAATTGTATAGAGAATTCATTAGAGCTTCCGAAACTGTTAGAGACGTAAAGAAAAATTCTTCTTTGAAAGAAAAAGATTTTGAAAAACAACTCTCTTTGAAAGAAAAGGATTTGGAAAAATTGATTTTGGAAAATGAGAAGTTGAAAGAAGAAAACAAATTTTTCGGCAAGAGAAGCGCCGACAAACCCGAGAGTTCTAGTAAAAATTGTATTTCTTGCACGCATCTAAAAGATGAAGCAGAAAGACTTAAGGGCACCCTAGATAAGTTCAATTCTTCTCATAAAAATTTGAATGATGTTCTTGTCAATTTGAAATCGACCAAACATGGCATAGGTTTCAAAAACGAGCCTAAAGAAAAAGTTGAAGCCATCCCCCAACAACCTAAGGCTCAACCTAGGATAAATAAAATAAGCGTTCAACCTAGATATAACAATCCTAGAATCAACATGCATGCTAGACCAAACACTAGAAGAAACGTTGAACAATTTAGAACACCTAGAAATGGCTTTCAACAATCGCAACCTAGACACACTCGACCTAGAAATAATTATTCTAGAAATGCTGCATATCCTAGAACAAACAGTAGGAGAAATGATCTTCAAGAATTGCGCAATAGCCATATTGTCAAAAATAGAGCAAACGATTTTCGTACCTCCAACTACTACCAACCTAGAAGAATGCATAATCCTAATGTCATTTGTCATTATTGTAGTCGAATAGGACATATTGCTCCTGCTTGTTTTACTAGACACAGACACTTCACCGCATGTCAACCACACCACCACGTTACACCTAATTCACAAGGACCCAAAACAGCTTGGGTACCAAAAACTCATTAATTTGTCTTGTAGGTGTGTTTGAAGGGATCAAGTGTACTTTGGTACCTTGATAGTGGATGCTCCAAACATATGACCGGAGACGCATCAAAATTCCTTCAACTAAAACACAAGGAAGGAGGAAACGTTATTTTTGGAGATAATTACAAAGGAAAAATTATCGGCATTGGATCGGTCGGTAAGGATGAATCTTCTTCCATTAAGCATGTATTGCTAGTTAAAGGTCTAAAACATAATCTCTTGAGCATAAGTCAATTATGTGACAAGGGAAATCTTGCTTTATTTGATTCGGAAGAATGCTTAGTTTTTCGTCGTAGTGATTTTAAAATTATTCTTCGTGGTATTAGAATTGATAACATCTATATGGTTAATCTCGAAAATTCTTCATCAAAGTATGTGAAATGTCTTATGAGTAAAGAAGATGATATGTGGTTATGACATTGTAGAGTAGCTCATATCAACATGCATCTTTTAAACAAATTGGTTTCACAAAATTTAGTTATTGGTCTTCCAAATTTGAAATTTGAAAATGACACTATTTGTGATTCTTGTCAAAAAGGGAAACAAACAAAAGCATCTTTTAAATCGAAAAATATTGTTTCAACTACTAGACCTTTGCAACTTCTTCACATGGATCTTTTTGGACCATCTCGCATTGAAAGTCTTGGTAGAAATCGCTATGCTTTTGTTATTGTTGATGATTATTCTAGATTCACATGGACACTATTTCTTGCTCACAAAAGTGAGGCCTTTCATAATTTTAAAAGTTTTCTTAAACGTGTTCAAAATGAAAAGAACACAACCGTCACTTCCATAAGAAGTGATCATGGGGGAGAGTTCGATCACAATCTCTTCGCGGACTTTTGTGACGAACTCGGTATTGAGCACACCTTCTCTGCTCCACGTACACCACAACAAAATGGAGTGGTGGAATGGAAAAATAGGTGTCTCGAAGAGATGGCTAGAACCATGCTCGATGAGGCTAAGATTCCCAAACAATTTTGGGCGGATGCCGTGAGTACCGCATGCTATGTTTTGAACAGAGTAGTCATTAGACCAATGCTCATGAAAACTCCCTATGAACTCTACAAGGGAAGGAAACCTAACCTATCCCATCTTAGAGTCTTCGGTTGTAAATGCTTTATTCATAACAACGGAAAAGATTACTTGGGAAAATTTGATGCCAAATCGGATGAAGGAATATTTCTTGGTTATTCATCACGTAGCAAAGCATATAGAGTATTCAATAATAGAACCGAAACTGTTGAGGAATCCCCTCATATTGTGTTTTCCGAAAATAATGCTCGCTTGGTGAGAAAGGATTCCTGTTTTGATCTTGCAGGTATTTTAAACAAAATAAGTCCTCGAGACAATGTACAAGAGGAAAATCCAAAGGAAATTCAAGATGTAATCTTGGAACAATCATCGGAGGAAGCGCCACCACTGGATAAAGAAACGAAACTGCCCAACGCGTGGAGGACAATCAAAGACCATCCTCTCGACAAGGTAATTGGCGACATTGAACAAAAGGTATCACCCTAAAGACAGGGGGAATTATAAGGCGATGGTGTAGAATAATCGATTTTTCTATAGTCGATAATCGATTATCATTCCTTTATGTCTCATGCTTACTATGCCGGAAAATCGATTAGCAAGTATCACTAATCGATTATTTACGTTTTATGTTTATTATGCCGGAAAATTAACATAATCGATTAGGCTACACTACAATCGATTATCTAACAGTTTTTGCTTTGCAGGTTTTTGGATGGTAAATATAAAAATCGATTATCAAATTACATAATCGATTTTGTTGACATTTTTTTTGGTGTATTGTGACAATAATCGATTATTTAAAACTGTATAATCGATTACCGTCTCGGCTATTCATTACTGCACTTCCTAAAATAATCGATTATCTCAAAAGTATAATCGATTATTTCCCGATTCAGAAAATCACTGTGCACACTGTGTCAGAATAATCGATTACCATAATTCAATAATCGATTATCCTAAGTCAGTATTTCAAAATTGTTACCGTTTCTGACCGTTCTGCCTCTTAAATTTCTGCAGATTTCTTCACATCAATGCAATGCCATCCTTCTCATTATAAATAGGTGCTATATGCCTTCAATTTCTTCACTCAAACATCAATCTTATCTCCCAAATACTCAAAAATCTCTCAAACTTCCTTCAAAGGCTATTACTACTTATTCAAAATGTCGGGCAGAAACTCCAAACGTGCTCGTGCCGGCAAAAATGTTGCCTCCTCTTCTGCCACTCGTCCACCAGTTATTGTTATAAAGATGGCTCCTACTTACGATTCAACAGTGAAGAACAACTTATGCGCTTCGCTGAAAAGTTTGAAAATCGAGAAATCCTCCCTCCTCGATTTTCCACTAATCGATTACTTAATCAAAGCGCCCCTCCATCCACAGCAAATATACTCCTACAAAGCCAACTCCTTGAATTCCTATACCTTCACACCCCTTACATTCACCCTTCCCTAATTCAGGCCTTCTATTCAAATCTCGAGAAAGACGAAGATGGTGAACTCTTCTCGACGTCAATGGAATTCACATCCATGTATCTGAGGCAAATATTCAAGCCATCACTAAACTTCCGCGCAATGGGGAAGACATTTTACTCTATACTAGGAAAGAAGGCGCTCTGTTTGATGAACAACTTCTTTTTACCCAAATTGGCATCGGTGAATTTTGTCCAACTCCGGATCATCGTCGTCCCACCATCACAAACATGCTCCCAGAATACCGTCTAATATTCTATTTCATCACCCGCGTTCTAAAACCATGGAAATTCAATCATACAACTATATCTCATGAGGACTCAAAACTCATGCATGCCATCATCACCGGAGCTCGCATCAATTGGTGCAAGTTCGTCAAGACTCATATGTTTGATGCAATTGGGAAAGATAAGCCTCTCCCCAATGCTTTTGTCGTTATGACCCTTCTTGTTGCATCCGGTGTTGACACTTCCGTCGGCCCTCACAAAAAGGCGACAAAACATTGGGAAATACAAGAATCTTCATTTCCCAATATCGGTGAGCATCCACCTCCTCCTCCAACTCAGCGACGTCGTCCTCCGGCCCCGTCCGATGTATCCCTCCACACTATTTCCGAGCAAATTGCCTCCCTGTCCACATCCATGAATCGCATCGATATGAATGTCACTCGTCTCTCCCACGAACTTCATGGATACTTTGACCATGTCAATTATCCATATGCCCAACTTGTCCTTCGGGAAGATGTACCGGATGTCGAGCCGGAAATTAATAATAATGAATAATTTCTTTCCATGTTTTTCTAGCTTACTATCTTCTATTGTCCCTTTTATGTAGTTGTACTGTTGGTTAATCAATAAACAAGTTATTTACTTATTTTTTTTGCTAATGTCAAAAGGGGGAAGAATAAGGGCTATGCACTTAATATTTATTGGCATAATTGAGGGGGAATTCATATGTTGAGGGGGAACTAATTGCATATCAACTAATTGCATATCTATATACTTGTCTTGGATCGTCATTATGAATTATCTAATATGCATATCCCGATATTGGTTTGCCATTATCAAAAAGGGGGAAATTGTTGAAACACGTTCTCAAGGCACTAAACTAAACGTGTGTTCATATTTGTAGGTTTTGATAAATGAAAAACGACGCGCAATTGACATATGACGAGGTCCAAGCACAAGCGCGCAATTGACACATAACAAGGTTCAAGCACAAGACGAACAAAGATCAAGTTTAAGCAAAGAAACAAAGTTATACATGAGTCGTTCTTTAATTGTGATCTTGATCCGACAATTGACTCAAGACTTGGCTTCTCTCGTAAAATTATTTTTATCAAATCATGCATATTTAACTTAAAGCAAAATGATTTTCAAACATTTTATTTTAGCCAAAATGATTTTTAAACATGCCTCTCAAATCTGGACAAAGATAATCGATTATGTACTTTATGATAATCGATTATGTTAAGACAATGTACACCAGATTTACAAAGCTGAACAATAATCGATTATGTACCTTATGATAATCGATTATGTTAAGGCACTGCACATTAGATTTTTCAAAGCTACAAGATAATCGATTATGTACCTTATGATAATCGATTATGTTGAGGCAGTGTCCATCAGATTTTTCAAAGCTGTAAGATAATCGATTATGCACCTTATGATAATCGATTATGTTGAGGCAGTGTCTATCAGATTTTTCTAGACTGTAAAATAATCGATTACGTACATTATGATAATCGATTATGTAAGACAGTGTAGTCCGATGTTTTCAAAACATCAAAGATAATCGATTATCCTTATAGCATAATCGATTATGTAAATGACCGTTGCCAAAGTATTTTTAAACTCTGAAAGATAATCGATTATACACAATCTGATAATCGATTATGCTAAGTAAAAATCTGCATATGATTTTTTGAACGTTGACAGATAATCGATTATACTATTTGGATAATCGATTATTCTGGTTAAAATCTGGGAATGATTTTTGAATGATTGGAAGATAATCGATTATGCAAATCAGATAATCGATTATCTCAACACAAAATCAGCAATTCATGATTGGCAATTAAGCAACGGTTTTGGATGTTTTGTACACTATAAATACAACTCAAAATCAGTCTTCTAAGTACAACAACTAATCACATTCTTGCTAAGGCTTACATACTCTCATATCAATCATTTTCTATTCATTTCATAAGTTTTTGAGAGCCAAACTCTTGACGAAAGAGATTGAGGTCTATGTGGATGATGTTATTGTGAAGTCCAGAAAGCAGTCCGATCATGTCAAAGATGTGAGGAAATTCTTCCAGAGGCTCCGCATGTATGACCTCAAACTCAAGCCAGTAAAATGCGCATTTAGGGTCCCCTCGGGGAAATTGCTAGGGTTCATAGTAAGCCTACGAGGCATTGAACTAGGCCCATCAAATATCAAAGCTATATAGGAACTACCGCCACCGAGGAATAAAAAAGAAGTGATAAGTCTATTAGGGAGATTGAATTACATCAATCGGTTCATTGCTCAGCTCACAACCATCTGCGAGCCTATCATTAAGCTATTGAAATGAATGGGAGTGTGCCAAGAGGCTTTTGATAAGATAAAAGAATATTTGTCGAACCCACAGGTATTAGTCCCGCTAGAACTAGGAAGGCCCTTGATTTTATATTTGATAGTTTGGACAACTCATTTGGATGTGTGTTGGGTCAGCACGACATCACCGGGAGGAAATAACTGGCCATATACTACCTCAGCAAGAAATTCACGATCTATGAGGTTAAGTATACTCATATTGAAAGGACATGTTGTGCCTTGACGTAAGTAGCCCAGAAGTTAAAACATTATTTATCATCGTATACCACTTATCTCATCTCACGTCTGGACCCGTTGAAGTACATTTTCCATAAGCTAATGCCCACAGGAAGGCTCGCAAAATGGAGAATCTTGCTCATGGAGTTTGATATTGTCTATGTGACTAGGACTGTGAAAAAAGCACAAGCGTTGGCTGATCATTTAGCTAAGAATTCGATAGATGAAGAATATGAGCCCTTGAACACATACTTCCCGGATGAGGAAGTGATGCATATTGATGAAATGGAACGGGGTGAGAAATTGGGATGGAAATTGTTCTTCGATGGGGCTGCGAACATGAAAGGCATGGGGAAAGGAGCAGTGCTCATTTCTGAAGAAGGGCATCATTACCTAGTCACAGCTCAACTCCGTTTCTATTGCACCAACAATATGGCAGAATATGAGGCATGTATTTGGGTATGAGATTAGAAGTAGACATGGGTATCCAGGAAGTCTTAGCCTAGGAGACTCGGACCTTCTGGTACACCAAATTCGAGGGGAGTGGGAAATGATAGATTTAAAGCTCATACCATACCGGAAATGCTTGCATGATCTTTGTCAACAATTCCGGTCAATAGAGTTCAGGCAATCCCCAGAATTTACAATAAGGCTGCTGATGCCTTGGCTACTTTGGCATCAATGTTATGTCATTCGTACAAGGCTTATGTTTAACCGATACATATCTGGGTCCATGATCAACATGCTTATGGCAACATGGTGAAAGAAGAGCTTGATGGTGAGCCTTGGTTCCACGACATAAAAGCATATATCAGGAGAGGTGTGTACCCAGTACAAGCCAAGAGCGACCAGAAAAGAACAATCCGTCGTTTGTCAAGTGGATTTTTCTTCAGCGGAGGAATATTACACAAAAGGACGTTAGATCTTGGTTTGTTAAGATGCATGGATGCTGAGCAGGCGACAACCATCATGAATGAGGTGCGTGCTAGCGTCTGCGGGCAACACATGAGCGGATATGTTTTGGCAAAAGAAGATTCTCCGGGTAGGATATTATTGGCTCACTATGGAGCGGGATTGTATCAGCTTCGTCCGCAAATATCATCAATGCAGGTGCATGGAGACTTAATTCAATCCCCGCCATCTGAATTGCATACGATTTCTACACCATAGCCCTTCGTTGCTTGGGGCATGGACGTCATCGGGCCCATCGAGCCTGCAACTTCTAACGGACACAGGTTCATCCTGGTTGCTATTGACTATTTTACCAAGTGGGTTGAAGCTAAGGCCTCAAAGAACTGACCAAGAAAGCCATGGTCGACTTTGTACATACAAATATCATTTGTTGTTTGGCATCCCCAAGACTCTTATCACTGATAATGGGTCAAACCTCAACAGTCATTTGATGAGAGAGATATGTCAACAGTTCAAGATCATACATCAAAATTCCACCCTGTACCGCCTCAAGGCATACAGAGTGGTCGAGGAAGCCAATAAGAACATAAAGAAGATACTTCGTAAAATGGTGGAAGGGTCCAGGCAGTGGCATGATAGGTTACCCGTTTGCATTGTTAGGCTATCGCACTACCGTTCACACCTCGGTAGGGGCAACCCAATACTTGTTGATATATGGAATAGAAGCAGTAATCCCGGCTGAAATTGAAATCTCCTCCCTTCGGATCTTGGCTGAAGCAGGAATCGATGAAGAATAATGGCTCAAAACGCATTTGGAGCAATTGATTTTGATTGATGAGAAAAGATTGGCAGTGGTGTGTCAATGCCAGTTGTATAAACAGAGGATGGCCAGAGCATATAACAATAAAGTGAATCCAAGAAAGTTTGAAATGTGTCAATTAGTGTTGAAACGCATCCACCCTCACCAGGCCGACGCAAAGGGCAAGTTCGCTCCAAACTGGCAAGGACCGTTTATCGTGTCAAGAGTGTTGTCCAATGGGGCATTGTGTCTAATAGATGTGGAAGGAAAATGTGTAGAACTTGCTATCAATTCAGATGCAGTCAAAAGTTATTATGTATGATTTTCATTTGTTGGAATCATTGTCTATACTTACCGTTTTTTTGTACTTGGCATGTTTTAGAGATTGAAATGACGAAGGAGTTTTATTCAGCTACCTAAACACTTTACCCTTTGTTAACCCCATGAGCTTTAGTTATTTTTTTGCATACCCCTCTTTCGGAATCAGTAATGAAAGTTAGAAGCAAAATCATAAAAAGGCAGTGAATGGACAAGAACGAAGGAGAAAAGAAAGAAAAACAAAGGAAGAAGAGAAAAGAAAGAAAAGAAAGTAAAGGAAAAGAAAACAAAAAAAAGAAGGAAAAAAAAAGAAAAAGAAAAAAAAGAAAAGTGAGAAAGGAACATTAGAAAGAGAGGAGGAAAAGGAAAACAAACAATAGTGAAAGTAAGGAATCGGCAGGAACTACGTTTCACCTGATTCCATTTTTTAGGATTACGTAGGTAGCCTCACGGCTCGATCATATTCGAATAAAACCCAAAGTCCCCAAGCAAGAAACTAGGGCAGAAATGGCGCTTGTTATAATAAATTGAAATCCTAATGTTGTAAATTTTAAACCCATAAGAATGATTTTGAGCCTTTTATACCCTTTTTTTCTTTTTAACATTCATCAAAAAGCCTACATTACAGTCCAAAGGAAGACCTTCTGATCAATCTCTAAGACATGCCGGGGCAAGCAAGGAGAGGTGGACCATACCCCGGGACGACACTCTTATTCCTGCAGAAAATAATAAGATGAGAGAGTCTTATTGGTGAAAACCCTCACGGGCACCATAAGGCGACGAGAGTTGAGAGAAATAAAAATGAGAGAGTCTCATTGGTGAAAACCCTCACGAGTACCGTGAGGCGAAGGTAAGGTAAGAAGCAACAACTAGAAAGGGGCTATTAGAATAAATCAGTTCAGAATACCGTAAGGAAAGGAAAGCGAGGGTTTGGTTAAAGTGATTGGGTTAGAAATGGTCACAACAACAAAAGCATGGCAACAGAAGGTCGGTCATCAGGACAGACCGGATCGACTAGGCTGAAGTGCATGTCATGATCATGAATGACCAGCTACTCCTCCTCAGATAAGTTCCCTTTCTCTTCCTTTCAATAGTCAGTGAATGTGGAATTCTTTACCCTAAACACAGTTCTGAGTCATTGCACTTCATTTTTCTTTCGAGTCTCTTAAGTCTTTTATTTAAGTAAATAAGAGAAATTCCAAAGCCAATTATCATCTCCCAAAGGGACAAAGCGCATGACACCCAAAAACATAACAAAGGCAGCAAAGTTTGAACAGCAAGGCGAGGGATTTACAAAAGCCTCAATGATAAAACTGATGGAAGAGATAAGAGTTGGAAAAGTGAAGGAGCACCACACAAAGATGGGGATACAAAGTAAAACTACAAATGTTCTAGGTCAGCCAAGCATAAAAAACTGATCGGGTAATCTCAGAAAGGATGCAAGTTTTCTGGCACAAGAGTCAGAAGCGCAACACGAAGATGGGAAAGGTCAGAAGGGTTAACCAAGCACAATACATTGACTCAACAACCATCAACTAAGGACATAAAGGATTTTGGCAAAGGGTTATAAATGCAACGCAAGATGGGGAGTAAAGTAAAGACACCAGGGTCAAAGGTCGACCAAACATCACAAACTGACCGGGTAGTCTCAGGAAAGGATGTGAGAATTCTAGCAAAGGGTCGGAAATGCAACACAAAGATGAGGAGCAGAGGCCAGGTACATAGGTTAGAGGGTTATACAAGCACAATACATTGACTTGGCAATCTCGAGAAAGGTACAAGGATTCTGGCAAAAGGGCTAGAAATGTAACACAATTATGGGGAGAAAAGTAAAGCCGTAAAGGTTCAAGAGGTCAGCTGAGCAGCTCAAGCAATTCATCATCAACATGGAAAATTGAACACAACGGAACACGACAGTGGGGAGGCCACTTACAACAAAAATGCCGCAATTTAACCACTACTTTTCAAACTGATAAGTTTTCTTTGATTGACATAGGGGCAGAAAAATCCCAAAAGAACCTAAGGTAGGGCCATCCACAGGGGAAGGCGGGCATATGGCAGGTATGACAAAAATTTCAGGGCACATAGTCTGTCATAAATGTTCTCCCCAGCAAGAGTATATTTGGACAAACTTTAATTAGAAAACCCCAACAAAAATTACCAAGGGTTAAAAAGGGTGTGGAAGTTGAAATGAGACTCAGTAAAAACCCAAACAGTCATGGGCACCATGTGCAGCCATACACCTTCCTCGGTAAGAGTCACCGAAGCCCTCCTGAACAATGATCACTAGCAGAAACAACCAGACGTTAGAGTTGGCATTTAAGCATGAGCCTTCAGGACCCTTCTGGAAAATGGGACTTATTTAAAGGTTAGAGGTAATCATGGATGGCAAAGGGCATAAAATGACTTGCATGTTGAAGGAGGTTTCAGTTAAGAGTTTTCAGGACCCTCCTGAAAAATGGGACTTAGCCTAGAACACGAATAGTGGGGTGGTATGGTCAAACCCAAATACTTCCCTAACAAGAGTCATCAGAATCCGCCTAAATAATGGGATTTAATCGTAGAACTTGTCAGGAACCCTTGGATAATGCGACATAGCTCTAAACACTAACCCTCAGTAAACACATTTGGTCATCTAATTGAGAGTTGTCAGGACCCGCCTGGATAATGGGAAGTAGTTTTAATCACCAATCACTAGCAGATCCCCAGTAGATCCCTATCAGATATAACTCATAACAAGACATAGTGGTAAATAATATCTTTTGAGAAAGATAACATAATCTTAAAGTTGTCAATAGTTAAGAATTGTCAGGACCCTCCTGGATAATGGGACTTAGCTTAGATTTAGAGATATTTGGTAAAGGAATTTGATTAACACTCACAGATCCGCCCAACACCAAACTAGGGCAGGAAGAAAATTCTTGTGTTTTGTTTGTTTTGTTGTGATCAGGTACGCAGGCAGCAGTCTCGGGGAATATTTTCCAAGTTTCAAGATTTGGTAATCAGGCGCCCACCTGTCTTAACAAGGGAATATTTTTCAAGTTTCAAATTTTGGTGATCAGGCACCCACCTATTAGAATAAGGGAAATTTTTCAAGTTTCAAATTTCGGTAATCAGGCACCCACCTGTTAGAATAATGGAATATTTTCCAAGTCTCAAGTTTGGTAATCAGGTGCCCACCTGTCAGAACAAGGGAATATTTTTCATGTCTCAAGTTTGGTAATCAGGCGCCCGCCTGTCAGAACAAGGGAATACATTTCAAGTCCAGCGATTCGGTGTCAGACATAGAAGAAGAGAAAATAAGAAGTCAAAAGGGCAACAAAGATCAAGAGCAAGATTGAAGACGTAGATATGTTCTTTTGTAATCCATAGTTCATAGCTTAGTTTAGCTTCTTCATTTTTCACAAGGTGTAATAAGGGGGTCTAGTAGTAGCAGTAGCAGTAGCAGCAGTGAAATCACAGCTTCTGTAGTCCCAGCTACCAAACACTCCAGATCTACACTGACCCGATTCCTTTGTAGCCAAGGATATGTAAGCAACCTTTGAAGTAGGGTTCGGTCAGACAATTCAAAATGCTTCTCACGGAATGCCAAGCAGGCAAAAATCTTTCGGTTGCTTATTTATCTTTGCCCAGAAACCCTTCGTGTCTCCGAGCAAAGAGAGGCAGCTGTGAGCACGTGATTTTTTTCCTCGCTCGAAATATTCCTATAGAATTCTTAAAATTAAGATTTTTCTTTTATTGTTTGAATTTTTAGGAATTAATTGCGTTATTTTGTGTTTAATTGCATATTTTTGTGCATTTTAAATTGATATAATTCATAAAAATACAAAAATAGCATATTTGTATTTAGGACTTAATTTTTACATTTTTAGGTTTATTAGTTAATTAATGTTGAAAAATAAGGAAAACATAACAAAAATGGTCACTTTTACATTTGTTTAGTTTTCTTTTCAAATTTGGAATTTAGGTTATTTTTTGAAGTTAATTAGTTTGTGTGTAGAATTTAAATTGTGTTTTGTATATTTTTATTTTTACTTGTCAAAATTGGGAAAAATAAAAATAAAAAGAGAATTTATTAAAACAAAAACAAAAAAGGGGATTAATTACAAATAGAGAAAAAAAAGAATAAAACAAATATTTTTTTAGTCTTATTAGGAGACTTGAATTGGGCCACTTTACACCTAAATATCCAGCCCAAACCCCTCAAACCAACCCATCAACCCACACCAAACCCGGTGTGATCAATCAGGGCCATTGATGATGCATGATCGAACGGGCGAGAACTTCCTAGGTTTACAACTATATAAATGTCGGATGCACCCCCCACCCCTCCACACCATCTCTCAAACACCCATGATTTGACAATGTAACGCCACCCCTTTCCTCCAACTCTCCACCGTCCGCCGGCGGCGTAGCTCCAAACCCACCCAAATTAACACCAATTGCTCCTCTACTCCTATTTCTAACTCCCCAAAAACCAGCCCTCGAACACCGCCAAAGTCCTCAAATCTTCGTCCAAAGGAGCGACTAGTCCGCACGGGCACCATGGGCACGGGCACAAACACCTTCCCCAGTAAGAGTCACTCAAACCTTCCTGAATAATGATCACCAGCAGAAACAACTAAAAGTTAAAATTGGCATTTAATCTGGAACCCTCAGGACCCTCCTGGTAAATGGGACTTATTTAAAAGTTAGAGGTAATCATGGATAGAAAAGAGCATAAAATGAGTTGCACGTTTAAGTAGGATTCAGTTAAGAGTTGTCAGGACCTTCCTGTAAAATAGGACTTAGCCTAGAACACAAACAGTCGGATCGCAGGACGGGCACAAACATGTCCCCACCAAGAGTCATCAGGACCCATTTGAATAACGGGATATAGCTTTAAATACTATTCCCCAGCAGACACATCTCGCATCTAGTTAAAAGTTGTCAGGACCCTCATAGATAATGGGAAGTAGCTTTAATCACCGATCCTTTGCAGACATAACTCATATAACAAAAACATAGTGGAAAATAATACCTTTTGAGAATGCAACCTAATTTTTAAGTTGTCATGGGATTTGATTAACACTTATAGATGCATCCAGCACAAAACTGGGGCAAAAAGAATTTCTCTTGTTTTGTTTGCTTTTTTGTGATCAGGTACACAAGTAGCATGTCTCCGGGAATACTCTTCAAATTAAAGTTGTGGTAATCAAGCGTCCACCTGTAGAAGAAGGGAATACTTTTCAAGATGCAAGTTTTGGTAATAAGGCGCCCACCTGTAGAATAAGGGAATATTTTTCAAGATGCAAGTTTTGGTAATCAGGCACCCACTTGTAGAACAAGGGAATAATTTTCAAGATGCAAGTTTTGGTAATCAGGCACCCACCTATAGAACAAGGGAATATTTTTCAAGATACAAGTTTCGGTAATCAAGCACCTACCTGTAGAATAAGGGAATACTTTTCAGGTTACAAGTTTTGGTAATCAGGCGCCCATCTGTAGAACAAGGGAATATTTTTCAAGTTGAGAGGTTTGGTAATCAGGCACCCACCTGTAGAACAATGGAATATTTTTCAAGTTGCAAGGTTTGGTAAGCAGGCTCCCACCTGTAAAACAAGGGAATACTTTTCAAGATTCAAGTATTGGTAATCAGGCGCCCACCTGTAGAACTAGGGAATACTTTTCACGATGCAAGTTTTGGTAATCAGGCACCATTTATAGAACAAGGGGATATTTTTCAAGATTCAAGTTTTGGTAATCAGGCGCCCACCTGTAGAACAAAGAAATACTTTCAAGTTTCAAGTTTTGGTAATCAGGCGCTCACCTGTAGAATAAGGGAATATTTTTCAAGTTGCAAGGTTTGGTAATCAGCCGCCCACCTGTAGAACAAGGAAATAATTTTAAAGATTCATGTTTTGGTAATCAGGTGCCCAGCTGTAGAACAAGGGAATTATTTTCAAGATGCTAGTTTTGGTAATAAGGTGTCCACCTGTAGAACAAGGGAATATTTTTCAAGATGCAAGTTTTTGTAATCAGGCACCCACCTGTAGGACAAGGCAATATTTTTCAAGATGCAAGTTTTGGTAATAAGGCGCCCACCTATAGAACAAGGGAATATTTTTCGAGATGCAATTTTTGGTAATCAAGTTCCCACCTGTAGAACAAGGGAATATCTTTCAAGATTCAAGTTTTGGTAGTCAAGTGCCTACCTGTAGAACAAGGGAATATCTTTCAAGATTCAAGTTTTGTTAGTCAGGCGCCCACCTGTAGAACAAGGGAATATATTTCATAATTCAAGTTTTGGTAATCAGGCGCCCACCTATAGAGCAAGGGAATATATTTCAAGATTCAAGTTTTGGTAATCAGGCGCCCACCATTAGGATAAGGGAATACTTTTCAAGATACAAGATTTGGTAATCAGGTGCCCACCTGTAGAACTAGGGAATACTTTTTAAATTACAAATTTTGGTAATCAGGTGGCCCCATGTATAACAAGGGATTATTTTTCAATTTGCAAGGTTTGGTAATCAGGCGTCCACCTGTAGTACAAGGGAATACTTTTTATGATTCAAGTTTTGGTAATCAGCGCCCACCTGTAGAACAAGGGAATATTTTTCAAGATGCAAGATTTGGTAACCAAGAGCCCACCTACAAAACGAGGGAATACAAATCATCAAACATAGAAGAAGAGAAAACAAGAAGTCAGCGAGGCAACAAGAAGTTTTACAGGAAGAAATACAAGTCAACAAGGCGACAAGAAGTTTTCAGGAGAAATACAAGGCGACAAATCAACAAAGATCGAGAGCAAGACTGAAGATGTAGATAGGTTCTTTTGTAATCCCTAGTTCATTGCTTAGTCTAGCTTCATTATTTTTTCACAACTTGTAATAAGGGGTCTAGCAAGCAGTAGGAGCAGTAGCAACAACAGTTAAATCACAACTTGGGTAGTCCCAACTACCAAACACTCTTGAACTACACTTACCTGATTCCTCTTTAGCCGAGGATATGTAGGCAACTCGGAAGCAGGGTGCGGTAAAACTTTTGTAAAATTCTTCACACGGAGTATTCAAACGAGCAAAAATCATTCGTATTCGCTCACTTATCTTTGCACAAAACTCTTCGTGTTTCCGCACAAAGAGGGGCAACTGTGAGCACGTGATTTTTGCCCTATATGAATTACTCCCATAATTCCAAACAAAATAATTTTTTTTTATTATTTTTAATTATTTTTGATTTTGTTGATTTTGTGGCATTTTATGTTAAGTGTTCGGATTTATCCATGCATTAACTAAATGAAAATATAAAAATATTGGCATGTGCATTTATGGTTTAATTTTTATATTTTAGGATTAATTAGAAAATTAATTGTTTAATAATATGGAAAAATCACAAAAAATTAAGTTTAATTTGCACCTTTAGTTTTATTTTTGATTTTCAGCAGTTTATCTTAATTGTTGTTAATTATCATAGGTTAATTAGGTTTAGTTCAGATTTTTGTGCTAATTTCAAAAAAAAGAAGAAAAAGAAATGAAAGGAACAAAACAAAAGAAGCTTGGATCAGATTTTGGGTCTCCCTTAATTTCAGGCCCAAAACTCCTCCCCAAGTCCATACCCTTGCTCCAGCCCAATGTCATGCCCCAGTCCGGTCCACTATTCATATAAACAAAACAACGTCGTTTAAGGGCGTATTAGTCCTGACCGTCTAGATTTTTAATTTAACGGCCAGGAAGCCCCCATCCAATTAATATATAAGTGTCCTAACACTACCCCACCCCCTGAGACCCCCTTAACTTCTCATCTCTTTCATCAGAGACCCGTAACGCCGCCTTCCCCCGCCTTGGACCGCCGCCAAAAATCGCCTCACGGCGGCGGCCGGTCTCCGAATCACCCAGAATTTACACCTCATGATCCTCTCCTCCTCCCCTTTCTACTCTGCCTCCGCCATCCACAATCGCAACCCCTACCATTTGGTACAAAATTAATACCACAGCCTCGTCTTCATCTCCCCATGCCCATGCATGGCCTCAATTTCTTTTAAATCCAGGCCAAAATCTTCTAATAGTGAATCAAAGATTCCGGCTAAACCCTAAACACCTCCAAATGATACCAAAATCACACCCTATACTCTCTTCACCCTCCTCTACCTAAATCCCGAACCAATTCTGTTTAAATCCAACTGAAACATTACGAGCTTATATCTAGAGTTTTTCTCAAAGCTTCTTCGAATATCGGAGGAAGAGTTGGGGTTCAAATTGGCTCCGAGGTGATGCTATGTCTTTGTTCTTATCAAGAACAAACATATAACATTATTGGGGGCCAAATTTGAGGAGAGGCCATTTATTTTCTTTAAAATCAGTAAGTTTCTTCCTAATTCTCTAATCCTCATTAGTTTAATTTTGTTAAATCTTGGTTTAATTCTTGTTTTGTTTAAGTGTTATTCATGGCCAGTTCTATTATTATAATCGTTTTTTAAGTTTAATTGTTGTTTTAGTCCCGTTCTGCCTTTGGTTGCGTTGGCATTTACATTTGCCTTTGTTTATTTTAGAAGTCTCCTGTTTAGTTTTTAGTTAGATGATTTTAGTTGTTATTATTTTGGTTGGATTGATAATAGATTTAATTCTAGGTTAGTTGGATTTTTGATATTCTTAGTCCAATTTTTAATTAGTATAATTGGCAGTGTTTAGATATAGCTGATCAATATACTTTGCTTTGCTAACTATAGTTATTTGACCCTGGCCGGGTTGGAGGTTTTGTTTGAATAGGTTAGTAAATTAGAATCCAAATAAAGGGTAGTTCAAGAAATTCAGTTAGGGAATCTTTAACAGCTGAATAGGAAGCTTCTAGTGAGGGGCCTTAGTGAGAATTTCAGAATTATAGTGGTTTAACTTGGAAGGAAAGTCATAAATTTAGAGGACTAAAAGGCAAACTTAAAATTTGAGGGTTGCCCTAACTGTTTGCATATAAAGGCAACAATCTTGCCTTTGAAGGCAAGGGTTTTTTTTTTAGGATGGAAAATCTGAGAACACACAAAATTAGTTTTAGGCTAAAAATACAAGACAAAATAGCTATTTACTAGGTACTATATAAGCTCTGAAATTCATAAATACTGAAAATGATATTGTTCCATTGATTTGCTTTTCGACTTCTGAATTTGTGTTGAAGCACAATTTGGCTCTTTGAATGCTTGTGATGGGTTAAATAGGGTTTCTCAAAAGCGTGGGTTGAAATTGTCGTATTCTCTATTCGACTGGAATTTTCCTTCCGTTGGTTTTATATCAATTTGCCTTGGATTGAGTTGTTCTACTGCTGCTTCTTTGGCTGTTGTTTTCTACTGCTGATCTTGCCTCCATCTTACTTTAATTTTCCAGGTATCTTCTAAAACCACAAACAAATTGTAAAGAATGTGAATCTGAACTTCAAGTAGAGGATATTTTGGAGACAATCTATTATTTAAAGTGGGTCTTTCCTGTTTTCCTGCTTTCTATTGTGTTATGGAATATCTTAGGCTACATATGCTCGTTTTCCTTAATTCAGTGATGTAAGGGCATAAGCTTGAGGTTGAAATGTGCATACCATGAAGGTATTGTAATAGAAGTGAAGTTACTATTTCTTATGACCGTTTGGATGGGCAACTAGTGTCACACCTCCTTTTGTCCACAACAGCCCTGAAAGGGCTTAATAAAGGGAGTTTTTCCAATTAAAGGACAATTGAAATAGGATTTACAATTAAAATTCAGAGTCGCCACTTGGTAGATTTATGGTGTCCCAAGTCACCAGTTTAATCCCGAGTCAAGGAAGAGAATGACTTCGTATAACAGTCCGCGAACCAGAAATCCGAGTAAGGAATCCTGCTAACCCGGGAGAAGGTGTTAGGCATTCTCGGATTCCATGGTTCTAGCATGGTCGCTTATACTATTATAATTGGCTAAAATTCTGATTTTATTCATGTTCATCCTATAGTGCAATTTTAAATTTTTTGTCGCTTTTAATATTTTTTTTTAAAAAAATTTCAACGTCGTTAAAACATGCCGCGAACAACGTCACATAAATGCACCCGGGATCTTAGACATCTTTCAACTTCACTGAGATTTGTATTTGGGTCACATAAATGTGCACCGTTACTTAAGAAGGTAAAATTATTAAAGATGTGCATGAAGAGACTAACGTGTTATTATCTTTGCGGGAAGCCGTGAAGTTCGCTAAACGGCATGTCCTGAAATTTTTAAGTACTTTAATGTAAAGATTTAATAGGGCCACGTAATTTATCGGTTTCGTTCGGCGCAGTGCACCTCATTTTATTATTTCAAAGGCCAATTCTAGAGAAATCTATGATTTTTCTATTTAATTTGTCTCTTATGATCCCAGTTAATCAATATTGGAAACTCGGGCTTCAAAATAAGCCACAAACTACAGTTAATTTGGGCTTTCAACATCAGTCCAACAATATACGTATCAATCGGGGAATTAATGAATCCAAGATCTTCTAATATGCAACCAGACCAAGAAATGGTCTAACTTCCAGCCCAAATGTTGTGGGTCCAGTTGCGACCGACCCAATGACACACTAGCTTAATAACGCTTAATTTGTCTGATTTTAATCGTATTTTTTAACTCAAATTAAGTGGAGATGTTATTTACAAGGGGATTTAAACACAAATTGGAAAACTAATACGTGATTGAAACCCCTGATAATCAATTGGATTTCATGCTTGCACATCATCAACAATATAAATTCGAAAAATAGAATTCTAGTACTGAAGTCTATAACAAACAGTCCTCCTGAAATTTCAAAAATACTATTATTTTAAAAATGCAATTTGAATCTAACTACAACTAACATATCATTCATATGGTTCGTATAAGTCTGAAAATAATCGTCGATACAATCCAATAAGTTATAATGATCACAAACTAATTCCCAGTATAATAAACTACAAGTTTCAATTCTATATTAACTACTGCCTGAAGAAAAGAATAATCAAAAACTGCAGAAAACTTAATTAAAACAAGGCTGAACAGGGAATTCATGGATAGTCTTTATTCCATTCTTAAATCATGTTATACAGCAGAGCATGAGTAGGAGAAGTACCTAAGTTAAGGCAAAATAAAGGCACCTATGAGTCGGTAATCAGGAAACAATAGCAACAACAAATCTATCAGCAAATGTAGCAAATAAACCAAGCTCGAGTCCTAGATTCGAATATGAGAAGTTTTCAAATAAACCAGGATAATGATCTAAAGCAAATAACACCAGCAAACCAACCAAAAAGACTCAAACGTAACCCAAATATACTTAGAGTTGAATCCACCCAAGCTTATGAAGTCTTAACACCTCAAACACATATATTAAAGGCCATTTCTAGCTCATTCAAGTTAGCAATTCAAATTGATTGTTCAGAATTGAATCTAATTATGAAGAAAACACTCTAATGAAACAACATTTTGCAAAATTTTAGACTCTGGGCATCTTTCACAATTTTCTGGAAATTTTTAAGGAATTGTTATGATTTTCAGAGTTCAGAAGTCTTGGGAAATTTTGCAGGGATTTCAATCTGCCAGAAAACCTGTCAATGAAGGCAAAGCTTAGGGCAACCCTCTTATTTTGTGTTTTCCCATTAGTCCCCTGTTATTTTAAGATTCTATTCACTTAGTCCTTGAATTATTAACTTGTTAGCCAAGTCCTTGCATTGTTATCTCAAAAATCTGATTGGAACCCCTCCTAGAATGTTCTAGGGGTTTGCAAATCAGTTTCAAATGAGATTCCTATCAAAAAAAGACCTTTACTACCCTTTTAACCTACTGAAATTACTATTTTTTTACCAAATTAATCTTTCAGACTGCTTATCAAAAGCCTTAATACTAACCAACAATGGAACTAATAAGCTATATCCAATCCTAAACAAAAACAAAAATACAAGCAATTGAACCAAAGTATACCAGGTTTAATTCTAATATCCTAAAGCCAACCCTGGCATTAAACTAACAGTAATAATAAGGAATTACTGCAAAATTCAAATCAATGCAACATGGATATAAACGAATTTAGAACCAAATTAAACTAACATTAAAATCACAAAAACCAAATCAATCAGAATTAAACAGAACTAAACTAAAAAAACATAAGCAAACACAGGATCAATTATGAACAAATAAAAATCAACTGAAAATAAAGAGATGATCAAACTAAAGGAAAGACGAATAATCTGAAACTTTAAGCTAAACATAGAATACTGACATGCAACATGGATTTTTTTTTTTGGAAAATAGAGAATGGATAAACAAAGCGCATTTAAAAACCTAGGTCACAGGAGAAAATTACTTAACCTTAAATCAAATAGAAAATGATCAAAAGGAAATTCAGAAGAGTAAAAAGAAGGAGAAACTTAGCGTTTGTATGAATCAATAACTAGAATATTTATTTGGGTTGATGTGGTAGTGGTGGAGTCAACAAGCCCCCTTTGAATCGACATTTTAGAAGTCCAGTAGTGTTTGAGGTACATTAAATGCAGAGTTTTGAGTGAGAGATAGGCTAGAGTCGCTTGGGTATCGATTTGGGACCATTTGGAAAGAGGCGCCGCCGGGGACGGCAGAGCAGCCATGACTTCAAACTAATATTCAGCAAAGTTGGAGTGGATTCGAGGAAAGATAATGTTAGATTTGTGACGAGGGTGAAAAGGGGAACCTAGGGTGTATTTTTGGTGGCCATTAGAAGGTGTTTGTGCCCGTGCCCATGGTGCCCGTGCGGACTAGTCGCTCCTTTGGACGAAGATTTGAGGACTTTGGCGGTGTTCGAGGGCTGGTTTTTGGGGAGTTAGAAATAGGAGTAGAGGAGCAATTGGTGTTAATTTGGGTGGGTTTGGAGCTACACCGCCGGCGGACGGTGGAGAGTTGGAGGAAAGGGGTGGCGTTACATTGTCAAATCATGGGTGTTTGAGAGATGGTGTGGAGGGGTGGGGGGTGCATCCGACATTTATATAGTTGTAAACCTAGGAAGTTCTCGCCCGTTCGATCATGCATCATCAATGGCCCTGATTGATCACACCGGGTTTGGTGTGGGTTGATGGGTTGGTTTGAGGGGTTTGGGCTGGATATTTAGGTGTAAAGTGGCCCAATTCAAGTCTCCTAATAAGACTAAAAAAATATTTGTTTTATTCTTTTTTTTCTCTATTTGTAATTTATCCCCTTTTTTGTTTTTGAATTAATAAATTCTCTTTTTATTTTTATTTTTCCCAATTTTGACAAGTAAAAATAAAAATATACAAAACACAATTTAAATTCTACACACAAACTAATTAACTTCTAAAAATAACCTAAATTCCAAATTTGAAAAGAAAACTAAACAAATGTAAAAGTGACCATTTTTGTTATGTTTTCCTTATTTTTCAACATTAATTAACTAATAAACCTAAAAATGTAAAAATTAAGTCCTAAATACAAACATGCTATTTTTGTATTTTTATGAATTATATCAATTTAAAATGCACAAAAATATGAAATTAAACACAAAATAACGCAATTAATTCCTAAAAATTCAAATAATAAAAGAAAATTCCTAATTTTAAGAATTCTATAGGAATATTTCGAGCGAGGAATAAAATCACGTGCTCACAGCTGCCTCTCTTTGCTCGGAGACACGAAGGGTTTCTGGGCAAAGATAAATAAGCAACCGAAAGATTTTTGCCTGCTTGGCATTCCGTGAGAAGCATTTTGAATTGTCTGACCGAACCCTGCTTCAAAGGTTGCTTACATATCCTTGGCTACAAAGGAATCGGGTCAGTGTAGATCTGGAGTGTTTGGTAGCTGGGACTACAGAAGCTGTGATTTCACTGCTGCTACTGCTACTGCTACTACTAGACCCCCTTATTACACCTTGTGAAAAATGAAGAAGCTAAACTAAGCTATGAACTATGGATTACAAAAGAACCTATCTACGTCTTCAATCTTGCTCTTGATCTTTGTTGCCCTTTTGACTTCTTATTTTCTCTTCTTCTATGTCTGACACCGAATCGCTGGACTTGAAATGTATTCCCTTGTTCTGACAGGTGGGCGCCTGATTACCAAACTTGAGACATGAAAAATATTCCCTTGTTCTGACAGGTGGGCGCCTGATTACCAAACTTGAGACTTGGAAAATATTCCATTATTCTAACAGGTGGGTGCCTGATTACCGAAATTTGAAACTTGAAAAATATTCCCTTGTTCTAATAGGTGGGTGCCTGATTACCAAAATTTGAACCTTGAAAAATATTCCCTTGTTAAGACAGGTGGGCGCCTGATTACCTAATCTTGAAACTTGCAAAATATCCCCTTGTTCTATAAGTGGTGCCTGATTACCAAAACTTGCATCTTGAAAAGTATTCCCTAGTTCTATAGGTGGGCGCCTGATTACCAATACTTGAATCTTGAAAAGTATTCCCCTGTTTTACAGGTGGGAGCCTGCTTACCAAACCCTGCAACTTGAAAAATATTCCATCGTTCTACAGGTGGGTGCCTGATTACCAAACCTCTCAACTTGAAAAATATTCCCTTGTTCTACAGATGGCCGCCTGATTACCAAAACTTGTAACCTGAAAAGTATTCCCTTATTCTACAGGTAGGTGCTTGATTACCAAAACTAGTATCTTGAAAAATATTCCCTTGTTCTATAGGTGGGCGCCTGATTACCAAAACTTGCATCTTGAAAATTATTCCCTTGTTCTACAGGTGGGTGCCTGATTACCAAAACTTGCATCTTGAAAAATATTCCCTTATTCTACAGGTGGGCGCCTGATTACCAAAACTTGCTTCTTGAAAAGTATTCCCTTCTTCTACAGGTGGACGCTTGATTACCACAACTTTAATTTGAAGAGTATTCCCGGAGACATGCTACTTGTGTACCTGATCACTAAAAAGCAAACAAAACAAGAGAAATTCTTTTTGCCCCAGTTTTGTGCTGGATGCATCTGTAAGTGTTAATCAAATCCCATGACAACTTAAAAATTAGGTTGCATTCTCAAAAGGTATTATTTTCCACTATGTTTTTGTTATATGAGTTATGTCTGCAAAGGATCGGTGATTAATGCTACTTCCCATTATCTATGAGGGTCCTGACAACTTTTAACTAGATGCGAGATGTGTCTGCTGGGGAATAGTATTTAAAGCTATATCCCATTATTCAAATGGGTCCTGATGATTCTTGTTGGGGACATGTTTGTGCCCGTCCTGCTATTCGACTGTTTGTGTTCTAGGCTAAGTCCTATTTTACAGGAAGGTCCTGACAACTCTTAAGTGAATCCTACTTAAACGTGCAACTCATTTTATGCTCTTTTCTATCCATGATTACCTCTAACCTTTAAATAAGTCCCATTTACCAGGAGGGTCCTGAGGGTTCCAAATTAAATGCCAATTTTAACTTTTAGTTGTTTCTGCTGGTGATCATTGTTCAGGAAGGTTTGAGTGGCTCTTACTAGGGAAGGTGTTTGTGCCAGCGCATGGTGCCCGTGCCTGTTTGAGTTTTAAACTGAACCCCATTTAAGCTTCCATGCCCCTTTTAACTCTCAACTGTCTCTGTTGGGGGTTGCTAATTAAATTTTTCCCCATATACTCTTGTTAGGGAGAATATCTATGTCGGGCTATTTTCATTTTGAGCTTTAACTGGGTCCCGTTCTTCAGGTAGGCCATGCGATTTGATCATACCTGCCATGTATCTGCCTTCCCCTGTGAATGGCTTTTGCTTAGGATCTTTCAAAATTTTTCTGCCCATGTGTGAATCAAATAAAGCTTGTTAGTTTGGAAAGCAGTGGTTAGCTTGCGGCATTCTTGTTGGAAGCGGCATCCACAGTATCGTATTTCGTTGTGTTCAAGTTTCCATGTTGATGGTGTGTGGCCTTTGTTAGTTGGCTTACCCCTGAACCTTTATGGCTTTACTTTGATCCCCCGTTATTGTGTTATACTCCTAGCTCTTTTTCCAGGATTCTTACGTCTTTCCTAAAATTACCAAGTCAATGTACTATGCTTGGCTGACCCCCTGACCTTTGTGGCTTTACTTTGCTTCCCCATCTTTGTGTTTCACCTCTGACCCTCTTTATAGGATTTTTTACGTCCTTCTCTGATGGTGTTGAGTCAATGTATTATGCTTGGTTTATCCTTGCGACTTTTCCCATTTTTGTTCTGCGCTTCTAACCCTCTTGTAAGAGGCCTTGCATCCCTTCTGAGATTACCCGATCAGTGTGTTATGCTCGCTAACCCTTGACCCTCATGGTTTTATTCTGCTCCCCATATTTATGTTGTCCTCCTTCACTTTGCCAATCTCTTGCCTCTTCAATCAATTTTATCACTGAAGCTCTCGTGAATCCCTCCCTTTGTCGTTTCAAACTTTTCTGCCTTTGTTTCGTTATTGGGTGTCACGCGCTTTGCCCCTGTGGGAGCTGATAGTAAGCTTTGAAATTTCTCTCCCATTTTCTTATACAAAAAGACTTCAGAAACTCGAAAGAAAATAAAATGCAATGATTCAGAACTATTTTTAGGGTAAAGAATTCCACATTTAATGACTGTTGAGGAGAAAAGAAAAGAAACTTATCTGAGAGAGAGCAACTGGTTTTCCATGATCATGACATGCACTTCGGCCTAATCGACCCAGTCTGTCCCGATGACCGGCCTTCAGTCGCCATTCTTTTGTTGTTGCGACCGTTTTAACCTAATTCCTCTGACTGAACCCTAACTTTGCTGGACTTACGGTATTCTGAACAGATTTCCACCAACGGCCCTTCTCCAATTGTTCATTTCTTGCCTTGCCTTCTCCTTATGGTGTCCGTGAGGGTTTTCACCAATAATCCTTCTCATTTTTATTTCTCTCAACTATTGTCACCTTATGGTGCCCGTGAGGGTTTTCACCAATAAGACTCTCTCATTTTTATTTCTCTCAACTATTGTCGCCTTATGGTGCTCGTGAGGGTTTTCACCAATAAGACTCTCTCATTTTTATTATTTTCCTTCTTATGCTAGAGTATTGCCCCGAGGTATGGTCCACCTCTCCTTGCTTGCTCCGGCATTTCTTACAGATTAATTAGAAGGTCTTTCTTTGGACTGTAATATAGGCTTTTGGGTAAGGTTAGAATGAAAGGGTGTGAAAGGCTCAAAAATCGCTTTTAGGGGTTCAAAATTTACAACTTTAGGAATCCAAACCAACGCAATTTCTGCCCCAGTTTCTTGCTTGGGGCCTTTGGATTTTATTTGAATATGACCGAGCCGTGGGGCTGCCTACGTATCCTTAAAGGAATCAGGTCAAATGTAGTTCCTGCCGATTCCTTACTTTTACAATTGTTTGTTTGTTTTCCTTTTCCTTCTCTCTTTCTATTGTTCTTTTCTTCCTTTTTTTCTTTTCTTTCTTTTTCTTTTCTTTTCTTTTTTTTCTTTTTCTTTCTTTCTTTGTTTTGCTTTCTTTTTCTTGCATTCTTCTTTCCTTTCTTTTTCATTTGCTCTTTTCCTTTCACTGCCTTCTTATAATTACGTTTCTGACTTTTATTACAGATTCCGAAAGAGGGATATGAAAAGAAAATAGATGAAGCTCAAAAGGGTTAGCAAAGGTTAAAGTATTTAGATATTTGAATAAAATGCCTTCGTCATTTCAATCTCTAAAACATGCCAAGTATAGACAATGATTCAAATAAAAGAACATCCTACACAGTATCTTTTGACTGCATCTGAATTGATAGCCATTTCTACACATTTTCCTTCAACATTTGTTAGATACAATGCCCTATTGGACAACACTCTCTACATGACAAACAGTTTTTTCCAGTTTGGAGCAAACTTGTCCTTTGCCACAGCCTGGTGAGGGTGGATGCGTTTCAACACCAATTGTCTCACTACCAAAATTTCTTGGACGCGCTTTCTTGTTATATGCTCTGGCCATCCATTTTTGATACAACTAGCCGTGACACACCACTGCCAATCTTTTCTCATCAATCAAACTTAATTGCTCCAGATGGGATTTAACCCGTTCTTCATCGTCGATTCATGCTTTTGCCACAATCCGGAGGGAGGGGATTTCAACTTCAGCTGGGATTACTGCTTCTGTGCCATATACCAACAAATATGGGGTTGCCCCTACCGAAGTGCGGACGGTAATATGATAGCCTAACAGTGCAAAGGGTAACTTCTTATGCCACTGCCTGGACCCTTCCACCATTTTGCGAAGTATCTTCTTTATGTTCTTATTGGCTGCCTCGACCACTCCATTCGCCTTGGGGCGGTACGGGGTGGAACTGCGATGTGTAATCTTAAACGGCTGACATACTTCTTTCATCAAGTGACTATTGAGATTAGCCTCATTATCAGTGATGAGAGTCTTGGGGATTCCAAACCAACAAATAATATTCACATGTACAAAGTGAACCACTCCTTTCTTGGTCACTGCCTTGAAGGTCTTGGCTTCAACCCATTTGGTGAAATAGTCAATAGCAACCAAGATGAACCTGTGTCCGTTAGAAGTTGCTGGCTCGATAGGCCCAATGACATCCATGCCCCAAGAAAAAAAAGGCCATGGTGCAGACATCGTGTGCAATTCAGACGGCAAAGAGTGAATCAAGTATCCATGCGCCTGACATTGATGTCATTTGCGCACGAAACTAATGCAATCTTGCTCTATGGTGAGCCAATAATATCCTGCCCTAAGAATCTCTTTTGCCAAAACATATCCGCTCATGTGCGGCCTGCAGACTCCAGCATGCACCTCACTTATGATGATTGTGGCCTGCCCAACATCAATGCATCTTAAGAAACCAAGATTCTGCGTTGTTTTGTGTAATATCCCTCCGCTGAAGAAGAACCCGATTGACTAATGTTGGATTGTTCTCCTCTGGTCTCTTGTTGCTTGTGCCAAGTACACACCCATCTTGATATATTCTTTGATGTTGTGGAACCAAGGCTCACCATGAAGCTCTTCTTCCACCATGTTGCAATAAGCATGTTGATCATGGACATGGATATGTATCGGGTCAACATAAGCCTTATCCGGATGATGTAACATTGAGGCCAAAGTAGCCAAGGCATCAGCAACCTCATTTTGAATTCTGGGGATGTGTCTGAACTCTATTGACCGAAATCATTAACAAAGATCATGCAAGAATTTCCCGTGTGGTATGAGCTATAAATCTCTTATTTCCCACTCACCTTTAATTTGGTGTACCAGAAGTTCTGAGTCTCCCAAGACCAAGACTTCCTGGACACCCATGTCTGCTGCTAACCTCAAACCCAAAATACATGCCTTATACTCTGCCATATTGTTTGTGCAATTGAAACGGAGTTGAGTTGTGATTGGATAATGATGCCCTTTTCCAAAATAAGTACTGCTCCTATCTCGATGCCTTTCATGTTAGCGGCCCCATCAAAAAACAATCTCCATCTGCCCTATTTTATTTCATCAATATGCATGACTTCCACATCCGGGAAGTACGTCTTTAAAGGTTCATATTCTTCGTCTATCGGATTCTCAGCTAAATGATCAGCCAATGTATGTGATTTCATTGCAGTCCTAGTCACATAGACAATGTCAAACTCAGTGAGCTAATTGCCATTTTGCGAGCCTTCCTATGGGCATAGACTTCTGGAAAATGTACTTCTACGGGTCCAAACATGGGATGAGATAAGTGGTATATGATGACAAGTAATGTTTTAACTTCTGGGCTACCCAGGTCAAGGTATAGCATGTCCTTTCAAGATGAGTATACTTAAACTCATAGGCCGTAAATTTATTGGTGACAAAGTATATGGCCTGTTCTTGCCTCCTACGTGCTGATCCAACACGCATCCAATTGTCCAAGACTGTCAAATATAATATCAAGGGCCATCCTGTTTCTAGCAGGAGCAACTGGTGGGTTCGACAAATATTCCTTTATCCTATGAAAAGCCCCCTAGCACTCTCCCGTCTATTTCACTGCAAGATATTTTTTAATAGCTTAAAGATGGGCTCACAAATGATTGTGAACTGAGCAATGAATCGACTGATGTAATTCATATTCCTAATAGAATCATCATTTCTGTTTTTCTCTTTGGTGGCGGTAGTTCATGTATAGCTTTGATCTTTTATGGATCTAGTTCAATGCCTCGCCGGCTGACTATGAACCCTAGCAACTTCCTTGAGGGGACCTTGAATGCGTATTTTGCCGAGTTGAGTTTGAGATCATGCCTGCGAAGTCTCTGGAAGAATTTCCTCAGATCTTTGACATGATCGGATTGCTTTCTGCACTTTACAATCACATCATCCACATAGACCTTAATTTCCTTATGTACCATATCATGGAAGATAGTTGTCATTGCCCTCATATATGTGGCCCCAGCGTTCTTCAAACCAAAAGGAATGACCCTATAGAAATATGTCCCCCATGGCGTGATGAATGCTATTTTCTCCGCATCTTCTTCATTCATTAAGATTTGGTGGTAACCTACATAACAATCCACGAATGACCCAATCTCATGCTTTGCACAATTTTCAATCAACATGTGAATGTTCAGAAGTGGCAACTTGTCCTTTGGGCTTGCTTTGTTGAGGTCACGATAATCGGCACACATCCTAGTTTTACAATCCTTCTTTGGCACGGGCACAACATTGGCTAACCAGGTAGGATATCGTGTGACTGGGATAACTTTTGCCTCAAACTGCTTGGTCACTTCCTCTTTGATTTTCACGCTCACATAAGTTTTAACCTTTCTCAACTTTTATTTGACGGGAGGACAAGATGGGTCGATGGGCAATTTGTGAACCACCAAGTCAGTGCTCAATCCGGGCATATCATCGTAAGACCATACAAAGACATCTTTGTATTCAAGAAGTACTTTAATTATTTCTTTCCTAAGCTATGACTCCAGATAGACACTTATTTTGGTTTGTGTAACGTTATCCGGGCTATCTAAATTGACTGGCTCTGTATCGCTCAGGTTTGGTTTGGGTTTCTCCTCAAAGTGGCTCAACTCTTTACTAATTTCATCCCATTCTCCTTTCTCGTCTTACTCTTTCTCATCCTTATGTTTTATTTCCTGAATTATTATTTCTGAATTAGACGGATTTTTAAGACTGCTCCGAAGAGTCCTTATGCATGTCAGATCATTAGAACCAGCACAAAAATAACTGTACAAAAGAGAAAAGAAACGAAGTAAAGAAAAATGGAAACTATCAGCACTGTTGGAAAAGAAACTGCATTTCATTAGAATCAAAAAGATAACAGAGTTTACACATCCAAACGAACGGAAATAAAAACTGAGTTTACAACACTAAAGCTAATCTAAACTAGATTGAAAGAAAATCAAAATCGACTACCACGAATCCCTCCGGGTGGGAAGAGGAGTGGCTTCCCAGCTGTTGACTTTTGCGCATGCTCCCACAAACTACACATCTGATCTGCTCGGTCCTTCTCCTGCCTCGACCATATTTACGTCATTGAACAACCTTTCTAATCCCTTATCCAAATCCCCATCTGCATCACCAGGAATCTTTGGCACTGGGCACTTGCTAATACTGGGCTTGACAAATGATCTGGACAACCTTGATATGGGCTTTGGGAGGGCGCAAGCCCTCTTCTTTAATTTTCTGGCTTTCCTTATGTCCGCGGTTGTAGGCTTGAACCCTCGACAAAAAGTGTCCAGGTTTTTAGGGAGAGACACTGGTTGCACGATGCCTTGTAGAGAAGCACCCAATTCCTTGCAGGGTAGGACACCATTCTTCAACATTTCTGAAGCCACCATGACTGACGCGGCTGCTATCTTTGGAGTTGTGACAACTTGACCTTCTAGAATCTTCTCAACTGACACCGTGTCGAATACCTGGTAGACCCATGGACCTTTGCTATCTTCAGATTCAATAAAAGGTACGATAGCATCACCTGAAACATACTGATTATCTTCACCTTACACTACAATATCTTTCCTGTCCCATTCAAATTTGACCATTTGGTGAAGAGTAGATGGCATTTCCTTGGCTGCATGAATCCAGGGCCTACCCAACAACATGTTATAAGAAACTACCACGTCCAGTACCTGAAACTCCATGGTGAACTCAATGGGCCCTATTGTCAGCTCCAACACAATATCCCTTACTGAGTATTTGCCTATGCCATCGAACCCCGAACACAAATGTTATTCTTGTGGAACCTTTCATTTTCCACCTTTGGCTTGATCGATGTGGAGAGCGACAAATATTTGCACTATACCTATTGTTAACTAGAACCTGGGTAACCACAGCATCTTCACACTTCACTGTCAAATAAAGGGCTCGATTATGCTCAATGCCTTCCATGGGTAGCTCATCATCAGAGAATGTGACCCGATTTACCTCTAATATCTTGTTTGCAATTTTCTCCAAATGACTCACTGTTATTTTGTTATGGACATGGGCTTCGTTCAAAATCTTCATCAACGCCCGGCGGTGTTCATCTGAATGGATCAATAAGGACAGTAAGGAGATCTGAGTTGGTGTTTTCCTCAACTTCTCTATGATGGAGTAGTCCTGCATTTTCATTTTCTTCAGAAATTCTTCTGCCTCTTCTTCTGATACAGCTTTCTTCACCAATTCTGGGTTGTCCTTGGGAATCCTGCCCTTCCTTATTCCTCAGGGGTGAAGTATCTCCCTGGCTGATTCAGACCCCGGACTTCACAAACTTCCTCCCTAAACTCCTTCCCTTTGTACATCACTATTGCTTTTTCATATCTCCAAGTAACAGCTTTGTTGTTGATGACTGGCGGCTGGATTACTGGTTTAACAATAACAGGCTCTATGCGAGCACCTTCCACAACTACGACGGGTTCCTTAGCTGCCCCGTGTACTATCACTTTTGCCTTTTCCTGTTTTGGTGCAACCATGCATGATGACCTCCCTCGAACCACAACAGGTTTGTTTTCTATTCCGTTCATCTTGATCACTGACTTCTCATTGCTCGTGCTCTCTATTGGCTTGACTTCACTGGATTTGATCATCATTACCATTTGTGCTGGATTTTTAGGCTCCCCCTTCTTTACATTCTCAATCATGTTGGTCTCATAATGGACCGGGAATGGGTTTTGGTTGATGTTGGGCGCCTCTGGATCCTACACTTTGATCCAGTGGGAGTCAATAAGTTCCTGGATATCATTTTTCAAATGTCAACACATTTTGGTATCATGCCCTGGGGCACCGGAGAAGTATTCATAGGTAACAGAATAATCTAGTTTTTCCGGGGGAGGATTTGGCAATTTTCCTTCGATTGGCCTCAACATGTCCAGTTGCCTCAATCTATGGAACAAGCTGGTATATGACTCTCCCAATTGCATGAAAGTTTTCTTCCTGTGAAGGATTATATTAAACATCATATGAACAAGAGAACCTAAACGTCGACTGGAACAACCATGCACTAACTGATCTTGAAATTCTCAATCAAAATACGCCACCTATTACCAATTAAGTAAGTGAACCAAAATAGCTAACACATGCAATAATACTATATACGCTCAACAGAATTTCCAAGATCTTATCTACAATGTTCTACCAGTTGCCTATAAACGGTCATAAGAAAGAGTAACTTCACTTCTATTACAATACCTTCATGGTATGCACATTTCAACCTCAGGCTTATGCCCTTGCAGCACTGAATTAAGAAAAACGAGCATGTGTTGTTTAAGATATGCCATAACACAAAAGAAAGCAGGAAAAAAGGAAAGACCCACTTTAAATAACAGCTTGTCTCCAAAATATCCTCTACTTGAAGTTCAAATTCACATTCTTTACTATTTGTTTGTGGTTTTAGAAGATACCTGAAAAATGAAAGTAAGATAGAGGCAAGATCAGCAGTAGAAAACAACAGCCAAAGCAACACCTGTAGAACAACTCAAGCCAAGGAATATTGCTATGAAACCAACGGAAGAAAAACTTCAGTCGAATTAAGAATATGACAATTTCAACCCACGCATTTGAAAGCCAGATTTAACCCATCACAAGCATTCAAAGAACCAAATTGTGCTTCAACAAATTGCAAATTCAGAAGTTCAAAGGCAAATCAATGGAACAGTATCATTTTTCAGTTTTTATGATATTCAGAGCTTATATAGTACCCAGTAAATGACTATTTTCTCATGTATTTTTAGCCTAAAACTATTTGTGTGTGTTCTCAGATTTTCAATCCCCCAAAAAAACCCTTGCCATCAAAGGCAAGACTGTTGCCTTTATATGTAAAGAGTTATTGGCAACCCTCAAATTTTAAGTTTGCCTTTTAGTCCTTTAAGTTTATGACTTGCTTGCCAAGTTAAACCATTATAATTCTGAAATTCTCACTAAGGCCCCTCACTTGAAGCTTCCTATTCGATTATTAAAGATTCCCTATCTGAATTTCCTAAACTACCCTTTATTTGGCTTCTAATTTACTAACCTAGTAAAACCAAACCTCCAACCCAGCCTTGGTCAAATAACTATAGTTAACAAAGCAAAGTATGTTGATTAGCTATATCTAAACACTGCCAATTATACTAATTAAAAAATGGAATAAGAATATCAAAAATCCAACTAACCTGAGAATTAAATCTAATATCAATCCAACCAAAATAAGAACAAGTAAAATCATCTAACTAACAACTAAACATGCGACTTCTAAAATAAACAAAAGCAAATGTACTGATTAATCAAAGCTAAAAATGAAATGACAACGCAACCAAAGGCAGAACGGGATTAAAAAAAATTAAACTTACAAAGATGATTATAATGATAAAACTGGCCATGAATAACACTTAAACAAAACAAGCATCAAACCAGGATTTAATAAAATTAAACTAATGAGGATCAGAGAATTAGGAAGAAACATACTGATTTTAAAGAAAATAAATAGCCTCTCCTCGAATTTGGCCCCTAAATAATGTTATATGTTTGTTCTTTATAAGAACAAAAACATAGCATCACTTCGGAGCCAATTCGAACACCAATTCTTCCTCAAATATTCGAAGCAGCTTTGAGAAAAACCCTAGATCTAAGCTTGTAATGTTTCAGTTGGATTTAAAGAGAATTTGTTCGGGATTTAAGTAGATGAGGGCGAAGAGAGTATAGGGTGTGATTTTGGTATCATTTGGAGGCGTTCATGGTTTGGCTGGAATCTTCGATTCACTATTCGAAGAGTTTGGCTTGGATTAAAAAGGAATTGAGGCCATGCATGGGCTTAGGGAGATGAAGATGAGGCTGTGGTGTTAATTTGGTACCAATTGGGGGTTGGCACCACCATGGCCGGCGGAGGCGGCGTACTATTTTGGGATATTAGAGGAATTCAGGTGATATATGAGGGAAGCTAGACATGGATATGGAAGGGGGAGGAGGAAAGGATCATGAGGTGTAAATTTGGGGTGATTCGGAGACCGGCCACCGCCGTGAGGCTATTTCCGGCAGTAGGCTGGGACAGGGGGTGGGGTAGTGTTCGGATACTTATATATTAATTGAACGGGGGCTTCCTGCCCGTTAGATTAAAAACCTAGACTGTCAAGATTAAAACGCCCTTAAGCGAGTATTCACATGAAAAGTGGACCGGACTGGGGATTGACATTGGGCTAGAGCAGGGGTGTAGACATGGGGAGGAGTTTTTAGGTCTGGAATTAAGGGAGACCCAAAATCTGATCCAAGCTTCTTTTGTTTTATTCCTTTTCATTTATTTTTCTTCTTTTTTTTAAAATTAGCAAAAAAATATGAATTAAACCTAATTAACCTATGATAATTAACAACAATTAAGAAAAACAACTCAAAATCAAAACTAAAACTAAAGATGCAAATTAAACTTATTTTTTTGTGATTTTTCCATTTTATAAAACAATTAATTTTCTAATTAATCCTAAAATATAAAAATTAAACCCTAAATTCACATGCCAATATTTTTGTATTTTCATTTAGTTAATGCACAGACAAATGTGAACAATTAACATAAAATTCCACGAAATCAATGAAATCTAAAATAATTAAAAATACTGAAAAGAAATTATTTTGTTTGGAATTATGGTAGTAATTCATAAGGGAAAAACTCACGTGCTCAAAGCAGCCAGCTCAAAAACTAGAGCACGACCAAACCTCTTCAATCCGTTTCATTCCGTCAAAATCGACCATCATATCTTTATCCGACAACTCTTTTATCCTTCTCGGGTAAAGAGGGGCAGCTGTTGATACCTAATTTTTCTCTATATTTTTAAATATATAGAATAACTTCAAAATAGCCGATATAGGCATATATAAGTATATCCCAAGGTTGCATTATTTTCCCCTAATATTTTTAGGATTTTTAATAAATTTACTACCCTATTTTATTAGGAAAAACACAATAATTATCCCCAAAATTATCATCTGTTGGAGTCTCGTGTTTATACTAAAATATAGCTAAGATGGCTTTTATATACTTTTTACAAATTTATTTGGTATTTTAAGGATAAAATTGCGTAATTGCAATATTAACCATTTTAGTTTTAAATTTGTTTCATGTTAAAATAGGATCTTATATTTTAAAATTGTTATTTATATATTATAAATCATTTTAGAACTTTCAATTTGTTTTCAAAAATTCATTTACTATTTTTATAAATTAAATGGGAAAATGGCTATTTAACTTATTGCCATATTTGGCTTTATAATCTAGCTTAAATCAAACTAGACCCCAACCCAAATTAAACCAGCCCAAAGACCCAAGCCCAATCCCTAAATCTGCCCGACCCAAATCGAATTAAATCTGGGCTATTGATCAATGGCCCAGATTTACTCTTACCAAATTAATCCCAAATGACCCCCCTCCAAAACCTCTCGTACCACACTCAACCAACTCTCTCTCTCTGGTTTTCTTTAGAACCTCCCCCTCCCTCTCCACTCCGATGGGCTTCACTCACCTTCTCCGACCACCTCCTAGCCTGGATTCATGGTGGTTTCACCACCCACCAACCTTCTATGTCCCATCCATGCTTGGTTAACGAAGTCTCATGACCTGACCATGAAAGAGCAAGGTCCAGATCTTTGTGTGTTTCATGTTCTAAGTCCATCTCCGTCTAGCCATGCCTGCTCAAGCCTGGCCTCGACTCCTCCTGTTTAGATCAACAACCATCCAAGCCTTTCTCACCGTTTGAGTTCCTCTGACACCCTAGCTTTCGAGATTCTTCTATATTTCTTTATGTCTATTCTAGATCCGTGTTTTCCCAAAACTTTTAAATGATTTTCTGATATTTCTCTTAAAAAGTTATGCTTTCAAAACTTTTATATTTTTTTATTTAGGAGTTTTCTTTTTTCTTTGTGTTTTTTATATGTTTCTTTACTATGCTCTTTATATGTTTCTCTACTATGTTATTTATATGTTTCTTTACTATGTTCTTTAAATGTTTCTTTATTGTGTTCTTTATATGTTTCTCTACGGTGTTCTAGTTAATATTCTTCTGATATGCTTCTTGATATGCTTCTCTTACTGTTCTTATTTGTCACTTCCATTAGGTTTCTTATCAGTTATCTATGTTTCGTTGAGTTCCTCTACTATGTTTCACATGCTATTCTTTTACTATGCTTCTCATGAGTTCCTACTATCGAAAGAGCAAGTTGAAGGTCTCTGTTCTCTAAACCTGTTTCGACTAGTATATTTTCTTTTTGATTCCTTATCCTCTCATCTTTGCACTCAATTGATGGTAAAACCCTATAATTTTGGGGTTCATCCGAGTTTAAGATATTGGCTATGTGATATGCTTGTTCTTCATCATCAAAACTGTCTGATTCCAGAAGCCCTAACTATTTCAAATTTCTGTTGTTTTATCTGTTGCTCAACTAAGTCTTGAAATATTTGATTCAACCTTTGTCTCTAAGCAATTCAGATTCTCCACTAATCTCTTCTAAAGTCTTTTAAACTGGACCTTTTGTATGCTATTTGATACTATCTCTCTTATACATTACTAACCTATGTGACTACCATGCTCTTGCAGTCTATTAGCTATTGATTTTTGCAATGACATGACTCAGCATAATTGGGTGTTCTTTATATATGTTGAACTTCCCTCTAAAATAGCTTACAAACTTTTTATTACTTTTCTGTATAGGTTTGATCGATTTTTTTCCTTGTTTGCTGATTTTCCTGTGACTCGTTTTAAGTTAAAAGACTTTTCTCAGTTTTTCTGACCTGGTTCATTCATGGACCAGTGATTACAAAATCTCGGATCCTTAATTACTGGCTACAAATTGAGTTCTCTTACCTTATTTATGTAATCGTGTATTTCAAAGTTCTGGCCTTAAGTATCTCTTATGTATCTACCCCTAATTTCCTACTTTGCACAAGATGTTTATTTGATTTCTTTCCTTAAATAGTTTTTACCGTTTGAGTCTGAATTCCTTAATTAAAGGAAGTCTTGTATTGATTGATTTTAATTGATACCTCAGTTCCTTAATTGTTTTCGTACCTTATTTCTACCTGTTTTTCACACTATAAATACACGACTCTTTCACTAGCACAAGAACATCCCCCACTCATAGTCTTTCTGAAACTACACTCACACGCAATAGTATTCTCTCTTATTTTCTTGTATTGTGGCATGTTTACAAGACCTAATGCCTTTCTTTATTGTGTTTCTTTGAAACCAGTATGCGCCGATTTAAGTTTCAGCACCACAACAAGGTGTTTATTGCTTTTGTATCCCTGTTTACTTCTTATGCATAGTTCAACACTCATGCTAGCATGCTGATTTCTTATGCTTGTTTACTATGAATCACAATTCCTACCCTCACCCCCATGTGTTAGGCTATGTTTTGAGACATGGCAATACTACAATTTACTGTCTATGGATCAAACCAGATCATCTGGTATCCTAGCTTATAATAGTGTGAGGTTCTGGCAGGCTTTCAGGTGTGCTAGCACTTCCCCACTGCTAGGCACGCTTAAAGTCTGCCTTTGCTTAAGCAATAGACTCTGTGCAATCTCCCTATTCCCCTGAACCCCCTTATGTGTGCTTATCTGAAACTAGTTCCCTCTCATTTTCCCTTATTAGTATATTGTTCTGCACTTGCACCGTTTCTTAGTCTAAAGTTCTCCCCCCTCTTGTGAGCCTTGCCTTGGGACCCTTTGAGTTCGCTCTGAACTTGGACACCTAAGGGTAGCCTTTCTACACTGCACTTGTCCCAACCTGATAACACATTTGGCTGTGAACATTACCCGGAGATCATTTGAGACTCTTAGGGAACTTCTACACATTCAAATGGGAGAAAGGCTTTGGATCATGATCTCATGGAGCTGGTTCACCTAATATTTCAGACATGAAGTCTCAATTAGGCTCCCCTTGGTTGTACTTTTATTTTTTTGATGTACTTTTACTTTATTCTGGGCTGTAATAATTTGTAATAAACTCTTGGGGATGGTTCGTGAAAAGGGTGGGTGTTATGTAGCAAAAGGGGCACATACCATGCCTGTAGGTATTTGAAATATTCATATGGATATAGATACCATGACTATTGGTCATTCTGAATTCTAAAACTCTCATGTAGATACCATGCCTATAGTTATTTCAAATATGCATATGCATATAGATAATATGCCTATAGGTCATTCTGAATTCTGCAATTCTCATATAGAAATCATGCTTATAAGTCATTTTGCATGCATATAGAAATCATGCCTATAGTCCCTTTTGAATTATGTACATCCATCATTCATATAGAAATCATGATCATAGGACTACCATTTTTATATAGAAATCATGCCTACATGGCTTTTTAAGCGTGCAGAATCAACTGCACCTAGACATCATGTTCATAGGTCTTAAACAAAGGCAGCATTTAGATATCATGTTCATAGGTTTAAAAGAGTCTTCTACATTTTATACCATGTCTACAAGGTTCAAAAAATCAACTACGCATAGAAAGCATGTCTATAGGAACTCTAATCGAATTCGAGCTGCTTCATTCACGTATTGAGCTAAAATCAATGACAACGGGTACTGTTAGTTATAGAACTTACAACCTTCGTTTAAAACTGGCTTTCCTTTTAATAATCTGACTATCCTTTTTAACCAGTATGTATTCCATTTATTTAGACCTTGTTATTTCCTTGCTTTCTGAATTTAGTAGATGCCATGCCAATAGGATCCTTGTTCAACACATAGGCAAGCCTTAAGATACAAGTTATTAACTGAATATGTTCCATTAACTACAACTAGCAGGCATGCCTGATTCGGGCTTCTTATCTGAATTATATTATGAATCGGTCTACCTCAACCTTTAAGTTCTTTCACATTCAGTATTTAATCAGACCCTAAAACGTATGTGCAAGTCATGCTAAATTATGTGCTGATTTGTTTAAAGGAGGTATATCTGAGCCCTTTTTGCTTGTTATGTGCTTTCCGCCAATGTGCTACACATGTTCTTGCATGTCACCTTAGAATTTTACCTTTGAAACTACAAATAAACCGATACCTCTTCCCATTAGGATTATTACTCCTAAATATCTCTGGGACTGATTGGATTGGGGTTGGTAATAGCATGCAATAAGTAAACGAGACCATTTTGTGCTTTAATGCCTTAACGGGATGGGAAGGGTAGATATGAATATGATGACCACGCGATAATACCACGCGTAGTCCCTCATTGAGGACTGATTACCGAGCATTGTATGGTGTGATCTATATTATTAATAAACCTAGGACCCTCTTTTCTTTTTTTTTTCTAATCTCTTTTAATATATTTCCAACTCTTCCTTTTAAGAAAAAATCAACCCACTTTTAGCTCTTTCCAACTTTATTTGTTTGTAAACCCTTATGTGAAAACCTCCTCTTAATTGAAGCTTTATTTGTTTACGTGTTATTTTCACCTAAGTTCACAATAATAGTCTGGCTGGGAACAACACTAGTGGATCTTGATAGGTGTCTAATACCTTCCCCTTGGGATAATTTCAAGCCCTTACTCAATCTCTGGTTACTCAAATCAAACCCTCTTGGTGTTCTAATGCACCTTAATCATTAGGTGGCGACTCTTCAATTCAAACCCAAATTCCCAAAAGGGAATGCGTTGTCCTCCAAATGTCATAAACCCAATTTCGCTTTTGAAAAAGGGGACGCAACAGTGGGAAGTTCTATCTATAATTCGGTGTCCCTACTCTTGTTGTGATTGTTTAATTACTTGTATCTATGCCTAACCAATCAGCTAAATGAGGTTTCTGTTCTATTTGTAGTCTTTTGAACTTGTTTGTAATCAAAAATCAAACTACTTTTCTAAAACTATCCCCTGCCCCCTCATACATTAATTTTGAACTCCTTCTCCTAGTTATGTAGAGTTCTATGACCCCCTGTGTGAGCACTGCGCAGGGTCCATGAGACTCCTAGAACACTGACAGATTGGGGCTTGCTTCCAACCTCTTACGAAATTGTTTCTTTTGAAAGGTTCTAGTGTCATCATTTCCTGGGTCCATAAGACCCTTCGGAGCTTTGACAAATCAGAAGCCCATTTGTGTTTTATGGATGGACTACATGTGTGCATTAGATTTTCTTGCTTGAATGCATGGTTTCCAGGTTGATGTTAGGCCTGCTAAAGCTCCATATAGTGGAATGAATAGCTTTTTGTAACTCATTCATATTAGTCTATAATAATGTAATAATCCTTATAAAAACATATATGGGGTTATTAGAAAAAGCTGGGGAGGGATTTTTATATATCTTGTTAGGTACGGGTAGAAACCATGTCTGTAGGCTATTGTGATGATTCTTTATGTGCATACCATCAGAAGTCATCCGTATAGGATCTTGTCTCACCGTTTGAAATCTAGAGTTTATACTTGGCATCCTAGAAACCCTGTATAGGTTGTTTTATCAATTTTGCCTCAAGAACCCATGTTTCACGCATATTTTCAAATCTCAGTGTGCATTAGAGATCATGTATATAGGATCTTCCTTGTGCAAATTACTAAACTTATATGACATTCTGTTAACGTCTTTGCCTACTTAGACATCTTGTTTATAGGAAAACACTAACTAATCAGTTCTACAATTAGATATCATGCCTATAGGAAATAAATACAAAAATCAATTCTGCACTTAGATATAATGCTTATAGGAAATACATACAAAAATCAGCTTTGCACTTAGATATCATGCCTATAGGAAATAACACTGATTATCAGTTTCAGCACTTAGAAGGCATGCCTATAGGGGTAATTAATCCTGTACATTAGAAAGCATGCAGGTAGGATCTAAAGATAAAATATGCCTATTAAAATCAGAGACTTGTTTCTAAAATATAGTCTCTAATTAACAGCTTAGATACCATGTCTATAGGATTCAGCCTGGTTATCACTTAGGCAAACTGATAGGGTAATTAAATAAGTCTGGGACTAAAATTTTGATTTTTTGCTTTTGAAAATGTGCCCAGATACAGAGTATTAACAAAAAGTAGGCAAACTGATAGGAATCGCTGCTCGCTTTAATAAAGCTGTCATATATTCTGTTCATGCTCATCTAGATATCTTGCCTATAGGATCCTACAGTATAAAATTTTGTTTGTTTCAATTGCGTGCATTGGTTGGCTGTTTGTATAGGTTAACATGAGCCCCTTTAATTGCTTCTTATGTGACGGTCCTATATGAACTTCGGTTTGTCGCTTAGCTTTCTCATATTAAGCAACGTAAATGAGTCCAGATCCATCCAAAAAATAGAAGTTCTAAACACCTTCAGGACCATAGGTAAGGGATGGGTAGTGCATGCATAAGGTACGCATTAGAAGCTACTAGCATGCTTATGTAATAACCAAAAGATAGTAATTAGGTAGTAAAGGAAATGATGACCCGTGTGTTAATGCTATGCGTAACACCCCATTTGGGGAAAGCTACCAAGTATTGCATAGAAATGATCATATAGGCTAAAAATGTAGGATCCCTGTTAATTCTTGTTTAAAAGTAATTATCTATTTGACTAAATTGTTTATTTTCCCATAAGACTAATTCACTTAATTATGTTTGGCCGGGACCCACCAATGTGGACCTCGAGGGGTGCTTAACGCCTTCCCATCGAGGTAATTTTGAGCCTTTACCCAATCTATTGTGATGTAAACTGGATTCATGAGTTAATTGTCCTAGTTGCCCTAACGCACCTTAATCCGTTAGCCGGTGACTCTTCAATTCTCTTTCCCAATCCCAAAAGGAAAGGAGTTGTCCAAGAAATGTTGAAACCCGATTTTGCGAGAAACAGGGGTACCATAACAAACTTGATTTTTGTGGATTAGTCGTAAGCATGCTTTATTCTGTTAATACGTGCGCACTCTTTCCCTTGCCCCTTTATCTGGATTTAATTGCCTATTTTCAAGCATTTATGATTTTTTTTACTACATAAAGTAACTCATCTCCTTGTGTGCTTTCTTAAACATCTTTCAATTATTAAATACCGTATTATCATTTAAACATGCAAATACATGACAACTATTTTTGCATAAATCATGCTCAATATCATATTCCACTCGTGCGTAATCAATCCTATGGCAACGGTTTATGAGTGTTTGCGCCCTTCCTATATATCACCCTTTAAATTCAGAAAGGCTTATTTGCGGTAAAACTAAACGATCAACGGTGTATTCAACGGTTCCGTGCCTTTCTCCCTCAAGTGGATCTAGACCTCTATAGAAACCTTACTCTGATTAATTGTACATGCATCATAGTCAAACCTAGCGGGGTTAATATGTTGTCCACATAATAACCCTCTAAGAAAGCCTTGTCCAAAGTCCATCGAGGTTTCCATAATCCCAATGGATACAATCACAATATGTTCATTATTTTGGAGATATAAATGCTGACATGCTAATCGTTAATGTGTAAGTATTCAAATCTAGAGGCGGCAAGGGCTAACTTTATCTGTTTTTATAAATGAGGCATAAAGTACACATGTTTGGCAAGTATACCATCGTTTTTGTAGGACTGGTGGGAAAATCTTTTGCCAAGCGATAAAAACTACGTGAAAAGGGTTCTTGGAAATCTACCTTCCTTATTGGACATTCAACCAAAAAACATGCTGATCGAAGCTGCTACTATGTTCTAGGACGGAGAAAGAGTTGTATTCTATTTTGGTAACATAGGAGTGAATCCTCCCCATGAGAAAATCGGAGGGTTCACTGGATTACCATGGGATAGTCCCGGTTTACTAGTACCAGAAAACCACAATACTAGGGGGTTTCTGAAAATGATGGGCCTGATAAAGAATGAGGACTTGGAGTGTCTGAAGATGTCTTACATGCCCTTTGGCTTCCTCTGTGAATGATACAGACACATCAAATCTTACCACATCTTTCATGATGAATTCTCCATCACTTCCCTAGGTTGAACTCATCACAGAGTTTCTGCATTCATTGTTTTCTTTCTGGGTATGATAGTGTTCTCAAGACAAGTGGAAAAAATTCACACCAGATTGGCCATGGTAACCAAAGATTTAACAGAGGGAATCAAAGGACAAACCTATATTATTGTCTCGATGATTGTAGTAGACATATACCGGGCTATGGATCATTGAAAGAAAGGGTTCAAACACTTTGAGGATTGAAACATGCAACTACAGATTTTCTTGTTAGCACATATTCAGAAGTCAATACTGCCAAGAGTTTCCACGGAGACCATGGAACAATCACATCACTTTCCATCATACCAAAAGAATGACCTTTATCCTAGAAAGATTTTCACAACCAGAGAATGCTACAGAATGCACACAGTTTTCAACAATTTGACCGAGGACCAGGTTCACTAGATGTTTGAGTGGTTTCCTACCAATGAATTCATCATCAGATCTAGGGATGTTATGCACTTGGTGTTGATTGGGTTAAGAGGAATACATCCCTATGTCCTTGTCAGGGTTATGAGACAAGCTGGTAGAAAATAATTCATACCATGAATTTCCAAAATGAGCCATTGCAGAGCCAATTTTCAAGATGACTTCGTTCCATACAAATGTGAGGCCCAGCATATGTGGCATTGGAAGGTTATCATGGAAAAGGATATCATCAAGCCAGATTGACATCACGCCTGCATGTGTACTTTTACCCATCATGGTTAGAAGATAACATAACAAGAATATTCAAGCCTAGGGTTGATCGAAACATGGTCATAGATGAAGTCGTTGAAGCATAAATGAAGTATGAAAGGCTACGCAACAGGGTCCTTAAATCCAAAGCTAAGAATATAGAGCAACACAAGTTTGACATGGAATCAATCAACGAGTGGAAAGAAATGGCTACAAGGTCGTTAGAAAGGTTGGAGTACTTGGAGTAAGGTCTAATAGAACTATGAGGGGAAGATAAGAAAAAGGGTAGTAGATTGCAGAATGCAGAGGGTAACGAAAGAAGACAACTAGCAATGGCATAACTGATGCCGGACATGCATGACCTGGGGAACTTGATTGATGGAGCCAAGAAGGCCAAATATGGAGAAGGTCCTTCGGGGACCAAGTAGATTAGGTTTATCTATTTTGAGTCATTTTAGAATTCAAATGTAATAAGGCAGATGCCATTAGTAACTCATTTATTTATCATCATTTTAGATTGGTCCTATTTATTACATTAATTGAATGAGGCATTTATCAGCACAAAATCACTCCAAATCTATTTTTCGCTAAGCCTACCTCTAGCATAACGAGACTCCCAAATTAGGACGCATATTTACATTTCCGTAATATGTGCTTAAATAACTACAAGCATTTTCATAATACTTACTGACTTGTTTACCTTTTGTTTGTTGTTATTTTTATTATTCTCATCCCCTAAGGTTGATTCGCACATACTTGCATCGTCATCATATCACACCACATCTAGAGGCCCTCCATCTCCTCATCCTTCGAGTAATCTGAAAAGCAAAGGAAAAGCTAAGATGGATGATCTGAGTGGTATCTAAAAAGAAAATGCTGAGATTATGGAAACTTCCAAGGGTCTGAGTACTCCGGCTCAGAATGATTTGGTCCTTCGATTGAAGCAGAAAGTAATGGAGCTACAAGGAGAGCTTGAGCAGGTTCGCAACTTGGCAAACCTTACCCTCACCTTAGACGTCCCAGATGTTGATCAACAAAATGCTCAAAACCCAGCACCTCCTAAAAATACGCCAAACCAACATCCATAATATCATCTCGCACCCCATCAATATGCAACTTCTCCCCAAAATCCTAATCCTCCATCAGTACCCACTCCTCCTCAACACCAACATCTTCCTACCCAATATCTGCAAACCACTTACCATACACCCCAGAATCTCTCCCAAATATCCCCGATCCGCAAAATTCCACTAACGATTACCACTACACTCCAACCCCTGTCACCCACCAAAACAATCCCATATACATGGAAACCTTACCTTACTCTACTTAACCAATACCATACGCTCCAGAATTTTCTGAGAAATACCTGTTCATTAAGAACATAGTTGAAGAACTTAAGAAGCTCACGAGACGAGTCCAAGATGTCAAACGAGGAAAAGGACTTGAAGGTCTAAATTATGAGAATCTATGCATTCATCCAGACGTGGAATTGCTGGAGGGTTACAAATCTCCCTAGTTTGAAATGTTTGACAGAACATGTGACCCTAAATTACATTTGAGAACATACTGTGATAAGTTTGTGAATGTTGGAAAAGATGAAAGGATTCACATTAAGTTGTTCATGAGGAGTCTTACGGAGGATTCCCTATCTTGGATATCAGTCAGAACCACAAGAAGTGTGTTAATTGGGTAAATATGGCGTCAAACTTCATGGAACGATTCAGATTTAACACAGAAAATGCACCAGATATATTTTACACACAGAATCTAAAGAAGAAACCAACAGAGACTTTCCATGAGTATGCTACTCTATGGAGATTAGAAGCTCCAATAGTCGGTCCAGCATTTGAAGAAGCACAGATGAACAAATTCTTCGTCAGGGCCCATGATCCCTATTATTATGAAAGGCTAATGGTAATCGAAAATCACAAGTTCTCCGACATCATCAAACTCAGAGAAAGGATTGAATAAGGAATCAAGAGTGGGATGGTGACCAATTTTGAGGCATTACAGGCCACGAACAAAGCATTGCAGTCAGGGGGTATATCAAAGAAGAAAAAGTAGGGGCAGTAATGGTGGCCCAAGGTCCAAAATCTTCACTCACATACCAGACATCTCCACCTACATAGTAACCCTCACCTCCCAGATATTCTCAACCCGCTACCGCCTATCACACATATAATACCCAACCAACCTATTTACCATTCGCCTCCACCCGCCAAAACTAACAAATACCCAAACCCAATTTCGATTGCAGGCCGCCCACATAATATACCCCTATTGCTGAATCCATTGACCAACTATAAGAAATATTGAAGTTTGCTGGATATGTTACCCCTATTCGTGTTGTCGCAGTGGAAAACTCCTCCCAGTAGGTCAATCCAAACAAACCTTTGCATACCATTCTGGCATGAAAGGCATACTATTGATTAATGTTGCACCCTGAAAGACATGATTCAAATCCTGATTCATATAAAAAGAATACAACCAAAAGAATATACGCCAAATCTCGGTAACAATCCCCTCCCATATCATAGGGGTGAAGGGGTAAATGTGATAGATATTGATGAAGAATGAGATCTTGAGGGTCAATCAGGCTTATTAAGGAAGGTGATGACCCTAAACCTGCAGTCACGCTCACTCCTATTATGGTACAAATACAACCGCTAGTCAAAGTTGAAGTAGTCGCATCATTCCTATTCAAAATTGAAGTAACAACACCTGCAACTGCACCAGCTCCGTTTAGGAGTATCCACACCCTTCACTGTGATAGTATAACCCACACCTCTTTTAAAGTCCAACTTTATACCCTGTAGTTACGTTGCCGAAGCTCGGAGAAAGAGAAAAGAAAATATGGAAGAATCTGGTGTCGCACAGGGAATGACCAGAACTAGAAGGATCTATACACCCGAAGAATTCGGAGGATCAAGCAAGGAGACTACTACCAAACAACCAATAATTAAAACTGGTCCAAATGATATTTGGAGGAAAGCACATGCAAGAGAATACTCTATCATCCATCATTTTAACAAGACTCCCGCCCAAATATCCATCCTGTCACTACTACAAAATTCTAAGGCAGAAAGGAGTGATCTTATAAAGGTGTTAAATGAAGCTTACGTACCCAACAACATCACCAGTGGAGAGATGGCCAGCATGGTATGGCAATTACTGGAGAGTCACAAGATCACCTTCTACGAGGATGAACTACTATTTGAAGGATTAAGTCTCAACGGAGCATTACATATCACAGTACAACTTGAGGACAAATTCGTCGCCAAGGCCTAATTAGACGGGGGTTCAAGCCTCAACATTTTTCCATTGACTACTCTGAAAAGGTTGGGTAAAGATTTCAATGATATACGAGCAGGGAGTATGAATGTGAAAGCATTTGATAGGTCTCAAAGGTCCACGATAGGAAAGATTAACCTTTGTCTGCAGTTGGGCCCGACCTGTCTCGATGTTGAGTTCCAAGTACTAGGCATATCATGTACATACAATCTTCTATTGGGACGAACTTGGATATATTCCGCTGGGGCTCTGGCTTCCATGCTACACCAGACCATGAAATTTGAATGGAACCATCAGAAGCTAATCATTCACGGGGATGGAAGTAAGCCCATTTGCACCAGCCAAACCATTTCGGTTGTCGAGAATAAAAGAAGGCTAGGGAGAAACTTATCACCGTATTGATCAGGTCAACGCAATTGAGAAGGACAAGTGGTAGAGTAACAAAATATAAAGCATACTGGTGTGGTCTGGGTATGAACTCAGCAAAGGGCTTGGAATGAAACTCTAGGGTATTACCAAATCGATACAGTTGAAGTGTCACGAATTGAGCTGGGATATCCGTACACCTAGCAAGAATATAATGATTGACTTCCACTATGGCATGGTCCTTACTACCCTCTCAAGCAGCCAGTGCCACATTTGAGTCAGTCTTTTCATCAGGCCGATATAATATGGGGATCTGTAGAGAAAGAAGCTTTGGCTGGATTGAAAATTTTGTTCCTAGAAGATGAGAATATGGATTGAAATGTGATAGTTAAGGTGGATGAGAAAGAAGGCATCACCATTAAGACCGTGGAGAAAGGAGTTGTCCTCAAGAATTGGATTGTCACACCATCCCGGGCCTAATGAGCTCCTGGGTAGCTTGGTAATTAGCCTGATTTGTTTTAATAGCCATTCTAGGCATTTAAGATATTTTCAGTAATTTTGATTAAAAGAAGCATTTTATTTCGAAATAATTTCTCGAGTCATCGGGTCGTACCTGTTTTGGATATTTTAAAATTCAATGAATGCAATTTTATTTAGTATTCATTATTACCTTTCACATTTTTCTTCTACAGCATTATTATTTCTCTTCCTGATGAACAGACGACTATGACATGTAATGAGACAACGCAATATAAGGATAGTGACTAAGAAAAAGAGGGTGAAATACCTGGGGAAGTTGAGAATTTCGAGAACAAACCTAACCAATTTGGACGAAACCAAAGCAATCAATTTGGGAGATTATGAAACAGTCAAAGAGACTCGCATATGAATTCACTTATCACCGTTAGAGAAGGAATAATACACTCATTTTTTGAAAGAATATTTAGGATGTTTTGCATGGTCATATGATGGAATGACAGGTTTGAGCACATCCATAGTGGCTCATAAGTTGCCTACCAATCCAGTGTGTCCACCAGTGAAGCAGAAACTCCGAAAATTCAAACCAGAGGTGAGCCTAAAAATAACGGAGAAAGTTACTAAGCATAGCAAAGCTAAAGTACTTAGAGTAGTTGAGTACCCAACCTAGTTAGCCAACATTGTATCGGTTCTGAAGTAAGATGGGAAAGTAAGGATGTGTGTTGACTATCTGGATTTAAATAGAGCAAGTCCCAAGGATGATTTCACGCTGACAAATATACACATTCTGATCAACAACTACACCAAGTGTGAACTCCAATCCTTTGTACATTGCTTCGATTTGGATGGACGAAGAAGATGCAGAGAAAATAGCCTTCATTACACCATGGGTAGTATGCTTTTCAGTCTAAAGAATGATGGATCTACCTACATGAGAGCCATGACGACCACCTTTCATGATATGATACACAAGTAAATAGAGGTGTATATTGACGACATCATCCTCAAATCCAAGAGGGTTGCATATCACATAGCAAACTTGAGGAAGTTCTTTGACAAGATAACAAGGTAAAATTTAAAACTAAACCCCATAAAATGAGCATTTGGGGTTCCTGTAGGAAAGCTATTGGGATTCATTGGCAGCCTCCGAAAAACCGAGTTGGACCTGTCCAAATTTAAGGCTATCCAAAAATTACCACCGCCAAATAGCAAAAAGGACGTAATGAGCTTCCTAGGACGCCTTAACTACATTAGCCGCTTTATGTCATAGTCCATAGTAATATGTGAACCCATCTTCAAAATGTTTAGGAAAGATGCTGAAACCAGTTGGATCGAGGATTGTTATAAGGCCTTTGACAAAATCAAGGAATACTTGTCTACGCCGTCAGTCCTAGTTCATCCAGAACCTGGGAGACCTTTGCTACTCTATATGTCTGTATTAGATGGGGCTTTTAGATGTGTTTTAGGAAAACATAACGAGACAGGAAGAAAGGAGCATGCCATATATTACTTGAGTAAGAAGTTCACACCTTATGAAGCACGGTATTCTCAACTAGAATGCACTTGCTATGCGTTGACATGGACAACTCAGAAATTGAGGCATTACTTCTATGCATATACCACATACCTCATATCCAGGATGGACCCTCTGAAATACATCTTTCAGAAGCCTATGCCAACCGGGAAGTTAGACAAGTGGTAGATATTATTAAGTGAGTTCGATAACATCTATGTAACTTAGAAGGTGGTCAAAGGACAAGCATTGGGAGATCATCTTGCTGAAAATCATGTGGGAGGAGAATACAAACCACTAAAACGTATTTTCTTGATGAAGAAGTAGCATTCGTATGAAAGGACATTGCTGAAGCCTACGACGGATAGAGAATGTTCTTTGATAGGGCTTTAAACCTCAAATGTGTGGGCAATGGAGCAGTTTTGGTATCAGAACCAGGTCAACATTACTTGGTATCCGCAACGCCTAGGTTTCCGTGCACCAACAATATGGAAGAATATGAGGCTTGATCATAGGGCTCAATTTGTCCATCGATATGAATATACAAGAGTTGCTCGTAATTGGTGATTCGGATCTTCTAGTACATCAGGTTCAAGGAGAATGGGCTACGTAAAACACCAAGATACTACCATACTTGTATCAGGTGCAGGAATTGATGAAGAGGTTCACAAAGATAGAATTCAAACGTCTGCCCAGAATTCAAAATGAATTTGCAGATGCACCGGCCACCTTGTCATCAATGATACAACATCTAGATAAGAACTTCATCAATCCCATCCCAATGAGGATCCATAACCAACCGTCTTACTGTGCTCATGTTGAAGAAGAAACGGATGGAAAACTTTGGTTCCACGACATCAAAGAATATTTTTGCAAAAGGAGAATACCAGGAACATGCAAACCGTACTCAAAAATGCACACTGCTGGGGCAGTCCAATCACTTCATCCATAGTAGAGGGACCCAGTGTAGAAAAACTCCTAATCTGGGGTGGTTAAGGTGTGTTGATGCAAAGGAGGCTTCCGGATTTCTTGAGGAGATATTTGCTAGATCTTGCGGACCATATATGAACAGTTTTGTTCTAGCCATTAACATACTCAGAGCTGGATATTTTTCGATGACCATGGAAACGGATTGCATCAGGTTTCCCTCCAGAAATGCCATCAATGCTAGGTACATGCAGACATGATAAAGGTACCACTAAATGAGCTCAATGCAACAAGTGCACCTTGGCCTTTTGCTACTTAGAGAATGGATATCATCGGTCACGATCGAACCCACTACTTCAAATAGGCACCGGTTCATCTTAGTGGCCATCGATTACTTCACAAAATGGGCAGAGGTTGTATCTTACAATGTTGTAACCTAGAAAGTCATCACAAATTTTGTCAGTGATCGTATTGTTTGTCGATTCGGTGTTCCCAAGTTCATCATCACTGATAAGGTCACTAATCTCAATAGTGACCTGATGAAATCCATGTGTGAAACCTTGAAAATCAAGAACAAAACCTCTACAATATAGAAGTCTCAAATGAACAGAGCTGTGGAAGCAGCCAATAAGAACATCTAGAAAATACTGAGGAAGATGGTATAAAATCACAAATAATGGCACGAGAAGCTATCCTTTGCCCTATTGGGGTACCACACCACAGTCCGCACATCAACTAGGCCAATGACTTATTTACTGGTTTATGGTACCGAAGTTTTCATTCCCGCCGAGGCAGAAATTCCTTATTTAATGATCATACAAGAAGCTGAATTCAATGATGCAAAATGGATAAGGAGTCGTTATGAGAAACTAGCTATCATAGATGGAAAAAGGACTAATGCAATATGTCACAGTCAGCTTTATTAGAATAGAATGTCCAGAGATTTCAACAAAAAGGTTAGACCAAGACAATTCGCATCGAGCCGGCTGGCACTGAAATAGATCTTCTCGCATCAGGATGAACCAAAGCAAAATTTACATCCAACTAGAAAGGTCCATACATGGTTCACCGGGTGCTAATAGAAGAAGCACTCATACTCGCAGAAATATATGGATAAATCTGGCCAAAGCTTATCCATTCAGATACAATCAAAAATACTGTGTAAACTATTTATGTTTCTTCATATGATGTAACTAAACTAAGCTTGACCTGATTCGTGTATAAGAGGAGATACACATAGGACTCCTTTTGGGTTTGGTCAAATTTTATTCCCTAGAACAAGAAACTAGGGAAAAATTTTGAGAAGGATTCTCAAAATTCTAGAGAAGATCCAACAAACTTCATTGCATGCAGAACGGCCAAAGGATCAAACTAGGGTAGAATTTTGAGGAGGACCCTCAAAATTCTAATGCAAGGAAGCTGCAATGTCTCTAAAAGTGTTACAGTCAATAGTTCATCTAATTTACTTGATATTATATACCATTATGTTTTCTAAAATAACATTCTTTCATCAAATAAGTGCATATTCTTTCTAAAAATTTACTTCTATGGCAGCCAGATGTTACCTATGGCAACTTGAATAGGATTCCCAAACGGAACGAAAAGCAAAACAAGCAGACAAGGGCACAAATCAACCCCCCCCCCCCAAACTCACGATTTTCATTTAGATGCAAGTACAGTGAGAATAACAGGAGTATTCACAAATACATACATATCAAAATCACTATCCTCAGAGCAAACAGACTGCCAAGCGCAAATATATCTCCAGCTAAGAAATACTCTGCTCCTACTTGCTATTTGTCTATCGCATTAGGCAAGGATTGCTTTCTATCTGCATGAGACTAAGCCATGTCTCAAATCTTTCATAAGGCTAAGCCCTACCTCCATATTTGTATAAGGTTAAGAACTGCCTTCCTTTGCATGAGACTAAGCCATGTCTCGAATCTTGCATGAGGCTAAGCCTTACCTCCATATTTGCATAAGTCCAAGCATTGCCTTCTCTCCGCATGAGACTAAGCCTTGTCTCAAACCTTGCATGAGGCTAAGCCCTGCCTCCATATTGCATAAGACTAAGCCCTATCTCAAATCTTGCATGAGGCTAAGCCCTACCTCTATATTTGCGTAAGGCTAAGCACTACCTTCCCTTGCATTAGACTAAGGCCTGTCTCAAATCTTACATGAGGCTAAGTCCCGCCTCCATATTTGCATAAGGTTAAGCATTGGTTTCTATGCGCAGAAGACTAAGCATTGTCTCTCTTTCTTGCATAAGGCTAAGCCCTGCCTCCCTATTTGCATAAGGCAAAGCACCGCCTTCTCGTGAGACAAAGCATTATCTCCCTCTGCATAAGTATTTCTTTATTTTCAATTTGCATTATCTTCTTCTCTCGAGGCTAAGATCTGCCCCCAAACTCTACACGAAGCTAAGCATTGCCTTGTTATTACCTTTGGTATCATGTCTCTGCACTTCATGGGCTGATGTATAGCCAACTTTTCCAAAGGCATCATAGTCCAAAGACATCATCCTCATAGCCTGAAGACACCATGTTATGGCCTGAGGATCTGTCAATATTGCACATCATTATTCAAAGGCACTGTGGTTCAGAGGCACCATTTTCATGGCCCGAAAATATCTTTTCATGGCCTACAAATCTCTTATCTCATGATTCATGGCCCGGGACGTCATGATCTAATGACGTCACCCTTGCTTTCAAAAGACAACCTTCATGGTCCGAAGGGAATTTGCATCATGTTTAAATTCTCGCAATAATCTATATACTTACATGCATCATATTTTAAGTTTTGTAGGTAATCCAAGAAGTAACCGTTCTTCAAAGGGGAGCAACCTTCGCTCCGATTTCTGATCGTACCATTTTATACCTTGCAATTATTCCAAACATAATCGACTCCCATCAATTACATGCCTTTACTCTATGAATGTTTAGGTACCTGCCCTGTGATACATCTGTTACGATTCAGATTCTCCTTCATAACTCCGCACAAACCAATCTGATACTACCCTTCACAAAAGAACCTTTTCTGAAACATACTACCATTCCTGTAGCAATTCCATCGGTCTCATTCATCATTGGGTCTAGAACTACACATGGCCTGATACCTATAAAACTAGGGATATGTAGGCAACTCAAAGACCAGGGTTCGGCCTATAGTTTTCAAAACACCCACATTCGGTAAAAATCGATCATCTTTTTTCTACCCGACAACTCTTCCATCATTTCCGGGTAAAGAGGAGAAGCTGTTGATATCTATTTTCCCCTTATATATTTTTAATATGCATATATATTTTCAAAATAGTGTACATACATGCACAAGTATTTCTAAAATTTTCTCTATAATTTTAAAAGGCTTTCAACCAATTTATTTGTGCATTTTTACTGTACAAATATCTAATAATTATCCCTCATATTATTTTCTTGATGATTTAATCATCTAAATTTATCATTTATGACCAAATAATTCATAAATATTTTAATTTCATTTTTTATAATTATATTTGTATTTCTCAAGCTAGAATTGCACATTTTGCAATAATAGCCATGCATATGCATAATTACATTATTCTTTTTAGCGAATATAACATTAGGCATGCTGCCTAATGTATATATATATATATATATATATATATATATATATATATATAGAATCTCAAATAAGTGTCCAAAACATACAAGATGTCCAAAACAAAATCCAAAATGTACTAATCTATTAGCTACTATAAAGGCTAATAAGCTATAAATATGAAGACTAGTTATTGCACCATGAACCGCTGAATGTTTTAATCTCCTGTCAGTGTAAGTGAATCCATTGGCCAAAGGCAAATACCAAGTAGCACCTCTAATGCTCTCACCAAGCGCCAGGGTATGCATTCCAAAGGCAAATATGGACTTTATCCAGCTACACCAATCGATTGAGCAACATCTCTCCATTTATCATGCAATTCCAATGAGTTCCATTCCAGCAACAAAGTATTTTAATCTGCTTCTTCATCAATATGATCATGTATATCGCATTATTATCTCCAGAATAGGTGTGTACACACACTAATACCACTGAAGGATGACAACTCAATATACATATAGATACTAATCAAATGAACGACGGTACTGAGGTATGAGACAAATTCCTGAACCAATGTGCAGAATCAGCTTGCATACTCTGGGCTATATATTCATGTGAGACCATTGAGACTTGATCTCTTAACCTGTACCGATCAATAGCCTTACCTAGCCATAACAAACATAGACTAACTACTACTGCCAGAACTATTAATGCATGAATTCTTCTGAACCTTGCCATCACACGCCCAGAATGATCATGAAACCATGTTGATACCACTGGGAAGTATAATTCCAATCTCCAGAATCTTACAAACACAAGTTCAGGCAGTTCGTTCATATTTGAACTTCTCATCTCTATGTAATGTTGCACCCTCCATAATCTGCTTCTCCTATAACTCTTGTGCACTATCAAGGTACCTTCAGAATGAGGATGTAACCATGCTAATACAACTGACATGTACCCTAACAACACACTGTATAGAACAGACCAAACATGATAAGCAGATATGTGCAGGATCAAACCATATGGAACCATCAGTTTGGTGCTCTCCTCTTTGCTATTCCGATCCTAAGATTAGGAGTTTGAGATTTGTCAAGATTGATTAGCCTCCTCCCTACACTAGGCAGTTCATAGAATAAATGAAATTCTAATGTACCTGCAAAAGAAATCACAATGTTAGCTATAAAGTCTGCCACAACATTTCCTTCTCTGAACACATGTTGAATGATCATATTAAAATTGTCCATCATCTTCTTAATCCTCCTAACTTACTGACTAATGGTCCATGGAGTATCCTATTCCTTTTCAATCACCTCGTTCATCACTAATGAGTCTGTCTCGGAAATGAGAGGGTGTAGATTATGTTCAACACAGTATTCCAACCCCTGAACAATAGCCCTAGCCTCAGCTAGTACATTTTTTGTCTCCCCCAAGTCGACTACCCTTGCATAAATTAGGTCCCCTTCATAATTCCTCACATATAATCCAAGTAAGCTAGGACTTGGATTACCCTTTGATGCTCCATCTGTATTGCATTTATACCATCCTTAGAAAGGAAGCTGCCAAGTAACTCTTCTTGTAATTATAACGGGCTTGTATCATTCAAAATACTGGATCATAAATAGCCATAACATAGGAATATTAGGTAGCCACAATACCTCACCTTTTCCAAATAATGTAATGTTCTATTAACTTCATGTATCACCCAATGTGTAGTAACTGAACCTCCATGTTTTCCTGCATTTCCTTTCTTCCATAATTCCCAAGTAATAATAGCTGGAACTGCCTAAAATAGTGGCTTTAATTTTGGACAACACTGTGCATTCCACCAGTGTCTAATGACCTGCTTCAATTGCACCAACGGCATTGTGATTCTTGCAGCTCCCATGAACAAATTCCACACTATAGAGGCAGTAGCACTTGTGAGGAAAATATGATGTATAGTTTCTTTTGTGGCTTTTAACAACACCAGCATCTAGACATTACCATCTGCCCTTATCTCCCCCAAACATCATCAGTGGCTATTTTCCCCTCCATAGTCTCCATAAGAAGAAAGATATCTTGAAAGGAAGCCCTTTTATCCGCATATGCTTGAATTCCTGATTAGGATTAGCTCTATGTCTTATAATTTGCCAAGCACTAGTCACAGTGAACTTTCCTGAAGAGATTGTCATCCGGTATGACTTGTCCCAGTTTTCCTCATTGCCCTCATAATGTACATTTGACCTGGCATGATCAACAATCTCCTCAGTAAGGTTTTGTTCCAGTAGATCTCTATTCCATGTTCCTTCCAGTCTTAATTCTGCTATATATTGTAATTCATCATTGATAGGAAACTCTTTAGGAAATACATGATATAGAGATCCCAAACGTGTCCAATTCTCATACCATATGTTTGTTGTTCCACTCTTCAACTCCTACAAAATCCCATGCTCTACATCTTCCCTAGCATTTATCATTTTCTTCCAAACATGGGATCCTCTTCTACACTAGACTACTGTTGGCAACTCCTTCTTACAATATTTGTTCCACATAAAGTAGGACCACAGTGACTTTTTAGTTCTAAACTTCCACCAAATCTTAGCAAACAATGCCTTCGAGACATCATTTAGAGATCTGAACCCCAATCCCCATTTTTCTTTGGGTAAACATAGATTTTGCCATGAAGACCAATGACTGTTTCTTACCTCCACCTTTGTACTCCAGAAAAACCTTGCAAACAACTTATGAAGATGTACTAAAATGTTCTTTAAAGGGTCCAGGACTGAGAGCAAATGAACTGGCATGCTTTGCAACACACTAGATATGGGTGTTGCTTTCCCCCCATATGATAATAACTTACCTTTCCATGGGTATAGATTATCTTTCACCTTCTTGATAAGATCATCGTAATACTCCTTCCTCCTTCTAGTGTAGAAAATAGGGCATCCAATATATGTAAAAGGAAATTTACCTCTTGTGAAACCAGTGATATCCCCCACTACTTGAACTAAACCATGTGCCATCTTAGCATGCATGTAATTGGAACTCTTTGCTTTCTTTATCATTTGACCTGATACTTTATTCACCCAACATTTTCACTATTTTGCTCGAAGATGGAGGATGAGCATATGCAAAATAATGGTATCATAGCATAAGCTAGATGATTCAAAGGATCAGACCATTTAGGCATCCCAAACCCCACAAAAGATCTATCATCAAATAGTTTGTTTAATGATCTTGATAACACCTCAGCTGATAATATGATCAATGGTAGAGACAGGGGATCACCTTGCTTTACCCCTCCAGTTGACTTGAAAAATCTTGAAGCATGTCCATTCACCAATACAGAATATCAATTGTTTGACACCAATTCCAAACTATGTTAATGAATTGTTCTGAAAATCCCATCTTTCTCAACACATGTAACAAGTATTTCCATGAGACTCTGTCATAAGCCTCAGCCATATCCAGCTTAATAACCACATTAGCTGGTTGCCCCTTAGGCTTATATATGTCACTATCTCTTGTGTCAGAAATATTTTCTCAAAGATACTCTTGCCCTTCACAAATCCTGATTGATTAGGTGATATAAATAAAGGTAGAAACTTCTCCAATCTATCATGTAGCACCCTAGACAACTTCTTGTTAGTAAACCTGCTCAAACTTATGGGTCTTAGGTTAGAATAAGTCTCTACTCTAAGCTTCTTTGGCAATAGTACTAGATTAGTGTATGTTATTGATTTTCGCTGTGTTACTCACCCATAAAAGTGCATTACCATATTGTGTATGTCTCTACCAACAATTTCCAAGAAAGATTGATAGAACGAACCAATAAATCCATCAGGACCACTAGCACTTTCCCCACTAAGTTCAAACACATCTCCTTTCACTTCTTCTAATGTTGGCATCTTTTTTAACTCCATATTATACTCCAATGTAACCATGGCTGGTACATTATCTAATAAGGAGAAATCAGAAGTATCCCTTTCATTAGAGACTATCTTTATAGAACTCTACTGCAGCATCAGCCATTTGGTCTTGACTTTCAATCCACTCTTCACTAGAATTCTGGATCCTTTGAAATTGTAGCTTCTTTCTTTTTCCATTCACATGATTACGAAAAAAGATAGTGTTCATGTCCCCCTCAGCAAACCAATTCAGACTAGCCTTTTATTTCCAGTATTACTCCTTTATGCACAGATATGTCTTCAACTCTGATTGAGCCTTTTGTAACATAATTCTATTCTCAATTGTTGGTTTCTCTTCAAATAACATCTCCTTGACCTTAACTATATCTTTAAGTATTGCCAATTGCTTGAATATATCTCCAAAAGTGTCTCTACTCCATTTTGATAAAGATGTCTTTACTTTCTTGAGTTTTTTCTTAAACATAAGAAAAGGATCACCTATGAAGTCGGCTTCCCTATTCTGCTTCACCATTTCTTTGAATTTAGCATGTTTGATCCAGTAATTTAAAAATTTGAATGGCTTGACATAATTGACAGTCTATTCACCACAAATCATTAGGAAAGGAGCATGATCTTAACAAGTTCTAATAAGGTGTTCCACTTCAATGGTAGGCAACATATTCCGAAAAGGCAAATTCACAAATATTCTATCCAGCCTCTCGAATATACACTAAGCATTAAGTCTCCCATTCCATCATATAAAAGGACTCCATTTGTACCCTTGTTCAAACAAACCACAAGAGCTTACACAAAAGGTAGTCTTCATATTCAAGGCAGTCACCCTATCTTCTCATCTTCATGCGACACTACATTAAAATCTCCTCCTACTAAGCATGGGAACTCCATATCACTTGCTAGATAGTACAATTGATCCCACAATTCTAGCCACTCCATTGCTGAACACTTGGCATAGATAAATGTCATCATCATATTTTGTCCCAATTCATGGTGAAATACTTTCACGTAACTTGCTGTTCAATATCCTCCACCAGTTCCGATTATACTACTGAATCAAAAAATAACCATATTTCCCTATTAATGTTTGCATAAGAAGTCTTCATATTTAGCCTTCTTCTATATCTATTAATGAGTTCTTTCTTTTGAAAAGGTTCCATCAATGCCGCCACACAAATATTATACTCGCTATTCATATTGACTACTCTAGGAAAGGCCTGTTGAGTTTTTATAGACCTTATATTCCAAATTAGTATGTTAATCATCATCATTTAGTTAATAAGGCTGCCCTCTTGGGCATAATTTTTGTAGGTTGAGCAGATTCTTTATTGTGATTCTTCTTTGTCTTCTTACCTCCCTATAACACTAGCTGTAGGTAATAGGTCCTCTTCCCTAGCCACTGCTTGAAATTTTAAATAGTAGATTCATCATCTCCTTCATCCTCCATTGTATTTTGGCCTATAATTTCTTCATCAAGGGGTACTACATTATGTGTAACAAGATCATGCAGATGCTGAAGTGGCATCTTTAATAGAACATTGAGGTGCAATTGCATGATTTTATCAATTTCAACCTCCATTAGTACCTCTTATGGATCCCTAGTCTCTCTTGGTACAATTGTTTGCTCTAACTATACATTACATAATTCATTATCCTTGGCCTACTCTATGGTAGTAACAGCAGCCTACTTCAATTTGGATTGCATCTCATTAACATCGCCAAGTCCAAAATTTACTATAGTTGCCTACATATGAGTTACTGTTACATTGATTCACCCATCTCTTTCTTTGTCATGTCTGTTGCTCTAACCTCATTGTCTCATCTATAACCTTCATAGGAACATATTCATTAGGTCCCTTCTTCAAAATAGGACCTCCATCTACATATGCCAACATACTCCCGGTTTTGTAAGAAGTTACTGTTCCATTGCCCTCCATCTTGCTCTGAAATGTTTATATATATATATATATATATATATATATATATATATATATATCCAGCTTCCCTATATACCCATTTACCATCTTCAATTTGTTTCCCATATTGATTCATGACAGACTTCAAATTATCCTCAATATTGTCTCCTATTCATTATTCCTCCCTCTGCTAATTCTCTAATACCTCAACTTTTTCACTCCATAAGGTCTTTTCTGAAATAACCTGTTTGAGCTCATATATATGCCCGGAATCTTCCTTTGTTTGGGAAGGTACATCTTGCCATGACTTATTGGTAGTCAAATTGCTCTGCCTTAATTCATCCTTATTTGTCCCAAGTCTCCTACGCACCCAATCTATGGTATTTTATTTTGTATTTTCAACCTCTGTACTTGTGTCAACAGGAATAAGAGTTGCCTCCCTTTCCTTATTTTCATTCTCCACTACTTCCTTTTTTACTTTTCTCGCGTCAAGTTCTTCCTTATTTAGAGACTTTTCCTTTTGTTGGTCCTTGCTAGTTCCCTTGAATGCTTGCTCTTTCTTTTTATTCTTGTCCTCACAATCTATTGTGCCATCCATAATTGTCAGAATTGGTTGAGCATCTTCGTCAACTTCTTATGCTTCAAGTTTGTTTTTGGACACCAATGCATCCTCCTTAAGCTTCCTTTTGCCCTTGTTGTCCTCTTTTACCTCATTAATAATGTAACCTCTTTTATCTCTTTGATATTTATTTTTCCTAGCTTGTATCCATTCCTATTTAGCATTGTTATTGACAGGCTTTCCAACTACTTTTCCACTTGCTAATACCTTGGTTGACTGTGCATTTGTGCCTATAGCATCAGAACTCACCACCATTGTCTTCTCCTTGCCTTGTTCCTTGCTTTCATCTCTAAAACTTTTATGCAATTCTGGGTGAATTACCCAACATTCGATCTCATTATGTCCTTTTTTCTTGCACGTCTTACAATACTTAGGCATGTAGTCATACATTATTTTGATCCACTTTGATTCCTCAGGTCCAGTTTCATCGGCTTCTTCAATTATCTTTATCCTTTGAGGCAATGTTGCAAGTAGATTAACCTCCACCTTAACCTTAGTACAACTAGGTCTTGTGCCATTTTGAGTATCCAAATCAATGTGCAATGGTCTACCTACTGCATTAGCCAACAAAAAGACAAAGTCCTTACCAAAGAAATTAGAAGGGAGATCCTGAAATGATATCCAAGCGATGGCAATTGGTGTCTCAACATCAGGAGACCACCAAGGACTCCACTTTGTACATCTCATCTGCCAGAATTCACCTTGTGCTTTCAAATAAAAAGACGGTTTTGATAAAAAAGTGGATATAATCCTCCATTAACGATAACTTAATCAAAACATGCAATCTTCAATCAAACCAACATAACACGATCCTTTAAGTTCACAGTGAATTGGAATTGCCTTCCTTAAGTCTTGGATCACAGGTTTGCCATATGAAAATTTGCCTAGGAGTGCCAGATGAAATCCTTGATAGATTATTGATTGTTTAACCTCAGTTTTCTTCCATCTCATCATTGGTTCTCCATGTAAAAACTCGACTAGTTTTAGGTTTACATTGTTCACGTGCATGAGAGCATTTGATGCTTGTAGCTGGAAGAGTTTTGCGTAGTTTTGATTTGGAGTAGGGTTAGTAGTTGATTGAGGGATTGGCTTAGGATCAGAAGACGGCTTCCCAACCTCCAACAAAGGTTGGGCAGTGGCCGGCACAGCCATGGAAGCTAGGTTTAGGCGTCAGGTTTAGGGTTTTAAGGAGAGAGAAGAGAGCATCCTTCGATTTTTTCTCAAAAAAAAATTACTTTTTTCGTATTAGTTACATGTAAAATATATTAAATAATTATTTTAAATCATTTCCATATATAAATAGCATTTTTATCATTTATTAGCTATTATTCTAAATTATTTTATCAAATTAATTGGCTATTTAACATTAAGCCTCTTTTAATTATCTTTTCTGACCTAGCCCAAATTACTACCCTGGTCCAATTAAATCATAACTCGTAAACCAATTTCCTATAACCCTCCCCAACCTAGATGGAATCCTGGCTGTTGATCTTAGAAGATCAACGGTCCAAGATCCATTTCCTTTGGTAATATACTAAAACCCCCAAACCCTACACCATTTCCCAAATCCCGCCGCCACTGAATCCGTTCCTCCTCTCTTCTCTCTCAACCTTCCCTTAACCCTAGCCCGCTGTCACCTGAACCCTTCAATCCATGGGATTTCTCTTCGATCTTGGGCCCTATCGGGCCTCCTATCTCTATTGGTGTTATGATTTTCGTATTGCTAGATGGAATCTCAAGGAGATCTGAACCTTATTTGGTTCAAAACCCTCATGCTCTTGATGAATCCGTGTGTGTTTATTACTATGTATGTGAGTACTAATATCTTCGTGTTTATGGCTTCAAATCGATGGTACAAACCAGATTGTTCTCACCTCTATTTATTTCGTATATATCCTAACATTTATGGACAAATCCGTTCAGATCTATTTAGATCTGAAGCGGTTTGAGTTTGTTTGTTACCTTTCCTTTAAGACTTTGTTGTTCTCTATTATTGTTAACCGACTTATCGTTTTTCCCTAAAAGCTAGGGTTTTAATTTTTTTTAAAAGTTTCTGAGAAAATGTTTTAAAGAGTTGAAGTGTTTAACTCTGGTTTTCTTCCTTTACTTTTCGACCGATATTTATCCATATGTCTTTATGCCCTATGGTTTCTAATTATTCTACTACTTGCTATAATATTTTTCCACTTACTTTGGCTTACAATCAAATAGAGATTGATTTATGTGCCTAATTAGGGTTTGAAATCATATTTTCTTTAATAATTGGTATCTCTATAAGACTTTTATTTATTTTTTCGTTTTATGTTACTCGTAATTGCTACTGCTTTCCTTAATTATTTTACTAGCTTCATTTCTGGGCCTTGATTGTTATGATCAAACATTGAGTGATTTCTGGACTTATTACTTACGTTATTAAAACTCAATATTGTCTATTATTTGATTTCGCATAAGATTCTCCTTAATCTAAGTAATAATTCTATGATTATGTCCAATTAAGTGATTTGTGTTTACCTCTAATTGATTAATTAACTGATTTCTTTGCCTTATTTGTGTATCATTGATTCTCCTACCTTATTTGGTTTTACTCTAATATATGCTATAAAACCCTTCATTGTTATGATTTTCAAACACACGCTGATGTCGTACCCCCTTTTTCCTTCCACGAAAGCGGGTTTATGACATTTGGGACAACTCTTTCCTATTGGGAAGGGGGTTTTCAATTTTGAAGAGTCGACACCTAACGATTTTAAGATGTGTTAAGGCACCTATAACCTTAATTTCTATCTATGTTTGATAACCATAGATGGGGTAAGGGCTTGAAATTATCCTAAGTGGAAGGTGCTAGGCACCCATCAGGATCCACTAGTGTGGTTCCCGGCCAGACAATTTTTGTAAATTTGTGCAATTAGCAAATAGACAAGTAGGGCTCAAATAATAGGGGATTTAAGTTCACATATACAAGTGTTTGAAAACAAGTGGTGAAAAGTGGAAAGAATTAAAATCTAGGTAACCTTATGAATGTAAAGGGGGGTCCTAGGTTTGTTTGTAATACAGATCATATCAATGCAATGCCTGGTATGAAACTCCTCAAAAGAGGGGCTACACGTGGTATTAGCGCACAGTTCATCATATCCATATCAACCCTTTTCCCGCCCGTGAAGATAATTAAAGCGAGAGTTGGTCTCGACCCCTATTGTTGTTACACGTCCCTTCCTATCAGTCCCGGAGGAAATTAGGACTCTAATCCTATAAGAAGGAGGTTCTGGGCAGACTCTCAAGTTTAAAGGCAAAATACTAAGTCGACATACAAAACAGGTAGGACTGCATTTAAAAGGGGAAAACATAGAAATGAGTAGAAGGCACATATATACCTCCACAAATAATGCACATAGCTAACATGACTTATACTCAATTAAGGTCTGAATTGAAAATCCAAAAGTAGGGTGTTTGAGTGGCAACATCAGAACTAGATTTATCGCATGACTCAGAAAAGAAGTCTGAATCTGGTTTGCCTACTAATTTTAACAGTTGATAATTAAACAAAGGCAATTCTAGTTTTATTCAAGTTATTACCTAAGGCTTGCCTAGGCGTAAGTAATGTGCATCATTTATACCCAGTTATTAAAACAATTCGGAAATTATTTTACCCTAAGAGGATCTTGTTCTACCCGATATGAATACAAGGACTATCACCAGTCATTTTAAACGGGATAATCAAGTGTGAAGCTATTTTTACATTTTTTTATAATCAGCAGTTTATAGTAAGTGCGAATGTAAGTAAAAATGAGATCCTAAAACATGGTATATGATATACATGTATAAAGCTCATGATGCAAAATTCCTAGAGCAGGATTTCAAAATGCATATGGCAGGATTGTAGAATTTCCTAAGAGCGGGATTACATATGACATGATTATAGAATTTCCTAAGAGCACGATTTCTAAATGCACATAACAGCGTAGATCATAATAGTAAAGTGCTGATTATTAGCAGATTTTAACACATGATCTTTTGCAATGGTGTACATGCTGAAACAATAAACACAAGACCTAAGAGAATGGTTTCTAAATGCACAATTGGGATTATAATCCTAATAACATCTTTTCTACCCTTAACAATTATAGAATGCATATTCTCCCATCATTTTTCACTAGCCACCCCTATGCTTGTTTACTAATAGGCCATGTGATTGAATTACATGAAGGGAAATGAAAATAAGAAGATACAACAATAGGAAGCCTAATTTTGGCTTCCTCGTTGAGTTATGTAATAAAACATACAAAATGCCAATATTGTTCATAGCTTTCCCTCATATCTAGGTGTGTCTGAGTTTCCTAAGGGCCTCAAGGGATCCCGTGCAATGCTTACACCCAGATTTTATAGCCAAGACAGGGTAAGTGCAGTGTGGAAAAGTCAACTTTCATGTGTCCAAGTTTAGAGGAAGCTCAAGGTTCCCAAGGCAAGGCTCACACAAAAGGGGCAGAACATAGTATTCTAAGAGTATATGTGGGAGTTCTTGACATAGATTTAAAGGAGTTGAGTTGGAAAATAGGTTTTGAAAACAATCATGTTTTGAGGTGAGGTTGCTATAGAACAGTTCTTGGAGAAGGAAACAACATCACATATAGAACAAATTCAAAGAGCAGTACATCTTTACAAATCACAAACAGGGTAGTAGGGGTTGGGGACATAGAAGACCCAGATCAAAAGGTGTAAACATGGCTGAGAAATGCATATAGATCAACAAATATGGAGTGGTTGGCCTTTAGAACACAAACAACTACTTCAAGGGAATCATGCTTGAAATTATAACAGTAACAAAACATAGGGACATGGTATGGGAGTAGTCATGCAAGGGTCCTATTACACGCGATCAGTCATGAATTAGTACTAATCAAGTGATTTAGGAGGTATACTAGTTGAGGGACATAAACAGGAACAAGTAGACATACTAGTTGAGGGGCATAAACAGGAACAAGTAAACATGCTGATTACATTTGAACAAGGGAGGGTCGATCTTTAAGCATGCTGAGTAAAGCAATAAACAAGAAGTGCAATTTAACAGCATGAGCCATTAAGTTAAAAAAATGGAACACATAGAGCTGAGTTTCCGAATTTGAACTAGTAACATACCAGTTGAAGAAGCAAAGCGCAGAAAAAGTAAAAGCAATCAAAGTTATACAATCTAGCCTTGGCTTTCAGCCGGCTAGACAAAGCAGCAGCACATGTAATAGAGAAAGAAGAGACAGTTTTAAATGTGTATGTGTGTGCTGAACTAAGTGTTCGTGTCTTTAAAAAAGTGAGGGTAAAGTATTTATAGCTTTGAAAACAGGCAGGAAAATAAGGTAACAAGTACTGACTTAGCATAATTATAGAAATAAAAGAATTAAACTAAAGTCTTGGACTCCCTTTAATTAGGGAGTCATAGTCCAAATGGGTACAAGTTGTATCAAATAAGGAAAAGAATTGTTTATAAGACTGATTTTACCATAACAGGAATAGTAAAAGCATGTATCATGTAATAGGGTATGAGTACATAATAGTTTCAACGTAAGGAAAATACACATTAATAAACAGTACATAAACAAGGCAGAATGATATTTGATTCTGAAAATTAGTTCAAAGAATTACGGATGAGATTGAAATCACAGAGAATCAGTACTATCCAAGGAAAGGATTACAATAATAAGGAAGCAATTTCGAAAAATCAGCATAGAACTACAAGGCAAAAACACGGAATCAAAGATGTAGGTTTAAGGAGATTACACATAATCAATATAAATTATGTGAATGATCAATAAAACAAATGGTCAGGCCTATAAATAACACGGCTTTGGAGAAAATTAAAGAGACCATAAGGATACATGAAAACAAGAAGCACAAGAGCATATAAAAGACACATAAAGCCTAGAATATTCATGGTAGTCATGAAAACACACCGCAAACAAATTCAAACTTCGAATCAAACCCATAACTATTAGGTTTTATTGACAAAAAATGAGTCGATCCAAAAGGAAAGGCTCGTGTAATGTTTAAACGTGCTAAAAATTACAATTCAGAAAGAAATCATTTTCTTGCAAAAAATGTTTTGAAACCCTAGTTTGGAAAATGAAGAAACTATTTAAAACCGGTGAAACATCTTGAAGAAAACAAGTGACAACCTTAAGAAACCCATAAATCTATCACATATCTGAAAAGATCAGAAGATTTATAACTAGGTTTTCTCAGAAAATGAAAGAGACGAAGAAAAGATTGGTTAAAACCCATGGATACACCTAGATCGAAGACAGATCTAAAGAATAGTAAGAAATATCAAGGATTAGGGTTTTAGAGAACCAAAAGAGAATGAGAGAATATTAGATCGTTACTGGTTTTAGCCACAAAAGCCATGGATCTGACTCGAACTACCATGGATGGGCAAAAAAAAGACCACGGGCAGAAGTTCAGCAAGGTCTAAACTAGATTTCTTTGAGATCTTTCCATGAAATCAAACAAGCGGGACACCCGGGGACGTAGGAGATAAGTACACAGCTCAAACAGCCATGGGAGTCCACGGATTGAGAGAGGATTGAAGGGGATTAAGGTTAGTTTGGGTGGCGGTGGCTAGGGTTTGATTTAGGTTTCGAAGAGAATTGGAGAGGGAAGGGGATTCAAGGGCGGCGGACTTATAGGAAAAGAACTAGGTTAGGGGTTCGTTTTGGGATTAAAAATGGTAAGAGGCAACATGGACCATTGATCTCCCAGATCAATGGTCGAGATTAGAAATGGTAGGTGGGGATCCGGGTTTGGGCTTGGGTCTGGTGGGTTTTCAATTGGGTAGGGGTCCGATTTGAATTAAAATTGGGATTGGAAATTGGGGTTTGGTTTAGGCTATAATTGAAATACAAATAGATTGTTATTCAAATAGCCAGCTTTTCATTTTTAATTCATATAAAATAGTAAATAATTTTTGAAAAAAATAAATTAAAGGGCTAACATGATTTATAATACATAATTAACAATTTAAAATATAGGATCCAATTTTATGCCTATAAAATATAATTAAACCTTAAAATGGCTAATACTGTATTTATATGCAATTTAGCTTTAAAATATACTAAATATAATTATAAAAATACGTATAAATTAATTTAGACATACTTTGGCATAAATAAAAAAAATTCAATAGATGAGTCATAAAAAATAATAGTTTTGGAAATAATTATTGGGGATTTTGTGGGTAAAAAGTGCAAAAATAAATCAATATAAACCTTTAAAATTATGAAAAAAATAATAAAACACTTAGACATGCTTACGTATGCATAGACGTGCTATTTTGAAGTTACTTTTCATATTGAAAATATATAGGCAAAAATTGAGTATCAACGGCTGCCCCTCTTTACCCTGGAAGAAGGAAAGAGTTTTCAGGTAAATAAATGATGGGCAATGTTGCCGAGCAAAACGATTTGAAGAGGTTAGGCCACACCCTGGTGTCTAACTAACCTACATATCCCTGATTTTATAAGAATCAGGCTGTATGTAGTTCAGGATCCATCAACGGAGTGTGCCGATGAAGTATTTTCAAGAACGGACGCAACACCTAGGGCCGGGTGAGTGGTCGGTTTACGGGAATGGATAGGTTTGATATGGCTGCAGGCACTGGAGCGAAATTGTTCCTGCCTGGATGGCCGTTGCTCACTGATTTACCAGCAGATAAGCAATACAAAGCATATATTGTGCATAAACTTAATCAAGAGGCAAATTTCTGTTGGACCAATAATGCTATCTTTGGACGATTTGGAATGGCGTCCTCAAACCATGATGTCCTAGGCCATAAAGAGTATGATAGAGGATTCACACGCCATGAAATGATGTTCTCGGGCTACAAGGATGGTGCCTCCGAACCATGACGCTTTTGAGCAATGATATGCAGAAGTTTGAAAGAGATACTCGGACCATGACATGGTGTTCTCGGGCTATGGAGATGGTGCCTTCGAAGGATGATGCCTTTGGATGAGTTGGCGATATTTAATCCCATGAAGGATGCAGTATGTGGCGATCTTTCAGCCATGCAATGCAGTATGTAGCGATCTTTCAGCCGTGCAAATATAGTATCTGGCAATCTTTCAGCCATGCAGATGCAGTATGTGGCAATCTTTCAGCCATGCAAATGTAGTATGTGGTGATCAGTCGTGCAAATGTAGTACGTGGCGGTCTTTTAGCCATGCAATGTAGATGGAGGTAGAGCTTAATCTCATAAGGCAGAATAATAGCCTTATGCGAGTTGGAAGGTAGAATAGTACCCTTATGCAATACAAATGTAAATGGACGTAGAGCTTAACCTTAGAAGGCAAAATAGTATCCATATGCAAATTGGAAGGTAGAATGGTAGCATTATGAAATGCAAATGCAGATAGAGGTAGAGCTTAACCTCGAAAGGTAGAATAGTATGCTTTATGCAAATTAGAAGGCAAAATGGTAGTCATATGCAATACAGATGCAGACGGAGACAACGTTTAGTCTCGGAAAGTGGAATGGTAGCCTTATGCAGATTGGAAGGCAGAATTGTAGACTTATGCAATGCAGACACAGATGGAGGTAGAGCATAACCTCGAAAGGAAAAATAGTAGCCTTATTTAAATTGGAAGGCAGAGGCACAATGGTAGCCTTATGCAATGCGGATGCAGATGAGATAGAGCTTAACATCGAAAGGAAAAATAATAGCCTAATGCAAATTGGAAGGCATAATGGTAGCCTTATCCACTGCAGATGCAGACGGAGACAGCGTTTAGTCTCGAAATACAAAAATGTAGCCTTGCGCATATTGGAAGGCAGGATGATAACCTTATGCAATGCAGGTGCAGTTGGAGGTAGAGCTTAACCTCGGAAGGCAGAATAGTAGCCTTATGCATGAAATAAAATAGCAAATGATAGTAGAGTTTTCTTAGCTGATAGTAGATTATGGTGTTGTGATTACTGGGAGCATCGTGACATGCAGAACATCACGGGTCCGTGCTGATAGCAAATGTTGTCGAGTGCAATGGTTTGGAGAGTCGTATTCTTGAACAATGTTTGTTCTATGGGCGTACATTATGTTTTAATGATTTCGCAGTCCTAGTGCCTGTATCCAAAGAAAAATCATGAGCTTTGTAAAGGGGGAAGGTTAGTTCGCATCCCTGCTGGCTTTGTTTGACTCATTTGACTTTTGATCTGGTGATACCGTTTTTATCATTAGGGTAGCGTTGCTAAACAAAGGAGTTTCATGCATGATTTTATAGAAGTATAACATAAATGTATAATTAAAAAATAGTTTTTAGATGAACTGATGACTATGACTAGTTCAGGACATTGCAATCTCTCCTACAGCGGAATTTTGAGGGTCCTCCTCAAAATTCTGCCCTAGTTTGATGGCTTGACCCTTTCGAATGTTGCTCATGCGGCGATCGGCTAACGTTACTTCAAACTTTGAGAGTCCTCCTCAAAATTCTTCCCTGATTTTCCAATTTTGGGGGGAAATGGAATTTTGTTTAATTGGGACTGAACCCATAGGGCTGCCTACATATCCCCTCTTAAATGGGAATCAGGTCAGGTGTACTTCAATTTACATCATATAAGGAAAGAATAAAGATTACACATAGTAATGTTTGACTACGTCTGAATTGATCGGCTTTGGCCAAACTTCTCCGTCCATTTCTGCAAGTATGAGGGCTCCTCCTTTCAAAACTCGATGAACCATGTACGGACCCTGCCAATTGGGAGAGAATTTTCCATTGGCTTCATCTTAATGCAAAAAAAAATTCTTAAACACCAGTTGCCTCGGTGTGAACTATCTTGGTTTGATTCTTTTGTTGAAGGCTTTGGACATTCTATTCTGATAGAGTTGACCATGGCAAACTGCGTTCATTCTCTTTCCGTCTATAACGGCTGGTTGCTCATACCGACTTTTTACCCATTATGCATGATTGAGCTCGCCTTCTTGTATGATTCTTAGAGAAGGAATTTCTACCTCAGCGGGAATGATATCCTCTATACCGTAAACCAGCATATAGGGGGTTGCCCCGATTGATATGTGGACTGTGGTGCGATATCCCAGTAAAGAAAAAGATAACTTTTCGTTCCACTGTTTTTGTTTCTCTATCATTTTCCTTTGTATCTTCTTGATATTCTTTTTGGCGGCTTCTACAGCTCCATTCATCTGAGGCATGTAGGTTGTGGAATTTTTATGTTTGATCTTGAAAGCTTCGCACATAGTTTTCATCAAACCGCTATTGATATTGGAGCCATTATCAGTAATGATCGACTCTAGAATTCCGAATCGACAAACAATGTAGTCGCGGACAAATTCTACCATAACTTTCTTATTCGTTGATTTGTAAGATGCTGCTTCGACCCATTTTGTGAAGTAGTCGATGACTACTAGGATAAACCTGTGTCCATTGGAAGTAGCAACCTCGATTGGTCCAATAACGTCCATTCCCCAAGCGGCAAATAGTCACTGTGAGCTTGTTGCGTTGAGCTTGCTGGGATGTACCTTTATCATGTCTGCATGTATCTGACACTGATGGCATTTCCGGACATACTGGATGCAGTTTGTTTCCATAGTCATCTAGAAGTAACCAGCCCGGAGTATCTTTTTTGCTAAGAAAAAAACTGTTCATATTTGGACCACAGTTCCCAGCATGAAATTCTTCTAGTAGCCTCGATGTTTCCTTTGCATCGACACATCTCAATAATCCTAATTTGGGAGTCCTCTAATACAGAATTACTTTGCTATGGAAGAATTTTTTGGACAATCTCCAAAGTTTGCATTTCTGAGTATGATTAGCAAGCTCCGGGTACTCTCCTTTTGCCAAATATTTCTTGATATCATGAAACCAAGGTTTTTCATCTGCTTCCTCTTCAAAGCTGGCTGATTATGGATTTTCACTAGAATGGGATCAATGAAATTCTTGTCAGGATGTTGTATCATAGATGATAGGGCAGCCAATGCATCGGCGAACTCATTCTAAATTTTGGGAACATGTTGGAATTTTGTCTTTATGAACTTTTCCTTTAATTCCTGCACATGATGCAGATATAGGAGTATCTTAGAGTTCTTGGTTGCCCATTCTTCTCGTACCTGATGTATAAGTAAATCGATATCTCCAATCACTAGCATCTCTTGCACGTTCATATCAATGGCCATTTTGAGCCCTAAGATGCAAGCTTCAACTCGACCATATTATTGGTGAAGGAAAACCAGAGTTTGGAAAACACTAGATAATGTTGACCGGTTTCTGATATCAAGACTCCTCCTATGCTAACTCCTTTGAAGTTTGCTGCTCATCGAAGAACATTCTTCAACCGTCATAGGATTCTGCAATGTCTTCTCCTATGAATGATACCTCTTCATCAGGAAAATTTAATTTCAGGGGTTCGTATCCTCCATCCACGAGGTTATCAGCAAGGTGGTCTGCCACCGCATGTCCCTTGATCGCTTTCTGACTCACGTAAACAATGTCGAATTCACTAAACATGATATTCCATTTGGCTAACTTGCCAGTAGGCATGGGCTTTTGAAAGATGTACTTCAAAGGATCCATTCTCGATATGAGATATGTAGTATAGGCACATAAGTAATGTCTCAGCTTCTGAGCTACCCAAGTAAAAGCACAACAGGTACGTTCCATTAGAGAATATCGGGCCTCTTATGGGGTGAACTTCTTGCTGAGATAACAAATGGCTTATTCCGTTTTCCCTATTTCATCATGCTGCCTAGAACGTAGCCGAAAGGACTATGCTATGAATCGGCTGACATAGTTCAGCCTTCCCAAGAAACTCATCAAATCTTTCTTGTTCTTTGGCGGTGGTAGTTCTTGAGTGGATTTGACTTTTGATGGATCCAGTTTTATTCCTTGGTGGCTCACAATAAACCCAAGCCATTTCCCAGTAGGAAACCCAAATGCACACTTTGCGGGGTTTAGTTTCAGGTTGTATCTCCGCGGTCTATTAAAAAACTTTCTCAGGTCTTCTATGTGGTCAGTGGATTTCTTGGTCTTGATAACAACATCATCCACATATACCTCTATCTCCTTGTTTATCATATCATGAAAGATGTTAGTCATGGCCCTCATGCAGGTGGCCCATGCATTCTTCAGGACGAATTGCATCATCTTGTAACAAACACTCCTCACGGTGTAATAAAATCCATTTTCTTGGCATCTTCAGCATCCATCCAGATCTGATGATAACCAGCAAAGCAATCTACAAATGACTATAGTTCATGCTTGGCGTAATTATCAATCAGGATGTGTATATTTGGCAAAGGGAACTCCTCTTTCGGACTGGCCCGATTGAGATCCCGATAGTCGACACAGACTCTGACCTTCCCGTCCTTCTTTGGTACTAGCACAATATTGGCTAACCATGTTGGGTACTCAACCACCCTGAGAACCTTATCTTTGATCTGCTTGGTGACTTCTTCTTTGATTTTCAAACTCATCTCAGGCTTGAACTTTCTGAGCTTTTGCTTTACCGGTGGACACATTTGATTAGTTGGCAGTTTGTGAGCCATAATGGACGTACTTATACCAGTCATTTCATCATACGACCAGGTTAATATGTCCTCATACCCATTTAGAAATTATGTGAATTCTTTCTTCTTTGATTGCGAAAGGTAATGTTGATTCGTGTTTCCTTGAGGTTTTCTGCATCTCCCAGGTTGAAAATTTCGGTCTTGTCCAGGTTGGACTTAGGTCAATTCTCAAAATTCTCAACTTCTTTGACAATCTCGTCAGGTATGTTATCTTTATCTGAATCAGTGTCTGTTTGTTGCGTTGTCTCATTGCATGTCACAGGCATTGGTTCATCAAAATAAGTAATAGTAATGTTGTATTGGTAAAGTAAGGAGGAAAACGATAGAAATAAATATTAATTCATAAGAAAAAATAAAACATGATTTTGATAGATTGAATAACTATTTTGAACATTGAAGATCTTATTGCAGAAATTGAAGAAATGCGAAAAGAAAATCATTCAGTAAATAAAATAGTGAATAGTGCTTATTTTAGCCATGCTACCCCGAGGCTCGTCAGGCCCTGATTGTCCTGATGGTCCTCTGCTCACTGCCTATATGGCAGAGCCTTCCTCCCCTTCTCCTCGAGAATAATATAATAGTCCATATCGTTGTCCTCTAGAAATAGGTTCCTCATTGTTGTGAGTGCTTCTTCTTCATCTGACCCATAAATGATGTCGCCATGTTGGAAAGTCTACTCCAAATGCGGTATTGGCTGCTCTAATGGATAGTAAGGACTGCGCCATGGTGGCGACCAGCTATTGAATTCTTCCTAGTTGTATTCATATCCCAAACCAAAGGTAGTGCCATTTTTCTTGAGTTTTATGGGTTTAGAAATCCCTTGGAGGTTCTTGCCAAGCCCTTTTCTAGGTTTATACCCACTCCAATTTAGTATACTCTAGATTTTGTTATCTACCATTTTTCTTTGTCGACAGCATTGACCTACTCGATGTGGTGGTAAGTTTCTCCACCCAGCTTCCTTGTTCCCCCGATCATCAGAATGGTCTGGAAACTGTATATATGGTTGCTGCTGCCGTCGCCGTGAATGATCACTTCCTGGTGATTCCATTCAAATTTCGTTGCTTGATGTAGCATTGATGCTACAACTCAAGCAGCATGAATTTATATTTGTCCCAGCAGAATATAATAAAACGCTAGTACATCTGTTACTCCGAAATCGACCTCGAACCAGGTCGGTCCCATCTGCAGAATAGACTAATCTCACCAATGGTGGACCTCTAAGAACCATCAAAAGCCTTCACATTGATTTCTCTATCCTTTATCTTATGCAGCCTTTTACCAAACTTCTTGAGTTTTACCAACGGACATATGTTAAGACTGGAACCTCCATCGATCAGGATTCTGGTGATGAAATAATTTTCACATTGCACAGTGATGTGCAGTGCTTTCTTGTGACCTAGCCCTTCAGGTGGTAGATCGTCCTCATAAAAGGTGATCTTATGGCTTTCCAGCACTTGTCCCACCATATTAGCCATATCCCTACCAGTAATGTTACTTGGTACGTACGTTTCACTCAGTACCTTCAACAGAGCATTCTTGTGTGTTCTACAGCAAAGAGAGGATGGATATTTGTGCTGGCGTCCTGTTTAACTGGTCGATGACCGAATATTCCTTAGACTGCATTTTCCTCCAAAGGTCGTCCGGATCTGTCTTAATTAGGGGTGGCCAATTGGAGGCTTACTTGCTTGATTCATCTATATGTTCAGCGGTATAGACTCTACCAGTTCTTTTCACATCCTGGGTTGCGACAACTTCTTCAATTCTTACCTTGCCTTTCCTTCTTGCCTCGGCTGTATAATCCCAAGGTACAACATTTATATAGAATAGTGGCATGGTTGACATCGCCACTAGGATTGGCGCGTCTATGATCACTTCGAACGGAATATATGCCTCGGGTGGACTGCTCAAATGATGTGGGTGCATTAGCGAAAGATGTGAATTTAGCCTCAATTGGTGTCGGTGCCTTTGCAGATGGCGCTACTTCAAACTCAATAGGTATAGACATATTTACCTCAGCGTCCTCAGATGGTTGGATTGGACTATAATCAGATTGAGAGTAACTGTTGGTTTCTTTAGGTCATCACCATCAGTAATCAACCCGATGGATCCCTCAGGATCCCAGTCATCTTCTACTTCAATCATGTAATACCTCCACCTTTATGGTCTGGAAGAGGGTTGTTGTGAACATTTGAATGGCTTCCTTTGCCAAAATTATTTTGTTTTCAATCAAAGACTGTATCTTATCGTTCAAAGAGCAGCATTCATCGATGGTGCGTCTTTTTATGGCGGAGTGGTATGCATGGTACTTGTTTGGGTTAACCCACTAAGAAAGATTCTCAGGGGTTGTAGTAAGGACGGGGGTGACGTAACTAGTAGCTTTGAGCCTCTCATGCAATTGGTTGATGGTTTCAGCGATGGTTGTATATTGTTTGGAGGTCTCCGATCAAAATTAGGTCAGGGTCAAGGGAAATTTTGGCGTGTTGGAGGTGATTGATAATGGGATGATTGAGCACTATAAGTTTTGTAGACATGAGCAGGTTGGAGTATCTAGGTGAGGTAGGTTGGTATGTAGGAGGTGGAGAAGGCTGATAAGTTGGTGACGGAGCTTGGTACGAGGGTGCTTGGTAATTTGGGGTTGGTTGGTATGTGAGTAGAGGTGTTGGATAGGCTTAGTATTTAAGGGGAGACTTGTTCCTTTGTGCAACCATCACGTCCCCTACGTCCCTTTTCATGGACACACCACCAGACTATAAAGCCTTATTTGTAGCTTACAAGGTCTCAAAGTTGGTAACCATACCACTTTTAATACCTTTTTCAATTCTTTCACCCAGTCTGGTAATGTCAAAAAACTTATGGTTCTCAAGTATCGTCAATCGTTCATAGAACTGCAGGTCCTGAGCCCGGACAAAGAACTTATTCATTTGCTTCTCTTTTACAGCATGTCTGACCTTAGCAGCTTCGGACCTCCTGCGAGTAGCATACTCGCGAAATGTCTCCATGGGCTTCTTCTTCAGATTCTGGATATAGAATACGCCTGGCACATTCTCTATATTAAACCTGAACATATCCATAAAGTCAAATGCCATACCTACCCAGCTCGACCACTTCTTGTGATCTTGGCTGATGTACCAAGATACCGCATCTCGTTCCAAAATCCTCATGAACAGCTTTATACGGATCCTTTCATCTTTTCCTACTCTGACCAGCTTGTCACAATATGTCCTCAAATGGACCTTGGATCACCCGTACTATCAAACATTTCAAACTTAGGAGTTTTGTACCCCTCATTGAGTTCGACATCAAGATGTATGCAAAAATCCTCATAGTTCAACCCACCTCAATTCCTTTGCTTCACTCAATGCCCCGAATCCGGCTGGACCTTTTCTTAAGTTCCTCAGCAAAGTTCCTGATAAGCAGATCCTTCTTATTAGACTCGGGTGTGCAAGATATAGGTTGGGTGGAGTGTGGCATGGTATCCACGTAGATAGGGTTGTTATGGTGGCATGGTGTGTGGAAACGTCATTTGTGGAAATCTGAGGTTCTGGGATGAGTAGTGGAGTGTTGTTTGGGGTATGACAGGTGTTACATTGATTTTTTGGTGGAGCAGTGCTGTTGTTTTGGGATATTTTAAGGAGGGGTAGGGATTTGAATATTCAGGAAGTTGGTATCTGGGGTGCTGAGTGAAAATGACATGTTTAGTAGGTTCTGAACTTGATCGAGCTCTTCCTGGAACTTTAACAATTTATGTTCAAGTTGTGACACGTTCTTATTAGGAACCCGAATACCATGGCCATCAGTGGCCTCTACCCGTTCGATTGTGTTCTATTTCCTGATGTTATTCAAATATTTTATCTTGCCTTTGTTCTTGCTTTTGACAAGACTAAGAGAAGGAGTGGGTGGAGCGCCCCTAGATCTTTTGAAATAAGATGATGATGCTAGAGTGCATGAACTAACCTTTGGGGAGGGGAATAATAAAATAATAATATTAAAACAAAAGGTAATCAAGTTAGTGAGGGTTATAAAAAGTATTTAAATATCTAAAAACATAGTGCGGGAATGTAAAGCACGTCCTAATTTGGGAACCTCTTTGTGCTCGAGGTAGGCCTAGCGACAAATGGACTTAGAGAACTTTTAATTCTAAATGCCTTATTTTATTATAAAAATAGGTGAATCTCAAATGACACTAAATATGCAAGAAATAAAAGTCACTAATGGCCATTGGCCTTATTACAATTATAAAATGAAAAAGCTAAACTCCTATCTACTTGGTCCCAAAAGGACTTTCCCCGGATTCGGCATCCTTGGCTCCGTCGAACAGCTTCTTGAATTCACGAAGTCCCAGCAATAGGTATAATTTGGCTAGATGTCCACCTTCGGTCCCTTAAGCCTTTTGATAGTCTTCAACCCTCTTGAGAAACTTTCCCTCCAGTTATATTATGCCTCGCTCCAAGTACCCTAGTCTGTTGGCACTGATAGCCATGTCTTTCCATTCCTCGATCAGCTTCTGGTTGGATTGCTGTATCTCGCGATGTTTGCTCTCGTATTCACGAATCCTTTCGCGCAGCTGGTTGTACTTGACCCACGCCTCAGCCTTTTCATCTATAATTATGTCTCCTCGAGCAAACCCTGACTGGCCCAGACCATCCCAATTGTCTTTGAACCAACCTGTGTAGAAAGGGGTACAAGCGGCATGATATCTGTCTGGATCGATGGTGTCTTTCCCCACTACATTTTGCAGTGCCACATGTGTTGGGCTTGGCACTTAAAAAGACTATCATCATTTTGGAAGTCAGCTCGAAAATGGTTCATCATGTCGACCCTGGGTATGACTTGCTTCCTACCATCTTGCCATAACTCAAAGAGGAACGTAAGGGTATGTTCCTCTTAGACCAATCAGTATTAGGAAAGGTGCATCTCGGGATCGGGTGATGAACTCCTATATCGAAAACCACTCAAACATCCATTGAACTTGTTCTTCAATCAGATTATCAAAGAGCTCAACCCATTCCTTGGCTCTCGAGCTGAGCGAACATATCAGGGATGTAATTCATTCAGTTCGGGTGGTGGAAAGCGATATGATCATCCTAATCCCTTCGCTGAATTTCTTGTCGATATTCACCCTTTTGGAGATATTCCGTGAGCCAAAGCTGAAGTATCAGATTAGACCCTTCGAAGTGTCTCGCTCCTCGTTGACACTTCTCTAAGGCTCGGTATATGTCTGCGATGATCATGGGTACAATGGTAAATGTCTGCGCACCAATCCCCTCCATTATGGTCTTGGTTACCATAGCCAGCCTATTATAATTCTCCCTTTCTTCATTGGGAACACGATCAAATCCAGGAAGCAAAACATGAAGGCGAAAACCCTATGTTGGACGTGACCTAAAGACGTGATGGAAAACTCATCAAGGTAGGTACGGTATGTTTTGTTATGACCATATCTTTCATACAAGTAGTCAAAAGGGATGTATGATTTCTTTAGGCATACCGATTATGCGCTTTTGTTCAAACCCATTATTTTAAGGAAACCCTTGCTTGTGTAGTTCTTACACATTAGCAAACCCAGAGTTTTCTATACTAGACCGGCCAGTCTTCCTATCTCTTCTAGCAAAGAAGTCATTTCAATATCCCTAAAGCGAACATGGCCCTTTCACAATCCCAAAATAAGGTGGCAGCTCTCTTAAGCCATGAAACACATTTATTTTTTCTCCTTTTTTGGATTTTTTTTTCATTTTTTTTAATTAAAAATTCTATCTTCATAAGTCACACCTCTTTATCTTCATAAACCTATATTTTTAATAATCTCAATAACTCTCATACCTTTCATATTCACACCCTCTAAATATTTAATGTGCAAGTTTATGACAATTTATTATATGTTCTTCCCTATGTATCTATATAAGGAATTCTATTTTCTGAACAAATATGATTGATACGAACGTTATATTTTGTTTATAATAGTTTGGGCTATCTCTATGTCAAAAGGCTGCAGTGAAAAAGAAATATTATACTAAAGTATGGTATAATTTCTATTCTTTATTTTTGTTTAAGGTAAATGCACAAAAGATATTCAATACATTTGTCAATCTAAGAAGAATGTTAAGAGGAAGTGTCAAATAATAAAGTGAAGATCGAAGTAAAACCTATTTTATAATTCTCATTAATGGTTTTCTTTATTTTTAGTTTAAGGTAAATGCATGAAAATATTTCATACATGAGTGAATCTTAAGAAGAATGTTTAAGAGGAAGTGTCAAATAATGAAGTGAAGATCGAAGTAAAACCTATTTCACAATTTTCATAACCGGTATTTGATTTTATCATCTTTAGGTTTATGTTGTATAAGTTGAAGTAGTAATTTCATTCCAAACAATACATAGAGATTTTAATATATATTTTTGTTGTACATATTTATACTCTACAACTGCAATAACTTTGAGTCGTAATTTTTTCCGATGTCAAAGTGAGATTATAATGTGTTTTTCTTTTCCGGTTACATATAGATTTATCATTTTCATAAATATATAATGCTCTTAATTCTTTTGCCTCTATTTATTTTCTTCAATGAACCTTTTTGAATTATTTTTGTTGTTTGAAGATGTTTCTCTTCTGAAACTCATTACTCCTTAAACTTTCTGCAAATGGGTTTTATAAATTTATAACATGTTTACTTTAATGTTCATTTTTAAAATTCTAAGTTTTTTTCATGCTTTCATAATACTCAAAGATTTATTCATTTTTTGTGTTCAAAAGAAAAAGAAAGAAACCAAAGAAAATAAGAATGACATCAAAAGAAGAATGACCTCAAAATGAAAAAGTATGACGTTGTGATATTTCTTGAGGAGCGGAGATAATTCTGCCACCATCATCGTAAAATCTTCACTTAAATTATGAAGGTCGTGCCAAAAAAGTTCATATGTTCAATTTACTAGGCATTAATCTATGATATTGATAATTTGTAGATAACTTTAAGTTAACATATAGGGTGTGTTTGGTATAACGAAAAATATTTTTCATGGAAAATATTTTTTCTTGGACAACAAATAGTAATCTTATTCATTTTTCGGTGTCTGGTATACAAATTAAGGAAAATGGCTTCTCAAGAGTATTCATAAATAATTTAGATATAATAAATATGAAGCCATAAACTTTCAGACCAACTACTTTCCGGACCCACAAATTTCATAAATTTTTGAACCGTTAAACTTTCAAAACCGTGGAATTTCGAACGTGTAAACTTTATAATTTCTGAACCCGTAAACTTCCAAACACATAAACCTCAGAACTCATAATTTTAAAACTTATAAAATTTTCAACCGTTAAACCGATAAATAATAAAATAAAAACTAAAACATATATTTAAATTTTTTTCCCCGAGGGAGGGGGGAAGGTTGGGGTGGGTGGCAGGGATAAGGGGCAGTAAAAAAAAAAAATTTAAATTACAAAAAGAAAAGTATTTTTTTTTGTGCAGGGGGAGGGGGTGAGGGGTGCGGAAAAATAAAAAAATAAAAAATTTAAATTACAAAAAAAATTAAGGTAATTTTTTTTTTTTGTGAGGGAGGGGGGAGGAGAGGGGGAAAGAGGAGATGGAGGGGTAGTAGGGTGGGTGATAAGGAAAAAACTGAAATTTAAAAAAAAAATTGTAGAGGGGGTGGGGTGGGTTGGTGAGAGTAGGGAATATTGAGAAGGAGCTTTAGAAAATGTTTTACCTTTTGTTGGTAAGGAAAACATTTTCCTCCAATTGGAGGAGAATGAATTGACAAGGAAAATATTTTTCAAAACATTAAAGCCAACCAAACATGAAAAAATTGAAAAATATTTTCCTTCATATCAAACACACCCATAATGTAATCTAATTAACTAAGAAATCACATATAATAATAGATTATTACCGATCAAATTTTTAATACTGTGAATGGAGTAGACTTTCATCATTTTAAAAATCACTAGACAATGAGTTATTCACTTTATGAAATAAAGCTTTTTTGATTTTCGGTTATACTATAGATGATTAAAAACTTAGTAAAGTTCATAATCAACTAGCAAACAACATTCATTATTTTAATGTTAGAATTTACACACAAATAATTTTGGGTCTTATCTTATTAAGTGTTTTATTGAAAGACCTTTTATAAAGAAAATGAATTCATGTGAATGTTTGGTGAATTTTATTCTTTAAAGTGTGTTATTATCTCTAATTTAATGTTACTGTTACTCAATTAAATATACCTCATAAAAGCATGATTTGATTGCCATAATAATGCAGTAAATTAACGAATATATTGTAAGGTAACAAGAGAAGGTCTTCCTAATGATCTTTTGTCAAAAAGTAAATACTTTTTCCCATAAAGTTTTTCAACTTCTCAATATACAGCTAACAATATTTTATTTTATTTTATTTTATTTATATAATTAGTAGTTTTAAAAATCTATGCAATTTTTATTTTTATTTCAATCTTTATTTTTTTTAGTCTTGGACTTTCTTAGTTAGATAAAACTTAAGTAATATTCATGGTAACATACAGTTAACTATACATCATCATGTTGATTATTTGTTACAAATAAACTAAATATATAAATTAAACCAAATATATTTTATTTATTGACAATTTTCTTTCTCATAAGAAGAGCGGTAATATCGATATGTGTTATTAACTCACTAATGTGTTTTTAGTTTTATGATGTATCTTATAGGAAAATTTTACATTAGAACAAGTGGGTTTTCACTTTTCAATTTTATAGCTCATAGTTTAACTTACAACTAACTAGCCCAAAAATAATAGATTAAGTTTCAATATCCAACTCCATTCAGTTCTCATAATTACTATTTAGTTTTTAAAAAAGATTACTCAAGCTTATAAATTAATTTCCTAATCAGTAACTGTGACTCAAATATTAGTTCAACAAACAAAATTTATTTAGGCGGTGAAAAATTAAATTTTTAACAAGCTTAAATATGTGAGTTTAAATTTTAAATATGATTTTGTGTGAATTTTGGAGTGAATGTTATTTAGACTTGTTAGAAATAATATAAGGAAATTGTATATAAAATTAGAAGTTATTTAATGGAGATTTGGACTAGTTTTGAACAGAATTGCAACTGAAATCGTGGAAGAAGTTCGTCGACCGACGCTTGTATAAAGGTGTATAAACATGTATAATAGTGTATCATGTGTGTTTTGCATGCTCATATACCCTATTATACAAGATTATATATAATTATACGAAAAACTGACTTCGTTTTCTTCTTTGCGTCTTTCTGAAATTTAACTCAAATCTTGCTCAAATCTACTCCAAGTTACTTTAAAATTAAATTTTAAACTTCTTTTAATATTTTCAATCAATTGGAATAACACAACAAATTTGAAAAAAACCCATTAATGAAAGTAAAGCTTTGAATGATCTTCAATTGTGGACTTCTACTCTTCAACTTTCTTACATTGCAACAAGTGACGCAAGAGGAGAAACAAAAAATACACGTCCCCTTAAAGTATATGCAGAAGATGTAAAAATAAGAGAGAGTGAAAGCAATGATTGTGAGAATACAAATTTAACTCCATAACGTTTAGAAGCAATGATTCTAATAACACAAATTTTGAATTTGCTAGTCCTTTCGAAATATTTACAATGTGAGCTAGGTTTGATAAAACTTTAAAATATAGATTATTTTCTATTAAAATGTAAAGTCATTTATATTTTCTTGTAATTCCTTGCGCAAAGCATGGGTAAATTTACTAGTTTAAAATATTTATGAAAATAATCTCGTCATAGTAAGAAAAATCGTCGTTACGACGCCGTTTGAATGTTTTTTTTTTTTTTTTTCAACTGTCATCTAGCTTGTTTCCCAAGATCTCTCTGTGCTCTCTTTGATTGAACCAGTAGGGATCAAAGGAACCTCAAAGTCTCAAACCCTAGCTGCACATTTCACTATTAACCACCAAAAATGGCTAGATACGATAGAGCCATCACCGTCTTCTCGCCGGACGGCCATCTATTCCAAGTAGAATACGCTCTGGAAGCCGTACGTAAAGGTAACGCTGCCGTCGGCGTCCGCGGTACTGATACCGTTGTCCTTGGCGTTGAGAAGAAGTCTACCCCGAAGCTTCAGGACTCTAGGTAGCATTTTGTTTTATTCATTAATCATTTATGCTTTTGAGGGGAATTCAATATCTTAAGTCGGAGTACCATTGTACCATTCCATAATCATTCTTGTTGTTATATGCATGATTTATTGATTTGTATCTTGTTTTAAGATCTAAAATTGCAATACTATGATTTAATGTATGAATGCATAGGGTTTAGGGTTTTAGATTTTCCGAGTCGGTACTTTTCCGATTCTAGTTACTTACAATGTATTATCGGGGAAGTTTTACAATTTAACTCTAAAGCTTCTGTCAGCTGGTGAAGTGCCAGTGTGCACACATACTCAATTAGGAACCTTCTTTTTGATGGATAAAGAGTAACTTCTATTGATTGGCCAGCAAAAAGTAAATGCTCTAAAAAGTTGTATAAAGATTAGAGAGGCCATTCCAAGTTGTATAATGAGCTAAGGAAATTTACAATATCGCAACTATCATTTACATCTGAAGGAGCCATGTTACACCAAACCCTAGGAGAAAATATACAGTTGTGCTCGAGTACAATTATAGAATCTTCTTTTCTCCCAAAATATCTGTTGCTCCTTTCCGTTGGAATGGCCCATCTGATAGCACCTGGAATTTGTGCTCCAGTTAGAGAAGGATGTCTGGTGCAAATTCTTTCTTTGCCAACCTTAAAGTAGATGTAAGGTAGAGGTGGGCATTCACCAATGAAGACCCATGATGGTTGAAAACCAAATTCTGTAGATGTTTTGTGAATTTGCAGCGGGTAGACAGGTGATTAATAACCTCTTCCTTCTCCTTGCAATGACAACATCTATTGACCAACGGATATCCCTTCTTTGTAGCTGGTTTAGGATAAGACAAGCCTCATCACGTGAAAAAATTCACTTTGAACGGTGCCTCTGCCTTATTCTTCATATAGTTTTCCAGGGCTATTGAGGGATAGGGACTGAATTTGCAAGCAAACATAACAACTTTTTACTGTAAAAATACCCTTGTAATTTCATTCTATCTAAGGAGATCCAGGGTTGATTTGGGAGGAGAAAAGCTGTCAAGCATTCAGAAAATTAAGAAAACTCTCAAGTTCCCAATCATCAATGCTTCTTCTAAAGGTCATGTGCCAGCCATGAACATCTCTGACATTAGCAATTTTGCCTTCACAGTTAGAACTTAGAAGTTGAACTGAACGGCTCCGGGAAGGTATCTTGAGTGCAAATGACCAAGCCAAGAGTCCAACCAAAATTTGATTTTTGCACCATTACCTATTTCAAGTTTTTAGTTTGCTTAAAAGGTTCCCAACCCAAGAGAAGAGGGAGTTGTACCAGGCACCCAAGAACTAAAGAAACCATGTGTGGTCTCAATAACCGCCTTCCGAAGGGCAGTGCCCTCATAACTGAACCTCCAAAGCTATTTACAAAGTAGACTTTCTTGTGACCCTTCAATAAATCCCTTAACCCCAATCCACTTGATTTTTGTCCATGTAATGATGCTCCATTTAACCAAGTTAAAGGATCTCCTTTCCCTGTTATTAAGCCATAGGAACTTTTTTCTTATAAATGTTCTCTTTTGCATCAGAGAGGGGAAGGAATTGCTACGCTACTGATGGAGTTTGAACCCTCCACTTCAACTGAGGAAGACATGGAGCTCGCCAAGTCAGATAGTCCTCAACCCCAGCCATAAGAACTCCCTGTGTAGTTTGTCAAGCCTTTTTAAAACTGAAATTGGCATTGGGAATAGGGACATAATGTATGTAGGCAAAGAGCCCAATAAATTGTTGATGCGACCTAGCCTTCCCCCAAGAAAGATATTGCCTTTTCCAGTTTTTAAATCTCTTTTGATACCTCTCAAGGACATGATCCTAAATGGAAATAGAATCAAACTTTGCATGTACCCCAAGTGGAAGTCCAATAAATTTGGTGGGTTGAGACTCGAGAGTCAATTTTGCATCCTGGAATACGAGAAGCAAGAAGTGTGAATCGAGAAACTCATTCATTGAAAAAAGGTGCTTTTGGAATGATTTATTGGATGCTTGGACACTGCTTCAAAAAAGAAGAGGATGGCCCTTAGAAAGAGAACTTGTTGGAACTCCGCATTTCACGGAATTAGATTACCATCCGTATACAAAATATGGGTGATATCGAAGTTGTTGGGCAATCTTTGCCTTACTCAGCTTCATACTCAGACCTTCCATTACAATAATAGGAAAGGTGAAGTAGGAACCCATTGCCTTAAGCCTATCTTTGATGCAAATAATTCTGTTTTTTTTTAGGATGGGGGGGGGGGGGGGGGCATTTATTAACACATAGAACCTTATATACAAAAGGGAAATCCAATGAATCCATTTGGGAGGAGCCCATATCAAAAAGAACATGTGGAAGAACTTTCAATTTAACATGATCAAAAGCCTGATAATTTTGAGTGGAGAATAGTAGAGATGCACGCTCATTATTCATATATTGTATGCCACTGGCCATTGGGGGTTTCTCAGTTATTAAAACAAAATGTACGGGAGGGTTGAACAAGTTTGTCTAATTGTCCTGCCAAAGTTAGGGCCAAACTGTATTTGTTAGCTCATTTTCACTTTACCTTTAATAAATAGTTAGATAATGTCGTTCGTCTGGTGAGGGGAACTGGTCACTGTCTCTTCTTTTGCATTCATTATATTAAGGAGAACTTCATTGACACCAGGATCAATACATGTTCTAGGACGTAGATTTGGTAGTGCATAGCAGAGGCTATCACAAAAAAGCTAATTTATCCAATCTCACTTCTGACACTTCATTTGGTTATAAAAAGAAGAAGGTTAACAATCTTTAGTTTCTCAATTATACATTTGATATTTGGAGATTTACTATCCTTCTCTTTCATTTTGGCAAGAGATTAGCTTAATAGTATTGGAGCTTAAATAGAAAAGAAAAGTATACATGTAACATTTGGGAACCAGTTGAGTTTATGAAGGGCTTATAGATTTGAAAAAGAATGTTTTATATGTTGATATTATTGTCTTTTGACATGAGCCGATGGTCTATCATAAACAACCCCTTTACCTTCACAAGGTAGGGATAAGACTGCGTGCACACTACACTACCGTCCCCCGACTCCACTTGTGGTATTACACTGGGTTCGTTGTTGTTATTGTAATGTCTTTTGAGTTCTTTTTTCCAACTTGAGGTGGGATGGTGAAAGTGAAAGAATCTGCAGCGCTGAATAGAGAGTTCTAGATCAGCTTAGATGTTGTGTTGGTCATGTAAGAAGCGGAACCAAGTGAGTTTTGAAAGTCACAGTACCGATGAAGTTTATACAGAGCTGGCAAAAGGCTCTCGGCAGTGCACTGATAGGTGAAAAATTAGGTGCCAGAATGTGTTTTTCATATTTGGTATGTGTATAATGTGTTGGTTTTCATTCAGCTCTTGTTTTCTTGAGGTGTGCTTTCATGGGTCAGAAGGTCCTTTTGATTCTATTTTCTTGATTTTTGCACCTGCTTTGAAATGCTCTGCTGATTAATCTCTTTTTACAGGTCAGTAAGAAAGATAGTAAATCTGGATGATCATATTGCCTTGGCCTGTGCTGGCCTGAAAGCAGATGCCCGAGTGCTCGTAAATCGGGCACGTATTGAATGTCAGAGTCATAGGCTTACAGTTGAGGATCCAGTTACCGTTGAGTACATAACACGCTACATTGCTGGTCTTCAGCAGAAGTACACTCAAAGTGGCGGTGTTAGGCCATTTGGTCTTTCAACCTTGATAATTGGTTTTGATCCTTACACTGGTGTCCCGTCACTTTATCAAACAGATCCATCTGGAACATTCTCAGCATGGAAAGCCAATGCAACAGGGAGAAACTCCAACTCTCTCCGGGAGTTCTTGGAGAAAAATTACAAAGAAACATCTGGCCAGGAAACTGTGAAACTTGCAATACGTGCTTTGCTTGAAGTAAGTCACCTCTCATTTGATTTTTGCTTACTGCTATTGTCAAACATCCTTTTTGCGGCTGTTTTCTTTCGCCAGACAAAGAGTTATTAAGAGGGATCTTTAACTAAGATATAGACCCTACAAGCTAAAAGGCTACAAAGTTATATGATAGGTTGATCTTTTTATTGGAAAACTACGTCCTCGAGCTCGAGGATTATCTTTATCTGTTATGGGGAAAGAGTCTTTGTACATCTTTGTAGTGTTATTAAACAATCGTTTCGTCTCTTAAAGTGATGAAGCAATGCATATTGGGGGGTTATTGCTTCATGGGTGAAGCCATGTGCTTTAGATAATGATGCAAAGTGACCCAAACGAGAAGTAGGTGCTTTGACTAAAATGTTTACTCATTAAAAGATAATTTGCTAATGTGTTATACTGTATGTTGTTTGACATCTAATTTACTTCTCTTCAACATAGGAGTATAAACTTGTTTTTCTTTATGTCAATTTGAATTAAATCCTCAGAAGATAGGGGATCATTATCCCTCACTACTCCTTTCAAATTCAAATATCAAATTGAAGTCAAGAACAGAAAGGAGAAAGAAGATATCATGAAATTAGGAGAAACATGTCTTTTACGGAAGCCGACAGCCTGTCATATTGATTTAAATTTTTGTTAATGGTGATTTTCCGGGATGTCTTGTCATACGGAATGTTGGGCAACAATTAGGTAGGGGAGCTGACTTTTTTAGAGGTGCTATACCGAGACTTTACATAATTTCAGAATGTTGGAGCAGTGAAAATAAAGATACTCAGACATTTCGGTTTCAAATGAACTTATCATTTTTCTTTGACTTATAAAAAGAAACTGATTAGTGATAGAAATCGTGTGGCACGGATACGGATATAAGCATATTATCTGATCTAACATAGATACGGACATGCCAAGTTCTGTAGAATTCGGACACTGCACACTTGGTCATTTTTATTTAGATTTCTATATAGCCTAAATACAGATGCTACCTATGTGAAAAGGATTTATTAAGAGTCGGTAAATTACCTTTTCATACAGTTTCAGCTGCCGGGGAACTGTGGAGTATATTCTTACGTCTGTACAATAGTAAATGGTGTTTCCAGGTGATATTGAACAAGTGTTTTGCAACTGGAGGGATTCAGAAAACCACTAGAAAGATATGGAACTCAATTTCGATAACTATATGTTGGGTGCTATGGAATAAAAGAAACAAGAGTGTTTTGAAGGAGAAAAACGTTGTCTGCAACAGCTGAAATATGCTTAATATTTTTTGCTTGTTTGGTCCAAACTTGAAGTTGTAAACAATGCAGATCCGCATTTAGGTCACATTTTTCTTATACAATTATCCTAACTCATAGTTGTGACTTGAACCCATTCGCTTAGTTTATAGTGGATTACTGTTGACTGAATAATATACATGATAGCGTCCTTCGAGCAGTTCTTCGCCTAGGATGTGTGCTTTTGGGTAGATTGTGCTGAAAGTTGATTTGTCTTCCCTGCACCAGGTTGTTGAGAGTGGTGGAAAGAATATTGAAGTTGCTGTCATGACAAAGGAGCATGGGCTTAAGCAACTCGAGGAAGCTGAGATTGATGCCATTGTTGCTGAGATTGAGGCAGAGAAAGCAGCTGCAGAAGCTGCAAAAAAGGCTCCTCCAAAAGAAACCTAGTTCTGCCGAAATTCTTATTTGAAAATGTGTCTGAACTTTTATTGCTCTATTCAACTTGTAAAGACTGATCCTGTTGTCAGTCGAGACCTGTATTGTGGCTATTTTTTTTGGTTATATTGAGAGTCGTCATCTTCTATCACTGATTGTATACTGGTCATGAAATGTTGCTTAAGATATGCGCACTTGTTTACATTGCTTGATGGTTTAGCTATGGAATGTAGTAGTTCCACAGTTCCTTTATTCTTTCTTTTTCAGCACCAACACTTTGATGGTATTTTTAATTATAATAATGCCTGATCGAGAGCTAAAGGTTATAGTGTATCTGGCCGAGAAGGAAATACCATGAAAAGAAGTAATGTCGTAACTAGGAATAGAAACGGGCTGGGCAGGTCGGATATGATTCAGATAAAAAATAGGTAATGAAAAAATAGATAAATTATTCGATCCGATCTATATTTTATACAGATAAAAATGAGTTACTTGGCGGATAATATGAGTAATTATATTATCCATGACTTTTTGCATATGATCATTTTTAGAAAAATAATTTAGTCTCCCTTATTTGAGTAACCCTCAATTTAAATCTTTACAAAATATAAAAGTTAGACTCATTGGTTATTCATTTTCTTGATGGATAATATAATTCTTATTTATATTTGACCCGCTTTTAAAAAGTTCATTATTCAACTCATTTTTTAATAAATAATATGGATGGTTAAGTGTTTTCTTTTAATTATTTTGCCACCCCTAATCGTAACTACAGAAGCAGGAGCGAAAATGCTTCGACATGATATTTATGGAAGATATGTATTTCGCAGCTGACGGAGCTTTCTTTCTCTTCTTCCCTTCGTTCCTTCTTTCCCCCTTCGGAGTTGCCCAAAGACTTGTTTTTGCTGATGGGCTGTTATGTGAGAATCTTAGTGATGACAAAATGACTAAAAGAAAATAGTTAACCAATGAATAGAATTATATTAGTATCCATTTAAAAAATAGTTAATAAATGGGTAATCGATGAATTTTATTTTTTATTTGTATTAAATATAGGCCGAATTGAATAATTGATTCATTTTTCATTATTTATTTTTAATTCGAACTATATCCGTTCCGCTCGCCCGTTTGACAATCCTATCTGAGATTGTGAATTCAAATGACCAGCGATGGCTCATATTTTTCGCTTCGCTGCTTCAAACTTTGACATACTATTTCTATAAAAATTTGCAGCTGTCCTAAAGTTCCTATGGGTGAGCTTCGTCATTTTCTCCTCAATGGTAATTCTCGAGGAATTGCCCCTAAACCTCTTCAATTTATCCGCGATTAATTGGTGCCCACATTTTTCGAACCCAATCTTCCGTCCTTTGTCAAGCTTCGCACCACTCTCTACCTTCTTCATGAAGATTCTTTTTCATTCTCATAATATTCTGTGCTTGGCAAAATACTACAATTACTTCATGAATTCTGAGCATCAATGATTTAAAATATTTTAAGGAGGGAAAAAAATAATGAACTGCAGCGAAAGTCTACTGTTTCATTGTTACTAACATTTATTTATATACAAATATTCTAACCGCCTAATCACAATTAATTACTAGTAACTTAAGACATTTTTGTTGGAATCTAGCTGGCAGCTTCCAGGTGTACACAACTTGCCACATGGGCATATCACAATACTCCTCCTCAAGCTGGAGGGTGCAAAATGTTCGACACTCACAGCTTGCTTAATAGATGGACATGTGCTGCATGACTTAATCTTTTTGTCAACAGATCAACTAACTGATCTTTTAGGAACATACCAGGCCTGATAATTTCATATTTAATCTTGTCACTAATGAAATGACAATCAATCTCTATATGCATCATTTCGTGAAAAATTGGATTGTCTGCTCTGCATAAAGCCTGCTTCTACTAGTGCATTTGTTAGTTTGATGTTCCACTGCCTAGATGTCTGATTTAGTCCATATAAGTACTTAAGCAACCTACAAACTTTTTGCTCCACCTATCTCCTGAATCCTTCTGGAATTTCCATGTAAACCTCTTCATACTGATCACATTGCAAAAATGCATTATACACATCGATTTGATACATATTCCAGCCCTTGGAGACAGCTAATGCAATCACTGTCCGTACTGTGACCATCTTGATCATAGGGGAGAAGGTGTCAAAATAATCCAATCCCTCTCTTTGATTATAGCCCTTTGCAATTAGCCTTGCCTTAAATCTTTCAACCTCACCATTGGCCTGGTATTTGATTTTATGTACACACTTTGAACCAACTGTGTTCTTGCCCTTAGGAAGGGTCACTACCTCCCAGGTCTTGTTTTCTTCCAAGGCTTTAATCTCTTGCTTCATAGATTCTACCCATCTTTCATCCTTAACTGCTTCCTTGAAGGTTTGAGGTTTAATTAAGGTGGAGAACTTGGAAAGATAGCTTTGATAAGCTGGTGTAACCTTGTCATAAGACAGATGATTGGAGATGAGATGTTTGGTCCTAGTCTTGTCACCTTGAATCACATAATCCTTCATCCAGATGGGTTGTTTACTTGGTCTAGCAGACGTCTTAAGAGTTGTAGGTTAATCATGTGTCATTACACCCTCCTTAACCTACAACTCCTCAAGAGATAAGGTTACACCTGTATTTGCCAGCAGTTGCTCTTCATCAGTAGGTAAGGGTACCTATTCTGCACAAGAACCACTCTGCTCATCAATATCATATTCAATGGCATAATCTTGTGCCCCAACATCAGATCCTTGATCAACATTGCTATTTGAATGTTCCTCTCCTGCAAAACAATCATCTAACAAATTGTGCTACTCCATAGGAGCAAGAGTGTCATGGACTTTAGCCTGAACTCTGATGGATGCTTTGGCAAAAGGAACTTATTTTCCTTGAATATGACATCTCTATTCACAAAGAATTGATGTGTGTGGAGCTACAGAAGTATATAACCCTTCTGAGTCTCTGAATATCCCATCAACACTGCAGCTCTAGCTATTTCTCCAAACTTGTCTCCTTTGAGTACATTGGTTGCATAGCACAGATAGACAATGACTCTCAGATGTGTGAAGGAAGGCTTATTCTTGAATAGAAGTTCATAGGGACTTCTTCCTTGGATCACAACAGAATTTAGTCTGTTCATCAAATATACTACTGTCTGAATACCCCAATATCTGATTGGCATTCTAGATTGAAATCTCAATGCTCTAGCTATGTTTAGGATGTATCTGTGATTCCTTTCTACAACCCTATTCTGTAGGGTGTATGCACACAGCTACTCTGATAAACTATCCCCAGATCTTGAAACAATGAGCATTCTTGTGAGTTGAAGTACTCTGTTCCATTATCAGTCCGGATCACCTTTACTGTGACTCCAAACTGAGTCTTAACCATAGAAGGAAAGATTTGATACTAACTATAACTTTTGTTTTAAGCTGTAGTAAGTAAGTCCATGTATATCTACTATAATCATCAACCACGGTCAAGAAATAGTACTTTTTGTCAAATGTTGGTGTTTTATAAGGTCTCCAAAGGTCCATATGTACAAGACAAAATATATAATCAACTCTTGAACTGCTAGTAGAAAACACTGATTTAGTTTGTTTTGCTAAAGGACAAACTGGACACTTATTTATCAAACTACTATCCACATATCTATGTATAATTTTCATATATTTTATTGCTGACAAGGAAGGGTGACCCAGCCTCTTGTGAAGCTGCAGTCCTATTTACAAGCTATTGCCATTATTCTATGTCCTTTGTCTTCATCACTACCATGTCCCCTCTTGAAGATGTAAATGTCACCTTTTTCTCTACCAATCCCCTTCACCCTGCCACTGTAAAGCTCCTAAAAGATGCAGAAGTGAGGAAAAAAGGCTACTGAACACATAAGTTCCTTTGTCATTTTTGACACAAATAATAAATTGTACATAAAATCTAGCACAAATAGCACATTTCAAATTTTCTTGTTATCAAATAGAGAAGCTTCACCAGTATGTGTTATGTTTGCCTTAGCTCCTGTAAGTAAACGTACCTTGTCATATGTGTGTGACCTCGACAAATGATCTGGTTCTAATAGGTCTTTGTTTGATACTACATGAAGCGATGCTCCTGAATCAATAATCCATTCATCATTTGTCAATTTCGACAAGAAGCAATATATATCATTGCATGTCATGTTAACTTGAGTGTTGTAACATGTATCCTTGTTCAATAAGTTGAGAATCTGGTTGTACTGCTCCTCGGCGAAGTGAGGAATTTTCCCTTTTAACATTTCTTCAAGGTTGTGTTGTGCTTGTGTCTGACCTTCTATGTTGCTGGAGGTGTAGTTCACAGCAGCAAATGGGTGTCTACCATTCCCGGATTGTCCTCCAAATCCAATTGGACCACTATAACCAGCTGAACCAGCAACATTTCCACTCCTATACGCAACATTTCCATTTCCATATGGTCTTTCTTCCTTTTCTTGAAATGAGTAGGATATCCAACTAGCTTATGGCAAATCTTCTTTGAATCTCTATTCATATTGCAATAGTCACACACTAAAAAAGGCTTCTTCCCTTTATAAGTATGTCCACGATTCATCTGCATAGCCATTGGATCTCCTTTCTCAGCAGATACATTCAAACCAACAGAATGTTAGCTTTCATCTTCAACTATCACAGCATAAGCCTGATTAAGTATGGGTAATTATTTTTAATAGGATTTGCCTTCTAGCTTGGTCATACGGGTCGTTTAGACCACTAAGAAATTGTAATAACCTATGTTGATAGAAGTGTTCAATATAATCGTTCGACTTAGCACAATCATAACCAGGTGGAGGTACCATTGCATCATATTCAGCCCACAATTCCTTCAATTTTGAAAAATACACAGAGACTGAATTAATACTTTGTGATAGTGTCGCAATTTGCTGATGAACTTGAAAAATCCTCATGCGATTGACTTTGTGAAATCGCTCTTGTTAGTCCATCCAAACATCGTGAGAGTCAGATGCATAAACAATTCTACCGAGGAGGTCAACTGATACGGTGTTCATGATCCATGAGAGGATTGTCGCGTTGCAAGCGTCTCATTCCTCACGCAACTCTGCCTCAATGTATTTTCGCTTATAGGTACTAGTTACAAACCCTAATTTCCTCTTCGCCATGAGAGCAATCCGTATCGATATGCTCTACATTCCATAATTCTCCGATCCAGTGAGTTTCACGGTAATCAATGTCATACTAGGTGTATCTCCTGGATTCATGAATAGAGGATGAGTGTAGGTGAGTTTATCAGCTCAAAGTTTTTCCGCCATAGCTAAGTAAAAAGAACGAATTTTAATTCGATTAGTTCACAGTTAATCTTCAATCGTGAATCTCGAACATCTACTTGTGGATCACTGCTCAGATACCATGCCAAATACTGCAATTACTCCATAAATCTGAGCATCAATGATCTAGAATATTCTAAGGAGAAGAAAAAGGAAATGAACTGCAAAGGAAGAAGAAGAAAGTGAAAGTCTACTGTTTCATTGCCACTAACAGATATTTATATACGAATATCTTAACCATCTAATCACAACTAATTACATCTTACAACTAATTACAACTAACTTAAGATACCTTAGTTGGAATCTTGCTGGCAGCCACCTATACAGAACTTGTCACATGAGCATATCACAATATTACTCCAATTAGTGAACGCGATGCTTCGACATTTGGCCCACAGGTTTAACTAAGTTTTAATTTTAATCCTTCGAAATTGTGGCTGCAATTCATTTAAAGTTTCAGATCTGACCAGCAATTTTTGTTTACAATGTTTTATTTTAATGTGGATTTTTGAAAATATTGAGAATGAGACCTTGATTATTCGTTGTGGCTATGGTGGTATTTTGGAATACAAAATCACTGTTATTTACAGTCCTATTTTAGCTAGTTTACGAGGACGGAAGGCATATGCCATAGAGTTGAATGAGAATTCGTAGTTCTAATGTCAATGGAGGTGGATTATGAAATAGGGGAAAAATCAATAAAGTATTTTAAGGAAAATTATAGAAGTTGGTCCCAGTTAATTTGTTATATACGAGTAGCAGTACTGGTGGCCATGGTGATGGCAAATAAAGTCCACTGCATAGTTCTTATTACTCGAAGGAATCACAAAATTTGAAATTTCCACGTGTTATTACTTATTTCTTCAAATTAACTTATACCAAGGTTATTGATATGTTAAGTGTTATTCAAAATGTAAATGATATATTATGCAGTATACCATGGTTACAGTTAAATTATGTAAAAGAAAATAAAATAGATAAAAAAGAAATAAAGAGAGTGAATAAACAAAAAAATAAAGGAAAAGAAAGAAATAGAAGCGGCCTTCAGTGGAGCTTGGGCATAAGAAGGTAAGGGAATCCAAATAATAAAATCTTCAAAAGTGTTATAAAATATTCTATTTTAGGTGAATGTCCATATTTAGAGAGATTCTAGGGTTTACTTTTTGGTGGCTAAGTCACCACCTCCCTATAAATAAAGGGGTTCTATTCCATTGTAAACTATCCCAAAGTATTAATAAGAATACTCATCTCTCTACTTTTCTCTCTATTGTTCTTGTTCTTGTATTATTGTTCTTGTTCTTATATTATTTCATAACACGTTATCAGCACGAGACTCTATCGTCTCAAGAATCCTCTTGAGAAAATTAAGGTATTTCCCTTTTTCCGAATTTGGTTTTAATTATGTCTGATATTATGAAAAGAAAGTTCGTTGCCCTTGAAATTTCGGGCAAGAACTATATGACATGGGTGTTGGATGCTGAAATCCACTTAGATGCTATGGGTCTTGGAGATGCCATTAAAGACAGAGATAAAGCATCCACCCAAGACTGTGCTAAGGCCTTGATTTTCTTGCGCCATCACCTTGATGAAGGTTTGAAAATTGAATATCTCACAGTCAAAGATCCACTCATCTTGTGGAAAGGCTTAAAGGAGAGATATGACAACCTGAAGTTGGTCACTCTGCCACAAGCACCATATGATTGGGCTCATCTGAGGCTCCAAGACTTTAAGTCTGTTTCCGAATATAATTCTGCAATGTTCAGAATTACTTCTAAATTGAAACTCTGTGGAGATAATATCTCTGATTATGATATGCTTGAAAAAACGTTTACAATGTTTCATGCCTCCAATATGGTACTGCAACAACAGTACAGAGAGAAAGGTTTCAAAAAGTACTCTGAACTGATTTCTCTTCTCCTTGTGGCTGAGCGAAACAATGACCTGCTCATGAGAAATCACGAAAATCGACCCACTGGGTCTACACCATTGCCTGAAGCAGATAAGGTGTATTCTCATTATGCCAAGCATAGAAAAGGCTATGGCTTTAATCATGGTTGTGGTCGTAATCGGGGTCATGGCCGTGGACGTAGACAAGGAAGAAATTTCCCTGATGTCCGTCACCCCCCAAAAGATATAACCACCAAAAGCAGAAACGGGATTATGAGGATCCAACGGCAAATAGTTCAGAAACTATATGTTATCGTTGCGGTGGAAAAGGGCACTGGTCAAAAGCTTGCCGTATACCAAGACATTTGGTTGATCTTTATCAAGCATCTCTAAAGAATAAAGGCCCTGAAACAAATTTTGTCTCTGACGACAATTTTGACATCACCCACCTGGATGTGGCAGACTTCTTTGAGCAACCCGAGGGGAAAATAGACCACTTAATCGGTGATGGATCCGTGATGAAGGAAGATGGAATTGTTTGATTTTATTTTACTTATTTGTATTAGTTAGTGAATAAACTAATAGTCATTAGTATCAGCTCGTATTAGTTAGTTTATGATATAATGTTAGTATTAGTTCTTTAGAATGTTTCAATATGCTTAAATTTCAAAGATATTTTTATTTTCCAGTAGAGTTAATCGATTAACCTAACAGTTAGTCGATTATCTAATATTTCGCATTAAAACTGGACTTTTCCGCAAGCTAAGTTAGTCGACTATCTGATTTAGTTAGTCGACTAACCTGATGACTGTTTACTAAGTTAGTCGACTATCAACTTAGTTAGTCGACTAACTAATATTTCGCATTAAAACTGGACTTTTCCGCAAGGCAAGATAGTCGACTATCTGATTTAGTTAGTCGACTAACCTAATAACTGCTTCCCAAGATAGTCGACTATCAACTAAGTTAATCGACTAACCTCAGCAGATTTTGAAAATATTGTTTAAATGTGAAACAAACGGATTGAATTTGTTTATTCTCATGTTCGTGTATTTCTTTTGTATGTCAAACCATGGGAAAGCAAATATGAATATCTCACAAAGCAATCTTGGATCAACGTCCAACTGTAAAAATATTTGTTTAGTTGATTCATGTACTACACATACGATACTCAAAGAAAAGAAATATTTCTCTCAACTAAGTATGTGTAAGGCAGATGTTACTACAATCTCTGGTAGTAGTAAATTGATTGAAGGCTCCGAAAGAGCAACTATAACTCTGCCTAGAGGAACAATGTTTATCATAGAGAATGCAATGTTCTCCTCCAAGTCTAAGAGAAACTTGTTGAGTTTTAAAGATATACGCCAGAATGGCTATCATATTGAGACAATAGATGAGAATAATCTTGAATATCTCATCATTACAAAGAATGTCTCTGGCCAAAAGAGGGTTATTGAGAAATTCCCGTCTTTATCTTGTGGCCTGTATTGGATAAAAATTAGTGCAATTGAGGCACATTCAACAGTAAACCAAAATGTTACCGATTCCAATACTTTTGTACTTTGCAATGATCGATTGGAACACCCTGGATCAATCATGATGAGACGGATTATAGAAAGCTCATATGGGCATCCGTTAAAGAATTTCAAGATTCTTTTAAATAATGAATTTTCTTGCACTTCTTGTTATCAAGGCAAGTTAATTATTAGACCATCACCAACAAAGGTTGGGACTGAGTCACCTACGTTTTTGGAACATATACAAGGGGACATTTGTGGACCTATTCACCCACCTAGTGGGTCCTTTGGATATTTTATGGTCTTAATAGACGCATCCTGTAGATGGTCTCATGTGTGCCTGTTGTCATCACGCAACCTTGCGTTTAGCAAAACTAATGGCACAAATAATTCGACTACGAGCACAATTTCCTGATAATCCAATCAAGTCTATTAGACTGGATAATGCTGCTAAGTTTTCATCCCAAGCATTTAATGATTATTGCTTATCAATTGGGATAAAAGTGGAACATTCTGTAGCTCATGTTCAAACTCAAAACGGTCTTGCAGAATCTTTAATTAAACGCCTGCAGTTGATTGCAAGACCATTATTCATGAAAACGAGGCTGCCCACTTCGGTATGGGGTCACGCTATTTTGCATGCAGCAATGCTAATTCGTCTCAGACCGACGAATTATCACGAATATTCCCCGTTGCAATTGGTTTTGGGTCATGAACCCAATATATCCCATTTAAGAATCTTTGGATGCGCAGTATATGTGACTATAGCACCGCCATACCGCACCAAAATGGGCCCGCAAAGAAGGGTAGGAATATATGTTGGGTTTGAATCGCCCTCCATTATTCGCTACCTCGAAACATTGACAGGGGATTTGTTCACTGCACGATTTGCAGACTGTCAATTTGATGAGACACTTTTCCCAAAATTAGGGGGAGAAGTTGGTGAAACCAAACGGGAAATTTTGTGGAAAAATGCATCATTATCTCATCTTGATCCACATACCTCTATTTGTGAAAAAGAGGTGCAAAAGATTATCCATTTGCAAAGAATAGCAAATCAAATGCCTGACGCATTTACGGACTTGAAAAGGATAACAAAATCCCACATCCCCGCAGAGAATGTTCCGATCCGTATTGATGTCCCTGTTGGACAATCATCTAGTGTCATATCCAATGAGTCGAATGCACGCCTGAAGCGTGGCAGGCCATTAGGTTCCAAAGATCGAAATCCTAGAAAGAGGAAAGCAAACGATCAAAATGACACTACGAAAGAATCTCATGAGGAAATTCATGATTTAATAAATTCTGAGATTCATGAAGAATCCATTGAGCCCGAGACTCAAGAAAATAAGGATTATCAATAAATCCAATCGATATTGAAGCAAATTTTAATCGAGTGGATATAGTGGTGGATTATGTCTTTGCTTTTAATGTCGCATCTAGCATTATGCAAGAAAGTGAGGATTTTGAACCTCAATCTGTTGGAGAATGTCGAAAAAGACATGATTGGCCAGAATGGCAAGAAGCAATCCAATCAGAATTGAATTCACTGGCAAAACGTGAAGTTTTTGGCCCTATAGTTGAAACACCTAATGGTGTTAAGCCTGTTGGCTATAAATGGGTCTTTGTACGCAAGAGAAATGAGAAAAACGAGGTACAAAGATATAAGTCACGCCTTGTTGCACAAGGATTTTCTCAAAGGCCTGGTGTCGATTATGAAGAGACATATTCGCCTGTAATGGATGCCATAACTTTTCGTTATCTCATTAGTTTTGCTGTCCTTGAAAAGCTTGACTTGCATTTAATGGATATGGTTACTGTCTATCTTTATGGCTCACTGGATAATGAGATATACATGAAAATTCCCGATGGACTCAAAATGCCAAACGCTCATAATTCAAAGTCCCGGGAAATGTTTTCAATCAAATTGCAAAGATCCTTGTATGGTCTAAAGCAATCAGGACGAATGTGGTATAATCGCCTTAGTGAGTATTTATTAAAAGAAGGTTATATAAATGATGCCATTTGCCCGTGTGTTTTTATAAAGAAAACAACATCGAAATTTGTTGTACTTGCCGTATATGTCGATGACATAAACCTTACTGGAACCCCCATAGAACTCCAAAAGGCAATTGATTATCTAAAGAATGAATTCGAGATGAAAGATCTTGGAAAGACAAAATTATGTCTTGGTTTGCAAATTGAATATTTGGCAAACAGAATCTTTGTTCATCAATCTACCTATATAGAAAAGGTACTGAAACGGTTTTACATGGATGGAGCATATCCTTTAAGTACTCCGATGGTTGTTCGATCACTTGATGTGAATAAAGATCCATTCCGACCGCAAGAAAGGAATGAAGAGCTACTTGGTCCTGAAGTACCATGTCTTAGTGCAATTGGCGCACTAATGTATCTTGCAAATACTACAAGGCCTGACATAGCCTTTTCAGTTAATGTCTTAGCAAGATATAGCTCGGCTCCCACAAGGAGACATTGGAATGGGATCAAACATATATTGCGGTACCTAAAAGGGACTACCGATATGGGCTTATTTTATAGCAATAATTGCAGTCCTGATCTTGTTGGTTATGCTGATGCTGGATATTTATCCGACCCACACAAGGCTCGATCTCAAACGGGTTATGTGTTTACCTGTGGAGGCACCGCCATATCTTGGCGATCGACTAAGCAATCAATTGTGGCTACTTCATCTAATCATGCCGAGATAATCGCTATTCATGAAGCAAGTTGGGAGTGTGTGTGGTTGAGGTCTATAATACATCATATTCAAGACAAATGTGGTTTGAAGTGTAACAAACTACCCACGACTTTGTATGAAGACAATGCAGCATGTATAGCTCAATTGAAGGGAGGATTCATAAAAGGAGATAGAACAAAGCATATTTCACCAAAGTTATTTTTCACACATGATCTTCAAAAGAATGGTGATATCAATGTGCAACAGATTCGTTCAAGCGATAATATGGCTGATTTGTTCACAAAATCTCTACCAACGTCAACCTTCAAGAAGCTGGTTCACAAGATCGGAATGCGAAGACTCAAGGATATGAATTGATGCTCTTTTCAGGGGGAGTTAATGCGCGTTGCACTCTTTTTCCCATACAAGGTTGTCCCAATGGGTTTTCCTTGCAAAGTTTTTAACGAGGCAACCAATAGGCGCATATTCAAACATGTGTACTCTTTTTCCTTTTCTTTAATTTTTTCCCATTGGGTTTTGTTTTAGTTAAGGTTTTAACGAGGCACATTATTGAATAGACATTCAAGGGGGAGTGTTATAAAATATTCTATTTTAGGTGAATGCCCATATTTAGAGAGATTCTAGGGTTTACTTCTTGGTGGCTAAGTCACCACCTCCCTATAAATAAAGGGGTTCTATTCCATTGTAAACCATCCCAAAGTATCAATAAGAATACTCCTCTCTCTACTTTTCTCTCTATTGTTCTTGTTCTTGTATTATTGTTCTTGTTCTTATATTATTTCATAACAAAAAAAAATATATTTACTCATTTTTGAAAAAAAGGGAACATCTTGGTTATTAAGTTTTTAAAAGGGGCTTAGAGTCTTTTCTTCTTCTCTGCAAATGAATTTTTCAAATTTTGCTAACCTTATTTTTTATGCGGTCATAACAATTTCTACAGTACAAAGTATCTGAGATGCGTGGAGCTCCATCCGAACTTTTGATATAAGATCTATTTATAGATCTTAGGTTTAGTCATCATCGTAGAAATTTGATTGATATTTCTTTGAACTTTAGTCCTCGACTTTCTCGGGAAAACATTCTACTTACGGGGTATGTTTGATACTAACAAAATATTTTTTAATTTTTTTATATTTGGTTGATTTAAATATTTTGAAATTTTTTTTTATCAACTTATTTTTCTTCAATTGGAGGAAAATATTTTCCTTATCAAGAGAATGGTACATATTTTCCAAAGCTCATTCTCAACTTTCCCCACCCTCACCAATCCCTCCATCCCCTCTCCAAAAAAGATTTTTTTTTTCAAATTTCAGTTTGTCCGTCATCAATCACCCTACTATCCCCCTTCCAAACCCCGCAAAAAAAAAATATTTTTTTACCTTAACTTTTTTTTTTTTGCAATTTAAAAATTTTATTTTTTATTTTACAAGTTCCAAAATTATGAGTTCGGAGGTATATCCGTTTGAAAGTTTACGGGTTCGAAATTCTTCATCTTTGAAAGTTTAGCGGTTCGAAAGATTATAAAATTTGTGGGTCCAGAAGGTTGTTAGTTTGAAAGTTTATGGCCTGTTTTCCAAGAAAATATTTTCTTGAAAAACATTTTACCTGAGCGTACAGATGGTGAGCGTGAGTATATGGGATGGTAACAGAGCATTATCCGCCTTTTCGTCGGGAATCCCATTCATCGCGCTGGCGATCGGTTCGTTTCATATGCCGGGAGGGATGAGGCACTGGTATGTCATTTCGTATACTTACTTATAATGTTAGCCTAGCGTTCCGTAATTTATATTTTATATTTTGTGCAGGCTATTGGGCTACATCTGTTCTACTAGTTGGGACTGCAAATGCAGGAGCATACCAGTGAATGAACAACTGCTTTGCACGAATAAGGCCGACATGATACTGATCTAGCTTTCGGACATTGCAGCGAGCCTGAGATGATGATCGCTTAAGATACAAGGCTGATTATGTGGGGTCAAAGCAATACCAGCGTGGGCCTGCACTGGTACCTGAACGTGGTCGACGTGACAGGCGTGCCCAGAGAGGTAGAGGTGTCCCACGAGGTCGTAGGGGTCGGCGAGGAGGTGGTCTCCAGCAACGGGGCACTGAGTCACCTGTTTAGGATGGTGGAGTTGATTAGTCGGGTGACCACCCTGAGCCAAACCATGCTCCTAGTGATATGCCCTTATTCAACCTGCAGCTTACTCCAGGACATCGCAGGTGACCCCGTTAGCTCCATTCTTGATCGTGGGCATGCCATTGCTTCACTTGAGTGGGATGCATATTTTCTTATCCCTTTAGAGCTATCGACGGTTGATGATGATCGTCCGGTAAAAATATGGATAGTGGGTGCAGACTGAGTTATGGTTCACCACCAAAAACCCAATTCTTCACTATCCATGATACTACTGTACCCGTACCATTTTCCTCATTATCTCCAGTCACCTCTACTCCTTCGTCAAACCCTGTCTCACATCCAATTGTTGCAAACCCTACTTCTTCTCATTTATCTGAACAAACCAAAAGTGCTAACCCCCAGGCGTTAGAGGTCTCTGAGGAGGATTAGATAAGTACTTGAACTCCTTTGTTCTAGGCTCAGCGGCTCCCACAGAGTCACTGAAAAAAGGAAGCAACACTAAATATTATGGCTATCGTCGCTTAAAGTCTTATGAATGACAAAGCCTCCCCTCTGCCTAAATCTCACGAGGAAGAAAATTCATTCTTAGGGGACAAACAGACTCTGGTGTTTTTTGAGTGTCCAGTTCATGATACCTTCACTGAAAAACTTATTAAAGAACTCGATTCTCTTTCAGCTGAAACAAGCCAGGCGGTTGCAGAAAAAAGAGGCTTTTGAGTGCCTTGTAGAAGAGTAAGCAGAGTATTGGGAAAAAGAATAAGATATTGATGAAATAGGGGGAAGTTGTGGCTGACAAACACAATCCAGTGGTTAAAGTTGATAAAAATGCTATTGATGAACCTAGTTCCTTAGTGAAAATATCTACAGAAGTTTGTGGTTGAGAAAGTTTTGTTTGAGGGTGCCATTGTGGCTATTGCAAGTAGGAATGGGAAGGTTTTTGTAATGTCTAGAAAACAAACGTGGGAAATCGGGGGACGTCCTGGTTCAATGAAGACCATTCCAAGTGGTAGTGGCCTTGGGCAGAAGAGTTAACTCAGAAAAGTCTTGTGGGGTCGCACGCCTGCTCGATAATCTAGGAGATGACAGGTACGAGGCAAGTTCTGAACCTATGGGAGAAACTTCTTGACTAACAATTGTCTGAAAATGCACGCATGACCCTGGGTCTCAAAACCATTGTTGTCTCCTCTTCCAAGCCTCCCTCTTCTAGTTCCCCCTAGGATCCTCTTAGTGGACAGTTATCTTTTGCTCTGATAATTTTGTGGCTATTTTTTTCTCTTTGTTTTTCTTTTTGTGATGGCATGTTGGATTTCACAGTTGCTGCTCCTGTTAAAACAATATAATTTCTTATCAATGAAATAACTCTTCTTTTGCTTGTACAATGCTTGATTTCCTTTTTGCTTCTCTTTTCTATCATGTTGTGTGCACATATGTAGCATAAGTTAGCTTTATAGACTTCTTTATGCCTTTTTTTGTCCGACTGTGTCTTTTTGCTGATGCCAAAAGGGGCAACAATCGATTAAACTAAAATTATAGCAAGTAATTAAGGGGAACATACGCGGTTGCCGGTACCTTATCTGGTTAAGTCAAATAGTTATCAATGTTAAAAGTTTGTCATCATCAAAAAAGGAGGAAATTGATGGGCTTAAGGTTTTTTAATCTATGTTTTGATGATCTAACAAACATTCTATATAGAACTAGATAAAAGACCAAGAATGATTGGAAAAATGTCAGGTGGGACATATGGGAAACATGTGCAAGTAGGGGCATAAAGTCAAGGGGAACCTGTGGTCTCCTGTTCTTCAATCTGGTTCTCTGAGCTCTAACTCCTCGTGTTCAATGATAAGTTTTTCATCATCAAAAAGGAGGAAATTGATAGATTTTAAATATCTTTGACTTGTGTTTGATGATCTAACAAACTTAATATGAAGAACCAGATAGGGAACCTAACTCACTTGGATTACATTGCATCTAAAGGGTTCCAGCCAAATATGAACTTACTATAGTTTTAGGAGGTAGGAACCCAAACAAAGGCTTGATACTCTTGTGGGTTCCTCACGAAAGTACAAAGTCAATTGGACACAGTTGGAAACGAAGTGACTGTCTGCACTATTTCTGCCGCACTGCACTGGTCCAGGGCCTACTCATTCTCTGACCAACTAAATTCAACTTACTTAACTCAAGACAATCTGGGCAGGTTGCACAAGAAAAAGATTAGGAACCTAATCCCTTGGTGCTCCCCTGCCAGAAGTATTAGTCAACTATATAGCTGGAACACAACTGCAGGAAGTGACTTTCCACAACTGTACAAAGATGAACACAACAGGGACCTGGTCCCTTAGGGTTCTATGATAGAAGTACAAGTAAACTATAGCTTGAAAGTAACTGCTGAAAGTGACTGCCTGCAACTGTACACATGTCAGTGCATCAATCACTTCCCATTGAGAAGAAAAACATGTTCTAACTAAGATTTGACATCACCATGGTAATGTCTTTTGTTATATAACAATATGGTGTATGGGATCAGATCACTTGAACACTTGCAAAATTCAGAAAAGGAAGCATTCTCTCAAATACGCAAGAACCTCTCTCAAGAACAAAGCTGCTGCAATCTCAAGGACCTGATCCAAGATTGACAATATCCTAAGTCCTTATGATTGTTGAGTCTTTGTTATGTGTTCTTCATTGTAACTCCTATCCTGATTTCTTAGAAGGGTTGATTAGGAAACCTTTGTAAATCCGTAAACTCCTAGAGTTTATGTTGTGGCTAGGTTTAGTTATAAGCAAAAGCCTTTGTAACCATAGTGTGACAAAATGACTTGTAGTGGAAACATCACAAGTTAAACGAAGCCTTTGTAACTACGATAGTCGTAGCGTGGCTTGTGATGAGAGCATCACAAGTTAGTTGAAGTCTTTGCAATAAGGTTATTGTAAAGTGGCTTGTAATAGGAAGATTGTAAGTTAGTAAAGTTAAAAGCCTACAAGTGTATGTCGTAGTTTTTTTATCCCCTTGTGTGGGGATTTTCTACGTAAAAGTCATCTGCCTTATTTGCCTACAACTTTACTAGAATTCACAGCAGAACCCCGTAAAAGACCAGGTACTCTACTGGTTGGTGGACTTATACAAACTAACATAACTTTTCTTTTCTTGGGGTATATGTTTAAATGTTGTACTGAAGTATTAACGCTAAATTTTATTTCATATGTCCTACAAGATGAACATGTACATACATTTATTACAATAAATTATTGAAATAAAACATTACGAGTATCCTTGATAATTGGGCACATTGGATGAGCTTCCATTGAGAGATGGATTACAACTGCTACCTAAACTAGTTGAAGGACGTTTACGTCTCCTGTGTCCTATTTGCGAGCATATGCCACATTTACGTGCATAAACGGTATCACCAACATCCATTATTTTCCATATACACATTCTTTTTTGTGCTTGTCACTGACGCAAATACTATTTTTTACACACCATTTTAAATAGTTTCAGAGGCCAATAATACTTAGGATCCACGGGCTGTAACTGTCCACTATAGGTGTCTAAGTATGCAACAACAATATATTCTTTATAAATGTAACTGGTTGCCACAATACCAGTATGATGAAAGCATTTCACGGCATACGAGCACGACATATGGTATATGGAATATTTTCCACAATATCATAACTTCCTGGCTTCATTTAAGGTGTGTATACTATTCCCTCGGTTGTGATTGATACTAGAGAGAACTTCAAATTTTTTTAGCTCATTACAATACTGTAAATATGAATGCCAATGTGCTCGCCTCATGTATTTCTCAAATCCTTTTATTGGTATTAGCATAAATTTACCAGCCTTTTCTATCAATGACGATGCACCTCTAGCCCTTTAAACGAACCTCTCCGCCAACTACTTGAATGACATCTGCACCATGGCAGTGATGAGCAATCCATGTGAAGACTTCAATAACCCGTTGGAAGACTCTGACACATTTGTAGTCAGAATTCCACATTGTCTTCCACCATCCGCATGCAATGTCCACTTGTCAAGCTCATATCGTATCAACCAACGATAGGCTCTTTCATCTTCCTGACTGATCACTTACATATGCCTCCTAAATTTACACTCTTGGTGATCTGTTGCAGCTATCCACATTAAATTATACAAGTTCTTGCTGACCTTCAGGTGCCTCACACAAAGACACTGGTATGCATATGGTTCCTGCCATGCATGCTAATTTTGTATAGAACATAAAATACCGCCATGCCGATCAGATATCGGACAAATATATGAATGTTGTCTGACAACATGCTTCTTCAAGTAGTTCAAAAATAGCACGTCGACATCTCTTGGATTTCATTGATACAAATAGAAAAAGCTAGGGGAAATATACTTCAATTAGCATCAACTGCAACGGCGATCAACAACTTAATATAATACTTTATATAGACATGAATGTCGTCTATGGATATTACTGGCCAACAATGCACAAAACCATCAATTTTGGTTTAAATGCCCAAAACACGTATGTGAATATATGTTTTGTTATTCTCGGACTCAGCTTAAGCTTCCATTCAACAACAGTTCCGGGGTTAAAGTGTTGCAATACGACCATGTACCTAGATAGAGATGCAAATGACTTATCTCAATTACCATAACCAATTTCAAATGCACGTTTGCGCCTGAGAAATGCCTTTCTATTGGTCATGGTACACCCATATTCCTGGTGGACAGATGTTATACACTCTTTAATCTTGTACCTTATGGACGCTTCAATGTATGGAATCAATACAAGGAAAATCAAGTTAACATCCAAATTAAAATGATTCCAACTGAATGTGTCGATTTCACAATTATGGGTGCCAATGTATTACCCACATCCCACATATTTATATTCTTCTTCCTTGCACGCAGTATTTAATTACAACCCGTAAACAATCTATGGCAAATAATGTTATATACATCTGGAGATGACTCTGATACCATCATCTCACAATAATTTTTTACGATGTACATTCGCACTACCCTGCTTAGGCGCTATTTATCAGAAAAAGCATTCCCTTTAAAAGCACCATTGCTCTAGATTCATCCTACATTGCTGTCCTAATTTTGTCAATGTCCCTTGTGAGATCATCCACATTCGCATACTTGGCAAATGATCAAGGTAGGGAATCTTCCTTGAATGAAACAAAATGTAGGACTTGTATACTCTTGGTCTAACGGGAGGTAGAGCATGCTCCCTCATCAAGTCAGGTTCAACATTCCCTTCCTCATCATCACCCTCATCAGGGAAGGGTGTGTCATCTCCAGACTCATAGTCATTGTTGTCATAATCACTATTCACTTTCTGACTCTACGCATCTACCAGATCTCGATTAAATATTGCGCCTTTGGGCAATTGAGTAAGGGCATGACCTTCAAGTTGCTCGTTTTCAGTGCACAACCAATAAAATAATGAGTTACAAAAACTTTACATATAGCTTTATAATTCACTTACAAATCATAATGTGTTGATATACCATCATGGATATTATCCTTTTGATAATAACTCAAGGATGGACCATCATGATCCAACACACCAAAATTAGGCATATTCTAATAGGATGTTGGTTCATAACTTGTAAAATTCATATTTATCCCTTGTGGATATATGATTGTTAATACAAATTTAATAAATACAATATACATCTTAACACAAAGGAAATTTGAAGCTTACTACTCGGATTGTGGATCATATAAATTAGGATACAAATTTTTTTCTCGCTCCTCATTCGCCCGTGGAGATAAGTTTAGATCATGTCAATCTCTTTCACCCGAACCTGTTCGGCTAAAACTGCTCCAAAATAACTACCCGATGATTGAGAGATATCCTACTTTGCACAACCTCATTATTGTGTACATCTTCATCCTTGACATATATTTCCAACAGTTTTATCACAAGAAATTTTCCGACATTCATCCGTAGTCCTAAAAAAATTTCTTAGATCATCATCGTCTTCGATGGTAAACTCAGCATAACAAGCAATCTCTTGCGAAATCACATAATACTAATATCTTTCGGTTACTTTAATATTCATTGTATGTTTACTCACACTAATTTTTTACATAACAACGATATCAATGTATCGTACTCCATTGTAAGTGGAAACTTAACATGATACTGTAGAGATAAACTATAGCTTATTGAGTTATTCGCCATTACAACCTTGTCCTTCCCCTGCCCCCCGCCCCCCACCCCCGCCCCACTATAATGAAATCCTAATTCTTCACTTTTCAGATATTATGAAAAAATGCAAAACAACTTAACGAAGAAATATTCCTGAAGACTTCAAAATATGAGTGCTATACCCAGTTGAATTATTATTATGTCAGGTTAAGCCCATAAGAATTATTGGTAGGCCCACATAATATATGTAGTGTGGTAAGGAAGGGCAATATATATATATATATATATATATATATATATATATATATATATATATATATATATATATATATATATATATATATATATATATATATATATATATATATATATATATATATATATATATATATATATCTATATATATATATATATATATATATATATGTCCTTGCTAAACTTAATTTGGCAAACGACTAGTGCCTTTTAAAAGGGCATTATATATAAAATGATCACCAACTATTTTTTCCACACATTCTGATTGTTTGAGTCCAAAAGAATCACATTTTGATTCCTGACTCAATAGAAGTTTGGGTTAGACTACAGTCACACACACTGTTTGATGAAGTTGACTCGGTTTATATATATAGCGTGGTAAGAAAGGGCTTCATACATATAGTGCCTTTTAAAATAGCGCTACACTTAACTAAACAAACGATCGTTAAGGTATAGTGTCATATAAATTGGCGTTATATATAAAATGTTCACCAACTATTTTTTCAATATATTATGATTCTTTGAGTAAAAAAAATCACATTTTTGATTCTGCACTCAATTGGAGCTTGGGTTAGATTAGGATCACGCACAGTGTTTGATGAAGTTGACTGGGACAGGATGAAAGAGAGGTAGAAGTTCTTGCATTTCCGTGGATGTTACATCTTTGCAAGTTGCTTCCGTCACAAGCATCTCATTAATTGTTATTGTGATTAATGTGCAATTTATGAATTGAAGTTTATATTTATATGCATGCCTCTATAACTTTATTGTTAATCAATCTGCGGCCTTTGCAGCTAAACTAACGGAGGAAGGAGGAGGGAAGGGGGACAAATGAAACTGTCTAAGTGAGGATCCAGGATTGATGAGTACAGAATTTGGTGGTACTTTTTATTGATCATAAATCGTGTACCATTCGGACTGCTTCGCCTAGCTGCACGACGCTTGTATTGCTCAAACTCTTTTCTTTTTTTTTGTTTCACTGAGAAAGTCTTTTTTTATAAAAAACGCCACTCTACGAGGAAAGATGAAGATAACAGGTCAATATCCTGATGTCAACTTCTACGACATAAGCTTTAGATCTATCAACGAATAATAAATATTTCATAAGAAAAGCAAAATTTTTTGTTGAAATCTGAAAGAAAGGTGTAGGTGAAATTTGGAACAGTTATTTCAATCTTTTTCTTCCATCTAACCCAAATTATGCCTGAAAGTCTCTCTTTAAAAAATACTAATCCATGTAACAAAGAAAGCAAGAAGTCAATTTTTGTAAGCAGAACTAATTTACAACATAATAGCAATAGTAACAAAAATCTAGTGTAATTTCATATTTAAAGTCTGAACGATACAATTTTGACAATATAGTGCTAAACTTTTGCGCCATAGAATCAATAATAGAATACATTGACGAAGTGATAAAAAGAGCCAGTAGTATCAAGATGACTATATTTGTTTTGATTATCATTTTTAAATGATACTTTTATTCTCATGGCATGATTTGATCAGCATTTTACAAAATATATCCAACAGTTTTGATTCAAATATGTGCTTTCTAACAAGAAAAACTCTACAGTTCATGGAGTTCATTGATAGCTTTATTACAAACTTATTATAGAAAAAAATAATGATCGTTGTATGATTTATTAAAGGAAGTATTAATAAATTTGGAGATTTTGAAAGCCATATTTTTTCCTGAGGGTCCACAATATAAATGAATGGCGAGGTTGAAGTTGATAGGTAAGTTGACCCACAAAAAAGAAAAGGAAAAAGTTACATCACAAGTCTATCCATGTACGATTACACCTTTCTATATTAATCTCATTTATTTTAGATATTTTTGCTAATATAATAAAATAATATTATAGAAAATATATATTATACCTATTTTAGTTTATGTGAACCTATTTTCTTTGGTCAGTTCCAAAAAAAATAATTTTTTTTAATTTGAAAACAATTTAGCTTAAATTCTCAATTCTACCCTTAGTGAGAAGCTTTTATAACTATACAAATACTGTGGACCCCCTTTTTTGAGTTATTTAGGACCACGAATTCAAAAGTCTATATTTTTTTCTAAACTCTGTGCACAGTCAAACAAGTTCTAATTGGTTACGAAAATAACTTTACTTTTATCGTGAAATGTGGTTATATATGAATATTATCACAGAGAGGTAGAGAGGTCCGATTGCATATAGTATTAAAATAGTGTTTCCTTCATTTCAGTTTATGTGAATCCATTTGACTGGGTACAGAGTTTAAGAAAAGAGAGAAGACTTTTGAACTTGTGGTATAAAATGAAGTACATATATTTTGTGTAGCTATAAATCATTACATAAAGGAAAATTATTTCTAAATAAAGAAAGATATTTTTTTTTGACATATACTAAAAAAAAAATGTTTATATAAATTAAAATGGAGAAAATAACAATAGGTACGTGTTAATTTACTGTGAGACGGATTCAACAGTTTCGACTTGTTTGATTTTAATTGGTCACGGAATCTACTTTGCTGAGCCTTTGTCACCATCGTATCTCACCAAGACTCTCTTTCTTTAACTTCCCGCACCACCTATGCTTTTTATATGTACCATCACTGTTGGATAGGGGCGATCCTTTCAAGTAGATAAAATAATTACTTTAGATATCATATTTATGGAGGTTTTATTTTATTTTTTAAATTTAATAGGTTATATACAAAAATATTTAAAAAGAAAGTTATATAAAATAAATAAGTTTGGTTTCTTATTTAAAAAGAAAGAGATGAAAGATTTACAACTGCTTTGATTTTGGCCAAAGATATTATACTTGAAATTAATATCGAACCCGAATTTCATAAGAAATGTATAATATATAGAGAAAGACAATTTGAGAAGAATTTTAATAGTAAAATCTCAAATTTTCTCGAAGAGTGCTTTGAAGTACTTTTATACATATTTCCTCTGGTCCATAATAAATAGGCTTTTTATCTTTTGCTATACCCCTTAAGAAAATATTGCCTCCTAAAACAAAAATATATTTTGACTGATTAACCTTAATTAAAATTTATATGTTGTTAATTTGACACATCGAGATATGTAAATACGAGTAACTTTTGAAAAATAAAGTTAATTCCTTCTCGATTATCTAAAAGAATACTTATTTTGGATCAAAATAAAAGCAAAAAAGTCACTTATTACAGACCGAGAAAATAATAGACAAGGTTATTTTTCACTTTAAAATAGATTTAAACAATTAGAGACATATGAAAATATTTTTGATTGTCTGTTTAACGGTCAAAACTGAGAGCACTAGATGATGGAACTTTGAAAAAATATTGCCTTCATTTTGAATGCTCCTTAAATTATAATAATCAACAAAATATTGATTGTTTAGATTTATTTTCTGAATTAAAAAAAAATTAAGAAAAATATTATCAATTAGAAGATAACAATTTAATCGATATACTCAATCAAATAAAAAGATTTGATTATTTTTTAAATGCCTATATTACTCGTAGAATAATGTTAATAACTCCTATTACCATTGCTTCTGCGGAAAAAAGTATTTCAATATTAAAATTAATAAAATTTTATATAAAATTAACAGTGTCTTACTGATATTAGATGAATTAGCTATATTGTTAATTGAGAAAGACTTATTCGGAGAAATTAATTATAAAAAACTAATAATAACTTTGCATCTAAAAAAATTAGAAAAAATAGACTTTAAATAAAAATAAAATATTTTTTATTAATAAAAGATTAAGACCCCTCGTAAAATTTAACTTTAGATCACGAAATTAGTCTAACCATCCATGATGTCGGACTCAAATTAATATGGATTCATAATCATTAAATGAAACGGGAAATCAGGTCATTATTTATTCAATTTGAAGGAAGCGCATCGTGCATTAAGTTTGACTTTATAATCTAAGAAAAGAAGATAAGTATTATGCTCAAATCAATAAAATTGCACTAGTGTATAATCTTAGATAACATTATTAGAAATTCGGGCAAAAGCGATCGAAAATAGTGACCAAAGTTAATCGCTTATAGACTAAGAAGCAACCAAAAAACGACCAAACAGGCCTGGTAGCTATTGATGGTCTCTTTTATTTAGGGACCAAAGTTAGTCGCTAACATTGATCTCTAAGGTAAATGGACCAAATATTCCGTATTTTGACTATAGAGATCAACTTTGGTCGCTTTATTAATTTATTAATATAAAGTTGGCGACTAAAGTTGGTCTCTAAATATAAAATATATTTTTTATTTATTATTAATCATTAAAAAGTGACCAACTTTGATCTCTAATCCAAATATTATATTTTAAAATCTGCAAACTAGAGAGCAAGGTTGGTCGCTTTTTATTCAATTATTTCTTTATTTTATTAAACTAGCGACCAAGGTTGGTCGCTAAATTGATGAATTTAATTTATTTTTTAAAGATAAGCGACCAATGTTGGTCGCTATATTACCAGAAATTATATTTTTTAATGAAATAGCGACCAAGTTTGGTCGCTTTTGTAGAAATCTGGGTAAATAGCGACCAACATTGGTCGCTATTCTCCAGAAAATTATTTTTTTAAAAGGAAAAGCGATCAGATAGAGACAAAAGTTGGTCGCTTTTCTGTGTATTATTTTGGCAGAAACTGCCTGTTTTGGCAGCTACACCACCTGCCAGTCATACCAAAACACTAACAAGTAACAACAACAACAATTCCAACTATAATTCCAACAACAATACCAAACAACAACAATAACAACACAAAAACAACATTAAAAGCTACATTAAAACCAATAAAGTGTAAACTTCAAGAACTACCAAACTAAGTTAACTCTTATTACAACCCAAGCGAAAACCGAGTGTACTTGTCTAGTTCAAATTGTCTAATATTCAATCAATGTTTTGTAAATCATTATCATCACCTTCTGATGAACTTTCATCATCATGATGGTATTGAGAAGGGTCTACTTGTCGATGACTGGAAGAATGATCACGGGGAGGACGGGAGGAACGACAACTTGGAGGACGGGAGGAACGAGCACGGGGTCGGGCAGTCTCTAGCGATGATGGCCGAGAGCGGGCAATCAGAAAAGATCTAGAAGCTAGGAGAATTCTGATCTGTTCTTGCATGCCCTGGCATTGAGCGACCATGCCAAGGTACTGAGCATCTATAAGCTTTTCTCTTTACTTGGACGCTTTTAGCTCGGATGTGAGCTTTGTCAAAGTCTCCCTCATAGCGGAGAGGCTCTCCCCATCAAGTTACTCGGCTTGTAAGGAAGTCTTTACTCCTTGCATTCCACACCTATAGTGATGAAATTTCTTAGTAAGAAGGACGTATACCTTCCCCCATTTTGGACCGCCTGCAGCCTGCGTCCATAGTCTTTCAGCATCCCCGCCGAAAGTTGGATTGGCGCGCCCGACTCATTAGGCGGCTGGCTGCATATGAATTCCGCAACTTGAGCTGTGAAGCGATCCTATAAGAAAAAGTAAATTGAATTAGTAGTTCAAAATTTATATAAAAGTAAATGAAAATACTTAATGAAAAGTGAAAAATTACATGTACAGTCGAGGCTTGTCCCTCGACCCACCTTTCTTGATTCGTCTCTTTCTTCTTCTTCACAATATGAGTCTCTTTGAATAGCTCATCTTGGTTCATCGGACGACCCAACTTCTTTTCCTGAAAACTCATAAATTTCAATTAATAAATAGAATAGATATACTTTTAAAATTAAAATAAATTAAGCAATTACGTACCATTCTTCTTTGTATTGTCTCCAGGCTGACCGCACCTCCAGTTTGCAAGGATCCTCCCTTATCAGATGCGCGAGCTTTATTTCCTTTTTCGGCTCTTCTGTAAGAACTCTGCAGTAAAACATTGCCTTTGAAAATCATCCGATAAATTCTGAAGCAGCCAGCCAGGCTTCTGGTTCATCTGTCTAGCTTTGGAGAAAGTATGCGACAACCGTTTGCGAGTTTTGAGATGAAAATTTGAAGCCATGTCCGTGCTATACTGGTTTTCCTATACACACTTGCTCTGTATTTCAAAAGTTAATATTATATGAAAATATCATAAATATAAATAATTATACTGCTTAAAAGAACATTTATACCTTAAATTTGAGAATTTCCTTCTTCAGTGAGAATGTGAATTTACGCCAAGACGCATAAGAGGCATCATAAAACTTTCTGGTTGCTTTGGAGATTATCCTCGTAGTAATATTACTCGTGATGATATAAATAAAAAAAATTAATATCTTAGTAAAAATTTTACAAAAAAATAAATATAAAAATAACAAATAACTCTTACCCATCACCCTCAGGGACTATGATGATCCTGCCATACTGATCATAATGCACCTTCTCGTCAGCAACAACATCAACATCATCGTTCGAAACATGTATATCAGAGGCATGTGTGGAAAGAGTAAAGGGGGTTAGAGCTACTATCCCGCAGGAGAAGGCCTCCAATGGGTGGAGTCCCTGATGAAGATAGATGTGAGCCCTGTGATTGCGACATAGCTGCATGGATCGTAAGTGGCTGCGACACTGACTATTGTGACCCGAGTAGCTGTGACACTGATGGATGTGATCCATGTGGCTGTGACATGGATCAATGCGATTCATGTGATGCTCCTGGCTGTGGTCCACGTGGTAGCGAGGTAGGTGGACTGTATATCGGACGCACAATCTTATGGCCCTATGACAAAATACCCGGGGTCTGCATAAAGGTGTAGGGCATGACATGCTATGGAAGCTCAGAATAGCCCTAGGGTAGAGGCTGTGGCATAGGCACATGCACAGCAGAAGAGGGTGGAAAAGATTGATGAGCAGTATCTTCTACCCTCCTCTTTGGTTTCCTAGCCTTTTCTTGACCACGAGAACTATTACCTTCATTGTTACCTCGACCCTTCCCTGTCATCTGCATAATATAATACATATTTAGATTGAAACATATAAATAAACTATCTATAAATGAGAGTTATTGAAGAAACCAAATTTTTAAAGCTCATCGACGTATTCTTCCTCGTTAGAGAATTCTTCTTTCTCACTAGTTTGAGCTTCATCAGTTGATTCTTCTTCCTCATTTTTAATAATTGTTACTTTATTTATATCAACTTCTTTCAATATGTGCTCAGGATGTTCTAAATTATTTTCTAAAAGTTCGTCCACTATTTGGTCAACAGTGGAGATATCATTTTGATATGCAACATCCAACATATTCTCGACTTTGACCCTATCTACTGGCTTAGTTTTAATTACAACCCACCAATCGGACTTACTCCGCCGAAATGGATAAGGAGCATAATACACTTGCCTAACATTATGTGCACTTATGAAAGGATCATAGCAGTCATACTCCCTCGTATGATTAACCTCAATTATGTTGTATTGATTGTGTACTCTCGTACCTCTTGTTGGATTTGGGTCAAACCACTTGCATCTAAAGAGTATCAATTTCTTTTTTGGCCAACCTGTATGTTCTAGTTCTATTATTTCTTTGAGCACACCATAATAACCAATATCTCCAACTTGGTTGCCATAACTACCTTGAACCCACACCCCACTGTTGTTGCTTTTTTTATTCTTAGAGCAATCCTCTGTATAAACTTATAACCATTCACAACGTACTTGGAATATGTTGTGACCTCAACCCCAGGTCCCCAAGATATATCTTTCAAAATTGATTTACACCATTATTTGGATTATTTACCTACACATTGTTAAAAAAATTAATAAGTTATCATAACTTCCAAACATTGTTTACCTACATAGTGTTAGAATAATTTAAGGATAAACTTACAAATTGTTTGAACCACGTATAAAATGTCGTATATACATCATCATAGCCAAATTGACCCACGAAGTGACTATGACATATCAAATACTTTTAGTAGTTGCATTGAGATATAATCACAGTAAATTTTATATTTTGATAACTATTAAATCGATACTTACTTGACAAATAGACTACTTTGGGACAATTTAGCAACACATGAAGTGTAGATGACTTGAACTCCAGATCACTCAAACTTCTCTTTCTACCATCCTTAGAACATTGCCTGGTTGATTGAATATGGACATAGGCGGATATAATGGATCATTCCTAAGGTCGACCGTGTGCCTGTTGGGCCTATTCCTAGCACATGGCACATTACTCTCAAAGTAATAAGAACAAAAATGAGCAGTTTCCTTTGCAAGATAAGTTTCGCATATAGATCCTTCAATTCTATTCCTCTGCTTAACAAATTGTTTGCATTTTCCAATTGTCCTATATAATTTCAGGTTAGCCAAGAACATTCAAATAAAAAAGAAAATTGTATATGGACTATAATATTACCTCTCAAAGGGATACATCCATCTGCATTGAACAGCCCCTCCAAGTCGTTCCTCACGTATAAGGTGGATTGAAAGGTGTTCCATCACATAAAAAACCCACATGGAAATATCTTTTCCATCTTAGAAGAAGTCACACGAATGTTTTGATCCATCCAGCTTAGGTTTTCGTCCCTTAATGTGGAAGAACACATGTCTTTGAAAAACAAACTAATCTCCGTGATGGGCTTCTAGATTCTTTCAGGCAAACCACAAAACGCAATAGTCACTAAGGTCTCCATGAAAATATGACAGTCATGACTTTTTAAATGGCTCAACTTCCCTACCTCCATATCAACCTTTTTCCCAAAATTCGACGCATAACCCTCAGGCATTTTCAATTTCGTTACCAGTCACAAATCTGCCATCTTTCCTCCAAAATGAATGTGTAACTTGCTTTAGGCTTGAATAATTTACAATTTTTTGCTGTCTGCATAAGGGTAATTTAGGCTGCCTACAACATTCTTGTAAGTCCATTCTAGCCTTTGAGTTATCCTTTGTCTTACCTTTAACATCCATCACCGTGTTGAACAAGTTGTCAAAATAATTCTTCTCAATATGTATGGCATCAAGGTTGTGACAGATAAGATTATCCTTTCAATAAGGCAACTCCCAAAATATACTATGTTTGGTCGAATTATGAGTAACACCGTATCCGGGGAATCTATAAGGTGGAACTTCAGTAAATTTACTGAAGTTCTGGACCCTTTCCCAAATTTCATCACCCGAAAGTATCGGAGGTGGATAATCATATTCCATTTTATTCTTTTTGAAAGCATTTTTTATCCTTCTAAACTCATGACCCTCAGACAAGAATTTACGATGACAATCAAACCATGATTGTTTTCGGCCATGTTTCAAAGTAAACGCTTTATTATTTTCCATGCAGTAAGGACAAGCTAGCTTCCCAGTAGTCATCCACCCAGACAACACTCCATATGCAGGAAACTCATTAATTAACCACATTAAATTAGCACGCAAATTGAAATTCTTCTCGGTTGATATGTCATATGTTTCAACATCATCGTACCATAATTGTTTTAGCTCATCAATAAAAGGTTGCAAATATACATCTATCAAACTTTTCGGATTACATGGAACGGGGATAATACAATTTAAGAATATATATGGGTTAGTCATGCACAACTCGGGTGGTAGATTATATGGTGCAAGAAAGACAAGCCAACATGAATATGGTGTCGCAGATACAGAAAAAGGCGTGAAGCCATCCGCACACAGACCTAACCGAATTTTCCTTGGTTCACTAGCAAAATCTGGATATGTCCTATCAAAGTGTTCCAAGCTTCTCCATCTGAAGGATGACAGATAACACAGGTGGTCTTCTATTTTCAAAGTTCCATCTCATATGAGGAGCAAAACCCATCGATACTATAACCTCTTTAGCCTAGGTATAAGAGGTAAATAATGCATCACCTTGATAGCGACCATCTTCCCACTGGAAAGCCTCTTGAAACGAGGCTTTTCGCAAAATTTACAACTGCTAAAATTTGCATCATGTTTGTAATATAGCATGCAACCATCTTCACAACAATCAATTCTCATTGATGAAAGTCTTAACTTAGAAACTAATCTCTTTGCCTTATATAAATCACCAGGTAATTTGATTTCCTCGTCAACTAGTTCATACATAAGGTCAATGAAAGAATCCATGGCTCCTTGAGAAATATCCAAATCAGATTTCATATTTAGTAATCTAACTGCAACAGACAACTTAGAGAACGGACGCCCTTCACGTAGTGGACAACTAGCTTCCTCTAACTGTTCATTAAAATGTTTTGCTTCATCATTAGGAGTTTGTTCAACATTTTATTTGGGCTCGCCCCCAAAGTGCATTCCAAAAGCATTTGCAACAATATCATGAATTCAGGAATCACGATTTCTATTTTCCCTCGACCTACTACTTTTACCAAAAACCATGTTATAAAATATTCCATGGCTACCATCCATCTCTCCATGATTAGTCCACACAAAGTAATTCTCTATAAACCCCTTACTTTAAAGATGAATCTATACTTCCTCCGATTTTTCAAACTTCATACAGTCGCACTTAACACAAGGGCACCTAATTACTTATTCATTTATGTATGGCGGAAGTGAAATTGCATGTTTAATAAAGTCATCAACCCCTTCTACAAAATCCTCTCGCAGTTCTCACCGATTAGGATAATTCCTATTGTACATCCAAGAATGATGTTCCATCTATATCAATAAAGCAAGAACAAATTAAATTAGTTAATTAATAGAATAATCTCTAAGTTCATAATTAATACATTAATAAACTCCTCCCTTTAATTTTTTTTTCTTATCTTATAAATGTATAATTTATTGTTTAAAGCATGAATTTAGGTACTCTTATTTAGGTATTACTCCTCTTCTAAGACAATGAATTGCATCTTTTCACAATTGAACTCAATATAAGTTAATGCAAGAACTAATACCATAATTTCTACCTTAAGTTCATATTAGCTAATGTAGTTCAAACAAAAAAGCCTAATACTAAATAGGCAAAAACTCTAAAAAATTACATAAAATTATATAGCAAAATTTAAAAATTAAAAAGCTAATAGGTAGATTACTAACCTTGGTAGATTAAAAGGAGGTTAAAAAATCAGTGGTGGCAAGGAGCTCCAAAAATCAGTGGTCGCGATGGAACAACGGTGGTGGCGGATAGTGGTGGTGACAGATAGTGGTGGCAAGGGGTGGGGGATTGATTTCTGTGAGGGAAATTGAGAAGGGGAGGAGAAAAATTTGAGAGAGAGGTTGGGAAATATTTGGGGAGAAAATAAGATTTTGGGAGGGGAAACCAGATTTTGAGTTCTGCACTTAAAAAAAGCAACCAAAGTTGGTCGCTATTTTGGTAGCTATATAGTTATTGACTGTTTGACCAAAATAGCGACCAACTTTGATCGTCATATTTGACCGCGTGACCAAAAAGCGACCAACTTTGGTAGCTATTTTTCAAAATAAATAAATAAATTATTTTTTTTCCTGTTTTGAGATATATATATATATATATATTATAAACTGCAAAATCGACTAAAGTTGGTCGCTTTTTGGTCAAAAGTTCAAAAATGGCTATCAAAGTTGGTCGCTACTTTGGTCAAACAGTCAATACTTATATAGATATATATAAATATAGCTTAAATTCAATTAAAATCCTTAATTATGGCTAATATTAGCTAATGCACTGATACTTAGTGCATAATTTAGCGTAAGTATATATAAAAAAGCTATATTCAATATAATATTAGCTAATGCACTGATACTTAGTGCATACAATAGCGTAAGTGTGTGTGTGTGTGTATATATAAGCTATATTCGATATAATATTAGCTAATATACTTGTACTTAGTGCGTAGTATAGCGTATGTATATATAATATATATATAAGCTACATTCGATATAGTATTAGCTAATAGACTTATACTTAGTGCATAATGTAGCATAAGTATATATATATATATATATATATATATATATATATATATATATATTATGTATATAAGCTATATTCGATATAATATTAGCTAAAGCACTGATACTTAGTGCATACTATAGCGTAAGTATATATGTGTTATATACATATATATTAGCTAATACACTTGTACTTAGTGCATAATATAGCGTAAGTATATATAATATATATAAGCGCTATTCGATATAATATTAGATAATGCACTGATACCTAGTGCATACTATAGCGTAAGTGTATATATATATATATATATATATATATATATATATATATATATATATATATATATATAAAAGCTATATTCGATATAATATTAGCTAATGCACTTATACTTTGTGCATACTATAACAAATGTATATCTATTATATATATATAAGCTATATTTGATATAATATTAGCTAATACACTTGTACTTAGTGCATAGTATAGCGCAAGTATATATAATATATATATAAAAGCTATATTCGATATAATATTAGCTAATGCACTAATACTTAGTGCATACTATAGCGTAAGTATATATATAAGCTATATTCGATATAATATTAGCTAATACACTTGTACTTAGAGCATAGTATAGCGTAAGTATAATATATATATATATATATATATATATATATATATATATATATATATATAAGCCATATTCGATATAATATCAGCTAATATACTTATACTTAGTGCATAATATAGACACACATGCACGCTTCGTAGTACTATTCATTCCTTGTATTACAAAAGTATTAACGACTTATATTTATATTATTTAGATAGTAAATACAAAAGTAATTTTAATTTTGACCATATAAAGACCAACTTTGGTCGCTAACTATACATGAATTTAATTTAGCGACCAAAGTTGGTCACTAAATTTTAATCAGATTTATTTGTATTTTTTATAATATTTAAATTAATAATAAAAATTGTTAAACGTTAGACCTAGGTCCCACATTGGCGACCAAAGTTAGTCTCTATTCCTTTAAGCGACCAACTTTGGTCGCTAAATTTTGAATTATATTTATTTATATTTTATAATTTTTTTAAAATAAATATATATATTTATTAAAATTTTATAATTGGGTTCCATTTTAGCGACCAATGTTGGTAGCTATCAACTTATCCTTCAATTACAGTTTTAAATTATATATATTTATATTTTATAATATTTAAAAATAATAATAAATTATTAAATTTTTTATGTGGATCCCTCTTTAGTGACCAAAATTTGTGGCTAATCTTAGTATATCTTTGGCCAAGCAAGTCTGACCAGTCCAATCAACAGTTTGATTAAATTTGCGACCAAATAGCGATCAAGTGTGGTCGCTAAAGTATTTCAAATATATTTTTTCTATTTTCGGTAGTTGACGACTAACTTTGGTTTCTTTTCGTGACAGACTAAATTTGATCGCTTTTTTTTCGAAATTCTAGTAGTGTAATAATGAAATTAGCAATCTAAATACATGTACATGAGTTGTTGAACCTGAATTTACAGGCACGCATACAATATTTTAAAACGGCACCTAAATGTACATTCATTGGCCATGTTAAATCCTCGGATCCCTCACATGAACGTTTGGTTTATTGTAGGGAGGGAGGGCAGAGAGCAACAACATTCTGTCAAAGATTCTTTCACTGGAGTACTTGTGATACTCTTCCCACATAAATGTCATCGTAAGTTTAGACCACAAGTCGCAATTATTTATTCCTTATTTAATTTATATTGAGTCAAACATCGATCATATAAGTTGAAAAACAAAAGACTATACGTTTAGTTAGCTGTGCTATTAGCTTTGCTTGCCTTGTTGGTTAGCAAATAGGACACTGATACTTATACTCTGAAAAATCTCCTATTCGCCTTGTTTGGTTTGAAGAGTCTTTGGTCTTCTTACTATGAAAGATTTGTACTATCATCCCAGCCTTACTAATCATCACAAGAGAAAAAGTACTCCGCCGTTGCAAAAGCTTGGGAAAGTGTACGTGTTCGTCTTGTCATCATAAGTGCTGCGATTGAATATTTAACAATTGATACGATAGAAAATGAGTTTTGATATAACCGTGTAAGCATAATCACAATTGACTAAACATCTTATCGTGGGAAGTATACGTGCGGGTAAAATTAGGGACAATGTCTATCCCGATTTCCTCATAAGAGAACAAAGGGGAACACTGATTTGCGAGAATGTAATCGAGGTCAAAGGCCCACCGTATTGAGACCCCAAGAAAAGTGAATAATATATCAACACTGGACAAGGTAAAGCGACGCACCCCGGACGATTATAACTTCTAAACTTCGGAAGACGTGGTGGACGGTTATGCATGACGGATAGGGGACCGTAATATTTGCCCCAACCTAATACTACGACGCGAATCTCGTTTAGAATCGATTGTGGATCAACAATTACCGAAAATAAAGATTTTTACCTCTTTTAGACTTATACTTGGATTGAAATTTTCTTATTATATAAAGTGAGAAGTTTTTCTTGATCTGATACACTGTAACATGCAATTCAAAGCAATACAAGTTTATATTTGCCTTCTCTAGCTACCGTTAAAGACTTTGCTCACTTGTTCTGTTCTTCATTCGTTATTGGGCTTGAACTGAGGGTTCAATCAAGGATAAGATCACTGTTCAATCTAAGACCATGCTTGTGTTGGGCACATACCCATATAGTTCAGCCAAAGGCCCAATGGCCTAATCATATTCTCTTTTGGTTTTCAATCCTATTTGGAATTGGATTCGGTTTATTCCTATTTTGAATGAGTTTTGGCTTTAAGAGAAAGCACCACTCATGATCTATAAATAAGACAACCTTGGATAATTATTGTATGCTCATTGATACAAGTCTTTGAAAGACTTTAGCACATAAAAGTTGGTTTTGAGAGAGCTTTCATCAAGAGAGAAGAAAAGTATTTGTTTTGCTGCAGGTATTTATTCCGACCAGCCAAATTCAAATAATGTTTTCCGATTCGTTTACTGTTGGATCGGGATGAAATTTTGACTCATTGTTCTTAATATCGTAATCTTGGATTTTAATGGTGGCGATCGGATTTGGAGGCTCATAGCATCTGATTTTGAGCCTCAAACAACAGCTTTATTTTGTGAATTATACTCTTTCTTCAATTGATTAGTTGTTGCTCTTGTTGCTCAGTGTTTGACCCTTATTGTGTAGCCAATTTAAAGATCTTTTTTAACCCTCATATTATTATAGTGGAGATTTTTGGATCTTTGATCCCATGGTTTATACCTTCGATTTGAAGGATTTTTCACGTTAAAATTTGGTGTTCTTTATCTTCTTTATTTTTCGGTTTGCCTCTTCCTCAACATAACAGCTTGGTCATACCATTGCGATTGGTTTGATAATTAATTTCTTCTTTATTCATTTATCTTTTATTCTTAATTATTCGTGTTGAATTAAATTACGTATCTTTTAAACCACGTACAAATTTGATTGTTACCCCAATTTTTTGGGAAACAGTTTGACGCCCATCGTGGGGATAAATATAATAGTGGTGATTTGATATGAATCTTCATAATACACCCTATTTTACACTTGCTCTTTGAAATCTTAATTCTAGGTGCCTTGAAATGTCAAAATCTCAATCGACTCACTTGAACATTGACGCTGAATCGAGCCATCACTACAAAAATAATAATGTGGTGCCTAGTAATAATGTTCTTCTTGCCGATGCTGACGGTGTCCTAGCAGCCGATCTAGTCGATGCTAACTCGCATGTGGACATCAATATCAATTTTCCAACTGATCTCGAAAATAGTGTTCGTGGGGACCCCGACCAACAACTCGAGAAGCGCCCAAAGGTGAAGGTGATGGGGTGATCCTACTTCTAACTTTCGAAGTGCTGTAGGCTCAACAAACGGCAATAGTACAACTGTTGAATCAAAGCCACACCCTGATTACGTCCAAATTCATGCCTCTAAAGAGGTATGAGGCGGTCATTTGTAATAATAAAGCCGACAAAGAGTCTAGATCGAATCTACATGGAGCTAAGATGAGAGTTAGTAGTGTAGATTCAGAATGAATATTTAAAGTATCTAGATTTAACGTCAACAAATAGATTTTTGTTTCTACTTCTAAAATTAAGTTAATAATATCAAATCTAAAGATATAAAGCTAGAGATGTTTGTTTTTGAGTGTTTTCCAAAGATATAAAAGGCTAGAAGTAGGCTCACCCCATCACCTTCACCTTTGGGCTCAACAAACGACAATAGTACAACTGCAGAATCAAAGCCACACCCTGATTACGTCCAAATGCATTCCTCTAAAGAGGTATGAGACGGTCATTTGTAATAACAAAACCCAACAAAGAGTTGAGATCAAATATACATGGAACTAAGATGGGAGTTAGTAGTATAGATTCAGAATGAATATGTAAAGTATCTAGATTTAACTTCCACAAATAGATTTTCTTTCTACTTTTAAAATTAAGTTAATGATTTCAAATCTAAAGGTATAAAACTAGAGATGTTTGTTTTTTGGTGTTTTCCAATGATATAAAAGGCCTAGGGCCGTGACCATGACCTAGGTGTTTGCCTAATGGGATAAAGACTTTTATGCTTGTTTTGTTGACTGGATTGTATAATAGCTCACAACACTATGATTTCCACTCAATACATTTTAGACAGAGAGTGGTTTTGCCAAAATTGATTTTCTCAAGACCGAATGGGTATCTACCAAAACAGTTTATAAGAGCTCAAGTTGGGTTGTCACTATCTCTTGGTTGAACCCTTTAATTGGGTTAATCAATCTACTAATTGACCCAGTTTCTTGTTAGCTAAGTTAACCTATACTGGGTCTCTCTTTTTCAAGAATAGACTAAGTCAAATAGGCATGAATCCATGTTTGTAACTATTAATTCCACAACCAAATCATGAACCAAGCTAAATAATAAAGACCCATTCATAAACAAGTCTAAAATTAATCATTATAAGGTTTACATGCTAGGATTGGGTTACTACCCTAGTAAAAATCTAGCTACTCATAGTGGGTGTAGAAGAAAACAAAGAAGAAAAGATGATAAAACTCATATTGAAAGATTAAAATATAGAAATCCAATGTTAAATCACCAAAATAAGTTAAAGTTACCTAAAGAAGCAAAGAGAAACGACTACAACACTTTGAATATTCAAAAGTTGACCTATTTTCATGAAACTCTTATATTTATAAAAATCTAAAAATTTTGGATAAAAATGCCCCTCGAGAGGTTATGCATCTGCACAATTCCATGGGAGGGCTGTATAATTCTTCACCTTGCAGGAACTGGGGTTCTACGGCCACAAAATTCTTGACTGCGGCCGCGAGGCATCATTTTTGTGGTCCGCAGATTTACAACCGCTGTTGCGACTTGGTCCTCTGTGGTATGTACCTATACTTCTGTGGCCGTACAATTCTTTTCTGGTCCACAATCTTGAGGGACTTGGGACTTGAGAATTTGCCCACTCTCTGAACTTTGTTCCTAACCTAGCTTTTACGGCCGAAAAATTGTTGTGCAGTGTGCAATTTTCTAGAAGTCTGATGGGCTTCGTCATTTGCGGCCACAGATGGAATTTTGTGGTCCACATTTTGTTGCTTCTATAACTTTTATTGCCTTGAGTTTATATTATTCCTGATTGAGTTGGATTTCGTATTGGTAGTCCAACTTTCAACATTGCTGTAATTTGGCATATTTCATCAGTTACGAGAACACAATTTAATGCTTTTAGACTAAAACAAGATCTAAAAGGTGCTAATAAGTAGTCAAAATCCCCACTTATCACACCCCACACAGGGTCGAGACCGAACGGTTTGAAAAAAGAACTCGAAGAGGCGAACAAATTACCAAGAGACTGGGTGAAGCCGAGCTCGGGGTAAATCCCAAGGTAATGAAGATACTCGAGGAGTTGAAAAAATGGGTAGAGTTAGGCGAGAAAAATATTGAGGTTAATGATAAGAAGGTGGAAACATACAACTTCAGGGTCAATCAAATCCCGGAAACATCCCCGAGATTAAAGGGATCGGTGCCCGAAAGTTTTATCCAAAAGCCTTTTCCTCCGAGTGCAGCACCAAAGCACATCCCAAAGAGGTTTTGTAGGCCCAACATCCACAAATAAAATGGGACCATGAATCCTTGCTTCCCTTATACTTTATTACTATGCATTTCGCTTTTTCGATGCTTCATAACTAATCCCAAATCTTAAACCCACGGGCTACCCCTTCTCAGGGACTATCGTCCGATAAAAATTTCAAACAGGATGGGCTATCAAATTGTGGAGGTACCAAGCCTATTAGGCAGTGCTCGAATATGAAAGGCTACGACCACATTGAAATGGCTTAGAGACGTCTGTAGTTTGTGCCCGCAAAGTAATGTCCTTATATATGATCAAAACTTATTAAAAGGTTACCCTCGGCAAAAAGATCGTCGTATATGACTAAACACTTAAGCATCTTAAGGGAGTTCGATTTTACGGAAGACTCGAAGCCATGAGTAATCCGGAGTTGCCATAAAAATCACGCCCTATTCGGACTTCCGAAAAACGGATGATCTAGACTACATTCGATTTTATGCTAAGGCATTAAAACTTATACGCAACTAAAAAATCGCAAATAGATGCTGAATAGTAAAGATAAGGTATTGCCAAAGGGGAAAATTTTATATATTTCAAAAAATATTTACAAAGGCATGATAAAACGACCCTAAAATGAATAAAAATAAATATACAAGGTAAAACAAAGAAAGAACTAAGGTATCTACGCTCGATCTTCACTAGGGCTCAACTCGTCACCAAAGCCATCTTAACCATCAGATCCCTCAAGACCTGCAAGCTCATATAGTTCCTTTGCCTCGACCTCGAGTTTCTTGGCTTCTTTGATCTTGGCTGAAAGGTTAAAACCTTGAGTATGAATCTTATCGAGGGTCTTTCTCCGAGATAGCAGCTTCACATATTCGGTCATCTTTATTAAGCGGGGCTTGGCTAGCTCTACATCAACCTTATACTGGGCTAACATTTCTTCAACATCGGAGGAATTGATCAAAGATTCCTCCAATTTGGACCTTAGATATATTCTTGGCCAAGGGCATCTCATTCTATGACGATTGAGTTCAGTTGTGATTGAAGTTTGGCATATAGCCGAGACCACTTATCGGCCTTGATTTTTGCCACTCAAAGATGGTCCTTGACCGTTGCCAGCTCCTCTTTTGTTGCCTCTTTTTGCAAAGCTAGCAGGTCCATCTGGCCCTTCAATGCTTTGGCCGTGGCCTTGACCTCGTCATCTCAGCCCGAAGCTGGTCGATCAAGTCTATCTTTTCTTGGAGTTGCAAAGTTATGTTGTTAGTCATTACGAGTAGCTTCTCATTTTTAGCCTCAAAGATCTTTACATTCTCGACCAGATCGACATGCTCCCATTTCACTAACGAGGCCTCCTTCTGAGCCTTTTCTAGCTCACCCCGAAGAGTTGGGATATCCTTAAGAGTCTCGTTTTCTTTCTCACTAAGATCCCTATGCATATCCTTCTTCCAGATCTATTCTTCGAGCTCGAGCATGAGCAGGCTCATTTCCAAATGAGAAAAAAGGTGTCTTTCACGATAAGCACCTGTTATACCCCATGTTTCCATAAGTAAATGTACGCTATAGGTAAATTGATGTAAGCTCAAAAAGGGATGAAATCCTCCAGAACTGGCCGGTTTATAAGCTAAGTTGCGACACAGTTTCCTTCCAATATATTGAGAGTTACATGGATATATTTATATGTAATTAAAGCCCTATATTTCTTGTTTGCAACTCTGCAATTTTTTTTTAATACGATATCAGAGTATAGAGATGCAAGTGTCCGAAGTGACACTGCTCAAGCTGGCAGCTTACCCACCTGCTTGGAGAATAAGTTGTCGTTACCCATTAAATTTCATTAATATACACAGACTTCTTACACCAAAGCTCTCTCAATCTCTCGAAGAACTCATCCAAGATCTCAAGAACTAAACTTAAGAGATATCAACACAAATCATCATCTAAGGTGTTAAAGACTACAAGAGAATGCTTCTATGGTGTTGGTATGTGATTGAGGGCTATTGTGAGCTAAGTACAAATAGGTTTCTGAGTTTAACTTCTGTACAAGGTGTGTATAAAATTTTCTTCATTTTTCCCAAGGCTAATCTTGTGTTGGTTGTGTAGTTTGAGTGAAAAACCATAAGATAGCACTTGAAAGAACATGTAATATGGTTGTTTTTTTGTTGGACTGCTTTGTGGCTAAATATATGGATTGTGGTGGCTGAAAATTATGAGAAATAATTTGATAATTTTGTGCCTGCAGTTGTTAGGATTTTCTAGGTGTTAATTTAAGTTGATTGAAGAAGAAATGATGAAAAACAAGTGATTGACAATAAAAATTAAGGTGCTAGACGTATTGGGCTGTTTTGGAAGGCATTTGTGGATGATTTGAACTAGAAATAATATGGTACATATATGTATGATATTCTAAAGGTTGTGAAATAATTTATAGAATAAGATTTGGATTAAGTTATATCTTGTTATGAGTAAAAACGAGCTCGTCGCTCAATATGATTGTTAAAATAATCGGAGAAACTCATCTTAGATTATATTATTTTTGTTGCTATTGTTGGTTATAGTTGTTGTTTTTGGGATATTGATGACCATTAGTGGTCTTTGGGATGTATTAAAAACTAGGGGAGTTGCTGCCCGATTTTTCTTAAGTCATACGACTAGCCAAATATGATGGTACGACATATACGACATTATATGTTAACGAAAATATCATTTCACTTGTTGTAGATGCAAGAAGTTGTGTTGATCTTGGTTGAGTAATAAGGAAGAGATCTTAAAAGTATGTTAAGGCTAAACCTTCCTTCTTTTTGCATGATCTATGTAATGATACGTAAACATAATAATATTCCGCAAGTGGTTCTACTCTTAGCAGTTAAGGATGTATATGTTATTTATTTCCGTAAAGTGATATTAAAGCATATATATGCATTTATCTAGTTCCCTATTGCGGTACATGATAAAGATATTAATGTTCATAATATAAGTGGCACGTTCATCTTCATGCATTTAACATAATGCTACAGTTAGTCGGGCAATTACCACTAGTTAGGCAGTTATATATCATTATGTACCACCAGTTGGGCAGTCCTGCGTATTCATTTAGTATCAAGCTACGGCCGGTCGAGTAGTCATGCATTTTACATAGAGCTAAGACTGGTTGAGTAGCTACATATTTACCACCGAGCTATGGCCGGTCGGTCAGTTACACATTTACCACCGATCTACGACCGGTTGAGCAGTTACCACTGATCAGTTAGGCAGTCATGCATTGATATGGATAATATTTCCAAAGATGTTATATATATATATATATATATATATATATATATATATATATATATATACATATAAGTATAATAAGTATGCATATATAGTAGCATTTAAGCGGTTCAGGCGATTCTTATATCTCATTCATCAATGTTGGCTTATTATTATGTTTCAGTACTGCCTTACATACTCGGTGCATTATTCCTACCGGCGTCCCTTTTCTTGGTGCACTGTGTTTCATGCAACGTAGGTGTATATAGGCGAGGTGAGGACCCTCCACTGTAGGCTAACTTCAGATATCAGCTTTTGGTTGGTGAACTCCACTTCTTCCTATAGTATTGCCGAGTCAGGTCCTACATATGTTATTTTGTTTTATGAGGATGTCGGGAACTCTGTCCCAACTTATATATTATGGTCATTTTTTCCTAGAGGCTTTGCAGAAGTGTCTTATGTATAGTTAGGTATGACATGTCAACGACCTTGTCGTCCCCTATGTATCTATATAAATCTTTTAGAATCAGTTATGTAAGTTAAGTTATAATATTGTTACTTATATATGTAGATGTGGCTTATCATGGCCCATGACGAGGTTTATAGTAAATATGGATAAGCTACGTGGTGCTCGATTGAGTAGGCATGGGGTTCGAGTCGTAGCCCCTCCGATTTTGATCGTGACAGCACCGAAGCTTGAAAAAAATAATGACATAAAATATGCTGAGCAAAAATCCACAAATGATGCCAATGATGCAAATGATAGACGTCTTACTGGGTTCAGTGCCTGTTGCACTTCATTGAAGAGGCTTATCGTGCCTACTTCGTTAATCTTTGTCTGGTCCTCCTCGGTCACTAGGAAACGAAGGTAGCTGGCCACGCCCACCGAAGTGGATAGAACTCGGGCTTTCATTAGGATAGTAAGAACAACCATTCTTTTACAGTCGGGGTCCACACTTGGGGTAGGAAACTGCTTCACTAGTTTCCGGCTCGAGCTCGGCTCGCTCGCTCTTGATCGCACATCCTTTTTTGGGACCTCTAGGTGACCAAGCCCGGAGAAGTCCTCCAATACAGCCATGTCCATGCCATCGAAGAATGTGTTGAGGACTGTTGATACCCAATTTTTTCCTGTATATTTTTTAAATGCAAGATACTTTCAAAATAGCACGTGCATGCGTACATAAGTATGTCCAAATGTTTCACTATTTTTTTCTTAATTGTTTAAAGTTTTCAAAATCAATTTATTGCCCTATTTTATTTATAAAAAACCGCATAATTATTCCCAAATTATCATTTTTGGTGATTCATTTGTTGGATTTTCATATTTATACTAAGTTGTGGCTAATATAAGTTTTTCATACTTATACAAAGTCATTTAGTGTTTTTAAAGTTAAATTGTATGTAGTTACAATTTTAGCCTCTTTCAGGATTTTATTATGTTTATAGTCATAAAAAAATTAGGTTTGGTATTTTAAATAGTTAATTATATGTTATATCATTTTGATACTTTAAATTTATTCCCATCAATTAATTTATTATTTTTTATAAATCAAATGGGGGAAAACGGGCTATTTAAGTTATAGCCAAATTTGAGTTTCAATTATGGCCAAAATCGGACCAATTCCTTATCTCTTATAACCCAATCATCCGACCCAGACCCTATACACGTCTGCCCAACCCAAAAAACCCATTAGATCAAGACAGTTGATCTAATAGATTAACGACCAGAATTTGTTCTTACCATTTTAATTCATATGACCCCCCTATCCTAGGCCATTTTCTAAAGATACCGCCTTCAGATGCTCTCATCTTCTCTCTTTTCTAAAACCTAACCCTACACTCTGGTCATCTTTCGCCACCTCCTTTCAACCCCAAGTCTCCAATGAGTCTATCATCGTCTTGCTCAACATCTCTAAGGTCCTCAAGGGTCCCGGGCAACGTCGATTTGGACCTAGGGTTTCCGGTTCTATTGTTCGAGGCTTCTCTGGTGTGGTTTTGGGAAACATCACACCATATATGTTACGATTATGAAGTTACAACAGGTTCTTTCAACTTCGATTTAGGTTTCCTTTTGAAACCTTAACTCTTTCCTAAATCTCTCAGAACTGTATTATTATCATGCTTAAAGCATATTTTGTTCTATTATCTCCTTATTCTCGAGTTTCTTCTGAATGATCATCTACTTTGAACCGTTTTTACCTTCTTTGGATAATTAGGGTTTCTCGGAGCTCTTTTATGCATATTTTAATCGATTTCTTTATGATTAAACCTTTTACTTGTTTATTTTTACCTATCTTTATGCTCCTACTTCTTTTTAACTTGACTCTGCTAAAAGCCCTAATTTCTAAAGATTTTTCTTCTCTTTGGTTATGTGTGTTAACTTTTATTTTCTTTGACTTGTTTCTCTGTGTTGGCATGATTCCTTCGCTTTGGTTATGTATGTTAGCCCGATTTTCTTTGTCTTGGTTTTGTGTGTTAACATGACCTTCTTTGCCTTGGTTCTATGCACTAGCCTATTTACCCGTCTCGTGGTCGCCAGGCCTGGAATATGTTCTGCTGAATTTTAGCCGACTTATACCACCTTTGAGTAATTGTGTTTGCCCATCTCTTGTTTCTTTCTGTCTATATGGCCGACTTCATTTATTAATATTATTCATTCACGTCTATTTATGTGTTGAAAATACAGAACCATGACCTCCCATAATTGATTCTGATTTTCTTTAATTGTTGGTAATTGAAAGATTTTCTTTCAAAGCCTTAGACTTCTACTTGTCTGTTTAAATTAACTGATTTCATTACCTTATCTGCTATGGTATCTTGTTTTACTAAGTTTTTCCTTAATTGAGTTTTTCCTGAATTTGGTCCTAATGGACTACTCTATTCCTACTGAACCTTGACTCCTTTCTTATTTAATCATGCACTGATTTTTCTTCTTGCCTTATATGGTACTGAATCTTTCCGTTTGATCTTTATTTCCTTAACTTAAGGGAATACTTCCTTGATTCTCCAAGTGATTGATTCTGAGTTCTTAAATTAATATGCTACTATGATTTTTACCTTATTTCATTACCTACTTCAAACTATAAATACCCTAAGTATTTCACAAACAAGGCAACGAACACTTTTTGTTCTGAACTCACACTTACACTCAAACACTCTCTTGCTTTACTACTTTACTGTGACCTGTTTAGTCAGCGGAAAGCCAAAGCTATATTTCAAAGTCCTGCTACTGTTCTTTATTGCATTTTGCTTCTTCAACTGGTATGTTCTAATTAAGCTTTCAATATCAACAACAACATGGTTACTTGATATTGTTGCATTCTTGTCTGCCTACTGCTTGTATCTAATTCAGTACCTTCGTTTAGCATGCTGTAATTTCTGAACTAATGTAGTATGAATCCTATATCCCTAAAGCAATGTGTACTTATGGGTTGTTTGGGGCATGACAACATCGAATATTGCTGAGCATGACTCAAACTTAGTCCTCCTAGGATGATAACCTCTATGTTACCCGTATCTGTTGTGTATTCTGGTTGATTTCTCAAGCATGACATCACTCTCTATTGCTGTGCATGCCTGGAACTAACTCATGCCTAAGTATATAGGCTCCTTGCAATGGATTCCCAATCCGCTGCCCCCTTGGTGTGAAATTATCAACTCCTTGAAGTACTAATGGCTATTTCCCATTACCCTTTCCCTCCTTTATTCCCTCAGCTTTCTTTCTGCACTTTCACACTCCTATTAGATTTAAGCTCTGCCCCTCATGCGAGCCTTGGGCTCCCTCTGAACTTGGACACATAAGGGCTGGTATTTCCACGTTGTGCTTGTCCTTATTCTGGTAATGTAATTTGTGTGTGAGCACTGCCCCGAACCCTATTGAGGCCTTTAGGGAACTTTGACACATTCAAGTTTGAGAAAGGTTTGAAGCAATGGCAGCTTAAGATAGTTCATTCCATAGCTCAGGAAGGAGCCAATAATCTGACCTCCTCTAGTTGTACTTTATTTGTTTTGATATATTTGGTATTCCTAGTTTGGAATAAATTTGTAATAAACATTTGGGGTTGGCTAGTGAAAAGGTTTGGGTATCTACACATATCAAAGGTAGAAACCATGACCATATGGTATTTTAGTATTCAAATTGTATTTAGAAGCCATGCCTATAGGATTATTTTAAATTTTTGCATATTCATTGTATTTTCAGAAACCATGCCTATAGGGTATTTTAATTATGCACCATAGACATCATGCCTATGGAGATTTATTCTACATATTTAACTACACTTCTAGATAACCTGTCTATAGAGATTATCCAAAATTTGGAACGTTTAGATATCATGTTTTAGGGTCCAAGTGGTTATAATCCAGTAATGTGTTAAAATCATTAACATATTAAAATCATGCCTATAGGGATTCTTAAATAAGTCTTATTCGCTTCGTTCACAGTCAATATTAGATATCACGCTCCTAGGATTAAAATCAGTAATAGTATATACTATCACATGCATAATCTGTAACCAATCTATTTTAAATTTTCTCTTCTGAACTATTTTTTAGTAACCTAATTCCTTTACTTAACAGAGTTTAGTAAGGATGCTTATAGGATTTCAAATAATTTGTTCTGAGTTATTATTATTTCGTCTCGTCCTGAATTAAGTAGATATCATGCCTATTGGACCCCATTTAATCACTTAGGCAAGCCTTAGACATCGTAAATAAAACTGAATTTGCTTGTGTTATTTGTTTAAGTTCTACAATCAGTAGGTATGCCCGATTCTTGTTTCCTAACTAAGTCATGTAATAAGCAGACCTGCTGCAGTTACAATCAGGCCTTACTCATTTGTTTAAATCGTGTTATTGGATTTTTTTTCGTTTGGAGGAGGTATACTTGAGCCTTATATGCTTATGTGTTTCCCCTTTAATGTGCAGTCCTTATATGTTTTGTATGTCGCATTAGATTTTTACCTTTGAAACTTCAAATAAGTCTGATATCCCTCTATTTTGGATTAGTAGTCCTATGTGCCTCTAGGACTGATAGGAATAGGACGAGTAATAGCATGCAATAATAATCGAGACCAATCCACGCTTTACCTTAACGGGGCGGGAAGGGTAGATATGGATGTGATGACCGGTGCGCTAATGCCACGTGTAGCCACTCTCTTGAGGAGTGATTACAGGGTATTGCATTGATGTGATCCATATTAAATATAAACCTAGGACCCTTTTCCTTTTATTTGAAAACTCTTTCCTTTATTTAAGCTCTTCTTCTTTACATGTTCTTTCTTTTATGTGTTTAAAGCTCCTAATATTTGAGCCTATACATGTCTATTTGCTAAAATCATAATAACTGTCTGTCGGGGAACTACACTAATGGATCCTGAGGTGTGCCTAACACCTTCCCCTTGGGATAATTTCAACCACTTACCGACTCCCTATTTATTCAAATGGAATTTAGAATTGAATCCCTATTGGTCCTAATGCACCATAATCATTAGGTGGCGACTCTTCAAATGCAAACCCAATTACCAAAAAGAACGAGTTATCCCTCCAAGTGCCATAAACCGGATTTCGCGAGAAAAAAATGGGAGCGACAGTATGGTGACTCTGGTGCGGATATTTAGGCTTTTACCATTTCAGAATATCATTGAAAATTTATGCTCCTTTATGTGCAATTACTTATTTACTTCCTTTAAGCATTCAATTCCCTTTTCAATTGTAAGAATTGACTTGTATTTTGTTTCTTTCCTTTTCTACTTTCCATTACTACTGCTTTAAATTATGAAATTCTCGTATTTGTTGTTTCCTTAATGTGTAAGTACATGATAACATGTTTTTAGTTATTGCATAATCATGCACAACATCAGATTCCACTCGTGCCAAACAAATCCCATAGCAAAGCTTATAATGAGTGGTTGTGATCTTCTGATATTATTACCCCTAAATCAGAAAAAGACATATTTGTGGTAAAACCAGTCGATCAACGATGTAATCAATGGTTCCGTGCCTTTCCCTTTTGAGTTATTCGCTCAAGGGTACTAGTCTAAAATCCCATAGAAACCTTACTCTATTTAAACTGTGCATGGATCGTGGTCAAACCTAGCCAAGTCAGTTATGTTGTCCGTATAATGACTTATTATGATGGCCTTGTCCAAAGTCCACTAGGTTTTCCTAAACCCAAACATACACTACCACGTTTTGTGCATTTATTTGGAGAACTAAATATTTTATGCCAATTATCAATATTAAATAGTCGAGTCCGATGGGGTTAAGTGCCTAACCTTATTTGTCTTGTTGAAATATGAGGCACAAAGTCCCTAGATTCAGCATGGTCACCAACGTTCACCTAATAACAAGATCATATAAGCTGGAAATCACCTTGGGGAAATCTTGTTCGAAAATATTTGGGAAATCTACCTTCTCTCCTGGAAATCTAACCCAACAACAAGATCATATAAACTGCTACTTTATTTTGGGATCATGTGAGGTCCGCATTCTAATTTGGGAACGTTGAAATGACACCCTTACTAGAAGAAATAGGAGGATTGGCCAGTATACCATGGGAAACTCCGGGTTGTTAATGCCCGACAACCGCAAGGGCAGGGGTTTCCTCAAACTGATGGGTTTGAAGAAGAATCCAGAATTGACATGTTTGAAAGAATCCTACATCCCTTTTGATTATTTATACGAGACGTACGACCACAACAAATCTTACCACACCTATCCTGACGAGTTTGCCATCACATTATTAGGGCATATTCACCGAAGGGCCTTCCTATTCATGTCTTGTTTCATGGGATTGATCGTGTATCCAATGAAGAAAGTAAGAATCCACACCAGACTGTCTATGGTAACTAGGACCTTAAAGGAAGGAATTGGCAGGAAACCATTCAGCATGTGCCCATGATCATTGGGAAGATATACCGAGCCTTGGAAAAGTGTCAACGAGGAGCCAAATACTTTGAAGGCTGCAATTTGCTTCTTCAACTTTGGCTCACGGAGCATCACCAAAAGGGTGAATATCGACAAGAAATTCAGAGAAGGGGCTGGGATGATGATATCGCTTTCCATCATCCGAAGTGAATGAATTACATGCCCTATATGTTCGCCCAACTGGAGAATGCCAGAGAATGGGTCGAGCTCTTCAAAAATCTGACCGAGGACCAAGTGCAATGGATGTTCGAGTGGTTTCGGATCGAGGAGTTCATCACCCGATCTAGGGATGCACCTTTTTCTAATATTGATCGGCTGAGAAGAATATACCTTTATATTCCTCTCGGGGTTACAAGGGAAGCGGGTAAAAAGTAGGTTGTATATAGGTTTGACAAGATGAGTCACTTCCGGGCTGACTTCCAGGATGATGATAGTCCTTACAAGTGCCAAGCTCAGCATATGTGGCACTACAAGATCACCATGGGAAGGGATACCATTGAGACAGATAGATACCTTGCTGGTTGTGGTCCCTACTATTCAGGCTGGTTGGAGGATAAGCATGATGTCCTGGGCCAGCCTGGGTTGTACAGATCTTGCTGTGGAGAGTCAAGGTAAACTTGCTACTGCGTTTGCAGGCTTTAAAGTCACCTTCTGATATTGTACTTGTGCTGTTTTATCTCTATTTCGAAACTGTTGAATTTGTAGGCTTTCTAGGAAACTCAGTAGAGCTTATATCTTGTATTACCGGTTTTGAAATTGTGAGTTTGTATAGAAATTTCTATTCCGTATTTGTCAGTAAATGTTAAGCTTAACTAGTGCGAAATATTACGTGTTATCACGATATTCTATAGAGGAAAATGTGGATCGTGACAAATAGTAAACTTATAAATTATATTGGAATGGACTTTAAGTTTTTGTTTGGGTTGTTTGGAGGTTGGAGGCGGGGGTGGTTAAACAAGTGTGCAGCTAACCAAATGAACGAATATGAAAATGTACATATACGCTCCCACTCATGGCCTAACAAATTGCATTATGGAATGTGGACCCAAATCGGGATTATAATTATTTATAATTAGGAGCTCAAGAGTCAACAGAATGGCGACTGTTAACTGCTTGTTTGGTCTTTATATCCACTATTATAATAACATTAAGCCCAGGCACAAAGTAGGCCGTGCCTGACTTTTTGTTTATATGGAGAGCTGTTAGATCAGCTGAGTCCAAGTCATAGTAAATCAAAGTTGGACTACTTCGATAATTCTATAAACGTTATAATTCACACGGTAATAACAAAATTTCAAGTCTTAACATTGGCCAACTCTTTGGTTTGTTAATTCAAGTTCAACCAATCAATCGCTTAGACCTCAACTCCAAGTTAGATAAAGTACATGAATAGTTTGTTACTATTATGCTTAATTCGGGTCAATTCCATATCTCAATGTCAAGAGAATTCATTATTGTTGAATTATTTTTGTGTTGGTCGTCAACATAAAACAACTTTTCCTGTTTATCCGAATTTAGGACTGATAATGTGAAATTCATATAGCTACAATACTCTTGTTAGTTAGGTTAAAGAAATAATACTAAGCGATTTCTATATCAACTTCTCTTCCCATCGATCACACCACCGCCAAACTTATTATTCTTTTTGTTTCAATTATATGATACAATTTTCTTAATAGTCAAATTAAAAAAGAATGACGTATTTTTATATTTTAAAACAATTTTATATTGGTCAAAATTTGATGACTTGGCATATATAGATAATCTAGACCGCGAAGGGGGATCGACCACAATATGATAACTGAAGGAGGCTCTCAAGAAGACTGATGCGAAAGACGAGTAGCGGAGATGAAGGGATAACGGTAACAACAAGTTCATATATGAACATAAGGAATATTCCATTGAATATTCCTTATTTTGTACTTTTTAGGGTTTTGGAAAATGTCCCTTATAAATAAAAAAAGATAGAGAGCAAAAATGGGATCTTCATTTGATATAAGAAGAAAAACACTCTATAAAAGGCTGACGGGAGAGAGAATATACTAAAGTTGTCTTGTACATTGAATACATTATTCCAGCATACATTTCTTATTCTATATTCACAAGGTCCAAAGGTCTCAGGACCCTCTTTTGTTCCCCTCTTTCCCCGGTGCTGTCAGGAGAAAGAACCATTTGAACTTAAAATAATTGGGTAATAAATTCTCTTTTGTTATGCTTGTCACATTTATTTATATTTATTGCACATCTTTGTTGTTGCATTCATGAGTATTTAATCAACTCATGTAAGATATATGGATTTATATCTAGATATATGGACTTATATCTACACACATATGAATAATATATGGATAAATTATATGTTATGTGCTATCTTTTGGTTTGGCCTAATTTTGTGGTCTTATGGACATTATGTTAAGGGGGCCAATGTGTTGTCATATAAAGTGTAGGACTAATGTGTAGATACCCAAAAGGGTAACCTTTGTTAATGATGGGCTAACTAAGGTTACATATATGTAACCATGGTTACATGCTTGTGACTCTTGGGTTATGTAACTCATGAAGTTATAAAGTGGGGGTTATGGTTCCCACATTAGTGCAAGACAAGACTCTTCTTTCTCCCATTGAATCAAGAGCCAAAATACTCCATTGTTGTCTTGCAAATAGTGTGGAAAACCATAAACCATTTTGATCATTGTCATTACATTGTTATTGTTGTGAAACCACACATAATATTTAGTCTTGTGAAGAATCTTGTGGATACACATACCATCAAGAACAAACTTGAAGGAAAGGATTAAGGAGCATTCTTCAAAAGGCATAAGGACAATCATCAAAAAGGAGGTTCAACAATTCCACATATGGATTCAGGTTAGCTTCCGCTCATGTAGTTTAATTCCGAATTATTCAATATGAAGGTTGTTATATTTAGTAGGAATCATAATACTAATAATTGGTATCAGAGCCACCCTTCAATTTTGGATAATTTGGATGTTCATAAGATTCATGTTATGTTAGGATTCATGTTTAAGTTTAATTAGAATTTTGTTTATGAAATTCTACCATGAAATAGCATGACTTATGAATGTTCTGTTTTGATGTAATTTGATGTTTTAATATCATGTTAAAACATTGTAAATAGCATGATTTTAGTTGGTTAACAACATGTTTTTTATGTTTAAGATTCATGTTGAAAATCATGTGTTATTCAGAAATTTTTTTTTCTGGTCACTGCCTCAAGACAATCGATTGTTTCCTTGCACAATCGATTGTCATTGACGTTTAAAATTCTGGCAGTTTTGTTTTTTGGAACACCAGAATAATCGATTGTATATTCTATGCAATTGATTGTTCTGGTCCAGTGAGTTGAAACGTTTTTTAATTATACCATACAATCGATTATCTATTGTAGACAATCGATTGTAATGGTCCAGAAACTTAAAATTTTTTTTATCAAAACAAAAATAATCGATTGTCTGGTTTTGACAATCGATTATATTGGTCCAGTAATTGAAAATTTTATATTAAGCCAAAGATAATCGATTGTCTATTGCTTACAACCGATTGTTTTTGTCCAGTAAGGTTAAAAACGTTTCAACTCTCTTAAGTTTCAGTATGTTAATTGTTTTAAAGTCCATCAATTCTAATATTATATGGAATTGTCCTATAAAGTAAACAACAATTAATATTCAAGTGTTACATATCAACATATGTAACATATTAAGTTGAGATTCATAATAAGGCTTAAGGAACTAAAGTTTATAGCATCTAATATTTTAATTATTCAATTGAAGCATTATGTTGCCAAAGTAACCTCTATTGTGCAGATTGATTAATTTTAAAATATAAGATGACTGTGATGTTAGTCTTCCATGCGTTTAACACCGGCCCAAAGGAAGGTGTTATTTGGCAGGAATTCGAACATGCTTGTGGTGGTAAATATGAGACAATTATTTGGTTTTCCATGTGAATATTAAATCGGCCCAAAGGAAGGTTTAATATTTAACAGGAGTTTATTGTCTATGTTTAATCACTACACCAAGAGTACCACTTACAAGTTGTTTTTCTGTCCAAAGACTAAAATCAATGTTGTGCTAGGTATCTTGTAATGGGAATGCCTAATTTTGAATCTATAAAGTTAAAGTTCAAGTATTTGTAAGCATGTATTCAGTAATCCTTTTGTTCTATTTTCAGTAAATTCTTCTGCTTCTACGATCTCTGCCAACATCAATAGCATCCCTGTGCTTAACGGCACAAACTTTAAGGATTGGAAAGAGAACGTCATGATCGTTCTCGGTTGCATGGATCTTGACCTTGCTCTTCGGACCGAGCAACCTACTCCTCTTGAGGATACATCCCCTCCTAATGAAAGGAGGGCGATGGAGAAGTGGGAATGCTCGAATCGCATGAGTCTAATGATCATGAAGCGTGAAATTCCAGAATCATTCAGGGGCACTATGAATGATGAGCCTAATGCCAAAGTTTTCCTTGAAAACCTCGAACAGCGTTTTATTCAAAACGAAAAGGCGGAAACAAGTACACTATTGAGTAAACTTGTTTCCATGAGGTATAAGAGCAAGGGAAACATTCGGGAGTACATTTTGGAAATGTCTCATCTTACTTCGAAACTTAAGTCACTCAAGCTGGATTTACCTGAGGAACTGCTTGTGTACTTTGTTTTGATATCTCTTCCTGTACACTTTAATCAGTTTAAGGTCAGTTACAACTGCCTGAAGGAGAAATGGACTCTTAATGAGCTCATTTCACATTCTGTGCAAGAAGAGGAACGGATAAAGCAAGATAAGACTGAAAGTGCTCATTTGGCATCCTCTTTTAAGGAAACTAAAAAGAGGAAAGGTAAGGAAGTTGTGGTTGCAAGGCCCAAGATTAAGCAACATAAGGAACCTAAGGTTGAAATCACTGAATTAGGTTGCTTTCTCTGTAAGGGGACTGATCATGTGAAGAAAGATTGTACCAAGTACCATGCCTGGCGTGCGAAAAAGGGTACATTTCTTTCTCTTGTTTGTTCGGAAGTTAATTTAATTTCGGTACCTAAGGATACTTGGTGGGTAGATTCTGCTGCTACTACTCACATAAGTATATCAATGCAGGGTTGCCTGAACTGCCGAAAACCAAATGATGTTGAAAGATACATCTATGTGGGTGACGGCAAGAAGGTGCCAGTTGAGGCTATTGGAAAATTTAGGCTGTTGTTTAAAACCGGTTTTCATTTAGATTTGGATGAGACTTTTGTTGTACCGTCTTTTAGACGGAATTTAATTTCTGTTCCCCGATTGGACATATCCGGTGATAAATGTACATTTGGGGACAATAAAGTTAGTCTCTTTCAGAATTCAAATCTTATTGGTACTGGTGTTTTATCAACATTTGGTAGCTTATATTTGGTTGATACAATAACTTCAAATAAAGAAACTTTGCATACAAGTTTAAGTGGTACCAAAATAAAATTAACTAATGAGAATTCTATTTCACTCTGGCATAAACGTTTGGGTCACATATCCATTCAAAGAATTCAGAAACTCGTGTCAGATGGAATTCTTGATTCGCTTGATTCCTCAAATTCGGAAATTTGTATTGAGTGTATCAAGGGAAAACAAACAAACAAGACTAGATTAGGTGCTAAGAGAGTTTCAGACGTCTTAGAATTGATACATACGGATATTTGTGGGCCATTCCCTACTCCTTGTAGGAATGGTCAACAATACTTTATCACATTCATAGACGATTACTCTCGTTATGGGTACCTATATCTTATTCATGACTAAGCATTAAACACCGCAGCTTATATTCTTAATAGAGTTCCAACTAAAGCTACAATCAAAACCCCTTATGAACTTTGGACTGGGCATAAACCCAGTACTCGGCATTTTCACATTTGGGGTTGTCCAGCTGAGGCAAGGCCTTATAGGCCGAATGAAAAGAAACTGGATGCTAAGACGGTTAGTAGCTATTTTGTTGGATACTCTGAAAAATCCAGGGGTTTTAAGTTTTATGATCCCACTTCTAGAACTATTTTTGAGACGGGTAATGCTAGGTTCTTTGAGGATATTGAGTTTGGGGGGTGGGGAGATAAAGTTGTTAGAGATTTTGTCTTTGAGGAAGAACATGTGTCTTTCCCTCAAGTTGTTGATCTTGGTCACATTCCTGACACGGATCACACAACTCCGGTTCAAGACAATCTCGAAAATCTCCCCCATCAGGACCCTGAAATAACTAATGAAAATCAAACTCAACAACCTCAAGAAACTGAAATGCCATTAAGGAGATCCACTAGAGAGAGGAGAATGCAATTCCGAATGATTATGTTGTATTTCTCCAAGAACAAGAAAGTGATATTGGAGTTGAGGAAGATGATCCAATCAACTTCCGTCAAGTCATTAAGTGTTCTAACTCTCAAAAGTAGATTGATGCCATGAATGATGAGATGAAGTCTATGAGCGATAATGACGTTTGGGAGCTTGTTATATTGCCCGAAGGTATTAAACCTGTTGGTTGTAAATGGATTTTTAAAACCAAAAGGGATTCAGGGGGCAATGTTATTAAGTATAAAGCTCGTCTTGTCGCAAAAGGCTACACTCAGAAAGAAGGCATTGATTATAAAGAGACTTTCTCTCCAGTTTCATCGAAAGACTCTTTCAGGACTATAATGGCATTAGTAGCACATTTTGATCTTGAGCTTTATCAAATGGATGTTAAGACAGCATTTTCTCAATGGTGACATTGAGGAAACAATTTATATGGTGCAACCTGAAAACTTTGTTTCGGATGAATCAGAGAAGAAGGTTTGCAAATTAAGAAATCCATCTATGGGCTCAAGCAAGCTTCTCGTCAATGGTATTATAAGTTTCATGCAGTCATTACATCTTTTGGTTTTGAACCGAATATCGCTGATGACTGTATATACCATAAGTTCAGTGGGAGTAAGTATATTTTTCTGGTTTTATATGTCGATGACATACTGCTTGCCTGTAATGATATAGCATTATTACTTGAAACTAAGAAATTTCTTTCAAAGAAATTTGAAATGAAAGATCTTGGTGAAGCTTCTTTTGTATTAGGAATTCAGATAATACGAGATCGCTCAAAAGGTGTTCTCGGTCTGTCACAAAAAGGCTATATCGATAAGGTTCTGAAAAGATTTGGCATGCAGGATTGTAAACCAGGTAACACCCCTGTTGCTAAGGGAGACAAGTTTAGTCTCAAACAGTGCCCAAATAATAATTATGAAATTTCGGAAATGCAGAAGACGCCTTATGCTTCGGCTGTAGGTAGTCTGATGTATGCTCAGGTATGTACACGACCTGATATAGCATACATTGTTGGGATGTTAGGCAGATATCTTAGCAATCCGGAAATGGACCATTGGTTGGCAGCCAAAAAGGTCATGAGGTACTTACAGAAAACAAAGGATTACATGCTTACATATCGGAGATCGGACCAGCTTGAGATCATCGGGTATACCGACTCCGATTTTGCCTTTATGCTAATAACAACAGTAATTTGACGAAAGCAAAACATAAGGACGTCAAATTTCGGGTTGTTAAAGAAAGAGTACAAAATGGACAATTGTGCATTGAGTACATAAGTACCAACTCCATGCTTGCGGATCCGCTCACTAAGGGATTGACACCAAAAGTATTTCATGAGCATATTGCTTGTATGGGTGTCAAATCAGATGAGGATTATGTATTTTAGTGGGAGTTTTGCATTATACATTTATGTATTGTCCATTATATTCAGAAATTCAGTAATTCAGTTATATCTGCGCAGATATTCAGTTTTAAAGTTTTTGTACTCTTACAGTTTATGTTTGATCTCAATAAAGAGAACCAGTTGGAAATAGACATTCTATTGACCACACTTTATGTTATTTTTATGCTACATACCTACACTTGATCCGTGTCGTTGGTTATATTGATATACGTGATCTATGATTGGTTCTAGTTACGAATGAGTAACTAAGGGCTCTTAGGTCCTATGTTGGTATGATTGATGGACGGGATTGTTCATGACAATTTATTGTGATAGCAATTTTGAGCTCATAAGGTTATAATGTAACATATAATGCTAAGGTTTGTGCATATGTATGTGTATCTCGTCCAAGTGGGAGATTGTAAGATATATGGATTTATATCTAGATATATGGACTTATATCTGCACACATATGAACAATATATGGATAAATTATATGTTATGTGCTATCTTTTGGTTTGGCCTAATTTTGTGGTCTTATGGACATTATGTTAAGGGGGCCAATGTGTTGTCATATAAAGTGTAGGACTAATGTGTAGATACCCAAAAGGGTAACCTTAGTTAATGATGGGCTAACTAAGGTTACATATATGTAACCATGGTTACATGCTTGTGACTCTTGGGTTATGTAACTCATGAAGTTATAAAGTGGGGGTTATGGTTCCCACATTAGTGCAAGACAAGACTCTTCTTCCTCCCATTGAATCAAGAGCCAAAATACTCCATTGTTGTCTTGCAAATAGTGTGGAAAACCATAAACCATTTTGATCATTGTCATTACATTGTTATCGTTGTGAAACCACACATAATATTTAGTCTTGTGAAGAATCTTGTGGATACACATACCATCAAGAACAAACTTGAAGGAAATGATTAAGGAGCATTCTTCAAAAGGCATAAGGACAATCATCAAAAAGGAGGTTCAACAATTCCACATATGGATTCAGGTTAGCTTCCGCTCATGTAGTTTAATTCCGGATTATTCAATATGAAGGTTGTTATATTTAGTAGGAATCATAATCCTAACAACTCAGACATACAGGCTAACATCGGTCATTTTGCCTACTTCATTTAATATTTGATCTAGATTTCATTATTGATAATTAAGATTCACCATTCTTCTTATCGTTGATCGTTTTAACTAAAAGATAACACTTTTTGGTCAAACAAATTTAACTTTAAATTTTTCATTTGGTCTATTATTCTTAATTATTGAGATGTTTTTATTGTCACAATATTATAACACTACAAAAATTTTACTTTTTAAACTCTTAAAACCATAGTTTTAAAAGTCCTTTTTTCCTTCTTAAATTATAATATATCGTTGACCAAAACTGTGACAAGAGGGGTTGCTCTGATTGTAAGCAACCTCCACTTCCAATCAAGAGGTTGTGAGTTCGAATCTCCCAAGAATAAGGTAGAAAGCTCTTGGAGGGAAGGATGCTGAGTTTCTATATGGATACAACTTCTCTACCCAATGATAGGGGTAAGGTCTGCTTACACAATACCCTCCCCAGACCCTACTAAGTGAGATTATACTAGATTGTTGTTGTTAACCAAAACTATCACGCCATGTTCGGTTTTTGTCATCCATTGAATTGACCGCTCTTCCAAAAAAGAGCATGCAACACATGCATATTTTTTTTTTGAGGCACGGAACAATTAACATCCACTAAAACCAAGACAACCGATTTGGAATCAATAACTTGGACCTGAACACGGATCGAACAATTGGCATCCACTAAACCCTCCTGTGGTTTTCGTTAAGTAAATGGGTTTTAAGATTTTCAACTTGTATTTCCCTACCTGCAGCTTTTACCTGCAAGTTATTTCTCCTATTAGGTGCACCAACATATGGATCGAATTCAATTGTTTTCGTTTAATTTATATATATAATATATATTAAAACATTATAAATTATTAATTTAAAACTCAATAATTTAAAATACTAAAATTTTAAACCCAAAAGTTTTCTAGCTTCGCCTATGCGGCAAGGTCCTCGTTAGCAACAACAACAACAACAACTACCCAGTATAATCCCACCAGGTGGAGTCTGGGGAAGGTCCTCGTTAGCATAAACATATGTTTAGTCCAAGTACAATACTTTAACTAAGATTGGCATTTGAAGGTCAAATATTTAGTCCAACACTACCACTTGGGATATATATATCTATTTTTTTGTCAGTTAGCTACATTTAAGGTTGGCAAATGGACCGATCCCGGATCTAACGGGCTAAGTGGGCCGGCCCTGAGCCGGTCCCAAATTAAAAGGTCTTCGCAGTTTCGGGCTTCGTGATCTTATTGTAGGAACCGGCCCAGGACCGGGCCATGACCTAATGGTCTCAGGATAAATGGTCCGACCTAGACCTAAGTAGGCCCAATGGTCCCAACATATATAATATTTTTTTAATTTTATAGAAGTTAGAGAAAAAAATATGGTAACAAAAAAAATCGAAGGCAATTCCTAGTAAATTATATGTAACCTACATTTTTTAATTAAAATTTAAAGACAAATATAGTACAGAGTTATTCAAAGCAATGCGTTATAATTTTATTATAGCATTAAAAAATATGATAATATCTTTTTAGTCTTTTTTCCTCCCCCCCATCCCATGGGCACAACAAAGTGCTAATACCACCATTTAAAAGAATTAATCATGATGTGCCAAAATACAAGTTACATACTAGTTTTTGTTCATACAAGTTACATGATATCTCTTACAAACTTAATAAATCTATTAAGGTCCGGAGGAATTTTCGTTGGCGATGGTGAGCGAAGCTTGGCCATTACCGCCTCCGGCAAAGCAGCTAGTATTTCTTCGTAAGCTTCGTCTACCTCTAGTTGTGATTCAACAAGTCCAAAATTTTTCCTTTCCGAAAGGACCCAATCTCTGAATATCACGACGCAAATTCCATTATGGATCTTGATGGCGCTCAATACCGCTGTTAGACAAGTAAACACCGATCAACTAGTGAGTTCCCATTTACTTTATTAAACAACACCAACATTTAACTTAACTTAAATTTAAATTATTCGATGAATAACGGATTTTTAAGGAAACTGAAACGAAAACAACAAAAGAAATCATAATTACAGGAATACAATCCCAAAAATCAAATCTACTAATATATGTGAAGATCTAATATCATAAGTGTATGAACAACTAGTAGAATATACAAAAGATGGCTATCCTACTGTCTGAAATAGAGTAGATAGATACAAGCAAAAGAAAAACTCCCGTATGCTGCTAAATGGCTAGAAAGGAGACAACTCATTGTGAAGTCTCAGTCCAAGATCAAGAATGCACATCTGGCAGATAACTAGATACACTTGCCTCAGATCCTGTACAATTAAGTACAAAAACGTAATATGAGTATATAAATAATATGTACCTAGTAAATATCTAGTCTAACCTTGAAGAAGTACTGACGAGGGTCGACTTAACAATTACTAGGGCCAACACTAATATAATTAAAGTGTTAGGCTAAGCATGGATATCATGGATAATCGAAACGTTTGATAATAGGACGTGCCAAGTTCTTCTTTCATAAATATTATTTTAATTTTCGTCATATCATTTAACAATTCACATTTCAATGCATTAAAGCAGTACAAATCATAGAAAATACCAAATAATTATCATGCACAAGTTATGCCGAGGTCGTACGACCCGATCCAAAATAATATTAAAATATATACTGTTGGAGGGTCGAACAACGCGAACCATAAAGCATCTATTCACCATACTCGCGAATCATTCATGCGATATAGTCAAGTATAAATTAATCAATTAAATAAAATTCTTTATAAATTTTTTTCTTTTAAAGAAAAAGGCAATTTCAACTTGAAGCTTTAAATCCATAGAAATTCTCAACTTAATTCCATTTAATACAAGTAACAAGTATCATCAAATAACGATGTTCACAAAAGCATGATGTAAACATAAAATATACGGACATAACATAAATGGTGGCTCCGTACAGACTCTCATGACTTTATGCGTACGTAGCACCCACGAATACTCACATTTCTATTTAAATTTACCTATGGAGAAATTTACCTTTTACAAGGTTAAAAAAGAGATTTACCTAGTCTCAAGCCCACTTCCCAATTCAACTACGCGTTCAAACCTCCAAATTTTACACCAAATGACTCAAAACTAGTCAAACTTTATAAACACTAATCAATATACACTCAAACATTCACAATTCCCCCATTTAAGTGATTATCCAACCAAAATTGCAAGATTCCTAAAATTTACCCCGGGCCCGCATGCTCAGATTTTAGAATTTTTTAAGAAAGTTGTTACCCACAACCCGAGGAACACAAATATATGATTTCTACTAAATTCCATAACAAATTTCGCGATTAAATCTTTTTTTTAGCAAAATCCTAAGTTTTTACCTAAACCCATGATTTTTACTAATTTACATATTATAATTTACTCATAATCTATGTATTTAACTCACATGGTATAGAAATTACTTATCTCAAAGTGCTAAGTGAAATCCCCTCTCCAAGAGCTTCAAAAATTGCACCATAAGGGAGGAAATGAGCTAAAATGGCCTATTCCTGTTTTGAAAAAGTTTAATGCCCAAATATTCCTTCTTTAAGATTGCAAAGGCAAACGATCTAGACAAGGGAAACTTACTCATCGCAAAAGTGACAGTAGCATCGTGAACGTAGAGGCTAACATGGATTACCCTACACGAATACGAGAGCTTCTTCGAGAATGCGAAGTATTAACAACGGCCACAACTCAACCTCTTCTATGCGAACGCGAGTTAGGTCATGTGAACGTGAAGGCTAGAGGACCCAGACCTTTGCAAACCTGATCCTCGGCATGGGAAAAATAAGAGAAAAAGTTTCCCATTCCATAGCACCCAAAATCCTTCATCGCAAATGCGAGGGTGCAATCGCGTTCACGAAGAAGGAAACCAAAAGCACCAAATCTGCTGTGTTTCATCTCAACTCCGGGTGGTCCGAAATGCACTCGAACCCTTCGGGACCCCGTCCAACAACTCCAAAAAGTCAATAATATAATATGGACTTGCTTGAAGTCTTCAAATGCGCAAAACAACAACAAAACCATGAATCACACCCCGAAACCAAATTGATTCAAACTTTGAACTTCAAGTTTCTAAATTGCTCCAAACACATCGAATCTTACGTAGACTAATCAGATTGACACTAAATTTTACGTGCAAGTCTTAAATAACATTACAAAACTATTCCTGGTCTCGAAATTCCATTCGGACATCGATATCACAATCTCAAAACCAAATTTAAGAACTTCTAAAAACCTTCAAGAACCAATTTTCACTATTAGGTGCCAAAACGAATCTGGGTCACCAAAACCCGATCCGAGCATACTCTTAAGTATGAAATTATCATACGAACTTTGTGGAACCTTAAAATCCTAATTCTTAGGTCATTTACTCAAAATATTGGCAAAAGTCAAACTTGGCCTTTGAAGCTACCTGAAGGAACCAAGTTTTCGGATTTCAACCCAAACTCTTCCAAATATCGAACCAACCATCCCCGCAAGTCATAAATTATTAAAAACAACAACGGAAAGTCTTCTTGAGGGGAACGTGGTTCTAGAAAGCAAAATTACCAGTCAAAACGTTACATTCTCAACCTCTTAAACAAATGTTCGTCCTCGAAAGAGTTAAAATTATACGTGAAGAATAAGTGTAGGTATCTGCTCCGATGTCCACCTCAGACTCCCAGGTCGTGTCCTTGACTGGTTAGCCCTTTCACTTAACCTTTACTGTGGTAATCTTCATAGATCTCAACTGTTGATCCTGTCTATCAACAATATAATTTGGATCCTCCTCCTAACCCAAGCTCACATCTAGCATAGACACATGAAAAACTGGATGAACTCCTAATAATCTAGGAGGTAAAGAAATCTCATAAGCAACCTCCCCAGCTCGCCTCAACACCTCAAATAGGCCTATAAACCTGGGGATCAACTTGCCCTTCTTCCCAGACCTCATAATACCCTTTATAGGCTAGACTTTCAAGAGAACCTTCTCGCTGACCATGTCTTTCTTCATTGACCTCCTGGAAATTTAGGCATCTAGCTACATACTCCACTATGTCTTTCTTCATTCGTTTCCACCAATAATGTTGTCTCCGGTCATGATACATCATCATAGCACATGTATGAATATAATACCATAAACTATGTGCCTTCTCTAGAATCCTCTCCCCCAAGCCGTCAACATTAGGAACACCTAGGAAACCATATAGTCGCAGAATACCATCCTCACCAATAGAAACCTCTTTGGCACCACCCTGCAGTACAATTTATTTAAGAACTACCAAATGTGTATCATCAAACTACCGAGCCTTGATCTGCCCTAATAGTGAAGACTAGGCAACAAAACATACAAGAATTTTGCGAGGATCAGAAATATCCTACCTCAAGAGTTTATTAGCCAAGGACTAAATGTCCAAAGCTAGTGTCCTCTCCTCTGCTGAAATGAATGACAAGCTACCCATGCTTTCTGCCTTCCTACTTAAGGCATCTGAGACCATTTTTTCCTTGCACGGATGATAAAGAATGGTGTAAGATGAGATGATTAGTATAAACCTCGTACAACACCTCATACAGATAATGCCTCCATATATTATGAGCACGAATAATTGCGACTAATTTAGATCGTGCAGAGGGTAATTTTTCTCATGAATATTTAACTGACGTGAAGCATATATAACAACTCGCCCCTCCTACATTAATACACAACCCAATCCAACGCGTGAAGCATCACAATACACAGCATACATCTCCGAACCAATGGCAACACTTGAACTAGTGCTGTAGTCAAAATTGTCTTGAGCTTCTGAAAGCTCGCCTCACAATCATCGAACCAACGGAATAGATCATCCTTCTGGGTCAATCTAATCAAACGTGCTACAATGCATGAAAAACCCTGTACAAAAAAATGATAATAATCTCGTAACCCTAGGAAACTCCTAATGTCAGTCACTGAAGTGGGAAGTGGCCTACTCTGAACTACCTCAATTTTCTTAGGATCGACCTTAATAACCTCTCCTGATACAACATGCCCCAATAATGCTACAAACTCCAGCCAAAACTTATACTTGGAGAACTTAGCATATAGATTCTGTTCTCGTAATATTTGAAACATTACTGTCAAATGCTGCTCGTGCTCCCCATGCTACGTAAGTAAATCAAGATATCATCAGTTAATATGATAAAAAAATAAATATAAGGCTTGAATACCCGGTTCATCAATTTATCAATTCTGCTGGGGAATTAGTCAAGCCGAAGGACAATACTAGAAACTCATAATGGCCATATCTAGTATGGAAATCAGTCTTCGAAACATCTGAGTCCCGAATCTTCAACCGATGATACCTTGATCTCAGGTCGATCTTAAAAAACATACAAACACCCTGCAATTGGTCAAAAAAATCATTAATGCATGGCACCGGGTACTTGTTCTTAATGGTAACCTTTTTCAACTAGCTGTAATCAATGCACATCCGCATAGTCCCCTCTTTTTTCTTCACAAATAACATTGGTGAACCCCAAGGTGATATACAAGGTCTCATAAACCCCTTGTCTAACAACTCCTCATGTTGCTCATTCAACTCTTTCAACTCTTTCAGAGCCATAAAATATAGTAGAATAGATATAGGTTGTGTGCCTGGAGCCAAATCAATATACAAATCAATATCACGATCCGGTGGCATACCTGAAAGGCCAGAACGAAACACATCGGCAAACTCCCGGACTATTAGCACTGAATCAATCATCGGAGACTCTAGGTGGTGTCTCGAACATAAGAGAGATTAGCGAAACAACCTTTCTTGACCATATGTTGAGTCTTTAGGAAAGAGATAATCCAACTAGTTGTACTAAGAGTGGAACCCTTGCACTCTAGTCTCGACAACTCTGGCATCGCTAAAATGACACTCTTGGAATAGAAATCAACAATGGCTTGATATGGGAATAACAAAGCCATCCCTAGGATGATCTCAAAGTCTATCATATCAAGCAACATAATACCGAAGCATATATACCGTAGACGAAAATACATGTGACCAAAAAATCTGAGGCCACTACATCTAGTGTAGTCATTAAAGCTTAGAATCTAGTTAGAGCCTTGGCTGGCTGGCCTTTGTCTGGCTGAACAATAGCTGGCTGACCTTCCCCTGCCTGGCCTCCACCTCTAGGACGGCCCTTACTAGCCTGTCCTCTGCCTCTTGGCGGCCGGACATCTGATGTTGTAATCATGGGCTGCTGGCCCTGCTGCACTGCCTTGCCCTAAAGTTTGGGGCAGGTCCTCTTCATATGACCCAAATCTCTACACTCGTAAGAACCTCTCAGTACTATAGAGTTCTACCCCGAAGTCGGACCCTAATGGCTTGAATACCAACTAGAAGAACACTGAATGGCTAGTGGTTGGTATGAACTATTTAGCATGGTAGTGAAATAGGCACTAGAAGAACCCTGATGAACAGGTGGGCAGTAAAAACTCTCTGTCATGACGCTTAAGTAGGGTCATGTCGGAGCGCCTCGAGGAGGTGGTGGTGCTGAATATAGGGGACTGTTAGGCTGACCCCTCCCAAATTGACCTCCGCCCGAGCTGGGGCACCTCTAAACTCCCCAAAAAAATAAGCCCTCTTGTCTTGCTGCATTTGCTCTTTGCCCATCTAACGATAGCCTTTAATCCTCCGAGAATCTCTACTACCAGCTGGTAAGAAGTACCCATCTGAACCTCTCGGGACATATTGCCTAATACCGGAGTGCAGTCCTGTAAATAACCTCCGCACTCTCTTTTATTCCATAGAAAGTATCATAAATGTGTGATGAGAAAACTCAGAAAAACTTACCTTGTAGTCAGTTACTGACATCTGACCCTGCTCATAATGCTCAAATTGATACCGCAACTCTTCCTTCTTGGAGCGTGGTATATACCTATACAAGAAAATCTATATGAACTAGCCCCAAGTCATAGGAGGGGACCCCGCTGGTCTGTCAAGAACATAAGACTGCCACCATCTACGGGTCATGCCCTCAAGTTGGAAAGTAGTGAAGTCAAGCCCATGAGACTCCAATATCCTCAAGTTGTGCAGTTTGTCCCTACACCTATCAATAATATCCTAGGCATCCTCATGATGCTAACCTCCGAAGACAGGAGGGTGTAGCCTAGTCCATATATCTAGTAACTTATGCGGATCGCTACGCACCAGCTGGTCTGGGCTCAGGTGCCACTACTGCAACTGGTTGGGCCCCATTCACAAGTAGTATGCCCGGAGTCTAATACCCTGCAGTTGTATTCCTAGGAGCATGTGTAGTAGGATTTGTTCTCCCCTGCCTCTTGCGATGTGGCTGGATCTGCTGCAAATAAACCAACCTAGGCCATAGAATCCATGAACTACAGTATACAACCCATGACCTCCTGAAAGCCCGATGTTGTCGTGAAATCTACTGGGGTTGGGTCTGTTGCGAGCACCTCATTGTGAGCACGTGATTTTTGCCTAGCATGATTCACTTCTACAGGATTCTTAAAATTAGGAATTTTCTTTTAATTATTGGATTTTTAGGATTTAATTGCATAACTTTCATGCTTATTTTTATTTCTGTATGCATGTTTAATCCATATAATTCATAAAAAAATACAAAAATAGTGCATTTGCATTTACGACGTAATTTTCTACTTATTAAAAATATAATTAGTCAATTAATATTTCAAAAATAAAAGAAAATAACAAAAATAGCTCTCTTTGCATTTTTACTTTTAATTTTTCGAATTTGTTGCATTTTTTGCTTTCAATCTGGGACTTAACTAATTTTTTTAAATATTATGAGGATTAATTAGTTTAGTTTCAAGGTCTAATATTTAGTTTAGTGTTAAACTGAAAAAGTAAAAGAAAAGGAATTAATAGGAAATTGAGTAATTAAATAAGATGCCCAAATTTTGGGCTGGCCCAAATAAAAAAACCCACCCAAAGCTCGTCCAAAACCACAGAAATACCGGCCCATACTCGTTTCCACCTTGTCCAACTGCCCTTTCTATAAAACAATGTCGTTTAGAAAATTGCATCTGGACCGTTGATCTCTTTTGATCTAACGGTCCAGAACTGGTTAGTTAAATAATATGTTTATGCCCAAACACCCCCCTACCGCATCTCTCATCTCTCACGACACCCTCTTTTCAGAGACCAAACCCTAGCCACCCTAGTTTCCTCCGCCATCTCCACTGCCTGCCATCCGCCGGAAATCGCCTCTGCTGGTAGCCGGTGGACAATCGCCACCAAACTTACACCAAATACTCCTCTCCTTCTCCTCTTTCCAAATCCATACTCCCTTCATTCAAATCCCAGCCAAATCTCTCGAATATTGAATCAAAGAGAGGAGGCCAAACCCTAACTCCTCCATTCAACCCCAAATTAATATCAAATCATCTCCACAAACCCCTCTTACCTAATCTCACACTACGAACCCTGAAATCTATGCTAAACTTTTCAAATCTTAAATCAAAGAAAAAACATTTAAATTCAAAAAAAGGGTCTGAATCAGTGGGATTTTGAAGTTCTGAGTTTGGAATCAAGTTTAGTTGTGTGTTCTCATTTGAGAACACATGATTGAAGTTTATTCCGGCGTCAAATTCTTGGGTTCGTCGGAGTTCCAGTTCGAGTTATATTCGCCGTTGTTCTTGAAGATGTTAAAGTCAATTGGATTCCATCGATTTTTTTTATTTCTTTCTTCTTTAACTTATCAATTTCTTCTTCTTTTAGTGCGATAATATTTCTTTAATCTATTGTAGGTTAGCAATGTTTCTGTTGACATGTTTTACTCATAAATAAAAAAAAGAAAATATTAACTAGGGTGGACTGTTTCAGTCTCATTTCTCATCTTCAAAGTTTTGAGTTTGGATTGGGTTTGGGTTTGTCACTACAAATAGAGGTCCAAATATTTGAAGCCCATCTGTTGGCCCAAGATTGGGGTTGGTCATTGGGTTAAGTTGACCTAGGCCCGTTTGATCTATTAAAGGTAAAATTCAGGAGACATGGTAATTTAGGATTTAATAACCACTTAAGAAGCCTCCTAGAAGCTGCAGATGACACTAACTTGATCCACAAGTCAGTTATTCAGGGGTTTTTAAGCAAAAAGAAAAATTTAAAAAGGTCTAAAATGATACATTTAGCCTATCTCGGATGCCTTAGTAACTTGCCTATAGAGGCATAGTTACTTGCAGATGAATTCAGAGAGGAGAGAATTTTGAGAGCTAAAAAGTAGAGAAATATAGGCAACTAAAAACTTCAAAATTTCACTGTTCTATTAAAGAAAATCCCTGAAATTCTTGAGACACTCAATATGAAATAATTCACGAGCAACCTAAGGTTTAAAATGAGTTGAATTTTCTTGGTATTCAAGGGTTTAGGTCATTTCTGGGTTGATTTTTAATTGTTGGACTTTATGGAATACTGTTGCTAGTTCAAAATTGCTCTAAACTTGATCATTCCTTGTTTATTTCTGGGCTAATACCTGTGTTGTGTTGCTGCTACTTTGCATTGAGCTCAATCCACTGATCCTTAGAGTTTCTTTATTTCAAACCTTTTCCAGGTATTTATCTCGCCTTCAATGTATGAAAAATGGATGAAAGTGAAGATCAGTTCATTTGAATAGAGATTTATGCTAAAGTTGTTGTTATTCAATGTTTTTGCACCTTTAAAGTTGTTTAGATTAGCTTGATCCTCTTATACTTCGTTATACTTGTTCTGAATATGGATTGCTGTGGTGGTATTAATTTAGTTGTTCAAGCATTACTTTGAAGTTGTATATGTCCATGAGATTGAAACACTAGTCCATCTAACAGTCAGTGTATAGGCCATCTCCTAGACACATATTGTTGAAAGGAGTATGTCTAAAGTTAAGTATCCATATGATCATGTAAATAAGTGTTTCAGTGGTTTATTTCTTTTCAGTTTTAATATGTGAACAAGCACCTTGAGAATGTGCTAAATCAAGATTAGAATATAGTTGAACTGTTTTGTTTTAGAAATGAAGGTTCAGCATTTTGACTTGAATATGAACGTGAGTCCGGACCTCTTATTTGGACCTAAGCCCTTTTGCAAAGTTGTTAAGTTTAACTATAATTTGGTTTGTACATCGCATGGAAAAATGGCTGAATTTTGAGTTTGTCATTTCAGTAACATGCTGGTTTGGTTTTGTCTAATTTCCACCGGGGTTCTTGAGTGCTAAAACAATTGTGAATCGAACGGATTTTAGAAATAAAAAAACTAGATAGGTCAATGCTCTACTTTTGCACTCTTTTTCTCAAGGGCTTTTTTCAATGTTTTCATTTCATATACTATGTGTGTGAATGATGATTCGAACTTGAGTCGATTCAGATTTAACTTTTAATGTTTTGGGCCATCCTATGGGCTGTGGACCATGAATCTATGTTGAGTGAAAACGGATTGGTCTTATTAGCCACAACAGGCTGTTGGGCCTCATGTCTAGCCCAATTTGATTTTTAATTGTTGGTCCTTTCTTAAAATTAATTGTCTCTTTATTTTCTCATATGATTAGTAGCCATTTAATTAATTAATTAGAACTTTAGTTATGGCTAGTGTCAATTATTTAAGTTCCTTAGTTAAAATAGGAATGTGAACCATAATAGACAATAATAGTTCATGAATCTCTGAATTTTAGTTTGGACATCCTTTAAAATAAAATCGAGGTGCGCCGCGCCAAATAAAATCACAAATGCGTGGCCCTCGTTTAAATTGGTTTCTTAAAAAACTTATAATTCGAGGCGTGCCATCTAGCGAATTTCCATGGCCCTCGCAATGTTGACAATGCGTTAGTTGCTCTAGGCGCGACATTTAATAATACTACCTTCTTAAACTCGCGTGCGCATTCCATGTGACCCAAATCCAAATCCTTAGACGTTGAATAAATTGTGCTTCGGATTGCGGGTACATTTCATGTGACGTGATCCAAAGACATGTTTTAAACGACTTCCAATCTTATTTAAATTTAATTAAGAGCGGTTTAATAAGTTAAAATATATCATTGGTTTGAACATGTATTAAAATGAGATAATAGGCCAATTATAATAGTTTAAGCAACTGTGCTAGAACCACAAAACTCGGGGGTGCCTAAGACCTTCCCTCGGTTTAACAGAATTCCTTATTCAGAATTTTTGGTTCGCAGCCTTCAAAAGGAAAGTCGAATTGTCCTCGATATGGGATTTTAATATAAATCGGTGACTTGGGACACCATAAAAAAAACTATCTCAAGTGGCCACTCTGAATAAAAATGAATAAATAATCCCATTTCGAATAATGCCACTTAATCGGAAAAATTCCTTTATATACTACTTTTCGGGGTGGTGTGCAAAAAAGGAGGTGTGACAGCTCTGACGACTCTTCTGGGGATCGAACATAGAATCTCTAGTTCAGGGTTCAATAATTCGAGCTTAAAATAGTTGTTACGATTAGCTTTATCTGATTTTCCTACATGTTTCATGACTAATGTGCTTAATGCTTTACCGCTTTGATATATGATGAATTGTATCTATAAACTGCTACGAAACCATTCCTCTCTTTGAGTCTTCTACATCATGGAGAAGGGTGCACTTCGTGTGGCTTCTCTTCTATTTAGATTCTTATGCAATTTAGAACGAGGTTCCGACAAGTTGCTAAGTGGGTGAAGTTTCTTCATTCCAGTACGCTGCCCCCCAGCTCGAGTTGTCCGCTCGGGTAAGCCATGTCTAGTACAATCAACCCAGGGTTTAAACTTTGCATAACAAAGCCTCATGCTGGATCCCTAGTAGGAACGTTTGTTGTATCACGTGCATTTAACTTAGCTGACTCAACACAGGGGTTGGGTCTGTCTAGGACTGGTGTCCCTGAAATGAAAAGACTATCCTGATGCATCCTACTTGCTACTTGTGCAGTTATTTGCTTCAGATTCTCATGTTGACTAGCTTATCAATGATCGGAGAGAGTTGGAAAAGAAATAACAATGTTAGGGCTAAGTGAGTTAATCACCTGTTTTGAAAAACAATGTCCAAATAGCACTCAAACTCTGCCGAACTTTTAAGAAAATGAAAGAAAAAGAAAGGTTTTCGTTTTCAAAAAATAGTTGGTTTTTTCAAATCTTCCTGAACTACGCCAGATTTATTCTCACCAAATATGGGATATGTAGGCAACCCCCATCGGGTCCAACTTCCCTTTTGCAAAAATAACCCAAAAACAACAAAATTTTAATTTTTTATCACAAATAAGTCAAGTGATGACATTCTTGTCTAAGATAAGCCGAATGCAGCTAAAGGGCGCCGGAAGGCTATTTTGCAAAAACAACCACCTTAAGTCATTTGTAACGGTTGGCGGCACAACCTTAAGATCTTCTTCCTCGAAGTGCTAAAAGGCCGTATCTACAAAGCCATGGTGTTGTTTTTGAAATCAAAATTTTGAAAAAAAAATAGTGCTACTTTTCCTTTTAGGACAAAATGAGTTATTGAATCACCTTAATAAATGTGCTGGATGAGCACGAATGAAATTGGACCCTTCACAATCCTTAATGAGATCCCCTTGAAGCTCCACATGTGGTGGGATGATCTAGGAAAAGAAAGTAGAGAAACAGTGGCAAAAGTTCTGGGAGGCCTCGTTAGACTATTAATCATCAGGCCAAGGTTGGACATAATTGAAGTATTAATACCTTTTTGGGACCCGACTCACAATGTATTCCATTTCTATGACATTGAGCTCACACCTACATTGGAAGAAGTTGCGAGTAATGCAAGCCTTAATGGAAATCTTAGAAGTCGATATCCATTGTCACCAAGACCGGTATCCCCCAACAGGTTTCTAGATTTTCTGAGTATTAATAGGGATGTTCAGGACATAAATTTATCTGAAGGGTAGTGCACACTCCAGTTTTTTATCATCGATACGGTAACCCCGGAGGCTTTGAAGAGCCGAACACTGGTCTAACCCATGTCGGAAATAAAGACAAATAGGAGGCAAGGCGGGGTTTAGCGTATATGGTGGCCTTATTGGGTGTTGTAGTTTGTCCACAGAAAGATGGAAATATAGAGATAGACCTTGTATGAATGATCGATGTTGCAATCCAGAAAGCGAACAACACTGTGGTTCCTCTGATCGTTTCTGAAATTTACCTCGCCTTGACTATCTGTTGGAAAGGGGAAAGTTCTTCCAGGGTTGCAATTTGTTATAGTAATTATGGATGCAAGAACATCTCTGTAACCGGGTTGGGTCCATGAATTATGGTTTGACAGGTTTAAGGTGCATTGAAGAATTTGAAAGCCGGGTAGCAGGTATTGGATTCCCTACGGGTACTGAAGCTTGGCTTGCACATTTGAGAGCTTTGACTGCCGATAAAATTGAGTGGGCATTTGGATGGCTTCCTGTCACTAAAGGAGTGTACATATCAGCTGAATTGTCTTATATCCTCTTTATGGGCATCCAGAGCATCCAGCCTTATGCTCCCTACAGGGTTTCGTGCCAGTTAGGAAGATTTCAAACCATCCACAATGATGAAGATCTGAGTAAACATGTCATTGAATTAAACCTAAAAGCCGTATTTCTGGAAGGGAAAATTCACCAAGTGTGGAATGAATGTAGGTTTCTTGAACCTAAGACTATAGTGCGAGACAGAGATATAGGTGAAGTGGACCCTAAGTACATTGTTTGGTTCGACAAAAGATTCCAGGTTCCTGAAAGACCCGCAAAGAGACCCTATGTCTAACAGTTCACCGATAGGGCACAAGTGCAAGGGGACTTGTTTACCAAGGAAAACGAGTACAGGGCCAAAATAAGCCAATTGGAAAGGCAAGTCATGTGGCTTCAGTTTGAAAATAGTGTTGAAGCCGCAGACGCCGATGGAGAAAAGAAAACACTAATCCAGGAAAAACGAGGCGCTCAAAGCTCAGATCTACAAGATGAAAATAGCAGCCAGAAACCCGGAAAGAAGCCGGGCTGATGAAAGACTTATAAGCGGTCTAAAAAAGAAAATCCATCAAATGTGAAGAAGACCTGGAAAAGTGTGAAGATAGTCTAGTAAAAATCCGGGCACAATGGACAAAGAAAGCAGAAGAACAGGCACGATTTTTGCAACAACTGATGAAGAAATACGAAGGAACCATTACTAGCCTAAGAAAAAAGGTGACTACTCTTGAGGATGAGGCAGCCAAACGAGCTAAAGATTTCAAAGTTCATAGGGAGCACTGTTATAATCCAATGGCTAAAATGGATGAAGAAATACAACAATTGCAAAATCAACACATTCATGACTCCCAAGTGTTAGAAGCCAGGAACCAGCAGATAGGGCGCTTACTTCAGGAAAAAGGCAGAATTAGAGCAAGGATAAGAACTATCGCTGACTACATTACCATGAAATGTCAAGCGTGCGAGGACATGACTCATGCCATCTTTTTGGCTGCAGTGATGACTTTTGTCCGTCAAGTTATGAGTGATCTGGAGCAACTACAAGGGGGTCTCGCACATAGGCCGCGATGCCATATGATGCCCCGCAGGGCCCAGTAGTTGAAGCTTTAATGTATTCCTGATTTTTCAAGCATCGAGTCTGTATTTTGTTTTACTTTGAGTCTGTTTGTAGTTCCAATAAGATGAGTAGTTTTACATCTTTTGTAATAAAAGTTATATTAATTCAAAAATTCCAAAAATTGTCTCCTTACTTTTCACATTCATATATTAGAACTACGCTTGATCTGATTCATGCAGGGTCATAATACGTAGGCAAACTACATATTATTTGATTACAACAAAAGAGAGGGGGAAGAAAATGAGAAATGAAAAGAGAGAGTAAGAACAAATAAAGCCGGGATGAAGCATGCAACCGTTGCAAAACATGTACAAACCTATTTAACTGTATAGGTGCATCACACCCTAACGTGCGATTACCTATCTGTTATTTGTCACAAACTAACCGTTTGCTGCTGTCCTCTCTCCAGTCTAGGGATTTAATAAAATGGTCATTGGTTTTTCTGGTAACCTGGCTCCACGTCCATACTTCACTAAATCAAAAGGGAGCATCAGTATGTCTTCAGAAATGACTCTCCCGAATAGTTCCCATCGCAGATGATGGCCCCATCTCGGGCATCCCGACCTCTAAATTGGTAGTTGCCAATGAGAATAGGATCCTGCATCTTAGGGTTATGAAAATGTGGGACGCTTGGGCAATTGAAAGAAAGCCACCAAGCACAATCCCGGAATTCCCTGAACTTTTCCCTAGAGTGGGTTGTACCTCTAATGTTCCAATCAGCCACCAAAACATCCCACTGGGACAACCAACTATAACAGCTCATTTCGTGGGAATATCTTATGAGGTTCGCCCCCAGGTTTTCATATCTGGTGCGGCCTCGAACATTTTCACTGCTCGCCCATGCTCGGCCACAACACATCCTACACTGCCTAGGCCCACTATTGACCCTTTAACTTTTACATTCCAAACACCCACCTTCCAAATGGAGCCTCCTTAGTTCCCCACTTATACTTACCCTCAGCAGTCTCAATTTGAGTTCACTGCAGGACAAGAAAATACTTCTAAAACTCTTGAGCAAGAAGAAATCGCAAGAAAGATGAGGAGTATAGAATAAAGCCTCACGAACATCCAAGGTCTGAGTGGACAGAAAAGTGTGTCTTATGCTGATTTATGAATGTTCCTCCATGTGCACTTACCATTGGGATTCAAGACCCCAAAATTTGAAAAATACGATGTGGGGGCTGGCGGAAAGAAGAAATACTCATGGCCTATTTCGGAGAAAGTCTGGTCGGCATCGCTTCCAAATGGTACATGGATCAAGATATATCCCACTGGCACATCTGGGAAGATCTTGGTAGTGATTTTGTCAGTTAGTTCTAGTACAACATTGATATTTCTCCAGATAGAAATTCGCTGACAAACCTGAAGAAGAAATCATCGGAAAGCTTCCGAGAATACGCGGTTAAGTGGTGCGAGCAAGCATCTAGAGTAATGCCTCCGATGGATGAGGTTGAGATGGTCACAGTTTTTCTTCAAGTTCGGGAAGTCGATTACTTTCAAAATATGATGCCTGCTATGGGTAAATTGTTGAAAAAAGTTTGAAAACGGGTCGAATTCTAAGCCAATCCGCCATCAGATCTACCTCCCAGTCCATTCAAGGAGGATCTGGAGAAATAGCAAGGGGAAAGAAAAAGGAAGAAACATCCATGGCAGCGTCGGGTGCAAGAAAACACGGTGCTCCAAGATCCCTTTTCCCAGAAAGAACCCCGCAGCTTTATTACCCCCACTAGGACATGACTTATACTCCTAAGCCATACGCGGTCATGAATGCTCAACCTTATCTCTGATCTCAACAACAAATTAACCGGAACCAAGCTCAATTTCCTATAAATCAGCCTCCTTACTAAAACCACTACAACCCTCGTCCTCAAAAAAATAACTTTCATCCTCGTGAACCACCCAAAAGGCCAAATTTTACACCAATCGGTGGATCCTACATCAGTTTTTTCTCAAAGCTTGTCCAAATGGGTTTGTTGCAGCCCGTGCACCCAAATAGGAAAAATCAAGAATCACCCTCTTACCAATGGGGCACCCGATGCACTAATCACTCAGGAGTTGAGGGGCATGATACAGAAAATTATTGGACTTTGAAACGAGCCGTGGAAGATTTGATAGAACAGAGCAAGATAATACTAAAGGATGAAAATATTCCCAATGTGACCAACAACCCATTACCAGCCGACAACAACGGATCGATTATCAGAATTTTGTGAGGATAAGGTATTTGACATGGTATTAAAGGCCATCATCGTCATTGCTGATGTAGAGAGGAAACCAAAAGCAATGGATACGTGTTCTTGATGGTGACTTTGTTCAACCACCGATAATATTTACACATCCTTATCGATCCATCCTTCTTCTTTACGAAAAATGTCGGCGCACCCCAAGGAAAGACTTTGGGCCTAATGAAGCCCTTATCAAGAAAATATTGCAACTTCTCCTTCAATTATTGGAAGAGAAATGGGCTGGGTGCTTGGAACCAAATCAATTCAAAAGTCGATATCCTTGTCGGGTAGCATTCTCGATAGGTCTGCAGGGACTACCTCTGGGAAGTCTCAAACAATCTGGTACAGAATCCATGGAAGGAACCTCTGCACTAGAGTTACGAACAATAGTCAAATAATCTAACACCCCTTCTCGACCATATGTCGAGCCTTCATATAAGAAATAACCCTACTGATAGAATGGCTATGAGTCCTTCTCTACTGTAATCGAGGCAGCCCCAGCAAGGTTAAGTTCATGTTGTTGGCATGAAAGTCAAATATAATGTGATAAGGTGATAACTAATCCATCCCTAAAATGACATCAAAGTCAACCATATCGAGAAGTAGGAGATCTACATGAGTCTAAAGCCCCTAATAATAACCACACACGAGCTATAGACATGATCTACAACAATAGAATCACCCATCGGTGTGGACACATATACAAGAATACTCAAAGAATCACGAGGAACAACTACATATGTAGAAAAATAAGATGATACACAGAAGTATGTATACCTTAGATCAAATAGAACTGAAGCGTCTCTACTGCAAACTGAAACAGTACATGTGATAACAATATTAGATAACTCAGCCCTAGCTTTGAAAGCATAGGGTTGGGCCCAACCACTCTAAAATATATCCCTAGGAAGGCCTCCAATTGGATGGCCCCCACTCTAGTAGCCCGATATCCACCTCTAATACCTCAACCTCCATTTTTAACTATTTGACCCCTACCACTAGCTGGCTAAGCGGCAGTGGAAAACCTGATATTGGGACCATTGCATGAGAACCCTTGTGATGAGAACTACTCGATGCTCGAGGATAATCCCTGGCAAGGTGCCTTGGATCACCATAGGTATAAAAAGACTTCAGTTGCTGTGGCTGAAGACCTTGAAACTTTCCCTGGCGGCTTGAGTAACTGCCCTAAAAATTCTAGAGCGGAGGTGTACTGATAGCAGCTGGTGGTTCACTATTGGCTAGCTGATTGGAATGCTGCATATGAGAACCACGACCACCTGAGGCACTATGAGAATTCTGAAGTGCTAAATGAAACGGCATGGGAGGATGGCCTCTAACAAAAGTACCCTAGCCTCTAGATGAGGCCCTACTGATCCACTGAAATGACGAGGCCTTTTATCAAATCCTTGACCACTCATTTTAGCTAAAACCATCTCCACTCGCCTGGCCACATTGGCTGCATCCTGGAAAGAAATCTCACTCCCTGTCGCCTTATCCATCTGTAATCTAATAGGCTGAGCAAGTCCCTCAATAAGCCTCTTCACTCTCTCTCTCTCTCTCGGTAGGAAGTATAAGAAGAATATGATGGGCCAAATCAATGAAGTGAGTCTCATACTGAGTAACAGACATGTTGTCCTACTGGAGATATTCGAATTGCCTGCAATAATCCTCTCTCAGTATAATAGGAAGGAACTTCTCGAGAAATATCAAGAGAACTGGTCCTAAGTAAAAGTTGGTGACCCACCTGGCCTAGAAAAACAAAAATACCTCCACCATTTCTTGGCGGAACCTGACAAACAAAAGGCAGCAAAGTCGACTCCATTAGTCTCTTCTATCCCCATGTTATGTAACACCTCATGACAACTGTCCAGATAGTTGTGGGGATCCTCAGAAGATGTACCTCAATAGTTAGTGGTGAAAAGCTTGGCAAACCTATCCAAACTCTACAAATCATCCGAAGACATAGTTGATTCGTCGCCGTTTGGTGCTGCAACACCTGACAAAACTGCCCCATCTCGATGAGCTACTGGAGTTTGAAATTGGGGAGCCATCTACTCTAGAGTATATGTAGTGGGAATCTGTGCGCTGCCCCCAGCCCGAGAGATGGCTGGTGATACAAGCAATGTCCCGCCCTGAGCGACACTCTCAATAAAGCCCAATAGATAAACTAAAGCATCCTGTAGTGTCGGGGTAGAGATGAACCCCTCGAAACCTAAGCTGGCCTAGGTGGAACGGCCTGGAATGAAGCCTCCTCACCAAACTCTACCTGAGGCTCCAACACTAGTGCTACTGCTCGAGCTCTAGGTTAAGCCCTTCCCCTGCCTTGACCTCTAGCATAGCCTCGGCCTCGTTCTATGCCCCTCGTAGAAGCTGCCACTAGGGGCTGAAGCTATTGATCAACTGATAAAATGGTACGTGTTGTTGCCATCTGTGAAAGAACAAGACTAGAGAATTCAATTAGTATTGGGAGATCAAATCGCGAGATAGAGATGATTAGAAGTGAAATTTTCCTAAACTTTGTAGCCTCTGGGGGGTAAGCACAGATATATCTGTACCGATCCCTCGAAATCTACAAAGCTTGTTCAAGAATTTTGAGATCTAGGCAACCGAGTGCGTGTAGAAAATAATTCTACCCATGATATGTGTGCTTTGGTTGTATTAGCATGATTTTCAGGTATAGGTTTTGATGAATGACAAACAACGAAGTCGATGAATGACAAACAATGAAGTCAAGTGTCGAACAAAGTTATTATATGACAAACAATCAAGATTGAATGCCGAGAAGCATATTGATGAACGGATTGCATGGAAAAGCCAAAGACGAGCTCGAAAGTTCAAGACCGAAGACCCAAGGCGTAGGTCGTTAGGTAGAACCAATGTAAGAGCAATGCTTAAGTTATCTCGTCTTTTGGCTCAACATAGGTCATCATAAATATGCATAAAATCATTTTATCAAATCATATTTCAAATACTTCAAACAAAATGATTTCAAACATTTTCATTTTAGCCAAAATAAATTTTAAACATGTCTTTCAAATCTGGAAAGAAATAATCGATTATGTTAAGACAGTGTAAACCGGAATTTACAAAACAGCAAAATAATCGATTATCAGAATAAACATAATCGATTATCTTGTATCCGTTGCCAGTGTTTGAACGCTGTAACAAAATAATCGATTATGCAAAATCCAATAATCGATTATTCTGCATAAAATCAGCTTCCGATTTTGTAACGGTAAGCTGATAATCGATTATCCAAATCTGACAATCGATTATCTTTGCATAAAATCAGCATAATTGATTGCCAATTAAGCAACGGACATACTACTTCTACCACCTATAAATAGAGGTCTTTTGAGCTGAATTGTAACACACAACACCTCTCATTATTCATATACATATTGATATCATTTGAGCATCATTATAGAGCTTTTGTTGAGCTATTTGAGAGACAACTTTGATTTGTTTATAGAGCTAATGTTGTATCTCTTTATCTACACTTTTTAGAGAGTTCTTGTTGTAAAATAGAAAGGTGTTTGAGAAGACCATATCTTCTCATTGATTGTCGGGTTTGCTAAGTACCCTCAATCTTAGTGTGTGAAGTCTTGTGGTGCGGTATCCACGAGCAAGGTGAAGTCTTGAGGTGCGGTATCCTCGAGCAAGTTGAAGTCTTGTAGAGTGTACATCTACGAGCAAGTGTAACGGTTTGTTAGGCACCCGTAAGCTTTACGGAGTTAGTGGAATCTCGAGAGAGTCTCTCGGGGACTGGACTAACCACACGTTGTGGTGAACCAGGATAAATTCGGTGTGTCCTTTCCTTAATCTTTTAATTTCCGCATTTACTTTACTCCTGCAATTTTAATTCCGCAATATTTATCAATATGCTCGTGCCGCACTATTTATCAATATTCTCGTGCCGCACTATTCACCCCCCCTCTAGTGACGGGCATAAATCCAAACAATTGGTATCAGAGCCTAACTCTCTGAAAGCCTTAACTGGTTGAGAGAACGACATACATTTTTTTGTTGAGAATATTGAACGCAGGAATGATGAGCGAAGGACACTCCACCTATAGGCCTCCACTATTTGACGGAACAAATTACACATATTGGAAAGAGTGGATGAGAATCTTCATCCAATCAAATAACTTTCGCTTGTGGCAAATCATCAAGAACGGTGAACAAATGCCAACGAAGAAAGTTGGGGAAACCACGGTTCCAAAGGAGGAAGATGAATATGATGCCGAGGACGTCAAGAAAGTTGAAAATAACGCAAAGGCCATCAACTTATTATATTGTGCGGTGAATCCGGATGACTATCGGAAGATTTCTTGCTGCAAAACCGCCAAGGAGATGTGGGATAAACTCGAGATCACTTATGAAGGTACGTCTCAAGTCCGAGAATCTAAAGTTGATTTTGTAACAGATGAATATGAACTCTTTAAAATGAGGGAAAAAGAACCCATCGGTATTATGTTCGAACGATTCTCAAAAATCGTCAACGATCTTCATGCTCTCGGGAAAGTGTACACGAACAAAGATCTTGTTCGAAAAATCCTACGGAGTCTCACTCCCGAATGGCGTTCCAAAGCCAATGCCATCCAAGAGTCGATAGGAATCACGGATGTCACAATTGATGGACTAAGAGGTAACCTCAAAACTTATGAAAGCACAATTCTTAATCCCTATCTTAGAAGTAAAAGTTCGAATATTGCCTTCAAAGCCTCATCTTCTAAAAGAGTAGAGGTAAGTGATTCGGAAAGCGATGATGATATTATTTCCAATGATATAATTGAAAAGTTTTATAAGCTTATGACAAATTAAATAAAGAAGGAAGAACCAAGTCCTTCATGCCAAAATTGTGGAAAACTTGGCCACACCAAATCACATTGTCCAAAACCCAAGGACAAGGAAAAGAAGAAACACCATAAGCGCGTGACATGGGATTCGGACAACTCGGGCGATGAAACTGCCGCACTATGCCTCATGGCCAACGAGGAAGAAGAGGTAAGTATATCTAACTCTTATTCTTATGAAGAATTACAAGAAGCTTTTCAAGAATTATATGATGAATTGAAAAGTCTTCAAAAATCTCCAAAGAGGCCAAGGCTAAAATTAAAGTTTTAGAAGAGAAAAATAATTTTTTGGAAAATGACAATATTGATCTTAGAAATAAAATTACGGAGATGAATGAAGCCTCCTCAATTGATCAAAGTTCCAATTGTTCTTCTTGTAATTCTTTGAAAATAGAGAACATAGAACTTAGGAACACACTAGAAAAACGTAGTGTTGATGATCCTAAAATAATTGATGAAATTAAGAAGAATATTAGAAAGGATGATAGAAATGAAGTTAGACCACCTAGAAATAATTCTAGGAACTTCACTAATGAGTCTAAAATTAATCATTTTAGACCACCTAGAAACAACTCTAGGAATTTTGGTAATGAGTCTAAAATAAATCATTTTAGACCACCTAGAAATAACTCTAGGAATCGCAATACGTCTAGGAATAACGACTTTAGATCACCTAGAACGTTTTTCGCTCAACCAAGACATATGCACAACCCGAATGTTATTTGTCATTATTGCAATCGGGTAGGACACATTGCGCCCGTATGTTTTGCAAAACATAGAGATTTATCTTTTGACTATGATTATTATTTGCCTAACCCCCAAGGACCCAAAAGTGCCTGGGTACCGAAAACCTATTTTTAGGTACGTTTGCAGGTGTGCTTGAAGACTACAATATCGTAGTAGATGCACCATGCACGAAACCTTATTGCATCGAGGGGGAATTTCGGTTAGTTATCATATTTTTGATAAAAACATAATAGTTGATAAGTGTTAACAATTAATATATCTTTGTTAACAATTGATATTAATTATTTTTGTTGATTCATGTTTTGATAACTCTTATCTTGAATAACAATTGGTATCAATTATTTTTGTTAAAAATGATAATTGATTCATGTTTTGATAAATATTATTTTTGGTTTGAATAACTGTTCATATGTTCTTAAGTAATATGATTTGCGAAAAATAACCGTTATTATGGTTGTTATGTTTTTACTAATATTTGGTATTATTTCATGTTGGTATGATTTTTTGGATATCGTCGATATATATTCCTCATTGTATTTCCTATGTTATTCTTGACAATAACAATTGATATACCCAAAAGGGGGAAGTGTCGAAAGGGGAAAGTAGCGTTTGTATACTCTTCTTTTGCTAATGCCAAAAGGGGGATGAAATTAGGCGATATGCATCAAATAAGGGGGAATGAATCTACGTTATAGTATGCCTTATTTGAGGGGGAATTATCATTAAGGGGAATATTTTGCATGAATTGTATGTTGAGATATAGCATGAATTTTATGTTGAGATATAGCATGAATTTAGGGGGAATCCGATATGCATATCTCCTGTTGTTTGTCATTATCAAAAAGGGGGAAATTGTAGAAAATCATTCTACCCATGATATGTGTGCTTTGGTTGTATTAGCATGATTTTCATGTATAGGTTTTGATGAATGACAAACAACGAAGTCGATGAATGACAAACAATGAAGTCAAGTTTCGAACAAAGTTATTATATGACAAACAATCAAGATTGAATGCCGAGAAGCATATTGATGAACGGATTGCATGGAAAAGCCAAAGACGAGCTCAAAAGTTCAAGACCGAAGACCCAAGGCGTAGGTCGTTAGGTAGAACCAATGTAAGAGCAATGCTTAAGTTATCTCGTCTTTTGGCTCAACATAGGTCATCATAAATATGCATAAAATCATTATATCAAATCATATTTCAAATACTTCAAACAAAATGATTTCAAACATTTTCATTTTAGCCAAAATGAATTTTAAACATGTCTTTCAAAGATGGACAGAAATAATCGATTATGTTTATTTTGATAATCAATTATGTTAAGACAGTGTAAACCGGAATTTACAAAACAGAAAAATAATCGATTATCAGAATAAACATAATCGATTATCTTGTATCCGTTGCCAGTGTTTGAACGCTGTAACAAAATAATCGATTATGCAAAATCCAATAATCGATTATTCTGCATAAAATCAGCTTCCGATTTTGTAACGGTAAGCTGATAATCGATTATCCAAATCTGATAATCGATTATCGTGGCATAAAATTAGCATAATTGATTGCCAATTATGCAACAGACATACTACTTCTACCACCTATAAATAGAGGTCTTTTGAGCTGAATTGTAACACACAACACCTCTCATTATTCATATACATATTGATATCATTTGTGCATCATTATAGAGCTTTTGTTGAGCCATTTGAGAGACAACTTTGAGTTGTTCATAGATCTAATATTGTATCTCTTTATCTACTCTTTTTAAAGAGTTCTTGTTGTAAAAGATAAAGGTGTTTGAGAAGACCATATCTTCTCATTGATTGTCGGGTTTGCTAAGTACCCTCAATCTTAGTGTGTGAAGTCTTGTGGTGCGGTATCCACGAGCAAGGTGAAGTCTTGAGGTGCGGTATCCTCGAGCAAGTTGAAGTCTTGTAGAGTGTACATCTACGAGCAAGTGTAACGGTTTGTTAGGCACCCGTAAGCTTAACGGAGTTAGTGAAATCTCGAGAGAGTCTCTCGGGGACTGGACTAACCACATGTTGTGGTGAACCAGGATAAATTCGGTGTGTCCTTTCATTAATCTTTTAATTTCTACATTTACTTTACTTCTGACATTTTAATTCCGCAATATTTATCAATATTCTCGTGCCGCACTATTCACCCCCCCTCTAGTGACGGGCATAAATCCTAACAGTGCGCTGATACCAACATGTCACGACTCGGATTTCCCATAATTTTGATCGTGATGGAGCCTAACGCTTTGAAGTGCTAGGCAAGCTAAGAGATAAAGTTTCAATAGACTAACCACAATCCAAATAAGAAAATAACAACGATTAAACTAAATAGATTAAAGGAAATGCAGAATTTCAAAACAATCCGAGTGCTAATGCACGACTACCCAAAATTTGGTGTCACAATCCATGAACTTCTAAGAGTCACAATAAATACAGGCTGAACAAAAATATAGCTATTGTTGAATGAAAAGAAAATAGAACAACTAGGATAACTAGAAGGGGACTCCAGGTCTACGAACGTCATTAGATCTACGCTGGGTCTCCTGTTGGACTGAAAGCAACAACTCCACTCGGGTCAACACGATCTAGTACTGAAATCTGCACAGAAAGTGCAGAGTGTAGTATCAGTACAGCCGACTCCATGTATTGGTAAGTGACGAGCCTAACCTCGGCAAAGTAGTGACAAGGCTAGGACAAGATACGAATATAAACTTGTACAGTTAAGCAATATAAGGGCATACTAACAAATAATGGAGATTAAACACATAATAATCGGAGGGGGAAAACATGCTGAGGGGAGTAAGAGATAAGGAGAATTGAACATTATAGAAACTTTGCAAAACAAGTGTACGACATCACCCTTCATTCTTTTACTCGTGTTCTCACTATAACAAATAAAAGGAACAATGAATATAAAAATGGCACGGCATCACCCTTTGTGCTTTACACTCTTCCTTACATGATAATGAATATGAGATGGCACAATATTACCCTTCGTGCTTATACTCTACCTCATGCAAACAACAAAACAATAACAATCAGTCAATGGAATTTTTAACAATAAGCCCTATTTTAGTTCTCAATTTCACAGCGTCTATCTCAACTTTGAGTCAATACTCAACAAATATCCAATTCCACGAAGCATGATAATAATTGTTCAACATGAAGAATAACCAGTTTAAGCAAGAACAATTCGATTACACCAATCACAGAATAAGGCTAGCACGCACTCTATGATCCAACATCAACGTGTAGGTACTCGTCACTTCACCTATATGTTGTACTCAACAAAAAACACATAGAAAATAGACAAAAGTACATAATCCCTCAAGCTAAGGTTGGCCACAATACTTACCTCTCTACCTTATCCAAACTCAAAGCTCAAACATCGCTTTTCCCTGCTCACGAGCCTCCAGACCAATAGTATCTATAAAATTACCAACCAAACAATTCAATTTAAGCCTTAGGAACTACTCATGATTGCAACGAATTCAATTTAGGCCATTTTGGAAAAAGTCAACAAAATACAACATCCGGGCTTGCTTGGTCCAAACCTGAAACTTGGACTAACACCTGATTACCCATTAACCCCGATCCTGGATATACGATATTGTATTTGGAATTCGACCTCAATTTGAGGTCTAAATTGCAAAATTTCAAAACCCCTAAGTTCTACCCAATAACCCCCAATTACACCATGAAAATCCTAAATTCTATGATAAAATCTTGTAAAAAGAAGTAAAAAGGTGAAAGAAATGAGTTAGGAATAACTATCTTATGATTTGGGAAAGAAGAAGTGTTTGGAAAATCACCTCTTATGTTTTAGGTTTTGAAAAATAAGAGTGAATGAAATATCATGCCTATATTGCACCTTCTGATCCTCACTACACGATCCGCAAAATCCCAAGTGTGACGGCAAAATCTTCACCATGTTCTGCGAAGTTCAAACCGCAGTCACACTTCTAAGATCCGAGACCTACAACTTTGAAACTATCCCACAAGAGATTTTTCTAAGTCCAGACATCTCGTAGCCTATCCAAAATGTACTCGATCTCTCGGGGCTCTAAACCAAACACACACACGTCTTAACACATCATATGAACTTTCTCGGGCAATCAAATTGCCAAAATAACACCTAAAACTATGAACTTAACACCAAACTGTAGGAAATCTTCAAGAGAGTTTTAAAACTTCTAGCTTTTCAAGAAAAGGTCTGAGTCACATCAAATCAGCTTTATTTTTCACCAAATTTAACAAACAAGAAATAAATATTTTATTGAACATGCACCGGGCTCTGAAACCAAAATACTGGTCTGATACCAACGAAATCAAATATTAATTAATTTGTTTAAGTAATTAGATTTTTAGTTTAATAACTTTAAGAAAAAATTATTACTGGGTCTAGGGACCTCTGAATCCTATTCGGGGCATACGTCAGGTCCCATATTTTACTATGAACCCTCCAGGATCATCAAAGCACAGGTTTGGGGGAAATTGTTTACATTGCTAATATATTTTTTAGGACAGTGCCTAGAGCGACTCAAGTCAATTCGGGTATCTGCTTACAAATAACATTATTGCAGTATTATTATCGTTATTTTTCGATGTCATTTCTCAACAATCTAAGAAACTACGACAAGTGATACTACTATAAAAATTTTGCTAGCGCTACCAATTTGTGTCGTTCCTGCTACTACTGTTCTAGTTGTCCTGCCAGATATCCATGGTGTTAAAAAATACGTTATTGCATCCACAACTTTTGATAGTAATGTCAAAATACATGTGTGCAACTAGACATTGTTACATATCCAATGCTAATATTAAAACCTTTAGAAAAAGAAAACCTCAATGCAAAAGAAGAGTTGGGAAATGATAATCTGAATATGTCAATATATTAAATTTGATTAAAGCGAATAATATAATTATTGCTTTCATTTTTCAAAAAAAAAAAAAAATAGGGCCAACGTGAGATATTAGCTGAACTGTGGTGCTACTAGACACATTTTTGTAGACAAAAATGAACTTTTGTCTTACACCCAAATTAAGGAAGGATAAGAAACTATTTATCTTGGTGACTCAAGAACAACTCGTGTTCTTGGAAAATTCTGCTCAATCTAACATCTGGTAAAGCAGTAGCATTGAGTGATGTTATTTATGTACCTAATATCCAAACCAATTTGGTTTCTGTGGGATTATAAGAAAAAGTTAGATTGAAGGTTTTCTTTGAAAATATGAGGTCGATCCATGATTCATTTCTGCTTAAGATTTATGATACTAGCAATGATAATGCGTCTTCTTCTACTTATATGGTTGAGTGTGTTACTTTATGGCATGCTAGAATAAGACAAGTTAATGCCGTGTATATAAAGAAAATGTAGTCAGTAGGATTAATATCTGATTTAGACTCAAATAATATATTAATGAGTGTGAAATATGTATTGAAGCTAAAAATACTAGAAAGACTTGTTTCTTCTGTAAATAGAAGAACTAAATTGTTATCTTTGATTCACACCGATTTTGATGATTTAAACCGGATTATGACTAGAGGTGGTAAAATATATTATATGACTTTCATTGATAATGTTTTTTAGATATATTAAGTTGTATTTGCTAATAAATAAATATGCTTTTAATGCTTTTATTTCTTACAAAAACGAGGTTGAAAATCAAGTTAGTAAAAAAATCAAGAGAATTAGACCGGATAGAGAAGGAAAATATTTATCTTTAAATGATTTTTGTGAAAATAATGAAATTATTCAATAAGTAACTCCGCCTTATGCACATGAGTTAAATAGAGTAGCCTAGAGGAAAAATAGAAAATTGAAGTAGATGATGAACTCTAGTTAGTTAGTTGTAATGCTTCTGATAATTTGTGGGATAAAGCTTTTTATTTACAAAATGAATTTCACATAGAAGAACTGGAAAAAATCCATATGAGTTGTGGAGGGGTTATAAACCTAACTTGAAATTTTAAAAGTGTGGGGTAGCTTTGCTAAAGTTCTTTCGGCTGAACCTAGAAAGAGACAAATGGGTTCTAAAACTATTGACTGCATGCTTATTGGATATGCTGAACATAATGTTGCATATAGATTTCTTGTTTTAAAAAGTGATATTCTTGATTGCTATACTATAATTGAGACAAAGAATGTCGATTTTTTTAATATGTTTATCCATTGTCTAAAAAACGTTCTCATACACCTGTTGAAATAAATAGTTAAATTACCCCTGATGAGGAACTGAGAAGGAGCAAAAGGTCCAAGAAAGAATATTGTTCTTATGGAAATAATCTTCAAAAATTTCTTGTTTATAATGAACCATCAAATTATTTTGAAGCTATATCTTCTTCAGATGCTAAATATTGAAAAGAGATAATAAAAGTTGAAATCGATTCTATTTTGTAAAATAATACACGGATTTAGATAATTTACCTCCTGGTGCAAAGCCTATTGGTTGTAAATGAATTTTTTAAAAATAAATTTAATCATGATGGATATTTAGATAAATATAAAGATCAGTTAGTAGCAAAATGATTTTCTAAAAATAAAACATAGATTATTTTAATATTTTTGTACTACTGACTAGAATTCTTCTATTTGAGTTTTAATTGTCCTAGCTTCAATACATTAGCTTTTTATTCACCAAATGGATGTAAAAACCCCTTTTCTAAATGGTTATTAAGAAGAAGAAATTTATATGGTTCAACTTGAAGGTTGAATCATTCCTAGACAAGAAATAAAGTTTGTAAATTGGTTAAATCTCTTTATGGCCTTAAGCAAGCTCCTAAGCAGTGGTATCAAAAACTTAAACAAGTCTTACCGAGAGACTATTTTTCTTTAGTGGAGGTGAATAAATATGTTTATACTAAAGGGTTGCGGTGGAGTGATAAGTACTCCTTCATCCTTAAATTGAGGTCTCGAGTTCAAGCTTCTAGGCATGGAGTCGCCTTTTTTAGGGAGCCCTTTACCCCCCCTCCCTCCCGCAAAATGTATGATCTTCCGGCGTGAATGTGAGTTAGTCAGGCCCCAATGTGGGTATGGAATACCGGGTGGGAAATAAAAAGAACGTGGTAGACAATAGTTACGTGATAATATGTATGTATGTTGATTACAGACTTATATTTGGAATAAGATTAAATATTTTGCAAAGTACTAAATTATTTTTGTTTGCTAATTTTGATATGGAATATTTGGGTAAAGCAAATATAATATTGGGAGTTAAAGTTATAAAGAGTGAAGATGGAATAATGTTACCACAAGAACATTATGTTGAGAGACTTTTTTAGAAGTTTGAATATTTTAATGTCACATCTGTGAGTACTCCTTTTGATGCTAAATCTTAGTTGAAAAAGAATAATGATGACCCAATTACTCAATCTAAATATGTGCAGAATATTGGGGTCTGATGCATTAAATGAATTTTACAAGGCCTTATATAGCCTATGATGTATGTAGATTGAGTAGATATACTCTTAATCCTAACATAGAGCATTGGTCTTAATTAGATAGACTAAAGAAATATTTGAGAGGAACCATGAACAATAGTATCATATATAGTGGATTTCCTTCTACTTTCGAAGGGTACAATGATGCAAATTGGGTCTCTAATTTAGATGAGACAAAATCCAGCAGTGGTTGTGTATTCACTCTTGGTGGTGGTGCAATATCGTGGAAATCATCTAAATAGACGATCACTGCTAGATCAACTATGGAATCCGAGTTTGTAGCTATGGAATTGGCTGGTTCTAAGGCTGAGCGGCTAAGAAACTTCTTAGCTAATATCCCTTTGATAAAGAATGTATTGCCCCATGTGTCTATGCATTCTGATTGTTAAGCGGCAATATCTATAGCAACGAATAAATCTTATAATTGTGAAAGTAGACAAATGAAATTGAGAAATGATGTCAACAGTTGTTGAGAGATGGAAACATTTTTATTGTGTATGGGAAGTCAGAGATAAATTTGGCCGACCCTCTGACTAAAACTTTAGGAAGATAATTAATTCTTCAAACCTCAAAAGAGATGTGGCTAAGGCTGACATGTTGTCAATAGAGATGGTAACCCAACCTATGTGATTGGAGAACCCATGAAGTAGGTTCATATGGGTAATAACAAGTCGATATTAGCACTGAAGCACTAAAAGAGAGTGCTTGACTGCTACTAATTGAGAGACTGGGTTATATCTCTTAATGAAGTTCATAGTCCTTATTGATGGTATAGTTAAAAGTAATATAAACTTGATGAATTCACATATATGAGAGTGGAGTGGGACCACGCTCCTATGAGATTTTGGCCTAGTCTTTAGAGCTCTAATGAATCTCCACACACGCATGGCGTATTAGGTGCAAAACCGCATTGAACAACAAATTTACCAGGGGTCAAAAGTGATTGATAAAATCTCTGACTTACAATAATAATTATTTGTTCATAAAAATATTATATTTTACCAGTAATTTTTTGACTTAGATTTTTTTTGGTCTAAGTTTGGTTCATAGATCAGAAGACACCAAGCACATTCCTTTATCCTTCTCATATAAATTTAACTTTGTAGGGATTGTAGGTGTTTTTCAAATTTTTAATAGCCATGTGTCTTTCCATTTTATAAGTGTCATATCTATTTCCAAGTGGCCTATCGCATGAATGTCATGACCCAAAAACTAACACGCCATGATGGCGCCTATTGTAGTACTAGGAAGCTAGACATTTTCAAAAAACTTTCAATATTTAACATAAAGGAATTAAGACATTTAAAATAATCGGAGTTTTTCATAAAAATGGTGTAAACCCAAAACATAAGTGCGGAAAGTAGCCCGTCATCGGGGTGTCACTAAGTCATGAGCATCTAGTTAACCAATGTAAGAACAAATTCTACAACAGTCTATGTTAAATGCTAATACAGAAAAGAAAAGATAATAGGAACGGAGATACAAGGATTGCGGACGCAAACAGCTACCTTATAAGCTTCGATCACAACCATGCACGAGATCAACATCCATCGTTTTCGGAAACACCTGCATCTACACATGAGGTGCATGGAGTAACATGAGTACATCCAACTCAGTAAGTAACAATAATAAATAAGGAACTGAAGACTGTGACGAGCTACACAATTATAGTTCATTTTCATTGATTTCAGTAAAGAATAGACATGCTTTCAAATCCGGCAATTTAAGGTCAAATAACTTTTATATAGATTCAAGTTCAAGTAAATAAGATCAATAAAATATTCTTGAAATTCCACAACAATGACATATAGAAACTAAGTGAAACAACAAAAGAATACAAGTATAGCCGCTCCTCGCAATAGTCACTCAACTCATCTCAACAGCTCAATCACTCTGCTCTCAGCCTTCAATACTCACACTTAATAGGTACTTGCTTTCACTTGGGGTGTATAGACTTTGGGGGGGGGGGGGGGAGTTCCTACAGCCCAAGCGCTATGTTCCGCACTGACAAATCATGTGCTATAATATCATATCAGGATGCGCATGGACAACATATCCTCACCCTCAGGCCATCGGCCTCACTCAACCATCCACCTCCCTAGTCTCTCGGGCTCTTAGAATTCATATAAATTAGCCCAAACAGAGATAATAACATGTATCAACAAGAAACAAGAAACGATGGAGCCGTGATATGCAAGAAAATCATGACTAAGTACAAGACAACAAATAGCAGTCAACAAATACCTAGTCTCTGCAAGGTCCCAACAGTGACATCATATAGCCTAAGCATGATTTCTAACATGGATTTCTGTCCAATTTCAATAGCACTAAGAGAAACATGTAGCTAATAATACGTTTTTCCAATTTATGGTTCCACGGGACAGATCAAGTCACAGTCCTCACGGTGCATTCCCATATGCCCATCACCTAGCATATGTGTCACCTCCAAAATAATCACATAGCACAACATCTGGGGTTTCATACGTTTGGACTAGATTCAAAATTGTTGCTCACCTCAATCCTAGAAAAACTCTACTTAAAAATACCTTTGCCCCACGAGTCGGCGCTTGAATGTCCCAAATCTAACCCAAAAGTAGTACAATACATTGAATATAGGCTAAAGGGATCAATTACACTAAAAAAGAACTAAATTATAGCCAAAAATAGGAAATTGGTCAGAACCCGGCCCCCATGTCCATGCCTTAAATCAGACAAAAGTCACATAACCGAAAGCACATTCACTCATGAGTCTAACCATACCGAAGTTTTTCAACTCTGATAACAAAATCTCATTCAAAACCTTAGAATTCTAACTAAAGAATTCTTCCTCTTTTCCCCCAATATTTCACCCCAAATCACAAATTAGATTATTCAAGAAAAGACATAATCATGGGATTTAACCAAAACCAAATAAGAATCACTTATGCTAATCAACTCCATGAAAATCCCTTCAAGAATCACCTAAATCTGTGGTCTCTAGCTCAAACTATGAAAACATGGGTTCAAACCCTCATTTTTTATATTAATACTGTCAACCCAGATTTCCTTCTTCGCGAACGCGTCCGTCCTCTTGCGTTCACGTAGACCAAAATGACTGCCTCCCAGCTTACATATTCATGAACACGACCAATACTTCATAAATGCATAGATTTACTAGCTCAACTTATTGCGAACGCGGCCAATACCTCGTGAATGCATAGACCAAAGACATGGGTTCCACTGCTGCCTCGGGTCTCTTAGCGAATGCAACACAACTCCTATGTTCGCGACTCATACTCTGATCAAACCTTCACATTCGCATCCCTTTCTTCGAAAAAGCAAAGAAAAAAATCTTCCCAGCTCACGATAACCTTTCGCGAATGCATAAGAGGAAGCCGGAAGAAATACAATAGCAGATCTTAGCTATCACTTAAAGGTAAGAAATGATCCTTTAACAACCCGAAACTCACCCGAGGCCTTCAAGACCTCAACCAAACATCCCAAAAACTCATAAAACATCATACAAAATTAGTCGAATCCTTAAATGACCTCAAACAATATCATTAACACGAAATGCCCGCAGATTCAAGCCTAATGAACTTCTAAATTTCCGCTTTTAAACGATGTCTAAACATATCAAATCATGTCCAATTGACCTCAGATTTTGCACATAAGTCATAAATGATACCATGCACATACTCTATTTTTTGGAAATCCAATCTGACCTAGATAACAAAAAGTCCACTCACGGTCAACCTTTCCAAAATTCTAACTTTCAGCATTTCAAGCCTAATTCTACTACGAGCCTCCAACACACACTCCGGACGAGCTCCTAAGTCCAAAATTCCATAACAAAACTAACAAACCAACAAAATTTAAATATGAGGTCATTTAAACATAAGTCGACATCCGATCAACTTTTCCAACTTAAGCTTTCAATTAAAAGACTAAGTGCCTCAATTAATTCTGAAATTACTTTGGACTCGAACCAACTAACCCTATAAGTCATAATACATCTGTAGAACATAAGCGAAGCAAAAAATGGGGGAACAAGGCTACAACTCTTTAAACGTACTGGGCAGGTGGTTATATCCTCCCCCTTTTACATAAAAGTTTGTCCTCGATAGGTCTAGACACATACTTGGAGACATAAATAGGTGTGGATATCTGCTACGCATCTCTTGATCGGTCGTCCAAGTAGCCTTCTCCACGGGCCGACCTCTCCAGTGTATATTCACTGAAGCTATATCCTTTGACCTGAACTTTTGCCTCCCCAAAATAGCCACCGGATAAATATCATAAGTCAAATCACCATCCAACTGAGTTGTGCAAAATCCAAAACATGAGATGGATCAACAACATACTTCCAGAGCATAGAATCAATAAATGTTGGATACACACTCGACAAGCCAGGTGTCACAACAAGATTATAAGCCACATTCCCAATCCTCTAAAGTACCTCCAAAATCCTAATGAACCAAGGGCTTAATTTCCCTTGTTCCTGAACCTCATAACACCATTCATGAGTGAAATCTTCAGTAGGTCCTTCTCCTCGACCATGTAAGATACATCACGAACCTTCATGTGGGCATAACTCTTTTTTCTTGACTACGCCGTATAAAGCCGATCCTGAATCAGTTTAACATTGTCCAAAGCATCCTGAACCAAGTCAGTACACAATAGTCTAGCCTCGTCCGGCTCATACAGACCCACCAGAGATCTACACTGCCTCCCATATAAAGCCTCATACAAAGCCATCTGAATACTTGATTGGTAACTATTATTGTAAGCAACCTCCACGAGTGGAAACAACTGGTCCAATGAGCTAAAATCAATTACACAAGCACATAGTATGTCCTCCAATCTCTAAATAGTGCTCTCGGACTATCCATCAGTCTGAGGGTGAAATGTTGTGCTTTACTCAACGTGAGTTCCCAACGGTCGCTGCATGATATCAAGGGATTTTGACATATTTTATACTCCTTCTTGCTTATGATTTGATTAGAAATTCATACAAAATAGTCCTAAATGGCTCACAAGTTGTGCTTGATTGCAGGATTGATCATCAAAATGACAAGATGTCAATGATCAGCTCAAAAGGAGTGAAACTTGCACAAGTGCCAAAGACAAGACAAGCTCAGGAAAAACAGGCCCAGTGCGACCACATACCACTTTGTGCAGTCCGCACTATGAGATTCAAAGAGGTTAATTTCCAGGCTAAGAGGCAGTGCGGCCGCACTAGGTTTTGTGCAGTCCGCTTTGAAGGCAATGTGGCTTCACTCGATTTAGTGTGGTCCGTAGAGCCAAGAATCATAGAAGTTGCAATTTGGAGTTTTCAAGTCAATACGGTCCGCAGTTCACTTTGTGCGGACGACACTAGAAGCCTCTACAGCCGCAGTCCATTCTGTGTGGTCCGCATTGCCTGAGTTCAGAGAATTGAAGTTTCAAGTTCAGAGCCCAAGTGTGTCCGCACACCACTTTGGGCGGTCTGCACTAACTCAGCAGGGGCATTTTTGTTAAAAATTTTCAGCCTAGTATAATAGCTTTTTTTATTTATTTTAGGGTATCAGATAATTTAATTAAGCAACTTAGCTCGTGGGTTAGAGATTCTTAGCTATGTTGGGCACTTTTAGATACTTTTAAGCATTGATTCTTTATGTTTAATTAATATGAGTTTATATTTATCTATTTCTTGTTTTTCTTCTTCAATTATAAGTAGATAGATCCATTAGCTAGGGTTGTGGCTTAACCCTAGTGTGGATAATTGATGGGTCTTGTATTTTAGGGCTAAATTGACTATGGGAATTTGTTATTTGGGCCAATATCATGGTTAATTTCTAAATTAGTGGTTGCAAACTCTAGTTTGTGTTGAGTTTACTTGAGCTCTTCTTAAGAAAGAGTGCCTAAGTATTCGAAATTGGTCCAAGAAGAAATTGGGGCGTACTCGAGATTGATAGACCCAATTATAGGTTTAAACCTCTAGAGAGTAATATCCAACTTGAATCCTAGTTGCTTGTGTAAATTTTGCATACTCAATTGGTCTTGAGAAGTCAATTGGGCAAAATCACTTGGACCATCGACAAGTATGGAGTGGGTAAATTAGTGCAACAGTTATATCATACTCCCTAAATATGCCAAATATGCCTTAGACTCAAGGACCCGTCAATTGACCACCTAGGTGGAAGTCACTACCGTAATTCCTGTTAAACCTACTTGAACAACTCGTAGCATTATAACTCTTAGCATAATTTAGTTGCAATTATGATTTGGTGTTTGATAATAGTAGAATTAAATAAAAACCCCAAAAATGATTAGAAGTGTAATTAAGAACACATACGCAATCCTAAACTATAAAAAACTCGATTCCAATTCTAGGTCTCTGTGGATATCGATCCCGAACCAAAATCGGGTAAAAGCTTCTCCGACCCTCTCTCGCTACTTAATTAGTAGTGCAGAGTAGGCCGCAATCTATTTTTAGCGCCGTTGCTTGGGAGCTAACGGTTTTGGCTATATATTTAGTTAGTTTTGTGTGTTGTTCTTCTTTCCTTCTTTGCTACTAATTTGTGTGTTTCAATACTTTAGGTACAAAATGGCTTTAGATGCTAATGAGCCTCTTGAAAACGTGCTTGCGGTGGAGGGAGTTGATGATATTGGTGAGGATGAGGTGCCTTTTATACCTCCTGGAGCACAAAGAGGCTGCCAGGCTAATGTTAATGAAAATATTCCAGACCATCCTCCTCCACCTCCAAGAGTGGTTCCTCGGGTGCTCCCAAACCAAGGCTATGCAAGTGCGACTGTCCCACCCTGAATCCGGGCAGACAATTTTCAGATTACTAATGTGATGCTGACATTGTTGGAGAAGCATTGGTACATCACGGGCTCTGCCACTCAAAATGCTTACAAACATCTCAAGGGACTTGTGGATACCAGTTGGGGAAGCAAGCAGACCAATGTGTCCGAAGATGCACTCTGGTTGAGACTCTTCACATTTTCACTTAGAGGGAAGGCATTGAATTGACTTGAGTGACTTCCCAACCATTCCAACACTACTTGGGATGAGTTTGCGGAAAAGTTCATAGCCAAGTTCTTTTCATCGGGACATATGGCGGCTTTGCGGGATGAGATCTTGGCTTTCAAGAAGCAGCCCACCGAACCTTTGCATGATATTTGGGAGAGATATAGAACTATGGTGAAGGAATGCCTCAACAATGACATGACTAAGAATATGTTGGAACAAAAATTTTACCGGGGCATCAATACTACAAATCAATGCATGGTGAATCAACTTGCTGGGGGTAATTTTATAAAATTGACGTATGATGAAGCTTGTGTCGTTCTTGATGATATGATTGATACATCCTTCGCATGGAAAAGCAGAGGCAATGTGCCCCAGGGTGATGCCACAGTCATTTATTTGCACAAAGAATTACATGATCATGGACAAGAGATAGCAGAATTGATAACTACCATGAACCAACTAGCAAAGGCACAGTTTCAACAAGTCCAAAATCCTCGCCAAGTGAATGCTATGGAGGGTGTTAACATGCTAGTGAACCAAAAAAGGCGAAGAGGTCAATAGAACCAAGGGAATTTAGATCAGTTTGACAATGATAGTAGTGGATTTCGAGATGATGGCTATGATGAGCAAAATGAAGAGGTACAATATGTGAAAAATTATCAAGGCCAAAGATGAAAATTTTTCAACCAACAACAACAATGGAGGTCCCAAGGTAATTTGGGCAATCAACAGCAAGGGAACAATAATTGGAACAATCACCAATAAAGGAAAAACAATTGGGGAAAGAATAATCAAAATTTGAATTGGGAAAATAAAAACAACAATCAGAGCAATCAAGGAAATTAGGGGAACAACAAATCAAGTTGGACGGAACAACAACAAGGGAAATAAGGGGCAAGGTTTTCAAAGGCCTACAATGTACCAACAACGGAGCAATCCACCACCTTTTCCTTCCCAAGGTCCTAGTTCTTCTAGCAATGATTTGGGTAGAATTGGAATGATATTTGAAAAAATGATGAAGAAGAATGTAGATTCGGATGGTCAATTGTCTTCTCACAATAGAAATTTAGAGGTGCAAGTAGGTCACATCTCTCAATCCTTGAATACACGCCCTAAGGGTGCTCTACCAGGTGACACAGTAGTGAACCGGGGGGGGGGGGGGGGCGATTATGTTATGGCGTTGACCACTAGGAGTGGATGAGGCGGTGATGTGAATGCCTCTGAAAAAAAGTAAGTTTTGGGTGATACAGTTGAGTTGCAAGAAGATGAAGTTCCTTTGGTGGTTGCAAATGTGGTTGATGAAAATGTTAATGAAGATATGAGGATTCATATTCAAGATGCCGAGGTGGAAATGCAAAATGATGTGAACCCGTCTAGGGAACACGTAATTGACATGCCAGAGCCAGTCGTACCACAAGTAAAAACACCCTTGCCTAGACCACCTCTACGTTATTCTCAAAGGCTAGCGAAGCAGAAAAGTGAGAATCAGTTCAAAAAGTTTGTTGACATGATGAAGCTTGTCCATCAATGTTTCTTTAGAGGAAGCTTTAGAGCAAATGCCTGGCTATGCAAAATTCATGAAAGATTTGGTGACCAAGAAAAGATCCTTGGACTTTGTAACTATCAAGATGACCCACCAGTTAGTTCTATAGTACATTCAATGGCTCCAAAGTTGGAGGATCTTAGTGATTTCACCATCCCTTGCACTATTGATAGTGCGGCCTTTGCTAAGGCTTTATGTGATCTAGGGGAAAGTATTAACTTGATGCCCTACTCAATTTTCAAGACTTTGGGTATTGGGCCACCAAGGACAAATTCCATGAGATTGCAAATAGCAGATAGATCAATGAGGTGACATTTGGATATTGTTGATGATGTGCTTGTCCAGGTGGACAAATTTCTCTTGCCAGCTAATTTTGTGATATTGGATTGCGAGATGGACTATGAAGTCCCGATTATATTGGGGATACCGTTCCTTGCTACGGGAAAGGCTAGTTGATGTGGAAGCATGGGAACTCACTTTTCGTGTGGGTGATGAAAAGGTAGTATTCCATGCATGCAAGTCAATGAAGCAGCCCAATTGTACCAATGTGTGCTCATTTGTGGATCTAGTCACGGCTGTGATAATTAATAATACAAGTGCTATAATTAATGTGGAGTACCCATTGGAGGCCCTGTAGTTAATTCTTGATGTCAATGATGATGAGGGCCGAGTGGAATGCGTTAATGTTTTGCATGCAATGGGCTCTTATTGTTATGAGCCTAGGAAGCTATCCTTGGACCTTGAAAATAGAAAGACTCCTCCAACGAAGCCTTCAAGTGAGGAACCACTAGTAATAGAGTTGAAGCCATTGCCTCGACACCTCATATATGAATTCTTAGGCCTTAGTGCTACTTTACCAGCTATTCTTGCCTCTTGTCTTAGTAACATGCAGGTAGATGACACTTTGGCGGTGCTTAAAAAGAGGAAGAAAGAAATTAGATAAACTTTGACCTACATTCGGGGAATGGGCCCCACATTTTGTATGCACAAGATCATTTTGGAGGATGATGCAAAACCGTACTTGCAATATCAAAGGAGGTCGAATGAAGAAATGCAGGAAGTGGTGAAGAAAGAAGTGATAAAGTGGTTAGATGCCAGGGTTGTGTACCCTATTTCCGATAGCTCATGGACTTCTCCGGTGCAGTGTGTGCCGAAGAAGGGTGGTATGACTGTGGTATCAAATGACAACAATGAACTTATACCCACTCGGATAGTTACCCGATGGAGGGTATGCATGGACTACTGGAAACTGAACAAGGTGACCCACAAGGATCACTTCCCATTGCTACTCCTTGACCAAATGCTTGATCGCCTTGCGGGGCGTGCCTTTTATTGCTTTTTGGATGGATATTTGAGATATAATCAAGTCGTAATCGCTCTGAAGGATCATGAGAAGGCCTCATTTACTTGTCCATATGGAACGTTTGCTTTCTCTCGGATGTCGTTCGGGTTATGTAATGCCCCAGAAACATTCCAACGATGCATGATGGCTATTTTCACCTATATGGTAGAAGATATTTTAGAGGTCTTTATGGATGATCTTGGTGTGGTTGGTGATTTATTTGAAGAGTGTTTGGGAAGTCTAGATAGAGTTTTGGCTTTTTGTGAAGACACAAATCTCGTACTCAATTGGGCAAAATGCACTTCATGGTTAAGGAGAACATAGTGTTGGGCCACAAAACTTTAAAGAATGGGATTGAAGTTGACAAAGCCAAGATAAAGGTGATTTCAAGGCTTCCTTCCCCCACTTCTGTCAAGGGGGTGAGGATTTTTCTTAGGAACATGGGGTTTTATCGGATGTTTATAAAAGATTTTTCGATGGTGGTAAACCCCTTGTGCAAGCTACTAGAAAAAGATGCCAAGTTTGTGTTTGATGAGTGATGTATACAAGCATTTGAGTTTCTCAAGCTTAAGTTGACCACTAACCCTATCATTACAACATCAAATTGGAGCTTGTCTTTCGAGCTCATGTGCGAGGTAAGTGACGTTGCGTTTGGGGCTGATTTGGGTAAAAAAGTTAACAAAATGTTTCATCTGGTGTACTACACAAGCAAGACCATGAATGGGGCTCAAATGAACTACACAGTTACCAAAAAAAGGTTGTTGTCCATAGCTTATTTAATGGAAAACTTTCGACCGTATCTTATGGGGCCCAATGTCATAGTGCACACCAATCATGCCGCCTTTAGGTGCTTGATGACAAAGAAAGACTCCAAGGCAAGGTTGATGCGATGGGTGTTACTATTTCAAGAGTTTGATCTAGAAATTGTGGACTGGAAGGGTAGTGAAAACCAAGTTGTGGACCATTTGTCATGCTTGGAGGAGGAAGGACGACCATCATGGTCTAGAGATCAATGATGCATTCCGCGATTAGCAACTATTTTCCGTGTCTATGAGTAAAATCTTGTGGTTTGCAGATATTGCTAATTACCTTGTGAGTGGCATTGTCCCGTGTAAACTCTCTTCTAACCAAAGGAAGAAGCTCAAACATGATAGTTTGGATTACTATTGGGGCGAGTCGTATTTGTTCCAGATTTGCACGTATGGTGTGATCCGAAGCTGTGTCCTAGAGGAAGAGCAATTGAGTATCTTAGGGGCTTTTCATTCCTCTACATATGGTGACCATCATGGTGCAGCGAGGACCGTTTCCAACATTCATAGTTGTGGATTCCATTGGCCAACTTTGTATAAAGATGCTAATGATCTTCTGAAGAGTTTTGACGAGTGCCAAAGAGCGGGAGGAATATTGAATAAAGATGATATGCCTCTCAATACCATCCTCGAAGTTGATATTTTTGATCTATGGGCATTGATTTTATTGGCATATTTGTTAACTCGTGTGGGAATACATTCATTCTTGTGGTGATGGATTATGTTTCAAAGTGGGTTGAAGCCATGGCTTTTCCCAACAATAAGGCCCAGAGTGTTAGTTGCATTTCTCAAGAAGAGCATTTTTACAAGGTTTGGTACTCCTCGTGCAATTATAAGTGATGGGGGGTCTCATTTTTGCAATAGAGCTTTTGGCATTTTGCTTTCAAAGTATGGTGTGAATCAGAAAGTTTCTACCCCGTATCATCCTCAAGCGAGTGGACAAGTTTAAGTCTCCAATAGGGAAATCAAAAGCATATTGTCAAAGACAGTCAATGCAAATAGGACTGATTGGTCAAAGAAGTTGGATGATGCTTATGGGCTTATAGTAATACTTACAAAATTTCAATTGGTATGTCTCCATATCGGTTGGTGTTTGGAAAGCTTGCCATCTACCGGTTTAGGTAGAGCAAAAGTTCATGTGGGATTTGAGGAAATTGAACCTTGAGTGGGCTGTAGCTATTAATCTTTGGGTGGAGCAACTCAATGAGCTTGACGAATTTAGATTCCATGCCTACTCTAGTTCATCCCTGTATAAGGATAAAATGAAAAACCATCATGACAACAATACTCAGGGCAAAGAGTTCAAGGTGGGGGATTAGGTGCTTTAATTCAACTCTCGGCTAAGCTTGTTCATAGGAAAGCTCAAGTTAAAATGGAGCGGGTCGTTTGAAGTAGTGTCTGCGACCCCATTTGGTGCTATTGATTTAAAGAACAAAAATGGTGAAGTTTTTAGGGAGAATGGGTATCGAGTCAAGCATTATCTTGGAAAAATTGATGACAGCCACGCAATGACGCTCCTTCATTTTAAATTATGTGATCGTAACCTGCATCGTGCCGCGACGTTAAATCAAGCGCTTTTTGGGAGGCAAACCATGTGTTTTCATTCTTGTTTTTCTTTGATTTTCTTTGTAGTATAGGATTGATTTTTTGGGATAACTAGTTGTGAGATGATACAGGGTTATGCTGATGTAGTGCAAGACATAGTGGAAAATGCACAAGTCTCTGAAGTTGCCAGTGTGGCTGCACTACATTCTGTATGGACCGAACTAGTGAGGGGAAAACATAGACATCTCTAAAGTTTGTCACTACTGCCACACTACACTTTGTGCGGTCTGCAGCGGGCCCCTATGGTCGCATTCCATTTTTTGCGGACCGTAGAGCGTTGCCTTCTCATTCTTTGAATCAAGTTGTCCAGTGTGAAGCACAGTCCATTTTGTGCAGTCGCACGGGTTCGTGAGACTGAGCCCCGGGGATTTTTCGATGAATAGTCCCTGGGGCCCTACGTTCAATCCTTTCAATCCTTTGTCTCTCAGAATACTTCAAACATTGTTCAACCTCAATCTTTTCTCACAACTGATTGCTTGGATTTGTTAAGCTTAATTTCATCTCACATCTCTCACATCTAGTAATTTAAATTCATTATAATTTCTTTGATTTTGTTATATTCCTTTATTTTTCTGTTGTTTCAATTTATTCATCCCATAGTTATTCATTAGGGTTGTTAATTTCGTGTTTAAATTATGCGTGGTGAGTTAAATACACTGGTAACAGACTTAGGGACACTAATTAGGTGCAAACTAGAGCTTAAAATCAAAAATTCATAAACCTTAACTTAGTGCCAAAGCTGGGCACCCTGCGTGGACCGCAGTTGTTTTTGTGCTATCCGCGGTGCCTTTATGCCGTCCGCAATACTGTTCTGTGCAAAATGCATTGATGAAATTTCGGAAAGCTGAACTTTGGGAAGTGCGGCCACATTATATTTTGCGTGGAGTGCATTAGCCTTGTGTGGCCACACTACTAGTCTGCACTTTCTTGATGTAGAGGGTGGGTAGTCTGAACCCCACCCATGTGCGGATAACATGGCCATTTTGTGCAGTCCGCACTAACCCTTGTGCGACTGCACACCATTTTATGCGATCCGCACTGGGTGGTTTCTGCAACCCTTTTGCAACTATTCTTTGATGTTCTGTAATATTGAATTTAATTGCTTTTTAAGTGCTTCACTAAGACTAACAAACTGATTGAATTGTGTTTACAAACAATGGTGAAACAACGAGGCAAAGGTTCTAAACAACCGGGCAGAGGTGAATCTTCCTAGGAGGGAAGCAAAAAATGATAAAACTCACTCCCCAAGCTAGGCAAAACATCAAAAACATGTAGAAGGCGATAATATCTGCCGACGTGGCCTGTGATCAGTTGGGGAGTGAGTACGAGCCCTCCCAGGAGATCTCCTCAAACTCAGTTCGTCCCTAACTGGTTGGAGAGGCATAGACTGAGAGATACTCCTCCACCATCACCTACTGCCCAAGCACCACCACATGTTATTTCTGAGTCGCCTGAGGGCTCAGCGGCAGGTAGTAGGGAATACTCTACCTCTCTCACAGTTCCATTATCCGGGGAGGATGCAGTAGGAGATGTGGAGGAAGTAAAGGAAGAGGAGGAAGTAGCTGAAGGAGGTGAGCCTCACGTGGGGTGGGGGGCTTTCTAGAAACAGAAAGCCGGAGGTTTGGTGAGATAGATTTGTTAGTGAGGTGGCGTACCATAAATTTTGGGAGTGGTGCGTGGTGAGAAATTTGATCCCGGAGCGGCATTTCATCGATAGAGATCTGGACCTCACAACCTCAATGTGAGGAAGGAGTTTAGGACAAGAGTAGGGTAGGACCATTTTCTAGATGAATGTGTGGATGCCAATGAACACTTGGTCAAAGAATGTTGCAGCAACGTAGCCCACATCGAAAAGTGCTCCAAAGTGACCAAGTTTCGAAACACAAAAGTTCTATTCGATGAAAAGTCAATAAATGAATACATTGTCTTTAATAAGGAGTACGATCTTTACATGGAGAAGATGGAAATGGGCGAGGAGGTCCTTCCATGGTTGTCACAGTACCTATAAATCCCAGGTACCACCCCGACTGGTTGACTTCTTGAGTCAAAGAGTTTGAATTTTGAGGCACGGCGGTGGGAGACCATTGTATGTAGTAGGTTGGACCCTCCAACACATGACAATGTTGTTTCTCTTCATTGGGATATTTTGGTGGCCTCGATCATGGAGGGGTATCCAATCAATATAGGGAATGTGACGTCAAGGATTATCTCAGTAGTGGGTGTCGAGCATGACAAAAACTATTCCTACTCCAGCACTCTCACTATGCACTTCAAGGATCTTAAAGTGGCAAGAGGCCCGACATCAACGTCAAAGCAAAGGCCCCTTTTTCCTTGTAGAACATGCAGGGGGGATGATAACCCCAAGAGCAAGAACTTCAAAGGTACACCTACTACTCCAACTGGCCAGTCTGAGGAGTTAGTTATGGTAGTGGCTCATGCCGAGCCTACCACCATCTCTACAGATATCCCTTCCGATCCATCCATATCCATAGCTACAATTGTTATTCTATCACCTCAGCAGTCCCGGAGATCCCATTTTTCTAGGCCTATCCCATTACTTCCCACTAATTGAACCAGGCACTCTTGAGTATTAACAACTGGATACAGACTGTCTCATCCAAGTTGTCCATCTTGACCACCACTGTAAGAGGCTCGGTTGGCACCTCCAGCCCTATTGGTTCCATAGTCGATAGAGGATGCTCTCAAAGAGATACTTGACAACCAAAAGACAATCCTCGGCACTTAGGCAGTGCTGACAAAGGCGACTGACTCACATAACAAGGCTCAAAAGGAGCTTGCGAAGGATCATAAGAAGCTGAAGAAGACAAAGGCCTCCAAGTAGTCCGTGAAAGAGTTGCCAGAGAATGTTGATAGACTGAAGGCAGATCACCTACCTTTAGACTTATCGCTCCAAGACCCAGCACCAGCAGTTGATCCATAGCGGGAGTAGTCACAGAGGCCACCCAAGAGGAGAAGGATGATCCTTTGAGCTGATGATGCAGTCATCCAGCTTGCAGACCCACCAGAGGCTTCTTCCAGTCAGCTACAATATGCATTTGTAGAGCTTGTCTAGGTCAAGGCCCAGGTCCCAACAGCAGAGCAGCAGAACACAGGGAACCATTCTGAGGTTCCCGAGAATATTGAGGGCCCTGGGACCACTCAGGAGCCCATGTAGATGGACAGGACATAGGGAGTTTTCTATATACTTTTCACTTTTTCGTGCTTTATTCTGAATAGTACAATGCCAACTTTCATTTGATGGGGTAGGCCCTACATTTTGGATGATTGTATATAATTAAAGAATTTTATGCTTTGTTGAATTTTCATCTTTAGTCTGTATATAATTTTGATATTTCGTTACATTTATCGTACTTTTATTTTATTTTGAGTCTGTATATAATGTTATGTTACATTGTACATATTCATCGCATCTATTATATATTCAAATCCCCTTTTGTATATATTCATTCTACTTTCTGCAAACTCTTCGTTCTTAGTTTCTTATTTGTGATTCACAGCCTCTTGTTTTCAATGTATTCAATAAGCCTTTGGTTTTCTTAATACCGCGGTTCTTTCCAAAGGTGGAGTGTTATGTGAACTGGGTGGATCTTCCCAATAATGGATTGCATGACAACCTTCTTAAGGTTTCTATTTATTTTGTTTTTGATAGTTAATAGCTAAGTGTACCTCAAACAAAGCTTCACTTGGGCCTAGCACATTTTCCTTTAATCCTATGGTAAAAAATAATTTATTATTTTTAGGATGGTGAAAGTAGTGATCTTGAGACTCTTTTGTTGACTGATAATCATCAAGCGGTTTTTCGGGACCATTGTGTACTCAAATCTTATCAAAGGACGTTGTGGGCCCCCAACTCTGTGTCTTTAGCAATCCCGTAACTTTGTGTGGTGAGTAATTGTATTGCAAGTCCCTGTCCCAAGCCATTGGTCTAGAACTTGACCTAATATTTTTTGAGGCAAAATTCTAAGTGAATTTTAACTTGAGACATGATTATAGGCTCTCCTTGGTCCAAATAATAACATCAACACTTCCAAAACCTACCAATGATAAGATCCTTAGTCAACTTTTTTGAGCCTTAGATCTTTTTCCTTCAAGAACCATGATACAAGCCTATACCCCTTCTAAAAGATACCCTCTCTTGGAACCCAATCTTTCCTTTAACACATGGCAAAAGTATAAGTTTGGGGGGAGAGATGAGGATTTCAACAAAGTTGTAAAAAGTCAGGAAAATGAAGAAAAGGAAAGTCAATGAAAAATTAAAGAAAATCAAAAAGAAAAAAAGAAAGTTTATTGTGAAAAAGAATAAAAAGTGATTCAAAGAAAACCGAAGAACGAAAGATGTGGAAAGTTGAAAAAGGAAAAAAGGATTTTAAATGCATAAGAAAGAGTGACAGTGTTCTCTCTAACCCCTTACAAAGAAGTAAAATGACTCAAAGAGCCAAGTGAACGGATTCCAAATGAATAAAAAGAAATGCTTAAGAGAAGATGGAACCTACTTACACCAATACATTTTCTATCCTGAACCAAAAGCATTCACAATGTCTCCATAAAATCCCTATATGTTCTTGAGTTGAATGAAGCTTACATTAGTTGATACTCACATAAGGGGAAAGCATACGGTACCTAAAGATGGAATTGTGGCTTTTTCTTGAGAGAGATGAGTGAATTCCCATCATCGTTGTTTTGAGTTCCACTATCATAAAGGTGAGGATTGCTTAGGGAGAGTTGAGGATGTGTGAATTTGAGTTTCACAATGACCAAAGTAATAGAAAAGAGTTCTTTGATGTGTTGAGTCAATTCTTGATGCTCTTGTTTCGAAATTAATCCATGCCCTTGACGCATTTTATGATCCTTCTTGCATATATTTTGACTAAAATTCATACAAAATAGTCCCAAACAGCTCAAAAGTTGAGCTTTATTGCAGGTTTGATCATCAAAGAGAAAGATATTAAAGAACAACAGAAAAGGGGTGAACTTTCACAATTGCCAAAGACAAGAGAAGCTCAGGAAAAATAGGCCTAGTGCCGCCGCACACCACTTTGTGCAGTCCACACTAGGAGATTCAGAGAGGCTAATTTCCAGGCTAAGAGGTGGTGCGACCGCACTAGGTTTTGTGCGTTCTGCACTGAAGGCCATGCCGCACTCGATTTAGTGCGGTCTGCAGAGGCAATAATTAGAGAAGTTACAATTTTGAGTTTTCAAGCCAATATGGACGGCAATCCACTTTGTGCGGACCGTACTAGAAGCTTCTATAGCTGTAATCCATTCTGTGTGGTCTGCATTGCCCGAGTTCAGAGAATTGAAGTTTCAAGTTCCGAGCCTCAGTTCGGCCATACAAAATTTTGTGTGGTCTACACTAACCCCGCAGGCAGGGACATTTTTGTCCAGATTTTTCAGCCTAGTATAATTAACCTCTTATCCATTTTTAGGATATCAGATATTGTAATTAAGAAGATGCAGGCGTGAGTTCGAGATTCATAGCTATTTTGAGCACTTTTAGCTACTTTTAATCATTGAATTTTGTGTTTAATTTAGTGAATAATTTATATGAGTTTATCTTCATCTATTTCTAGTTTTTCTTCTTCAATTATGAGTAGCTAGACCCATTAGCTAGGATTGTGGCTCAACCCTAATGTGGATAATTAATGGGTCATGTATTTTTGGGTTATATATACTATGTGTGTTTGTTATTTGGGCCAATATCATGGTTAATTTCTTAATTAGTGGCTGCAAACACTAGTTTGTGTTGACTTGACTTGAGCTTTTCATGAGAAAGAGAACCTAAGTCTCCGAAATTGGTCTAGAACTTGCCCTGAATATTTTTCAAGGCAAAATTCTCAGTGAAGTTTGACTTGTGACATGATTATAGGCTCTCCTTGGTCCAAATAATAGCTTGAAGAGTTCCCAAACCTACCAATGATAAGAACCCTAGTTAACTCTTTTGAGCCTTAGATCTTTTTCCTTCAAGAACCATGATACAAGCCTATACCCATTCTAAAAGATACCCTCTCTTGGAACCCAATCTTTCCTTTAGCACATGTCAACAGTATAATTTTGGGGGGAGAGATGAGGATTGTAACATAGTTGTAAAAAGGCAGGAAAATGAAGAAAATGAAGGCAATGAAAAATTAAAGAAGATCAAAAAGAAAAAAAAGAAAGTTCAATGTGAAAAAGAATAAAAAGGGATTCAAAGAAAAGCAAAGAACGAAAGGTGTAGAAAGTTGACAAAGGAAAAAAGGATTTGAAATGCATAAGAAAGAGTAAAATTGTTTATCTCTAACCCCTTAGTAAGAAGTGAAATGACTCAAAGAGTCTAGTAAATGGATTCCAAATGAATGAAACGAAATGCTTAAGAGAAGATGGAACCTACTTAGACCAATACATTTTCTATCATGAACCAAAAGCCTTCACCATGTCTCCACAAAAGCCCTATATGTTCTTGAGTTGAATGAAGCTTACATTACTTGATACTCACATAAGGGGGAAGCATATAGTACCTAAAGCCGAAATTGTGGCTTTTTTTTGAGAGAGATGAGTGAATTCCCATCATCCTTGTTCTGAGTGCCACTATCTTAAAGGTGAGGAATGCATAGGGAGAGTTGCGGATTTGTGAATTTGAGTTTCACAATGACCAAAGTAATAGAAAAAGAGTTCTTTGATGTGTTGAGTCAATTATTGATGCTATCGTGTCGAACTTAATCCATGCCCTTGACGCATTTTATACTCCTTCTTGCATATACTTTGACTAAAAATTCATAAAAAATAGTGTTAAACAGAAAAAAAAGTTGTGCTTTATCGCAGGTTTGATCATCAAAGAGACAAGATGTCAAAGATCAGCACAAAAGGAGTGAAACTTTCACAATTGCCAATGACAAAACAAGCTCAAGAAAATAGGCCCAGTGCGGCCGCACACCACTTTGTGCAGTCCACATAGGAGATTCAGAGAGGCTAATTTGGTAATTTCAAAGCATAGAGGTAGTGCGGACGCACTAGGTTTTGTGCGGTCTGCACTTAAGGCAATGCGGCCGCACTCGATTTAGTGCGGTCCGCAGAGCCAAAAATTAGAGAAGTTGCAATTTGGAGTTTTCAAGCCAATGTGGACGGCAATCCACTTTGTGCGGACCGTACTAGAAGCCTCTATAGCCGTAATCCATTCTGTGGGGTCCACATTTCCCGAGTTCAGAGAATTAAAGTTTCAAGTTCAGAGTCTCAGTGCGGCCATAAACAATTTTGTGCGGTCTGCACTGACCCTGCAGGCAGGGATATTTTCGTCCAAATTTTTTAGCCTAGTATAATTAACCTGTTTTTCCATTTTTAGGGTAACAAATATTGTAATTAAGCAGTTGCGGGTGTGAGTTCGAGATTCATAGTTATTTTTGGAACATATAGCTACTTTTAATCATTGAATTTTGTGTTTTATTTAGTGATTAATTAATATGAGTTTATCTTCATCTATTTCTAGTTTTTCTTCTTCAATTATGAGTAGCTAGACCCATTAGCTAGGATTGTGGCTCAACCCTAATGTGGATAATTGATGGGTCATGTATTTCTAGGGTATATCTACTACGGATGTTTGTTATTTGGGTCAATATCATGGTTAGTTTCTTAATTAGTGGTTGCAAACACTAGTTTATGTTGAGTTGACTTGAGATTTTCTTGAGAAAGAGAACCTAAGTCTCCAAAATTGGTGTAGAACTAGCCCTGAATATTTTCCGAGGCAAAATTCTAAGTGAATTTTTACTTGAGACATGATTATAGGCTCTCCTTAGTCCAAATAATAGATTGAACACTTCCAAAACCTACCAATGATAAGATCCGTAGTCAACTCTTTTGAGCCTTAGATCTTTTTCCTTCAAGAACCATGATACAAGCCTATACCCCTTCTAAAAGATACCCTCTCTTGGCACCCAATCTTTCCTTTAGAACATGGCAAAAGTATAAGTTTGGAGGGAGAGATGAGGATTGCAACAAAGTTGTAAAAAGGCAGGAAAATGAAGAAAATGAAAATGCAATGAAAAATTAAAGAAAATCAAAAAGAAAAAAGAAAGTTCAATGTGAAAAAAAATAAAAAGGGATTCAAATAAAAGCAAAGAACGAAAGGTGTGGAATGTTGAAAAAGGAAAAAAGGATTTGAAATGCATAAGAAAGACTGATAGTGTTTCTCTCTAACCCCTTAGAATGATGTGAAATGACTCAAAGAGTCAAGTGAATAGATTCCAAATGAATCAAGAGTAATGCTTAAGAGAATATGGAACCTACTTAGACCAATACATTTTCTATCCTTAACCAAAAGCCTTCACAATGTCTCACAAAAGCCCTGTATGTTCTTGAGTTTAATGAAGCTTACATTAGTTGATACTCATATAAATGGCAAGCATATGGTACCTAACGCCGGACTTGTAGCTCTTTTTTAAAGAGATGAGTGAATTCCCTTCATCCTTGTTTTGAGTGCCACTATCTTAAAGGTTAGGATTGCTTAGGGAGAGTTGAGGATGTGTGAATTTGAGTTTCACAACGACCAAAGTAATAGAAAAAAGTTCTTTGATGTGTTGAGTAGCATCATTTATGCTATTGTGTCAAACTTAATCCATGCCCTTCACGCAGTTTATACTCCTTCTTGCATATACTTTGATTAAAAATTCATAAAAAATAGTCTCAAACGGCTCCAAAGTTGTACTTTACTGCAGGTTTGATCATCAAATAGACAAGATGTCGAAGATCAGCACAAAAGGAAAGAAACTTTCACAATTGCCAAGGACAAGACAAGCTCAAGAAAAATAGGCCCAGTGCGTCCGCACACCACTTTGTACAGTCCGCACTAGGAGATTCAGAGAGGCTAATTCCCAGGCTAAGAGGTAGTGTGGCGGCACTAGGTTTTGTGCCTTCTGTACTGAAGGCAATGCGGCCGCACTCGATTTAGTGCGGTCCGCAGAGCCAAAAGTTAGAGAAGTTGCAATTTGGAGTTTTCAAGTCAATGTGGACCGCAATCCACTTTGTGCGGGCCGTACTAGAAGTCCCTATAGCCGTAATCCATTATGTGTGGTCCGCATTGCCCGAGTTCAGAGAATTGAAGTTTCATGTTCAGAGTCTTAGTGCATCCATACACAATTTTGTGCAGTCTGCACTGACCCGCAGGCAAGGACATTTTTGTCTAGATTTTTCACCATAGTATAATTAACCTCTTTTTCCATTTTTAGGGTATCAAATATTCTAATTAAGCAGCTGCGGGTGTGAGTTCGAGATTCATAGCTATTTTTGGCACCTTTAGCTACTTTTAATCATTGAATTTTGTGTTTATTTTAGTGATTAATTAATATGAGTATATCTTCATCTATTTCTAGTTTTTATTCTTCAATTATGAGTAGCTAGACCCATTAGCTAGGATTGTGGCTCAACCCTAATGTGGATAATTGATGGGTCATGTATTTTTGGGCTATATCTACTATGGGTGTTTGTTATTTTGGTCAATATCATGGTTAATTTCTTAATTAGTGGTTGCAAACACTAGTTTGTGTTGAGTTTACTAGAGCTTTTCTTGAGAAGAGAACCTAAGTCTCCGAAATTAAAAAGTTAAAGAAAAGGAAAGGCAATGAAAAAATCAAGAAAATCAAAAAAGAATAAAAAAGGATTCAAAGAAAAGCAAAGAACGAAAGGTGTGAAAAGTTGAAAAATAAAAAAGGATTTTAAATGCATAAGAAAGAGTGACAGTGTGTCTCTCTAAACCCTTAGAAAGAAGTGAAATGACTCAAAAAGTCAAGTGAATGGATTCCAAATGAATCAAAAGATATTCTTAGGAGAAGATGGAACCTACTTAGACCAATACATTTTCTATCCTGAACCAAAAGCCTTCACAGTGTCTCCACAAAAGCCCTATATGTTCTTGAGTTGAATGAAGCTTACATTAGTTGATACTCACATAAGGGGCAAGCATATGGTATCTAAAGCCGGACTTGTGGATTTTTCTTGAGAGAGATGAGTGAATTCCCATCATCCTCGTTCTGAATGCCACTATCTTAATAGTAATAATTGCTTAGGGAGAGTAGAGGATGTCTGAGTTTGGGTTTCACAATTACCAAAGTAATAGAAAAGATATCTTTGATGTGTTGAGTCAATTCTTGATGCTCTTGTGTCAAACATAATCCATGCCCTTGACGCATTTTATACTCCTTCTCATATACTTTGATTAGAATTTCATACAAAATAGTCCCAAACGGCTCAAAATTTGTGCTTTATTGCAGGTTTGATCATCAAAGAGACAAGATGTTAAAGATTATCACAAAAGGAGTGAAACTTGGACAATTGCCAAAGACAAGACAAGCTCAGGCAAAATAGGCCCAGTGCGGTCGCACACCATTTTGTGCAGTCCGCACTAGGAGATTCGGAGAGGCTAATTTCAAGTCTAAGAGGTAGTGCGGCTACACTAGGTTTTGTGCGGTCCGCATTGAAGGCAATGTGGACGCACTCGATTTAGTGCGGTCCGCAGAGCCAAAAATCAGAGATGTTGCAATTTGGAGTTTTCAAGCCAATGTGGACCGCTGTTCACTTTGTGCGGGCTGTACTCGAAGTCTCTACAGGCATAGTCCTTTTTGTGTGGTCCGCATTGCCCGAGTACAGAGAATTGAAGTTTCATGTTTAGAGCCTTAGTGCGGCCAGTCACCATCTTGTGCGATCTGCATTGACTCCGCATGTAGGGGCATTTTTGTCCAGATTTTGCAGCCTAGTATAAATATCTTCTTTTTCCATTTTTAAGGTATCAAATATCGTAATTAAGCATCTGTGGGCATGAGTTCGAGATTCATAGCTAATTTGGGCACTTTTAGCTACTTTTAATTATTTAATCTTTGTGTTTAGTTTTGTGGTTAATTAATATGAGTTTATCTTCATCTATTTCTTGTTTTTCTTCTTCAATTATGAGTAGTTAGACCCATAAGCTAGGATTGTGGCTCAACCCTAAAGTGGATAATTGATGGGTCATGTATTTTTGGGCTATATCTACTTGGGTGTTTGTTATTTAGGCCAATATCGAGGTTAATTTCTTAATTAGTGGTTGCAAGCACTAGTTTGTGTTGAGTTAACTTGAGCTTTTCTTGAGAAAGAGAACCTAAGTCTCCAAAATTGGTCCAACAAGAAATTGGGCACACTCAAGAGATTGATAGCTCCAATTAAAGGGTTAAACCTCGAGAGAGTAATACTCGACTTGAACCCTAGTTGCTTGTGCAAATTTTGCATACACAATTTGTCTTGAGAAAATCAATTGGGCAAAATCGCTTGAACAATCGACAGGTGTAGAGTGGGTAAATTAGTGCAACGGTTATATCATACTTCCCAAATATGTCAAATATGCCTTAGACTCAAGTATCTGTCAATTGACCACCTAGGCGGAAGTCACAATCCTAGTGCCTTTTAAACATACTTGAACAACTCATAGCATTATAATTCTTAGCATATCTTAGTTGCAATTAGCATTTGTAGTTCGATAACAGTAGAATTAAACAAAAACCCTAAAAATGATTAGATGTGTAATTAAGAACACATACGCAGTCCTAAAATAAATAGATACTCGACTCCAATTCTATCTCTATGGTTATCTATCCCGTTCCAAAATCGAGAAAAGCTACTCTGACCCTTTCTTGCTACTTAATTAGTAGTGTAGGGTAGGCCGCAATCACTGCACGACTCTTGAAAAATGCGATGTAAACCGCATGCCCCTATCTAAAATGAGAAGCTAGCATACTGTGCTGGAAAACAATCTCTCTGACGTAAATCTCAGCCAACCTATAAGAAGAATAGGTAGTACTCAAAGGAATAAAGTATGTGAACTTGGTCAATCGATCCACAATCGCCCAAATAGCCTCAAACTTCCTCGAAGTCCGCTGGAGCCCAACAACAAAATCCATGGTAATCCGCTTCGACTTCCACAGTGGAATCTCTATCCTCTTAAGCAAGACACTCTATATATGATGCTCATATTTTACCTGCTGATAGTTGAGACACCAAGATACAAATCCAACTATGTCTTTCTTTATTTCTATTTCGCCAATAGTGTTATCTCAAATTTAGGTACATCCTCGCAGCACCGGAATGGATGGAAAACTGCAAGCTGTGGGCCTCCTCGAGAATCTACTCCCATATCCCATATACACTGGTCACACATATCCGGCCATGCATTCTCAACACCCCATTATCTCCAGTAGTCACATATCCGGCATCATCGTGTTGGACCTGGTCTTTGAGGACAAAATATGAGGATCATCATACTGGCGCTCTCTGATCTGATCAAATAAGGAATACTAAGAAACCCCAAAAGCTAGAATCTGATTAGGCTTCTAAATATCCAATCTCACGAGTTGGTTGGCCAATGCCTGAACATCAACTGCAAAAGGTTTCTACCCAACTAGAATGAATGCAAGACTGCCCATACTTATTGCCTTCCTACTCAAGGCATCGACCACCACATTGGCCTTTTCCGGATATACAAAATCATAATATTATAGTCCTTTAGAAACACTAACCATATCCACTGCCTCAAATTGAGATCCTTCTATTTGAACAAGTGCTAGAGGCTATGATGATCAGTAAATACCTCACAAGACACACCATAGAGATAGTCCCTCCAAATCTTCAACGCATGAACCAAGGCAGCCAACTCCAAATCATGAACAAGGTAGTTCTTCTCATCGGGCTTCAACTGATGGGAAACATGAGAAATCCCTCTATCCTCCTACATTAAGACACACCCAACACCGACTCGAGAAGCATCACAATATATTGTATAAGAACCAGAAGTTGATGGTAGAACTAAAATTGGAGCAATGGTCAATGTAGTCATGAGCTTCTGGAAGCTCGCCTCACGCTGATCCGACAACCCAAAAGGAGCACCCTTTTGGGTTAACTAGATCAATAGTGATGCAATAGAAAACGAAAACCTACATAAACCTACAGTAATTACTAGCCAAACCAAGAAAGCTCTGAATGTCCATGGCTGAGGACAGTGTGGGCCAACTCTCAACTGCCTCTATCATTTTCGTATCCACCTGAATACCTTCATTGGACACCACGTGCCCCAAAAACACCATTGAACTGAGCCAAAAATCATACTTAAAGAACTTGGCATAAAGCTTCTTCTCTCTCAACAACTGCAACAGAATTCGCAAATGTTGGGCATGGTCTTCCTGGCTACGAGAGTACACCAGGATGTCATCAAAGACTACAATACCAAACGAGTTGAGATAAGGCTGAAACACATTGTTCACTAGATGCATGAATGTTGCTGAGATTTTGGTTAGCCCAAAAGACATCACATGGAACTCATAATGACCACAATGAGCCCTGAAAGCTTTCTTAAGAGTGTCTGAGTCCAAAATCTTCAACAGGTAATAGACCTTAAATCAATCTTGGAGAACACCTTCACTCCTTCAAGCTGGTCAAATCGATCATCAACACGCGATAAAGGATACTTGTTTTTTATTGTGACTTTAGTCAACTGTGTATATTCAATGCACATCCTCAAAGAGCCATTATTCTTCTTTGCGAACAAAACTAGTGCACCCCAAGGTGATATAATATGCCTAATAAATCCCTTCTTACGTTGCTCTTGAAGCTGCTCTTTCAAATCAACCGATGACATACAGTACGGAGGAATAGAATTGGGCTGAGTTCCTTGCATCAAGTCAATATCAAAGTCAATATACCTGGCGGGCGGTATGCCTAGCAGGTCTACATGCAACATATCTAGAAAATCTCCCACCACCGGAACAGAATAGATAGTAGGGATCTAAAAACTAATATCTCTTACAAAGGTCAAATAAGATAAACAACTCATCCTAAACATCCACTAGGCCTTCAAGTATAAAATCACTCTACTGGGAACATAGTCTAAGGAACTTCGCCACTCAATTCGTGGCAACCCCAACATCGCCAGTGTCACAGTCTTAGCATAACAATCTAGAACAACATGACATGGAGATAACCACTCCATACCCAAGATCACATCGAAATCAACCATACTAAGCAACAATAGATAAACCCTAGTCTCCAATCTACCAACAGTCACCAAACACAATCAATATAGATGCTCCATATAAATAGTATTGCCCACCGGTGTAGATACACGAACAGAGAAAAAATGAGGGGCTCATGGGGCATATCCAAATAATGATAAAAATATGATGACACATATGAATAAGTGGAACCACTATCAAATAATACAGAGACATCCCTATGTAAGCTAAGAAATATGTGTGATTACTGCATCTGAAGCAATGGCAACTGATCTGATGAGAATAGCGTAGAATCGAGACTGACCGCCACCTGAACGACCTCCCCCTCTAAGACGACCTCAACCTAACTTGACCCCACATCGAGCTAGTAGAACAGGTGGTGTAGCTGTTGGTGCCGGTTCCATTGGTCGAGAACTCTACTGTGGAGCCCCACTCAGCAACCTAGGGAAATCTCTCTTAATATAACCAAGATCCCTACACTCGGAAAAACCCCTCCTTTGACAGAACTGTTTCTTGTAATACCTTGAGGAACTACATATAGACACCTGAGCAGATGATACACAGGTAGTGCACTGGATAAAGACCAGCCTAAGTGAGTAATGTGAGAACTGTGGCTAACTGATGCACCACGATGAGCTGGTCGAGTCATTTGAACATACTTATAGGGACGATTCCTATCGTGGTGGAGCTGACCTCCAGAAAGAACACCACCAACACTACTTTTTCCACGAGACCTCTTGGCCTCCTTCTCAATTTGCTCCTGGCAGCAAACCGACTCTATCTCCCGAGCAATGTCAACAAAATCCTCAAATTTAGCACCAGACACCCTCTCTCTAGTCATAAGCATCGCGACAAAAAATGTGAGGCTATCAACAAACCTCCCGATCCTCTCCCTATCAGTGGAATCTAGCCAACGGCATGACGAGCCAACTGAGAAAAACTTATCTCATACTGTGTCATAGTCATATCATCCTAACTCAACTACTCAAACTGCCTATGCAGCTCCTCTCTGTGAGATTGCGACAGATACTTCTCCAATAAGAGAACGGAGATCTCCTTCCACGTAAGTGGTGCTGCACCGACTGACCTAAACTTCTCATAAGCCTCCCACCAGGTAAAGGAATCTCTGGTGAAATGAAAGGTAGTGAACATGACCCCACAAGTCTCTAGAATACCTACTACTCTACGGATGATCCTCTAACATCTATTTAAGAAACCTGGACATTCTTTGACTCTACTTAGCTAAAATATAAAGGCTAAAGTTTACCAAACCTCTATAGTCACTATTGCTCATCATCAGTCATAGCAAGAACCACATGGGCCTAAACAGCTACCCCCTGCTGGGTTGGTAGTTCCATGCGTTTTTGGAGTCCTAGATTCACGATCTCGGGTGTACATGCAGCAGGAGTTTATGTATTATGATAATCCACCAAAGAATCCAATGCAACAATCGCACTTGTGAGATGTTTCACGTTCTGTCTCCTAAATTTGATCTGCGCGGATGCTTGCATTTCAGAAATAATGTTATGCAATTACTCATCCTCCAACATGTTCTTGGATATCTAGCATTAAGGAAGTAAACTCCTTAAGAAAATCACGAATAGATCATGTTTGCCACAAACGTTTCAAGCAATCTTTAGCAAGCCAAGATGCATTGCTAAGTAAGAACTGGTCCTTCATTTCTTTTTGTAACTTCTCCTACGTATCAATCTTGGGCCTGCCTGTACTTTCATCATCAACCATGTGAGTTCTCCACAACAATTTAGCATCTCCCGTTAGGTACATGCTTGTAATTGTGACTTTCTCCCCATTTGGAACTTTGGCAGCAACAAAGTATTGCTCCATATCCCACAGAAAGTTCTCAAGTTCTTTTGAACTACGCGCTCAACCAAATGCCTTAGGATCAGGGATCTTCACATTAGAAAAATCTTAACTGACTTGGCTTGGAGTAGACAACATTCTTCGAAGAACGGTAATTTCCGTGTTCAAAGTTTTGATCTCTTTCTTGAGATCTTTAACTAGAACATTCCTAGCCTAACAAGTTTGTTGAACACCATCAGGGAATAGATCCATCCCATCCTTTAAACAGTAGATCTCAGTAATTAGATCTGCTAGGTACAAAGGATACCAGTTGTTACAGGGCCAATTTTCACAATATTAACATTGCACAGGAGTAGCTAAACACACAGCCACTCAGCCTCACCTTTTTTCGCACACACAGCTAGACACCTAGAATTATCAGACTTTTGCCAAACTTAACAATACACAAAATTACGAGTAAAATACCCAACCTTTATTATTCTCACAGAATACAAAAAGGACTCATGTTAGGAAAGGCTCACAATATGCTACTTGCCTTGTCCAAATAAAATACACATATAAAAAGGTCTCCCGGCCTGAGAAGTGGCTATTTTGGCCGAAACAGAGACAACCTAAGAAAGACTGGTGCACACGGTCAAAATCTGAGCCAAGGCCTCATAAATGCTTGGAGTAACAATGGGCACAACTGGTGCCTATGATGATCTCGCCGGTTCATCCACAATTGGGACTACATCGTAAACTAGGGTAATTGGTGAATTTGTGGGTGTTATCCTAGCTATTGTGTGCACCTCTGCCCCTACCACGGCCTCTACCGCGATCTCAGCCTTTCACGACCCTGAGTGGTGGTACTAGTGGTTGTTCGTCCTGCCCAGTAGCACATGTCCTCACCATCTGTGAGAAAATTGAATAACATAGGTTTTGTTACAAGAATCAACAGATTCGTTGGGCCATAATTTAAAGATGTGAACTTCCCTAAGGGTTTGGAAGCCTCTCAAAGATAAGTACAAATGTCTCTGTACCGATCCATTAAACTCTACAAAACCTGATCATTACTCGTGTGACCTATGTAACCTTGGTTTTGATACCAACTTGTCACGATCAAAAACCTAATCTATTGTGATGGTGCCTTTCATAGTACAAGTCAAGCCAGCATTTTTAAAATACATTCAACATTTAATAGAAATGAATGAAGACATTTAAAGTAATTGGAGCTTTTAAAAAAATAGGGTAAACCCAAAACATAAGTGCGTAAAATAGCCCGACATCGGGGTGTCACTAAGCCATGGACATCTAAACAACCAGTCTAGGAATAGTCTAGAACACTCTGTGTTAAAAGACCAACATGGAAAAGAAAAGATAACAATAAAAGATAGGTAAGGACTGTGAATGCCGGCATCTATGTCGTAAGTCTTCAATACTCAACCACGTACGAGATCAACATCCACCGTGTCCGAAAATACCTGGATCTACACACGAGGTGCATAAAGTAACGTGAGTATATCCAACTCAGCAAGTAACAATTATAAATATGGAATTGAAGATAGTGATAGGGTATACAGTTATAGATCATTTTCATTAATTTCAATAAAGAGTAGACATGCTTTAAAATTCGGCAATTTAAGGTCAAATCAATTATATACAGATTCAAGTTCAAGTAGACCGAACATATAATATTTCAAAAATTCTACAACTATGACAGATAACAACTAAGTGAAACAAAAAATGAAAGAAAGTACAACCTCTCAGGGAAATAATTACTCAACTCATATCAACAGCTCAAACACTCAGCTCTCCGCCCTCAGTACTCACACTCAATAGGTACTTGTGCTCACTGGAGGTGTACAGACTAGGGGATCTTACAGCCTAAGATATTTGATCCGCATGGATAACTCACGTGCTACAGTATCATAACAGATCCGCACGGAAAACTCACATGCCATAGTATATTATCCTCACCCTCAGTCCCTCGGCCTCACCGGTCATCACCCTCCATAGTCTCTCGGGCTTTCATAAATCATATAAATCAACCCAACCAAAGATAATGTATCAACAAGGATCAAAAAGGGATGGAGGTATGATACGCTAGAAAATCATGACTGAGCATATGGCAGAAAAAATAGTTAATTCAACAAGTATTTGACCTCTACGGGTCCAAATAGTGACTTCATATAGCCTAAGTATGATTTTTACATGGCTTTCGGTCTAATTTTTGTAACATTGAGAGAAACATGTAGCTAATAAAAAGTTATTCCAATTTATGGTACCCTACAAAGCACTCCCACACGCTCATCACTTAGTATGTGTGTCACCTCCAAAATAATCACCTATCATAACATCCGAGGTTTCATACCCTCAACACCAGATTTAAAGCTGATACTTACCTAAATCCAGGCAAAATGCTGCTCCAAAATGCCTTTGCCTCGCGATTCGGCCTCCAAATATCTCGAGTCTAGCCATAAGTAGTACAATACATTTAATATAGTCTAAAGGGATCAATTCCACAAGATAAGTACTAAATTATGGAAATTTATTCAAAATCAGCCCCAACCCGACCCTCGTCCCACGTCTCGAAATTGAGAAAAGTCACAAAAACCAAAATCCCATTAACTCAAGAGTCTAACCGTACCAAATTTACTCAAATGCGATAACAAAATCCCATTCAAAACCTCAGCATTCTAACTCAAGAGTTCTTCCTCTTTTTCCCTAATTTTCCACCCCAAATCACATATTAGATGATGATATTAAAGACAATCAAAATTAATTAAGAATCAATTACCCGATAAACTACACAAAAATCCCATCAAGAATCGCACAAATTCGTGGTCTCTAGCTCAAAATATGAAAAAATGGATGTGTTATGTAGTGAATTTAAGCATGTATGCCAATAAACTATGACTATGATGTAACATAAGATGAGCTCACACTTTTTTCACGTCATGCTATATCGCTGATCCCTATCAAAAGGGAGTGGGTAGGAGGTTCATTGAGTGCCTCAATTTCGGAATCTAGTATGGGATGACCTGAGAGGCCTAGATTGATACTATTTTTCAATGGATTGTGGATATTTCTAAGCACTTGAGCATATTCACAACCAGGATAGAGAGGAGTGGTATGCAAAGAGGGACTATGATTCAGGTTGTTTTGGTTCCTCATCTAGAGGCTAGGGACATCATAGTAGAGGCCGTCTTTTCAAGACTGTTTAGTCAGCCCATTATGTTCATTATGGTTCTTCAATCAGTCATTGTTCATATAGTGCTCACCTAGGTCAGTCATTTTTTAGTGCATTGCTAGCACTAGTTCATATAAAGCCCCACACATTCAGGGTTATTCGAATGGAAATTCAGGTCCTCAAGGTTCGTTACAAAGTCAACATACTCATTAGAGTAGTGTACCATGATAGGGTATCTAATCTATTGTTCCAGAGCCAATAGCTATACCACCCATACAACGATCTAAAGGTGGAGCAGAGTCTTTTTGAGGTCGCTTTGGAGGGGGGAGCTAATTTAGGTTGAGGACATGCCCGTTGTTATGCATTTTTTGGTAGGTCGAAGGTAGTTTCTTAAGATGTTGTGATTACAGATATTGTTTCAGAATAACACAAGGATACTTCAGTATTTGTAATGACCCGATCGGTCATTTCATGAGTTATTGCTTCCTTTCCTCCATTTATGCTTCTTTATGTGTTGTTCAGTTGTATTATATTGTATCGGGTTAGTTTGTGTGGGTTCGAAGTGGTTTTGGAGAAGAATGAGACACTTAGTCTCTTTTGAATAAGCTTAAGTTGGAAAAGCCAATAAGATGTTGACTTATGTGAAAAAGGTCTCGGAAATAAATTTTAATGGTTCGTATAGCTTCGATAGGTCATTTAGTGCTTAGGAGCATGATTGGGTTTTTTTTTGGAGGTCGGTTGAAGATTTATGCTCAAATTTACGAAATTGGAAATTTGGCAATTTTTGTTCGGTAGTGAAAATTTTGATATAGAGGTCAGATTGGAATTTAGAATATTGGAATAGCTCCGATGTTTCATTTATGACGTGTGTGCAAAATTATAGTTCATTCGGATGAGGTTTGATAAGTTTTTGCATCATTTGCGGAATTTGGAAGTTTGGAAATCCTTAGGCTTGAATCTGAGGGTGATTTGATGTTTTGATACTATTTTGAGTGTTCCAAAGGTTGGAACAAGTTTGAATGCCGTTATGGGATACTTTGGCATATTTGGTTAAGGTTCTGAGGGCCTCGGGTGAGTTTCAGGCGGTTAACGTATTATTTTGGACTTTGGAAAGATAGCAAATTTTCGGTATTTTTGTTGTAGAGATTTATTCTTCATGTTCGTGAGAGGGCCCTCGAATTCGCGAACGGATGTTGAGTGAGACAGGTGAGTTTCTCTTCATGTTCACGAAGGGTTAGGCACAGTGTGCATCGCGAATGAGTCAATAGAGACGCGTTCACGGAGATGAGTGGGGCAGTTGGGGACCCCAGGTCCTTGGTCTACGTGTTAGCAAGATAAGGGTCGCGTTTGCGAAGGCCTGAGGTGGTGAAGCATCGCATTCGTGTGGCAGAGTTCCCGTTTTTGAAGAGTAAAGTAAAGAGACGGTATGGTTTGGTCTACGCGAACGTGAGAGGGCGGTCGCTTTCGCGAAGAAGAAAGCACCTCGGCAGAATCTTTAAGTTCAAAAACAAGGGTTTAGCTCATATTTTCAAAAACTTATTAGAGAGCTCGGGAGAAGCAAAATTTAGAGAGGGTTTTCAGAAACGTTATTGGGGTAAGTGATGTTCACTTGTTTTTCGTTAAAATCCATAATTATGTGTTGATTCTTATCATTTAATTTGAAAATTTGGGGTAAAATGGAAGAAAAAATGGAGAATGGATTTTTTGGATTTTAATGAACTATTGACGTCATATTTTGATGAATTTGATAAGGGTAGACTCGTGAATGAATAGGTTTTCCAGTTTATGATTTTTGTTGAATTCCGAGACATGGGCCTGGGGGTCGGGTTTGACCAATTTCGAGAATTTTTAGTTGAATTGATAATTTTTATATGGGTTTCATTCCTTTAGCGTATATTGATGATGATATGCTGATTTTTGTTTGATTTGGGGCATTTTGAGGCCGAATTGAGAGACAAGTGTGTCGCGGGCTAGAGTTTGGTTTGGCTTGAGGTAAGTAACGCTTCCAAACTTAGTTTTAAGTGTTCGAAACCCCGAACTATGTATTCTATGATTACTATTGAGGTGATGCAAATTCCAAGTGACCGGCATGCACCATGAGAATCATGGCCTGGATCATTCCATGGCACCGCTTAGTGACTTTTTCTTGCTGACATTTGTGTTGTAATTATGAGATCAAATGAATAAGTTTTAAATCATGCTAATTATCATGTTAAGGCTTCATGCCAATACTACTGAGACCCGAGAGATCGTTTATTGTTGTCATATCATTACCTTCCTTGATATCCTATACTCAGTCTTGTTCATGCATATTATAACATGCCTCACTTTGATTATTTTTATTTGACACATCATATCATTATTTGGGCTAGTATCATGACATTTTCAGCCTGTCTGTGTGCGAATGTAGAGTGATGACTGAGGCCGAGATCCTGATATTGAGTGACACTATGGGATCGAGCTGCACACCTCAGCCGGATATTGATTATGCCTTCATTGTCTTATTATAGCGTTTAGTCTGAAAGGAGCCTTTCCGGAGTCTTTAACACCTCTAGTGAGCACAGTTGATGATATTGATGGATGAATCTTCCCTGGACATGGATCTTGTCCGAAATATTTATATCTGGAGATGGATGTTCTCTATAGGGCTATAATTGCCTTCCTCGATACTGGATGACTGCAGCCAGTGATGTGTTTATATTATGGGATGTATCTTCCCTGGGCTGGATGGCCATATATAGTACCGCGCGGTTGAGCACTTCTGAGTGGAGGTACATGGAACATTGATCATGCTATCTATGCATTTGTACAAAGAGTTTTCCTGAGTTTCATACTTTGTACTGTTTAGACTATTTTTATTTACTATTGAGTTTTTACTTGACTTCAAGCGTACCTACTTTTCTGTACTGTTTTATCGTATTACTTGTTGAGGTTCCGTGCATCACTACCTGTCAATGCATAGTTTGGACTTGTTACTTATTGAGTTGGTATATTACGTTACTCCTTGCACCTTGTGTGTAGAATTAGGTATCTCCGGGCATGGTAGCGGTTGTTTACTATTTAAATCTAGGACTTCACGGAGATAGCAAGGTAGCTACTTGATGATTTGCAGTTCTGCGTTTCTCCTTCTCTTTCTTCCCATTACTTCTTGTTGTTATTTCCAGACTATTTTGGTTTTGTCTTGTTTTAGAACTGTTTCTAGACTGTTTTGGTCCTGTGTTGTTTTACAACTATTGTAGCATCGCTCATGACTTAGTGATACCCGAGGCTGGGCTTGTATTTTCTGCTTTGTTTGATTTTAACTTTATACCTTTATCGAATTTCTATTGAAAAATGGTTTTACTAAAGCTTTTAAAATTAAATGTGGATTAAATTGGAAACTTGTTGACTGGTGTAGTTTTATGATAGGCGCCATCACGACCGGATCCGTTTGGGGTCGTGACAAGTTGGTATGAGAGCCTAGGTTACATAGGGCTCACGGGTCATGACCAGGTTTACTAGAGTATTGCGGATCGATACAGAGATATATGTACTTATCTTCAAGAGGCTACAGAACCTTTAGGAAAAACTTTAGTTTCTTGAAGTTTTGTCTTGCGAATCTGTTGATTCTAGTACTAAACTAATGTAATTCTATTCTCTCATAGATAGTGAAGACACGTGCTACCGGTTATGATGGATGACAACTAGTCGGGGCCACTAGAGGCCGAGGACATGGTCGAGGTCATGGTAAGGGAAGGGGTGTAGCCCGTACAGTAGCTAGGGTAGCAACTGTAGATCAACCAGCTACCCCAATTTTTGTTTAGGCTCCAGCAGTATCAGCTCAGGCACCGGCTGTGCCTATTATTATTCCGGGTCTTCATGAGACCTTGGCTCAGATTCTGACCATGTGCACTAGTCTTGCTCAAACGATAGTCGTTTATGCTACAACAACTACTTCTTAGGTTGGGAGAGGAACTCAGACTCCCACCACCCATATACCCGAGCAGGTGGTTCAGGGATGGTAGACACCGGAGGCACCATCAGCCTAGCCGGTTGTGCCTTCTCAGGATTATATAGTTCCAATTATGCATGATGACGAGCAGTGTTGATTGGAGAGATTTGGTAGACTTCAGCCCTGACTTCCATTGGTGCAGAGGGCGAGGATGCGTAGGATTTCTAGGTCAAGTGTTAGAGGATGTTAAGTACAACAGGTATTCTAGAGACTAGTGGGGTCTCGTTAAATACTTTTCAGTTTTCTATAGCTACCTTCACTTGGTAAAACTCTTATTAGAGGCATATGCCAATTGGTGTAGCACCCGTTACCTGCCAGCGGTTCTCTATTCTCTTCCTAGAGAAAGTATGTACCGCATACTTGCATAGAGGAACAGTGCAAGCAACTTGAGCAGTTGCGTTAGAGGTATATGACTGTAACACAGTATGAGATGAGATTCTACGAGTTGACCTATCATGCTATTTAGCCAATTCACACAGATAGGAAGAGGATCAAGAGGTTCGTTAATGGCCACACTTCTCATCTGCGGGTTTTTCTAACCAGAGAGAGAGTATCTCACGCTTCCTTTGAGGAGGTGGTTGACATTGCCAAAGAGATAGAGTCAGTTCACTGCCACGAGCGATATGACGGGGAGGCTAAGATGCTCTAGGTAATAGTTTTGGTGGTGTTCATTCGAGAGGTCAGTTTCAGCATTGTAGAGGCCGTCCATGCAGCATGCTCAGCTAGCCCGTTCTGGCCACTGTGGTGGATCATATGGTCGGTTCTCACAGTTTACACTAGGTTTACTCATCTCTCAGTGCCCTTGTAGCTCAAAGTTTGAGTCAGGCATCATCAGTTTAGGGTTCATTTGCACCTAGTTCTTCTAGTAGTTATCCCGGTGCTCAAGGTCCCCTTTAGTCCCCACCACCATATTTTGGGAGAGGTTACTCCGAGTGTGGATATTTGGGTTATATCAAGAGGTTCTATCCCCGTCTTACAGAGGTTCTTCCCAGCAGAGGAATCAGGCTTCGGCTTCAGCACCAATTACTTCCCCACCCTCCCAGCCAACTCGGGATGGAGGTCGATCAAGTATTGGTCATGCCAATTTCTATGACCTCCTAGATAGACCAAATGTTATTACTTTAGATGTTGTGATTACAAGTATTGTCTCAGTCTGCCATGGAGATTCCTCTGTATTATTTGATCCTAGTTCAACTTTTTCATGTGTGCATCATATTTTGCTCATCATTTGGATATGCCTGTGAGTCTCATGTTTCATTTATATATGTATCTACTTCAGTGGGCGATATTGTTTTTGTGGACCGCATAAATTGATCTTGTGTTCTAACTATTGGGGGTTTACATAAGTGGACCTTCTATTACTTTGTATGGTGGACTTTGATGTGATATTGGGCATGGATTGACTATCTCTGTATTGTTCTATTTTGAACTGTCATGCTAAGATAATGACATTGGCTATGCCGGGTGTTCCACAGATTGAGTGGCGAGGTTCATCTGATTATGTCCCCAGAAGGGTAATTTCATTGTTGAAGGCGCAGCGGATGGTTGGGAAAGGTTGACTATCTTACTTAGTCGTTGTGAGGGATGTTAGTGCAGAGACTCCTACCATTGATTCAGTCCCGGTAGTGAGGGACTTTCTGGATATGTTTCCTGTAGACCTATCGGGCATGCCATCGTACAGGTGTCGAGCCCCCTTTTTCTCATGGAATCAGGTTTTTGACATTCGGGAAGACAACTCATTCCTGTTTGGGAATTGGGTTTTGGAATTGAAGATTCACCACCTAATGATTTGAGTGCATTAGGACACTAAGGAGGGTTTGATGTTGATAACCACGGATTGGGTAAGGGCTTGAAATTATCCCAGGGGGGAAGGTGTTAGGCACCCCTCAGGATCCACTAGTGTGGTTCCTGGACAAGCTATTGTTATGACATAAATGAAATTAACACATAGGCAAGTAAGAGTTTCATCATAAAAGGGAATTTTCATTTAATGGTCGCAAATAAACAAAATCAGCAAGAACTAAAGAGAGTTGATTTTTCTTTCTTAGAAGAAATAGCTTTACAAGATTTAAAGAAGCAACGAACAAAATGAAGAGGTCCTAGGTTTATTAATAATATGGATCACGTCAATGCAGTACCTGGTAATCACTCCTCAAAGAGGGGCTACACGTGGTGTTAACGCACCGGTCATCATATCCATATCTACCCTTTCCCACCTCGTTTAAGATATTAAAGCGCGAAATGGTCTCGTTAACTTTTGCATGCTATTACCCGCCCCAATCATATTAACCCCGGAGATGTAAGACTACTAAACCTAACAGTGAAGCATTTTGGGCTTATTTATACTTTAAAAGGACAAAATACTAAGGCGCCAGGCAAAATACATACAGAAAGTTTGGGGGGAAAGCATATAAACAAGTAAAAGGCTAGGATACACCTCCGGTAAATAAAGAAACACATAATTTAGCATGTCTTTCACGTACTATTTTAGATTCTAACTAAAACATAAGTGGTTAAGGCATACTGATTTGTTACATAGTTGAGACAAGAAGCCTCAGTCAGGACCACCTACTGGTTGTAACATATAAAATCTTATTTCAATTTATAAGTTTATGATATGACTTTCCTAAGTGTTAGACGAAAACCTATAGGCATGATATCTACTAATTCAGAAACAAAAAAGTAATTTGATCACAAACTGATTTAAGAAAAGGTTGCCAATTTTAGCAGAAGAGTACAAGTTCTGCAATTGATAATGTATTACTACTGACCTTTTTTAAACTTACAAAAAGAGTGCGATGATTCAAATTTGATTAGAACCCCTATAGGGATGCTTTCTATGTGTTCGTCCACTTCAGAACACATTCATATACATAGTAAAAAAGCAAAAAATAAACAGATAAACATAATATCTAGATGTTGTATATGATTTTGATATCTGATTACATTTGGTTATTAAGCCCTATAAACATTTTTGCCTAATGAGAAGCGGATATGCAAGATTCAAAAAATCCTATAAGCATATTCTCCACATGTGAAAATGAATAAATCCTATAGACATGTTATCTACATGTGAGAATGCAGAAATCTTATAAACATAATATATATATATATATATATATATATATATATATATATATATATATATATATATATATATGAGAATGCAGAAATCAGAAATTCCTATAGAAAGGTTACCTACATGCATAAATCCAATAGACATGATAGCTATATATAAGAATAAAGAAATTCTTATGGACATGGGATTTATGTAAGGGTGCAAGAATTCCTATAGACATGATAGCTATATATGATAATACAGATATTGCTATAGACATGATAGCTATATAAATAATAATACAAAAATCCTATAAACATGATAGCTACCCTCTTCTTCATACATAACTGCCCTTCCCTTTACACTAGCCATACCCGAGAGTTTTTACTACAAAGTTATTACAACCCAAAAAGAGAAAGTAAAGTACAGAAAAATACATCAGAAGCTAAAAGTACAAACAAGGAAAGCCTAATTCAGACTTCCTATCTGAAGCATGAAGTAAACCTTCTCTAAGAGATCGAATTTCAAAGCCTTTCTCCTATTTGGGGTGTGTAAAAGTTCCCTAAGAGTCTTACATGAATTTCGGGCAGTGCATACACCTAAATGCATTACCAGATTAAGACATAGTATAGTGTGGAAGGGCCAGCACTCGAATGTCCAAGTTAAGAGGGAACTCAAGGTCCCAAGGCAAGGCTCACAAGAGGGGGCAGAACTTAGAAACTAAGAGAGAGTGAAAGTGCAAAATTCTGAAAGGGGGAAAGGGATGGGAAGCAGTTCGCATCATTACACATAGGGATATTTGCAATGGGGAGTTGCAAGAGGCAAAGGGCAGGCTGGTGGGCATAACCAACAATAGAAGATGCTGGCACACCCATAGGTCTATTTAAAACACATTGTTTAGAGGTTAGGATCCTTTAAGGGATCAAGTTAAATCCATAGCTAATAACATACCTATTTCCATGTTTTGAACTGTAACGCAAACACAAAAGGGGAAGGGAGCGGGGATTCATAGCAGAAATAAGCAGAAGGAAGTCAACATGCTATTTTACATATTCAACTTGTAGAAGCGGTAGAGTAGACATGGATACAAAAAGCTGTAAGTAAATACATTGTGGTGATCTGAAAACTTAAACTAGGACATACAGGCTCCAAAGAAACAAATAGAGAAAATGCAATAGTCTTGTTAAAGCCATAGTGCAAGCAAATAGAGAATACTATTATGGTTCAGAAGAGATTGTAAATTTTGAAGTGAAGGATTGTAATCATGTATTTTGTGTTAAAGAGTCGTGCCTTTTATAGTATGAAACAATGTAGAAATAAAGTAAGAAAAAAATTGAAGCGCTGATTGTCAATCAATTACACAAGACTCCCTTTGAGGGATCCAGATTCAAATGGGTAAAACCAATTAAGGAAAGAAATTAACCAAACACTTTGAGCAAAGTAAGCAATTAGGGGTGAATACAAAAAAGTTTTATTCAAAAACAGAATTTTGAAATACAAGGTTGTACAATTAAGGAAAGAAATCAATTAATAGCCAAGAAATCGGAGGTCAGTGAATTGTTATGAATGAATCGAGTTAGAAAGATAGAAAAGGTTTTTTAACTTAAAGGAAATCAGGGAATAATGGAAAGAAATCAATTAGACCATATTCAGAGGGAAGTATGAACTAGTCACAAATTTGAAAGCCACTTTAAAGGGAAGTATATCATATATAAGGAGCATACAAATATGTTAATCATGAAAGAAAATTGTCATGTCATCAGTGGAAATCCAGTGTATAAGAGTTCAGTAAAAATCCAGAATCATATGCAAATACGAATGTCCAAACTCGAAGTTGGTCTGAAAGAGTTAGGGGTTCTAAAATAAAAACCCTTGTTCAGGCAAATCACAAAGCAAAGGATGAGAGGGCAAGCAATTGTATCGAAACATGTTTTGAGGTCTCAGAACTTATGATAAACATGATAGCAAAGTAGCATGCAAACACAGTAGAAGGGTTCAAAGAAAATAGAGTGAAAAATAATTAGAAGCATAACTAGAAGAGACTGATAAGAACAGTAGAAGAAACATGTTTAGGAAGGTCTTTTTAGAAGAAACTCAAACAAGGTTCAATTGAAGAAAAATAGCAAATACTTAAGAACACAGTAGAGGAAAATATAAGAAAACGGTAGAGGAAAATACACACAAAAGTAAAAGGAGAGAAAGTTGGAGAAACACTTACACATTTTTAGAAAACCCTGGATTGGAAATGAAGCGGTTTTGGAAGTAATTTTTGAACGAAAATTTAAGGAAATCATGTGAAAACTCAAGGAGATCGTAGATACACCATATATCCAAAGAAATCGAAGAAAACCTCGAAGGTTTGGGATTTCAGAAGAACCCTAGAGATGAAAAAGACTTTGAAAGGTCATCGTTTTGAGTCAAAGAAGTCGGAATCAAGCTCAAACCACCATGGTAGGCCGGAGATGACCGTGGAACCTCGAGTCAGCAAAGGCATGGGTGAAAAACTTCAAGGTCAAGCCTCAAATCTTTCGATATCAAGTGCGTGGGTAAAAGGGGAGGTGGGTATAAGACTCCCACAACCTGAGAAGCCATAGATTCTGGTGCGTTTCAAGGTAGAAGTGGTAGGAGGCAACTGGGGTTAAGGAAACTTCGAGAGGGTTTGAGAGAGAGGCGGGTTTCATAGGCGACTCGTAAATGAAAATGATTTTATGGTTAGGGTGTTGGTGGATTAAAAAAGGAAAGTAGGGATCGTGGCTGTTGATCATTTTGATTAACAGCCTGGATTTGATAGGGAGCCGGGCGGGTAGGATTAAATTAGTTAAGGGCGGGTAATTTAGGAATTAGGTCGGTCAATTTGAGGTTGAAATTGGATTATTTAGGCTAAAATAGAAATAGTTAGGACTAGTATTTAAATAGCCACTTTTTCCCGTTTTATTTTATAAAAAATAATAAAATGAATTATGAAAATAAATTAAAGGTACTAAATTAATTAATTATATAGAAAATTAAATTAAAAATATTGGAATCAATTTTGTAATTATAAACGCAATTAAATCATTAAATAGGCTAAAATTGCAATTAAGTGCAATTTAGCTTTAAAATACCAAATAAATTTATAAAAATGTGCAAAAATTACCTTAGCTATATTCTCCTATAAATATGAGAATACAATAAGTGAATCCCCAAAAATGATAATATTAGGAATAATTATCGATTTTTGTACTACTAAAATATGGCAATAAATCGATTTAAAATATCTTTTAAACATTAGGAAAAATACTAAAATAGTTGGACATACTTATATATACATACATATGCTATTTTGAAAGTATTTTTCATGTAATAATTTGCAGGACAAAATTGGGTATGAACAACAGATATATAAATTTTTGTATTGATTTGCTACCGGTCACTCAACCTATTTATATCCCACCGTATCATACGGCACCTACAGAGTTGAAGGATCAGTTTCAGTAACTCCTTGATAAGGGGTTTATTTGGCCTAGTGTGTCGTCGTGGGGTGCACCTTTTCTATTTGTTAACAAAAAGGGTGGCACTATGAGGATGTGCATTAATTACAGGCAGTTGAACAAGATCACAATTAAGAAAAAGTATCATTTGTCTCGTGTTGATGATTTATTTGAGTAGCTTTAGGGTGCGAGGATGTTCTCCAAGATTGATCTCCATTCAGGTTATCACCAGTTAAAGATTAGGGATTTCAACATTCTTAAGATGGTTTACAGGACCATATATGGTCATTATGAGTTCTTTTTTATGTTTGACCAATTCCCTAATATTTTTCTGCATTTGGTGAACAACGTGTTTTGTTCTTATGTCGACCCATTTATCATTGTATTCATTAATGATATTTGGTATACTTGCATAGTCAGGAAGCGCACAAGGAGCATTTGAGAGTTGTGTTACAAATATTGAGAAAGGAGAAGCTTTAGGGAAAGTTCTCCAAGTGTGATTTTTGGCTCATTTCAGTGTCTTTCTTGGGGAACGTGGTGCCCAGTGAGGGTATTCATGTTGATCTGAAGAGATAGAGGCGGTGCAGAGTTGGCCCAGACTTTTCTTAGGCCTAGAGATTCACAGCTTTCTTGGTTTGGCGGGTTATTACCATCAGCTCTTTCAAGGATTTTCATCTATAGCATCACCTTTACCAAATTGACTCAAAATGGTGCTTCTTTCATGTGGTCGGATAAATGTGAGGCGAGCCTTCATAAGCTCAAGACTGCCTTGACCTCATCTCCAGTGTTAGTTTTTCCATCAGCTTTAGGTTCATATATAGTGTATTGTTATGGTTCTAATGTTAGTATTAGGTGTGTATTCATGTAGGAGGGTAGAGTGATTGCATATGTTTCTCATCAATTGAATCCCTATGGGAAGAACTACCTTGTTCATCATTTGGAGTTGGTTTCCATTGTTCACGCGTTGAATATTTGGATGCATTATCTCTATGGTGTGTCTTGTGAGGTGTTTACTGATCATCGTAGGCTCCAGCACTTGTTTAAGCAGAAGGATCTCAATATGAGGCAGCGGAGATAGCTGCAGCTGCTAAAAGACTATGATATTGCCATCTTGTATCACCCGGGAAAGGCCAATGTGGTGGCCGAGGCTTTGAGTAGGAAGGTAGTGAGTATGGGTAGTTTGGAATTGATGTTCAGACCTTAGCCAACCGGTTTGTGAGGTTGGATATTTCAGAGCCCGGTTGGGTCTCAGCTTCTGTGGTTTCTCGGTCTTCCTTGTTTGATCGCTAGTATGATGATCCTTATTTATTTGTCCTTAAGGATAGAGTTTAGCAAGACGATGCCAGAGATATGACTATTGGTGATCATGTAGTATTGAGGATGTACGGCCGGATACGTGTGCCTAATATAGATGGGCTTCGGGAGTTGATTCTAGAGAAGGCCCATAGCTCGTGGTATTCCATCCATCTGGGTTCCGCAAAGATGTATCAGGATTAGTGACAAAATTATTGGTGGAGAATAAAGAATAAGGATATTATGGGATTTGTAGCTCGGTGTGTCAATTGTCAGCAGGTAAAATATGAGCATTACAAAGCGGGTGGCTTGCTTCAGCATATAGATATGGAAATGGGAGTGGATCACCATAGACGTTGTAGTTGAGCTCCTATAGACTTCGAAGAAGTTCGATGCTACTTGGGTGATTGTGGATCGGCTGACCAAGTCCGCGCACTTCATTCCTGTTTGTACTACATATTCTTCAGAGCAGTTAGCAAAGATTTACATTCGAGAGATTGTCCGCTTGCATGGTATCCCAATTTCCATCATTTAAGATAGAGAGTCTCAGTTCACTTTGTGGTTTTGGAGGGCGGTACTGCTAGAGTTGGCTAGTCAGGTTTAGTTAAGCATATCGTTTCACCCTCAGACGGACAGGAAGTCTTACCGCACCATTCAAATATTGGAGGACATGTTGCGCTCTTGTATCATTTATTTTGGGATTTCATGGGATCAATTTCTACTGCTCGCAGAGTTTGCATATAACATCTATTATCAGTTGAGTATTTAGAGAGCTCCATATGAGGATTTATATAGGAGACGGTATAGATCATCAGTTGATTGGTTTGAGCTAGGTGAGGCGACGCTTTTGGGTACAGACATAGTAAGGATGCTTTGGACAAGGTGAAGGTGATATAGGAGGGACTTCGTATAGCACAGTCGAAAAAAAGAGTTATGCTGATAGGAAGGTTCATGATGTGTCCTACATGGTTGGGGAGAAGGTTCTATTGAAGGTTTTACCCATGAAGCGTGTTATGAGATTTGGGAAGAAGGGTAAATTGAGTCCCTAGTTCATTAGGCCTTTTGAAGTGCTTCATAGGATTGAAGAGGTAGCTTATGAGCTTGCTTTGCCACCCAGCTTGACAAGTGTGCATCTGGTATTTCATGTTTCTATTCTCCAAAATTATATTGGTGATTCATCTCATGTTTAGGATATCATCACGGTCCAGTTAGACGTTGATTTCACATATGGTGCGGAGCTAGTGGCTATTTTAAAGCATCAGGTTCAAAAGTGTAGATCAAAGGACATAGCTTCATTGAAAATCCGGTGAAGAGGTCGGCCCATGGAAGAGGCTACTTGGGAGATCGTGAGGGTGATGCTGAGTAGACATCCTCACCTATTTGAGGTTCCAAATATGTTTCTTAACTTTTTTTAGGATGAATGTTTGTTTAAGAGGGGAAGGATGTAAGGACCGGGCTGGTAATTTCATGAATTACAGCGCTATTTCCCCTATTTTTGGTTCTCTATGTGTATTTCAGTTATACTTTATAGTATCAGGTTGGTTGGTTTGGGTTCAAAGTAGTTTTGGACATGAATAAGATACTTAGTCTCTTTTGAATAAGCTTAAGATAGAAAAGTCAATCTCATGTTGACTTATGTGAAAAAGGTCTCGGATGTGAAAAATGATGGTTCAGATAAATTCATTAGGTATTTTGGGACTTCGGAGTGCGATTGAAATTTATTTTGAAGGTCCATGGAACATTTAGGCTTGAATTGGCGAAATTGGAAGTTTTGCATTTTTCGGTCGACATGGAAAATTTTGATATAGGTCAGATCGGAATTCAAAAAATTAGAGTAGGACCGCTGTGTTATTTGTAACGTGTGTGCAAATTTTCAGGACTTTTGGATGAGGTTTTGATAGGGTTTTGCATCATTTGCAGAATTCGGAAGTTTGGAAATCCTTAGGCTTGAATCCGATGGTGATTTAATGTTTTGATGTTGTTTAGAGTGTTCTGATGGTTGCAAAAAGTTTGAATAATATTATGGGATGTGTTGGAATGGTTGCTTGAGGTCTCTAGGCCTGGGGTGAGTTCGGGTAGATAACAGATCATTTTGGACTTTGGAAAGATAGCAGATTTTCTGGTATTTTTGTTGCAAAGATTTGTTCTTTGGGTTCGCGAGAGGGCCCTCGTGTCCATGAAGGGATGTTGAGTGAGGCAGGTGAATTTCTCTTCGTGTTTACAGTGTAGTGCCCCCATTCACGAAAGATACGGAAGAGTGTTCATTGCGAACGCATGAGTGGAGTTGTGTTCATGAAGAGGAGTGAGGCAGTTTGGGACCCCAGGTCCTTGGTCTACGCATTCGCGAGGTAAGGGTCACATTGGTGAAGGTCTGGGAGGGTAAAACATCGTGTTTGCATGGAAGAGTTTGCATTCACGAAGTGTAAAGAGGAGAGGCAGTATGGTTTGGTCTACGTGAATGCAATAGGGCGGTCCCGTTCGCGAAGAAGGGCACACCTATGCAGAATCTTTAAGTTCAAAAACGGGGGTTTAGATCATATTTTCAAAAACACATTAGTGAGCTCGAGAGAAGGAAAATTTAGAGACGATTTTTAGATGAGTGATTGGGTTAAGTGTTCTTCACTTGTTTTGGGTAAAATTACATAATTATGTCTTTATTCTTAACATTTAATTTGAGAATTTGGATAAAAATTAGGGAAATGGAAGAAAAATTGGAGAATGAATTTTTGGGATTTGGATGACCTTTTAACGCCAGATTTTGATGAATTTGATATGGATAGACTTGTGAGCAAATGGGTTTTCCAGCTTTGTGATTATTATTGGATTTCGAGACGTAGGCTCGGAGGTCGGGTTTGGCCAATTTCAGGTGTTTTGAGTTGAATTGATAATTTTCTTATGGGTTCAATTCCTTTATCATATATTGATGATAAATATATTGATTTTGGTTATATTCGGGGTGTTTGGAGGCTGAATCGATAGGCAAGGGCATTGCGGACTACAGTTTGGTTTTTCTTGAGGTATGTAATGATTCAAGACTTGGTTCTAAGGGTTTGAAACCCCGAACTATGTGTTGTATGATTACTATTGAGGTGACGCAAATGCCAAGTGACGGGCGCGCACCGCAAGAATCGCAGCCTTGATCATTCCATGGAACCTTTTAGTGACTTTTTCTTGTTGACATCTGTGTTATAATTATTGATTAAGTGAATGAGCTGTAAATCATGCAAATTATCATGTTATGTTTTCACGACAATACTATTGAGACCGGAGAGGTCGATTCTTGCCGTATATCATTAGCTTCATTAATATCCTATACTTAGTCTTGTTTATGCATATTATATCATGCCTCAGTCTCTATTATTGTTATTTGACACATCATATTCGGGCTAGTATCATGACATTTTGAGCCTGTGTTTTCGAGACTGGAGAGTGATGATTGAGGCCAAGAGCCTCATATTGAGTGACAGTATGTGATCAGGCTACACGCTGCAGCAAGATATTGATCATGCCTTTTTTGGCTTCTTATAGCGCTTCGGCTGAAAGTAGCCCATCCGGAGTCTTTACACCCCCAGTGAGTACAATTGATGATATTGAGGGATGGATCTTCCCTGGACATGGATCTTCTCCATAGGACTGGAATGGCCTTTCTCGGTACTGGATGATTGCGATCAGTGATGTGTATATATTTCGGGATGGATCTTCCCTGGTTCGGATGTCCATATACAGTACCGAGTGGTTGAGCACTTGTGAGTGGAGGTACATGGAACATTGATCATGTTATCTATGCTTTAGTACATAGAGTTTTCCTGAGTTTCATTCTCCGTACTATTTAGATTGTATTTGCTTACTGCTAAATTTTTACTTGACTTCAAGCATCTGCTTTTCTGTGTAGTTTAATTCCATTACATGTTGAGGTTTGGTTTGTCACTACCTGTCAGTCTATAGTTTGGACTTGTTACTTACTGAGTTTGTATACTCACGTTACCCCATATACCTTGTGTGCAGATCCAGGTTTCTCATGGCACGATTACAGCTATTGAAAATTCTAGTCACGGACATCATAATAGCGAGGTAGCTGCTTGACGATTGGCAGTTCCGCTTTTCTTCTTCTCTATCTTCCTATTAGTACTTATCTTTATTTCCAAATTGTTTTGGTGTTGTCTTGTTTCAAAACTATTGTAGCATCGCTCATGACTTAATGACACCCAAGGTCTGGCTTGTATTTCCTGCTTTGTTTGATTTTAACTTTATACCTTTATCTAATTCCCGTTGAAAAATAGTTTTACTTAAGCTTTTAAATGAAATGTGGATGAAATTGGAAATGTGTTGATTGACCTAGTTTCAGGATAGGCGCCATCACGACTGAGTCGGTTTGGGATCGTGACAGTATTATTTGACCCTGATTCTACTGATTCTTCTTTGATATCATATTTTACTCCTTATTTGGATGTGACTCGTGGTTCTATTGATATTCCTGTTCATTTTTCTACACTTATTGGTGATTTTATTGTTGCAATATATGTGTACTGGTCTATTGTGTTTATCTTTGGGGGTTATGAGACTAGGGTTGATCTTTTATTACTTAATCTAGTAGATTTTGAGGTGATCTTGGGTATGGATTGATTATCTACGTATCATGCTATTATTAATTGTCATGCCAAGACCATGACATTTGATTCGCTGGGATTGCCAAGGTGGAGAGTTTTTTGGGTCATATTCCAATTATAATGAGTTTTTCCTAAAGGCTCAATGGATAGTTCACAAGTTGATATTTGGTGTATGTCGCTTTCGTAATGGATGTTAGTGCGGATACTCATACTATTGATGTAGTTTTAGTGGTAATAGAGTTTTCAAATTTGTTCACTACTGACCTATGGAGCATGCAACCCGATAGGAGTATTGATTTTGTAATTGATTTAGTGTTAGGCATTCAGTTTGTATCTTTTCCATTGTATCATGTAGCTCCAGCTTAGTTGAAGGAGTTTAAGTAGCAGTTGTAGGAGTTGTTGGATAAGGTTTCATCAATTTGAGTGTTTCTTCTTATGATATGTATTGACTACTAGCAGTTGAACAAGATAACCATCAAGAATAACATCCATCATCTTGTATTGATGATTTGTTGGATCAGCTTCAGAGTGCTAAGATGTTCTCAAAGACTAACTTGAGATAGGGTTATCATCAGTTGAAGATCAAGGCTTCAGACACTCTTAAGATGACTTTCAGGACTCGTTATGGGCAATATGTTTTTTTTGTGATGTTTATTGTCTAGACTAACGTCCCGGCAACTTTCATGCATTCGATAAACGGAATATTCTAGCCTTATTTAGATTCATTTGCTATTGTGTTCATTGATGACATCTTTGTAGATTCTATAGTATGTAGAATCATGATCAGCATTTAAGGATGGTGCTTTAGATTTTCAAGGAGAAGAAGTTATATGCTAAGTTATCCAAGTGTGAGATTTTTTTGGATTTAGTGGCATTTGCGGGCCACGTGGTGTTAACTGATTTGCTCAAGGTGGACCCTAAGAATACTCAGACGGTTCACAGTTGGCTTAGAATGTTTACCGCTACTAATATTAGGAAATTTTTGGGTTTGACTAGTATTATTGTCGCTTTGTAGATGGGTTATCGTCTATTGCACCTCCATTGACCAACTTTAATCAGAAGGGTGCAATGTTCAGACGGTTTAACAAGTGTGAGGAAAACTTTTAAATTTTAAGGCTGCTTTAACTACAACTCCAATTTGTGTATTGCCTTCAGGATTGGGAATGTATACAACTTATTATGATGATTCGCGCATTGGCCTTGGTTGTGTGTTGATGCAGGATGGTAGGGCGATTGCCTATGAATCACCCCAGTTGAATCCTCACGAGAAGAATTATCGGGTTCATAAATTAGAGTTAGCAGTTATTGTGCTCGCACTCAAGATTTGGAGGCATTATTTGTAATGGCAAGTATTGTAAGGTTTACAGTGATTATCGGAGTCTTCTACATTTGTTCAAGCAAGAGTATTAGAATTTGATGTAGGGAAAGTGGTTGGAGTTGTTAAAAGATTATGATATCATTATCTTGTTCAATCCGGGTAAGGATAATGTGGTAGAAGACGCCTTTGGTAAAAAGGCAGAGAGTATGGGGAGTTTGACATTTATTCTAGCTATGGATAGGGCTTTAGCTATAGATGTTCAGGCTTTGGCAAATAAATTGGTGAGATTGGATATTTCTGAGCCAAGCAGAGTCCTTACTTGTGTTGGTTCATAGTCGTCCTTCTTCGAGCACATTATGGCATACGATGATCCCTATTCTGTTGTCCTTAAGGACAATATTACATCCCATACTTTAATATTTGGATTAGTCGTAGTAATCCATATATGCTTAAAGAAATTAAGACCATTCATGAGATTATAGAGGATTGGTGACTATGTTATTGTAAGACACTGTAAGTTTAACAATCTTGATACCATTATATACATTTGATATGGTATTTTGAGTGGAACATTATTGTAAAGAAAAATGAAAAATATAATTTTACATAGTTATTAGTATTTCTACTTTCAAACACATAATTAGAGAGTTAATAAGATTTTAACTATTGTAAAGATAGAAATTATTTTTTATAAGAAAAGAAGCTTCTCTTTTTACCATTTTAGGAATTAAGCATACAAAACTTTGAACTCTTTATATGAAAATAGGAAAATTAGATATTGAAAAATATTTTTTTTATATGAAAGTTTTAATGAAATAATGGTGCATACATCGATTATGTATGGTACTATGATTTATTAATATTTTAATAGTAGCACATTAAGAGGAGGACAAGTGTGACGACTCGGCCTATAGTCTTATGAATTAGCGCCTCAATCCCCTATTAACATCTTTCCCCAAGTTTATTTTTGCTAATTTGATTTGCCGGGATGTTCGGTTTTTAGATTCGGAGAGTTTTCGGACACTTAGTCCCGAAATTAGAGCTTAAGTGTTGGAAAGTTATCCATAGTCAAAACAGTGTGAAGACAGTCTCGGAATGGAGATTAGATGGTTATGTTAGTTTCATTAGGTGATTTCAGGGTTAGGAGCGTGTTCGGGTTGTGTTTTTGAGGTCCGTAGCTAATTTAGGCTTGAAATGCCGACGTTTGATTTTTGAAAATTACCGGCCTGATAGTGAGATTTTTATCCAAGGGTCAAAATGGAATTTCGAGAGTTTCTGCAGCTTCGTTATGTCATTTGGAATGTGTGTGCAAAATTTCAGGCCATTCCAAGGTGGTTTGGTTGGATTTTTAATCAAAAGCTTGCTTCGGAAGTTTTTAAAAAACTTATGCTAGAATTCGATGTGGATTGGTGGATTTGGTGTTGTTTGTGGTGTTTTGATGATTGGAACAAGATTGAACGAGGTTCTAGGATGTGTTGGTGCTTTTGGTTGAGTTCCTGGGGGCCTTGGGTGAGTTTCAAGTGGTCAATCAAACCATTCTCTATGCTGAAAAGTTTGAGAAATTTCAGCAGCTGTTGCAGATGATTTTAGCCTTCGCGATCGCATAGAATTAATTTGGGTTGGCCTGAGTTTGGCCTTCGCGTTCGCGGTTGAGGTCTCGCATTCACGGAGGGCCTTGACCTTATGCTTCATGTTCGCATGTAGTGTATGTGGTTCGCGTATAAGTATTTGGGGGTCCAATGGATTTGTTCTTTGCATTCGCATCACTGTTACGCTTTCGTGTAGGTTTGGAAAATAAGGCATCACATTCGTATAGTAGGTATCGCATTCACATAGTGCACTTTGGAGTCTTGGAATTTTTGATATTCGCGACACAAGGCTTGGGTCGTGATCAAGATGACTAAATCTCAGAACTGGGCAGAAAGTTTATAAATATTTCATCCGCGATTTTAAGCAATTTTTCCACCATAGATGAGTATTTTAAGTGCTCTTGAGGGGGATTGAAGACGGATTCAAGGAGAATTAATTGAAGGTAAGATTTATGAACCTAAAACATGATTCTGTTGTGAAATTCACCTAGAAATTCATGGAAACTCGAATAAAAATTGAAGAACTAGGGCTTGGAATTTTAAACTTTTAATCTAGGATTTGTGGGGCCATTTGGACTCCGATTGTTATGTTTTTGTTATGTATAGTCTTTTTAGAGTATGAGGTTTCTGAAAATATAATTTTCATCCAATTTCGACACGTTGGCCTGAGGAGCGTTTTGGTCATTTTACCTAATTTCGCATGTTGTATTTGAATTTAATCGTAGAATTAGTTGTTTAAGATGTTGTTTACGATACGTAATTGAATTTAATAGATTTGGGCCATTTGGAGTCAGATACTCGTGGCAAAGGCATGATTTCTAGTGATTTTGAGATGATTCGAGGTAAGTGGCTTGTCTAATCTTATGTGGGGGATCTTCCCCTTAGAATATGATATTTTGTAATTGAATGCCTTGTACGTGAGGTGATGAGCGCGTACTTGAGCTAATTGTTGAAAATTCGATTTTGCTTTAAGTATCTAAAATTGAGTTCCTTTCTTACATGCTTTATTATATACTTGCAAATTTTAGTCTGATGTTAGCTAGAAAAGCATGTTTAGTCTTTTTAAAATTGCCTATTTCCTAAATTGCCTCAGTTTCATTACGTGAAGCATGTTAGGTTAGAATTACTTGTTTCCTTGGTATGGAACTTCATTTCTTAACATCTCCTTGATGTTGTTGTGTATTTATATTGGGATTGTGGATATGGGATTCCGGTAGCTCCCCCTCCCCCTTATCTATCTACTTTGGAACTACATGTTAGATTCCCGTTAGATCCCTCCTGCACATTTACTTTGGGACTACGGGTTAGATTCCCAAACCCCCCTGCACATTTATTTTGGACTACGAGTTAGATTATAGGTAGATCCCCCTGCATATTTACATTGGGACAACGGACTGGGGTTCCGGTAGATCCTCGTGCATTGATAGTTGGACTATGGAATGGTATCCCAGGAGTTCATTCAGATATATATACATATAATGGACTACGGGACGGTATCCCGAGAGATCCACTAAACAATTGATGAAAGGGACTACAGTACGGTATTCTGGGAGATCCTCGTGTTACTATTGGTACTGAGATGTTCTGATATTTTATTTTACTCTGTAATTTGTATAATTGTTGCTGCCTAGTAGAACCTGTCATATTTCATTACTATTCTCCTTTATATTGTTTATTTCATATTGATGGAACTTATTAATATGTTTAACCTCAGTAGGGCCCGGAACTTTCCTCGTCACTACCCGACCGAGGTTAGGCTTGGCACTTACTTAGTACCAATGTGGTGTACTCATGCCCCTTCTGCGCATGTTTTTATGTATATATCTAGGTACCCTGCCCAGGCGTATCACCCTTAAGGTGGAGAGATCTAGCAGAGACTTCGAGGTACATATGTCATGTCCGCAGACCAAGGAATCTCTATCTTATTCTACCATTTAGCAGTTAGCCTTCCTTATTATTATTGTTTTAGACATTTTAGAGCTAGAGCGTTGTACTATATTTCCTTCAGCTTGTGTTCCCATGAGTTTTCGGGTTTTGGGATAGTATTGTAGAAGTTTGATATATATATATATATATATATATATATATATATATATATATATATATATATATATATATATATATATATTGTGCTATATGTGCCAAGGGGAATTTTACATTTCGTTTTCCATATTGTTAAATCTTGGTTTTGAGTTATAATTTCCGCAAGTTATTTATTTCCGCATTGTTAGGCTTACCTAGTCGTAGGGACTAGGTGCCGTCATAGCATGTTCAGGGAGGGCGAATTGGGGTCGTGACAAGTTTGTATCAAAGCTCTAGGTTCATAAGAGTCATGGAACACATGCTTGTTTATTAGAGTTTTGTTGATCAGTATGGTGATGTTTGTACTAATCTACGAGAGGCTATGTAACTATTAGGAAAATTTCACTTCATTTGATTTCCTTGTCATGTGAGATTTTTTATATCACAACCAAAATGTTTTCTTTCTATTCTCTCACAGATGGTGAGGACACTTGCTACTTGAGACGATCAGGCACCCGTGCCCCCTAGTACAGCCATCAGAGGTCAGGGACCGGAGTAGAGGTCGAGGGCGCATACGTGGTGTAGCTACAGCACCCGCGTGATCTGCCGCCGAGGTACCACTAGCAGGTCCATCCAGAGTCCAGGCACCTGGCACGCCTACTACTACTGCTACCACTACTCCAGCTCTCAAGGACACTCTGGCACAATTCATGAACATGTACACCACCTTGGCTCAGGTAGAGTTGTTTCCCCTTGTCGTAGCCACATCCCAGGCCGGGGGAGGAGCACAGACTCCCGCTGCCCGCACTCCTAAGAAGTAATTGCATGTTGAGAAAGTCCCAAAGGTTATACATGCACCGCCTTCAGTACTAGATCAGCCCCGGGACAGGCCAACTGCTTTTGAGGATAAGCAGTTGAGGCTTGATAGGTTAAAGAAGTACAAGCCTCCTATATTCAGCGGTTTAGCATCATAGGATGCTTTGGGTTTTCTTGATTAGTGTTACTGCATTCTCTGTACCATAGGTATTTCAGGATCCAGCGGGGTTTCTTTCACCACCTTCCACCTTCGAGGGACCGCCTATGAGTAGTGGCGCACTTATGAGTTAGATAGTCCGGATGAGGTTGCTTCACTAACTTGTACTCAGTTTTCAGATCTATTTCTCCAAGAATATGTTCCTTAGAGCCTCAAGGATGTATGGCACACAGAGTTTGAGCATTTGCACCAGGTAAAATGACTGTTTTAGAGTATGCTTTCTGTTACACCATTTTGTCTAGGCATGCACCAGCCTTGGTAGCTACTGTTAGCGAGAGTGTTCACTAGTTTATTGAGGGTTTTATTCCTAGCATCAGATCTAGCATGGCTCATGCATTGGACATGGACGTTTCTTATCAGCAGGTGGTTAGCATTGCTAGGAGGATTGAGGTTATGCTATTTAGGGAGAGAGAGAATAGAGAGGCCAAGAGGTCTCGAGAGTCGGGCCACTATTCTGGTACCCGTACCCCAGCTGCAGGTCGTCATGGTAGGGGTTATGTGAGTCGCCCCGTTCATTCAGCTCAGCAGCTAGCAGTGCTCCAGCTACAGCTCCTCCTAGGCCTCAGGAGCCGTAATATGCACCTCCAGTTTCTAGCACGCCTCACGCGCGGGGTGCTTCCAAAGGTTACTCCAGTGGACCTGGCCCTAGCCAGTCGCAGCCACCACATCCTCCTAGAGCTTTTTTAGAGTGTGGTGACACATGCCATATGGTTAGGGATTGCCCCAAATTTGGGAAGGGTGCATCGTCACATGCTTTTCAGCCACAGCGTGCCCCATATAGTTCACAGGTTATGGTTACAACTCCAGCCGATGTCCAACCTGCTCAGTTAGCTCAAGGTGGATGCTGGGGAGGTAAAGGTCGCCCTCAAGGAGGAGGCCAAGCTAGATACTATGTCCTTCCTGCTCGTGCCAAGGATGTTGCCTCCGATTCTGTCATCACAGGTATTATATTGGTTTGCCACAAAGATGCATCATTTCTATTTGATCCGGGTTCTACTTACTCTTATGTGTCTTATTATTTTGCTCCACATTTGGGTGTATCTCGAGATTCTTTGAGTTCCTCCATATATGTTTTTTCTCCTGTGGGGAATTCATTTGTTGTGGACCGTGTTTATCGTTCATGTCTGGTTACTATTCGTGGTTTTAAAACCAAAGCATACTTATTGCTACTTAGCAAGGTTGATTTTCATAATATTTTGCGCATGGACTAGTTGTCGCAGCATTATGCTATTCTTGATTGTCACGCCAAAACCATGATGCTGGCTATGCCAGGTGTACTGTGTGTTGAGTGGAGTGGTACTTTAGATCACACTCCCAGTAGAGTTATCTCTTTTCCTAAAGCTCAGTGTATGGCTGAAAAGGGGTGTGACGTGTATTTAGCTTATGTGAGAGATGTCAATGTTGATACCCCTTCTATTGATTCAGTTCCGGTGGTACGGGATTATCCCAATGTATTTCCAGCTGATCTTCCGATCATGCTACCTAATAGTGACATTGATTTTGCCATTGATTTGTTGGTGGGCACTCAGCCCATTTCTATTCCTCCACATCGTACATCTCCTCTTGAGTTGAAGGAGTTGAAGTATCAGTTAAAGTAATTTCTTGATAAGGGCGTTATTCCGCCCAGTGTTTCACCTTGGGATGCTCCCGTCTTCTTTGTGAAGAAGAAGGATGGTTCTATGTGTATGTGTATTGATTAATTCCAGTAGAACAATGTCACAGTGAAGAACCATTATCCTTTGCCTCATATTGATGATTTGTTTGACTAGCTTCTGGGTGCACGGGTGTTTTCTAAGATTGACTTGCGCTCAGGTTACCATCAATTGAAGATTTCGCGAGCCAAAAATCCTGAAGACTTCTTTCAGGACTCGGTACGGTCATTACAAGTTTCTTGTTATATCATTTGGGCTGACCAATTCCCTAACAACCTTCATGCATTTGATTCATAATGTATTTCGTCAATATATTGACTCTTTTGTCATTGTCTTTCTGGTGTATTCCAGGAGTCGGGAAGATCACGAGCAACATCTTAGGACTATGTTTCAGACTTTGAGAGAGAATAGGTTATATGCAATGTTCTCTAAATATGAGTTTTGGTTGGATTCAATGGAATTCTTTTGCCACGTTGTATCAAGTGAAGGCATTCGGGTGGATCCAAAGAAGGTAAAGGATGTGTCGAGTTGTCCCAGGCCGTCCTCAGCTACAGAGATTCGTAGTTTCCTTGGCTTGGCGGACTACTACCGTCGTTTTGTGGAGGGTTTTTCATCTATTGCAGCTCCTATGACTAGATTGACCCAAAAGGGTGCTCCAATTCAGTGGACGGAGATGTGTCAAGCGAGCTTTCAAAAGCTCAAGACAGCTTTGACTACAACCCTAGTTTTGGTATTGCCTGCAGGTTTAGGGTCTTATACCATCTATTGTGATGCCTCGAGAGTTGGCTTTGGAGCAGTATTGATGTAGGACAGTAGGGTGATTGCCTACCCGTCCAGACAGTTGAAGATACATGAGAAGAATTATCTTGTCCATGATCTTGAGTTAGCTGACATTGTTCATGCCCTGAAGATTTGGTGCCATTATCTATATGATGTGCCTTGTGAGATTTATACTGATCATCGACGCTTGCAGCATTTGTTCAAGAAAAAGGATCTAAATTTGTGCTAGAGAAAGTGGTTAGAGTTGTTGAAGGATTATGACATCACCTATTTTGTATCACTTGGGCATGGACAATGTAGTGGCTAATGCCTTGTGTCGCAGGGCTGAGATTTTGGGGAGTTTGGCCTATTTACCAGTATCAAAAATTCCTATGGCGATGGATTTACAGGCCTTAGCTAACGGGTTTGTGAGATTGGATCTTTCGGAGCCTAGTCGGGTTTTAGCTTGTGTGGTTTCTCGATTTTCATTATTTGATCATATCAGGGAGTAGCAGTATGATGACCCTCATTTTCTTGTCCTTAAGGACAGGGTTCAGCATGGTGATGCCATAGATGTGACCATTGGGGAGGACGGAGTATTGAGGATACAGGGTCGGGTTTGTGTATCTAATGTCGATGGGGTACGGGAGTTGATTCTAGAGGAGGCCCACAGTTTGCGGTATTCCATCCATTCGGGTGTTGCGAAGATGTATCAGGACTTAAGGTAGCACTATTGGTGGAGGCGGATGAAGAAAGATATAGTTTGATTTGTAGCTAGATGCCTCAACTGCTAGCATGTGAAGTACGAGCACTAGAGATTGGGTGGGTTGCTTCAGCAGATAGAGATTTCGGAGTGGAAGTGGGAGCGTATCACCATGGATTTCGAATCTGGACTCCTATGAACTTTGAAGAAGTTCGATGCCATTTGGGTTATTGTGGATCCGCTAACCAAGTTCGCTCATTTCATTCATATGTGTACCACTTATTCTTCGGAGCGATTAGCGGAGATTTACAGCCGGGAGATTGTATGTCTGCATGGTATTCCAGTTTCTATTATTTAAGACAGAGGTACTTAGTTCACATCACGGTTCTGGAGGGTCATTCCACAGGAGTTGGGTACTCGGGTAGAGTTGAACAGCTTTTCACCCCAGACGGACAGACAGTCTGAGCGAACTATTCAGATTCTTGTTGATATGCTCTGTACATGCGTGATTGATGTTGGAGGGTCTTGGGATCAGTTCTTGCCATTGGTGGAGTTTTCTTACAACAACAACTATCTTTCCATCATCTAGATGGCACAGTATGAGGTTTTGTATGGTAGGCAGTGTATATCTCTAATGGGTTGGTTCAAGTCAGGTGAGGCCAGACTATTAGGCACAGATTTGGTTCATAATGCTTTGGAAAAGGTTAAGGTAATTCAGGATAGACTCCGTACAACCCATTCCAGACAAAAGAACTACGCGGTCCAGAAGGTTCGTAATTTTTCCTTTATAGTTGGAGAGCGGGTTCTGCTTCTATTTTCACCTATGAAGGGCGTTATGAGTTTTAGGAAGAAAGGGAACTTGATTCCGAGGTTCATTAGCCCTTTTGAGATATTGAGGCATGTTGGTGAGGTTTCTTATGAGCTCGCCTTACCTCCCAACCTGGCAGGAGTTCATCCGGTATTCCATATTTCGATGCTCCGGAGATATTGTGGTGATCCGTCGTGTTGGATTTCAGTTCAGTCTACTTGGACAAGGATGTATCTTATGTTTAGGAACCAGTTGCTATATTGTACAGGCATGTCAGGAAGTTGAGGTCAAAGAATACTGCTTCAGTAAAAGTTCACTGGCGGGGTCATCTGGATGAGGAGGTGACATGGGAGATCGAGCAAGATACGCGCCGCTGTTACCCTCAACTTTTCACTACTTCAGGTATGAATCTATGCTCGTTCGAGGATGAATGAATTTCTAAGGTAGGAGGATGCGACGACCCGGCCGGTCGTCGTAAGAATTAACTCCCCAATCCCCTATTAACTGCTTTCCCTTTATTTCTGCTAATTTTATTTGCCGAGACATTTGGTTTTGAGTTTTAGAGAGTTTTAGGATATTTAGTCCCTAAATGGGAGCTTCAGTGTTGGAAACTTGTTCATAGTTGGAACAATATGAAGACGGCCTCGGAATGGAAATTCGAGGGTTCCTTTATCTTCGTAAGGTGATTTCGGGGTTAGGAGCATGTTCGGATTGTGTTTTGGAGGTCCGTAGAAAATTTAGGCTTGAAATGCAAAAGTATCTAAAACTAAGTTCCTTTCTTAGCTACTTTGTTATATACTTGCAAACTTTAGCCTGATGTTTGCTAGAGAAGCATGTTTAGTTGATTTAAAATTGCCTATTTGCTAAATTGCCTCAGTTACATTACGTGAAGCATGTTAGGTTAGAATTACTTGTTACCTTGGTATGAAAATTCCTTTCTGAACATCTCCTTGATGTTTCTACGTATTTACATTGGGACTATGGATATGGGTTTCCAGTAGCTCCCCCCTGTCTGTTTACTTTTGGACTTCGGGTTAGATTCTCGGAAGATCCCCCATGCACATTTAATTTGGGACTACGGCTTAGACTCTTTGTAGATCACCCCTGCACATTTACTTTGGGGCTGCGGGTTCGATTCCCGATAGATCCCCCTACATATTTATATTTAGGACTACGAACCGGGGTTCCGGTGGATCCCCACACATTGATAGTTGGACTACGGGACGGTATCTCGGGAGATGCACTGGATAGTTGATGAAAAGGACTACAGGACGGTATTCTGGGAGATCTTTAAGTTACTATTGGTATTGAGCTGTTCTGATTTGCAATTTCACTCTGTTATTTGTATAATTATTGCTGTCTGGTATAACCTGTCTTATTTCATTGTTGTTCTCCTTTATATTGTTTATTTCATTCTGTTGGAACTTAATATTATGTTTAACCTCAGTAGGGCCCTGACATTTCCTCATCATTATCCGACCGAGGTTAGGCTTTGCACATACTGAGTACTGTTGTGGTGTACTCATGCCTCTTCTGTACATGTTTTTCATGTGCAAATCCAGGTACCACTGCCCAGGCCTATCACCCTTTAGGTGGAGAGATCTAGCAGAGACGTCGAGGTACATCTGCCGCATCTGCAGACAAATGAGTCTCTATCTTATTCTACCATTTAGCAGTTAGCGTTTCTTATTAATGTTGTTTTAGATATTTTGGAGTTAGAGCGTTCTACTATATTTCCTTCAGCTTGTGTTCCCGTGAGTTTCGGGGTTTGGGGATGGAATTGTGTGTGTACATATATATATATATATATATATATATATATATATATATATATATATATATATATATATATATATATATATATATATATATATATATATATATATATATATATATATATATATATATATATATATATATATATATATAGTATGTGCCAAGGGGCATTTTACATTTCGTTTTCCATTTTGTTAAATCTTGGTTTTGAGTTATAATTTCTGCTGTTTCCACATTGTTACGCTTACCTAGTCGTACAGACTAGGTGCCGTCACGAAACACGGAGGGCGAACTGGTGTCGTGAAACAAGACTATTTTTGAGTTATACCTGCTTATGATATTTATTACAAGTAATACATAATGTAGTGAAGGTGAGATGGTAAAACGAGTTGAAGAAAATGACGTTGATCGAAGTTTAATGTTTGGAGATAAAATATGGTTCAAGTTATAATATTATGTGTTTATGGACTAGCAATATGTCATATGACCATAATAGTAAAATATGTAAAGTGTTTTAAAATAAGTAGTATTTTAAGTAATTTGAGATAATTTTTAATTATGTGAATAATTGATTAATTATGAATTTTTTGTGAGAGATTAACAATGTAATTGGATAAGTTTTATGAAAACATCACGTAGCCATAAAGGGAGACATGGGGTTTATGCATGGAAGAGTATCCACGTTCGAACATTAGTCAAATAGTTGGCTCCTAATTCCTAGTTCCTAGAAAGAATAGCAAAAGCAGAACATTAATCTTCTATGCAAATATACCACATAAACACAACCATTTTCACTTTCAACATCAAAATAGCATTGAAAGATTTAGACAACTAAGTATAGTTTTTATGTTTTTGGTTGTCACATTTTCTTTTGCAACTCTAAAAATATATGGGCAAGATACACAAAAGAACATCCAAGAAAAACAACAGGAAGCCTACTCTACTCTTGTAACGTCGTCCATGCAATTCTAAGGGAGTCCCGACAAGGGATCAATAAGGTCAACACTATTCTGGAAATGGAGAAATAGCTATAACTAAACTTGTTCCAATATCTACCTACCTTAACTATAACCAAACTTGTTCCAATATCTGACTACCTCAACTATAATCAAACTTGTTCCGACACCTAACTACCTTGACGATAATTAAACTTGTTACAATACCTAACTACTTCAGCTATAACCAATCTCATTTCAACACCCAACTACTTTAGTTATAACTAAACTTACTACAACACCTAACACAAGGAATCATCAACCTAAGCATGCATAATATAATTTGAGAACACAATGCAAGGGAACCACAGCTCAACAATAGACCGTCAAGGGGGCAATATAATGATCTCTTCTTTTTCTCACTTTTACTTCACCACTCGAGCCAATGCTCTAGAAATTCAATTATCACTTATACTCTCACGCTTCATTACACAACTGGAGCCATCGCTCTTCAAATATTCATAAGTCGCAATTCTTTCCCCAACTTTACAAAACAAATAGAAATCTTCACAAAGGCAAGAATAATACGACGAAATCATGAAAATCACAGCATAAGACTCACGTTCGTGCTTGACACCAATGTATATATACTTGTCACCATGCCTATATGTCGTACTCAACAAGAAAAAAATAGCAAATAGGACACAACTCCTAATCCCTCAAGCTAAAGTTAGACCGAACACTTACCTCAAACTTCAACGGCCAATTCAATACTCAATAACCGCTATTCCTTTAGAATTCAACTCCAAATCAATCAAATTTGTACATAAATGGCTTCATAACATCAATACATTCTAAACAAATCGAACCAAATGTCTGAATTTAGCTTTCCAAGCATTCTTCCCAAAATTCCGAAAATTGACCTCGGGCCCGCTTGGTCAATACAAGAGGTTCAAACCAAAATCATATCACCCATTCACCTACGAGCCCGAATATATAATTTATTTTCAAATTCGGCCCCAAAACAAGGTCTAAATAAGGAAAATTCAAAAAGCCCTAACTCTATCCAAACCTCCAATTTCTACCCTTAACAACATGTTTTAGGCCTAGGTTTTCAATAGATGATAATGGTAAATGAAGAAAACGAGATAAACAATGCTTACCCAAGAAACTTTGGTGAAGAAATTCTCCAAAAGTAACCCTAGAACCTTGGAGAGAATGAGTATATGAAGTTTTACTAAAACCCCGACACTGGTTCTATTTTTGGGTTTAAAAAATAGCTGGGCAAAATTACTAATCGCATTCGTGACAGGCTTGTCACATTTGCGAAGAGTAACACTGGGGAGACCATCGTGATCGCCGGAAGGGGAACGCGAACGCGGAGAATAACAAGGTTGTGGCCCACAAATTGACCTACGCGAATGCGTAGGTCATCACATAAACGTGATGAAAGACTCTTGCAAATCTACGTGAATGCGAGCATATGCATTCGAACGCGAAGAGGACAACAGGGTCAAATAACCCCCCACAAACCCGAGGCATGGATGCGAACGCGATGAAAGAAAAATCAAGGCTTCGCGAGCACGGAGGATGCATCGCGAACGAAAAGAAGTAATGGGGCCTGCAACAGCTGAAGCAAAATATGCTATTTCCATATGTCCAAAACCACTGTAAAACACCTCAGAAACACTCACGAGCCCTCGGGGTTCCTAACCTAACACATTCACTAATCCCTATGTTTCTGAGAACCTCATGATAGTTGTCTTGATAATCATGGGATCCTTAGTAGATGTACTGCTGAATGTAACAGTGAAGAGCTTGGAGAAACTTATACAATCTCCACAAAGCCTCCAAAAACGTAGCTGATCTATCATTGGTCTGTGTTGCTGCTCAGCTGAAAAAGCGGTTCATGACCTCGCCATTCGCGAAAGGACAAGAGTATAAGTTTCAACTTAGCATTGAGAAACAAAATCGCTCGACAAGAAAGAACAAATGTGAAGTTTTTCCTAACTCTATAGCCTCTGGGGGATAAATACAGACCTCTTTGTATCGATCCCTCAAACTCTACTGAGCTTGTCCGTGAGTTATGAGACCTATGCAGCCTAGAGCTCTGATACCAACTTGTCACGACCCGGATTTCCCGCCCTTGGGATTCGTGATGGCGCCTACTCATGAAAGCTAGGCAAGCCATGAACCGTGAAACCATTAGCCTCTTTCATATTAATTAACTTTTTAACCAATTAACTTAACAGTAGAATATGAAATTTAGCGGAAGTCATAAATAAATATAAAACAAAATATCTTGAAGACCAATACATGCCTCTAACCAAAGCTTGGTGTCACAACATTCACGGACTACTAAGAGTTATACATACAACAGTTCGAAAGAATTGAACATTGTTTGTCTGGAATACATGAGATAACAAGATATAAAATAAGATAGAGGAGACATCAGGCCTGCGAACATCTACAAGGCTAGCACCAGGCCTCGATGGACTGAAGGCTGGCTCCTGAATTACTATTGTTTTATAGTACCTGGATTTGTGCAAAAGAGCACAAAGAGTAGTATCACAAAACCGACCTCGTGTGCTGGTAAGTGTCTGGCCTAACCCCGGCGAGGTAGTGACGAGGCTAGAACCAGAATCCATATAAACCTCTGCAGTTATATAATATATGGCGAAAAAGTAAACAAGTAATAAGAAATTAAAACTAGGGAAGGGAAACATGCCGCATGGGTGGAAAATAAACCGAATGTCAAAGAACAATGAGAAAACTGTAATTTATCTTCTGACATGGGTAATGAGAATTAAAGGGATATTCAACTTTCAATTTCATCTTGTTGTAGACGTGCAACCTGATCCCATTTCTCATATCTCGTGGTAGGCGTACCACACGCTCCCATTTTATTAAATCTCGTGGTAGGCATACTACCCGCTCCTATTTTATTATATCTCATGATAGGCATACCACCCGCTCCCATATATCATATTATCTCGTGGTAGGCGTACCACCCGCTCCCTTATATAATATTGTTGCGGCGTGAAAAACCGATCCATATATAATATTGTTGTGGCGTGCAACCCGATCCATATATAATATTGTTGCGGCATGCAACCCTTCCAAATATAATATTGTTGCGTGATAATATTGTTGCGGCATGCAAACCCATCCTTATATAATATTGTTGTGGCGTGCAACCCCATCCATATATAATATTGTTGCGACGTGCAGCCCAATCTATATAATATATTCTTGCAGTGTGCATCCCGATCCATGTATAATAGTTACAATCATAACCAGAGTCCCGACAATGGATCAATAAGGTCAACACTATCCCGAAAATTGAGAAACAACTATAACCAAACTTGTTCCAACATCTAACTACCTCAACTAGGAAAGAATAATACAACGAAATCATGAAAGACACAATATAAGACTCACGGTCATGCCTAACACCAATGTATAATTACTCGTCACCATGCCTATACGTCGTACTCAACAAGAAACAAATAGAAAATAGGAAACAACTCATAATACCTCAAGCTAAGGTTAGACCAAACACTTACCTCAAACTTCCACGACCAATTCAGTCCGTAATAACTGCCTTTCCTTTTGAATTCAGCTCTAAATCAATCAAATCTATACATAAACAAATTCATAACATTAACACATGCTAAACAAATTTAACCTAATGTCTAATTATAGCATTCCAAGCATTCTTCCCAAAATTTCAAAAATCGACCACGGGCTTGATTGGTCAAAACACGAGGTTCGGGCCAAAATCATATCACCCATTCACCCACGAGCCCGAATATATAATTTGTCTTCAAATGCTACCCCAAAATGAGGTTTAAATCAAGAAAAAAAAAACCTTAACTCTACCCAAATCCCCAATTTCTACCCTAAATTACATGTTTTAGCCCTAGGTTTTCAATAGATGATAGTGGAAAATGAAGAAAAAACAAGTGAAACAAATCTTACCTAAGAAACTTTAGTGAAGAAATGCTCCAAAAGTCTCCCTAGAACCTTGGAGAAGAATGAGTTCGTGGCGTGCTATGAAAATCCCGACATTGGTTCTGTTTTTGGGTTTTAAAAATAGCTGGGCAAAATTATTCATCATGTTCAGGACAGGCTGGTCGCGTTAGCGATGAGTAACACTAGGCAGACTATCGCGATCGTAGGAAGGGGAACATAATCACGGAGAATAAAAATCTTGTGGCCTAGAATTTGACCTAGCGAACGCGTGGGTCATCACACAAACGTGACGAAGGACTCCTGCAAAGCTACATGAACGTGAGCACATACATGCGAACGCGAAGAGGAAAAGAAAGCTAAGTCGTCAGGGTCAACTAACCCTACGTGAACGCGAGTCAGGGATGCAAACATGATGAAAGAAAAATCAAGGCTTCACGAACACGGAGGATGCGTCCAAACGCGAAGATAAAATGGGGCCTACAACAACTGAAGCACAATTTGCTATTTCCATAATTCCAAAACCACTATGAAACACCTCAGAAACACTCTCGAGCCCTCAGGGCTCCTAACCAAACACATGCACTAACTCAAGGACATCCTATGAACTTAACAGCGCGATCAAATTGCCAAATTAATATCAAAAACAATGAATCAAACCTCAAAAACAAGAGTTTTTCTTCAAACCTCATTAAGTATTATATTTAGAACTTTAAACTCGAGACATGTCAAATAACATCGATTTCAACCAAACTTTACAGAAACATCTTAAATCACATATAACGCTTGTACCAGGCGCCGAAACTAAAATACGGGCCCGATATCAACACGTTCTAATCAATTTTCATTTTAATTTTCCTTAACAATTTCAGAAAAATAATTTCCTTTAAAAATTCATTTCTCTTGCTCGGGACCTCAGAATTTAATTCCGGGTATACGCCCGAGTCCCATATTTTCCTATGGACCCTCCGGGACAATCAAATTTATTTATTTTAATATCAAAACTTAGCATTTTTCAAAGAATTTCATATTTGATCTTTCTGGCTACGCGCTTAGACTACACACGCAAATCGAGGCAACTCTAAATGTTGTTTTCAAGGTCTCAGAAGTACAAAATTAGTTAAAAACAAGTGATGACCCTTTGGGTCGTTACACCAAAGATGTGGGTTATAGGGATTGTTAAGATAACCGGCTCAGGTATGTTAAGTCTATCCCTTATTTCTTTTGGCATGATGCATGTAATGGTACATAAATGTAATGTTATTTCATAAATTGTTCCACTCTTAGTAACAAAGAAGGTCTACTTTATACATTCCAGTGAAATGATATTCACGCATGTCTAAGTATGTAACTAGTTCCCTATTGAGGTATTTGATAAAGATGTTAATTGTCATAATGGTATAATATGCATCATCATTTACCATAGAGCTATGGTTGATGGGAAGTTACAAATTTACCATCAAGCTAAAGCTGATTGGACAGTCATACATTTACCATCGAGCTATGACATATATATATATATATATATATATATATATATATATATATATATATATATATATATATATATATATATATATATATATATATATATATATATATATATATATATATATATATATATATATATATATATATATATATATATATATATATATATATATATATATATATATATATATATATATATATATATATATATATATATATATACAGTAGAACTTTAGAGGTTCAGGTTGATTCTTATATCTTTTCATTAATGTTGACATATTATTATGTTTCAGTTTTTCTTTACATACTCAGTACATTATACGTATCGACGTATTTTTGTTGTGGATGTTGTATTCGTGCATGCTTGTTAGATAATCTGGTTGGTGAGACCTCATAGTTGACTAGATTAGCATTTAGAAGGATTGGTAAGACTCTACCTTATTTGGAGTACAGCCGGGTATAAGAGTCATCGTGTTATAGTTTTGCTACAAACTTATGGGTAGGCCGGTACCCGGTCCCATTTGATGCCAAATAATCATAGAGGCTTTGTTGATAGAGTTTCATTTTGTAAAGTATGTCAGAGGCCTTATGGCCCGTGTGTTTTAATGTTTTAAGAACGATGGTTTATTGATACAATACTTGCCCACTTATAGTTATACATTATAAGTTGTAGTCATGTTGGTCCATGATAGTTAGAAGAAAAAATTGAGTTACCAAGTTGTTCACTCGGTCTAATGTGGCACCCGGTGCCAGCCACGCCTCCCCTAGTTTGGGCTGTGACAAAGTGGTATCGGAGCTGGTCGTGTCCAAGGAAATCAACAAAGTTGTGCCTAGTAGAGTTTCACTTATAGGTATGTTGCATGCCACATTTATAACTGAGAGGCTATCGGGCATTGTTACCTTTCTTTTGTTTCCAAATCGTGCCAAAGCTAAGTGACAAGAAGTTAGTGAAGCTTTTGCTAGATTTTATATTCACCAAAGGTCCAGGTATCATACTAGAGCTTTAAGGCTTAATTTTCACCCAGGCGAAAGGGAGGATATGGAAGTAACAGGAGGTACAATGTAAGAAGGAAAGATAAGTAAGGTAATACAAAAGGTTGTGCATGGTCGAGACTTCAGATATAACATAGGTTTTAGGTTAGTTTATAGAGAAGAACCTAGTGAAAATTTTATAAATCTCTAAGAGAACATTCGGGGACGAATATTTTAAAGTGGGGAAGGATGTTACATCTCGTACTTTAGTATTAAGATGAGTCTTAGTAATCCATATAAGCTTGAAGGGACTAAGACCATTCATGAGATTATAAAGGATTGCTGACTATGTTATTGTAAGACCCCACAAGTTTAACAACCTTGATATCGTTATATACATTTGATATGATATTTTGAGTGGAACATTTTTGTAAAAAAATTTGAAAAATATGATTTTATATAGTTATTAATATTACTACTTTCAAACACATAATGTGAAAAAGTTTACGAGATTTTCTTTATTGTAAAATAGAAATTATTTTTTTATAAGAAAAGAAGGTTATCTTTTTATCATTTTAAGAATTAAGCATAGGAAAATTTTTACCTTTTATATGAGATTGGAAAAATTATAAGTTGAAAAAATATATATATTTTTACATGAATATTTTAATAAAATAATAGTATATGCATTGATTATATATTGTAAAATAATTTAATAATATTTTAATAGTAGCACTTTAGGATGAGGAGAAGACTATTTTTGAGGTTATAACTTCTTATGATATCTAAAACAAGTTATAAGTAAAGTCATGAAGGCCAAAAGGTAAAACGAGTTGAAGAATATGAAGTTGGTTGAAGTTTAACGTTTGGAAATAAAATATGGTTCAAGTTATAATACATATATTTATGGACTAATAATATACCACATGACCATGAAAGAAAAATATATAAAATGTATTGAAAGTGAGTAGTATATTATGTAATTTATAATAACTCTTAATTATGTGAATAATTGGTTAATTATAAACTTTTTGTGAAAGATTAACAATGTAATTGGACAAGTTTGGTGGAAACATCATGTGGAAATAAAGGGAGGCGTGGGGTTCATTCATGGAAGAGTATCCACTTTTGAACATTTGTCAAACAATTCTCTCCTAATTCCTAGTTCCTAGAAAGAATAGCAAAAGCTGAACAATAATCTTCTCTGCAAAGATATCCAGAAAAACACAACCGTTACATTAATCTTCTTTGAAAATATATCCAGATAAACACAACCAATTTCACTTTCAACATCAAAATAGTGTGAGAAGATTTAGACAACTAAGTATAGTTTTTATCTTTTAGGTTGTCACATTTTCTTTTGGAACTATTCACACGTATGGGCATGATGCACAAAAGAATGTCCAAGACAAGCAACAAGAAGCCTATTCTACTCCTATAACATTGTTGTTGCAATTCTAAGGGATCCTGATACAATTTTGTTTACCTTGAAAATGGCAATAATAATTAGATTTAATTTTGTGGTTTTAAAAATATGTGATCTATTTTTATGTTGGTTGTTAAGCAAATGCAATGTAACGAGATTAGAGTATAATATAAGAGGTTGAAGATGGCTTTAGAAACCAAATCAAATGGCTGAGAATCGGGGCCTTGACTTAACTTGTACGGGCCTCGATGCCAAGTTAGATTTCCGAATAAGGGCAATCAATGGAGGATTAAAAACTATTAGGGTTGTGATTGTGCCTTTATGACCAAGAACAAACAATAAATGAAGAATGATTAATAATATATCATAAATATAAATAAAGCAATAAATTTAAGCAACGGTGCCAAATAGAGAGTATGTTTAAGTTTGCGAGAAGAAAGAATGTTCTTGTATTGAATGAATTATCTTGTGTTCTTTACAAAATGATAAGGATCCCTTTATAGATGAGGGGATGCTAGTGCAATTATTGCAAAGATATAGGATTGATACAGGTATTTAATGATTCGGTACGGGTGCACATTATCATGTCAACTTCTTTCAACTGCCTAGGGAACTCTCTATTTTTTTATTGCAGTCATTGATCCACATTGTCTCCAAACCAAGTGTTTTGGGACTCTACGAGTTACGCCTAGATCTATGCCTCGGGCTTCAACAGGCACATCTTTGGAGCCCCGAAATAACGATAACATCAGTCTCTCAAATTTTACCGTATGCAAATCTTTCTCAAGAATATCATACAGAATTTTTCCTATTTCAACCGAAAGTTACATGTTTTTAGCAATAGACGTGGGTTAGAAGCATTGTTAAGAGAATCGGCTCAAGTATGTTAAGGCTATCCCTTCTTTCATTTGGCAGATCTAAGAAACGATACGTACACGTAATATTATTTCATAATCGGTTCTACTCTTAGTAACTAAGAAGGTCTATGTTATAAGTTCCAATAAAATGATAGTCACGCATGTCTAAGTATGTATTTAATTCCATGTTGAGGTATTTGACAAAAATGTTAATGTTCATAATGGTATTAGATGCATAATCATATACCATCGAGCTACGGCCGATTGGGCATTTACACATTTATCATCGAGCTACGATCGGTCTGGAAATCATGCATTTACCACCGAGCTAGGACGGGTTGGGCAGTTATATATTTACACCGAGCTACGGACGATCGAGCAAACATACATATACCACCGAGTTATGATCGGTCAGGCAGTTACCACTGATCAATTGGATAATATATAAGTATAATAAGTATGCATATATGGTAGCACTTCAGAGGTTTAGGTTGATTCGTATATCTTTTTCATTAATGTTGACATATTGTTATGTATCAATTCTACCTTAAATACTCTATACATCATTCGTACTAGTGTCCTTTTGTTGTAGACGTTGTATTCATGCCTACATGCATAGATAATCAGTTTTACGAGCACTCGTAGTAGACGAGGATAGCATTCAGCGCAGGACTGGTAAGACACTACCTCATTTGGAGTGCAGACAAGTCTATGAGTCATCGTGTTAGAGATTTGTTATAGACTTATGGGTAGGCTAGTACCCGGCCCCATTTCATGCCATCTTAGAGGCTTTATAGACAGAGGTCATTTTGCACATTATGTTAGAGGCCTTGATGTCTCATATGTTTCATATTTTAATAACGATGGTTCATTGATACAACGCTTGCCCACTTATGGTTATAAATTACAAGTTTTGTCCATATTGGCCCATGAAATTTAGAAGGAAAAACATAAGTTACAAAGTTGTTCGCCCTGGCCAGTGCAGCACCAGGTGCCACCCATGCCTCCATGGGTTTGGGGCGTGACAGACACGTTATAGTGAGGTAATACTAAGGATGTGACTATTGGTAATAATAAGGTGTTGTGACTTCATAGCCCGATTTGTCTTCCTAATGTCGATGACTTGAGAGAGTTGATTCTTGAGGAAGCTCATAGTTCATGTTGTTCTATTTATCTTGCTTCTACAAAGATATATCTAAAGCAACATTTGGTGAAGGATGAAGAATGACATTTTTGGCGTGTGTGATAGGGTTGCCACGGACTTTGAGAAAGTTTGATGTCACTTGGGTCATTATTGATCAATTGATGAAATCGGTACATTTCATTCTTGTTATAACATCCTACAGATAAGAGAAGTTAGATAAGATATACATCAAAGAGAATGTTCGCTTGCATGGTGTACCTATTTCTATCATCTTGGATCCCGACATTCAGCTTTACTTTGCAATTTTAGAGAGCCGTTGAATGTAAGTTATCCATATAGGTAGAGTTGAGTATCGCTTTTTGCCCTTAGATGAATGGGTAGTTTGATCGAACCATTCAAATCTTGGAGGATATGTTGAGGGCTTATGTTATTGATTTCGAAGGCAAGTAAGATCAGTTTCTACCTTTAGCGAATTTTGCCCAACAACAACAGCTATCATTCTAATATTCAAAGGGCTCCATATAAGGAATTATATGAGAGGCAATACCATTCTCTTGTTGGTTGGTTTGAGCCTGGTGAGACTAGGTTACTGGGCACAGATTTGGTTCGTGATGCTTTAGAAAAGATAAAGTTAATCCAGTAGAGGCTCTGCACAACTCATTCCAAGCAAAAGAGTTATTCTGATGATAAGGTTCCTAAACTGGACTTTATGGAAGGTGAGAAGGTTCTTCTTAGAGTTTTGCCTAAGAAGGGAGCAATAAAATTTGGTAAGAAGTGAAAGTCGACTCATCGGTAAATTAGTAGGTGAGGTGCTTACAAAATTGCTTTCCCACCCAGCTTGTCAAGAGTTCATCCAATACTTCCATGCTATGGAAATACCATGAAGATTAGTCACATATATTGGATTTCAGCTTGGTGCAGTTGGATGAGAATCTGGCTATTGAAGAAAAGTCAAACGCCAATTTGGATAGGTAAGTTCAGAAGTTGAGGTCGAAGGATATTACATCAATGAAGGTTTAGTAAAGAGGTCTGTGAGCAAGTAATTTATGCCCTATACAAAACACTCCTATAAAATCCCAAGAAAATAGATTTTTTAAAAATTATTTTCCATTTTTAGGAATTTTATAGAATTTTTCTTAATTATTTACATCTTTGTGCATGTTTAATCATTATCTAAATCATGAAAAATACGAAAGATACCATGCATTGCCTTTATGCTTTATTTTTATATTTTAAGATTAATCAGTAATTATTTATTTTACAAAAATCAAAAATCACAAAAATAGCTCATTTTACATTTTTTGCCTTTTAATTTTTAGGTTATTGATTTTACTCCTTTAATTTAAAATAAAGTAACTTTTATAATTATTATAATTAGGTGATTAGTTTAATTTTACAAATTAGATAATTTAGGATTTTAATTTTATGATTTTTAATTAAATAAAAAGAAAAAGGGGAATAAAAAGAGGGGTCTTTCAGTTGGGTTGATGTTATACCCAATTCAGCCCAAAATCCCAATTAAAAACAACTACCCAAATCCGCCCCAAACCCAGGCCTAAATAATTAGTCCACCCGTGTCCACCCTGTTTTAAACCAAACGACACTGTTTCCTACCCTTTCAATCACAACCATTGGATTCCTTTGATCCAACGGCTCAAAACTAATCTCTCATACCAGCTCATCCCTCTCACACCCTCCGTTAAAAAACCCTAGCCGCCCTAAAATGCCTTGCCCGCTCTCCCATCTTTCACCATGGTCCTCCGGCCGGGAATCGCTTCATAGCGGTGGATGACGACCAATATCCCCCAAATTTATACCCCGAAATCCCCATCCCCTCCTCGTTCTAAATCCCCAATTTGTTTTTCCAAAATCCATGCCGAATTGCTCGAATTTCAAATCTAATATTCAAACCAAAAAAGCCTAACTCCTCCAAATCATCCAAAAATCATACCCCATAATCCTCACACCCTATGAACCTAAACTGCTACCGATTCCTGCAAAATCTCAGCCAATATCTAGAGATATAACACCATGCTAAGAGCCTAGCATACACTGTACAATCAAAACACATGAATCCAACACAAAGGATCATATCTCTACATAACTTCACTTCAATGGGTGACCCTATCCAAATGCTAGTCCATATAATTTACCTCGAGTTGCCTTGCTAAAAATCAATATCCCCGCAAAATTTCACATCAAGTACCCAAAGCGTATTACCATAACCACATAGATCATACAACACAATGCCATCATCCAAAAGAACATAGCCAACATGCAATCGATCACGTAATACCCAAATACTCATCTTGCCCAAACTTCGCTATAAATTCCATATAGAACTGCACCATGTGTGCATATAACCAACGAATCACAACTCTTCGTAATATACAAGGGTAACTCACAAATCATTTCAGAACATGAATAAGCTTAACAACAACCAAATGGAACGTTCCTCAACAATAGCAGTATGGACCCAACAAATTCGACTTGGTGCAGAATACACATCCATATTAGACTTACCAACGAACCCCAAATCAACTCTCGTCACCCAAAATAGTTAAATAACCCTCCAAAAGTCCACAATGATTGAATCAGAACACATGCTATCCTCTAACTAACCTTGACTACTTTTCCACTGTCCACAACTACGAAACAATCTACTAATGAGAACTCCCAGTCTCCAAATCCATAGAACATCCGAATCACCATATCTGATCTCTAATTCCACCACCCGAATATCTAACATATCTCTCATACACGATCACCCCACTAGGAATACTTCTAAAATTCTTCCATGCCCACATAGAAAAATTTGAATATCAATTGTCGATCAACTAGGAGAGTGCCGCAATACTAATGAAGTATCCATAAATCGAAACATATTGCCCATTCTAAAATGTATACTCTCATCAAGACATACCATATAGTAATATCATTTACACAGTCATCTTAAACTATCTATGCTGCCTAAGGACTCATGACACTCCCTTCAAAACTAAATCGTGACCTCGCACTTGCATATTTCAATACCACACAACACCCCACATATACCCTGCCATTATATGAAAAATACGAGAACTTTATAATCCGCTATGAGTCACAAGAAACTACATACTCAATGAACCAAGGACCTTCCATTTGATTTCATCCAGGAGAAAATCACTATTCATCTCATGCTCCTCACGCCAGTAGGAAATATATATCTCTAACCGTGGTAGAAACCATCAAGAACCCTCCGAATCCCATTGGCACAAAATCAAACCGTCAGGACTGAATCTCTCTAACTCAACCCAGCTATACAAGTCGCCAAAAATCCAAAAGCATCGCCATGAACACCTATAGAAACCCCCATATCATAAGCACCCAAAGAGCCAATCACATCCATTACCATGCCGATCCAGCCTACTACCAAGTTGTCCTATTTAACCAAGTTCCTACTGAATTACCTTCAAATTGATACTTCTCCGCGTCATAATATCACAATCCTCAACCCATACTCACCACACGAGACCCAAGCATAAACCCACACCGTCCTGAGGTTCATAAGTTGTTGAACACTCTCTTAAGCACCACAAAAGTACCACAGCTAATATAACCACTTTGAAGAGACCTTCTGTGAATTTAAAGCTGTTCATCTTACCGTCATGATATTGAATGTAGAATCAGTAATGATATAGAAATACTGCAAATCTCGACACCATCCAATATAACTCTCAGCTTCTAGCCGTATACTAATCCAAAAAAATTCTTAATTGCCATATATAAATCTTGAATTCATTAAAACCATTCTTAATAGACTTCCACTCCGCTCAAATTTCATTCAAACCGACCAGATGGACCGAATGACTTGTGCCTTATTAGCACACCAACACCCACAGACTCCTAAGCAAGTGAGCAAAGTCCTACTCCATGCATACTACACCCTCATGAATAACCACTCATTTATTTCATGATTCTCATATACTCATAGAGTGTAATACAACATGTATCGGGAAATTCCTTTACTCGAGTTATCCTCGATCTTACCCTCTGGAGAACATAACTCATCCGTAAGTATACCTCAAACTGAAACCAGTACAACATATAACTGTGTAATCAACTTATCAATAGCGGTCCCCCCCCCCCCCACTTGGCTCAAAGCCATATATCAAAACACACCATAACTCCCAATGCCCATACTTATTAATGTCATAATACCGTAGTGAGATTCAACTAAATCCTCCATAAGCGCATGTACCGCAAACCACCTAGCATCTCAAATCCTCTGCAAATCTCATATTTGCCCATGTAACAGTCAAGCCAACTCACATATGTTATCTAAACTCAAGTTGCAACATATATAATTCACTAGTAAAAGAGAACTCTCAACAAACAACATAGGGATCACAAAAATCTTAGGACACCCCACAGGAGATAACCCACCTACTTTTCCTCAAGCTGACCTCTCTCTATACCTTTCCACAGTCATAACTATTATGCAACCACTTAATCTTCCTTATTCTAAACTCATATCACGACATGGAAATCTGCTCCACTCTTCGAGACAATACGTCAAATCAAGATGGAAATGAAGCACCACAATAGTACTTTCTACACCTATAGCAAACCCTTCTCATCACATTCAAATCACACGAACACATCTCACAGTCACATCATACTTTTCACGTAGCCATCCAGCCATAAATTCCACTAATAGGGACACTACCGGACCTATAAATCTAAAAGCACGTGCGCACCCAATCAACACCTCAATGCTCAAGCTATAGTCAAAACTCAGCCTCAAGTCCTCCAGATTGGCCCATCATCAACACACAGAAATCATATCTCGCACCTCATCCAGGTATCACAAGTCGTCGATGCACAACTGATATCAAGCGCTCATGCGCGCATACGAATGCGTGGAAGAAATTCAAAGGATTACACTTCAAGCTAAATTAGTGTCGCGTGATAAGGAAAGAAAGATGGAGAGATATCCTAAATGTCCTGTAGCCGCTCGAAGATAGGTATGGACGTCATCATACCGATCCACAAGACTCTACTAGACACTTACTCATGACTTGGAGAACCTATAAATCTAGAGCTTTGATACCAAACTGCCACAACCCCAAGTCTACTAGTCGTAATGGCACCCAACCCCAACCCGCTAGGTAACTCAACTATAACTATCCAATCTCAATAACGTTAAAAAGTCAATTAAACATAAATAAATTATTTGGATCTATTATATTTCCCAAGGACTAATAGTAGTAATAACAGAGTTTACAAAGTTTATATTAGAAAATACATCTTCTGCTTGAAAAGTATACAAACAAAGTTTTACAACCTAAGGCTACCATGAACAAGAGGTAGCTATAATAGGAATGCAAGTACGCCTTCAATCCAATAACCATCGAACACAGCAACCTCGTCATTCGGGATTTGCACGCAATGTGCAAGAAGTGCAGTATGAGAACAATCGACTCCATGTACTAAAACAGTAACGAACCTTACCTTAGGTTAAAAGAAGTGATGAACTGGAACATAGGTCGGGTCCAATATCAAATACCAACAGCAGTTCATACAACATAGAGCATATAAATAAGGAAATAATCTCAGAGATAAAAATGTTCAGCTTTTGCACAGTTTTCCAAAACATAGTTTCGCTTTTCAAGAACATCAGGGAAAACCCAAATCCTTTATCGAAATAATCAAAAGATTATGATATGGTTCGATAACTATAATTTTCCTGGAAAAAAAATCATTTCCACAATAAAAATATTTCATTTTCTTTCCAAACAATAAGTGTGAAATAACACTTTATACCCACATATCTATGTGTGTAAAAAATCATGAATGATATAATATCGTACAATATTAGGAAATTGCATCTCTACACATGTATGCCATATATTCATTCCAAAGTCATGTATCGCAGAGATGAATCATGTACTCACACTCTCAGAACTCAACCTCATTGTATCACATTTTTCACTCATCATACTCAACCACTCGATATTGTATATGGTCCATACGGCCCGGGAAATCTATCCCGGAACATATATAACAATGACTATTAGTCACCCAATATCGAGGAAAAAGGGCAGTCTAACCCTGTGGAGAAATTCATCTCTAGGTATCAAGAACTTCGGACAAATCCATGTCCACAAAAATCCATCCTTCAATAATATATAAATGCGCTCAACCACTCGCTACTGTATATGGCCCATGCGGCCTAGGGAAATCCATACCGGTACATATACATCAATGACTAGAAGCCACCCAGTATTGAGAAAAAAGGGCAATCCAATCCTATGGAGAAATCCATCTCCAGATATCAAATACATCGAACAAATTCATGTCCAGGGAAATCCATCCCTCAACAATATCATCCACGCTCAGTAGGTGTGTGTAGACTCCGGAGAGTATCCTTCATCCCAAGCGCTATCATAATTATCAAAATGACCCCTGTGGTGTGCAGCCCGATCCCATAACTGACACTCATAATCAGGCTCTCGAACTCACTCAGTCATCAATCTCTCCAGTCTCACCTAAGGGCTCACAATGTCATGAAAACTGATCTGGAATAATGATATGATGTATAAACAAGCAACAACTAAGATTGATATATGTTATGAATTCATGAATGTGACTGACTACAAAATATCAACGAAATCAATAAGATGACAACAATAAACGACGGCAAAGGGTCCCAATAATATCAGCATAAAGCCTAAACATGATATCTAGCATGATGTAAAGCTCAATTACTTTATCACATAGTGAAAAACAAAAATATCAACAAAGTGGGCCACTAAATATTGCCCTCGAAACAAGAGAGTCACAACTCATAGGGTGCACGCCCACACGCCCGTCACCTCGTATGTGCGTCACCTCAACACCAATCACATAGCATATAATTAGGGTTTTCATACCCTGAACACTAAGTTTAGAAGAGTTACTTATCTTACACAAGCCAATTCTGACACCGAGCAAGCGAAGAGATGCTCCAAGAATGACATCACGCGCGTAGCGACTTTTGAACGGCTCAAAACTATCCAAAAGCAACTCAGATACAATAGATGAAGCCCGAGGAAGAAACTACAATTGATAAATATCGCATTTTATATCAAATCCCAAATTCGACCAAAAATACACCCGGGCCCACACCTAGAAACTCGACTAAACTCACAAAATCCCACAACCCATTAAATTACGAGTCCAACCATACTAGCTTTACTCAAATCCGAATCTATATCGGTGTTCAAAATTCAAAACCTCTTATTATGAAACATTAGATCAAAACCCCCGATTTTCTTTTAAATTCATCATCCAATTGCCTAAAATGAAGATAGATTCATCAAATATAATAAAAAATGAGTCTGGAACACTTACCCCAATCCTTGTGATGAAAATTGCTTCAGAACTCGTCTCAATCTGAGTCCCACATCTCAAAACATAAAGAAATAAGCAAGCCTCGATTTAATAGCTTCTGCCCAACAATTTTCGCATTTGCGGTAAAAGTGTCGCTTTTGCGGATAAAGAACCCACATTTTTCAGAAAACCACTTTTGCGGTCGCACTTCTGCGCAAAAACTTCCGCTTCTATCACCCCTCAGCGAAAACTTGCACCTACGATGTGTGGCTCGCATCTGCGGCCATCGCACTTGCACAATATAATCCACAGGTGGGGAAACACTAGAACCAGTAGCTCATTAGCAATGAAAACATGAAGAACAATGATGCAAACCTCGTCTGAAACTCGCCCGAGCCCCTCGGGACCATATCCAAATATACCAATAAGTCTAATAATATCAGACGGACCTACCCGAGGCCACAAGATACACATAAAAATATTAGAATGACGAATCACACCTCAATTCAAAATCAATGAACTTGAAACTTCAAACTACCACAACCGATGCCAAAACCTATCAAATCACGTTCAGTTAACCTCAAATTTTACACACACGTCACATTTGACATTACAAACCTGTTCCAACTTTAAGGATTGGAATTTGACCCCAATTTCAGAAAGCTCACTCCCGGTCAAACTTTCCAAAATTTTAATTTTCGCCATTTCAAGCCAAATTCCAATACAGACCTCCAAATTGTGATCCGGATGTACTTCCTAAGTCCAAAATCACCCAATAGAGCTAACAGAACAATCAGAAATTCAATCCGAGGTAAATTTCTTTAAAAATTCAAACTTGGTCAAACTTTTCAAATTTAAAGCTTCAAGCTGAGAATCATTTTTCCAATCAATTTCGAATAACTTGAAAATCAAAATTGACAATTCACATAAGTCATAAGACATCATATGGAGCTACTTATGCCCTCAAACAACTTAACAAAGTGCAAATGCTCAAAACAATCGGTCGGCTCGTTATAATTTTTTATCTATTGTTTGGTATGTTGTATTAAAAATGACATTTGCATAATTTCTAAGAAGAATGTATAAGTTATCCTGGCATTAATTATCCCAGCCCCTCTAAGGTATAAGTATTTCCGGTACTAATTTGAATTCTAGAATTACTTATACTAAATTTTCTAATCAAACAAAATATTTAAGTGATATTAAACTTTTATACCAGTAATATATTTACTTATACATCATGCCAAACGGCCCCTAACAATATAAGAAAATTGTTACACTATCAAATGTATATAACATAAATACATAGAGAAAGGGTCGCTAAGAGAAAGTTGGAGAAGGACCCTGGGGATGTAGAGGCTCGTTATGAGGTTCACATGAATTCGATACTTTTGCCCATATATATAAAAAAAAATTGATTGTGATTTACCGTTTGTTTGGATGGTTGTTACATATCGTTTTAGAATGTATTGTGTATTGTATTGTACCGTTTGATGAATACAATATTTATATGAAATGCCTCGCTTTGTCATCATTTCATGGTATTATGCACCAATAATATGATGAATAAACTTACAATATTAAAAAGAAGAATTATGATACGGTATATAAAAAGGTAGGGTAAATGATAAAATAAAATTATTTAATTAATGAAAGGTGAGATTGAGTAAAAAAATAAAGTAACGATGCAATCACACCAAATCGGTCGTAATATTAAGTGGCACATGTCATTATGTAGCGACGGACTTAACGATGTGATACAATAAAATTTAAGTAACAATCAAAAAAATAAATTGTATTTAAAGTAACAATACGATGCAATAATACAATAGGTAACAGCCATCCAAACAAGCTGTTAATGTGCTATTTGTATATTATGTTTCTTTACAGTTTTAGTAAAGACAATAACCTTTTTAGATCTCTTATATGTAAAAGACATATTTCTTACGTGCAAACGTAAATTTCTATATATATATATATATATATATATATATATATAGATATATATATATATATATATATATATATATATATATATATATATATATATATATATATATATATATATATATATATATATATACATATATGGCCGGCCACCTTTTACGTTAGAAGAGCAAAAGGCCCAGGGCATAGCAGGATGAACCAATGTGAATGAATGTAAGCTTCGTTGCCCGAACTTGATTGGTGCTGACTACACTAGGTGCTATCATGGTAGCAAGAGAGGTCAGGCGGTGACAATTGAGAAGTTGTCACTGAGCATTCCTAGTCATACGGGAAAAGAGGTCAAATGGCAAGGCCATACGCCCGTTTGGCTCCTCGCGGAGTATAGCTCACATCCAAACATCTGATTGGGGAACGGGGCAACGCCCATGAAGCTCCGGCGGAAAGGGAAGGCCTGCCAGGCCGTATGCCCATGGGTGCAGGATTCTTCAAAAAAGCGGGGGCTAACTCGGAGACCTGGGACCTTGGCTTAGTAATGAATGAAGGGAAGCTCTTCGAGCTTTCTCCGCCAACGGCTTATGTAGTGGTTGGCCTTATAAAGCTCGCTAAGCATCGCTTCCCTTTCCCCTTCACTTATTAATTAAGTGGAAAATATTCGTCGGCATTCTATACACACACACACACATATATATATATATATATATATATATATATATATATATATATATATATATATATATATATATATATATATATATATATATATATATATATATATATATATATATATATATATATATAATAAGTCATAAAAACTAAAAATAAGTTCGTAGAAAGCCAAATAAATTAATTATCCCATGCTTTAAGTATTATTAAAGTATTAAATTTAGTTCGTTATAAAGATATAACATTAAATTTTTGGATCCACCTTAGAGGGCTATCCAAAAGCGCGAGGGAGAGGAGGGGGGATTGATTTGGTTGGTTAGCTCACGGTTGGGATAGTAATTGTTAGGTAGGTAGAGGAATGGTACTAAAGACAAAGTTGTTAGTTCCTTCACTCATTTTCTCTTATTTTAAAGGCACTTTATAAGAATTACAATAATATAATGGAAGAGATAGGTTACCACCCTTTCATCCTTTCACTACTTATCCACTTCCCTTTCCCCTCTCCATCTCTCCTTACCTCCTCATTTGCAAAATAATTCCACAAGACAAAAAAGGATTATTTTTCTTTAAAGAGGACAAAAGTTGTTACATAATCCAAAATATGAGAAAAGGATAATTATCGTGATGAACAAAAAATGGCCTTAGTTAGGCCTTCAAATTCTTTACTCGTCATATGAATCAACTAGCGTCCATATACTACGCTCACATGTATATCAGAGACTCATCATCATGAGATGTCTTTATATTAAATATTAGAGCGGAAAGTAAGTTCTTTTAAAAATGAAAAAGAACACAACCTCCAAATACATACTCTTATCTGTTTCAATCTACCGTAATTTACCGATCATGAAATTTAATAAAAAACAAATAATTTTGAAACTTACGATTTTAAATTTGTTATACTATTTGTAAGGTTTTGTAATTTTTTAAAATTTAAAGTATTAAATATACCATAAAATTTGTATAACTATAAAAGCTAGTCATCAAATAATAAAGATGAAAGTTTGAGTTATGTTACTTTTAAATTAGAAAGGTGTCATATATGTCGGAATGAACTAATTAAAATAAACACTAAGGTTATATAATTTTTAATGTTTGTTTGCTTGTGTTAAAACTAGAAAATGGTAAGAGAGAAAAACAAACAAAAATATTAAATAACAATCTCCTTATACCAGAGGTCAGAGGACCTTTATCGGAATTTTAAAGTTTACAACTATTATGAGACAAAAGAAAAAAGAAGCTAAAATAATAGAGAATTATGAAATGTTTTTTCTTCTTACGACGAAAGATTTATAAATTTTAAAGTGAAGAAAGATTTATCAAATGACTGCAAAATCAATTACTGAAGCAAAAACTACCAAATCTATGTTTTGTAGGTACACCCATATACTGCATTTAAAATGTAATAGTACTATTATATACTCTCTTTGTTTTTTTTTGGATTTGAAATACTCAAGTCAGCCAAATGAGGGTCACTTAGTCTCCAAGGTTCTGTAGTCCAAACCATTTGTCTTTAATCCTAGAAAGTCATAAGCAGCAATATTCATACTTATATTACTGCTACTGCTGCAACCATTTCCATTACTATTGTCATTACAACTGCAATCTTTACTATTCTTTAACCCTAAATTGCATTTAAAACATATAGGGCTAATCCTCCACGAACCAGTACTACTTTGTTCCAATGCCCTCTTCTGTTGGTTTTGTTGGTAAGGAGGGCTAATCCTGAGCTCAAGATTCAAATCAGGACACTGTGGTCTGCTACTAATTTCATCTTCCTTGATTGTTCCAAATTCAGCTTTAATGTTCATCTTTTCATCTTCAATATCTTTATAATTACCAGAAGCAAAAGAAATTGATGTCACTTTTTGTGTGTTAGGCTCGTTCATAGGCCTGTGTGTTGTAGGATCAATTCCGCGACTCAACAGTTTCCTCCTTATATGAGTATTCCAATAATTCTTTATCTCATTATCTGTTCTTCCCGGTAGTCTTCCTGCTATAAGCGACCACCTATCAAATACAGAAAAGGGGAAAAATTAGCAATCTGAATGAAAATTTTTAAAAATAGCTTTTTGGAATTTTTAAATTTTTGCAGATAAAAGTATTAGGTCAAACGCTGTTTTATAAAGAAAAATACAACTTCCAATAAATAAATAAAAAAGTGAAAAAAATTTCATGGCCAAACGGGTTATAAATCTTCTGACATTTCCACATGATCGTAAAAGTATTCTAATTTCTTTGAATATTTTCAGATAAAATGGTATAATTCTGACATAGATTCTTCATGTGTTTTAAAATAAAATTTATATATTTAATAATTATATAAAAATACTATAAGTCACGATAGTTAAAATATTTAAAAATTATTTGTAATGAAGCACTATTTCTTTATGTAATTTCTGGGAGTATAATTTAAAAAAATAACATTACTCACTTGTTTCCGAGGAGGCTGTGGAGTTTAATAATGAGTTCATCTTCTTCATCAGTAAAATTACCGCGTTTGAGATCAGGCCTCAAGTAATTAATCCATCGGAGACGGCAACTTTTGCCACACCTCAAAAGTCCAGCAGCTTTAGGAAGTGACCTCCAACAGCCTTCGCCATGAACTTTAATGTAAGCTATAAGCCTTTCATCTTCTTCTTTAGTCCATGCTCCTTTATTTGTATGTGATTTCTCACAGCAAGGTGATCTTCCCATATGGAATCCACTACAACTAACTTTTGCTCCTACTTTAATGTTTTCTTTTTCCCCTATTTTTCGTTGAAAGGAGGAGAAGGGGGGAGGGTTGTTGTTTAGCTTTAGTGGTGATTGCGAACAAAGGCCGGCCTTTAAGGACTTTGAGATGGGCTTTTATAGCCTTTTGACTCTCTCCAAACAGATTCCTTTGAGTCGGAAAAATTTTATTTTGTGTCTCATACAATTAATATTAGTGGTATGAAATTCTTTTTCTTATAAATTGTTAACCCTAATTTTATATTTTTGGTTCACAAAAATCTGAGTTTTATGGATCCCAATCTTATATTTTTTTGGTTCACAAAAATCTGAGTTTACAAAACTGTAAGACAAATTAATCATACAACTAGTGTCAGTTGTATAAGATACAAAATAAATTTTCCTTTGAGTCTAGCTTTGGTCATGAAATGATTTGAAACTCACTAGCGTGTTTGGCTAAGCTTGTATAATATTATGGTTACTTGTGTTTAGCTAATTAATTTAAAAATATTTTTGAGTAATAATTAATGTTTGGTCAAGATTTTAAAAACTGCTTCTAAATGTATTTTTCAAAAGTGCTTCTTAAAAAAGTAATTTGGAAGAGTAGCTATATTTTTCTGATTATTAAAAATTATTTATGTCTCTCTTCAAAATTACTTTTTCTCTTCTAAAAGTTTTGTCAAATACCTCAATCATGTTTGACCGAAAAAAAAAAACTTGGCCAAACACGCTATAACTCTAATTTTAACTTCAGCTTTTAACTAATAAGGGTTGGTGAAATGGTAACTACTTCTTCATTCTTCTTTAATAAGAACTCAAGTTCCTAGGTGGAGCCGCCTTTATTAGGGTGCATTGTACCCTTAACATGAGATTTTCGGTTACAAATCCGGATTTACTCGGTCTCCCTATGTTTGTACTGGAAAAAAAAAACGAGATCTTAGGCTAAAGTTTTGAGAATAAAAATATTTTTTTTTCGATAAACAGTGTTTTATTGTTCTTAATAGACTCGCCAGCACAAATGTAAATTAACCAGTAGGTAAATCTCAAGTATTAAAGGGTTTAAAAATTAACGAGTAAGTATTTGTTTTGTTTTTTTTTACTGAGCCGAGGGTCTATTGGAAATAGTCTTTATATCCTTTCAGGTAAGAGTAAGACCCGTTTATATACTATTCTCTTCAGATCCCACTTTGTGGCACTATACTGAGTAGTTATTATTGTTGATATGATATAGTACTTGAAAAGGGAGTCTAACGAAATAAAGAAAAGAAGACTAGATGTGACATTCATTAACTAGAGTCTAGAGGTAACCTTCAGTTAGGTGTGTAAAGTAATAAGTTATAAATTAAAATTGTAGTTAGGACAAAAGACAGTGTGATCAGATAACCCCTTTAAATTTTGTTATCTTTTTCCTTTTTCTTTTCGTGTGTATCTAAACTCTGACCAAACTTTTTTATTACAATAATTTAACTACGTCCAAATCCTTCCCAACCATATGAATGACAGGTACCAGAATGAGTTTCTTTCCAACTACTAATATTTAATAAAATTATTTGATCAGTACTCCGGTTCCAACTAAACCTATAATTTATTTATGGTGATATGGATAAACCCTATATCTTTTATTCATAGATGAAGAAACTATCATTAACAATTAATCGACTTTTGCCTAGTTTTGGTATTTTTTATTTTTACATTTGTTAAAAAAGAAACCTTTTATTCATTGATGATTTCTATTTTAATTTATTACATATATAGAAGAAAAGGAATTGTCCACAGATGAATTCTTATTTCATATTATATAGAAGTTAGGTACCTTTTTGTTGGTTGAGTTAGTTGTAGTGGGCATTTGGTGAAGATTGTACAACAGTGCAAAAGTGTTCTTGGCTTGCATATTCTTGCTTATACAAGTAAGACTATAGAGAGGTTGGGGGAGAGTTGTTCTTTATTCTATAATTGATATTTCAGCATGCAGAAACAGGGGAGAATATTGAGTTCGTATGTACATGTTTTGACAAGGTTTCTAGAAGACATGGAAGGTCGGAGTATAGGGTGTTTTAGTTGTGTATGGGCTTTGGTTTACCTTACACTTACTTTTTCTTAGTTTTTTCTTTTTTTAAGAGATAAATATATTTTAATCGCTATATATTTTAATTGCTCTAAAAAATAATAGCCAATATATTGAACAAGAAATAAAAGGAATTTAGTAAAACATGAACAACAAATATAGATAGAGAGAAGGAAGAGATTTCTTCTTCAATTGTGAGTATTTTTCTATCTATTACAAGGCATTTATATATGCATAAAAAGAGGAGAAAATATGTCATGAAATATGTCAGTAAACATGCAAAATATGTCATTGAATATTTCATTAGACATTTGAGACGAAGATCATGGAAGAAGAGTAGACATCCACCATAATGTGATATTTATCATAACACTTCCCCTTGGGTGTTAGACTAATTGTTGTGAGGTGAAATGGTGAAGTACAAATTGTTAATTTGGGGGATGCATTGATGTATTCATGAGGGCTAAACGTGTTAGGATAGTGCCTTGCTCACAAAGTGTTTGTGGAATTGCCCCAATGGTGTTCTAAGGCTAATGTGACATTGGTGGTGGTGAAGTCTGAGTAACTACCCAAGGTTCACACAACTCAAACCCTCACTGATAGGAACCTCTGGTTGTTTGGCAGGTATAATCCACCCATCTAGGAAGAGACGCACCACAGGGTCCTCCGCTAGTGGACCTGGCAGTTCTTCGAGAGCTCAGGGTCAAGCTAGTGCGGAACAATTTGACCGCGCTAGGTTTGTTTCTAAGCCAGTTGAGGACCGCTATAATGCAATGCGTCCAAGAAACTATTTTCGGAAGTGCATATTGACAAACTAGCTAAGGACCGCTATAATGCCAAGGCGTCCAAGAAACCATTTTCGGAAGTGCATATTGACAGACCAGCCTTGCAAGCGAAATGCCCAAATATCTTCAATAAGTTGAGGAGGTGTCAGCTGGACATCTTCTTTGATGAACAGGAGGAGGCGAATGTATAGATAGTTAGGGAGTTCTACGCTAACTTACCGGAACACAAGAATGGGGTGTCACTGTGAGCACGTGATTTTTGCCCTATATGAATTCCTCTCAAAGATTCAAGAAAATCTTCCATTACTTGGAAATTTGTAGATTTTTATAGTACTTTGTCAACCGTTTGCATTTGTCTATGCATGCTTATTTTATTTAAATTATGAAAAAACAAAAAAAATACCATGCATTGTTAATTAGTAAATTAGGTGCTTTATTAAAATAAAATCATAAAATTAGTTCATTTTGCATTATACTCTTTAAATTTTGATCTTAGGAACTATTCATTTTTTAAAATACTGTGACTAATAATTAGGCTAATTTAGTAAATTAATTGAGTTTAGGAATTAATTTAGGTTTTTATTTTTATTTTTATATAAAATCAGTAATTAAAAGGAAAAGAAAAGGTTTGAAGTAAAAAGCTGTTTTCATAAATTTTTTTGGGACATTTTATTAGCCCAAACACGCCTACCCTACATAACCCGTCCCAAACCCATGTTCAACCCGGTCCGGCCCCGCTCAGCAACCAAACGACGTCGTATGAGCCATCCCCATCTCAATTGTTGGATTAACAAGATCTAATGGAGTGGAACTCAATTAGTTCATTTTGCATTCTACTCTTTAAAATTTGAACTTAGGAACTATTCATTTTTTTTAAAATACTGTGACTAATAATTAGGTTAATTTAGCAAGTTAATTGAGTTTAGGAATTAATTTAGATTTTTGTTTTTATTTTTATAGAAAATCAGTAATTAAAATGAAAATAAAAGGTTTGAAGTAAAAAGGTGTTTTCAAATTTTTTGGGTCATTTTATCAGCCCAAATACTCCTACCCCACATAACCCGTCCCAAACCCATGCCCAACCCGGTTCGGCCTCGCTCAGCAACTAAACGACGTCGTTTGAGCTCTTCCCATCTCAACTGTTGGATCAACAAGATCCAACGGACCGGAATTGATTCCCCCCTCCCCCCGTATATAATTGTCCTAAATTAGCCTATCCCCCCCCCCCCCCGTCCCCCAAATCGGTCCCGCCTTTCATCGTCTCTCTTCAAAGACTCACCTCAAAAACCTAGCATCGCCCTAAAATTCTCTTCCGCTTCGATAGTTGCGTCGCTCCCAAACAACCCCAAAATAACACCCTGTGACCCCCAAGAGCCCCTTATTCCGAGTCCCCACTCCGTTTACTTCGAATCCTCCCAGAACCTCTCAAATTTTAGATTGATAGTTGAACCCTAAACCCCCAAAACTTCCCATTCAAGATTTCATTGAATATTTTAGGTCCGTTTTAACTTTATTCATGTATTTTTGATTAAAAAACACAATTAATCTCAGATTGAGCCAAAAATTGAAAGATTTCGAAAAATCAGCCCCTATTTCTTATTGGTCTGAGACTCTTAGGTATTTTTCTTTACCTCTTAATATTTTTGTGGTCTTTCATCATCTTCTTCTATTATTTTTTTTATTTTTTTATTTTTGATTTTTTATTTCACCATTTGTCTTTGCATGTTAGTTTTAGGTTATGTCTGATTATTTTGTGTTCTGTTTCTAAGTTTGGATAGGTTGATTTTCGTTCTTGTTTTGGGCCCAGATCTTTTCCTAGTTTCCAAAAAATAGCTGATTTGGTTTTTCATTCTTGTCAAATTTTCTCGAACTATGCCAGTTTGATTTTCACCGTATATGAGATGCGTAGGCAATCCCCATCCGGTCCAACTTTCCTTTTGCAAAAATAGTCCGAAAAGAACAAAATTTTTGTTGCTTTGTTGTAAATAAGTGAGGTGACACCATTCTTGTCAAACATAGTTGAATGTACCCAAAAGGACGCAGGAAGGTTACTTTTGTTGTGAGAACAACCACCTTTGGTCTCTTTATCAAATTTTTGCCTGGTTAGTAAGCACATCCTTAAAATCATCTCGGCCATCTGTTATTTCTCTTGATAATGTTTATGTGACGAGACGAGGATGATATTTTGATCATATTTATATTTTATTAAAACACCATCATGTATTTTAAGGAGATGTTAGTTGAATTTGACATGCAATAATATGCCTCCGCTTCTATTTGATGGGTGTTGCCAAAGATATATTTTTCTACTTCGAGTTGTTATTGCATGTTCTAACAAGGTTGTTGATATTGTTTTTCATTACATATTCTGTTGCCAGTTATTGATATATTGCACAGGTTTTTTGAATAGTAAGTAGCACAAGACCCTCTGCCACTACTTCACCGAAGTTATTCTTAACAATTACTGGATATCGATTGTGGTGTACTCATACTATACGTTTGCGTATTTTGTGCAGATCCAGGTGTTGGAGGCAACAGACCTAGGGAATAAGTGCTTACATTGGTCGCGAGGATCCAATGTAGAGATACATGACCGTCACAGTTCTTTGGAGTCCCATTCTTACATTGGTACTATTATTTTTCATATCCAAACAATATTGTATTTTGAGACATTTTATGTATTCGGTTAGAGCTCATGACTTTGTACTACCTAGTTATGTGGAGTTGTATTAGCTATTGCCATTTAACATTGTGTTAACTTTATTTCCGCTTTTCTATTATATTCATTCTTATATTTTGTTGATTAATGTTGTTAAGCGATTGACTTACCTAGTTATTGATATTAGGTGTCACCACGATTCCTATTATGGAATTTAGGTCATGATAATATATAGAAATCGTGATTGAAAATTCTATAGATTGTATTATACGTTTTTTCTCGTTCATAATATAAAACTATCCAGAAAATATTTTCTTTTTTCTTTTCCTATGGATTTCCTATCGAGTTCCATATTTCGAAGGACATCCCATAAAAAAAATCGTTGTTTGTACTATTGTGTAATTTGAGGCACATATCACGTGTTAGGTAAAGTTTTTCCAACCTTGTAATCGATTTAGGTAAGGCTCCTACCTATTGACTCTATATCTCGAGAACTTGTGGTTGAAGCTTATGCGATAAGTAAGGTTAAGGATATTGGGAAGGTTGATTCACCTTTCAATCCTGTTGCTCATGCTATTTAGAGTATTAACTTCCTCCAATTTGCCCAATAAAGCAACTTGTGCGTAAGAATCACAATCATAAATCCTTACTGTCGTGTTGGCGTTGGTGACTCAGATGAGAGAGAGATAGAGAGATGGTCACGATCCAAGAAACTTTGGAATTTTATTCGTACACGTACTTCGTCTTTAATACAAATGCAAACCTACCCGTAAGCTTATCCAAATTAAATTAAATTAAATTTCATTATTGCTCTAGCTAGTCATATCAAGCATTCAGTAGTCAGTATCACCCCATCCTCTAGAAAGGGTTAGTCATATAGAGACGATTGCATACAAAGGTGGATCCAATTGAAGAAAATTAAAGTTGTCCTATATTACGTAGAACAAGACTACTCGTGGGAGCTGACATAAAACACCTCTATCCACCTACCTACATTCCATCTCCGTCGATTCAACTTCCCCAATCACTTCTAATCCAAATTCTGGTCCATTTTCTTTTCAAAATTTTTGAATCAGAAAACATCCTAGTATATTGTGTCTTCATATATTCAAAAGGTATTATAGTAGTTTTCTTCGACATTTATCTTCATATATTCAAAAGGTATTTTCTATTATGGCTAAGGCTGTACGAAATAACGGTTCCGAACCGGGATCGGAACCGCGGTTCTGGCGGTTCCGCAGTTCTAAACGGTTCCGGTTCACCGGTTCCGGTTCCGCGGTTCCGGTTCCGCGGTTCCGGTCTGGTTCCACCCATTAGAACCGTGGAACCGGTACCGCCAGAACCGGAACCGGAACCGGAACCGGACCGGTTCCGGCGGTTCTATATGGTTCCAAACGGTTCCCGATATTTTAAAAAAAAATTTTTAATTCGGACCGTTGGCGGAACCGTTTGGAACCGTATAGAACCGGTCCGGTTCCGGTTCCCAACGGACAGATTTTTTAAAAAAAAAAATTTTTTTTTTTAAAATTCTGAAATCAGAACGTTGGTCTTGCAGAAATAGCTGTTTGGAATTTTTAAAATTTAGCCATTTGACCCCTCAAATTTAATTTAACCCCAAACTTTATATAATTACACTTGTGGTAAAGAACTTGTTCATAGGTATAAGGGTGATCGTAGCGGAACAGGTAGTTTAGTTAAACATATACTAATACATCCTAGCGATAAGGCTAGATATCTTCAAATGAAAGCGGAACAAGAGGGGAGGTCAAGTCCTGATACTACAATTAACCAAAGTACTGGTTCTAACATGGTTCAACCAGGAGTAAACACAGTCACCAGAGGTATATTGTACTACGATCCTAATAAGGATCGTGAAGAATTAGCTAAAATGATTACTGTTATGTGTTTACCTTATTCTTTTGCTTCTAATCCTGCTTGGATTCAATATATTAGACGAGTATTTAATCCTACATATAAAGGTTGGCCTCGCGCCACGGTTAAGGCCGACATTTATAAATATAAGCATGAATATGAACAGTACTTGCGCTATTTATTTACTTATATAAGTAATCGTATGTCTATTACAACTGATATTGGTAGAAGTGGAAATGACTGTGATTATCTAACTGTGACCAGTCATTGGATAGACGAAGACTGGGCCATGCAAAAACGCATTATAGCATATAGAATAATTAATTCACGGCACACAGGTAAGTTTATTGCTAGCACTGTTTCTGATGTTTGTAGATATTTTTGTTTTAGTGATAAAATTATGTCAATTTCCATGGATAACGCTAGTAGCAACACAACTGCAATAGGTATTTTAACTAGAAAACTTAATCCTGCTTTTACAAATATTTTTCATGTTAGATGTATATGCCATATTTATCATTTAATTGTTGGAGATGGTATGAGAATTTTAAACATAGAAATTGAAAAGGTTAAATTCGCTCTTAATTGGCTTTTTTATTCAAACCGTAGAAGTAGACTTAGAGAATATTATAAAAAATGTGACGAAAGTGGCCTTAGAGAAAGAAAGGTTCCTAAACCTTGCCCGACTAGGTGGAACTACATGTATGAAAGCTTAGTAGTGGCGTACGAATATAGAAACCAAATAACCGCTACTTATAATTTTAGGGATTGTGATGATGAAGATAATGATATGCTAACTAATCAAGATTGGAATAACGTTAAGATTCTTTTAGATTTTTAGAACATTTTAGTGTGGCTACAACTGCTTTATCTGGCCAATATTATCCTACAATTTCAAACTGTTTAGTATATATTGCCGCACTTGCTAATTTATTTGTTGATTTTAACGATGGAGGGGAAATTTATGAAAATGCAATATTTGAAATGAAAAAGAAATTTAAAAAATATTTTTTTCCAATCCCTCCTATTTTTGGTGTGGCTGCTATGTTAAACCCTACTATGAAAGCAGGAGGTCCTAACTTTTGGTATAATAGTATTTATCAATCTTTAGATCTTTCACCAGAAGAAATGGCTACTCTATCTGATGCGAAAGCATCAATTACAGTGAATGCTCAAACTGTTTATAATGCTTATAAACAGCCCTTAGAGCATGCTAGGCCTAATATTCCAACTCCTACTTCGTCCACGTCACAATCGTCTAAAAGAGTTGCTGGCTTAACAGCTCTTAAATCGTGGATGGAGTTCAGGGGTACTCAAGGTGAGAATTTAGATGATATTTCCCATCTAAACGAACTTCAAGTTTATTTGTCGCAGGGGCTAGAGAATGATAATCCAGACGGATCTTTCGACCTTTTGGATTGGTGGAAGACAAGGGAAAAGCATTTTCCAGTTCTTGCAAGGATGGCTCGGGATGTTCTGTCCATTCAAGCGTCAACTGTTGCATCGGAGAGCGTATTTAGTCAAGCCAGACTACAAAAAGGAGATCATAGAGCGTCGATGCGGAACAGCTTGGAAAAATCAGTGCTCTTCCGAGATTGGATCCGCTCTGAAAGAAGGAACTTTGGGCTAGCTGAATCTCAACCCGAAATAGATGAGTGCTATGAAGAAATGCTAGCAGAACTTGCTCAAGAATCATCTTCACCTGGAAGTGGTGATGAACAAGCTTCATTTCCACCACCGCCAACACAACCACCTCCAAACCTTGAAGGTTTTATGAGATTTGTTAGAAATAATACATAAATTATGATGTAACTTGTACATTGGCATGTCTTCTTTTAGTTTTTTTTCCTTTTAATGGTGGTATTAGTACCATGTTGTGCTCATTCCATTGGGGGAAGGAAGACTAAGAAAGATTGCCATTTTGGTCAATAAATATGCTTTTTATCATATACTTGAATATATTTGTCTCAATATTTCTTTGTCTTTACTTCTATATCAATCCTTGAATATAAAATATTTATATAACATATAATATATAACATACAACACATGATACTATTTATACTAACTACCACACAATATACACTATTTATATACAATATATACTACTTCACTACAACATATACTACTTATATACAAAATATACACTACTTATTTTGAATATATACTAATTTCCAAGCACAATATATGCTATAGTAAGAACATAGTACACCATATAAAAATATATTCTACAATATACTAATCACTACTATACAAGATATTAATTTAAAAAAAAAAGGTCGGAACCGCCGGGAACCGCCTGGAACCGCCAGACCCGCGGTTCCGGAACCGCCAGAACCGGAACCGGGCGGTTCCGGAACCGTATGGTTCCGGTTCCGGGTCCGGAACCGCCAGAACCGGGAACCGCCAGAACCGGAACCGCCAGAACCGAGAACCGCCAGAACCGGAACCGCAGACTCAAATAGACCCAGAACCGGAACCGGATACAGCCTTACTTATGGCTCATATTTCGGATTGGGCTCGTAAAAGCAAAATGTAGTCTAACGTGTTTTCCTATTGAATACAAACACAAATTCCACCAAGCACCTTTTTCCCCATGGAAGGACCTTGGGGCTGACGGATGCATTGCATGCACTGCAACAAGAAATAATTTGGGCAAGAAAAAACCAACAATTTACAAAAAACTTACAACTAATACCTCCCCTGTTTTGGGAAAATCTAGTGCTACAGTCCCTGGAGAATGTTAGGCAGTATTAGCAAATTGGCACCTCAATATTCACACACAAGACATGTAAACAAATACATCCGAGTTTTAGGTTATATGCACTGTAATTCTATATAACTTCTGGAGTAAAAATTCTTGACAGTGCATATAGCTTAAATTCAAATTGTGATGGGGTCCAGCCCTAAATTAAGGAAGATTTCTTCCTTTGCCAACTTTTGTCAAAAGTCGGCAATAACCACAGCAACCCATACTCTTTTCTGTCAAATTAAGCATGCTGCAGAAGAAAAATTGTCAAGAAAGGCTGTCTCATTTTGCCTACAAAATGAGAGCTTCGGCTCTCATTTTTTACACCAACAGAAAGAGAGAAAAAGAGTAAGGTTTTACAGACAGGGTATAAGAAAATAGTCTGTGAGAAAAATAGAGAGTGAGCGATATTGTAGTGAGGTGGAAATATCAAAAAAGGGTTATTTTCTTTTGAGTGTTGTAGTGGTCTTTGGAGGATTTTACTCGGACCTACAAAGTGTAAAATTCCTTACTATAGTGATATCAGTTGCTTCTCTCAGGACCGTGATTTTTTTCCTTATTCAGAAGGGTTTTCCACGTAAAAATCTTAGTGTCATTGTTACTCTTTTATGTGCAAGGACTACAAGGTTATTCTGGGAGAGTCCCTTTCGACTCTTCATAAACTCCTAGTGATGGATGTCGGTCTCTGGGTGAGTAGGAAGATGAGGGGTGCTCGGGGACAACCGCGGATTAGATGGGGTGACTTGACTAAGGACAAAGCACAGGAGTTGGAGAGGAGGTTAGCTGAGGGCGGAGCTTGGAGAAGTTCTGGGGCAGCGGACGCTATGTGGTCAGAGACGTCAACATAGTTAGGGAGGTAGCACGGGATGTGCTCGGGGTAGCCAAGGGCTATTCATGCAGACATCAGGGTGACTGGTGGTGGAACGATGTGGTCGAAGGGAAGGTGGAGGTGAAGAAGGCGGCGTTTGCTAAGTTGGCAGGGAGCACAAGCGAGGAAGAACGGAGAGCGAACAGGGAGATCTACAGGGTGGTGAGGAAAGAAGCAAAGCTGGCGGTTACGGAAGCTAAAAACGCGGCGTTTTGTCGCATGTACGAGGAACTAGGGGAGAGAAGCGGGGACAAAAGTTATTCCGGTTAGCTAAAGCAAGGGAAAGGAAGGCACGTGATCTTGACCAAGTTAGGTGCATCAAGGGCGAGGATGGTAGAGTTCTGATGGGGGAATCTCAAGTCAAGCAGAGGTGGCAGGCGTACTTTCGAGACTTACTTAACGAGGAGGGGATCGTAACATAGAGCTAGGGGAGTTGGGGCACTCAAGGCAACATAGAGACCTTGGGTACTGCAGGCAAATTAGGGCGGAGGAGGTCATGGGGGCTTTGGGTAGGATGCGTAGGGGTCGAGCGACCGGGCCTGACGAGATCCCGGTGGAGTTTTGGAAGTGCATGGGTAGGCAGGATTGGAGTGGCTTTCTAGGTTGTTCAATGCGATCTTCAGGACCAAAAGGATGCCAGATGAGTGGAGGTGGAGTACAGTGGTGCCCTTGTACAAGAACAAAGGGGATATCCGGTGCTGCAACAACTATAGGGGTATCAAATTAATACGTCACACCATGAAGGTCTGGGAGTGGGTGATCGAGGCGAGGGTGAGGGATATGACATCTATATCTATGAACCAGTTCGGTTTCACGCTGGGTCGCTCCACTACAGAAGCTATCCACCCTGTCAGGCGACTGGTGGAGCAGTTCAGGGATAAGAAGAAGGACCTGCACATGGTGCTTATCGACTTGGAGAAGGCGTATGACAAGGTCCCAAGGGAGGTGCTATGGAGGTGCTTGGAGGCGAAGAGCGTGCCGGAAGCCTACATCAGAGTAGTCAATGACATGTATGATGGAGCTAAGACTAGGGTTAGGACGGTGGGTGGAGACTCAAGCCATTTTCCAGTGGTTATGGGGCTCCATCAAAGATCGACGCTTAGCCCTCTCTTGTTTGCCTTGGTGATGGATGCTCTAACCCGACATATTCAAGGGGATGTGCCTTGGTGTATGCTATTTGCCGATGATATAGTCTTGATAGACGAGACGCGGGTCGGTGTTATTAGGAGGTTAGAGGTATGGAGACAGACACTCGAGTCTAAGGGATTCAAAATAAGCAGATCTAAGACTGAATACCTGGAGTGCAAGTTTAGCACCGAGCCGAGCGAAGTAGGCAGGGACTTGATGATTGGATCTCAGGTCATCGCCAAGAGGGACAGTGTCATATATCTTGGGTCGGTGATTCAGGGGGACAGAGAGATTGACAGGGACGTCACTCATCGTATATGAGCGGGGTGGTCAAAGTGGAGGCTTGCATCAGGAGTCTTGTGTGACAAGAAAGTTCCACAGAAACTCAAGGGAAAATTTTATAGAGCTGTGGTTAGACCTGCAATGTTGTATGGGGCAGAGTGCTGGCCAGTGAAGAACTCTCATGTTCAGAGAATGCAGGTTGCGGAGATGAGGATACTCAGGTGGATATGCGGGCTCACCAGGTTAGATAAGATTAAGAATGTGGTTATTCGACAGAAGGTGGGGGTGGACCCCGTGGATGAGAAGATGCGAGAGGCAAGGCTGAGGTAGTTTTGGCATGTGCGGAGGAGAAGTCCTGATGCTCCGGTGAGGAGTTGTGAGCGAATGACGATGTCGGTGTTCGGCGAGGCAGAGGGAGGCCTAAGAGGTATTGGGGAGAGGTGATTAGTGTTGGAAACACGTTCTCAAGGCATTATACTAAACGTGTATTCATATTTGCAGGTTTTGATGAATGACAAACTATGCGCAAATTGACATATGACGAGGTCCAAGCACGAGCGCAAAATTGATATATAACGAGATTCAAGCACAAGACAAAGATCGAGATTAAGTTTTATATGAGTCGGTATTTAATTGTGATCTTGATCCGACAACTTAAACTCAAGACTTGGCTTCTCTCGTAAAAATATTTTTAAATCATGCATATTTAATTTAGAGCAAAATGATTTTAAATAATGCATATTCACCATAGTCAAAATGATTTTTAAACATGCCTCTAAAAATCTGGACTAAGATAATCGATTATGTACTTATGATAATAGATTATGTTTAAGTCAGCTGCTTGATAATTGATTGTGAACTTATGACAATCGATTGTGTTAAGGCAGTGAGCATCAGATTTTTCAAATCTGCATGACAATCGATTGTGAACCTTATGACAATCGATTGTGATGAGGCAGTGTCCATCAAAGTTTTTCAACGCTCAAAATAATCGATTGTGAAGTTAATGACAATCGATTGTGAAGAGACAGTGTCCATCAGATTTTTCAAAGTCACAAAATAATCGATTGTGAACATATGACAATCGATTGTGTTGAGGCAGTGTCTTCCAGACTTTTTCAAAGTTATTAAATAATTTATTGTGAATATATAACAATCGATTGTCACGAGGCATTGTCTAAATTGATTTTTCAAGACTGATATATAATCGATTGTTAACTTAGTATAATCGATTGTATTACTAACCGTTGCCAAAATATTTTCAAATACCGTCAGGTAATCGATTATTGATCTTCTATAATCGATTGTTGAAATTAAAATCTGGAAAGGATTTTTTGAACGTTGCTGAATAATCGATTATTGATTTTGTATAATCGATTGTTGTAATTAAAATCTGGAAAGGATTTTTTGAACGTTGCTGAGTAATCGATTGTAGATTTCTGACAATCGATTGTTTTACGTAAAATCTGGAAATGATTTTTTGAACGTTGCCAATAATCGATTGTTGATCTTAGATAATCGATTGTTAAGCGTAAAATCTGGGATTGATTTTTGGAACGATTGGCAAACAATCGATTGTGGCTTCTTGACAATCGATTGTCACAGAGTAAAATCAGCAGTTCTTAATTGGCAATTAGGCAACGGTAATACAAGGTTTTTCAACTATAAATACAGCTTCAATTCAGTCTTCTAAACACAACAACTGATCATACAATTGCTAAAGCTTGCATTCTTTATTGCTTATCATTTTATATTCATTTCATAAGCTTTTGAGAGCCAAATTCTTGTCTAAAGTTGTTGCGATCTTGAGCGTATTCTTTTACTCATCTCTACTCTTAAAGGAGTGTCTTGTTTGAGTGCTAAGTGTTTTTGTACACTTGAAGGGAAGTGTTAGTCCCTTGTGTTGTAAGAAGGAACTTGTGTTTCCTTGGTTGAAGTCTTGGAGTGTTGTATCTCCAAGCAAAGGTTGTTGAGGCTTGTGTCCTCAAGTTGTAACGGTTTGTTGAGAACCCATAAGCTTAACAAGTTAGTGGAAATCTCGAGAGAGTCTCTCGGGGACTGGACTAGCCACGGGCTGTGGTGAACCAGGATATATCGGTGCGTTTGTTCTAATTTATTTACTTATCGCACTTATTCATTTCCTGCAATTTTTAAATTCCGCAAGTTTACGCTAATTTTTATTATAACGCTATTCACCCCCCCCCCCCTCTAGCGTTAAGCGTATTATCTAACAATTGGTATCAGAGCCCAACTCTCTGAAGACTTAACCGTTTGAGAGAAACATCCATGGCTTCTACTCGTGATTCTTTTGCAGGAATAGGTGAAGGACAATGCTCCACTCGACCACCGCTATTCGATGGTACAAATTATACATACTGGAAGGAGAGGATGAGAATATTTGTACAATCAAATAGTTTTCATCTTTGGAAGGTCATAATGAATGGAGAACAAATTCCAACCAAGAAGGTTGAAAATGAATGGGTCTCAAAGTCCGAAGATGAATACGATGCGGATGATATCCGAAAGGTGCAAAATAATGCTAAATCTATTAATTTGTTATATTGTGCTGTAAATGATGATGATTACAGGAAGATATCTTGTTGCACAACGGCGAAGCAAATGTGGGACAAGCTGGAAATTACGTACGAAGGTACGGACCAGGTAAGGGAAGCTAAAATTGATTTCCTAACCCATGCATATGAATTGTTTCACATGAAGGAAGGCGAAAAGGTCGATGAGATGTTTGAACGATTTTTCAAAAATCGTAAACGATCTACATGCTCTTAAGAAGACCTTCACGGATAAGGAACTTGTCCGAAAAATTCTCCGAAGTCTCACTCCGAAATGGCGATCCAAGGCCGACGCGATTCAAGAATCCATTGGCATTTCAAATGTCACCATCGACGCACTAAGAGGTAATCTTAAAACTTATGAATCTACTATACTTAACCCTCTTGTTGATGATCAAAGGAAGCAAAGAATCGCTCTCAAGGCAAGCACAAGCCAACCTCAAAATGATGAGGACGGAGACAACGAGTTCGGACTCGTTATCAAGAGATTTCAAAAGTTCATGCGAAAAGAGTATGAACGAAAGGGCAAAAAGCAAGGAGATCAAATAAAGTGCTATGAATGCGGAGAATCCGGGCACATTAAATCAAATTGCCCAAATGCTAAAAAGTAGAAGAAACCCTTCAAGAAGCAACGAGCACACATATCTAGGGGAGGCAACTCCGGTGACGAGTCAAGTGAGGAAGAAGAAGACGAAGCCGCAAATATTTGTCTTATGGCACAAGAAGACAACAAAGAAGAGGTATGTTTGAAGGGATCAAGTGTACTATGGTACCTTGATAGTGGATGCTCCAAGCACATGACGGGAGACGAATCCAAATTCCTTCAACTAGAACACAAGGAAGGGGGAAGTGTTATTATTGGTGATAACAACAAAGGAAAGATTATTGGCATCGGATCGGTCGGTAAGGATGAAATTTCTTCCATTAAGCATATATTACTTGTGAAAGTTTTAAAACATAATCTCTTGAGCATAAGTCAATTATGTGACAAGGAAAATCTTGTTTTATTTGATTCGGATGAATGCCTAGTTTTTAGACGTAGCGATTTTAAAATCATCCTTCGTGGTTTTAGAATGGATACATTTATATGGTTGATCTTGCAAATTCTTCACCCGATTATGTGAACTGTTTAATGAGCAAAGAGGATGATTCTTGGTTATGGCATCGTAGAGTAGCTCACATCAACATGCATCTTTTGAACAAATTGGTTTCACAAAATTTAGTTGTTGGTCTTCCAAATTTGAAATTTGAAAATGACTCTATTTGTGATTCTTGTCAAAAAGGGAAGCAAACAAAAGCATCTTTTAAATCGAAAAATATTGTTTCAACTACTAGACCATTGCAATTGCTTCACATGGATTTGTTTGGACCATCTCGCATTGAAAGTCTTGGTAGAAATCGTTATGCTTTTGTTATTGTTGACGATTATTCCAGATTTACTTGGACTTTATTTCTTGCCCATAAAAGTATGCTTTTCAGAATTTTAAATATTTCCTTAAACGTGTTCAAAACGAAAAGGAAACAACCGTCACTTCAATTAGAAGTGATCATGGGGGAGAGTTTGGTCACAATCTCTTTGCGGACTTTTGTGACGAACTCGGTATCGAGCATACCTTTTCCGCTCCACGAACACCACAACAAAATGAGGTGGTGGAAAGGAAAAATAGGTGTCTCGAAGAAATGGCTAGAACCATGCTCGAAGAGGCTAAAATTCCCAAACATTTTTGGGCGGATGCCGTGAGTACCGCATGCTACATCTTAAATAGAGTAGTCATAAGGTCAATATTCATGAAAACCCCTTATGAACTCTACAAGGGAAGGAAACCAAACATCTCCCATTTTAGAGTATTCGGTTGTAAAGTTTTTATTCATAACAATGGAAAAGATCAATTGGGAAAATTTGATGCCAAATCCGATGAGGGAATTTTTATTGGGTATTCGTCACGTAGCAAAGCATATAGGGTGTTTAATAATAGAACCCAAATTGTGGAGGAATCCCCTCATATTGTATTTTCCGAAAATAATGCTCGCTTGGCGAGAAAGGATTCTTGTTCTGATCTTGCAGGTATTCTCAGTAGTTTAAAAGACAAAGTACAAGAGGAAACTCCTAAGGAAATTCAAGATGAAATCTTGGAACAATCAACGGAGGAAACGCCACAATTGGAGAATGAAACGAAAATGCCTAACGAATGGAGGACAATCAAAGATCACCCTCTCGAACAGGTAATTGGCGACGTCGGAGAAGTATCCGAAACTCCCTTAAGAACACCTTAGGACACACTTCTTAAGAGATCACGTTCTCACTGCATTATTTCGTTACAAATTACTAACTTGAGCGTCGGAGACGTCTAACTCTCTTGTGCAGGTATCGCCCTAAAAGCAGGGGGAATTATAAAGAAATGGCATAGAACAACCGATTGTTACAGAAAATAATCGATTATTTTACTGTGCGGACAATCGATTAGCAAGTATCACTAATCGATTATTTATGTTTGATGCTTATTATGCATTTGTGTTTAATAATCGATTTTTTAACTGTATAAATCGATTACCATCTCAGCCATTCAGTACTGCTTTCCTAAAACAATCGACTGTTTCATAAATATAATCGATTATTTTCCGAGTCAGAAAATCACCGTGCTCACTGTATCACAACAATCGATTATCATAATTCAACAATCGATTATTTTTTGTCAGAAATTCAAATATTTGTTACCGTTTGGGTCCTGCAATCGATTTTGTGTCAGTTCTGAGTTCAAATCAAAATCTGCTCAACAATCAATTATTTCATTTCAACAATCGATTGTCTAACGGTCAGTACAATTTATTTTTTTACCGTTTCTGACTGTTTTGGCTCATAAATTTCTGCAGATTTTCATCATAAATGAAATGCCTTTCCTCCCATTATAAATAGGCATCATAAGTCATCAATTTTATTCACTCAAACATCAATCTTTGCTCCCAAACCTTCAAAAATCTTCCAAGTTTCTTACAAAATTCATTACTACTTTTTGAAAATGTCGGGCAGACACTCTAAACGTTCCCGTAGACAAGGTGCATCTTCTTCTGCTCCTCCACCTCCAAATTTCCTTTATCAAGATGGGTCTATTTTACATTTCAATACTGAAACCGAGCTTACTAGATTTTTGACAAAATTCGAAAAGCGCGACATTCTTCCTCCTCGCTTTTCAACAAGCAAATATCTTGAATCATACGCCCCCGCTGCAAACATGCTTAAAGAATGTCAACTTCTTGACTTTTTATATCATACCTATCATTATATTAATCCTCCATTGATTCAAGTGTTTTACTCAAACCTTCATGAGGATGACGATGGTGAGCTTGTGACAAATATTAATGGTGTTCAAATTCTTTTGTCCAATGAAAACTTGCATTCCATTACCCATCTTCCTCGAAGTGGCGAAAACATTACTCGCTACATTAGAGAGGTCGGCGCCTTATTTGATGAGAAATCTCTCCTAAACCAAATAGGTATTACATCTTATGATCCTAATCAATCCACTCGGCGTCCTACTATCACGGGAATGCTCCCCGAGTATCGTTTGATTTTCTATTTCATCACCCGAGTCCTCAAACCTCGGAAGCATAATCATACCACTCTTTCCCAAGAAGACGCTAAGCTCATGCATGCCATTACAACCGGAGCTCACATCAATTGGTGTAAGTTCGTCAAGATTCACATGCGTGACGCCATCGGAGATGATAGACCTCTTCCCTATGCCCTCCTTATTATGAATTTTCTTGAAGCTTCCGGATTCAACACTTCCATCGGTCCTCTCAAAAAGAGCACCAAGAAGTGGGAAATTGCAGAATCCTCATTTCCCCATGACGGTGATCATACAGCTCCTGCTCCTCCTCCAAACCGTCAATCACGTCAGCCTCAAGTACCTACTCTTCAATCCATTTCCGACCAAATTGCTTTATTGACCACCTCTGTCGGTCAATTGACACATGAGATCCATGGATATTTTGACCATGTTTATTATCCATATGCTGGTCTTGTTCCCTATGAAGCAGTGCCGGACGATGAGGCGGGAAATGATGATGAATAATTTCTTTATTTGTCGTTCTATTTTGTTGTTCTATGTTTTTATTGTTCCCATTATGTACCCATTTTATATTAATAAATAAACAAGTTTTTTTTAATTATTCCAGATTTTTTTGCTAATGGCAAAAGGGGGAAGATAACGGGTATGCACTCTCAATACTTATCGGCATAAATTGAGGGGGAATTCATATATTGAGGGGGAACAAATTGCATATCCAAATACTTGTTGAATATCTTTACTTGTCTTGAATCGTCATTATGAATTGCCTAATATGCATATCCCGCTTAAAGTTTGTCATTACCAAAAAGGGGGAAATTGTTGGAACACGTTCTCAAGGCATTATACTAAACGTATGTTCATATTTGCAGGTTTTGATGAATGACAAACTATGCGCAAATTGACATATGACGAGGTCCAAGCACGAGCGCAAAATTGATATATAACGAGATTCAAGCACAAGACAAAGATCGAGATTAAGTTTTATATGAGTCGGTATTTAATTGTGATCTTGATCCGACAACTTAAACTCAAGACTTGGCTTCTCTCGTAAAAATATTTTTAAATCATGCATATTTAATTTAGAGCAAAATGATTTTAAATAATGCATATTCACCATAGTCAAAATGATTTTTAAACATGCCTCTAAAAATCTGGACTAAGATAATCGATTATGTACTTATGATAATCGATTATGTTTAAGTCAGCTGCTTGACAATTGATTGTGAACTTATGACAATCGATTGTGTTAAGGCAGTGAGCATCAGATTTTTCAAATCTGCATGACAATCGATTGTGAACCTTATGACAATCGATTGTGATGAGGCAGTGTCCATCAAAGTTTTTCAACGCTCAAAATAATCGATTGTGAAGTTAATGACAATAGATTGTGAAGAGACAGTGTCCATCAGATTTTTCAAAGTCACAAAATAATCGATTGTGAACATATGACAATCGATTGTGTTGAGGCAGTGTCTTCCAGACTTTTTCAAAGTTATTAAATTATTGATTGTGAATATATAACAATCGATTGTCACGAGGCATTTTCTAAATTGATTTTTCAAGACTGATATATAATCGATTGTTAACTTAGTATAATCGATTGTATTACTAACCGTTGCCAAAATATTTTCAATAACCGTCAGGTAATAGATTATTGATCTTCTATAATCGATTGTTGAAATTAAAATCTAGAAAGGATTTTTTGAACGTTGCTGAATAATTGATTATTGATTTTGTATAATCGATTGTTGTAATTAAAATCTGGAAAGGATTTTTTGAACATTGCTGAGTAATCGATTGTAGTTTTCTGACAATCGATTGTTTTACGTAAAATCTGGAAATGACTTTTTGAACGTTGCCAATAATCGATTGTTGATCTTAGATAATCGATTGTTAACCATAAAATCTGGGATTGATTTTTGGAACGATTGGCAAACAATCGATTGTGGCTTCTTGACAATCGGTTGTCACAGAGTAAAATCAGCAGTTCTTAATTGGCAATTAGGCAACGGTAATACAAGGTTTTTCAACTATAAATACAGCTTCAATTCAGTCTTCTAAACATAACAACTGATCATACAATTGCTAAAGCTTGCATTCTTTATTGCTTATCATTTTATATTCATTTCATAAGCTTTTGAGAGCCAAATTCTTGTCTAAAGTTGTTGCGATCTTGAGCGTATTCTTTTACTCATCTCTACTCTTAAAGGAGTGTCTTGTTTGAGTGCTAAGTGTTTTTGTACACTTGAAGGGAAGTGTTAGTCCCTTGTGTTGTAAGAAGGAACTTGTGTTTCCTTGGTTGAAGTCTTGGAGTGTTGTATCTCCGAGCAAAGGTTGTTGAGGCTTGTGTCCTCAAGTTGTAACGGTTTATTGAGCACCCGTAAGCTTAACAAGTTAGTGGAAATCTCGAGAGAGTCTCTCGGGGACTGGACTAGCCACGGGCTGTGGTGAACCAGGATATATCGGTGCGTTTGTTCTAATTTATTTACTTATCGCACTTATTCATTTCCTGCAATTTTTAAATTCCGCAAGTTTACGCTAATTTTTATTATAACGCTATTCACCCCCCCCCCCCTCTAGCGTTAAGCGTATTATCTAACAATTAGGCATGACATGGCTAGAATGTGGGTTTCCGAGGACATGACTCTTGACAGGAAAGTCTGGAGGTCTAGTATCAGGGTTGTAGGATAGGGGCTCCTAGAGTTTTTTGTATTCCTCACCCGGGGTTGGGTGAGGCTTGGCAGGGCTATCCATAGATGATTTGTGTTTTGGAGTGTGTCTCCTTTATGGTAGTTATTTATGGTAGTTATTGTATGATATTATTGCATGCTATTTTATTTATGGCTCTTATGTTTAGATAATTATTTACGCTATTTCTACTGGAGTTAATAATGCTCTTTTGTTTTGTTTTTCGTTTTTCCTTTCCTTCACTGAGCCGATGGTCGAGTGGAAACAACCTCTCTGCCCTTTCGGGTAGGGGTAAGACTCGTATACATATTACCCTTCCCAGACCCTACTTTGTAGGACTATACTGGATAGTTGTTGTTGTTGTTGTTGTTAATTGTTACTCTTTCATTCTTGTTAATTACCGTATCTCGGTGCTACATTATTATTCCGCTTTTATTACCGTGAATATTATTTTGGTAGGGGATTTATTCCCAACAACTTGTATCAGAGCACAGGTTCTGCTCGTTCACTAAAATACTATTCACTGGGGGTAGTACTATACTCGGTGAAAAATAAAAACATCCGGAGTAAAGTATGAGGTAGCTAAATTCAACAGAGATAACGGTTTTTCAACATGGCAAAGAAGGATGAGGGATCATCTCATCCAACAAGGATTACACAAGGTATTAGCTGCTGATGCCAAAAAGCCTGATACCATGAAAGCTGAGGATTTGGCTTACTTGGATGAAAGAGCTACTAGTGCAATCAGGTTGCACTGATCGGATGATGTGGTAAATAACATCATTGATGAAGACACTGCACGTGGAATTTGGACAAGGTTAGAAAGCCTATACATGTCCAAAAAGCTGACAACTAAATTGTACCTGAAGAAGCAATTATACGCCCTACACATGGGTGAAGGTACAAATTTTTGTCACATTTAAAGGTGTTTAACGGACTAATTACACAGCTTACCAACCTCGGAGTGAAAATTGAGGAGAAAGATAAAGCCATCTTAATATTGAACTCGTTGTCATCTTCGTACGATAATTTGGCAACAACCATCCTGCACAGTAAGACTACTATTGATTTGAAAGATGTCACATCGGCTCTTTTACTCAATGAGAAGATGAGAAAGAAGCCTGAAAATCAAGGACAAGCTCTTATCACAAAAGGTAGAGGCAGGAGTTATCAAAGGAGTTCGAGCAACTATGGTAGATCCGGAGCTCGTGGAAAGTCAAAGAATCGATCCAAATCAAAAGCCAGAAATTGCTACAACTGTGATCAACCAGGTCACTTCAAAAGAGATTGCCCAAACCCAAGAAAGGGCAAAGATGAAACAAGTGGCCAGAAGAATGACGACAACACAGCTGCCATGGTGCAAAACAATGATAATGTTGTCCTCTTTATAAATGATGAAGAGGAATGCATGCACCTGTCAGGTCCAGAGTCTGAATGGGTGGTTGACACAGCGACATCTTACCATGCCACACCGGTAAGAGATCTTTTTTGCAGATATGTAGCAGGTGATTTCGGCACAGTGAGAATGGGTAACACGAGTTACTCAAAGATTGCGGGGATTGGTGACATTTGTATCAAGACAAATGTCGGATACACATTGGTTCTAAAGGATGTGCGGCATATACCTGATTTGCGGATGAACTTGATCTCGGGGATTGCTTTGGACCGAGATGGATACGAGAACTATTTTGCAAATCAAAATTGGAGACTCACCAAGGGATCATTGGTGATTGCAAAAGGAGTTGCTCGTGGCACGTTGTACAGGACAAATGCAGAAATATGCCAAGGTGAATTGAATGCGGCACAAGATGAGAATTCTGCAGATTTGTGGCATAAAAGAATGGGTCATATGAGCGAGAAGGGATTGCAGATTCTTGCCAAGAAATCACTCATTTCTTATGCCAAAGGTACAACGGTAAAACCTTGTGACTATTGTTTATTTGGTAAACAGCATAGGGTGTCATTTTAGACATCGTCTGAAAGAAAATTGAATATACTTGATTTAGTATATTCTGATGTTTGTGGCCCAATGGAAATTGAATCAATGAGCGGCAACAAATATTTTGTTACTTTTATTGATGATGCTTCACGAATATTGTGGGTTTATATTTTGGAAACCAAAGATCAGGTGTTTCAAGTTTTCCAGAAATTTCATGCTCTAGTAGAAAGGGAGACAGGTCAAAAGTTAAAGCGTCTCCGAAGTGACAATGGAGGTGAGTACACTTCAAAGGAATTTGAAGAGTACTGTTCAAGTCATGGGATCAGACATGAAAAGACAGTTCCTGGAACTCCACGGCACAATGGTGTAGCCGAGAGGATGAATTGCACTATCGTGGAGAAGGTGAGAAGCATGCTCAGAATGGCTAAACTACCTAAGTCATTCTGGGGTGAAGCAGTTCAAACAACCTGTTACCTGATCAATAGGAGTCCATCAGTTCCATTGGCATTTGACATCCCAGAGAGAGTTTGGTCCAATAAGGAGGTGTCCTACTCGCATCTGAAGGTGTTCGGTTGCAGAGCTTTTGCACATGTACCGAAAGAGCAGAAAACGAAGCCGGATGATAAATCTGTTCCCTGCATATTTATCTGATACGGAGATGAAGAGTTCGGGTACAGATTGTGGGATCCTGTAAAGAAAAAGGTCATCAGAAGCAGAGATGTAGTCTTCAGAGAAAGTGAAGTTGGAACTGCTGCTGATATGTTAGAAAAGCCGAATAATGGTACAATTCCTAACCTTGTTACTATTCCTTCTATTTCTAACAATCCCACAAGTGCAGAAAGTACGATCGACGAGGTTGCCGAGCAAGGGGAGCAACCTGGTGAGGTTATTGAGCAGGGGGAGCAACTTGATGAAGGTGTCGAGGAAGTGGAGCACCCCACTCAGGAAGAAGAACAACCTCAACCTATGAGGAGATCGGAGAGACCAAGGGTAGAGTCATGTAGGTACCCTTCCACAGAGTATGTCCTTATCAATGATGAGGGGGAGCTAGAAAGTCTTAAGGAGGTGCTGTCCCATCCAGAAAAGAACCAGTGGATGAAAGTCATGCAAGAAAAGATGGAATCTGTACAGAAAAATGGCACGTACAAACTGGTTGAACTTCTAAAGGATAAAAGACCACTCAAATGCAAATGGGTCTTTAAACTCAAGAAATATGGAAATGGCAAGCTGGTCAGATACAAAGCTCGATTGGTGGTTAAAGGCTTCGAACAGAAGAAAGGTATTGATTTTGATGAAATTTTCTCACCTGTAGTCAAAATGACTTCTATTCGAATAATTTTGAGCTTAGCAGCTAGTCTAGATCTTGAAGTGGAGCAGTTGGATGTGAAAACTGCATTTCTTCATGAAGATTTGAAAGAAGAGATTTATATGGAGCAGCCAGAAGGATTTCAAGTAGCTCGAAAGAAACACATGGTTTCAAATTGAATAAGAGTCTTTATGGATTAAAGCAGGCACCAAGGCAGTGGTACACGAAGTTTGACTCATTCATGAAAAGTCAAGCATACATAAAGACCTATTCTGATCCATGTGTATACTTCAAAAGATTTTCTGAGAATAATTTTATTATATTGTTGTTGTATGTGGATGACATATTAATTGTAGGAAAAGACAAGGGGTTGGTAGCAAAGTTGAAGGGAGATCTGTCGAAGTCATTTGATATGAAGGACTTGGGCCCAGCACAATAAATTATAGGGATGAAAATAGTTCGAGAGAGAACAAGTAGAAAGTTGTGGCTATCTCAAGAGAAGTACATTGAACGTGTACTAGAACGCTTCAACATGAAGAATGCTAAGCCAGTCAGCACACCCTTGCTAGTCATCTAAAATTGAGCAAAAAGATGTGTCCTACAACAGAGGAGGAGAAAGGGAACATGGCCAGAGTTCCTTATTCTTCAGCAGTCGGAAGCTTGATGTATGCAATCGTATGTACTAGACCTGATATTGCTCACGCAGTTGGTGTTGTCAGCAGGTTTCTTGAAAATCCTGGAAAGGAACATTGGGAAGCAGTCAAGTAGATTCTCAGGTACCTGAGAGGTACCAAGGGAGATTGTTTATGCTTTGGAGTATCGGATCCAATCTTGAAGGGCTATACGGATGCTGATATGGCAGGTAACATTGATAATAGAAAATCCACTACTGGATATTTGTTTACATTTTCAGGGGGAGCTATATCATGGCAGTCGAGGTTGCAGAAGTGTGTCGCACTCTTTACAACTGAAGCAGAGTACATTGCTGCTACAGAAACTGGCAAGGAGATGATATGGCTCAAACGGTTCCTTCAAGAGCTTGGATTGCATCAAAAGGAGTATATCGTCTATTGTGATAGCCAAAGTGCAATAGACCTTAGCAGGAACTCTATCTATCATGCAAGGACCAAACACATAGATGTGAGATATCACTGGATTCGTGAGGAAGTGGCGGACGAATCTTTACATGTCAAAAAGATTCACACAAGCGAAAATCCTGCGGATATGCTGACCAAAGTGCTATCAAGAGACAAGTTTGAGCTATGCAAAGAACTTGTCTACATACACTCAAACTAGAAACTGCGGTGTTATTCCCTCTAGATAAATGAGAGTGGAGGGGGAGATTCATGGGGTTCAGCCCCTAAATTAAGGAAGAAATTGTCTTCCTTTGCCAACTTTTGTCAAAAGTCGGCAACAACCACAGCAACCCACACTCTTTTCTGTCAAATTAAGCATGCTGCAGAAGAAAAATTGTTAAGAAAGGCTGCCTCATTTTGCCTATAAAAGGAGAGCTTCGGCTCTCATTTTTTACACCAACAGAAAGAGAGAAAAAGAGTAAGGTTTTACAGACAGGGTATAAGAAAATAGTCTGTGAGAAAAAGAGAGAGTGAGCGATATTGTAGTGAGGTGGAAATATCAAAAGAGGGTTATTTCCTTTTGAGTGTTGTAGTGGTCTTTGAAGTATTTTACGCGGACCAACAAAGTGTAAAATTCATTATTATAGTGATATCAGTTGCTCCTCTCAGGGCCGTGATTTTTTCTCTTATTCAGAAAGGTTTTCCACGTAAAAATCTTGGTGTCATTGTTATTCTTTTATTCTTGTTAATTACCGTATCTCATTGCTACATTATTATTTCGCTTTTATTACCGTGAATATTATTTTGGTAGGGGATTTATTCCCAACAAATTGATCTATTACACCGGTTAAGGTTGAACAACCTCCATATCTGACCCACCTTTTTCTCGTCAAGTCTGAAATTCCGAGAGTAAAAAGAGGTAATGAATCACTCTTCTTTCAGTCATTCACTCTTAACTGGATTTGTTCAACAAATATCTGATGACGAAAACAATCATGAAAGAATATCTGATGAAAGATGAGAATCAAATATATCTAAGGGATGCCATTTCAGAGCCGACCTGCTAACGACTAAAACGAGGAGTTCATTGGCCATACATAGTTAAGGAGGATAGGGGTCAACCTCTTTCATGACCCATGGCCCCAGTGTGGTGCAGAGAAGAACTGTACTGTACTGAATATATATAGCCATAACCAGGTTGTCATTGTACTAAGTACACAAACATTCAATGATTTTCAACACACTAGTTTGGAGAGGGGAAAATGTCTGTCTTAACATAAGAGGGAACTTATGTAGCTTAGCAAAGGCGGGATAGGATTATTTAGCGGTCCTCCATTGCAGCTCAACTTGAATCCGTCTATTTTTTGAATCTATGAGGTTGAACTTCTCGTTGATCCTTGTGTTGTGGACGACATCTGAAAGACTTATATCAATATACCCTAACACTTCCTGTATTAAGAAATACACCCAAAAAGTGAAAGCTTTAGTAGTGGAACGAACAACTGAAAACAATAAGCATATAGAAGTAGCCTACTACATCCTTTCTTGAAGATGTGTTATCTTCCAAGTGTAATAACACTATCTTCCATCTGGTTTTCGACTTGCCGAAAACAGAAATAAAGTACTTTATCTTGACAGGTTTTTTTTGGTTTTCCACCTCGATCTCCGGTACCCATATTGAGCCCGACTATATCCGGATTTGCGCCGTTCAGGGGAAGGGCTCCCTCCAAGGATTTATCCATACTCAGGGCTCGAACCCGAGACCTCTGGTTAAGGGAAGACCAGTCCTATCTACTACACACATCCTTTGGTGGTATCTTCACAGGGTGTTAGTGCTTAGTCGCCCATACTAAATTGATCATAGGATACATGGAAGAGCCCTATATACTACATATCCAAAATTGATAAAAATAATTGGTCATGAGTTGGCAAGAGATCAAAAGCTTATGCAGCTAATATTTAGGGATGCTAGGAGATGGTTATCTCATAATTTTATTTCTATTAGGAATATATTGCCCTAACCATGTCAAGTCAGTATTTGAAGCCACATATAAAGTTAATAATTCATTACTATTTGGAAAGTTATTGTCCTAATGTTTTCTTTCCCAAAAGAATGTCCATAAATTCACTGAATTAATTTTTTTTAAATACTTATTATTGCTAAAACTCTGAATTAATTAAAGATGATAACTCTCTTTTGCATCATGAGAGGAGGGCCATGGGAAAATTTGCATAACAATATAAACAAGAAAAGAACATATTTCTCAGGAACTCATGAAAATAGCGAGTCCAGTAAAATATCTCATGAAGTAACTAAATGGCAGATAGATTTGAGCTTTTGAAACTAAAAGATGACAAAATTATGATTTCTAAGGACATTTTGACTCATACACTAGATGGTGATCTTAAGTTTTGGAGAAATATTACTTGCAGCATTCAGCCAGCTGATGAGGAAAATAAATAAGAGTAAATTGCAACTTACGTACCTTTGGATGTAGAAGGCCAATCCTTGTTGAGGTTCTGATAACTTCCACATGCAATTTATCATTCACGGGAGGCTCCTCTAACACAAAATTAAACTCCTCTTCCCATCTTGGATCCCTGTTCTTCTTCACTTTCACAATGGAGAAATCACTTCTAGTGCTTACGTGGGCAAAATTCAGCAGTAGTAGTAGACCCCTTGATACGATATTTCTCGAGTTCAGATGAAATTCGAAGTAGTTACACAGTAAGAAAAGCTTTTATACAAAGGTTTCTTATAAGGTGACCTCCATAAGTTGTTACGTATGACCTAAGTAGATTAATGAAGGCAACAGTGCTATTTAGAAACATAAAAGGGGGTTAAATGCTAAAAAACGATTTTAATTCTATATATTCCTTCTTATTATTATGCCTTAATCTCATAGAAAAGATCAAATATTGAATCCATTTATTTTTCTGGTATTCAAGCAGGTTGGAATATGTATTATCATAATAATGATAGAAATGAAATTATTTTTGTTATGATATCCTATACAAAATCCTATAACTTAATTAATAAGTCTTGAGTAGCAGAAGTCTGTTTCTAGGGATTTTTATCAATTTCCTTCTATTTGTATTGGTGGAAAATTTCAATAAATTCCAACTCAATTCAATTTGAGTAGAAAAAGAGAATTTGATCAACCTTATCATTGTGAAACTTATATAACAAGCAGAAGGGAAAATTCAGTCATCCAAGAAGAAAAAAACAGATAAATAAAACATCAAGGAGTCTTTCATACAAGTGGCGAAAGGTCCCTAACCTATTTCCGTTAAGAAACAAACTTGCTGGTGATACCGATGCTATGCTTCCAGCAGGTACTTGCCCCTAACCTATTTCCATTAAGGTCTTAGGGGCTCGGGATTCTGGAGAAAATGGTGGGTAATGAAAAAGCACAGGTTGGAATCTAAGTATCCTGTTGTGGAAGTATCGGTTACTTAATGCGGAATCAGCATAAACTTGCTCATATTATGTAGGCACATTATTTCTTTCATTTTAACCAAATTTATTTGGTTATCCACTCTATAAGCTTGGGATATAAACAAGTTTTAAGTTATCTTTTCACTTCTTAATAATCACTCCTCTCACAGCTGCTTACCCACTCCTCTACCATCTCTGATTTAACGGCTGTCTCTGTATTTGTTCTGATGTATGTATCTCTCTCCATCTTTCAATCTGTTTGGTAATTTCAAAGTTTAATTATTGAAACTTAGTTGGCTAATGCAAGTTTATGATGAAGATGCAAAATGACCAATGCTCCCTATAAGTCCAGTTTGTGGATAACCAAATTATCACAAAGATTAGTAGTTTTAAGCCTGAATAATATATTGTACTGAAGTAAAATAATAACGCAATATGTTTAGAACAACGTCCAAATGTGTAGTATGAATCAATTGTGAGGATTTATTATATCCAAAAAACAATATAGATAAAGTAGTACCAACATATGCAGATTTGAGCTAAAACTAGGAGACTTCCAATTATGCGAAGGGTCAAGTTAAATTAAATTGGGACATTTTTTTGGGGGGGGTTGGGGGGGGGGGGGGGGTTAAAGTATCGTCTTTTCACTTGTTGGGCAGAGCTGCAGTCAAGTTATAGGTTCAAGGCCAGGGCTAAAGAAAGAGGCAAGTAGGCACTTTAGTTTTTCTCTCCTCGCCTTTAGAGATAATCCTGACATATGGATTAGTGTGGTTCTTTCCTTCAACATCTTCAGCTTGATGGACTATAACTACAAGGACACCTCCCCCTTGTGGCGCTTGGGGAGCTTTTAAAACTTTCCAGTCTCTTCAAAATCTTTTGGCAAATCCTCCTCCTTAAACGGTTTATACGTCAATTCTACTACAATCTGTCCGCGTTGCTTGTCATTCTGAACATCATCAGATCCATATTCTTCAGGAGATCAAGTGTCATAGTTTTTGACTCATCAGGATTTAAATTACTATGCTTCACCGTGGTCTTTTTTGATGGAAGCTTTGACTATGTAAGCTTAAGTTTTACATAAGGATCAGATGCACCCAATAAAGTCCTTCTTTCTCAACTTCAATGCCCTCAAAATCTTAACATGTAAAATCCCAACTGGTCGTTTCATGGTTTTACATATTCCAAAAATGAAATAAGTTATTACGTGGAAATTGTGAATTGAGTCAAAGAATGTGGGAACAAAAATCTAGATGTAGCATACTTGGATGGATCCAAAATTTGTACTTCTAGAGCTTTAGGCCATAGATACATGTTAGCAACTTGATCTTAAATTGTCTCCTGCAAACCACGCTCTAACTGATATTAACATATGATCTTTAGTAACAGCTAAACAAATACGTTATCCCAGGCACATCTTCACAAAGCAAAACAGCAGAATATCTAACAGGTGATTCACCTCCTTAAACATCAAAACTTACAACTTTGGGTTCTATCAAGACATTTATAATAAATTTCTACCAGCTTTCAAAAGCCAAAAGGTTACACTCATACAAATAAAAGTTAACAATTTTCAGGGTTTTTTTTAAGACCGAGGATTCCGGAGGGTAAGTGGCACACAGTTCGGAACTCGGTGGATAATAGGCCCGCAACCCTTCTCCACTTAATACCAAGCTTTTGTAAGTGGCACGGTTTGAACCCACACGTTAGGTGTAGTGCTCTAACCACTACACTAAAGCCCTTGGGGAAAATCGACATTTCTAGGATCTACAAATAGGCAAATACAACAAACATAATATTTCAAAAGAAATAACAACAACAACAACAACAACTACCCAGTATACTCCCACCAGGTGGGGTCTGGGGAAGGTAATATGTAGACAGCCTTACCCCTACCCAAAAGGGCAGAGAGGCTGCTTCCAAGCGACCCTCGACGCATAGGACAGAATGGAGAGCTGCATTGGAAAACAAAGATAAAGTTAGGAACCAAGACAAGACAAAACACAATAACAAAACAAAGCATAAGTAATCCTGCAGAAATAACGTAAATGATTATGTAAACATAAGAAACAAAAATACCGTCGCATGCGACAATAACAAGCGACAACTATCATATTACCAACCAAGAGGGGACCTACGCTAAAACACTAGTCATCTACGGTTAACCCTACTATCCCACACCCAACCCCGGGTGGGGCGAACGAAGGACTCTAAGAGCCCCTAGCCTGCAACCCTGATTCTAGACCTCCAGACTCCCCTATCAAGGGTCAAGTCCTCGGTAACCTGCATACTAGTCATGTCCTGCCTAATCACCTCTCCCCAATGCTTCCTAGGCCTCCCTCTACCCCGCCGACCACCAACAATCTCCAGCCGCTCGCAGCTCCTCACCGGGGCATCGGGACCCCTCCTCCGTACATGCCCGAACCACCTCAGCCTCGCTTCCCGCATCTTCTCGTCCACCGGGGCCACCTCTACCTTCTGTCGAATAACTTCATTCTTAATCTTATCTAGCCTGGTGTGCCCACACATCCACCTAAGCATCCTCATCTCAGCAACCTTCATTCTCTGAACATGGGAGTTCTTCACGGGCCAGCACTCTGCCCCATACAACATCGCAGGTCTAACCACGGCTCTGTAGAATTTCCCCTTGAGTTTGTGTGGGATTTTCTTGTCACACAGGACCCCAGAAGCAAGCCTCCACTTCGACCACCCTGCTCCTATCCGATGGGTGACGTCCCCGTCAATCTCTCCGTTCCCCTGAATCACAGACCCAAGATATCGGACACTGTCCCTCTTGGCGATGGCCTGAGAACCAAGCATCACATCCCTGCCCACCCCACTCGGCTCGTCGCTGAACTTGCACTCCAGATATTCTGTCTTAGATCTGCTTATTTTGAAACCTTTAGACTCGAGGTCTGTCTCCATACCTCTAACCTTTCACTAACACCGGCGCTCGTCTCGTCTATCAACATTATATCATCAGCAAAGAGCATACACCAAGGCACATCCCCTTGGATATGACGGGTTAGAGCATCTATCACTAAGGCGAACAACAGGGGGCTCAGCGTCGATCCTTGATGGAGCCCCATTACCACAGGAAAATGGTCTGAATCGCCACCCACCGTCCTCACCCTAGTCTTAGCCCCATCGTACATGTCCTTGATAACTCTGATATAGGCTTCTGGCACACTCTTCGCCTCCAAGCACCTCCATAGCACCTCCCTCGGGACCTTGTCATACGCCTTCTCCAAGTCGATAAGCACCATATGCAGGTCCTTCTTCTTATCCCTGAATTGTTCCGCCAGCCGCCTGACTAGGTGAATAGCCTCAGTGGTGGAGCGGCCCGGCATGAAACCGAACTGGTTCCCAGATATATTCGTCGCCTCCCTCATTCGCGCCTCAATCACCCTCTCCCAAACCTTCATCGTGTGGTTCATTAGTTTAATACCCCTATAGTTGTTGCAGCACTGGATGTCCCCTTTGTTCTTGTACAAGGGCACCACTGTACTCCACCGCCACTCATTCGGCATCCTTTTAGTCTTGAAGATCACGTTGAATGGCCTAGAGAGCCACTCCCCTCCAGGTTTACCCATGCACTTCCAAAACTCCACCGGGATCTCGTCAGGCCCGGTCGCTCGACCCCTACTCATCCTACGCAACGCCCCTAAGACCTCCTCCACCCTAATGCGCCTGCAGTACCCAAGGTCTCTATGATGCTCTGAATGCCCCAACTCCCCTAGCTCTATGCTCCGATCCCCCTCCTCATTAAGAAGTTCCCGGAAGTACGCCTGCCACCTCTGTCTGATTTGCGATTCCCCCATCAGAACTCTACCATCCTCGTCCTTGATACACCTGACCTGGTCTAGGTCACGAGCTTTCCTTTCCCTTGCTTTAGCCAGCCGGAATAACTTCTTATCCCCACCTCTCTCCCCTAGTTCCTCATACATGCGACCGAACGCCGCGTTTTTAGCTTCCGTGACTGCCATCTTAGCTTCTCTTCTCGCCTCCCTGTAGAACAACCTGTTCACTCTCCGCTCCTCCTCGCTTGTGCTCCCTGCCAACCTAGCGAACGCCGCCTTCTTCACCTCCACTTTTTCTTTGACTACCTCGTTCCACCACCAATCACCCTGATGAATAAGTTGTCATAAAAGACAATAATACCTGGACAAACCTGTACAACCCAGGAATGGACATGAGATCAGCCCCCAATAACTTCAACCCGAAGTCACCATGTGGCTATAAACCACAATAAAAAAAGGAGGATGTTAACAAGACAGTAGCATAAACATAATAGAATAATTACAGATTCATACGTTGAACAAAAGCAATAGATCTTCAAAATGGAAAGTAAAACCAAAGCAGTGATACTACATCCAGGACATTAAGAGAAACTAAGTACGTAATGGTGCACTTCTGCATAGTGCACGTCAAGCAAATTCATTTCACTACTTGATTTTTCCATACAACAACCCATCAGAACAAGAAAAAAGATATTCAATCCGGAACATGTTAACATTCTCGGGATAGAGAAAAGGACACTGACCAATGATACTGTCTCAAGTATTTTATACCATTATGAAGCCAGTTGGCTTGACACCAACCACAAAACATTTAACTATCTGCCATTACTTGTACTGGAAGCATGTTTGCAAGCAACATGCCTTCTTCACGCAGAAATGTGACTGACATACCTTCTCCATAAGTGACACAAAGATTTTGGCAAAACAAGGAAAGCTCGGAACTAGAGGCTTCAGAGTAATACGTGGAGCTGCAAAGATATGTAAGTCGATAACCTGAAATATCCACCTAAGCAATTACAACTTTCTATCCAATTACAGCAAATGTAGGCAGGTATTTTATTTTTCTCAAAATTTGATATAATGCAGAAAAGTTAAAAAAAATTGCAAAACCTGAGCGGTTGCTTTTAATCCAAATGCTTTGACCGCAACAGTGACATTAGGATTGCTGGCCCACTTTAAGTATGGTTCCATCATCAACTCTTTTTCATCAGTAACATAGACCTTCATACCTGCCAGCAGCAGAACCTTTAGGTGATGTTTATGTTGAAGCTAAGTTAAAACTCATATAACACACTACCTTATTTATAAACCATCATATTGAAAGATTTCGATCACAATTTCGTTGCATCCAAGTTCTGATGTATACCAAGGGTCAAGAAAGCAGTTGAGAGGGAGAAAGAAGATGAGCTATCGCAGCTTATCAGAGCAACCAGTAAGAAGCATGGGAAGAGGTATATGAAAGGTGTTGCACCAACTCTATGAAAGAGAGAATATCCCATGCAACTCTTCAATAACAATAGCACCACTGTTCCCAGAAATTCATAAACAGAAAAAACTCCCCAAGTAACTCCGCCAACTAGTTCGTTTCACCTTCCCTTCTTATATGTACAAGACATTTAAGATCACCAGTTTGTATCTTTCTGTCGAAGATATAAGATTTACTAACCAAACTTTTCAAAGACTATTTGGTGTAGTCAAATTCATTAACTTACACCGAACATGATATTAATCAAAAAGGGGGAAAAGCTCTTATTATGTGTCGAACGACAGCATTTGCTAGTTTGAGGATTAACTCCTTGAAAATTATATATTAATGTGAATTTCAGCTAACAAATGGAGCATCTACAAAGTAATGCATTGCATTCACTGATGTCATAACCATATTCTTACCCTACATAACTGATACTACTTCTTATGCAGCACATTTACCTTGCCAACTAAAACATCAAGATCACTAAACAATTATCATCGAATGAATTTCTATAGGAATGGAAAGCATACGCAAAAGAGAGGGAATCTTCTGTATCTCATTCTTATGCCACATTTTAATTTCCTAGCAAGTCACAACACCATCTAAAAATAAACGGACCAACTAATTTTGTTAATGGCCATTAAGAAACCACTAACCTTGGAAAGTAGGTGGTAAGGACCCCAAAGTCAGTGTTTCAAATTCAACAGAGTCAATATTATACTTTGGAATTTGCTCCGCAATAATAGGTGCAGCAATATTCTTCGCAGTCCTGCAAATAGCCTGTTTATATAAACTAGGTTAGTTTAATTCCTTTTTTGACAGATATCGATGAGATATAAATTCAAAACACTGTTGGGAAATGGAGAATACCTTGTCCAGATAAGGCCACATGAGCTCAAGAAATTTGTTGAGCCAGTCCACCTTCAGCAACAAACAAAGGAAATAAAAAATATAATTCACAGCTCAACTTCAAGGATGCAGGTTAAACATGTAACTAAATACGTACACGGTCATAATCCGGACATTTAACCCAAACAGGAATTTCAGGAAGTAATTGCTGCAAGCTTTGAGTGTCTCGTTCGACCAATGGACGAATAACAGGGTCCTGATTGAGAAAATGAAAACCATTAGCTGTTCCAAAAGTGCTGATTGTGTAAAATAGAAAATGTAATCTCCTCCACCGATAGAAGTGCATTTCTCTTTAATTGAAATATTAGAATATTAATCTCCGAAAGGGGAAGGGGAGCTTACATCGAAACGAAGTGTAGGTTGCCTATCTTTCGAGATGGCTTTCGTAGTTCCGGCGTTGATTCGCCTACACCACAAGTATACCAGCCCATCTTACTTTTTTGTACAAAGGAGCCTAAGGTATTTCTCCCCATCCAAAGCTTTCCGCAGCATGGCCTCACGAAGCAGCTCGGACTTAAGCTTGTCAAAGGCATGCAATAGAAAACTCAACAAGAAAGGGAGGACAGAAAACTGAAAGAAGCCTATACCTTTTACCAAAGCTTACCGTGAAGCTAAGCCACTGAGCCTCACCAAAGGTCGAGGCTACATCTGATGGATTAGTTTCCCCTGAATTGCCTTCGATTGGAGAAGAGTAAGGTTCTAGATGACCCTTGTCCCTCGAAGTACCTTCAACAGAAACGGGAAATATTACGTAAAAAATATAAGCCTCTGAAGCCAAAAAATCGGCCGACTCGTCCCTTTTGAACCTCAGAGTAGGACTCGCCCTGCTGCGAGCATCCTCACATGTCGAAGATTCTTTTCATTTATAATCGATCCTCGGCCTGATGGCTGGCGATCTCTCCTCCTCCCCTAGGGATACAGCCTTATCTTGTAAAAGCCTTCGACACCTGTGGCGGCGGAGTTAGTGCACTAAAATGAAGTACCTTTTCTGAGGAAACGAGCCACTGAGCACCTACTATGATGCTTTTCCTCCCATCTCCCCTTAGACAGGTCTCGCCATTTGCACTTATCATAAGTTGAGCGAGCTGTCGCTTACGAGACCATTCAGACAGGTAAGGAACCTCGTTCGGGAACCAATGAATCGCTAAAGAAAATAAAATGAAAATATATCTTAATGGAGCCCACCTCCACTATAGACAAAGCGATAAAAATACAAGTATACCACTTATGTGTGAAATTCCATTTCTCAGGAAATGGCAAAAACTCCCAGGGATTATATTGAATATACATGCTCAAACAAACCAGCTCATCCACCCTCGGTCCTCGTCTTCTTCATCATTAGTGGCAGGGGACCAGGTGGATCAATGTCGCAGAGTAATCAAGGCTCGGTAATAAAGGGGCCGATATAACCTAACAGGATGGCTAAGGGTGAATTCGAGCCCGGCCTTATCTGCAAAGTACCTTATCATCGGCACTATCTTCCAAAAGGATAGGTGAGCTTGTGCTAGAGTAACCTGATACCTCCTACAGAACTCAAGAATGACCCTATCAGGGGAGCCCAACATAAAAGGATACATATACACGTTCAAAACCCCCTCAACATGGGTCATGATGCTCTCCTCCGAGGAAGATACCTGAAGTACCACTTCTTCTCCCCATTCGCAGTCTTTCATAATCATCTCGAGATGTTCCTCCCCCATTAAGGAGATGAACCTCCATGCATGCTCCCGATGCCCGTGGACATTGGGAGGTCTCTCCAACGTAAAGTTTCTCCTCGAGACAAATCAACTTGAGCCCCACTCACTGAATACCAATGGTGTACCACCGATTGAACACGAAATAGAAGCATTACTCCCCTCTCCTTGATGAACGGATTTCGATGTAGCAGCCACGGCTATGGTAAAATAGGAATAGGAGGATGAAGATTTGGGTGAAGGATTTGAATTAAAATGACGAGAGAACTAGCACAAAGAATAAAAGTACTATGAAAGGGATAGTTAACCAGAGTAGCAGAATCTCCAGTTAAGAAATGAGCGAATGCATATATAGAGGCAAGCGATGACTGTTCACTTGTCCAGAAGACCAATTAGGTCTGGCCATGACAGCACCACTTTTTGGGAAATGTACTGGTGGGACCACCTAGGGGCCCTACTACTATGTCACATGAATAATGATATCACGCGGTGCTCGAGAAATATTGAGACACTGAGGGTTCCTGCTATTATAAGCATCGGCCCCAAAGGAGCTATCAACCTAATCTTGAGACGACGCCGATCTTGAGGGTCCCGATTGCCCCCCAAATATGGACTCGTAAGAGTCGCCATCATAATTCGAAGGCTAAATTCCGCATGAACGCTGAAAAATAAAGAATTCAAGGGTGGAAACAAAAATCTTTTTTTTATATTACCAAAATATGTTTCTAAGGGGCACCTTTACAAGACTTGTTTCCCCAGGAATACATACACTAAAAGAAAAAAGAAAAAGAAAGGCAATGCAGTCCTACTCTTCATCGTCACTGGCCTCTGAACCATCCCCAGGATCCTCATCATAAGTGACTACGAGTACCAACTCTTCCTCTAAATCTCGAGCCTCCTCAATCATAGCTGAGAGATCGGAACATTCAACATTGGCTTCCTCTAAGGCTTGCCTCCTTACCTTTATACGAGTGTAAGCGAAAGTCCAAGTCATCGTTTGCTTGGCCTCCTTTGATATCTCTCGTGCTAGCTAATTCGCAGTAGCGGCGTCTCTCAGATATGTAGCAGCATTTTCTTCTACCTCGGATTTGGCCGCAGATAGCTAGTTTGAGCATTTAGGAGAAGATCCATGGTCGATGATAACTCTAAGGTCACGACCTCATTTTGCCTCCTTATCTCTAGGATCTCCATGTTTATAGCATAAACTTCCTCCTGAAGTCACCCCGTGAAAGCATCTTTCAATCCAATCAACAAAGGAAAATATAAGTCAGTAATCATTGAATTGAGAGATGGCGAACGAATTTATTGGATAACAAATTACCTGCTTAGAAAGGCCAGCCTTTTCTTGGAGCGCTCCCTCCAAAATTGCCCGAAGCTCGCTTAACTCATCCTTCTTTCGGGTAGAGAAGGTCTACGACTCCTGCAGTCCCGAGTTGAGCTTCTCGAGCTCCTTTCCACGGAATGAAAGCTCATCTTGGAGCCTATTGAACGCGTGATCGTATATCTCCTTAGACTACAAAAAAACAGAAGAGACAGAAAAACGAGGAAAATTATTGAAACTAGAAACGTGTATATAAAAAGCTATCACCTGCTGCCGGAACTTCTCCGCTTCCTAACTATCATTGGGAGCATCGAGATCAATTTCCTCGCTAACATGATCAACGTCACTAAGGAAGTTTCCAAGCTCATCTCTCCCTTTGAGAGGACCACCCACGTTGGTAGCCTTTAGGTCTTGAGCATCCTTTAATTCTCCAGACGAGAATCGAGGACACAAATGATGTCCAACCAAGGCATTGATATCACTAAGGGGCAAATCATGTCCCCGAAAAGCTCTGGGCCCGGACCCTTTGGAACCAACAGCAATGGTCTCCTCGATAAGAATTTCACCACATCCGACCAGGGTCTTAGGAACGCGTTCGCACCCTCATCAAGGGTCTCCACCACATGAGATCGACCTAAATCGGTCGTTCCTGATTCAGTAGCCTTTAGTCAGGATGCATGCGGTACATTTGCACCCAGCCTCATCCTTTGTACTAAAATGTACTCATCATCATCATCGTCTTCATCCCCAGTACTGGGACTTGCTCCCGAATCTGAAGCCGAGGTCCTGGTAGCAGCTCGAGGTTGCGTGATTTAGATTTCTTTACCGCTGGAGAATCAGCGTCCGCCTTTTTCTTCCTTTTCTTTCCCTTATCAAGCTTCGAAGCCTCCACCTCACTGCCAAGAGGCGGTTTCATTTGCAGTCCACGCCAAGGCCTGGTTTTAGCCAGCACGAAAGATATGGGGAAGAAATATAAAAATATGATATATGTGCCAAGAAGGATTTTACCATGATTCTTGGCCACCCACCATGCTTTAACTAGGTCGGACCAAGACCGCCCAAGAAATAGGAATGAAGCATCAAATTGCCTAATCCATCCCGACAGATCCTGGACCACTTTAGGATACTAAATGGTAGATGCATAAACGAACAGGAGATCATTTTCAGAAGAAAGGTAAGAAGGCAATAAAGAATGTTCAAAGGAGAGGTACTTACACTGCATATTTCACTCCTCCTAGAATGGCATCCTTTCGGTTTGGGATGATGGTCGAGGTCCTCACTCTGTTAACCTTCTCATCCCCCCTCGATCCTTGTCCTTATCAATGCTCAAGAAAAATGACTTCTTGGACCGAGGGTGAATCTTAATCAAACCTCGATAAAGTCGAGAGATAAACAATCTAATCAATTGTTCAAGGGTAAAGGTCGTACCTGCGAGCTTGTCGGAGAAATAAAGAGCATATATACTATCCTCTAGAAAGATGGATATATTTGGCCAAGCGTCACTCGGTACTTATCATAGAAGTCGAGAATATTTGGATCTATCACTGGGAAGAAAGGTTCAAAGAATCTCTGGGACCAAAGTGAATGGATATGTATATACATAAAGGAAGATAGCCTCGCGGTTCATATGCTCTCGTTAGAAGGGGGATCTCAACTAGCATTGCCTCCTTCCATTGATAGTCTTTCTCCACTTTTCCTATATAGATCCCGAAGTTAATATACTGGGACACGTATTCGCATCGACCCAGTGTAGATGAGAGTCTATCGACGGAAACATTATTCGCGGTGTTGAACACGGCAGGGGTACACTGTTCAACGGTGGGTATCACTTTGGGTTTTCTTTGGATGTTCGGGAAGAAGAGGCAGCATCCTTTTTTTCGGCATTGTTTTAGAGGTTCTAGCCATGGTGGTGGAAAGGCCTTTTTGAGAAAGTAGGTAAGGAATCAAGAATGGAAGAAGAAAGAATGTGAAAGGGGATAGCCTTGGCTAGAGCTGGAAGATGTTGTAAAAAGTGTGAATTATGAACCAATTGAGGTATTTATTAAAGCCATATGGGGAACAAAAAAGACGAACCAATAGCAGTTCGTGGGCTCTCGATAGTCGTGTGTGACCCTTGTGCGGCTTTTGAATTATGTCATTTAATGCTCTGATAGGCTGACATCATGATGATAGTGCTTAAGGAGTAGGAGTTCAAAACGATTTCCTATCACTTTGTTCTGGGAAACGTGGAGACTATCTGTATACAGTAGAAATCGACAGTTCAATGTTACGATCATCAAGGCATCTCGAGGGTTTTCAGTGATCGACTTCGATGGTTCTTAGTGATCAACTTCGAGGTAATGTAACTAACAAATGGCCTCAAGGATACGTAAATTAGTGGTCTCAGTGGATCAAGATAAAGTTCCCATGGAGCGTACATAGAGCTGGAAAAGTCTAGTGGACTAGTCCAAAATTGAATCAAGATATTAAATGGTTGTACTAGCCCCATATTTTTGTAATTAATGAATTTGTACTATGTTGAGATTCCCCCTCATATATAAAGAGGATCCTTGTCATTCAATAGATATTTGATGCTCAATACTAAATACACGAGAACATTCTCTCTGCTCTCTAACATATTCTCTTGATTTCATTACTTCACTTATTGCTTATATTCAATGTGTTCAATTTATTGTTCTTCATTTATTGCTTATTATTTATCATAAAAATCCATCACCTAATTGTTAGACTTGCTTCGATCACTCCAAACCAGCCATCGAACTCGACCCCGAGTATATACCACAACTCGAGGACCCGATCTCCGGCCGTTTGGTTCGAAACTCATATCGTCTCTAAGCCATAATCTTGCTTTTTAATCTTTTAGCATCCATTGTCTATCAACTAGCATAAAGATAGATCACGTATTCTTAGAACCACAAAATGAAGTTTAATTGTGATTACCATTTTCATAGTATGTGTGTGTGTGTGTGTGTGTGTATATATATATATATATATATATATATACATATTTCGTTGCGGCATGCAGTCCAATTCGTATTATATAATCCTCACAACATGCCATCGCCCTCTCTTAGTGATCAACCTTGTAGCCACTCAAACATTTTAGTGAAAAATTAGGGAACTCAATCTAAACAAGTTTCATATATATGAAAGTAGAGTAAGGAAACTGAATCAAATAAAAAACAGGTAAAAATCATGACTGAGAATATGCATTTAAATCAAAAAAATGTGAGGGTAGTAGTAAAATACCTCTGAAGGTCCAAACAGTACGGTACAAGGCCCCAAAAAAGGCATTCAGCCCAAGTTAACATATTCATTTCTAAAAACACATAGATATCATATAGAGTTTATCAAAATATGCAACTTTACAGCTGCCACGGGATAGACCAAGTCACAATCCCTACTGGTGCATACCCACACTCCCATCGCCTATTTTTCAAAATAGCGCAAAATTTCGGAGTTTCATACCCTAAGGACTAAATTTACAATTATTAATTACCTCGAACAGGATGAAGATCTACTCCGCAATGACCTTGGCGCTGGACTCGGCCTCAAATCGCCCCGAATCTATCCAAAATCATAATCATATCATCAATACATGCTACGAGAACAAAGCCCACTCGAAAATTATCAAATTAAATCAAAATTCCCGAAATTGGCCAAACCCCACCCCTAGCCCACGTCTCAGAATCCGATAAAAAACACTACACTTGAATTCTTACCCTCTCACGATTCCACACATACCAAATTTACCAAAATCTGACCTCATTTGTTCACTCAAATTCTCAAAATCCACTCGCCAATTTCAAGCCCAAAATTCCCAAATTTCTAGTACAACTTCTCAATTAGATGCTGAATATGATCATAGATTCATGAAATTTAAACCGTTATATATTAAAATCACTTACCCCAATGTTGCTACTTCAAATCCTTTGAAAAATTGCCTCTCTTCCGAATGCATTCAGCCCAAAATCAAATAATTTAAGAACAAACCCCGAGCTGGAAATTTTGCCAAGCAAAATCGCACATCGGTCAAAATAGCGCACCATAGTGCGCTTCTGCACCTAAAAGTCCACATCTGCGCCCAAAAAGTCAAAATAACTTTTCCAAAAACCACACCTGCGCCCCAAGTATTACACTTGTGGGCTCGCAGATGCAACAAAACACCCACTTCTGTGACTCCTCCCTTGGACCTCTATATTCGCATCTGCGGCTTACCACACTGCACCATCGAGCACGCACCTGCGGTACCCAATTCGCATGTGAGGAAATAACAGAAACATCAATGTTAGTTGCACCAACTGAATTCCAACTCTTCCGTTAACCATTCAAATTTACCCCAAGACCTTTGGGACCTCAACCAAAAATACCAACAAGTCACATAATACCATTAAACCTTCGTAACACTCAAAACAACATCAAAACACCAAATTATCCTCGGATTCAAGCCTAAGAACTTCCAAATTTCCATACTCCACAAATGGTGTCGAAACCTATTAAACTTCGTACAAATGACCTGAAATTTTGCACATACGTCAAATGAAACTACGAACCTATTCCAACTTTCGAAATTCTAATCCGACTCACTGTCGATCAAGAACCGCTAAATTTTCAATTTTGCCAATTCGAGCCTAATTCTACCACGGACCTCCATATCACATTTAGGAAATGTTCCCAAGTCCAAAATCACCTAACTGAGCTAACCAAACTATAAAAATACAAATCCTATATCTAATACTAAAAATTCAACACTGAGTCAAACCTTTCAAACTTAAAGCATCAAGTTGAGAATCATTCTTTCATATCTATTCCAATTAACCTGAAAACTAAAACAACAATCTACATAAATCATAAAACATCATAAGGGGCTAGTCATGCCCGAGAACTGGGGAGCGAAGTGCAAATACTCAAAATGACCGGTCTGGTCGTTACATCCTCCCCCACTTAAACATGCGTTTGTCCTCGAACCTATCCAGAGTTGTTCCAAAAACCAACAAATCATTGTATAACCGTACCATGCAAATACCCGATGGTGATACCATGTCACCATATCCCATATAGGCTCGATAGCACAACATAAGTAGAATTTCACAATCTAACCTAGCCCATTAATCTTAGAACCAAATTACTACTTTCGAAATTATCTACGAGATCATAACCTCATATCTATACTCTGAATAAGGCTGACAAGCTATAACAAACCATGTCTGCAACCCTGGATGCAATTACATGATATACCACATAACTCGGACGCTCGTAGCAATAACTTCTAATTATAGCAGTTGCTCAAAACAACTGAATACCGATAATAAACTTCTTATCAAATAAAGCCTCATTCCAACACTTTCGTATACTGCCAATGATGAATGAAATATGGAGAAAGTCATAATCATTCCTCAGATCAACCATTCATGAAGCTCTCTCTCATCCGGCAAGGATCATAGCAAATTTCTAAGCCGAATCTCGTTATTATCCCAATGACCCCATCTCATCTAATATGGATACTCTAGTGACATGACACATCGATACAATCTCAAGCCACAACCCGTGCACCAATAAGCAACAGTCTAAATGTACTCAAATCATGGAAAGTGAATCAAATGAGAGAGCCGTACCGCAAGTTTGCCAGTACCACCACAACACAATGCTAAGAACTCATCACACATCGTAGGACAAGAACAAATGAATCTAACCCAAAGGATCATATCTCCAAATAACTTTGCTGCAATGTGCGGCCCTATCCAAACACTGGTCCACCGAGATACCTCAAGTCACCATGCTTAAAATCAACAACCAATTGCAATTTAATGTCTAGTACCAAAAGTGAACCATCATAATCACTGAGAAGACGCAATGTCATACCGGCCCGAAGAACATATCCAATGTGCAATAAATCATGCAACACCCAATTACCCGTCTTACCCAAAATATGCTATAATGCCCAAATAGAATCATATCCTTTGTGCATAAATTCAATGAATCACAACTCCTCGTAATAGGGGAAGGTGACTCATATATCACTCCAGAACACAAATAAGCTCAATGACAATCGAAGGACACATTCCTCAACAATAGAAATTTGGATTCAACAAAGTCGACTCAATGCAGAACACACATTCATATTGGCCTACCAATGAACCCTTTATCAAGGAGTTCATGAAGTTGCTCCTTCAACTCCTTTAACTTCTCCAGTGCCATATAATACGCTGAAATTGAAATGGGCTAAGTGCCCGACATTGAATCATATCCTTGTCTGGTGATATGCCCGGCATGTCTGCAGGAAACACATTCGAAAAATTCCTCACCATCGGGACTGAAACAATAGTAGGAGTCTCTGCTCGAACATCCCTCACGAAGGTCAATTAAGAAAGAAAACCTTCCCAATCATCCGCTGGGTCTTCAAAAATGAAATCACTATTATGGAACATAATCCGTCGAACCTCGTCACTCAATCTGTGACATCCCCTGCATAGCCAATATCGCTAGCATAACAATCCAGAATAATACAACATTGTTGATACCCAATTTTTTTGTATATTTTAATATGCAAAATACTTTTAAAGTAGTATGTGCATGCAGATATAAGTATTTTAAAATATTTTACTATTTTTTCTTAATTTTTAAAGATTTTTTAATTAATTTATTGCCCTATTTTATCCACAAAAATCCAATAACTATTCCCAGTATCGTCATTTTTGGTGATTCATTTATTGGATTTCTTATATTTATAAAATAATATAGCTAAAATAATTTTTACATATTTTTACAAATTTATTTAGCATTTTCAAAGCTAAATTGCATGTAATTTCAATATTAGCCTCTTTTAGATTAATTGCGTTTATGTCTATAAAAATTAAGTCAGTATTTTTCAATTAATAATTATGTATTATTAATCATCTTAGTACCTTTAATTTATTTCTTGAATTTATTGTACTATTTTTATAAATCAAATAGTGAAAAGTGGCTATTTAAATGTTAGACCATTTTTTATTTCAATATTAGCCTGATTTGGCACCCCAATTGAACTCAATCCAAACCTAATTGCCCCGGCCCAAATCCGTTCATACCCGACCCAAACCCAACTCTATTAAACTGCCCACCTATCCGATCAATCTAGGTTGTTAATCGAAATGATTAACGACCACTAAATCCCCTTTCCTTGATTAATCCCAAACAACCCCTAAACCCTATCATTTCACACCCCTAGCCAACTCTACATCCCTTTCCCTCTCAATCCTCTCTCAAACCCTAGCCGTCGCCCTCAACTACAACTCTAGTATCTCCCAAATCAATGGCTTCCAAGGTCATCAGAAGCCTATATTCACCTCATATGGCTTCTACACGCCCGATTATCATGATTTCAACGCTAGATCTTGGAAACGTTTGGTCCAGACCTTGGGTTGATTTCAGTTTTAGGGCTGTCTCCGGTCATCCTCGACCTTACTCTGGCCAGCCATGGCTATTCGAGTCTGACTCTTGACTTAGACCGATGATTTTCAAAGCCTTTATCACCACTTGGGGTTCTTTTGGACCCCTAGCTCTTTAAGGTTCTTCTGATTTTTTCTAGATCTGTGTTTACTCTAAACTTTTAAATGTTTTTTCTCAAAGTTTCTTCTAAAACCCTACCTTCAAAAACCCTTATCTTTTCCGATTAGGTTTTCTGTTAAGTTGTTTGACATGTTTTGCTGTGTTTCCTTATGTCATTCTTCACTTGAGTGTACTTGTTAAGGGACTTAATTCCTTTCGAGGTTTCCAAATCTATTTTTGTTAGTATTTGTTCGGTTTACTTGTTTTTCATCTCTAAACTCGATTGGTGTTGAAAACCCTAAAAATTTGGGTTCATTAGAGTTCCGAGACTATTTTCTATGTGATTTACTTGTTCATCATCTCTGATTTTTATTGGTTTCAAAACCCCTAATTTCTTTGGGGCATATTTGAGCTTCTGAAGCTGCTTCATCTGTTTGAAGTTGCTCGGCTGGATTTAAGGTCATTTTTGTTTCAGCACCTATCTCTTTTTGTGATTTTGACTTCCTGCTGTCATTAAAATTAGACTATGCTATTTCAAAAGGACCTTTACTTGACCCTTTTCATGCTTCTGATACTCTCTCATTTTCTCTATTTCTAAGTTACTGAAATTGACCTATGTGACTACCATATTTCGATAGTTCACTGTCTCCTGACTATGTGATTGTTATTGCATATTGCTTCTCTTTGTCATAGTTTGGCCTCGCATGCCTAATGTTTATGCACTCTTTTTATATGTTAAATTCCCCTCTAAAATGACCTTCAATTTTGGACTGACTTCAAACCATTCCTTGTGTAATTCTGATTGCGCTCGTGTTTTAAGTAATTAATTATTTCCTTGTTTCCCCTTACTGATTTCCCTATTTCTTGGCTTGATTTGAAAACTTCCCTTTAGACTTTCGATTCTTCTATTTTTAACTTGGAAAATCCTTGATTCCCTGATTTACCGTGTGCTGATTTTCAATTACCTCTATATTCTGCAACTTTATTTTTTTGCTTATCTTATTTGGGTTAACCGAGTAGTTCAAGGATTCTTTATTAGTTGTTCCCTTAATTGAACCTCTATGTACTTACCCTAATTGTCTATTCTGCACATGATGCTTTACTTGATTTCTTTCCTTAAATGTTTTCTGCCCATTAATGTTTAAATTTTAACTCTTTAATTGAAGGAAGTACTTGTACTGATTTGATTTTAATTAGCACATAGTTCCATAATTAGTGCTGAACTATGATTCTTGCCTTATTTTCTACATGTTTCAAACTATAAGTACCTTGCTCTTTCATTAGCACACAGACGAACACTTTAATTCTAAACTGTCACTTACACTCAAAACATTCCCTCTTTCTTTACTACTTCTACTGTGGCCTATACAGCTGGCTAAAAGCCAAAGCTATATTTCGAAGTCTTGTTATCTTTCGTTACTGCATTTAGCTTCTTCGAATTGGTATGTTCTAGTTAAGCTTTCAGTACCAACAACAACATGGTTGCTTAATGTTCTTGCATTCTTGTCTGCCTACTGCTTGCATTTATTTCAGTACATTTATTTACCATGCTGTGATTTCCTTTCACCTCATCTGAATCAATGTATTATGAATCTCAAACCCCTACCCCGATGTGTTTGATTCTTATGGTTCGTTTGGGATATGACAGTATCAAATATTGCTGAACATGACTCAAACTTGGTCCTCTTAGCATCATGACCTCCAGGTTATCTTTATATATTGTGTGTTCTGGTTGATTTACAAGCATGACAGCACCTCTATTGTTGTATATTCCCAGAATTGACTCTTGCCTAAGTACATAGGCTCTTTGCGATTCCCAACCCTCTGAACCACTTTGATGTGAAATTGTCAACTTGTTTGAAGTGTTAATAGTTGTTTCCCAACACCTCTTTCCCTCTTCTTTACTTCTTAGTTCTTAAAGCTCTATTTCTGCACTTTCCCTCTCTATTAGACTTATGGTCCGCCCTCTTCATGTGAGACCTGCCTTAGGACCCATGAGCTCCCTCTGAACTTGGACACATGAGGGCTGGCACTTCCACACTGCACTTGTCCCTATTCTGGTGATGCAATTTGGGTGTGAGCACTTCTTGGATTCCTATTGAGGCTCTTAGGGAACTCTGACACACTCAAATTGGAGAAATGTTTTGGATAAGTGGTCTTTAAGTTGGTTTATCTCATAATTCAGAGAGGAGGTCAGAATTAGGATTCCTCTGGTTACATTTAGAAGCCATGACTATAGGTCTATTTTATATTCTCACATGTCCAAACTATATTTATGTAACCTACCTATATGGATCATCTAATATTCTGCATAATTGTCACCATTTAGATATCATGTTTTAACACTCAATTGAATATAACTCAATAGCATGCTGAAATCAGTAACATATAGAAATCATGCCTATAGGGATCCATAAGTATAATCTTGTCTGTTTCTATTCACAAACAATGTTAGGTATTATGTTTATAAGGGTCTAAAATCAGTAACCCATAGAAATCATGCCTATAGGGACTCTTAAATCAATATGATTCGTTTCATTCAGGTTAGTGCTAGAAATCATGTTCATACGGATTAAATATCAGTAATGTTAGATACTATCACCTGCAGAGCTTGCAACTAGTCTAATTTAATCTATCCTTTTGAACCTCCTCTAATAACCTAATTCCCTCGCTTAACAAGGTTTAGCAAGCATGCATATATAATTTCAAACAATTCATTTCGAGTTTATACTGTCTCGTCACCTTCTGAATTCAATAGATATCATGCCTATGGGACCCCGTCTAAACATATAAGCAAGCCTTAGAGTAATAACAATAAACTGAATCCGCTTTTGTTAATCGCTACAATCAGCAGGAATGCCTAATTTGGACTTCTTATCTGAGTTATGTAATAGACTAATCTGCCTCAAACAATTAATCTCCCTCCTCTTTTGTATTTTAAATCAGACTTGCAGTATGTGTAAGTCATGCTACTTTATGTGTTTGTGTTGAGGAGGTATATATGAGCCTTTGTTTGTTTATATGTTTCTCAAACATGCAATATGTGTTTTGTATGTCGCTTTAGAATTTTTTACCTTTGAAACTTCAAATAAGCTTAATTCCTCTCCCGTTTAGGATTAGTAGTCTTAAGTTCCTCCGGGACTGATAGGAATGAGACGGTAATAGCATGCAATAAGTAACCGAGACCAATCCACGCTTTAATACCTTAAGGGGTAGGAAGGGTAGATATGGATATGATGACCATGCGATAATGTCATGTGTAGCCCCTCGTTGAGGAGTGATTACTGGACATTGCGTGGGTTGATCCATATTTTTAATAAACCTAGGATCCCCCCTTCCTTTTATTCTTTATTTTTATTGTACTTCCTTACTTAAAGAAAAAACAGCTCCTTTAATTGTTCTTTCACACTTTGTTTTCAAGCCATTATGTATTGATATCCCCTGTTATTTGAGCTTTATCTGTTTATACATTGATTACACCCTAATTCACAATAATTTTCTTGCGGGGAACCATACTAGTGGATTCTGAGGGGTGCCTAACACCTTTCCCTTAGAATAATTTCAAGCCCTTACCTTATCTCTGGTTATTCAAATCAAACTTAGTTGGTGTCCTAGTGCACCTTAATCCTTAGGTGTCGACTCTTCAAATGCGACATCCAAATGTCATAAACCCGATTTTGCGAGAAAAGGGGGCGCGACAAACATGAAAACAACCAATACATACCCCATATCAAATCAAAATCCACCATGCTAAGCAACAAAGAATCCACTCAGGTCTCCAAACCCTCGATAGTCACTGCACAAGGTCGATACACAGTCCACAACCATGACATAACCTAGTTATGAGAACTCCCAGTTTCCAAATTCATATAGCACACGAATCACCATATCCAATCCCAACTCTACCATCGAATAAATAACATATCTCTGATACCCAATCATTCCACGAGAGATACTCTTATAATTCTTCTGTGCCACCAAGCAAACTCGAATATCAGCATTTGATCAAACAAAAAAGTGCCACAATACCAATGAAGTATCGTTAACTCAATCACATTGCCCTTTCTGAAATGTATACTCTCATCAAGCCACACCAATTAGTAATATCATGTGCCTAATCATCTGAAACTGCATGTGCTGCCTAAGAATTTATGACCTTCCTTTCATAACTGAACTGTGACCTTACACATGCAATCTTCAATCCTACACAACATACTACATATACCATGCCATCCGATCTCAAATATGAGAACTTCATAATCTATTCCTAGCCACAAACAACTACGTACTCCACTGGCCAAGAACTTTCCATTTGATCCAATCTAGAAGAAAAACACTACGCATCGCATTCTCCTAACGCCACTAGAAAATATATATCTCTAACCGTGGTATAAACCACCAAGAGCTGTCTGAATCCCATTTTCACAAAACTAATCCCATTTGCACAAAACTAAACCATCAGGACTGAATCCTTCTAACTCAACCAAGCTACGCATGTCACCCAAAAACCCAATAGCATTGCCACAAAACACCTGTAGAAACTCATTACTTCATAAGCACCCCAAATAACAAATCATATCCCTTACCAAGCCAATTCGACCTAATGCTAGGATGTCCTATTTATCGAAGTCCCTTCTGAATTTCCTTCGAGTTCAATACTTCTCCTTGCCATAAAAATCCTCAACCCTGACTCACTACACGATACCCAAGAATAACACCACGTCATCTAAGGCTCACAAGCCTTTGAATATTCTCTTAAATATCCCCAAAAGTATCACATTTCAAATACTTACCCTGAAGAGACTTCCTACGAATCTAAAGCCATTAACTTTACCTTCACGATACTGATATGTAGAGTCCACAATGATGTAAAAATAACATAAGTCTTGATACCATCCAATAAGTTTGGTTTCTAACCAATTACACATCCTGAAGATCCCTATTTTTATATAAATCTTGAATCCAGTAGAAACATTCTCGAGAGTCATCCACTTTGCTCAAACCTCAATTAAACTGATTAAACGGACCGAATGACCTATGCTCCATTAGCACTCTAACACCCCAGAAAAGTAATCCCACCTTAATGCAACCAAATAAATACCTGCTCCATGTACATTGCGTCTTTCACCAATAACAACTCAAGTCATTCCATTATTCTTATACACCCATAAAACATAACACAAGCCCGATCCAAAATTTTCTTTACTCGAGTCATCCTCGATCTCAACCTCTATAAGCCATAACTGATTCACCAGTATGCCTCAAAATGGAACCAACATAGCACATAACTGTGAAATCAACTTATCATTAGCAAATTCCCCCACTTGGCTCAAAGACATAGATCAAAACACATAATAATTCACAATGCCTATACTCTATTACTGCCATAACACCATAGTGAGATTAAACTTAATCTTTCATAAGCTCATGCAACACAAACAATCTAATACTTTAATTCTTCTGAAAATCTCGCATTCTCCCTCGTAACAGTCAAGCTCACTCTCTTAAGCGATCCAAATTCAAATTGAAACGAATATATTTTCACTGGTAAAAAAGGTCTTCCAACAAACAACATAAGAATAACACAAACTTCAAAACACTTCGCAGGAGATAACCCACCTACTTTGCCTCAGCTAACATCTCTTTATACCCTTCCATCGTCATACACATCACGCAATCACTTAATCTTCCTGAGTCTGAAATCCTATCCCAACATGAAATCTACTTCATTCTCCAACTAGACAACATGAAAGATCTTTCAACACACCCACAACTCGGGGTTATACATCAAATCACGATGGAAATCAAACACGAGATAGTTCTTTCTACCCTCAAGCAGACCCTTCTCATCATATTCAAATCATATGAACACATCTCACAGTCACATCATACTCATCATGTAGTTATCCATTCATCACTTCCACTAATTAGGACACTATCGAACATATAAATATAAAAGCACGTGCTCACACAATCAACACCTTAATGCTGAAGCTACAGGCAAAGCCCGGCCTCAAGTCCTCCAGATTGGCCCAACATCAACACACATAAATCATGTCTCGCCACTCATTCATGGAATCACAAGCCATCAATGCACAGGTGATACCGAGCGCTCATGCACGTATACGAACGCATAGAAGGAATTCGAATAGTTATATTTCAAGTTGAATCAATGTCGCATGATAAGAATTCAAGAATGTGAAGTTTTCCTAAAGGTTCTATAGCATGTCGAAGATAAGTACAAATGTCTCCATACCAATCTACCAGACTCTACCAAACTTGCTCATGACTCGTGAGACCTATGTAACCTAGGATGTGATACTGACTTGTCACGACCCCAAAACTAAACCGGTCGTGACGGTGCCTATCATGGAACTAGGCCAGCCAACACAATTCCAAAATCAATCAATATTTTAATTCTTAGGATAAAATGAAAGTTATTTAACAACAAGCCTTCAAAAAGTGTTTAAAACAAAATAACAATGCGAAAAAACTTGACATCGAGGTGTCACTAGTTATGAGCATCTACTACAACTGTTTGGAAACATCAAGACCAACTAGGGGAGAATAAAGAAGGAGGAAAGCAAGGCTGCGATCGCCAGTCAGCTACCTTTCTAACTCCTATGAACCTGCCATTGACTAATCAACACCTACCACAAAGTTTAAAAATACCTAAATCTGCACACAAGGTGCAAGGAGTAATATGAGTATGCTAACTCAATAAGTAATAAAGGTAAATAAAGACTGATTGCAGTGACGAGCATTTTAAAAATCATAAACATCTTATAACATAAAGCCTCAGTGAAAACAGCTAGGTTCAAATCAATAGTTAAATTCCAAACATCTCGTAGAAAATTGTAGTTTCAATTAAAGTTGTTTAAAATATTTGTTTAACATTTTCAATAGAGTTTCAGTATAAAAGAAGAGTGAAAACATTAGTTTCATAAAAGCAAGCCCCTTGGGAAAAGTATCACTCATATATATTTAGCCCCTTGGGCAAGACTCTCAGTCACTCATGACTCAACTCTCATCAATCAGTGCATACACTCATCACTCATGCTCAATAGGTACTTTATGATAACCATTTCAGCGTGCAGCACGATTCGTATATATATAGTCGATCACGCCCACTAGGGGTGTGCAGACTCTGGAGGGGCTCCTATAGCTCAATTGCTATATTGCTGCGGCGTGCAGTCTGCGTGTGTGTGTATGTATATATATATATATATATATATATATATATATATATATATATATATATATATATATATATATATATATATATATATATATATATATATATATACGGCGTGTAGACCAATCTATAATTAAATAATCCTTACCAACAGGTCCTCGGCCTCTATCAGTCATCAACCTTACAGCCGCTCGGGCATTTTAGTAAAAAATCAGGGAACTCAGCCCAACCAATTTTCATATATTTGGAAATAGAGTAATAAAACTCAATCAAACAATAAATAGGTAAAAATCATGACTGAGAATATGCTTTCAAATCAAAATAGCGTGCGGATAGTACTAAAATACCCTTGAGGATCCAAATAGTACAATACAACGCCCCAAACATGGCGTTCAGCCCAAGTTAATAGATTCATTTCTAAAAACACGTAGATGTCATATAGAGTTTATCAAAATATGTAACTCCACAATTTCCACAGGATACACCACGTCACAATACCTACTGGTGCACGACTACACGTCCTTCACCTATCATGTGTGTCATCTCATTTATCAAAATAGCACGAAATTCTGGGATTTATACCCTCGGGACTATATTTACAATCATTACTTACCTCAAACCGGATGAAGATCTGCTCCGTAATTCCTTTGCCACTGGATATGGCCTCAAATCGCCCCGAATCTATCCTAAATTAGAATGATATCATCAATACATGCTACAGAACAAATTCCACGTGAAAATTATCAAATTAATTCAAAATTCTCGAAATTGGAAAAACCCGACCACCTGGCCCACGTCTCAAAATCCGATAAAAATCACCACACTAGAATTCTTATCCTCTCACGATTCCATACACCAAATTTACCAAAATCTAAGCTTATTTGGTCATTCAGAATTCACTCTCCAATTCCAAGCCCTAAATTCCCAAATTTCTAGTCCAACTTCTCAGTTTGATGATGAATAAGATCATAGATTCATAAAATTTAAACCAATATAGGTTAGAACCACTTACCCAGTGTAGCTCCGTCAAATCCCTCAAAAAAATGCCTCTCTCTCGAGTTCCTTAAGCCCAAAATCAAAAAATGAAGAAGAAACCTCAAATTGGGGTTTTCTGCCCAGCAAAATTGCACATGCGGCCAAAATAGCAAACCTATGGTGCTTCTTTTGCGCGTAAAAGTCCGTACCTGCTGAAGTTACTTAACTTTTTCAAAAACCGCACGTGTGCCCGCACCTGGGAGCCCACAGATGTGACAAAACACCCGCTTCTGCGACTTCTCCCCCAGCTCTCTATTTCTATATTTGTATCTTACCACACGTGTATCTGTGGTACCTACTCCGTAGGTGCGGAAATAATACAAGCAACAACTTTAGTCGCCCCAACTAAATTCCAACTCTTCCGTTAACCATCCAAATTTATCCCGAGGCCCTCGGGACCTCAACCAAAAATACCAAAAATTGACATATCATCATTCAAACCTTCAGAACACTCAAAATAAAATCAAAAAACCAAATTCCCCGCGGATTTAATCCTAACTTCTAAATTTTCATATTTCACAAATAGTTCTGAAACTTATTAAACTTTGTCTGAATGATCTGGAATTTTGCACACACGTCAAAAATGACACTATTAACCTATTCAAACGTCTGGAATTCCGTTCTGACCCTGATACCAAATTTTCACTGCCGACCGAGAACGGCCAAATTTTCAACTTAACCAATTCAAGCTTAATTCCCCAGAACCTCAAAATTACATTTCGGACGCGTTCCCAAGTCCAAAATCATCTAACGGAGCTAACCACATCATAAAAATCCAAATTCGATATCGAATACTAAAAATTCAAGACTGGTTTGAGCCTTTCAAATTTAAAGAAGCTGAGAATTATTCTTCTATATCTATTCTGATTAACCTGAAAACCAAAACCGACAATTTACATAAGCCATAATACATCATATGGAGCTAGTCATGCCCGCCAAGGCGAGCAAAATGCAAATGCTCAAAGTGACCGATCGGGTCACATTATATATATATATATATATATATATATATATATATATATATATATATATATATATATATATATATATATATATATATATATATATAGGAGGTAAGGCTTCGCATGTGGCGAGACAAGGTGGAAATATTATAATGCATGTGTGACGAGAGGAGGCGGGCTCTTACTATACTATTATTGCACACGTGGCGTGACAAGGTGGGCTATGTCAGGGATTGATTTATAATGATTTGTGATGGCCTGGGGGCATTCTTGTTGTTGATATTTGTGTAGTGGTACACTTACCTGTATGAACTTTATCTTGTGAAAGTTGTGAGAAAATGTTCTACGTGTTGTCCGTCCTTTTTCCTTATGCTTACTAGCTGGTATCAATTACGTTAGGACACTTGCACAAGCATACACATAGTTAAACACTCTTATCGGATGAGAATTCTTCTTGAAATTGTTGAGTATAGATACACCCCTTGTTTACTTGCCTTCTATGTGAGAATGACTCTATTTGGCATGTGAGTCGCCAGTACAGTTATGAGGTGTGATGAGGGCACATGATGCCAAATGTCAGGGTTCAGGTATTGAGACCCGTGAGTTGTTGTCACACCTCCTTTTTGCATGGCTATCCCGAAGGATGACACGTATAACGAAGTTTTTCCAATTAAAGTGACATTATTCGAAATGTGATTATTAATTTATTTTTTAGAGTCGCTTCTTGGGATAGGTTTGGCATTTTTGTGTCCCAAGTCACCGGTTTATTTTAAATCCCAAATCGAGGAAGATTCGACTTTCCTTTTGAAGTCTGCGAACCAGAAATTTTCTAGGTAAGGAATTCTGTTGATCCGAGGGAAGGTGTTAGGCACCCCCTGATCCCATGGTTCTAGCACGGTCGCTTAAACTACTATAATTGGCAAAAATTTTGATTTTTGTGCATGTTCATCCTAGATTGCAATTAACTTATTTCTTTACCTCTTTTAACATTTTTAGGAATATTGCAACGCTATTAAAATACATCTCAAACCACGTCACATAAATGCACCTACGATTTTTGACATATTTTAACGTCGTTGAGATTTTGGATTTGGGTCACATAAATGTGCACCCGAATTTAGGAAGATGAATTATTAAAATAACGTGCCTAAAGCAACTACGTGTTTATTAACTTTGTGGGAAAATCGTGAAATTCGGTAAATGGCATCTCCCGGATTTTTATCCATTTTTACTACAATTAGAGGGCCACACAGCATATGATTTTATTTAGCATGGCACACTCTTTTTATTTTTAGAAATACCACCTAAAGGAACTATGATTTTCTATTACATGTCGTCTCTAAAATAAAAAGAAGTCCTAATTACTTCATATGTTAATGATCTATCCAAAGGAAACGTTCAGCATGCATATCTTCACATTTTTATGGCTGATTTCTGCAATTAGGCTTTATTATTGGAAGTGGCAAGCCCAGGGAGTATATTTTCCTGTGTCTCACAACTGCAACGGTTTGGGCCTACAGTTTGAGCCCAAAATTGAAACTACAATTTAATCACAAGACAATGGTAGACCTCCACAAATCTTTATGTCAGAGCTGTTTAAAATCACTTATATTTTGATTATCTTAAAGTGTTAAAGACGTCTAACATGGTAAAATCTAGGTAGTGACCTTTCCATACTTGTAAATCAATATGCTAAAACTCAAGTTTAAATTCGACATATATACACTGATGGACCTATCAAGATGAATCAGAATACGTGTACATATGGTGACTCTATATAATTGAACTATTCATGAGGATCAAACAGATTATTGACTACCATATTTCATCCTACTAAAATTTTAAAATTATTCGAAATTGAACAGTTCGAATGGCTTGCAACAGTCCATCATTGTCTAAGTGTTTATATATTACAGCACAAACCCATTGAGACGAATGTTCTAAATGTAACTAAACTAGTAGTGTTTACAGCTATAATATTAACATAAAAAATGAAAATGCCTTCATTATCAAACGTGACCATGCATACAAGTAGTTGTGCATTTCCAGATCTCCTGAGTGAGAATACGTACCTTAAATTACAGCAAAGAAGAAAGCACTTATGAGTAATGTAAGAAAGAAGCAATAATCCGCAGCAAATCGACCAATTAAAACCCCAAAAATAGTATCAGGAAGTCCAGGAAAGTTTAAAAAGACCAACAACACCAACAAATTGCAAATCCTATAGCTCGAACAAAACAAATCAACCTGAGATCAATGCCAAAAATATGTTCTGAAGATTCTAACACCCTAAATACATATGCTTCAAGTTATCTTCATGTAATGATAGATAAATTCTGATTATCCGGAATTATTTTGGAGATTTTTTGCCAGAATAAGAGAGCTTTGGGATTATTCAGGGAATTTTCAGATGGTGTCATCTCTCTCTCCTTTTTGAAAGCAATAAGATGCCTTTTATAGCCAAAAGCCTTAGGGCAACTCTTTTCGTTTTTGTTTTATTCACTAGTCCCTTTCCTATTTCTCAGGATTGCTCAATTAGTCCCTCATTTTCTGGCTTGTGCCTCAAGTTTATTAGAAAAATTACCAGAAATTATATTTTGAACATCCAACTAGAAGGTCCCAAGTATCTATTGCAAAATTCCCATACCCAAATACCTATATTACCCTTGTCTTTTCTTTCAATTACTTAGCCTAAATTTTTATACCTTGGTTCCTATCAATTTGGTCAGAAGTTGACCATAGTTAGCTACCCAGGGCCATAAACCATAAACAAAACCATAGTCTCATTATCAATTGGGTTAAACCTTAATAAGCTGAGCATGACTAACTATTCAATTTAACCAAGGCTAAACTACACCATTATAATCAAAACAAGCAGAATTATCAAAGTTGATCAGCAACCACAAGGAATTATTAACAAGTCAATAGAACACATATATACAGGCAGATTTAACTAGTACCAAAACGCGAGACTGAATTAATCAGAGGCAAAACAAAGCTAACCAACACAAAATTCAAAAGCAACCACAGGGTTTATCATAAACAATATTGATCAACTGAAACGAGGAGAAAAGGTCAAACCAGAGAAAGGATGAACAATTTGAACTATCCTAGAATACATAATGGTTCAATCTAAACAAGAAATATATAGAAATCCAATTGATAAGGAATCATTCAAAGCGGATTATCAAAGACATTAAACAGAGGCACATAATTTTGAATGAAACAAAATTCCTAACAGAAGATTATTATAGATGAGCAAGTAGAACAAACATATAATCACACAAAACAAAACAAAACAAAATGAAAAGAAGATAAAAAGAAATGGGGAACTTAGCTTAAGGAAACGGCACAACACCAAAACCCCTAATATTCGCATCTTAGGGTTTCCGGCCAATCTTTGATTTCAAATTTGAGAAGGTCTTTGGCCTTTTGGGAAAGGCTGGGCAATCATTTGAGAGGAGGAGGGTACCGGGTGTGAGATTGGCTGGGTTTTGGATGGGTTTGGGTTTCATACCCGTTTTGATTTGATTTTTAGCAAGGACCAGTTATATTCAAGGGCCGCTGGCTATGGATTTGTGGAGAGGGAGGTGAGAAGGTTACATGGTGTCAATTTCAAAGGATTCCGGTGAAGTTGAGGACTTGGTCGGATTTTTGGATGAATATTCGAAGCAATTGGCGAAGGTTTGAAAGAAATTGAAGCCTGATCTGTCGTGGGGATGAGGTAAGGAACCTGGGGTGTTATTTCTGTAAGGTTCCGGTGGTGGCGTTGCCGTGGGCGGCGGGGGCACGTCCACAAATCTCTATATTCGAGAAGTTTGGCTTATAGTTGAAGCTTGGTTCTTAGGGCATCGGAAAGAGGAGGGAATGGTGGTTCGGGGGTGTATTTTTTTGAGGCATTGGAGCTTTGCCGCCAGCGGAGACGATTTTTGGGCGGCGTCTGTGAGGCGGCATATCAGTGGAGACGAAGGACGAGGAAGAGCCTTTTGGTCTCTAGGGTTTGATACAATTCGGACACTTTTATGTAACACCCACATCAAACCCAAGCCATTGGATCATGGCTAATGGACAGTTGAGATTGATGGACCAAAAACGACATCGTTTTGGGGCGTTTCTAATGGCAGACCAGGTCAGGGATGGGTTGGGCCGGTTTTTGGTGATTTGGACGGATAAGGGTGTTTAGGCCATCCAGATTTGGCCCAGTTGTGGCCAGCCTGATCTCATCTTCTTCTTTTTTAAATTTTTTTTTATCTATTATTCAATTATCACTTTAATTGATTTTAACAACTCAGCTATAATTAAACCTGAAAAGTTATTCAAAACTAATAAATCACAATTAACTACTATTGTTTAAAAGAAAAGCTAACACAAATCAAAGTCTTGTTTGTAATTTTTATATTTCGCAAAACAAAAACCTAATTACTAATTAATTCTAACAAAAATTATGTAACAATCAAACCCTAAATACTTATGCAATTTTTTCTATTCTATGAATTATCATCCATGCACCAATGAAAATTCGCACAAACATGCGTAATTAAATCCTAAAAATTGAATAATAATAAAAAGGAGAAATCCTAACTTTGGAAATTTTGTAGGAGTAATTTATATGAGGCAAAAATTACGTGCTCACAATTGTGATTTGTTCGAGTTTCGGTACCTCGTGGAGTTTGTTGACTAAAACCTTATGTGAAAGTGGTCGTAATTGCTGAGTTATTCCTTGCCTTTGTTGTATTTATGATTTCGGATTTAGATTGTGTTTCTACTCACTCTTCTGTGTCATTATTATGGTGTTCCACTGTCACTTGTTGTTCCTTTCTTATTGCAAATTTATGTATTGTTAGTCATACCGCATAGTCTTTACGTATATATCATACTATGTTGTTCATATACTTATACTTGTTCAGGTTATTAGATCAGTAGGTGTCTGGACTGTTCCTCATCACTACTCCACTGAGGTTAGTCGTGATACTTACTGGACACAATTATGGTGTGCTCATACTACGTTTTCACATATTTTTTTGTGCAGATCCAAGTATTTGATCGTTAGTTGTTGTGCAGATTCTTACTGAGGAGAATCAAGGTAAACTTGTTGCTGCATTCGTAGGCTTCGGAGTCATTTTCCTATTTTGTACTCACATTGTTTTTACTTATTTCCAAATAGTGTATTTAGAAGTGGTGGCAAATTCTTAGAACTTATGACATGTACTACTATTTTGGGATTGTAAATTTTAAGGATTTTTATATTTAAACTGTTGGATGTTATATATTATTGGTAATCAATAAATGTTAGGTACCATCACGATACCTAACGGGTAAAAATTATTTGGATCGTAACAAGTGTTAATCACCAATGATATGATATTATATATGGAATTCAAAAACTAAAATATAAAACTATCAAGCTCCGAGACAATACGCATAGGACTAACAGAGAAATAATAAGGGAAGAGAACTTATATAAAACAATCGGATTTCCCTTGAACTATGTGGCACTGATGACAAGAATTCTAAGTGTATAAATTATAAGAATCCTAGTGAAAAGTTTAACTTTGATTGAATAATGTAAATCGTATCTAATGTGAATCCTAATGGAAATAAACTATGAACTTTGTAGGGTTGCATATGTGGAATTTAAATCTGAAAAGAATTCTAATCTTGAATAATTATAATTATATTCTTAAATTATATAAATGCTTAGGACATAAAAGTCAATCAAATTTTCAGGAATACTTTAGTCATTCAGTATTTAGCATAAAATATTTGTATTTTTATAATAATATAGATATAGATAGATATAGATATAAATATAAATATAGATATAAATATAATGTAAATACTTTAGAGACTTTTACATTATTGGTCGTTCATAAAAGCTATTTTAATAAAGTGCAGCACCTTTGATTTATTACAAATAATAGATTTATTAATATCGATAGCATCTTCAAGATATTGTTTACGTGCAAACAGGATTTAAAGTTAAATAATGATTTCAAATTAAGGTATCAGTTATTCTTATCAATTTATTCGCAATTCTGTCTCATAATTAAATTATCACTCATTTTCTTTCATCAGTAATACTCAAAAATTCGTTAGGAGTGGAAGAAGTGTAATTATAGAATTATAATATTCAAATTTATTTTAAAAAACTAGATATATACTCACAAACAAACGTGGAAGGTATCAAATTATACATTTAATATTATATACCAGCAATTTTTGTAAATAAACATAGATGTGTATAAATTATACCACTGTTATATTATTTATATATACCAAATGCTAATTAATTATTCAACATTCTAGAATTATTCCAAAAATATACCAGTAATATTTTTTTGAAATAAAACGTATATACAAACACACATATATACAGTATTCCTTTAGTATACCATTCATATAATAAAATGTTTCTAATTAAAATATTAAAATACTAGAAATATCATAATTATATTGGTGTTATAAATACACTTCTATTTAAGGTGAATGTCTTTAATTAGAGAGATTCTAGAGTCCTATTAATGGTAGCTAAGTCATCCTCCTCCCTATAAATAGAGGTGCCCTCTACCATTGTAAATCACTCCTAACATTCTCTAAGTATCAATAAGAATACTTCTCTCTCTCTATTCTCTCTATTGCTCTTGTTCTTGAGTTATTGTTCTTGTCTTTTATATTATTTCATAACACGTTATCAGCACGAGACTCTACCGTCTCATGAACCATTCTCGAAAAATCTAAGGTTTGAAGATTGAATATCTCACCGTCAAGGATCCACTCATCTTGTGGAACGGCTTAAAGGAGAGATATGACAACCTGAAGTTGGTCACTCTGCCACAAGCACGATATGATTGGGCTCATCTGAGGCTCCAGGACTTTAAGTCCGTTTCTGAATATAATTCTGCAATGTTCAGAATTACTTCTAAATTGAAGCTATGCGGGGATAATATCTCCGATTATGATATGCTTGAGAAAACGTTTACAACGTTTCATGCCTCCAATATAGTACTGCAACAACAGTATAGAGAGAAAGGCTTTACAAAGTACTCTGAACTGATTTCTCTTCTACTAGTGGCTGAGCGAAATAATGACCTGCTCATGAGAAATCACGAAAATCGACCCACTGGGTCTACACCACTGCCTGAAGCAGATAAGGTGCACTCTCATTATGCCAAACATGAAAAGGGCCATGGTCATGGCCGTAAACGGGGTCATAGCCAGGGACGTAGACAAGGAAGAAATTCCAATGAAGTCCGTCAACCCCCAAGGAGAGATAACCGCCGAAAGCAGAAACGGGGTCATGAAGATCCTAAGGCAAATGGTTCAGAAACTATATGTTATCGTTGCGGTGGGAAAGGGCACTGGTCAAAGACCTGCCGTATACCAAGACACTTGGTTGACCTTTATCAAGCATCTCGAAAGAGAAAAGGCCCTGAAACAAATTTTGTCTATGACGACAATGAGGACATCACCCACCTGGATGTGGCAGAATTCTTTGAGCAACCCGAGGGGAAAATAGACCACCTAATCGGCGATGGGTCCGTGATGAAAGAAGATGGAGTTATTTGATTTTGTTCTACTTATTTGTATTAGTTAGTGAAATAAACTAATAGTCATTAGTATTAGCTCGTATTAATTAGTTCATGATGCAATGTTAGCAGTAGTTCTTTAGAATATCTTTAATATTCTCAAATATCAATAATATTTTTATTTTCCAGTAGGGGTAATCGACTAGCCTGAAAAACTAGTCGATTATCTACTATTTTCGCATTAAAGCTGAAAAATAATTGATCAACAATCGATTGTCTTTGTCTAACAATCGATTGTCGTTAAGACAGTGTAATCTGGAATTTTTCAAAAATCATCCACAATCGATTGTCTTTGTCTTTTTCAAAAATCATCCACAATCGATTGTCTTTGTCTAACAATCGATTGTCGCTAAGACAGTGTAATCTGGAATTTTTCAAAAATCATCCACAATCAATTGTCTATGCATAACAATCGATTGTCGTTATAACAGTGTAATCTGGAATTTTACAAAATAGCCAACAATCGATTGTCTATACTTAACAATCGATTGTCTTAAAACAGTGTGTTCTGAAATTTTTCAAAATAGCCAACAATCGATTGTCTATACTTAACAATCGATTGTCTTAAAACAGTGTGCTCTGGAATTTTTCAAAATAGCCAACAATCGATTGTCTATACTTAACAATCGATTGTCTTAAAACAGTGTGCTCTGGAATTTTTCAAAATAGCCAACAATCGATTGTCTATGCATAACAATCGATTGTCTTAAGACAGTGTGATCTGAAGTTTTTCAAAATAGCAAATAATCGATTGTGTGTGTTTAACAATCGATTGTCAATGTTCAACAATCGATTGTTTGTGTTTAACAATCGATTGTTTGAAGAAAATGTTTAAACTGAAATTTTCAAACTGCAAAGTAATCAATTATGGAAAACATATCTGATTTTGTTAGTCAACTGTTAGCAGCAGATTTTGAAAATATTATGTGACACAAACGAATTGAACTTGTTTATTCTTATGTTCGTGTATCTCTTTTGTATGTCAAACTATGGGATAGCAAATATGGATATCTCACAAAGCGAACTTGGATCAAAGTCCAACTGTAAAAGTATTTGCTTAGTTGATTGATGTACTACACATACAATACTCAAAGAAAGGAAATATTTCTCTCAACTAAATATGTGTAAGGCAAACGTTACTACAATCTCTGGAAGTAGTAAATTGATTGAAGGCTCCGGAAGAGCAATTGTAACTCTGCCAAAAGGCACGACGTTAATCATAGAGAATGCAATGTTCTCCTCCAAGTCTAAGAGAAACTTGTTGAGTTTTAAAGATGTACGCCGGAATGGCTATCATATTGAGACAATGGATGAAGATAATCTTGAATATCTCGTCATCACAAAGAATGTCTCCGGCCAAAAGAGGGTTATTGAGAAATTCCCGTCTTTATCTTGTGGCCTGTATTGGACAAGAATTAGTGCAATTGAGGCACATTCAACAGTAAACCAAAGGGTTACTGATTCCAATACCTTTGTACTTTGGCATGATCGATTGGGACACCCAGGATCGGTCATGATGAGACGGATTATAGAAAGCTCATATGGGCATCCGTTAAAGAATTTCAAAATTCTTTCGAATAATGAATATCCTTGCACTTCGTGTTATCAAGGCAAGTTGATTATCAGGCCATCACCAACAAAGGTTGGGACTGAGTCACCCACGTTTCTGGAACGTATACAAGGGGACATTTGTGGACCTATTCACCCACCTAGTGGGTCGTTTAGGTACTTCATGGTCTTGATAGACGCATCCTGTAGATGGTCTCATGTGTGCCTGTTGTCATCACGCAACCTTGCGTTTGCGAAATTAATGGCACAAATAATTCGACTACGAGCACAATTTCTAGATAATCCAATCAAGTCCATTAGACTGGATAATGCTGCTGAGTTTACATCCCAAGCATTTAATGATTATTGCTTATCAATCGGGATAAAAGTTGAACATTCTGTAGCTCATGTTCACACTCAAAATGGTCTTGCAGAATCGTTAATTAAACGCCTGCAGTTGATTGCAAGGCCATTACTTATGAGAGCGAGGCTGCCCACTTCGGTATGGGGTCACGCCATCAGCAATGCTAATTCGTCTCAGACCGACGAATTACCACAAGTATTCCCCGTTGCAATTGGTTTTGGGTCATGAACCCAATATATCCCATTTAAGAATTTTTGGATGCGCAGTATATGTGCCTATAGCACCGCCATCCCGCACCAAAATGGGTCCGCAAAGAAGGTTAGGAATATATGTTGGGTTTGAATCGCCCTCCATCATTCGCTACCTCGAAACATTGACAGGCGACTTGTTTACTGCACGATTTGCAGACTGTCGATTTGATGAGACACTTTTCCCAAAATTAGGGGGAGAAGTTGGTGAAACCAAATGGGAAATTTTGTGGAAAAATGCATCATCTTGATCCACATACCTCTATTTGTGAAAGAGAGGTACAAAAGATTATCCATTTGCAAAGAATAGCAAATCAAATGCCCGACGCATTTACGGACTTGAAAAGGATAACGAAATCCCACATTCCCGCGGAAAATGTTCCAATCCGTATTGATGTCCCTGTTGGACAATCATCTAGTGTCATATCCAATGAGTCAAATGCACGCCTGAAGCGTGGCAGACCATTAGGTTCCAAAGATCGAAATCCTAGAAAGAGGAAAAAGAACGATCGAGATGACACTACGAAAGAATCTCATGAGGAAATTCATGATTTGACAAATTCTGAGATTCATGAAGAATCCATTGAGCCCGAGTCTCTGGAAAATACGGAACTATCTCGAAATCCAATTAATATTGAGGCAAATATTAATCGAGTGGATATTGTGGTAGATAATGCCTTTGCTTATAATGTCGCATCTAGCATTATGCAAGAATGTGAGGATCTCGAACCTCAATCTGTTGAAGAATGTCGAAAAAGACAGGATTGGCCAAAGTGGCAAGAAGCAATTCAATCAGAATTGAATTCGCTGGCAAAACGTGAAGTTTTTGGCCCTATAGTTGAAACACCTAATGGTGTTAAGCCTGTCGGCTATAAATGGGTTTGTACGCAAAAGAAATGAGAAAAATGAGGTACAAAGATATAAGGCACGCCTTGTTGCACAAGGTTTTTCTCAAAGGCCTGGTGTCGATTATGAAGAGACATATTCGCCTGTAATGGATGCGATAACCTTTCGTTATCTCATAAGTTTTGCTGTCCATGAAAAGCTTGACATGCACTTAATGGATGTAGTTACTGCCTATCTTTATGGCTCACTTGATAATGAGATATACATGAAAATTCCCGATGGACTCAAGGTGCCAAACGCGCACAATTCGAAATCTCGGGAAATGTTCTCAATTAAATTGCAAAGATCCTTGTATGGTCTAAAGCAATCTGGACGAATGTGGTATAATCGTCTTAGTGAGTACTTGTTAAAAGAAGGGCTATATAAATGACGCCATTTGCCCGTGTGTTTTTATAAAGAAAACAACATCGGAATTTGTTGTACTTGCCGTATATGTCGATGACATAAACCTTATTGGAACCCCTAAAGAACTCCAAAAGGCAATTGATTATCTAAAGGATGAATTCGAGATGAAAGATCTCGGAAAGACTAAACTATGTCTTGGTTTGCAAATTGAATATTTGGCAAACGGAATTTTTGTTCATCAATCTACCTATACAGAAAAGGTACTGAAACGGTTTTACATGGATGAAGCACATCCTTTAAGTACACCGATGGTTGTTCGATCACTTGATGTGAACAAAGATCCATTCCGACCACAAGAAAGGAATGAAGAGCTACTTGGTCCTGAAGTACCATATCTTAGCACAATTGGCGCACTAATGTATCTTGCAAATACTACAAGACCTGACATATCCTTTTCAGTTAATGTCTTAGCAAGATTTAGCTCGTCTCCTACGAGGAGACATTGGAATGGGATCAAACACATATTGCGGTACCTAAAAGGAACTACCGATATGGGCTTATTTTATGGCAAGAATTGCAGCCCGGATCTTGTTGGTTATGCTGATGCTGGATATTTATCCGACCCACACAAGGCTCGATCTCAAACGGGTTATGTGTTTACCTATGGAGAAACCGCCATATCTTGGCGATCGACTAAGCAATCAATTGTGGCTACTTCATCTAATCATGCCGAGATAATTGCTATTCATGACGCAAGTCGGGAGTGTGTGTGGTTAAGGTCGATAATACATCATATCCAAGACAAATGTGGTTTGAAGTGTGATAAACTACCCACAACGTTGTATGAAGACAATGCAGCATGTATAGCTCAATTGAAGGGAGGATTCATAAAAGGAGATAGAACGAAGCATATTTCACCAAAGTTATTCTTCACACATGATCTTCAAAAGAATGGTGATATCAATATTCAACAGATTCGTTCAAGCGACAATATGGCTGATTTGTTCACAAAATCTCTACCAAAGTCAACCTTCAAGAAGCTAGTTCACAAGATCGGGATGCGAAGACTTAAGGACATAAATTGATGTTCTTATCAGGGGGAGTTAATGCGCGTTGCACTCTTTTTTCCTTACAAGGTTTTGTCCCACCGGGTTTTCCTTGCGAGGTTTTTAACGAGGCAACCAATAGGCGCATATTCAAACATGTGTACTCTTTTTCCCTACTTTAATTTTTCCCATTGGGTTTTGTTTTAAGGTTTTAACGAGGCACATCATTGAATAGACATTCAAGGGGGAGTGTTATAAATACACTTCTATTTAAGGTGAATGTCTTTAATTAGAGAGATTCTAGAGTCCTATTAATGGTAGCTAAGTCATCCTCCTCCCTATAAATAGAGGTGCCCTCTACCATTGTAAATCACTCCTAACATTCTCTAAGTATCAATAAGAATACTTCTCTCTCTCTATTCTCTCTATTGCTCTTGTTCTTGAGTTATTGTTCTTGTCTTTTATATTATTTCATAACAATTGGTATTATTTCGTTATTATACCATTTTGTATAATTAATTCTTATTTAGAAAGAAAAAAGAAAGGGTTTGGATGGGATAAGAAACGTGATTACACGTGAGAGATTTTGTTTGTTATACGTTTCTGCTATGGAAAGAAAATATCTAGTTGCCATCCAGGTAAATCTCCTTATGATGGTAGGATTATGTAATTTTGTTTGAAAACCTGCCTAGTTTTAAAAACTTCGTGTATCGCTTTTAAAAATACTGCAGAGGAGAAAGTTTAGGGGGAGAAAAAGGGGTGGGGATGGGGGAGGGGGGAAGAGTCTCCAATTATAAGGTCGAGCAAAAAGGATTTAAAAATAATAATTGATCTAATGATAAAGGCCAGCTGGAACGTATATTTTGTAGAGACTGAAGTAGTTGCTGCGACTCCGTTATGCAAGTTGGTAAGTGATAACCAAACACCAATAAACAAGAGTTATGATAGATTAACAATTAATATATTGCATTAAAACGAGTTATTAAAAAAATATAAATATAAATAAAAATGATTTTTATTACGAGCTTTCAAAAGGCTGATGAATTTGTTGAGATACGAATATAGTTTTGATATAGGTGAATTAAGAATTCAAACTTTATGAATTTAAGTTTGTGATTCTACTATAATATTTTTTTATTTATTGAGTTCGAAATTAATAATTAATACTTATCTAAATAAACTCTTTGTTATGAAATAGAAGATTCTTACACTTCTATTTAAGGTGAATGTCTTTAATGTACTTAATTAGAGAGATTTTAGAGTCCTATTATTGGTAGCAAGATCTTCCTCCTCCCTATAAATAGAGGTGCTCTCTACCATTGTAATTCACCCCTCTCAACACAATAAGAAGAACTCTCTCTACTCTTCTCTCTATTGCTATTGTTCTTGCTCTATTGTTCTTGTCTTTTGCTTTAGTTTATAACACGTTATCAGCACGAGACTCTACCGTCTCAAGTATCATTCTCGAAAATCCAAGGTATTTTCCCTCTTCCTAATTTAATTTTCGAGTATGTCTGACATTATGAAAAGAAAGTTCGTTGCCCTTGAAATTTCGGGCAAGAACTATATGACATGGGTGTTGGATGCTGAAATCCACCTAGATGCTATGGGTCTCGGAGACACCCTCAAAGATAAAGAAAAAGCATCCACCCAAGATTGTGCGAAGGCCTTGATTTTCTTGCGCCACCACCTTGACGAAGGTTTGAAGATTGAATATCTCTCCGTCAAGGATCCACTCGTTTTGTGGAACAGCTTAAAGGAGAGATATGACAACCTGAAGTTGGTCACTCTGCCACAAGCACGATATGATTGGGCCCATCTGAGGCTACAGGACTTTAAGTCCGTTTCTGAATATAATTCTGCTATGTTCAGAATTACTTCTAAACTGAAGCTATGTGGAGATAACATCTCCGATTACGATATGCTTGAGAAAACGTTTACAACGTTTCATGCCTCCAATATGGTACTGCAGCAACAGTACCGAGAGAAAGGCTTTACGAAGTACTCTGAATTGATTTCTCTCTTACTAGTGGCTGAGCGAAATAATGATCTGCTCATGAGAAATCACGAAAATAGACCAACTGGGTCTACACCACTGCCTGAAGCAGATATGGTACACTCGCATTATGCCAAACATAAAAGGGACCATGATCACGGTCATAAACGGGGTCAAAGCCAAGGACGTGGACAAGGAAGAAATTCCAAAGAAGTCCGTCACCCCCCAAAGAGAGATAACCACCGAAAGCAGAAACGGGGTCCAGAAGATCCTAAGGCAAATAGTTCAGAAACTATATGTTATCGTTGCGGTGGAAATGGGCACTGGTCTCGGACTTGCCGTATACCAAGACACTTGGTTGACCTTTATCAAGCATCTCGAAAGAGAAAAGGCCCTGAAACAAATTTTGTCTATGACGACAATGAGGATATCACCCACCTGGATGTGGCAGACTTCTTTGAGCAACCCGAGGGAAAGATAGACCACCTAATCGGTGATGGAACCATGATGAAAGAAGATGGAGCTGTTTGATTCTACTTGTATTAGTCAATGAGTAAATTAATAGTCATTAGCATTAGCTCGTATTAGTTAATTCATGATATGATGTTAGTATTAGCCCTTTAGAATGTTTCAATATGCTCAAATATTTTTATTGTACAGTAGAGGTAATCGACTAACCTAAAAACTAGTCGATCGTCTAATATTTAGCAATAAAACGAACTTTTTTCCGCCAGGCCAGATATTCGAATATCAGAGTCTGATATTCGAATATATGGGCCAGATATTCGAATATCCGAATTCCTATATTCGAATATCTGGCAAGATATTAGAATATGTGCTTAAATATTCGAATATCTAATATTTTTCGCATTAAAGTATTATTTTTTCCGCAAGGCATTATATTCGAATATTAGAATACAATATTCGAATATCCTAAATAACTGCTTCCCAAAACGCTGTTTAAACGCGAAACAAAAGAATTGAAGTTGTTTATACTTATATTTATGTATTTTTTTTGTATGTCAAACTATGGGAAAGCAAAATGGATATCTCACAAAGCGAACTTGGATCAACATCCAACTGTAAAAGTATTTGCCTAGTTGATTCATGTACTACACATACAATACTCAAAGAAAGGAAGTATTTCTCTCAACTGAATATGTGTAAGGCAAACATTACTACAATCTCTGGAAGTAGTAAATTGATTGAAGGCTCCGGAAGAGCTATAGTAACTCTGCCCAAGGGCACGACGTTAATCATAGAGAATGCTATGTTCTCCTCCACGTCTATGAGAAACTTGTTGAGTTTTAAAGATGTACGCCGGAATGGCTACAATATTGAGACAATGGATGAAGATAATCTCGAATATCTCGTCCTCACTTCAAAGAATGTCTCCGGCCAAAAGAGGGTTATTGAGAAATTCCCGTCTTTATCTTGTGGCCCGTATTGGACAAGAATTAGTGCAATTGAGGCACATTCAACAGTAAATCTAAAGAATACTGAGTCCAATACATTTGTACTTTGGCATGATCGACTGGGTCACCCAGGATCAACCATGATGAGACGGATTATAGAAAGCTCATATGGGCATCCGTTAAAGAATTTCAAAATTCTTTCAAGTAATGAATATCCTTGCACTTCGTGTTATCAAGGCAAGCTGATTATCAGACCATCCCCAACAAAGGTTGGGACTGAGTCACCCCAGTTTCTGGAACGTATACAAGGGGACATTTGTGGACCTATTCACCCACCTAGTGGGTAGTTTAGGTATTTCATGGTCTTGATAGACGCATCCTGTAGATGGTCTAATGTGTGCTTGTTGCCATCACGCAACCTTGCGTTTGCAAAGTTAATGGATAATAGATGAGAATAATCTTGAATTCTTCATGAAAACGAGGCTGCCCATTTCGGTTTGGGTTCACGCCATTTTGCATGCAGCAATGCTACTTTGTCGGCTGCCCGCTTTGGCTTAGGGTCACGCCATTTCGCATGCAGCAATGCTAGTTCGTCTCTGACTGACGAATTATCACAAATATTCCCTATTGAAATTGGTTTTGGGTCATGAACCCAATATATCCCATTTAAGAAGCTTTGGATGCGCAGTATAGGTGCCTGTAGCACCGCCATCCCGCACCAAAATGGGTTTGCAAAGAAGGTTAGGAATATATGTTGAGTATGAATCGTCCTCCATTATTCGCTACCTCGAAACATTGATAGGAGATTTGTTCACTGCACTATTTGCAGACTGTCAATTTGATGAGACACTTTTCCCAAAATTAGGGGGAGAAGTCGGTGAAACCAAATGGGAAATTTTGTGGAAAAATGTATCATTATCTCATCTTGATCCACATACCTCTATTTGAAAGAAAGAGGTACAAAAGATTATCCATTTGCAAAGAATAGCAAATCAAATGCCTGACGCATTTACGGACTTGAAGAGGATAACGAAATCCCACATTCACGCGGAAAATGTTCCGATCCGTATTGAAGTCCCTATTGGACAAATATCTAGTGTCATATCCAATGAGTCAAATGCACGCCAGAAGCGTGGCAGACCATTAGGTTCCAAAGATCGAAATCCTAGAAAGAGGAAAAAGAACGATCTAAATGACACTATGAAAGAATCACATGAGGACGCTCATGATTTGATTAATTCCGAGATTCACGAAGAATCTATTGAGCCTGAGACTCTTGAAAATACGGAATGCAAGAATGTGAGGATCTCGAACCTCAGTCTGTGGTAGTACAAAATTAATTGAGAGCTCTCGAAGAGCCAATTATTACTATGTTGGAGAAACACAATTGAGTATTGTGCTGTAGTAAGTCTCAAAGAAACTTATTCAGTTTCCAAAGTACACGCGAAAGCGATTGATTATATTGAGACTATAAATAAAGGAAGGCTTTGATTCTCCTATTACTACAACTTGTAGCGGGGTAATTTGTATATGAAAATCTACCCGCTTTGTTCTCCAGTTTGTACTACACAAACGAAAGAATGCCACAATAAAGTGGATATCTATTGGTATAAAACCCATGTCATAATAAACCCGAAGTTTATTGATAAGTGCACATGTCATGGTGTAAATTTGAAGTTTACCAATATTGATAATTTATTCAGTTGGCATTCATGTTAGCCATCTCATTTTAAGTATGATGTGCAAATTCACATAGGTGAATATTAAAGAACTAGAAAGTTCTTTACGAATACTCTTGTATCACTTGTTCTCATTAATGAAAGGACCAACTAAAGAGTTCGGGTTGAAGCCCATAAATTCTGGAAATATGAAAGGTGAGTATGGGCCCATTCACCTGCCATGTATACCACATATGATGCATCTACGATATGGTTACATGCGCCATTGTTATCAACCCGCAGCCTGGCAGTGCTTGCGAGGTAAATCGCTCAGTAATCTAACTTCGAGCATAGTTTCCAGATTCTCTACTCAAGACAGTTCATCTTGATAAGTTGGTTTATATTAAAGTTGGTTTAGCAAGATAATTATTGAGTGCTTCCACTTAATAGCTAAACTGTTTCTTATGAGAACTAAGTTATATATATACATCAGTTTGATATAAGTTGTATACGAGAGTATATTCTCCCCTCACAAGTGGTTCAGGGTCAGGAACCAAATAGTTTCATCTTATTATTAAGGTGCTGTGTATATTGACATAATGCACAAAGATGATTTTCCAAAGTTGAGGAAACATGTTAGTTTTACTAACATGAGGGGGAGACATGATAAACACTTGAGAAAGTGTTACATGGGATGAATTTTCATTTGTATATGTATATCCCCGAATATCATGATATGAACCTGTAGTTCATAAAAGGGAAATGCAATTGCAACATATTGCAAAGCATGCTATACGCATTTGCTGACTCAAAGAAAGTAACTAAATGGAAGAGATACAATTCAAGAAGAATTGATTCCATATGAAAGACATGTAGCTTTGAACCTATAGTTCATATGCTTGAAAGTATAAAGTCAAAGGTATGTATAATCAGTTTTCGATATCTTATTTGTTTAGCATGACATGAAACTTTGATATGCAACTAAAGTCTATTATATGGCTTATATGACTTAACTTGAAAGATTTAAGTTACTTGAAGCATATGCAATTCTTGGTCTTGAAGTACCATATCACAAGTACAATTTGTGTACATATGTATCTTGCTATAACTATAAGCATGATGGCATTGAGAATGCATCTATGGAGATATTGAAGAGTTATTCCACGACATTATATGAAGATGTTCATATCTATCAAGAATGATGATTTCCAGGTGCGGAATATTTATTCAAGTCAATATGGTTGATTTATTCATCAAGCATCTACCAAAGATCGTTTTGAAGATGATGCACAAGATTGGAATGCAAATGCTCAAGGATATAAATCGATGTACTCATTAGGGGGAGTCAATGCGCGTTGCACTCTTTTTCCCTTACAAGGTTTTGTCCCACTGGGTTTTCCTTGCAAGGTTTTTAACGAGGCAACCACTAGGCGCATATTCAAACATGTGTACTCTTTCCTTACTTTAATTTTTTCCATTGGGTTTTGTTTTAAGGTTTTAACGAGGCACATCATTGAATAGACATTCAAGGGGGAGTGTTATGAAATAGAAGATTCTTACACTTCTATTTAAGGTGAATGTCTTTAATGTACTTAATTAGAGAGATTTTAGAGTCCTATTATTGGTAGCAAGATCTTCCTCCTCCCTATAAATAGAGGTGCTCTCTACCATTGTAATTCACCCCTCTCAACACAATAAGAAGAACTCTCTCTACTCTTCTCTCTATTGCTATTGTTCTTGCTCTATTGTTCTTGTCTTTTGCTTTAGTTTATAACACTCTTAACATATATTGAGTTGAGCAAAAATTACGATTGAATGAAGTTGTAACTCACACTCTACATCCGTTCCTAACTTTTAATTGAACTAGGCATCACAGAGCTTTTGAGTGTAAAGAAATATGAGAAGTATACATAATTGATTGGAATGTATATACTTTCACCGTTACATTTTATATGATATAGTTTACTAGATACAAAATTTAAGAGATAAGAAAGATTTTATTAAACTTGTTATCTTAAACATATTATAACTTGTATAGCTATAAAAAAATTTTTTTAAGGGTGTGTTTTATATGAAGGAAAATATTTTCTAATTTTTTTATATTGGGTTGGCTTAAATGTGTTTGAAATGTTTTCTCTATCAAGAGAAGAGAAGAAAAAATATTTTTCAAATATCTTCTCAATTTTCCCTGCCCTATTTCCCATCCCCACCAACCCACACCCACCACCCCACCCACCCAACCCCAACCCACCTATCCACCCCCTACACCCAAACCCCACCATAAGTAAAATATTATTAATAGTACTTTTATTTTTCATGTTATAGATATTTTTTTCATATTAACAAATGAGTATTTTTTTGCAAGACATAAAAAATTAATTTTTTTATTTCAACAAAATGAGTATGTTCCTTGTTAAATAAAATAAATATTAATCTTGAATTAAACAAACAAGTATGACCCCTCTCCAAGTTGTGCTTGCATTTTTCATTGCATACGGCTTTCCCCATATATCCATCAGTTCCTTTCTTATAGAAATTAGAAAGACTTTAAAACGTTAAATCTCAGTTGATTTACCCCTTAGTTACTATTACAATCAACATTTCAGAATAGTGAAATTTTTTTATCTCTTCATCATTTACAAATAAATTTTCATTTAGAAAATTTAAGAATTAATCATTGATAATTCGCCAGATCATTGATACAAAAAATATCCAAATACTAAATTCGACTTCTATATACTCCCCACAGACTAGAAGAAGCTCGTGGGAAGGTCAAAGAAAGAACTTCTTCTTCCGAGTTAAGAATTCTTCCTATAATTCCGATCCCGATCTTTTCAAAAACGTGCGCACAGTACTTTTGTGTTTCCGAGCTAAAGTTCTAGCACAAGAAAGTCGAAGTATATACTTTATTCGATATAAAGTCTTTCTTTTGGAAGATCCGCTATAATAATGAAAAAAATTTCTGCATATACACCCAAATTGGTCAATAATATCAGAATTTGATAAATCGGGCCAAACCGGTTTATTAATAGGATGCCATAATACGGTACAAAAGTTTGCTTTACCTAATGATCCAATCAAAGAAATAATCGGAACAAGGGTATCGAACTTCTTAATTGCATTATTGCTTAGAAGTGAATTTTCTAACATTTGACTACATACCATTGAAGGATTTAGTCGTACATTTGAAAGATAGCCCATAAAGTCACGAAAATGATTGGATAATTGGTTTATATGGATCCTTTCAGTATAAAAGAAGAGAGAAAAATGACATTGCCAAAAATTGACATGGTAAAATTTCCTTGAAATAATTGAATTTTGGGTTATTCCATCAAGTAATGTGTCACGATCCCAATTTGCCCTCCGTGAACATGTCGTGACAGCACCTAGTCCCTACAACTAGGTAAGCCTAATAATGCAAAAATTTTAACTCAAATCAAGATTTAACAAAAAGGAAAGCGGAATGTAAAATGACACCCGGCACATACAACACAATATCTCAACTACTACAATACTATTCCAAAATTCGGAAACTCACGGGAACACAAGCTAAAGGAAAAATACAGTAAAGTGCTTTAATCTCCAGAGTATCTAAATCAACAGTACGATAGAAGGGCTAACACTACAAGACAGAATAAAGATGGAGACTCTTCGGTCTACAGACGCGGCAGAAGTACCTCGAAGTCTCAAAATGCTCTCCCTGCCTCAAGGGTGATATGCCTGTGTAGAGGTACCTCGATCTGCACATGAAAAACATGCACAAAAAGGGTATGAGTACACCACAGAAGTACTCAGTATGTGCCAAAGCCTAACCTCAATCGGGTAGTGACGAGGAAGGTTAGGGCCCTACTGAGGTTAAACATAATAATAAGCTTCAATAATATGAAATAAATGATATAAATGAGAACGACAATGAAATAAGATAGGTTATACCATGCAGCAACAATTATACAAATAACAGAGTAAAAAAATACCAAAAAGCAGAACAGCTTAATACCAATAGTAACACGAGCATCTCCTATGATACTGTCATATAGTCCTTTCATCAACTGTCCAGTGGATCGCCAGGGATACCGTCCCGTAGTCCATCATATGTATGTATCTAAAGTATATCCTAGGATATCGTCACATAGTCCAACTACCAATGTGCGGGGATCTATCGAATTTGATCTGTAGTCCCAAAGTAAATATGCAGGGGGATCTATGGGGAATCTAACCCTCAGTCATAAAGTAAATATGTAGGGGGATCTATCGGGAATCTAATCCGTAGTCCCAAAGAAAATATACATGGGGATTTATCAGGAATCTAATCCACAGTCCCAAAGTAAACAGACAAGGGATGAGATTTTGAAAGCTCGCTTCACACTCCCCTGTCTACTTAAATGGAGCACCCTTCTAGATCAATCTAGTCATAGGGGCTTCGATGAAAACCCCTCCACAAAAGGATAGTAGTAGCCCACCAAGCCAAGGAAACTACGAATCTCTGTAGCTGAGGATGGCCCGGGCCAACTCTGCACAGCCTCTACCTTCTTCAGATCCACCAGAATGCCCTCACTTGATACCACGTGGCCTAAGAATGCCACGGAATCCAACATAAACTCAGATTTTTAGAACTTTGCATATACCTTCCTCTCTCAGAGTCTGGAGCACTGATGCTGCTCACGATCTTCCTAACTCATGGAATACACCAAAATGTCATCAATAAAAACAATGACAAAAGAGTCAATATATGGCTGAAATACACTGTACATCAAATGCATGAAGGCTGTTGGGGCACTAGTCAGCCCAAATAACATAACAAGAAACTCATAATGACCGTACCGAGTTCTGAAAGCAGTCTTCGAGATATCTGGCTCCCGAATATTCAACTGATGGTAACCCGAGCGCAAATCAGTCTTAGAAAACACAAATGCGCCCTGAAGATGGTCAAACAGATCATCAATATGAGGCAAAGGATAACAGTTCTTCACTATGACCTTGTTCAGCTGGCAATAATCAATACACATACGCATAGAACCGTCCTTTTTCTTCACAAACAAGACAGGAGCACCCCAAGGTGAAACAATGGGCTGGATAAAGCCCTTATCAAGCAATTCCTGTAACTGATCCTTCAACTCCTTCAACTCAGGAGGAGCCATACAATATGGAGGAACAGAAATGGGCTGAGTGCCCAGCAACAAATCAATGCCCAAATCAATGTCTCTATCAGGTGGCATGCCCGGAAGATCAGCTGGAAATACATCGGGATAATCCTGTACCACTAGGACTGAATCAACAGAAGGGGTATCAATACTGACATCTCTGACATAAGCTAAATATGCGGCACACCCCTTCTCAACCATACGACGATCTCTACTTGGAGTGTGATCTAAGGTACCACTCCGCGCAATACGCGGTACACCTGGCATAGCCAGCATCACGATTTTGGCATGGCAATCAAGAATAGCATAATGGGGTGACAACCAGTCCATATGCAAAATAATATCAAAATCAACCATGCTGAGTAGCAATACGTCTTATTTGGTCTCAAAACCACAAATAGTAACCAAACATGACCAATAAACGTGATCCACAACAAGTGAATAATCATAAGAGTAGAAACATAAACACGGAAACTCAAAGAATCTGGAGATACACCCAAATGCGGAGCAAAATAAGAGGACACATAAGAGTAAGTAGAGCCTGGATTGAATAGAAATGATGTATCTCTATGGCAAACCAGTATAATACATGTGATGATAGAATCGGAGGCAACAACTTTGGCACGGGCAGGAAGGGCATAGTATCTATCCTGGCCTCCCTCTCGAGGGCGACCTTTGCCTCCCTGGCCTCCACCTCTAGCTGGCTGAGCGGGTAGGGCGGCGACTGGAGCTGTAACCATAGCCTGGGAACTCTACGGGGCACGCTGCGACTAAGAAGTCTGTAAAGATGCACCCCTCCCAAGTTTGGGACAGTCCCTAACCATGTGGTGTGTGTCACCACACTCAAAACAAGCTCTGAGAGGACATGGTAGCTGCGACTGGCTAGGGCTAGACCCGCTGGACTAACCTCTGGAAGCACCCCGCGTAGGAGGTGTGCTAGAAACTAGAGGTGCACAATAAGGCTCCTGAGGCCTAGGAGGAGCTGGAGCTGGAGCACTGCTAGCTACTGGAAGAACTTAATGAACGGAGCGACTATATAACCCTTACCATGACGACCTGACCCTGCGGTACGGGCACTAGAATAGTGGCCTGGCGCTCGAGACCTCTTGGCCTCTCTTTTCTCTCTCTCCCTAGCATGCATACCCTCAATCCACCTAGCAATGCTCACTACCTGCTGATAAGAAACATCCATATCCAACTCACATTCCATGCTCGATCTGATGGTAGGAATAAGACCCTCAATAAATCGGCAAACTCTCTCACGAACAGTAGCAACCATGGTTGGTGCATGCCTAGCCAAACTGGAGTAATGGACAACATACTTCGAAACAGTCATAGTACCCTGGCAAAAATGCTCAAACTTTGCGTGCCATATGTCCCTAAGGCTCTGAGGAACGTACTCTCGCAAAGAGAGATCTAAAAACTGAGTCCAACTCAGTAAAGCAACCTCATCTGGACTGTCTAACTCATAGGTGTGCCACCACTCATAGGCGGCCCTTCGAAGCTGGAAGGAGGTAAAAGAAACCTCGTTGAATCCTGAAATACCCATGTATGGAGAATGCGGTAACACTCATCAAGAAAACCCAAAGCATCCTTCGATGCTAGACCGCTGAATATAGGAGGCTTGTACTTTTTGAACCTATCAAGCCTCAACTTCTCATACTCGGAGGTCGCTTTCCTGTCCCGGGGCTGATCAAGCACTGCAGACGGTGCAGGTATATCCTTTGGGACCTGCTCAACATGCACTCACTGCTCAGGAGTGCGGGCGGCGGGAGTTCGTGCTCCCCCGACCTGGGAAGTGGCTGCATCAAGGGGAAGCAACCCTGCCTGAGCCAAGGTGGTGTACATGCTCATGAACTGTGCCAGAGTCTCTTGGAGAGCTAGAGTAGTGGTAGCAGTAGTAGTAAGCATGTCAGGTGCCTAGACTCCGGCTGGACCTGCTAGTGGTATCTCGGCGGCAGATCGCGCAGGTGCTCTGGCTACACCACGTGTGTGTCCTCGACCTCTACCCCGGCTCCGGCCTCTGACGGATATAGTAAGGCGTGCGGGTGCCTGATCATCTCGAGTAGAACGTGTCCTCACCATCTATGAGAGAATAGAAAGACATAATTTTAGTTGTGATATCAAAAATCTCGCGCGACAAGGAAATCAAATGAAGTGGAATTTTTCTAATAGTTACATAGACTCTCATAGATAAGTACAGACATCTCTATACCGATCAGCGAGATTGTAATAAAGTGGCATGTGTTCCGTGACTCCTATGAACCTAGAGCTCTGATACCAAATTTTTACGATCCGAGATCGCCCTCCGTGAACAGGTTGTGACGGCACCTAGTACCTATGAATACATAAGTCTAAAAATGCGTAACTTGCAGAAATTTTAACTCAAACCAAGATTTAACAAAAAGCAAAGCGGAATGTAAAATGCCACTCGGCACATACAACAAAATATCTCAACTACTACAATACTATCCCAAAACTCGAAAACTCATGGGAACAAAAGCTAGAGGAAAAATACAGTAAAGTGCTCTAATCTCCAAAGTATCTAAATCAACAATACAATAGAAGGGCTAACTCTACAAGACAGAATAAAGGTGGAGAATCTTCGGTTAGCGGATGCGGCAGAAGTACCTCGAAGTCCCCAAATGCTCTCCCTACCTGAAGGGTGATATGCTTGTGTAGCGGTACCTGGATCTGCACATGAAAAACATGCGCAGGAAGGGTATAAGTACACCATAGCGGTACTCAGTAAGTGCCAAGCCTAACCTCAGTCGACTAGTGACAAGGAAGGTCATGGCCCTACTAAGGTTAAACATAATAATAATCTTTAACAATATGAAATAAATGATATAAATGAGAACGTCAATTAAATAAGACAAGTTATACCAGGAAGCAACAATTATACAAATAACACAGTGAAAAAAACACCGGAAAGTAGAATAACTCGATACCAATAGTAACACGGGGATCTCTTAGGATACCATCCTGTAGTCCCTTTCATCAACTATCTAGTGGATCTTCCGGGATATCGTCTCGCAGTTCATCATATGTATATATCTGAAGGATATCCTGGGGTACCGTCCCATAGTATAACTATCAATGCGCGAGGATTTACCGAAATTCGATCTGTTGTCCCAAAGTAAATATGTAGGGGGGTCTATCAGGAATCTAACCCGCAGTCCCAAAGTAAAAATGGAGGGGGATCTATCGCGGATATAACCCGCAGTCCCAAAGTAAAAAGCAGGGGGATCTATTGGGAATCTAACCTGCAGTCTCAAAGTAAACAGACAAGGGGGAGCTGCCGGAATCCCACATCCGTAGTCCCAATGTAAATACACAGCAACAACAAGGAGATGTTCAGAAATGACATTTCATACCAAGAAAACAAGTAATTCTAGCCTAACATGCTTTACGTAATAAAATCAAAGCAATTTAACAAATAGGCAGTTTTAAATCTACTAAGCATGCTTTTCTAACTAACAACATGCTAAAATTGCAAGTATATAATAACGCAGGTAAGAAAGGAACTCAGTTTTAAATACTTAAAGCACTAATCGGATTTTCAACAATTATCTCGAGTACGCGCTCGTCACCTCATATACAAGGCATTCAATTACCAAATATCATACAATAAGGGGAAGGTCCCCCACACAAGGTTAGACAAGCCACCTATCTTGAATCGGCTCAAATCAACTAGAAATCATGCCTTCACTACGAGTATCCGACTTGAAATGGTCCAAATCTATTCAATTCAATTAGATATCATAAATAACATCTCAAACAGCTGATTCTACGATTAAATTCAAAGCTACGACGTGGAATTAGGTAAAATAACCAAAATGCCCCTCAGGACAATGTCTCGGAATCGGATGAAACTTATATTTTTAAAAACCTCATACTCTCACGATTCTTTACATAACAAGAACACAAAAATCAAAGTCTAAATGACCCTTCAAATCCTCACTTAAAGGCCTCTTAAACTCAAGCCCTAATTACCCATTTTCCAAAATTTCTCACCATTAATTAGGTATTTAATCACATAAAAATGAGTTATGAAGTCAAAAATGTTATCTCCAAGTGATTCCTCTTCGGTTCCTTCAAAAGCTCCAATCCCATTCAAAAATGGTGGAAACAATGAAGAAGGGTCGCGGATTGAGCTTTAAAATATTGACCAACGATTTAATAAAATCCTTCTCTGAGATTGCAGTCCCACACACACGTTCACATAGAGCTGGTTCTCATCCCTCTATGCGATCGCGTACACCCAACCGTGTTCGCATAGACTAAACACTCGATGCAATGCCACATGCGTCCGCACGATGAGTTCGCATGCATCCTCGCGCGACCACACTACTTTGGTCTCTCACACTTCGTGATTGCAGACCTCTCCTTGCGATCGCATAGAACAATTTTTTCCTCCTCACTAACAACCTTATGCGGTCGCAGCCCCACTATTGCGATCGCATATAAGAATACCAGATACCAGACTTCTGTAATTTTACAAGTTCCAAAAATGACATGTTAAGCATCCGAAACACATCCGAGGTCCCCGGGACCTCAACCAAAAGCACCAACACATCCTAAAACCTCATTCAAACTTGTTCCAATCATCAAAACATCTCAAACAATATTAAATCCATCAATTCATATCAAATTCAAGCCTAAGTTTTCTAAAAACTTCCGAAATATATTTTCGATCAAAAACCCAAGTAAACTACGTCCGAATGACCTGAAATTTCGCACACACATCCCAAATGACATAATGAAGCTACAACAACTCTTGAAATTTCATTCCGACCCTCAAATCAAAATCTCATTATCGTACCGGAAACTTCCAAATTCAAACTTCGATATTTCAAGCCTAAATTAGCTATGGACCTCCAAAATACAATCCGAACACACTCCTAACCCATAAATCACCTAATGAAACTAACGGAACCATCAGATTTTCATTCCGAGGCCATCTTCACATTGTTCTAACTATGGATAATTTTTCAATACTTAAGCTCTCAATTAGGGACTAAGTGTACCAAAACTCTCCGAAACTCAAAATTGAATGTCCCGGCAAATCGAATTAGCATAAATAAACTTGAAAAAAGCAGTTAATAGGAGATCAGGGCGTTAATTCTTAAGTCGACTGGCCGGGTCATCACATAAAGGAAATTGAATGGAATTCATAGCTGTCTCAATCATATTTTTTCCATTTTTCTTTTTATTGTCTGAATATTCAGGAGCTATCACCATTTCAATAACCCCTTTCGGCATGCATAAACTAAACTAATAATTAAGATAAGCACGAAAATGAAACCTTCTATAAAATACAGATACACCCAATACATCAAAATTCATTGCCCATGGATAAAGAAAAACCGTTTCAACATAAAAAACAACAAAAACTAGAGCAAACATATAATAAATGGATTCAAAATTGTAACCAAGCATCTCCCATTGGTTCTATACCCGACTCATTAATAGAAAGTTTTTTCGGCCCTTTGCTAACTGAGGCTAACACTCTGAAAATTAAAAATACCAAAATAGGAACAATGATAAATATTATTAGAAATGCTCAAAAAAACATATTCGTAAAGCATAAACATAAATGCACTCCTATGAACAAGAAAAATATACCGGATTCGATTGGTCGATTCGAGTTGGAATTATCAAGTCATCCATAACTATTTACTCAAAACAAGAATTCTTTTTGATCGAACCATCTAGTTTGCTTTATTTAGTGGTTTATTGTAGGGCATATCTCATTGCAAGATTCATCGACTGAAATCCGACTTTGTTTCCATTATACTTATTTCTATTCTATTTAGTTCGTAGAGCCTTCTAACTAGATACTATACTTATACAAATTTTCTTGTTTCTCTTATTTTCATCCAGGATTTTCTATAAAGATGGGAATTCTAAATTAATTACTTATCTTATTTCTTCTTTAATTAGAAATTCCTTAAAGATTTCTATTTTTTTCTATAAATAGAATCAAGAGGTATTTTGTCTTTTTTCTTATTTTTTCTTAGTGATTTAGAATAGAACAAGTAATCAAATAGAAGAGAATGTATAGGAATTTCCATCTCAAGATTTAGAATATCTTGTGTTGGTATATTCCTTATTATTATTATTATTATTATTCTTATTATTATTATTATTATTATTATTATTATTATTTAATAACAATATTAGGGTTCGAATCCAGGTGGCAGGATTTTTCTTGGTATGATGTAGAAAAATTATTATTTTTTATTTTAATAAAATGAGTAAATTATTTTCATGTTGTAGAAAGAGTACTTTCTTTTTCAATAAAAAAAAAGAATACTTTTTAGTTATGGAGAATAAATTTTAACATTGTCTTTGCTTAAAAAGTAAAGCAACATATTAGTTACTTTAGATTGTGTGAATTTTTAGAAGAAATTAGATTTTTGAAGAAAATAGAGTCCTGTATTGGCTATTTGTGGTGGTGAAGGGGGCAAGAAAACATAGAGACTTGGGGGGAAGTGGGGAAGTAGGGCAAGAAAATTTTTTGTAATACCAAATACACCATAAGAGTAAAATAAAAAGTTAAAGTTGAATTATTTTTAAAATGTTATAAATAGAAGTTTATTTATGGTGAATGTCTATATTTAGATAGATTCCAGGGTTTATTACTTGGTGGCTAAGTCAACCCCTCCCTATAAATAAAGAGTTCTATTCCATTGTAATTCATCCCATATAAATAGAATTCTCTCTCTCCCTAATTTTTTCTGCAATATTCTTCTTCTTCTTTTATTATTTTATAACACGTTATTAGCACGAGCCTCTAACCAATTGAGTAAAAATTTTGGAATTGAGTATAATGATTGTCAATTGTTCCATGAACTTCCTTCATGATTAAATCTTGGATTTAAGGTAAGTATTTTACTTTATTTGTCTCTTTTAAATTCTTGAAATTCTATAATTTGATTCTGTATACAAGCAAAGACAATAAAATTTGATATAACTCTAATGGACTTTGTCAGAAATTATAACCACATGAAGTGGTAAAATTGCTATGCCTTGCCATGATCAAATTCATATGTGATTGTGGGAAAACTATTGAAAAATCATCCCATTGAATTTGCTCCATTCTTATTCCCTTAAGAGAATGTGACAGCAGTATGTAATAAGTCTGAAAGAAGACAAAATTATTACTATGAATGTATCAATGGACGTACATGTGGTAATATACGATATTATAATTTTAATTATTGTGGTAATGAGAACAATAAGGATTCTCAAAATAATCTTTCAGTCTGTGAAAGTAATATTTGTCATCGATTTGACATGAGATTTTATTAAGCACATACAAATGATAATGGTCCATTCATGATGTGAATGTGACAACGTCTTATTTTTAAATACATATTCATTCTTGGAAGATTATGAATTTGCTAGTGGTAGTGAATATACCACACTCACCTCTAGAAAGAGGTTTGAGATTATATAAAAAATAATATCATTATTATGGCATAAATGGTTATTGGTCACGTACTAATTATACACTAAAATATTGTGGCATTGTGATTATTAAAAGATAAGGTAATGCAAGAAACATATGTTAGCATATAATTTTGACCATGACCATAATTGTATAACTTTCTCCTTGAAAGAGATATATGACCATATGAATGTTGATGAATATGTCGTAGTAAAATTAGTTAACAGCTCTGGAATAGCCAATTACCACTATTTTAGAGAAATAACATTGATTATCAACAAGATATTGTGTTGTAGTAAATCTCAAAGAAACGTATTTAGTTTCTAAAGCATTTGCGAAAACAGCTGGTCATACTGAGACTATAAATAAAGGAAAGGTTTAATATTTTTTATTAGTACAACTTGTAGTGTGATAATATATATGTGAAAAGTTACCCGCTTTATTCTCTAGTTTGTACTATACAAACAAAAGAATGCCATAATAAAGTAGAAGTTTATTGATATAAACACCCATATCATAATAAACTTGGAGTTTATTGATAATTGCATACGTCATGGTGTAAATATGAAGTTTATCAATATTGATAATTTATTCAGTTGGCATTTGGGTTAGCTAAATCAATTTAAGTATGATGTACAACAATAATAGAGAATTCACATGGGTAAATATTAAAGAACTAGAAAGTTCTTTACGAATTCTCTTAAATTGCTTGTTCTTATTAATTAATAGACCAATTAAAATTAGAATTGAATCTCATGCATGCTGAAAATATCAAATGTGAATATGGGCCCATACATCAACCATGTGTACCTCATAAGATGCATCTATGAGATGGTTACATGTGTAATTATTATTAACTGGCAACATGGTATTTTGTGATGTAACTTGCTCAATAGTTTAATTTCGAGCATAATTTCCAGATTTTCCATTCAATAAGTTCATCTTGATAAGTTGTTTTACATCACAGTTGATTTAGCAAAATAATTTATTGAGTACCTTCACTTAATAGCTAAACTATTGCTTATGAGAATAAAGTTATCTATATTAGTTTGATATATGTTATATACAAAATATATTACATTCTTCCCTCACAAATGGTTCAGGGTCAGGATACAAATAATTTTATCTTATTATTATTGATGTGGGGTGTATATTGATTAATACCACAATGCACAAAGATGAGTTCTCAAAGTTGAGGAAACAAGTTAGTTTTTCTAACATGAGGGGGAGACAAGATAAACAATTGAGAAAAAGTTACGTGGAACGAATTATTATTTGTATATATAGATCCTCGAAAAGCATAATATGAACTTGAAGTTTATAAAAAGATAATTCATTTGCAATATATTGTAAAGCATGACATACGCATTTGCTAACCCAAAGAAAGTAACTATAATCTCATTGCAAATGCTCCTATTAAGTCCTGGAAGGACAAAATCTATAGTAAGTGTATAGACCAATTGGTTTCAAATAAAATTCTTGAGAAAGAAGATGAGAAAATGATCATAATAAGGAGGCATATGGTCTAGAATATCACATGACATAACACTTCATAAAATCTCATGACAGATTCAGGTACCTAAGTATATAATGAAGAGATCCCTATGATATGTCTTTATTAAAAGATATTGGAACCAATATAAAATATCTGTTGACACCATCTATGATACCGCTAGATATATATGGGGATCTTAAGTCTGGAGAAACAATTCAAATAGAATTTGGTTTCATATGAAAGACATATAGTTTTGGACCTGCAGTTCAAGCACTTGAAAATATAAAGTCAATGGTATATGCAATCAGTTTTCGATATCTTATATATTTAGCATGGCATGAAATCTTGATATGCATCTAAAGTCTATTATATGACTTATATGACTTAACTTATACGAAAATCCATGAAGGATTTAAGTTGCTTGAAACATCTACAATTCTTGATCTTGATGTACCACTTCCTCAATGCAATATGTGCACAAATGTATCTTTCTATAACTTTAAGCATGACAATATGATAGCAAGAGTTTTCACCTCTATGTGAAGATATTGAACTGACGATTCCAACAAGATTATATGAAGACAATACATCTATTAGGATAATGATTTCAAAGTGAAACAAATTCGTTCAAGTTAATATGGCCGATTTGTTTATTAAATCTCTACCAAAGATCTTTTGAAGATGGTGCACAAGATTGGAATGTAAATGCTTAAAGATGTGAATTGATGCTCTCATCAGGGGAAGTTAATGCGTGTTGTACTCTTTTTCCCTTACAAGATTTTATTTTAATGGATTTTTCTTGCAAGATTTTTAACGTGGCAACCAAAAGATGTACTATTAGATATGCGTACTTTTTTTCCTTCTTTAGATTTTTTTCCCATTGAGTTTTATTTAATTAAGCTTTTAACGAGGCACATTATCTGTTGAATAGACATTCAATGAGGAGTGTTATAAATAAAATTTTATTTATGGTGAGGGTAAGGCTTATCTACATATTACCCTCTCCAGACCCCACTTTATGGGGCATTACTAGGTAATTGTTGTTGTTGTTGTTGTTGCCTATATTTAAATAAATTTTAGGGTTTATTACTTGGTGGCTAATTCATCCTATCCCTACAAATTGCGAGTTCTATTCCATTGTAATTCATCCATATCAATAAAAATTCTTTTTTTGCCTAATTTTTTCCATAATATTCTTCTTCTTCTTTTATTACTTTATAACATAAAACATAAAAATATATATTTTTCTTAAACAAATCATTAAGACAAATAGTCTCATAAATTCCAAGGAGAACAGAGAGAATATTTAACACTAAGTGGCATGATTAATAGTGGTAGTCTGGTGAAGCACCGCAAGTTGTAGTGTTTAAGGAAATTCCATAATTAAAGAATTACAAGAGGCCCCTCAAGTAGGTATAAATAACAATTGAGTATCTGACTTTCCCATAGAGTAAAGAGGAGGACCCGGTTGCATTTGTTGGAATCTCTGACTAGTATTGGCCCCTTTCCTTCGACCATTCTTTTTCCGCCATTAAAAGATTTGACATATATCTCCAGAATCACCTTTTCTAGGGTTCCCCTTTTTCTACACAACTCGCATATTCTTTATTTTTGCCCTTCTCTTTAACCCCCTTTCTTCATCAACTCAGACTCCAGTCGCTGCATAATTGCTTCGTCGTAACCTCGTAAGGTTCTTTTTTCTTTGTCGTTATCTTCTGAAAGTTTAAGCTCATGAATTTGATTGAAACTGACCCAATCAACTTGAGATTGAGGCATAATAGTTGTTGTTAAGGTCGTGAATAAAAGTAGTTTATTTTTCTGCTTTAAATTTATGTGGCAAATTCTGGGTTTTGATTCTTGCGGTGAATGGGAGAGTTGGGTGTCTCTTTTAAGCTATTTCGCATGGGAAGTTAAAATTTTTGTTAAACTTTCAACTTTAATGAGTAGTATTCAAGATTCAATTTTTCTGCTTTGAAATTATGTGACACATTAAATATGGATTTTGTTTATTATTTTAGAAGGTGGGTTAGTTGGGCTGGTCTGATAAGTTATTTCGCATAGAAAGTTAAAATCTTTATTGGAACTCCAGCTTTACAATACTTCAATTTTCCTGCCAAAGCATAGTTATATTAATTGTTGTACTCAAATTTTGAACTCCTTGCGGTGTTCTCTTGATTTTCCTTTCAAGGATTTTGATTCATTTGCAAATTTGGGTTTTGCATCATTGGGTTGAGGGTGGGAGTGGGTTAGTTGTGTGTGTATCTTAAAGGTATTTTGTGTGCAACCAAGTTAAACTTGTAGTTAGAATTTCAACTTTTGCTCTCAGGGGTTCGTCCCTCCTCCTGACAAAACGACTAGTTGTTGAGACTTCTGAGTTCGGAGGTGCAATATGATCTGGACAGGGGTCTCTTAGTTCCGAACCATGAAGCTCTAGGTGTACTATTTTATTTAAAATAAAAAAGTGAGTAGAAAGATAAGGGTCGCTAAACCTGTGGCTCAGTAGCCCTAATTTCTTGGGTTTATCCTGCAGATTGTGGCTTATTTAATTCTTTTCGTATTTCTGTGATGGATGATGGTGAGCTGGAATTTTCTAATCAAGAAATGTTGTCAAGTTCAAATTTTGGTGAATTTCCAGACAGTGGTTCAATGGACAGTTTCTTCAATGAAATTCTCAAGGATACACATGCTTGCACTCATACGCACACCTGCAATCCACCTGGCCCTGATAACACCCACACACATACATGTTATCATGTCCATACCAAAATTGTCCCTCCCCTGAGTGAGGATAAGACAGCCAGTGATGATACTGCTGAATCCGCAGAGGGGAAAAGAAAGAAACGGCCTTTGGGTAATAGAGAAGCGGTTCGTAAGTACCGCGAGAAGAAGAAGGCTCGAGCTGCTTCGTTAGAAGATGAGGTTGTCAGATTAAGGGCTATAAATCAGCAACTCATGAAAAGGCTGCAGGGTCAGGCTGTGTTGGAAGCTGAGATTGCAAGGCTCAAGTGCTTGCTTGTGGACATCCGTGGAAGGATTGAAGGTGAAATTGGATCTTTTCCATACCAGAAGCCTATGAAGAGTGGGAATGTTTATCAGAACCTTGTTAATCCTAATCTCCCTGGAGCATATGTGATGAACCCTTGCAACTTGCAATGTGATGATCGAGTTTACTGCCTCCACCCTGGATCAGAAGGTAAAAACTTGGATGATACAGCATTAGATGGACAAGGCTTCGATAACTGTGAATTTGAGACTCTCCAATGTTTGGGTAATCAGACCTCTGAACTGAAGGAGGGTTCTGGCTGTGCATTGGGCAATGTTGCCCCTACTGGAAACCCTTCTGGCGGGAGTAAAAGAAAAGGTGAACTTGACTAAAATTTTAATTTTAATTTCACTTTTTGGTATGGACTTAACTACTCCGAAACCTGAAATAAATGAAGATTGAAGCGTCATCCTTTTGGTTTGCATGAATCCTGATTATATACTTTTTCACAGGCATGTCTTTATCATGTTCGATTACATCATTTATATAACCAGGGTGGCTTCGTTAGACCTTGTGTTTAGAGTTGTGCACTGAATTTTCAAATGCATATCATTGTTTATTGTTTTATAGGAAATTGCACTAATGGCAGTATTTAGCAGGACACAAATTAAATATAATGAGTAGTCTTTGGCATGCTTGGTTATGCTTAAGAAAGATTCTTGAAATGTTAAGGCAAGTTTTTACTTGGAACGAACTTCCCTAACCTCTCAAATCTGTAAAGGTACATGGTTCGAGTTGGATCGGTTCAGCATTTGAAAGCTATAGAAAAAGAGTCAATTCAACCAAGTCAAAGGGTGGAGTCCCCTTATAATAAATAGAAGAGGATCCTATATCTGCCGACCCTGCTTCACTACCTAAACTTTAACAGTATAGCATGTAAATACCTAAAACATATAGCACTACTTGTTAAAAAAATGAGTGTATATGTGTGTGCATAATGCTTATGGTCCTGTATCCAAAGATATGAAGTTCTAATCAATTGTTCATTTCTGATGTTTGTTGAATATATTACACTGATCTTTCATAGTTATTTGACAAATATTATTAAATAATTACAGATTTTGAATTAGTGCTCGTAAATCATTAAGTGATAGTATTATATCATTGTTGGGCAATGATTTAAGTTTTTCTATAAGAATTCAGTGCAATCCTGGGGGCTTTAAAATTTTCCAACAGTTAAATAGTTGGTTGAACACACACAGACGGCCCCTCAAACTTGCCCAATTTGTTCATTTAGGCACCTGAACTAAGGCTTGTACCTATTTCACACCTATCCTATGTTCAAATTGTGTCAATCGAACACATATTTCACAACTCTAAACTAAGTTCAGTGTGTGAATTCCACTTGATGTGACGTGCAAAATGAAGCCAATCATAAAAATACATGTCATCAAATGAAACAAAGGCAAGATTAAGAAAAGAGAAGTTGATTGGAAAAGAATCCTGACAGACCTTCATATTCCCCGCAACAAGTCTTGTTTGAGCAAGCTCCATCCTGATTGGTATAAACAATCTCGTCTTTCTATTAGTCTTGGCACTAAATAATCTTTGCCTCCAGAAATACCATTTCTTTATCGTTATCCCCCCCATCCGGGGTCCCTCTTCCTTACCAAAAAAAAACCCCATTTCTTTATCTTTGTCTCTTCCTCTCCATTCTCTTCAGCAACAGTATTCATCAATATCTTCATCACATTACTTCACTCGTTCCATTAGTGATTTGTTTGTTGGAAAAGCCAGCAGCCACCGGTGCCCTTCATTTATGGCAACCCAAATGTTGTCATTTTACGCGATGACACTGTTTCCAAGGTCGAAAAAGCACCTTTTCATCGGAACGTTCATGCTGTCAACTGAACTCAGGCAGTTGCCGCGTTCTTTCCTGTCTTGATCCATCTGAACCAATCCATTTTAAACTGAGGAAAAACAAGTACTCAGGTAATTATCAAATTGCATTGAATTTCTTTGCTAAATCATTGTATAGAGTGAACCCATTAGAGACTAAGCTAGAAACCGACAGTCCGACATTGATCAGAAAACTAATGTAGGCACGGTGGTAGTAGTAGGCTAGTAGCTGAGAGAGATGAACGAAAAAGAGAAAAAATTTAAAAAATTCCTCCCATGTCCTTCGGACCCACTTAATTTAGCATGTCAGTCCAATAAGTACATTTTCAACTGACAACTGTTTTTCAATAGGTAAAAGCATTAGCGCAGGTGTCTAAATGAAGAAATCGGGCAAGTTTGATGGGCCATCCATATATTCAGCCTAAATAGTTCAATTGTGAAGAGTTGCATTTTCCTCTGGGTCCCTCAAGTCCCAGAAAGATTCTACCTTTTCACTACTTGAAAGTAACTTAACTTCCAACTCTATTTCGATAAAATAATATGAATGGTTTGGTTTGCAAAAGTTCTAATCTTTTATATCTTTATGTAGCATTAATTTATGAAGTTCCATATACAAAGAGAGAATTTCTCATATTTGATCTTACTCTTAAATTTGTCAAATTGAGACATCGACAGCCTTCGACAGTGAGTTCTTTTGCGTCAGTTGGCTTATATTATTGCCATCAGAACTCTTTTGTTCTAGAAAAGGAAGAAAAATCTATGCCTCTGTTGTGTGCCCCTCCTTACGCGTGGGGGTGGATGTTCTTTTCATATTTGATCCTTGCATGTTGTTGCTTACTGTTCCTGGGGCCTATATGCCAACACATTGGTTATTGGCATTTTAATAACAAAGGAAAACTGCATGGCAAAGCACCAGATTTTAACATTTGGGTTTACATCCCCAATGAGCTGAATGATAAAAGTGATTGACTTAGCAACTCAACTATTTTCAGATGTAATTTTCCGATTTTCCTATCTCACTGTTTGTTGCATTGATCTTTGCTCTGTTCTCTTTTTAATATTAGCAGGGAGTCTAGCTGCAATAGCAATTTGATGAACTATTTAGATGGAGGCATCTTCGTTTTTTGAGAATAAGTACATTGTGTTATGTTACTTCTCCCCTTTTTGGGGTTTCTTTCCAGCATCTTATCTTCACCATGTTCAACTTCATAAAGATTTCTTTTTTCTGGCTCCTCAGCAGGCAGTCTAGTAGGTGTAAATTTCAGTCATCTATCTTGAGTGTTGGGTAAAGCAGGACAATTGAATGCATGTAGCTAGAGGACCTTGTAAGGAGGAGACAATATATTGGTTTTGTGTAAAGATCTTTACGCTTTGGTTCTCAGTCTAGTATTGTTCTATTCTTTTGGTGTGTATTCTAGCTAGCCTTTGTTTGGTGAATCGACAAACCCTCATGGATGGATCTGTGAATTTCAACCACTGAAATGTTGAATACACGGTGGTTTGGTCTGCTGATTGTGGTTCTGCCGTCCATGGTAGGTTACCATGCCTCCATTGCTTTTTCTCAAAGTGAACTTACGTGGTTCTGAGGTTTTTCATATCCTCTCTTTACTTTGTCACAAGTTGGTGTGCTCAGTAGTTGAGCTGTAGAAAGTAGATAATTGTCATGTGAGATGCATTCTGGACTCGTTATCCTCTTTTTATTTTCTGACAAAATGATTGAGCTCAATGTATTGTGAAAATTCTCCTTACCAATGAGTGCAAAATTTTTTAGGGAACCAATTCTGGTCATGAATGGAGAAATTTGGACTAGCCTTGTGTATATTCTCATGTCATTATCTTTCGTGTTTTGTTTTTCGTAAATGGAGAGTGGATTAGCCTTGTGTATATTAACTATGTATGTTCGAGGTATATTAAATTTATCTGCTAACAATTCAAGTACAAATGTTCAGTCTGTTACAGAGCGTATATATGTCATGGTACACAATTAAAATACAGAAGATATGCAATAAAAATTACATCTTGATAAACAGTAAAAATACATAAGATTATGAATTAGTATTCATTAAAAATACATCAATATGCATAAAAGATATACATTGGAGCAAAACACTTGAGCAAAAGCTTCACAAGAATTTGCGTGCTAGTGCGCAACCTTCAACTACTTCTTTCAATCTTTTTCTTTCTCGTTGGGTGTGTTGTTGTTCTATGCATATCTTTTTATTCAGTATGTGATAGCGTTACTGAAAGGCATTCATGGTTTTCCTTATTTCTTCATTCTCTTAATTGCAATGATCTTAGTGAAACAATCTAGGGTCATGGAAGAAGTGTGGTGGTGTCTAGAAGAACTGTGAAGGGATTTGCAGTGAATTTGATGAAATATCAAAGGCAAGATATGGGTGAATTCTGGAGAGAATAACGAGAATGGCTAGTATAATAATGAGTGAGAATATATAATATATTTTATAAGGATTAAATTGATTCCTTAATTTGTGGGCAAGTGAATTATTGAATATTTTTAGCCATTAGACGTTTAAACTTCTTAATATTGTAGAAACGTAAATAAATATACTATTTTAAAAATGAATCAAAAGTGACGTGAGTAATTGTATACGGCTGAAATCGATCATGTCCGATTTTGTAGGTTCGAGGAGTTGCTTCAAGAATAAGCTCAAAACGCCTGGGTCGAGCCCGGTGGTAAAGTATAAAACTTGAGGATCGAAGTGCTTGTTGAAAACCAAGGTCAAATATGACCAGCCTCGAGTAACGCATGATAACGAAATGGCGAGATATTAGCAATCAATCAAAGGTCTCGGCGGAAATCTCGGAACAGATCATACAAAGCGGTTATCGGCGCGAATCACGGGATTTATTTCCGTTATTAGAATTGTACCTTATTTAGGATTCCTCTACTATATAAAGAGGGACCCCATTCATTTGTAAGGAGATACATTAACTGATAATAATACACATGCTGCTCTCTATTTACTCATTACTCTCTATTGTTCTTGCTGCTTGATCTCGAGACTGTTCCGAATCGAGGTCAACATATTGCCACAGTACTATTTTGATTTGTTTTATCGTCTAATTCATTTACTTAATTCATTATTTACCAATCGGCATTGGATTAGACCACGTATTCATAAAATCACGATACAAGTTTAATTGTTACTCAAAATTTAAGGTAAACAGTTTGGCGTCCATCGTGAGGCTAAGGATAATAATGATTGTTTCAATGCTGATTCTGATAACACACGTTATTTTTATACTTGTTCTTGTCAAGTATTTTTTTCTCTCTCAAGTTAAAGCATGTCAAAATCACAAAACTCACCAGTATATAGTGATGATGGTCTCGGATTTTATGGGGTAAATAATAATGTAATTGCCTCAGGAGCCGGGGTGCCACCAACAAATCTCCGGGGAGTATCGGTTGTCGATCCAGTCGATATCAATTTGCACGTTGCTTTAAATGCAGACCTAGGTGCGGAACCCAAAACGAGTATACGCAAGGAAGGCCGTCTGGCAGCCAAGGTACACAAGGCAGAGAAGACAAGGTAGTTAGTCTAGGTAATATTCGAGATGTTGCAGGCTCAGCAGGCCTGTCACGACCCCAGCTCGCCCTCCATGAACATGTCGTGATGACACCTAGTTCCTATAACTAGGTAAGCCTAATAGTGCGGAAAATAACATAGCTTGCGGAGTAATTAATTAAAAACTGAACAACTAAAGAAAACTGTATATAAAGGCCGCTCGGCATGTACAACTCAAAATACGAAAGTCTACAATATAATTCCAAAACCCGAAAATTCACGGGAACACAAGCTAAGAGAACTACTGTAAAATGCTTTAATCTCCAGAACATCTGAGAAAAAGTACGAAAGAAGTCTAAATACTACGAATAGAGTAAAAGAAGGAGACTCCTTGGTCTGCTGACGCTGCAAAAGTACCTCAAAGTCTCCGTGGCTCTCCTGGCCTCAAGGATAGTGTGCATGAGATGAAGTACCTGGATCTGCACATGAAAAAAAACATGCGCAAAAGAGGCATGAGTACACCACAACGGTACTCAATAAGTGCCAAGCCTAACCTCGATTGAGTAGTGACGAGAAAATATCCGGGCCCTACTAAGATATAACATAATAAATAACAAGGCAAGTAAATAAAAAGTATAGATAAAATGTACTGGAGAATCTAAACAAGATAAATATGGGAAACGTAATAGAAAGCAGAAAAGCAGGACAATACTAGTATATACTACTCACAATAGAAATCACAACCGGGGATCTCTTGATATCCCGAGGATCTCTTGGTATCCTTGCCCAAACACGAGGGATCTCTTAGTATCCTCAAATCTTACAATTTCATGTGCTAGGGATCTCTTGATATACTCAAATCTTACAATCTCATGTGTCAGGAATCTCTTGGTATCCGGCACCCTAAGTCCAGAACATATCAAGTGCATGGGGATCTCCTGGGGGGCCAACCCGTAGCCCCAATTTAAAAAAACACACAATAGCAACCCAAACATTAGGAAAAATACTAACTCAGGACAAGAAATAGAAAATCCTAGCCAAACATATTATACGGAGCACAATAATACAGTTTAAGCACCTAGCAAGTAAGCCAAGTAAACATGCTTCTCTAAACTAGCATAGAATGAACTTGCATAATAAAATAAACAAGTAAGCAAGAAAACTCAATTTTAAATACTTCAAGTAAGAATAGATTTCCAACAATTTGCTCAAGTACGTCCTCGTCACCTCACGTACGAGACATTCAAATACCGAACATCATGTCCTAAGGGAAAGAGGTCCCCCACACAAGGTTAGACAAGACACTTACCTCAATCGGCTCCAAAATCAACTTGAAATCACTCTTTTTCCACGAGTATCCAACTCCAAATGACCAAAATATATTCATTTCAATTACAACTCGTAAATAACATCTCAAGCAACTGAATCTACTATTTAATTTACAGCCAATCCACAAATTTAGGTAAAATGACCAAAACGTTCCTTAGGCCAGCGTGATCAAAACTCAAGGTTTGAACCAAAACCTGGTTACCCATTCCCCCACGAACCTCAAATTGACGTCCAAATCCCCAATTTTTGAAAAACCTAGGTTCTACTCCAAACCTCCAATTTCACCCATAAAAATCATTTATTTTAAGTTGAAAACATGTAATATGATGTTAAAGATTGAAAGAAATGCGTAAAAACCAACTTACAAACGACTTGGAAGAGGTCTTGCTCTTGGAAAATCACCCAAAGGAGTTGTATTTTGAAAATGGGTGAAAATCCAAAATTCGACTAAGTATAAAAATTGTAAGTTGCAGATGTCGCAATTGCGAACCCCGACCCTACTAACTTTGGAATTGCAAGATTCTTGTTCGCATTTGTGAACTGTGAGGGAAGCTGGGAGGTTCGCATTTGCGAACCATAAGGCCGCATTTGCAAACACCTCACATACACATTTGCGAGGGTATAGTTTGCATTTGCGAACTCTACCAGGAATTAAGGCCTTCGCATTTGCGAGTCCAAAGTCACATTTGCGATTGTTGCAGGTCTAGGACATTTTCGCATTTGAGAGCTGGCCTTTCGCAATTGCGAGCTTGCATTGCGAAGCCTGTAGGTCAGCTATAGCATCAATTTTCCAAGTTAAAAAATGCACTCCGACACTTATCTAAAACTCACCCGAGCCTTTGGGGCTCCATACCAAATATGCACACAACCTCAAAAACATCCTACGGACTTACTCGCGTGATTAAATCGCCAAAATAATTTCATATACACCGAATTAAGACTCAAAATTCATAATTTCCTCCAAATTTTCTTAAAACATCAAATTTCCATTTTAAGTCCGAAACGCATCAAACGACGTGTGTTTTCAACCAAACTTTACAAAAAGTGCTTAAACCATATATAAGACTTGTACCGGGGCCTGGAACCAAAATACAGGCCCGACACTATAGTCTTTTATTCAAATTTCCTTTCCAATTTTCTCAGATATTTCCAGAAAATAGTTTCATACAAAAATTCATTTCTCGGGCTTGGGACCTCAGAATTCCGGGCATACGCCCAAGTCCCATATTTTCCTACGGACCATTCAGGACCGTCAAATAACGGGTCTGGGTATATTTACCCATAATATTTACCGAAATCAAATTTATTCAATTTAATATCAAAATTTAGCATTTTCCCAAATAATTCATATCTAAGCTTTTCGGCTACGCTCCCGGATTGTGCATGCAAATCGAGGAAACCCCAGATGAGGTTTTCAAGGCCTCGAAAGTACAAAATAGGTAAGAAAACAAGTGATTACCCCTTTCGATTGTCACAAGGCCTCCATTGCTCAACTTTAAAGTCAACATAGAATTTTGAGTGTTGTCGAGCTTGAGATCACTCGTCGTACAGAGAGAGTGCCAGAAAGGTCGAATGGTAACGGATCAAGGACTGACCCTATAATTATGAAAGTTCTCAAGGAACTCACCAAAATAATTGAGTCGGGGAAGAAGAAAATCAAAGATAATGATAAAAAAGTGGAAACATACAATTCCCAAGTTGATCAGATACCGGGGGCACCCCCGATCTTGAAGGGTTTGAATCAAAAAGGTTTGTGCAAAAGCCTTTTCTTTAAAGCGTTGCTCCGAAATCCCTTCCTAAGAAGTTCTGTATTCTGGATATACCTAAATACAACGAGACCACCGATCCAATGAACATATCACTTCATGCACATGCAGAATTAGAGGAAATGACTTAGATGATGATTAGATTGAGTCCATTTTGCTGAAAACATTTGGGGAAACTTTGTCAAAGGGAGAAATGATTTGGTATCATACCTTTCCGACAAATTCCATCGATTCATTTTCCATGTCAGAAGATTCTTTCGTGAAAGCGCACGCCGAGGTCATAAAGGTCGCGATAAGAAAATTGGATGTTTTTAAGATAAGACAAAGGGAAGATGAAACGCTAAGGGAGTTCGTATCCTGATTTCAAAAAGAATGCATGGAGTATCCACCGGTAACATATGATTGGGTCGTTCAAGCATTCACCTAAGGGTTGAACGAGTGGAGTTCGATCACATCATGACAATTAAAACAAAATTTGGTCTAGTATCCAAATGTAACTTGGGCAGATGTGCACAATCGATATCAATCGAAGATCAGTGTCGTTGATGACCAATTAGGAGCCCTTTCCGGTTCAGTATATCCAAACAAGTTAGCAGTTAAAACCTTGAGGGACGTTGACAGCCGAATCAAAGTCGAACAAGGAACGATGTCAACTATATATCGTAGATCCAAGGAACAATGGCTTGTGTTGCAATCCCTCCCGGAATGATCGAAGAAATGATCGAGTACAAAATTCTCGGGGACTGATGTGTAAAAGCGATTTTGATAAGCATGTCGATCCCATAGAGGCACCTCGGTTATCAGAATATAACTTCAACGTCGATGCATCAGGTATTGTATCAGCAATCGGAAGGATCAAAGATACTAGACGGCCCAGACCTATACAGAATGATCCTTCCCAAAGAAACCCAAATTTGATGTGCAAATATTATGGCATGCATGGTCACAAGACCGGGGATTGCAGGTAATTAAGGGGGGAGGTATCCCGTCTATTCAACGAGGGCCATCTTCGAGAGTTCCTTAGTGATCGAGCCAAGAATCATTTTAGAGACAGAGACACTAACAGGAAAAATGAATAGGAGGAACCATAACATGTCATTCATATGATCGTCGCCGGGGTCGATATTCCACAAGGTCCCATGTTCAAACGTACTAAGGTATCAATTACTAGGGAGAAGTGGACCTTGGATTATATACCCGAGGACTCCTTATCATTCAACGTCGAAGAAGCACAAGGAAATTCTTAACCATATAATGGTGTCTGGTAATTTCTATCTTATTAAATAAAGTTCAAGTTAAGCGTGTTTTAGTGGATTTAGGTAGCTCGGTGAAAATCATATGATCGAGAATCAGGGAGCGACTCAGCCTACAAGATCAAATTGTGCTCGAAGCTTGAGTCTTAAACGACTTCAACATGGCCAATAAAATGAATAACTGGGAGATTAATACACCGGTAAACGTGGATGGAACCATTCAAGAAACCAATTTCCACGTGATCGAGGGAGACATAAGATACAATTCCCTACCTGGAAGGCCATGGATTCACAATATGAGGGCATTCTTTCGACTCTCTACCAAATAATTAAATTCTTGATATCGAACGGTATGAAAACAATGTACGAGGAGCAGCATGATGCAAATGAAATATTTGCAGTCGACGAGGTAGTACTGGTATCGATAGTAAGGTCGGGCATCAAAGGTATACAGGAAACCAAATAGCAATCACAGCCACCATTCTCGACCGTATCAGAAAAGGAGGAGATAGAAGAAGAATAGGAGGATTTTCTAACCTCTCGAACCTTTATTGTTCCTGAAGACTCCGACGCCACCAATTCAACTGTCGAAAAGCTGAAATAGGTTATATCGATCGAGTACATGCCCGAGAGAAAGGTATAGCTGGGAACGAGGTTAACCTTCAAACTTAGGAAAAAACTAATTCAATTTATTATTAATAACATGGATTGTTTTGCTTGGTCCCATTTGGACATGACATGGATCCCACCGGAGATAACAACATATCCGCTAAGCCTTGATCCTAGGTTTAAACCAGTGAAACAAAATAAAAGGCCCCAATCCGAAGTAAAGCCCTCATTCATAAAGGACGAGGTAACTAAGCTTCTCAAAATATGGTACATCTGAGAGGTGAAATACCCTGAATGGTTAGCCAACATAGTCGTAGTCTCTAAAAAGGGAACACATTTAGGATGTGTATAGATTACAAGGATTTGAACAAGGCATGCCCTAAATATTCTTTTCCACTGCCTAACATTGATCGTATGATCAATGCCACAGCTGGCCACAATATTCTTTCCTTTCTCGATGCCTATTTCAGGTACAATCAAATTCATATGAACTCGGGAGATCGGGAAAAGACCTCATTTATCACCAAGTATGGAACATATTGTTATAATGTAATGCCCTTCGGGATAAAGATGCAGGAGTTACTTACTAATACCTAGGAAATAAGATGTTCGAAGAACAAATCGGTAAGTTAATGGAAGTTCATATTGATGAAATGCTAGATAAGTCCTTGCACGCATGACTATTTGGCTCATTTGCAAGAACATTCGAGATCTTGAGGAAGTATAACATGAAACTCAACCCCGAGAGATATGCTTTCGGGGTTGATTTTGGAAAATTCCTGGGCTTCAAGGTGTCAATTCGGGGGATCGAGATCAACCCCGATAAAATCAAGGCCATCGAGGACATCACCATTGTAGATAGTGTAAAACCTGTGCACAGGCTAACTAGACGGATAACTGCTTTAGGCCAATTTATCTCGAGGTCATCAGACCGAAGCCACATAATTTTGTCATTACTCAAAAAGAAGAACGATTTCACCTGGATCCGGGAGTGCCAACAAGCATTAGAGGGATTAAAGCAATACCTATCGAGCCCATAATTGCTCCACACTCCGAAGGCAGATGAGAAACTTTACTTATACTTGGTGGTATCAGAAATTGCGGTTCCTAGTTCGGGAAGACCAAGGTACACAATTTCCCATTTACAATGTAAGTCGAACCTTAGGAGTAGTAAAAATTAGATATCCAGACTTAGAGAAATTAGCACTTGTGTGAATAAGTGCTTCTAGAAAGTTAAAACCATACTTCCAGTGTCACCCCATATATGTGTTAACCACTTGCCCACTTTGTAATATTTTACAGAAGCCCGAACTTTCGGTTCGATTGGCCAAATGGGTCACCGAACTCAATGGATACGATATTGAGTATCAACCCTGAACATCTATCAAGTCTCAAATTTTAGTAGACTTCATGGCCGATTTTACGGCAACCCTCATACCTGAAGTTAAAAAGGAACTCTTATTAAAATGGGGCACATCATCAGGGGTATGGACCTTTTTCATAGATAGTGCTTCAATATAAAGGGGTCCAGGTTAGGCATCATTTTGAAGCCACCCACATGTAGTATTATAAGGTAGTCTAATCAAAACTTCTAGGTTGACTAATAATGTGGCCGAGTACGAGATCATGGTTGCAGGTCTCGAGCTAGCTAAAAGCTTGGGGGAATAAGCCAGTGAATCTAAGTATGACTCTTTATTGGTTGTGAACCAAGTAAACAAAAGCTTCTGATGTTTTAAGCATCAATACTAAATAAGGGGGAGGAGTGATTTGTGTGGTACCCAATTTTTGCTTAACAAACTATAGAAGAACCTAGTTCTTCTAGGTGTTCCAAGCACTACTATTTGCGGAATAATAAATATTGAAATAAAAAATATAGAGATTTTTACTTGGAAAACACCTGGCTCAAAAGGTGAAAAAAACCACGGCCTACTACTCAATAGGATTTTCTCAAACTTCCACTAAAATCACTAAGCCAAAATAATATTTACAAAACTCTTTGTAAACCTAAGGATTAACTCTAGTCCCGTTGTGGCACACAACCTCAACTGTTGCGACAACTTCAAGTGAATTCTAACTTGAATACTCTAGCTACCTAATACAATTGCTTCTATGAAGCTGAAAGTGACAATGTAAAATCACCTACTACAATTGAACTAGAATAAAAGATAGACACTTGGAACTAGTTCTTCTATCTCATTCAAGTAGCTTTAGGAGTGCACATTCAAATCACACATAAATTTCTTGCAAAATCGCCTTGCTTTTTTCTCTCAATTTAAGTTTAACTTTTGTATATGTGCAGTGCCTGTAAAAGAGACCAACACCGACATTTCATAGGTTAGTAATCATATTTGATTGGGATTCAATTGTTGCTCTTCTATCGTGGAAGAGTTCATGATGATCTTAATCTGTGACACTATCTTCATCCTAGATTGTGTTCTCTTCATATAAGAAGTCTTTCTCTCTTTATCCAATATGCAACCTTTTAGATTAGATCATGAGATATTAGCTACTTGATCAGTAGGATTTATATCCTTCACGCGCATCTCACATGTATAGGTTGATCATGACTGTGCTTCACAAGATAGACCTGGTCCATGTCTGAGTTCTTTTGTCAATCTTCAAAACTTCACCTGTTCTTGGGCCAACAAATTCCCCCTTTTTGATGATGACAAACTCTGTACTTTTTACTTATTTTGAACCTGTAAGAACTCGGCTTAACCATCAATACCAAACTTAGAAAATTCACTTATCATCAAGGACTAGGTTTATTAGGTTATAAATATCACTTATTTTAGAATGTGTAAAGCATAATATCTATTCCCCCTATTGGCATCATTGAAACGTTACATACAAAGTGTGATTCCCATATTTTAATTACTCATGGCCACTGGGGCAACTGCAAGTGCAATCATGGTTTAATCACCAATAATGAAGCAAACATATTTAAATTATCAAGGACAGATTAACATTGAAAAAGAGCAAAACAATAGTTATCATTGACAGAGATATGTTGCCACCAACAATCCACAAAAAGAAAGAAAAACATTCAAACCATGAGCAAAAACAAAAGATAGAAAAATCCCTAATTTGGGTCACTGAGGTACTGAACAAGTTCATGAGAAAAACGCCAGGAGTCCTAAGGCTTGGAGGAATAAGAGGGTTGGGTTTGGTCTTGGAGAAGGTTCAGCATGTTATGAAAAATTCCATCATTATTCTCCTTTTCTTTGGCAAGCTCAGTTCTGAGACCATCTCTCTCAGATTCTACTTCAGCCAAACAAGCCTTGAGCCTAGCTATATCAGCATCCTTGGCTGCAAATTCCTGAACCAGAATCCTTACTTTGCTGATGATAGGTGTCTTCTAGGACGAACCAAGTTCATTTGGGATGTCATTGACTGCATAATCACAAGCAAGAAGAGTATTGATGCCAAAGTGATCCTTGTTCGAGGCCATTTCCCACTTCTTCAAAGACACATAAGGGGTAGCATGAGCCTTTGAGCCATTGATGACCCTATCCAGCAGCTTGATGATGAAGGCAGGTCAATTTATTTGCCTTCCACTTTCTAGGCGCTCCATAAGAACTAGATCCATGTAATTGGCAATGTGCCTTCTCTCATGTTTGGGAAATAAACACTTGTTGACAAATTCAAATAAGATCTTGTACTCAGGCCTCATTTCTTTTTTTTGCATAGCCCTAGCTTCATTCACATCTTAAGAATCACAAAACCTCATGGTAATTGCAAGAGCAGTAGGGAGGAAGTCCAGGAAAGGCCTCCTTTGCCTTGTATAGTCATCAAACCCTTCAGAGGGTATGTCTAGGATCTCTCCCAGTTTCTTTGGATCAAACTGCACTTGAACTCCTTTCACTAGGCTACTAACCTTGCCATCCTTAACCGCAACATTCCATTAACTCAATTGGCTCATTTCTGGCTAGCCTACCATCCATCCGAAGGACCATGTCCTTCCATCCTTAAGCAATTAAAGCACCCACTAATATTTTCATTCCTGGTTCTACCAGGTCTTTCAGCAGTCTACCTTTAAGATCTTTCTTTTGCCAAACATGGCAAGCTTATCTTGTTCCTTTTCCGAATGAACTTCTTCTTCTGCTCCACTCAAGTCCTCATCTTCATAAATTTTTGATTGTTTGTTTTTCACGACATATCTTGTCCTCTTGTCTAGTGTAGGTTCAACAGCCTCAGACACAGAAAAAGACTTCTTGGAGGAAGTCTTGGTCTTTTTGGGCTTGGGGGTTGGAATCTCCACTGATGTACCCTTTCTTGATGGACCAGTTCCATCTCCTCTTTCTCAGTAGCCTTTGAAGATTCGACAACCTTTCCCACCCCTTTATCCATTCTCTTTTTCTTACTCTTAGCTAAAGCCCTTTTGGAGATAAGTGTCACTCTTTTTCACTCTGCTTCTTGTGGCTCTACCCTTTGGCAATGAAGAGGTAGTAGTTGTAGGGGAGGAAGACTTTCTCTTCTTATAGGATTTGGAAGCACTAGGAGTTTTAGGTGTGATAGACGTCTTTTCTTTGGATCATAACTCTCCCCAACCTTTTTAACAGGTCTGCTAGGGTTTCTTTAATAGATGAACTAGGTTCATCTCTTCATGAGCTTAAGTTAACCAACTCTTCAGCTGCTTCCCTAGAACCATTTCCCCCTAAGTTCTTGACATATTCTTCTTCAAGTTCTTGTTCAACCCCAAAAATAGCAGGCAAATACAATCCAATAGTGGGTGACTGATCAACCACTCATTTTCCAATGCCCCTTACTTCACCACATGCACCCTCTCTCTCTTTTTTTTAGAATTCTTTTTACCTCCACTCTTTCATATCTCAGGCAATTCAACATCCCTAATGGGTCCAACTAGAACAAACCTAGTCTCTAGGTTTTCAGTCACAGATGAACGTACCTTAGAAGGGGATTGTTAAGTCCTTTCAGAGTCAGAAGACCCAAGTTCGTCCCCCTCACTTGCAGATTAGTATGACTCAAAATCAAAATTGGAGTTGGAGACGGGGGCCTGTCTTGCCTTCAATTTCTCATTTAATTCCTAAGAGCTCCAGTTCCTACTATTTCTCAAGCAAGCATTTTAACCCTTCTCAGCCTGGGTTTGGGAGTAGTGCTAGGTGGAGGCGAGGGAGATAAATCAGATGGAGTAGGTTGTGAAGGAGTTCTAGGTATATCTTGTGGGTTAGACATGATTGATGAGTTTTGGGAGAATTACGGAGTTATAATTTTGGAGAAGAAGATAGCAAGAGAGAGTAAAAAAAATGACGGTTATAGAGTTGGCAGTTATCTTCCCTAGATTTTAGAAATTTTTTTCAGTTTAGAGTTCTAAATAGACAAAATTTGTTCAAAGATAACGGATAAAATTTTCTAGGAATTTAACATGTAGGAATTCTGCTCATGATTTAAATATTTATATTTCTAATTGTGTAGAGTAAAGAAAACATACCTTAACTTTCAGATAAACTCATACTGATGAACCAGGTTCTTCATTTAGAATTCTTTTGAACATGTCTCAAATTACTATAATAGAGAAAATTTTGTAAGAGATTAGTGATTCTTCTATACACATGTCACAGGCGTATTCTAATTAAAGCATAAAGCTGAGTAAGAATTAATCTAGATATTTACACCAGTTTAGAGTTTCTAACCAAAAAAATATTTTTTTTGCCTTCTGATTTGGACCTATTAGGTGATCTTAATCATCCCTAATTCCAATATGTTCCTTTCAAAGTTTTCTCTACTTAGTGCTTATGAAGATGTCACCAATTTGTTTATCAGTAGCACAAAATTCTATGGAGATCAATCCTTTCTCATAGTTATCTCTTATGAAGTGGTGTCTAACATCTATGTGCTTAGTCCTCTTATGATGCCCACTTCAATGTCCAAGTCTATCAGATGTTGTTTAATCCATAGCAATTGAGCACAACAATAGGCAGCAACAACATATTCAACTTCAGCAGTGGATAAGGCCACTGAATTTTGCTTTTTAGTGGCCCATGATATAAGAAATGAACCAAGAAAATGATCCATACCTGAGGCGCTTTTCTTATCCACAAGAAAACCTGCATAATCAGCATCAACATACCCTGCTAGATTGAAGTTACTATCTTTAGGGTACCAAAGACACATATTAGTAGTGCCTTTCAAATATCTCAGTATCTTCTTGACAGTAGTCAAGTGAGTCTCCTTTGGATTAGCTCGGAAGCGAGCATAGAGCCCTACACTGAAAACTATGTCAGGCCTGTTGGTAGTAAGATACAAAAGTAAGCCAATCATACCCTTATATGGCTTCCGATCAACAGATGAACCAGGTCCATCTATGTCTAATTTGGTGGAAGTTGCAATGGGGGTATCTATTTTTTGATTCATCTATCTTGAACTTTCTGATCAGCTCCTTTGCGTATTTCTGCTAATGGATCATGGTTCCATTTGGGATTTATTTGATCTGTAAGCCTAATAAAAGTTTAAGCTCACCCATCATACTCATTTCAAACTCACTTCCCATTAATTTGGAAAAATCCTTACTTAGTTTATCAATGGTAGCCCCAAAAATTATGTCATCAACATATATTTGTATCTTTACCTTTTTCCTTTAAGAAAAAGGTACTGTCAATTTTACCTTTTTTTGTAGCCATGTTCAAGCAGGAATTTTGACAATCATTCATACCATGATCTGGGAGCCTGCTTGAGTCCATAGAGAGCCTTGTCTAATTTATACACATGCTCAGGACATCCCTTTCTTTCAAACCCTGGAGGTTGTCTCACAAACACTTCTTCTTTTAGGTAGCCATTTAGGAACGCACTTTTGACATCAATTTGATGAAGAGTGAATTCCATGTGTGCTGTGAAGACTATGAGGAGCCATATTGCTTCTAATTTTGCCACAGGAGCAAAATTCTCATCATAATCTATACCCTCCTCTTGGCTGTAACCTTGTACCACAAGTCTTGCCTTGTTTCTTATAACAATTCCATCTTCATCAAGTTTGTTTCCGAAGACCCATTTTGTGCCAATGACTGATCTGTCCTTGGATCTTGGAACTAGATGCCAAATTTGACTTCTCTCAAACTGATTGAGTTCATCTTGTATTGCATTTACCCAATCTGCATCCTGCAAAGCCTCAACAATATTTTTAGGTTCAATAAGAGATAGGAAAGCATCAAAAGCACACACATTCTTTAATTGTGATCTAGTTTTGACTCCAGAGGTTGGATCAGTAATTATATTCTCAATGGGATAAGAACTTTGATACCTATAAGGTTTCACAACCAATTGATTTCTGCTAGATTTTTCTCCCATGTTCTGTTGCTGAGGAACATGATCATGAACATGTTCCTTTAGGGGATTGTTTTAAGTTCCTTTTTTATCAGTTCCTCCTGTCAGGTTGCCCTGGATGGGATAACCTGTTTTATCACTTGTTCCTTATTTTGGTGCCACTTTAACTTGTGCTGGGACTTTAATAAAATCTATTACCAGCCCAATAGCCTCATTTTCATGTTCCTGTGTCTCAAAAAAGAATGTTAGTTTTATCAATCACTACATGCACACTTTCTTCTACACACAAGGTTCTTTTATTGAATATTTTATATGCTTTTCTATGTGAAAAATATCCCAAGAATACTCACTCATCACTTATGGGATCAAACTTACCTAGGGAGTCTTTTCCATTATTGTGCACAAAGCACTTATATTCAAATGCCCTAAGATGGGATATATTTGGCTTTCTCCCTTTAAGTAACTCATAGGGAGTTTTTTATACAAGAGGTCTAGTCATACACCTATTGACGATGTAACATGCAGTGTTTATAGCCTCTGTCCAAAAGCTGTGAGGCAATTTACTAGAAAGAAGCATAGTCCTAGCCATATCTTCAAGAGTCCTGTTCTTTCTTTCAACTACTCCATTTTGTTTAGGAGTCCTAGGGGCAGAGAAGTTATGATCCATGCCATGCTCATCACAAAATTAAGTAAACTTGGGATTTTCAAATTCAGTTCCATGATCAAGCCTAATGGATGGAAGTTGATTTCCTAATTGTTTCCGAGTCTTTCTAACAAATAGTAAACATCTCAAATGCTTCATCTTTAGATGTTAAGAATAGTACCCAGGTAAACCTAGAATAATCATCAACAAGTACCATCACATATTTCTTGCCACCTCTACTCAATGTTCTCATTGGACCACAAAGATCCATATGAACTAGTTCCAACGTCCTGGTTGTGCTTACCACTTTCTTGCTTTTAAAGGATGATCTTACTTGCTTCCCCCTTGCACAGGCCTCACAAACTTTGTCTTCCTTGAACTTGATGTTAGGTGGCCTTATCACCAAGTCCTTGGAGACTAATTTGTTGAGTTGATCCAGACTTGCATGACCAAGTCTTTTGTGCCACTAGAGGGGATGATTATCTAACACACTTAAGCAAGTGAGTTCATTTTCTGAAAAAGTGGACAAATCTACAATGTAAATATTAACTCTTTTTCCTTGCAAAACAATCTTGTCAGTATTGTGAGCACGCGATTTTTGCGATAATTTATGTGCATGTTTATTTAACTCACGAAAAGTACAAAAATATCTTGCATTGCATTTATGGTTTATATTTCTATTTCAGGTTAATTAGTAAATTAGTTATTTTTATAAAAAATGGAAAAATAAAAAAAAGCTCATATTTATATTTTTAGCCTTTTCATATTATTAGTAATTTTAATTTAAGTTTTTTTATTAATCAAAAGGAGGAAAAGAAATCTTGGATAGTTGGTCTTGAAATAAAAGCTAGAATTGAGCCAAAAATCTTATTAAAATTCCAGCCCAAATACACTCTCTAACCCATATAACCCACCCCAACCCAAATAAGCCCCTACCCAATCTCAAACCGGACCGACCCGATCAATACCCAAACTCATTTCTCGTGAAAAAAACCTAGACCTATTACACATACAATACAGACACGCTGATAGATAGACAACAAAAGAAGCTGCAGTCCGGAGGAGAGGTTATCTTCTCTAACCTTTGGAGGCAGCATAGACGATACACAAGGACCCCCACCCACTAGATTTTGATCTTCACCCTCACCACGCCGGAATCCGACGACCATACATACAGAGAAAACAAGATACACGCCTGAGAACACAAGAAAAGAGTAGCGCAGCTTTGGCGAGGATTCTAAAATTGAGCGCCGCATTTTCACAAAGAACGGACCCCACTTCTCCATTCGGTCTTCATCTCCAAGAGAAGACCAGCTTCTCTCCATGGCAAAATGAAGTAACCGTCCGTAAGATCCTTGAGCAGTGGCTGAACACTGAAAGCGGCCCCTCGTCCAAACAGCACCCCTTTATCTTCTTCTCTTCACACCCACATCAGTTTCTTCTTCTTTAACAGCGGCGAACTCGCCGGAAACGCCGTAACTCACACACGCACGTGTACAGTAAGAGAACTCAGATGAGAGGAAGTTATGGGTTTTGTTTGTTTTAATTTCCAACTTTCTTGTTTTCGGATTGGTCGAGTTCTTCGTTGAGACTAGCTGAGGTGAATGTTCGAAGTTTTGGAGGTTCTTTGGTCGGGTCCAGATCTGTTTTTTTCTCAAGTTTTCAGCATCAATTTCTGGATTTTCATTCCCCCTCACAACTGCTTTGTTAAGGATTTGATCTGACATTCTTATTGAATACAAAAAAAGGTTCGATTCTTTCTTATCTTTTGGTATCAATTTTATTATTTTTATTCTTTATATTTTTCTTCTTCACTCTTGTTCGTGAACGTTTGATTCTAAATGTTACTAGCTGTGTGTTAGCACCCTTTTATGTTAATTAGTAATAATAGTTATGTGTAAGATTTTGTTTTTTGTCTATGAACTGTTCAATTCATGGATACTAGGAATTTTATTGGATAAAACAAGCATGTGCTTATGCCACTAAAGTAACTGATATATGAACTCATTTTTAATTTGATAAGTTAGTTCGTTGGTTGGTAGGCTTCTACATTAAGCAGCAAATTTGCTTGGATTTGAACTTTGGATTCTTGGAAGCAATGACATGACATGGGTCTACTTTAGACTTGAAAACCAATTTGTTATGATGTACAGATAAAACGATTTGACTCATTAGTAGGATAATAGATCTATTAGCTACTGTTGATGCAGTATAAATTTTGCTTTGATGTGATTGAGACTTAAGAGTAATGATATAGTATTGTTTTGTTCTCATTTGATTTGTCGAAGTTCACTCGGGAACGAGTAAGTCGGCCTCTTCCTCACAATAATTTCTAGAATAATGTCTTGCACTCGTCTCTGTCGCTGCCTATGCTTTGGTTCGATTCGATGTTAAACCATAACACAAGCGGTTCATTATTATCTGTTTTCATTTCTACATCAAGAAGGCATAGGGACTGAAATTTTGAAACTAACACTGAAGCTTGAAGGTGATAAATTTTATGGAATAGTAAAAGGTGGGTGACTAGTTTATCTTCCATATGAATAACTGCCTAATGCAAACTGTTGTCTTCATTGATGGGCTTAGCAATTATACGATGGATATTTCTAATGTAGTAGATACAATTTGGGTGATTGGAGTTACTATTTTTGCTCGTGGGTGGAGGGTACGCGGACTCACGCATCACAGTGCTTTTGAATTTAGGAGTGCCTGCAATGTTTTCTTTTTAATTCATTTTTGTTTGGCGTCAAACTTAGGTAGCTTGTAGTTCGTATTCTTGTTAATTCGAATCATGCTTGCTCTTAAAAGTATTTCACTGTTCAATTGCAATCTAAGAAGCATTGTTATTATGGGTACGGTTTCCGTGGCGTAGTCGCAATGATTAATTTCGAATTAGCTTTAAAAGTGAGTAAACATAGCTACTAAAATTAGTCGAATAATTTTAAGGTGCGCCGTGCCAAATAAAATTTTAAAATGCACGGCCCTCATTTAATTGACATTTTGATCCTTAGAATTCGAGGCGTACCATTTAGCGAATTCTATGGCCCTCACAAAGTGCGAATGCGTAGTTTCTTTAGGTGCGTGTTTAATAATATTACTTTCCTAAATTTGGGTGCACATCTATGTGACCCAAATCCAAATCCCAACGAAGTTGAAATGTGTTAAAAACTACGGGTGTATTTATGTGGCGTGGTTCGAGGCATGTTTTAACGACGTTGCAATTTTCTTTAAGAATTATCATAATAATAATAAAAGTGACTAAAAATTAAATTATGCACATAGGTTCATAATTGTAAAAAATCAGATAATTTAAGTCAAATATAACAGTTGAGCGACCGTGCTATTACCACGGAACTCAGGAGTGCCTAACACCTTCTCCCAGGTTAACATCATTTCTTACTCGAATTTCTCGATCGCGGACTGTAAACAAAGTCGCTTTTTTCCTTGATTCGGGATTCTAAACCGGTGACTTTGGACACCATAAATTATCCCAAGTGGCGACTCTGATTTTTAATAATTAATCCCGTTTCGATTGTTTTTAATTGGAAAAACTCCCTTATCTACGCCCTTCGCCGGGCTGTAGTAGCCAAAAGGAGGTGTGACAAGTAGTAAGGTTAATCACAAATGGTAGATGTAAATGTTACAAGGTTACATCTATCATACAGTGTAACATACTGATTAGGCTATACTTTAAGCCATCTATCAAGTAAACATTCTCAATGGAGTGAGAGTCTGTCTTACCTATTGTTCCAACCCCAATGATCTCACCTTTCTTCCCATTTCCAAAGGAGACATTACCTCCTTTCAAGTCCTCAAGTGAAAGGAACTAGTTCTTGCTTGCAATCATATGTTTTAAGTAGCCACTATCCATGTACCATATTTGGCTGCTTTCCTTCACTTGGACCTGCAAAAGAAAATCAAGGGTTAGTCTTAGGAACCCAAACTAGTATGGGTCCTTTTCTATAGGCAAATGGGTCAATTAAAATCCTTTTTGCCCACCCAGGCAACCTACTTTTTTCTTGAACAAAAGCTTTGTTCTTTTGACTAGCCTTTTCTTTTACATTACATTCATTTTTGTAATGACTAGTCTTGTCACAGTGTGTGTAAATTTTGTTTTTAGGAAGAATGAGGTACATGCTTTTAGGGTCCCACTTAAGTGCTTGAGTCCTATAGCCAAGTCCTTTTTTGTTGCTACTGTGATGTCCTTGCAGCCATGATAGTGCATCAGAAGCCTTATTCCATTTGCAAGTTCTGTCTAGTTCATGCTTTACCTTCCCTAGGTCTTCTTTTAAAACTCTTATCTGCTCATCCGTCCTGTACAATTCACCTTTCATTTTTCCTAAGTTTTCTTCTAAGATGAGGTGTGTGAGATCAACTTTCTTCTTTCATGTTCCTAGTTTCAGTTTTAAATTTTCATACCTAAGCTCTAGGACACTGGTGTCAAGTTCAAGAACCTGGCTCTTCAACTCAGCATTTTTACTGTCACTCTTATTAGCCCTAGATTCTAGATTTTTGCACTTGGCTTTTAAGATTGCACACTCCCTAGACAGATAATCCTTCTTATTGTTAATTATCTCAGAGTCATCAATGAAGTCTAACAATAGTTCAGACAACTTTTCTTTAGATAGAAATTTAATCTTGTCTTTGAGAAGAAGGACAGTTACCTCTTGTTCATCATCTAATTCTCTGTTGGTCATAAGTGCTTGTTCATCTCCAGCTTCATCTTCTGAGTCCTCGTTTGAGGTTTCTCCCCAATCAACAACTATGGCCTTTGTTGATCCTTTATTCCTTTTGGGTTGAACCTGTTCCTTCTTCTTGTTCCTTTGTTCAGCCATTTCATTCTTCCATTCAATTTCCAACTGAGGACAGTTTTTGATTATGTGATCTGTCTTACCACATTTGTAGCAACCCTTGTTAGTATGTTTCTCAAGAGCCCTTGGTTTGTTGGAGTTTGTACCTCTTGAAAATCCTTTTCCTTTTATTAGGTACTTTTTGAAATATTTTGTGATCATAGCCACTTTATCATCCTCCAGATATGCACCTTTAGCTGTTCTAAGAGCAAGACTTCTTTCCTTCTTGGATGCATCCATTGTCATGGTTTGCTTCCTCAGTTCATAGGCAGTGAGATTTCTAATTAGTTCATCTAACTTAAGGGTAGCAATGTTCTTGGATTCCTGAATAGCAGTGATTCTGCTTTCCCAAGTCACTAGTAAAACTCTTGTCAAGATTTTCTAAACCTTGTTTCTTCAAGGATAATTCTCCCAAGAGATTTAAGTTCATTTGTTAATATTGTGAACCTTGTGTACATCTCCTGGATATTTTCTCCTTCCATCATACTTAGATGTCTTTGCTTGAGGAGTTCCTTCATGACCCACTTGTAATATCTTTTTGGTAGTGATACAACTTTGAATCCTGCTGTACTCATCTGGACCCAATCCAGACACAAGGCATTTTTGGCCTTGGCATTCTTCTCCCACTTCTTCAAATCTTCAACAGTGCAGTCAACTCTTGTCTTTGGCACGTCCACTCCTTCAGCATTCTTCTTTGTAGTTTCCAAAGGACTATCAGTGACTATGTCCTAAAGTTCACAGACCTCTCATATGATATGATCTCTTATCATGTTCTTCCACCAAGAATAGTAATGACCATTAAAGAGTGAAGGCCTAGCAGTGAATTGCCCTTCCCAGTTTCCAGGTGGTGCACTCATCTTGATATTTTTCGAAGGTGTTAACCTCTTCAAGGATAACCCACTCTGATACCCAATTGATATTTTGAGTGTCAATACCACACAAGAGAAGGGGGAGGGGTAATTTGTGTGGTACCTAATTTTCGCTTAACAAACTATAAAAGAACATGGTTATTCTAAGTGTTCCAACAACTACTTTTTTGCGAAATAATAATTACTAAAAATAAAGAACATAAATATTTTTACGTGGAAAACACCGGCTCAAAAGGTCAAAAAATCACGACCTACTACTCAGTAGGATTTTCCTAAACTTCCACTAATATCGCTGAGCCAAAATAGCATTTACAAATCTCTTTGTAAACCTAAGTATTAACTCTAATCCCATTGTGGCACACAACCTCAACTGCTGCGACAACTTTAAGTTAATTCTAACTTGAATACCCTAGATACCTAATACAATTTCTTCTATGAAAGTTAAAGGTACAATGTAAAATCATCTACTATAATTGAACTTGAATAAAAGATAGACACTTGGAACTGGTTCTTCTATCTCGTTCAAGTAGCTTCAGGAGTGCACACTCAAATCACACATAAATTGCTTGAAAAATTGCCTTTCTCTTTTGCTCTTAATTTTTGTTTAACTTCTGCATATGTGCATTAACCGTAAAAGAGAATAACACTGATATTTAATATGTTAGTAATCAGAGTTTGATTGGGATTCAATTGCTGCTCTTCTAACATGGAAGAGTTCATGACAATCTCAAATTTTAACACTATTTTCATCCTAGATTGTGTTCTCTTCATATAAGGAGACTTTCTTTCCTTATTTAATATGCAACCTTTTCGATCAGATCAGGAGATATTGCTGCTTGATAAGTAGGATTTATCTCCTTCACGTGCATCTGACATGTATAGGTTGATTATAGATGTGCTTCACAAGATGGACCTGGTCCATGTCTGAGTTCTTTTGTTAATCTTCAAAACTTCACATGTTCTTAGGCCAACAACTTCGAAGTTCGAGAAGATAGAATATAAAGGTATTTGGACAAGCTACATATAACATTGCACCACGTCAAGGAGTCGACTTTAGACCATGTACCTCGAGAACAAAATAGTGAAGTAGATGCACTTGTAAATTTGGGGTCATCGATCGAGGAAGACAAGATCAGCCCGAGGACTGTCGTCTGACTATCAATATCTGTGATCGAGGAAGGTCATGCCAAAATAAGCTCTACAAGCTTGACCTGGGATTGGAGGACCAAATACATCAAATATTTGAAAAACAGAAAGCTCCCATCAGACCCTAAAGAGTCAAGGGCTCTTCAAACCAAAACTGCTCGATTCACATTGGATTAATATGAAACATTATACAGAAGGACATTCGATGGACCATTGGCAGTATATTTAGGGTTGGGGGACACCAATTATGTTTTACGAGAGGTTCATGGAGGCACTTGTGGGAACCACTCTGGCGCCGAATATTTGATTCACAAAATAAATAGAGCAGGGTACTAATAGGATAGCATGGAAAAATACACTAAGGAGTTTGTTCGAAAATGTGAAAAATGTCAAAGGTTTTTACGGATGATCCATAAGCCTGGAGAGCAACTTCGTTTAGTCCTATCCCCATGGCCATTCATGAAATGGGGGATTGATGTCGTTGTCCCTTCGCCAACGGCCCCAAGTAAAGCTAAATTCAATTTGTTTATGACTAACTACTTTTCTAAATGGGTGGAAGCACATGCCTTCAAGAAGGTCAGAGAAAAATAAGTTATAGACTTCATCTGGGACCACATCGTATGTCGATTTGGGATACCTACCGAAATAGTATGTGACAACGGAAGGCAATTCGCCCATAGCAAGATAACAGGGTTCCTCGAAGAACACAAAATAAAAAAGGATCTTACTGATGATGTATCACCCAAGCAGAAATGGACAGGCCGAATCGACGAACAAAACTATCATTCAATACCTAAAGAAAAGGTTGAATGATGCTAAGGGGAAATGGAGAGAAGTTCTACCTGAAGTCCTTTGGGCGTATCGAATGACAACAAAGTCCAACACGGGGAAAACCCTATTCTCTTAGTATATGGCTCCGAGGCCTTAATTCCAGTCGAGGAACCTAGTGCTAGATTTCAACATGCAATGGAGGAATCAAATCACGAGGCTATGAATACTAGCCTTGAACTATTGGATGAAATATGAGACACTTTGCTTGTTCGGATGGCTGCACAGAGGTAAAGAATCGAGAGATACTACAATAGAAGAGCCAACCTTCGCCACTTCGAAATCGGGGACTTAGTTCTAAGGAAAGTCATCCTCGATACTCGAGACCCAACAAAGCAAAACTAGGCCCAAATTAGGAAGGAACATATCGAGTCCAGGGTATCATCGAAAAGGGATCTTACAAACTTGGGAAAATGGAGGGAGAACAATTGCCAAATAATTGGAATGTATCACTACACAAACGATATTATTTCTGAGGTACAACTTTCTCATTTTTCATTTGTATTTGGTCCTAACTTATTGTAGGTGTTCGATCAAAGACGTCGAAAAAACTCTTCAACATGAAGACCATAGGTTTTAAAGCATGCATTGCACTTTTTTCCCCTTAGAACGGGTTTTTATCCCAAATGGATTTTTCCGGCAAGGTTTTTAATAAGGAAACAATTATGTGCTAGCTAAGGAAAATTCAACAGTATCCAAGGATTTCTTTCGAACAACCTCGAATACTGGGGGGCATCACCGTCGGAGGTTATATTTTTGAGAAAAATACTTCACATCAAAGGGTCTTTATATGGAAACTTTGTAATGGGCCAAACGGTCGAATGAACCATGTCCATATCGATTAGTCGAGCCCCGACGAAAAAACATATACGCATGTATAAATTATTTAAAGAAGCATTCTTTCTATATCAAACACTTTGTGTCTCAAAGAAAAATTTTCTACTATATGAAGCTCCACACTTATGATTTTGTGAGAAATGGCTCAAGGACCGAGCAAAAACATACTTCGAACATTGGGGGACTACACACTTAAATTATCTAATTTACTCGGGGACTTGCATTTCGAACAAGTTCAAAATGTTATCGGGAAATAAGTCCAAGAGACATACCCAAAGGCTACAGACATATTAAAGGCTAAGGCCATATTGAAGGTTACAACCGAAAAAATGTGGCTCAGTGACGTTCGAACCCCGTAACAAAAAATAGGCCTTCAAATTTGAAAAAATCAGTTAAAAGGCTAACCCCGACAACATTATTAAAAAAGGATTCAATAAAACCAGCCCTCGAGAAACTAAAAGGCTTCGATAAAATCAGACCTCAAAAACCTTAAGAGATATCAAATTATCTTAACACAAACATGCTAAGGCACAAAAAGCCAAGGTGTCTCAATCAATATCGAACCCTTAAAAAATCTAATGTGTAAAAAATACATGATAAGGCATAAAGACAATTTTTACTAAGTTGTTTAAGCCGAAAAGAGGGAAATGATATCCATCTTTTAAAGGACATATTGGCCCAACCTAAAAGAGCCTAAGGGCTAAAATAGTTAAAGTTCGATTGCCTTGTTCTCACTCAGCTTGGACCTAAGGGTTCCACTATTATGAGCTTGAATAAAATTGACTTGAATATAGCTCGAGAATTCATCATAAAACCTTAAGAGGTATTCTATTATAAGTTGAAACTCACCCATTATTTGATTAAAAAACCCAAGGGCTTGTTTTACTTTTAGTTATGAAAACAATGCGATGATGGCTTAGATCAAGCCATCCGAAATAAAAACCTCGAACATATTACTGAGCTCATAGACTAACCCTCATTTAGCTAAAAACCTAAGAGTTTGTTTTACTCTGAGTTCGAGCTAATGCTCACTCGATTATTGAAGTTATAACAACAAAAAATTTTGCAAGGTAAAAACAAAGCACACTTTATCACGAAATCAGAGACATCAAAAAGAAAAGGAAATTTTTATACATAGAAGGTATTTACTAAAACCACAAAGGGCCTTACACAAAAAATCCTAAGGGCATAGTCCACTTTGGGGGCCGCTTCTTCGGGGGCTTCATCCTCATCTCCTCCACTCTCGGATCCACTAATAGAGTCTTCATAATTGAAGAGTAAAGCACGACATCATCCTCCAAAGCTTCCGCACTCTCAATGTCGGCTGAGAGGTCGAACCATTAGCATGCACTTCCTCGATAGTCTTTCTCCGGGATTATCGCCTAGCATGATCAATAGCACACGAAAATTTGACTTTGGTATAAACAGAGATCTCATGTGCCCGAATGTTGGTAGCCTCGACGACAGCTCGGCAAGAGGCTATAAACGCCTCCGCCTCAGATTTTGAATTTGCTAGCTTGGCGGCCAACTTAGCTTTGAACTCCTCAATATTCTAGGCCCGGGCCAAGCTTTCCTTTTTCACACTGAAGTTGGCACTCGACCAAAGTTAGCTGGGCCCTAAGCGCGTCTCTCTCTGAGAAAGATGATCCATATGCTGTTTCTACCCCAGGGTCTCGGCCTCATTTATCTTGGCCTCCTCTCGAAGCTACTCCACCAGCTCGCCCTTCTGCTGGGCCTGCAAAGTCAAAATGTCAATTGCCAAGTCAATGAATACATAATAAATTCCCAAAAGTTACATACCTGCTAGATGAGCTCAGTTTGGTCTCGATGAGCCCTCGTCAGTTCGGCTCAGAGGTCCCTGATCTTCTCCAATTTTTGAACATAGAGGAGTTTGAGCTTGCCTCTCTCCTCCATGAGCTTCTTGAGTTCAGCCTTGCATCGGTTCAGCTCGTCTCGAGATTTGGAAAATGCTTCTCGATGGAGCATTATGGTCTTCACACAAAGGAAAAAATCAAACTTTAAAAAATGAGAATAAAAGACAAGCATAATTATGGAGGCACAAACTTACTCGTTTAAGAAGCCGCTAAGCCTCCTAAAAAATGAACAAAGAATCCCGGTGGGGACCATCTTCAACCCTTGTGAAACATCTCTGGAATTTATAATTCCCTTCATGGGTTGTTTCCACGTCATGAGTCTCCATAGCCCCAGCATCTTGGAGCATCCCTTCGAAGAACGTAGGGCCAGGCGACGATTCATCTACATTAATTATCCTGAGCGACTCACTTGGGACATTCTCTTCTCTTCGAGGGGCCTCGGAATTAGACCCTTCAAACACACTCGCCAGTCATTCTTCATGGCGGGGTGCACTTTCACCATCCAATGGCTTGAGGACTCTGCTCGAACTTCCTCTGATATTTCTTTGGTTTGATATTCAATCGCCTCAACCACCATCTGCTCGGTAGCCTTTGAAGCTTCAATGTTTCCCCTCTTCCAAGCTACCAGCTAGCAGTCAACATCCTCTCCTTCTTCGTCCTGCTCTCGAAGTTGTTGAACCACATTAGCAGACAGGGCTACGAGGTCGACCTTCGGTTTTTGAACCCTACTTTTCTTGGGCTTGGTGGTATATGGAGTCGAAGTACTTTTCCTCTTCTTCTCTTTGGTTGGCCTCGGGATCTACCAAGCGGAGGCAACCTCATAATAACATTGTCTCTTAGGCCTGCATGAGGAGAACTAAGAATCTTTCAAAGAAGTATTTTACAAAGAAGCATCAACATGCTAACAGAGAAACTCACTGTGGTTTTTAGCTACCCACCGACCCTTGGCCAAATCACGCCAACATCTCTCAGCATGTGAAGAAGTAAAGGCCAATTGTCAAACCCAACCTTCAAGGTCAGGAATCTCACCAGGAAACCAAGGGGGAGCTGCACCATGAAAAAGAAATTAGGTCGAAGAAGAATAATAAAAGCAAAATAGTAAACATCATCGATGGAGTTGTACTTACGTTTCATGTTCCATTCCCCGGGAAATGGCATTGTTTCGGTGGGGATTAGGTTAGAAGTCTTGGTTTGGACAAACTGCCCCATTAATCCTCGGTCATTGTCCTCATTTATGCTCGAGAAAAACGCCATCATATCCTGACACTGGAGCGTTATCAACCCACCTCGATAAAGGTGAGGGCTGTATAACTTGATTAGATAGTCGAGGGTGAAAGATATCCCCTCGACCTTGCTCAAAAAATCTAAGCAAAATGATGATACACCAGAAGGAGAGGTAGATCTAGCCAAAGGTCACCCGATATTGGCAGCATAAATCGAGTATGACTGGATCTACGAGACCCAGTGTGAAAGGATAAGTATACACACTTAAGTACCATGTCACATGGGTAGTGATGTCCTTCTCAGTGAAGGAATCACCACCTCCTTATTTTCCCAATTACAGTCGTTTTTCACCCATTCGAGATCATTTTCAGATATCGAGCAGATGTATCGGTTTATGGGCTCACATCGGCTTGGAACTGAGGAAGCTCTTTCGACTTCGAAATCGGAAGGCAGTTGACATGCCCCAGGAACGCACTCCTCGATGCGAGGCTCCACCAGGGTTTTATCACCGACTGGATGCAATGAGGAGGTTTTTTCTTTCTCAGGAACAGTTCGAGATGTTTTAGCCCTTACTGTTGTGGAATTCAAGAAAGGAGAAGAAATTAATGTTGTGATAAACACAAATTGAAAAGGAAGATGAAGTTAAAGAAAATTGAGAAGCTTGTAGAGATTTCAGAAAAGGTTTTGGAAGTAAAGATTGAGAAATTGATTTATTTATAGTGGCCATTTTAACGGTTTGAGAAAACTTGTGGCCGACCGTCAACCACCGTTAATTAATGGCCTTGGGAACTATATACGGTCGAAATTGATCATGTCCGATTTTGTAGGCTTGAGGAGTTGCTTCGAGAATAAGATTAAAACGGACCTGGCTTAAGCCCGGTGATAAAGTATAGAACTTGAGGATCGAGGTGCTCGTTGAAACCCAAGGCCGAGTATGACCATTTTCGAGTAAGGCATAATAACGGAATGGCGACATATTGGTAACCAACTAAAGGTCTCGGCGAAAATCTCGGAATATCATACCAAGCAGTAATTTGCGCCAATCGCAGGATTTATTTCCGTTATTAGAGTTGTATCTTATTTAGGATTCCTCTACTATATAAAGAGGGACCTCATTCATTTGTAAGGAAATACATTAATTGATAATAATATAAATGTTGCTCTCTGTTTACTCATTATTCTATTGTTCTTTATTGTTCTTGCTGCTTGATCTCAAGACCGTTCCGAATCAAGGTCAATACGTTGCCACAACACTGGTTCGATTTGTTTTATCGTCTAATTCATTTACATTATTCATTATTTACCAATTGGTATTGGATTAAATTATGTATTCTATTACCACAATACAAGTTTAATTGTTACTTAAATTTTAATGTAAATAGTTATATAATAATTTTAAATAAATAATCTATTTTGCAGGGAAAAAAACTCTTTTCTTTTACCCTCCACAAAAACAAAGATATATAGAATGTAGAAAACAAATATATCGCGTCTGTTCATCCACTTTGGGGTTCTCTTTGCGTCCTTTATTTCTTTCTCACATAAAACCTCAAACAATGATGTGAACACATTCATAAGAACTTCCCTTTAGTTGTTGAACGTAAGTAAAGTTACCTAAAGCAAGTAAGGCGACGCTCATAAAGCAGAGAAATTTAACAGACATAATTTTTTTTTTTAGGAAATAGGAAAACTTTATATATATATATTAATACTAAAGTTGTTCCAATATATTACATTCCATAATAGGCTCACGTAGGACACATTCATTTCCCATAGTAGCTAACATTTTACACTGTAGATGAAAGGCATATAACTAAACCGATAATACGAAACAACAAAAAGTGGTGGACGAGCGAAGCATGTAAGCCTTGTTAAATCAGACCGGACGGAAGCTTCCGTAGCTTATAGGTGTGTGCTTGATCGGCGGGACCTTCAATAATTGAAGCATGAACAACCTACATTCATAACATCATTTAAGCTTCATTACCATCTTGTAATGTTCTTATCTCTTCTGTTGAATTGGTTTCTAGCTCTAATGGTTGAATGATAGAAATTAGATGTCCACCAAATAACATAGGAAATCAGGTTCTTTATCTGTTCCTACAATAAAATAGCGGAAAGTAAAATCAAACAGTATAGGACACTAAGTTGTCTGTTTGTTCCTACAGTAAATAAGCAGAAAGTTAATGACACGTGATATTTACGTGGCAAAATTCTTGCTCAATGGATTAAAAATCACTACCTACCGCAGTAGGATTTCAATTCCACTAAACCGAGCAAAGTTCAAATTACAATCGATTACAATCTAAGACCCTCACACCTTACAATAACTCTATTGTAAGCCCTTTGCAATAACTCTATTACAAAGCAATAAACTTTGACTAACTCTAGTCAAGAAACTAAACCAAACAATAATTGAAATCTATCCAACAAAAACACTTCTTGAAAGTAGTGTAGGATTACAAGTGAAGATCAAAATACAAAGTTCAACAAACTTGAAGACTTAAATATCTTCAGAGTCGGGACCCGGTCCTTGAGGTTGTAGCACCCTTATTCTTGAGATAACCTTGAAGGTTGTGGTGGTTAGTGTCGGGAATAAATTTCCCCACGGTAATAATATTCATGGTAATAAAAGTGAAATAATAATATAGCAGTGAGATACAACAATCAACAAGAATAAAAGAGTGACAATGACACCAAGATTTTTATATGAAAAATTCATCTGAATAAGAAAAAAAATCACGACCCCGAGAAGAGCAACTGATATCACTATAGTAAGGAATTTTACAATTTGTAGGTCCGAGTAAAATACTACAAAAACCACTACAACACTCAAAATAAGTAACCCTCTTTTGATATTCTAGCTCACTACAATATCGTTCACACTCTCTATTTTCCTCACAAACTATTTTCTTATACCCTGTATGTGATGCCTCACTCTTTCTTTCTCTCTTTGTTGGTGTGTTTGAAGAAGTGAGAAAGAACCTCCTTTTATAGGAGAAAACAAGCTTGGACTCCAAGTGTGGTTCATGAGAATTTTAATTCTCCTCCACATCTTTGCATACTTTGGCTCCAAGTAAAATATTACGCAAAGCTTCTTGCCAAAGTAAATTCATAGGAAAAATAGGCACAAGGCTATTGCTAACTATTGTCAACCAATAGGATGGACCCCACAATATCCCCCTCCAGTCTCATTCACCTGAAGGAGGTAACACTGGATTTGCAAGTTTGAGTGCATGATGATAAGTTCATTGCATAGCTCAAACTTGCCTCTTGGTATCTTTGGTTAACATATCTTCAGGATTCTAACTTACGGAGATCTTCAGGACTTGCAGAGATTCACTCTCTACTTTTTCTCGGATCCAATAATATTTATATCGATATGTTTGGTCCTTACATGGTACATGGAGTTCTTGCTTAAGTCCATTGCACTTTGGCTATCACAATAGACAATATACTCCTTCTGCTGTAGGCCAAGCTCTTGAAGGAACCGTTTCAACCATATCATCTTATTTCCCAGTTTCTGTAGCGGCAATGTACTCCGCTTCAGTTGTAAAGAGTGCGACACACTTCTACAACTTCGACTATCATGATATAGCTCCCCTGAAAATATAAACAAATATTTAGTAGTGGATTTTCTATTATCATTGTCACCTGCCGTATCTGCATCTGTATTACCTTTCAAGATTGGATTAGATCCTCCAATGCATAAGCAATCTCCAGTAGTACCTCTTAGGTATCTTGGTATCCACTTGACTACTTCTCAATGTTCTTTTCCAGGATTTTCAAGGAACTTGCTAACAACACCAACTACATGAGCAATATCAGGTCTGGTGTATACTATTAAATACAACAAGCTTCCGACTGCTGAAGAATAAGGAACTCTAGCCATGTTCCCTTTCTTCTCCATTGTTTTAGGACACATCCTCTTGATCACCTTTAAATGACTAGCAAGAGGTGTGCTGACTGGCTTAGCATTATTCATGTTGAAGCATTCTAGTACACGTTCAATGTACTTCTCCTAAGACAACCACAACTTTCTGCTTGTTCGCTCTCAAACAATCTTTATTCCTAGAATTTGTTGTGATAGGCCTAATTCCTTCATGTCAAAGGACTTAGATAAGTCCCCCTTTAACTTTACAATCAAATCTTTATCTGGTCCTACAATCAACATGTCATCCACATACAACAATAATATAATAAAGTTGTTATCATAAAATCTTTGAAGTATACACATGGACAGAATATGTCTTTATGTAAGTTTTAATTTTCATGAATGAGTCAAACTTCTTGTACCACTACCTTGGTGCCCGCTTCAACCCATAAAGACTCTTATTCAGTTTACACACCATGTGTTTCTTTTTAGCTACTTCAAATCGTTCTGGATGCTCTATATAGATCTCATCTTCCAAATTTTCGTGAAGAAATACAGTTTTCACATCCAACTGCTCCACTTCATGATCTAGGCTGCTAAACTCAAGATTGTACGAATAGAAGTCATTTTGACAACATGTGAGAAAATTTCATCAAAATCAATACCTTTATTCTGTTCGAAGCCTATAACTACCAATCGAGCTTTGTATCTAACCAAATTTTCATTTCCATCTTTCTTGAGTTTAAAGACCCATTTACATTTGAGTGGTCTTTTACCATTTAGAAGTTTAACCAGCTTGTACATGCCATTTTTCTGTAGAGATTCCATCTCTTCTTGCATAGCTTTCATCCACTGGTTCTTTTCTGGATGGGACAACACCTTCTTAAGATTTTCTGGCTCTCCCTCATCACAGATGAGGACATACTCCGTGGAGGGGTACCCATGACTTTATCCTTAGCCTCTCTGATCTTCTCAGAGGTTGAGGTTGTTCTTCTTCCTGAGTGGGATATTCCACTTGCTCGACATCATCAGCAAGTTGCTCCCCCTGCTCAGTAACCTCACCAGGTTGCTCTCCCTGCTTGGCAACCTCATCGGTCGTACTTTCTACACTTGTGAGATAGTTGGAAGAATAAGGAATGGTAAAAAGGTTAGGGATTATACAATTCTTTGTCTGCTTTGACTGAACATATACAGCTCCAACTTCACTTTCTCGGAAGATTACATCTCTGCTTCTAATGAGTTTTTTCTTTACAGGATCCTGCAATCTGTACCCAAAATCTTCATCTTCGTATCCAATGAATACGCAGAGAACAGATATATTATCCATCTTTATTCTCTGATCTTTTATTACATGTGCAAAAGCTCTACAACCGAACACCTTTAAATGTGAGTAGGACACCTCCTTTTTAGTCCAAACTCTCTGTGGGATGTCAAACTACAAAGTAACTGATGGACTCCTATTGATCAAGTAACAGGCTGTCTGAACTGCTTCACCCCAGAATGACTTAGGCAGTTTAGCTGTTCTAAGCATGCTTCTCACCTTCTCAATAATGATGCGGTTCATCCTCTCGACGACACCATTGTGCTGTGGGGTTCTAGGAACTGTCTTTTCATGTCTAATCACATGACTTGAGAAGTACTCTTCAAATTTCCTTGAAGTGTACTCGCCTCCATTGTCACTTCGCAGACGCTTTAGCTTTCGACCCGTCTTACTTTCCACCCGAGCATGAAACTTCTGGAAAAGCTGAAACACCTGATCTTTGGTTTTCAAGATACAAACCCACAATTTACGTGAAACATCATCAATAAAAGTAACAAAATATTTGTTATCGCCCATCAATTCAATTTCTATTGGACCACAAACATCAGAATGTACTAAATCAAGCATAGTTAGTTTTCTGTCAGACGATGTCTAAAATGAGACTCTATGTTGCTTACCAAATAAACAGTAGTCATAAGGTTTTACTGTTGTACCTTTGGCAAACGAGATGCGTGATTTCCTGGCAAGAATTTGCAATCCCTTCTCACTAATATGACCCATTCTTTTGTGTTACAAATTTGCATAAATCTCATCTTGTGCCGTGTTCAATTCACCTCGGTATACTTCTGCATTTGTCTTGTACAACGTGCCACAAGAAACTCCCTTTGCAATCACCAATGATCCCTTAGTGAGTCTCCACTTTTGATTTGCAAAATAGTTCTCATAACCATCTCGGTCCAAAGCAATTCCTGAGATCAAGTTCATCCACAAATTAGGTACATTCCGCACGTACTTAGAACCAATGTGCATCCGACATTTGTCTTTATACAAATATCACCAATCCTCGCAATTTTTGAGTAACTTTTGTTACCTATTCTCACAGTGTTGAAATCACCTACTAGATATCTGCAAAAAAGATTTCTTACTGGTGTGGCATGGTAAGATGCCGCTGTGTCAACCATCTATTCCAACTCTGGACCTGCCAAGTGCATGCATTCCTCTTCGTCATTTATGAAGAGAACAACTTGTGCTGTCGTCATTCTTCTGGCCACTGCTTTCACCTTTGCCTTTTCTTATATTTGGGATGTCTCTTTTGAAGTGACCTAGTTGATCACAATTGTAGCAATTTTTAGATTTTAACTTGGATCGGTTCCTGGACTTCTCATGAGCTCCACATTTACCATAATTGCTTGAACTCCATTAATAACTCCTGCCTCTACCTTCTGTGATGAGAGCATGTCCTTGATTTTCAAGCTTCTTTATCATCTTCTCATTGAGTAGAAGAGCCAATGTGATGTCTTTCAACTCAATGGTAGTCTTACCGTGTAGGATGGTTATTGCTAAATTATCTTACGAAGATGGCAATGAGTTCAACATCAAGATGGCTTTATCTTCTTCCTCGATTTTCATTCCAAGGTTGGCAAGCTGTGTGATTAGTCTGTTAAATACATTTAAATATGACAAAAAGTTTGTACCTTCACCCATATGTAGGGCATATAACTGCTTCTTCAGGTACAATTTATTTGTTAGTGTTTTGGACATGCATAGGATTTCCAACCTTTTCCAAATATCACATGCGGTGTCTTCATCATTGATGTTATTTACCACATCATCTGACAAGTGCAACTTGATTGCACTAGCAGCCTTTTTATCTAAGTTAGCTCAATCCTTAAATTTCACGGTATCAAGCTTTTTGGCATTAGCATCTAGTACCTTGTAAAATACCTTTTGAATAAGCAGATCCCTTATCTTTCTTTGCCATGTTTAGAAACCGTTATCTCCGTCGAATTTTTTCTACCTCGTACTTTACTCCAGATATTTTTTTCTTCACCGAGTATAGTACTATCGACAGTAAATAGTATTTCTGTGAACGAGCAGAACCTGTGCTCTGATACCAATTGTTGGGAATAAATCTCCCCACAACAATAATATTTACGGTAATAAAAGTAAAATAATAATATAGCAGTGAGATGCGTCAATCAACAAGAATAAAAGAGTGACCCTTCTGAATAAGGAAAAAAATCACGACCCCGAGAGGAGCAACTGATATCACTATAGTAAGGAATTTTACACTTTGTAGGTTCGAGTAAAATACTACAAAGACCACTACAACACTCAAAATAAATAACCATCTTTTAATATTCTATCTCACTACAATAACGCTCACACTCTCTATTTTTTCACAGATTATTTTCTTATACCCTGTCTGTGATACTTCACTCTTTCTTTCTCTCTTTGTTGTTGTGTTTGAAGATGTGAGAAAGCACCTCCTTTTATAGGAGAAAAAAAGCTTGGGCTCCAAGTGTTGTACATGAGAATTTTAATTCTCCTCCACATCTTTGCATACTTTGGCTCCAAGTAAAATCTTCCGCAAAGCTTCTCTGCCAAAGTAAATTCATAGGAAAAATAGGCACAAGACTATTGCTAATTATTGCCAACCAATGGGATGGACCCCACAGATAGTACTTGAGAGAATATGATTCTTAATCGTAAATATTTGGTCAAATCTTTGTAACATGTTATATATATATAGAGAATAAGGGTAGTTACAAGGGCATTTTCGATTTAGCAAATTGTAGCTATGTTGCTGTTATGCAACAACTTCAACAATTATAGAATTGACTTGTGCGACGACATGAGTAACTGATCCAATATGTTCCTTCATTTATTTTCCTTGAGAATTAAAACAGTCAACGAGCTATGTTGCAAAGAGCGCAAGGGAATCGATTGTATTATGTTCTTATCTAATTCTTCCATAAATTTTTGACAAATTATCAAAATTAAAACACATTTGCATAACTTATTAAATCATCAGAAAGCACGAGTGCTAGTAGTTCAGCTGGTAGAGGTGAAGTTGCAAGACATGAATCAGTGTAACCCATCACCCAATCATCTACGCAATCCCTGAGCCTTTAGGAGGTTTATACCATCTAACATGGATTGCATTTTCTTGTTGGGATAATTGGTTCTTTTAGAAGAGGAATCAAAACAGACATGTCTTTACTTATGATGTATAGTTTTATAATTTTGGATATATTTATTGATGAAAATAATTAGTGTGGCTAAACTACTCTCCATTAAATGTTGCATCATATTTATAGTAATACTTATTTCTCTTCTCAAATGTGAGGAGTAGACGACTTTTTAGGGATACGTATATAAGGTATTTTTTTTTAAAAATAAATTATTATTTTTAATTATATAAATAAACACTTATTTTGGACTAAAATAAAAAAAGAAAATTAGCCAATTATTAGGAATCGAATGACGTATTTGCTTAAAATGGACGAATAAGGATAAATAATGATAGGTATTATATTTAAGACTGCCATGATTAGTAAATATTTGCACCTTTTTTAGTACTAGGTCATAATGATAAGTAAGATCCCATAGATCGCCATGATTATTAAACAATGTTTAATTCATTAGCAAGAAAGAGCAGATTAAGCAAATTTAATTTATCATGTTATATGGTTGTTTTTTTTTTGTTTGGGGGGCCTGAGGTAATTTACGTGTATGTTTGCTTCCCAAGACCAAACTTCCTTAATTAGTCTGCCGGGAACGCAAAATTCGATCGACGTGATACTATTGCTCTTCTAAATCTACTGATTTTTCTTTAGCCAGAGATTTAGAGGTGTATATGGTTTGGTGGGGATCGATTTTTTTCTAACAAGAAATCGTAAAATTTATATGGGATATTTTATTTGATTGTCCCCATTTAAATTATATATATATATTTTTAAAAGTTTTAATTTGTACTTACTTTTTGAACAACTTCAGCCTCATTTCTCCTATTCATTCTCCTCCTTCGTTTTCTTCTTCTTCTTCTTCTTCTTCTTCTTCTTCTTCTTCTTCTTCTTCTTCTTCTTCTTCTTCTTCTTCTTCTTCTTTCTTCTGTTATTTTTGGTGCTGCTATAAAACTTCAATTTATGGGATGATTGCTATAAATATGTTTATCAGATTATCAAAAACAAATTATAAATAAGTACGTAAGTTAGTAGACAATAATTTGTGAATAGTTCCACGAAGGTAACTTAGTAGACAATGATAATTCTGTTCTTTCCACGCTTATTGGTTTCAAAATTTATGATTTAGATATTGTTAGCAATCTCATTATTTATCTAGTATGTTAGAAATTTTTTTCAAAAACTTCAGTTTATATACTGCTGATGTTTTTACAAATGAACTAAATAATTTCAGCACCTTCTACTGATTTTTTTTTTAAAATTTTTTATGACAAAACTAATGAATATGGGACAAAAAAACATCAGCTTTTAATGCTGAAGTTTTTACAAATGAACTAAATAACTTCAGGAGCTACTGCTGATGTTTTTGAAAAAGCTTATCCAGGACAAAAGCCTTCAGCTTATTTAGTGCTGAAATTTTTATAAATGAACTAAATAACTTCAGCATCTTCTCCTGAAGTTTTTGAAAAAGCTTAATGACAAAACTAATGAATCCAGGACAAAATAAGTTCATCTTATTTAGTGCAATTACAAGCAAAAACTTCAGCAAATAGAGAATAAAACTTCAGCTACTATGCTTAAGTTCAGCAATTACAAATAAAATTTCAGCAAATAGAGAAAAAAATATATGCTACTATGCTTAAGTTCAGCAATTATAAATAAAAACTTCAGTACAATTGGTTCATCACACTTACTGCTTCAGGCCTGTCTACTTGTTGCTTCAGGACCGTCTACTAGAATGCTGAAGTTTTGCGTGATTGTCTTTGCTACTTCGGCCGTGTATGCCGAAGTTACGCGAAAAAGCGGGTACACTTGTATTTTTTTTTGCTAAGCAGGCACAAGTTAAAACGTGACCCAAAAAGTGGGTATAGATGCAAATGCTCCATAGAAACCAAATCAATTAAGTTGGTTTTTCAAATAACTAAACCAAACCAATTGATTCGGGCTTTATCGGTTTTTGTTGGTTTTTCGATTATTTATCGGGTTTTTCTTCAATGTGAGACAGAAACTACTAAACGCATATTCTGACGACTACATCAAATCAATTGCTCTCTGAGAAATCTTATTTACCAAGATATGTTGATGATAATTGAATCAAATGGTAATGAATAATTTAAATAGTCAATTCAAAATTGATATTTTTAACATAATAAATTTTTGTACTAAGCAAAAGAAAACTACCAATCAAACTAGAATGTAAAGACAAAGAATTAGATTATTATAATAGCAAAGAACTAGACTAAAAATACAATAACTAATTTGTACCATAAAATTTTAAAATTTTTATATAAAAATGTATATATATATATATATATATAAGTGTAATAATAGATCTAAATAACTGTTTATAGTCTGTCGGTTTGATTTTTTTGATTATTTTTTATTAAAAATAAAATTATATTAAATTTGAATAATTTTTAAAATTCAAAATCAAAATCAAACAAAATCTAAAAAATATCAATTTTTCTATTTGATTTGATTTTTGATCTGGTTCAATTTTTTTTTGTTTTGTATGGATACCCCTAGGCAGTTTATTGACGGTCCTTCCTGAATTTGCTACTTTCGATACAAGAAAGATTTTGTTTGATATGGGTTCGTGGCAAGAGATTAAGTCAAGATATGAATCTTATACATTTAAAATTTTAATTATTTTAAGTCACAAAAGTTTGAATTAATAATTTATTTAAAAATTGTTAGATATACGAATAAAATTCTGTATTGATAATTGAAAAAATTGAGAGCCTACATATAAGGAGTAAAAATCTTTTATTGGTGTGAGGTCTTTTGGGAAAACTCGTGCGGGATTGGTCCAAAGCAGATAATATCACACCATGTTAAGAGTATATTTAGGCTAGTTTAGTCTAACAACTGGTATTAGAGCCCGAGTTTGGCGAGACGGGTATATGTCACACCTCATTTTTACACGGCTTACACGTGATTACCCCGAAAGATGGCACGTGTATATGAGTTTTTCCAATTAAAGTGACATTATTCGAGATGGGATTAGTCATTTATTTCATGAGTCACCACTTGGGATAAGTTGGGCTTTTGGTGTCCCAAGTCACCGGTTTATTTAAAATCCCAAATCGAGAAAATTTCGACTGCCCAATTGGAGTCTGCGAACCAGAAATTCTTGAAGGAATTTTGTTGATCCTAGGGAAGGTGTTAGGCACCCTCTGGTCCCGTGTTTCTAGCACAGTCACTTAAGCTCATTATAAGTGGCTAAAAATATGATTTTCTATAAATGCATCCGATAATTTAGACATATTTTAATTCATTTGAGAATGGTATTTGGGTCGCATAAATGCGCACCCGAATTTAGGAAAGTATTTTTTATTAAATACGCGCCTATAGCAACTACGTCTTCGAAATTCGTGGGATGGCCGTGAAATTCGCTAAACGATACTTCCTATTTTTCTATGTGTTTTAATGAATTAAAGAGCCATCGCATGGTATTGGATTAGATTAACGCGACTCCCCATATTTTTTATGGACGTTCTAACGTATACTAAATTCTCTACTATAGCTAGTGTTTAAACGCAGTGATTATTTATATATAAGCAGTGTATTTTTAACAAATAACATTGTCGACTCAGCCTCATTCGTGGCTAATTGCACACACACACACTGGATTCAAGTTTGGGCCAGCTCAGGACTCGCACCATATCTGGCCAATACTGAGCCTTTCACTTAGGCCCATGGTTAACTTGAACTGGGGAATCCATATGAAACAAGCTTCGATAGTATTCAGTTCAAATTTATACATAAGATTAATTATCTATACATTTAAAAAGAGGATACTAATGATCATTTTATATCAGTTTTCAGCATTGGAGCCGAACTAACTGATTCATATACTCATCAATCGGAGTATATGAATCCAGCTATCAAAATTGAATTATGATTCTGATTACAACTTATAGATCTAAAACAAAGCATGACTAATATGTTAAAACTTAAACTAATTAAAACGATTGACAACGTTTGGACTTTAAAATAATTACTAAACTAATATTTCCTGAATTCTTCATTTTTAAATAAAGCAGGAAATGAACAACTCAAAATAACTACATCACTAGCTAACCGTACTATCAGTTATACATGCTTAAAATAATAGTCCGAATGTCCTGATATTAGTTTATAAATCAGTCTCTAATGTCCAATTATTACAAAATGAATTAGCCCAACGTTTAATTACAGCATGATGATTATCTTATCATTACATATATATTCAAACTAAATAAAGGGGAAACGGGGGAAAGGTTTAGAATAGCATAATGAACAGATCTTCACACTTAAGAATGTTTTATACTTGAGCCTCTAATACATCATTGAACATTGAAAACCTGTAATTCAGTAGAAAGCAGAAGCCTATGAGAAATGCAATGAATCAGTCAAGCAAAATAGCAAACCAATCGAACAGTATACCCAGGTCTTTAGCAAAGTTTTTGAGAAAATTAAAATCCCTAAAGACTAAAAACAGCACTGACAGTTCCTCAAGATATAGGAAGAGCTAATATGTATTTTTATCTCTAGAATTCAAAAGGAAGGTTTTTAGATCCCTTAAAATGTGCTCATGTGGTTTCTTTTATAATGGAGCCTTAGGGCATATGTTTTTCTCTTATTTTTCTTTTAGTCCTTGCTTCAGATTTACACTTTTCCTAAATGGTCCTTCATTTCCTGACTTGTGCCTCAAGTTTGAGGCAGAAATTGTGTTTTAGTCCCTTACTTGAAGGTTCAGGAGGTTATTATCAGATTTTTAAGGTTCAAATCCCTCTTATACCCCTACTTCCTTTTCTAAATTACCTACTTGAAGTTTTTAACCTCAACTATTCCTTGACCCTGGTCAATTGTATTTGGGTTATGGGCCAAGGTTTGGTCTTGGACTACCAGGCCCATTGGATCCATACAACTAGGTATCCTAATATGGATTGGGTTAATCAGTTATTTAACTTAGGATCGTAAACATTCAGGTGTCTTTGTATTAAGACCAATGGATCATTGTCAACCAGAAGACCAATCAACTAATACTCATTACCAGAAAATCCTAATTAAATCACTCAAATAAAGCTTGAAACAGGGAGTGAAAAATTAGAAAGATATTAGAGATTCAACCACACAAATCAGCCCAAACTATACCAGTACGAAAAATCAACATTACTATAAGAATCAAACGCCTGGTAGCCTAAAAATCTTAACCAAGTTGATCAAAATATCAAAAAAAGATCAGGAGATGAAGGTCACAAACTATGAGAATTATACTGATCAAGAAGCTAATATTAACAGGATGTCAAATTATTCAAGAAAACGAAGGGGTTTCAAACTAATAACTAACAAAGGCGTATCCATTTCATTTGAGGTTGTGGACAAACAAACAATTGTTCAAAAGAAATCAAAACGATGGGACTTCAAACTAATAGGCATATAACTATTGAACCTATTTCATATGAAATTGTGGACAAACAAATAACTATTAAAAGGATATCAAACATCTAAAGGCTAAAGAAATGAAACAAATATACATAATACTTAGCTTTTTATGCACATCCATTCTAGACAATTTAATTGGTTCTTGACCCCTTCCACAGGGGTTTCAAACCTCCTAGGATTACTGGCATGATGTATAACCGGTATAAGAGTTCAGGAAGGGGCTTTTATGGTTCTGAGACCCCAATGAGGTGTCAGATCTAGATTTATGCAGTGATTGGGATTGTTTGGGAGTCGTGGGTGGCATGGTTGGGGAGGGGAAAGGCCAAGGGTTGCCTGGGAGGTGTTTGACCAAGTTCTAATGGGGTTTGCGTTTTAGGGTTGAACTTCAAACTAATATTCGACACGTTTCAGGCATCTTCGAAAGGTGTGGCCCATATGGTTGGAAAGAAGAGAATGAGTTGTTTTAGTGGTGTAAGTTTGGAGAGTTTTGGAGTTGGGTCGCCAGAGATGGGGGTTCCGACGACCTTTCTGTGAAGATTTGAGATGATGGGAAGGTGTTCGAAGGGAGTGAGGTGCTGAACAGGGAAGGGGAGGTTCTAATGGCCCTATGATGTAAAGATGGGGAAGTTTGGAATAAGGTCGCTGAAGACGGTGGTTCCGACGACCTTATTTTGAATATTCGAGACGGAGGGGACTTGTTCGATGGGAACTAATCACAAGACGGGGTAGAGGAGATTGTGGTAGTTTGGTGGTGTAAATCTGGGGAGGTTTGGTGACTGGCCGCCGCCGTGAGGCGATTCCCGCCAGTGATGTTAGGGTGGTAGGCGGGTGGTCAATGGTGGTCAATGGTGGTCATGGGGTGGTCAAGGGGTGGTCAATGGGTGGTCAAGGGTGGGGTTACACCGGGGACATGGTACGAGTAAGGGGAGGGATTTGGTCTCTAAGTGTATTAGAGGCGTTTGGACATACGTATATCATTTTGGTGGGGGTTTGATGAACGTTGGATGATCTGAGATCAACGGTCGTGATGGCTGGTCTCTAAACGGTGTCATTTATGGTTGGTCTTGTGTGGACCGGACCGGGGTAATGTGTTTTTTCAAGGGGAAACAGGTTTGGGCCACTCAGGTCTGGCCCAATTGTGGCCAGCCTGAGTGGTTGTATATATATGTATTTATATATATTTTTATTTTTCTTTTTATTCCTTTTTAATTAATTCCAAATTTATTTAGAAACCAAAAATTCATAATTATCACAATTAAAAATGTAACAAGTTTAAACAAAATATTAACAATTAAAAATGCCGGAAATATACATTTTTTATATTTTAATTTGTACAAGTGAACCTATTTAAAAATTAAATCCTTTAAATTTTTAAACATGAATCAATAAACACGCACTGGCTCACGATTAAATTCTAAAAATAAAAATAAAATAAAAATAAGAAAATAAAAAAATCCTAAAAATAACCAAACATTTAAAGAAAAATCCTAAAATTTGAGAGTCATGTAGGAGCTTGTTTCAACCAGGTAAAAATCATATGCTCACAGCTGCCCCTCTTTGCGCGTGAACATGAAGAGTTTTCGTGCAAAGACAGCTGAGAAAATATGAGCGTTTAAGTTCGATTGAATGCTCCATGTGAAGCATTTTGAAAAATTCCTGACCGAACCCTGCTTTAAAGGTTGCCTATGTATACTCGGCAATAAAGGAATCAGGTCAATGTAGTTCTGGAAGTTTTGGTAGCTGGGACTACCAGGAAACTATGATTGGCTGCTGTTGCTGCTTGCTAAGCTTCTTATTACACCAAAAGAAAATCAAAAGCTAAGCTAGATAAACCAATCGAATACAAGTTACAAGATTCCTATCTATGAGTCTCTTAAAGCTTGATCTTGAGTCTCGGTTATCTTTTGCGGCAGGCTCCTATCTGAATCTTGATGCTTGTTAGCTGCAACTGCTAGCTCAGTCTTCAATTGTGAAATAAGGTGGGACATGCGGAGCTTGTGATTTCAATTATATTTTGAGCAGTCTACGTCTTTGTCCGCTCCATCACTTTGAGTTCACTTCCTTTGCCTCTTTTTCTTTCCTTCTATTTTGAATTGACACTCATGCTTTCAGTCATTCCGAATCTTGTGCCTTAAGGTGAAACCTGCTCAAGCAGTAACACGAACAAACGAACGAAATTTTCTTCCCCAGTTTTCACTAGACAATTTCGTGAGTTATTTGCAACACACATCTATGCTACTTGTATTGAAAACGATAAACATGAGAATTGTGTATCCCTTAGAAAATTGCTTGGTTATACTGGGAAAGGGAAAGGGTTCCTGCTGGGAATAAGATGAGAATCCATGGGTTATGCCGGGGTAAGAATGAAAATGGTCTCTATGGGGATGGAAAGAAAAGATCCGCGGGGTATTCCGGGATAGAAAAGTTTCTGCTAAGAATGGGTTATGAAGAAATTACTGGGTTATGCCAGGTAATCTGCGGGTTATCCGGGTTGAATGAAAAAAAATCCTAGATTATGCTAGGGGAATCCACGTGTTATGCCAGGATAAATGAAAAGTCCTAGGTTATGCTATGGGAATCCACATGTTATGCTGGGATTAATGAAAAGTCCTAGGTTATGCTAGGGGAATCCACGGGTTATGCCGGGATGAAAGGAGATCCTGAGTTATGTCAGGAGAATCCGATGGTTATGCCGGGATGAATGAAAAATCCTAAGTTATGCTAGGGAGATCCGCTGGTTATGCCGGGATGAAAGGAGATCCTAGGTTATGTAAGGGGAATCCACGGGTTATGCCGGGATGAGTGAGAAATTCTAGGTTATGCTAGGGAGATCCGCGGGTTATGCCGGGATGAAAGGAGATCCTGGGTTATGCTAGGGGAATCCGTGGGTTATGCCGGGATTGGAAAGAGATCATTGGTTATGCCAAGGGAATCCACGCGTTATGGCGGGATGAAAGGAGATCCTGAGTTATGTCAGGGGAATCCGCGGGTTATGCCGGGATTGGAAAGAGATCTTGGTTTATGCCAGGGGAATCCACTGGTTATGCCGTGATTAAAAGAGATCCCGAGTTATGTCAGGGGAGTCCGCGGGTTATGCCGGGATGAAAGGAGGTCCTAAGTTATGTCAGGGGAATCCACGGGTTATGCCGGGATTAATGAAAAATCTTAGGTTATGCTAGGGAAATCCGCGGGTTATGCCGGGGTTGGAAATAGATCCTGGGTTATGCCAGGGGAATCCACGGGTTATGCCGGGATGAATGAAAAATTCTAGGTTATGATAGGGAGATCTACGAGGCAGTAGAGGACCTTAGAGGTCCCTTAACTATGCTGGGAATAGAGGAGGCAAGGTATAACTCTTAGGTTATGTTAAGGGCAGGGGAGCGTTAGCTCCTAGACTATGCCGGGGAATAGAAAATGTAGGGAGGGAACCCTCGGGTTATGCTGGGGATGTGGAGGTAAACTTCCTCGGTTTATGCTGGAGGGGGTGGAATGCAATCCTTAGGTAATGCCTAGGGAACCCACATGCTGCACAAAAAGGAAACTAAGGATTTGAGTCCCGTGCTATCATGCTTATTTATGAGCTTGCAGGAAAGTGAAAAAGAAAACTTCCCTTTCGTCATTGACGCACCACCATCTTTGGTCCTTGTGCCTATCCTTTGGTTGTTTTTGCCCTATGTTCCTTTTTGCTTTTCTAGGTTGCACCTGCATCTATTTTAGTTCAGAAACAAAACAAACTGTCAGTTTGAACAGTGATTGGTTTTGCGGCCTTGTCATGCTTGATTTCGACTTCCTTTGTGTTCAAAAGCGAACCCTTGGCTTTCAATCCTTTCTTTGTTAATTGGCCAGGGGGTCCTCATTTCAGATTGGCCTTTGTTTCTCGGGCCTTGGGTTGTGAGTTTTGTCCTGCCTTTGATTTTGGGCTTGCTTTTGGGACTTTTGATAAGAATCAACATCACGTAAAGCTCGAAACCCCTCTGATTTTGCTTTACCTTCCTGCCTCTTTGACTCTGAATTTCCTTTGTTTTGTTTCCTTACTTTTGAGACATTAACTGTCATGGTCAAACGGGATTGGCCAAGCGCACTGACGATATCGGGCATTCCCTTAATTCTTGCCAAGAGAAAACCACAAAGCCGGCCCTGCTACCTTTCTTAAGGAACGGTCAGGACATCAAAATTAAAGTGAAAATGAGTGAAGTATGAATTTAGAGAGGTATGTTCTTTGAATGAAAAGAGGGAACTTATCTGGAAATATAAGTCGACTTTAAATGGCGACGACATTCTTCTTGGACCTGATACCCGGTCCAAATCCATTTCTGCTTTGTGATTTCAATTTTCTGAAAACCAAAGAAATTTACTCAGACCTGGGCAACAATATTTCCTCTTTTCGGCCGACGGCACCCTTTGTGGGTTTTCGCCAATCTGCCTCTCTCATTTCTCTTCTCCCGTTGCCCGATGGCGCTCTTTGCGAGTTTTCGCTAAACGGACTCTCTCATTTTATTTTTTCTCTACTCACCGTCGCCTTATGGTGCCCAGAGTTTTTCACCGATAAGACTCTCTCATTTTATTTCTCTCACAAATTTGATTGATGCCGAACTCCGACTACAGTATTTTTCTCCCCGAGGATCTATAACTCTATAACCATCCGGACGGATTTGTAACCGAACCAATATATTTCTGCCCCAGTTTTGATTATCTTGGGTAAATAAGGATTTCATTTTGATGTGACTGAACCTCAAGGAGAGGCTGCCTACGTATCCTTTCGGAATCAAGTCAGACGTAGTTCAGGAAGTGTTTCCTAAACTTATTTTGTTTGCATTCTTTTTTTTTTGTCTTTTTTTTTTTCAATTTTTTTACTGTTTTTTTTTTTCAATTTTCTTTTCTTTTTCCTGCTGGGGATAGCGGGAGAGTAAAGCCTTCGTCATTCCAATCTACCGGGGTAATTGCTGCAAGGGATTTAAACAAAATTGTTTTTCACTGCGTCTGCGTTTACCGTTGCCTCGGGATCGTCTCCTTCGACGCCGCCCAGGTACAATGCTCCACAAGCAATATCTTTCTGATGATGTACAAGCCTTTCCAATTCGGAGCGAATTATCCTTTGTCTTCCTGATGATGGGGAAGTATTCGTCTCAAAAACAACTGCCTGACTACGAAATTCCTGGGACTCGCTTTGTTGTTGTAGGCACGGGCCATTCTTTGTTGGTACAAATGCCCGTGGCATACCGCGGTCATTCTTTTTTCATCAATCAAGGTCAACTGCTCCATCCGGGTTTTGACCCATTCACTATCTTCGATTTCTGCTTCGACAATCACTCAGAGCGAAGGGGTTTCCACCTCGACTGGTATTACAGCTTCAGTTTCGTAGACCAGTATATATGAAGTTGCTCCTATCGATGTACGCATTGTGGTACGATATACCATTAATGCAATAGGCATTTTTCGTGCCATTGCCTCGAGCTTTGAATCATTTTCCTCAAGATCTTCTTGATGTTCTTGTTGGCTGCTTCGACCGCACCGTTAGCTTTAGGCCGGTAGGGAGTGGAGTTTGCATGTGTTATTTTGAACTATTCACATATCTCTCCCATCAGTCGACTGTTTAGGTTAGCTTCATTGTCTGTAATGATGGTAGTAGAAATCCCGAAGCGACAAATGATATTAGAATGCACAAAATCCACTACCTCTTTCTTGGTAACAGACTTGAGAGTGATTGCCTCAACCAATTTTGTGAAGTAATCAATGGCGACCAATATAAATCTGTGCCCATTCGAGGCTTTTGTCTCTATCGGCCCAATGACGTCCATACCCCAGGTGACAAATGGCCAGGATGCTGACATGGGATGAAGTTCATTTGGTGGTGCATGAATCAAATCACCATGCACCTGGCACTGACCATATTTTCGTACAAAGCTGAAACATACTTTCTCCATAGTCATCCAATAATAGCCATCTCGGAGTAATTTCTTCGCCAGTACATAGCCATTCATATGGGGCCCACACATGCCCGCATGTACTTCATGCATAATTCTCTCGGCTTCTTTGCATCCACACATCTTAACAAATTAAGATCTGGAGTCTTTTTATACAAAGTATCACCACTTAAGAAGAAATTGCTCGCATGCCGTCGGATGGTTTCCTTTTGTTCTCCGGTGGCTTGCTCAGGGTACTCTTGTGTTTTGAGGAACCTCAAAATGTTGTAATACCAAGGCCCTGGGCTAGGCTCTGCTTCGGTTGCATTGCAATACCCATGTCTTTCTTTGATTTGGACTTGTAAAGGATTAACATATGCATTCCCCGGGTATGGCAACATGGAAGCCAAAGTTGCAAGTGCATCTGCTAACTCATTGTGGCAACAAGGAATGTACCTGAACTGTATCTCCCATTCTGTTTGAGCTTGTCGGATTATTAGATCGGAATCCCCCATGATTAGCAACTCTTCGACATCTTGGTTAATAGCTATGTTCATGCCCATAATGCAAGGCTCATATCCAGCGGTGTTATTGGTGTAGAAGAACCAAAGTATGACTGTAGATGGATAATATTGGCATGTAGGTGAGATTTAGATTGCCTCGATCCCTACGCCCTTTGCATTTGCTGCTCCGTTGAAGAACATTCTCTAGACGGGGGTGTCTTCGGTTGATACTAATGAGTTCACTTCTTCATCAGGGAAGTAAGTGTTCAGAGGCTGATATTCGTCATCAACGGGATTCTCTGCCAGATGATCTGCCAATGCCTGTGCTTTCATCGCCGTACAAGTGACGTAAACAATGTTGAACTCGGTAAGTAGGATCTTCCATTTAGCCAATCGCCCTGTGGGCATTGGTTTTTGGAATATGTACCTTAGCGGATCCAACTTGGTTATGAGGTACATGGTAAGGGCTTGCAGATAATGCCTTAGTTTCTGAGCTACCCATGTCAAGGCACAACACGTTCTCTCTAGCAATGTGTACTTGGCCTCGTAGCCAGTAAACTATTTGCTCAGATAATAAATGTCCTACTCTTTCTTTCCCATGGCGTCATGCTTCCCGAGAATACAACCGAAAGAGCCTTTCGAGATCGTCAGATAGAGAAATAGTGGCCTTCCTGGTTTCGGCAGAACAAAAACTGGTGGATTGGACAAGTATTGTTTGATTTTATCAAAAGCTTCCTGACACTCGACCGTCCACTTAACTGCCGCATCCTTCTTTAGTAGCTTGAAAATGGGCTCACATTTTGAAGTCAACTGGGCGATGAACTAGCTGATGTAATTTAATCTTCCCAATAGACTCATCACATCCTTTTTGGTCCTTGGCGGAGGCGGCTCTCGAATGGATTTGATCTTGGTTGGATCCAATTCGATGCCTCTCCGGCTGACGATGAACCCCAAAATTTTTCCGGATGGAACTCTAAATGCGCATTTGTCAAATTATATTTGCGGAGCCTTTCGAAGAATTTCCTTAGATCCTTTACCTGACCACCCCACGTCTTGGATTTGATAATCACATCATCGACATACACCTCTATCTCTCGATGTATCATGTCGTGGAAGATGGTGGTCATAGCCCTCATGTATGTTGCCCCGGGCGTTTTTCAATCTAAAAGGCATAACTCTATAACAATACATTCCCCAAGGTGTGGTAAAGGCGATTTTCTCAGCATCTTCCTCATCCGTCAACACTTGGTGATACCTTGCGTAGCAGTCAACAAAGGATTGAATCTCATGCTTGGAACAATTATCGACAAGGATGTGGATGTTGGGCAGAGGGAAGTTATCCTTGGGACTCACCTTGTTCAAATCTCTATAATCCACACACACTCAAGTTTTCCCATCCTTTTTCGGCACTGGGACCACATTAGCTAGCCAAGTAATGTACCGCACTACCCGGATTACCCCTGCTTCAAGCTGTTTTGTAATTTCCTCTTTGATTCTATCACTGACATCATGCTTAAACTTTCTTTGCTTCTGTTGTACCGGAGGGCATTCAGGGTATGTAGGCAACTTATGGACCACCAAATCCATGTCGTCATAGGACCACACAAATACGTCTTTTAATTCCCACAGGATTTGAACTAATGAATCCCGTATTTCTTTATTTACGTGGATGCTTATTTTAGTTTCTTTGATTTCATCGAGATTGCCCAGATTACGCAGTTCAGTATCATTTAAGTTGGGCTTAGGTTTGTTCTCAAAGTGTTCCAACTCTCGAGTGATTTCCCTAAAAGCCTCTTCTTCATTGTATTCTGGTTCCTGGTTCATTATTTCACAGACAGGCATCGAGTTTGCGCCGTGGCAAGAAGTTCGCGAGCATGTCATTTTATTTAAAGCCGCATTATTAGGACGAAAGAAAAGATAAAAATAAACAAAGACAAAAATCAGAGAAAGGCAATGAAATGTGAATGACAAAATATTAATTTTATTGCTTTGAACTTGAAAGATAATTGGGTTTACAATTGAGATTTAATGTGCTAAAAAGGAAAAAAAAACAACCGAGTTACACCCTGAAATAGCTCGTGATGAGGGAAGAGGTAGCAAGGCGAGACTACCGGGTCTCCGGCCTGACCGGAAAAGGTGTGGCCTTCCAATATTGAAGTTTGGCATCTGGCCCCATATACAACACTTCAGCGGCTCTTGAACCTTCTCCCGGTTGGATCATGTTTACTTCATAGAGAAACTCTCTCATAGCTCGCAGATCTCATCAATTTCTTCTGTCGTGAAGGTTTCTTCTTCCTCCTCTTCACTGTACTTTGGTTTTATAAAGGTTTTATACAAGTGAGGTAGGGGTTGTGGTAAGGCCCATCCCTGGCGCTTTCTGCGATTAGCCCAGGTGATATCTTCTGAGGTTAGATGAAATCCTAGTCCAAAGAACCTTTCTGTGGCAGGCAAGGCGACCGGCTTGGTTATGCCTTGTAGGGAGCTTTCGAGTCCCTTGCCTGGCTTGAAGCCTTGGTGCGTCATTTCCTTCGCTACCATAATTGAAGCATTTTATAGGAAAGGTTGAGGGAGCGGCTTGCCCTCTTCATGCTGATCAGCTACTACTACTTCAAATGATTGATAGACTATGTGTTCACTCCCTTCCTTGGCTTCTAGACAGGAAACAGAGGGGTCCCGGTAAATCGATTGTTCGTCCTCTCCATGAACTACAATCTCCTGATTTTCATACTCAAATTTCAGCATTTGGTGTAGGGTAGAAGGCACTACCCATGCTGCATGAATCCACGGCCTTCCTAGGAGATAGTTGTAGGAGGTGTCCATGTCCAACACCTGAAATGTTACTTTGAAGTTGACTGGACCAATGGTGAGCACCAAATTGATTTCCCCAATGGTATCCCTTTTTACTCTATCGAAGGCTCGAACACATACGTTGTTAGGGCGGATCCTCCCTGTCCCGATCTCCATTCTCTACAAGGTAGATAGTGGACATATGTCTACTCCGGAACCTCCGTTGACCATCACTCTCTTGACATAATATCCCTCACACTTGACAATGAGGTGCAAAGCCTTGTTGTGAGCAGCTCCCTCTGGGGGTAAGTCATTCATACAAAACGATATCTGGTTGATAGCGAAGAATCTCTCTGCCATTTTCTCTAGTTGTACTACAGAGGTCTCAGCTGGTACATAAGCTTCGTTCAGTGTTTTGGCCAACACCTGTTGATGTTCGGGAGATTTTATCAACAGTGGCAATAAAGAAATCTGCTTAGGGGATTTTTGGAGCTGATCCACAACTTCGTACTCCGGCATTTTCATCTTTTGGAAAAAAGCTTCTGCTTCCTCAGCATTCACTAGCTTCTTTGGCGGAAATCACCGTTTGGTAGTGGCGTTCACCTCTTCCATGTGTAGGTATTTATTTGTGGGATATCCCTTTTGGGCTTCTCCGAGAACATCTTTGCCCTTGTATGATTCCTGATAATTCTAAGGGATGGCTGAAGGGTTGGTCATGGGCTACTGTGGCACGCGACCAATAACCACTGGCTCATTTAGTGCCGGTGGTTTAATCGATCCCCGTACCACATAGGCCTTCTTGGGCACATACATGGTTTTGTTCAGCTGGAACCTTTTTGGAGGGCTTAAAGTGGGCTTCTTTTCTTTGCGTCGTCGTGGGATGCAGAGTATTGTTTCTTTGGTAGGGGTTGTCTCATCTTCAACATCAGCCTTCTTTTCTACTTTAGGGCATTTGACTTCATTCATGTTCTTTTCTTCCATCTTTTTTGGGGTGACTTTTGTTTTTCTATCTGCCTCGGCGATGGATATGATGGTTTTTAAAGCGGGATCAAATTCTTTGTCCTTGCAGATTATTCCGATGACCGGCCCGTTGTTGTGAGCTGGTAACGGGTTGTCAGTTACATTTGGGACCTCGTCATCTCTTAGAACTATCTTCTTTTGATCAATCAAGTCCTCCACTGCTCATTTTAAGGTACAACAGTTTTCAGTAACATGTCCCTTTGCCCCAGAGTGGTAAGCACATCGCACACCCCTTTGGTAAGAAGGTGATTCATGATTCTATATGTTGAGGGTACAGGCTGGAGGAGACCCATATGGACTAGCTTTGGGAAAATGATGGCGTAAGACTCTCCTATTGGGGTGATGTTCTATCTCCGGGGGGGATCCCTGGGACGATAATTATTTTGCTGAGGGAGGGGATTGTAATGATTCTGAGGAAGTTGATTTCTTGGAGCTTAATTTGTGTTGTTCTGCTATTGAGGTTGGGTGAAGGGCTGAGCGTTCATAACTGCGTAGGGTTGAGGGACATTTTGCATATCTCTATCAGGATAATAATGTTGAGGTGCTCTTTCAGAAAATACATGCCTGTGAGTATGCTGTTTCCTCGTCCCAGAGGCTTCTATGGATGCTTCCTCTTTTTTCTTGTTCCTTGGGACTCCTCCCGCCCCTCATTGTATGGCCTGGGAGGTGTCTCTTATGGCAGATTGACTTAGAATCCTCCCTGTTTTGAGGCTATTCTCTACTATCTCCCCAATCTTTATTGCTTCTGCGAATGGTTTGCCCATTGCGGACATCATGTTCTGAAAATAGTCTGCCTCTTGTGCTTGCAAAAAGACGGTGACCATTTATGTTTCGTCCATAGTAGGCTTCAGTCTTAATGCTTGCTCTCGCCATTTAATAACATATTCTCTAAAGCTTTCAACAGGTTTCTTCTTCAGGTTGGCTAGGGAATTCCTATCCGGGGTGATGTCGATGTTGTACTGGAATTGTCTTACAAATTCTCGAGCAAGGTCATCCCATATGTACCATCGGGTAATGTCTTGATCTATGTACCATTCAGATGCAATACCCACTAAGATTTCCCCAAAGTACGCCATGAGGAGTTCTCCCTTTCCACCGTCTCCACGTAATTGATTGCAATACTTTTTCAGATGGGCGATGGGGTCTCCGTGGCCAACATATTTCTCAAATTTCGGCATTTTAAATCCCAAAGGAAGATGTACATGGGGGAACATGCACATGTCTGAATAAGATACACTTTTCTGTCCGCTCAGTCCTTGCATGTTCTTCAGGCTTTGCTCAAGACTCTTCATTCTCCTTGTGATTCTATCCTGCTCGGGCGTTTTGGATGTTTTGTCTTGCAGAGGATAAGTTCATATGTTGGCTTAGGGTAGCTATATGTAGGGTACATGGAGGCTCATTTTGGTATCTAGGTGTTTGGCATGTAAAGGCTGTAGGGTCAAACAGGAGCCTTGGTAATGCAGGCTGTGTAGTAGTTGCACACAGAGGGGCCGAAAAGATATTAGGAAATGGCCCGGATGTAAACATTGGAGGGTGGGTTTCAGAAGGTGCCCCAACAAAATTGGTTGACATGGTGGGCTGCCCCAGGAGAATACTCGGGGACTGATAGGGATAGCAGAGGTACCCCCTGACCTTGGAAATAGCTCGAGAAATCAAGGAATAGCGCTGGGAGGTTCCTTCCCATTGGTCCAGGCATCCCACATTTCCATGACTCGGAGCCGCAGGATCCTGTTCTCTTCAGCCGCTTCAGATTCAGAGGCCGGTACTCCTGTGATTGGGCTGTCCTCTAGGATAGGGATGGCAGGTAGATTCATCTCAGTCGACATCTTTGTATTTCCCTTTAACCGAGTGAAGTATCCGTGTGAAGCCAGTATACCATAAACCAACCACTGTTCTTAAAAACCTGTACTGTAACAATTGAAAACGTAGTTAGTTCAGGGTAGATGATAAACAATAGATCACACATTGAGCATGATGCACCTATGCAGATAATGGGTTTCTATATGCTTGCTATAGTCGCATGTGTCATCCCGACATTTATTTCAACTTCCTTTTGTTTCTTCCCTCTTATTCTTTTTTTTACTCTTTTTAAAGAATACGGTCGAATCCTATAGAGATTGCCTACGTATCATGACTTTGTATAAATCAGACCGAGCGCAGTTCATGGAAATAAAAGGTGAAATACACAGTAAAATATGTTTGGGATTTTCAATTTTGATAAAGATCTAAACTTTGATTACAATGGGTAATATAGCGAAAACAACTTACCAGACTAGGACTTAATAGCCTTACAGACTCGAAAGGATAACATACAAATTCTTTTTCAGAAAAATACAAATTTATGAGTACATTAACACTTCAAATGCTTTTGGAGCTTGCGGGGCGTCATTCGGCCTTACCGCAGGTTTGCGCGCTAGATTTTCTTGGAGATAGTGGAGACCTTCCATTACTTTTCGGACAAATGTCATAGCAGCGGCGAAAAATATAAATTTTTTCATGTCCTCACAGTGATTGCATTTAGTGGTGATTTAGTCTGCAATTGCCCGCACCTTTTCTTGGATAACCCCTTTTTCTTGTAGCAGACGCCCTATTTGTTCGGCTCGTGCTTCTAACGTCCATTCAGGTGCCTGATTTAGCTTTTGAAATTTCCTCTGATCTCTTTCCAACCCCGCTATTACCTCATAGCAATTCTCTCTCTCGGCTTTGAAATCTTTGGCTTGTTTAGCCATTTTGTTTTCAGCTATGACAACCCTCTGTTTTAAACCAGCGCTCTCATTGCCGCTACCCTCTTTTAACTGTTCCACTATGCGGTCCCTTTCTTCAGCGCTTTTAATTAATTGCCTCCGAGCTCTAGACAGTTCACCCTCTGCCTTATGTAGGTCAAAACCGTATTCAGTTAATTTTCGACGTGGGTTCTTTATGAGCTTTTCATCTTTTATACTCCTCAGAGGATTTTCTGCGGCTGCCTTCACTTTTTGAATCTGAGCTCGCAGGGCTTCATTTTCTTTAACCAACACCTTCTTCTCTCCCCCACTGGCTGCGGTTTGCACACTGTTTTCGAATTGCAATTCTTGAATTTTCTTTTCCAGCCTTCTTATAGTAGCCCGGTATTCATTTTCTTTTGCTAACCAATCCACTACTCTTGTGATGTTCGAACGAACTCTTAGAGGTAAGGCCTTTTGGGTAGTCTTTCGTGCTCAATTTCTCTCCTGTACCAGGCGTGGTATCCTGGTGACACTTCACCTTTGGTAGGATCCTGTACACAAGTGTCAACGGTTAGGTATTGGCATTCATTCCAGATTTTGCGAACCAATGCTTTGGGGAACCGACTACTAGGTCCAATTTCGACTACCCGGATGCTGGGATCTTCGTCTTTTGGCACTATCTGGCATCTTCCGAGTTGTCTCAAGACTCGATGCGGGACGTAAGGCTGGATGCTTCTAAGGCCCATCAAGAGAAAATATGGTTCAGTTGCGGGCATATACACAACTTCGTCCATAGAGAGCCAACTGAGCGTCCATTGTATTTGATTTGCAGAAATAACCCGGAGATTCGACACCCACTCTACGACACCCTCTAGTAGTTTAAACCCATTCACCATGTTGTCCACTTCTTTTATGTAACCTTTTGTTGGCAACCCACAATTCATGAACCAAGGCCTACAACATAAATGCTTCCAGATTTGCAATAGAAAATTACAACCTTCAAAGAAATCCCCTCCTGCTTTACAAATGGTAAGGGCTCGAAAGATATCAGACAGGATCATTGGAGCAAGAGTACTCTTTGCCTGAGTCATCAAAGTACTAACGACCCCTGCTATCTGTATGTCGATGTTCCCGTCCTTTCGCGGGAATACTAAAAGACCCAAGAAAGACACCATGAATGCGAAGCATCGATGCTCCTCCCACTTGATCCGATTACCCTTGCTACAAATAAGGTTTTCAGGGTTGTTGAATCCTTCAATGTGGCCATACCTTTGGTATGTAAAATGCAGGGTGCAGAAGCCAGCCGATAAGTCAGGGTTGTGAATCATTCTAAACATCCAAAAATTTGTGCACAGCGCGGCCTCAGGGTGCGATCAAGTATTGATGTCTCAAAGGGATTGTATTGGTCCCGATATATCTGGTCATTTCCTCCAAAGTCGCGGTTAGCTCAAAGTCCGAGAAGGGAAAGACATTGTGGGCCGGGTCCCAGAAAGTGATTAACGCCTTCATGATGTCTCCCCTGGGCTTGATTTTCAACAAACCAGTGAGGCCTCCCAGATGTGCGTTGACCTTTTTCTGTACTGCTTCCCCGAGGTCATTCCACCACAGCCGCAACTCCAAAGGAATTTTGTTCATTATCGTGCTCATTCTGCACATTTATTAGGGCGAATTAGTATTCTCAAAACATTTAAAACTGTCATTTTATGAAATTTATTTTTTAACTAAGACTGGCTTTTCGAATACGGCTTTTCGACACTTCGGCGAGAAGGTCTTTCAGTTTATGCTTGCTTACCAGTCCGAACAAAATTCAGAGGTAGCCATTTGTGCAAGATCAGCCTTCCGGCGTCCCTTGTAGCAACATTCGGCTATTATCGCAATAATGGCACCATCCGGCTTATTTAAAAACAAGTGAATAAACTCGGGCATTATTGACAATTTTGTAAAAGGGGTTGGACCCGGCCAAGATAATTTATCACCACCTGCAAACATTATTTAAAAAGTTCCAAAATCCGGTGACCACCCTAGCACTGCTATTTTTCTCAATGTATTCCCTTTGTTTACAGGCCGGTCAACATGCGAATCCAAGGAAAATAAATGCTCAAGTAGCACGTAAAAATGCATCAGGATGATCTTTTATTTTAGGGCACCTATCCTAGATGGACCCAACCCCTGTGTTGAGTCCCCTAAGTCAAAATGCATGATGCAGATAACCGTTCCTACTAGGGATCCGGCATGGGGTTTTGTTATACTAAGTTGAGAGCCTCGGTATAGGGTCTAGGCTGTGTACCCTAGTGGAAAACTCGAGTCGAGGAGGGGGCTACAGACCGGGGACCCGCGAGATCGTCCGGCTTTATAACTTGTCCGGCCTCTTTCTTATTTCAGGGTAAGACACTAACAGAATAGGGATTCTCAACAAGTAAGCACATCTCGGAGGTGAGAAGTGAAGGGTTTCGTAGCAGTTTATTAATGCAATTCAGCTAATATCAAAGCGGTAAAAGATGCGGCATTTAGCACAGAACAGGTAAGCGAATCAGAAGAAGCCAAATATAACAGTTATTGTATGCTCAAATTCTTGAACCATGAACTAGAGATTCTGGGTTCGATCCCCAGCAGAGCCGCCAAAGCTATCACACCTCCTTTTTACACGGCTTACACATGGTTACCCCGAAAGATGCACGTGGATAGAAGTTTTTTCAATTAAAGTGACATTATTCGAGATGGGATTTGTCATTTATTTCAATTATGATTCTGATTACAACTTATAGATCTGAAACAAAGCGTGGCTAATATGTCGAAAATTAAACTAATTAAAACGATACACAACGTTTGGACTTTAAAATAATTACTAAACTAATATTTCCAGAATTCCTCAATTTTTTAAACAAAGCAGGAAATGAACACCTTAAAACAATTACACAACTAGCTAACCGTACTATCACTTATACATGCTTAAAATAAAAATCCAAATGTCCTGATATTACAATATAAATCAGTCTCTAATGTACAATTATTACAATATGAATCAGTCCAACGTCTAATTACAACATGATGATTATCTTATCATCACATCTATATTCAAACTAAAGGGGAAATATGGGAAATGTTAGAATAGTATAATGAACAGTTATTCACACTTAAGAATGCTTTATACTTGAGCCTCTAATACACCATTGAATATTGAAATGTACTTGCAATTTACCAGAAAGCAGAAGCCTATGAGAAATGCAATGAATCAATCAAGCAAAATAGCAAACCAATCGAACAATATACCCAGGTCTTCAGCAAAGTTTTTGAGAAAATTAAAATCCCAAAAGACTAAAAACAGCACTGATAGTTCCTCACAGATATAGGAAGAGCTAATATGTATTGTTATCTATAGAATTCAAAAGAAAGGTTTTCAGATCCCTTAAAATGTTCTCATGTGGTTTCTTTTATAATGGAGCCTTAGGGCATCAACTTTTATCTTATTTTTCTTTTAGTCCTTGCTTCAGATTTGCACTTTTCCTAAATGGTTCTTCATTTTCTAACTTGTGCCTCAAGTTTGAGGAAGAAATTGCTTTAGTCCCTTACTAGAAGGTTCTGGAGGTTATTATCAGATTTTTAAGGTTCAAATCCCTCTTATACCCCTACTTCCTTTCCTAAATTACCCACCTGAAGTTTTTGACCTCAACTAGTCCTTGACCCTGGTCAATTGTATTTGGGTTATGGGCCAAGGTTTGGTCTTGGACTAGCAGGTCCATTGGATCCATACAACTAGGTGTCCTAATTTGGATTGGGTTTATCAGTTATTTAACTTAGGATCGTAAACATTCAGGTGTCTTTGCATTAAGACCAATGGTTCAGTGTCAACCAGAAGACAAATCAACTAATACTCATTACAAGAAATCCTAATTAAATCACTCAAAAAAGCTTGAAACAGGGATTAAAAAATTAGAAAGCAATTAGAGATTCAATCACACAAATCAGCCTAAGCTATGCCGTACTAAAAATAAACATTACTATAAGAATCAAACGCCTGGTAGCCTAAACAACTTAACCAAGTTGAGCAGAATATCAAAAAACGATCAGGAGATGAAGGTCACAAACTATGAGAATTACACTAATCAAGAAGTTAATATTAACAGGATGTCAAATTTATTCAAGAAAACAGAAGCTATTATTAACAGGATGTCAAATTATTCAAGAAAACGAAAGGGTTTTAAACAAATAATAGACAAAGGTGTATAACTACTGAACCCATTTCATATGAGTTTGTGGACAAACAAACAATTGTTCAAAAGAAATCAAAACGATGGGACTTCAAACTAATAGGCATATAACTACTGAACCCATTTCATATGAAATTGTGGACAAACAAACAATTATTAAAAGGAAATCAAACATCTAAAGGCTAAAGAAATGAAGCAAATATACAGAATACTTAGCTTTTTTATGCACATCCACTCTACACCATTTCATTGGTTCTTGACCCCTTCCACAGGGGTTTCAAACCTCCTAGGATAACTGGCATGATGTATAACCGGTTTAAGAGTTCAGGAAGGGGCTTTTATGGTTCTGAGATCCAATGAGGTCTCAGATCTGGATTTCTCCAGTGATTGGGGTTGTTTGGGAGTCGTGGGTGGCATGATTGGGGAGGGGAAATGCCAAGGGTTTCCTGGGAGGAGTTTGACCAAGTTCTAACAGGGTTTGAGTTTTAGGGTTGAACTTCAAACTAATATTCGACACGTTTCAGGAAGATTTGAAAGGTGTGACCTATATGGTTGGAAAGAGGAGACTGAGTTGTTTTAGGGGTGTAAGTTTGAAGAGGTTTGGAGTTGGGTCGCCAGAGATGGGGGTTCCGACGACCTTTCTGTGAAGATTTGAGATGATGGGTGGGTGTTCGAATGGAGTGAGATGCAGGAAGGGGAAGGGGAGGTTCTAATGGTTCTATGGTGTAAAGCCGGGGAAGTTTTGAATAAGGTCACCGGAGACGGTGGTTCCAACGACCTTATTTTGATTATTCGAGACGAAGGGGACTTGTTCGACGGGAACTAATTACAAGACGGGGTAGAGGAGATTGTGGTGGTTTGGTAGTGTAAATCTGGGGAGGATTGGTGACCGGCCTCCACCGTGAGGCGATTTCTGGCGGCGACGTTAAGGTGGTAGGCGGCTGGTCAATGGTGGTCATGGGGTGGTTAATGGGTGGTTAAGGGTGGGGTTACACCGGTGAGATGGTACTAGGAAGGGGAGGGGTTTGGTCTCTGAGTGTATTAGAGACGTTTGGACATATGTATATCATTTTGGTGGGGGTTTGATGACCGTTGGATGATCTGAGATCAACGGTCGTGATGGCTGGTCTCTAAACAATGTCGGTTATGGTTGGTCTTGTGTTGACCGGACCGGGGTCGGTTGTTTGGGCTGGGTTGTGTGTTTTTTCAAGGGGAAACAGGTTTGGGCCACTCAGGTCTGGCAGCCTGAGTAGCTGTATATATATGTATTTATATATTTTTTTCTTTTTCTTTTTATTCCTTTTTAATTAATTCCAACTTTATTTAAAAACCAAAAATTCCTAATTATCACAAATAAAAATGCAACAAGTTTAAACAAAATATTAACAATTAAAAATGCCGGAAGTATACCCTTTTTTATATTTTAATTTGTAAAAATAAACCTATTTAAAAATTAAATCCTAAACAATTTTAAACATGCATCAATAAACATGCACTGGCACACAATTAAATTTTAAAAATAAAAATAACCTAAAAATAACCAAATATTTAAAGAAAAATCCTAAATTTTGAGAGTCATGTAGGAGCTTGTTTTAACCGGGTAAAAATCGTATGCTCACAGTATAAAGATGACAAAGTAGTGGTACGGAACATAACGCACACAAGAAATAGCTAGTTGTGTGCTACGATTGTAATAATAACAATATGGGTGGCATGCTGCGAATCTCGAAAGAGACCCGAATCTTGATAGTGAGTCATGTGAAATTAGATTGTTCTATATTAATAATTAAAAAGATTGAAATCATTTAAACTAGTTTAGCCCAATAATTTTTTTAAGAGTAAATACAAATTTTAAATTGAAGTTGATGAGTTCAATGAAATCCTTATTGTACACAATAGATCCGTCTCTATTTTATGACGTTATAAGTTATTAAAACGATTAATGGAGCGTTTGCCATGTGAATATTACAGAGAGCACCACACCGAGGAAGCTTCGAAAAGAAGTCTTGGAATTCAAAACTGTATGGACATCTAATGTGAAAATGTCTCGCATGTTTAGTTCATCCTGACGAGTGCGCGCATTCAATAAATACAGCTACCGTGGTCAGTGCTCATCGTCCCCACAACATTAATTAAACGATTGTGTAAAGATAGAAATTCAAGATTTGCTATCCTTTAGTTATCAAATTCCAAGACAAAGACTAGCGCTGTTTCCAGAGTCTTGGAGTCTTTCAATCTTCACGTGTAGGAATGTGCGTTGGGGTGGCAAAAAATCAACTTCTTTTAAGTAACTCCATATATAGTTGCTGAAAATGCAACTCAAAATAAAACTTGTTGAATTAATTTTGAAAATTGAGAGTTATGTAAATTTAAGAGCTTAAGCTAATTATTAAATACAAATACATTACTTTTCATATTTTCCTTCCAAAAAGCAACATAAAAAAGAATGAAGTTTGGATCATGCAGTTGAGGCGAGTTTGGGTTGTAGCCCGATAGTTGAATTAATTTATTTTATCCCAATCAAACTTTGGGCGAGTTTTGTGATATGACCCACGTACCCATCTAGACGTGTTTGTGATCTCAACTACTACTTTTAATTAAGGCCTATGTTTATCAACGAAGTTCCTTTTTAATGTGTGTATATATAAATATAATAAATTGTTTTTTATTTACATATATTATTTTACTAAAGTGGTGCTTATACTTTCCTGAATCGGGAATTTATTGAAAATAATATTTTTATCCTTACAATATAGAAATAAGATTTGCACACATACTATACTTTTCAAACCCCACAACATAGGATAATACTTATGGTTGTTGTTGCAATCTATAAGTTGACGTGAGTTTGGAAAGACGTTCTACAATAGTGTTTCATTGAGAACATAAAGCTAGAGGAAGCAGTATGAAAAATTGGCTATCATAAACTAGTTGGGGGGATATGGCCAAATCCAAATGGGAGATTGATGGACATGGTCGTCTCATCTAAGGGGCCATTTCCTCTTCAGGTGGCTTGCGTGTGAAGTTCAGAAGAAGAATATTAAGGCATAAAAGTCACGCAGCAAACATATACAAATAAAATACGTAACCCCAATATAATTTAAAGGACATGGTTTTGTTTTGTATGCTCAAGTCCTGTAGGTAAGGAGACTGAAGCACCACGCCTGGACGAATGTAATGTCATCTAGTCACGAGGTGGATCTAACTTTTAGATATATATGTATGAGAGATGCAATAACAGCAACAATCTAGTAAAATTCTATTAGTGAGGTCTGGACAGGGTAATGTGTACGTAGACTTTACCCCTATTCCGAAGAAGTTGAAAGGTTATTCTCGAAAGACCCTCGACTCAAGAAAACAAAAAGACAAAAGGAGACATATCAGTATCACCATAGAAACCATAGGAAAAATATTAACAATATGATATCCTAAAGAAAGATGCTAAGTAAAAGCGATAGTAAGATACAACATTGCCACCAGCTATCTTAGATAAAAACCCTACCAGACTAGTCTCACAAAAGTACGAAGTAAGGCAAGATTCAACTATCTCCTAACCTACAACCCTAATACTCCACCTTCCACATCTTCCTATCAAGTGTCATGTCCTCGAAAATCTGAAGCCTCGCAATTTCCTGCCTGATCACCTCTCCCCAATACTTCTTAGGTTTCCCTCTACCTCTTTTCGTGCCCTCCACAACAAGATGCCCAAACCTCCATACCGGAGCATCTGGGTTTCTCTTTTTTCCCCAACATTCTCCACTTGGATTACCCGGCTAATGATCTTTCTAAATATACGTGCACATTTTGGCCTTTCTGTGGTTCCACTCAAAAGCTACCTCAACTCTCACCATACTCTTCTAGCGACTTAAGTGCTTTCGGAGGTAAAGGTTCAGAAGATCTAATTAAGAACAAAAAGAAAATCGGCTTGTAATGTGGATACCAAAGAAACGATTAATAGGCTTAAATGGGCTATCTAAGGATCAATTTATTTACAACGGCATACTAGCTTAATAGACAATCAAAGAAACACCTACATCCTCTCCAAGACTTACAAAGCTTACTTATTTTGTTTTGACTAACACATGGGATAAGTTCTAAACTAACACAAGATAGCATAGAATGTAATCAAGCCTCACATTACGCAATACATATGATTCACTACGAATGGTTCAGACCTGATATGCAAGTTAAACAACAAAGCATAACCATCATATTAACTCAACATATGGAAAGTAATCACAAGAGTCGACAAATGAACTTAAGCGTCAAAAGAAAGTCACATATATTCTCGATACATGTGGACACATTGAATATGAAGAAGATAATCAATTCAAATGTTATAGCTCTAAGTCCCGATATAAACCATGTCAAGAAAAATAGATACTCAAGTTCTTCTCATTCCATTATCATTTCTAAAAGAGAAGGAAAACCTTTTTGTATTTTATTTTAACTTCTTTCCCTCAAGAAAATTGTCAAAGAAATCTATAGTCGAGAAAAGTCCAAAATTTTTGAAAATTCTACCTAAAAAAACTACTATCCGGTTAAAAGAAAATTGGCATTCTCGAGAAAGAATCGTGGTTTAAAAAAACTCAGGATTAAGCCAATATAAAATAGCTAACTACAATTGTACAATTATAATTCTAACATCCCCACCCCGCACTTAAGGATGTGTACTATCCTCAGTTACACAAGATCATAAAAAACAAAATAAAGCTCAAAAGTAGAGTGGGTTTCAGAAGCTCCCTGAAAGTAACCCTGGTTGCGGTGAGGACCGGCCTAGACCATCGGTTCTCAATGTTGATAGGTCCTCCAAAGTGACACTAGATGTATCAGCTGCATTTATCAGCTCATCCTTTCTAGCCCGCATAGGTCCAGTATTAGCGACGCCCACAACCAGCTCACCAGCTCCAAATGGTTCCTCAACTATAGACAGACATTTATCGTGTATATAATCTACGGGCTGCACACGTAACTCATAAAAAATCCCAGGACAAAGGCATTACACTTCTGTGCCTATGTCGGCCACTGTTCCACTTTTATCCAAAGCGAATGTAAGTGACGCGCAACAGACTTAAATGGCCACACCCTCAAGATAAGTTCATAATACCATTGGACTCAGACTTCACAGAGCCTATTAAAAATCTCATTTACGCAATTCATCAGATACCTTGTATGCAATATTTTATGTTTCTTCTATTAATCCCATTGGTATATGGTTTGACCTCCCAATTTGAGTGAGGTGATGGGAATTCTAGTTTCCCACCTCTCCATGTTTAAACAATAACCAATTTACAACAAGATCTCCTTTGAATTGTTTATCCTAAAAAAATAAAAGAACCAAAATAAAGAAAAAATAGAAAAGGAAAACAGGAATAAGGGCTGGGATGGGGTCGCTCATCACAGGGATGAGGTGAAACAGGAAATGGAAAAGGTAGGAAAAAAAGAAAAAACCTATTTGATGTGTGTGTGCCCCCGAGAGATGAGAGGTGATGGAACAATTTTTGGTTTTGTTTTGTGGTTGAAATAAACAGGGGGCAGGGTTTTTAAGAAAATTCTGGTAGTGGTCGCATTTTAGGGAGGCTTCACTGTTATTGAAAAATTTTAACCCACGCGCGCTTGTGCACTCTCGCATATGCACGAGAGAGTGAGCAAGCTATTATGAACATAAAAAATAAAAACTCACTTAGTGGCCGCGCAAAGAGAGGACTTGAACGGGCACATGCCTGGTCGAATTTCACTTGTTCTTCCTCCCACTCTATCATGAGTTCGTCACCTCGAGCGTTGGTCGTATGTATTCTATTAACCCTGCACCTACCCATACACATATTAAATTATAAAAAATCAAAAACAAATAATGGAAATAACAAAATAATAAAATTGAGTTGCCTCTCAACAGGCACCTGATTGAACGTCACGACATGACACATGATATCCCTTATCGAGGATCTTTCAAGTACAAGGTCGAGATAATTTGATCTTCCTCAACCATGCCTTGATAATATTTTAGTATTTTCCCATTAACTTTGAACTTTCGGGAACCATCTTTTGACCCTATCTCGATGGCTTCAGTTGAATGTATCTCCACCACACGAAATGGTCTTTACCATCTTGACTTCAAATTTCCTGGAAACAACTTCAATCTCTAATTGTACAACAATACCGCATCTCTAGATTTAGAACTATGCTCAAAAATATTTTTATCATGCATCATCTTCACTATTTTCTTGTATAGTCTTGTGCTCTCGAAGGTATGGTGTCAGAACTCATCAAGTTCATGCAACTCTGTGACTCTACTTGTACCCGCAACTTCTATATCGAGATTCAGCTGCCTTAATGCCCACAAAGCTCTATTCTCCAACTCCACAGGTAAGTGACATGCCTTCTCAAACACAAATTTATACGGAGATATTCTAATTGGAGTCTTGAAAGTGGTACAATAGGCCTAGAGTGAATCATCTAACTTTCTCACCCAATCTGTTCTTGTAGCATTTACGATCTTTGTCAAAACACTTTTTATCTCTCTATTCATCCACTTGCCCACTCGTTTTGGGGTGATATGGTATGGAAACCTTGTGGCGCACACTATATTTTCTAACATTTGCGAAGACTTTAGTGCAGAAGTGAGTGCCTCCATCACTGAATATTGCCGTTTGAATCCAAACTGGGTGAATATGTTCTTTCTCAAAAAAACCAATGACCCCTTTTACATCATTTGTATGGAGTGACAACTTCCACCCATTTTTATACATAGTCCACAGCTACGAGTATGTACTTGTTGCAATAAAGATGACAAAAGGCCCCATAAAATCCATTCCCATATACTAAACACTTTCACCTCCTAAATTGGGTTCATGGGCATCTCATGTAAGCGGGAAATGTTCCATTCCGCTAGCATTCATCAAAACCCATCACCCAAAAGCGTGCATCTTTGAACAATGTCGGCCAATAGAAGCCTAACTCTAACACTTTTGCAGTTGTCTTTTTTCCCTTGAAATGACAATTATATGGGAATGCGTGACAATCCTGCACAATAGAAGATTGGTCTATCTCGGGAGTACATCTCTAGATCATGTTATCAACACAATCGTTAATAGATGAGGATCATCCCAAAAGTACATACGACAATCGTGGAAGAACGTTTTCTTTTGTACAAAAGATAGGTCATGGGGGATAATACTGCTCGCTATGTGGTTTGCAATATCTGCATACCATAGCTCTACCTCAAAGCATGTGGCCAATAATTGTTCATCCGGGAAAGTATCCACAATATCTTATACTTCAACCTTCTTCTCCGCTCCTTCCAATATGGACAAGTGATCCGCCACTTGGTTCTTTGTTTCCTTCCGGTCACGGATTTCCAGGTCAAATTCTTGTAGTAGCAACACCCATTGAACTAGGTGCGACTTCTAATCCTTCTTCTCAATTAGGTACCTGAGAGCAGCACGGTTAGTATTAACATGTACCTTCGAGCCTATCAGGTATGACCTAAATTTGTCAAATACCAACATCACTGCTAGCATTTCCTTCTCAGTCACTGTGTAGTTTAGTTGGGCACCACTCAAATTTCTACTTGCATAGTATATTGGGTGCATGATCTTCTCCTTTAGTTGCCCTAGCACTGCTCCTATAGCATAATCACTTGCATTGCACATCAGCTCAAATGGTTGCTGCTAGTCTGGTACAACTATGATAGGTGATGACACCACCCGCTTCTTAAATTCCTCAAATGCTACCCTGCGTTCATCAGAAAACACAAAAGGGTAATCGTTTATAAGAAATTTACACAACGAGTTAGCAATTGTGGAAAAATATTTTATAAACCACTTATAGAAACTGGCGTGATGAAGAAAAGTTCTCATTGCCTTGACGGAAGTGAGTTGTGGAAACTTCTTTGTTACATCAACTTTAGCACGGTCTACCTCAATGCTCTTTCTTGACACTAAGTGTCCCAAGACTATATGTTTTTGTCCCATAAACTGGAACTATTCCTAGTTCAATACCAGATGAGTCTCCATACACCTCTTTAATACTTTTTTCAAGTTCATAAGACAATCATCCAATGAGTTCCCCACCACTGAGAAGTCATCCATGAAAAACTCCATTATTTTGTCTACCATATCTATGAAGATAGACATCATGCACTGTTGGAATATGGTGGGTGCATTACATAGGACAAACAACATTCTTTGGAAAGTGTAGATGCCATATGTACAGGTGAATGATGTTTTCTTTATTCCCCAAGGACATAGATATTTGATTTTACCCCGAGTATCTATCCAAGAAGCAAAAGTGGGACCTCCCTGCCAATCTATCTAACATCTGATTAATAAACGTTAAGTGAAAATGGGCTTTTCGGGTGACCTTGTTCAATCTTCTGGAGTCCATACAAATTCGACATCTCGTGACTGTTCATGTTGAGATCAACTCATTGTTCTCATTTTCCAAACAGTAATTCCACCTTTCTTTGCCACGCACTGAACTGGATTAACCCAGTGGCTGTCAGAGATGGGAAATATGATTCATGCATCTAACCACTTGATCACTTCCTTCTTCATAATTTCTTTCATGTTGGATTTCAGCCTTCTTTGATGTTCTCTAGAAGGTTTGTGCCCATCTTCCAATAGAATTTTATGCATACAAAAGGCCGGGGTGATACCCTTAACATCTGCAATGGTCCAACCAATTACACTCTTGCACTTTTTCAACACCTGCAAAAGCTATTCTACCTGAACATCTAACAAACTAGACGAAATAATAACATGTAAAGTCGAGTTAGGTCCCAAGAAATCATACCTCTGGTGATATGGTAGCGGTCTCAGCTCCAATTAAGGAGGCTCTTCGTTCAACGGCTTAACTGGAGGGGTCTTTCTTTTTTCTAAGCGTAAAGGCTCGACTTCGAGTACTCTTTTCCAATACCCTTGACCTTTAAGATCCAACACCCACTTCGCCAAGTCCTCACATTTTCTAAGTTTATGAGGCAGGACACAAGAGGGTCTTTTGCATTAAGTGCCTCATCATCTTCCTCCATGATCACATCCAAAGCTTCTATGAAAGAGCAATTTTCAAACTCACTGGGTCGCAGCATAGACACTTGCACATTAAATGTTATTTCTTCATTATTCAACCTCATCATCAACTCCCTAGTTTCATAATCAATCAGAGTTCTTCCTGTGGCCAAGAACGGCCTTCCAAAAATTATGGGAATCTCCTCATCAACCTGGCAGCTTAGAATGACAAAATCTGGTGGAAACAAAGATTTCCAACTTGCACAAGTACATCGTCAAGTATACTGATGTTCTTTTCACCGTTCGATCAGCTAGTTAGTAACATGGAGGTGGGTCTTGCTCTTTCAATGCCTAACTTTTTATAGATTGACAATGACACCAGATTTATGCTCGCCCCCAAATCACATAATTCTTTGGCGAATGCATAGCTACCTATGGCGCATAGAAGCTTCCAAAGTCGTATAGCTTCTCAGCTGTAGGTCTTGTCATAATAACACAAGTTGGAAAGTCATAGTTTCCAATTCTCGAAAGGCGAACTTTCAAGACATCAAGTCCTTCATCATTTTTGCATAATCGGGCATCTCCCTCAAAGCATCAATTAGAGGAATGTTTACCTAAATTTGCTTCAATAGTTCCATGAATGTTTTTTATACTACTCATCCTTCTGATATTTAGCCAACTTCTGTGGGAAGGGTGTTGGAGGTCGCTTCCTTCTTGTGAATTGAGTTAGATCCTGCTCCAAATTGTTTCTGATATCATCTCTTGCACTTTCTTAGTCTTCTTTACGAACCTCTTTTTCTTTTCTTATTTCCTCTCGTGTATGTTATATCGTTACCTCTATTAAACCTGTTGAATTGTCCTCCTCAAGTGGTGCTAGCAAAAGTATCTCAGTTGGTCGTATCACGAGAAATTTCTTGATCTAGATCAAGATCTCTACCATTTTCTTAGATTCATCGCCATAAGCTGCTTTGAGCCCTACTCTTTCGGATTGACATGTGTGTCCGCAGGTAACTTCCCTTGTGAATGATTATTCATAACCATCGGTATCTGCCTTAATTGAATCTCAATGCCTTTTATCACAAAGTCATGTGCTTGAACATTCTCTTGTATTTTTCCATCGGACCCAAGCAGTTGTTGTAGAATTCCTTTAATTTCAGACAACCCATCATCTTGTCTCACTATCTGTTGTTGTTGATGTTGATACCCAATTTTTATCTATATATTTTAAATATGCATAAATACCTTCAAACTAGCATATATATGCATATCTAAGCATGCCCAAGGGTTTTATTATTTCTTTCATAATTTTTAAAGTTTTAAATTGATTTTTTACTCATTTTTTATCCATAAAATCTCCAATAATTATTTCCAAAATTATTATTTTGATAATTAATCTATTTTATTTCTATATTTATGCCAAAATATGGCTAATGTAATTTTTATGTAATTTTACAATTACATTTGATATTTTTAAAGCTAAATTGCATATAATTGAATGTTAGTCCATTTTAAGATCTAATTATATTTCATATGCATAAAATTGGATCTTATATTTTTAAATTGCGAATTATGTATTCTATTATCTTTTTTGCACCTTAAATTATTTTCCAAAAATTGTCTATTATATTTATAAATTAAAATAGGTAAAAACTGGCTATCTAAATTATAGCCAAATTAGATTTCAATTATAGCCAAATCGGACAGTAATTTTCAACCCAATTTTGCAATTAAAAACCCGAACCACACCCTATTAATCTCTACCCAAACCCAGAACCCACCTACCTAGTTTAATCCTGACCGTTGATCTCCCAAATGAACGGTCCAAACAATTCCTTTCCTTTTTAAATTTCAAACAACCCTAAACCTAAGTCTTTTCTCCCAATCCACCGCCTTTAGATGCTCACTCACCTCCACTCTTCTCTCAAACCTAACCCTAGACTCCTCCACTCACCACCTTCTCCTGTCATCTCCGACAACTATTCCTTCAACCCAAGCCTCCAATGAGACTCTCATCATCATGCTCATCATCTCTAAGGTCTTTAAGGATCCTGGTCCATGTTGATTCGGACCTAGGTTTTTTTTTTGTTACTTATAGGTTCTCTGGTGGTATTCTGGGCAAAATTACACCTTATATATTACGATCGGTGAAGTTTCAACAGGTTCTTTTTATTTTTACTTGGGTTTCCTTTTGAAACCCTAATTTTCTTCTAAATCTCTCAGTTCTATGTTATTTTTATGCTATAAGACTATTTCCTTCTGTGATTTTCTTATTCTCTAGCTTTCTTCTGAAAGATCTTCTACTTTAAACCATTTTTTACCCTCTTTGAAAAACTAGGGTTTTCGGAGTTCTTTCGATACATGTTTCGACTGATTTCTTTTTGATTAAACCTTTCCTGTTTATCTCGACCGATTCTAAGTTCTTACCACTTTTTAACTCAACTTGTTAAAAAGCCCTAATTTTCTAAAGATTTTCTTTACTAGTTTTTGTGAATTAGCTTGATTTTCTTTACTTGTTCTGTGTGTTAGCCTGATTTTCTTTATTGTCTGTGTGTTAGCTTGATTTTCTTTAGTATGCTTATATGTGTTAGCATGACTTTCCTTTACTATATTTATGTGTGTTAGCCTGTTTACCTAGTTCTTATTAATCTCTTGTGGGTACCATGCTTTGAATATGTTCTGTTGAATCTCTAGCCTACTTACATCACCTCTATATGACTGTGTTTGCTCATCTTTTGTTTCTTTCTGCCTGTATAATTGACCTTGTTTGTTTGCCACTTCTATTCAATAGTCTCTATTTATCTGTTGAGGTATGCAGAATCATGATTCCCCATGATTGATTTTGATTGTCCTTAACTTTTGGTAATTGAAAGATTTTCATTCAAAGTCCAAGAAGTCTACTCGTCTGTTTGAATTAACTGATTGCATTACCTTACTTACTATGGTACTTTGTTTTACTCAGTCTTTCCTTATTTGGATCTTTCTGAATTTGGTCCTAATTGACTCCTTTATGCCTACTGAATCCTGACCATTTCCATATTTAATCATGCACTGATTTCCCTTCCTCCCCTTATATGGTATTGAATCTTCCCGTTTGGCCTTGACTCCCTTAACTTAAGGAAGTAATTCCTTGATTCTCTAGATGATCGATTCTAAGTTCTTAAACTATTATACTATTATGATTTTTACCGTATTTCACCACCTATTTTCAACTATAAAAACTCTAAGCCTTTGACAAACAAGACACACTCACTTTGTTTCCAAAGAACCCCTCTCCTACTTAAAATATCTGTTATTCTACTACTATTTTCCGGCTGCAAGCCAAGGCTAATCATCTATATTCTTTGGTTCTTTCATTCTACCTACTTTGTCTTCACTAGTATGTCCTAGTTTAATTTAAAGTCTCAACAACAACATATTTCTCTTCTTGTTTCAGTTTATTTTATTTCTGGATTGTTTTTACTTATGGTTTTATTGTGAAGTTTGTTGCTAAGCATGCTAGTATGACTCCCCTTTCAATTTATATATTCCGTTATGTGATTCAAGCATGCCTGGATAATTTTATTCTTTTACCTACTGTATACTTACCACTTTGTGAATCCCAAATCCCTACTCCCCTCTATGTGTTCATGATTGGTCTGTGATTATGCAGTGTCAAACTAGCTTTGAGCATGTCCATACCAGTCCTAATACTCCTGATGGGGTCATGTTTCTGCAGTCAGTGTCTGTGCATCCCCAAACCCCCTTAACCCATGTGTGATTACTGAATTTATTTACTTGTTGTGTGTGATCTTATCTTGAAGTTTTTGAACTATGTTTACTAGTCCACCTTTTTTTCAACAATATCTATTACCAATTGCTTTCAAAATAGACCTTTTCAGTCCAGTCTTTAATAAACTTCTTTCAAACAAATGTCATGTACTTTCACTCTACTCCTAGTTAATAAGTTCTGCCCCCTCTAGTATGTGTACTACCTTGGGATCCCCTTGAGAACCCTTGGAACTCTGGCGCACTGAGGCTGGCTTTCCACACTGCATTGGTTCAATGCTTGGATATTAAGTCTAGGTGTAAGCATTGCCTGGGGTCCTTGAGGCCCTTAGGAAGCTTTGATGCACCTAAACTCTGGTTTGTCTATGGAAATGAGGCTTGAAAGACCAATGGAGGCTTCGAGTAATTGTGGCCTGATTGCAGGCTCTCTGTAGAATAGTTATTTAATTTTCTATTTCACTTATGTAATTCATTTGTTGGCATGTAATAATTTGCAAGCAGATACTTGGGATATTTAGTAAAAGGGTGGGTAGATGTATACTTTGTGAGGTAAGTTGGGTAGAAATCATGCCTTTAGGATTTATTTTCAAACCTTCCTGCCTTACTCGATAGAAAACATGCATATAAGGTTTTCATTCATATTGAATCTGATTGCTTTTGCATAATAGAAAACATGTCTATAGGGTTTTATTCATGTTGAATCTAATTGCTTTTTCATAGTAGAATCATACCTATAGGGTTCCACTTTTAATTTCATAATAGAAATCATGCCTGTAAGGAGTTCACTTTTAATGTCACTTGCATTAGATACAAACCATGTTCCTAAACCTTGTTTTGTCATGATCAGAAACCATGTTTCTAGGTTTCGAGCCATCATATTTTAAATCGACTGAAATATAGATATCCTACCTATAGGATATAATTTCGATTTAGTGTGTATTTTATATATTACTGCAAATTGGCTAAAAGCAGTAATACGCCTAGATATTATGTCTATAAAGATCTAATTCGCAATTCTATCTGGTAATTCTAATTAGCCCAGTAGATCAATTATTATTTCGCCTGGTTTACTTCATAAAACTGGCCTTACTAAGCGATAACCTTCATAAAACTAGCTCTTTCAAGCATTGCTTTAATATCATTATATGTCCTGCCTTAGGCATTTATAGGGTCTATTTTGAAACTTGTTTGTTTCTGCACTAACAGGATTATCATTTCTACATATATAGGTAAGCCTTAGGGCATTTACAAAACATGCATTTCTCTGAAGCTGTTTTTGTCACACAATGTTTCTGAATTCGAATGAGATTTTAAAAATAGGTCCTAGGCTACTAATAGGTTGTGACTTTTGTATTTTAAAGCGGTTTGTTTCTGTATAATCACTTAGAAATCCTGCTTTAAGACTTGATTACTAAAGACCTTACATGTGATTGAGTCGTGCTGTATGTATACTTGTTCGCGGAGGAAACTATGAGCCTTTAGTTGCTCCATCTATGTGACAGTCTTAAATTCTTTTCTTTGACTGTCGCCTTAGATTTTTACCTTTAAAACATTAGGGGTATGCCAAGAACTACCTATAGATAAAGGTCATAACTTCCTTTGGGCTATTAAGAATGGACGTCTACAATACGTAATAGGAATCAGTGACCAACACTCGTGTTGCATGCCCAATAAGGGGACGTGAAGGGTAGACATGGGATATGATGACTACGCGTTAATGTCACGTGTATCCCTTTGCCAGACATTGTGTGGGGTGATCCCATAGGATAATAAACCTAGGAGCCCTCTTTACCCCAAACCTTCTCCTTGTTTAAAACTTTTCTTTATAATTTGTTCAACCTTTATTTCACTACTTGACTTGTTCAAACATGTTGTACTTATTTGATTTGACCATTTGTATGGACTAATTTTAAATATAAGTTCGGCCGGGACCCACTATTATGGACCAAGAGGGGTTCCAACACCTTCCCCTCAAGGTTATCTCGAGCCCTTACCCTAATCTATGGTATTGCAAGACAATCCAAGAGTTAATTACTCTAGGTGCCCTAACACACCTTAATTCGTTGGGTGGAGACTCTTCAAATACCCAATTCCCAAAAGGAAATGAGTCATTCCGCCCCATGGAATATCAAAACCCGGACATCTCCCCGCGAGGAGGGAGAAAAAAGGGGCACGACAGTATGGCCACTCGGCCGGGGATATTTTTAGGCTCTTATCATAACGAACTTATGAATTAGTCTAAGCATGCTTTATACCGTACCTTTCTCCCTTATTTGAATTCAACTGTCTATTTTAAGAATTTATGATTCTTTTATTACTCTGAAAATTGACTTGTCTCCTTGATTTTCTTTCTCTGCAACCTTTTTTCCAATTATTTAAATACTGTATTTATTTCATACGACATGAAAATACTTGCCTACATGTTATTAACTTCTGCATAAACCATGCTCCACATTATATTCCACTCGTGCGTATCAAATACTATAGCAACTCTTTAATGAGTAGTTGCGCTTCTGCTATTTAGTACCCTTAAATTCAGAATGTCTTATTTGCGATAAAACCAGTCGATCAGTGGTCCAATCGATGGTCCCGTGCCTTCCCTCTGAAGTTATCCACTTGAAGGTACTAGTCTGAAACCCCATAGATACCTTACTCTATTTAAATTGTGCGCACGTCATGATCTATCTAGTTGGTTCAGTTATGTTGTCCACATAATGATCCTTTAAGATAAGCCTTATCCAAAGTCAATCAAGTTTCCCAAAATCCCAACTGAAGCAACCACGTTCTGTGCATTAATTTTGGAGAGCTAAATGCCGATATGCTGATCATAAATGTATAAATAGTCGAATCTGGGTGGGGTAAGGCCTAACCCTTTGTTTTGCATAAAATGAGGCACGAGGTCCCCAGATTCAGTATGGTTAGCAATATCCCTCCATTTTTTCTAGATTAGTGGGAAGATCTCTCCTCAAGTGACAAGAAGCATGTAAAAATGTACCTGGTCAAGTTGCCATCCCTACTAGATATTGAACCAAACAACAAATTGATCTAGGCTCCTACTTTGTTCTATGATAGTGAAAGAGCGGTGTTCCAATGCGGTGACATAGAAATGACACCACTTCTACAGGAAATAGGAGGGCTTGCAGGATTAACTTGGGACATTCGTGGGCTTTTGGTGCCAAAAAACCATATGGGTAGGGGATTTTTGAAGATGTTGGGGCTGAAAAAGAATGCCGAGCTAGTGTGCTTGAAGGACTTCTACCTACCTTTCGACTATCTCTACGAGTGGTATGGCCATGGAAAGTCTTTCTGCACTTACCTTGATGAGATCGCCCTTACTTCACTGGGTCACATCCACCACAGAGTGTTCGTGTTCATCGTGTTCTTTCTAGGGATGATTGTATTCCCGATGAAAAGGGGAAGAATCCACACTAGATTGGCCATGGTCGCCAGAACTCTGATGGAGGGGAATAATGGATAGACTTACACCATAGTCCCATGATCATAGTTGATATCTATAGGGCCCTGAAACGCTGTCAAATAAGGATCAAGCATTTCTAAGGCAGCAACTTATAACTGCAGTTATGGTTGTTGGAGCATGTTTAAAAGGTCGCAGTTGCCAAGAATTTCTGTGAAGGGCTTAGAATGACCACATTTCTTTCCATCACCCTAAGAAAATGACCTATATTCCGGATAGATTTTCTCAACCGGAAATTGACAGTGAATGGGTAGAATTATTCGATAATCTGACTGAGGGACAGGTACAGTGGATGAATGAGTGGTTTCCAACGGACGAGTTTATTATCAGGTCCAGAGATGCTCCGTATTTGGTGTTGATCGGGTTGAGAGGGATATATGCATATGTCTCTATGCAAGTTATGAGGCAAGCAGGTAAAAGGCAGGTTGTACCAAAGATCATCAATATGAGTCACTTCAGGGCAGACTTTCAGGACGATGATGTCCCTTATAATTGTCAGGCTCAACATATGTGTCACTGCGTAATCATTGTGGAGAAGAATACCATCAAGCCGGACAGATATTATGCAAGGTCCGAGCCTCTGTACTTGGCCTGGATAGGGGACAATCTGAAAGGAACAGCGACACTAATGACCAGTCGAGGAAACAGAATCATAGACGAGGAAGCTGAAACCCAAGTCAAGTACATCAGGTTGCGCAAAAGGGTCCATGACAATAAAAATGAGCACCGGGAAATACATGAGAAGAACGCAATGTTGATTGAGGAATGGAAGGAAATGGTTGTCAAATCCAATAGGAAATTGGAATACTTAGAGCGAGGAATTGTGGAGCTTGAAGTCAAAGTCATAAAGAGGATCGGAAACTTCCTGAATGCTGAGGGGGTTGAGAGAGGACACCTGGCCCGAGCCTAATTACCGCTTGGACTGCACGAGGTGGAGGATCTATATGACGGAGTCTGGAAGATCAAATCTGGGGAAGGTCTCTCTAGGACCAAATAGATTAGGATTTATTTGCTTTCCTTAAAATGTAATAAGGCCAAGTGCTAGTAGCGACTTATTTTGCTATTATGTTAGTATCGTTTTGGATTCGTCTACTTTTATATTATGAAATGAGGCATTTATTGGCATTTGAAGTTCTCCGAATTTATTTGTCGCTCCGCCTACCTTGGTCGAAATGAGGCTCCCAAATTAGGATACGAGTTTATATTTTGCAATATGTTTTTAAACACTACAAACATTTCAGAATCCCCACTGACTTGTTACCTTTTTGTTTTGTTTATTTTTTATTATTATTCTCATCCCCATAGGTTGGTTCATCCATATTGGCTTCATCAGCATATCATACCAGATCCAAAGGCCCTCTACCTCCTCGTCCTCCAAGACACACAAAAAGCATAGGGAAAGCAAAGATGGACGATTTAAGTGGAATTCAAAAGGAAAACATAGAGAACGTGGAGACCTCTGACGGCTGTAGTACCCCGGCCCCGAATGACATGGCTTTAAGACTTGAACAAAAGATATTGGAACTTCAAGGAGCACATGAGTAGGTTCACAATTTGGCAAACTTGTCACTTACCCTCAACGTTCCTGGTATCCACCAATAGAACGCAAAGAACCCAACACCTCCTCAAAACACACAAAACCAACAGTCGCAAAATCCTACCGTACCAAACCAATACACAATTCCACCAAAAAATATCAATCTATTACCAATACTAACTCCACCACACAGCACCAACCTATACCGTACCTACCAACCACCATTTACCACATTGCCCAAAATACACTAATGCTCATTCTAGATAAAAACAGCTCAACCAACGACAATCACTTTACCCAAGTTCCTGGCACCCAGCAGAGCAACCCCGTATACATGGAAACTATACTGCATTCAACCCAACCAATCTCTTGTGCATCAGAGCCCTCCGAAGAGGACCTGCTTATTATGAACATCACCGGAGAACTCAAGAAGTTAACAAGCCGAGTTAAAGGTTTTGAAGGTCATAGGGGAATAGAAGGTTTGAATTATGAAGATCTATGCATACAGCCCGATATGGAACTGCTAGAGGGGTATAAACCTCCCAAGTTCAAAATGTTCGATAGTACAGGTGATCCTATGGTTCACCTAAGAACATACTGTGACAAGCTTGTCGGGGTTGGAAAATATGAAAATTCGGATGAAACTCTTTATGAGGAGCCTTATCGGGGACGCCTTATCTTGGTATATCATCCAGAATCCCAAGAAATGGTCAAATTGGGTAAGCATGGCATCAGAGTTCATGGATTGGTTCAGATTAACACACAGAATGCACCTGGTGTCTTCTACATTCAGAATCTTAAGAAGAAATCTACTAAGACGTTCCGCGAGTATGCTACTTGTTGGATGTCGAAAGCCGCCAAGGTCATGCCGGCTCTGGATGAAGACCATATGGAAAAATTCTTCAGGGCACATGATCCACAATATTACTATAGGTTGTTGGTTATCGAAAATCACAAATTCTTTAATATCATCAAGCTCGGGGAAAGGATTGAGGAAGGAATCAAGAGATAGATAGTAACAAATTTTGAGGCACTGCAAGCCATAAATAAGGCACTCCAATCAGGAACCATATCGAAGAAGAGAGATGTTGGGGAAGTAATGGTAGCCCAGGGCCCAAAAAGACGCTCACATATCAAGCACCTCCACCCACATACCAGACATCCCCACCTATGTATCAAGCATCACGACCTACATACCAAATATTACCACCCACATATCAACCTTCATCTCCAAGATATTCCCAACCAGCCACTATCCATCACACCTATAATTCAAAACCATCCTACTTTCAATCACCACCAACAGGCCAAAATTACCCAATACCAAGATCCAACTTTAACCGCAAGTCACCCAGACAATACACCGCCATTGTTGAGCCCATCAACCAATTGTATGAAAGGTTAAAGGACACAGGTTACATCACTCTCGTTCCCCCTGCGACACTAAAAAATCCATCCTAATTGGTCAATCCGAACAAAACCTGTGCATACCACTCTGGAATAGAAGGGCACATTACTACCGAGTGCCAAACGTTGAATAATAAGATTCAGACACTCATTGAAAATAAGTTCATACAAGCAAAGGAAGGCGCACCCAATGTCTGCAATAATCACATCCCTGATCACAAAGGTGACGGTGTACATTTTATAGAAACAAATGAAGAATGGGACCATGAGGGGTCAATTAGGCTTATCCGAGAGGGCGATGATTTTAAGGTTGTGGTTACACTCACTCCTATTCGTGGTTAGACTCAGGCAAATATTAACATTGAGTCAACTGCATCAGCTCCATTTGTGATGGAAGTAGCTTCGCTCGCAGCCACTACTACTCCATTTGAAGTGGAAGTGGTCGCGCCTTTTACTGTGACGGTGTATACCACACCCCCATTCAACTCAAAGGCAATACCTTGGGATTATTTCGTCGAGGCTCTACAAAAGGAAAGACTAAGGTAGATGAATTTGATGCCGCACATGGGATTACTAGAACTGGAATAGTTACACGCCTGAACACTAGGGCGGTTCGAGTAAGGATGCCAATGCTAGGCAACTTGTCATTGAGATCGGGCCATTTGACTTGTGGAGGAAAGTATAGTATAAAGAGTATTTTATTGTTGATCACCTGAATAAAGTCCCTACTCAGATATCTATCTGATGTTTTATACGTCAATACCACACAAGAGGGGGGGAGGATTTGTATGGTACCCAATTTTTCACTTAAAATGCTTAGATGGACCTGGTTCTTCTATGTGTTCCAACAAATGCTATTGCGGAATAATAAATACAGAATATAAAGAAAACAGCGATTTTACGTGGAAAACACCCGGCTCAAAAGGTGAAAAAACACCACGACCTACTACTCAATAGGATTTTCCCCAACACTTCACTAAATCACTAAGACAAAACAACATTTACAAAACTCTTTATAAACCTAAGGATTACCTCTAATCCCGTTGTGGCAACCAACCTCTAACTATTGAAAGACATATAAAACTTTTCATGGAGACGGTTCTTCAATCTGGTTCATGTAGCTTCAGGTTTACACTTGAATTACACATGAACGAATTGCAAAAAGCCTTGGTATTTTGCTCTTAATTTACATTTAACTTTTGCATTTTTGTGCAACACATTAGTGTGAGAACATCCCGCAGTTTATAGAGTTAGTAGATGAAGAAATAATTAGAGTTCTGATGGAACTCTTCCGTGGTGGAAAAATTCTAGTTGATTTCAACTTGTAACCCCTTCCCTATCTTGGATAGTGTTTTTTTTTATTAAGGACTTCTTCTCCTTATCAATTTTGTAACCTTTTCGATCATAGATATTAAATACACCAAAGTTAAGCTTATCTCCTTCACGTGCAACCCACATGCTCGAATCTGCCCATTTTTGTGTACTTGAGTGATGGACCTAGTTCATCCTAAGTTCCTTTGTAAGTCTTCAAAACGTTTTTGTGCACCTGAGTGATAAACCTGGTTCATCCTGAGTTCCTTTGTCTGTCTTCAAAACTAACCTTTACTTTGGCCAGAAAATTCCCCCTTTTTGATGATGACAAACTCTGTGTTTTTCATAAACTTAGGCCATGTTTCAACTCAGCTCAACATCAACACAATAGTAGAAATATTTTTCCTTTTTATCACTTATCATCAAGGACCAGGTACATTAGGTTATAAACATCACTGTTCAAAGTGTAAACATCACTTATTTAAAGTAGAACCTTTTCCCCATTTTGGTATCATCAAAAAGTTGCATAAATAATGTGAGATAACTAGATTTTAAAATTTACTCATGGCCATTCGGGCTACTTCAAGTGCAATCATAGATTAATCATCATAGATAAAGCTAAGAATTTTAACCATCAAAGAAATATGAACAAACACTTAGAGCAAAATCAAAATGATGATTGATAAGATTCTACCACAAAGCATAAGAATGAGTAAAAATACTGATAAAATGAGCAAAAGAAACTAAATATCCCAAACTAGGTCACCGCTTGACCTACACTAGGCTAGAAGGATTAAGGCTGGGAAGAACTAGGTTCGTGGTTTTTTACTAGGAGGAATTTTAGCACACCTTGAATAATGCCATCATTCTTCTCTTTTTCTCTTGCCAGATCAGTTCTGAGCGAATCTCTCTTAGTCTCCATCTCAACCAACCTCTTCTTCAGCCTTTCAATCTGTTACACTCCAAACTAGGGGATGCACGACGCCCTCGATACTGTATTTGACCGAGTTAGCCACCAAGCATACTAGCTAACTAAACTGGGGGCCCAACTGATTGGGCAGTATAACATTTGAAATACTAAGCCTGGACCATTAAGGTCATGACCTGAATAACAATAAGGCATATAACTAACAGTAGACTAGCCAAAATAATAAAGTACTAGCTGGCCGGCGAGGCTGTTATTGGAGACATACATGCCTACACCCATATATATGCCAAGCCTATGGGCTGGAGAGTGGAAGCTGCAAAAAGAAACCCAGAATACTATGTCCACAATAGCCTCTAAGAGTGTCATAAGCATTGTCGAGATATGGCCCCGACTATACCCAACTGTACAACAAAAGTAACCATCCTCTGAAAGCTCCAGGAAGAGGTGGAGCTTACCAACTCACAGCTGAACCTCAAAATCCTATGAGAGGGGTCGATCAGAGTCCCTAACTTGACCTGCACGCACGAATAAAATGCAGTGTTCCCAGGCAACGGGACATCAGTACGAATAAAAATGTACTACTCTATGTAAGGTAGAATGTAGAATCACACATAGCTAATGTAAAACAAATAGAGATACCACCTGACACGGTAACTCTGATAGCCTCTATGGACGACATCCGACTGCATAGTAAATAAATATGCATGGTATGCTCGTGTAATCGTATGTCGTTAATATATAAATATATGCAAACGCATGACATACCCAACCAAATGCTAGCAGTGGCGGTCTCTTCTGATAGATAACCAGTATCATATTGCCAACATGTGGCCATCTGTACAATATATAGTTTTTTGGGAAAATAGGCCCCTTACCTCCGATTATATCTCGAATTTCATGCATAATATGACATATATGATATGAACTTTAAAAGAACATAATATGCCATAACAAGAACTTAGCCAATCTTGGCTCATAGGTGCTCTTATTCTCATGATCTCATAATCACCTTCGTATTGCATACAATTGTCTCGTGGAACCTCATATCTTTCTTCTTTTTTTAATAACCTTGAAAACTTAACTCGAATTTTAGGAAGATAATTTAACTCTGAAGATATTCATAAAAGCTTATGGTGCTTCACTTAGTTTTTATACCTGTTTTTTTTATATTAATAAATGGAAGTATTTAAAAAAATCAAGTGTTTTAGTAGTAAGAACAAAAATGTATATTTGAGATTACTGGAAATCGACGTGTCATTTGAGAGATTTTAAAATACACTTCAAGAAGGAAGAAAGACTGATTGCGAATACTAAATTCCTTTATTTTTTTTGTTACACAACCCAAAGATGAATTCATATATATAGACATATAGTTAAGAAAGCCGACAAAATGACATATATTGATGTCGAATATCCTATTTAACCGAATGAGTGGAACATCAACCTAATAGCGTTATGAAAATACTTCAGCTATAATCCCAATTCCTTCCACAGAAGGTCTTTCTAGCAATAGAATAGCAAAATATCACATTTGACGTTTTAGGAATTTCTCATAATTTGTGCTAAAAGAAAGGATGGAGCTTAGCATTAACATACCTTTCCAACGAACGTCCGAATGCCTGTAGTTCCTTCACGAATGTTGTTTATTACGTCCTAAGATTTGCAAACACTATATATATGTAGGTTATATACACCTATAAGCAATTCATAATTGAGTTTAAATCGGCAAAGTTTCCATATGACCCTAACTTGCGAAACGTCCGTAGAACTTTGTAAAAATGCTCATAAAAAAGTCCCCAGATGATTACCTTGGCAAACCAAGTATAAAGCCTGAAGAACCAGCAAGAACAAGAGATTCCTATCTTCCAATAATAGCTCCAAACACCGCTAATAGAAGAGGAAATGATTGCAAAGCGTAGAGATTGTGTTTCTAGGCACAGGAGAAAATTTTAACGGTAGAGATCGTTAAAATGCACCTTAATCACTCAATAATACCATTGAACCCTCTCTTCAGCTTTCTCACTATTTTGGAACTGAAATGAAGTGTTTCGAGGGTTTCAAAGTCGAGTATACCGACTTATACCACTTGTTTGACCCGACCCGGTTTGCAACCCGGTTTCAGCCTGGACAATCCGAGGTAAAACAGTCTTAACTTTTTATTCCAATGTTCTCTTAATGTGATGTTTTTTTGGTTGAAAACTAGACTTGTAGACTTTCGATTCTATTGGTTGTGGGTCTCATAACTCTTTATATATTAGGAGAAATGATCTGATATATTTGACCTAACATTTAGAAAAGTTATTAGAAAATTTATGATAACTTTGCCGACCTTTATTTTGCAACTTGCTTGAATCCAAAACATAACAAGTGACTAGTTTGATGTTATACCCAATCATATATAACTAATACACCACATCACGTTTCATATATTACATATGAGAAAAGGAAAAATAAAAAGATTAGGTCTCACAGCTCCCCCTCTAAGAACATTCGTCCACGAATGGGTCAAGTCAATTTCCATGTTTCATTTTTTTCCCACTAGTATGTTATTTGAGAGGATATATTTGTTTTATTTGCAAGCCTAAATCAAATTCTGAAGATTCCAACTACTAGGCTTCGTATAGATATCTCGTAATAAGAAATTTAAATTGCACGTTCAAGTCATTAAAAATCCCATTAAGTTGTTGTAAAGATATAATTGCCAATTATTTAAGTGCGACTCACCTTAAGTCGTTAGTAGGTGGGGTACTTCTTCCTCATTTCCTTCTGAGCTTCCCAGGTCATTTTCTCGATGTTGTTATTTCTCCATAACACTTTCACGGAAGCCACATCATTAGTTCGAAGCTTTCTTATCTGGCGATCTAAAATATGTACTGGTACCTCTACATATGATAAGTCTTCAACAATGTGAATATCCTCAATGGGCGTAATACGTGAAGGATGTCCAATGCACTTCCACAACATAGATACATAAAACAAAGGATGGACAGCTTCCAATTCTGAAGGCAAGTCAAGCTCGTACGTCACCTTACCAATCCTCCAAATAATATTATATGGTCCAACATACCTAGGAATAAGCTTCCCCTTCTTTCCAAACCGCATGAAACCCTTCATAGGCGATACTTTCAGGAAAACCCAATATTCTGCATCAAACTCTAAGTCTCATCGTCGAACATCTGCATATGACTTCTGTCGACTTTGTGCTGTACGCAGCCAGTGTCTGATAAGTTTTACCTTTTCTTTTACTTGGTGGACTAAATTAGGACCTAGAAACTCTGCTTCCCCGACCTCGAACCAACCGATCGGTGACCTACACTTCCGCCCGAATAGTGTTTCACAAGGGGCCATCTGAATACTAGCTTTGAAGCTGTTACTATAAGCGAACTCAATAAGAGGTAGATGATCATCCCAACTTCCTTTAAGATATAGCATACATGCACGTAACATATCCTCAACTGTCTGAATAGTATGCTTTGCCTGTCCATCAGTTTGCGGATGAAAAACGATGCTAAAAGTTACCTGCGTGCCTAGACCCTTCTGAAAAGATTTCCAAAAATGTGCTCAAAATTGAGCCCCTCGATCAGAGATAATAGATAATGGTACTCCATGAAGGCGAACAATCTCTCGAATGTAAAGCTTGGCATAATTCTCAGCTGAATATGTCATCCTGACTGGCAGGAAATGAGAAGATTTTGTAAGCCTATCAATAATTACCCAAATAGAATCATACCTCCGTGGAGTGCGAGGCAAACCAATGATGAACTCCATATTTATCATGTCCCATTTCCATACTGGAAGTTCAATATACTGAGTTAGGCCTCCAAGCTTCTGATGTTCGGCTTTAACTTGCTGGCAATTGGGACATTGGGCTACCATCTGCGCGATATCTTTTTTCATTCCATTCCACTAATAGATCTGTTGAAGATCCCGATGCATCTTTGTCGCTCCGGGGAGAACTGTATATCTAGAATAATGGGCCTCCAAAATAATCTTAGCGCAGAGCTCTACGGCTGTCCGTACACATAAGCGACCCTAGTATCTAAGGACTCTATCTCCTGTTAGCTCAAATAAAGATTGTTGCTGCTGTGGAATACTTTCTCTCAGTTTTGTAATCTCAGGATCCTCGTGTTTTTGCTCTTTTATTTCAGTAACAAAAGAAGATTGTGTTGTATTCTAAACGAGAATGCGTCCACCCTTTACATCTACCAAACGCACTTGCAAATTAGCTAGCTGGCATAGATATTTGGTTATCTTGACCTTATCAGATTCAGCATGGCTTAGACTGCCCATGGACTTCCGACTAAGGGCATTGGCAACAATATTAGCTTTGCCGGGATGATATTAAAATATCAACATCATAGTCCTTTAGTAATTCTATCCATATTCTTTGTCGTAGGTTTAGCTCCTTCTGTTTAAATAAATACTGAAGGCTCTGGTGGTAATTGAAAACATCAATATGAACCCCATATAGATAATGCCGCAAAATCTTTAGGGCAAAGACAACTGCAGCTAACTCAAGATCATGTGTAGGATAGTTCAGTTCATGTTTCCACAATTGTCTGGAGGCGTACGCGATAACCTTACCATGTTGCATAAGAACATACCCTAGGCCAATTCTCGAGGCTTCACGATATATAACATAATCCCCGGTGCCATCCGGAAGAGTCAAGACAGGTGCGGTCGTAAGTCTTTTATTTAGCTCCTGAAAACTTTGTTCACTTGCCTCTATCCACTGAAATTTAGCTCCCTTATGTGTAAGTTTCGAAAATGGTGTAGAGATAGAGGAAAATCCCTCCACAACCCTTCAGTAATATCTTGCCAAGCCTAAAAAGCTACGAACCTCTATCAGATTCAAGAGCCTCGGCCAAGTCATCACAGCTTCAATCTTTTGGCTATCAACCTTGATACCATCGCCGGTAATAACATGACCAAGAAAAGCTACAGAAGTTAGCAAAAATTTACATTTAGAGAATTTATCATATAACAGGTAGTCCTGGAGAGTCTGCAATACAACTCGCTAGGGGTCTGCATGCTTGACTTCTGATCGTGAATATATCAGGATGTCGTCAATAAACACAATCACAAATTCATCCAAGAATGGTTTGAATACCCAATTCATAAGATTCATAAAGGCTGTTGGGCATTTGTAAGCCCGAAAGACATGACAAGGATTCAAAATGGCCATACCTCGTCCTAAATGCTGTTTGTGGGATATCAATATCCCTGACTCGTAGCTAATGATAACCGGATCGCAAGTCATCAATCCGTGGAAGAGGATACTTATTCTTGATAGTGACTTTATTTAGTTTCCTGTAGTCAATACACATCCACAAGGAGCCATTTTTCTTACAAACAAAGAGCACCGGAGCACCCCATGGGGATTTTCTTGGCCTAATAAAGCCTTTATTGAGAAAGTACTTCAGTTTTTCCTTCAATTCCCTTGTTCTATAGGATCCATTCGATAGGTAGGGATGGATATAGGCTGCGTATCAGGAAGCTAATCTATAGCAAAATCGATTTCCCTTTCGAGGGGGATTCCTGGAAGCTCGTCAGGGAATACCGTCGGGAATTCATTCACAATAGGAACCGATTGAAGAGTTTTTGGTTCCTTATTTATATATTTGACATGAATCAGATGGGTATATACAACCTTTAGTAATAAACTTCCGAGCCCTAAGGTATGAAATAAACTTACCCTTAGGCATTGCTGCATTACCTTTCCATTCAAGGACAGGCTCACCAAGAAAACAAAATCGGACCAACTTTGCACGACAATCAATATTAGCATAACAAGCTTCCAACCAATCCATACCCATAATGACATCAAAGTCTAGCATAGCCAATTCAACTAAATCAACAGAGGTTGGACGGTCATTAATTAACACTGTACAACCTCGATAGATATGACTAGCTATAATAGAGTCACCAACTTGTGTAGACACCTCAATTGACTGTGGAAACAACTCAGATCTCATGTCAAGCTTAGCAACAGTAAATGGACTAATATATGAAAATGTAGAGACGGGATCTATCAATGCATAAATGGCATGAGAATGTATTATCAATATACCTGTGACAACATCTGGGGATGCCTCTGAAACCCATCGGCCTGTGAGTGCATAAAAGCGGTTCTGGCCACCACTAGAACCTGAGGTGTCTCCTCCACCTCTCCCCCCACCACGGCCTTGAGTAGTTTGTGGACCTGGTCGGGGAGGAGGGACTGAGGGTGAAGAGGCTGTTATGGATCCTGGAGGCGGAGCTGGTGTACCACTGTCTAATCCCGGGCACCAACTAATAAAATGTCCTGTCTGCCCACAAAGATAACATGCACTCGAACCCTTTCTACACTATGCAGTGTGCAATTTACCGTACTGAGTACATGGAGGAGTAGGTTGTCTCATTTGTGAGGAACACTCCTATCGACGGCCCTCAGGCTGGCCTGAGCTCTGCCCCGGTCCTGACTTAATATATCGATCAAACCGCTTGCCCTGCATCTGTGGTGGGAAACTACTTACTGATCGAGGTGGATATCGATGGAGTGGGGCCTAATAGCACCCCATGGCTCCCTATAAGACAACGTAGTACAAGCCATCTTACTCTGCTCCCTTTCCCTACGAGTATCATGAATCTCACAGAAAAGGTCCTCTGTAGTCTGAGTGAAAGCCAGTATGTGGGAAATATCTACATTATCCGATAAGGATGCTACCCTACAGTCTCTATTCAGATGATCCGCCAAACCATCCACAAAATGATGAACGCTAGCCCTTATGGTGCGTAAGATATCTGGTGCATACCTTGCCAAAGAATTAAACTTATGGCTATAATCTTTCACACTCATATCCCGCTGCTTCAGGTTAAGAAACTGGTCAAGACGGGCCTCCCGAACCTCACGTGGCAAATAATGGGCTAAAAAATCCTCAGTGAAGTCCTCCCGCTCTACTGGTGTAGCATCAGGTCCTCTAGATCTCTCCCATTCCTCATATCATAGGACGGCTACATCACCTAGTCGAAAAGAAGCCAACTCCACATCCTCGATGACGGAGGCGTGCATCACCCTCAATACTCTATACATCTGGCCTATAAAGTCCTAGGATCCTCAATAGAACTGGACCTTGTAAATAATGGAGACTCCAAGAGAAGAAACTCTCGTATTGTTGAGCTTCTTGTCCGATATCTCCGGGTATTTGCTCCCGACTGTAGCTCTCACTCATGAATAGAAACCATCATAGTCAGCAACTAAACTGCCTCCCTCAACCCCTGCTCCCCATCCTCTGATGGGGGAGTAACAAGTGTTGGAGGTCCTGTGTCTCTAGCTGCCTCAGGTACTAATGGAACTGGTGAGGCTGGGGGTACTGCATCTCCCTGGGCTCCAACAAGTGCTCATGGAAGCTAAAACTAGGGGTACTGGAGACTCACTGTGTGCCTCTAAGGGAAATATATCCCTCTGACCTGGTGGGGAACGACTGGTACCTTCCCTCGGATCCATACCTATCTCTCGGTGTGCCATCTCCTGAGCTTAGGTAGCCTGTTAGATAAGAAACAAAAGTAAATTTAGATTCATATGTTCTTATAACTTCGCTCTATAGCATGATCTATTGATTGAAAGAAACATAACTATTCCAAAATGCCTCATAGCCTCCTGATTATAAGTGTGGTGTGCAACACACCCATAAGCAAGAATCTACTAGACACGACTTGTGGACTCCTTGGGATACGACCTGCTCTGATACCAAGTTTGTCAAGACTGTGAGACCCAATGTTTTTATTTTTCCTCTTCACTTACATAATATACGTAATGTGACGTGTTTATATTAGTTATATATGATTGGGTATAACATCACACTGGTCACTTGTTATGTTTTGGAGTCAAGCAAGTTGCGAAATAAAGGTCGGCAAAAGTTATCATAAATTTCTCTAATAAATTTTCTAAATTTTAGGTCAAATGTATCAAAGCATTTTTCTAATATATAAAGAGTTATGAGGCCCACAACCTATAGAATCGAAGGTCTACAAGTCTAGTTTTCAACAAAAAAACCTCACATCAAACGGACATTGAAGGAAAAAGTTATGACTGTTTTATCTCGAACTGTCCAGGCTGAAACCGGGTCGCGAACCAGGTCTGGTCAAACAAGTGGTATAAGTCAGTAAACTCGACTTTGAATCCCTCAAAACATTTCATTTCAGTTCCAAAACAGTGAGAAAGCTGAATAGAGGTTTCCATGGTTTTATTGAGTGATTAAGGTGCGTTTTTAACAATTTCTACCGTAAAATTTGCCTCCATGCCTAGAAACAGAATTTCTACGCTTTGCAGTCATTTCCCCATTCTATTTGTGGTGTTTGGAGCTATTCTTGGAAGATAGTAATATGTTATTCTGGCTGGTACTTCAGGATTTATACTTGGTTTGCCAAGGTAATCATTTGGGGACTCTTTTATGAGAATTTTTAAGAAGTTCTACAGACGTTTTGTCAAGTTAGGGTCATATAGCAAATTTGCCGATTTAAACTCAATTATGAATTATTTATAGGTGCGTATAAGCTACATATATATAGTGTTTGTGAAGCTTAGGACGTAAGGAACAACTTTCGTGAAGGAACTATAGGCATTCAGACGTTCGTTGGAAAGGTATGTTAAGGCTAAGCTCCGTCCTTTCTTTTAGCACGAATTCTGGGAAATTCCTAAGACGTCAAATGTGGTATTTTACTATTCTATTGCTAGAAAGACCTTCTGTGGAAGGCATTGGGATAAGAGCTAAAGTATTTTCATAACGATATTAGGTTGATGTTCCACTCATTCGGTTAAATAGGGTATTCGACATCTATATATGTCATTTTGTCGGGTTTTTTTAACTATATGTCTATTTATATGAATTCTTATTCGTCTTTGGGTTGTGTAATAAAAAAAAGGCATTTAGTATTTACGATAAGTCTTTCTTCCTTGTTAAAATGTATTTAAAAATCTATGAAGTGACACGTCGATTTCCAGTAATCTCGAATATAAATTTTTATTTAAACTACTAAAAGACTTGATTTTTTTAAATACTTCCATTTATTAAATATCAAGAAATCAGCTAAAAGAACTAAGTGAAGCACCTTAAGCTTTTATGAATATCTTCAGAGTTAAATTATTTTCCTAAAAGTCGAGTTAAGTTTTCAAGCTTATTCAAAAAAAAAGAAGAAGAAAGATATGAGGTTCCACGAGACAATTGTATGCAATACAAAGGTGATTATGAGATCATGAGAATAAAAGTACCTTTGAGCCAAGATTGGTTAAGTTCTTGCTATGGCATATTATGTGCATTCAAAGTTCATATCATACATGGCATATTGTGCATGAACTTCGAGCTATTATCGTAGGTAAGGGGCCTATTTTCCCGAAAAACTATATATTGTACAGATGGCCACAGGTTGGCAATATGATACCGGTTAGCTACTGGAAGAGACCGCCACTGCTAGCATTTGGTTGGGTATGTCATGCATTTGCATCAATATATATATATATATATATATATATATATATATATATATATATATATATATATATATATATATGTATTCACGACATACGATTACACGAGCATACCATGCATATTTGTTTACTATGAGGTCGGATGTCGTCCATGGAGGCAATAAGAGTTTCAGTGTCAGGTGGTATCTCTATTATTTTTTTTACATCAGCTATGTGTGATTCTACTTTCTGCCTTACATACCAGTACATTTTTATTCGTACTGATGTCCCGTTGCCTAGAGACACTGCATTTTGTTCGTGCGTGCAGGTCCAGGTAGAGACTCTGATCGACCCCTCTGCTAGGATTTCGAGGTTCAACTGTGATTTGGTAAGCTCCACCTCTTCCTGTAGCTTTCATAGGATGGTTACTTTTGTTGTACAATTTGGGTATAGTCGGGGCCTTGTTTTGACAATGCTTATGACACTCTTGGAGCCTATTGTGGACATAATGTTCTGGGTTTCTTTTTGTAGCTTCCACTCTCCAACCCATAGGCTTGGCATGTATATATATGTGTGTAGGCATGTATGTATCCAATCGCGGCCTCGACGGCCAGCTTGTACTTTATTATTTTGGCTCGTCTACTTTTAGTTATATGCCTTATTGTTATTCACGTCATGAACTTAAAGGTCCAGGCTTAGTATTTCAGATGTTGTGATGCCCAATCTGTTGGGCCTCCAATATAGTATCTAGTATGCTTAGTGTCTAACTCGGTCAAATAAAGTATCGAGGGCTTGTCGTGCATCCCCTAGTTTGGGGCGTGACACAATCTTAGCATCCTTAGCCTTACTTTCTTACACCAAGGCACTGAACTTGCTATTCATTGATATCTTTTTGGATGAACTAGGTTCTTTAGGAGTGACATTGACTTTATAGCAAGCAGATTATTAACCCAAAAATGATTCATACTTGTACTAACCGCCCACCTTTTCTTAAGTACATTGAAATATGAAAATACAGTTGTGAGCATGAAGCCATAAGGAATGGTATGAGTTTTGGTGCCATTAATAACTCTATCAAGAAGTTGGATTATAGCTTTCAATCACTTTCTTCTGCAGGTCGTGCGAGGATTTCCTACAGATGAACCAAGTTCATCTCCCCAAACAACCATTGCACATGTGTCTTTGCTTAACTCACAGGAGTGGGTGAAGAATCAACCACTATTGTCCCCTTTCCCATCACAGTACTCCTAGCACCCCCGCTTTCCTTTTTTTTTCTTTATTATTTTTACCACCAACTTTTCCAGATTCTATAGTCTCGACACCTATTATATATCATACAAATCCACTTTCCAAATCTGCAGCAACTTTAGAAATTTTCTTAGGAGAAACTTTTAGAATCAGAAGATACCTATTCAATTTTGGAAGTACCACTTTCTTCCCCCTCAGTAGTGGACTTAAAACAATCTAGGTAGTTTAATACGGTCAGGAGTCTTGAATGTAACTGGTCCACTTGTGATGTATAAGTTCACAGGAACTTTGGTATTTGGTAAGACTCTGCTCATGATCCAAATATAGTTATTTCAAATTATACATAGTGTAGAAAACATACCGTGTTTTCTTGATGAACCAGGTTTTTCACTGATAATTCTCATGTAAAATTTTTCGAAACTACAAAAAATATTATTAGAGATTAATGAGTCATTTTAATATATGGCACAAGAGTATAGTATGGAAAGTATGAGACTGAGCAGGATTTAATCTAATTATACACAATTTACAGACTTTCTAACTCATCCTTTTTCATTTTTTTTCATTTTTTTTCGTTTAACCTTGAAATGGTACTTTTAGGTGATCTCAATCATCCCCAATTCCAACTTGTTCCTCTCAAAGTGATCTCTACTTAAGGATTTTGTTAAGATGTTAGCAATTTGCTTGTCAGAAGCACAACACTCCACAGTGATCAAGCCTTTCTCATAGTTGTCCCCCAAAATATGGTGTCTAACATCTATGTGCTTAATTATCTTATGATGAATCAGATTCTTAGTCATACTAATTGCACTAGTGTTATCACAAAAATAGGGATGCAACCAACTTCAATACCAAAATTCATCAACTATAGCTTCATCCATAATAATTGAGCACAATCATGAGGTAGAAGCAACATACTCGGCTTCAGCAGTAAATAAGGCCACTGAATTTTTCTTTTTAGTAGCCCATGTCACAAGACATGAACAACGGAAGTGTGCCATACGGTAGGTGCTCTTCCTATCCACTAGGAAACTTGCATAATCAGCGTCAGCATATCCCACTAGGTAAAAATACTACCTTTTAGATACCAAAGGCAAAGGTTAGTGGTGCATTTTAGGTATCTCAATATTCTCTTTGCATTAATCGAGTGGGACTCCTTTGTATTTTCCTGAAACGAGCATAAAGACCTACACTGCACACAATGTCAGGTATTCTAGTAGTAATATATTAAAGAGAACCAATCACTCCCCTATACAACTTCTGATCAAAAGATGAACCAGGTTCATCTATATCCAATTTCATGGATGTTGCAATATGAGTTTCAATTTCTTTCGATGTTTCTTCCTGGTTTTGTTACTGAGGAATAGGTTCATGCATAGGTTCCCTCGAGGTTTGAGGATCAGTTCCTCTCTAGTCAGTCCCCCCCGTCATGTTACCCTGGGTAGAAGGACATGTTCCACCACATATTCCTTCATGTGATGCATATTCAGGATGGACTGTGGTTTCACCATTTGAATTTCTTTTCAGCCCAATCTCTTCATTGTCGTGTTCCTGCCTCTCAGAAAGAATATTAGTTTTTCTATAAAATAACATATAGACTTTTTTCTACACACATAGTTCTTTTACTGTATATCTTATAAGCTCTATTATGTGAAAAGTATTCCAAGAATACTCCCTCGTTACTTTTGGGATCATACTTACCTAGGGAGTCTTGCCATTGTTGTGCAAAAAGCACTTTCATCTAAATACCCTAAGATGGGATATATTCAGCTTCCCCTTTTAAGTGACTCATAGGGAATCTTCTTAATAAGAGGTCTATTCATGCAACTATATATGATGTAGCATGCAAAAATTCAGCAAACTTAGCATTTTGAAATTTAATTCCATGTTCAGACCTAATTGATGCAATTTGATAACCTAGTTGTTTCTGAGGTTTTCTAACAAAAGAAGTAAATATATTAAATGATTCATCTTTAGATGCTAAAAATAATGTCCAAGTAAACCTAGAGTAATTACAACAAGCACCATCACATATCTTTTATCACCTCTGCTTAATGTTCTCATTGGACCACAGAGATCCATATGGACCAGTTCCATCATTCTGGTGGTGCTTACCATTTTCTTCTTTTGAAAGTGGATCTTACCTGCTTCCCCATTGCGAAACCCTCACAAATTTTGTCTTCCTAGAACATAATGTTAGGCAGTCCTATCACCAAGTCCTTGGAGACTAGTTTGTCTAGTTGACTAAGACTGACACATCCAAGTCTCTTGTGTCATAGGAGGGGATCACTATCCAACACACTTAAGCAAGTGAGTTCATTTTCCAGAAGTGTGGAAAAATTTACAAGGTATATATTGTATACTCATTTTCCCTAAAGAAAAATCTTGTCAGTGGTAAGAGTAATCACAAAATATTTGGTAGAGGTGAATGCTACCAAGTTACCTTTATCACACAATTGTGATTATCTTAATCGGGGGAGAATGTAAGATCCCGTAAATAATTTTGTCTCAGAACTTAGTAAACCATGGCGTCTACTCTGATTATGTGTTATGCATGTGTAGAGTTCTTCGCGGCTCGCAAGCTCACCGCGGTTCGGACCCTTGGTAGTGATTTAAGCCTTTAAAAATTGAAAGAATTAACTTTTCCAGAAAAGTGTCAAAATGCGGTCAAGAATGTGGTCGCAGATCAGCTATGCGGACCGCATTCCTACTGCAGAATGAATCAGAGAGAAACAAAATTTTGATGTTGAAAATACGGTCAAATCTGCGATTGCATAATCAATATGCGGACCGCAGAGTGATCGCATATTGTCCCTGAAGAAATTTAAAGGTCAATTCTGCGGTGCATTTTGCAACCGCATAACGCAAATGTGGACCGCAGAGTCACCGCATTCCCAAACCGAGAGGTTTGAAACTTGAGTAGTTTCTGCGGTACATTCTGCAGACCGGATGTCAGTTCTGCGATCGCAGATAGGCATCGCAGATCGTGTTCGCTCAGTTGTTTTCTAAAATTCTAAGCCCGGCCATCTTTTAATAAAGCACCCCATCTCTCATTTTAAACCCATTTTCTGAACAAAATAAGAGAGAGAAAGAGAGGGTTCTAGAGAGAGAAAACTATTTCTTCATCAATTGATCTTTCAAAAATCATCAAAGCCGGAAAATCTTGAGCATCTGCATTCCCCTCTGATTTCAAGGTAAAATCCCTAACCCTTTTCCCTTAATTTTCGAACTCAGGTTTGGGGAGGGAGTTTCATACTTTGATTTTGAAAATTCTTGTTAGAAATCCACATATATGTCTTTAAAACCCAAAAATATTGTAAACGGAAACTGGGTAGTAAATTGTGAATTCCTATTCTAAAGGTCTATGTATTAATCATGAACTAGATTGATCCTTCTTGATTGCTTGATGAATTGCACTAGAGGATATTCAATTCCAGGTATGTATGGCTAACTATGATCCTCGTGAAATCGCCTATGGTAGTTGTGAAATTGTTGGTTGTTGATATTCATATGAAAATCATTGTGAAGCTTTCGTGTTTTACAAATTGTGTGGTAGTACCTTGTGGTGAATGTTGTGGAACTTGTAATTGGAACAACAGAAATAGAAACAATGTGGAATAATGGAAATGGAAACAATGTGGAACACTTGGAATAGGAATATTGTGGAATAATGTGTGTGGTTAGTTGTGAAAAATTGTTGTTGCTAGTTGTGGGATGTTTATGCCCTTGTTGTGGAATTATTTTAACAAAGTGCCATGGTTGACTTCTTGTACTTGTTTTTGTGTTGTTTATTGTTGTGAATTGAAAATTATCAGGCGGGTCATGTTGCGCGCTGCAACACGTTGAAATAAGGTTTGGGTTTGGGTGATAAGGGTGGCCAAGGTAATAAGGGTGGACGAGGCAATAAGGGTGGAAATGTGATCCAATATCACTATTTATATGAATATGAATCATGAGATGATAAATGTGAAAATGTGAAAGGAGACAGTAGGAGAGTTTGTAACCTGTGGGGCACTGATTGTCCCTTTGTATGAATACGTGAATAATTGTTGTGAGATGTTTGGTTGTTGCTTCCTTGTTGTACTTGTACTATTGTTGTTCATTTATATACTCATTCATGCAATTTGGCTTGAGTTTACTTGGGACAGAGTTAGTTCATACATGCTAGTACAATTCAAGTGTACTGACGTCCCTTTTGCCGGGGGTACTACATTCGTGTTATGATTGTAGGTGAATCCGTGGCAGACACTCCAGTCCACCATTCGTAGCTCCTCCTTCTCCTCTCTATCGGCATTATTCGTGTTTGGTGAGCCCCTTTACTTCTGGGGCCATGTGTGGCCTACGCCACTCCTGTTGTTGTATTTTGGAGTTTGCATTTTTGGTAAAGGTAAAGCCGGGGCGTTGTCACCGCCATGTGTTGTACTACCATTCTCTTAGAGGCTCCGTAGACAGTGGTATGTGGGTCAGGACTTATGGATAAAAGTGTATATTTAGGCGCTGTAAACTTGTGTACCACGTTCCTTGCTAACCAAATATATGTTTTGTAAAAGATGTCCCCTGTTAATAATAATATGTGGTTATAAAAGAGAAATCATACGTTATTTTAATTGAAATTTGGTATCATTTGGTTAACTATCGTTGAATAATATGGGCTATCGCGTGGGGAATAGGAAAGGCACCCAGGTCCACTCGACTGGGGATACCCGGTTGAGTGCCGGCCATGCCCACAGATTTGGGGTGTGACAAACTTGGTATCAGAGCCAGGTTTTGAAGGAGTCTTAGGATGTCTCATAACCGTGACTAGTAGTGCCCTTCTTATCGGTGTATTGTCGACCACATCTATAAGTTGGGGGCTACACGGGCATTTAGGAAAAAACTATATTCTTCTTTGATACTTCAAGTTCGTGCGGTGAAGTGATGTTATTTCTAATTTTTTCTCTATTTCAAATTTTTCTATTATGGCACCTAAAAAGAAATGTAGACTTGGTCTAGGGGCCAATGCCTCTTCTAGTGCGGCTGTGGATCATGTACCGACTGCCGTGGGGGAGAATGACCCAGTTCTGAACTTGCATGCTCCATCTGTTCCTAGCCCAAGCGATCCTGTTCCAGCGGCAGCCAAGGGTGCCACTATCCCTCCTGCCAATGCCCATAATCCTCATGTTGCTTCGGCTTCCGATCCCGGCCTCTTTGATGGGGACCTTAGGGGAGTTATCCGTATGTTGACCCAGTTAGTGGCCGCTCAGGCCTAGCGATCTCATGATGCCCCTGTGTCCTCCAGTGGAAAGGGAGATTCCTCCAGCTCCAGAGTTCATCGATTTCTGCGATTTTCCCCTCCAGAGTTCTCAGGTACAGACCCAGAGGCCGATCCGTAGGAATTCCTTGATGAGATGTACAAGACACTTTGGGTAATGAAAGTTATAGAGATAGAAGGGATCGAATTGGCTTCGTACAGGTTGAAGGGAGCTGTGCGTTCATGGTTTGAGATGTGGGAGAATTCCCGTGAGGAGGGGTGCCCTCCAGCTAGATGGGATGAGTTCGTAGATGCCTTCATGGACCACTTCTTGCCTGCCGAGACCATGGAAGCCCGTGCCACCGAGTTTGAAGTTCTTATGCAGGGTAGATTGAATGTTAGGGAATATCATATTGAGTTCGTGAGGTTGTCCAAGTATGCTCCTCAGTTGGTATCGACTATGGAGGCCAGAGTTCAGCGATTCGTTCAGGGTCTCAGCCCTTTTGTGGTAAATGAAGCTGCAACAACAGCTTTACATTCACACATGAATTATGGAAAGATCGTGGGTTTTTCTCGGTCCACAGAAGCCAGAAAGTTGAAGATTCGGGCCGACATGGAGAGTAGCAGCAAGGCCCAGTCTATGGGTCACTCAGGGAGGTCAGATCGAGGGAGAGGGTTATCAGGACCGTCTCAGTCTTATGCTTAGTCCTCAGTTAGTGCACCGCCATCCATGCACCGTTCCCAGCAGAGTGGCCCTTCGGGGCCGGTTCAGGCAGCAAGAGGTCCCGCCAGTTCTGTCATTCGGGGATGTGACCTCGACAGCAGGGAGGTATATGCCCCAAGTGTAGGAGATTTCATCAGAGGCTTGTTACTTGGATGCTCCAGTGTGCTACAATTGTGGAGTGATAGGTCATATGCAGCGAGACTGTCGTGCACCCAGGCAGGGCGGCTGGGAACCATGCTCAATTCTCCACTTCATCAGTTGCTACGTCATTAGTGTGCCCTCCATCTCCAACAGGGCATGGTGGAGCTCGTGGTAGGGGAGGACCCAACAGGTTTTATGCATTGAGTAGCCGTCAGAGTGCCGAGGCTTCCCCAGATGTTGTCACAGGTATATTATCTATTCAGACAGTTGATTGCTATGCTCTTATTGATCCGGGGTCTTCTTTGTCCTATGTCACTCCATTTGTTGCTTCGAGTTTTGGGATTGAACCCGAATAGCTTCTTGAGCCGTTCTCTGTATCGACTCCGGTGGGTGATTTCATTATAGCCACGCAGGTCTATTGGAATTGTGTTGTTACGGTAGGTGGTCGTGTTACCACGACCGACCTTATTGAGCTTAGGATGGTGGATTTTTATGTAATCAGAGGGATGGATTGGCTCTATTCGTGATTCGCTAAGCTTGATTGTCGGACGAGAGTCATGAGACTCGAGTTCCCTAATGAGCCGGTATTTGAATGGAAGGGAAATGGTGTTGTGCCGAGGGGTACGTTTATTTCCTGCTTCAAGGCTTCAAAGTTGATCAGAAAAGGGTGTATTTATCATTTAGTCCGGTTGGCAGACACTACTCCAGAGGTTCCTGCCCCCGAGTCCGTGCCAGTTGTGAAAGAGTTCCTTGAGGTATTTCCAGATGAGCTTCCAGGGATCCCGCCAGATAGGGAGATCAATTTTGGGATTGATGTATTGCCAGATACCCAGCCAATATCTATTCCCCCATACAGAATAGCGCCGGCAGAATTGCAGCAGTTAAAAGAGCAGTTGAAAGATCTAATGGAGAAGGGGTTTATCCGGCCAAGTGTGTCGCTGTGGGGTGCTCCGCTTATTTTTATCAGAAATAACGATGGGTCGCTTCGGATGTGTATTGATTATCCACAGCTTAATAAAGTCACCATAAAGAATAAGTACCCTTTGCCTCGAATAGATGATTTGTTCGATCAATTGCAAGGTGCGAGGTTCTTCTCAAAAATTGATTTGCAGTTCGGGTACCACCAATTGAAGATCAAGGAGCAGGATATTCCTAAGACCGCCTTCAGAACTCGTTATGGCCACTTTGAATTTTTGGTCATGTCTTTTGGGCTAACCAATGCCCCGGCAGGTTTTATGGATCATATGAATCGAGTCTTCAAGTCATTCTTGGACTCCTTCGCGATTGTGTTTATTGAAGAAATCATCATATATTCGCGAAGCAAGGAAGATCATGCCAACACCTCAGTGCGGTTTTGCAGACTCTTCATCAGCACTAATTGTATGCCAAGTATTCCAAATGTGAATTTTGGTTGGAGTCCGTCGCTTTTCTGGGTAATGTTGTTTCCAGTGAGTGGATTCAGGTTGACCCCCAAAAGATTATAGCGTGAAGGATTGGCCTAGACCCACGACCCCAACGGAGATCCGTAGCTTTTGGGGGTTAGCAGGGTATTATCAGGGGTTTGTAGAGGGATTCTCTACCCTCGCCCCCCAATGACCAAATTGACGCAGAAATCAGCCAAGTTCTAGTGGTTAGATGCTTGTGAGAAAAGTTTTCAAGAACTGAAGACAAGGTTGACTTCGGCACCATTGTTGGCTTTGCCGGAGGGCACTGAGGGATTTGTGGTTTATTGTGATGCCTCGAGGTTGGTTTAGGGTGTGTTCTGATGCAGCACGGAAAGGTCATAGCATATGCCTCCAGGCAACTCAAGAATCAAGAGAAGAATTATCCAACGCATGATTTGGAGCTTGCAGAAGTTGTGTTCGCCTTGAAAATATGGCGGCATTATATTTATGGATTCATGTAAATGTGTTTTCAGATCACAAGAGTCTCCAGTATTTGTGCAAGCAGAAAGAGCTAAATTTGAGGCAATGGCGGTGGCTCGAATTGCTTAAGGATTATTATATGGACATCTTGTACCATCCAGGGAAAGCGAACATGGTGGCCGACGCCCTCAGTCGGAAATCCATGGGTAGTTTGGCTCACTTGAGGGCTGATCAGAGGCTCCTAGCTCGAGAGATACATTAGTGGCTAGCCTTGGGGTTTGTATCTCGGCCCCGAATGAGGAGGAACTTATGGTGCATAATACAGCTCGTGGCAGAGGTTAAAGAAAAGCAGTTTGTTGATCCAGCATTGGCACAGTTGAAGGAGGCAGTTCTAAGCAACAGAATTTTTGCATTTTCGCTCAGCAGTGTTGATGGTGTGCTACGGTGCCGTGACAGGCTGTGTGTCCCAGACGTGGATAATCTTCGGGAGAGGATAATGGCAGAGGCTCATCATTCCAAGTATTCAGTGCACGCGGGTTCTATAAATATGTATCACGATCTCAAGGATAGCTATTGGTGGAGTGGTATGAAGAAGAGTGTAGCAGACTTCATCTCTAAGTGTCCGAATTGCCAGCAAGTTAAGGCCTAGCATTAGCGGCCGGGAGGGTTGACTCAACTTATAGAAATACCGATGTGGAAATGGGAAATGATCAATATGGACTTTGTGATAGGACTACCTCGTACTCAGCACAAGTTTGACTCAATTTCGGTAATTGTGGATAGGCTCACCAAATCACCTCACTTCTTGTCAGTCAAGTCCACAGATACTGCGGAACAATATGCTCGATTGTATATCAAGGAGATAGTGAGGCTTCATGGTACACCACTTTCTATCATTTCGGATCGAGGAGCTTATTTCGAGCTAACTTCTGGAGGAAATTTCAGCAAGGTTTGGGTACTCAAGTGAATCTTAGCACAACTTTTCATCCGCAGACCGATGGCAAGGCAGAGCGAACTATTCAGACGCTCGAGGATAAGTTGCGGGTATGTGTCTTTGATTTCAAGGGTAATTGGGATTATCACTTGCCTCTTATAATGTTTGCTTATAACAAAAACATCCATGCTAACATCCAGATGGCCCCGTTTGAAGCATTATACGGAAGAAAGTGTAAGTCCCTGATTGGGTGGTTCGAAGTTGGCGAAGCGAAACTAATAGGGCCAGATCTCGTGCATCAGGCCATGGAAAAGGTAAGAGTCATTCAGGAAAGGATGAAGACTGCTCAGAGTCTCCAGAAATCATATGCGGATGTGCGTCAAAGAGAGTTGAAGTTTCAAGAAGGAGACTGGGTATTCTTAAAGGTGTCCCCTATAAGAGGAGTCATGCGATTTGGGAAGAGAGGAAACTAAGTCCTAGGTACGTTGGGACACATCAAGTCGTTCGAAGGATCGGTCAAGTTGCGTAAAGGTTGCAATTGCCCCTGAAATGTCCCTAGTGCACCCGGTGTTTCGTGTATCCATGTTAAGGAAAGTTGTGGGTGATACGTCTAAGATTGTGCCAGCTGAAGACATCAACGTTACAGAAGAGTTGTCGTATGAAGAGATTCTGGTTGCTATTTTGGATAGAAATGTCCGAAAGTTGCGTAAGAAGGAGATTGTATAAGTCAAAGTGTGGCGAAACCAACAAGTCGAGGAAGCCACGTGGGAAGAAGAAGATGAGATGAAGACGAAATAACCCCCATCTATTTGAATAAGCTAGGAATGATCGCGCGATCTTGTCCCTAGGGAAGCTAGTGTTGTGTTCCATTAGGTGTAAGAGTCATCCCTATGAAGGTTTTGTGCTCTAATGATAAGGTGATGTAAGAGAGAATGATTAATTTTGCATGGATAGAGAGTATCAAAGTGTTCTAATTGTATAATGATTAGTTTTTGCATGGAGGATTTGTATTGAGATAAATGACGGTGTCGTACTTGCGTCAGGTAAACGATTTTGATAGTGCAGATAATTAATGCTTAATTTGATTCCATGTAGTGCGCCAAAATGGCTAGAAGTGTGTCGAGGGGTTGAATATGTGCAAATATGAGAATTTTGCATTTTGTAATTGTCGTAAAGATAGAAAGTTGTGTAATGGTTCTTAGGAACGTATTTTGGGGATTCTCTGACAGGTGGTTATGTCAATATTACAAAGGAAACTCAGGAGAAATTTTTCTAAAACAAACTTGAAATTAATAAAAGGTGTAAAAACTTGCATATCATGTTTTCCAACACGTTGATTTCCAATGTTCTTATTCGAGGACGAATGATCTTAAGCGGGGGAGAATATAAGGTAGCGTAAATATCTTTTTCTCAGAACTTAGTAAATTGTGGTGTCTACTCTGATTATGTGTTATGAATCTGTATAGTTCTTCGCGGTGAGCTTGCTCAAAACGGTTCGGACCCTTGGTAGTGATTTAAGCTTTTAAAAATTGAAAGAATTAACTTTTCCAGAAAAGTGTCAAAATGCGGTCCAGAATGCGGTCTCAAATCAGCTATGCTGACCGTATTTCTACCGCAGAATGAATAAGAGAGCAACAAAATTCTGATGTTGAAAATGCGGTCAAATCTGCGATTGCATAATCACTATGCAGACCGCAGAGTGATCTCATGTTTTCCTTAAAGAAATTTGAAGGTCAGTTCTGCGGTGCATTCTGCGACCGCAGAACGCAAATGCGGGCCGCATAGTCACCGCTTTCCAAACCCGAGAGGTTTGAAACTTGAGCAGTTTTTGCGGTACATTCTGCGGACCGCATGTCAGTTCAGCGATCGCAGATAGGCGTGGTAGATCGTGTTCGTTCAGTTGTTTTCTAAAATTCTATGCCCGACCCCTCTTTTAATAAAACACCCCATCTCTCATTTTTAACCCACTTTCTGAATAAATAAGAGAGAGGAAGAGAGGGTTCTAGAGAGGGAAAGCAATTTCTTCATCAATCGATCTTTCAAAAATCATCAAAGCCCAGAAAATCTTGAGCATCTACCTTCCCCTCTGATTTAAAGGTAAAATCTCTAACCCTTTTCCCCTAATTTTCGAACTCAGGTTTGGGGAGGGAGTTTCATACTTTGATTTTAAAAATTCTTGTTAGAAATCCACATGCATGTCTTCAAAACCCAAAAATCTTGTAAAAAGGGAACTGGGTAGTAAATTGTGAATTCCTATTATAAAGGTCTATGTAATAATCATGAACTAGATTGATCCTACTTGATTGCTTGGTGGATTGGAGTAGAGGATATTCAATTCCAGGCATGTATGGATAACTGTAATCATCGTGAAGTCGCCTATGCTAGTTGTGAAATTTTTTGATAGTTGATATTCATGTGAAAATCATTGTGAAGCTTCGTGTTGTATAAATTGTGTGGTAGTACCTTGTCGTGAATGTTGTGGAACAGGTAATTGGAACAACGGAAATGGAAACAATGTGGAATAATGGAAATGGAAACAATGTGGAACACTTGAAATGGGAATATTGTAGAATAATGTGTGTGGTTAGTTGTTAAAATTTGTTGTTGCTAGTTGTGGGATGTTAATACCCTTGTTGTGGAATTATTTTAACAAAGTGCCATGGTTGATTTCTTGTACTTGTTGTTGTGTTGTTTGTTATTGTTAATTGAAAATTGTCAGGCAGGGTCAGGTTTCGCATCGCAACACGGTAAAATAAGGTGTGGGATGGGGTGATAAGGGTGGCCGAGGTAATAAGGGTGGACTAGGAAATAAGGGTGGAAATGTGGTCCAATGTCACTATTGATATGAATATAAATCATGAAATGATAAATGTGAAAATGTGAAACGAGACAGCAGGAGAGTTTGTAACTTGTGGGGAACTGATTGCCCCTTTGTATGACTACGTGAATAATTGGTGTGAGATGTTTGGTTGTTGCTTCCTGGTTGTACTTGTACTATTGTTGTTTAGTTATATACTTGTTCATGCAATTTGGCTTGAGTTTACATGGGACAGAGTTAGTTCATACCTGCCAGTACAATTCAAGTGTACTGACGTCCCTTTTGCCGGGGGCGCTACATTCGTGTTATGATTGTAGGTGGATCCGTGGAAGACACTCCAGTCCACCGTTCGTAGGTCCTCGTCATCCTCTCTGTCGGCAGTATTCGTGCTTGGTGAGCCCCTTTCCTTCTGGGGCCATGTGTGGCCTACGCCACTCATGTTGTTGTATTTTGGAGTTTGTATCTTTTGGTAAAGGTATAGTCGGGGCCTTGTCACCGGCAAGCGTTTTATTACCATTCTCGTAGAGGCCCCGTAGACAGCTGTATGTGGTTCAAGACTTATGTATAAAAGTGTATGTTTGGGCGCTGTAAACTTGTGTACCACGTTCCTTGCTAATCAATTATATGTTTTTGTAAAAGGTGTCCCCTGTTAATCATGATGTGTGGTTATAAAACAGAAATCATATGTTCTTTTAATTGAAATTTGGTATCCTTTAGTTTCCTATCGTTGAATAATGTGGGGTAACGCGTGGGGAATAGGGAAGGCACCTAGGTCCACTCGACTGGGGATACCCGGTTGAGTGTCGGTCATGCCCACGGATTTGGGTGTGACAGGTATTTTAGGCCATCTATCAAGTAGACATTCTCAATAGAGTGAAAATCAGTCTTACCTACTTTTCCAACCCCAATAATCTCACCTTTATTCCTATTTCTAAAGAAGACATCACCTCATTTGAGGTTCTCAAGTGAAAGGAACTAGTTCTTCCTTTCTATCATATGCTTTGAGCGGCTACTATCCATGTACCATATTTCGATGCTCACCTTCACTTGGACCTGCAAAAGAAAATCAGGGGTTAGTCTTAGGAATTCAAACTAGTTTATATCCCTTTCTATAGGCAAAAGGGTGAATTAGATTCTTTTTAGCCCAACTTGGCTGCCTATTTTTCTCTTGAATAAATTATTTATTCTTTTGAAAAGCCTTTTCTTTTGTAATACTTTCAGATTTATAATGACCAGTCTCTTGTTGCTACTGTGGTGCTCTTATATCCAGGATAGTGCATCAAAGGACTTATTCCATTTGCAAGTTCTATTTAGTTCATGCTTTCACCTTGCCTAGATCTTCTTTTAGGACTCTTATTAGCTCATCTCTTTTGTAAAACTCCTCTTTCATTTTTTTTCTAGATTTTCTTCTAAAGTGAGTTGTGTGATCAGCTTTCTTTTTACCTGTTCCTAATTTTAGTTTTATATTTTCAGATCTAAGCTCTAGGACAGTGATGTCAAGTTTAAGAACGTGGTTCTTCAACTCAGCATTTTTATTATCGCTTTCATTAGCCCTAAGTTCTAGGTTTTTTGCACTTAGCTTTCAAAATCACACATCCTTTAGACAACTGTTCCTATTCATTGTTTATAACCTCAAATTCATCAATGAAATCTAGAAGTAACTCAAACAATATTTCTTTAGACAAATGATTTATCTTGTCTTTAAGATGAATTATACTTACCTCAGATTCCTCATCGGATTCTCCAATTGCCATACGTGCTTGTTCATGTCTATCTTCACCCTCTGAGCCCTCATCTGAGCTTTCTCCCCAAGAAGAAACCATAGTCTTTGTTGATACTTTGTTCTTATTGGGTTGAACCGGTTCCTTCTTCCTGTTCCTTCGTTCAGCTCTTTCCTTTTTCTATTCAATTTCCCATTGATGGCAGTTTTTAATATGGTGATCAGTCTTCCCACACTTATAACAACCCTCATTGGTTTGTTTTTTCAAGAACCCTTGGTTTGATGTATCTTCCACTTCTTGAAGGATCATTTCCTCTCATTAGGTGCTTCTTGAAGTCCTTTGTGATCATGGTCATTTCATCCTCCTCTAAGTCAGCACCTTCAGTGATTCTGAATGCCAGGCTCCTTTCCTTCTTGGATGAATCCATATTCATGGATTTGTTTGCCTTCTAAGTTTATAGGTAGTGGGATTTCCAATTAGCTCATCCAAATTAAGAATGGCAATGTTGTTTTATTCCTGAATATCATTGATTTTTGCTTTCCCAAGAGACTGGCAGAACCTTTCTTAAAATCTTCTCAACTTTGTGTTCTTCAAGAATAACCGTCCAAGAGACTTAAGTTCATTTGTCAGTATGGTGAACCTTATATACATCTCTTTGATGGTTTCACCTTCTTTATTGGTGAAATTTTCATATTGAGAATATAGCAGTGTTCCTCTAGACCTCTTCACTTGAGGTGTTCCTTCACGAGCCACTTGCAAAGTGTCCCAGATTTCCTTAACTGTGGTACAACTTTGAATTCTAGTGTACTCGTCTGGACCAAGTCCACACACAAGCCATTTCCTATCTTTAGCATTCTTTTCCTATTTAATCAAATTCTCAACAGTGCAGTCAGCTCTTTTTTTTTCACTTCTACTCCTTCAGCAGTTTTCTTCATGGTAGCCAAGGGACTATTATTGACAATGTCCCACAGCTCATAGTCTTCTCCGGTCATGTGATCTCTCATTCTGTTTTTCCACCAAGAGTAGTAGTGGCCATTAAAGAGTAGAGGCCTATCAATGGATTGCCCTTCCCAGTTTCCATGTGGAGCACTCATCTTGATCTTTTCCTAATGTTTTATCCTCTTCAAGGATAACCCGCTCTGACACTAATTGATGTTTTATATGTCAATACCACACAAGAGAAGGGGGGTTTGTGTGGTATCCAATTTTTCGATTAAATTGCTTATGAAGGATCTGGTTCTTCTATGTGTTCCAACTACTACTGTTGCGGAATAATAAATACTAAAAATAAAGAACATAGAGATTTTACATGGAAAAAACCCGGATCAAAAGGTGAAAAATAACCACGAACTACTCGCGATTTTCCCCAACACTTTTACTAAATCACTTATCCAAAACAACATTTACAAAACTCTTTGTAAACCTAAGGATTACCTCTAGTCTCGTTGTGGCAACCAACCTCTAACTGTTGCGACAACTTCAAGTTAACTCTAACTTGAACACTCTAGGTACCTAATGTAATTGCTTCTATGAAAGCTGAAAGGTACAATATGAAAACACCTACTACAATTGAACTAGAAATAAAGAAAGACACATAAAACTCTTCATGGAGCTGATTCTTCAATCTGGTTCATGTAGCTTCGCGTATGCGCACTTGAATTTCATACGAACCTTTTGCAAAAAGGCTTGCTATTTTGCTCTTAATTCACGTTTAACTTCCGCTTTTGTGCAACACTTTTAATGTGAGAACACCCTGCAATTTATAGAGTTAGTAGATGAAGAAATAATTAGAGTTCTTATGCAAATCTTCCTTGGTGGAAGAATCCTAGTTGATTTCAACTTCTAACGCCTTCCCAATCTTGGATTGTGTTCTCTTTGATTAAGTACTTTTTCTTCTTATCAATTATGCAACATTTTCGATCAGGAGATATTAAATATACCAAGTTAAGATTATCTCCTTCACGTGCAACCCACATGCTCGAATCTCCCCTTTTGTGTGCACCTGAGTGATGGACCTAGTTCATCCTGAGCTCCTTTGTCAGTCTTCAAAACTAACCTTTACTTGGGCCAACACTATCCTGTCACTATTACAGAATTTAGAGGCACACAAGGACACCTTGATGAAAGTACTGAGTGAGGCTTATGTACCCAATGATATCACTGGTGGAGAAACGGCCAGCATAGTTGGTTAGGTTATGGAAAGCCATCAGATTATCCCCACGAAGACGAGCTACCTCCCGAGGGTCAGAATCACAATCAAGAATTGCACATGACGGTACAATTTGAAGACAAGTTCATTGCCAGGGTCCTGGTTGATGGAGGTTCTAGTCGGAATAGTTGCCTATTCGATAACCTGAAAAGGTTGGACAAATGTTTCCATGAAATACGAACCATAAGCATGAAATATAAGCTTTCGATAGGTCACAGAGGGCCATGATCAGGGAAATAAACCTTTGCTTAAAGATGGGGCCAACTTGGTTCAATGTTGAATTTCAAGTGCTTTACATACCATCCTCTATAATCTTTTGTTGGGCCACCCATAGATCCATGTTGCTAGAGCCGTGCCATCCATACTACACCAAGTTATCAAATTTGAATGGAACCGCCAGGAATTAATCATTCATGAAGACGGGAGTAATCCCATCTGCACTTTTCAAACCATTTCGACCATAGGACATAGAAAACGGCAAGAAGGGGAAACCTATCATCGTATTGAACGGGTCAATGCCGTCGAGAAGGATAAGTGGTGGAGCCGCAAAATAAATATCGTACACGGAATGGTAGCCTCCATGGCGCGAATCATATTACCCCTTGAGCAACCAATACCCCGTTTTGAAGAGGCTTTCCATCAAGCGGATACAACATAGGGAACCACTGAAGAAGAAGCACTAGCTAGGTTGAAGGACCTATTCTTGGAAGAAGATAGTGTGGACTGTAGTGCCATAATTGAGGAGTACGTGTAGGAGGAAAAAGGCCACACCATTCAGACTATGGCAAAGGGAGCTATTCTCATAAACTGGATCACCACACTATGCTAGGAATTTAAATTTTTCAGCAATTTTGTTTTAATATTTTCTTGTTTTAATAAATGCTCTATCCACCGAGCCAAGCTTTTGTTTGAACAATTTTCTCAGGTTTAATCAAATGTATCTATCCTTTACCACTATTCATTACTATTTTTGTACTTTTCCCTACTATAGTGTTATTATTACTTTTCCTGATGAACCAGTGACTGTGACATATAATGAGGCAAAATAATCTGAGAGTACTGATTTAGAGGAAGAAGATAAGATACCCGAGGAAATTGTTAAGGAAGTTGAGAATTTTGAGAACAAGCCTAAATCCAACTTGGACGAAACAGAAGTAGTAAATTTGGGAGATGCCGAGCCATCAAAGAGACCCGCATCAACAATCTTTTGTCACCAACAGAGAAGAAAGAGTAATTCCATTTTCTAAAGGAATACAAGGATATGTTCGCTTTTTCGTCTGACGACATGACTGGTTTGAGCACATCTATGGTAGCACACAAGTTGCCTACTAACCCCATGTGCACGCCAGTCAAACAGAAACTCAAAAAATTCAAATCGGACATGAGTTTGAAGATTAAGGAGGAAGTTTCCAACCAGATCAAATCAAAAGTTCTTAGGGTGGTTGAATACTCAACCTGGTTAGCTAACATCATACCAGTTTCAAAGAAGGATGGGAAGTCAGGGTATGTGTTGATTATCGGGGTTTAAATAGGGCAAGTCCCAAAGACGACTTCCCACTGCCAAATATACACATCCTGATCAATAATTATGCCAAGAATGAACTCCAATACTTTGTAGATTGCTTCGCAGGATATCACCAGATCTAGATGGATGAAAAAAAATCTAAGAAGACAACTTTTATTTCACCTTGGGGTGTATACTGTTACAAGATTATACAATTCGGTCTAAAGAACACATGGGCCACTTACATGAGGGCCATGACAACCATCTTTCATGATATGATACACAAGAAGATAGAGGTATATGTAGACGACATCATTATGAAATCCAAGAGGGCCGCAGATCACATAGCAGACTTTGAGGAAATTCTTCGACAAGCTCAAGAGGTATAATTGTTAGGATTTATGCCCGTCACTAGGGGGGGTGAATAGTGCGGCACGAGAATATTGATAAATATTGCGGAATTAAAATTGCAGGAGTAAAGTAAATGCGGTAATTAAAATAGTAAGGAAAGAACACACGGAATTTATCCTGGTTCACCACAACGACTGGTTAGTCCAGTCCCCGAGAGACTCTCTCGAGATTCCACTAACTCCGTTAAGCTTACGAGTGCCTAACAAACCGTTACACTTGCTCGTAGATGTACAATCTACAAGACTTCAACTTGCTCGAGGATACCGCACCTCAAGACTTCACCTTGCTCGTGGATACCGCACCACAAGACTTCACACACTAAGATTGAGGGTACTTAGCAAACCCGACAATTAATGAGAAGATATGGTCTTCTCAAACACCTTTCTCTTTTACAACAAGAACTCTCTAATAAGAGTAGATAAAGAGATACAAAATAAGCTCTATGAACACTCAAAGTTGTCTCTCAAATGGCTCAACAAAAGCTCTATAATGATGCACAAATAATATCAATGTGTATATGAATAATGAGAGGTGTTGTGTGTTTCAATTCAGCTCAAAAGACCTCTATTTACAGGTGGTAGAAGTAGTATGTCCGTTGCTTAATTGGAAATCAATTATGCTGATTTTATGCCAAGATAATCGATTATCAGATTTGGATAATCGATTATCAGCTTACCGTTACAAAACCGGAAGCTGATTTTATGCAGGATAATCGATTATTGGATTTTGCATAATCGATTATTTTGTTACAGCGTTCAAACACTGGCAACGGATACAAGATAATCGATTATGTTTATTCTGATAATCGATTATTTTGCTGTTTTGTAAATTCCGGTTTACACTGTCTTAACATAATCGATTATCAAAATAATCATAATCGATTATTTCTGTCCAGATTTGAAAGACATGTTTAAAATTCATTTTGGCTAAAATGAAAATGTTTGAAATCATTTTGTTTGAAGTATTTGAAATATGATTTGATAAAATGATTTTATGCATATTTATGATGACCTATGTTGAGCCAAAAGACGAGATAACTTTAAACGTTGCTCTTACATTTGTTCTACCTAACGACCTACGCCTTGGGTCTTCGGTCTTGAACTTTTGAGCTCGTCTTTGGATTTCTCATTGCAATCCATCATCAATATGCTTCTCGGCATTCAATCTTGATTGTTTGTCATATAATAACGTTGTTTGACACTTGACTTCATTGTTTCTCATTCATCAAAACTTATACCTAAAAATCATGCTAATACAACCAAAGCGCACATATCATAGATAGAATGATTTTCTACAATAATTTGAAGTTGAACCTAGCAAAGCGTGCATTTTGGGTTCCTGCGGCAAAGTTATTGGGATTCATTGTCAGTCGCTGAGGGATCAAGCTAGATCTAACAAAAGTCAAAGCTATTCAGGAGTTAACCACCCAAAAGCTAAAAGGACGTGATGAGCTTCTTGGGACGGCTCAACTACATTTGTCGATTCATATCATAGTCTACCGTACTATGTAAACCCTTCTTCAAAATGCTTAAAAAGGATGCCAAGACAAGCTGGATCGAAGATTGCCAGAAAGCTTTTGACGAGATGAAGGAACATCTGTCCAACCACCAGTTCTGGTCCCGCCAGAACCAGGGCAACCTTTGCTACTTTATCTATCCATGTTAGATGAAGCCTTCGGATATGTTTTGGGACAACATGATGAGACAGGAATAAAGGAGCAAGCCATATATTACATGAGTAAAAAATTCACGCCTTACGAAGCACGGTATTCTTTGCTTGAAAGCACTTGATGTGCTTTGACCTCGACACCCCAAAAGTTGAGACATTATTTTTGTGCCTACACTACATACCTCATATCTATGATGCATCCTTTGAAGTACATATTTCAAACTGAGTCTTTTCGTCATATCTGTGTAACTCAAAAGGCTGTCAAGGGATAGGCATTAGCAGATCACCTTGCTGAAAATCCGGTAGAAGGAGAATACGAACCCTTAAAAATATATTTTCTTGACGAAGACGTATCATTCGTAAGAGAAGATATTACAAAAGCATATGACTGTTGGATGATGTTCCCGCAAATTTCAATGGAGTAGGCATTAGAGAAGTCTTGGTATCAGAAATGGGTCAGCATTATCTAGTATATGCTAAACTCAAATTTCCCCGCACCGACAACATGGCAAAATATGATGCTACATACTCGGGCTCAACATGGCAGTTGACTTGAACATTCAGGAGTTGTTGGTGATCAACGATTCAGATTTGCTTGTGCACCATGTGCAAGGAGAATGGGCTACCAAGTTCTAAGATATTTCCATATGTGCACCATGTGCAGGAATTGAAAAGGAGGTACAAAAAGATACGTAGGAAATCTTATCGGTATGGTCATGTAATACTAAAATTTTCATTTCCCCCAAAGACAAAAAAACTGGGGCAGAATTTTTAGGAGGGTCCTCAAAATTTTGGAGCAAGTCCAGCCATCACCAACGCACGCCAGGAAGTCAGTAATCGGTCAAAATTGAGGCAGAATTCTAAGAAGGATTCTCAAAATTCTAAAGAAGATTCATCAAGGGACGCCATTTGCAAACGGTTAGACGTCATCTACCAAATTGGGCAGGATTTTGAGGAGGACCCTCAAAGTTCCAACATAAGAGAACTGCAATGCCTTCAAAATATGTCACAGTCGCTAGCTCATCAAAGTTACTTGATATATCAATACACTTCCAAAACAATTCTATTTTTATCAATAAATTCCTATTTTTCGAAAATTCTATTCCTATAACAGTCATATTCTACCTAGGGGAACTCAAAGGGGGCTTCCAAAGCGAAGCAAAGCAAGGCCGGTAGACGATGAAACAACCAACCTCCCCTCATAAAACTTATAAGATTTCTTTCAACGCAGGTACATTTAACCTAAAGCTAGCATTCACAAAACATGTATACACAAAGCAAATTCACTATCAATCCGGCCAACAGATAGTGAATATATCCTAGCTAAGACATACTCTACCCTTATTTGCTATTCTCTCTTTGCACGAGGCTAATCTATGACACCACATTTGCATGAGTCTAATCCTTGCCTCCATATCTGCATAAGGCTAAGCCCTACTTTCTCTTTGCATGAGTCTAACCCTTGACTCCATATTTGTATGAGACTAAGCTTTGCCTCCACACTTGCTTGAGTCTAATCCTTGACTCCATACTTGCATAAGTGTAATCCTTGACTCCAAACTTGCATGAGTCTAATCCTTCACTCTACATTTTGCATGAGTCTAATCCTTGACTCCATATTTGTATGAGTCTAAGCCTTGAATCCATATTTGCATGAGTCTAATCCTTGAGTCTGTATTTGCATGGGACTAAGCCTTGTCCCACATTTCTCATAAGTCTAAGCCCTGCCTCCATATTTGCATAAGGCTAAGCTTTTCCTTCTATTTGTATGGGACTAAGCCCTGTCCCACATCTTGCATGAGGTTAAGCTCTAACTCCATATTCACCTTCTCTTTGCATGAGTCCAATCCTTGACTCCATACTTGTATGAGTCTAATCCTTGACTCCATACTTACATGAGTCTAATCCTTGTCTACATATTTGCATGCGTCTAAGCCCTGAATCCATACCTGCATAAGGCTAAGCATTGTATTCTCTTTGCATGAGTCTAATCCTTAACTCCAAACCTGCATGAGTCTAATCCTTGACTCCATACTTACATGAGTCTAATCTGTGACTCCATCTTTGCATGCGTCTAATCCCTGACTCCATCTTTGAATGAGTCTAATCTCTGACTCCACGTTTGCATGAATCTAATCCCTGACTTCATATTTGTATAGGACTAAGACATGTTTCGCATTTGCATGAGGTTAAGCTCTACCTCCACATTTGCCTCCTCTTTTCATGAGACTAAACTCTATCTCCAATCTTGCATGAGTCTAATCCCTAACTCCATATTTGCACGGGACTAAACTCTGTCCCTCTTTGCATCGATGCTGCTCTAGTTCGTATTACCATCTACTTGCTATTCGATCGGGCCAAGCTCTACCCTCCATTTCGCAAGACTAAGCCTTGTCTTGTAACATCATATTATTGCATATCATGGGCCGAAACATCACCAATCTGTCCAAAGGAATCATAGTCTAAAGGCACCATCCTCATAGCATGAAGACACCATACTATGGCCTTAGGATCTCTCGAATTTGCATATAATTTATTCAATGGAATCATGGTTCAGAGGCACCATTTTCATGGCCCGAGAACATCACTTCATGGCGTGCAATTCCCTCATAAAACAATTCATATCCCAGGACGTCATGGTCAAAGGATGTCATCTTTAACCGGTTGAAGAAAACCTTCATTGTCCAAAGGAAATTTGCATCATGTTTAGATGTTCGCAAATACGTTTATACCATCTTTTATTTGTAGGCAACCAATAAGAAACCGCTATGCTAGTAGGAGTGATCCCGCTCCAATTCCCTCCAATTGTCTCTAGCCTTAAACAATCATCGTAGTCGCTTCCACATCTCGTGTTTGTACTTACAAAATCTCATCGTCATACTCCGCAGGTGAATCTAGAACTACATATGGCCTGATTCTTATAAAACCAGGGATATATAGGCAATCAGAAACCAAAGCTCGGCTCCTGCCTTCCAAAACATCCCGTCCAATCAAAACTGGCTATCTTTCTTTACCAAAAACTCTTTCATCCTTCCCAAGTAAAGGTGAGAAGCTGTTGATACCTAATTTTTCCCTATATATTTAAAATAAGCATAAATACCTTAAACATAGCATATATATATATATATATATATATATATATATATATATATATATATAGCATGCCTAAGGCTTTCATTATTTTCTCAGAATTTTTAAGGGTTTAAATTGATTTATTTTCTTCCTTTTATCCATGAAATCCCCAATAATTATTTCTAAAATTATTATTTTGATAATTCATCTATTTAATATCTATATATATGCTAAAATATGGCTAATTTAATTCTTAGTATTTTTACAATTATATTTTTGTATTTTTAAAGCTAAATTGCATATAATTGCAATGTTATCCCATTTTAAGATCTATTTATGTTTCATATGCACAAAATTGGATCCTGTTTTTTTAAATTTCTAATTATATATTCTAAAATTATTCTGGAACGTTAAATTATTTTTCAAAAGTTATCTATTGCCTTACTAAATTAAATAGAGAAAAATTAGCTATTGAAATTATAGCCAAATTGACTTTCAATTATAGCTAAATCGGACCCTAATTCCTAGACCAATTTTACAATTAAAAACCCAACCCACACCCTATTAACCCCTACCGATACCCGGAACCCACCTACCCATTTTAATCCTAACTGTTAATTTCCCAAATCAACATTCCAAACAATTCCTTTCCTTTTTAATTTCCAAACAACCCTAACCCTAAATCATTTCTCCCAATCCGCCGGCTTCAGATGCTCTCTCATCTCCACTCTTCTCTTATATCTAACCCTAGACACCTCCACTCACCTCTATCTACGGTCATCTTTGGCGACTATCCCTTTCAACCCAAGCCTCGACTGAGTCACTCATTGCCCTGCTCATTATCTCTAAGGCCCTCAAGGATCCAGGCCATGTTGATTTGGACCTAGGGTTTCTGTTTCTGCTACTTATGCATTCCCCAGTGTGATTTTGGAAAAATCACACCCTATATGTCACGATCGGTGAAGTTTCAACAGGTTCTTTTGATTATTACTTGGGTTTCTTATTGAAACCCTAGCGTTATTCTGAATCTCTCATATTTATGTTATTTTTATGCTTTAAGCCTATTTCCTTCTGTTATTTGCTTATTCTTGAGTTTTGTTATGAAAGATTTTCTACTTTAAACTATTTTTTACTCCCTGGGTTTTGGAGTTCTTTCTATACATGTTTTGACTGACTTCTTTATGATTAAACCTTTTTCCTTATTTATCTCGACTGATTATAAGTTCTTACTACTTTGTAACTCAACTCTATTAAAATACCCGAATTTCTTAAAGATTTTCTTTACTTTTTTATGTGAGTAAGCATGATTTTCTATACTTAATTCTATGTGTTAGCCTGATTTTCTTTACTTGTCTCCATTTGATAGCTTGAGTTTCTTTACTCTACTTTTGTGTGTTAGCATGATGTTCTCCACCTTGGTTCCGATGTTAGCATGACGTTCCTTTATTTCGTTTCTGTGTGTTAGCATGTTTACCTGGTTCTTGTTAATATCTTGTGGTTACCATGCTTCTAATATGTTTTGCTCAATATTTAGCCTACTTACATCACCTCTACATGACTATGTTTGCTCATATTTTGCTTCTTTCTGCCTATATAATCGACCTTGTTTGTTTGCTACTTCTGTTTAATATTCTCTAATTATATGTTGAGGTATGCAGAATCATGATCCCCCCTGATTGATTGTGATTGTCCTTAGCTTTTGGTAATTGAAATATTTTCCTTCAAAGTCCTAGAATTCTACTCGTCTGTTTGAATTAACTGATTGTATTACATTATTTACTATGGTACTTTGTTTTTCTTAGTTTTTCCTTAATTGAGTCTTTATGAATTTGATCCTAATTGACTACTTTATGCCTACTGAATCTTCACTCTTTTCTTATTTCATCATGCACTGATTTACCTTCCTACCCTTATATGGTACTGAATCTTCCCGTTTGGCCTTGACTCCCATAACTCAATAAATTACTTCCTTGATTCTCTAGATGATTGATTCTGAGTTCTTAAACTAGTATAGTATTATAATTTTTACCTTATTCCACTACCTACTTTCAACTATAAATACTCTAAGTCTTTCAGAAACAAGACACACACAATTGGCTTCCAAAAAACCCTTCTCCTACTTAAAATCTCTGTTATTCTACTACTATTGGCCGGCTGCGAGCCAAGTCTAATAATCTATATTCTTTAGTTCTTTCATTCTACCTACTTTGTCTTCACCGGTATGTCCTAGTTTAATTTAAAGTCTCAATAGCAATATATTTCTTTTCTTGTTTCAGTTTATTTTATTTCTAGCCTACTTTTACTTATGGTTTTGTTGTGAAGTTTGTAGCTAAGCATGCAAGTATGACTCCCTCCCTTTAAATTTATGTATTCCTTTATGTAATTCTGGCATGCTTAGACAATTGTATTCTTTTACCCACTGTGTACTTACAACTTTTTGAATCCCAAATCTCTACTCCCATGTATGTGTTCATGACTGGTTTTTGATTATGCAGTGTAAACTATCTCTGAGCATGTCCATACTAGTCCTAATACTTCTGCTGCGGTCATGTTTCTGCAGTCAATGTTAGTGTATCCTTAAACCTCCTTAACCCTTGTGTGATTACTGAATTCATTTACTTGCTGTGTGTGATATTATCCTGAAGTGTTTGAACTCTGTTTAGCAATCCAACTTCTTTTCAACAATCTTTGTTGCCAATTGCTTTCAAATAGACCTATTCAGTACAGTCTTTAATAAACTTCTTTCAAGCATGTGTTATGCACTTTCACTCTACTCCTAGTTAAAATGTTCTGACCCCTCTAGTATGTGTGCTGCCTTGGTCCCCATGAGAACTCTTGGAACTCTGGCATACTCAGGTTGTCTTTCCACACTGCACTAGTTCAATGCTTGGCTATTAAGTTTAGGTGTAAGCATTGTCCGGGGTCCTTGAGGACCTTAGGGAACTTTGATGCACCTAGACTCTGGTTTGTCTATGGAAATGAGGCTTGAAAGACCATTGGAGGCTTTGGGCAACTGTAGCCTGATTGCAGGCTATCTATAAAATAACTTTCACTATGTAATTCATTTGTTGGCATGTAATAATTTATAAACAGATACTTGTGGTATTTAGTGAAATGGTGGGTAGATGTATACTTTCTAGGGTAACTTGGGTAGAAATCCTGCTTTTAGGATTTATTTTCAAACCTGCCTGCACCCGATAGAAAATATGCCCATAGGGTATTTATTCCTTTTAAATCTGATTGCTTTTGCATAATAGAAAATATGCTTATAGGGTTTTATTCCTGTTGAATCTATTTATTTGCATAGTAAAATCATGCCTATAGTGTTCCATTTTTAATTTCAAAATAGAAATCATGCCTATAAGGACTTCACTTTTAATGTCACTTGCGTCAGATACAAACCATGTTCCTAAACCCTGCGTTTGCCATGATTAGAAACCATGTTTCTAGGTTTCGAGCCATCATGTTTTAAATCGACTCAAACATAGATTTCCTGCCTATAAGATGTAATTCTGATTTAGTGAGTCTTTTATATGTTACTGCAAATTGACTAAAAGTAGTAATACGCCTAGATATCATGCTATAAGGATCTAATTCTCAATTCTGTCTGGTTATTCTAATTAGCCCAGTAGATCAATTTTATCTCCCCTAGTTTACTTCATAAAACTGGCCTTACTAAGCGATAACCTTTCTAAAACTAGCTCTTTTAAACATTGCTTTAATCTCATTAAATTTCCTACCTACGGGTGTTAAAAGGGCCTATTTCGAAACTTGTTTGTTTATGCACTAACATGAATATCATTTCTACATATATAGGCAAGCCTTAGGACATTTCCAAAACTTGCATTTCTCTAAAGTTGTTTTTGTAACCCAATGTTTATGAATTTTAAGCTTTTAAAACAAGGTCAGAGGCAACTAATAGATTATGACTTCTGTATCTGAAAGCGGTTTGTTTCTGTATAATCACATAGAAATCCTGCTTTAAGACTTGGATTACTAAAGATCTTATATGTGGTTGAGTCGTGATGTATGTATACTTGTTTGCAGAGGAAACCATGAGCCTTTAAACGCTCCATCTATGTGAATGTCCTAAATGCTTTTCTTTAACTGTCACATTAGGTTTATACCTTTAAACCCTTAGGGTTATGTGTAGAACTACCTGTAGATAGAGGTCCTAACTCCTTCTGGGACTATTAAGAATGGACAGATTGTAGCACACAATAGGAATCAGTGACCAACACTCTCTTTGCATGAGCAATAAGGGGACGAGAAGGGTAGAATAGGATATGATAACTATGTGTTAATGTCACATGTAGCCCCTCATTGAGGAGTGTTTACCGGACGTTGCATGGGTGATCATATAGGATAAACAACCTAGGACCCCTCTTTACCCCAAACCTTCCCCTTGTTTAAAACTTTTCTTTATAATTTGTTCAACCTTTATTTCACTACTTGACTTTTTCACTACTTGACTTGTTCAAACAAGATGTACTTATTTGATTCAATCATTTGTACGGATTAACTTTTAAAAATAAGTTTGGTCGGGACCCACTATTATGGACCAGGAGGGGTTCCTAATACCTTCCCCTCAAGGTTATTTCGAGCCCTTACCATAATCTCTGGTATTGCAAGCAAATCCAAGAGTTAATTACTCTAGGTGCCCTAACACACCTTAATTTGTTAGGTGGCGACTCTTTAAATACCCAATTTGCAAAAGGAAATGAGTCTCCATGCGAAGAGGGAGAATAATGGGGCGTGACCGTTGAGATTGTTGACAAGCTAGTTGTTGATTATGCTGATTGTACTCTTGTAGCCTTTGATAAGGCACTGTCTTCCCCTGTGGCCATGCAGCTTATTATTATTATTATTATTATTATTATTATTATTATTATTATTATTATTATTATTATTATTATTATTATTATTATTATTGTACTGTTGGTAAGCTGGACCATATTGATGATTTTGCTGCCCCAAATCCTGACCACCTTGCCTCTAGCACCATAATTGCCCATATAATTCATATTCTCTTGGTAGTTTTGGACACATTTATGGTTGTTTAATGCATGGTTTACATAAGCTGCCATTAGTCGTGTCAACTATGTATACCTGGTTGTAGCTTGATTCATCAATCTTCTTGGTGAGGATACTCATGCGTAATCACAGTGGCCATATTCTCAACTATGGAGTTGTTTGGTTCTACAGGTTCTAAGTGAACTACAAGGGTGATCGTAGTGTCTCTTGTCATCCATCTTAAGTTTTGAGCCATTTTATCAAGTAAGACCTTACATTCCCTAAATGGTTTGCTAAAAAATGCTCCACCTGCTGAGGTATCAACATTGGCCTTCAAGTTGTCTGTCAATGCCATGTATAATCTTTACACCAACATTTGATATGGAATTCCATGATGTGGACACTTAATCAGCCTCTCTTTGAACCTCTACCACATTTCTTGTAATGTTTCAGTTGGTTTCTGCCTAAAACTCAATATCCCATCAACTTTCATGATAGTCTTATTGGGTGGATAGAACTTGTTCAAAATCTACATGACTAATTTCTCTCAAGTGGTGATAGAGTTTATGGAGAAAGAATTGAGCCAAGTCTGATCCTCTCCCATCAATGAGAATAGAAACAACAATAGTCAAATTGCTTCTGCTATCATATTTGGTTGCATTCGCGTGGCACAAATCGACAGGAAATATAATCCAATTTAAAAGTCTGGAGTCAAATCCTACATAGAATTAACCTACTAATCACAACTGTTAGTTTCGCAATAATTCAAGTAATCAAGTTCTAAAAATATTGAATACTGAGTTGAGTATTTATTAACTAAAATCAAGGTAATTATAAAGCTGTAATTTTAATACTAACAACGCAAATGTTATAGACAAGATTGGAAAGGTCTAGGCTTATGATTTTCCCTCTCATTGGAATTCACCCAAACCAGAACTCATATTTTCCTAGATATTCTTTACTGATTGTGATTACTTTAGGTATCATAATTCTCTTCCGAGAAAATATAGTAATATTTTACTAGATGTATTCTTCCGAACTACGCTAGCTGGCAGTAGTTTACTGCTCGTTAAGATCACACTAATGTTTAGTTATTCCTAATTCCACCTTTAAACCCTCCGTATTGATTCCTCATATATGTTAGAGTGATGTTGGTCAACAATTACCTAAATTTATACCCTTTTCCAAGCAATACACATTAAATAGGCATAGTCCATTAATGGGCCTTCAATCAACCACAACAATCACGTAGTTGAACAAGTAGAGAAAATCCAATAGCAAACTTATATTAAATGTAACAAAAAATCATCCTCCAAGAGATTTCATCAAACCCTGGATGATGGGTTCAGCTACTCATAATATTATGTAAGATTACAATATATTCATGTCCAACAATGAAAATATGAAGAAGAAAGTGAAAACTCATAGAAGAATTCTCTGCCTAGATTTTTTCTTTGTGATCTTGCCTCCTTTCGTTCGCCTCCCTCAAAAAGTGTGTTTAGAGACTATTTATATGGAATAAGATTAGCATGGTGCGAAATACTACACATGCTTTTCAGGTTAGCTCGTTCACTCTCTCGTGTGAACGCAAGAGTGAACGCGAGTGCTTCTCTTTTTCTTTTCCTTCTATGTCTCTCTTGCACTTCCATGCCTTTTTGCCATAATCTGTTGTTTTTTTCTCAAGCTTTTCCTCAGCTAGCATGTTCACACTCTCCTATTCACACGAGAAAAACAAGCAAAGTTCTTCTTTTGTCTTTTGGTCACGAATCAACTTCTTTTGCTCACTTCTCGTTCAATTTGCTCCTACACATAAGAATGCACGTAATGAGCATAATTCACTACAAAATTAATGTAACCTATCATAACCACACAAATCATAAGATGAAAGTACACAAGAAATGCATTTTTGGGCGTTTATCAGTGTTGTTTTGTAGATAAAATTAACAATGATGATATTTTTATTTTAAAAAAAAAATTGATTTCTAAATTTACTTCTTTCTTCTCTTCTAGGGAGAAGTTAGAAATTACAGTTTATTCCTCGGGACAATTTATTTTTCCTCCTGCTTAAGATCAATTTGTTAGTAAACTGTATTTGTAAAATAATTCTGAAAATATAAATGAACATAAACAGAAATGAACAAGGAAATAACAGAAAACCAATTCGAGCCCACTAAATTCACAATGTTTCCTTAAGAAATTTAATCCCCTCCTAGTACCCAAGGTAATGGTTATTTCCTCCCAGGATAGAAAGAATTATACACTAGCGTAGTGGTACGTCAAACCCCAGTGTTTCAGCGAACACAAAGTTCAGTAGCAAATCACACTTACTATTGCTTTGTTTGATGCTTAAACTATTCAAAAGAAAGTGAAGAAACTAAAAAAATCATATGAAAATTCTTAGCAGAATAGTGTTGTATTAATAGCCAAAGTTGGGCTAAAATCTGAAGAGATGCAACTCTTCAGAATTGTTGTTTATGAAAAACGGCCACATCATAAATTTCATTACATAAATGGCTATTTAGTCAACAATAAAGAGGGAAAATAAACATGAATAATTGAAAAAGGTAGTTAATTTTCTTTTAGCAAAATAGAAAAATAGATTGGAGGATTTAATATTAATATTTATTTTAATATTAATATTCTATTATTAAAACAAATATACAATAACATTTCTTTCAATATTTTATTAGTAACAAATAAATTTGGTTCAAAATATTAATCAAAGAATCGATCATTTGACCAAATCCAAATCCGAATCCGAATCTGAATCTGAATTTGAAGACGAAGCCAAGCCAAGAAAGCGATGACGACGACGGCGCGAGGCTTTCCTTCTTCTCAACTCTTTAAGAGCTAGAAGAAGAACATTTGCTTATATACCCATAAAAAACCTCTTCCTCTTCCAATATGGGACAATGTCCCTTTACCCTGGGAAAACTTAAAATTTCACTCAAAAGTTTCATTTCTCTCCATTTCCAATTCACCCTCTTTTGAGTATTTAATATATTAAATACAAAAAATCCAACAATCCCCCATATGAATGGGAATGTCTATATCACGTAAGTATGGATGAAAAACTGTATGATTCGCAACAAGGATTAATTGCATCTGGATAAGTAAGTTTCCCTTTGAATTTTCCGTAGTGAACTTACGTCGGATATACTCGATCAATCGGTAGATTTGACATCTTTGAACCATTGAAATTTGGTGTATACCTAGACAACCATAAGTCACACAACCAACTCTTAACCGTCTTTGGTTCTCATTGTTGTGTTCATTTCAGCCATGGACACCGTCTGGCTTGAAGAGGCTAACACTTCACACTTACATAAGTGATTCCTAAACGTGTCTTCCCGTAGATACACTATTTAATGTACCCCCTGTCAAATTTAAAAATCATTAAAAAGCCTTAATGCTTTATCATTGGTGCTGAACATTGTCTCATCACGATAATGGACAAAAAGTTTAGTTGACAATATTGAACCAAATGAGTTTGTTTGATCTCCTTAAACCTAGATCTTGGGATCTCCAGTCTTCTAGGTAGAGTTACCGCTACTATTACTTGTTCTTGGCCACAGTCCCATTCCCCTTGGTGATTTCTCAACTACATTTCTAGTTAGGCCTTTAATTAGTGGATCCGACACATTATCACTTGACTTTACATAATCAATCGTGATAATTCCTCTAGAGAATAATTTCCAAATAATTTTATGTCTTCGTCGTATATGACGAGATTTACCATTATACATAACACTCGTAGTCCATCTAATTGCTTCTTGACTATCACAATGTATTTGTATTGGTGCCAACGATTTGGGCCCAAATGGAATATCTTCTAAGAAATTTCAGAGCCATTTAGCTTCTTTACTTGCTTTATCTAAGGCTATGAATTCAGCCTCCATTGTAGAGCGGGCAATACAGGTTTGTTTGGATGACTTCTAAGATACCGCCTCTCCACCAATAGTGAATACATATCCACTTGTGGATTTGGAATCAGTTGATCCGGTGATCTAATTTGCATCACAGTATCCTTTAATGACAGTAGGATATTTACTGTAGTGCAAAGCAAAGTCCTGGATATGTACTAAATACCCCAAAACTCGTTTCATGGCCATCCAATGAGATTAACCTAGATTGTTGGTATATCAACATAATTTACTTATAGAACAAGCTATATCTTGTCATGTACAATTCATGATGTACATTAAGCAACCCAACACATGAGCATAATCCAATAGTGATACGCTTTGGCCTTTGTTCTTTGCTAAAGCAAGATTCATGTCAATTGGAGTCTTTGCAACTTTAAAGCCCAAGGGCTTGAATTTTTAAAGTACGATATTAATATAATGAGATTGTGACAATGCCAGACCTTGAGAAGTCTTGTGTATCTTAATTCATAGAATTAAATCAGCGACTGCCAAGTTTCATATCAAACTTGCCAGTTAGCATGCGCTTAGTCGCATTATGTTGGAAATGTCATTACTCATTATCAGCATGTCATCCATATATAAACAAACAATGAATATGTGATTTGGAACATTTTTAATGTACACACATTTTGTCACATTCATTTATTTTAAAACCATTTGACAATATTGTTTGGTCAAATTTCGCATGCCATTGTTTGGGTTCCTGTTTTAGTCCGTAAAGGGACATAATAAGAATGCATACCTTCTTTTCTTTACCTAAAACCACAACCCCTTCAGGTTGTTCCATGTAAATTTCTTCCTCTAACTTTCCATATAAGAACGTTGTCTTAACGTCCATTTGATAAATTTCAAGACCATAAACTGCATCTAATGCTACTAACGTTCGTATGGACGTAATTCTTATAACTAGAGAGTATGTATAAAAATAGTCAAGACCTTCTCATTGTCTATATCCTTTGACCACAAGTCTTTCCTTAAATTTGTCAACAGTACCATCATATTTTATCTTCCTCTTAAAGACTCGTTTAGAACCCAACGATTTATTTCCAGGAGGAAGATCAACCAATTTCCATGTATGATTGTTCAATATGGGTTCTATTTCACTATTGATGGCCTCTTTCCAAAATAGTGACTCCGAAGAAGACATAGCTTCTTTAACTGTTTGAGGCTCATTTTCCAATAAGAAAGTCACAAATCTGGTCCAAATGAAGTAGACATTCTTTGACGTTTACTACGTCTTAGATCCTCCTAGTTAAGTGTACTTTCTTTTGATTCTTCCCGAGGTCATTTAGATCCTTCACAAATCGACTCACATTCCTTTTTATACGGATATATATTTTCAAAGAACTAGCATTATCGAATTCCATAACCCTAATATTATGAGTGTCGGGATTTTCTGATTTATGAACAAGAAATCGATATGCTTTACTATTAGTCGCATATCCATTAAAATACAATCAACGGTTTCCGGTCTTATTTTTATCCTTTTGGGTTTAGGAACTTGCACTTTTGCCAAACACCCCCACTCTTTAAAATAATTCAATTTGGGCTTCCTTCCTTCTTATTTTTCATATGTAATGGATTTAGTACTCGACTAGCCATAAGAACGACTTCCCCCCAGAAGTTCTGTGACAAACCAGAACTTATCAATAAAGTGTTCATCATCTGCTTTACTGAACGGTGCTTTCTTTCTGCAATCCCATTGGATTGGGGCGTGTAAAGGGCCGTTGTTTGATGAATATTCCATATTCTAAACATACTTATTCAAAAGGATATTCATATTCGCCACCCTTATCACTTTTTATCATTTTGATTATCTTGTTAAGCTGCTTTTCAACTTCATTTTTGTATTGCTTGAATGCGTCTATTGCTTCATCTTTACTATTAAGTAGGTTAACATAGCAATATAAAGTACTATCATCAATAAAAGTTATGAAATACTTCTTTCTACCGTGAGATGATATTGACTTCATGTCACAAATATCTATGTGAATTAAGTCTAACGGATTAGAATTCCTTTCAACTGATTTATAAGGATGTTTTAACATACTTAGATTCCACACATACTTGACATTTTGATTTGTGACATTCAAATTTAGCAATACTTCCAAATTAATCATTTTTCACAAGGTTTTATAATTGACATGACTTAAACATATATGCCATAATTATTTGACTTAAGTAAGTAAGACGAAGTTGGAATTTTATTATTATTTTCAACAACTATTACATTCAACTTGAAAAGGCCCACAGTGAGGTAATCTTTTCCTACAAACAATTTGTTCTTACTTATTACAACCTTACCGGAAACAAAAACACATTTAAAACCATTCTTAACAAGAAGTCCATCAGAGACTAAATTCTTCCTAATCTCGGGAACATGAAGGACATTATTCAAAATCAACACTTTGCCGGAAGTCATTTTGAGAAATATCTTTCCACATCCTTCAATCTTAGCATTTGAAGCATTTCCTATAGAAATCCTCTCATCGGGTCCAACAACAACATAAGTAGCAAAAGATTCTCTAACAGCACAAACATGGCAAGTTGCTCCAGAATCAATCCACCACTCTTTACGATTGGCCAACAAGTTGCATTCGGAAAGTATGGAACACAAGCCATCAACATCATCATGCTTTTCAACCATGTTTGCTTGACCTTTCTTCTTGTCTTTCTTTGGAGCACCACACTATGTAGATTTATGTCTAATTTTTCCACAGCTGTAGCAGTTTCCACTGAACCACTTCTTGATTGGGTTGTATTTTGGTCTAGAATTCTTCTTCCTCTTTTTGTTCTCTTCAACAATATTTTCTCCCATTATTGTTGAGTTTTCACGGCCTCTCTTTTCAGCAGCTTTGTTGTCCTCTTCGATTCTCAATCGATCAATGAGATCTTCAAGCGACATCTCCTTGCATTTGTGTTTCAAGTAGTTTTTGAAGTCCTTCCATTAAGGAGGCAACTTCTTAATCATTGCTGCTACTTGGAATGCTTCATTAATGTCGAGACCTTCTATGAAATTTCGGTTAGTAAAAATACTAAAATTACTTCTTTTAACATCATTATTAATTTGATTTATATCTTCAGAGAGATCGTGAATGACTTGCAATTCTTGGAATTGGGTAATAATAGACTTGCTATCTACCATTTTGTAGTCCAAAAACTTTGCAACTCTGAACTTCTTCAATCTGTATCTTCGGTTTTGTATTTCTTTTCAAGCACAGTCCATTGTTCTTTTGATGTTTCCACGCCACTGTAGACGTTATAAAAAGCATCCTCCAGCCTGCTGATAATATAATTCTTGTCCAAAAAATTGGAATGCTTTCACGTTTCAATCACGAGAAAGCGTTAAGTTTCTGGAGTTTCATCGGACAGCATAGGAACATCTTCCTTGATGAACTTCTGGAGACATAGAATAGTCAAATAGAAGAACATCTTTCGCTACCAGCGCTTGAAATCAATCTCAGAAATTTTTTTGGGTTTCTCTGCCAGTGTTGTTCGGCTTGTTGAGGCATTGGCTGTCACCATTGAAACATCATGGTTCATATTATCATTAGTCATTTCTAAAAAAGAATGACACAAATGTTAAAATCACATAGATTTTCATAGAGTACAAAACCACAAAGGTTTTACACTCCAGACACAGTGAGTACAAATACAAAAAATATATTAAATACCTTAAGCTTGTTAGTAAACTGCATTTGTAACATAATTCTGGAAATATAAATGATTATAAACAGAAATGAACAACGAAATAACAGAAAACCAATTTGGGCCCACTGAATTCATAGTGTTTTCTTAAGGAATTTAATTCCTTCCTAGTACCCAAAGTTATGGATTATTTTCTCCCATGATAGAGTTACACGTTGATGTTTATGCAAAACGGCCACAGCGTAAATGTCATTACATAAATGAAAATTTACTAAACAATAAATAGGGAAAATAAAGAGGAAAAAATTGAAGATGATAGTTAATTTTCTGTTACCAAAACAGAAAAACGGATTGGAGGATTTAATATTAATATTTATTTTAACATTAATATTCTGTTATTAAAAAAAATATTCAATAACATTTTTGTTAGTATTTTATTATTAACAAATAAATTTGGTCCAAAAAATTAATCAATCAATCATTTGACCAAAGCCGAAGCCGAATCCGAGCGAGCGAGCGACGGCGTGAGGCTTGCCTTCTTCTCAGCTCTTTAAGAGCTGAAAGAATAGCAATTGCTTATATACCCATAAAAACCTCTTTCTCTTCTAATATGAGACAATGTCCTTTTACCAAGAGAGAAAACTTAAAATTTCACTCAAAAATTTCTTTTCCCTCAATTTTCAATTCACCCTCTTTTAATTATTTAATATATTAAATACATAAAAACCCAACAAAATTCTCTTTGGCCAAATTTTAAATAAAATCTCCGAAAAAATATTTTGAGGCATATATTATGGTCCAATATGTATAGCATTCTTCAATTCGTGTCAAGACCCTAAACTCATACCCAGTCGTGATGGCGCCTCTCGTAGGGACAAGGCCAGCTAACTAAACCCAATTCATCCTTTTTAACAATTAAATAGTTCATAAGCAGTCTAAATATGATTTAATAATAATAATAATAATTAGAGGGAGTACAACCCAACTCAACCCAAACAAGGGTGTCACAAGTCACGAGCATCTATTAGAGTGTGAATACAGTTCTACAAGGTCTAAAAATACAAGAAACATGAGTTATGAACAAAAGAGAGAGGAAATGGTACTGCGAGCGCTGGCAGTCACCTCGCTAAATTCCTATAGCTATGCCTCCAATGAGCCAAAACCCGCTACCGGGTGAATAAATACTTGCATCTACACACGAGTTGTAGGGAATAAAGTGAGTACTCCAATTCAGTGAGTAATAAAGGTAAATAACAATTGACCAGTAAGAAATCACGTAAGGCAAATCATCATGCTGTATAGAAGCAGTGTAAAACCTCTTGAGAAAAACAATAAAGCTGTGAAATCATAGGAAATGCCTTAGCTCAGTTTGAACCTCTTTTGAAAATGACTTTTTTTATCAGCTATGCAAATGAGTGCAAGACAACTAGTTCATATAAGCACGGAAATTTACCCCTCGGGCACAACACTCACTCAGCAAAAAATGCCAGGCAATCAGGTAGATATCACACGAAATAGCACAGCTACAGATAATGGCAAAAGACTAAAGAAGTAAACACATAAAATAGTACCGGCACCGCTGCACGTGCAGCCTGATCCACATGCCGATGTGACGTGCAGCCCGATCCGTTTATCATCGAAGGCACTTACTGCGGGTGTGCAAACTCCAGGAGGGGCCCCTTACGACCCAAGAGAAATATCAAGCCATCTTGTGGCATCAAATCTAGGCCCTCGGCCTCATATCAGTATCAATATGTCACTACTAACGCGTGCAGCCCGATCCAAAAGTATCCTCACAACATAGGCCATCAGCCTTACTCAGTCAAAAATCACATAAGCCTCTCGGGCAACAGTACAACATGATGCTCAACCAAAAATATTGTTAGAAATCTCATTTCAAGTGTTAAATCAAAGTAAACTTTGCTGAGTTTTGAAAACAATGGAAAATACATGACTGAGTTCAAGTATAAAATCAAAATAGTGAGGAAATATCGACAAATCATCCGCGAAGGGGTTCAAATAGCTGGCACGAAGCCCAAATATAGCAATCAGCCCAAATCATGCGGTTAACAAATAAGTTTCAGTCAAATACACAGTAATAATCATCAATCGGGATGAACCAAGTCACAATCTCCAATGGTGCTCTACCACACGCGCGCTATCCGGCGTGCAAGTCACCTTAATATAGTAGTACGATATGCAATTCTCGAGCTTCAAACCCTTAGAACATCATTTAGAATCATTACTCACCTCTAGATGGCCAAAACTCTAGTCCACGATTCCTTTGCCTATCGAATCGGCATCCAAAAGCTCCAAATCTAGCCGAAATCAGTACCAAACCATCAAAATATTCTAAGGGAACAAAGCCCACTTGAAAATAATCAAATTACCACAAAATTCCCAAAATTGGTCAAACCCAACCCTAGGCCCACATTTCTAGATTTAACAAAAATTCACAAAACTAGAATCCGTGTACTCTCACGAGTCTAACCATACAAAAATTATCCAATTCCGACACCATTTGGTCCTTCGGATCATCATTTTATATTTTGAAAGATTCCACAATTTTCTTCCCAAATTGCATCCCGAATCATGAATTTAATGATAGATTCATGTACTCTAGCCAAATTTGAGTTAGAATCACTTATCCGATGAATTTCTTGAAAAACCTTCGAAAATCACCAAAACCCGAGCTCTCTAGGGAAAACTATCAAATAAAACACAAAGCCTCATATTTATTGAGTAACCCCCAGATTTGGACCTCCGTGGGCCGTATAAAATCGACCGCAGCCGCGCAAAACCAGTGCCGTCCGCGCAAAAATGACTTTGGCCGCACAGGTGTTCTCTGCAATGACATGCTTTAGGATTTTGGCCATGACGCTCGTTACAGATGTCCAAATTCCTATTATAATATTCTGAAAAAACTACATTCAAAGAGCTACAACTTTCATGTTTGAATCATCTCAAAGTTCCTTGAGTATCAAAAGATATGAGTTTCCGAAGTCAGATCAGTGGCCCAGCGCCTTTACTGCGGACCGCAAAAGCATGACTGCGTCCGTGAAACCTCCTACCACGGTCAGCGAAAATATAACCGCGGACAGCGGTCGTGGGTTCAGGGATTCGACCCTCCAGGCCTCCAACAGCTATATTTTAGCTTATAGACACCGCGGGACCTATCCAGAACTCACCCCGAGGACCTCTTGACCTCAACCAAACATACCAACATAATCCATAACATCATTCAAACTTGTTCCAATCATCAAAACACCTCAAATAACATCAAATTACTCAAAACTCATCGAATTCATGCCAAAGTTTCCAAAAACTTCCGAAATACACTTCCGATCAAAAGTGTGACCAAATAATGTCTGAATAACCTGAAATTTTGCACACACACCCCAAATGATATAACGAAGCTACCGCAACTCTCGAAATTCCATTCCGGCCTATATATCATAATCTCACTTATCAATCGGAATTCGCAAAAATACTAACTTCGTCAATTCAAGCCAAATCCTTCCATGGACTTCCAAAATGCATTTCGGTCGTCCTCCTAAGTCATAAATCACCCAATGAAGCTAACCAACTCATAAAAATTCCAATCCGCACTCATATACAAATAAGTCAATTCTTGGTCAATTCAAAGCTTTCAACTGAGACTGTTTCTTTCAAATTCATTCCAAATTTCTTGAAACACAAAACCAACGATCTATATCAGTCATAGCATATTACACGGGGCAAGTCATGCCCAAGATCTGGCGTTCAAATTTCAACAGCTCAAAATGACCGGTCGGGTCGTTACATCATCCCTCACTTAAACACATGTTCGTCCTCGAATGTACCCAAAGTTGTTCTAGAAGCCAACCAATAGCTGAATAACTTTTCCATGCATATAACCAGGGGTGATCCCACGTCACCATATCTCATATAAATTTGATAACACATTATAACTGAAATTACACAATTCAATCTGGCTCATAAACCATAGAATCACATTTCCACTTCTGAACCCATTAATACGATCAAAACCTCACACCTACACTCCGAATAAGCCCAAACTAGCTGTAATAACCCATGTCTGCGACCTCAAGTGCAATTATATGATATACCACATAACACAAACACACAAAGCGATAACTTCCATTCACAGCATTTGCACACACGCCCGAATACCAGTTTAAAAACCCTTATCAACTAAAGTTTCATTCCAACACCCTTATGTATATATAATTCCAATGATAACTACAACATGCAGTAAGCCATAACCATTTCTCATATCAACCATTCATGAAGCCACTTCTCCTTGGAAATTACCATAGCAATTTTTCGAGGGCCAAACCTCGAAATCATCCTTCCAACATGCTGAAATCGAATCTGTATTCATTAATGATACCAACAATCTCTTCTGATCCAACACACTACTCTGGTGACATCACACATCAATATAGGCCTAAGCCACAACTGGCATACTATGCGCACCAATAAGCAACAGTCCGGACATACTCAAATCCTAAAAATAACCCTAATGAAAGAGTTGTCCCTTAAGCTCACAAGATCCATCATAACACAAGGTTGAAAACCCGTCTCATATCATAGAAATAGAACACACGAATCTAACCCTCAAGGTCATCTTCATATAGCTTCGCTGCAATATACGATCCTATCCAAACACTGCTCCACATGGAACACGTCAAATCACTATGCTCAATACCGACAACCATGCGCAATTTGAGGTCTGGAACCAAGGCAAATCATTACACTCATATTGAAACAAATAATACATACCACGGAACCCGATAGTACATAACCGGTACGCAATTCAGCGAATAACATCCAATTACTCTTCCCGCTCAAATTCCACTATGAACCTCAATGGAACCACAACATATGTGTCCATAACTAATATATCATAACGTCTTGCAACACAAAAAGGCCACTCTTAGATCTCCAAGATTTCTATTAAGCTCAATAATGATCGAATCAACATATCCCTCAATAGTACAATTTAGGACTAACCAGGCCAACTCAAGTTAGAACTCGAAACCACTTTGTCCTGCCAACAAACTCATCGTCAAGGAAGCCTGAAGCTGTTCTTCCACTATTATAACTCCTGTTAGTGCCATGCAATACAGTGCAAGGCACTAAATCAATATCGAAATCAACAACCTTGCCCGGCGACATGCCCGGCCACGAGAAACATATCCGATAATTCTTTTACCACCGAAATTAAATCAATATAAGGAGCCTCAGCACTGACGCTCATCATAAGAGCCCAAATATAGAATCCCCTAATAGGACATAATCTGCCGAACATTGCCACTCAACCTGTGGCAATTTCTGGCATAGCCAACATCGCTGTCTTAACGCAATAGTGTTGAATAATGCAACACAGAGACAACCATTCTGAACCCAATATCACATCCAAAATCTAACATACTAAGCGAAAAAAGATCCACTCGGGTCTTCAAATCCCAATAGTCGCTAAACAGCCGATATACGCGACTCACAACAACAATATAGCCTGAACACGAGAACTTCCAGTCTCCAACTCCATATAGCACACAAATCACCATGTCTTACCCCAAATTCTGCCGCCCGAATACATATCACCTCAACTACCCAATCATTGCATGAATGATATCTTGAAATTCAGTGTGCCATCAAGCAAACTCGAATATCAGCGGTCGATCCAATCAAGAGAGTGCCACAATATTATCGAAGTTCTATCAACCTAATCATATTGCCTTTTCTTAAGCATATACACTCGTAAAATCCTTATGATTAGCAATACCATTTTCTTAATTACCAGAAGATCATTCACCTTAGTCATATGAAGCTCGTATTCTCTAATCACTTAAAACTGCCCGTGCGGCTTAAGAATTTCATGACTTCCCATTCGGAACTGAACCAAAACCTTACACACGCAAATCCCAATCCTCCATAACATATCGCATATACCATACTATCCTAGGATAACATGAGAAGTCCATCTCTCTTCCGAGCCACGAACACTTATGTACTGAACTAGTCAAGAACTTCCGTTGATCCCATATAGAAGAAAATCAGTACACATCCTATGCCTCTCATATTCGTAGAAAATGCACCTCTCCAACCGCGGTAGAAATCATCAAGAACTCTCCCAATTCCGTTTGCACAAATTAAACTTCCAGGACTAAACCCTTTTAACTAGACCAAGCTAGGCAAGCCATCAAAACCCAAGAGCATTGCTGCAAAGTACATGTAAAAGCCCATTACCTCGAACATATACAAAGAATTAATCATTTCCTTACCATACCGATTTGATGTACTTTCAAGCTACTCCATCTATCTAAATTTTCTTCTTATTCATCATCAATTTGATATTTCCTCTTGTTGTAGTGCCACAATGCCTCTACCCAGGACTACCGCACGAGACCTCCGCATAAAACCATACTGACTAACACCTATAAGCCGTTGAATACTCTCTCAAATATTCCCCGAAACACCACATTCCTGAAAACTTTACTCTAAAGAACATCCTGCGAATCTAGGTCTACAAAATTTATCTTCCTGATACTAATACATAGAATCCCATAATTAACATAGAATTACCACAAGTCTTGAACTCTTCCAATGAAAACTCAGTTTCTAATCACATAAACAACTTTAAGATACCCAATTATTGCATGTAGAATCTTGAACACATTAGAACCACTCTCGAGAACCCTTCACTCTATTTAAACTGCAATTAGCCTGATCGAGCAAACAGAACCACCTGTGCCTCATTAGCACTCTGGCACCGCAGAATGAATCCTCACCCAACTACAACTAAGCATCTATCCACTTTATGCACCAAGCATTCCTTACCAACAATAACTTAAGACATTATGTGATTCTCAAACCCTATGAAGCAATATAGCCTTTGTCAAAAAATTTCTTTACTCTAGCCATAGCTAACTCACTTGCACTCTCCAAACTGGAACCAATATAGCACCTAACTATGCAATCAACTGCTCACCGCAGACTCCCCCACTTGGCTTGAAGTCATAGATTAAGCTACACTCAATAGCTCATAACATTTATACGCTATTGCCGCCATAATACTATAGTGAGACTAGACTCAAATCGTTTATAAGTTGTGAAAATACAGATCATCTAGTATTGTAAAACTTCTGCAAACTTTGCATTCATCCCCACAACAGCTAAGTCCACCCTCTTAAGCGACTTGAAATTTCAAATTTTAACACGTACTTTTCAATCACACATGAGGTCTTCTAACATACACATAGGTATCAGACCACATCAGATCACTTCGAAGAAGATAACCCGCCTGCTTCGCCTCAATATAATATTTCTATATACATTCCACCGTCACAAACATTGCACAGTCACTTAGCCTTTCCGAGTCTAAACTCATATCGTAACATGAACTTTACTCCCCTCCCAACTAGGAAACATGAAAAGATTCGTCAAACACCCATAACTCGGGGCTATACATTCAATGACAACGGAAATCAAGCACGTAATAGTTCATTTATCATACATCAGTACTTCCTTCTCACTTCCACGTCATACAGATACATCTCACGGTACTAACATACTCGTCACGTGGCTATCTGGCCGTCCACTTTCACCAATAGCGACAATACCGAACATGAAAGTTCAAAACACTTACTCACATAGTCAGCACCTCGGTGCTCAAGCCATAGGCAAAGATCCGGCCTCAAGTCCTTCAGACTAGCCCAACATCAAACTCGCAAAGGCCACATCTCACCCCTCGATCAGGGAATCACAAGCCATTAAGGCACATCTAATATTGAGCGCTCATGCGCGCATGCGAACGAGTGGAAGGAATTTCAAGAGTTACCTTTCAACCTGAATCAAGGACGCACGATGAGAATTCAAGATTGTGGAGTTTCCTAAAGGTTCGCCAACCTCTCGAGGATAAATATAGACGTCTCTGTACCGATCCGCGAGACTCTACTAAACCTGCTCATGACTCATGAGACCTAGTAACCTAGTCTCTAATACCATCTTGTCATGACCCTAAACCCATAGCCGGTCATGATGGCGCCTCTCATAAGGACAAGGCCAGCCAACTAAACCCAATTCATCTTTTTTAATAATTAAACAGTTCATAAGCAGTCTAAATATGATTAATAATAATAATAATTAGTGGGAGTACAACCTAATACAGCCCAAACCGGGGTGTCAGAAGTGACAAGCATCTATTAGAGTGTGAATATAGTTCTACAAGGTCTACAAATACAAGAAACAGGAGTTATGAACAAATAAGAGAGGAAATGGTGCTGCGAACGCTAGCAGTCACCTCGCTAAACTCCTATAGCTCTGTCTCCAATCAGCCAAAACCCGCTACTGGGTGAATAAATACCTGCATCTGCACACGAGGTGCAGGGAGTAAAGTGAATACTCCAACTCAGTGAGTAATAAAGGTAAATAATAACTGAGCAATAAGAAATCACGTAAGGCAAATCATCATGCTGTGTAGAAGCAGTGTATAACCTTTTGAGAAAAAAAATGAAACTGTGAAATCTTAGAAAACGCCTTAGCTTAGTATAAACCTCTTTTGAAAATGACTTTTTCAAAAAGTTATGAAAATGAGTGGAAGACAACTAGTGCAAATAAGCATGAAAATTCGCCCCTCGGGCGCAACACTCACTTAGCAGAAAATGCCAAGCAATCAGGTAGATATCACATGAAATAGCACAACTATAGATAATGGCAGACAATAAACAAGTAAACACATAAAACAGTATCGGTACTGCTGCGGAGTGCAGCCCAATTAATTTATCGTCGACGGCGCTCACTAGGGATGTTCAGACACCCGGAGGGGCCCCTTACGACCCAAGCGCAATATCAAGACATCTCGTGGCACAAATCTAGGCCATCGGCCTCATATCAATATTAGAATCTCACTATTACGGCGTGCAGCCCGATCCAAAACTATCCTCACAACACAAGCCATCGGCCTTACTCAGTCAAAAATCACATAAGCCCCCCGGGCAATAGTAAAACATGAAGCTTAGCCCAAAACATTGTTGGAAATCTCATTTCACGTGTTAAAGCAAAGTAAACTTGGCTCAGCTTTGAAAACAATAGATAATACATGACTGAGTTACAAGTATAAAATCAAAACAGTGAGGAAATATCAACAAATCATCCCCGGAAGGGTTCAAATAGCTGGCACGAAGCCCAAATAAAGCAATCAGCCCAAATCATTAGGATAACAAATATGTTTCAGTTAAGTACACAGTAAAAATCATCAATCAGGACGGACCAAGTACAATTCCCAATAGTACTCTACCCCACGCGCGCTATCCAACGTGCAAGTCACCTCAATATAGCACTACGATGTGTAATTTCGGGGTTTCAAACCCTCAGAACATCATTTACAATCATTACTCACCTATATCTGGCCTAAACTCTAGCCAGCGATTCCTTTGCCTCTCGAATCGGCCTCTGCATGCTCTAAATCTAGCCGAAATCAGTACTAAACCATCAAAATATGCCAAGGGAACAAAGCCCACTTGAAAATAATCAAATTACCACAAAATTCCAAAATTGGTCAAACCCAACCTCGGGCCCACATTTCGAGATTTAACAAAAATTTACTAAACTAGAATCCTTATACTCTCACAAGTCTAACCATATGAAAATTAGCCAATTTCGACACCATTTAGTCCGTCAAATCGTCATTTCATGTTTTTGAAAGATTCCACAATTTTTTTCCCGAATTCCATCCCGAATGACGAATTAAATGATGAATTCAATGTTAGATTCATGTACTCTAGCCAAATCTGAGTTAGAATCACTTACCCCAACGAATTTCTTGAAAAACCTTCGAAAAATCGCCAAAAGCTGAGTTCTCTTGGGCAAAATATCAAATAAAACCCAAAACATTGTATTTATAGAGTAACTCTCAGATTTCCATCTCCACGGGCCGAACAAAATTGACCGCGGCCGCGCAAAACCATAGCGATCCGCGCAAAAATGATGTGGTCTCACAAGTGTTCTTTACGATGGTAGGCTTTTGTATTTTGGTCATAACTTTCGCTACATATGTCCAAATGGCCATTATAATATGTTTCTGAAAACTAGATTGAAAGAGCTGCAACTTTTATTTTTGAATAATCTCAAAGATCCATGTGTACCAAAAGATATGAGCTTCCGAAGTCGGATCAGTGGCCTAACTACTTCACTACGGACCGTGAGAGCACGACCACGTCCGCGAAACCTCCCACCGCGGTCAGCGAAAAGTATGACCACGGACAGCGGTCGCGGGTTCAGGGATTTGACCCTCCAGGCCTCCAACATCTATATTTTAGCCTAAAGACACCCCAGGACCTATCCGGAACACACCCGAGGCCTCTGTCTCAACCAAACATTCCAACATAATCCATAACATCATTCAAACTTGTTCCAATAATCAAAACACCTCAACCAACATCAAATTACTCAAAACTCATCGAATTCATGCATAAGTTTCCAAAAACTTCCGAAATACACTTTCGATCAAAAGTCCGGCCAAACGACGTCCAAATAACCTGAAATTTTACAAAAACACCCCAAATGATATAACGAAGCTACTGTAGCTCTCGGAATTCCATTCCGACCTCTATATCAAAATCTCACCGATCAATTGGAATTCGCCAAAATACTAACTTTGCCAATTCAAACCAAATCCTTCCACAGACTTCCAAAATGCATTCCAGCGGCACTCCTAATCATAAATCACCCAATGAAGCTAACCAAATCATAAAAATTCCGATCCATGCTCATATACAAAAAGTCAACTCTTGGTCAATCCTTTCAAATTCAAAGCTTTCAACTGAGACTATTTCTTTCAAATTTATTCCAAATTTCCTGAAAACCAAAACCAATGATCTACATCAGTCATAGTACATTGCACATGGCAAGTTATTCCCAAGAACTAGCGATCAAAGTCTAATAGCTCAAAACGACCGGTCGAGTCGTTTGAGTCCACCCAATTTGTTTTCATATTCTTTCTATGTAAACATCAAAAGAAATCTCTATTTAGAATGTTGAATGCACTAATTAATATTTAATAGCACTAATTAGGAGTTTATGGGTGTTGGCAGCATATATGCAGTATATCAGTAGGAGTACATGACTAAGCGACAAATCAAAGTAGTGATATTTCCACCCACCCCCCACCTCACCAAAGTAAATGCAGAGAGATAAAGAAACAGTGATTCGAAAAATGTGGGTTAATATGGTTTTGGTAACAATATTCACGTGGATTATGCAGCACCCAAGGCAGAGATCACAAAAAGGGACAACGACCTATTTCAATACATGCAACAAAAAGATAGATGTAAAAATTCTTCAACTACGTACTTTCAATAAACTTATGGCAACACTGAAAGACACTGAGAAGTGTAAGAGCATTTTTCCAACGACAAAATTAAAAGGGAGAATAGCCGGATATATCCATATATTTTCGGACATTATGTATATTTAATATTTATTATATTATCCGATTAATATTATACTATTTGGTCAAATTTATCCTTACTGTCACACCTTTTTTTTACATCACTCAAAAGTAGTACAAGTAAGTCTTTCTAATTGAAGTGACATTATTCGAAATGAGATTAGTTTGTTTCAGAATCCGCAATTGGAATTTTTATTATGGTGTCCAAAGTCACCGATTTAGCTTGAAATCCCAAATCGACGAAATTCAACTTTGCTTTTGAAGTCTGTGAACTAGAAATTCTTAATAAGGAATTCTATTAACCCGGGAGAAGGTGTTAGGCATTCCCCCATTCCGTGGTTCTACCATGGTCGCTTAAACTATTACAATTGGCCTATTATCTTATTTTAACACATGCTTTCGCCTAATGTGCATTTTAACTTATTAACCACTTTTAATTAATTTTTGGAGGATTCAACGTTATCTAAAACACGCCTTTGAACCATACCACATGAAATCACTCGCGGTCCACGACCTCATTTTATTTAACGTTATTGAGATTTAGATCAGGGTCACATGAAATGCACACCTGAGTTTGGAAGGTAATTTTAAATTACGCGCCTAAAGCAACTACATATTTTAAACTTTGCGAGGGCCATGAAAAATTCACTATATGGAACGCCATGAATTCTAAGGATTTTAAAACACTGATTAAATAAGTACCGTGCATTTAAGATTTTATATGGCACGGCACACCTCGACTATTTATTAAAATATTTCTAAACTTAGTTTTGAGGGTCGTAAATTATAACTTGTCTAATATGACTCGCCTCAAGTCTAAAGCAAAGTCCAATTAACTAGCTACGGCTTAATGCGGTTTGAATTCAAACTAGACAGACGAATAAGCTAGCCTTGAGAATCATTAAAAATAAAATGAAGCCAGCGTTCGGCTGTGCAAGAAACCTGATTGACCAAGAAGCCCAATTGGCATTTACGCGAGCTTGCTCGCCGAAAACCCAAAAGGGAACTAGGCTCGAATGGAGCCTGTAGCTGGAACATCAAGAGAGCATTGTGTCGATGCTGTGGGGCCCAGTTGCACGTCTCGACATGATAATTAAGCCAAAATTGCCCATTATGCATAGAGCTTAGAATTAAACAATTAGTGGAAAGTTTTCGCAAATGCAGACAAATACAAAACACGTTTTTTATATTCAAATCCCTTCCAAGATGGCAGCATTCTTTAAGGTCATGAGAAACCAAACACATTCATTTAGAATCTACTAAACAAAGACGAAGTCTCACCCCAATCACTAAATCTCATTCCAAACAGCCTTAAAGAAATGGTTAATTTCAGGTGTATTTATTCCACTACACATAGCAATATTCAACCTCTAAGATTACTCAATTTTGAAAGTATTTACAGTATAATATGAAATCTCTCACACCTTGCCTCAGAACTCTTCTAGCGACAAAACAGACTTCAAAACTACATGACTCAAACTCTCATTTCACAGGACGTTAAACACTGAATTGTTTCCTTCTCAAAACCATTAAACAAGACTAATGGGTGAATTAAACTACTCTTATCATAGGCCTATATATCACAAGTCAAACCTTTTTTTCAAGCAACACATAACAAGCAAACCTTAGATCACATCACAATTCCCTTCAAATAGCAAATTACACTCGTCATTTTGCAAATTCCATATGAAATCAACACACTGACTCTCAGCAAAATATAAAAAAAGTTGGTCGTATAACTAGAAAACCATCTACTGCACTATCTCTAATAGTCCTAAATCAAACATAAGCATGCAAACTATACTTCCTAAATCAGAAATTAAGTAGAAAACATAGTAAATCAAGCTATTAAGACATTATATAAATGAGGAACTGTTAAACGGCACAAATTCATTTCTACAATATAGCAATTAGGCTAACATGTACAATACGAGGTCTATTACAGAACAATTAAGGAAGTAGAAGAAGCAGATGAAGGGAAATCCAAAAAGAACAAAACAACTTGTATTCGGTCAGTCCTCAGCTCGAAATACATGTTCTTAGTCACTCGTTGACAATGGTTTGAAGTAATACATGGTAATGAACATGGAAAAAAAAGGTGAAGAATCAACAATAAACAACAACTGAAATCAACTTAACCCAACAATGAAACAGTAACAGAATTAGCAAGTCAAGCCTCAAATTTTCAAACCCAAATTCTGATGTTCAGAATCCAAAATACACCATTTCTGCTGAATCATTTAAAATCTGACTTTTCACAAAGGAATTAAAACTTGAAATCAAGTAGAAAACTCAACAATTTCAGTATTTTTTTTGAAAGGAAAATAACTTCAGCCCTTTCGATTTTTATAGGTTTTTTATCTCTTAATTATCTGTCTTGCTAAAGAAGAAATGATTCCTTTATAAGCAAGCTTTTAAGGTATCCCCAGGATATCAGATTTCGCATTTTAACCCTTTTTGAATTTTCATTTTTGCTTAGGGGACCTTAGTTTTAAAATTCAGATTTTCGAAATAATTCCCACCCTACCTTCCAAGAGGTTTGCTCAGTTACTTACAGCAGATTCTCCCTAATTAAATTCCTAAACTAACATTTAAAACTCTAATATTTACCCTTAAGATCAAATGGGGTCAAATTAACCCAAGACTCAGTCCCAAACTTGGGCCAACGAATGGGCTTCAAAATTTGGACCTTCACTCATGGGCTTGTACTATAACCCCAAAACCCAGTCCAAACCACAAAACTTTAGAGAAAAGAAATGGCAAGTCCAATCTGAGACTGAAACAGTGTATATATAATTATTCTTTATTTCTTTTTTCTAAATAAAATACTTTAACAGAACAATGCAAATCAATACTAAATTACTGACCGACATATTTAATCTAGTCTACAGAACAGAGGAAGAACTTTATGACTGAACTTAAAGAAGAAAGGAACAAGAAAAATACCAAGGGAATCCAATTAACTTCAAAATCTTTGATAACAAAGATGACTCGAACTCGAACTCTGGCGAATCTAAAAGCTCGACCAAACGGTGAGAATTTCCACTCAAATATTAGCCGAATTTTTGTTCATGGCTAATGATTCATGCAGCAATCATCAATGCTTGGCAAGAGAAAACGGAACAGAGGCTCGAAAGAATGAAAAACTCGAGAACCATTCGTCTGAAATTTAACCAAATCCACAAGAATGTCTTCTAGATTTTTCAAACGAATTTATTTTGTTAAAGAGTTGGGTAATTCACGAGGTGTTTACTATGGATTGATGATTAATCCAAAAAATTTGGGAAAGGGAGAAAAAAATTGGAATTTTATTCTGTGATCTAAAACTCAGAGAAATTGGGTGGTCTTTTGGAGAAATTGATGGTACGACAAGAATGAGGAGACATTGAGGATCAACTGGTTAAAATTTGGTGATATTTAGAGGTGCTCCGTTGTAGTGAGGCGATTCTCGGGTGGCGGAGCTATAGCGGAGGGAGGCGGTGATTTAACAGAAGAGGGGATTAGGTTTTTCCTTTATTTTGAATAATGTAAAATGAAAGACCAAGGGTGATTTTGGTCATTTAATGATGGGGACGGATGAAACGACGTAGTTTAGAATTATAACTACGTCGTTTGGACGACGTAGAGTCGAACCGGGTAAGAAATGGGTTTGGGCTGGTTCTAGTTGGGTTTTTGAACGGATAGAGGGAAATTTGATTCAGGCATGATCATTTTCAATGGATTTTGGCCCCAAAAAATCTAATTTCTTTTACTTCTTTTTTTTCTTTTTGTTTATTTCAATTCTTTTCTTTTCTCAAAATTAAAAATTAAAACCAAAATTATATCTTAAAACTAAATTATCCTATCAATAATACTAATTAATTTTAAAAAATAATTAACACAAACATTAAAAACTAAATCTAAAGAAAACTAACAAAATTTAAAATGAAACAATAAAAAATAAAAAGGATTATTTTTTTGGTGATTTTCTAATTTTTTATGAAACATTAATTTACTAATTAGTCTAAAAATATAAAATCAAATTCTAAATGCAAATGCCATATATTTTTTGTATTTTTAAGGATTAAATAAAATTAAACATGCACAAGAAATGCAAAAAACACAAGAACATTATGCAATAATTCCTAAATACCAAATAATTAAAATAAAAAAATCTAATTTTGGAAATATTGCAGGAGCAATTCATGTGAGACAAAAATCACGTGCTCACACCTACCATCAACAAGCTTTTAAAAATTATCCCATGATCGATTAGATAATCAAAAATCTCTAATTTTCCTTTTGTTTTAAATCACTTATTTGTTCTTCTTGCTCCACTATCTTCATAAATTACTATTAATGCAAATGCTAAATGTACAAGGATATATAAATTATTCATGGATATTTTTAATTACCATTACACCTACTTCTCTTCTTGTAATAATGAGTTTGGAATTGGTTTAAAATTTTATTTTATTTTTTTATTATATACACAATGTGGAATTCATGGAGGGCATATGTTTACCCCCAAATGAGTAATAATTGAATTTATACCCGATTTAAAAGATACGCGATTTAGTTCAATACAAATAATTAAGAATGAAAGCTAAATAAATTAAAGAAAAAATAAATGATCAAACCAATTGCAATGCAATGACCAAGCCTGGTCTTAGATTAAACAATGGAACTCGTCCTAGATTGACAAACTCGATTGAGAGTGAGGAAAAGAACAAACGAGTAATGCTTTGAATGATAGTTAAAAGACAAAAGTAAACTTTTATGCTTTTAATAGCATGTTACAGTACATTAGACTAAATAAAAACTTTTTCTTTGTATAGTAGGAGAATTTTAGTCCTAGTACAAGTCTAAAAATTGTAAAATTCTTCTTTTTCGGTAATTGTTGATCCATAATTGATACTAAATGGGATCCACGCCGTAATATCCGATTGAGGGAAAATATTACGACTCCCTATCTGTCATGCATAATCGTTCACCGCATCTCCCGAGGTTCAGAAGTTGTACTTGGTCCATGGTACGTTGCTTTTCTGTATTCCATCTCAGATATGTCATTCATTCTCCTTAGCTCTCAATATGAGGAGTTCCCGGCCTCGATTAGAATAATATCGAGCCACGATCCCCCTTCGTTCTCTCATTAGAGAATCGTTCAAAATTTTATCCCTGATTTTATCCATACACAATCTATTTATTGTGTATTATATACATTTGCGCATCATGTATGTATATGTATATTCGAATATATTTTGTTATTTTCTTGTTAGTATGGAGTTCGATCAACTAACTTAAGAGTGCACAATACGTAAGCATTTGATTAAAGCAAAGTTGAATTCGTCAATGTAAAGTTTTCAAAGAACTTCAACTTCTAATACTAATGCTTACAAAGTCTCCATACTTTTAGTGCAACGAATACATTAAAATTGGGTATTGTAAATACTTTTGGCTTACCTAATTTAGATTTTTCCCATTCACTATACTTTGTTTACTAACTCGGTGCATTATTTAATATTTCGTTCTCTCATTTTTTCCAATTAAGAAAGCAAATATCAACTATTTCGAAAATAGTTGGTCAAGAAGAAGAATAAGCTATTTAAAATAATTTGAAAAATTCCAAAGCGTCTGACAGATTGAGGTATAGTTTTTAAAAGCTTGTTGATGATAGGGTAAAATTTGGCAAGATAATATAACAGTAGAAGTAAATTTGATAGATTAGTATAAGATGTTAGATATAGAAAATATTCAAAAGTAGATAGATAAATGAACCTTTTTCCCAAATTAAAAAGACTTTTTTTTTTGCTCCGCTAAACAAGCGTTTGGTCAAGCTTGTCTTTGAAGCAAAAGTGCTTTTTCTTTTGGGTCAAAAAATTTTTTCCCTAAAATTAAGGTATGTAGGCAAGCTTTTGAAAGAAAAAAAAGTGCTTTTGAAGAGAAACAGAAGTAGAATAAAGTAATTTTTCCTCAAAAATACTTTTAAGAAAGATATATTTAAAAATAAATTTTTAAAGCTTGCTAAATACAAATCACTGCTAAAAATACTTTTTAAATTAATTAGTTAAATTAAATAACTTTTCACGAAAGATACTTTTTGAAAAAAATTACTTTTCAAAATAAATTAATTTTTATAGCTTAACCAAGCAGCTATTCAGTCTTGTGAGACCACAGAAGGTAGAAATCCCTGCTTTATTTAGCACCTTTTAGGTGGGACCATGTGTGGCAATATTTAAACCGTCCAAAGTGGGGGGTGTATGGGATAATGGCAGTGGCTTGGTTATCCACTCTTTAGGTGTTGGTTTGGCCAAAGATTGACATGTGCTGTGTGTCAAATTAAAGAAAAGATACTTTGGCTGATTCTTTCAGTAAAGTCTGGCTTTCGTCCTGAAAGGGTCTAAATATATGAAACAAACATATTGTTGTTGTGACTCTGACGACAGCAGCATCTAACTTGTTTTCCACATTTTCTAATGCCTACTTTTCATATGTGCCCTACTCTGCTTGTTTTCCACATATAAGTTCTCTTGAAACTCTATGTTTTCTCTCAAACTAAATTTTGTTTGGAACCTGAAAGTTATAAACTATATTGTCACTTCCCTTAAGATAATCACTGTAACTGATATCGTCATTATCATCAACGTCGATTTTAACCATTGATGAATCCAACCCTAGGTTGTCGAAAAAAGTAGGAAAAAAAACGAACCCTCGGTTGGTTGCAGTGAATAGAGGTTTATAAAGATAACCGATAAATCACACCAAATCGATAAATCAATTCAAACCAACAAAAATTGATTGTGATTTGATGTTGGAAAAAATCTGATCATAATTGATTTGGTTTTAACTTAAAAAGTCAAACAGAAACTAAACCAACTCGAGATGTAACGACCCGACCGGTCGTTGTGAGAAATTAAGCTCCGTTCAGCGGTATAAGGTCTGAAACAACTTCATAATATGAGTATCGACTTGTGTGCATGGAGGAATTCGATTTTCGGATGGTTTAGAGTCAAATTGGAAGAAGAAACCTAGTTTTGAAAGTTTGAACGGTGAAAATTTGACCCGAATTGTACTTTTAAGTAAATGATCCCAGAATGGGTCATGAATGATCTCAACAGCTTCGTATGGTGATTTTGGACGTAGGCGCACGTCCGGATTCAGATTTGGAGGTCCATAGAGTGAATTGAGGTATTTTGGCGAAAATTGAAAAAGTTGAAGTTTGGGAAATGAAGAAGCTTGACCCACAGTTGACTTTTGTGGTATCGCGGTCGAAATGCAATTCTGAGGGTTGGAGCAGCTTTGTTATGTCATTTTGGACGTGTCTGCAAAATTTGGGGTCATTTCGAGTTGAGTTGATAGGTTTCGGCATGAGATTCGATATTGAAGATTTGGAAGTTAATAAGCTTGATTTTTTGTTTGATTTGTCATTTCAATGTTGTTTTATGTGATTTGAAACTTCAAGCGTGTACGTGTTCAGTTATATGACTTGTGTGTGTGATTACATGGGGTCCTGGGAACCTCAGGTGTGTTTCGGATGGGCTACGAGTCATTTTCTCCTATTATTGAACTGCTGTTGCTGCTTCTGGTATCCCTCTTTCGCCTTCACGAGCATCCCTTCACGTTCGCGAAGCCTTGTTGTTGACCACCTCGAAATCCTTCTTCACGTTCGCATCTATAGCCTCGAGTTTGCGAAGCTCTCGTTAATTATTTATCACCGTCCGCATTTAATCTCCTGCGATCGCGTAGGTCTATATTTCTTTACTTCGCAATCGCGTTTCTAATTCCGCATTTGTATAGTAGGAATTGGGAGTGGGGCAGTTGAACATTTTTTTCCTCTTTGCGTTTGCAGAAACTCATCCGCGATCGCGTAAGCCACCACCCCACTGTTCTTCGCGTTCATATCCTATTTCACGCTAACACGATGTGTATTTCTAGGAATCCTTGAATCCCCTCTACGCGATCGCATCCTTTATTTCGCGATCGCGATGAACAAATACCTGGGCAGAAAAATTAAATCCCAAATTCGAGGATTTCACCATTTTTATCAATTTTGACTTATAGAGCTCGGTTCTTGGAGATTTTTGAAGGTATTTTCACCTGGGCGACTTGGGTAAGTGATTCTCACTCGGTTTAGACTAATTTCCATGAATATCCTTTTAAATTCATCCTTTTATTTCAGATTTTTGCATAATTTTGATAGAACTTCTTAGGCCGAATTATTGATTTTTGAATGGGTCTTTGACATCCGATTTTGAGAGATTTTTATATGGTTAGACTCGTGAGAGTGAGATTTCTGAAAATGTTAATTTCACCCGAATCTGAGACGTTGGCATGAGGGGGTTTTTGGTTATTTTACCTAATTTCACGTCTTAGCTTTGAATTAAATCATAGAATCAGTTGCTTGAGATGTTATTTACGATACATAATTGAATTGAATAGATTTGAGCAATTTGGAGTCGATTACTCGTGGCAAGAACGTGGTTTTTAGTTGATCTTGAGCCGGTTCGAGGTAAGTATCTCGCCTAACCTTGTGTGTGGCACTCCTCCTTAGGATTTGAGTCTTCTCTATTGATTGTATTCCTTGTACGCGAGGTAACGAGTGCGTGCTCGGGTTTATTTGTGGAGATTTGCCCCTTTTAGGCTCTTAGATTCTTGTAATCACTTAGTATGAAGTTGTTCTTGATATGATTGAATTTCTTGTTATTAGTTTCACCTCTACATGTCTTAGTTGGAATTTAATTGCCCTTTTTGGTTAATTCTTGCTTCCTAATTGACTCTTACTTTGTTTAACTGAAGATCCCTACCCTTCAGTAGTCACGTTATCTTTCATAACAGCTTGTCTCTATTTGGAAATTATTAGTATTCCTCATGTAATTAATTGGTCTTAATTGAGGTTACGATTATCTTTCCCTCTATTTATCCTTAGTTGAAATAGTTATATATTTTTCGTTACTTGCCCAACTTTGAAGAAGTTAGATATCCTATGATTAGTTGATATTTTCTTATTTGAAATTATTTGATTCATGATAACTTTCTTGTTGTTAAACTACGTAATATGAGATCGTTGCTTCATATTATTTCTCTCCCTTGTTAAGTTGGTCTTATTACGCTTAGTACTTTCCATTGTGGTTATTCCTTGTGAGCTAGTCTTATCGTCCAGGTGGACGAAAAATTCTTGAGTTAATTCACTTGTTGTGTTCTTGTATATATTGTATTTGTTGTTGTTGTATTTGATATTGTTGATGCACGAGGTTTCTGTCGTGCGGTTATTGATATTATGATGCACGAGGTCTCTGCAGTGCAGTTATTGATATGATGATGTACGAGGTCTATGCCGTGCGATTATTGATATTGTTGGTGCACGAGGTTTTTGCCGTGCGGTTATTGATATTATGATGTACGAGATTTCTGCCGTACGGTTGATGATACTGTGATGTACAAGATTTCTGTCGTGCGATTTTGGTTAAGAGGTTGCATGAGGTCTTTGGTGTGCTACTGTTGCTACTGATATATTGCACATGCGGCGTAATAAGACGGAAATTGTTTATACGTTTATATGTGGATTACACATGTCGCGAAATAAGATAGGAATATTATGATGCACGTGTGACGAAATAAGGCGGTACTTATTATGTTATTAATTGCACACGTGTCAAAATAAGGAGGGTTATATCAGAATTGATTGTAAGGATTGTGACGGCCCGTGGAAGCATTTCTATTTTCGTTTAATATTTTTATTGTGTTTGCTTTCGTATATGAGCTTTATCTTGTGGATATGGTAAGGGAACATTGTGCGTGCTGCCGCTCTTCTTCTTTGTTGGATAATACGCTTAACGCTAGAGGGGGGGTGAATAGCGTTATAATAAAAATTAGCGTAAACTTGCGGAATTTAAAAATTGCAGGAAATAAATAAGTGCGATAAGTAAATAAATTAGAACAAACGCACCGATGTATCCTGGTTCACCACAACCCGTGGCTAGTCCAGTCTCCGAGAGACTCTCTCAAGATTTCCACTAACTTGTTAAGCTTACGGGTGCTCAACAAACCGTTACAACTTGAGGACACAAGCCTCAACAACCTTTGCTCGGAGATACAACACTCCAAGACTTCAACCAAGGAAACACAAGTTCCTTCTTACAACACAAGGGACTAACACTTCCCTTCAAGTGTACAAAAACACTTAGCACTCAAACAAGACACTCCTTTAAGAGTAGATATGAGTAAAAAGAATACGCTCAAGATCGCAACAACTTTCGACAAGAATTTGGCTCTCAAAAGCTTATGTAATGAATATAAAATGATAAGCAATAAAGTATGCAAGCTTTAGCAATTGTATGATCAGTTGTTGTGTTTAGAATACTGAATTGAAGCTGTATTTATAGTTGAAAAACCTTGTATTACCGTTGCCTAATTGCCAATTAAGAATTGCTGATTTTACTCTGTGACAATCGATTGTCAAATTACCACAATCGATTGTTTGCCAGATCTTCCAAAAATCAATCCCAGATTTTACGCATAACAATCGATTGTTCAAGACTCACAATCGATTACTGGCAACGTTCAAAAAATAATTTCCAGATTTTTCTTAAAACAATCGATTGTCAGAAATCTACAATCGATTACTCAGCAACATTCAAAAAATCTTTTCCATATTTTGATTAAAACAATCGATTATAGGAAATCAATAATCGATTACCTGAAGGTATTTGAAAACATTTTGGCAACGGTCAGTTATACAATCGATTATACTAAGTTAACAATCGATTATATATCAGTCTTGAAAAATCAATTTATAGACACTGCCTCTTGACAATCGATTGTCATAAGTTCACAATCGATTATTTAATAACTTTGAAAAAGTTTGGAAGACACTGCCTCAACACAATCGATTGTCATAAGTTCACAATCGATTATTTTGTGACTTTGAAAAATCTGATGGACACTGTCTCTTCACAATCGATTGTCATTAGCTTCACAATCGATTGTTTTGAGCTTTGAAAAACTTTGATGGTCACTGCCTTATCACAATCGATTGTCATAAGGTTCACAATCGATTGTCATGCAGATTTGAAAAATCTGATGCTCACTGCCTTAACACAATCGATTGTCATAAGTTCACAATCGATTGTCATGCAGCTGACTTAAACATAATCGATTATCATAAGTACATAATTGATTATCTTAGTCCAGATTTTAGAGGCATGTTTAAAAATAATTTTGACTAAAGTAAATATGCATTATTTAAAATCATTTTGCTCTAAATTAAATATGCATGATTTGTTAAAAATATTTTTACGAGAGAAGCCAAGTCTTGAGTTTAAGTTGTCGGATCAAGATCACAATTAAATACCGACTCATATAAAACTTAATCTTGATCTTTGTCTTGTGCTTGAATCTCGTTATATATCAATTTTGCGCATAGTTTGTCATTCATCAAAACCTACAAATATGAACACACGTTTAGTATAATGCCTTGAGAACGTGTTTCCAACAATTTCCCCTTTTTTGATAATGGCTAACTTTAAGCGGGATATGCATACGATTCAAGACAAGTAAAGATATGCAACAAGTATATAGATATGCAATTAGTTCCCCCTCAATATATGAATTCCCCCTCTTTTTATGTCGATAAGTATTGAGAGTGCATACCCGTTATCTTCCCCCTTTTGCCATTAGCAAAAAATTATAGAATAATTAAAAAAACTTGTTTATTTATTAAATCTGCAATTTCAGAAATAATAACGCAAATAGTGCCAAGACAATCGATTATTGATACTGGATAATCGATTATATAAAAGCGAAATCGATTGTTCTGTGCGTCAAGCTTTATAATTCCCCCTGCCTTTAGGGCGATACCTGCAAAAATACGTTAGACGTCTCCAACGCTCAAGTTAGAAAACAAGTGAAAGGGAAAATGCAATGCATGACTTAGATCAACGTGGAGTCAAGGATCCCGAGTTCACTACGAATTCGGAAGAAGGACTCTTTCTCTAAGGGCTTTGTAAAGATGTCGGCCAATTGATCTTTGGTTTCAACAAATTCAATTTCGACATCGCCCTTAAGAACGTGATCTCTTATAAAATGATGTCTAATTTCAATGTGTTTTGTTCGCGAATGAAGAACGGGGTTCTTCGTCAAGCATATGGCACTAGTATTATCACATCTAAGAGGGATATGATCAAGACTTAGGCCATAGTCCAAGAGTTGTTGTTTCATCCAAAGGATTTGAGTGCAACAACTCCCCGCGGCTACATATTCAACCTCGGTTATGGACAACGCAACACTCCCTTGTTTCTTGCTAAACCAAGAAACGAAAGAGCTACCGAGCAAATGGCAAGTGCCACTAGTGCTCTTGCGGTCCAATTTGCATCCAGCAAAATCGGAATCGGAATAGCCAACAAGTTGGCATGAAGAACCTTTGGGATACCATAGACCCACATTTACAGTACCAACAAGATACTTCAATATCCGTTTCACCGCAGTTAGGTGAGACTCCTTCGGACACGATTGATAACGAGCGCATAAGCACACGCTAAACATGATGTCCGGACGACTAGCAGTAAGATAAAGGAGATAGCCAATCATACCTCGATACTTTTTGATGTCGACTTCCTTACCTTTCTCATCTTTGTCTAGATGATAGGATGTGCTCATGGGGGTTTCCATTGCTTTTGCATTAGTCATTTCAAATCGTTTCAGCAATTCTTTGCAATATTTCACTTGGCAAATGAACGTACCTTCTTTCATTTGCTTTACTTGTAATCCCAAAAAGAATGTTAACTCACCCATCATAGACATCTCAAATTCGCTTGTCAATAAATCGGAAAATTCCTTGCACAAAACATTGTTAGTAGCACCAAATATAATATCATCCACATAGATTTGAACTAATAAAATATCATTGTTTTTATGCTTAACAAAAAGAGTGGTGTCAACTTTCCCCCTAATGAAATCATTTTCCAATCGAAATTTACTCAATCTTTCATACCAAGCTCGGGGAGCTTGTTTTAAACCATAAAGAGCCTTTTTGAGTTTGAAAACATGATCGGGAGATTTAAAATCTTCAAAACCGGGGGGTTGTTCAACATAAACTTCTTCTTGAATAACACCATCTAGAAAAGCACTTTTCACATCCATTTGATATAAATTGAAATTCATAGAAGAGGCAAAAGCAAGCAATAAACGAATAGCTTCTAATCTAGCTACGGGAGCATATGTTTCTTCATAGTCAATACCCTCTTCTTGATTATAGCCTTTTGCTACAAGCCTAGCTTTGTTTCTAGTGATTACACCATTTTCATCTAGTTTGTTTCGAAAAACCCATTTCGTACCAATTATGGTATGATTTTCGGGTCTTGGCACCAAATCCCAAACGTCATTCCATTTGAATTGGTTAAGCTCCTCTTGCATTGCCAAGGTCCAAAATTCATCCCCAATTGCTTCGGAGATGGTTGTTGGTTCAATTTGAGAAACAAAAGCAGTATGTCCTAAGGTGTTCTTAAGGGAGTTTCGGGTACTTACCTTTTCTCCGACGTCGCCAATTACCTGTTCGAGAGGGTGATCTTTGATTGCCCTCCACTCGTTAGGCATTTTCGTTTCTTTCTCCAATTGTGGCGTTTCCTCCGTTGATTGTTCCAAGATTTCATCTTTAATTTCCTTAGGAGTTTCCTCTTGTACTTTGTCTTTTAAACTATTTAGAATACCTGCAAGATCAGAACAAGAATCCTTTCTCGCCAAGCAAGCATTATTTTCGGAAAACACAATATGAGGGGATTCCTCCACAGTTTGGGTTCTATTATTAAATACCCTATATGCTTTGCTACGTGAAGAATACCCAATAAAAATTCCTTCATCGGATTTGGCATCAAATTTTTCCAATTGATCTTTTCCATTATTATGAATAGAAACTTTACAACCGAATACTCTAAAATGGGAGATATTTGGTTTCCTTCCCTTGTAGAGTTCATAAGGGGTTTTCATGAGTATTGGCCTTATGACTACTCTATTTAAAACGTAGCATGCGGTACTCACGGCATCCGCCCAAAAATGTTTGGGAATCTTAGCCTCTTCGAGCATGGTTCTAGCCATCTCTTCGAGACACCTATTTTTCCTTTCCACCACCCCATTTTTTTGTGGTGTTCGTGGAGCGGAAAAGGTATGCTCGATACCGAGTTCGTCACAAAAGTCCGCAAAGAGATTGTGATCAAACTCTCCCCCATGATCACTTCTAATTGAAGTGACGGTTGTTTCCTTTTCGTTTTGAACACGTTTAAGAAAATATTTAAAATTCTGAAAAGCATCACTTTTATGGGCAAGAAATAAAGTCCAAGTAAATCTGGAATAATCATCAACAATAACAAAAGCATAACGATTTCTACCAAGCCTTTCAATGCGAGATGGTCCAAACAAATCCATGTGAAGCAATTGCAATGGTCTAGTAGTTGAAACAATATTTTTCGATTTAAAAGATGCTTTTGTTTGCTTCCCTTTTTGACAAGAATCACAAATAGAGTCATTTTCAAATTTCAAATTTGGAAGACCAACAACTAAATTTTGTGAAACCAATTTGTTCAAAAGATGCATGTTGATGTGAGCTACTCTACGATGCCATAACCAAGAATCATCCTCTTTGCTCATTAAACAATTCACATATTCGGGTGAAGAATTTGCAAGATCAACCATATAAATGTTATCCATTCCAAAACCACGAAGGATAATTTTAAAATCGCTACGTCTAAAAACTAAGCATTCATCCGAATCAAATAAAACAAGATTTCCCTTGTCACATAATTGACTTATGCTCAAGAGATTATGTTTTAAACCTTTCACAAGTAATATATGCTTAATGGAAGAAATTTCATCCTTACCGACCGATCCTATGCCGATAATCTTTCCTTTGTTGTTATCACCAAAAATAACACTTCCCCCTTCCTTGTGTTCTAGTTGAAGGAATTTGGATTCGTCTCCCATCATGTGCTTGGAGCATCCACTATCAAGGTACCATAGTACACTTGATCCTTTCAAACATACCTACAAAACAGATTAATGAGTTTTAGGTACCCATGCCATTTTGGGTCCTTGGGGGTTAGGCAAATCATAGTGATGTGATTGAGTGTTATGTCTATGTCGTGTAAAACAGGCAGGAGCAATATGTCCAATTCGTCTACAATAATGACAAGTCACGTTAGGATTATGCATCCTTCTAGGTTGATAGTAATTGGACAGACGAAATTCATTTACTCTATTCTTGACAATATAACTATTGCGCAAATCATGAAAGTTATTTCTCCTACCATTTGTTCTAGGATATGCATCATTTCTAGAATAGTTGTTTCTAGGTTGGAAGTCATTTCTAGGTGTTCTAAAAGGTTCAAAATTCCTTCTAGTGTTTGGCCTAGAATGTGCATTATTTCTAGCATGATTATTTCTAGGTTGCGATTGATGAAAACCATTTCTAGGTTTGTTGTATCTAGGATGAACATTTGTTTTATTTATCCTAGGTTGAGCCTTAGGTGGTTGGGGGTTGGCTTCAACTTTCTCTTTAGGCTCATTTCTAAAACCTATGCCATGCTTGGTCGACTTCAAATTAACAAGCACTTCATTCAAATTTTTATGAGAAGAGTTAAACTTATCTAAGGTGCCCTTAAGCCTTTCTACTTCATTTTTGAGATGCATGCAAGAAGTACAATTTCTAGAACTCTCGGGCTTGTCGATGCTTCTCTTGCCAAAAAATTTGTTTTCCTCTTTCAACTTCTCATTTTCTAAAATCAGTTTTTCCAATTCCTTTTCTTTAAAAGAGAGTTGTTTTTGAAAATCTTTTTCTTTTAAAGAAGCATTTTCTTTTATACTCTTAACAGTTTTTGAAGCTTTAATAAATTCGCTATACAACTCATCAAAAGCATTTTGCATTTCTTCAAGGGAAAAGAAATTTTTGGAAGAAATTTGACATACCTCTTCTTTGTTGTCTTCTTGTGCCATAAGACAAAGATTTGCGGCTTCGTCTTCTTCTTCCTCACTTGACTCGTCACCGGAGTCGCCTCCCCAAGATATGTATGCTCGTTGCTTCTTGAAGGGTTTCTTCTCCTTTTTAGCATTTGGGCAATTTGATTTAATGTGCCCGGTTTCTCCGCACTCATAGCACTTAATTTGATCTCCTTACTTTTTGCCCTTTCGTTCATACTCTTTTCGCATGAACTTTTGAAATCTCTTGATAACGAGTCCGAACTCGTTGTCTCCGTCCTCATCATTTTGAGGTTGGCTTGTGCTTGCCTTGAGAGCGATTCTTTGCTTCCTTTGATCATCAACAAGAGGGTTAAGTATAGTAGATTCATAAGTTTTAAGATTACCTCTTAATGCGTCGATGGTGACATTTGAAATGCCAATGGATTCTTGGATCGCGTCGGCCTTGGATCGCCATTCCGGAGTGAGACTTCGGAGAATTTTTCGGACAAGTTCCTTATCCGTGAAGGTCTTCTTAAGAGCATGTAAATCATTTACGATTTTTGAAAATCGTTCAAACATCTTATCGACCTTTTCGCCTTCCTTCATGTGAAACAATTCATATGCATGGGTTAGGAAATCAATTTTGGCTTCCCTTACCTAGTCCATACCTTCGTACGTAATTTCCAGCTTGTCCCACATTTGCTTCGCCGTTGTGCAACAAGATATCTTCCTGTAATCATCAGCATTTACAGCACAATATAATAAATTAATAGCTTTAGCATTATTTTGCACCTTTCGGATATCATCCGCATCGTATTCATCTTCGGACTTTGGGACCCATTCATTTTCAACCTTCTTGGTTGGAATTTGTTCTCCATTCATTACGACCTTCCAAAGATGAAAACTATTTGATTGTACAAATATTCTCATCCTCTCCTTCCAGTATGTATAATTTGTACCATCGAACAGCGGTGGTCGGGTGGAGCATTGTCCTTCACCTATTCCTGTAAAAGAATCACGAGTAGAAGCCATGGATGTTTCTCTCAAACGGTTAAGTCTTCAGAGAGTTGGGATCTGATACCAATTGTTGGATAATACGCTTAACGCTAGAGGGGGGGGGTGAATAGCGTTATAATAAAAATTAGCGTAAACTTGCGGAATTTAAAAATTGCAGGAAATAAATAAGTGCGATAAGTAAATAAATTAGAACAAACGCACCGATGTATCCTGGTCACCACAACCCGTGGCTAGTCCAGTCCCCGAGAGACTCTCTCGAGATTTCCACTAACTTGTTAAGCTTACGGGTGCTCAACAAACCGTTACAACTTGAGGACACAAGCCTCAACAACCTTTGCTCGGAGATACAACACTCCAAGACTTCAACCAAGGAAACACAAGTTCCTTCTTACAACACAAGGGACTAACACTTCCCTTCAAGTGTACAAAAACACTTAGCACTCAAACAAGACACTCCTTTAAGAGTAGATATGAGTAAAAAGAATACGCTCAAGATCGCAACAACTTTCGACAAGAATTTGGCTCTCAAAAGCTTATGTAATGAATATAAAATGATAAGCAATAAAGTATGCAAGCTTTAGCAATTGTATGATCAGTTGTTGTGTTTAGAAGACTGAATTGAAGCTGTATTTATAGTTGAAAAACCTTGTATTACCGTTGTCTAATTGCCAATTAAGAATTGCTGATTTTACTCTGTGACAATCGATTGTCAAATTACCACAATCGATTGTTTGCCAGATCTTCCAAAAATCAATCCCAGATTTTACGCATAACAATCGATTGTTCAAGACTCACAATCGATTACTGGCAACGTTCAAAAAATCATTTCCAGATTTTACTTAAAACAATCGATTGTCAGAAATCTACAATCGATTACTCAGCAACGTTCAAAAAATCTTTTCCAGATTTTAATTAAAACAATCGATTATAGGAAATCAATAATCGATTACCTGACGGTACTTGAAAATATTTTGTCAACGGTCAGTTATACAATCGATTATACTAAGTTAACAATCGATTATATATCAGTCTTGAAAAATCAATTTAGACACTGCCTCTTGACAATCTATTGTCATAAGTTCACAATCGATTATTTAATAACTTTGAAAAAGTTTGGAAGACACTGCCTCAACACAATCGATTGTCATAAGTTCACAATCGATTATTTTGTGACTTTGAAAAATCTGATGGACACTGTCTCTTCACAATCGATTGTCATTAGCTTCACAATCGATTGTTTTGAGCTTTGAAAAACTTTGATGGTCACTACCTCATCACAATCGATTGTCATAAGGTTCACAATCGATTGTCATGCAGATTTGAAAAATCTGATGCTCACTGCCTTAACACAATCGATTGTCAGAAGTTCACAATCGATTGTCAAGCAGCTGACTTAAACATAATCGATTATCATAAGTACATAATCAATTATCTTAGTCCAGATTTTAGAGGCATGTTTAAAAATCATTTTGACTAAAGTAAATATGCATTATTTAAAATCATTTTGCTCTAAATTAAATATGCATGATTTGTTAAAAATATTTTTTCGAGAGAAGCCAAGTCTTGAGTTTAAGTTGTCGGATCAAGATCACAATTAAATACCGACTCATATAAAACTTAATCTCGATCTTTGTCTTGTGCTTGAATCTCGTTATATATCAATTTTGCGCTTGTGCTTGGACCTCGTCATATGTCAATTTGCGCATAGTTTGTCATTCATCAAAACCTACAAATATGAACACACGTTTAGTATAATGCCTTGAGAACGTGTTTCCAACATTCTTATCTTTATTAGCTGGTAGAAATATTATTAAAGCACTCGCACAAGTATACACATAGTTGAAACACTTCTATTGGAGGTGAAGTTGCCTTGATTTGCTAAGTATAGAGGCATGTCCTTGTTTAATCATTTTATATGCGAGAGTGGCCCTATTTAGCTAGTTAGTTTCCAGTATGACCGTAAGGTTGATAGAGACCCATGATGCCAAGTGTAGATTTCGGATGTCGAGACTTGTGATATTGTGATTTGACCTGATGTAGACACTACCATAATTATGTGTCATCTTTCTTATTATTCTCGTGTTACTTGTTTTGTTTTCTCATTGTGATTGTAGAATTATTGGTCACTCCGTGCACCCTTTACATAAATATATGTATATCATTTCAGATATTCCTATAATTATACTGTTTGTTTAACTAGTAAGTATCTTGATTGTTCCTCATTACTACTCCACCGAGGTTAGTCTTGATACTTACTGAGCACCGATATGGTGTGCTCATACTACTCTTCTGTACATTTTTGTTGTGCAGATACAGGTACTCCCACTCAGCTCTGTTAGCTTTGGAAGGAGACATTTCTGTAGAGATTTCGAGGTATATCTGCTATGTCCGCAGACTGAAGAGTCCCTCTTTATCTTTCTGTAATAATTATAGCCCTTTTAATATTGTTCTTTTATTTAGACGTTTCCAAAATTAGAGCTTTTTATGTATCCCTTAGCTTGTGATTTGTGAGATTCTGAATTTTGGGAATTTTGTTTGCTTCGAGAGCTATTATTGCATGTGCCAAGCGGAACATTAACCACTGTTTTATGTTATTTAGTTTCAATCATTTTATTCCACAATTATGGTTTATATTCCGCATTGTTAGGCTTACCTATTCATAGAGACTAGGTGTCGTCATGATTGTTCATGGAGGGCGAATCAGATCGTAACACGACATTATATTTATACAATTTTTAAAAATATTTATACATATAGGAGTAATATTTATTGTAATATAATTTATAAATATTTCTTAAACTTGTTCACATTTTAATTTAGGAATTTTACCTCCTATAGCAAAAGTTAACACCCTATTTATTTTAAATAAATACCATTTTTAAAAATTGTATTATACAGATACGTTTTAATATTTATAGCAAAATATCTAATTTTGGTTACCTCCTACTTCTAAGCCAATAAATACGCTATTCAGTTACAATATTTTCTTTCTCTTCTACTTCGATATAACTTTTATTTCAAATTTCTCATAAAGAGCTCTCCAATTCCTTCACTCACCATCTCCATTTTAGTATAAGGATAAAACGAAGAAGACCTCACTAAGTATGAAAATTAGAGCGAAACAATTGTAAAATTAAGATTTTATTTGATAAAGTTCTCTATTTGTGGTATGTATATATAATTTAGGTCATTGCTGAAGACTCTAGAGATTCGTTTTTCTCCATATGGAATATTAAACCCTAAACCTTTCAGTTGCAAAGCTGAAAGCCATTGATTCTCCAAAAAGCCTTTTACTCGAGAGATAGAAAGCTGAAACAAGGAGCTAATGTCTTGGTATTCCTGCAAAGACAGTCTTTGATTTCCGGAGTGTAATTCAAACTCACAAACAAAGTCTCAATCTTACTAAAAGCCATGTCTTTTATGTGCCAAAGGAAGCTAAAGAACGATTTAAGCTATGCCTCAGATCGACGGCGACGTGTGAACAGTGAGATTCAGGATTTTTGCTCGACGGAGAATTTGTTAGAAATTAGGGTTTGTTGTTGAATAAAGACGATAGAGTTTGGAGCTGAGAAACTTGATTTTCTGTTAATATATTTTAATATTTTTTTAAAGTATCACGCTGTATTTTCATGTATTTCATTGTATTCATTGTCTTTCTTTGTATTGTAATTCAATGTATCTTGTTGTATTCCATGTATTTCATTGTACTTACTGTCTTTTTTCTCATTGTATTTCAATGTATTCCGTTTTATTCTATGTATTTCATTGTATTCACTATCTCGCTATAAGCCATGAATGTATTCATATATATATATGTTAATTAATATAATTTATGTATTCAGATGTATTATATAATTTTTTGGAAATTATTATGTTTTGGGAGTATTTTTTGGTTGAGAATCTTTTTTATAATTGAAAATACAAAATTTGTGTGTTATAATTGAGTTTGTTGAGTTATATTAGGAGTCTATTATATTAATTGATTCACTTTTGTTTTAATAACAGTGTAATCCCATATTTCACGCTATGAATATAATCGAATACACTCGAATACAATAATCTGTCCAGTTGTAATCCCATGTTTCACTCTATGAATACAGTCGAATACACTCGAATACAACAACTGATTAGCTAGACTTCCATGATTCACGCCTGTTTTGCTACTGTATTCATGAATATATTGGCTTAAATACATCTTATAACCACAGAAAAAGGTATTTATAATCCGTAATATAGCAAATGATATCTATTGATGGCTAATTACTACTAAAAGATAGTACTTTATGAAAATTTCTCTTTAATTTATCTTTAAACGTATTATTGAAAGTCTGGACTTAACGTTCTAGGATGGTCCAATAAATTTTATAGCCATAAATATAGTAGGTTAAATAAGTTCAAATCAATACTAATGTTAATAAAGGAAATTCACTTCAACAATAGAAATGACAATAGTATTGAATATCTATTTTTTTGTTTTGCATTAGTTTATAATGAAGATGCATAACCTATAAAATCCAAGCTTTTTCTGGAACCAATTTTTATGTTATGTTATAAGTGATTTTTACATTCCTATACCATATAGGAAACCTTTTTATCCTTTATGTTTAAGGTTTTATTTAATTACAAACCCGTATACCAAATTACCAATCTTATACCATACTTAATTAAGGGTCTAATTAATGGGCAGAATTTACTCCTTAATTAAAGGTATCCATATATCTCATGTTTCTCTCTCCCCTTAATTCCTACATTTCTTTCTCCTAATCCCAGCTTCATTTTCTCTCTCACATTTTTTTCTCTTCTACATTCCTTCCTCTTCTCAAAAAATACAAAGATGAGACCGAATTTTTCTTCTTCTTCTCCATTTGTTTCGATTATTGTAATTTCTGGTAATTGTCATATATTGTTCTGAATTTTAACAAGTACGAGATCGAGAGTAGATATATGATACAGAAGACTTCCTCAATCTATCAATCAACAATTCTCAATTGTAAATTTGTGGTGTAGCCATATGAATCTTCTGTAAGTGTGACAGTGTGGGCGCAATTGTAGTTTATTTGTAGAAATTTTGTAGATGAAGAGCAAATTTTATTGTCAACTTTTTTTCTACATAAGATTGTAGTTTAATTTGTAGTATAATGTAGTAATTTTGTAGATAACCTTAAAAACAATACAACTTTATACAATACTTAAACCGAGTTACAGTTTATTTATAGTTTTTTTTGTAGAAATTTTATAGATGAAGAGAAAATTTTGTTGTTGATATTTTTTTTCAACATAGATAGTGTAATTATAGTATAAATGTAGTGATTTTGTAGATACCCTTCAAAACAATACTGATTTATACATACGTAAACTGATTTGTAATTTTTTTGTAGATTTTTTGTAGAAAATTTGTAGATTAGGAAAAAAAATTGTAGTCAACAATTTTTTCAATATAGATTGCAGTTTAATTGTAGTATAAATGTAGTAGTTTGTATATACTATTAAAACAATATTGAAAAAATATTTAGTCCCAAATTTTTAGCCGCCTAATTTAGAAGGAATAAGTTATTCAAATATTTATCCCAGATTTGTAGGCGCCTAATTTGGAAGGAATCAATTCTTAATATTGGGTATTTAATGAATGGTATAAATTTTTCAGATTTGTAGGCGCCTAATTTAGAAGGAATCAATTCTTAATATTGGGTATTTAATGAATGGTATAAATTTTCCAGAATTGTAGGCGCCTAATTTGGAAGGAATCAATTCTTAATATTGGGTATTTAATGAATGGTATAAATTTTGTAGCAAAAATATAAACATGACGGGTAATAATGAAAGTATGCACATTTTAAGTAATAAGGTTTCATATATGGTATAGATAGGAAAAAATCCCATGTTATAATATATGTTATCTATAACAACACTTCGTTATAACATCCAAATATAGTCGGAACAAACAAGGCTGTTATATTAAGTTTTGATTGTACTTATTAGCTACATTTATTTTAGCATGACCTATATAGCATTTTTGGAATATGTTAGTTTATATTGTGATATATTAATTAGCAATATTTTATTTTTGCGATTTTATTGTCTTTATTATCAAATATATTAGTATAATTCTATGACTCATATCATATTATTGTGTTATTTTTTTGGTAAATACATTATATAATTTTATCCTACTAGGACTAAAGAAATGTTTGAAGCACAAGTTACAAATATTGTTCTATGAAGACTTTACGAGAAAAAAAATCGAAAACCCGAAAAAAACCGAAAAATCTGAGAAAAATCAATATTGAAAAATCTAACTTCATTGGTTTAGTTTGGTTTATAAATTTAAAAATCCAATACCATTGACCAAACTAATTCAAAATATATAAAAATAAATACACAAAAAAGTTAAAGAAGAATCAACTTTTATTATATATACATAAAAATGATATTGACCTATATATAATATTACTTTCTGATAAACCCCCTTGGACCCTAACTCGCGTTGGTATATATATAGCCAAGGAAAAAATATCGAACTTAATATATAGCCACGGATTAAATGTGATGAGTTGATTAAAGCCGACTCTTACATTATTTTTCCTTATAGTCAACACAGCCACCAAATTTTACCTCACTCGAAACATAAGTGCGTTATATTATACGTTTGAAAGAAGAGTAGATAATAACTGGTTGAAAAATGAGAAATCAGGCAGTATAAAATTCGAGTAATTAACACAATTTAATCTGGACACAGTTGAATGTTCTGTCGAATTGTTGAACATTAATTGACACTATTAATATTCATTTCAGGTCCCCCACCACTACTAATTCCTATGTCTCTTTTCTGAAAATTTTCTGGTAAGTGATGTGACATTAGCATCATATATAGAGGAAATTAAGCCTCACAACGTAATACATGTGTACACTTCATTAATGGTAAAAAACATTGTATTTAATCCCTGTAATTAATTAAAATGATATACGTTCCAAAATAAGTCCACATATATTTTTCTCGGAAACTTATTGTTTGTGTGCCTCGACTATGACATATCGATGAACTTCTATGAACAATATAAGCTCACGTGTATCTTTCTTTCACATAAATTTACGTAACCTAACTTTTTTGAAATTAACTGCTTTTTTTTGGTCCCTTAATTATGAAGAAGCCTGCCAAAAGAAACATGGACTATCTCTTCTGTCTCAGCTCACCAGTTTACGTGACACTTACTATTTTAAAAATTTAAACGAATCTTTTTATGATAATAATTTTTTTATGCTTTTTAGATAGTTTTAGTTATTAATTGTTGTAACCAGACTTATACTAACATCGATATAGTTTCTAAATCTGTAAATTTTAGTTTAGAAAACATGAATGCTTTAGTTTAATAATTTAAATCTCTAATACCGAATTATGTCACATAAAGTAAGATAAAGACAGTATTAAGTAGTCAGCAAAAGTAATGCTTCTGTTCGTTATTATTTTAAATTCCAAGTAAAATGGCAACTGACCTCTCACCACTAAATTAAATTAAGATGGGCTACTGGCAAGATATAGGTGGGAACATGTACTTTTCCACCTTAAATTGAAAATTCAACTAAATGAAGTGATTTTGATAGAAAATGAAAGGAGATGAGACTTTAGCCTACAAATTGTCTTGCTGCATTAAATTTAAAGAGTAGGGGTGTTTAAAATCGATCCGAAATCGAAAACCGATCTAAATCGAAGCTTAACGGCTTACTGGTAACGACTTAACGGTTTAACGGACGGGGAACAGATTGATTTTTTTTATTAACGGCTTATCGGTTTGGGGATGGATTGTTCAATTTTCTTAACGGCTAATCCCTTAACCCGTTAAGAATATAAATATTATATATATGTGTATATATATATATATATATATATATATATATATAATTTTATATATATATCTATATATATAATTTATTTTTATTTATATATATTAAATATAAAAAACGAAAACCCTTGAAAATGATTAACAAAAGTTTATTTCTACTTCTAAGCATTTTCAATCTCGGGATCTAGAAATTTTTTGGTTTTATTTTTAATTTATTTTTGGTTGTAATCCTCCTGTTTGGCGACATGCCGGAGATGGTAAAGCTAATTTCCTAATCACGGGAATCAAATTGAGTGGCTCTGGCAAAGAAAATTGAATGCATCATATTGCCTCTAAAATATTATTTTTTATGACAATTCATTATTTCTAAGACGAGAAGAATAAGAGATATTTAGTAAACATGCATGTTAGGCCGATAAGCCGCCCAAATAACCGCCCTATAAGAGCTAACCCGATACCAATCTGCCCGATATTTTATCGGGTGGCTAACTGATTAATACATTTAAAAGCCGATAACCGTTAAGCCAAACCGTTAAGAGTAAAAAGCCGCTCAACCCGTCCGATAAGCACCCTATTAAAGAGGTAATTAAGAAGCAAGAAATGGATGAAAGCACTTACACCTAACCCAAACACAAAACAAGAAAAATAAAATTACGTTGCTTCTCATGCTTTTCCTAAAAGGAGGAGCCGTATCATTTTTGGATTTAGTATTTGGATATTAATTATGTTAAAGAAATTTGTTTTAGTTAATGGGTTGATTAAAAAAAAGAACCATATAGAGGAAAAAACCCCTTACATTGCTCTATTTTTTTATTAAAAAACCCATATAATTATTTACACGCTTTTTATCGTGCCTATCATCTTAATATTTTCCCACCCTCATTACCAGATAAAAAGTCTTATATTTGGGTACGGAGATTAAATTTGTTTCATCTGTACTTCTAGCCATGGCGAAACAGGAAATTTAATCGAAGTGTTTTAAATTTGAACATAGTTTATCAGCAAGCTATGCAAGGGTATTTATAATCTATTTTTTAATTAATAATAAAAAATATTTTACTTTATGTATAATATAATTTTTTGACAAAGAATATTCAATTGACCACTGGATCAATACAGCTTCGCTCATAACTTCTAGATGGTTTAAATTTTGAAACATGTGGTGTCGTTGGAGGAAAAAATTCTTATCCTTGCAAATTAAGAGTCTGAAACACAAAATGTATCATAATCTGCAGTGGCAGAGCTATCTTATAAGAAATGGTGCCAAATGATATCTTTTTGCGGGAAAAATATATTATGTAAGTAGATAAAAAATATTATATGTATACACATTACTTATGTACTGATTCTTCTTAATTTTTTGGTATATTTATTTTTATATATTTTGATATTTTTTAACGAATATTCTGACTCCGCTACGCATAATCTGACAACCAGTCATGTTGGAAAAAAAGGGGTCAATTTCCTCAATGTAACGTAATTTGTCATATTATTAAATATCAAAATATTTGCTTTTTAACCCAAAAAATAACTTTGACGAGTTCTAAATGGGTATAGTAAGAAATTCTGACTAATAAAAGTGTCTAGATAAAATATATCCGGCATGGCTGCACATTATTAAAATAAATTAATGTCATTAATAAAGTGTGGTCTATTGCCTGCTAATTATTCTTCCAATTTCCAGAAGTGATTAATAATTTTACATTGTTTATTAAGTTGGGGCTCAAGAATAAAGTCTATGAAAGATTAAATACTCAAAAAAATAAAATTTTATCATACAAAAGCAAACATATCTAATGCATTGCAGTTTGCAACTTATAATTGCTAGTACCTTATGTCTTGCTACTTGCTAGTGAATATACTGGAATTAATTTAGCTTAATAGAAGTACGATAATATATTTGGGAATTAGAATCTGAGTTAATTACTCGTTGGCTTGTAACTATTTTTATAATTTCAAGGCCCACGAAAAAGTTTATTGCTTTATTACACACACACACACACACACACACACACATATATATATATATATATATATATATATATATATATATATATATATATATTCGATACGGTTTGATATCTTTTTGGTTTATTTTCACAAAATAAAAAATTTGCCTTAATTATTGGTACAATTATAAATTTATATAAAAAGCTCTAATTTTATTAAAAAATTTTAAAAATCGGTTCAATACAATACAATTTAATCAATTTAGCCTGTTTTTAAATATCAATTGATACCCCTAGTTGTGAGAGATGAAGAAGCCATTGCTCAAAGATTTTCTATGAATCTTTTTATGCTTAGCCGGTGAAGTTAATTCCGTAGCAATATGCAAACTATTTAGGAAAATGGGAAACAAATTGGGAACTGTTATAAAACAATAAAAGAACAAGAGCAATATTGCAGAGAAAGAGAGAGAAAATTCTTATTGAATGTTGGGGTGGTATACAATGGGGTAAGACCCCTCTATTTATAGGAAGAGAAATGACTTAGCCTCAAAGTAAAACTCTCTACAAGATAGACATTCACTCTAATTAGAATTCTATTCTTAACACTCCCCCTTGAATGTCTACTCAATAAATAATGTGGCTCGTTAAAACCTTAACTAAAACAAAACCCAATGGAAAAAAAAAATTCTAGAAAAGGAAAAAGAGTACACATATCTAGAAATGCGCCTATTGGTTGCCTCGTTAAAAACCTTGCAAGGAAAACCCAGTGGGACAAAACCTTGTAAGGGAAAAAGTGCAACGCGCATTAACTCCCCCTGAAAAAAAACATCAATTCACATCCTTGAGGCTTCGCATTCCAATCTTGTGTACCAGCTTCTTGAAGGTTGACGTTGGTAGAGATTTTGTGAACAAATCAGCCATATTATCACTTGAACGAATCTGTTGCACATTGATATCACCATTCTTTTGAAGATCATGTGTGAAAAATAACTTTGATGAAATATGCTTTATTCTGTCTCCTTTTATGAATCCTCCCTTCAATTTGGCTATGCATGCACAAATAGATAGTCAAGCCATCATGAACCAGGAAACAATCTTCATGATTTGGCCTCCCCTTTACTGGACTCCTCAAAATCAAAATCTTCCCAGAACAACTCTTGAAACATTGTAACGTACAACAAAGATCTTCATGTAGTAATCATCAGATATAATGTTACTGAATATCATCTGAACCTGAAGAGATTACTAAACCCAAGGGAAAAGATATCGGTTCTCTTGTTAAAAATAGAAAGCCACATGCTAACTTTCTCAGTACAAAGGACATCACCACGTCAAAAAAAAAGTCATAGGATTACTCAATGAAAGTAATTCTCATCTGCGAAAAGTAGACGATGATGTGCATTTGTAAAGTGAAACTGTTGAGATATATGTAGGCGATGATGATAAACCCCAACTTAGACCATTAAAGGTCAATAAGGGAGTCATATCTGAGTCTAATAGGCTACTTAGGCTACTTGTGTAATTAGGCTATCTTTGTAATTAGTATATTTCTGTAATTAGGTTATTTGTGTAATTAGGCTGTTTCTGTAATAACTAGGCTATATTTGTAAAAGGGTTATTTTGATATAAGGGGTCAGGGGTCGTTTGTACGGACCGAGGGGTCATTTTCTCTGAAATAATATCTGAGTCTCTTCGAGACTCTTCCGATGCTCTCCCTTCTCTCTACTTTCTCTCTCTAAAGTTCTTCGATCTTTTGCATGTTTTCATGGTATCAGAGCCTGTATAATGATCCGATGATACTTTTGTGTGAATCAGTAGTTCATTTGAACCATTCTCTGATGAGATTTTTGGGGTTTTCTGAGATCGAAAGGTCGGTGATGGTTTTGACTCCCATTAGGGTTCTTCCGAGCCTTTATCTTCACGATCAGTGACTGTTCTTCGTCTCTTGAACGGTTCAATCGATTGTTGTGAGATTTTCGGAGATTTTTCGGTGAGTTTTCAACCTCTAGGGTTTCTGGTGGTCAAATCGGTCGTTTGACTGCCATCCGGTGGTTTGATATTCATTTTTGCTGATGTTTTGGGTGTTATCGGTACTGCTCCGACATCGTTGACGGTATCTCCGGCAAAACTTTGACGGTTACTCCTAGGGTTCATACCTAGGGTTTCATCTGTTGTTAAAGGCCGATCTTCTCCGGTTGCGAAGAAGGACGGTAACATTGTTCCTATCTCTTGGTTGTGATTCTTTGGTTGTGTGTGATTGTTTGATTCTATTTGTGAGTACTGATTATTTGAGCTGTGAATACTGTTTTTTGGTGGTGATATTTGTGAACGATTTAATTCATTTGAGCATGGCTTCTAACACGAATGGTGGTGGTTCTAGTAGTAACTCTGGTTCTATAGACCCTTCCAACCCTTTGTTTGTAAATTCTTCTGATGTACCTGGTGCGTGTCTTGTTCCCACTCCCTTCTCGGGTAGTGGTTATGGAGGTTGGAAACGAAAGATGATTATGGCTTTGTCTGCTAAGAATAAAATTTGCTTCATTGATGGTTCCTTTTCTCGACCTAGTATTAACGTGTCCCAACAGAGGTTGTGGGATAGATGTAATATGTTGGTTATGTCATGGTTGACTTCTTCTTTGTCATCCCAAATTGCTGATAGTGTTCAATATTCAGATACTGCTCAAAGCATGTGGTCTCAGCTTGAAAAAAGATATGGTGTTCCCAATAAGAGTAAAATTTTTGAACTTAAAAGAGAACTTTCTCAAACATCCCAAGGCTCCCTTGATATAGCCTCATATTTTAACAAACTCAAAAGTTTGTGGGATGAATTGGGCACAATGTGCCCAAACCATGGACAGAGCTGTACTTGTGCTGCCAAGAATGGTATAATCGAGGAAGATGATGAAAACAAGATTTATCAGTTCCTTATGGGATTGAATGAAACATATTTGGGAGTAAGGAGTAATTTGTTGATGATGCAGAAGTTTCCTTCCCTTGACAGTGTTTATAACATTGTTCTTAATGATGAAAAACAGAGACAAGTTAAGTCTGTCTCTCATATCAGTCCAGATTCTATGTCTTTCAATGCCAATATTGACAAGCAGTCTGCTGGGTTCAACCAAGGCAAATTGTCTGGTTCTAATTTCAAACCCAGAGTCAACTTTGAACAAAATAGAGGAAACCTATTCTGCGGATATTGCAAGAAGTCTGGACACTTAATTGATAAGTGTTACAAGCTCCATGGTTTTCCTCAACATAATAATTACATCAAGGGAAGGAAATCTGCAGCTGCTCATGTTTCTACTGGTCCTGATTGTGTGTCTGATGATAATGGGAATTCTAATTTGTCTGTTCCTCTTGGGGATCCTATTGCAAGTCAACCTGTGATACCAGGGTTGAGCAGACAGCAATGTGATCAAATTATAAGTTTGATTCAACAGACCCTTTCAAAGGATTCCAGTGATCAAGCTCCTGCTCCCATGAGTTCTGCTAATTTTGCTGGTACTATGCTGTCTGAGAGTCTTGTTTCTGATTCCAAGTTGTGCATGCTTACAAACATTAATTCTGTTACCTGGATCATTGATTCAGGAGCTTCTAACCATATGACTTATGACAAAAATCTACTTTTTGATATTATACCCTTAAATGTCCCCTACCTTGTTACCCTTCCTAATGGTTACAAAGTAAAAGTCACCTGTACAGGATCATTTGCATTGACTTCTTCTCTTACTCTTCACAATGTACTCTTAGTTCCTTCCTTCAAACATAATTTGATTTCTGTTCATAAATTGATGAAACAATTGAATTGTTTGGTTCTGTTCACCCCAACTTCGTGTCTCCTTTACCTGTTACAGAACCTTTCTCTAAAGAGGCTTCTGGATCTTGGTAAAGAGGAGGCTGGTTTATACAAGTATTCTTGGTCACCTCCTTCCTCTTCTGCCTCTTCCAAGTCCTCTTCCACTTCTGAGCATAGTGTTTCTAATGTTTGTAATGATGATGTTGTTTCTGATAGCAAACATTTTAGCTCAATTGTACACTCTTCCAGTTGTAATAATGCTGCTATTGCTGATATGAACTATATTTGGCATTTGAGATTAGCACACACTTCTTTTGCTAATATGAAACATATTTCTGGTTTACCTTTCTCTTTTGCTGCTAAACAACCTTTTCCTTGTTCTATTTGTCCTATGGCAAAACAAACCAGATTGCCTTTCCCTGATAGCAGCATTAGCACTACTAGACCCTTTCAATTGATACATGTAGATACTTGGGGTCCTTATCATACTTCTACTTCCTTTGGCAGCAAATACTTTCTCACCATAGTTGATGATTTTTCTAGGGCCACCTGGACACATTTGATGGGTTCTAAAAGTAATGCCTTCCGTTTACTTAAATCTTTTATCTCCTATGTTCAAACTCAGTTTAATTCCATGGTCCAGGTTGTCAGGAGTGATAATGCCCTGGAACTGGGTTCCAGTGCAGAAGGGATTTCCTTTTTTAGTAAGCTTGGGATTATACATCAAACCACTTGTCCTCATTCCCCTCAACAGAATGGGGTTGTTGAAAGAAAGCACAGATCTTTACTTGAAACTTGTAGAGCCCTTCTTTTCCAGTTTGGTTTGCCTATATCATTTTGGGGTGATTGCTTGTTAACTGCAACTTACCTCATTAATAGATTACCATCCAGAGTTCTTCACCATAAATCACCTCATGAAATTTTACATGGTTCTCCTCCATCCTACTCTCACTTGAGGGCTTTTGGTTGCTTAGCTTATGCTGCTGTCCCTATCCCTCAAAGGGATAAACTAAAGTCTAGGGCTCATTCTTGTGTATTTCTAGGTTATCCTTTTGGCAAGAAAGGTTACAAATTGTATGATTTGAATTCTAAGAAATACTTTGTATCTAGAGATGTTGTCTTCCATGAAACTCATTTTCCTTTTAAAACAGCACCTCCATCTTCTTCACCTCCTCCACCTATTCCCTTCTCTGATGACATCCTTGAACAAACTTTTACATTACCTACTTTCAGTGATTCTCCCTCTTCTCCTCCTCCTATTCCTTCTCCTGCTATTTCCTCTCCTGCCTCCCCTCTATCCATTGCTTCTCCTTCTTTCAATCCTACTATTTCTCTTCCTGATTTGCCTGTCTCTCAGCCCGTTACCATACCTAGAAAATCCACTAGACAACACAACCCTCATTCCTACCTCAAGGATTATGTTTACCAACTTCCAGCCTTTTCTGGTTCTTCTTCCTCCAATTTGGAATCTGAACCCATGTATTACTCTCAAGCTGCATCTGTCCCAGCTTGGCAGGATGCCATGAGAAAGGAATTTGATGCACTGGATGCTAACCACACTTGGGACATTGTGCATCTTCCTCCAGGTAAGAAACCTATTGGCTGTAAGTGGGTTTACAAAATCAAATATAAATCTGATGGTACAATTGAAAGATATAAGGCAAGGTTGGTTATTAGAGGTGATACACAAGTTGAGGGTGTGGATTTTACAGACACATTTTCTCCTGTTGTTAAGATGACTTCAGTGAAATGCATTATTGCTGTGGCTGTTAAGAACCACTGGCCATTGTTTCAGCTTGATGTTAACAATGCTTTCCTTCATGGTGATTTGGATGAGGAAGTTTACATGAAACTTCCTCCAGGTTTGGTGGTATCTGATTCTGCTTCTTCTTCTTCTTCTTCTTCTTCTTCTTCTTCTTCTTCTTCTCTTTCTTTGGTTTGCAAACTAAAGAAATCTTTATATGGGCTTCGGCAGGCCTCCAGGCAATGGTATGCTAAGCTGTCATCTGCTCTTCATTCCAGGGGTTATAGGCACTCTTTGAATGATTACTCTTTATTCTTAAAAGGTACTCCCGATTCCCTTGTTGTGGTTGCTGTGTATGTTGATGACATTATAGTAACTGGGCATGACTGTGATGAGATTGCTGCCTTAAAAGTCTTCTTGGATGATACGTTCAAAATCAAGGATTTGGGGTCATTGCATTATTTTTTGGGTCTTGAGGTAAAACATGTCCCTGGTGGGATACATCTGAATCAGCATAAGTATGTTACTGATTTGCTGCATGCTTTTGACTGTGTATCTGTTTCCCCCGTTGTTTCTCCTCTGGACATTTCTATCAAATTACATGCTGATTCTGGTGATATTTTGCCCGCTCCTGACCAGTTCAGGAGTCTTGTTGGCAAATTATTGTTCTTAACTCATACTCGACCTGATATATGCTTTGCTGTGCAACATCTGAGTCAATATCTTAAATGCCCAAGGGTTCCCCATATGTCTGCTGCTATGCATGTTTTGAGGTATCTTAAAGGCACTCCTTCTTTGGGTCTATTTTACTCTGATATTGCTGATTATTCTGTGACTGGATACTCTGACAGTGATTGGGCAGCTTGTCCTGATACTAGACGGTCTGTTACTGGTTTTTGTGTTTTGTTGGGTGGCAGTCTAATAAGTTGGAAGTCGAAAAAGCAACCAGTTGTCTCCCTTTCTTCTGCTGAAGCTGAATACAGGGCTTTAAGCAAGGTTACACCTGAATTAACTTGGCTCTCTCGTTTACTTGATGACCTTGGGGTATCTGTTCCTTCTCCTATTTCTGTCTTTTGTGATAGTCAGGCTGCTGTTCACATTGCTAATAATCCAGTTTTCCATGAACGTACTAAGCATATTGAGGTGGATTGTCACTACGTTCGAAATCTATTACATAATGGCTTTCTCAAGCTTTCCCATGTTCCCACTTCTCGGCAGCTGGCTGACCTATTGACAAAGGCCTTATCTGGGACTGCTCTTTCTCCTCTTTTGTCCAAGTTGATGGTGGTTTCCCCCTTCAACTTGAGGGGGGGTGTTGAGATATATGTAGGCGATGATGATAAACCCCAACTTAGACCATTAAGGGTCAATAAGGGAGTCATATCTGAGTCTAATAGGCTACTTGTGTAATTAGGCTATCTTTGTAATTAGTATATTTCTGTAATTAGGTTATTTGTGTAATTAGGCTGTTTCTGTAATAACTAGGCTATATTTGTAAAAGGGTTATTTTGATATAAGGGGTCAGGGGTCGTTTGTACGGACCGAGGGGTCATTTTCTCTGAAATAATATCTGAGTCTCTTCGAGACTCTTCCGATGCTCTCCCTTCTCTTTACTTTCTCTCTCTAAAGTTCTTCGATCTTTTGCATGTTTTCAGAAACCACTATGCACTAGTCAATTAGAAAGTCCAAAGATAAATAATATTTGGCAGTAGAGATCCTTGCGGAGCTCCAAGTATATCAATTATAAGCTCAGAAGTTACTGTAAAGACTGACATATGGAGACCCCAAAGTGGTAACTTTTTCTTCAAACCATGCATGGCCTAATATGATAACAGAATGCTTATGCACCAGCATTCTGGAAGGATAAGGAATAACCTTACTATTGAGATTTCTATATCTCTCCTCACATGAAAACAGATGGGCACATGTATATTTGTCAAAATCTCCACATATACCTCGTCTATCGAACAGCATAGATGCTAGAGTCAAGGCAGTGATCCATGGAGATACAGTTGTTCATATAGAAAAATAAAGAGTTTTAAAAGTGTAACAGCCCATTAGAATTGCTGATTGCAATTCACTATACTATTCTGTCTTTCTTTGCAAACTTTAATGCTGTTTCAGCATTCAATATAGATAACAAAAGTGTGGAAACTAGCATCTGCGCTCAGGATATGCTCCATCCATGTAAAACCGTTTCAATACCTTTTCTATATAGGCAGACTGATGAACAAAAATTCCGTTTGCCAAATATTCAATTTGCAAACCAAGATATAATTTTGTCTTTCCGAGATCTTTCATCTCGAATTCCTTCTTTAAACAATCAATTGCCTTTTGGAGTTCTATGGGAATTCCAATAAGGTTTATGTCATTGACATATACGGCAAGTACAACAAATTTCGATGTTGTTTTCTTTATAAAAACACATGGGCAAATGACATCATTTATATAGCCTTCACGTTCACTTGCCCCCTTAGCTCAACCGTAATACTCATCCGTTGAAAACTACACCACCTGGATGAAATCCACCAGATGACCAAACCAAAATATGCATTGAAGTCAAGGTAAAAGAAGTCGATGTGAGAGTAAGCCGATATTAGCATCAATATTAGCTGCAAGACATCAAATCGAAATCGATAGCTCCATGCTGAAGTCATGCCCTGCTTGTCTTGTGATGCATAGGGCTAGGACATATGACGTACTCATTCATCTGAAGAACCAAGTCAGTGGGGAGCAAAATTGCTTGAGATTTCAGAGTAGGAACAGCTCAAATAGTATGGAAAGAAGTGTACACTACCATAACTTCTCAAAATAGGAGGGGGAGCTCATGTTGAATCAGAGACAGATCAATCCCTCTATCCATAGTTACAACTCCAAATCGAAAAGGAACCTGATTATCAGAAATTTTATGAAGTGTTATGTCATGTGATCTTCTAGATCACTTGCCATCTTTATTATGATCACTTTGATCATTTGCTCATCTTCTTTATCAAGAAGTTTATTTGAAATCATTTGTCTATACGCTTTAAGCGTACCATCGATTTTGTCCTTCTAAGACTTAATATGAGCATTTGCAATGAGAATATAGTTACTTTATTTGGGTCAGCAAAATGCGTCTAGCATACTTTGCAATATATTGCAGATGAATTATCCTTTTATGAACTTCAAGTTCATATTATCGTAATCGAGGATCTATATATACAAATAATTATTCATTTCACGTAACGTTTTCTCAACTGTTTATCATGTCTCCCCCTCATGTTAGAAAACTAGCTTATTTTCTCAACTTTGAGAACTCATCTTTGTGTTTTGTGGTGTTAATCAAAATATACACCGCACATCAATAATATTAAGATGGAATTATTTGGTTCCTGACCCTGGACCACTTGTGAGGGGAGAATATAATATACTCTCGTATACAACGTATATCAAACTGATATATATAACTTTGTTCTCATAAGAAACAGTTTAGCTATTAAGTAGAGGCACTCAGTAATTATCTTGCTAATCCGTTGTACCCGTTGTGATGTAAACTAACTTATCAAGATAGACTATCTTGAATAGAAAATCTGGAAATTGTGCTCTAAATTGAATTATTGAGCAAGTTACCTCGCAAAACACCATGTTGCGGTTTAATAATAATCGCACATGTAACCATCTCATAGATGCATCATATGTGGTATACATGGCAGGTGAATGGGCCCATATTCACCTTTGATATTTTCAGAATTCATGGGATTCAACCCCAACTTTAGTTGGTCAATTAATTAATATGAACAAGCAATATAAGAGAATTCATAAAGAACTTTCTAGTTCTTTAATATTTACCCATGTGAATTCTCTATTATTTTTGCACATTATACTTAAATTGATATGGCTAACCCAAATGCCAATTGAATAAATTATCAATATTGATAAGTTCATATTTACATCATGACATGTGCAATTATCAATAAACTCCACGTTTATTATGATATGGGTTTTTATATCAATAAACATCCACTTTATTGTGGCACTCTTTTATTTGTGTAGTACAAACTGGAGAATAAAGCGGGTAGCTTTTCACATACAGATTATCCCGCTACAAGTTGTAGTAACAGAAGATATCAAATCTTTCCTTTATTTATAGTCTCAATATAATCAACCGCTTTCGCATATACTTTGGAAACTGAATAAGTTTCTTTGAGACTTACTACAACACAATACCTTATTGGTAATCAATTGTGTTTCTCCAAAATAATATAATTGGTTCTTGCAGAGTTCTCAATTAATTTGGTACTACCACATATCCATGAACATCCATATGGTGAATATCTCTTTTAAAGAGAAAGTTATACCATTATGGTTACGGTCAAAATTATATGCAAGATATGTTTCTTGCATTATTATTGTCCTTTAATAATCATATTATCTAAATATTTTGGCGTACAATAGGTACGTGATCAATGACCATTCATGCCATAATAATGACATTATTTTCTTATATCATCTCAAACCTCCTTCTAGAGGCGAGTGTGGTATATTCAATACCAATAGCATGTTCATCTTCTTCCAATAATGTATATGTACTCATAAATCAGATGTTGTCACATTCACACCATGAATGGACCATAATAATCTGTATTTGCTATATAAAATCTCATGTCAAATCGGTGACAGATATTACTTTCACAGAGTGAAGGATTATTTTGAGAATCCTTATTATCTTCATTATCACAATGATGACGATTATAATTTCGTCTATTGCCACGTCCACATCCATCGATACCTTCACGGTAATAATTTTGTCTTCTTTCAGACTTATCACATACTGCGATCACATTCTCTTAAGGGAATGAGAATGGAGCAAATTTAATTGGACGGGTTTCCAATTCTTTGCCCACAATCATATATGAATTTAATCATGGCAAGGCATAGAAATTTTACTACTTCATGCGGGTGTAATTTCTTACAAACTACATTAGAGTTATAATCAAACTTTGTTATCTTTGCTTGTATATAAAATCAAATTATAGAATTTCAAGAATTTAAAAGAGAAAAATAAAATACTTACCTTAAATCCAGAATTTAATCATGAAGGAAGTTCATGGAACAACGAGAGATAGAGGAGAATATATTTCTTCTATGTATCCAAGTGTATTATAAAATGATTTCTCATCCTCTATTTATAGTACTACATAGAGGTATACTAAAAGAATTCCATAAATATGTCATTAAGCTTTTGACATCATGGAGGAAGATCATGGGGGAGATCATGGAGGTGTGGGAGTTACAACCATAAATATTGGAGTAGTGGGAGTTATGGAGATAATGGATAAAAGTAGTGGGTGTTATAGGAGTTATGGACATCCACCATAATCTAATATTTCATAACAATATTTTAAATAATTTAGTCGCTTAATAATCTTAATGCCTTCAACAGTCCAAAATAAAAGGAAACTATTATTGTTTAATAAATAATATTAATTTTGCTAAGCAATAATGAGTCAAACAGTTATCGCCATAAACTTTTCCCAAACAGAACAATCTTACAATTCAAGACTAATATTCATGTTTGATAAAGTTAAAAGATATAACTAGACATATCTGGACTAAAGCATAGTCTTACGGCCAACAGCGACAAAGCAAAGGCAAAAAGTAAAATAAAATAATTGTAAATTAATTGACTCTTTTCCCATTAATTTATTATCTCTTGATATAATCGATTTCCAAAAACAGAGAAATTTACAAGAATCAGTTGCTTTGAATAAGGGTATGGCGTGATTTCATAATATCCGTAGGTGTACATAATTTCAAAACAACAAATCATTCGCAAAGGTTTATTATTTTTAATGAAGATTATCAATTCAAGTAATTCAGGCTCGTGATACCACATATAAGCATAAACTATAATTTTACCAGGATCCTGAACATGATAATCTTACATGTAATCGTATAGAAATCATACCTGAATCGTGAGCCATACGTGTCACGGAAACATCGCCATTATCAGTGCTGCCACTTCCACTACTACTCGCCGCAACATTTGCCGTAGTTATAACCGGCGAATGCTTTTTAAGACCGAAACTAAAATTTCGGCGACTGATTTTAGACGGAAGAGTTGGCTTACTTAATGCTGGTGGGAAATTTTTCTTACTCAGCCCCGTCGCTGTCGCCGCCGCCGCCATGGTTGTTTTGCTAAAACTTAGCTGCAGCTTCACAGTCATAATGAAAAAAAAGATAGAGAAAAATTACCTTAATCTTCTCAAAGAGCTTCTTGAGACGGTAGAGTCTCGTGCTGATAAAGTGTTATAAAACAATAAAAGAACAAGAACAATATTGCAGAGAAAGAGAGAGAAAATTCTAATTGAATGTTGGGGTGGTATACAATGGGGTAAGACCCCTCTATTTATAGGAAGAGAAATGACTTAGTCTCAAAGTAAAACTCTCTACAAGATAGACATTCACTCTAATTAGAATTCTATTCTTAACAGAAACTTATTAATTTGATAAATATTTGCAGTTACCAGTCATCACCAATTACTTCTTCTTGCAAATAAGTCTCTAATTAATGTATATCTGTTATGAAATAATATAAAAACAAGAACAATAACTCAAGAACAAGAGCAAATAGAGAGAAGAGTAGAGAGAGTTCTTCTTATTGATACTTAGAGAATGTTATGAGTGATTTACAATGGTAGAGGGCACCTCTATTTATAGGGAGGAGGATGATTTATCTACCAATAATAGGACTCTAGAATCTCTCTAATTAAAGACATTCACCTTAAATAAAAGTGTATTTATAACAATATCCTTTTAATTCATGTACCAGAAATTGTCTTTAATCCAATTGATTGCATTTCGGAGTGTAAATCCTTTTCTTTAGGATTAAAAAAATGACAAAATCTGCGATTCCCTGTTATCTCTCCCTCTTTTCAGACCAAAAAAGAGAAAACCTTTCTTTATACTCCATCCTAAAGTATACGAAAATACTAGCTCTTACGTGATGTTACAATAAATTAAATTATACTCCTACGAAATTTCCATAGTTAAGTGATAAAATGTGGTGAAAATATATGGTAGTATTAATTAACCAAATTTAATGACAACATTGAGTGCAAATAAACTTTCCTTAAAACGTATGTTGACGGAAGAAAGTTTATTTTCACCTAATATTTGAACTAAAATAATAAATGTGTGACATGTGCATATATAAATCCGGGTAAATTTTTGCCACTTTCAAACCATAGAAAAAAGAAGACTTCAGAACTACGACATAAAAAGTTACTCACTCAATATTTCTATTTGTTCCCAATTAATAAATGACTTTAATGTATAAATAGTATGGAGTTCGTGAATTTTATTTAGTGATTTATATAATTAACATTAGTTGTTTGAAATATATTTTTATTTTATATTGTAAATTCATATTTTACATATGGGTCCATAAAATTCGGGAATCTATATAATTATAAGAAAAAAAAAGGTCTCACACAATTAATACTTATTATGTATTATGTGGGAAACAAAATAAAATTTTTCGGGAGCATGGACACAAGCATAACTCATAAATGATTCAAAGATCTTACTTGTACTATATATCAATAAAATATGAACAATTTTTATTCCACTTTTAGCCTCCAGGAATGGAATTGAACTGAATTTTATTCTTTCACTCCTAAACTCTATTTCCTGCTTCTTAATTTCTCTGTTTATTATATCAACATAAATCAGAGGAAAATGGCAACATTAAAAATCTTGAGACTTACCTTGTTCACCATTTTCACTCTGATTTATTTAGTAGCTACTAAAACCACAGCTCAAGAAGGCGATTTTGCTCCGGCACCGGCTCCGGGAATGGACACCGGAGCTGGGTTTCATGCCACTTTGTCAAGTGCCTTGATTTGTTCTTCTCTCTTCTTATCTTTTATCGGTTTCCTCTTGTATCAATTTTATTTGAACACCAGTGGAGTATTATATTTTAATTTAGTTTTTGGGCCTTATTATATTAGCTGAGGTTATTCGGTAATTAAATTTTTCTCTTCTTTTTCATTTTCAATTTACTTTTAGTTATTTGTTATCGGTAATAATTAGTTATTTCACTGAGCCGAGGGTCGATTGGAAACAGCCTCTTTATCTTTTCGGGTAGAGGTAAGGCTCGTCTACGTACCTTACTTTGTGGAATATTACTGGGTAGTTATTGTTGTATACTTGAGCTTGAAAAACGCGCCTACGAAAACTCGGACGACATAGTATAAAGTCACAAAACATGCATGTCTATGTTGTTTGCTTAATTACCACCTCTCTCTTTACTACTACTACTACACAAATCACAAGAATAAAGAGAGAGAATCCATCCCATTTAGCTCTGCGCCTTTTCAGTTTCTTTAAATTTATTATTTTATTTTACATACTGTAAATACAGAAAAAAGTGAAACCCCACCTTCATGTTTTGGCTTTTTTCTTATGGTATATAAGCGCTTCCTCTAAACCCAATAACTTTGGCCTGCCCTAAACCAAGAAACATATCACAAAGTAATAGGCATAGGTTTTGCCAACAGACTAGACTACAATATAGAGAGACCCTCCCTCTCTTCTTTCTATAGCACAAATCAAGTCATTGTTTTGGCTACAAAAAGGTCACTTCTTTCATTTTTTTGCTGTGGTCAAAACTTGTTGATATGGCCATTCAAGCGCAGTTGTATTCGGAGAATTTTGGTTTTCCTTTAGGAGTTTCGCAGGATTTGATGGAGAATAATTCTTGTGGATTCAATCAGTTTTCTTTTAACCCTCAACAGCAACAATATTACGACTACCCACAACAGCAACAGCAGTTGCAAAAAGACAATCAGAATTTGATGCAATTCGTCCCAAAATATAACAGCAGTTCTGCACAAACAATGCCAACGTTTTCCCAGAGTCTAACTTCCCAATTAGAGAAACAGAATATTGAGATCAATCAGTTCATCGGTTTACAGGTAATTAATCTTGTATAGTATATGCTTCTTCTATCTCAACGTGTTTTTATATCAATATAATCTATATGATGCAAGAATTAAGTCTTATTGATTATGCTTTGAAAACAGAAGGAGCGATTGAGATTGACGCTGCAGGAGCAAAGAACGAAACAAATGGCATTAATCTTGAGAAAATACGAGTCAAAGGCACAGTATTTGCTAAAACAAAAGGACGAAGAAATTGCAAAGGCAGCAAACAGGACAACAGAGCTACAAGATTTCTTGAAAAGAATGGAAATAGAGAAGCAAACATGGCAGAGAATGGCGAAAGAGAAAGAAGCAATGGTGATGTCACTTAACAACACGATCGAACAATTAAGAGAGAGTGCTTGTTCATCAACAAACAACAGAGGTACTGCTGAAGATGCAGTCTCTTCTTGTCATGTAGCAGAAGAAGATAAAACAGAACAACAGTATCGACATCCGATGACGGTGATGTGCAAAAGCTGCAATTCTAGGAATTCGTGCGTGATTTTCCTGCCTTGCAGACACCTATGTTCATGCAAATATTGTGACACTTTTCTCCACTCATGTCCTGTCTGTAATACGTTGAAGAAAGCTACCATTGAGGCCTTGATTTGATCTGCTGTGAAAATGACTTGTTTTCTTGTTTCCAAGAAAAATCACAGTAAATATATTGTAGTTCGTGGATAGATTAGTATATGTATTCATTAATTTCTTGACTATCTTGTTTTTCTCTGTCTACTTTTTGACGACTTGAACGGATTTACAGTTCGCAGTGCGACATGGCACTAGCATCTTTTTCCTTGTTGGAGACATTACTTTTACTAGCATTCGGGATATTATTCTTTCACTTTTGTGTTGATTTGATTATTCGCATCTGATTCTCTAGCAATCCTTCTTACTTCTTACTGTAATTTAGTTGAATCGTGACGGATGTGTCAGAAATTAGAATGGAACGAGGGCCCGAGCACATTCTTTTTCTTTTGTTTTCCTCAATTTGAAGGTATAGGTCCAAAGAAAACTCTACTGAGTAGTACTATTTTGGGTTTTTATTCAAACAGCCGATTCTTATCATTATGAATATTTAGAAGTATTTTCAAATATTAAGAGGTTGATCTTTTATTTAATACGGAATATTAAATGTGTTATCATACGTTTTAAACGATTTTTTTTCTTTTTGGGCAGAGAATAGGGGTGTTCATGTTCGGTTTGGATCGATTTTTTTCTAAAAAGAAACCAAACTAAGTAAGTTGATTTTTCAAATATTAGAATCAAATCAAACCAATTAAGTGGTTTTTCTTGATTCGATTTATGTCGGTTTTTCTATTTTTCGGTTATTTGTTGGTTATATACCAAGATATATTGATGGTAATTGAATCAAATAGTAATGAATAATGTAAGGAGTGAATTGAATATACACTATTAATTTTAACGTGAAAAAATTCTTACTCTTTAAAAAAAACTATCAATCAAACTAGAATGTAAAGATAAAGAACTGTACTAAAAATGTAAATGATTAATATTTACCATAAAATTTTTAAAACTTTGCATAAAAGTGTGTATGTGTATATATATATATATATATATATATATATATATATATATATATATATATAGGTGTAATAATAAATTTTGAATAGCTACTCCTATATTTGATTTGGTTAAATTTTTTTTATTAAAATCAAACCAGACTAAATTAGATTGGTTTTTAAATTTTAAAATCAAAATCAAACCAAAGCAAAAAGTATAGATTTTTTTGGTCAGCTTAATTTGATTTTCTGTTTGATTCGATTTTTCAAATTTTTTGTGAATACACCATTAACAGAGAATATATCAAATTCTAAATATTTCCCTTTTTCCCTTTATTTTTCTTTTCTCTCTTTGTAGGTTCTGTTCTCTGTTGTAACTAGTAAATTACGACTTATAAAAAAGAGATGAGAATGGGAAGTCCCAATTCCCATCCATCACGCCATCATCAAACTCAGACAAGACATGAGAATGGGAAGTCCCAATTCCCATCCGTCACGCCATCAATCTCACACAACCTTGAGGATTACGGTTCATCGTTGTAAACCTAGGTTTACAGAGTTTAAATGCATATCACAGTCATTCAGGCGCGCACCCTCATAACCCGGAGGCTTAGTAGTTAGCTGCTTTTTGAGTTGTTTTGCAATATTTGGAGTCTCTCTTTTGCATTTTATTTTTTGTCTATTTTGTTTCAGATAGTAGCTTAGTGTTTTATATACTCTATTAGTTACTCATATATTTGTGACATCAGGTCTTGAAATACATGCTATTAAACTTTATGGTTTTGGAGCATTTATTTCAATGCATTTGCTCACTCATCAGCTGTCGCTTTATTTCATTAAAAAAATTATCTACTCCTTATTTTCATAATAAATGAAAATCAACTACTTGGAAATTTATTAAAAAGAACAATTACATGGTTAGTTCATTGTTGGCTTGTCTAGTGGTGATGTTGGGTGCCGTCACAACCCGTAGGAGAAATTGGGTCGTGATAACATGGTATTAAAGCACTAGGTTCACAGAGGTCTCACGAGTTATGAGCATGCCTAATAGAATCCTTGAGATCGGTGCGGAGACATCCGTACTTATCTTCGAGAAGCTATAAGGTGTTAGGAAACTAATCTTTCTTCATCTCCTATCATACTATTGATGTTGTGCTAAGTGTCTTTCTCTTAGTCTCTCACAGATGGTAAGAACGCAGATGTACCCAGCCATGGAGGAGCTTCTCCCCTTATTGCTAGAGGCTGAGGCATATGTCGAGGGAGGGCTCCAGCTCATGGTAGAGGACAAAGACATCCCGGAGCTTCTCCAGTTGTGCCACCAGTTGATCCTTTGGAGGATTCTGCCATTGAGGAGCAAGGCGAGGTGCCTGCATCGGAGCCAACCCCAGTGGATTTCATGTCCGCACCGGGATTCCAGGAGGTCATGGGCCGCATGTTGCAGTTCATGGATTGTATGACTTATGGTGGTTTATTTCCAGTAGACCCAACCACATTTCAGGTGGGAGGAGATCACAGATCTCTATTTCTCAAGCTCCATAGAATGCAACTTTTGTATATCAGACACCGGGCGCACTACCCATAGGCAGAGATCAGCCAGTTGTAGCACCTATACCTGATCCCAAGCCAGCTGCAGCCGGCGAGCCATAGAAGCTATTGGACAGATGGACTACATCCTTCTATATTTTCAGGTGAGTGACATGAGGACCCTCGAGACTTGATCGTTGCAGGGATAGACTGAACAACATGAGGATATTGGAGTCCTACGGGTGGACATTATTACCTTTCAGTTGGAGGGTAGGGCTCGCAGATGGTGGTAGTCCTAGACCAGCAGGTTTTCCTCCCATGAATTAGGAAAAGTTCATACACCTCTTCCTGGATAGATATATTTCACCCTCTTAGAGAAAAGAGTTGCGATTTTAGTTTGAGCAACTCCAGCAAGGCTAGATGTAGGTGACTGACTATGAGGCAAGATTCTCCAAGTGATCTCACTATGAACTTATGATACTTCCTACTAATTTAGAGAGTGCGGAGGTTCGTTGCGAGTTTGCACTCTGGTATCCATGCCACTATGGCCTGAGAGGTTGAGATGAGGACCTCGTACGAGCTATTTTTAGATATAGCTCGGAGGATCGAGGGTGTTCATGAGCATAGTAGAGAGCAAGTGACGAGGGATAAGCAATTCTGATATTCTGGAGGGTTCAATGCTGCTCCGGCTGGGGGTAGAGGTCATTTTGTTATGGTCAGTCTTGCAGGTCCACATATCCAGTACCAACGCCTCCTCAGGGTGCTCTAATGTAGCCCTATTTTAGTGCTATTCTAGAGAGCACCTACCTTCCACAAGCTACTTACGGTTCTTCCAGTGGGCCTTCAAGCCATTAGGGTCAAACTTCAGGTCAGTAGTCCACTGTACCAAGAGGTTGTTTCAAGTGCGGGGATGTTTTTCATGTGAGGATGTTCTGCCCTGGGGGCAAGGCAATGCAGCAGGATCAACAGCCTATGATTACAACACCAACTCCCACACTAGCCGTCCGGCGGCCCAGTTTCGAAGGGTAGGTGGGTAGGGGCTGTCATAGAGGTGGAGGCCAATCAGGTGGTGCTCTAGCCAGGTTCTATACTTTTCCTGCCAGACCAAATGTAGTGGCCTTAGATGTTGTGATCTTATCTATTGTTTCTGTCTGTGTTAGGAATGCTTTGGTGCTATTTGATCTAGTGTCTAAATATTCATATGTTTCATCTCTGTTTTCTCTTTTCCTCATGAGTCTTTGGGTACTCCTTGTGAGTCCTTGGGTACTCAGTCGTTGTAGATCGGATCTGCCAGTCATTTATTGTGGCTTTATGTGGTTATGAGACTAGAGCAAATCTTCTTTTGCTCGATATAACCAACTTTGAGATCATCCTAGGCATGGACTGGTTGTCTCCATATCACGCCGTTCTTGATTGTGATGCCAAGACTTTTACCTTGGCGATGCTAGAGTTGCCTAGATTGGAGTGGAAAGGTTCATCTGTCAGTGCATCTAGTCAGGCTATCTCTTTTTAGAGGATCGACACATGGTTGAGAAGGGTTGTCTGGATTATCTAGCTATGTTTGGGATACTATTATAGAGACTCTGGTGATTAATTTAGTGCCCGTGGTCTAGGAGTTCTTCGATGTGTTTCCTTCTAATCTTCCAGGCATGCCGCTAGACGTGATATCAATTCTATTTTGAGTTGGCCCCAAGTACCCAGCCTATTTGTATTCCACCGTACTGCTTGCCTCTGAAAGAGTTGAAAGAACAACTTGAGGAGTTGCTAGCAGAAAGGTTCGTCAGACCGAGTGTGTTGCCTTGGTGTGTACCGATATTATTCATGAAGAGAAAAGATGGGACTACACATATGTGCATTGATCACCGCCGGTTGTATAAAGTTACCATTAAGAACAAGTACCTATTGTCATGTATTGATGATTTGTTTGACCATTTGTAGGGTGCTAGAGTGTTCTCTAAGATCCACTTCAGACCGGGGTATGATCCATTGAAAATTTGTGATTCGGGTATTCCAAAGAAGGCTTTTCAGACTAGATAAGGCCATTATGAGTTTCTAGTGATGCCCTTCTATTTGACTAATGCCCTGGGGGCATTAATGGATTTGATGAACCGTGTATTCAAGCCATATATTTATTCATTTCTCATTGTCTTCATTGATGATATTTTGATCTACTCGCATAGCATAGAGGAGCACGAGCAACATTTTAGAGTGGTGCTTTAAACCTTGCGGGAACAGAAGCTATATGCTAAGTTCTCGAAGTGTGAGTTTTGGTTAGAATTTGTAGCATTCTTGGGGCATGTTGTATCTGGCAAGGGTATTAACGTAGATCCCTGATCATGCCCAACTATACCTTATAAAAGGACAATGATTGTTGCAAATATAATCCGATTTACAAGTCCGGAGTTGAATCCCATAGGGAACTAAGGATTAGCTACAGTTGTTCAATATCGCTAAGAAACATAAGTCCAAACAATTTTCTAATTATAAAGATTATAATGTTTATTTTTATCTAATTAACTAACAAACAATAGAAAGTAGTACAACTATCAATTAACAAGGATAAGGATTGAAGACAAGATTAAGGAGGTCTAGAGTTATGATTTCTCCTATTGTTGGAATCCTTTCCGCTACATTTTGTATAAATTTGCCTAAGTTTTCTTTACCGATCATGAGTGCTTTGAGTGTTATAATTCTCTCCTAAGTAACTACCATAATTTATTAGATATATTCTCCTAAATTACGCTAGCTGGCAGGAAGTACGACTCACTCATATCGCATTAAGATTTCTTTATCCCAAATCCCACATTTAAACCCTTAGTATTGATCCCTCATATACGTTTGGAGTGATTTTGTTCAAAAACTACCTAAATATGCACCCTCTCTCGTGTAATCCACACTAAATATGCACAATCAATTGAGAGCTCTTCAACCAACCACAATTACACCCTAGCAAATAGAGAAAATACAACGGTAAATCTATATTAACGTAACTGGAAAATCATCCTTCAATAGGTTCCATCAAAACCCTAGATAACAAATTATCTATTAGTAATAGTATGGATAACTACAATTCATAACCAGTAATATAAACATGAAGAAGGAAGTGAAAAACTCGTAGAAGAATTCTCCGCCTTGCTCCTGCTGTGTTCTTGCCTCCTTATGTTTAATATCTATCTCTCCTAAAAGTGGAATTTTTAGGTATATTTAATGTGTAGGAAAAGACCTAAATGTGTAGGCCAATCCATAGTCAATCTAGGAGACGAAATAAATCTTCAAAACTCGGAATAGATCTCGTTCTATGCCTGGCATCGCCAGTCATATGCCAAGCATAACGCCTGGTGAAGATGGAATTTGCCTGGCCTCGCCAGGTCTAACGCATGGTTAATTTGTACTTTGCCTGGCCTCGCCATGTCTAATGCCTGGTTAAGTTGTCCTTGCCTAGCCTCACTAGGTATAAAGCATGCGTCGCCAGCTTTCTCCTTTCACTGTTCTCGAGCACGCTTTCATCGTTTAAGTATCCCTTTTGATCTACTTTTTTATTTAATTCACCTACACATAAAATAGACTCCATCACCTAAAAGTAAAGTGTAATATATCATTAAATCATATAAAATTCAAGGAAAATAATGTACAAAACTATGAAATTATAGCCAGACATCAATCCCAAGAAGATCGAGGCGGTTCAGGGTTGGCCTCGTCCTACTAGAGAGATCAAGATCAGGATCTTCTTGGGGTTAGTAGGATATTATTGACCATTTATAGACAACTTCCGATTATAGCACCTTTTACTAGATTAACTGAAGGGTGATCCATTCCGATGGTCCGATGATTGCGAGGCGAGCTTTTACATGCTCAAGACCGCATTGACTTAAATAATTGTGTTAGTGTTGCCTTCAAATTTAGGATGTGTACTATGTATTTTGATGCTTCAGGTGTTGTTTTAGGTCATGTAGTGATGCAAGAGGGGCCGAGTTATTGCATATCCTTTACCTCAACTAAATCCCCACGAGAAGAATTACCCCATTCATGATTTAGAGTTGGCCGCGATAGTTCATGCTCTTAAAATTGGAGGCATTATCTTTATGGGGTGTCCTGTGAGGTTGACACCGATCATCGTAGCTTGTAGCATTTGTTCAAGTAGAGGGATTTTAATTTGAGGCATCGTAGGTGTCTTGAGTGATTAAAAGATTATGATATTACCATCCTTTATCATCCGGGAAAGGAGAGTGTGTTGCAGATACCTTGAATAGAAAGACAAAGAGTATGAGTAGTTTGGCATTTATTTCAATAGACGAGAGGCATTAGCTTTGGACATTCAATACTTGGCTAACAAACTTGTGAGTTGGATATTTCAGAGCCCTGCAGAGTTCTTGCATATGCCGTTGCTCAGTCTTCACTATTCGAGCACATCAAGGCTCGCTAGTTTGATAATCCCCACTTGTTTGTTCTCAGAGATACGGTACTACAAGGTGGATCCAAGGAGGTTACTATTGGTGAGGATGGTTCTCTGCGACTCCATGGTCATCTATGTGTTGCTCTAATGTTGATGGGCCTGTGGAAAAGATTCTAGAGAAGGCACTTTGTTCTCGGTATTCTATTCATCCAGGTGCTATGAAGATATATCGCAACCTGAGGCAACATTATTGGTGGTATGGATGAACAAGGAGATAGTAAAGTATGTGGTGAGGTGTTTAAATTGCCACCAGGTTAAGTATGAGCACCAAAGGTCAGGCGGCCTACTCTAGCAGATGACTATACCTGAGTGGAAGTGGAAGCGAATTACTATGGACTTCGTAGTTGGGTTTCCACAAACCATGCAAATATTTGAAGCAATTTGGGTCATTGTTGACAGGTTAACCATGTCGGCACACTTTATTCCGATTTTGACTACGTATTCTTAAGAGAGGTGTGCCCAAATTTCCATTCAGAGACTCTTAGCTTGCATAGTGTACATGTTTCCACCATTTCAGATAGAGGCCCTCAGTTTACTTTACATTTTTAGAGAGCGGTATGAATTGAATTAGGAACCCAGGTAGAACTCAGCACAAATTTTCATCCACAGAACAACAGGGCAGTCGGAGCGGACAATTCAATCTTGGAGGATATGCTTAGACCTTGTGAAATTGAATTCATAGGGCAGTGGGATTGATTCTTGCCTTTGACCGAGTTTGCTTACATCAAAAGTTATTAGTCCAGCATCGCGATGGCTCTATTTGATGCTATATATGGTCGGCAATGTTGTTCACCCATCGGATGGTTTGAGCCCGACGAGGCTAAGTCTATGGTACTGATTTGGTGAAGGATATCTTGGAATAGGTAAAGTTAATTCAGGAGAGACTTTGCACATCACGGTCTAGACAAAAGAGTTATGCGGATAAGAAGGCACGTGATATATCATTTATTGTGGGCGAGAAGGTCCTTCTAAAGGTCTCGGCGATGAAGAGAATCATGAGGTTCAGGCAGAAGGGCAAGTTAAGCTCAAGGTTTATAGGCCCATTTGCGGTGTTGAGGCAAGTTGAGCAGTTTGCTTAAGAGCTTGCTTTACCTCCCAGTCTGTGTGGGGGGAGTGGGAGAGGGGTTTCATACATTTTCACGTGTCTATGCTCCGAAAGTATCTTGCCGACATGCCACTTATGTTAGACTACTGCACGGTTCAGCTTGATGAGAGCCTGGCTTATGAGGAGGAGCCAGATGCCATTGTTGGCAGGTAGGTTTGCCAGTTGAGGTCCAAGAAGATTTTTTCCATAAAGGTTTCAGTGGAGGGGTCAACTAATAGGAGGCAACTTGGGAGACCGAGGAGGACATGCAGAGTAGATATCCATACTTATTCGATACTTTAAGTACGATTCTAGACCCGTTTGAGGACAAACGTTTGCTTAAAAGATGGAGAATGTAATGAACCAACCGATCATTTTGCTTTCTAGAACCCCGTTTCCTTAAGTAAGACTACCCATATGTGCTTTTACTATTTTATGAACTCCTGGGATGCTTAGTTCAAGTTTGGAAGGGTTCGGGTTGAAATCAAAACACTTAGTTTCTTAATATTGGATTAAAAGGATTAAGTTTGACTTGGGTCAATATTTGTAGTAAATGACCTCAAAATCAGGATTTTTGATTTGGGCGTATCTTCAGATCGGGTTTTGGATGACTCGAGAGCGTTTCAACGCTTAATATTAAAGGTTTTTCAAGTTCTTTAAATTTTGGTTTGGAGTAGGTTTGCTGTTATCGAGATACGTTTGGGTTTCTGAACTCGAGCGTAGTTCCGTATGGTGATTTATGACTTGCATGCAATTTTGGTGTTATTCTGAGTAGTTTAAGTATGATTCAATGGGTTTGGATTCAGTTGGAAGAAGTTGAACTTCATAAGTTGATTCTATATGGTTTTGGGTTGTGATTCTTAGTTTTGATGTTGTTTTCTATGTTCTGAGGGTATGAGCGCGTTTATTTTATATTTACAAACTTGTTGGTATGTTTGGTGGAGGTCACAGGGCCCCCGTATTGGATTTGGAGGGTCGATAGAGCTTGATTGCTCTTTGGTGAAGAGCTGATGGTGGCTGGCATCTAGTGTGTTTGCACCTACGGTGGGAATGACCGTGACGTCTCGTTCACATAAGGGGGAAGGGGAGGGGGGCCAACATGTCTGCAAAAGCGAATCTTCTTCTGAAGAAGTGGACTCACTTTTATGATAGGGGATAGCAGGAGCGGAGGATGCAGTGTGGGAAAGGTCGTAGGTGCGAGTGGTGAGTCATAGAAGCGGGCTCGCAGGTGCGGTGTCCTTCCGAAGGTGCACTGGATTGTGTGTGTTCTTTAGAAGCGGACCTTTGCTCATAGAAGCGGCTTTGTGGGTGCGACCCATGGTCCGTAGAAGCAGAATCGCTAGAGGCAGTGAGGGCTTTTAATGTTGGGACTTACACATTTTAGCTTATTTCTTTTATCTCTTGGGCTATTTTGGAACTCTTTGAAGAGGGTTTTTCACTTAGCACTTTGAAGTAATCAATTTCTATATGAGATGAGTTTAATACATGTATTTTAGGGTAGATTCTTAGCATAAAAAGTGTAGAAATTGTGGGTTTAGTTGAAAAATCTAGGCTTCGATAAAAATGAGATTTAACCAATAAAATGATTATGGAATTGGGTGGAAATTATATATTTCAGTTCGTGAGGTTATGGGTAACAATTATCTTCCAAATTTTTTGGAATTCGAGCATGTGGGGCCAAGGGTGAATTTTAGGAATCTTATAATTTGGGTTGGGTAATTATTCTAACGGACAAGAGTTAAATATATCCTTCTACTGTGAAAAAAGATTAAAAGATACCCCTCGTTATACTTTCGGTCCATATATACCCTACCGTAATACTATTGGTTTAAATATATCCCTCTTTTGTTAAGTTTGTCTAAGATGGACATCCAATCTTAAGTGGCACTAATATTTGATGATGTGGATGCCAAATGGCATGCTACCTCAGTGCCCCAAACCCATTTTAGCCCTCCCTTCTTTTTTTTTCCATCACTTAACTTTCCTTCCCCTCGAAGAAAATTTTAGTGGTGGAAAGATAAATATAGGGGAGGGATAAAATGGGTTAGGGGTGCTGAGGTAGCATGCCACGTGGCATCCACCTCATCAAATGTTAGTGTCAGGTAGGATTGGATATCCACCTTGGAGAAACTTAGCGGAAGAGAGGTATATTTGAACCATTAGTATTACAATAGGGTCATATTTGGACGGAAATTATAACGAGGGGTATATTTAAATATCTTTTTATAGTACAAGGGTATATTTGACATTTTTATGTTATTCTAATAGTAGAATTATTAACTTTTTGATCACATATTGGTTAATTCATATAAAATTTGGCTAGCTTTGGATTTGTACGACACCAAGTTGGGTCCTTAGAGTGAATTTGTGGCTGGAAAGTGAGCTTTGAGACGAGATATGTCTCCCGTGTAATTGTTAGAGGGAACTTACCCCATAAGCAATTTAAATTACTATTTGCTTCAAATTGTAGGGGCTACATATGCATGAGGTAATGAGATTCCATGCGTAGCAACTAATTATGCTTAAGTTTGGGTAGTTAGGACCCAAATCATGAAATACTTGTAATGTTTGTACCTTATTTGTTAATTAAGTTGCCTAAATTATGTTGAAACTTGATAAAGGATTTGTAAAGGCCGAATTTCACTTACTTGCGTTTGATGGATTACTTGGCCGTTAATAGAAATTCTTCTTCTTTGTGTATTAGCCTTATAATAGCTTTTAAATAGGATGTTCATAAAGTATTCTCTCTTTTTGTGGAGCGGGTCGTACACCTAGGAAGTATAATAGATGCATCTATGATTCATGCAGCTCAACCCGCGACAGTGTACACGTTTTTCTGGATCTGGCCATACGACCTCGTTATAAATCGTGCGTGTTAATGATTGGAGCCCGAGTACAATAGATATTATTTTCATGAATTGAAATATTATAATTTATTTATTTGCTCGAGATTTATTTGGAATTACTATGTTTTATTGGAGGAATTTTGGAATTTACTATTTGTTGAAGAATCATTTAATCATTGTTGCTAGTGTGTTAATATTAATGTTCACATACTTCATGCCTATTTAGCATTCCTGTATTTTATTGTTATCCCATAGTAAGTATCTACGTAAACCCCTCATCAATACTTCTTCGAGGTTAGACTGGATACTTACTGGGTACATGTTGTTTAAATACTCACGCTACACTTATGTACTAATCATATAGGATATGAGGCATGTGCATCTGGCATTCCTTCTGGCGCGAACCTCCAGCATCCCGAGGCTTAGTAGTGAGCTACTCTCCGAGTCCGTTCAACAGCACATAGAGTCTCTCTTTTGCATTTTATTTTCTGTCTACTCTATTTCAGACGGTAGCTTAATATTTTGTATATTCTACTAGTTTTTTATACACTTGTGACACCAGGTATTGGAATACATGCTAGTAGACTTTATGCTTTTGGATCATTTATTTCCCTGCATTTTCTCACTCATTAGCTATCGCTTTATTTTATTAAATTTTCTACTCCTTATTTCCTTAATAAATGAAATTCAACTACTTGGAAATTTATTAAAGATCACAATTACATGGTTAGTTCATCATTGGCTTGCCTAGCAGTGACAGTAGGCGCCATCATGACTTATTGAAGAAATTGGGTCATGAAATTACCGTAGTTTGATGTGATTTGAATGCTCGACTAAGTTCGTGTGATGTTTTCCAACTTTTTAGTATATTTGGACGAGATACCGGGGGCCTCGGGTGTGATACAGATTGAATTCAAAACAATATTGGACTTGTGTGATTGCTGAAGCATTTCTGTGTCTGGTGCAATCACACCTGCTGACTTGGGGCAGCTGGTGCGGCACTACAACAGAAGTAAACCTCGAGCCGCAAAAATAAAAATAGCCTGCCCAGCTAGCACCGCAGGTGCAGTCAGTGTTCAAAAGAAGAGGAGTCACTAGTGAATGTGAAGAACCGCAGAAGAGAAAAAGGCTAGCCAAGCCTGGGTATGTGGAGGCGGAGGCCCTTCCACAGAGGGGGAAGGGCACAAATGCGCCCAGGTTTTGCACGAGCAGGATTGTTGGTGAGAGATTTCGTCTGAAGAAGTGGAATACTCTCAGCTTAAGTGGGAACTGCACCTGTGATTGATTTTTTATAGGTGCGATGTCGGAGGTGCAACTGAGATCCCGCAAATGGGAAATGCTGGGCAGAAAAGGCCTAAGTTTGTGGGTTTGATTCATTATCCGTTTTGGCACCTTGAGAGCTCGGTTTGTGGTGATGTTTCAAGAGTTTTACAAGGAAAACATTTGGGTAAGGATTCTTGACTCACTTTTGATTAATTCTCACTAATCTATCATTAATCTTTTTATTTAATTAAGGATTTGGGTTGAGAAATTTGGGGGAAATGGCTTAAAGTTCTTGGACAATTTTTTTTGGGTATTGAAAGGCTAAATGAGGTTGGATTTGGATAATTCTTGTATGGTTGTACTCGATTTCGAATGGGTGTAGGATTTTGTAATTTTGGTCTGGTTGTGAGACGCAGGCTTGGGTTGACTTTTTGGAGCGATTTTTTAATTCTTTTTTGAAGTCATAAATTTATTATTTAAATTAGTTTTCTGTAGTTATACTTATAGTATGCAATTGTCTTTGACTAGATTTGAGTCGTTCGGAGCCAGAGCTCTGATTTGAAAGAACAGAGAAAGGAGTACTGAAATTCTAGGTTGCACTCTTAGGTCTAGGGTTTCTGATGCTTCTGATTTAAATTGGAGAGATGTTATTAGACCTCACATATAACATGGGGAATCATGTTAGCACCCATATTTAAGAATAAAAGAGTGAAGACTTGGCTAAATGGTAGTCACGAATAGATTGCAAGCATGAGTGAAGAACGGTCTTATGTTAGCATTTTTGGTGGTAAAGAAGATGTTCATGTTTTTTTTCTATTGAAGAGTCGGACTCCCTGACATTGACTTTGAATTGCAAGGAGGAAGAAGGGTTTATGCTGAAAGATAAGAGGGTGTTGCATGTATGAGTCCAAAAGAGCTATGATGACTCTTTTTTATACCCAATTTTTCTCGCATATTTCAAATATGCATATATAGCTTCAGAATAGTGCATGAGCATTATAAAGTATTTTTCCATAATTGTTTATAATTTTTAAGAGCTTTTAATCAATTTATTCCTGCATTTTAATATGAACAATTATTAATTACATCACATATAATTTTATAATAATTTATTGTTTAACTATTTTATAATATATACCATATATATATATATATATACATACATACATATGTGTGTGTGTGCACGAGTGCGCACATACAAAAATATTACTTGTGTGTACACAACTTTTTATATATACACACACAAATATTACTTGTACATGAAAATGATTTAAAATAATTACTTATCATTATAAAAAAAATAAAAATTATTTTTAATAAATAATATAATTATGCACACAGACATATATATATATATATATATATATATATATATATATATTATATATATGTATATAATTATATATATATATATATAATTATATATATATATGCATAATTATATTATTTATTTAAAAATAACTTTTTATATTTTTGTAATGATAAACAGTTACTTTAAATTATTTTCATGAACAAGTAATATGTTTTTATTTATAGTATTTACTTATTTAATTAGGTATTTAAAATCTAGCCATTTCTCTTAATTAATTTCGGGCCAATACACTATCCATTGCCTAAGACCTATACATCAGCCCAATACCCATTACTTTAGACTATACCCATTTAAAAACCCGATCTAATTCCCTTTTTAAAATCAGAGTCGTTGATCTCTGAAGATCAATGACTCACATCACCCTTAATCCTTTTAATTACACCCATCCGCCTAAACCATAAATCACTTTACCCAACCCGCCGTCTCTATACACTCCCTCTCCTTCTATTTTCTTCCTCTCAAAGCCCTAGCGCCGTCACCTGCTACCCCCTATTCCAACCTAAAATGAAATCAATCAATGATTTCTTACCTTATTGAGCCTTTCTCGCTACTGGTTACTCATTTATGGTGTTACATAATTGCTTTCCTAACATGCAAGCATAGCTCTCCTATTGTGCACAAAATCTAGTTCAGATCTTTGCTTCTTTCCATTTAAGTTCATTCTCTGTCTCTTTATGGCACAAATCTCTAATATTTTCTTTATTTTTTATTTACCCTAAAGCTAGGGTTTAGATCTTTTAAGATTTGTTGAGATTTTGTTCCTATGTTTTGTTAAAGATATTATTCATGTTTCTGCATGTCATTCTATGAATGTTTTGCGATTTTTCATCAAAAGTTTTCTATCTAATTTATTCGCCCTAAAATTAGGCCCCAAATCTTTTCAAAGGTCTATAATTGTTATGTTTTTTGTTAAATACCTTGTTTGATATCTGTCTATGTGTATTTTCTTAGTGATTTTAGTTGAAATTTTCTGACTAATCTCATTTTCCCTAAAAGTAGGGCTTAGATATTTTAAAATTTGTTCTGGTTCTATTTTTGGTTGAATATCTTCTCCAACGTTCCATATATATGTCTATGTGCATGCTATTGTGATTCTACTCGCCCAGAATTAGGGTTCAGATCTTTTCTAATCTGTTATGATTATTTAATTCTGAGTATTTTTCTTCAATGTTCCCATGTATCTATGTGCATCTATGTTATTCCTTTGGTTATTTTTGATTATTTTACTTACCCTAAATTAGATATTCTTGATTCTACAAAATCGAACCAAATCTATTTTGAATCTTTCATTATTATGTTAAAATCTCTGTCTATATACCTATATGCATCACTTTGTTTGTTATTATTTTCAATTTTGTATATTTCACCTAAACTAGGGTTTAGGACTTTTACTCTTTCCTTTCTCATATGGTATTGATACTTTCCTTATTTCAAGTCAATCTACCATGCTTCTATTATTGCTTGATTTTGTTTTCCATGAGACTAACCGTTAATTGATATTTTCCTTATTCTAAGTAGTACTTTCCTGATTACTCGATTAATTAACCAAACTCTGACTTCAATTGAATCCATATTTATTTTCTTTCCGTAAGTGTGTATGTTTGATTTATTTCCTTATTTGTCTGACAAATTGAAAATTATTTAAACCCTTTCCCCACTTCCCTTGAGGATAGACTCGAACTCTCATACTCTCATCAAAAATCTTAGCTCTTTTGCTCTGATTCTATGCTCATTGTTTCTGTCTTGGTCGGCTGAAAGCCATGGCCAAGTGAATTTGGAACTTATCTACTTTGGCATATCTACTTGCATTCTTACTTAACTGGTAAGCCCTAACCTCTTGTCATTTCATTCTCCATGTTTTTTACAGAAATCAGTGTTACTTGAACAATGTCTTAAACCTTACTTTTAGAATGACTCTAATTTTTATGCTCCTATGACTCTTTTCTAATCTTATGATTAATACTGTTAGTATAAGATTAGCTATTTTGAATAATATGAATCCTCTTATAATTTATCTTAATGTTCAAATTTGTCTGAGCACACTGTTTGTTAATCCTTCACTTGTTTTGAACCTTGCATTCTTAGGATACTACAAGTATGTAATTAGTTGATTTGTCCTAATTTGTTGCTCCTGTGCCTTGTCTGTTAATATTTCATGTGATGATCTGACTGCTTTACCTAAGTTATTTCTCCGATTAAAAAATGGTTGTGTTAAGTCTCAACATGCCCCCTTAGTGTAATTAAGTCTCTATTCTGAATTAACATGTTTGAAATTATGTACTCTACAAACTTTGCTGTTTTCTGAATTCAAATCCTATATTCTAAACCTTGTTTCTTCTAAAATCAAACTATTTGGAACTCTTCCCATACTCCCTTTTATATGCCGATTTTTAAAACCTCACTCTTAGTCCCTTAGCTTCTCAACCACTCCAGTGTGAGCACTAGGGTCCAAATGTGACTCTTGTGAATTCAGACACACTGGGACCTGTTTACCCATTTCTTGTGAATCATCTACTGAATACACAGTTCTGGTATGAGCATTTCCCTGGGTCCCTGAGGCCTTTGGGAACTTTGACACGCTGGAAACCTGGTTCTATATGTGCTTTGAGTAAATAACTCATATTTTGTCTATGTTGTACCTATGAAATGAGCCTCAAAATTGATTGGTGTGAAGGCCTGGTTTCCAGGTTCAGTTGGGCATAATGAAGGCTCCCTATAGTTTATCTTACTATTGTTATATAATTAATTCATTTACTTTGGCCTGTAATAAGTTTGTAATAAACAGATTCTGGGGTATGTAGTAAAATTGTGGATGGTCTTTATTCTCTTTTGGCATTCCGGGTTGAAATCCTGCCAATAGGAGTTCATTTGCTCTGTTTTACCTCATCTCTGTTGAAATCATGTGAGTTATGGACTATGCTTGCATATTAGAAATCCTGCCCATAGGAAATTAAATTGTATTAGAGATCCTACCTATAGGAAACTGATTGCATTAGAAATCTTGCCTATAGGTTGTATTAATCTGTCTAACAAGTCTATAAGACCTTAATGTTGATCTAACTGTTTTTCCTTTCTGGCAATGTGCAACATTTCTGCCTGTATTATTATTCAATAGATACCATGTCTATATGATTAAAAACTAGTTTCAGTAACAGATATCATGCCTATAGGATTGAATCAATTCAGTAATAGATATTATGCCTATAAGATTTAAATCAATTTAGTAATAGATATCATGCCTATAGGATTAAAATCAATTTCAAATCCTAGAGACTGCACCTATTGGATTAAGTAAGTTCATTATTAGCAAATCATGCCTATATGATTCTATCAATTGGTTCTGAACAGAAACTCCACTGTCATAGTTAGATAATATGCCTATAGGACTTAATAACAATATTGGATCTTTAACTGTGATTCATTATAGTTTGAAGTGCCCAGATGATATTCATTAAAATCAGTAGGTGATGATAGGATATAATTACGTATATTAGTTGCTTATTACACTCTAATTTACTGCACTTTTATTGAGTTTGAGCCTTAATCACTAGTGTTTTATACTAACGGTGTGTTTTATGCCTTGTAGGAGTTATTTCGAGCTATTTAGATGTTATGGAATGAATTCAGGTGATTTGGAGCTTTAAAGTTTGAGTAAAAGTTCAAGGAAGTAAGCCGGGATCGTGTTTTGGGGTCAACGGATGATAGTTAGAGCAAACGAAGAATCCAGTAGGCATATCGCGCACTTTATAGTAAAATAGATAGAACGTTTTTTTCCAGAATTCGATTTGGGATCCACAATAAATGGTTGAAAAGCTTACGCAAAGGGTTACAACTTTCAGTTTTTATGTTTTTCCAAATTCGAAACGGAACAGGGTGAAGAATGTGCACCCAGATGCGCGAGCGCCCTAGTTTTAGCATGGTCAGTACAGAAAGTTGTCCAACTACCGCGGCCATTAGCGCGTCCAGATGCGCGACCGCGCTAGTCCAACCCGGGAAAAGTGTCCCTTTTCATCTTGGAGAAGGTATAATTATTTGGGCCCAATCCTACTTGATATATATATATATATATATATATATATATATATATATATAGAAACACGACATTTAAAGAGATGAGGACGTTTTTGAGAGGAAAACACAAGCCCAGAGCCGACGTTGAGGCCGGGTTTCATCTTTTCTTCCTCCGAACTTAGTAATTTCTATGTTTCTTTGTATGATTTGTTGTTGTGCTTCCATGTCTATGTGGAGCTAAACTTCACGTTCTAGGGTTGTGGTTCTTTCCGACTATTATTATTCGGATATTGATTTTGATTTCTTAGTTTATCATATTGGTTATTTATTCAATCATGCACTTAATTATGTGATTGCTTGATCACCAATGAATACTATCTACGAATTTTGAATTGAACTCGAAAGTGAGAATTCTAGATTGCATATAGGATTGAGTAGAGCAAGTTCTTGAATCTGGGCATTGGGGAACAAATTATCGGTTGGATAGACATATACCTAATTGCCTTTCTTAGTTGAGTTACAAGAATTATAAATTCGTTCTTGTTGATTCTAACTCCATTGACAAATAGGCGTTAGGTTAGCTTTAATAGGCGAGTAAGAACTCCACAATTCTTATGAGCAATATTAACCCTGACAACCAATAAACTAGATAAATTAGTTAGTCATTCAATTGAAAAATACAATAGGAATGTTAGATAGCTCATAACCCTTGATCGTTTTCATTACATTGATATAAAAAAAAATCTGCTCTTCATCTGGTCAAAGTTCATTATTTTTATTTATTTTAAGTAGTTTAGTATCAAATACTTTTAGGTTTAATTCTTGTATAGATAATTAGGATTGTTTAATTTAATTAATAATTAATCACAAGTCCTTGTGGGATCGACATCCGACTTTTAGTCACTTTATTACTTGACAATCACGTATATTTGCATGTGCATTTGGCTGCAAAAAGTTTTTGGCGCCGTTGCCGAGGACTTAGAAATTAACTATTCTACTAGATTAGATTTTTACTTTTTGCCTATTTAAGTTTTTTATTTTTTTTTAATCTTAGTTTAATATTTTATTATCTCCGTTGACATGGCATCTTGAAATGAGAATTGGTCGAATATTGATTATTCTTATTATGACGATCCTTGTCCATATTGTGGAGGACCTCACTGGTGGAAAAATTGTCAGAATGTTCCCGGGAGGAAGTTGTGCGTAAAATCTCAATTCTTTTAGTGGAATATTTGTAATATATGTGGTGGTCAAGATGACAATTGGGATTGTTGTCCTAGTTATTATTATCCTTATCTGAGTTTTTATTATAATATTTATAATAATGTTTATGAGTTTGATAGGAGCAAGGAAGTGGAGGATATGGAAAGTATGGCTCGTATTATGAACATGATGAGGCAAGTAGTCGAAGAACAAGATGAAATTTGAAAGGATGCACAAAGAATTAGTGCAACAATCTTGAGAATGAAAGCCGAGGTGGAGGAAGTAGTTGAAGAGAGAAAATTCCCACCAGATAATAATTTGGAAGAAGCAGATATAGTGAGCCAGTATTGGCTACAGTAACAAGCTCAACTTATAAAATCTCATGAGTTCCTCCGTAACGTGATAGAAGGAAGAACTGAGCTCAGGCAAGAGATAGACCAATTTGGCTTAGATATTCATGACCTACATGATCAATTGAATAAAATGGTTAAGGCGTCTGATGTCCTACAACCAATTGCTGTGGATATCGGACAGCTTGAGGAGTGTAAAGAGGAATTCGAACTATTCAACCAAAATATTATTAATGATGCCAAGGTCGAAGAGCTCAAATTTGAGGATGTATAAAATAATACAATTTGGAGTTAAAGCGTATTGGACAACATTCTAAATACTTTTCAACATTGTGTTTGGTTGATGACATGGAAATTTATCCATTCGAGCATATGGAGGATTCAATAGATGAGGAACAAAGTGTTTATATTCTGAAATTTTCCACACCAAGGAGACAAAATGACATTCCTCACTTAAAGGCTAGGAAGTGGAAGATGCGATACCTATTACTTGGTTTCTTTATTTTTACACCACCGCCCAGGAACGTAATATAAAGGACGAAGCAAAATGGGGGGGCGCAATTTATATCCTCAAAGTGGAAGGAAAAGTAATGAAAGTGTTGGCGTCGTGCCGCGACGTTAAATCAAGCGATTGTTGGGAGACAACCCAACTATGTTTTTTATTGTGCTTAATTTTTTTTATTGTGTTATTTTTTGTAGTGCTGTTTTCGTGTTTTGTAGGAGTTGGAGCATGGAGTCAGAGCCAATAGGAAAGTGTAAAGGCAAGCAGCTGGTTTAAACTAAGTGTGAGGTACCCGCACAACGGATCATACTAAGGAGAAGTCTGCGTATCCCGTGAACTGCTAATTCTTCGGCCTTTGGCCTAGCAGGGAGTTTCTCTTACCCTCTTGTTATGTTCAGTGTGCATTGAGGACATTGCACAATTTTAAGTGTGGTATGATGAGATGGTCTGGGTGATTTTCTGTGCTATCTTAGTTTAGTAGTGGTTTTTAAAGATAAAAATAAAAATTTTGGTGTTTTCCCGACGATGGATTTTGTAGACAGCTTTCTTGAGGGATTTAGGTCCAATAAAAAATTGAATTTTTTTTTGAAAAATAGAATAATCCAAAAATGCCTCTTTATTTTTTTTTTAGGTAGCAATAATTCCCCATGGTTTTTCTTTGTGTAATGGTTCTTTTCCATGGAATGTAATTTGAACCGGATAGTAGTATTTTTTTTCTTTTAAAGTAGATTAGAATTTAGGGAATAAAAGGAGGAAGAATGATAAAACCTTGGCTCCCTTGACTTGTTTGATAGCAGCATATTTAGGCTTTGGCTTGTGTAGTATCTTCCCTATGATTTGAAATTATCGTTGATGCCTCATATATTGGATAGCATATTTTGCGACGCCTATGTCTCATTTTCTTGACTAATGTTCACTTTGGGCTTAATAGTTAATATCTCGTGACTTCGTGAACACTTGCATATGCTTGAAAGTCAAAATAAAATCGTTCTTAGTGAGTCATGTGCCCTGTGTGGTAAGGTTTTTATATAGCCTATGTATTGTACTTGTATCTCGAACTTGCCCGGTATGTGAGTTGAAGCGAAATTTTAGGTGATGTTTGGTTTGAAAAGTGATTTTCGGTTTTCTTTGATCTTTTTTGAGCTTTATTACTCATCACAAATAAAATCTATCCCTAATTAATCCTTTTGAGCCTATAGACTTTTATTTGGCACCCATTTTACAAGCATATACCCTTTTTATTCTTAACTGACATTGTTTTGATCTTTCCTCTTAAAGCACTTTAATTGTGAGATAAACACTAAAAGAAGTAAGAAGGAACTAAGTGTGGGGGTAACTTTTGAGTGGAACCAATAAAAGGAAGAAACATGCACTTGTTTTGTAAAATACACCATTAGCAGAAATTGAAAAAAAAAATAATTTGAAAAACAAAAAAAGAGATGAATACATTGTTGTCTTGTTCCTGCTAGTGGGTATGAATTAATATAGTGCTTAAAGAAGAAGGGAGCAATTTTGGGGTGATATTGTGTGTGAAAGTGAAGTGGATTGAATAATTTATGCTTAAAGTTGATTATGTGGTGTATTAAAGTGCTTAGTAGGGTTAGTCACTATTCCAAAATATATTCTACCCGTCCCTTAGCCCACATTACAACTATAAAAAAGACCTAATTGATTTTAGATTGAGAGAGCCTATATTAATAGAGATTTACATTAAGGGCAAGCTTATAGTACCAAGTGCATGCATGTGACTTCTTTTGTGTGTGTGAGAGAGTTCTTTGATATATATATATGAGTCTTTAAACTATGTTTGATCATGAGATTTTATTGTGTGGGTTCAACGTATTCTCTTGTCTTGTTGTGAGGGCACATGGCTTCATGAGGGATATGTAACGTTATTAGAATTCTCTACGACGTTGGGTATTCAAGTCATGCGTGCATCCTGACATTGAGTCGGCTTTTGAGGCTAGGATTGTTGTGAGCATGTTGTCTTTGTTGTAAATAATTTTTAAGAATAATATGAGTACGAGGGAATTGTTGCATAAGTTAGAGTTTAATTGCTGCTATAAATCCATGCTCATTGGTGCAGTGTGCTCCAAATGTGTTAAGATGTTAAGTGCTCAAAGATAGAGTAAAGTGTTGGTTGACTCGAGAAAGAGCAACATTTAAGTGTGGAGTAGTGATGATAGGATATAATTACCTATTTTAGTTGCTTATTACATTCTTATTACTACACTTTAGTTGAGTTTGAGCCTTAATCGCTTGTGTCTTGTACAAACGGTGTGTTTTATGCCTTGTAGGAGTTATTTCGAGCTATGTAGATGTTATGGAAACAATTAAGGTTATTTGGAGCTTTAAAGTTTGAGTAAAAGTTCAAGGAAGTAAGCCAAGATCGTGTTTGGGGGTCAACGGATGATAGTTAGAGCAAACGAAGAATACAGTAGGCATATCTCGCACTGTCTATGAAAATAGATATAACGTTTTTTCAGAATTCGATTTGGGATCCACAATAAATTGTTGAAAAGCTAACGCAAAGGGCTACAACTTTCATATTTTATGTTTTCCCAACTTCGAAACAGAACAGGGTGAAGAATTTGCACCCAGATGCGCGAGCGCCCAAGTTTTAGCATGGCCAGTACAAAAAGTTGTCCAACTAGCGGTCATTAGCGCGCCCAGATGCGCGACCGCGCTAGTCCAACACAGGAAAAGTATTATTTTTCATATTGGAGAAGGTATAATTATTTGTTCCCATACCTACTTGGTATATATACATAGAAAAACGGTATTTTGAGAGAGGAGGACGTTTTTGAGAGTAATACACAAGCACATAGCCGCCGTAGAGGACGGGTTTCATCTTTTCTTCCTCCGAACTTAGAAAATTTTTATGTTTCTTTGTATGATTTATTGTTTTGATTCCATGTCTATGTGGAGCATAACTTCACGTTCTAGGGTTGTGGTTCTTTCATGACTATTATTATTCGGATATTGATTTTGATTGCTTAGTTTATCATATTGGGTTATTTATTCAATCCTGCACTTAATTATTTAATTGCTAGTATTACCAATTGAATAGTATCTAGGAATCTTGAATTGAACTCGAAAGTAGGAATTCTAGATTGCATATAGGATTGAGTAGCACAAGTTCTTGAACCTGGGCATCGGGGAACGAATTAGCGGTTTGGATAGACATATACCTAATTGCCTTGCTTGGTTGATTTAGTGGAATTATAAATGCGTTGTTGTTGATTCTAACTCCATAGACATGTAGGCGTTAGGTGTGCTTGAATAGGCGAGTAAGAAATCAACAGATTCTTATGAGCAATATTAACCCTGACAACCAATAAACTAGATAAATTAGTTAGTCAATTCAATTGAAAAATACAATAGGAATGTTAGATAGCCCATAACCTTAGATCGTTTTTATTACATTGATATCAAAAAAATTTGTTGTTCCTCTGGTCAAAGTTCATTATTTATTTTAAGTAGTTTGGAATCAAATACTTCTAGGTTTAATTCTTGTATATATAATTAGGATAGTCTAATTTAGTTAATAGTTAATCACAAGTCCTCGTGGGATCGACATTTGAATTTTAGTCACTTTATTACTTGATGACCCCGTATACTTGCATGTGTGTTTGGCCGCAACAGTAGGCAAATAATCAGTCCTAATACCCGTTTTAATGAAGCTTCTTCTACATAACACTGCTCGCCTATTTCACATAGATATCCTGGCAATAGGATCTGCAGATTAATAGAACTTGCTAATTAATTGCATACATTTGCAGTTTATGTGCGGAGGTTGACATGAGCTCATATTTGCTTTATACTTGCAAGTCAGAACATGTTTTGTTTATAGCCTAGTCTTTTACATTTTGAGCAACGTTGGCTTAGTCTAGAACTATCTGAAATAGAGGTCCTAATACCTCCAAGGCATAGGTAAGGGACGGGTAGTGCACGCATAGGAATCAAACTAGAATCAATTAGAGCACTTAGGTAACAACTTAAAGATAGTAATGGGGTAGGAGGAGATGATAGTCTCTGCCCGCTGAATAATATGTGTAACCCCCCAAATCGAGGGAGTTATGAAGTATTATTATGTTGCATGGGGTGATCCTTTAGGCTAAAAAATTTGGGACCCCCAGCACTATTAAATATCCCTCTTGCTTCTTTATTAGATGAATTCATAATTTAAGTTCGGCTGGGACCCTGTGGACCTCGAGGGTTGGCTAACACCTTCCCCTCAAGGTAATTTCAAGCCCTTACCCGGTCTCTGGTGATGTGAACTGGTAACATGAGTTATTTGCTCTAGGTTCCCTAACAAACTTTAATTTGTTAAGTGGCGACTCTTTCAATTCCAATTCTCTACCCTCTCAAAAAGGAGTTGTCCCAGAAATGTTGAAACTCGATTTCGCAAGAAAGAGGGGGTGCGACATCATGTCAACTCTACTGAGAATATCCTTAAGCTCTTACCATAACAAAGTTGTTTGTGAATTAGTCTTTAAGCATGTGTTTATTATTCCGCTAACACTTGCACACCCCTTTCCTTGCATATATTCATTCATTTATGATTTCTCTTCCCTGTTTTATCACTTTTTACTATGAAAACTGACTTGTATCCTTATTTTTTCTTTCTTAAATGTATTTACAATATTAAATATCGTATTTTATCATTATTCATCGTGCAAATACTTGACAACATATTTTTTTTTGCATAACTGCATGCTCAACATCATATTCCACTCATGTGTACTAATACCGTAGCGACGCATGATGAATGTCCACGCTCTTCCTAAAATCACCCTTTAATTTTAGAAAGGCTTATTTATGGTAAAGCTAGTCGATCAATGGTGCAGTCGACGGTTCCATTCCTTTTCCCCTCAAGTTGTTCGCTTGAGGTTACTAATATAGACTTCTATAGAAAAAACTTTACTCTGTTAATGAATGTCCATGAATCATGATCAAACCTAGCCTGGGTTAATGTGTTGCTCGCATAACAACCCTGTAAGAAAAACCTTGTTCAAATACCACCGGCATTTCCATAATCCCAATAGGTCAACCATGATATGTGAATTATTTGGAGAGATAAATGCCGATATGTGAATCGTTAATGTGTTTCTAGTCAAATCTGGAGGGGAAAAGGGTCAAACTCTATTTATTCTTTTTGTAAAAACTGAGGCACGAAATCCGTAGGTTCGTCATGGTCCAAAGTATACCATCATTATTGTTATTGGTGGGGAAACATTTTGCCAAGCAACAAAAATCACGTGAAAAGGGTGTTTGGAAATTTACCTTCCTTATTGGACATCCAAACAAACAACATGCTGATCAACACTGCTACTATGTTCTGAGACGGAGAAAGAGCTGTATTCTGTTTTGAAAATATAGAAGTGACTCCTCTTTTGGAGGAAATAGGAGGATTCACTGGATTATTACGGGATAGTCCCAGTTACTAGTACCGGAAAACCGCACTACTGGGGGGTTTCTGAAAATGATGAATTTGAGAAAGAATGATGACTTGGAGTGTCTGAAGAAGTCCTACATACCCTTAAACTTCCTCTATGAATAATATGGACACAACAAATCTTATTGTATCTTTCATGATAAATTCTCCATCACTTCACCAGGTTGTACTCATCGTAGGGCTTTTGTATTATCATCTGCTTTTTAGGTATAATAGTGTTTCCAAGACAAGGGGACAAGATTCACACCAGGTTCGCCATGGTAACCAAAGCTTTAATGTAGGGAGTTAAGGGAAAAACATATACTATTGTTCCGATGATTGTAGCAGACATATACCGAGCTCTGGATCGTTGCAAGAAAGGATTTCAAATATTTTGAGGGTTGTAGCTTGCTACTGCAAATTTGGTTGTTAGAACATCTTCAGAGGGGCTAATATCGCCAAGGGTTTCCACAGAGACCATGGAACGATCACATTCCACCATCCTAAAAGAATGACCTTTATCCCAGACATGTTTGTACAACTAGAGAATGATACAGAATATGCATAGTTTTTCACTAATTTGATCGAGGACCAGGTTCACTGGATGTTCGAGTGGTTCCCTACTAATAAATTCATCATAAGATCCATGGATGTACATCGTTTGGTGTTTATTAGGTTAAGGGGAATACTTCCCTATGTTCCTATCAAGTTCATAAGACATGGTCGAAAACAAGTCATACCACAAGTCTCCAAAATAAGTCATTACAGAGCAGCTTTTTAGGATGATGCCATTCCATACAAATGTAAGGCCCGACACATGTAGCATTTGAAGATTATTGTGGAAAAGGATATGATCGAGCCAGATCAATGTTATGAAGGTCATGTGTACTTCTACCTATCATGGTTAGAAGATAACATAGCAGGTATAGTCGAGCCTGGGATTTGTAAAGGAAGCTGAGTCATAGATTAGGTTGTTGATGCACAAGTGAAGTATGAGAGAATATATAAAAGAGTCCTTGAGTCCGAAGCCAGTCATTTAGAACAACTCAAGTTAGACATGGAGTCAATTAGCGAGTGGAGTAAAATAGCTACAAGGTCGACAGAAAGGTTGGAATATTTGGAGCAGTGTCTAATGGAACTGGAAAGGAAGATGAGGAACATGGTTGTAGACTATCAGAATGCAGAGGGCAAGGGGGAGGAACCAAGCAAGGGCATACCTACTGCTGGACATGCACGACCTAGGGAATCTAATTGACGCAACCAAGAGGGTCAAATATGGGGAAGGTCCCTCTAGGACCATATAGATTATATTTATCTATTTTGAGTCGTTTTGGAATTCGAATGTAATAAGGCCTATGCCATTAGTAACTCATTTATTTGTTGACATTTTTAGGTTCATCGTTTTTGTTACATTAATGAACTTTTCGCTAGGCTTTCCTAGGTCACAACGAGGTTCCCCAAATTAGGATGCGAATTTACATTCCTGCAATACATGTTTAAATACTGCATATACTTTTCAGAATCCTTACTGACTTATTTACCTTATTGCACTTTTCTTTATTTTGATTTTTCCCACCCCTCTAAGGTTGGTTTGCACATACTGGCATCGTCAACATATCACATAAGATTTAGAGGCCCTCCACCACCTCTTCCTCCAAGTAATTCGAAAGTCAAGGGAAAAGATAAGATGGATGATATGAGTCGTATCCGAAAAGAAAATGATGTGCACGTGGAAAAAGTAGAAACTTCCGACGGTTGAAGTACTCCATTCCAGGATGATTTGGTCCTATGGTTGGAACCGAAAACGCTGGAATTACAAGGGGAACTTGAGCAGGTTCAAAACTTGGATAACCTCTCCCTCACCTAAACGTCCTAGATCTTAACAAGCAAAATGCTCAAAACCCAGCACCTCCTCAAAACACACCAAACCAACGTCCGCAAAATCCTTCCGCGCCCCATGAATATGCAACACCTCCCAAAAATCCTAACCCTCCACCAATACCCACTCTTTCTCAACACCAACATCTTTTTACTCAATACCCACAAACCACTTACCATACCCCTCAGAATACCCCACAACCTATCCATGTTCCGCAAAATTTAACTAATGATCACCACTACACTCCAACCCCTGACACCCACCAAAATAATCCCATATACGTGGAAACCTAAACCACTCTACTTAGCCAATATCATACACTCCAGAATCCACTAAGAAGGACCTACTCATTAAGAACATGGCAGAGAAGCTCGAAAAGCTCATAATGAGTCCAGGGTATTAAAATAGTCAAATGGATTAAGGGTCTGAATTATGAGGATCTATGCATTCAACCAGACGTGGAACTGCTGGAAGGTTACAAACCTCCCAAGTTAGAGATGTTTGACAGAACGGTTGACCCAAAGGTACATTTGAGGACATACTGTGATAAACTTGTAGGAGTTTGGAAAGATGTAAGAATTCGCATAAAACTATTCATGAGGAGTCTCACTGGAGACACCATATCTTGGTATATCAGTCAGAATCCCAAGAAGTGGGTTAATTGAGTAAGCATGTCATCGGAATTCACGGACCGATTCAGGTTTAATATAGAGAATGCATAAGACGTCTTCTACATACAAAACATCAAGAAAAAACCAACACAAACTTTTCACGAGAATGCTACTCGATGGAGGCCAGAAGCTACAAAAGTCAGGATAACACTAGAGGAAGAGTAGATGAACAAAATTTTCGTTAAGGCCTAGGATCCACAATACTATGAAAGGTTAATGGTCATCGAAAATCACAAGTTCTCTGACATCATCAAACTCATAGAAAGGTTTGAAGAATGTATCAAGAGTGGGATAGCACCCAATTTTGAGCATTGTAGGCTACGAACAAAGCATTATAGTCAGGGGGTATATCAAAGAAGAAAGAAGTAGAAGCAATGGTAGTGGCCCAAGGTAATAAATATCCACTCACATACCAAACACCTCCACCCACATACCAACCTTCACCTCCTAGATATTCTCAACCCGCTACCGCCTATCACACATATAACACCCAGCCAGCCTATTACCATTCACCTCTAACCCGTCAAAACTATCAAAAACCTAGACCCAATTTTGATCGCAATCCACCCGGACAATACACCCCTATTGCTGAGCCCATCAATCAGCTATATGAAAAACTGAAGGCTACCAGATAGGTCACCCACATTCCCGCTGTTACCATGGAAAACGCCTCCCAATGGGTCCACCCGAATAAAACATATGCGTACCATTCCAGACATGAAGGGTCATACTATTGATAAATGCCGCACTCTAAAAGACAAGATTCAAATCTTGATTGATACCAAAGGCATATAAGCAAAAGAAGCCGCACCAAATATCTGCAACAATTCCCTCCTACATCATATGAGTGAAGGAGTAAATGTAATAGAAATTGATGAAGAATGGGATACTGAAGGGTTGATTGGGCTTATTCGGAAGGTGACAACCCTAAACCTACTGTCACACTCATTCATATTGTGGTACAGATATAACCACTGGTCAAATTTGAAGTAGCCGCATCAGTTCCATTTGAAATTGAAGTAACAGCACCTGTGACTACACCTAATCCATTTGAAGTAGAAGTATTCACACCCTTCACTGTGACGGTAGCATCCACACCACCCTTCAATTCCAATGCCATACCCGGGGATTATGTTGCCGAAGCTAGGAGAAAAAGAGTCCGGTGTTGCACAGGGATGACCAGAACTGGAAGGATCTATACACCTGAAAATTTGGGAGGAACAAGCAAGGAAGCTTCTAACAAAATCTATCAATGAAACTGGTCCATATGATCTCTAGAGGAAAGTGCATGCAAGAGAATACTCTATCGTCGATCATCTAAGCAAGACTCCCTCCCAGATATCCATCTTGTTGCTGCTGCAAAATTAAGCGCATAGGAATGCTCCGTTGAAGGTGTTGAATGAAGCTTATATGCCGAACAACATCACCAGTGGAGAGATGGCCAACATGGTAGGGCTAGTATTGCAAATCCAAAAGATCACCTTTCACGAAGATGAACTACGACCTGAAGGATTAAGTCACAACAAGGCACTGCATAAGCAGTGTAGTTTAAGGACAAGTTCATTGATAGAGTCTTAATAGATGGGGTTTCAAGCCTTAACATTTTTCCATTGACTACTCTGAAAAGGTTGGGTAAAGATTTCCATGAGATACGAGTAGGGAGTATGAATGTGAAAGCATTGATGGGTCTCAAAGGTTCACGATTGAGGAAATCAACCTTTGTTTACAAATGGGCCCGACTTGTTTTGATATTCATTTTCAAGTGTTGGACATATCTTCGACGTACAATCTTCTACTCGGACGAACTTGGATACATGCTGATGGAGCTGTGTCTTGTATGCTACACTAGGCCGTGAAGTCGAATGGAATCATCAGGAAGTAATCATTCACGAAGATGGAAATAATCTTATTTACACCAATCAAATTGTCCTTGTTGTCGTGAATAAAGGAAAGTTGGGTGGAGAAACTTATCACTGCGATGAGCGTGTCAATGCAATTGAGAAAGATAATTGGTAGATCAGCAAAATATAAATGATATTGTCATGGTCATGGTATGAACCAGCAAAGGGCTTGGGAAGAAACTCCAGGGCTTACCAAACTAATACAGTTAAAACTTTATGGTGCAACTTTTGGGCTCGGATATCATTATATATGGAAAGAAGATGATTATTGGTCGCCCATATGGCGTGGTCCCTATTAACCTCTCGAGCAGCCAGTGCCGCATTTGAGTCAGACCTTTCACCAGGACAACACAATATGGGGATATGAAGAGGAGGAAGCTTTAGCTGGGGTAAGGAACCTGTTTCAAGAAGACGAAGATATGGATTTCAATATGGTAGTTGAGGAGGATGAGGAAGAAGGGCTTACCATCCAGATGATGCAGAGGGGAGCATTTCTCAGGAACTGGACTGCCACGCTATCAAGGGCCAAGACAACTCCCGGGCATTACTATTTCTTATCTTGATGAACCAACGACTGTGACATGTAATGAGACACCGCAACATAAGGATAGTGAATCAAAAGAAAGGATGAGATACCTGAGGAAGTAATTAGAGAAGTTAAGAATATTTAGAACTAACCTAAATCTAACCTGGACGAAACCAAGGCAATGAATTTGGGAGATTATGAAGCTATTTAAGAAACCCACATAAGTATTCACCTGTCACCATTAGAAAAGAAAGAATACACTCATTTTATGAAAGAATATGAGGATATTTTTTCATGGTCATATGTTAACATGACCAGCCTGAGCACATCTATAGTGGCTCATATTTTGCCTACCAATATAATATGTCCACCGGTGAATCAAAAACTCAAAAAGCTCAAACTAGGCATGAGCCAAAAAATCAAGGAAGAAGTCACCAAGTAGATCAAAGCCAAAGTCCTCAGGGTAGTTGAGTACCCAACCTGGTTAGCCAACATTGTACCGATTTCGAAGAAATATGGGAAAGTCAGGGTGTGTGTTGACTATCGGGATTTAAACAGAGCAACTCCTAAGGACAATTTCTTACTGCTAAATATACATATTTTTATTGACAATTTCTCCAAACCTGAACTCCAATCCTTTGTAGATTGCTTCACGTTTAGCATCAGATTTGGATGGATGAAGAAGACACAGAGAAAATAGCTTTAACTATACCATGGGTGTGTACAACTACAAAATAATACCATTCAGTCTGAAGAATGTGGGGCCACCTATATGAGGGCCATGAAAACCATGTTCAATGATATGATACACTCGGAAATAAAGGTATGTGTTGACAACGTCATCATCAAATCCAAAAGGGCCACATATCACATAGAAGACTTGAGGAAGTTGTTTTACTAGCTACAAAAGTACAATTTAAAATCCAACCCCGCAAAATATGCATTCGTGGTTCCTACAGGAAAATTGTTGGGATTTATCATTAGTCGTCGATGAATTGAGTTGGACCCGTTTAAGGTTAAAGCTATCAAAGGGTTACCATCACCAAAGTGCAAGAAGGCTGTGATGAGTTTCTTGGGATGCATGAATTATGTTGGCTGCTTTATAGCACAGTACATAGTAATATGTGAACCTACCTTCAAAATGTTGAAGAAGGATGCTGAAACCAGCTGGATTGAAGATTTTCAAAGGACTTTTGACAGAATTAAGGAATACCTATCCATGCCACCAGTCCTAGTCCCATTGGAACCTGGGGGACCTTTGCTACTCTATTTGTTCGTACTAGATGGGACTTTCGACTGTGTTTTGGAAAAACATAATGAGATATGAAAAATGAGCAAGACATATATTACTTGAGCAAGAAGTTCACACCTTATGAAGCAGGGTACTCTCTGCTAGAACGCAATTGCTATGCTTTGACATGGACAACTCAGAAATTGAGGTATTACTTCTGTGCCTATACCACATACCTCATATCTAGGATGAACTCTCTAAAGTACATCTTTTAAAACCTATGCCTACCAGGAAGTTGGCCAAGTGGTAACTTTTGCTAAGTGAGTTCGATATCATCTTTGTAACTCAGCAGGAAGTCGAAGGACTAGCATTGGTATGCCATCTTGCTAAAAATCCCATAGGAGGAGAATATAAACTACTAAAAATGTATTTTCTTGACGAAGAAGTGTCATTCGTAGGAGAGGACATTGCTTAAGCCTATGATGGTGGGAGAATGTTTCTCGATGGGCTATGAAAAACACTAAGATACTACCATACCTATACCTTGTGCAAGACCTGATAAAGAGGTTCACAAAAACAGAATTCAAACATGTTCCGAGAATCCAGAACAAGTTCGCAGACGCACTGGCTACTCTGTCTTCCATGATACAACATACGGACAAGAATTTTATCGATTCCATCATAGTTAGAATCCATAATCCGTCAGCTTATTATGCTTATATTGAATAAGAAACAGATAGAAATACATGGTTCCACGACATCAAGAAATACTTGGTGAAAGGATACTACCTAGAGCAGCCGAATCATACTTAGAAACGCACACTATGTAGGCTGTCCTATCTTTTCTTCCAAAGTGGAGGAATTTTGTATAGGAGACAACCTGATCTAGGACTATTAAGGTATGTAGACGCCAAAGAAGCTTCCAAATGGCTCGAGGAAATGCATGTCGGGACTTGTGGTCCATATATGAACAGTTTCGTTATAGTTAAGAAAATACTCAGAGATGGACATTTTTGGCTGACTATTGAAAAATATTGCATCTGGTATGCCCAGAAATACCACATATGCAGATACGTATAGATATGATACAAGTGCCACCGAACGAACTCAATGCAACAAGTGTACCTTGGCCTTTTGCTGCCTGGGGAATGGATGTCATTGGTCCAGTCAAACCCACTGCTTCAGACGGGCGCAAGTTCATTTTAGTGGCTATCGATTACTTCACAAAATGGGTAGAGGCTACATCTTGCAAAGGTGTAACCAAGAAAGTTGTCTCAAGTTTTATCAGGGATCGTATTGTTTTTCGATTCAGGGTTCTCGAGTCCATTATCACTAATAATACTTCCAATCTCAACAATGATCAGACGAAAGCCTTATGTGAAACTTTCAAAATCAAGCACAAAAATTCCACAGCATAGATGCCTCAAATGAATAGAGTCGTGGAAGCTGCCAACAAGAACATCAAGAAGATACTAAGGAAAATGGTAGAAAATCAAAAGCAATGGCACAAGAAGTTACCATTCACCTTATTGATACCATACCATAGTGCGCACATCAACTGGGCTTGGTCTCATACAAAGAGAAGGCAACTCTTAGCCTTATGAAAATAGAGAGGCATGGGTTAGCCTCATGCAAGATTTAAAAGATGGCTTAATCTCATTCAAAGAGAAGGTAACAATTAGCCTTATGCAAATAGAGAGGCAGGGCTTAGCCTCATGGGATACAGTGCTTAGTCTCATGGAAGGAAAGGCAGAGCTTAGCCTTATGCAAATAGGGAGGCACGGCTTAGCCTTACAAAAGATTTGAGACAGGGATTAGTCTCATGCAAAGAGAAGGCAATGCTTATCCTTATGCAAATATGGAGGTAGAGCTTAGCCTCATCCAAGATTTGAAACATGGCTTAGTCTTATGCAAAGAGAAGGTAATGCTTAGCTTTATGCAAATAAGGAGGCAGGGCTTTGCCTCACTGAAACGGGGGAGATAGTGCTTAGTCTCATGAAATAGAAGGCAATGCTTAGCCATATGCAAATAGGGAGGCACGGCTTACACTCATACAAAAGGAGGAGACAATGGTTAGTCTTATGCAACGGGCAAATAGAAAATAGGAGTAGAATATTTCTTAGTTGGAGATATATTTGTGGTTGGCGGTCTGGTTGTGGTTATTCCTCGTTCCTGCCTCACCAATTGCATAAGGCTAAGTTATACCCTTCTTTTCCAATTACCGGATGTTACCCTATTTGAAACCTAGAACTATCTTTCCTTTTCAGGGCTAAGCTCTGCCCCAATCCTATAAAAGACTAAGCTCTATCTTGTTTTGCACATATGCATCGTCATGTATCTTTTTGAAGGTGTTATAGTCCGAAGGCATTATCCTCATAGCCTGAAGACACCATGTCATAGCCTGAGTATCTCTCAATATTGCACATCATTATTCAAAGGCGTCATAGTTTGGAGGCACCATTCTCATGACTTGTGAATCCTTTATCTCATGATTCATAGCCTAGGACTTCATGGCCTAGGGATGTCATCCTCACTATCCAAAGATAAACTTTATGGTCCAAAGGGAATTTGCATCATGTTTAATTCTCTCAGTAATCTTATATATCTGCACGCATCATGTTGTTGGTTTTGTAGGTTGTCTAGAAGTTAACCGTTCTTTAAACAGGAGCAACCTTCGCTCTGATTTTTGCTCTTACCATTCATTCTCGGTCATTATTTCCAGACGTAGCTAACTCCCCATTAATTATATCCTTCACTCTATGAGCGTTCAGATACTTGCCCTTCCATACATCCGTTACTCTTCAGATTCATATTCATAACTCCGCATAAACCTATCCGATACTATCCTTCCCAAAAGAACACATTTTAAAACATACGACTATTCTTATAACATTTCCATTAGTTTCATTCACTGTTGGGTCCTAAAACATACACGGCCTAATTCCTATAAAACTAGGGATATATAGGCAGCTCAAAGACCTGTGTGCGGCCTATATTTTTCAAACACCCCATTCGGTCAAAATCGATCATCATTTCTTTACCCGACAACTCTTTCATCCTTCCAGGGTAAAGATGGGCAGTTATTGATGCCAATGTTTCCCTCACATATTTCAAATATGCATATATACCTGTAAAATAGTGCATGAGCATCACTAACTATTTTTTCATAATTTTTAAGGGCTTTTAATCAATTTATTCCTATATTTTTATATAAATAATTATTAATTTCATCACAAATAATTTAATAATAATTTATTATTTAATTTTATTCATTATTTATACCCATATTAGATTTATATATATATATATATATATATATATATATATATATACATATATATATATATATATACACACACACACACACGTGCATCCTTAGGCTACAATTGCATATGTTGCAATAATAGCCCAAATATATTCGTAATTGCATTATTTACATAAAAATGACATTTTATTCTTTATAATGTTAAGTAATTATTTTAAATCATTTTCATGTAGACGTGATATTTTTGTGATTTATTAATTATTTTTTTGTAAATTATTTACTTATTTAATTGAGTATTTAAAATCTTACCTTTTTTTATTAATTTCGGACCTATACACTACCTATTAACCCAGCCCAATACATCATCCCAATACCTATTTATGCTGACCCATACCCATTAAAAATTCCGACCCAATTCCCTTTTTAAAATCACAGCTGTTTATCTATAAAGATCAACGACTCACAACACCCGCACCCCTTTTAATTATAGCCATCCTCCCAAACCTTAAATCACTTTACCCAAACCCGCCATATCTATACACTCCCTTTCCTTTATCTTCTTCCTCTTAAAACCCTAACACCGTCACTTATTAACCTCCCCGCAGGTTCCAACATAAGATGCAATCAATAAATAATTCCCTTATCTTATTGAGTCTTTCTTGCTACTGGCTACCCCATTTATGGTGTTACATAATTTATTACCTAACATGGCATGCAAATCTCTCCTATTTTGAATAAAATCTAGTTCAGATCTTTGCTTCTTTCCATATATGTTCATTCTCCATCTCCTTGTGGCACGATTCTATGAGATTTTCTTTATTCTTTATTTACCCTAATGTTGGGGTTTAGATCTTTTAAGATTCCTTGAGCTTTTGTTCCAATTTTTTATTAAAGATCTTATTTATGTTTCCGCTTCTCTATCTATGTATGTTTTGCGATTTTTTGCCAAAAGTTTTCTATCTACTTTACTCTCCCTAAAATTAGGGACCAAATATTTCAAAGATCTATTATGGTTCTGTTTTTTGTTAAGTACCTCTTTTGATATCCGTCTATGTGCATTTTCTTTGTAATTTAGTTAAAGTTTTCTGACTAATCTCATTTGCTCTAAAAATTAGGGCTTACATCTTTTAAAATCTATTCTAGTTTTATTTTTGGTTGAATATCTTCTCTAATGTTCCGTATACATGTCTATGTGCATGCTATAGTGATTCTATTCGCTCCGAATTACGGCTCAGATCGTTTTTAATCTATTATGATTCCTTAATTCTAAGTATTTTCCCTTCAATTTTCTCAAGTATCTATGCACATCTATGTTATTACTTTGGTTATTTCTGACTTTTTTACTTACCCTAAATTAGGGATTTTGGTTATGCAAAAATCAAACCATTCTTTTTAACTCTTCAATTATTGTGATAAAATCTCTGTCTATAAGCCTATTTACATATCTTTTCTTGCTATTACTGTCGATTTTGAATATTTTACCTAAAATTAGGGTTTGAGACTTTTGCTCTGTACTTTCTCGTATGGTACTAATAATTTCCTTATTTCCAGTTAATCTACCATGCTTCTATTATTGCTTGCTTTATTTTCCATGATACTGACCGTTAATTGATATTTTCCTTATTCTAAGTAGTACTTGCCTGATTACTCGATTAATTGACATAACTCTAACTTTTATTGAATCCCGATTTATTTTCTTTCCTTACTTGTGTATGCTTGATTTATTTCCTTATTTGTGTGCCCAATTGAACACTATTTAAACCGTTTCCCCTCTTCCCTTGAGGACAACTCGAACTCTCATACTCTCACTATAAAATTAGCTCTTTTCCTCTGATTCTGTGCTCATTGTTTCTTGTCTTGGCCAGCTGAAAGCCAAGGCAAAGTGATTCTGGAACTTAACTGCAATAGCATATTTACTTTCTTTCTTGCTTAGACCTAACCCCTTGTCATCTCATTCTCCATGTTATTTTTACAATAATCAGTGTTACTTGAACAATATGTTTGAACCTTACTTTTAGCATGATTCTACTTTTTATTCTCATATGAATCTCTTCTAAGCTTATGGTTAATACTGTTAGTATAAATTATCTATTTCGAATAATACGAATCCTCCTATAAGTTAGCTTAATGTTCAAATTTGTTCGGCCACACTATTTGTTAATCCTGCACCTATTTGAACCTTACATTCTTAGGATACAACAAGCATGTAATTAGTTGATTTGTCCTAATTTATCGCTCCCGTACCCCGTCTATTAATATGTCATTTGATTATCTGACTGCTTTGCCTAAGTTATTTCTGCAAGTAAATAATAGTTGACTTAAGTGTCATCATGCTCCCTTAGTATAATTAAGTCTGTCTTATGAACTAACATGTTTGAAACTATGTACTCTGCAAACATAGTTGTTTTCTTAATGAAAATCCTATGTTCTAAATCTTGTTTCTTCTGAAACCAAACTGTTTTGAAATCTGCCCCTACTCCCTTTTATATGCTGATTTTTATAACCTAACTCTTAGTCCTTTTGGTTCTAAATCACCCTAGACTCAGCGCTGCTCAGGGTCCACATGAGACTCCTCTGGAATCTAACACACTGGGAACTGGTTACCCATTTTTGGTGAATCATATGCTAAATACATGGTTCTGGTTTGAGCATTGGCCTTGGTCCCTAAGGCCCCTAGAAACTTTGACACATCGGAAACCTGGTTCTATATGTGCTATGAGTAAATCACTCATATTTTGGCAATGATGTACCTATAATGAGCCTAAAAATGAGTGGGGTGAAGTCTTGGTTCCCAAGTTTTGTTGGGCTTAATGATATGATAACACAAAGGTTGGGAGAGCCAAGAACTTAAAGAAAATCGAGATTCAAGGAAAGGGCTTCGACTCTTGCATCAAAATAATACCTATTCCTTTTCGAGAGACATCACATTCAAGCTCAAAAGATTTAGAAAAATCGAGTAATTGCAAAAGAGGAGCAGAACAAAAATTTTCTTTCAAAAAGTTTAAAGCATCATCTTATTCTTTTCTCCCTTAAAAAAACTTATCCTTCTTATCAACTTTACTTAAAAGAGCAGCAATGGTGCTAAATTCTCAAATGAATATCCTATAAAAACTAGCAAGTCCATGAAAACTCCTAACTTCAGTTACACTGTTAGGCTTAGGCCACTCTTTCATTGCCTTTATTTTCTCTTCATCAACTTCAACTCCCTTAGAACTAACAACAAAACCCAAGAATACCACATGATCCACACAAAAAGTACACTTCTTAATATTAGCAAAGAAATGTTGCTTTATAAGAACTTCAAAACTTATTTTAATGTAACACATGCTTATATGTAGTTTTAGAATAAATGAAGATATTATCAAAATAAACCACCATAAATTTCGCATGAAAATCCTTAAAACATGATTCATCAATCTCAAGAAAGTGTCGGGTGCTTTAGTCAAGACAAAAGGCATAACTAACCACTTATAAAGCCAATATTTTGTCTTTAAAGCAGTATTCCATTCATCTCTAGCATTCATTCACATTTGATGGTAACCACTGTTTAGATCAATTTTAGAAAGGTTTTTGGATCCATGCAATTGATCGAACATGTCATCAAGACGAGAAATATGATGGTGATACTTTACCATTATCTTGTTGATTGCTCTGCAATCCACACACATACTCTAAGTTCCATCCTTCTTGGGTACCAATAGGATGGGAACGGAGCAAGGGGCGCATGCTCGCTCCAACAAAACCTTTCTTAAGCAACTCCTCAACTTGCCTTTGAAGCTCTTTTGTCTCTTATGAGTTACTCCTATAAGCAGGCCTATTTGGAATTTGTGCTCTAGGTAAAAAGTCAATTTGGTGCTCAATGCCACGCAAAGGTGGTAGATATTTAGTGATATCCTCAAGGAAGATATCATCAAAATCCTGCAAAAGAGAAGAAACACAACTTGGCAAAGAAGAAGTTAGTAACTCAGAATTAATCAAAACTTCTTTGTAAGTAAGTAGTATAATGGGCATTCCCTCTTTTCATGCGTTCAAACACTCTTTGGCTTTTTTGTACAGACACCCCTTTTTCCTTTTCTTTTCCTCTTTACACTTACCAAAATATTTCTTTTTATCACTCAAACCCTCTTTTACCACTTTTCTCAAGTTGCTGCTCTCTCTCTCTATCTCTCTCTTTTGGCAATCTCCCTTTCTTTATGCCTCTTGGCCTTCTTTCTTTTCTTTTCCCTGCAGCTCACTTTTTTCCCTCCCCTTTGTTTTCCTATCATTTCTCTCAATCCCTTTTGATCTTTAAAAATTTGAGAATGACTTAAAGGTGCAAGACTATACTTCTTGCCACTAAGCTCAAGAGAATATCTATTTTTTCTTCCATCATGAAAAATATTCCTATCATATTGTCACGAATTACCTAACAAGATGTGACAAGCTTGCATAGGAACCACATCGCAAAGAACATGATCCACATACTTACCAACATTGAAGAAAATCATGCATTGTTTGTTGACTTTCGGTTTACCAAGTGTGAACTCACCACATTCGCATAACTACTACTGTCAATAATTATAGAATAATTTTCCCCTTTATTCCGCACCTAGTATGAAATATATTCTCTCTTTGTTTTTCACTATAGATTCATAAATTAATAGTCAGTGCTCCTAACTACCCCAACAAACTGTCATTGAAAGGTAAATCTACATCATCTTCACTCACACCTTCCTCTTCTTCCTCTTCTTCACTTTTTTCTCCCTCATATTATCCATCTAGAGTCCTCATAATTATCCCAGCCAAACCATCATTAGAAAGTTCTACAACATCTTCACATACTCGTCCCTCTTCTTCCTCACCTTTTAGCTCTCATATCCTCTATCTTCTCTCAAAAGAATATTTTTTCTATTTGGACATTCACGTATCATATGGCCTCTTCCATGACATTTGTGACATTGAATGGAAGGATCTAGAATTGAAAGCTTTACCTCCCTCTTTCTCATCAACTTTACTTTTCACCTTGTCTTCTTAAGGTCTAGAAATCACTTATTGTTTTGGCTGTGGCTTCTTGGAATTGGTGTTTGGCCGACTTCTCCATGAGCTAGCATGATGCCTTATTTTATTTTGCTTTTCTATTTTTATATCCAAATATACTTATTGATTTATTGTTGTATACTTGTATCTATACTACGTCAGCTCTTTCTCTATTTAAACCATTTGGAAATCTATCCATAGTGGCCTCTTCTTCTTCCATACAATTAGCTTGGATCATAGTCATATCCATAGCTTTAAAGTATTCATCAACAGTCATGGTCCCTTGTTTCAAGGTTTGAAGATGTAGTTGCAGGTATCTTTGAAAGTGGTAAGGCACAAACCTCTTCCTCATGACTCTCTTCATCTCAGTCCAAGTAGAAATGGGTGGATCTCTATCTTGTTGTATGTTCCTTGTAAGCTTTTTCTACCAAATAGAAGCATAATAAAAAAATTCAACAATAACAAGCTTAACCTTTTTACCTTCAGAGTAGTGGTGACAGACAAAGGTGGCCTCAGCTTTTCTCTTCCAGTCAAGGTACAAGTTTGATCTCTTGTGCCCTTGAAAATGGCATCTTTATTTCTATGCTGCTAATATTATCGTCTTTTACTCTTCCTTGTTGTTCCCTCCTATATCATCCCAACCTATCTAGATTTACATCAAGATCATCAACAAAATCATCTATAAGGTTTTCTTGATTTACAATGGGGGCCTGTGGCACTCTTTTTCTATTATGAGGCTTAGGATTATTTTGAGGTTGTATATCATGTTGATTTCCCCTCCTAAGTGCAGCTATTGTCTCATTTTGTTCAGCAATAGTATTTTTATCTCTTGAAACTGCAAGTTCCATCTCTCGAATTATTGATTCATAGTTTGTAGAGTGAATTCATTTCTTGTACGGATTGTGGCTTAATGAAGAGCCCTTTATTAATCATCACTAGCTCCTATATGAGAAATATTTTTTTAAAATAATAGTTATCGCTCAAACTTTGGGTCTTTCCCTTAATTGTTCTCAGCTACTCTTGCCTTTTCCCCCTCAGTTAACCTTTGGAAAATACCTTGTAGATTTATAATTATACCCCACTCGTATCAAATCCCTTAGTAGTAAAACAAGAAACTTTGGGGAACTAAAGAAAGTGAATAACCAAACCAAGAAAGAGCAGGATTTAGTTGAAACAAACCTCAAACAAAGAAAAGAATTTTTTTAGAACAAGCTCTAAGGATTAGAAAATTTGATTTTTTTTTATTCTTAAAGATGTAGGATCCCCTCTTCTTGTTTTCTTTCTTGACTTTGGATATAAATACAAATAAAATCTGATTTCTTGAAGAGCAAATATGTTTCTCTCTTTCTTTTTTTAGTTTTTTATAGTGTACTATTCACTGCTACAATAGTTGTTATTATTATTTTAATTTTTTGACTCAATTGTTCAAGAAATCCCCAAGATTTATCATGAACATAATCTTGATCGATCGCTGTGATACCACTTGATAACACAAAGATTTGGAGATCCAAGAACTTAAAGAAAATAAATTGATAAAATGCTGAAGCAGTAAATAAATGCAAGCGGATAAAGAAAAGAAAAAAAATAAACTAGATATATCGAAATTCAAGGAAAGGTCCAAGAACCCCGAGATTAATTTATTCTAGATTTTGACAAGATTCTCATGACAACAAGTTGGTTATGAAATCAACTGACTTCACTAGAGATAAGCTTATCAAGAACTAGATTCGGATCTTGACTTCTAGTTTGAATAACTTACGACAACAACTAGTAAAAGAAACTAGTCGCCTTCAAAGAATATCAAAAAGAAACCAAAGATAATACAAGAAAGAAAATTATCTTACTACAAAAAATTATCTTACTACTTTAAGCTATGAACTAGTTATATTTATAAGATAAATCTCAAAGTAAAGTTCACAAAGGTTCAAAAGGACTCACAATAATAATAATAATCTTCCATCTCCTCTTACAATGGAAGACAAATACCCCTTTATATAATAGTAAAGAATGAGCTAGTCAAGACTTCAGTAAATAAGAATTATATTTTCTAGAAGTATAGAAGACTATCCATACAAAGACTAATGTAGTCAACATATACATATACCAATGCAGGTCAATATAGATTAAAATAACTATTAAATATATATTCTAGAAACTATTTTAGGCTTGTTTGGGCTGCTGAAAATTCTTTTCTTTTGGGGCTTATTTGGGCCTCTATTCTATCTCCTCTTGGACTTTAATTTGGGCCTCCAAATAGTTGTAAGAGTTGGCCCAATGATCCTCCTTGTGCTGAAGCTTTTCTTCTTTTATAAGACACTTTTCAATAGCCAATTAAAGCCCATTACAATTGTCTTGAAATTTCTTCGTTTGCGACCTTGTCATGGGCCTTCTTGGAGCTTCTAGAGCTTCATCCTTCTCCTTTAATGATGTTGAGATGCCATGGATGATATCATGAAGGATCCCTATAGTTTATCATACTACTATTATATAATTTATTCATTTACTCTAGCCTAAAATAAGTTTGTAACAAACAGATTCTAGGGTATGTAGTAAAATTGGGAAGGTCCTTTATTCTCTTTGGGAAATCCAGGTAGAAATCCCATCAATAGGGTTTCATTTTCTCTGTTTTACCTCATCTCTAATGTAATCGTGTGAGTGATGGACTATGCTTACATATTAGAAATCTTGCTTATAGGAAATTAAATTGTATTATAGATCCTACCCATCGGAAACTAATTGCATTAGAAATCATGTCTATATTGTATTAAACTGTCCAACAAGCATATGTTAGCAATCATTCCTATAGGACCTCAATGTTGATCTAACTTTTTTTTCTTTCTGGCAATGTGCATCATTTCTACATGTACTATTATTCAATAGATACCATGTCTACAAGATTAAAACTGGTTTCAGTAATAAATATTATGCCTATAAGATTTTATCAGTTTAGTAATAGATATCATGCCTATAATATTTAAATCAATTAAGTAATAGATATCATGCCAATAGGATTAAAGTCAGTTTCAAATCCTAGAGATCATGCCTATAGGATTTAAGTCAGTTTGATATTAGAAATCATGCCTATAGGATTCTATCAATTGGTTCTGGACATAATCGCCACTGTCATCACTTAGATAATATGCCTATAGAACTTAATAATTATCTACAACTGTGATTCATTATGGTTTGAAGTGCTCAGATGATATTCAGTAAAATCAGTAGGAAAACAATCAGTCCTAATACCCGACTTAATGAAACTACTTCTATATAACACTGCTCGCATATTTCCTCACATAGATATCCTAGCTGTAGCATTCTGTAGATTAATAAAACCTGCTAGTTAATTACGTGCACTTGCTATTTATGTGAGGAAGTTGACACGAGATCATATTTGCTTTATACTTGCAACTCCTAACATGTTTTGTTTTTTGCCTAGTCTTTTACATTTTGAGAAACCTAGGCTCAGACTAGAACTATCTCAAATAGAGGTCCTAACGCCTCCAAGGCCATAGGTAAGGGACGAGTATTGCACACATAGGAATCGAACTAGAATCAACTAGAGCTCTTTATGTAACAACTTAAAGATAGTAATCGGGTAGTAGGAGAAGATAGTCTGTGCCCGCTGAATAATATGAGTGACACCCTTACCTGAAGGAGTTACAAAGTATTATTTATGTTACACAGGGTGATCCTTTAGGATAAAAATTTAACACCCCCATCCCTATTATGTCACTACCCAAACCGATGGGCCGTGATGGGCGCCCTAATCCTACCTGTCGAACACGCCTAAGAATATGTCTAAGATATAAACCTGAATGACGTCTACTAAATTACGAGAATAACATACATGAATAGAACCTGTCAAAAAGGCATATGTACATATATATATATATATATATATATATATATATATATGTATATATATATATATGTATATATATATATATGTATATATATATATATATATATATATATATATGGAGTACATTAGGAGAGCCGGCAGAGCTACTATAGAAAAGTATATACCCAAAACTAAAAGCCGAAAAGGCCACATACTATCCAACTCTACATCACTATCTACAGACCTTTAATGTAAATGTAACTGTACAAACACGGAACTGAGCCACGACATACTTATATATGTACACACATACATATATACATACAAGCATATCATACCAAAATCAAAAGCAACTCTAGATCAAGTGGAGCATGACAAGTCTCGCTGGTCAAGGATCTTAATAAAAGGGACCGTCAGTTTGCCTACCTGCACCTACGAGTATGAAATACAGGCCCCGCAAAATAGGGCATTGGTACAAAAAATGTACTGAGTATGTAAGGCAAGAAAATCAGTACGTAAAAGACATAGATGAAATATGAAATAAAGAAATCCAATCTATAATTTTCAACAACTTTGTAAATTCTGAAACATTTATAATGTCATTCACGTGCATATAAATGTCGAGTCATGCATTTGTATGGTTGTACATAATATCATCAAGCCACTGAGGGAATTCCATTATATCGTCCCCGTCACTGTGGGCAATATCATCAACATATACCAATTGATTAGGTGGTGGTGCATATATAACGTCGTAACCTTTTTTCATATATATAATTATATACATATAAATATGCGTATATAACACCGTCTGGTCATGAGTCAATGTACATGCATAAATGAATAAAAGTGCATGAAAATATGTTAATAATCTCAATATTCTTTTTGGATAAATTTTATCAACTGTGTATTATTTTGAGACCACGAATAGAAGATATAATACTATGTCACATGGGGAATCAAGAACAAAGAGACCCTAGTATTTATATGAATAGAGTCATTTATGGAAAATATGAATTTGCTCTTTTCGTTTGTGATGCATAGATTATTCCAAAAGAAATAAGGAATAGCCTTAATATACATGGATTAGGAATAACTCCTTATAATATTACTAGTGAATATTATACCGTATTTCTTTAGAACCGCAAAATTTTACGTTGCTAGAATTCTAACAAATTCTTGCTGGAAGCTTTTGTTAATCGAACTTAGCTTATGATCCTAACTTATTTTAAACTAAGAAAGAATGGTATATGATTGTTACCAATGACTAATGTAAGTTCTAATCCTTTTTTCCAAATAAAAATGAAATAAGACTTATCATAAATCCTTACTTATTAAATCCAAATAAATCCTAGATAGTCACCTATTCAAGAAGATTAAAGTGTCATTTTCTAGGCTAGCTAATGCTGTCATTCTACATTTCTTGGGGGAGGGGGGGGGGGGGGGGCTTATCTCATATTCATTAATTAACTATGTAATATCCCGTTACCCGGTAATTAACCAATTACCCGTATAATTAAGAATTATCTCAAATTAACTAAAAAATACCATTTTTTAAATATACATTATACATAATACTAGTGTTTTCATATGGTATCTTGTATGGTAGTCGTTCATAATTATTGGGTACTATCGCTCGACCTATATTTTCTCCCAAATTGGCCACTTTCAATGAAACATTTTTTCTTTAATTCGTGTGCCTTTTATCCTTTAGGACACTTACTTATTGCTTGTTATAAATAGCGTAAATACATTAAACTCAAGATGATCTCATCCTCGAGTATACATCAATTAATTGAAGTCGTAACATTTAACGTACGAAAATGCGAGATGTAAACATACTTCCCCCCTTAAAAATATTCATCATCGAATGTTCAACTCCCTAGGATCTATATAACTTTGGCATGGTCGCCTTTGTAACAACACTACTACCCGCTCTTCCTGTAGAAACACAATAATTTTATGCCTCATAAGACCATAATAAGCAATAATTACAATGGCCTCACACGACCAACGATAATAACCAACACAAGAATTTATACACGTACCTTATGGTTGCGATGCCCCAGTCAGACCCTTCTCTAGAGGAGGAAATAAGTAAGGATATCTAGACTTTATGTCTTCTTCGGCCTCCCATTTCTTCCACATTGTTTTTCTCCAAAGTACTTTCACTGAGGTACCTCCTTATTCGTAGCTTGCAGATTTGTCGGTCTAGGATGGCAACCAGAATTTCCTTGTATAACAATTCCTCTATCATTTGTACATCATCTACGGGAATTACTCGGGTTGGATCGCCAATGCACTTCAATAATATAGATACGTGATAAACCGGATGGACAAATTCCAATCCCTAGGGTAATTCTAACATATAAGCTACTTGGCCTACTCTCTGAATGATCATATAAGGCCCAATATAATGTGGGATTAGTTTGCCTTTCTTGCCAAACCTCATCATACCCTTCATAAGTGATACTTTTAAGAATACCCATTCATTAACAATGAATTCCAAATCTCGTCATCGCACGTTAGAAATATGACTTTTGACGACTCTGAGTGTGATGACCTGGCCAGTCGTCTTATGAGTTACTACTCCATTTACCCTATTTTTGCTTTTTTATGCTTTGTTTATCTGTGTTTTGTGGTATTTAGTTGGCCGGATCGAGTTCGGAAAGGATTTTGTAAGGTTTGAGACACTTAGTCTCCTTTGTGAAGGCTTGAGTTTGAAAAGTCAACCGGATGTTGACTTATGTGTCAGAGTACTTGGATGTGAGTTCTGATGATTTGGTTATCATTAGAAGGTTATTTTTGACTTAGGAGTGTGATCGAAATGGGTTTTTGAGGTCCGGAGTAGATTTAGGCTTGAATTTATGAAGTTGATATTTGGCGCTTTCCGGTTGGTAGGTGAGATCTTTATGTAATGGCCGGAATGTAATTCTGATTGTTGTTGTAGCTTTGAAATTTCACTTGGGATGTGTATGCAATTCAGGTTATTCGAACGTGGTTTGATTGCTTTTTTGTTCAAAAGAAAAATTCGGAAGATTTTAGGAACTTAGGCTTGAATTCGATGTGTTTTGGTTGATTTGATGTTGTTTTAGGTGTTTTGAAGTTAAGAAAAAGTTTGAATAAGATTCTAGGATATGTTGGCACCTTTGGTTGAGGTCCTGGGGTCCTCGGATGAGTTTCAAACAGTTTAATAGATCATTTTAAGTTAAGGAAAATTGCAGAAAATGGTTTCAGCTATTACGGGAAATTAACTCTTTGCATTCGCGAGTCGGCCCTGGTGTTTGCAAAGAGTAAGCTGAAGAAGGTTAGAGTTTAGTCTTGGCATTCACGAGGCATAGGATGCATTCGCGAAGGGCTGCACGGTGGTGCATCGCATTCGCGGGCGTGTAGTCGCACCGCATAGAAGAAATGGAGAGATTGAGCTTCAGTAGGAATTAACACATTGTGTTTGCAATGGAGGGTTCACGTTTGCAAAGTGTCATCTGGTAAGGCATCACGTTTGCATGTGCTGTGTTGCGATCGCGTACGGGAGAAATTTGGCAAGGTAATTTTTTGTTTGGCGAAACAAGGCTTTGACCGCGTTCGCGAAGAAGGATTTTCAGGCTTGGGCAGAATGTTTAAAAGGTCATCTTGTCCGTGAATGTGGCGTTATTTTCCTCCATAGTTGGTCATTTGAGAGATTTTTGAAGGATATTGAAGATGGATTCAAGGGGAAACAATTGGAGGTAAGATTCTTGGACTTAATACTCGATTATTATGTGAATTCCACCTAGAAAATCATGGAAATTAAGTTAAAAATTGAAGAACTAGGGCTTGGAAATTTGGGACTTTTGATTGGGGATTTAAAGGACCATTTGGGGTCACAATTGAGAACTTTTGATATGTATGAACTCTTGGGGAGATAAGAAATCTATTAATGTGAAAATTTCTGAATTTCGAGACGCGCGCCCAGGGATCGGGTTTGACAAATTTTGGAATTTTGGTATTATTTTGATTGTTTTCGCTTGGGCTATGTTCCCTTAGCGTATTTTGACATCCTCATTCTGATTTTGGATAGATTCGGCATGAGTGGAGGTCGATTTGAGAGGAAAAGGCATTACGGAGTAATATTTTTACCGGTTTGAGGTAAGTAACCATTGTAAATCTTGAACTGAGGGTACAAAACCACAATATTTGACTTGTTTTTGATAAACGCGGTACCGCACATGCTAGGTGACAAGTGTGTTGGCGTGCACCGGTAGGGATTGTGACTTGGTCTATCCCGTAGCGACTATTAAGCTATGTATTGTGTTTGGAAATATTATATTATTCCTTATTTTTGATATTATGCTTTATTATGGGTTGTGTGCCATTTTTGGGGCCTTGTGCTGACCTATAGAAAATCCTAAGGAAATTTTGGCTGTTTTCGTCACTTTACTTTCTAAAAGCATATCCTCAGTCATGTTTTACCTGTTAAATGTTAAAAACTGGATCATTTTTGTTACTTTCAAAAGAGTGAACTATTTGGACTGAGTGCCTAATTTCCACTATTGTGCCTGAGAGGTTATGAGGTTAATGACTGAGCGAGGTTGATGAACTAAGTGTGAGGGTATTTATATATATGTGAGTTATGGATTGGGCTGCACGCCACATCAATACTTATATGGATTGGGCTGCACGCCACAACGATAATTATATATACAATCGGGCTGCACAGCGCAGCAATATAATGCTTGGACTGTAGGAGCCCTTCCAGAGTCTGCACACCCCAGTAAGCGTAGTTGACTGTAAATATACGGATCAAGATGCACACCGCAACAGTTATTATGATTTCTATTATTATGATATATTGTGAGATTGAATGACAAGGGTTGAGCCACGAGTGACTAAGAGGCTGCCCGAGAGGCCATATTTCAAGTGATTCCTTGCCCAAAGAGCCATTTATGAATTTTTTTCATTGATTTCACTATGTATTTAAATAAGCCTATGTTGAAAAATATTATTAAGTATCTGATTTCAAATGTATTAAACTGGAAAAAAATATTATTTGATGAAACTTGTCTTTAAACTATAAAGCGGATCTGTTATCGTGTGATTTTCATTTATATCCTTTTGAACTGCTCTTAACTGCTTTCAGTCTTTATTTACTTTAGTCACTTACTGAATTGGCATACTCACATTACTCCATGCACCTTGTGTGTTGATCCAGGTGCCGGGGTGCTGAGTGAACGCTGTTTAGCTGATCTATTGCGTTGACAGAGATTTCCAAGTAGTTGCATGGAGTCTGCAGCCTTGTTTTCCCCCTCTATTTTGTTTTCTTTTTTGAATTTCCTAGACTATTGATGTAGTAGTTATTCAGACTTGCATTAGAGGCTCTAAAATCTTGACACCAGATTTGTGGGGCTGTGTAGTCATGATTTATTGGCTTTTGCATATTTATATGTTGTGTTAGACGCTTCTTATGAAAGGTATGATATTTAAATCTGCATAAAAATGGCTTAACGTATAAGGTTAAGGTTTGTGATTAATTGTTTATTTGGCTTGCCTAGTAATGTGCTAGGCGCCATCACGACCAGTATTTGGGGTTGTGAGAAGTTGGTATCAAAGCCTAGGTTACATAGGCCTTGCAAGTCATGAGCCAGTTTAGTAGAGTCTCGCGAATCGGTATGGAAATGTTTGCATTTATCCTCGAGAGACTGTAGAACCTTTAGGAGAAACTTCATATTCTTGAAATTCTTGCCGTACGAATTTGTTGATCGGAGTACTAAACGTCTATTATTCCATTCTCTGACTGATGGTGAGGACACATGCTACTGGGCAGGGTGGACGATAGCCAGTACTACCAGCTGGGCCACCAGAGGTCGAGGTCGGAGTCGAGGCCGCGGTCGAGGCCACAATAGGGGTAGAGCAGCTAGAGCAGCACATGCAGATCCACCACCTGCCCCCAGTTCTGGATCAAGTCCTAGTTGTGGATGCTATAGCAGCACTGGCTTAGGCACCAACTATGCCTATGGTGATTACAGGCCTTCAGGAGGATTTAGCATAGATCTTATCAGTTTGTACCGATTTGGCTTATACAATCTCAACTACTACGGCTACAACTATTTCTCAGACTAGGGGAGACATCCATGCCCATGTTGCTTGCACACCTGAGCAGGTTGTGCAGGGACTCCAGACATTGGGGGCACCTCTTGCCCAGCCGATTGCACTAACTCAGGAGTTTGATGAACCAGATATGCCAGATGATGAGCAATATCGACTTGAGAGGAGAGGGAGGCCAAGAGGCCTTGGGATCTTGTAGCTTTAGTGGTACTCCTTCGAGGGGCCAGTTCCAACAAGGCAAGGGGTGTTCTTTCAGGCAGGCACATTCAGCTCGCCCAGGTTATCATGGGGCATTATCTGGTCATGGCTTTCACAGTTTTCATCAGGGCCACTCATCACTTCGTGCCTTTCTATCTTGGAGTTCGTCGCATGCTCCGTCAGTACACGGTTCCTCTATGCTAGGTCCTTCTACTGGTCATGCTGGTGCCAGGAGTTTCCTTTAGTCCCCATCTTCATAACCAGGGAGTTACAATAAGTGTGGAGAGTTTTGGCATATGAGGAGGTAGTGTCCTTGTCGTCATGATGGTTAGTCTTAGTAGAGGGGACAAACCTTGACTTCTACTCCAATTTCTTCACTACCCATCCAGCCAGCTAGGGGTGGAGGTCAGTCAGCAAAGGGTTTCCCCAGAGGGGGAGGTCGATCAGGGGGTGGTCAAGCCCATTTCTATGCTCTTCCAAGCAGACCTGATGCTAATACTTCTGATGTTGTTACTACAGGTGTCGTTTCAGTCTTCCACATAGATACCTCTGTATTATTTGATCCCAGATACAACTTTTCTTATGTGTCATCATACTTTGTTCATTATTTGGGTATGCTCTAAGAGATTCTTGCTTTACCGGTTCATGTATCTACCCCGGTGGGCGATACTATTATTGTAGACCGTGTGTACCGATCATGTGTCGTGACCATTGAGGATTTGGAGACCCGATTTGATCTATTTTTATTGAGCATGGTGGATTTCGAGATTATTCTAGGTATGGTTATCTCTGTGTCAAGCAATTATGTACTGTCATGCCAAGACAGTCACATTGACTATACAGGGTATGCCAAAGATTAAGTGGCGAGGTGTGACTGATTATGTTCCTAGTAGAGTGATATCTTTCTTGAAGGCCCAGCGTATAGTTGGGAAGGGTTGTCTTTCATATCTTTCCTTTATAAGGGATGTCAGAGATGAGACTCCCAGTATTGATATTGTTCCTTTAGTGATGGACTTCCCAGATGTATTTCCTGCAGACCTACCAGGCATGTTGCCGGACAAGGATATTGATTTTTGTATTCACTTGGTACCGGGAACTTAGCCTATTACTATTTCGTCATGTCATATGGAACCAGTGGAATTGATGGAAATGAAGGAGAATCTTCAGGAATTCTTAGATTAGGGGTTTATTCGACCTAGTGTGCCACATTGGGGTGAGCTAGTTCTTTTTGTCAAAAAGAAGGATAGAACTATGAGAATGAGCATTGATTATAGGCAATTAAACAAGGTAAAAATTAAGAACTAGTATCACATGCCGCGCATTGATGATTTATTCAACCAGCTTTACGGAGCGAGTGTATTCTCCAAGAATGATCTCCGTACGGGTTATCACCAGTTGAAGATCAAAGATTCGGATATTCTTAAGACGACCTTCAGGACCAGATATGGTGAATATGAGTTCCTAGTTATGTCTTTTGGTTAGACCAATTCCCCAGCAGCGTTCATGCATCTGATGAACAACGTGTTCCGACATTATCTTGACTCGTTTGTCATAGTCTTCATTTATGATATTTTGGTATAATCGTGTAGTTAAGAAGAGCATGCAGAGCATTTGAGGGTTGTATTGCAGAGATTGAAGGAAGAGACACTTTATGTAAAGTTCTCCGAGTTTGAATTCTGGCTTAGTTCAGTGGCATTGTTGGGACACATAGTGTCCAGTGAGGGTATTCTGGTTTACCCAAAGAAGACAGAGGCGGTGCAGATTTGGACTAAACCATCCTCAGATACAAAGATTCCTAGTTTTCTTGGTTTGATAGGCTATTATCGCTGGTTTTTTCAAGGATTCTCATCTATTGCATCGCCCTTGAAAAAGTTGACTCAGAAGGGTGCTTAATTTGTATGGTTGGATGAGTGTGATGAGAGCTTTCAGAAGCTCAAGATAGCTTTGACCACAAGTCCAGTGTTGGCTTTGCCATCAGCTTCAAGTTCATATATAGTGTTTATTGTGATGTTTCCAGAATAGAGATTGGTTATGTGTTGATGCATGAGGGTAGAGTTATTGCTTATGTTTCTCATCAGTTGAAGCCCCATTAGAAGAATTACCCCGTTCATGATTTGGAGTTGACTATCATAGTTCATGTATCGAAGATCTGGAGGCATTACCTATATGGCTTACTTGTGAGGTGTTCACCGATCACCGCAGTCTTCACCACATATTCGAGCAAAAGGATCTTAGTTTGAGACAGCGAAGGTGGTTAGAGTTGCTTAAGGATTATGACATCACTATATTGTATCATCCAGGAAAGGCCAATGAGGTGGCCGATGCTTTTAGCCGAAAGGCAATGAATATGGAGAGTTTAGCATATATTCCAATTACGGAGAGAACTCTTGCAGTTGATGTTCAGGCTTTGGTCCATCAGTTCATGAGGTTGGATATTTTGCAGCGTAGTCGGGTATTAGCTTGTGTGGTTTCTCAGTCTTCCCTATATGAGCGCATCAGAGAGCGCAAGTATGATGATCCACATTTGCCCATCCTTAAGGATAGATTTCACCATGATGATTCCAGATATGTGACTACTGGAGATGATGGGGTATTGAGGATGTATAACTGGATTTATGTGCTCAATGTAGATGGTCTTCAGGAATTGATTCTGGAGGAGGCCCATAGCTCGCAGCATTCTATCCATCCACGAGCCGCAAATATGTATAAGGATCTGAGACAACACTAATGATGGAGGAGAATGAAGAAAGATATTGTGGGTTTTGTAGCTCGGTGTCTCAATCGTCAGTAGGTAAAAAATGAGCACCAGAGACTAGGTGGCTTGCTTCAGTAGATGAATTTCTAGAGTAGAAGCGGGAGCGAATCTCTATGGACTTTGCAGTTGGGCTTCCACGGACTTTGAAGAAGTTCGATGCTATTTGGATGATTGTGGATCGATTGACCAAGTTCGCGCATTTCATTCCTATATGTGCTACTTATTCTTCAGAGTGGTTAGTAGAGATATATATATATTCAGGAGATTCTTCGATTGCATGGTGTCCCAGTTTCTATGATTTCAGATTGTGGCACTTAGTTTACTTTGCAGTTTTTGAAGTCTGTTCAGCAGGAGCTAGCTATTCAAGTGGAGTTGATCATGGCTTTTTACCCTCTGACGAACATGCAGCCCGAGCGCACTATTTAGATATTGGAGGATATGGTGTGTGCTTATGTTATTGATTTCAGAGAGTCATGGGATAAGTTTCTACCACTTGCAGAGTTTTTCACACAAAATTTACCAAACGAGTATTCAGATGGCTCTATATGAGGCTTTGTACGGGAGGCGGTGTAGATCTCCAGTTGATTGGTTCGAGCCCTTCAAGACTAGGCTATTGGGGATAGATTTGGTTCAGGATGTTTTAGATAAGGTGAAGGTGATTCAGGAGAGACTTCGGACAACGCAGTCAAGACAAAAGAGTTATGCTGGCAGGAAGGTTCAAGATGTGTCCTACATGGTTTGTGACAAGGTTCTGTTGAAGGTTTCGCCCACTAAGGATGTTATGAGATTTGGAAAGAAAGGGAACTTGAGTACGCATTTCATTGGGCCTTTTGAGGTACATCCGAGGATTGGGGAGGTGGCGTACGAGCTTACTTTGCCACCCATCTTGTCGAGTGTGCATCCTGTATTTCATGTTTCTATGCTCCGTCGGAATTTCAGCACGGTTCAGTTTGAGGGGGATTTAACTTATATGTGGAGCCAACAAATATTTTGGAGCATCTGGTTTGGAAGTTAAGATCAAAAGATATAGCTTCAGTGAAAGTGTAGTGGAGAGGTCGGCCCTTGTAGGAGGCTACTTTCCAGACTGAGCAGGAGATGCGGAGCAGATATCCTCACCTGTTTGAAGCTTCAGGTATGTTTCTTGACTCGTTTAAGGATGAACTTTTGTTTAAGTTGGGGAGTATTAGACGAATCAGACAGTTGTCTCATGAGTTATCACTCCATTTCCCCCATTTTTTCTTCATTATGCTTTGGTTATCCATGTTTTGTGGTACCGAGTTGGTCAGATTGAGTTCGAAAAGGATTTGGTAAGGTTTGAGACACTTCGTCTCTTTTATGAAGGCTTGTGTTGGAAATGTCAACCGGATGTTGACTTATGTGTTAGAGGGATTAGATGTGAGTTCCAATGGTTCGGTTAGCTTGGGGAGGTAATTTGTGACTTAGGAGCGTGATCAGAATGGGCCTTGGAGGTCTTTTGTAGACTTAGGCTTGAATTGGCGAAGTTGATATTTTGGAAATTTTCGGTTGGTAGGTGAGATTTTGATATAGTGGCCTAAATGGAATTCCGAGAATTGCGGTAGCTTTGTTATGTCATTGAGGGTGTGTGTGAAAAATTTCAGGTCATTCGGATATGGTTTGGTTGGGATTTTGTTCAAAAGTGGAATTTAGAAGATTTTAGAATTTGAGCTTGAATCCGATGTGCTTTGGTTGATTTGATGTTGTTTGAGGTGTTTTGAAGATCGGAACAAGTTTGAATACGGTTCTAGGATATGTTGGTGCCTTTTTTAAGGTTATGGGGGCCTTGGGTGAGTTTCGGAGGGTTGAACGGATCATTTTAAGTAATGGGAAATTGCAGAAAATTGTTTCAACTGTTGCAGGTAATTAACGCGAGTAGACCCTAGCGTTTCTGAAGAGTAAGCAGAGGAAGGTGAGAGTTTAGCCTTTGCGTTCGCAAGGCATGGGATTCGTTCGCGGGCGTGTAGTCGCATTTGGAAGATATTGAGAGATTGAGCTTCAGTAGGAATTAAAGCCACCGCGTTTGCAATGGAGGGTTCGCGTTCGCGAAGGGTCATCTTGTAAGGCATCGCGTTTGCGTTTGTTGTGTCGCGAACGCGTAGGAGGAAATTTGGACAAGCTAATTTTGTGCTTCGCGAACGTCAGGCTTTGACCGCGTTCATGATGAAGGATTTTCAGGCCTGGGCAGAATGTTGCAAAGGTTGTCTTGTCCCCGATTGTAGGGTTACTTTCCTCCATAGTTGGTCATTATGGGAGATTTTTGAAGGCGATTTAAGATGGATTCAAGGGGAAATGATTAGAGGTAAGATTGTTGAACTTAAAAATCGATTATTTTGTGAATTCCACCTAGAAAATCATGGAAATTAAGCTAAAAAATAAAGAACTAGGGCTTGAAAATTTGGGACTTTTGATTAGGGATTTGAAGGACCATTTGGGGTCGGAATTGAGAAATTTTAATATGTATGAACTCGTAGGGATATAACGAATTTATCGATGTGAAAAATTTTGAATTTCAATATGTGGGCCTGAGGATCGTGTTTGACCAATTTCGACTTTTTGGTATTATTTTCATTGTTTTCACTTGGTCTTTGTTCCCTTAGCATATTTTGACGTCCTCGTTCTGATTTTGGATAGATTTGATGCGTGTGGAGGCTGATTAGTGTGTCAAAGGCATCGTGAAGTAGTGTTTTTACTCGTTTGAGGTAAGTAACCATTGTTAATCTGGAACTGAGGGTGCGGAACCCCGGTATTTGACTTGTTTTCGATAAAATGCAGCGACACACATACTAGGTGACGTGCGTGTGGGCCTGCACCAGTACGGATAGAGACTTAACCCGTCTTGTAGCGACTATTAAGTTCAGTATTTGGTTTGGAAATATTATATTATTCCTTATTTTGGATATTATACTGCATGGGTTGTATGCCATGTTTGGGGCTTTGTGTTGACCTGTAGAAAACCCTAAGGGGCATTTTGACCGTTTTCCTCAATTGCTAAAAGCATATCCTCAGTCATGTTTTACCTGTTAAATGTCAAAATCTGGTTAATTCTTGTTACTTTCAAAAGAGAGAACTATTTGGACTAAGTTCCCTAATTTCCACTATTGTGCCTGAGAAGTTATCAGGTTAATGAATAAGAGAGGTCAAGGACCTAAGCGTGAGGATATTTATATATCTGTGAGTTATGGATCGGGTTGGACGCCGAAACAATACTGATATGTATCGGGCTGCATGCCACAACGATGGATATATATTTAGATCGGCTGCGCGGCGCAGCAATATGACGCTTGGGCCATAGGGCCCTTCCGGAGTCTGTACACCCCAAATGAGTGTAGTCGACTATAAACATATGGATCGGGCTTCACGCCGCTATGGTTATTTTGATTTCTATTATTATGAAATATTGTGAAACTGAATGACGAGGGTTGCGTCACGAGTGACTTAGAGGCTACCCGAGAGGCCATATTTCTAGTGATTCCTTGCCTGGGGGCCCCATTTATGATGTTTTTCACTGATTTCACTCGTATTTAAATAAGCCCATGTTGAAAAATATTGTTAAATATTTGATTTCAAATGTTTTAAATTGCAAAAATTTAATTCTTTGACGAAACTGGTCTTTAAAATGTAAAGTGGATTTGTTATCTTGTGATTTTCAGTTATATGCTTTTGAACTTCTCGTACTACTTTCAGTCCTTATTTACTTTAGTTACTTACTGAGTTGGCATACTCACGTTATTCCCTGCACATTCTATGCAGATCCAAGTGCTCGAGTGGCTGAGTGAGGGTTGTTTAGCTGATCCAGTATGTTGACAGAGATTTTCAGGTAGTTGCATGGCGTTCGTAGCCCTGTTTCTCCCATCTATCTTTTTATCTTTTATGTATTTCCTAGATTGTTGATGTAGTAGTTATTCAGACTGGTATTAGAGGCTCTAGACTCATGACACCTGATTTTTGGGGCTGTGTAGTTCATGTTTTACTGACTTCTGCATATATATATATATATGTTGCGTTAAACATTTATTATAAAAGGTACAGTACTTAAATCGGCGTAAAAATGGCTTAGTGTAAATGGAAAAGGGTTGTGGTTAATTGATTAGTTGGCTTGCCTAGTAATATGTTAGGCTCCATCACGACTGGTATTTGGGGTTGTGACACTGAGCTATCAACCGACGATCTCGGATAAGCTTTACTTTTCCTATGACTTACTGAACCAGGTCTGGCCTGTGTAACCCCAATTCTCCAACATCAAACTACCATATATGAGATTTGCACCTACACCTATATAAAGCCTCATGAAGAACCATCTAGATACAGGAGTGGTAACTATTATTATATGAAAGCTCGATAAGAGGTAAATGTTCATCCCAACTTCTCTTAAAATCCAATACACATGCTCGTAACATATCCTCGAGTGTTTGAATTGTGAGCTCGGCTTGTCCATCCGTCTATGGATAAAAGGCTGTGTTGAGATTCACCTGAGATCCTAGACCTCTTTGAAATTACCTCCAAAAATATATTGTAAATTGTGCCCTACAGTTAGATATAATTGATATTGGTACTTCGTATCGTCGCACTATCTCTTTGATATATAACTTTTTCATAATATTTTGTTGTATATGTAGACCTAACCGGAAGAAAATGAGCTGATTTTGTGAGCCTATGGACTATTACCTATATGGAATAGAATTTACGATGAGAACGAGGTAAACCCGTGACAAAGTCCATGTTTATCGCCTCTCATTTCCATGACGGGATTTCTATAGTCTACATTAATCCTCCAGGCTTCTGGTGCTCTATCTTCACCTGCTGGCAACTAGGTCACTTAGTGACAAACTCAACAATGTTCTTCTTCATATCGTTCCACAAGTACACCTCTATAACACCATGATACATCTTAGTTGACCCAGGGTGAATGGAGTACCATGAATAATGTGTCTCTAATATAATCCTGTCTCATAGACCTGCTACATCTATAACACATAAACGACCCATGTATCTAAGAACTCCATCTCACTTGAGTTCTAACAACAGCTTATTCTGTCGCGGAACTCGCTCTCTCAACTTAGCCAACATTAGGTCATCGTACTGCCTCTCCTTTACTTCGGCTATGAGAGATGATTTTGCAGTATTCTGGAGTACAACTCCACCATTTCTAGAGTCTACTAACCGAACTCCCAAACAAGCTAGTTGATTGCATCTTTCTGGCCTCCACACGTGCTAAGCTATCCACAGATCTGCGACTTAAGTGTCTTCTACAATATTAGCTCTCCCTAGATGGTGGAGTATGTTAACATTGTAATCTTTCAATAACTCAAGCCATCACCTCTGTCGCAAATTCAACTATTTTGTTTGATGATATATTGCAAGCTTTATGATTTGTGAATACATAAACATGCACACCATATAAATAATGTCTCAATATCATAAAGTGCATGGTCAACCATAGCTAACTCAAGGTCGTGGGTCAGATAATACGCTCATGCTTCCTTAACTGCCTTGAAGCATACAGAATTACTTTCCTATGTTGCATATGGACATAACCCAATCCAGTGCCTGAAGCGATACAATAGATAACATTACCATCGGTCCCTTTTGGGAGCGTTAGAATTGGTTTTGAAGTTAATTTATCCTCAATGCCAGGAAACTCCATTCGCAAGCATCAGTCCATTGAAATTTTGCTCCCTTCTGAGTCAACTTTGTCAAAGGGGCTGAAAGGGAAGAAAATCTCTTTACAAATCTCCTGTAATAGCCTGGAAAACCGAGAAAACTATGAACCTCCGTCGGTGTTGTAGATCTAGGCCATGTCTTTACTACCTCAATCCTTTGTGTATCCACCAGAATGCCTTCACCCGAAATGTTATACCCGAGGAAAACTATAGAGTTTAACGAGAATTCATATTTGGAAAAGTTTGAATAAAACTTCCTTCTTTGTAGAGTTGTGAGCGCAGTACGCAAATGATCTTCATTTTCAGCCTTTAAAATATCATCGATAAATACAATTACGTAGAGATCCAAAAAGGGCCTGAATACATGGTTCATCAAATCCATGAATACTGCTGGGGCATTACTCAAACCGAACGACATAACATGAAACTCTAAGTGCCAATATCTGGTCCTAAATGCTGCCTTCGAAATTTCTTCATCCTTAATCCTTACCTGATGGCACCTGGACCTCAAGTCTATTTTTGAAAAACACTTGCAATCTTTCAACTTATCAAATAAATCATTATTCCTCCGGAGCGGGTACTTACTCTTTATCGTCACCTTATTCAACTGCCTATATTCAATACGCATCCGTAAGGAACCATCTTTCTTTCTTACAAATAACATAGGTGCTCCCCATGGTGACGTCCTAGGTCTGATAAAACCTTTTTTCAAGAAAATCCATTAGTTGTTCCTTTAACTCTTTCCATTCTGCAGGGGCCATTCTATAGGGTGAAATTGATATTGGTTGAGTATCTGGTAGCAGGGGCGGATCTACATATAAAAATTGGGTGCTCGAGCACCCATTAACCTCGACCCCGAACACGTATGATTATAAAAAAACTTAAGAAAACGGATATAACAAAATAGCAAGCCCCCAAATAACAAAAGGCTTGGTGGGTGCTTTGGTTATGATGGATGTTGAAGGGCCCTAAATGAGTATGTGGTCGAGAGATCAAATCTCACTCACGCCCCTAGCTAGACTTTTTCCTCCATTTATCAAGCACTAACTTTCTTTTGCTCCAATTAAAAAAGTTAAGCACCCACGAACTCAAAATCCTGGATCCGCCGTTGTCTGGTAGTAGGTCAAAGGCCAACTCAACTTCACATTCTGGCGGAAGGCTCGTAAGCTCATCAGAAAAAATATCAGGAAACTCATTAACCACAGGGATAGACTAAATGGTTGGTGACGCTACTTCCATATCTTCAACCCACACTAAGTGATAAATACATCCCTTACTTATCATCTTCCTTGACTTGAGATAAGAAATTAATATTCCTCTCCGTGATGCCGTATTACCTTTCCAATCTAAAATAGGCTCCCTTGGAAATTGAAATCGAACTACCTTTGCTCTACAATCAACGTTGGCATGACATGAAGCCAACCAAACCATACCTATTATAACATCAAATTCTACCATATCTAACATGACTAGGCCTGCTATGGTAGATCAACCCTATTATTATGTAACTCCTATATACTCACTTAGGCAGCACCAAGTCCCCAACAGGTGTAGACACCTCAAAAGGTTTAAGAAATCCAGGTTTCATTCCAAACTAACTAGCAACCAATGCAGTAATGTATGATAAGCTGGAACCTGCGTCAACCAATGCATATACATCATATGAGGATACTGATAATATACCTGTAACAACATTAGGTGATCACTCTTGATATTGTCATCCTACCAATGCATAAATGCGATTCTGAGGATTGCTCGAACTAGATGCTCTCTGCCTCTACCATGACCCACTGGTACTTGTGGACCTTGCCTAGGGGGCTGTACTTGTGATGACAAACTAGCTACAGATTCTGCTGGTTGAGTTATGCTTGCATCACCTCTCGTCAGACAATCCATCATAACATGGCATGGATAGCCACAAGTATAACAAACACCCAATTCCATACGGCACTGCCCAAATCATGGTAATGGTGGACTCATCTGACTTGACTCACCCCTATGCTGAGAACCTGAGGCCTTGGAATTTTGACCATGCCCTGAATATGTGGATATCAAATCTCTTATCGCCAAACTAAAAAGGTGCGCTAGCCGATGGTTGGGCTAGATACCTTGAGTACTACTGCCTCTGACCACCTTGAAAATCACCAAAAGGACCTAAAGACCTTGCTCTCTTATTATGGGCCCTATCATGCTCGCAATCAGCTCTTTGTTTCTATTTACGCTCCTCTAATCCATGAGCAAATGCCTGAGTACGAGAAATATCCATGTCTGACTGAAGTGAGACCAACATATAATCATCAAGCAAGTGTGGCTCTAATCCTATCACGAATCGGTGAACCCGATCTTCCATCTTAGATACAATAGGGATCATACCTTTTCAATGAATCAAACTGAAGACTGTACTCTAGAACACTCATGTTACCTTGCTGGAGGGTCAAGAATTTATCAACTATAGCCCACCTAAGCTCTGGTGGTAGTTAATGACGAAAAAAGCTCTGGTGGTAGATAATGATGAAAAAAAGCTTCTATTAACTTCTGTCATACTACGGGATGGGCATCCTTACATCTAGATAATTCCAAAGACTCATACAAATTAACTGCGACATCTCAGAGTCTATAGGAATCTAGATCAACTTACTCAATCACAGTGGTCTTAATTACTCTTAACGTTCTCTATATCTTATGAATAAATACCTGAGGGTCCTCATTTGGATCTACCCTAGTGAATATCGGAGGGTCTAAATTAATAAAGTCACGAACCCTCGCACAAATGGACCTATCCCCATAACTAATACCTAATTCCTGATACCGAACTTGTGCAACTACTAATCGGGTTAATAACTGAATAGCATCTCTCATCTCCCGGCCTAGTGCATCTGGCCTATGAGCTAGACGTACATGGGCGAGTGCTAGAGCTTGTGCCTCTAGGAGCTCTTCTAGAAAGGGCAGCATATGTGAAATCTGAGATAGAATCCCACTATGAGACTCTCCCCGAGCATTGGTAAGTCGTGGCCCTCAACTAGTAATCTTACTAGGCACATGCTTTCTTTTTTCTGGGCGGTTGTATTCTTTTGAGGCATATCTGAAAATATGACATATCGTTAGGAACATGAATTTTTATATCACACGATCTAAGATAAAAAGAGAGGATAAAATCCTATTGGTCATGTAACCTCATATCTATAAGTGTGGTGCACCAAAACACCCATATACAAGACTCTACTAGACATAGTTTGTAGACAACCCTAAGATACAACTACTGTGATACCAGTTTTGTCATAACCCAAATCAATGGGCCGCGACGGGTGCCCGAGTCATACCTGTCGCACACCCCTAAGCATGCGTCTAAGATTTAAACTTGAATGATGTCTGACGAGTACGAGAATAACATACATGATTAGAACCTGCCAAAAAGGACATATGTACAATATATATATGGAGTACAGTGGGCGAGCCGATAAGGCTGATATAGACAAGTATATACTCAAAACTGAAAGCCGACAAGGCCACATACTATCCAATTGTACATCACTATCTACAAACCTCTAATAGAAATACAACTGTATCAAGACAGGACTGAGCCAAGTCATACCCATACATATATGTATATATATATATACATATATGTATATATATATATATATATATATATATATATATATATATATATATATATATATATATATATATATATATATATACATACACACACACACACACACACAAGCATATCGTACAAAATCAAGAGCAGCTTCAGATCAAGTGCAACACGCCAACTATTGCTGATCAAGGATCCTAATAAGCGGGACCGTCAGCTTGCCTACCTCCACCCGCGGGTATGAAACACAGGCACCATGAATAGGGTGTCAACATAAAAAATGCACTGATTATGTAAGGCATGAAAATCAGTACGTAAAAGTCATAGATGAAACATGAAATATAGAAATCCATTTGTAAATCTGAACAACTTTGTAAATTCTGAAATATTTACAATATCATGCACGTCCATATAAATGTCGTGTCATGCATAAGTATGGATGTACATAATATCATCAAGCAACTGAGGGTATACCATCATATCATCTCGGGCCACTGTGGGAAACATCATCAGCATATACCAACTGATGAGGTGGTGCATATATAACGTTGTAACCTTTTTCACATATACATAAATATGATCATATAAATACGCGTCTATAACATCATCTGGTCATCGGTTAATGTACATGCATAAATGAATAAAAATGCATGAAAATAGGTTAAAATCTCAATATTCTTTTCAGATAAAGTTTTTCAACCGTGTATTATTTCGAGACCCATGAACAGAAGATATAATATTTTGTCACATGGGGAATCAAGAACAAAAAGACCCCTAATATTTCTATGAATATAGTCATTTATGGAAATTGTACATTTGTTCGTTTCTTTTGCGACGTATAGATCACTCCAAAAGAAATCTGCATTATGTGCCCTAATGCACCTTAATATGTTAGGTGGAGACCCTTTCAATTTCAATTCCCTGCCCTATCGAAAATGAGTTGTCCCAGAAAATGTCGAAACCCGATTTTACGAGAAAAAAAGAGGGCCTGACAACTTTTAAAATGAAATTGGAAGAGCAAGACGGGCTAGCGTTATCCATGTTATGATAAAGATAAGAAAGAAAAATAAGTCCCAAAATGGTATCATTATATACACAAGTCACAGACAGGGTCTAAATACGACCATAACTACCTCAGAACGTCCCAAAACTTGGTATCACATTATTATAAACATCTAACAAGAGTAAATAGTCTTGAACGAACGACAACATCTGTTTGAAAAGGAAATAAATAGACATCGATAGATAAGTAGGGAAGGGAGACTCCATGTTTTGTCAATCAAATCAAGTAAGATAGATCACCATGAAGTCTCCAGATATTCTCCTACTCAGCTCGATGGGTACTGCTGGTACCTACCTCAGAACATGCATAAAAATATTCAGAAGTATGGTACAAAATACGGTACTGAGTAAGTATTAATTTTAACCTCAAAGAAGTAATGGTGATGTGTCAACATCGACACTTATTAATAGTATACTAATCAGGTGAAGCATAAATAAGATATGGAGTAAGGCATAGTATCATCACATAGGTATGAATGCTAAAAACAGAGTACGTATGGAAATTAAGATATTTCAACATTCAAAAGTCTAATCATAATATTTAACATAAGTAAATTAAGCCATACAACCATCGAATCATGAGTCAAATAACACAAGTGTATGACTACGACTTAATAAGAGAGATTAACTCGATAGAATAACCCCTTATACCTGATTGAAAAAGTTATAACCTTATACATGCAAACAGGCCATAATTAAGAGTCATCATGTAGGCACAAAACAAATAAAATATGGACAACAAATTTACATGGTCCAAACAAGGCATAATAAGAAGTCAAACATTACCGCATATGGTCATAACCTAGCTATACATATACGTTCATCGAATATATTTGGCTCCTAAATCAAGCAACAAGTACCAAATAGATTTCCTATGGAGAGAACTTCCTCTTACAAGGATACACAAGACACTTACCGCTTCCCAGCTAATATCAATCAACAGAAACCACATTTCCTTCCAAATCCAACTCCAAACGACTCAAATCCAATCAAATATTACTCAAATGAGACATTACAAGCTTTAGAAATTGATTCCATATAAAAAAGATCCAATCTTAACCAAAATAAAAAATTCAACAAAAAGTCAATGGGCCCGCGCCCTAGGTTGTAATCCGAAAATTGATAATAGATATATATTACTCATAATACCTCAGTGTCCAAACATATAATTAGATTCCAAATCAGGTTCTAATTTCTTGTTTAAAATTCCAAAATCACTCTGTTATTTTCATACCAAAACCGTCAATTTCTACACTTTAAATTCTTGATTTAGGGGTTAAAAATTCATATATATTCTTGAAATTTTTTCTTGTATGAAAATCTCCTAGAGAAATTGTACTTCAAGTAGTCTAGGATTCAAATATGAGAGAATAGACAAAAAATCTTAAAAAACAACTTAAATAGACTACCCAACACTACCCATCGTGGTCGCGAAGCACAAAAATGCATTGCTTGAAAACCCGTATATGTGATCATGATTGGATCTATGTGACACAAAAGCTAATGGTACCCCTACCTACTAGAGCCGCGAGTTTCTTTTTCTTTGTTGCCTACTTAACCTGAACCTTGTTTATAAGCATAGGCATCCTATTCGCAAACGTGAAGACCAATTCTCCAGCCTGACTCTTTCTTTCTGTGAACGAAAACTATCCCACACGGACGCGATGGACAACCTTCTCCTATCCAAACACCCTTCTCCAGAATTGCGGGACTTGACTCCATAATTGCACAGAATTTCCCTATACCAAAAAACAAGCAATACAAAACTCAACTGAAATGGTCTGATACTACCCCGAATCACCTTTGAGCCCTCCAAGACACTATCCAGTCATTTCAACGAGTCCATATGTTTCCTAAAAATGTATCCCAAGCCTCGAACATCAAAGAAACAACAAAACCAAGAATCGAAGATTTGACCTTTAACTTTAAACTTTTCAACTTTGCCAAATGCCTTCGAATAACACCTAAACATTCCGGATAACAACCAAACTTTGCATACAAGTTCATATCAACCACAATCAAAATTCATTAGCTCAAAAGTCAACTACCAATCAAAATTATGAACTTTCTAAGTTTTCAAATTGCCAACTTTTGATAAATAGAGTCAAAATTTTGTAAGAACATCAAAAATTAAGTCTGAACATACACCCAAGTCCAAAATTGCCATATGAACCTATTGGAATCATCAAAACTCCAATCTGGGTGTGTTTACTCAAAAGTAAAAAATTGATCGACTCTCATAAGTTATAAATCATCAAACAAATATACAAAAAATATCTAATATGGTGTATAGCAAGATTGATTGGGCATTGGGTAATTACTAGTGGATTCAGCAGTATGGGTATATAGAAGATGATTTTATGAATCCATCAGTACCTGAGCATTCTCCCACCTTATCAAATGTGGTAGGCAGAAGTTGCTGCATCCTAAACCTTTCAGATTGTATACAAATATTGTGGAGAATCCTCAATTTCAAAAAATTATACAGCAAGTCTGGAAACAAGACTATGAGGGAGCACCTATGCAGCGGATATGGAGTAAATTAAAGAATATGAAAGAACAGCTAAAGGAGATAAATGCTTATATGGCTTCATATAAACAAAGGCTTGAGCATGCTAGAGAGAAACTGGATATTATACAAAGCCAGTTGCAGCAATATCCACTATCACAGGAACTGTTTAATAAAGTGAAAGTAACATTAGAAGAAATTCAGAAATGGAGTAATGTGGAGGAACAAATAATGAGAAAGAAATCTAAGGCTTGCTGGATTGAATGTGGTGATGCTAACACAAAGTAATTCCATGCCCAATGGAAAATTAGAACCGTCCAAAACAGCATAACTTCCATATATACTGATACAGGTATGAAGCTAACAGATCCCAAATTAGCTGAACAAGAGTTTATAAGTGTCTTCCAATCATTGATGGGAGAATGTGCTGAGGAGTTACCATGTGCTAACACAGCTATTATAAAAGAAGGAACATGATTAACAGTATCACAAAAAAGACAGCTGATACAGGAGGTTACAATGGAGGAGTTCACATAAGCAATAAGGGAGATGCCCAAGGATAAAGCACCAGGAGTGGATGGGTTCCCAGTGGAATTCATTACCAAGAACTGGGAGATAGTTAAGGATGATATACTTGCTGCTGCAAAGGACTTTTTCTCCACAAATAGACTGCCTCAAATGATAAATACAACAGCTATTGCACTTGTTCCCAAAGTAAAAACTCCATCAACAGTTAAAGACTACAGGCCTATAGCATGCTGCAATACTTTGTATAAGATCATTTCCAAAGTCATTACAAGAAGAATGAAAAGTGTGATTGGGGGTTTGATCGGGCAAGCTCATTCAACTTTCATTGAAGGAAGAAGAATAGTTGATAACATACTACTCAGCCATGAATTTTCTAAGGCTATTCTAGGAAAGGAGTTTATCCTAGATGTGTATTAAAGGTGGATCTGAGGAAGGCATATGATTCTCTGGAGTGGAGCTTTCTTAAACAGGTACTCATTGATTTGGGATTCCCTGCTAAATTTGTTCAATGGATAATTACATGTGTCATTACTGTCTCAAACTCTCTAGTTCTGAATGGTGGCTTAACAAATCTTTCAAAGCTAAGAGAGGTATTAGACAAGGTGACCCTATGTCACCTTATCTATTTGTGATTGCAATGGAATATTTGAATAGAGAACCGGGGCAACTGCATAAGAATGGGGACTTCAATTTCCATCCTAAGTGTAGGAAGCTAAACAACACTCATGTATGCTTTGCTGATGACTTACTAATGTACTGTAGAGCTGATTATGGATCAATCAAGATTTAAAAAGAGGCTTTTAACAGATTCTCAGTAGCCTCTGGGCTGCAAGCTAATGTAAACAAGAGTGCAATAAATATGGCAGGGGTAAAGCAGGATACTAGAGAGGAAATACTGGAAACATTGGGGTTTACTGAAGGCAAGCTTCCATTCAAGTATCTGGGGATCCCTTTAGATCCCAAGAAACTTGCTTTCTGTCATTATATGCCTTTGATTGAGAAGATAACAATAAAGATAACATGTTGGTCTGCAAAATTTCTTTCTTATGGTGGTAGATGTCAACTGATCAAATCTTTCATCGTTGGTATCCAAACTTATTGGGCTCAAGTATTCACTATGCCAAAGAAAGTAATGAAAGCCATTGAATCCATCTGTAGAACATTTCTTTGGACCGAGAATGCTAGCATCTCAAAAAAGGCATTATTTGCATGGGAGAGGATATGCAGGCCAATAACAGCTGGTGGACTAAATATTTAGGACATAAACGTATGGAACAAAGCAACAGTTAGTAAACAACTTTGGGATTTAACTAGAAAGAAGGATTGCCTGTGGATAAGATGAGTACATAGTTATTACATTTAGAAAAGAGATATTGAAATAACGAACACTCCTAAGTCAGTCTCTTGGGTAGTGTGGAAAATACTGGATAATAGGGATGTGATAATGGAGAATCTACAGCTTCAGGGGAGTTTGCACAACAGATTGCAAATAATGTGCAAGAAAGATAAGTTCCAGATCAAACAGTTGTACTTGACACTGACTCCTGAATTTAGAAAAGTTTAATGGAAGAGTTTGATGATGCTTGCCAGTGTTCATCCAAGACACAGATTCACAGTTTGGCTAGCTGCACTACAGAGACTATCAACAGTGGACATGTTACTGAAGATCGTCATTCAAGTGCCTACAGGATGTGCTTTCTGTGGACAAAGTCTAGAATCCTTTAATCACTTATTTTTTGAATGTTCAATCACAAAAAAGTTTGTGGTCTAGACTTTGGTTATGGCTGGGGCAGAAGAGGAATGTTGGTGATTGGGAAAAAGAAATGAAGTGGATCTGCAGGAAAGCAAAAAAGCAAAGTAGGGATGAATGTTATAACTGCCTCTGTATTTGCCAGTATCATTGCACTAATCAGAAGGGAGAGGACCAACATCAGATTTGAAAAGAAGAAGTACCAGTTATGCAGGGAGATTGTTCTACACATTCAGATTCAAGGCAAGAACTATAGCAGATGGAAAGATGCCTTACAACAACTTAACAGATTTCCATAGTTTGTAGAATGTAATAGAGTTGCTAATATACTAAGTCTGTAATTAGTGAAAGAATAGGTAGGTACTTAGTGGAGGCCAATTGTGATGTGAAGGAGTAGTAGCAAGTCAAAGCTACTACTAGAGCTCAATCTTGTAAAGTTTTTTGAGTATCAATAGATTGTAATTTTAACTAAAAAAAATATCAAATAGGGAAACCTCGCTATACGTTTTAACCATAGTTATGGGATAGATTTAAAAGAAAACTTTCTACTTTGAAATTGAATGCTTAATTTATTGTTTTTTAAGTACCTTAATTTGTCCCTTAAACTAAGAACAAAAAAACCAGAGTACTTTCTAGAAACAAATATTTCATGCACTAAACTTTAATCAACTCAAATTCCATAGACACAAGTTAACATCACTCTTTGATTCAATTTATTTAACATAGTTTGACTCAACACAAAGTTGAAGTAAAAAATGAAGACTTTAAAAACTTGTGATCTTAAACATATCATAATACTTGTGTGGTTATAAATTTTTTGAAACTTGTAGTCTCAAACATTTCATAATGATTGTTTGTTTATAAGAGCTTTTCATCAAGGGTAAAATGCGAAGCCTAAGGTAAATTATTTTTAAATATATTAATGTGTAATTGTTTTTGAAACCGACTAATAATGAGATTGTGCTATAAACTAATACATAAGGAGTACTTGATAGGGAACATGTTCCACCATAAACTAATATTCAATGTTCTAATATGCTCAAGTGCTATTCTAATAAATTATGCACTATCAAAACTATATGTAATTTCTATTAGTAGCCTCAGAATTAACTAGATATCTAAAAAAGATCTCAAGAGAAACTATACTCGAAGTACTCCTTGCTAAAGTTGAATTTGACTAATGTTGGTGCAAGAATAAGAAGCAAACTAGTAGAATATGAAACTAGAATTTTGGCATATCGATTTTACCCTACACTGATGTGGTGACCCAACGCCATGGTTAAGATGTCACCTAATCCCAACCCTCTACGTAAGCCAATAATCATAATCAACCAAACCGAATCAAACAAAGGATAATATGTTTTCAAGATGATGATAAAACATAAATAATTATGAAATAGTTAACCTTAAATGGAAAATACAACAATAATCACCAGAAACCTAGTAGTACAAAGTCATGAGCAAAACAAAATAGAGCACAACCGAGTCTCGAACATAAAAATACTATCTAAAAAAGTAGAATGGATAAGAATGGGACTCCATAAGCTACAAATCAAGTAAAATAACTCACCATAAAGTCTCTGATCAGCTGCTAAGCGCCTTACTGAATGCCACTAGGTCCAATACCAAGATCTGCACAAAAAATATGCAAAATTGTAATATGAATACAAATACAACATGTACCATGTAAATATCAAGTCTAATCCGGATGAAGCACTGGAAATTATTAAACAAAGGTGATATAATTTCAAAACCTGAAAAGCTCATAATAATGTGCGATAAATAAAGGAAAACCAAGAAATCACGGATTTACATAATAAGGGACGCAACCAAGAATCAACTATTGAGCATTCTTTTCAAGTGAGTTGCTCAAGAATGCAACCAAAGTACAACAAGTAGCACTCCCAGTGCTCGACATTCTCAATTTCATCTGAACACATACGACACAAGGTAGAATGGGTTACCAAGTGACTCTGCAGAGGTTCATCCAAATCCATACACCGAAAATCATAGCTGTATAACCAACATCTCATAAATCGATCATCAAACTACACATTATGTACTATCTTGACCAATAATAATATTCGCATGCAGTGTCCAACCGTGCCAACCTCAATCAATAACAAAGTCTTATATGACAGGGTATATACATATGAACAACAAATAAGCATATCATATATATATATATATATATATATATATATATATATATATATATATATATATGTGTGTGTGTGTGTGTGTGTGTGTGTGTGTGTGTGTGTGTGTATATATATATGTATGTATGTATGTATGTATGTACCATGAAGAGATGCATGGTGATATATGAATATTGGAACTAAGTATTTTTAATCGCTCCTGAATCCCTCGGAGAACAAATAATCCATTCTCGTAACTTAGAAAACATCAAAGCAACCTAATCAAATAAGAGAATATGGTTCATACTCAAGACAACAAGCCAGATTGTTACATTTCCACCTCTTATATAAACGTTCTTCCTCTAACAGATTTAGAAATGTACCTACGCTTTTGAAAAGGTGTGGATATCTTCTCCGCATGTTCGATTCAGCCTCCCAAGTAGCCTCCTCTCCTGATTACCCCATTAAATCACCTTTACCCAAAATGATCTCTTTTTACCTAAACTTATGAACCAGCTTTTCCAAATTCTTCGTAGGGAAAATAATCATCTAGATGCACTATGACATGGCCTTTATCTTCAGTATACTTTCGAAGCATAGAAATGTGAAACACTGGATGTCCCTTTGATAAGGTGGGAGGTAAAGAAATTCTATAAGTAACCTCATCAACTCAATCCAACACCTCAAATGTGTCAATAAACCTGATACTAAACTTGTCCTTCTTTCCAAACCTCATCACGCATTTCATTGGTGAACTTTCAGAAGTACCTTCTCCCCTTCCGTAAATGAAATATCATGAATCTTCTTATTTGCATAGCCCTTCTACCTACTTTGTGTTGTCCGAAGTGGTTCTTGAATTAACTTCACCTTCTCAAAATTATCATGTACAAAATTCATACCCAAAAGCCTAGCCTCTTGGCGCTCAAACCAACCATCAGGAAAACAAAATTGTCTACTATACAAAGCTTTATACAAAGTAATTTTTATATTGGATTGATAACTGTTCTTGTACGTAACTCCGCCAAAGGTAAGAAGTAATCCAAATGACATCAAAATTCAATCGCACAAGCTCTCAACATGTCCTAAAGAATATGAATAGTCCACTCGAACTGAACATCCATCTATATGTGTAGAGGCGTTCTTGGTGCAACCTGCATACTAAACTCCCACTTAAAAGCGCTTCAAAAGTGAGATGTGAATTGGGTTCCATGGTCTTAAAATTATGGAACTAGGCATGCCATGGAAATGAATTATCTCTCGAATGTAGATCTAGTCCAACTTCTACGAATATAAGTAGTCAACAGCGGTATAAAGTTCAAAGACTTGGTCAACCTATCCATAATGACCAAAATAGTGTCAAACTTCTATAAGGTACATTACAAGCCTACCATAAAGTCCCTAGTGAAACGCTCCCCCTTCTACTCTGATATAACCGTATTCTGCATCAAACATCTTGTTGTTTTATGTTCATACTCACATGCTAGCAATTGAAACACCCTAAAACGTGTCCACTAATGTCCTACTTCACCTTCTTTAACCAATAACGCTGCTTTAAATCACAATACATCTCTATAACCTCCAAAAAATAGAATACTGCAAGATGTGAGCTTCCTCAAGTATCAACTCCCTCAAAACATCAATATTAGGAACACAAAGCTGACTCCAGATTCGCATAATACCATCATCTCTAATAACCACCTTCCCAGCACCACCTTGTTACACCGTATCTGCAAGTATTAACAAATTAGGAACATCATATTGGCGAGCCTCAATGTACTCAAATAAGGACAACTGTGCAACAACACAAGTAAGAACTCTTTTGGGCTCAGAAATATACAGTATCACAAGTCCATTGGCTAAGGCCTGAATATCTATATCTAAAGGCCTCTCCTCATTAAATGCCAAACTACTCATACCCTTTGTCTTCCGACTCAAGGCATCTGCTACCAGATTTCCTTACCCAGATCCTACGATATAATGATATCACAAATCTTAATCAACTCAAGCCACCTTCACTACCTAAAACTCAAATCATTTTGCTTGAACAGGTGTTTAAGATATACTGTAAAAGGCACATTCTTCAGAGTTAACTTAGTCAATAGAGCTACAATAGATAAAACCCCTCTACAAAAAGACGATAATAGCTTGCCAAACCCAAAAAACTCCTAATCTTTGTTACTGTATTAGGCCTAGGCCAGTTTTGAACCACCTCAATCTTCTAAGGATCAACCTTAATAGCATCACAAATTATACGTGACCCAAGAGTGCAACTTAATCCAAGCAAAACTCTCTTAGAAAACTTAGCTTACAACTTCTTTTCCTTCAAAGTTTAAAGTGAAATCCTCAAATCCTGCTCATTTTCATCCTTACTACAAGATTAAATCATGATGTTATTACTTAACACTATCGTAAAAGAATACAAATAAGGTTTGAACACTTGATTCATCAAACCGGTGAATGTTGTTGGAGGATTAGCAAACCAAATGACATCACCAAGAACTCATAATGATTATAACGAGTCCTATAAGGCATCTTAGGGATATCTGAATCCCTAAGCTTCATCTAACGGTAACTCGACCACAAATCAATCGTAGAGGACAACCTATTGCTATGAAACTGATCAAATAAATCATTAATACGAGGAAATAGATACTTGTTCTTGATAGTAACCCTGTTTAACTGCATATAATCAATGCATATCCTCATAGTACCTTCTATCATATTCTTAAAAAACACTGATGCATCTCAAGGAGAAATACTAGGTCTAATGAACCCTCTTATTAAGAAAATCTTGCAATTACTCCTTTAACTTAGTAAGGGCCATACAATATAGGGGAATAGATATGGGTTGAGTTCACAGTATCAAGTCAATACGAAAATCAATATCCCTATCTCGTGGTATACCCAACAAATCTATAGAGAAATCCTTCATAAAATCCCTCACAATTGGTGCCAAATCCATGGGTGGAAACTATATTCTAGAATACTGAATGAAAGCTAAATATACTAAACATCATTATTCAACTATGCACTAAGCCTTTAGGAATAAAACCACTCTATTTGTGGAATGAACAAGTTTCCTCTCTACTATAATATACGCAACCCCGACATAGCTAAAGTCATAATATTGGCATGACAATCCAAGATAGCATAATACCAATATCATTAATCCATGTTATGAATCACCTCAAAATCCAAAATATCACAAAACAAGAGATCAAACATTGTATCATACCTATTAATAGAAATAACACAAGATCCATAAACCCAATTTATTATATTAGAGTCTCTTATAGGCGTAGACAAAAAAACATGTCAAAAGAATAATGAGTCGTACCCAAATTTGATTGAAAATAAGATGAAATATACAAATAAGCAGAACACGAGTCAAACAACACTAAAGCATCTATACGGCAGATTGAAACAATATTTCCAATGTTTATATCTAATACCACCACCTTAGGTCTACTAGGAAAAGCATAAAATTGTGCTTGATCTCTACGGGATATCCCCATCCTCTAGGACAACCTCTAATTAGTTTTCCTCCCGCTCTAGATAGCAAGGCTCTACCTTTAGATGGCTGGGTAGGTGGTGTGAAAACTGGGGCTAGAAGCATATCTTGATCACCTTACTGAGATACTCCTCTCTAAGGTCTAGAACAAGCCCTCCTAATATGCCCCACATATCAATTGCCGAAGCAAACTCTACTAATGTGGTTGCTGAGACTGAGTGTCCCTGACAACCAGAATACCCACCGCATGAACCATAAGTTAGAGGTACATTGTAGGATACCTTCCCCAAACGAGTACCGATAGAATTGTGACCCACTGGAGCATCATAAGACGTCTGAAGTGCTGAGTGAACTGGATTATGAACCAAAATGACCTCTACTAATGGAACACTAGCTTCCATATAATGCACCATGAGGTTTCTTAGCCTCAGGCTCCTCCTTTCATAGAATGTAGATGTGTTCCATCCTCATGGTTATCTCAACGACTACGTGAAGAAAGTTTTTGTTTTAGTCTCTCGGGCAATCCTAAATCGAATACCAAATTTGAGATCCTCAATGAATCTCCTCCCTCTCTTCATCTTACTAAGAATCAAGATATCTCTATAGTGAGGTAGCTTAGTAAACCTCTTCTCATACTCGTACTTGACATGCCCTCCTAATGTAAATGCTTAAACCGACAACATAACTCATCTTTCACTGTGGTTGCGATGAAATTCTCCAAAAGGAGAGTAAAAATGAGTCCAATTAAAATAAAATAACCCTACTATTCTATCTTTCACCTCCTCTTGGTTGGCCTTGTCAACTGAAAAGTAGCGGAATAAACTCCATTGGACTCCACAAAGCCCAAATTGCACAAATTCTCATAGCATCTATCCAAAAGCCCTAAGTACTAGCTGTGGGATCACCACTAATCTATGGAGAATCTAACTTATAGAACTGATCTATCCTTTTCTGTTCATCAAGAGACAAAGCTAGCCTAGACTCCCGCCTAAATACAATAGTAGGCTGGACTAACCCAACTAGCGAATAGTTGGAACCTCGAGGTTTGAAACATAGTAGTGGTATGCTCTAGAGTATGAATAGGTGGGGTTTGTGCTCCCCCTCTGGTCTGAGAAGTAGCTAGCATTACAGGAACCATCCCAGCTTGTGTCAAACCTTTAAAGTAACCAAGAATATGGACCACAGTATCCTAAAGCATTGGAATAGCGATAAAACCCTCAAAAACCTAAGCTGGACTTAGTAGAACAACTTGATTTAGAAACTTGTCCACTACTAGAGGTATAGTTGGCTTATTAGAAGTTGATCTAGCATGAGCGCAAGTGGATGTAGGTGCTCCTCTTGTAGGTGGTGCTACACGTGTCCTAGTTTGGGCTCCAGCCCCACGTCTACCATGACATCTACCTCTAGCATTGGTTGTAACAATGGGCACTAGTTCTAGCTCATCAGATGCGGATGGATGTATCCTTACCATCTATAAGAGAATAGAAGAGTAAGATTCAAACTTTAGGATGAAGAAAAGTTGCACTATAGAGAAGGAAATAAAAGAAAGTTTCCAAAATGTCCCATAGCCTCTTGAAGATAAGCATACACATCATGATGGCAACTAATCCCAAGCCACTGGGTAAGCGAACAATCAAACAATGGATAATTTGTTATCAAGATTTAGATAAAACGATGTTTCCCACAATAGATGATTCCTTTCTCTCTCTCTCTCTCTCTCTCTCTCTCTCTCTCTCTCTCTCTATATATATATATATATATATATATATATATATATATCTAAAATTTCTTTGTCTCTATCTCAATCTTCCTACCACCGCTAATGTCACCGTACAACTGGCAACCACCAGACCTACTAAGCCCCTCAACCGCTGCTTTCTTTCTTCTCTTTACTTTTCTTGATTTCTTTTCCTCTTCTTTCCCCCTTTTTTATCTTCTGTATCTCTATATCTGCCCCTCCTCTCTTCTTCTTCTTTCTTTCTCCCCCCCCCTTTCCCAATTTTTTCTAAAGGGAATTCCACACTGCCCTAACCTTAGCGGCGGCGGAGACTTTGGCAGCACGTGTTACCTTTTGCTTCCTCCCCGTATCCTTTTCCCCCTTTCTTTAATGCTGCTTGTTGAATTCCTAGAATTAACAATAGCAATAGAGAATTTTTGCGTGGAGACGATTTTTCGGCGAACCTCAGGCGTAGCGCGTGAGAACTTCCAGAACATAACTGTTGTGGACAACAAATTTTTTGGCTCCCTGTTAGACACCAGGTTCTACCATTCTTACATAGAACTTACTATTTTGTGAGCTAATATTTTATCTGCTGCCTTTTATCCTTGATTATTGTATTTCTGTAGGCTTGCTTGCATTTATCTGCCATTAGTCGTATCACTGGTGTCTCTTGCATACTTAAGTTATATTATAATTCAGTCTATATTTATGCTTTGCCTTCTTGTCTGCATTTGTTTTCATTTAGGTTTAGTGTATTTCCCTTAGTATTTGCTGGTGTAGTGGCTATTTTTTGTGATGGTAGTTTGACGTTGTGTCCTTGGGTGGGTCAATAGATGGTTCAGAGGGCAGGGAGCAGCGTGGCAAGGGGGTAAGGAAAGCACAAGGTTGAGAGTTGCATCCTGGAATAAAAGGACATTGACGGTTAAGTCAATAGAGTTGGGGAAGATTATCTAGAAGAGGAAGATTTATATAGCATGTGTTTAGGAGGCTAGATGGGGGTACAAAGGTTCGAGATGTTAATGGGTATTTAAGGGATGTTGAGGGAAAGTACGGGGGTAGGTATTTTGGTTGATAGGAATGTCAGGGAGTTAGTGGTGGATGTTAGGGGGTGAATGATAGGTTGTTGATTATTAAGCTAGTGGTTAGTGGGTTCACTTTTAACGTGATTAGTGCTTGCGTGACTCAAACGGGACTGAGCGAGGAGGTCAAAAGGTGCTACTAAGAAGATTTTGACGAGGCTATGTATCGTAGTCTGCAGTCTGATAAGATTTTTATAGGGGTCATTTTAATGGTCATGTCGGGGAGATCACGAGAGATTATGACAAGGTGTATGGCGGGTATAGTTTCTGGGTTAGGGTCAAGGGCGGTACTGGGACTGAGAGAGGAGGTCAAAAGGTGCTACTGAGAAGATTTTGACGAGGTTATGTATGGTAGTCTGCAGTCTGAGAAGATTTTTATAGGCGTCATATTAATGGTCATTTTGGGGAGATCACGAGAGATTATGTCAAGGTGTATGGCGGGTATACTTTCGGGGTTAGGGTCAAGGGCGGTACTTTGTTACTGGATTTTGCTAATGATTTTTACTTGGTGCTAGCTAACACGGGTATTCATCAGAGGGAGGACCACTTGGGTACTTTTCAAAGTAGGGTATCCAAGACTTAGATTGATTATCTTCTCCTGAGGAGAAGTGATCGGGGCCTTTACACTGATTGTGAGGGTATCCCAAGTGAGTATCTATTGATGAAGTTTAAGCTCTTGGTCATGGACTTGGAGGTCAAGGGAGAAAGGAAGAAGAGAGCGGAGTACGACCAACCTAAGATCAAGAGGGGATCTTTGACTATGGGGACCTGGAGGAGTAGTTGGGACGCGAGTGTATGCGAACCACGATAGAAAACTAAATTATGGAAGCTGCTAGAGAGGTGTTAGGGGTCTCGAAGAATTAATTGGGTTGCCACTAATGGGACGGGTGGTAGAATGGGGAGGTCCGAGGAAACGGGAAAGCAAAGAAAGTGGCATATATAAAGCTAGTGGGGAGAATTGACGAGGAAGAGCACAGGACACGTAGGAAGTGTTATAAGAAGGAAAGGAGAGAAGCAAAGATCGCAGTCATGGCCGCTAAGACTATAGCTTTTGAATGATTGTATGAGTATCTTGGGGATAAAGGAGGGGATAGGAAGTTGTACAAGTTAGCCAATATTAGGGAGAGGAAGGCTCGAGACCTTGATCAAGTGAGGTGCATCAAAGCCGAAGATAGTAAAGTATTGGTAGAAGAGGCATGTATTACATGTAGGGCAGGAGTACTTCTATAAACTCTTGAATGAGGAAGGGACTAGAAAAATCGTGTTGGATGAGTTGAGGAACTTAGAATATTGGAGAGATTTTGGGTTTTGTAGGTGTATTAAGTGTGAGGTGGTTGATATGGCAATACGAAAGATGACCATGGGTAAGGCGACTGGGCCTGACGAGATCCCGTAGAATTTTTTAAAGAAGTAGGGGAAGTGTAGGCTTGGAGTGACTTACTAACTTGTATAATGTCCTTTTCAGGACGAAGAAAATTCCAGAAGATTGGTGGTGGAGTTTGATGATTCTATTGTGTAAAAACAATGGTGATATCTAGAACTGCAACAACTATAGGGGTATCAAGTTATTGAGTAACACTATAAAAGTTTGGGAGAGAGTGGTGGAGAGGAGAGTGAGGACAAGCGTATCGATATCTGAGAACCAGTTCAGATTTATGTTGGGACAATCAACTACAAAATTCGTTCACTTGGTGAGATGATTGGTTGAGCAGTATAGGGAAAGGAAAAAGGACTTGCACATGGTGTTCATTTACCTTGAGAAGGCTTAGGACAAGTCCCGATATAGGTGCTATAGAGATATTTGAAGCTTAGCGTAGTCCCTCTAATGTACATTAGGGTGATTAAGGACATATACGAAGGTGCTAAGACTTGTGTGAGGTCTGCAGGAGGAGACATAGATATTTCCCTATGGAGATGGGGTTGTATCAGACATCGGCCCATAGTCCATTTTTGTTTGCCCTAGCATTGTATGTGATGACACGACACATACAAGGGAGGGTGTCGTTGTGTATGTTATTTGCTGATGAAAAAGTACTGATTGATGAGACACGAAAGGATGTTGACGCTAGGTTGGAAGTTTGGAGATGGGCGCTGGAGTATAAATGTTTCAAGTTGTGTAGGTCAAAATTTGAATACTTGGAGTGCAACTTCAGTAATGAGAGTTATGGAGAAGGAGAGTAAGTGAAGATTGATACTCAACGCATTCCCAAAAAAGGTAGTTTCAAGTATCTAAGGTCTATAATACAAGGCAACAGGAAGATTGAAGAGGATGTTACTTGCTGTATTAGAGCCAGGTGGATGAGTAGAGGCTAGCTTAGGGAGTTTTAAGCAATAAGAATATTCTGCCTAGACTTAGAAAATTCTACAAGGTGTTGGTTAGAACGACTATGTTGTATGGAGCTGAGTGTTAGCCCGTCAAGAAGTCCCATATCTAGAAGATGAAAGTAGCTAAAATGAGGATGTTGAGATGGATGTGTGGCATATCGGGAAAGACAAGATGAGGAATGAATTTATTAGGGACAAGGTGGGAGGGGGATCTGTGGAATACAAGTTGCGGGAATCAAGGCTGCGATGGTTTAGGCATGTGAAAAGGTGGGATATAGATGCCCTAATCAGGTAGTGTGAGAGGTTAACCATGACGATCTTGAGAAAGGGCATGGGTAGGCCTAGAAAGTATTAGGTAGGGTTGATTAGGTAGGACATGTCATTGCTTTACCAAACTGAGGACATGACTAGCGATAGGAAGGTATGGAGGTCGAGGATTGAGGTGGTGGGTTGATAGGTTGTCCTTAGTTTCTCCTGGATTTACCAGTAGTACTAGTAGTATTCTCTTATTCTTTTATTCTTTGTTATTTATTACTTGTTATGTCACTCTCTTCCATTAGTTATTATATTACTGATGTTACTACTTGTTGCTTTATTTTTACTGTTCCTTAAGCCCAGGGTTTATTGGAAACAACCTCTCTTTGTTAATAGGGTAGGGGTAAGGGAGCGTATACACTACCGTCCCAGACCAAACGTATGGGACTAAGCTGGATTTGTTATTGTTTTGGTTGTTGTTATGGAGATAAAACATAAATAAGTCTCAAACCATTTACCAAATACGGAAAATATGACAGCAATCTCCTGAGACCCGATAGTACAAAGTCACGAGCAACTAAATAGAGTACAACTAAGTTTTTATCATAAAAATATTGTCTTAATCAAATAGAATGGATAAGAATTGGACTTAATAAGTCGTGAATTAAGTACAAAAGCTCACCACGAAGTCTCCAATCAATTGATAAGCACCCTCATGAATGTCTCTATGTCCAATATCAAGATCAACATAAAAATCTGCAAAAGTATAATATGAGTACAAATACAATGTGCACCCAATAAGTATTAATCTAACCCAATGAAGTAGTGGATAAGCTTAGACAATGATGATACAATTCTTTAATACTTGATACGATCATAACAGAGTACAATAAATGAAGTAACAATAAAAAATTACAGACTTAGATAGTAAGGTATGCAACGAAGAATTAGCTATTAAACATGCTTTTTAAGTAAGTTGATATAGAACATAAGGCACGATATCAGCATATATGGATGATATGAATCAAGTAGCACGTATATGCATGTATCTAAATGAGTCTAGACTCAAACATTATTAGCAACCGGTACTCTCTTTGCTTGACAGTCCTAGTGTCAACTGAACACACATGGCATAAGATAAATAGGCAAATATGTGACTCCAGAGGGATAAATCCTAATCCATACGCCGAGTGTCATAGCTCCCTAATATATCAATATCTCATAAATCAATCATCATACCTCACAAAATGTACCATCGTGCCCAATCATAATGGCCACACGGAACGTCACATCATGCCATCCTCAATCCATAATGGAGTAAATATGTTGGGATGTATATGTATGAACATGAAATAAGCATATAAAGTACATAAGAATAGAGAATATCATCATGAAAAGATGAATGAATGTGTACAAGTATGACTACAACTATAACGTATCATCCAAACTACTGAATAGACATTCACGTCAAAATATAGCACCGAAAGATTGGGCGTAATATCTAGCATTTTTAAGGTTTCTCAAATAGTCATACAAATAAATAATGCAAAGAGAAGAATAAATATATCGTGAACAAAACATATAGAAGCCTAAGTTCTATCCCAAGCCTAGTATAATCTTAGCGTCTGTATGTATGCTCGTCACCTTGCATTAACAATGCCCTCAAACATGTAGATATTGAAATAAATTCATTTTATAAAATATTTCTCTCAAATCAAGGTTAGCCAAGTTACTTACCTTATATGGAACAAGGTTCAACCTTCCAAATTGCCCATCCCTCTATTTATGGCATCCAAACGCTCCAAATCTAGCAAAAAAATACTTAACAAGATCAAATGAAGTTATACAAACCAATTCCAAACAATAAAGCTTAAAACTTGAAATCAAATATCAAAATTAAATAAAAAATCAATCTGGATCCATGTGGTTGAAGGTCAGATCTCATTTAATTATAACCCCACAACTCCAAACATGTGATTACATTTGAAATTTGAGTCTACGTTGTTTTTTAAAAGCTCAAAATACACTCTTTTATGTTTTAGTCAAAATCTCAAGTTTCACTCTTTGATTCAATATTATATGTGTAGAAATCCATGGAGAATAAATATATATGATCAAATTCAAGTAAAAACTACTCATCCTCTATATTGGGTGAAATGCCTCTTTGAAATCTCGTTTTCCCACTTTCTAAAACTAAATTGGAGCCAAGTCCAGAAATTTAGACAAAATATACTTGGAGCCAATTTATTCTATGCAATCGTGGCTGGCCCACGTGATTGTGTTGGCTATGTGTTGGCTAACTAGTCTAGCTCCAATGAAATCATGATGTTCCCTCACGTGCTTGTAATGCATTGCCTGACAACTTTACATAATTGTGAACCCCTCCACATGATCTCAAAGCACAAAATCTCCCTTGGCCAAATCCTTCAATGTGATTGTGATGCACAGCTCCGTAACTACTATTCACAATAATTCACTTGCAAACCAATAATTCCAAAACATTCAAAAATGGTCTAAAACCAGCCAGAAACTCACTCGAGCCCTCTCGAAACCCCATCCAATTATCCTAAAGAGTTCGTATACCCTATACAAATTTGCCAGAAGGCTCAGAATGATAAAAATAACATCAAAACTAAGAACCAATTGTGAAACCAAAAATCTCAAATTTTCTTAAGTTCAGATTCTAACTTTAAAATAGAAGTGTCGAATCAACTTCGAGCGAGACCCGAATCTAACATATGTACAAGTCAAAAATCGTCATACGAATGTAGTGGAACTTTCAAATCACCAATAGGGGATCATTTACCCACAATATTTACTTTGGTAAATTATTCCAATCTCAAGCTTCTAATTAGGAACTAATTGTTCTAAGTCACTCTTGTACCCCTCAGAAATCAAACTATTCATTCTCGTGAGCTATAAAAAAAAATCGAAGCAGTCTACGGAAATAATCAAACAAGAGAATAGGATTCTAGAACTCAAAACAACCTATCGGATCATCACATTCTTCGCCTTATAAACAAAAGTTTGTGTTTAGAAGTGAACGTGAACTGGTGAAAATGTGTAAGATATCTCATCCGCATGTCTGATTTGGACTTCCAAGTAGCCTCCTCGTTTGATTCCTTTGCCAAATAAACATCACCAAATGATCTCCTTCGAAATCAACTTCCAAACTTGCAAGTCCATAATATCTACCGGCACTTCTTTATAGGCAAAGTTCTCATCTAGATCCACTGTCCCAAAGTCCATAATATCTACCGGCTATTCTTTATAGGCCAAATTCTCATCTAGATCCACTATCCCAAAGTCCAACACTTAAAACTTATCTTTATTATACTTTCGGAGCATAGAAACATGAAAATACCGAATGTACCACCAATAAAATATGAGGCAAGATTATAAGAAACCTCAAAAACTCTTTGAAGCACGCCAAATGATCCACTAAACCTCGAACTCAACTTTCTCTTCCTTCCAAATCTTATCACATCCTTCATGGGAAAAACTTTCAAAAATATCTTCTCACCCTCCATAATGCCCCATCAAAACCTTCTTGTTCGCATAGCTTCTACCTACTCTGCATTATCTGAAGTCATTTATGAATAAATTTAACCTTCCATAAAGCATCACGTATAAAATTTGTACCCAACAACCTAGCCCCATCATGGTTAAACCAACCAATAGTAGAACAACTATGTCTAAAATAGAAAGCTTCATACAAAGTCATCTAATTACAGGACTGATAACTGTTGTAAGGAAACTCGGCCAAAGGTAAGTACTGATTCCAATGATCTCCAAAGTCAATTACACAAACTCTAAACATGTACTCAAGAATGTAAATAGTCTACTCAGGCTAACCATCCATCTGTTAGTGAAAAGTCGTGCTACGATCAATTTGTGTATCCAAATCTCGCTGGACAACCCTCAAAAAAATAAGATGTGAATTGAGCGTCGTGATCTGCAATGATAGAAACATGAATACCATGTGGATGAACTCTCTCCCGGTTGTAGATCTAGGCCAACTTTTTTGATGTATAAGTGTCAACACCAGTGTAAAATGTGTGGACTTGGTCAACCTATCCACAATGACCCAAATAGCATTAAACTTCCTCAAGACACGTGGTAATCCTATCATGAACATAGAGTAATACGTTCTTATTTTTTACTCCGGTATAACTATCTTTTGAATCACACGACATGGTTTTTTATATTCATACTTAACTTGTTGGCCACTCAAATACCATAAAACAAGTTCAACAATGTCCTTACCAAGTTCATATTAGACACTATAGTCATTTTCTAATAGGCCAGAGGTGAATTTGTAACCATGGATTAGGCTTGAAGGTGATTTGTAGGTCAGTGGTAGAATTAGGCTTGAATTGGCAAAAGCTAGAGTTTTGGCAATTTTGGCCGGTAGTGAAAATTTTGACATCGGAGTCTGATTGGATTTCCGAAAGTTGGATTAGGTTTGTGGTGTCATTTTTGACTTGTGTGCAAATGTTTTTGTTATTCAGACGTGGTTTGGTAGGCTTGGCCGTCGTTTGTGGAATCCGAAAATTTTGAAGTTCTTAGGCTTGAATCCAGTGGTAATTTGGTATTTTGATGTTGTTTTGAGTGATTAGAAAATTTTACTATGTTTTTATGATGTTATGGGACATGTTTGTATGTTTTTATTGAGGTCCCAAGGGCCTTGGATATGTTTTGGGTGGTTAAGGGATCATTTTTAACATTTGTGAGATTGCTGATATTTGCTGCTGCATTTTTCTGGTTTCCTCTTTCGCGTTCGCATTAGGGACCTCGTGTTCGCAAAGAGTGTTTTCTGAGTGGTGAGATTTTGTTCTTCACGTTCTCAAAGGAGAGGACGTAAATGTGAAAGTGTGTTTTGCATGTTCATCACAAACGGGGAAGCAAGGTCGCGTTCGCGAAGAAGAGTGGGCCAGTTGGGGACCCAGGTCCTTGTTCTATGCGTTTGCAAGGTGGTGGTCACGTTCACAAAAGTTTGAGCTAGTAAACCATAAAGTTCGTGAGGCAAGTGTCATGTTCTTGAAGAGTAAAGTGAAGAGGAAGTCAGGCTATTCTACGCGAATACGAGAGGACGGTTACATTCGCGAAGAAGGAAAACTGGGCAGACAGTGATATCTTCAAAATCGAGGGTTTGAGTCTATTTTTCATATTTAAAGCTAGAGATCATAGATTTAAGTAATTCTTGAATGGAGTTTTGCGGAGTTGATTTGGGTAAGTGTTTCTTGCTTGGTTATGGATAAATCCCATGATTATGTCTTTGATTTTATCATCTAATTTTTTATTTTGGGTGGAAAATTGGGAAGAAGATATAGTGTTCTTGAGTTATAATTTTGGGGTTTTGAATGGGATTTTGTAATCAAATTTGAGTAAATTTTTTATTATTAGACTCGTGACTGAATGGACTTTCGGGTTTTGTGAGTTTTTCCAGATTTCGAAATATGGGCCGGGGCAGGGTTTGAGCCGACTTAGGATTTTTCACTCTAATTTGGTATTAAACTTGTGTAATTGATTCCCTTAGCCTATATGGATCATATTTTATTGGTTGCGCTAGATTTCAGACGTTTGGAGGCCGATTTTAGAGGTAAAGGCATTACAAAGTAGGAGTTTCCTAGGATTGAGGTAAGTAACAGTTATAAAGTTGGTCATGAGGGTATGAAATCCCGAATTTTGTGTCGTATGACTATTTTGGAGGTCAAACACATGCTAGATGACGTGCATGTGGGCATGCACCGAAGGGATTGTGACTTGGTTTGTCCAGTGAGACTATGGAATCAAATAGCTTACTCTTTACTATATGTTCCCTCTATATTTAAGGAAATTGACCGTGCTCTATTTTAGAAATGAATTTTAGGCCTTATGATATCACTATTTAGACATGAGGTCATGTACTTGTTGAATTAACTGCCATTTGTACTTTTGTTCTCGGTCATGATATTACTTGCGTATCATACCTATGTTCCTTCTTATATATAATTGATAAATGTTATTTTCTCTATTTGGGGCTGAATTATATGTTTTGTTAAAGCCCAAGGGATTGGAAAGGTTGGTGACTAAGATAGGGCCTGAGTGCCTAGTTTTGAGGTATTGAGTGTATATGGATCGGCTTGCACGCCGCAGCAAGCCTCAGGGATATATATATATATATATATATATATAATCGGGTTGCACACCGTAATGAGCCTTCACGCTAATTATCTGTATTGGATCGGGTTGCACACTGCAATGAGGCATATAGTTGTTTATATATTAGATCGGGCTGCATCCCGCAATGATATAGCGCTTGGCCCGAAGGAGCCCCTCTGGAGTCTGCACACCTTTAGTAAGCACATCTACCTATTTAGTATCACTAATGAGGGTTGAGAGCCGAGTGATTGAGATGTTTGAGATGAGAAGAGTAACTGTTGTCTTGAGAGGTTGTACTTGCTTTCAATTATGTTTTGCACTTAGTTTCTGTTTTTCCTTGTTGTGCAAATTTCTGGAAGAGTTGATATTTGGTTTACTTGAGTACGAATTGATTTGACTTAAAATACTAAATTTGAAAGAATGATTGTTGTTTATTTGAAAGTTATTAAAATAAATTGTAGTTGCATAGCTCGTCACTTCTTCTCAATCCCTTATTTATTTCTATAACTAACTAAGTTTGAAGTACTCACGTTACTCCCTGCACCTTGTTTGCAGACTCAGGGGAGACCGACTGCGGAGGTCGTTGAGTTCATGCGCAGTTGACTATCGGAGATCTACGAGGTAGTTGTGGGCATCCGTAGCCTTTGTCTATCCTTCCACTAATATCTTTCTTTATATTTTTGGCATTTGACGGACTATTTTAAACTCTAATTCTAGACTGGTTGTAGATGCTCATGACTTAGTGACACCCCGATTATGGTCTTTCTTTTTCGCATTTTCATTTTGAGTTTATCTATTTATGAAATTTCCGTTATGAAAAGTTTTAACTTATCTTTTCACGAAATATCAAAGTTCTCTAAAATGTGTCGGCTTTCCTATAACCACAATAGGCACCATTATGACAGGTTAGAGTTTTGGGTCGTGACAAGTTGGTGTCAGAGAGCCTAGGTTGCATAGGTTACACGAGTCATGAGCATGTTTAGTAGAATATTACGGATCGATACGGAGATATCTGTAGTTATCTTTGAGAGGATGCAGAACCCTTAGGAAACTTCACATTCTTGAATTCTTATCGTGTGAAACTGTTCATTCTAGTAACTAAACTTATATTATTCTATTCTCTCATACATGGTAAGGACACGTGCTACGAGTCAGGACGGACATCAACCAGTTTCACCAGCTAGTGTTGCGACAGGCCAAGGTTACTATAGAGGCCATAGTAAAGGCATGGGTGCAACCCGCACAGCAGCCAAGGAAGCAGCTCTAGATCCACCAACTGCCCTTATTCAGGATCATGTCTCAATTGTAGATGCCCCAGCGGGACCAGCTCAAGCACCAATGGTGCCCATTGTTATTACAGGACTTGAGGAGGCCTTGGCTAAAAACTTGACCATGTGCAGCAGTCTTGCTTAGGAGGTCTTTGTTTTGGCCGCAACAACAACTTCTTAGGTAGGGGAAGGTGATCATACTCCCGCCGCCTACACACCTGAGAAGTTGGTGCAGGGGCTCCGGACATTGGGGCACCACCATCCAAGCTGGTTGCATCTACTCAGGACTGTCGTTCCTATCATGCCTGATGATAAGCAACATAGATTGGAGAGGTTTGATAGGCTTCAGCCTCCGACTTTCAGTGATGCAGAGGTCGGGTGTGCCTAGGGTTTCTCGTAAGTGTTATAGGATTCTCCGTACAACAAGTATTCTGGAGACCAGTGGGGTCTCGTTCACTACCTTTCAGTTCTCTCGAGCTGCCTTCACTTGGTGGGAGGCTTATAAGAGGTGTAGGCTGGTTAGTGCAGCGCCCATTACATGGTAGAAATTCTTCATTTTCTTCTTGGAGAATTATGTGCCGTAGTCCCACAAAGAGGAGATGCGCAGATAGTTTGAGCAGTTACGTCAAGATAATATGACTGTGATGCAGTAGAAGATGAGATTCTGAGTTAGCCTGTCATGCTATTTCATTGGTTCCCATAGACAAGGAGATGATTATGAGGTTTGTTGATAGCCTTTCATTTTAGCTGTAGGTGTTTATGACTAGAGAAAAGGTCACCAGTGCTACTTTTGAAGAGGTTGTGGACATCGCGCAGGAGATAGAGTCTGTTCTCCATTACAAGCTGGTTGAGAGGGAGACTAAGAAGCCTCGGGGATCAGGCTATTTTTGTGGGTTCCTTCTGGAGGTCAGTTCTATCAAGGTAGATATCGTCCTTCTAAGCATGCTCAAACGGCTCACCTAGTTTACTTTGGTGCATCATCTGGCCATAGTTCTCACAGTTCACATTAGGGCCACTCATCTCTCAATGCCCTTCCAACTTAGAGCTCGTCCTATTCCCCATCGAGTCAAGGCTCATCTACGTTAGGTCCTTTTGCCAGTTTTTGATTCTCCGGGCTCTCTTTAGTCCCTACCACCACCATCTGGGAGTTTCTATGAGTGTGGAGAATTTTTTTCATATGAGGAGGTAGTGTTTCTGCCTAATGGAAGGTCATGCTCAGCAGCATAGAGGTCAGCCTTCGACTTCAACACTAGTTACTTCACTACCCACTCAGTCAACTAGGCGTGGAGCTTAGTAAGCTAGGGATTGCCCTAGAGGGGGAGGCCAATTAGGTGGTGATCAGGCCCATTTCTATGCACTCTCTACTAAACAAGATGATATTGCTACAAACATAGAGATCGCATGTATGGTTTCAGTATGTCAATAAGATGCTTCTGTACTATTTGACTTTTCTGAGGGATATTAGTACAGAGACCCTTACTATTGATTATATTCCGGTGGTGCATAATCTTCTGAATGTGTTTCCTGCAGACCTTTCAGTCATGCTACCAGACAAGAATATTGGCTTCAATATTATTTGATGCGGGGCACTTAGCCTATTGAAGGAGCAACTTCAGGAACTCCTTCAGAAGGGGTTTATTAGTCCTAGTGTGTCACCTTGAGGTGCACAAATTATGTTTCTGAAGAATAAGGACATCACTATGAGAATATGCATCGATTATCGGTAGTTGAACAAAGTCACAATCATGAACTAATATCCTTTGCCACGTATTGATGATCTATTTGACCAGCTACAGGTAGCAAGGGTATTCTCCAAGATTGATTCAAGGTCACTGTATCACAACTTGAAGATTAGGGACTCGAATATTCTAAAGAAAGCTTTCAGGACCCATTGTGGTCATTAAGAGTTCCTCATGATGTCTTTTGGGATGACCAATACCCCAGCAGTGTTCATGCATCTGATGAGTAGCGTATTTCACCTATACCTCAACTTGTTTTTTATTGTATTCATGGATGATATCTTGGTGTACTCTCATAGCTAGGAGTAGCATGCCTTGCATTTCTGGATTGTGTTGCAGTGGTTAAGGAAGAGAAGTTTTATGTTAAATTCTTCAAGTGTGAGTTTTGACTCAATTCAGTGGCGTTCTTGGGGCACGTAGTGTCCATCAAAGGTATTCAGGTTGATCCAAAGAAGATAAAGGCAATTCAGAGTTGGCCCAGACCGTGCTCAACTATAGAGATTCAGAGCTTTCTTAGTTTCGCGTGCTATTACCATTGGTTCATGCATGGTTTCTCCTTTATTACATCGCCCTTGACCAAATTGACCCAAAAAGGTGGTCCTTTTAGTTGGTCGGACGAGTGTGAGGCGAGAGTTGGGCACTCAGGTTGACTTGAGCATAGTATTTCACCCTGAGATGGAAGAATAGTCCGCACTTCATACATGTGAGTACTAACTATTCTTCTGAGTGGTTCATTTAGATTTACATCAGAGAGGTTGTTTGCCTTCATGGGGTGCCATTTTTCGATCATTTCAAACAGAGGCCCGCAATTTACATCGTAGTTTTGAAGGGCCGTGCAGTGAGAGTTGGGCACTCAGGTTGACTTGAGCATAGTATTTCACCCTGAGATGGAAGAATAGTTCGAGCGTACTATTATAATTTTCGAGGACATGATAGTTGCTTGTGTCATTGATTTTAGGGATTCATGGGACCTATATCTGCCACTCGCAGAGTTTTCTTACAATAACAGTTATAAGTTGATTATTTAGATGGCTCCGTATGAGGGTTTATATGGGAGGCAGTGTACGTCTTCAGTGGGTTGGTTTGAGCCAGGGTGAGGTTAGGATTTTGGGCACAGACTTGGTTCGGGATGCATTGGAAAAGGTAAAATTGATTCATGAGCAGCTTAGCGCGGTGCAGTCAAGACAAAAGAGTTATGCTAACAGAAAGGTCCGTGATGTGTCTTATATGGTGGGGTAGAAGGTCATACTAAAGGTCTCCCCAATGAATAGCGTTATGAGATTTGTGAAGAAGGGCAAGTTGGGCCCTCGGTTTATTGGGCCGTTTGAGGTGCTTCATAGGATTGGGGAGGTGACTTACAAGCTTGCCTTGCCACCCAGCTTTTCGAGTACGCATCCAGTTTTCCATGTTTCTATGCTTCATAAATATATTGGCGATCCGTCCCATGTTTTGGATTTCAGCACAGTTCAGTTAGATGGTGATTTGACTAATGATGTGGATCTGGTGGCTATTTCCGAGCGAGAGGTTTGAAATTTAAGGTCAAAGGATATAGCTTTAGTTAAATGCAATGGAGAGATCAGACCATGTAGAAGGCTACTTGGGAGACAGAGCGGGAGATGAGGAGTAGATACCCACACCTCCTTGAGGCTCCATGTATGTTTCTACACCCGTTTGAGGACGAACATTTGTTTAAGAGGAGAGGATTTAATGACTCGTCCGGTCATTTTGAGATTTATAGCAATGTTTCCCTATTTCCTTCTTCTTTTGTGTTCTATATCTATATTATGATATACCGAGTTAGTTGGTTCGGATTCGGAGTGGTTTCGGAGTGCAAGGAGACACATAGTCTCTTATTTGAAAGCTTATGTAAGAAAGTTCACCTGATGTTGACTTATGTGTAAACGACCTCAAATTTAAATTTTGATGTTTCCATTAGCTCCATTAGGTGATATTGGACTTAGGAGCGTGCCAGAATATTATTTTGAGGTCTGTGGTAGAATTAGGCTTGAATTGGTGAAAGCTAGAATTTTGGCAATTTTGGCTGGCAGTGGAAATTTTCATATGTGGGTTGGATTGGATTTATGGAAGTTAGAATACGTTTGTAGCGTCATTTCTAACTTGTGTGTAAAATTTGAGGTCATTTGGGCGTGGTTTTGTAGGTTTCGGCTTGTGGAATTTGAAAGTTTGGAAGCTCTTAGGTTTGAATCCGGGGGTAATTTGGTATTTTGAGTAGTTTGAAGGTTTGACTAAGTTTAAATGATTATATGGGACGTGCTGGTATTTTTTGAGGTCTCGAGGGCCTCGGGTGAGTTTTAGTGGTTAACAGATCATTTTTGGCCTTGGTGAGATTGTTGATATCTGGTGTTGCATTTTTCTGGTTTTCTCTTTCGCGCTCGCAAATGGGACCTTGCATTCGCAAAGAGTTTTTTATGAGTGGTGAGATTTTGTTCTTCACATTTGCGATGAAGAGACATATATACAAAGGTGTGGTCTGCGTGTGCATCGCGAATGCGGGACTTGACTCACATTTGCTAAGAGGAGTGACGCAGTTGGGGACCCTAGGTCCTTCTACGCGTTCGCGAAGTTTTTATATAGTAAGGCATGGCATTTGTGAGGCATGTGTTGCGTTCACGAAGAGTAAAATGAAGAGGTAGTCAGGTTGTTCTACACGAACTCGAGAAAACGGTCGCGTTCGCAAGGAAGGAAAACTGCAGAGACAGTGTTATATAGAGATCACAGATTTGGGTGATTCGTGAAAGGATTTTCACGGAGTTGATTGGGGTAAGTTTTTTTTCTGGTTTTAGTTAAATTCCATGATTATCTATTTGATTAGAAATCATGATTAGGACTTATTATATCACTGTTGAGACCTGTAAGGTCATGTACTTGTTAAATTAATTGACATTCACTGTTTTGTTCTCAGTCATAATATTATTTGCGTATCATACCTACGTCCCTTCTTATTTATCACTATATATGTTACTATATCTATTTTGGGAGAAAATATATGTTTCCTAAGAGCTCGGGGGACTGAAGAGGCTGGTAAGTGAGATAGGGCCTGACTGTTGAGTTGTGATCTATGTGATTCAATATGGATTAGGTTGCATGCAGCAACGAGCCTCAAGGATATACATATATATGATTGCAATGCACTCTGCAACAAGCCTTCACGCTAATTATCTATATTGGATCGGGTTGCACGCCGCAATGAGCCTTATGGATATTTATACACTGGATCGGGCTACACACCACAACTATATAGGGCTTGGCCTGAAGAACCCCTCTGGAGTCTGCACACCCCTAGTGAGTGCAGGTACCTATTGAGTATGATTACTAAGGGCTGAAAGCTGAGTGATTTAGTTGTCGAGATAAGCTCGGTGATTGTTGTCTTGAGAGGCTATAGTTGCTTTCAATTGTTTGTCGCACTTAGTTGTTATCTATCCTGGTTGTGCAAATTTCTGGAAGACTTAATATCTAGTTTACTTGAGCATGAACTGATTTGACTTAACAACTAATTTGGAAGCATGACTGTTCTTTATTTGATGGTTATTGAAATTAATTGTACTAGCATAGCTCCTCTCTTCTTTTCAATTCCTTATTTATTTCTATTACTTACTGAGTTGGAAGTACACACGTTATTCCATGCACTTTTTGTGCAGATTCAGGTAAGATCGGTCGTGGAAATCGTTGAGTTTGTGCGCAATTGACTATCCAAGATCTATATGGTAGCTACCGGTATCCACTGCCCTTGTCTCTCCTTCCACTGTAATCTTTCTTTCTGTTTTTGTCATTTGAAAGACTATTAGTAAACTTTGATTCTATACTATTTGTAGATGTTCATGACTTAGTGACACCTTGATGTCGGGCTATCGTTTTCGCATTTTTTTTGAGTTTATCTTTTTTATGAAATTACCGTTATGAAAAGCTTTGGCTTATCTTATAATGAAACATCGAAGTGTTCTGAAAGGTATCGGCTTGCCTAGTACTATCATAAGCTCTATCACGATAAGTTAGACTTTTTGGTCGTGACGCAGTTCCTGTTAATACGTGTAAGATTTTCGCCGTAATATTCGACTGATCACAGATATTCTAGCCGCCTTATATTTCGGTCTTCTACTCACGAGTACCAGATTTGGTTACAGTCCATCCCACCAAGGGTCAACACCCCATTGCTAGCACAACTTAGGGGTCGGGCAGTTCAGACAGATGATTTTGTGGAGGCGTCAGACCAAGATCCCTGGGATAAACTTGAGTTGACAAAGTCTCAATTAGCGTGATTGGTAGCAAACGTGGAGCAGCATGGCCAGTATTTGTTTAGGGTCGGCCTTCACGATGCGGAGGCACAGGCCAGAGTCTTTATTCCCTACGTCGGTGTCTCTTTACGAGGCATGTTACAAAGTTTGAGCATGACAGATAGACCAGGACCATCCCAGCCAGGACCGTCGCATTCAGGAGAAGCTTGAGGTTACACTGACAATGTTTCCTCTAGCTAGTTTGGGATCAAGGTCGATTCTGGGATCACATATTCAGTGTTCTCAAGGTTGGACATTTTGATCTCAGGTTCTGGCCCGATGGAATCGGGGGATCGATCTTTAGTCCCTCATATTCCGAGCCTAATCTACCATGTCATAGACAAACCCAGTTTCTATCATATACAATATATTTGAAAAAATTAAGAAACTTTGACCCAAATGAACTACCCATGACCTGACCCACCCAAAAGTTTGAACGTTTTATGAATAAACTGTTAAAATAAAGTTTGAATGGCAAGTTTAGTTCCTTTTTTGAAGCCTCAATAGGATTAGTACGGTATGATTAGCCCGGTTTTGTTATATGGGTAACAACTCCGGTGCTATTGTTCCCCTTATTTGTATTCTCCTAATTGTTGTAATTTTCTTTTCTGTTATTAATAAAATAAACTAGCCTTAGGCTCTGCCTAGTGGATTGCCAAAAAAAAAAAGTTCCTTTTTTGGCTTTGCTCGTACATAGTGGAAGATATAGCTCATCAGCTATGCGTTTGCGCTTGGACTTCTGCGGCAAAGCAAATGCGAGCGCAGACCACGTTTCTTTCATCTTGAACTCGGACTGGGCTAGATTCCACTAGGAGCAAAAAAAATGTCTACCTCAGCGTTGGCTTCAGTCGCGGCTGCGTAAAATGTTTGCGGTCCACATTTCTCAATTAATCTCAAATTTTCAGGGTCGCTGAATCTCTTTTTTTGCCCTCAGTGCAATTTGCACCACGGTAGCATCAGGTGTTCTGCTGCCGTGCTATTTCACTGCGGTCAGCGATATATGTTATGCCCCAAAATGCCTCTCTGAATCGCAATTCTACTATCAGTATAATTGTGGCCGCCCCAGCGGTTAACCTTCCGCGATTGCCGTTTTCCTCCATTGTCAGTGCTTTCATTGCAACTTTAAACTTGTGCAGGTTTTAAATCCTTTATGAGTTGGTTGATACTTTCTTGCTTCTTTTTTACCAAATACTGCAGACAAGCACAATAAGATAGTTTTCGGGAATACTTTTACGCATTAATGATCCAAAACTTAAGCAAAAAAGAGCATAAGATAGGCTAGAATCCATAGTTATCAGTTCCGTCGATCCAATTGTGATCGGCTTCTACAAGAGGTATCAGGTCACTCTCGGCCGGATCTACCCTTCTTTCGGGTGCATAGTGATCATGCTCTGCAATTCTCCAGCAAGGCCGAGGGACTAGAGTTTACCCTCATTCATCTTATATGATTATTTCGACCTCAGCTTTTTGAGGGTTGATCAAGCTCCAACACCGATCAACCCAGGCCTTCTTTTCTAGAAACGAGGAGGATAAAAATTGGGGCTGATGAGCCGGTTTGTCCGAGTGAGGACATGCAACATAATCATAGAGGAGAAAATGTCATTCCCAAAGAAGTGGAACTCTGATCATTACTAAAGTTTTTTCTAGTAGACTTTTGTACTCTATTTTTGCATTGCATAATGCCTTCAACTTTTTTGCAGGGGTCGCTTGGATGCCCTACGTAGTCATCTACCTTGAAGACTAGGTTCGAAAACTTGTTGTGACCTCCTCGTATAACGAGCGCCGCTGGCGTGATTTGGCGAGGGGTAGATTGGAAGCCAAACACCACAGTAAATTCTTCTTTAAGTTTATTTATGTTCTCTCCTTCATCGGAGATGTTTCTTTACTCATACCTAATTTTCATTCATGTAAGCATTGGAGATGTTTCTGAAATGAGACCAGCTCCTCCCTGGTAAGAGACTGAATCCTAGATTCCCGAATCGGGTAAAGATAATAATAGGAAAAGGGATTCGAAGCTCAAAAACCCCCAAGATAAAACGGATCCTACTCGAAGACGTAGGAGGAATTTCATTCATGTGGACATAGACTCAGTCCACCATCTAAATGATAAATAAGAAGACGAGGGTGAAGAATCGACACTGGTGGCAGATCCAGGAAACCAGTCGAAGCTGCCAAGCCCTTCAAACCGGAGACCCTGCCTCGTGGTGAGGAGGCTCCGAAAAAAATGCAGGTAAAGCCCGGGAATCGCCCAAGGTCAAGGATTTTCCTAAGACATCAACAAGCACACCAAATGGGACATGTTCCAAAATCCCCAGAGCTAAACAAAGCGCCCCGGGTGATTTTCTCGGGGCCATGACAATAGATCACTCTCCTTCTCTACCGGCTTATTCTGGGGAGGCCATATGGGAGGATCGATATCTGCAAATGCCTGACTTAAGCAGAGTCCCCAGTGAAGAAGATCCTTCCTGGGATTGTTTTACTGGGGTCGATGATGCCGTTGACAACACAGCTACTCTCTTCAAAGAGTCTCAACATATTTTCTCTCAAGTAAGCATTGATTCATATCATTGCAATTTCCTTTTTTCTTTTTCTACCTTCACTCTAACTGATGCCCTTTTTTATGTGTAGGCTTTCACTAGGTTCATGTTCGATCTGAGCCAATGCGAGGCTAAGCTCCAGAAGACCCCGGAGGAAAGGAATGTCCTGAAGCTCCTTTATAGTCAAAAAGGGAGAAGCTCGAGGAACTTAGGGCAGATTTTGCCAAGGCTCGTAAAGGTAAGGCCGAGCTATACAAGCAGGTAACTATCATTATGAAAGAGTATGGTCTACTCGACCCTACTATGGAGGCTAATATTTGAGTTTCTCAACTGTAGCAAAAACTGAAAAGGATTGAGCTTCTTTGAGGGGAGGTCGATCAGATCAAGGCCAACTGTTATCGGTGGAAGGAGAATATAGACTGCCTTGCCGTGAAGAAGGAGGCTTCTCTGGCTAAACTGGCATTGGCTGAGGCCCAACTCCGGGGAGTTATAAAGAAAAACTTGTCCCAGGTCAAAAAAATCGATGAGCTCGAGGTCAAGCTAATCAAGGCCAGGGCAAAGGTCGAGAAGACAAAAGTCACGATAGACAAAATCGTTGTTGTGTACTTAAGAGACACTGAGGATGCACAAATGCAGCTAAGGGAAACCTCCGGTTGAGAGCGACGGAGTAATGATCTGGCCAAGGGCCAATCCTAAAGGGAGATCTTTGAAGAAAACCATGCTCGAGGTTATGACCTCTCTGAAGAATAGCTCAAGCAAAGGCACACGTGGCTGATGCCAGATTTCTCATCTCCTCTGGCGATGACAATGATGGTGAAGATAGCCAAGGTGGGTTTGACAATAATAAGGGGCCGAAGAGGAAGTTGCTCTAGAGGGAAAATCCAGCCTCGAGCATAGTTAGGATTTTTCCTTTTGTATTTTTCTTTTTTTTTTTTTGTAATCACCTCTTGTCGGTATCTTATACATATCTTTTTTCAAAAGAAAAGAAAATTTTTCTTCAATGCATTCACAGTTTTTTGAACATGTTTCTTGCCTTCAAAATTTTAGCATCGTTTCATGCTTTGAATGTCGTGTTCGAGACTTTGTCTCAGATGTCTTCCTTGAAGTTTCCATGATCGAGTTCGAATAAGGTTTGATTTTATCGAAGCCCTTTTTTAGTCATTTTGCCTGGATAGCCTTTTAACTGGTTTTTTCAAAGTATATCAAGGCCTATTGCTTATTGTAGGGTTCAGACATCTCCGTGTCGCGTTATTTCGGCCATAGCCTTCAATATGGCCGTAGCGTTCGAGTATGCCTTTTGGGCTTATTCCCCGATTAGATTTTGAACTTATTCGAAATATTCAAATGGACATAGCCTTTGGTTATGCCTATGGATTTATTCCCCGATAACATTTTGAACTTGTTCAAATCTTCAATATGGTCGTAGACTTTGAGTATGCCTCTTTGACTTATTCCCCGAAAACATTTGGAAGTTGTTCGTAATGTCAGTTGCTGAGTAAAATGGCCATTTGTCGAGGGGTGCTTCTTTGAGGTTCTTATGAATCCGAGTTTAGATAACTCGAATATGTTGATTATAGATGACAGTCCCCGGGTATTTGAGGTGTATTTATGTTTGGCCCTTGTTCCATTTCTCATAGAATCATAAGTATGAAGCTCGTAAAGAAGCAAATTGTTTTTAGACACAAAGCGTTTGATATAGAAAGAATGCTTTTTAAAATAATTCATACATGCGTACATGTTTTGCGACTTGACTATTCTATATGAACACGGTTCATCCAACTATTTGGCCTATTACAAGGTTTTCTTATTGAGACCCTTTTTTGGCGTGAAGTATTTTTCTCGAAAATATAAACTTCGAGGATGATGCCCCCTAGTATTCAGCATGTCTGTTCCCGATCGGGTAATACAACATTGATAAGATCCTTGTTATTTGTGTTCTTCAAGGAACTCTGTTACCTTGCTGCCTATGAACCGCTTTCCATTGTCGTATACAATTTTGGCAGCTATCTTGAATCGACACATAATGTGGTCCTAGATGAATTCTATTACTTCTTTTTATCTGACCTTCTTGAAGGCATGTGCTTCCACCCATTTAGAAAAGTAGTCGGTCATAAACAAAATGTAGCTTTACATGGGGCCATTGGTAGAGGGCCGACGATGTCCATGGGGACAAGACTGAATGAAGTAGCTCCCCTGGCTGATGAATCACCAGTACAAACCTTTGGCATTTATCACATTTTCGAACAAACTCCTTAATGTCTTTTTCCATGTTATCCTAGTAATACCCTACTTTAACGATTTTGCAAATCAAAGACTCGGCGCTAGAGTGGTTTCCACAAGTCCCTTCGTGGATCTCTCATAAAACATAATCAATGTCCCATATCCCTAAACATGCCGCCAATGGTCCATTGAACGTCCTTCTATATAATATTCCATCTTTATCCAATGTGAACCTAGCAGCTTTGGTTCGTAGGGACCTCGACTATTTATGGTTCGATGGGAGCTATCAATTCTTTAAATATTTAATATATTTATTCCTCCAATCCCAAGTAAAACTTGTAAAATTTATCTCGGCATGACCCTCCCTGACCACATATCTCGATAATTGGATAGTAGTCCCCGGGATAATATCATCTTCCTCGACTGATGATCCTAAGTTTGCAAGTGAATCGGCCTCACTGTTTTGTTCTCGAGGTACATGATCTAGAGTCCATTCCTTGAAGTGGTGCAAATTTACCTGTAGCTTGTCCAAATACCTTTGTATTCTATCCTCTTGAACTTCAAAGCTTTTGTTCACTTAGTTCACCGCTAATAAAAAGTAATAATTGGCCTCAATGAATTCTGCCCGCAAGCCTTTAGCTAGCTCGAGACCTATTATCATGGCCTCGTACTCGGCCTTATTGTTAGTCAGCCTAGAAGTTTTAATAGACTACCTAATAGTGTTACATGTGGATGGCTTCAAAATAATTCCTAGCTTGGACCTCTTCACATTAGAGGCGTCGTTTGTGAAAAGGGTCCATACCTCTGATGATGTGCCCGATTTTAACAAGAGCTCATTTTCAACTTCGAGGACGAGCGTTGGCATGAAATCGGCCACGAAGTCTGCCAAAATTTAAGACTTGATGGTCGTTCGGGGTTGATAATCGATATTATACCGACTGCGTTCAACGGCCAATTTGACAAATCGACTCAAGCGTTCGAGTTTGTGCAAAATATTACGAAGTGCGTAAGTGGTTAACACACATTTGGGGTGACAATGAAAGTATGGTTTTAGCTTTCTAGAAGCACTTCTTAGTGCAAGTGTTAATTTCTCTAAGTGTGGATATCTAGTATCTGCTTCCCCTAAGGTTCGACTTATATAGTAAATGGGAAATTGTGTACCTTGGTCTTCTCGAGCTAGGACACCACTTACCACGATTTTCGAAACCGCCAAAGATAAGTGGAGTTTCTCATCGACCTACGGTGTGTGAAGTAATAATGGGCTCGACATGTATCATTTTAATTCCTCTAATGCTTGTTGTCACTCTAGGGTCCAGGTGAAATCATTCTTCTTCTTGAGAAGATAGAAAAATATGTGGCTTCGATCCGACGACCTCAAGATAAATCGCATAGAGAAGTTATTCGTCTGGTTAGCCTCTACATGGCTTTTACACTGTTCATGGTAGTTATGTCTTCAATGGCCTTGATTTTATCGGGGTTGATATCAATCCCCCATTTTGACACCATGAAGCCTAGGAACTTTTCCGACCCGACCTCAAAATCATATTTCTCGGGGTTGAGTTTCATGTTATATTTACTCAAAATCTCGAACGTTTCCTACAAATGAGCCAAATGGTCCTCCGCATGCAGAGACTTAACTAGCATGTCATCAATATAAAGTTCCATTGACTTACCATTTTGTTATTCGAACATTTTATTTACTAGGCGTTAGTAAGTAGCTCCTGAATGTTTTATCCCTTATAACAATATGATCCATACTTGGTGATAAATGAGGTCTTCTCCTGGTCTTCCGGGTTCATCTGAATTTTATTGTACCCGCAATATGCATCGAGAAAAGTAAGAATCTCGTGGTGAGTCGTGGCATCGATCATGCGATTAATGTTAGGCAGTGAAAAAGTATCTTTAGGGCATGCCTTATTCAAATCCTTGTAATCTACACGCATTCTAAGTTTATTCCCCTTTTTAGGAACTACGACCAAATCAGCTAGCCATTCTGGGTATTTTACTTCCCGAATGGACCCTATTTTAAGAAGTTTAGATACCCATCCTTTATAAAAGCATGTTTTACCTCAGACTGGGGCTTTCTCTTTTGCTTTACCTGTTTGAACCTGGGTCGAGGCTTATCTCTGGTAGGATCCATTTCATGTCTAAATGGGACCAAGCAAAACAATCCATGTTATTGATAAGAAATTGAATACAATTTTTCCTGAGTTCAGGGGTTAACCCCATTCCTAGGTATACCTTTTGCTCGGGGAGGTACTCAATCAATATAATCTATTCCAGCTCCTAGACTGCTAATTTGGTAGCGTCAGAGTCTTTGGGTACAACAAAGGTTTGAGGAGTCAGAAAGTCCTCTTCTTCTTTTTCTATCTCCCGCTTTCCCGATTCGGTCGAGGCTGGTGGCTGTGATTGGTATTTGGGTTTCTATTTACCTTAAATGCTCGATCTTTCTGAGGTTGATAATGAGGATACTGATATTACCTCATCAACTACAAATAGTTCCTTTGCAGTATGCTGCTCCTCGTATACTGTTTTCATGCCACCCAACATCGAGAATTTCATCATTTGGTGAAGAGTCAATGGAATTGCCCTCATATTGTGGATCTAGGGCCTCTCGAGTAGGGCATTATACCTCATGTCTCCCTCGATCACGTGGAACTTGGTATTTTGAATGGTTTCAGACATGTTCACTAGTAGAGTAATCTCACACTTAGTTGTTTCACTAACAATGTTGAATCCGTCTAAGACCCGAGCTGCAAGCATAATTTGTTCTTGTAGGTTGAGTTGCTCCACGATCTTCAATCGGATGATATTCACCAAACTACCTAGATCTACTAAAACACGATTAACTTGAACATTATTTAATAGGATATAAATTACCATAGCATCATTGTGTGGTTGAGAAATGCCTTCCGCCTCCTCATCATTGAATCATAATCCCGGGTTCGCTTCTCCCTCATATTCGATACCTTAGTGCATTTGAATATGGGCCCTTGTGGATATCGACCATGCCGATGATCATATGAATGACATGTTGTGGTTCCTCCTGTTTATCTTTCCTATTAGCTATTTTTTTCTGAAATAGTTCTTCACCCGATCACTGAGGAACTCTTGAAGGTGGCCCTCATTGAATAGATGGCTACCTCCTCCTTTAATTACCTGCAATCCTCAGTTTCATGACCATGCATGCCAGGATATTTCCACATCAAATTTTGGTTTCATTGGGAAGCATCGGTTTGTATGGGTCTAGGTCATGTAGTATCTTTTCTCCTTCCGATTGATGATACAATGCCTGGTGTATCAACGTTGAAGTTATACTCCGACAATCGAGGTGCCTCTGTGGGATCGACGTGCTTATTGAAACTGTTTTTAATCATAAGTCCCTTAGAATTTTGTTCTCGATCATTACGAAGAGGATTGCGTCCCGAGTCAGTGTTCCTTCGATTCGTGGTATATGGTTGATATCGCTCCCTGTTCGACCTTGGTTTCCTATCAATGTCCCTCTGGGCTTTAACTGCAAGCTCGTTTGGATGTACTGAACCAGGAGGGCCTTCTAATTGGCCGTCCTAGACTTGATCTTCAATTGATATCGGTTGTGCACATGTGCCCAGGTTACAGCTGGATACTCGACCAAGTTTTGTTTCAATTGTTGTGATGCTATCAAATTCTGCTCATTCAACACTTAGGTGAAAGACCGACGGCCCAATCATTTGTGACCCGTGGCAACTCCATGCGTTCCATTTGAAATCAAGATACAAACCCCCTCAACATTTCATCACCTCTGTGTCTTATCTTAAAAATGTCTAATTTCCTCGTTGCGACCTTTATTGCCCTGGCGTGCGCCTTCACGAAGGCGTCTTCTAACATAGCAAATAATTCAATGGAATGCGGTGGTAGGGTGTGATACCAATTCATTGCTCCTTTTAACAAAGTTTCCCCAAATGTTTTCAACAAAATCGAATCGATGTCATCATCATTTAAGTCGTTTCTTTTAATCCCGCATGTGTACAAAGTGATGTGTCATTAAGATCAATTGTTCCATTATATTTAGATATATCTGACATACGAAACTTCTTAAGAATGGGCTTCGGCGACAACTCTGAGGAAATGGCTTTTGTACGAACATTTTTGCATCCAAACCTTTTAAGATTGGGGGTGCCCCGGTATTTGTTCAACTCGGGAGTTGTATATTTCCAATTTCTTGTCATTATCTTTGATTTTTTTCTCTCCCGACTCGATTCTTTTGTTGAGTCCTCGAACATCTTCATAATTGCAATATCAGTCCCCGATCTATTAACGTTCTACCTTTCTGGCACCGGCTCAGTACGACAAGTGATTTCTGGTTTGATCATACTCAGAGTTTTATTTTGACTATGAAGCTGAGGAATAGAAACTTGCTAAGAGTGTATTATCTCGAATATTACCTGGAGGCTAACTCCCCCATCTCTTACACTATGTGTTCCTTGGCCACCAGATCGGCCTTCCCTACGTACACTCCCTTCGGGGTATGTGCCTAAATCTGCATTCAAAGCAATGCGCAAATTGATATCGATCAGATTGACTGGCACTTCCCCTGGATTAACCGGTGGCACACCGGCTCCTGGAGCAATTATGTTATCTTTTTTCCCGTGAAATCCAAGACCATCATCACCATGTGCGGGTGCGTTTTGGGAATTTGACATATTTTAGCCTGAGAACAAAAATTCTTGACAAGCACAATTGTGAAAATAACGCGTGTTATCAGAATCAGTATCGAAACAATCACTATTATCCTTAGCCCTACGGTGGATGCCAAACTGTTTACCCTAAAACACGAGTAACAATTAAACTTATATTGTTGTTTTAAAGATACTTATTTTAATCAAATACCAATTAATAAACAAGGAGTTAAATATATCAATTGAAGAAGCGAAGCTAGTCAACCAGTGTGCAAGCCAATTTCTGACCTCGAGTTATGGTGGCCTCGTAAGGTAACTCTGATGAACATTAAGCAAGAAAGTGAAGAGTGTATATTCCATTGTCAATGAATCGTATGTTACAAATGAATGAGATCCATTTATACAGTAGGGGAGTCTTAAATAAGGTACACTTCTAATTATAGTAAGGAATCTTATTAGATAGCTGTCTAACCGCCATTTACAAATCCGTTCCAGAATTTATGTCAAGATCTTCGGGTAGTTGCGGGAATCTCGCTCCTTTCTTTTAATAAACCATAATGGTTTTTTCTCGAGGTTGGTCATACTCGGCCTTGGCCTTCATCTAGCACTTCGGTCTTCAAGTTCTATACTCCGCCATCAGGCTCGAGGTAGGTCCGTTTTGAGATTTTTCTCAAAGCAACTCCCCGAGCCTATGAAATCAGGGATACCTGATTTCGATCGTATATATTCTTATAGCCAATGAATTAATTAGTTATATACTCCTTATATTTTATTTTATGCGGCATCATTTTCTTTTTAGTATGTTCCAGAAAGAGTGACCATTATATAGTTGGAAATTTTAGTTTAATTTTTTTATTTTATCTTTAATGACATGATTTTATATTTAAAAATATGTTATTTGATTATTAAGATCACAAATTCTAAAAATTTATAGTTAGAAAATATCATGACATATTGAATACAAGTACCAAAAATCTTTCTTTCTTTTGAATCTATGGTTAGTCAAACATATTCAAATAAAATGAATAGAGTACTAACGTAATAAAAGATAATACCATGCAATTTTGACTATAACAAAAAATCTTTTGTCCATAGTAATTTGTCTCACTCATTCCTATTTTCTTTTTTAAATTTTGTTTCCTCTTTTTAGTCAATCAAATGGTTATTATTTCCATATATCTTATTAGATCAGAACATACACTTATCTATCAATCATCCTCCTTATTAGTTTTCTTTAGTACGTAATATGTTAGATGGGCCGTCGAATAATCATTTTCTGGTTTTGTATTCTAGCTCATAATAATAAGTAAAACGAAGCAAAATGGCAAATGAACCTACCATTACTGTTTTTAGAGAAATTACAAAATTCATATTTAAGTTACGGCTTTGAATCTTCTGCAATAATTTTCATTAAATCTTTAATGGTTTAACTTGGGCGACTATATTTTACGTATCAGATAAAAATCACTCTTTGATTAACCGATTTTAGTTTAACTATGAGCTCTATTTATTGTTCTGAGCAAGATACTTATTATTTAAACTGAATTGATATGGATAAAGAATCCTGAATGCAGTTTGACATTTCTTACCTCATTTTATGTAATGCTATCACTATTTAAAGTATCAAAAAGACTTGCTAGTACGATATGTCGGCCATCTTTTTTACAACAATAAAAAAATATAATTCATATGATTTGTAGAGGGTGTTTTTGGCTAAGCTTACAAATTGATCAAACTGGCTTATAAGTACTTTTTGACTTATTTGGTAAAATTAAAAGTGCTTATAAATTAAGTGCTTATAAGCCAAAAACCAAAATATTTACTATTATATCCCTAAAATACTTCTTTTTAAAACAAACTCTTCGTATACCCAATTCTTCAGCTGCTTATTACTAATTTCAGCCCTTTTATCCAAACACGTAATTGCTTATTTTTTAAATTAGTTTCGGCACGTAAAAGTACTTTTCAGCACCTAATGCTTACCAGGTACTCTAAATCAGCTAAGTCAAACGAGCTCTTATATTGTTCTTAATAATACATACTATAATAAATAAATTCACACGATTTGTGCAACTTGATCAGTTCTAATAAGTGAATAGATCTACAATTAATGCGGAAAAATAGATATATTGAGTCACTATTCCAAATTTTGTTTTCCTTTTGGAACGAAATAATAGTTTCTTTAGAGAAAAGTAAGGAAATCTTTTCTTGTGGGGTGGGGTAGGCTGTAGCACAAAGGAAAATGACTCGGTGAAGCGGTGAAGGTAAATACGAGTAACCTCGCGGTAAATCGAAAATTACCAAGATCCCGAACCTTCTATAAAGTCCTCTCTACACACAACTCTTTCATTCTTTCAGCATCCATTATCTCTCTCTATCTCAAAAAATCTCAATTCTAGGGTTAGGGCTACTACGATGTCTTCCTCAAAGATGATCGTATTGAAGAGCTCCGACGGCGAGACTTTCCAGGTAGAGGAAGCGGTGGCTTTGGAATCTCAGACGATAAAGCATATGATTGAAGATGATTGCGCCGACACCAGCATCCCCCTTCCTAATGTGACCAGCAAGATCTTGGCTAAGGTTATCGAGTATTGCAAGCGCCATGTTGATGCTGCCAAAACTGAGGATAAGGCTTCTGAGGATGAGCTTAAGGCCTTTGATTCTGATTTCGTTAAAGTTGACCAGGCCACCCTCTTTGATCTCATCTTGGTTTGAATATCCTTTCCCTTTTTTCTTATCTGTATCTATTATATGTTTAATTTTATTAGAATCGTCTTTATGTTTGCCGTTGATTTGTGTTCTTGTTTGTACTTTCATATTGTTTGATTGAATGATACTATTTGCTATATTAATCTTGGGATAGAAAAACATGTTGGTGTCTCTGTTGGAGCTTCTTTGGTCACAGACCTAACTGGTAAAGTCTGATGAAGGAGCTTTGGTTTGTCCCATGAGGTTTTGGTGTAGTGGTAAGAGCCTAGCAGATGATGTCTGGATTAGGAGCTAGTCAGTGGTTCGAACCCAGTATGTTAGTGAGAAAGGTTAGGGGGGCTGTGCCGTTATCCCGAGTATTAAAAAAAATAAAGGAGCTTAGGTTCTTCACAATATTGCCTAGCTTGGTATTCACCTTGTCCAGCTTGCTGCGGTGCCTCTAGAAATCCCACCAAAATTTAACCAATATTAAGTGTGAAGTCCTCTCTGTTTGTCATTTAATTCAGAGCAATAGTCCATTGTCTTAGTATTGTATAACCCCTCCAATTCACTTTAGCCTTGTTAGGTTAAAAGGGTAGGCGGGTCTTGCAATTAGTTTGAGAATTCCTAGTATATGGGAGCGATGGGTTATAGTCTCTTTAGTTGATCACCTTTATTATGGGTCCTATGTGAGGAATTGGCACATCTTATAGAATAAAATAGTGGATTACCTTCCTTAGGAGTCATGTGAAGAGGACATTGGGTATCTTCTGCTATTTGAAGTGTTGCAAAGAAGAATTTGATGCTGGTGATTTCAGGAAATGATTGGAGTGGATCTTTAGAAACATTTTGATTTGGAGCTAGATAGGCAACTACTGAAAATGTAGAAGCTTTTGAGTCTCAAGAAACTGAAAGTAGGACTCTTTGAATTCTTAAATATATTTGTACTCCCTGCTAAACTGGCAGAAGCTATCCTAACCAATGGGATCCCCGTAGAAAGTTGTTGGAAGTTCCTTCTCTTTTCTCTATCAAGCTAAATTAGGTGTCCTTCACTATTAGATAGCATTATGGAGGAGTGTGAAGTGTATTCGTCTAATTTTAATATGTGGATAGAATGGAGAAAGAAACTAGAATTGTCTGTGTTGATGGAGAAAATCCTTGCTTCCTAAGTACCCTGTAGTCACTTTTCTGTAATTTGGCCCCAGGATATTGGGTGAAGAATGGAGGGAGGGGTGCCTTTCTTTACAAAAATGAGGTTTTTTATTGATCTTCTAAAACTACATGTGCCTTTAAACGAAATCTGTCCTTTGAGTTTATGGCTTTTCATTTACTTTGATTACCTATAGGGCCTTGGGCAAAGGTTTTACCTTTAGTCTAAGCTGAAGATTCATTTTGTTAACGTGTGGGAGTACGAATTTAGTGCTCATCAGACTATTCCCGCCAAAGATATTTTATTGTTTGTACCCTCTTTACAAGACTTTAGCACATCGAACTGTCTGAAACCTGTTCCATATACATGTTTGCTTAGGCTTTTTATTTTGCTCTTGCACCTTTAGGCATTCTCACTTATAGTCAGATGGGCAGTTTGCCCAAGCGCCAATTTGTTTAAAATGATGACAGTGCCCTTATGTACCCTAGTTTGGCCATGTTTCTTCTATTCCTTTTTAATAGCTGTCAGTTGTTACTATTGAATTGTTTTCTGTAGATTTACTGATTTATGCTGTTATTATTTGATCCTTTGGTCCTTTTTGTTTCCTTCTGTCAGCATCTTGTTTAGGTATTGTCTACACTACAGGGACACAGTCATTAATATCTGTCTCTCGTTCCTCTTAAATTCTGGTGATGATAAACTTTGGCATTCCCTCTTTTTGAGTAGAGCTTTTGGATGTTGACTTTTACTTACTGTGAACTTATTCATTTTTGTTATTTTCCAGGCTGCCAACTACTTGAACATCAAGAGCCTGCTTGATCTCACATGTCAAACTGTGGCTGACATGATTAAAGGGAAGACACCAGAGGAGATCCGGAAGACCTTTAACATCAAGAATGACTTCACTCCAGAGGAAGAGGAGGAGGTTAGGAGGGAGAATGCTTGGGCATTTGAGTGAGCTTTAAATCTCATAATCTGGGGATAAATTTGGAATATATCTTACTAGATCGTATGAAAAATCTTTTGTGTTAGTAAATATGTGAGTACGGTATTTGCTTTGGATCCCTGACTTTGTTATTCAATGAAGTGGCTTGAACCTCCTTTTGCTATTATGAACTCTTGGTTTAATGTGAAGCTTTGGTAAATTGATGTGAAAATGCTTGAAGTCTCTTTGAAGCGCTAGTCGTTTTCTATTTATTTATCTATTGTTAGAGATCTTAATATTTTTTATCCATTCTAGGTTTTATTACATGTGATGGTGATCTGACCAGTCTGATATCGTTAGTTTGAAACTACTGAATAAATGTCCTGTAAATATGGGGAGAGGGTATTACATTCCTGACTTGAGCAATTACTAGGTGCCATTTCCTTTTTCTAGGAGTAAAAATCAGTTTTGACATTAATGTAGAGCAATCCCAATTTCCTCATGTTTGCTCCTATCATTGATTGGAGATTTTATCATATTCACTATAAGTGCTAATTTCTGTTTCCTTTCTTTTGAGGTATGCGTATTTACAATATTTTGTGTTTCACCTTGAATCGCATTCTGCTCGGTGTATGTATCAGTGAGTTTGGGACTACAAGTACTTGTTCTTGGACTCTAGGTTTACATATAAGCTTCTCTTGCATCGATAGTTCGTTGTTCTCGTGAGCGAACCTGACAATTCTCCCTCTTGAGGAAAATTCGGCGTACAGCTTTGACTCGATGAAAATAGATTCTTTTGGTTGAGTTGTGAAAATAATTGCTTCTTTCATGTTGTGTATCCTTTGCTTCATGGTATATTCCTTATTTTTGAAACAAGGAAGAACTGACATATTAGATCTATCCAGCTAATGAAGAAGGTGGTGGGGAAGTTGGCCTTTGGGGTCCTGGGCTGAATTGATTTTTCAGAAGTTTGAAGGCTTGCGGCATAATAAATTGCTTGCCAAAATGAAGCTTAATCTTCTAAAATTCCGAAACCTGAAAAGAATCTTCACAGCTTCCATATGATTGCAATTTCGTCGTCTACTTTCTATTAGTTTTGACTTCTAATACAATGATTATTGTGATTAGAGTTTATCAATTCCTTAGTTCGAGCATTGATGTATTGGAGGTCCGATTGGCAATGAATGTGTGACGGTAAGAGGAAGGGAAGATACTTCCCCTAGAAACGTCTTGCCTACTCTTGAAAGTTTATTTTTTTATTTGTCCTTTCTACCACCTAGTTTAGGAGGGACTTTGTTCTAATATAACCTTTAGGGGTGGGATGAAAATACATGGATTAGTAGTATAAGGATTAGTTATACAGAAATTATAAAATGCGTGAATAGTTTTAGTTGAATGTATAGTTTGATACGTTATATATTAGTACATGTATAACCTAAAATATTTTTTTTTATTTTTAAATTTTAGAAGAATTCTTATGATTATGGTGGTTAGTTTTGTCATTTTAACTATTGTTACCCATGATTACTAATACCTGCAACTTTATTTCACATTGTATTGGATAAAATAATATATAAATTCCCGCATAAATTATATGTGTACTAGTTAAAAAGAAAACCAATGGGAACTATCAAATATTGTGATATTAATTAATGCTAATTTGTATATGGATATCAATTTTCCCCAAATTCCAACCAAACGATGTATGAGCTTATGTTGATTTTTATGTGGAGATTTTATCTCCCAAAACTTGAATCAAACAATTCCTTAGATGCGGAGGCAAAGTTACGATATGAAGTTTAATTTAATTCTTTGGAATTTTAGGTCTTTTTGATTATTAAGTTTTAAATTAATAATTATTAATGTCAAATAAAATTTTATATAAATATAAAATTCGGGTTTAAATTATTGAATCCTACCAAACACGTAACGAACGTGTCCTTACATAGATAATACATACTTTAGGGCTGTGCCTGAATGTTAGAACAAGAATACACTAATAGTGACAGGCAACTTTAGATGTCTTCGAACACGTAAAAGAGAGTGAAAAATGTTATAATTTTTCAGGATCATAAAGAAAATTGAAGAACGAGGATAGAGGGGAGCGGATTTGCACCAGTATGTTCAATAGTGGGCTTGGTGCTTGCCATGTGTCGAGAAAATATTTAAAGGATTAGATCAACTCTTTAGTCATAATTTTACTTCTATTTTAAAAAGACAAAACAGATAAAATGAAACAAACAAACGAGAATATATTTTGCAAGGTCCTATAAAACACAAAAATAAGCGAACGAAAACGCTTCTATATTAAAAAGATGATTACAAAACAAATAGAGAAAAACCAACGGAAACGATTTAGCAGAAATTTTATTCCTTAAGTGTTTTCATTTACATGTAAAGGTAAACAAAAATAAGCTAAGGAATATTTTTGAAAGAACTGATGTTTGTTTGATCATGTTGAAGTACTGAACCAGCGGTGAGTAGTTGTACAAAATAGTATTTAAGAAGTACACTTCTAAAAGGTCAGATAGAATATAATTAGTCGGTTAATGAGTTGTTAGTAGGCTGGTAATATGTAATAGCTAGACAACTAGAAAAGTAGTTAGCTGACTAATCATTTTGTATAAATAGGGGGTTGTATAGGATTTCTCAAGAATTCTCTCTCACACACACAGAGACTTTCATCATTTTCGAGCTTACTCCTTCATCAATGGCAGACCTAAGCTCTATTTCAATATGGTATCAGAGCGGGTTTACTACAATCTTGAGAGAGAAGTCACCGAGGATTATCAAATTTTCCCTAAATTTTTACGTTTGTTTTTCCTAGGTCAAAATATTTTCCCGTCATTTTTTTCAATTTCTAAGAAATTTGTTGTGATGGCGAGCGATTCTCCTCAAAGTGTGACATGGACTTCGACTGCAACACCACATGCAATCAATTCGCAATTGAATTGTAGTGATCTATTATATGTGTACCCTTTAGATATATCAGGGGTGGTACTTGTTCGCAATTGTTAATCGGAACATAAAGCCACTTGGAATGGAGTCGATCAATAAAAATATCACTATTAGTGAAGAATAAGATAGGAATCATCGATGAAACATGTACAAGGGAGAAATATGAAGGTAAGACATTTCGAACATATCACTGGGAGTGGTGCAACGCGATTGTTGAGTCATGGATCATGAGCTCGGTTACAAAAGAGCTTAAAAGAGGAATTGTTTACTCATCGACTGTACAGAAGGTATGAGCATTTTTCAAAGACAAGTTTGATAAGGTAAATGCAACTAAAGTGTACCACATGAATAGGGAAATAAATCTAATGAATAAAGCAATTTCTAGTGTTTCAATATACTACTCGAAATTAATTGATCTCTGGGGTGAGTTTGAGTCAATAATACCTTTTCCTAGCTGTGATTGTGTGAAGTCCAGACTTTTGACGAATGTGATGACCCAAAAAGTCATCACTTGTTTTAGAAATAAATTATGTATTTCAAAGCCTAAAAACCTCCTATTTTGTCTCACCTCGATTTGCATGCTCACTCCGTGCGCGTATCCGAAAAGCCATTATGTGAAAATCTATGAAAAATAATAAATTCTACTTTTAAAATGAATTGGAGTTGATTTCGATCAACATTTTGGGTAAACAAACTCGAACCCGTGATTTGACGGTCCTGAAAGGTCTGTAGGAAAATATGGGACTTGGGTGTATGCCAGGAATTGAATTTCGATGTCACAAGCTCGAGAAATGATTTGTTTAAAAAAATTTATTTTCTACAATATATATGAGTCTTTGAAAATGAAATATGTTTGAATTTGATAGTCTCGGTCCCGTATTTTAGTTTCGGAGCTCGGTGAAAGTTTGAAATAATAATTTGGTTGAATATGTAAAATTTGGTGAATATCGAGATTGATTTGGTATAAAACAAACTTAACGTTGAGAAATTTTGAATTTTGGGTGTTCTTGGATGATTTCATGAATTTAGGGTTCAATTTATAGTTGTTGATGTTATTTTGATGATTCGAGTGCTCAAACAAGTCTGTATGATGTTTTTAGGTTAGTGTGCATGTTTGCTTTGGAGCTTCAAAGGCTTGAGTGTGTTTTGGATAGGCCACAGAGTGAAATTTGGACTTAGAAATTGCTGGTATGTTGCAGGTCTGTATGCTTTGCAACAAAGCATGGCTCGCAAATGCGAGAAAGCATCGCAAATGCGATACTCGACCTGGGCTGCCTTGGTCGCAAATACGACTTTTTTACTGCGAATGTGATATCTCTTTGCGAAGGGTCCCTCATAAATGCGAAAGTGAAAATCTTTCTGATTGCGAACCCCGGTCGTAATTGCGACATCTACAACCTGCAAATTCATAAATTAGCCGAAAATCTTTTATTTTTCAATCCTTTCAAAATATAAACACCTTTGGGTGATTTTTAAAAGACAGGTACTCTTCCAAATCAATTGTAAGTTATTTCTAACCCATTGTCATTAATCTTTAACATCTTTTCTCATGATTTCAACTCAAAATCAAAAGTTTTCGTGGGAGAAATTGAGTGTTTTGGGTATAACTTAGAATTTTTGAATTTTGGAGATTTGGACCTCGATTTGAGGTCTGATTTCAGAACAAATTATATATTTGGGTTCGTGGGTGAATGGGTAGTCGGGTTTTGGTTCGAACCTCGGGTTTTGACCATATGGGTCCGGGGTCAATTTTTGACCTTTTGAAAAAACCCCTACAAAAACCTATTTTCATACATTAGAATTGATTCATTTAGCATTTATAGATATAGTTAATTAACTTGTGGCTAGATACGAGCGAATTGGTGGTGGAATCAAGAGGTAAGCGGAAGTTGAGGCTTGAATTGTGTTCGTAGTATCGAGGTAAGTGTTTGGTCTAACCTTAGCTTGAGGGATTAGGAGTGGAGTCTTATTTGCTACATGTTAATTGTGGAGTACGATGTATAGGCATGGTGACGCGTATCTATACGTCTGTGTCAAGCATGGTTGTGGGTCTGGTGATGTAATTGTTGTGACTCCATTGAGATTTATTCATGCGTAATATGTCGATTGTCATTGTTGGTTCCCTTGGCGGGATATTATTGTTATGACATTGTCTCCCTTTCCGGGATGTTATTGTTTACGATATTGTTTTCCTTTGCCGGGATTGTTGTTGTTGTTGTACTCTTATTTCCTTGCCGATATTCTTATGTGATTTATGTTGATTTGTTAATAGGAGTGGGTTGCACGTCTGCAACGAGATATATAAAGTGGGAATAGGTTGCACGCTTGCAAAGAGATATATGAAATGGAAGTGGGCTGCACGCCTGAAACGAGATATATAAAATTGAAGCGAGTTGTATGCCTGCAATGAGATATGAAATTGGAGCGAGTTGCACGCCAGCAACGAGATTTATGAAATGGGAGTGGGTTGCATGCCTGCAACAAGAAAGAGATGAAAAAGTGAATATTGTGCTTGTTTTCTTATTTTGTTAGCAATTGAATTTTAGCTTCGTGCATTCCTCTTTGGTATACTGATGTTGTATGATACTCCCCACATCATGTTTTTCCCTCCCCCATCTTTACTGTGAATATCTACTTTTATTTTTCGCTGTATATGATTTAACTGCACGGGTTTTTGGAAGTCTGGTCCTACCCTCGTTACTACTTTGCCGAGGTTAGTCTAGGAACTTACTAGCACATGGGGTTTGGTTGTACTGATACTACATGTTGCATTGTGTGAAAATACTAATACCGGAGTGTTTGGACCACAGTGAGGTTACTGACTTCAATCCAACAGGCGACCCAAGGTAGTCCTGCAGACGTCTGCGGGCCTTGGCATCTCCTTCTATCTTCCTATATTATTTCTTCTATGTATTTCTATAACGACTTGTATTTATATTTCAAACCTTTATTTGTAGTACTCTTAGACAGCCTGTGAAATTGTGACACCAGATCTGGATAGCTTCTAGTTATGGAATTTGTTGGCAATATTTAAATCATTACATTTCTTTTCTTCCTCTTATTTAATTTTACACTATTAGTAAAGGATTAAAAATATATGAAAAAGGTTAAGTAATTGGAACAATTGGCTTGCCTCGCTTCCATTAGTAGGCACAATTACGATCCCCGAAGGTGGGTAATCCGAGTCGTGACAAGTTGGTATTAGAGCTCCAGGTTACTTAGGTCTCTCAATTTACGGACAAGCTTAATAGAGTCTAAGGGATCGGTACAGAGACGTTTGAATTTATCCCCAGAGGATACAAAGTTAGGAAATACTTCACATCTATTCTTTCTTGTCGTGTGATGTTCTTTCTCAATGCTAATTGAATTACTATTATGTTCTTTCACAGATGGAGAGAACACGCGCTTTCTCATCCACTAGTCAGCAGCCTGAGCCCCCAGCAGCAGCTCCCACAAAGGGCAGAGGGCAAGTCCGAGGCCGTGTTAGAGGTCGAGGCAGAGGCATAGGCAGAGTTCAGTCCAGAGCAGCAGCACCAGCAGCAGACTCTTAGGTTGAGTTTGATGATGAGGTTCCAGCCCGGGCAGTTCCGGTAGGCCGAGCTCAGGTCCCAGAGGGGTTTATTACTTACCCAGTACTCCAGGATGCTCAGGTCCGCCTAGTGGGCCTTACGGAGAGCGTCATCTCGGCAGGCTTGGTTCCTGTAGCACTGGCCATCTCTCAGGCTGGAGGAGGAGCTCAGGCTCCTGCTACCCAGACTCAGGAGAAGATGGCTCCCTAGTTTCAAACTCCAGCAGCTCAGCCCATTGGAGCAGTCATGTCGGGTGTGGTAGCTCATACCGGTGATGGAGTAGCTATGTCTGCTGATGCCTTATGGATATTGAACAGGTGTATCAAGCTCTTCACTACCACTTTCAGTGGTGCATCTTTTGAGGATCCCCGGGATTACTTAGACAGTTGTCTTGAGGTTCTCAGGAACATGGAGATAATGGAGACCAATGGGGTCGACTTTGCTACTTTTTGCTTATTTGGATCCGCCAAGACTTGGTGGAGAGATTATTGTTTGGATGGACCAATTGGGTCTCCAGCTTTGACTTGGGATCAGTTTTTTTCAGCTATTTCTGGAGAATTTTCTTCTTATCACTCAGAGAGAGACATAGTGGAGGCAGTTTGAGCATCTCCATCATGGTTCAATGATTGTCACTCAGTACGAGACCAGATTTATTGAGTTGGCCCATCATGCTCTTCTTATACTTCCCACTAAGAGAAAGAGAGAGAAAGAGAGAGAGAGAGAGAGAGAGAGAGAGGGGAGGTTCATTTAGGGATTCATTCACCCTATTCGAATTCAAATGGCTAAGGAGACAGGGAGTGAGATTATTTTTCAGGAGGCGCCCAATGTGGCCAGGAGAGTCGAGATGGTTCTATCACAAGGGGGTGGTCAAGGGTCTAAAAAGAGGCCTCGCCATTCAGGTAGATTCAGTGGTGCCTCGTCTGGAGGCAGGGATTCTTTTGGTAGAGGCCATCTTCCTAGGCCTTTTTAGTCACCACTTCATACTTCTCACGGTTTCCCAGGTGGTCGTGGTTCTGATATTCAATATTTTGATTAGCAGTCCTATAGTGCATCACCAGCTCCTATCAATGCACCTCCACTCCAGTTCCAGCAGCAGAAGGCTTGTTTTACTTGTGGTGGCATTAGGCATATTGCTAGATTTTGTCCTCGAGCACCGAGCAGTTCTCAGCCGCTAGAGGTGGAGGTAGAGGTATTAGAGGTGGAGCTTAAGCCGCTAGAGGTGGAGGCCAACCAGCAGGATGTTTCCCCAGAGATGTAGTTCAGAGTGGTGGGGCCCAGCCTCGATGTTATGATCTTCCAGCTAGGCCTAAGGCTAAGGTTTCCGATGTAGTTATCAAATGTACTATTCTGTTTTATTGTAGAGATGCTTCAATTCTATTTGACCCAAGGTCTACATACTCCTATGTGTCATCTTATTTTGCATCATATCTGGTCATGCCTAATGATTCTTTGAGTGCTTATATATATATGTCTACACTGTTGGGTGATTCTATTATGGTAAATTGTGTCCATCATTCATGTGTAGTTGTGATTGGGGGTCTAGAGAATCAGTATATTTATTACTATTAGACGTGGTTTATTTTTATATAATATTGCGGAAGGACTGGTTATCACCTTAACACGCGATCTTGGACTATCATGCCAAGACCGTGACCCTTGACTTGCCGGGTTTTCCTCATTTAGAGTGTACAGGGATCATTGGTCATTCTACCCGTAGTGTTATCTCATATATGAAGGATCCTTGGTCATTCTACCTGTAGTGTTATCTCATATATGAAGGCCCGGCGTATGGTCGGGAAGGGGTGTTTGGCCTATTTGGCATATGTTCGTGATTCTAGTACTGAAGTTCCTTCTATAGATTCTATGCATGTTGTTTGTGATTTTCTTGAGGTATTTCCTTCAGACCTACTGGGTATGCCACCCGACAGGGATATCGACTTCTGCATTGACTTGGTTCCAGGAACTCATCCCATTTATACTCCATCATGTCGTATGGCCCTACCAGAGTTGAAAGAATTGAAGGAGCAGTTGCAATACTTGCTTGATAAAGGCGTCATTAGACCTAGTGTCTTTCCTTAGGGTGCGCCGGTGTTGTTTTCTAAGAAGAAGGACGAATCGATAAGGATGTGTATAGATTACCGGTAGATAAACAAGGTTACAATCAAGATTAAGTATTAGTTGCTGAGGATGATGAATTTGTTTGAGCAGCTTCAGGGTGCCAATGTATTTTTGAAGATTGACTTGTGATCTGGCTACCATCAGTTGAGGATTAGGGCATCCGATGTCCCTAAGACAGCTTTCCGCACTCGGTACATGTGTTATGAGTTCTTGATGATGTTATTCGGGTTGAAAAATGCCCCAGTAGATTTTATGGATTTGATGAACTAAGTTTTAAAGCCTTACTTGGATTCATTCGTGATAGTCTTCATTCATGATATTTTGATTTATTCCCACAGTAGGCAGGAGCATGGGCAACATCTAAGAGTTGTTCTTCAGACTTTAAGGGATAGTCAGTTGTATGTTAAGTTTTTGAAATGCGAGTTTTGGTTGGGGTCAGTTGCTTTCTTGGATCATGTTTCAGTAGGGAGTATTAAGGTATATCCAAATAAGATAGAGGCAGTCAAGGACTGGCCTAGACCCATATCAGCTATAGAGATTCAGAGTTTCTTGGGTTTGGTAGGCTACTATCGTCGGTTTGTGGAGGGGTTTTCATCAATTGCGGCCCTGATGATCAGGTTGACGTAGAAGGGTGCCAGTTTAGGTGGTTAGACGAGTGTGAGGCAAGCTTTCAGAAGCTTAAGACAGCTTTGACTATAGTGCCAATATTGGTTTTGCGCACAGTTTCAGGGCCATATACAGTTTATTGCAACGCATCTCGTATTGTACTTGGTGCATTGTTGATGCAGGATGGAAAGGCCATTGCTTATGCTTCATGTCAGTTGAAGATTCATGAGAAGAACTATCCGGTGCATGATTTGGAGTTAGCGGCCGTGTTCATGCATTGAAGTTTTGGAGGCATTATCTGTGTGGCATGGCATGTGATATGTTCACGGATCACAAGAGTCTAAAATATTTGTTCAAGCAGAAGGAGCTTAATATGAGGCAGAGAATGTGGTTGGAACTATTGAAAGACTATGATATCACCATCTAATATCATTTGGGGAAGGCCAATGTGGTGGCCGATGCTTTGAGCAGAAAGTTAACCAGTATGGGCGGACTTGCATATATTCCGATCAATGAGAGACCGCTTGCTTTGGATGTTTAGGCTTTGGCTAATCAGTTCGTGAGATTGGATGTTTCTGATCCCACTTGTGTATTAGCATGCACAACTGCTCGTTCTTCTTTATTGGATGTATTCGAGATCGGCAATATGATGATCCTCATTTGTGTGTCCTTAGGGACACGGTGCAGCATGGTGGTACCAAGAAGGTTACATTAGGAGATGATGGGGTTTTCAGGCTACAGGGTCGAGTTTGCATGTCTAATATAGATGGACTTTGAGAGATGACTTTAGAGGAGGCCCATAGTTCCTGGTACTCTATTCATATGGGCACCGCTAAGATGTATTAGGATTTGCGGCATCATTATTGGTGGAGGAGGATGAAGAAGGGTATTTTTACGTATGTGGCTCAGTGTTTGAATTGTTAGTAGGTAAAGTACGAGCATCGGAGACTTGGTGGTTTGTTTCAGAGGATTGAGCTTCCCGAGTGGAAGTGGGAGTGTATCACTATGGACATTTTAATTAGACTCCCACGGACTTAGAGGAAGTTCAATGCAGTGTGGGTTATTGTTGATAGGATGACTAAGTCACAGCATTTCATTCTTGTGGCAGTCTCCTATTCTTCTGAGAGGTTAGCTGAGATCTATATCCGGGAGATTGTTCATCTCATGGTGTGCCCGCGTCTATTATTTCGGATCGAGGTACGCAGTTTACCTCACATTTTTGGAAAGCAATTTAGCGTGAGTTGGGCATGTGGGTTGAGTTGAGCGTAAAGTTTCATCCTCAGACGGATGGGCAATCCGAGCAGAATATCCAAATTTTGGAGGAAATACTCCGAGCTTGTGTTATTGACTTTGGAGGCTCGTAGGATCAGTGTTTTCCTTTAGCGAAGTTTGCCTACAATAACAATTACCAGTCGAGCATCCACATGGCTCCTTTTGAGGCTTTATATGGTAGACAATGTCAGTCACTGGATGGGTGGTTTCAGCCGGGAGAGGCTCAGTTGTTGGGTACAGATCTAGTACAGGATGCCTTGGACAAGGTCAGGATCATTCAGGATAGTCTTCATACAGCTTAGTCCAAGCAAGAGAGTTATGCCAACCGTAAGGTTCATAATGTGGAATTCATGGTTGGTGAGCGGGTGTTGCTTCGGGTGTTGCCTATGAAGGGCGTAATGAGATTTGGAAAGAAGGGCAAGCCTCGCCCTAGGTTCACTGGAGATTATTGATCGAGTGGGAGAGGTGGCTTATAGACTTGCATTGCTACCGAGTTTATCAGCCGTGCATCCAATGTTTCATTTGTCCATGCTTCGGAAGTATCGCGACAATCCATCCACGTGTTAGACTACAACATTCTCCAATTGGAAAAGGATTTTTCCTACTAGGAGGAGCCGGTAGATATTCTAGACCGGCAGATTCGTTAGTTCAGATCGAAGAGTTTTCCTTCTGTTCGTGTTTAGTGGAGAGGTCAACTTGTTGAGGCATCAACCTAGAAGTCCAAGCCCGATATGCGGAGCTATTATCCATATCTTTTCTCTGACTCAGGTACTTTTTTCTTATGTTCGTTCGAGGACGAATAATTATTTAGAGGCGGAGAATGTGATGACCTTTCGGGTCATCACTTGTTTTAGAAATAAATACTATGTTTTGAGGCCTAAAAACATCTTATTTGTCTCACCTCGATTTTTGTGCACAGCCTGGGCATGTATCCAGAAAGCCGTTATGTGAAAATCTATAAAACAAAATAGTAAAATTTACTTTTAAAATGAATTGGAGTTGACTTCGGTCAACATTATGGATAAACGAACCCGGACCCGTAATTTGACGATCCCGGAGGGTTCGTAGGTAAATATGGGACTTGGGGGTATGCCCAAAATTGAATTCCAAGGTCCCAAGACCAAGAAATAAATTTTCTAAAGAAAATTGTTTTTTAGAATATATATGAATTTTTAGAAATGAAATATATTTGAATTTGATGGTATCGGTCATGTATTTTTGTTCCAGAGTCCAGTACAAGTTTGAAATAATAATTTGATTGGATTTGTAAAACTTGGTAAATCGGGATTGATTTAGCATAAAATGGACTTAAAGTTGAGAAATCTGGAATTTTCAGCTTTCTTGGATGAATTCATGAATTTAGGGTTCAATTCATAGTTGTTTATGTTATTTTGATGATTTGATTGCTCTAGCAAGTTCGTATGATATTATTATATTAGTGTGCATGTGTGGTTTGGAACCTCGAGGGCTCGAGTGAGTTTTGGATAGGCCACGGAGTGAAATTTGGACTTAGTATGCTGGTATGTTGCAGGTCTACAAGCTTTGCATTTGTGAAGCCTGGCTCGCAAATGGAGAAAGCATCGCAAATGCGATACTCGACTTGGGCTGCCTTGGTCGCGAATGCGACTTTTTTATTGCAAATCCAATATCTCATTTGTGAAGGGTCCCTCACAAATGCGAAGGTGATAGGAAGTAAATTGGGTCGCAAATGCGACAATATCTTCACAATTGAGAAGTGAACAACTTTCTGAGGGGTTCGTTATTTTGAACCCTGGTTGCAATTACAACATCTGCAATCTGCAAATTCATAACTTAGCCGAAAAATCTTTTATTTTTCAAACCCTTTAAAAACCTAAACACCTTTGGGCGATTTTTCAAAGACAAGTACTCTTCCAAATTGATTGTAAGTCATTTCTAACTCATTTTCATTAATCTTTAACATCTTTTCTCATGATTTCAACTCAAAATCAAAGTTTTTCATGGGAAGAATTGGGTGTTTTGGGTAGAACTTAGGTTTTTTGAATTTTGGGGATTTGGACCTCAATTTGAGGTCCAATTTCAAAACATATATATTTGGATTCGTGGGTGAATGGGTAATCGGATTTTTGTTCGAACCTCAGGTTTTGACCGTGTGGGTCTGGTGTCAATTTTTGACTTTTTTGAAAAAGCTCTAGAAAATTTATTTTCATGCATTATAATTGATTCATTTAGCATTTATTCATAAAGTTGAGTAACATGTGGCTAGATACGAGCGAATTGGTTCTGGAATCAAGAGGTAAAGCAGTAGTTGAGAACTTGAATTGTGTTCGTAGCATCGTGGTAAGTGTTTGGTCTAACCTTAACTTGAGGGCTTTGGAGTGGAGCCTTATTTGCTATGTGTTAACTGTGGAGTACGACGTATAGGCATGGTGACGAATATCTATACGTCAGTGTCGAGCATGCCCGTGGGTCTTGTGTTGTAGTTGGTGTGACTCCATTGAGATTTTTAATGCGTAATATGTTGATTGTCATTGTTGGTTCCTTTGCGGGGAAATTATTGTTATGACATTGTCTCCCTTGCCGGGATGTTACTGTTTACAATATTGTTTTCCCTTGCCAGAATAGTTGTTGTTGTACTCTTGTTTCCTTTCTAGGATTCTTTTGTGATTTATGTTGACTTCTTAATAGGAGCATGTTGCACGCATGCAACGAGATATATAAAATGGGAACGGGTTGCACGCCTGCAATAAGATATACGAAATGGGAGTGGGTTGCACGCCTGCAATGAGATATATATAAAATGGGAGGTGTTGCACGCCTGCAACGAGATATATAAAATGGGAGCGGGTTGCACGGCTGCAACAAGAAAGAGATGAAAGTGAATACTGTGCTTGTTTTCTTATTTTGTTAGCAATTGAATTTTAGCTTCGCTATATTACTCTTTGGTATTCTGATGTTGTATGATACTCCCTACAGCATGTTTTCCCCTTCCCCATCTTTACTGTGAATATCTGCTTTTATTTTCTGTTGTATATGATTTTACTATACATGTTTATTTGGTAGTCTGGTCATAGCCTCATCACTACTTCATCAAGGTTAGGCTACACACTTACTAGCACATGGGGTCGGTTGTGCTGATACAACACTCTGCGTTGTGTGCAAATACTGATATGAGAGTGTTTGGACTGCAGTGAGGTATCTTCCTTCAGTCCAACAGGCGACCCGAGGTTGTCCTGCAGATGTCTGCGAGCCTTGGCATCTGATTCTATCTTCCTTTATTGTTTCTTCAATATATTTTTGAAACAACTTGTATTATCTTTCGGACCTTTATTTGTAGTACTCTTAGACAGTCTCTGAAATTGTGACACCAGATCTGGGTAGCCTCTAGTTATGGAATTGTGTTGGTAATATTTAAATTTCTTTTCCTCACCTTATTTAATTCTAATGTTTATATGATATTGTTCACTATTGTTAAAGGATGAAAATTTTGAATAAGGTTAAGTAATTGGAACAAAGTGTTTGCCTAGATTCCATTAGTAGGCGTCATCACAATCCCCGAGGGTGGGTAATCCAGGTCATAACAACAATGAGCCCTACACCTAATTTAGATTAGGCATAGTCAATGATCATACAAGAAGAGAGTCAGAGAATGAATGGTGCAATTCTGAAAAATGCACCTATGGAAGGTGTCGGTAGTGGCCTAATTTCAGCCAATGCTTCGAATGTGAGACCTAAGAGCAATGCACATTTACAATACGATTACTATCATTTAAAGGGTTGCAGGAGGAGAACTTGTTACAAATTGGTGGGTTATCCACCAGGATTCACGTTCACTATCATTTTAAGCATGTGATGGTCCTGCAGCTATGGCACACAATGTACATGTCAAAGAGGATTTGCAAAAAAATGGAGCTATGAATTTGTGACGACCAGACCGATCGTCTCATGAGTTACCGCCACGTTTTCTCCTATTTCTGATTCTTTATTCTTTGTAATCCGTGTTTTATGTGGTCGAGTTGATTGGTTTGCGTTTGGAGTGGACTTGGTAAGAAATGAGACACTTAGTCCCTTTTAAGAAGGTTTAAGTTGGAAAAATTAACCGGATATTGACTTATGAGTTAGAGAGCTCGGATGTGAATTCTGATGGTTCGCTTAGCATTGGGATGTGATTTATGACTTAGAAGTCTGATCAGAATTGGTTTAGGCGGTCCAGTATAGAATTAGGCTTGAATTGGCAAAGTTAGCATTTTGGTGATTTTCGATTGATGGATGAGATTTTGTTCCGAGGGTCAAAATGCAATTTTGAAAGTTAATGTAGCTTCATTATGTGATTTGGGATGTGTGTGTAAAACTTTCAAGTCATTCGGAGTTGATTTGGTTGGATTTTTTATCAAATGCATATTTCGGAAGTTTTAGAAGAACTTAGGCTTGAAGACGTTGTAATTCGATGATTTTGGCATTGTTTGAGGTGTTTTGATGATTGGAACAAGGTCGAATAATGTTTTAGGATGCGTTGGTGCTTTTGGTTGATATCCCAGGGGCCTCGGGGTGATTTTGGATGGCTAACCGGAAGTTTTGAGACATTGGAAATTTCAGACAAATGAGCAATAGTTGCAGCAGATGCTAAGCCTTCGCATTCGCGTACGGTCCCTAGCAATCGCGTAGAAGAAGGCAGGCGTTTTACCCTTCACGTTCACAGTTGAGGTTCCACATTCGCGGAAGGTTGTTTCCTAGTGCTTCGCGTTCGTATTCGTCTGCTCGCGTTCGTGTATAAGGATTTTGGGACCCAATGGATTTACTCATCGTGTTTGCATCAGGTAAGTCGTGTTCGTGTAGGCCTGAGGGGATAAGGCATCATGTTCGCAGTGAGGGAAACACATTCGCTTAGGGTTAAGTTTGGACAAGGTAAAGATGTGCCTCACGTTCGCGAGGCTTAGGTCGCGAACGCGATGAAGGATTTTTAGGCCTGGAAAGAAGGGTTATAAACTTTTCATCTGCGGGTTGAAGCTCATTTTCACTCCATTGTTGGACATTTTTGAGAACATTAGAAGGAAATTGAAGAAGGATTCAAGGGAAATCGATTTGAGGTAAAATTTGTGAACCTAAAACTCAATTATATTGTGAAATACACCTAGAAAATCATTGAGTTATTGCTAAAATGGAAGAATAGGGCTTGGATTTTGAAATTCTAATTGAGGATTTGGAGGAACATTTGGGGTCCAATTTGAGAAATTTTTGGTATGTATGAACTTGTAGGAAGATAAGGAACCCGTTGAAGTAAAAATTTCTGAATTTTGAGAAGCGGGCACGTGGCTCGCGTTTTGCCAATTTCGGAATTTTTTGATTGATTATTGTTTCCTTGGCATATTATGACATATTCGTTGTGATTTTGGATAGATTCGACGCGTGTGGAGGCTGATGTAAGGGGCAAAGGCATCACGAGCTAGAGTTCTAGCCGGTTCGAAGTGAGTAGTGATTGTAAATGATGTCCTGAGGGTTTGAAACCTCAGATTGCACAACGTAGTGTTATGTTGAGGTGAAACACATGCTTGATGATGAGTGTGGGGTCGGTTACTACTGGGGCTTGTGACTTGGTCCGTCTTGATTGATGATTTTTATCGTATATTTGATTGAAACTTATTTGTTATCTACATAATTTGGGTTGATTGACATATTTGGGCTTTGTGCCGATTATTTGAACCCTTCGGGGATTTTTATCACTATTTCCTCACTAATTTGATTTATTACTTGAACTCAGTCCTGTTATTATTTACTTTTTTGCAAACTCAGCCACTTTTACTCGGATTTGAAACTTAAGGATATTTCTAAATGATATTTTGGCCAATAACTACTGTTTTACTAATGCCCGAGGGGCTTGTGATGATTTTTCAGACTGAGTGAGGCCGAGGGCCATATGTGAGGATATGCTGAGTGATATAAGGTCGAAGGCCTGAGATACATTTATATGCCACGAGGTGGCTTTAGTGATGTAAGGCCGAGTGCCGAGTGATGATGCCACGAGTGGCTTGACATTGTGCTTGGGCCGTAAGGGCCCATCCGGAGTCTACATACCCACAATGAGCATGGGAACACATCATGTTCTGAGTGATTGATACTGAGCCCGAGGGGCTGATACTTTTGAGTGATTGATACTGAGCCCGAATGGCTGATACTTCTGATTGATTGATACTGAACCAGAGGGGATGATACTTCTGAGTGACTGTTACTGCGCCCAAGGGGCCAATACTGTACTGAGAGTGAGCCCGAGGGGCTAGTACTGCTGAGTGATTGATACTATTCCCGAAGGGCGATTCCTACTTATTACTTACCTGCTAAATTACCTGTTTTACTTTCTTTAAAGGAATATCATTTGACTTCTTCACTGATTAGCTCTCAAGTGATTTTTCTGCTTAATATAGAGTTTCTTTGTGCCTTTGCGCGTTTTCTTTCTTTCAGGCATTATTTATGATTATTACTCACTAGATTGAAGTACTCACATTACTCCCTGCACTGTGTGTGCAGATTCAGGTATAGCAGATTTCACCCCTGAGTGTTGATCCTCACAGTCCAGGCAGCATCTAGGAGACTACGAGGTGGGTGTTGGCGTCCATAGCCCCATGCGTCACTTATATTATTACTCTATGTCTTTCATACTTTTATATCAGATTTTGTATTTAGTAGACTTGTTTTAAGATTCATTAGTTGCTCATGACTTGTGACAACCCGGTTTGGGCTTTGACGGGATATTCCTCCTCTTTTGTTATCACTATATTCCACAAATTTAGTTATTATATCATGTTTAGAAGTGCTATCTATCATTTAGACGCTTATTAGAGGCGTTCGGTTTTCTTCAAGAGAGGCGCCATCATGATTGGTTTCAGGAAATGGTTGTGACAGTTTGGTATCAGAGCCTAGGTTACTAGGTCTCACGAGTCATGAGCAGGTTTAGTAGAGTCTCGAGGATCGTTACACAGATGTTTGTATTTATCCTCCAGAGGCTGCAGGAACATTAGGAAAAGCTTCATATTCTTGAAATTCTTGTCGTCGACTTTGTTGACCTAAATTTTCTATTAGACCATCCGCGAGGACGAGGACTCACACTATCAGACGAGGTGGATGACTGCCAGTGCCACAACCTGAGACCACCAGAGGTCTTGGATGCAGTCGTGGTCGTGGTAGAGGTAGAGCAACGAGGATAGCACCTGTTGACCCACCAGCTGCCCTAGCTCCAAATCAGGCTCTAGCAGCGGCACCAGCTGTGCCCATCATGATTTCGGGTCTACAGTAGACCTCACAGATCTTGATAGTTTGCACTGGCCTGGCTTTGGCCGTTTCTACCACTACAGTAGCAGCTACTTCATAGGTCGGGGGAGGCAATCAGACCTTCGTTGGTTGCACACTTGAGCATGTAGTGCAGGACCTACAGACACCGGAGGCACCCCAATCCTGTCAGGCACTAGTTCAGGAGTTTATGGTACCAGTTATGTTGGATGATTAGCAACATCGTCTTGAGAGGTTTGGTAGACTCCATCCTTTGTCATTCAGTGGTACTGAGGGTGAGGATGCCCAGGTTTGTATAGATAAATGTCAGCGGATGCTCCGTACAGTAGGGATTCTTGAGACTAGTGATGTGGCATTTACCACCTTTTAGTTTACTGGGCCGCCTTCACTTGGTGGGAGGCCGGTTGGTGCAGTGCCTCTTACTTGGCAATAGTTCTCCACTCTCTTCTTGGAGAAGTATGTACCGCAGTCCCATAGAGAGGAGCTTCATAGACAGTTTGAGTGGCTGCGACAGGGGGATATGACTGTGGCACAATATGAGTCGCAGTTTTTTGATTTGGATCGTCATGCCATATGGATGGTTTCCAACCGATCGTGAGAGGATTAGGAGGTTTTCTGATGGCCTTAACTATCACCTATGTATCTTGATGACTAGAGAGAGATATTGGGTGCTACATTTGATGAGGTTGTTGATATTGCTTGTGAGATTGAGACGATTCACTGTCAGGATAGAGAGGAGAGAGAGGCTAAGAGGCCTCGAGGTTCTGGCAGTTTCAGTGGTGCTCCCTTGAGGGGTCAGTTCCAACATGGTAAGGCTCGTTCTTTCAGGCATGCCTAGTCAGCCTGTCTAGAGTATCATTGGACATCTTCAAGTCGTGGCTATCGCAGGTCTTAGTAAGGTTAGACTTCTCTCAGCGCCCTTCTAGCTTTGAGTACACCTCATGCCCTATTAGCTCAGGGTTCTTCCATGTCGAGTTCATCAGCTGGTCACTCCGGTGCGAGGGGTTCCCATCAATCCCCTCCTCCAGAACCTGGGGTTGCTTTGAGTGTGGAGAGTATGCGCATTTGTGGAGGCAATGTCCTCATTGTGCTACCAGTTCGTTCCAGCGAAGGGGTCAGCCCTCGACTTCTACTCCAATTACTTCACCATCCGCCCAGCCAGCTAGGGGCGGAGGTTAGGCAGCTAGGGGTCGCCCTAGAGGGGGAGGCAGATCAGGAGGCGTCCAAGCCCATTTATATGCTATGCCAGGCAGGCCAGATGCCATTGCTTCAGATGTTGTCATTACAAGTATTATTTCAGTCAGCCACAGAGATGCCTCTGCACTATTTGATCCTGGATCCACTTTCTCTTATGTGTCCTCATATTTTTCTCACCATTTGTGTACATCCCGAGAGTTTCTTGCCTCACATGTTCATGCAATACCATTATTGTAGACGGTGTGTATGGTCTTGTATTGTGAATATTGGGGGTCTGGAAACCCGAGTTGATCTATTGCTATTGAGCATGGTGGACTTTGATGTGATTCTATGCATGGATTGGTTATCTCCCTATCGTGTTATTCTAATCTATCATGCTAAGACATTCACGTTGGCTATGCCGAGTGTACCGTGGATCGAGTGGCGTGATGTGACTGATTATGTTCCCAATAGAGTGAATGCCCAACGTATGGTTGAGAAAGGTTGTCTATCATATCTAGCTTTTGTGTGGGACGTTGGAGCTGAGACTCCTGGTATTGATTCTATCCCAATTGTGAGGGATTTTCCCGATGTTTTTTATGAAGACCTGCCAGGCATGCCACCGGAGAGGGATATTGATTTTGGTATTGACTTGGTGTCAGGCACTCAGCCCATTTCTATTTCGCCATATCGTATGGCACCTGCAGAGTTAAAGAGTTGAAGAGTAGCTCCAGGAACTCCTAGATAAGGGGTTCATTCGGCCTAGTGTGTCACCGTGCGTTGCGCTAGTCCTATTTGTAAAGAAGAAGGATGGAACCATGAGGATGTGCATTGATTACAAGAAATTGAACAAAGTAACCATAACTAACAAGAATCCCTTGCCTCGCATAGATGACTTATTTGATTAGCTTCAGGGAGCGAGGGTGTTTTCCAAGATTGATCTCCATTCGGGCTATTACCAGTTGAAGATCAGGGATTGTGATATTCCTAAGACTGCTTTCAGGACTAGATATGGTCATTATGAGTTTCTTGTCATGTCTTTAGGGCTGGCCAATACCCTAGCAGCGTTCACATATTTGATGAACTGTGTATTTCGGCCTTATTTGGATTCATTTGTTATTGTATTCATTGATGATATACTGGTGTAATCGCATAGTCAGGAGGATCACGTGGAGCATTTGCGGGTTGTATTGCAGAGATTGAAGGAGGAGAAACTTTATGCAAAGTTCTCCATGTGTAAGTTTTGGCGCAGTTCAGTGGCTTTCTTCGGGCACATGGTGTGCAGCGAGGGTATCCAGGTCGATCCAAATAAGATAGAGGTAATTTAGAGTTAGCCTAGACCGTCCTCAGCCACAGAGATTTGTAGTTTCCTTGGCTTGGCAGGTTATTATCACCGATTCGTACAGGGGTTCTGTTCTATTGCATCACCCTTGAACGGGTTGACTCAAAAGGGTGTTTCATTTGTGTGGTCGGACGAGTGTGAGGACAGCCTTCGGAAGCTCAAGACAGCTTTGACCACAGCTGCAATATTGTTCTACTATCAGCTTCAGGTTCATATACCGTATATTGTGATTCTTCGAGAGTTGGGATTGGTTGTGTATTGATGCAGGAGGGTAGATTTATTGCTTATGCTTCTCGTTAGTTGAAGCCCCAAGAGAAGAACTACCATATTTGTGACTTGGAGTTGGCTGCTATAGTTCATGTGTTGAAGATTTGGAGGCACTACTTGTATGGAATATCTTGTAAGGTGTTCACTGATCACCGCAGCCTTCAGCACTTGTTCAAGCAAAAGGATCTTAACTTGAGGCAGCAAAGGTGGCTAGAGTTGCTTAAGGATTATGATATCACTATCGTGTATCATCCGGGAAAGGCCAATGTGGTGCCCGATGCTTTGAGCTGAAAGGCGATCAGTATATGGAGTTTAGCATATATTCCAGTTGGGGGAAGACCTCTTACGGTTGATATGCAGTCTTTGGCCAATCGGTTCATGAGGTTGGATATCTCTAAGCCCAGTCGGGTGTTAGCTTGCGTGGTTTCTCGATCTTCCTTATATGATCGCATCAGAGAGCGCCAATATGATGATCCGCACTTGCTTGTCCTTAGGAACAGCATTCAGTATGATGATGCTAGAGATGTGACCGTTGTTGATGATGGAGCGTTGAGAATGCAGGGCCGAATCTATGTGCCCAATATGGATAGGCTTAGAGAGTTGATTCTGGAAGAGGCCCATAGCTCACGGTATTATATTCATCCGGTAGTCGTGAAGATGTATCCGGATTTGAGGCAGCATTATTAGTGGAGAAGGATGAAGAAAGACATTGTGGGATTTGTAGCGCAGTTGTCTCAACTGTCAGCAGGTGAAATGTGAGCATCATAGACCGGATGGCTTGCTCTAACAGATGGAGATTCTTGAGTGGAAATGGGAGAGGATTACGATGGACTTTGTAATAGGACTTCCTCGGACTTTGAAGAAGTTCGACGCCATTTGGGTGATTGTGGATCTGCTAACCAAGTCCACGTACTTCATTACTGTGTGTACTACAAATTCTTCAGAGCGGCTGGCAGGGATTTATATCCGGGAGATTATTCGGTTGCATGGTGTTCCGGTTTCCATCATCTTATACAGAGGTACTCAGTTCACATTGCAGTTTTGGAGAGCCGTGTTGGGTACTCAATTAGAGTTGAACACAGTGTTTCATCCTCAGATGGACGGACAGTCCGAACATACTATTCATATATTGGAGGATATGGTGCGTGCCTATGTTATTGATTTTGGAGGTTCATGGGATGAATTTTTTCCGCTTGCAGAGTTTGCCTACAACAACAGCTATCAGTCCAATATTCAGATGGCACCATATGAGGCTTTGTATGGGAGACAGAGTAGATCTCCACTTGGTTGGTTTGACCCCAGCGAGGCTAGGCTATTGGGGATAGATTTGGTTCAAGGTGCCTTAGAGAAGGTGAAGCTGATTCAGGAGAGACTTCGTAAAAATAGTCACGCCAGAAGAGTTATGCAGACCGGAAGGTTCGAGATGTATCTTATATGGTTGGTGAAAGGTCTTGCTGAAGGTTTCGCCCATGAAGGGTGTTATGAGATTTGGAAAGAAAAGGAAGTTGAGTCTGCGGTTTATTGGGCCTGTTGAGGTATTTCGGAGGATTGGTAGGTGGCTTATATGCTTGCTCTGCCACCCAGCTTGTCGAGTGTGCATTTGGTATTTCATGTTTTTATGCTCCGGAAGTATGTTGGGGACCCATCCCACGTTCTAGATTTCCACATGGTTTAGTTAGAGGGTGACTTGACTTATGATGTAGAGCTAACATCCATTTTGGGGCGCCAGGTTTTGAAGTTGAGGTCTAAGGATATAGCTTCAGTGAAAGTGTAGTGGAGAGGTCGGCCCATGGGGGAGGCTACCTGGGAGACCAAGCGGGAGATGCAGAGCAGATATCCTCACCTATTTGAGGCTTAAGGTATGTTTCTTGACTCGGTCGAGGATGAGCGTTTGTTTAAGCTGGGAGGATGTGACGACCCGACCTGTTGTCTCATGAGTTACCGCCCTGTTTTCCCCTATTTCTACTTCTTTATGCTTCCTTATCCATGTTTTATGTGGTCGAGTTGATTGGTTTTCCTTTGGAGTGGACTTGGTAAGAAATGAGACACTTAGTCCCTTTTAAGAAGGCCTAAGTTGGAAAAGTCAACCAGATATTGACTTATGAGTTAGAGGGCTCGGATGTAAAATCTAATGGTTAGGTTAGCTTCGGGCGGTGATTTATGACTTAGGAGTGTGATCGGAATTGGTTTTGGAGGTCCGGTGTAGAATTAGGCTTGAATTGGCGAAGTTAGCATTTTGGTGATTTCCGATTGATAGGTGAGATTTTGATCCGAGGGTCGGAATGGAATTTTGAAAGTTGTTGTACCTTTGTTATGTGATTTTGGATGTGTTTGTAAAAATATCAGGTCATTCGGAGGTGATTTGGTTGGTTTTTTTATAAAATGCATGTTTCAGAAGTTTTAGAAGAACTTAGGCTTGAATTCGATGTAATTCGATGATTTTGGCATTGTGTGAGGTGTTTTTTTGATTGGAACAAGTTTCAACAATGTTTTAGGATGCGTTGGTGCTTTTGGTTGAGGTCCTAGGTGCCTCGGGGTGATTTCGGATGGGTAATGGGAAGTTTTGAGACTTTGGAAATTTCAGACAAATGAGTAGCAGTTGCAGCAGATGCTAAGCCTTCGTGTTCGCGTAGCGTCCCTCGCGATCGCGTAGAAGAAAATTGGAAGGCAAGTGTTTTACCTTTCTCGTTCGTGGTTGAGGGTCCGCATTCGCGGAAGGTTATTTCCTAGTGCTTCGCATTCGCATTCGTCTGCTCGCGTTCGCGTATATGGATTTTAGGACCCAATGGATTTACTCATCGCGATCGCATCAGGTTAGTCGCATTTGCGTAGGCCTGGGGGGGTTAAGGAATTTTGTTCGAAGTTAGGGCAACGTGTTCGTGTAGGGTTTAGTTTTGACAAGATAAAGATGTGCTTCATGTTCACGAGGCTTAGGTCGCGACGCGATGAAGGATTTTCAGGCCTAGACAGAAGGGTTATAAACTTTTCATCCGCGGGTTGGAGCTAATTTTCACTCCATTGTTTGCCATTTTTAGAGATTTTGAAGGAAATTGAAGAGGGATTCGAGGGAAATCAATTGGAGGTAAGATTTATGAACCTAAAACTCAATTATATTGTGAAATCAACCTAGAAAATCATTGACTTATTGCTAAAAATTGAAGAATAGAGCTTGGAATTTTGAAATTCTAATTGAGGATTCTGAGGACCATTTAGGGTCGGATTTGAGAATCTTTGGTATGTATGAACTTGTAGGAAGATAAGGAACCCGGATGTAAAAATTTCTGAATTTTGAGAAGCGGGCACGAGGCTCGGGTTTTGCCAATTTCGAAATTTTTGATGTTTTTTTATTGTTTTTGATTGGGTATTGTTTCCTTGGCATATAATGACATATTCGTTGTGATTTTGGATAGATTCAACGCGTGTGGAGGCCGAATTGAGGGGAAAAGTCATCGCGAGCTAGAGTTGTAGCCGGTTCGATGTGAGAAGTGATTGTCAATGATGTCCTGAGGGTTTGAAACCCCAGATTGCACAACGTAGTCCTATGTTGAGGTCAGATACGTGCTTGATGATGAGTGTGGGGTCATTTACTACTGAGGATTGTGACTTGGTACGTCCCAATTGATGATTTTTATCGTATATTTGATTGAAACTTATTTGTTATCATCATGATTTGGGTTGATTGCCATATTTGGGCTTCGTGCCAATTATTTGAACCCAACGAGGATTTTATCACTATTTACTCACTATTTTGATTTATTACTTGAGTCCTGTTATTATTTACTGTTTTGCAAACTCGGCCTCTTTTACTCGGATTTGAAACTTAAGGATATTTCTAAATAATGTTTTAGGCTGAAAACTACTTTTTTTGCTAATGCCCGAGGGGCTTGTGATGATTTTTTGGACTGAGTGAGGCCGAGGGCCATAAGTGAGGATATGTTGAGTGATATGAGTCCGAGGGCTTAAGATACATTTATATGCCATGAGGTGGCTTGATATAGCGCTTGGGGTGTAAGGGTTTCTCCAGAGTCTGCACACCCACAGAGAGCACGAGTACCCATCATGTTATGGGTGATTGATACTGAGCCCGAGGCGCTCATACTTCTGAGTGATTGATGCTGAGCCCCAGGGGCTGATACTTTTGAGCGATTGATACTAAGCCCAAGGGGCTGATAATTTTTCAGTGACCGTTACTATGCCCGAGGGGCCAATACTGTACTAAGAGTGAGCCGGAGAGGCTAGTACTGTTGAGTGATTGATACTATGCCCGAGGAGCAATTCCTATTTTTTCACTTACCTGCTAAATTACCTGTTTTACTTGCTTTAAAGGAATATCATTTGACTTCTTCACTGATTTACCTCTTAAGTGATTTTCTGCTTGATATAGAGTTGTTTTGTGCCTTTGCATGTTTTCTTGCTTTTAGTCTTTATTTATGATTATTACTTACTGGGTCGGAGTACTCACATTACTCTTTGCAGTGTGTCTGCAGATTCAGGTATAGCAGATTTCGCCCTTGAATGTTGATCCTCCCAGTCCAGGAAGCGTCTACGAGACTACGAGGTAGTTGTTGGCATTTGCAGCCTCGTGCCTCCCTTATCTTATTACTCTATGTCTTTCAGAATTTTGTATCAGATTTCGTATTTAGTAGACTTGTTTCAGGATTCATTAGTTGCTCATGACTTGTGACACCTCAGTTTGGGCTGTGTTGGAATATTCCTCCTCTTGTATTATCGCTATATTTCGTAAATTTGGCTATTATATCATGTTTAGAACTACTATCTCATTTAGCTGCTTATCAGAGGTGTTCGATTTTCGTCTGGCTGGCCTTGTCTTCAAGAGAGGCGCCATCACGACCGGCTTCAGGAAATGGGTTGTGATTGAATTTGTAGAACATTCATACTGGTAATGATGGACCTCCTAATGCAGTATATGGTACGCATGTCTTCATTCCTGAACAATACCAGCAGATTCTCATTATGCTTAATAAAGAAAAAGGACCGAGGCAATTGAGATAGTCAACATGGTAGGTAAATCTATTAGTAAATATGATTATTGGATTATTGATTCAGGTGCCTCAAATCATATGGCTTCATATTTACAATTGTTATCCAATCATTTAAATGTTCCTTCCTGTGGTTCTACCTCTGTTCATTTTCCAAATGGAGATAGTGCGACTATCACACATACATGATCTTGTCCTATATCTAATTTCCAAAATCTGTTCAATGCACTTTATATCCCTCAGTATAAGTATAATCTTCTATCTGTGTCGAGATATACTAGGGAACTACAATGTTTAGTCACTTTTTATCTCAATGTTTTCACACACGTTGTTGTATCAGCCTAAACACGTTTGTCTTCTTCAGTCAACATTCATTCTACTATTTTGTGACATCAGAGATTAGGTCATGCACTATCTATAGTTTTACAAAGAATTCCCACAATAAAAAGTCATTTCATCATCCAATAAGACTTTCTGAAATTCTCTCCTTTCTAAAGCTACGCAAGGCGGCCCCCCAGAACAAAGCCCCACCCCTCTTTTCCCCCCTTTAATGAAGGACCCTCGCCTCGCTTCTTATTTATTTGTGGGTCTGGACCCGAGGGCCTTTTTTTCAAGAGGTGATTTCGAGAATCAACCAACGGAAAAATTCGTAGCCTCATATATATCCACTAGTTAAACAAACTAGGTTACCATTCCCTATAAGCACAAATATGTCTACTTCTGTTTTGAGCTTGTACATATGGATGTATGTACATGAGGTCCTTAAAAAGTTTGTACCTACAATGGTTTTACATATTTTCTTACCCTTGTTGATCATTACTCAAAAATGATATGGACTTATCTATCGAGATTGAAGAGTGATGTGTATGTTGTATTGAATTATTTTCTTCAACTTGTACAACATCAATTTTCTACCGCTAAGACATTTAGATCTGACAATGGTTATGAATTCTTCAATGATTTTTGCTCCATTCTCTTTAAATCTTTTGTATTATCCACTAGAGTAGTTGTGTCTACACTCGACACCAAAATGGAGTGGTAAAAAGAAAATCACGGGCATCTTCTTAAGGTTGAGATAGACTAAATAATTCATGCTCGCATACCCTTGAAATACTTGGGAGAATGCATTTTGGCAACTAAGTATATAACTAATAGGTTGCTCTGCATTGTCTTGAAAGGAAAGTCTCTTTATGAGCTATTCCATGGTTCAGAACCTAGTCTTAGCCATATGAGAACTGTAGGATGTCCTTGATATGCCACAAACACCAACTTCAGTATTTCTCTGCCAAATATTTTCCTGCTATATTTATGGGATATTCCTCTAGCCTAAAAGGCTACAAATTGCTTGATATTGAATCTGGAAAGTTCTTTGTTAATAGAAATGTTATCTTTAAGGAAACTGTATTCCTTTTTAAATATCCAAACTCTCAATTCTTATCTTCCTCAAGCACAACACTAGTTCTCTCTTCCTACCTTTCCCAAATTTCTCTTTAACTAAGACTCAGTCTAAACCTTACACTGCCCTTCCATCAGCATCTAAACCTAACCTTAACCCTAAACTTCGTTTTATGCTGGATTCTGCAACAACCTCTTCTCCTTCTCCTACTCCTCCTACTTTGTCTCTCCCTCTGCCTCCTGATTCTACCACTTCCACTCATTCCATACATTATGCTGGCTCTGTACCTGATCTACCTAGAAGATCATAGAGATCTCTTAAACCTTTCATTTGGTTAACATACTATATACATCCTCATTTTCCTTCTACCTCATCTGTTTATCTTATACAAATATACATCCTTCTTTGCCTTTTACATCTGTTTATCCAATACAATAGTTTGTTTCCTACTCATACCTACCTGCTCATTTTCATTCCTCTCCAACCTTTCTCTTCAAATACATAACCATCTACCTTCCAAGAATTTTAGGTTGAAAGACAGGTTGAGGCAATGAAGCTTGAGATTGAGGCTCTTGAATAAAATCACACTTTGGACGTAGTTTATTTACCTGCAAACAAGGTCTATATAGAGTGTAAATGGGTATATAAAATCAAGTACAATGCAGATGGTACAATAAAAATATTTAAATCTAAGTTGGTTGCCAAGGGATATACACAACCAGAGGGTCTAGATTTTCATGTCACTTTCTCTCCTATTGCTAAACTCGCCACAATAAGAGCAGTTCTTGCAACTGTAGCCCTTAAGCACTGACATGTGTATAATCTAGATGTTGAAAACGTATTTATCAATAGGAGACCTTGAGGAGGAAGTACATGACAATTCCACAAGGAATGAGTAGCCAGGGGAGCATAGAGTGTGTAGTCTACTTAAATCTCTATATGGTCTGAAACAGGCATCAAGACAACAGAATCGAAGCTAACTCGAACTCATTTAAAATTCTAGAATTTGCCAAAGGAAGAATGATTACTCCTTGTTTACTAAATTCATTAAGGTTAAATTTGTACTTACTCTTGTGTATGTGGATGAATCACACTATGATCGCTCGACATATGGGCAAATCGAGTATAAGCGGCCGATCTAATCCTGAAGAATCGAAACTACCTCGAGGTAGGACGCTACGGCTGAAATAGCAAGAGAAGGAGAGTTAGATGCTTGGAGAAATATTGTCAAAGAGAAGTAGAGGAAGACTAGACAACATATCTACTTACGCCCCATGTTCCACCTCTTAGGGAACGGAATCTTTTTCGCCGGGATCAGATCAGAAGTCCTCACCCGGACAAATCGGTCCTCCATTCCCAAGATATTCAATGCAGGCAAAAAGAGACCTCGGGGCTCGACATCAAAGTTTAATTAGGCCTCTATGGAAGAGACGACCGGTTATACATCATGATCAGGTGGTTGAGGGTAAAGGGCATCTCCTCTATCATGTTTGTGTAGTGCCTGATCACATAAATGACGTGCCAGAATGAAGGATGAATTTGACCAAGGGTTACTTGATACCACCATCAAAAGTCGAGAATCACGGGGTCGATCGGAGGCGAGGACGGTCCCACCGGCCCTAAGGTGAATGGACAGGTATACACACATAGAAAGCCGGATTTATGTGCCGTAATATCCTCTTCCCGAGCAGGGATCTCCACAAGCATGGTATCCCCCCAGCGGCAGTCAACCCTCATTCTTCCAACATCCATTATCGAGCTAATATATCGAGTCACAGGCTCGCGATGCTTTGGCTTCGAGGAAGGTCTCTCGACCTTGAAATTGGAAGTTATCGCCAAAAGATCCTAGGATGCATTCCTCAGAACGAGGAGGTGTAGCCACTTCACCTTGAGATAAAATCAAAGAGGACGAGACCACAACCTCCTGAGAAATAAACGCAAAAGTTTTCACCAACCCTAGAAAATTCTGGAAGAAGAAAATGATTTGCGTTCCTGAGAAAAAAAAAAGCAAAGGAAGAGCGAAAGTTTTCTGGGATTTGGAAACGCAATGGGTTGTAGAAAATAAGGCGGGGAGTATTTATAAAGCTCCGTGTGCGATTGAAGAAGTCCAAGAGACAGCCAACTGCCATAGTTAGTGCGGAAACCTACAGGGGTTGTGTGCGTGTCGTATCTTGGCATCTGGTGGCACTATCTGTGTGTACTGTAAAATCGGAGGGTCTGATTTCTCCGTCATTGGGTCGGCCGGCAAACATGCTTCTCGAGGCTTATGCCGATGTCGAGACTCACCTTCGGGAGCCTTTGGGTTTTATCCTAGGGGCAGTGCATACCAACGGCTATGATAGGAAAGAGGGGAGTTTCCAAGGCTTGCAGCTAGTATTGACAGAGCCTAACGCTATTTAGTTGTCCCATCCCCCTGTCTTTATAATTAATGCTTTTTGTACTATGTTGGGATCCCCCTTCTATATAAAGGGGATCCTTATCATTTTGTGAATAAAACGTTATTGCTCCAACTATTCTACACGAGATAAATAATAACTCGCCCCTCTCTTTTCTCTCTAAACACTCTCTCTCGATATTAATCCTCCTATTTATTACTTTTATACTTTTTCTTCATTTATCGCTAATCATTGGCCATAAAGAGTCTCCCTTAATTATTTTGCAACTGTTAGCCCTTCCCCGATTATTCCTAATGTCTCGAGCCCGAGCCCAAGAATAAGCCTCGAGGCCCCGCACCGGTATGTCCGAGGCCCCAAATAGCTAACTCGTCGGTTTGATTATAACTTTGTTTTAGCTTGCGTTTCATCTTTAAACCTCATACACCTAGCATCAACTACTTAACAACTAGAATAAAAATAGATCATGTATTTTTTGAGTCACATCAATAAATTTAATTGTTATTACCATTTTTACGGTAAACACACCAATTTCAAATCTGGGAGTTTAACCTAAAAAACCCTAGTTCACCCAGGTCAACCCAAAACTTTAGCACACCATCTCCTCACTCCACTCACCCATAATATCTCACTGATTTCCCCAAAAAATGCCACAAAACTCTGTAATTCCAAATCTAATGAGGAGTTCTGTCTGGTTCGAATAAAAGCTTCGAGTTGTTGTTCCATCAGATGTTCGAGTCCTGAGCTTTTTTCGGTGTTTTTCTTCTCTGATTAGGCTTTCAGGAGTCTTCTCTTTCAAGGAGATCCGGTCAAAGCCATGCAAGACCAGATCCCTTTAAGGAAAAGACCTCTATTGGTCAATCAAGGCGGAGACGACATCACAAGCTATCTTGGTTGCTTTCTATTCCACAAATGGTAAGGTCTCACCATTTACCTCTCCATTTTTCTTCTCTTTTCTTCAAATTCGAGTCAATTTTCTTTTAAGTTATTTTTCAGTTTATAAATCTGTTTGTTCTTTATTTTTAAGAGTCCTCCCTGTTTCAATCTTTGGACGTGTTTAAAATCAGTTTCTTAGGGGTTTCATTAACTTGGTTTCAGTTCATGGTTCATTTGGTTTAATTCTTAAAATAGCTTCACTTTACTGTCATAGTTGTCAATTTCAATTGCTTGTTCTGAACCATCTTTTAGTATCTTAAATTACATAATTAGTCTAAATTTTTAAATAGTTGTTTTAATTAATTCATAATTAGATTAGGTTCGGTTGTTATTCAAGTTGTTTTGTGATTGTTTGTTTAACCTGTCTGCCTATGCTCATCATTGAAACTGATAGTCTGAAGAGCATTGTGAAGTTTTCTTATGAACTTGGTCTGTCTTAGATGTTAGGTTTATTTTAAATTTTCAGATGCTTATGTTTTTAAACTTTGTTGTTTGCTTTTTGATTCAATTACTAATATTGGTCCATTTGCTTTTGTTTGCCTCGGTTTGTAAATTAGCAAAAACTTCTACGGTCCTAATTAAAAAAAAACTTGAGGGGTTTATTAGAGTAGTAGGTAAACATAATAGGATAAAAAACCTGCTGGAAGGTTCTAGAATAGGGGGCAGTTGGCCTCATTTGGTTAGCACAAAATACATAAACAAATGAGGATAGCCAGCTGTCAAGTTTGTTAAAAAAAAGATGTTTTGTGGCTGAAGGAATAATTCCCGATCCTTTTCAGCAGATGGTACCCTTTACGGGCTATATATAGAATCTTTCCTTCACTTATAAGATCAGATTCTGAACCCTAAAGAAGAACTAAAAAATTTCTATATTGTTTCATGGAAAATCAGCTCGAATTGTTTCTGGTCTTTTCTTTAGCAAGAATTTTGAAAATCTTTCATTGGGTTGTTGGTTTTTGGGCTTGAATATAGACTAAAGGAGTTGTGTTTGCTGTTTATTTTGCTGCATTGCTCACACTTTTGCTTTGCTAAAATTCTATCTCCATTTTGCTTTGTTTTTGATATTCAGGTATCCTTTGAACCTTTGAATGACCAGAAGAATTAGAAGCATGTATGTAGTTGCTTGTAACAAAAATTGCTTTTCTTAGATGTTAGTTTAAAGCATGTTATAGATGTTTTTCTGTAATAAGAAACTGACTACCTCACATGTTATATCTTTGATTTCCTCGTGTAGACTATTTATCTTTGGTTTAATAGCTTGTTTAGGTATTAAGCATCTATTGTTATGTGTTATTCGTCATTTATTTGATCCATGTATGATTTCTGATAATATTAAATGCTTAAAGGTCCTGGTAGTTTATTTAATCCTTGTTAGAATGGGTTGGGTATGCATTGTAAAGGTCAAATCTCAGATCCTTTCATGGTTAAAGCAATTAGGAATTTAAGTTTGGAGTTAGTTCACAAATGGGTTTAAATTATAGTTTTCTTATGTCTGAAACGGTAACTTGTTAATAATCAGATCTATGATGTGTAAAGTTAGCTTCTGATTTTTTAGATTGATTTGTTTAAAAAAAATTGTTGGATCACGTTTTTATTCAAAGAACTAAAGTCTCAATTGGGCTAGACGGTGGCACAAATGAGGCAGCCTGGTCAATTCGACCTTGGTGTTTTGATTATTGTCCATTTTTTGTTATGGGCTCAGTTTTGATCTTTGTTATATTAAGCTTTTTAATTCATTAAACTTTCTGCTTAGTATAATGGACATGTGGCTTAGTACTGAAGGCATGGTTGTGCGAAGCTGGGTTGGTATTTGGCCCATTGGAATCTGTGTGTTGTTTGCCTTAGCTTCACTTCTGGGCTCGATTTTGAGTCCAGTCTTCTTTTAAATAATTTTGGGTTTAAGGTCAGCCCAGATTTTGCTTAAATAATAAAAGGATTTTTACCTAAATATGCCATATAGCAAACCTTATTACCATTATTGTGCCTTGTTTGGTTATTACCCTCATATTCCATGTTTTCGTTACCAAAAATGTACCAAACGAAAATCAATCTGATTTTGTAGCCTACAATAGCGCATGTTTTTAAGGCTCCCAACGATATTAAATATTTTGTAGCCTAAAATAGCGCCTGTTTTTAAGGCTCCCAATTAATTTTTGATTATGTACCAATTAAATGGTCTGTCAATCAAAAACGGTAAAATCTCTTAACCAGCTTGAATCTCTCCAGTTTTCTTTTTCGAAAACCAGTCATTCTTCCACATCTTACACCGAAAATCAGAATTTGTAGTTCTTCCAGATTTCAGTTTCGAAAATCTTTCATTTTTCTACATCAAATACTGAAAATCAGAGTTTACAGCGTGATAGCCAATAAAATTGTAGTACTTCCAGATTTCAGTTTCGGAAATCACTCATTCTTGTACATCAAATACCGAAAATCAGAATTGAGACCGTGATAGTCAATCAGTACGGAGATTCAAAAATTCTGATAATTCTGAAATTTAATGGTTATTGGGATAACTATGGCAGATTCCGATATTTTGAAGTTGATGCCATTTTGGTTGATGATAATGCAAGCTACGAAATTCTCCAGTCTACAATTGCAGATCAATTATCGATTGATACATCGGATAAAATTGTAGAAATAAAATACATTGTGAATGATAATTGTCCTCCGTTGCAGATTAGGAATGATATGGGTGTTCGTGTATATATGGAAACGAAAAAAGAGGATAAAAACTTAGGTTCGTATCCCTTATGTATTAGCGTAAGAGATTTCAATATGGAATTGGCAATCACCAATGAATGTCCCATCAGTACAGGTATGTTTGCTTCGAAACCAAAATCTGAGATTTTTGTGTTCTCTAATCAACTACAATTTGACGCCATTTATCTACAATGAAACTACAATGTGAATGTATTGTCTGCAGGTTCTTCAGGATCACTAAGGTTAATAGAAATTCCATCTTCACCAGCTATTGAGGAATATCAAAGTGAAATAATAATTGAATCTTCTCAAACATGTATTGAAGAAGGACAAGTGTACCAGGACAAGAAGACGATAGTTGCTGCAATGAAGAATTATGCAGTTATGCACAAGTTCCAGTTCAGAGTGAAAAGATCAAGTAATAGAAGGTATGTGGTTAGTTATTGATTTGAAAAATTACTGTATTATTTCTATGTAGGCAATTGTAGTTAGTTGTAGTCAGTTTGTAGTTAATTGTAGTCAGTTTGTAGTTAATTGTAGTCAGTTGTAGTTAATTGTAGTCAATTATAGTGACGTGATAGCCAGTTTATAGTTAATTATAGTCAGTTGTAGTTAATTGTAGTCAGTTTGTAGTTAATTGTAGTCAGTTGTAGTTAATTGTAGTCAATTGTAGTTGACTGTAGTCAGTTTGTAGTTAATTGTAGTGTTTAGTAAATAGTGCAAGGCGTTGGGAGGCTTGCCAGGACGTCATGGCGCAGCCAAGACAACGGGAATGACCATAGCGCAAGGTGTTGGGAGGCTTGGCAGAATGTCATGGGACGCATCCAAGGAGTCATGGGCAGTGGCGAAGGCAGAATCTCCATGAAAGGGGTTTAAAATTTTTTTTAACTAGTTAGAATTGAACCTATAACCTTATGAAGGTTTTAAACCTCTTTGATCACTAAATTATATTTTTGGGTTATATTAAAAGGGTTTAAAACTTTGTATATAGAGATAAAAATAGATTTTGTCTTAGTACATAGTGTAATTTTTTAGCAAAGAAGGTTCAAGTAAATCCTTTTCTGCCCTCTAAATTCGCTTCTGATCATGGAGCATGAGTCGCCCATTGACAATACGTGTGATCGGTATTAGAGACGTGCTTCCAAAATTAAAATTTTCACCCGCATGTCCCATTTTCTGTTGCACTTTCTGTAATTTCTCTCTTCTTATTATTCCATCTATTGGCTTGTATGTGTTGCTGAGAACTGCAAATGGCATTTCAAGGCAACGTCAATTCATGATTCTTCATTGTTCAAGGTAAGAAGTTTTAGCCGACAACACACATGCTGCCGAATGGACGAAACATTCATAAAGCGCAAGTGTACTGCAACAGTAGTTGGTAGCATTGTCGTTCCAAAGTTTTGTGATCCTAAGACCGCTTACACGCCAAAGGACATACAAACTGACATGTTATCCGAACATGGAGTAAACCTAAGCTACATGCAAGCATGGAGAGCAAAGGAAAAAGCATTAATGTTTTTGAGAGGGAATCCGTGTGACTCGTACAACAGATTACCAAAATATTTTTATATTCTTGAGAAGAATTATCCCGGTTCTGTTGTTAAATTGAAGAAGGCAGCAGATGATTGCTTCTTGTATGCATTTGTTGCTCTTTGTACATCAATAAATGGTTGGCAACATTGTAGGCCGGTAGTAGTGGTTGATGGGACATTCTTAAAATCAGCATATAGGGGTATTATGCTGACAGCAAGCACCATGGATGCAGCAGGTAATAGATGTAATAATTTTGTAGTTAGAATGTAGTTAGTTTGTATTTATATAAATCAATGTATTTAAATTGCCTAAATTCTCCATATATATTTGTATTTAATAGTTAGTCTTACTTTATGACTACAAATTTTAGGTTCTATTTTGCCCTTGGCATATGCTGTTGTTGATTCTGAAAACGACGCGTCTTGGAGGTGGTTCTTTGAACAATTCAAGGAGGCATATGGTGAAAGACCTTCTATGTGTGTTGTCTCAGATAGGCATGAGAGTATATCGAAGGCAACATCAGTTGTCTATCCGGGAACGGCACACTACTTTTGCATGTGGCATATATGGACAAACATAAGGTCAAAATTCAAGAAGGCACATTTACAATGACATGAATTGTACTTTGCTACAGCACGGTCATATACTCTGGATGAATTCAATGAAAGGATGATGAAGATTGAAGAGGTAGACCCACGTGTATCGTCTTACCTATATGATATTGTCTATCATAGATGGTCAAGAGTACATGCAACGGTGAATAGAACTTTTACTATGACGTCAAACATTACAAAGTCGTTGAACGCTGTAACAAAAGAGGCAAGAGAGCTGCCAATATTTGATCTATTTGAGTATATGAGGACTATTCTAGAACGTTGGACAAAAGATAAGTTATTGAAGGCAAAGGGTACTTTCACATTACTTGGGCAAAAATTCAACAAAGAATTGGAAGATAACAATACATTATCCCAGAAACTAAAGGTAATATATTCTTGTTTGGTGCAGGAAAAAAAACAAAAAAAGTAGTAGCTGTTGCGGAATTTCCAGTTTGTAGTTAAAATATAGTCAAATGTGGGTAAATGTAGTTACCGTTTATATGTAGGAAATCATTCTATCCATGATATGTGTGCTTTGGTTGTATTAGCATGATTTCCAGGTATATGTTTTGATGAATGACAAACAATGAAGTCAAGTGTCAAACAACGTTATTATATGACAAACAATCAAGATTAGATGCCGAGAAGTATATTGATGAATGGATTGCATGGAAAAGCCAAAGACGAGCTCAAAAGTTCAAGACCGAAAACCCAAGGCGTAGGTCGTTAGGAGAACCAATGTAAGAGCAACGTTTAAGTTATCTCGTCTTTTGGCTCAACATAGGTCATCATAAATATGCATAAAATCTTTTTATCAAATCATATTTATCATAAACATATTTCAAATACTTCAAACAAAATGATTTTAACGTTTTTATTTTAACCAAAATGGTTTTTGAAATAAGTTTTCAATTCTGGACAGCATAGGTGAATAATCGATTATGCAAAAGTGATAATCGATTATTCTGGAAAATTCCATTTGTTGGAAATTTCCGCAGAGTAGGATAATCGATTATACACTTGGACATATTCGATTATCTTGTATCCGTTGCCAAAGTTTTTGAACGACAGGCAAATAATCGATTATGCAAATCCAATATTCTAGCACAAAATCAGCTTCCGATTTTGTAACGGTAAGCTGATAATCGATTATGCAAATCTGATAATCGATTATCTTGGCATAAAATCAGCATAATTGATTGCCAATTAAGCAACGGACATACTATTTCTACCACCTATAAATAGAGGTCTTTTGAGCTGATTTGAGATACACAACACCTCTCATTATTCATATACATATTGATATTATTTGTGCATCATTTTAGAGCTTTTATTGAGCCAATTGAGAGACAACTTTGAGTTGTTCATAGAGCTAATATTGTATCTCTTTATCTACTCTTTTTAGAGAGTTCTTGTTGTAAAAGAGAAAGGTTTTTGAGAAGACCATATCTTCTCATTGATTGCCGGGTTCGCTAAGTACCCTCAATCTTAGTGTGTGAAGTCTTGTGGTGCGGTATCCACGAGCAAGGTGAAGTCTTGAGGTGAGGTATCCTCGAGCAAGTTGAAGTCTTGTAGAGTGTACATCTACGAGCAAGTCTAACGGTTTGTTAGGCACCCGTAAGCTTAACGGAGTTAGTGGAAACTCGAGAGAGTCTCTCGGGGACTGGACTAACCACACGTTGTGGTGAACCAATATAAATTCGGTGTGTCCTTTCCTTAATCTTTTAATTACTGCATTTACTTTACTCCTGCAATTTTATTTCCGCAATATTTATCAATATTCTCGTGCCGCACTATTCACCCCCCCCCCCCTCTAGTGACGGGCATAAATCCTAACAATATACAGTTTGTTTGTAGCTGATTTGTAGTTAACTGATTGTTGCTAACATAGTTAACTTATTGACACCTTATTATTTTCTTTTTGGTCTTGAATTGTAGGTGAGGGCTTCAACATATCATATACATATTGTGTTAGATGGTGTGAAGCGGTACATTGTATGTTTAGAAAACAAGAAATGTAGCTGTGGACAATTCCAACTTGATGAACTTCCATGTGAACATGTTTTGGCAGCATTAAGGCATAGGAATGAAAGGCCGGACAACTACTGCTCATCGTATTACACAACGAAGAGCCTTCTTCTTACATATGAATTGCCAGTAAATCCTCTTCCTGATAAAGCCAAATGGGATGTTCCACAACATATTTTGGATGATGTAGTAAAGCCACCGGCTGGAGATAAAAGGCAGCCAGGTAGACCTCACAAGGAAAGATATAAAAAATTTGATGAAATAAACTCAAAGAAGTACAAGGTGTCATGTGGCAATTGTGGAGGTGAAGGGCATAACAAAAGAAGTTGCAAGAATGCGCCGAAAAAGAAATGAATATAAAGTAGCTACAATAGTTATTCAAAATAAATGTTAGTGATCCCAAATTATCGGAATTTATTGTGTAACTGTTCTACGTTTTGACGATAATAAAGAAGTTTACTCATATATTTGAGTAATGTAAACTGTTGGCAGATTGTAGTTATAATGTACTGTAAGTGTGTTCTAAATGTGTTCTAAACATAATAGATAAAGACAAAACTTTGTAGTTCCTATTCATGAAGCCTAAGCAATTAATTACAATTTTTGTAGATATATGAACTTTGTAGTTAATTGTAGTCAGTTGTAGTTAATTGTAGTATTTAAAAAATATGTCTAATATTTTTTTGTATCTACTGGATGGTATGTGTAGCTGAAAACTGAAAATGACATTTATATGCAACGTCAATTCATCATTATTCAAGATAAGAAGTTTTATCCGAAAACACAACAGCGCAAATGTACTGCAACAGTAGTTTGTAGCATTGGACTTCGAACAATTTTGTAGTTATGCAATTGTAGTTATATGTAGTGCAGTTTTGTAGTTATATGCAATTGTAGGTAACTGTAGTCATTGTGCATAAATAATTTATTCCCACAATTATATAAGAACTGACAGTTATATAAAATGGCAACAGAAGGTATATATATATATATATATATGCTATTAGATAGCTGTTACGGCAAATATGCTATTACATAGCTCGAATACTCGTGTATAATGTATTCATGAAAAATTGTTCATTGCATCCAAAATGAACTACTGATTATATTGTTTTCAAATCCAAATACCAAATATGAACAGTATACTCTACTTCTTCTTTCGTTCAACTTTAGTTCTCTCATTCTTTGGCGGTGGACCCTTCCTCCTTGCAAGCCTGCCGGTAACCTCACTCTCACTGATTGAACCATCATTTAGCTTCTTTGTGGCGTAGTCCCATAACAGAGCTCCATAGCGTCTACGGTGTTTGTCAATATCATTAAGATCTTCCTTTGGTATAGACAAATCACCATTGCTAATATACTCCGCAAAGACAGCCATAAATACACCACAATCCCTGCAGAATATGAGAATTTTTCATTAAATATCAAACCATAAAAAATATTTAATTAAACATATAGAAAGGGAGATTAGTTTTTTACAGTGAGCCTTCCTTATGTTGTGGAATCTCAGCAACCATCCATTGTATGTCAAGAGGGTCCGTAACTGGCTTCTCTATGTATGACTTTGTAGTCTTGAAGTCAATGTCTTTGCGTTTACCGTAGAAACCAGTGCATGACAAATAAAGAGGAATAATGACTGAAAATTTTTCAACCAAGGTTTGAACACCTTGGTTACGCTTTGCCCTCACCAATGAATCATAAATATACAGTTGCCGGTCCTTTATGTCAAACACTAACAACAACCAATGAAAGTTCTCTACAAGGTTAACAGGCATTAGCACATAGTCCACAAGATCCCATGCTACATTAGCAAGAATTCTATATCCCATAATGTATTCTCCAATATCATCCTCGGCTATAACAACAGAATTCCTTTGATCCATTGGAGCAGTAGTGAACTTCTCGTAGATACTTTCAATTTTTGTCTTGAACAAGCAATCGGTTGTTGTAAATCTGCTTTTGATGTTGGGGCCATACTTCCCCTTTTTTCTCAAATAGTACATTATAACATCAATGTGCTAAAAAAAGTAAAAGTGCAATTTATAATAAGTTGTAGTGTAGAGAAATAACATCTACAAAATAACTACTGATTAACTACATTTGTAGTTAAACTGTATTACAATCTACTTATATCCACATGTAGTTATATGTAATTTTAGTTATATGTAGTTCAAGTATGTATATTAATGCAATCTGTAGTTTAAATGTAGTCAGTTGTAGCTACCAGATACAGTAACACTGAGACAGCTTCCAGAGATAATAAGTTGTAGTGTAGACAAATAACATCTACAAAATAACTACAGATTAACTACATTTGTAGTTAAACTGTATTTCAATCTACTTATATCCAAATGTAGTTATATGTAATTTTAGTTATATGTAGTTCAAGTATGTATATTAATGCAATCTGTAGTTTAAATGTAGTCAGTTGTAGCTAGCACAGACAGTAACACTGAGACAGCTTCCAGAGATAATAAGTTGTAGTGTAGACAAATAACATCTACAAAATAACTACATATTAACTATATTTGTAGTTAAACTGTATTTCAATCTACTTATATTCAAATGTAGTTATATGTAATTTTAGTTATATGTAATTCAAGTCTGTATGTTAATGCAATTTGTAGTTTAAATGTAGTCAGTTGTATCTACCAGAGACAGTAACACTGAGACAGCTTCCAGAGATAATAAGTTGTAGTGTAGACAAATAACATCTACAAAATAACTGCATATTAACTACATCTGTAGTTAAACTGTATTTCAATCTACTTATATCCAAATGTAGTTATATGTAATTTTAGTTATATGCAGTTCAAGTCTGTATGTTAATGCAATTTGTAGTCTAATTGTAGTCAGTTGTAGTTATCTGGTAGTGTTGAATAACTACATACTATCTACAATTAGACAAATAAGCTTGACAATAACAGTGAGCCAGCTACCAGAGATATATGGAGGCAAAATGACTGAAGTTCCTATTCATGAAGCCTAAGCAATTAATTACATTTAAAAATAATAGATAAAGACAAAACTCCAATGATAAATCATATACATACTGTACAATTGATTAATTGTCCGGGGTGAGCAATGGCGTAAAACCAGTTTTTCATATCAATTTTTTCACAACCCAAATCCAACCAAGGATTGAGATGGTTATCCTTCTTTGAATAGAAGTTTTTCCTCCTGTAATAATAATAGAATTAAAAAAATAAAAACAAAAATCAAAAACATTTACAACTTTAAAATCTAAAAAAGGTTCAAAGATATAGAAGACAAGTACATACAGACATAAGACATTTAAGCACTATACCTCCTAGATGATTTGTCAGTTCGATGATATAACCAGGTAGTAAAACTATCTATTAGTTCAGGATCAACATTTTCACCAATGATACTTGTGAATGGGTGCTTTAGGTAAAAAAAAATTTGGCCCACCAGACGTGCTGCCTTTAGTACTGTAGAGTGGAGTGATTGGTGATCGTGCATGTTTTCCGGGTAACCTTGTTCTTCCTTGATGAACAGGGGTCGAATCAACTTGTATTGGCTCACCATACATGACCATCTGTGATAGGTTTTCTGGAAGTTCAAAATCATCCACTGTCACACCTTTCTTTTCAATTCCTCACGCATAACTCCAATCTCCTCTTCTTTTTCAAGGCATTCTTCGACAACTTCAGTCACAGTTACACCATGAATTGGTGACTGTGGAACATTCTCTTCAACATATGCTACAAAAAATAATGCATATCCTTACAAGCATTATAACAGTGTATAATCAACAATTTTATATTAAAAACTACATTATTAAACAATACCTTCTTTTGCTACATCAGCTGCTTGTTGGAAGTCATCATACAAATCAACTTGTTGTTCACCATGTTGAGGAGAAGTGGGAGCTAAAAAGGAAAATTGATTATTTATTAACAATTCTTGAAGTTTGTATATATGTATGTAGGAATTATGTAGATACCTGTTGTACTGGTGCCTGCACGGAGTTGAGGACCAACATTGAACTGAAAATGTTTGTTTTTGTCTGCTAGATTTTGTTCGTTATATTTTGTTGAACTAGCAGCAAACTACATTTTGAGAGGAATGTTTTAGAATGATTTATTATCATAACTATTATATAGTGTAGCAATTAATTATATGTAAATTCTTACCTTTGAGTCATCCAATTCATTCCTCCTGTTGACAGCATTCATTAAACTTTTCAAAGATTCACCTATGAACTCTCGAAGTTTTGAGAGTTCATCAAAAACATCATTCTTTAACTGATCTAACTCTATTAGTTACACTAAAATATAAAGAAACTACAATTACATTTTCTCACAGTACCTGCTCAAGCTTCTGTTCCAACTTCCTGATCTGGCTACTGACAGATTCCATGTCATTTGGGGAATTAGCCTCTTCAGGTTCAACTGTCGGAGAAGCAGCAGTTGGGACTTTTGATGGTTGAGTAACCTCTTCATCTTCATAATTAATATTTTCTGGGAGATTAAGCGCTCCAATCTCTTCCCCAGATGCAACCATGTTTGAGAACTGAAAGATGGAAATGACAGTTAAGTAAATTGAAAAGAAAATTGTAGATGTCATGTAGTTACTATAATAGTAATTGAAGAATTATAAAAAGGTTAAAAAGAATACCTTGAGCCACTCAGGCTTGATGATTTTTTCTTCAAGAACAGTTAACCAAATCTGTCCCTTTGTAGACGACCATCTTAAAATACGAGGAATGGAGTCAAAGCACCGTGTAGCAAGCTCGGTGCTGACAGAAGAACAACACTCGTATAGCCACACTTGTAATGCTAACGAGCAGACCCGTATAAGATAAGAATGGATGTTGGGACTGAGACGATGTCTGACAGATTCAACAACTTGCTTGAAAGATTTTGTACCCCATGGGTACGAATCAAAATTACCACTCTTTATAAGAAAAAACGTAAACTTGTCTATCAAACTAACATTGTCCTTATCAGAAGGACAAACAAAGAATTCCAACATATACAGGATACACAACTGTACAGCATCCAAATCATTTGTCCATGATTTGGATGTCACTACATTTCTCAAAAGGGATTTCTCGACCCGAGATTTGTTAGGAAAATATTTATTCATTAAATGGCTAACATAATTAGAATTGTAACCATAGTCCGATAAACTATCGACACAATTAAAACCAGTTATCAAACAAAAATCTCTCAAGGAAAAAATCAATTTTTGTCCATTTAAAAGAACAGAAAAGTAGTTGTCAGTAGACTTTGATAAATCATACTTCATTAGAAGATGAATTGATTGGTTCTGCATGCAGATTTGGGGCATATCTAATAAATAACCAAAACATGTTTTCTTGAAACCACGTAATTGGTTTGGGGATAATAAAGCCTTTATCTGGCTAGGTATCGTTGGATCGCACAAGCTATGGAGTCGGATCACACCATAATCAACATTATGTTGAGCATAGTAAGGTCCATTCTGCAAAAAAGCATATTAATTGTGGTTAGAATGAAGCTAGATTTCAGCATTACAATATATAATGTAACATATCATAAAACTACAATTGTAACATACAAACTACATTTTACTTACATTCTCACTAGAAGTTATTATACAAAAAAGTATAACTACAATTTTAACCTACAAACTACATTTTACCTACATTCTCACTAGAAGTTATTTTACAAAAAGTATAACTAGAATTTACTTTACAAATGTTAAATCAACTACACTATAACTAGATATATTTGATGAGTGTTAATCAGGGTTCCAAATAACACTATAAAATTGCAGAACTACATTGTAACAGACTATATGAAACTACATTTTAACTACAAATTATAGTTTTAAACGCATAACTAGAATTTACTTTACAAATTACAAATCAACTACACTGTAATTACATATATACCCTGACTTATAATCACAGATCCAAATAACACTATAAAATTGCAGACCACAGATAAACTATATTGTGTGACAGAATACATGAAACGACATTCTAACGACAAGTTATTTTACTAAAACCATAACTAAAAATTACTTTACAAATTACAAATCAACTAGACTATAACTACATATATACAATGTCTTCTAATCATTGTTCCAAACAACACTATAAAATTGCAGACAACATATCAACTACATTGTGACAGACAACATTAAACTACATTATAACTATAAGCAACTCTACTGTAACTATAAATTTATTGAGCATGTACAATGTAACTACTTTTATACACTGTATTTTTATCACAGTTCCAAATAAAAAGTACAGTAAACTACATTAAAGTACAAAAACTATAATTAACTACAAATTTGAGTCAACGGTCACAGTTCCAAATAAAAAGTACATTAAACTACATTAAACTACAAAACTACAATTAACTACAAATTTGATTCAACAGTACATTTTGCCAATTAACTATAAATTAACTCCAGAAAACTACAATTAACTATAATTTGTATAAACAAACCTAGTATGCAATAATACAGTACATTTTGACAAAAAAACACTTAAAAACTAAAAAAACACTTGCATTCTATTTTTTGGCAAAAAAATATTAAACTACAAAATATTGAGGAGAAAAAAATTGCTTACCTTCAATGAAATTTGTTGTGGAACCAATTTTGTAGGTTTTTTAGAGTGTTTCAACTTTTTTTGTTTTGAGGGGGAATGAGACACCTTTTGTATTTTTGTGGTTTGAAGTTTGGGTGAATCGTCCACAAAATCATCATCATCGACCCTCAAGCTTTTCCTCTTTCGCTTGCGTTGTTTATCGGCTTCTAATTCCACACCGATAGCATCAAGATCGTGCAAGTGCTTGATTCGCATTTCGGCTCTGATTTATCTCGGCGATGCAGGAACCCTATCTTTTCCACTTGCATGGACAGATTGTTGTCTTTTTAATGGTGATTTAGGTGTTAAAACACCCAAATCAAAAGATGGAATATCGGCTACTTTTTGTCGTTTGGGAGTACTAGCTTTTTTCACCATTTTTTACTATGGATACGATTTTAGTGACTAAAAGTGTGTTTTCTTGAGAAAACTTTGCAGAGGGTTCAAAAATGGCGGATGAAATTGAAGCAGTGAGAAAGAGAAAATGGTTTTGTAGAGGGTTTGGGACTTTGATGCAACCGTAAGACTGAAAATATGGCGGATGAAACTCTCGATCTGCAAAGTGTAGGCAATCTTCGACAATAGAGGATGAAATTAAAGCAGAGAACCAGAGAATTCTGTTTTGGTAAATAAACGTGGGGGGAGGGGTGTAATTAAAAGAGGGGAGAAATGCATCGGCTTTGTTTGGAAGAAAGAGAAAAACGTGTACCAAAAAAAATATGAAAAGATTTTGTTCCACAAATAAAACCTATAATTAATAAGTTGATCATTAAACCTTAAATATAATTTTGGTACATAAATGGTAATAAGGTATACTTAAATGTAATAAACACAAACATTAAACATGGGTGGTTATAAGGTTTGCTATATGGTATGTATATGTAAAAATCCCAATAATGAAGGGCTCGGCATCTCACTTTAATTACGTACAAATCAGGAGCTACACATTAAATTTCATACTTAGTTTTAAAAGATGAATGTTCGTAATTTGCTTTAGGCACATTTAATATATCAGCGTGTGTACACGTTCGCGTGACATGATTATGAGTTTTAAAGAAAAACAGAGAATGCATTCATGCAACTTTGACTAAACTTTATTAATAATAAAGCATTATTAATTATGGACACGTTCGAGTGATATGATTTTTGGCGCGCCAAACAAATGGGTACACGTGCACGTGACCTGTTTCAATATAATTTCTTAATTAAAAGACGCAAATGCATGTAGGTTCTAAAATGAGTAATTAGACATTTTAATTAAGCCGTGTATGATCAAAGCGACCGTGCTAAAAATACGGAACTCGAGAATGTCTAGCACCTTCTTCCGGGTTAACAAAATTCCTTACCCGAATTTTTGTATTCGCGGATCATAAATAAGAGTCAACTTCCTCGATTCGAAATTTTAAACCGGTGACTTGAGACACCATAAATTATCCCAAGTGGCGGCTCTAAATTTAATATAAATAATCTTGTTTCATTTATTCTCACTTTAATTAGAAAGACTCCCTTATACTCTTATCCGGTGTAGTAAAAAGGAGTTGTGACAACTCTGACAACGCTACTGGGATATTCTTAAATTTTTAGGATTTTGAGTTTGCAGAAGGTGTAAGACTAGAGGGTATCTATAGAAAGGGCTTTTCCACACTCCACAGATTCTGATATAAATAAATACGACATCAACGTCAAATATGCAAAAGAAGTTGTTATCAACGACTTTGCATGCTCACAATTTCCACTTCTCAAATTCCGTTGCACAATGGCATATAGTAATTTGGGCGCCCGTTCCATTAATTCATTAACTATAAACAGTTATTAATAATAGCGTTTGTTCTTAAATTTCACTAATGTCACTGCCTTCAACCTTCTCTTCCTTCGTTATCCACCAACACAATCAACGAGAGTTTCAGATATTTATTCCTTTTATTCATCCAAAATAAAGTGCGTCAAATCTTTATTTCCTTTACGAACCAGCACAAAATCTTCCAAGTATATATTTGGTTGCGTCATTTTTTAACCAAATTCCTATTGACTAACAGACAACACATTCATTTATCTCTACCTGCGTTTCAATGTCAAATCCATCACTGCTACTTTCTACCATCCTAATATTAGAAATTGAATATTTGTAGAACTCTCTAAATAATTTATGTCGTAACTGATTTTTAATAAGTAATTTTTTTATATGAGATTTTTTATTTGGAAAGATATTTATCCTTATGAAAGAGACAAAGGTGCTCATTTATGCCGATGCAATTTACTTAAGTTGTTGTTTGATGTGTCAATAATTATGAACTGAATTTAAATGAATAAAGAATTAAAAACCAGATCAGATTGTTTGATTATCATTTCTACTATAACGGTACTAAAGTTTTATAGTATAGTCTTTAAAGGTCCATTATTTCTTCAACTATCTTTGCCTTTTTGTTGCAAGTGAAGAGAATCAAATCTTGAGAAACAAAATTTTATGAGTTTTAATCTGTAAGGATGAAATTAAAGTAATACTTAAAATATATTTAGAGTGGTAATTGCTTTAGATGTTTTGATAAGATAAAGTTTACTGATATGTTTATCATATCTCATTGATATATTTAAAATTAATAAATTAGTATGAAACATTAATAAATCATTATTAATTTTTTAATGTTCTTAAAGTTTTAACGCCAATGACAATGTAAAACGTGATTGGAAATGTCACACTTCAAATTTAAACGAATGCTTTTAATCATATCTTTCCTGCATCTATTTTGGATTATTTTGTCTTTCATTTGTAGTCAAACAAACATGTATATATTAAAGTAAACCTCAATTTTTTATCTTATATGTATTGCATCAAAAGAAATTATAACTAACCACTATTAATGTTATCACAATTAGAGGTGAAGTCATGATTTGGATTTTATGGATTTTAAATTTTAGGACAATAATATTAGGTATTCGTAACTCGGTTCTTAATTTAATTTTCGTATATAGTTAGTAAATTTTCTTTTATATAAATAGAGGATTTGTGCATTTCACCCTTTAAGGTGCGGCTCCTCCTTAGAATACTGTGTGTACCGAGTTGTTCTGTCGATTTACACTAATGCTATTAGGTTTGATCGAACCCGTACCTTGAATTCTAGCTCCGCCGTGATTACTTTAGCTATTAACATTGTGCAAAAACTGTCGGGTATCTCTAACCTTCTCTTTTTCAATCATTTTGTACCTCAGAATTCTATTTGGAACAACTGAAGCCGCCACTTTTATCTGCCTTGTACATTATTGTGATGATTTTTCTATATATACACACGTGCACACACTGTTTTCATCTGCAATGGACAATTGTAAAGTAGACAATTTGCTCATCAACTCTGATTGAATAGTCATAGGTGAGGAAACTGTGATGAAGGGAAAATAGGAATATACGAGAAACAAAAGTAATTCACAAATCCACACATTATTTGTATATTATTGTCCCAGTTTGCAATATATTGACAAAGTGAATACTTATATTAGAGGAATACTAATACATGCTTCGCACCCTAAATTTGTCCAGAAAAGCAGTACACACCTAAACCTTACTCTTGTTTGTAGTGGAACTAGTACCCGGCCCCTCTCAAATCCACCAACTAGTTAAAAGCTGCGCGCTGAGATACACGTCCTCCGCACAGTGGCGTTCAAATTCAATAAAGGTATTTAAATTTGAATATTCTTTGCGAGAGGCTTGATGTTCAATATCTATTTTTAATCAATAAGAAGTAATACTTTATTTTATATGTATTGGAATAAAAATAATAATCCCGCCCAGGAATAATATTCACGGTAAATAATAATAACACAAGAAAGTAACAACGATACCAATATTTTAACGGGATAAAATATAATACCTAATAGAGCAATATCACCACTATAATATTATAACTTAGTAGTATCAAGAAATTACTACAACTTTGAAAGCAATAACATTCTTTATTTTAAACACCTCACTAAAATATTGTTTTCACTCGTTATTTATCTTACGGACTATAATATGTGAATTATTCTCTTTAACTCTTTGTTGCTTCTCTCAATTTGGTGTGTCTGAAATGAGGAACGAGACCTGCTATTTATAGCAAAATTTGCCAACTATTGGATCAATTAGAATAGTTTTTTTGCAATTTGCATTGAAATTTGTAACCGGCCAATACAAGTTTTGGCAACTTGTTGCAACTTGGTTCTTGTTTTAGCCCTTTTTGCAACTTGTTGTTATCTTCTTCCTCTTTTAATTGCTTTTTTGTTTTTTTTATTTTTGATTTGATTTGTCCCATAAATCTCTCCCTTAATTTTAATTTTTCTTTTTCATTCCAAGTCTTGATCTTAATCTATGAAAATCTTTAAATTTGAGAGGTTTCGTAAAAATATCGCAACTTAATCATGAGATTTCACATACTTGAGCTCAACTTCCTTCTTGGCAATGTTTTCTTTGGTGAAGTGATACCTTGTATCGATATGCTTGCTTCGATTATGATACATTAGATTCTTCGCAGTGCATGTGCGAATTTGTTGTCAACACAAACCTTTGTAGCTTCAATTTATGGTACATTGAGCTCCTTCAATAATCTTCTCAACCAAATAGCATGACATGTACAAGATGTTGTTGTTACATATTCAGCTTCATAAGTCGAGAGAGTAAATGTTGATGTTTCTTTGAACTCCAAGAAAGAACAAAATAACCCAAGAAAAATACAAAACCAGTTGTACTTTTTTTTATCATCAATATCTCCTTCATAATAACTATCACAAAATCCCATAAGGTTGAAATCTCTAGAAGAAGAATAAAATAACCCAAAGTCAATAATACCTTTAAGGTAACGAAGAATCCTTCTAGTGACTTTCAAGTGAGTGGAGGTAGGATCTTTCATGAAGCGATTTACTACTCCAATTGCAAAAAGTATAGCAGGCCTGGTACAAGTCAAGTACCTCAAACTTCTCACAGGACTTTCGAAAAATATGGGATCCATCTTTTCTCCTTCATTAAACTTGGACAATTTTGTTCCACTCTCCATCGGTGTGTTCATAGGGATACAGTCGAGCATGTTGAACTTCTTCAATATCTCCATCTGCTTAACTTCTAGGCCCGGGTAGTATGACATGAGCTCTACCGTCATCTCAAACTCATGGGACATATCTTTCTTAAATTCAAACAAACTTGAGTTATTGCTCGTGAAAATAATATCATCAACATAAAAACAGACAAGTAAAATACCTCCATTAGTATGAACTTTAAGGTAAAGAGCACATTCATGGAGACAATGAGTAAACCTAGAATCTTGAAAATATTTATCGATGCAACTATTCCATGCTCGTAGGGCTTACTTTAATCCATATAAATCTTTCTTCAACCGCAACACTTTATCTTCATGGTTTTTTTATCACGAAGCCCAATGGTTGTTCAACATAGACTTCTTCTTCAAGATACACATTCAAGAAGGCTGACATGACATCTAGTTGATGGATCTTCCACTTTATTTGTGCCACCAAAGAGATCAGCAAACAAATCATCTCCATGAGGACAACAGGTGCATAGTGTTCTTCATAGTCAATGCCTTGCCTTTACTTGTAGCCTTAAGCCATAAGTCGCACCTTGTATTTCTCCACATCTCAATCAATATTCTTCTTTATTTTGTATATCCATTTTGCTCCAGTTGCTCGATTACCCTTGGGAAGAGTTGTTAACTCCCAAGTATTGTTCTTCTCTATTGACTCAATCTCCTCCTCCATGGATTGTATCCACTTTTTTTTTTGTAACGACTTCATCAAAATTCATTGGTTCACTATCAGCAAAGAGACAACACAAAAAATCAAAATTAGTAACTTCTTCTGTGTCCTCGTAGAGCTCTTGAATACCCATTGTCCTTTGCGGCTGTTCATGTGAACTTTCTTGAGAAGAGGGAGATGCAACATTGGTTTGAGAAGGAAGTGGAGTTATATCCTGCACAGGTTCCACGGTCTCTGGTTCTTCTTCATCACCAAAGTATGGAAGAAAATCATATGAAGATTCTTCCTGAGCTTCCCAATCCCATGTCAATTCTTCATCAAATTAACCATCGTGACTTACCACACCTTACTGCTGCTTGGTTTGTATAACTTGTATCCTTTTGAACTCGTAATCATAGCCAACAAACACATGCTTGACACTTCGATCGTCAAGCTTTGCTCTCCCTTGATGTGGCACATGAGCATAGGATAAATCCCAAAGATTCTCAAGTGCTTGACACTTGGTTTTCTTCCACTCCATGCTTCTTGAGGGGTTTGATCTCTAACATTTCTTGTTGGAAACCTGTTGTTCAAATATATTGCACAAGAAACAATTTCGACCCAAAATTCCTTAGGCATACTTTTAGCTTTCAACATACATCTATCCATATTAAGAATTGTTCGATTCTTTCTCTCTGCAACACCATTTTGTTGGGGTGAATAAGGCACCATTAGAGGGAAACGAATTCCATGAGATTGATAAAAGTCATTAAATTCATTTGAAGTGAAGTCGCCTCCTCTATTGGACCTTAGAACTTTAATTTCATAGCCACTTTCTTTCTCCACAAGTACTTTGAAATTTTTAAAAGCAGCAAAAGCTTCAGATTTTTGGATCACGAAATAAACCCAACTCTTTCTACTAAAATCATCAATGAAAAGCATAAAGTATCTACTTTTACCAAAAGAAAGTGGATTGATCGGTTCACACACATCAGTGTGAACAAGCTGGAGCAGCTTGGTTGATCTTGACATGGCCTCCTTTGAAAAACACCTCCTTTGGAAAACTCATCCTTGCATGTTTTCCAAGAAGACAAGCTTCACACAATTCATTTGTATGGTTGATTGATGGTATCCTATGTACCATGTTCTTTTCTCCCATTAATTTGAGCGTTTCAAAATTCAAGTGCCCAAATCGCATGAGCCAATGCCATGATTCATCTTGCATATTAGCCTTCAAACACTTTGCATCAATTATTTTAAGATTCAGAGAAAATAATTTATTCTTTTCCATATGCACTTTATCAATTAGAATTCCACTTGAATCTCTAAGCCAAAGATGTTGGAAACACGTTCTCAATGCAATATACTAAAACGTGTGTTCTTTTGTGTAGGTTTTGATTAATGACAAACGAAGCGAAAATTGATATATGACGAAGTTCAAGAAACAAGCGCACAATTGATATACAACGAGATTCAAGCTCAAGACAAAGTTTTATAAGTTTAATTGAGTCATTCTTATTTGTGATCTTGATCCTACAACTTGACTCGTAACATGGCTTCTCTCATAAAACTATTTTCCAAAATCATGCATATTTAATTTAACGTCAAATGATTTTAAATCATGCATATTTACAGTAGTCAAAATAATTTTTAGACATGCCTTAAAATCTGGACTAAGATAATCGATTATGTACTTATGATAATCGATTGTTTTTAAGCCAAGACTGCATGACAATCGATTGTGAACTAATGACAATCGATTGTGAGTAAGACAGTGAGCATCAGGTTTTTCAAACCTGCATGACAATCGATTGTGAACAAATGACAATCGATTGTGATGAGGCAGTGTCCATCAAAGTTTTTCAAAACTCAGAATAATTTATTGTGAAGCTAATGACAATCGATTGTGAAGAGACAGTGTCCTTCAGATTTTTCAAAGTCACAAAATAATCGATTGTGAACTTATGACAATCGATTGTGTTGAGGCAGTGACTTCCAGACTTTTTCAAAACTATTAAATAATCGATTGTGAGTATATAACAATCGATTGTCAAGAGGCAGTGTCTAAAATGATTTTCAAAAACTGATAAGTAATCGATTGTTGACTTTGTGCAATCGATTGTGAAGCTGACCGTTGTCGTAAAGTTTTCAAATACCGTCAGGTAATCGATTATTGATTCTGTATAATCGATTGTTGTGATTAAAATCCGGAAAAGATTTTTTGAACGTTATTGGGTAATCGATTATTGATTTGGTATAATCGATTGTTTGTGGTAAAATCTGGAAAGGATTTTTTGAACGTTGCCAGTAATCGATTATGGATTGTAAGATTATCAAGCGTAAAATCTGGGATTGAATTTTGATCTGACTGGCAGACAATCGATTGTTGGGGTTTGACAATCGATTGTCAGTGAGTAAAATCAGCAACTCTTAATTGGCAATTAGGCAACGGTAATGCCAAGTTTTTCAACTATAAATACAGCTTCATTTCAGTGTTTTAAACACAACAACATACTACAACTGATCATTACATTGCTATAAGCTTGCATACTTTTGTTTATCACTTCATATTCAATTTCATAAAGCTTTTGAGAGCCATATCCTTGTCCAAAGTTGTTGTGATCTAGAGCTTACTTCTTTTACTCATACCTACTCATAAAGGAGTATTTTGTTTGAGTGTTTAGTGTTTTATACACTTGTAAGAGAATTGTGATTCTCTTGTTGTAAGTAACTTATTTTTCCTTGGTTGAAGTCTTGGAGTGTTATATCTCCGAGCAAAGGTGTTAAGGCTTGTGTCCTTACTTTGTAAAGGTTTGTTGAGCACCCGTAAGCTTAACAAGTTAGTGGAAAATCTCGAGAGAGTCTCTCGGGGACTGGACTAGCCACGTGTTGTGGTGAACCAGAATATATCAGTGCGTTCTTTCCTTTTATTTATTTAACGCACTTAATTATTTCCTGCAATTTTTAAATTTCGCAAGTTTATGCTAAATTTTATTATAACGCTATTCACCCCCCCCCCCCCTCTAGCGTTAAGCGTATTTTCTAACAAAAGATGCATATTTTTCATGTGGATGTCATATTCTTTTTCAAGAAGTTGGCCCAAAATCAACATATTACTTTTTGAATTTTGGCACATAATAAAAATCTTGAATTAGCTTGTGACTACCATCTTTATAGGAGATGAGAATCGTACCTATCCCTTCGATTTGAATCTTTCAGGTATCTCCAAAGAACACATTACCTCTCGCCGTTTTTCTGATCTCCACAAACTTTTCTTTGCATCCACACATATGATTGCTTGCTCCATTATCCAAATACCATGAGCTGCAATCATCCGTGTCTTCTTCCTTGAGTGCCATCAACAATGTTGACTCAACTTCTTCTTTCTTGTTGTCAACAAGGTTAGCTTTTTCTTCAACATTGCTACGATATTCCCAAGAGTAATGCTAAATTTATGACAATTATAACACCTATTTTTTAATTTGTCATACTTTTGTCCATTATTTTTTTTGTAGTAGCCACGTCCTCTTCCTCCTCTTCGTTCACGACCACGATATCTGAATGCTTGGTGCATTTCAACTTCATTGTTGAAGATATTACCATTACTTCTTCCTCTTCCATAACAGCCCCGGCCTCGGCCTTGGCCTCGTGTGTTTCCTCGATAGCTCTTTTCACCTCCATAATTCTTGAAAGATGCCTGAGTTTTAAAAAGTTGCTCCAATGGCACTTTTTATCTCCTCTTGATCTTTTTTTCATGGGCCTGTAAAGAACCCTCCAATTGCTCCACCGGCATAGAGTTTAAATCTTTAGACTCTTCAATAGCACACACCACAAAATCAAATTTTAGTGCTAAAGCGTGAAGGATATTTTCTACCACATGGACACCTTCTATGTCCTTCCCATATTGTCTTAATTGATTTACAATATCCTTCACTTTTGAACAATAATCGAAATGCATTCGGATTATTTCATTTTTAAAACTTCAAATCAACCCTTAGAATTAGAATTTTTGCCTTCCTCACCTTGTCAGATCCTTGGAGAGAATTTTGTAAAATCTCCCAAGCATCCTTTGAGGTAATAGCATCGGCCATCTTCTCAAACATAGCATCATCCAAATATTTGTGGATGAGCATGCGGGCTTGTTGATCCTTCTTCCTTGTCTTTACCAAGACATCTTTTTCATTTTGAGGCAGAGCTTCCTCATTATCGGGTTTTGTATACTCTCTGTCCACGATTTTCCATACATCCTAAGAACCAAGAATGGCTTTCATATGTAGACACTATTTCTCGTAATTATCGTTTGTGAGTCGGGTACTGAAAAGACAGCGGGTTGTTATTCGTCATGGCTCTAATATCACGTTGTTGGATAATAATCCCGCCCAGGAATAATATCCACGGTAAAATAATAATAACACAAGAGAGTAACAACGACAACAAATCTTCTAACGGGATAAAATATAATACTCCAGCGGGAGCAATATTACCACTATAATATTACAACTTAGGAGTGTCAAGAGACTACTACAACTTTAAAAGAGATAACACTCTTTATTTTAAACAACTCACTACAATATTACTCACACTCACTTTTTATCGCACTGACTACAGTATATGGATTACTCTCTCTAACTCTTTGTTGCTTCTCTCGATATAGTATGTCTGAAGTGAGAAATGAGGCCTGCTATTTGTAGCAAAACTTGCCAACTATTGGACCAATTAGAATGGTTTCTTTGCAATTTGCATTGCAATTTCTAACCGGCCAAAACAAGTTTTGGCAACTTGTTGCAACTTCATTCTTGTTTTACTCATTTTTGTAACTTAGTGTTATCTTCTTGGCCCCATAATACGTAATATAATTTCTCTGCAAAGGGTGGTCAGTGACATAGCTTCGCCTTTATCTCCACATCAGCTTCCATGTAAGAAAACCCTTAAAATCATTTTTTTCCTACAAAAAATTCTCTATTCATTTTCTTCTGCTTACCCGCACTTGCTTATTCTTCCTTGGTCCCTTCTTCCCAAAAGCCCCTTAGAGAAAGAGTCGAAAAAAGAATTTTAGTAGAACTCTATCTAAAACTTCTCTTTCTTTCATATGAATGAAAGAGGTGGAAGGTTGATCGGATAAAATGGAATCTTCCCTGAACTATCCCCATTATATTCCCCATGTCCTACAACATGATAGGGATGGCAGCTTACTCTGTTTTTTTGGTGGAAATAATAATAACAGTTTTTCAGAAGATTCCATACTGCATATGTTGATGCTGTGTCGAATCCATTCCATGTTCCTTGCAAGAAGATCACATCCAGTACTTTTGCTGAAAGGGTCAGCAATATTGTCAAGTCTTTTGGTTTGTCTACTTAGAGGAGTTTGCAGAAGTATTGTATTCTGTACTTAGAGGACTATATATAGTGTGAGTCCCAAACTTAAATAGTGCCTTTTTTAGCACAAAATACATTTTTACTGTTGAAAAAAAAGTTACATAACTACAAAATTCGCAGTATAATACTGCGGATTATTATTGGGAAAAATTAATCGTTAAACATTTCGCAATATAATACTGAGAACCACATAATTCCACTGCGTTTTGCCCACCAAAATAAAGAAGCAACGTTCGGCTCCTAACTTCTATGGTCCCCACTATATTTGTGATACTTTTGATTTTTTATTCATATAAACAAAGCTGAATTCTCCATTGATTATTATTCTATCTTACTTAAGTTCTTTCCTCAATATTTTAGTATAACATGCTTTCATAACTAATTTTCAAATGCCAATCTAAAATAAAGGGGAAATCAAATGTTCGTTTTAATCCTTATTTATAGGACATCCTTGCTATTTAATTGCATTTGAAAATATTGTATTCGTTCTATAATGGTATAATTTTTATAACTTATTGAAATTAATATTGAACTATCAAACTATTATATAAGTAGAATTAGAGAAAGTATAAGAAAAAGAATTAGACAAAGTATTAGAATAACTATTGGAAAAAAAAAGAAATTATTTTAATATTTATTTTACTTGCACTTATCTGTAAAAAATTAACATCTTAATTTGTGCCAACTGAATCAGTGTTTTAAACGGTGTGGGCATAGGAGGAGGCGTTTTATATATGTCTCAACAAGACGTAAGCCCCAAGGCACTGGCGTAAGCCCATATATATTTAATTTTTAATATTTTATAAAATAATATAATTACAGTAAATATTAACAAGTAAATTGCATAAAATATATATATATATATATATATAATATTTATTTTCAAATGTAATTAAATAGCAAGGATGTCATATAAATAAGGATTAAAACTAACACTTGATTTCCCCTTTATTTTAGATTCGCATTTGAAAATTAGTTATGAAAGCATGTTGTACTAAAATATTGAGGAAAGAACTTAAGTAAGATAGGATAATAATCAATGGAGAATTCAACTTTGTTTACTGAATAAAAAAGCAAAAATATCACAGATATAGTGGGGACCACAGGAAGTTAGGAGCCGAACGTTGCTTCTTTATTTTGGTGCGCAGTGGAATTGTGTGGTTGGCAGTATTATACTGCGAAGTGTTAAAAAATTATTTTTTTAATAATTTACAGTATAATATTGCGAATCACTTTAACGGTTAATTTTTTTTTGAAGTAATTTGCAGTATTATATTGCGAATTATGTAATTATGTAATTTCTTTTTAACAGTAAAAATATATTTTGTGCCCAAAAAGGCACCATTTAAGTTTCAGACTCCTCTTTGTAGTGTAGGCTGCAAGAGATGTTTTTTGTTAAGCTTAATGGTTTTTAATTCAACATAATTATCATACACGTTCCTTTTGTTAAATTTAAGAGGTTTTTTAGAATTTCTTTTTTCTCTTTTTCTTCTGAGACTTTTGATTTCAATGGAGGAAAAGTGAACTATTTCCTTCTTCAACCCTCGCTCTTCTTTAAGAAAAAAGAAGCTAAAATTATTAATGCTCCTTAAGAAGTGTTGTCATATCCTATACTATGTTGCTGTATTATTGTTGTTGGACATGCATAATGTGGGTGTAGGTACTTCGTGTGGATTCTTAAAAGTACACAAATTATTATGAAAAGCTACATAATTCGTTCAACAATTGCATCGACAACGTACTTAAAATATAACAGAGTATTGCGTTGTGCCTAAACATTGTTCTCACGTTTGTGCCAGCATAAAGCCTAGTATTTGGTTTTCATCTTGTCAGGAATTTATGAAGCAAAGAGTCGTCGTCCATGTGAACTCAGATACTGCTGATAATAAATTTTGTCCCAATTCGTCGTCTTCTACAATTTTTTGCGAGCTCGTGATCTTGCAGTTGTTGACCCTCTCACTATTTCTCACACTGACTCATTACGACAGCAATTGTCTCTGTTCTTATTCGATACCATACATTGGCATGACTAAGAGTGTGGTCTCGATTGCATGATGGTGAATTTTAGCACCCATTTTCACAAAGTAGTACGTGCAAAAGTACTACATATTCATTCTAATATGGAAATTTGACCCATTTTCATATTGAATGGAAGGTATGAAATAAATCACTAAATCAGATTGAGAAAAATACAATGTGAGTTTTTTATTTTTTATTTTCCTTCCTCAATCCCTATCCTATATGTAAGGTGATTGAATCAATAGAGAACTTGTTTTCCATATGAATCAACATTATTCTATTCCAAATCCATCCTGATACCTCCCAAGAAAAATCTCAAGTTTAATTGACGGATTAGTGTGAGCTTATCCATGCAGTCCGCATTTGTCATTCCTTACAGAATATACGGGAAAACTTGTGAGAAACAACAGTGATAACTCCTGATCACCTAGGTTAACAAAAGCCTGAAATTGCTAGAGTTGCATATGCACGTGACTTATAAAGAACTAGAACTTTGTAAGATGACCAAACAAACAGAAAACAACAGAATGTTCCTTGCCGGTTTACTGTTAATTTAGGTAGAGGGACTTCTAGACTTATACTTTACTCAACTCCCTTCTAGACTTAAGGTAGGCGCAGGAGAGAGAGGTACATCAAATAGTTGCATTTGCTAGACTTAATCCTCCGTTAAATCTTTAAAAAGGTGATTGCACATAAATGCCCTAATTTTGTATCATACCTTCTACTTGGTTCTTGCAAATTTAAAAACTAGTAACAAATTATTGTTAAAGTGGAACTACTAAGTTGCAGCTCCAAATTTGTTATTTTGTATAAACATAAGCCTTGCACCAAACGAAGAGCATGATGCTACTTGTGAAAAACCCTGGCACCTAATATGGAATCAGAACAAGTCCAAGGAAAAAAAAAACACCACCCTTTTATCTGCAGGTAAAAACAGATTAAAGGTCAACAAAATTGCAGGAAGTGCACTACCAGTAGAGGCACACAAACTTACACTTGACAAATGAATATTTGATGCATTATCCAAATAAGATCTATAAGAAAATTCTCTTCCATCACAAGAATTTTAACTAATCCTCACCCTCCCCCCCCCCCCCCCAAACAAACCAAAAGATAAGAGTGCACCATGGAAAATGCATGGGTCAAACAAGCAGGAGACATGTACGATTAAAGAGATATTTAAACAACAGTAACCAAGAAACCTGATGTCAGACTGCAAGAACCAGAAGACCAAAGGAAGTTGCATATGAAATGTATATGTGATCATATTCTCTTTAAGTAAAGCATGCCGCCACATGTGCACCCCAATGCTGATCATCAGTTCCATCAGAAGTCATCCTCATCCTCTTCAGCACCCCAATGCTGATCATCAGTTCCATCAGAAGTCATCGTCATCCTCTTCAGCTATGTGCTTAGCAAGTTCTTGTTCTTGTTGTTGTCTCTCTCTCCTCTTCTCAGCACTTTCTTTCTCCTTGTGAGAATTCGGAGGAAATCGAAGAGCACGGACTGCTTCATTATGCATATTCAGACAGAAGGCTATTCTTGAGTTAAAAGCAATTTGAGGCTCATTTGTGGAATAAATGTCACCAGTTTCCTTTGACACCATCCATCCATTAGCATGATCCAATGTGGCATCAATTGCACCATCTCGAATTGCTTTTGACACGATACTCTCAGCATCAGCAACAGGATTTGGAGAATCCAATCTCAGCTTCTTTGCCACATCAGCCAATGAAATCCTAGAGTATGAGATACTGATGTTGCGGAGCCCAGTCCGAATGACATTATGCCGGAGTCTGACAATCAAATTGTTAGTCCCATCTGAACTGAAAGTGCTTGAAAACTTGTCCGCAACCTTTCTAAATAACTCCAAATCTCCAACGCGAACAGCCTGAAAATCCAACAAAGATCATACACATATCTAAGAACTTGATAGGGGATCGAGAATAAAATGGCCGGGTGAGGGACAGGTGCTTCTAGCAATAGCAATCCGAAACACTAGTCTCTATCCTTATCATATATGAAACACACACACTTCAAAAAAGTTCATAAATCTCTTTATCATATCCTCATCCTTAACTCCATTTCTTTTAAATAGATCCAAATTGAGAACGGAGCAGGGATCAAGCATCTATAGCTAAGCAGCTAACGTGTGAATTGCGACAAATGACTGCAAGTACAATTCACAAACATATCTTCATGTATTCCTTGACAAGTAAATGAAACTCTAATGAACATACGCTTTAAATTAGAATTTAACTTATGCTTTATAGAAATGCATCAAAATATACTATAAAGCATGTTTTCCCTATAGTAATTGTTTGATAAATGCTCGTCTTATCAGTTGTGGCACTTGAAACACTTACTGGCTAATGCATATAGGATAAAAGGAAAACAATGCAGATAAAGTATTTCACATTTTTTGAAGAAATATTGAACATATCCTTTGAACCATAATATGTAATAAACAAGAAACTCTCCACTTCGATGGTTGTAAGCTCAAAATATGCCTTAGTACAAAAAGTTCGAGCCTGGTTTAGTGATACACACATTTGTCAGCTCAAAATATGGCCTTAATGCTTTCTCCATGCCTTTCTGCATAAAAACAGTCCTCTCCGGGATCTCCCCAAGCAATAAGCGGACTATAATAGCCCACTTATTGCATTGAACTCGGAAACCAAGAGCGGCTAGAGGAGCTTTACGAGCAGCTTGAAGAAGAGATTCTTTGGCATCTGTATACTCCAACTGGATTGTCCTGATCTTTCCATGGTAGAAGAGGTATCGGCAGAACTGAAGGATAAAAGAAAGGAAGGGAAGATGGTGAATGAGAATCAAGTGCAACAATAAACATTGTACACAAATCTTTGAGCAAATATGAACAAATAAATTTTTGAATAGAGGATGCGATTCGAACAATAAAAATCACTAAAATCAAGTCTGACCACTTCCCGCTCGTTATGTTCAAATATAAATATTGATGCTTTCCATGATATCAATATAAATCTGAAATATCACCAGCGCTTGTGAGATATATGTAATTTCATACTGATGGACAAACAAAACCTTTTTAGTTGCTGTTATTTTGCATTATGAACCTAAAACCGAAGTTAGTATGAATTTATAGTTTGTCTCCAAGTCCATGTCCTTGCTAGTCCAAAACAATTTAGCAATTAGAAATTGCAGTGTCCTCAACATGTTTAAATTATATTTTAATTTCTCACTATAAATTTGGTTTAAGCAACGAAAGTGTGGCATAGATACTTGTGCATATCTTTATGTATTTTTTTTTACTTGAAATAATGGCTTACTACAAGCTCACTTCTCACTCAATCAAAACGAACCAGATTGAAAATAAAAAAGAAATAATGAGCATAAATTGGTAGCGGAGTTCTGCAGAGAGACCAAGGCAGTTTAAAAACTAAGCCATAGAATACAATTTTATTATGTGTTCTACTTCATCTTATATGCTACAAAATGAAATACAGTTTCATTTCTTTTTTGTGTTATGTCCTCTGAAATTTTCAAATTTTTGTACCTCATGCAACTTAGCTTAGTAGTTACTGGTACTAACAACTAATTTTACTGAATTGCTACGTGGAAACCGTAAATACTTAATAACTACAACAGAAATTTGGGGGACATAATGGAAAGAAAGGAATGCAAGACGGTTTGAAGATAGAAGTAGCTCAATACAGAAGATTAAGATAAATTGCATTTTGTTATTTCATATTTGGTGTAAAGAAAAATATGTAGATGAAGCAAAATCATTCATAGATGTCATAGAATCCCTGTGAGATGAGCAGGTGATACTTTAGCGTTTTTGTAAGCTGTAAATATCCTTCTTAAAAGAATAACTGTAAATATGCATGCACTTCCTTTGTGCTGATATTTTATTATACTGTTACCTTTCTCAAGAAAATATGCCTACATGTTTAAATTATATTTTAATATCTCACTCCTACATGTAGATACGAGACCATGGCATAAATGTTTGTGCATATCTTTAAGTATTTTTTAACTTCGAGCAATGACTTGCTAAAAAGCTCACTCTTTACTCAATCAAAATGAACCAGATTGAAAAAAAGAAATAATGTGTGTAAATTGGTAGTGGACTGCAGCAGAGAGACCAAGGAAGTTTACAAACCAAGCCATAAATTCCTGAAGCTAGTAGTTTCAAATTTACAATTCTATTATTGTGTATTTTCATTTCATTTTATGCTACAAAATGAAATAGAGTTTAACTTCCTTTTTGTGTTTATATCCTTTAGTTGCAAATGTTTGTGCCTCCATGATCTTGCTACTTAACTCAGTAGTTATCTTTCGTAAAGTAACAACTAAATTTACCTGATTGCTAAGTGGAAATAGTCAATAGATTTAAGAACTACAACAGAAATTTATGGAATGATGAGATGAAGTCTGCTTTTAATCATTATTTGATAAAGGAAGTTTAACCATATCCATTAATCCTTTTTTTCTCCCTTTTGAGGGAGGGATGTTGTTGGGCTTAATCCATTATGTTCAGGTGAGGAAAAAAGATGAAAGCAAGAAAAAGAGGGGAGAAGCAAAACTGCTAAATCTACAACCAATCAAACCTCAACTTAGTAACCAAGACTTGAAGTAAGCTTATATTTTAGGAAATAAGATCAGGTTTTACCAATCACGAGAGAAATAAATAATCAGTCTAAGGAAAGCCACATATGCACAAAGATATGAGAATAAAGTTGAGAATTACCTGCTGATTTGAATGAGCTTCGAAATGGGGGGCCTTTGACCTCAATTTTTCTGCTTGATCATACAAGTTGTAGTGAAGGTAATTCCGCAGCAATAGATTTAGAAGTGTTTCCTGCAGCCATAATCACCATATCAATTAGATGCAATCACATTTAGAGGATAAAAAATAACTAGGGATCCTGAATAAATGACAAACCTGACCCAATTCGTCATGGCGCAGTGTTGCAATCCGGTGCAACCCAAGGAGAATACTGTTGAAAAATACAAGTTTAATTTGATTATAGAAGCAAAAATAGAGAAGTCAAATGAAAGGAACAACAGGGTAGTACAAAGGCTACAGTTTCTCTTCCTAAGATCTTACCGAGAGAACTTTTCCCATTTACTAATCAAAATCAAAAGTTTTTCTATGTATATACATGGCATAGCAGTTATATGTAAGCTTGAACCATCAAATTGGAACTCACCCCCTAATTTCAGCAAGATCACCAGTTAGTTCATAGCACAGAGAGTAGTAAAAGTAAAGCCTTGATGCTAGTACATCAACAGTCCTCCTGTTGACAGTTTTTAGACGAGCAATGCTTGCTGAGGAACATGCCTTAGCCTGAAAGTAAACAAGATATACATTGCCAATCAAGGAAAGCAAATATTTCATTGGTGAAGGACAATATGACATCGAATTCAAAACTTTTATCCTACCTCATTGTATTTCTTCTGGTCTATTAAAAATATCAGAACAAGCAAGTAGCAACAGATCTCAAGCTCTGGCAAAGGATGTTTTGCAGGGACTTGAGATGCAGATGTTGCAGTATCAACTTCCATATCATGCTCATCTTCCTATGAGAAATAACCAAATCAAAAGGCATAATCATCATATCAACAACAAACCCTAGAAAGAGAGGATTTTGCTGGAATCACAAATAGAGGCTACCGGATAAATAGTTGTTCTAGCGAGTGGGCCTAGTGCAAGGGATCCTCCGTCTCCAATCATAATGTCAGAGGTTCGAGTCACTAAGGGGAAAAGTGTAAAGGCCATGGGGGGGAGTCGGCAGGTGGGGTTAATCGTACAAGAGCAACTTCTATCCATAACCACAAGTTAGGAGGTGGGGTTTACCATATCAAAAGAATTGGGTATGATGATAAAGTAACCTGAATTACTGTGCCTTATTGCTGACAAAAAAGAAAAATCAAGAGGAAGCATATGAAAGGATGAGTGGTATCCTAGACCAGGAATTCAAGACACAACAAACTCAAAAGCATACTGTTATTTCACAAACTTACTTGTCAGTTTTCAAGGTAAGTATACAGACATGATACAACGATTATGTGGGACAAGAGAAAGAAAAATGCACTGTTTTTAGGATATAGTCAACATAAAACTGGAAAATTAAAGAAATGGCATAACATTAAGAGGTTTTTTGGTTCGCAGACAAATATACTTTGATTATTTATTAATAATAATACATGAATTTCCTATGTACATTCATCATCATTCAGAGATTGCAATCAAGAATTAGTTTTATCCTGGTATTGCTAATACATTCATTCTTACTCCACACCATGTATACACAGAATCGTCTGGAGTTTTAACCAAAAAAGAAGAATGCAGAGTTCTACAAGTACTACTGAGTCTTATACCAGAAACCAAAAGCCGTATTTACATTGCAAGGTTTGGCAAACTAAACGACCGCTAAGGATACTAAACATGTTCAGAAGGATGGCATCTACAAATATCAACGTTCAATAGCCATTTTAACAACATTACCGTGGGTAGATATGAAGATAGCCGCGAATGCACCTCTGATCTAGGCACAAGAGCATAATTGAGGAAAGCAGAGAGTACAGAAGTTTTTAGCTTCTTCCTCAGTGCCATAGTCAGCCTCACGGCTCTGGCTATCCTCCGGACCTCACGAGCATATGCCCCACTCTCAATCAGAGATGCTATCTCCTTCAAATCTAAAACATTCACACACTTAGTTTAACAAATTGACCATTATCTGGAACTCTAACCAAGATTCATTTAAATAAAATTAGTATCTTATAGAAAAGATTCATTTTTAAAAACCCGGAATTTTTTCAGAGAACCCTTGAAGATAAAAAAGCAAAAATTGGATCTTTGAGACTACATATTACAAAACCCAGAATTTATTTCATAGAAACCTTGAAGATAGGACCAAAAACTGGATCTTTGAGGCAATAAAGTAAAACCCATAAACATAAATTCCACAAGAAGTGAATACCTTTTGTCGTGCAGTTAACAAGTTTAAATATAAACCGAGAAAATTCCATTAAATAATCCTTGAAAATAAAACCTAAATATTGAATCTTTATGTCATGAACCCCTTAAACTTAAACGGTATAGATAAGAGTTTCTTGCATTGTGACTTACGGTGCAAGACAGAGGGGCTGCCAGTGGAGGAGACAGAATTGGAAGGAGCTGCTGCTGCCTGCTCATTCATCTCTACGTCTTGAGCAGTCATCTTTCGCAACAACTGAAAATTTTGGCTCAAACAATAGGCTCAACGAGTGTTTGATTCAACGAGTGAATGTTTTGATTCAGCTTAAGAAGAGTGCGCGCTGCCAAAAAAAGGAATAATAGCTGTCATTGGGTCGGGCCGGGTCATTTACTATTAACCCCTATCACAAACTATTACCGAAAAAATATATATTTGTATAATATTTGAATATAACATATATATATATATATATATATATATATATATATATATATATATATATATATATATATATATATATATATATATATATATATTCATTACATATATACAAATTTTATACATTTTTCAGCTATTATATATATATATATATATATATATATTCATTACATATATACAAATTTTATACATTTTTCAGCTATTATTTTTACCGCAGTTATATAGTATTATTTTTTCTTTTTATAAATATACAAGTCTACCCGCTTTAGGATCCACTTAAGACTTATCGGATCTGAAGTTAACAAAAAAAAATTTTTTAGTCTCAAGTACAACGCACTCAAGGCCAATTAAATTTAAAGCCCAAAATATAACTTAAGGCTAAATAGGTCATAAGTGCAATAAATGTTTTCATGCACTTGACACCAAAAAAATCTAATGTGGAAAAAAAAGTATATTTAAGATGCGTTTATGCTAAATAGGTCTAAATTGAAATCAATATTTTCATGCACTTAAGATCAAATAAGTCTGAAGTGCAAATTACCGCGAAACAAAATTTTGTTTTTTCGAATTTTAATTATCCAACATACGATTTGACACCTAAATTTACTCCAAATAAACTCAAATTTATAATATAACCTCGAAATATCATAAAGAACAAAACTCCAATCATCAATTTGTCAAAATAATAAGAACAAAATCTAACAAGTCTATTTTGCAATTATGAAGGAGAGGGAGAAAAACCCCTAAGCAGTAGCAAAGAAAGGAGTGACATAACAACCCACTACTGTAATGTCACATTTGTTTTTTCAACCACTAAGAAGAAGGAGGGGGGAGAAGGAAGAAAAGGTTTGAAGTTGTTTGTACTTTGGATACTAATTAATTTTTTTTTTAAATAATTATAAGTTAAATGGTAGTGACCAAATAGGGTACCCTATGAAATTTACTTGACGCAACTTGTTTCGACACCATAGTGGTCCCAGACTATTCTTATCGTATGGTTAAGGGGATTGGGTTAAGGGGTATGCCGTATGGTTAATAGGTTTGAGTTAAGAGGTATACTTGGACCTGTGCTAGTCCTGATTATTCTGGGTTGAATCGCCTGAAATTATTTTTTTCTTGGATTTAATATAATTATATACGATATAAATAGTACAATATTATTTTTATTTTAATTATAAAATTATAACTTATAAATAAATAATTTAAATAGTTTGTTAAACACTTAAGCTACTTTAATACTGAAAGTTAAAAGTTAAAACTTGAAAGTAGTTTGAGAAAAAAACTTTAAAGGCTTATAAGAGCCTTAATTTCATTAAACAATACTTTAACATGAAGATATTTATATTACAATGGAATTGGCATGTTCTATTTTGATTTTAAATTTGAAACTAAAAGTTTACAACAACAACATTAAACAAGAGTATTTTCAATGGTTCTCCATCATTTTTCTAAGTTCTATCGTATCTACATTAGTTTTGGCTGGCTTTTGGAGTGTTTAGTTCTTGTGGGTAACCATTTTTCAATATATTTTAAATTTTTTTGTTCTTTGGTTTATCTATATCTTTACGTCTTTTATTTCGTCGCTTCAATCTAAAATATTTGAAATACATAGAACTTCCAAAGCGTTACTATCTAATAAATGATGTGTATCTTTTGTCCGCCACTTTACTTGATTAAATGCATTTTCTAATGCAACAGCTAAATTAACACATTTTAGCATGTCTCAAGCCATTACCCAAGAACGAAAAACTAATTTGTATTGTCCTTCGATCAAGTCAAATGTCAAAATTCATTTGTGCCCATATCTAACTTTGTAGATAAAATTAAAGTTCATCAATATTCCAACTATTATATTATGCGGAAGACAACGTAAACCAAATAGTAACATCAACAGAAGTAGATGTACAAGTAGAACTAGAAGGAATATTTGGATTAGCAATTATTAAAAGGTCAAATATATCCATATATTATCTAAAGTAGTTTAAATATATCCTCCATTATACTATTTATTCAAATATATTCACGATTATAGTATTATCACTGATTTACCCCTAATTTAGACGGATTGCCATGTGGAAACTGAGGAACAAAATAGTCATACCTAATTTTAAATACCCGATTCTAATTAAAAGTCTTCCCATTATCTTACTTATTACTCGACCCAAGAATTTGTACCAACCTTCTCCTCTTCTGCCACTACCATCACCTGATCTCCTTAAATATTGTCTAAGTTCTGGTCCATCTTCCTCATCTTTCAAAGCCCCTTTCCTAACCGGGTTGAAAGCAAAAAAAATGAAGAAGATGACAATCGGCGATCCCAAATCGAACGAAACCAAAATTTGACAATAACTGAAGGACGACACTGGGGATTTACGAAACCATTCCAAAGTGAAGTAGTAAAAAATGACAGATTTATCAACCTTCACCATTCCAATGACACCTATTTTGATCATAGTCACTTTTTGCTCAAATTCCAAAAGACGAAGGGGAGCATACCATAGTGGTTAAAATATGCCAACTCAAATTGGAGGCAAAGACAAACAATTCGTACTCCATTACTTTAGTCTCCAAATATTTTCTGTGTTACTTCGTGATGAGAAAAATAATTTGGAGTATTTGTTTTCTAAAATTGAGGAAATTAGTGTAGGTGGAAGCATTGATAGATATAGTATTTTCGGTAATGAAGTATTGTTTCTTGAATTGGAGGAATTGGCGGTGGAAAAGCCGTCGTCAGGTGGAAACACTGGCGGCGATTGAGTTCCTTTCTTTTTTCTTTTTTTTCCAACATGGATAGCTTATTTTACAAGACACGTCAACTGTAGTTAGGCTTCCAAGATTCCATACATATTACTTTAGACGAAAGCTAGAGTACAAGGTTACACTATGATTTATTGACCTATTAAATACCCATACATAACCCACACTAATGTCTACGGAACCTATAAGATACAAAAGACAATGATAACAACGCTGGTGTTCTAAACGTCAATACCACACTAGAGGGGGGAGTGATTTGTGTGGTACCTTTCGCACTAGAAGAACCTAGTTCTTCTAGATGTACTAACTATGACTGTTTGCAGAATTAAGAGTGCATAAAATAAAGAACACAGAGATTTTTACGTGGAAAACACCTGGCTCAAAAGGAAAAAAACCCACGACCTACTACTCAGTAGGATTTTCCCAAACATTCACTAAAATCACTGAGCCAAAATAGCATTTACAAAACTCTTTGTAAACCTAAGGATTAACTCTAATCCTAGTGTGGCACGCATGCTCAACTATTGCGACACCTTCAAGTTAACTCTAACTTGAATACTCAAAGTGCCTACTATAATTGCTTCTATGAAAGTTGGAAAGGTACAATTTTGAACCACCTACTACAGTTGAACTAGACTAAGAATAAACACAATGGAACTAGTTCTTCTATCTTGTTCAAGTAGTTGCAGGAGTGCACACTTTAATCTCACATAAATTACTTGAAAAATTGCCTTGCTCTTTTGCTCTTAGTTTAGTTTAACTTCTGCATATATGCATACCTGTAAAAGAGAACATGCATTATTATTTATAGAGTTAGTAATCAGAGTTTGATTAAAACTCGAATTGCTGATCCTTCATCACATTCAAGTCCTAGAACAATTCAAACTCCAATTCTTATTCTTTATCCGGATGTATTTCTCTTTACACAATTATCTTATGCAACCTTTTCGATTAACTCAGGAGATATTGTTGCTGATCCTTAAGACTTATCTTATTCACATGTATCTCACGTGTATAAGTATATTAAAACTGTATCACACATGATGGACTTAGTTCATGACTTAGCAGAATTTGTCAATCTTCAAAACTTCATCTAAACTTGGGCCAACAAATTCCCCCTTTTTGATGATGACAAACTCTGTGCTTTTATTGATCAAAGACCATGTGGAACTCAGCTTAATGTTCACACTTTAATTAACTTATCATTAAGGACCATGTTTAATCAGGTTATAAATATCACTTTATTTCAGAGTACAAACAACAACAACAACAACTACCCAGTATACTCCCACCAGGTGGGGTCTGGGGAGGTTAATATGTAGACGAGCCTTACCCCTACCCGAAAGAGCAGAGAGGCTGTTTCCAATCGACCCTCGGCGCATAGGATAAAAGGAAAAACAACAGTAAAATAAAAACAAAGACAAAAACAAAAACAAAAGCAATAGAGCATTAGTAACTCCCGCAGAAATAGCGTAAATAATTATCTTATTTCAGAGTACAAAGTAAAGCACAATATATGTTCCCCCTTTTGGCATCATCGAAAAGTTGCATATTATATGAATCTCAGATGTTAATTAGTACTCATGGTCGCTGAGGCAATTTTAAGTGAAAACATGATTCAGTTAGTCAATAATCAACTTCACAAAGAATTTAACTATTAATATCAAAAGTTTCATAGAACAAGAGAAAACAAAGCAAATTGTCATTGATTAGGAGGTGTTTCTACAAAACGACCACAAAAAGAAAAACAAACATCTAACCATGAGCAAAAACAAACAGAGAAAAGTCCCGAATCTGGATCACTGAGGGGGTTTCTAAACTGGTTCTAGGGCTTGGTGGAACTAGAGGGTTGGGATTGAAGAAGATTGAGCATTGTTTGGAGCATCCCTTCACTCTTTTCTTTTTTCCTTTGCTAGATCAGCTTTGAGGCCATTTCTTTCACTTTCTAGTTTAACAATGCGAGCCTAGAACCTAGCAATTTCTACATCTTTTGTTACACACTCTAGAACCAATGCCCTAATTTTGCTGTTTACAGAAGTCTTTAAGGATAAACCAGGTTCAACTGGGGTTACACTTAGCAGATAGTCACAAGCCTGCAGAGTTTTGATTCCAAAGTACTCTTTACTGGAGGCCATCTCCCACTTTTCAATGGCACATCTGAATTGGCCAAGACAATTGTCAATATAAACCCATAAGGTGTGGCATGGGCTCTGGAGTCATTGATGACTCTATCCAGTAGCTTGACAATGAAAGCAGGCCAGTTAATCTGCTTTCCTCTTACAAGACACTCCAGAAGGTCCAGGTCCATGTAATTTGAAGTGTGCCTTCTCTCCTGTCTGGGCAGCAAACACTTGTTCACAAATTCAAAGAGCACCTTGTGCTCAAGCTTTATCTCACTCTTTTGCACAAACCTAGCCTTAGGCACTTCTTCAGCAGACTTGGTATCACAGAAATTTCTGGTGATTTGGAGAGCAAAAGGGAGAGAATCTAGACAATGCCATATTTTCCTAATATAATCATCATATCCCTCACAAGGTATGCCTAGAATTCTTCCCAACTTAGGTGCATCAAACTGCACCTCTACTCCCCTCACCAAGCTAGTAACAACCCCATTCACTACTTTGGCATTTGCCATAAACTCAATCAGCTCTTTTCTAGCCAGCTTGCCATCCAGTTGAAGAACCAAGTCCTTCCACCCTTGTGCATCCAGTGCATCAACCAAACTTTTCATGCCTGGATCCTCCAGGTCTTTCAAAATTCTTCCTTTCAAGATCTTTTTCTGCCAAATAGGACAAATCTGTCATGTTCCTTTTCAGATTCCTCTTCTTCTTCCTCTCCACTCCATGCTTTTTCCCTTTTCCTTCTTCTTTTTCTTGCTTGCCTCTAAGGCTTTCTGCAACTCAGCCTCACTTTGTTTTATCCTGCTTCTAGTAGCTTTCACCTTTGGTGCTGAAGGGACAGTAGACTTAGGAGATGACACCTTGCTCTTCTTTGTTGGCTTGGAGGCGGTTGGAGCCTTTTGAGAAGAAGCTTTGCGATTCTTGGGATAATAGCTTGCTTTAACCTTCTTCAGAATATCAGCCAAGGTTTCTTCCACAGATGAACCGGGTTCATCTTGTTGTTCACTCAGGTGTACAAGGCCTTCAGTAGCCTCCCCAGTTTCACTTCCCCCTGGCTTGTTGCCACTCTCCTCTGTTCCTCCACAAATGGCTAGAATTTTATCTTTCTTTTTCTTTCCCTTTCTACTCGACTCTCCCTCATTTACATCTCTCACATAACCCACCAACACAAAACCTATTGTCTACTTTCTCGACTAAATCAGAGAAAACATAGCAAGTATTTACCTCCCTAGGGTTTTCTTGATTCTTGTATGAGTCAGAAGACCCACGTTCTTCTCTATCTCTTGCAGAAATAAAAGCTTCAGACTCAGAGCTCGAGTCAGATGATTCCTTTTCAGGGATCTCCTTTGGCTGACTCTCAATTTTTTGCTTAGAGCCGTTCTCAGAGCACCAGTAGCTATAGTCTTTCTTGCCAACATCTTCTATCACCGGAATCTAGGTTTAGGGTTGTCGCTAGGGGGTGCAGATGAGGATGTGTAGGGAGATACAGGTGGGGCAGTTCCTTGATTTTCTTGAGGATTAGTCATGGTAAAAGATTTCTTGAAGATTTTTGGGATTTTGGAGATTTTAGAGAGAAAGAGTATGATCAGAGATTTAGCACTCAATGACAGTTATGGACTAAGATAGGAGTATGTGGAGTGTAATTAAAGTGAAGCATGATTAGGAGCAGTAACGACAACCTTTTTGCAGTGGTCAATCAGGAGTCTAATCCCATTAGGACTTTAAGTGATGAATGGGTGACACTAGTTTTTAAGAAAAGTCTCGTTTCTTTAGAATTCTAGGAGAATGAAACTGGTTCAATGCTCAGCGGTTATATTTTTAAGAGTTTGGTTAGAATAGGACTTCTGCTCACAATTGAAATATTTATTTTTCTAATTGTGCAAAGTATAGAAACATACCCGACCTTTTCTCATGAGCATATACTAATGAACCAGGTTCTTCAAGTAGAACTTCTCTTGATTATGCCTCAGATATCATAATAGACAAAAAACTTTGTAAGAGATCAATGAATTAATATAAATACATGTCAGAGGAGTATATTGATTAAAGTATGAGACTGAGTAAGATTTTGTCTAGATATTTACATAAAGTCAGTCTAACCAAAAAGTTTTTTTTCCTTTTTTTTCATTGCATTCTGAATTGGTTCCTTTTTTGGTGATCTTATCACAAAATATTGGAATACATCCCACTTCAATTCCAAAGTCTACTAGCTGTTGTTTGATCCATAGCCATTGAGCACAACAAGAAGCAACAACAACATATTCAGCTTCAGCGGTAGATATGGCTACTGAATTTTGCTTTTTTGTAGCCATGACACAAGACATGAACCCAGGAAATATGCCATACCTGAATTGCTCTTCCTTGTTCACTAAGAAACCTGCACAATCAACAGTCATAATTACTACCTTTGGGATATCAAAGACACAGATCAGTGGTGCTTTTCAGATATCTCAATATCCTCTTGACAACAGTAGAGTGTGACTCTTTTGCATTTGCCTGGAAACGAGCACAAAGGCCTACGCTGAAAAACAATGTCAAGTCCGCTGGCAGTGAGATACAAGAATTAGCCAATAATACCCCTATACAACTTTTGATCAACTGATGAACTAGGTTAATCAACATCTAATTTAGTGGCAGTTGCAATAGGTTTATCTATTTCTTTGGAGTCTTCAGATTGTAAGGCATTTCCACTACATAAGAAAAAACCAGAATTTAGTTCTTTCGTACACTTCTGCTGATGGATCATGGTCCCATTTGGGCTTTGGTTGATCTGCAAGCCTACGAAGAAGTTTAGTTCACCCATTATACTCATTTCAAACTCACTTCCCATTAGTTTTGCAAAGTCCTTACTCAACCTATCAGTAGTGGCCCCAAATATTATGTCATCAACATATATTTGCACAACAAGGAGGTCTTTGCCTTTTTTCTTTAGGAACAAAGTACTGTCAATTTTACCTCTTTTGCACCCATGCTCCAATAGAAACTTTGATAGTCATTCATACAAGCTCTTGGGGCCTGCTTGAGCCCATATAGAGCCTTGTCCAGCTTGTACACATGCTCAGAACATTCCTTGCTTTCAAAACCTGGAGGTTGTTTCACAAACACTTCTTCCTTGAGGTAGCCATTCAGAAATCACTTTTGACATCCATCTGATGGAGAGTGAATTTCATATGTGGTGCAAAGGCTATGAGGAGTCTGATCACCTCTAGTCTTGCAACTGGAGCAAAGGTCTCATCATAGTTGTGAGCATATGATTTTTACCCCATTGAGATGACTCATATAGGATTCTCAAGTTTAGGAGTCTTTCTCTTAATTATTTATTTTTAGGATTTAACTACGCATATCAGTGTGTGTTAATGCATGCATAAAATCATATAAAAGAATAATAATAAGTACAGAATTGCACAAGCATTTAGTACTTAATTTCATAATTTTGCTAGATTAATTGGGTAATTAGGGTTATTTTTGCAAATACAAAAATCAAAAAATTAAGTAGTATTTCCAGCATTTTAATTGTTTTGCATTTTTTGTGTTTTAATTTGTTGCTTTTTTATTTATTTTTTGCACAATAGGTAGTTAGTAAGTTATTTTAAGTTTAATTAGGATTTTTTAAAATACAATCAAGAATTAAAATAAATAAGAAAACAAAAAATAGATTTTTCTCATAAACCACCCTGGCTGGCCATAATTTGGCCAAACCTAGGTGGCCCAAACCCATTAAGCCCTATAAAAATGACCCATACCCAGCCCAATCGGCATCTCCGACCCAGTCCGCAAAGAGACGCCCCAAAACGACACCATTTTGGGGGCGATTCATCATAACCGTTGATCACAGGCCATCCAACGACCCTAAAGCCATGCCCAAACTCAGATATATATGTCCAAACGTCTCTGTATACTCAGAGACAAACACACCTTATTCCTCGTACATGTATCTCTGGTGTATCACCACCTCGTTACCGCCATAAGACCACCATTGACCACCCATCAACCACCCTAACGCCGCCACCAAAAATCGCCTCATGGCGGCGGCCGGTCTCCAAACGGCTTGTGAACAAGGTGAATAAATTGAGAAAAATAGCAGTGCTAGGGTGATCACTTGTAAAACAAATGCTCAAAATAGCGCCGAAATGTTTCAAAACAAAAAAAACAATCAAGAACAAAAGGAACAGAAATTGGGAGTTTTTCAATAATATCTTTGGGTTTTTGATAAATTACTTTGCCGAGTCCAACCCCTTTTTTGCAAAAATGCCAAAACAAGAAAAACGAATGTCCGAGTTTATTCACTTGTTTTAAAATAAGTCGGGTGGTGCCATTACTGCCAGTAATAGCCGAATGTTACCACAAGGGATGCCGGAAGGCTGATTTGGCACAAATGGCCACCTCTGAATTTTGTTCTGACTGGTAAGCAAGCACAGCCTGAAAAACCTTGTCTCCGAAGTGTTGTAAGGCCGTATTCGCAAAGTCGGTCCTTGTTTTTAAAATAAATTTCATAAGATTTCAGTTTTAATATTTTGAGAATACTAATTCACCTAATAAATGTGCAGAATGAGCACGATAATAAACAAAATTCCCTTGGAGCTGCGACTATGATGGAATGATCTCAGGGAAGTAGGGTAGAAAAGGGTCAATGCACATCTGGGAGGCCTCACTAGTTTATTAAAAATTAGCCTAATGGGGGACATCATAAATGCCTTAACCACATTCTGGGACCCTGCCCATAATGTCTTCCACTTCTCGGAATGTGAGCTTACCCCGTCATTAGAGGAAATGACCGGATATATCGCGACCCATAAAATCCCTTTGAGACACCAATACATGATTGCACCAAGAGCCCTCGCTGTGCACAAATTCCTCGATTCCTTGAAAATCAGCAGAAAAGTTCACAATCCCGACTTATCGACCGACTTTTGCACCCCCTAATTTATATATTAGAGGTATGGCCACATCAGAGGATTCTACAAACCCAAAAATCTTATTTGTAGCAAGGGTAATCGGCTGAAGTGGGAGGAGCATCGATGTTTTGCGTTCATGGTGTCTTTCTTGGGTCTTTTAGTATTCTCGTGAAAGGACAGGAACATCGACATATGGATAGCGGGAGTCGTTAGCAATTTAATGACCCAAGCTAAAAGTACTCTCGCTCCAATGATCTTGTCCGACATCTTCCGCGCTCTTACCATATGTAAAGCGGGAGGAGATTTCTTCGAGGGTTGTAACTTGCTGCTGGAAATATGGATGATTGAGTATATATGTCACCGGCCTTGGTTCATGAATTACGGGTCGCCAACAAAGAGCGGCATAGAAGAATTTGGCAATATGATTGATGGGTTTAAATTACCGGATAGTGTCGCAAAATGGGTGTCGCATCTCCGGGTCATCACTGCAAATTAAATAGAATGGACATTTGGTTGTCTCTCTGTGGACGAAGTTGTGTATATGCTCGCCACTGGACCTCATTTCCTTTTGATGGGCATCCGAAGCATCTAGCCCTATGCGCCGTATAGAGTACGAAGACAATTGGCTAGATTCCAAATGATCCAGAAGACGAGGATATTAGCCGTCATGTGGTTGAGATAAGCCCGAATGGTCATTTCCCTGAAGCTGTTGTACGCCAAATCTGGAGTGAATGTCAATACTTGACAACCGACACTCGAATACGTGACGTATCTAAAGATGAGGTTGCACCGTTGTATGTTGCTTGGTACAAGAGAGATATAGAGCCTGGGAGGCCAGGAAAGAGACCTCATCTCAAGGAATTTGCTAAGACATCACAAGAGCAGTGGGATTGGTTAGTAAAAGAAAATGAATACCGGGCTACTATAGGAAGGCTGGAAAAGAAAATTCAAGAATTGCAATTCGAGAACAGTTTGCAAGCTGCAACTAGTGAGGGAGAAAAGAAGGTATTAACCAAAGAAAACGAAGCCCTACAAGCCCAAATCCAGAAAATGAAGGCAGCCGCAGAAAATCCTCCTAGGAGTACAAAAGATGAAAAACTCATAGAAAACATGCGGCGAAAAGTAACCGAATACGGGTTCCACCTGAATAAGGTGGAGGGTGAACTCTGTAGTGTTCGGAAGAAATTAATTAAAAGTGCAGAGGAACGAGCCCGTATACTGGAGAAATTAAAAGAAGGAAGTGGTAATGAGATCGTCAGTTTAAAACAGAGGGTTGTCATAGCTGGAAAAAAATGGCCAAACAAGCTAAGGATTTCAAAGCCGAAAGAGAGCATTGCTATGCGGTAATAGCAGGATTAGAAAGGGATTTTTGGCAATTCAAAGAGATGAATCAAGTAGCCGAACGAACTCTAGAATCAAGGGCCGAGCAAATTGGGCGTCTATTACAAGAAAAAAGGGTTATCAGGGAAAGGGTGCGGGCAATCGCATAATATATTACCACAAAGTGCAACCACTATGAGGACATGATAGAATCTATGCTCTTTGCTGCTGCCATGACATTTGTCCGTCAAGTGATGGAAGATCTCCACTACGTCCAAGGAAGTTTAGCACGCAAGCCTGCGGCAAGGCCGGACGATGCCCCGCAAGCTCCAAGAACATTTGAAGTTTTAATGTACTCATAAATTTGTATTTTTCTTAAAAGGGTCTGTCTGTATGTTCTTTTATGCACCTTTTGAGTCTGTAAGATTATTGAGTCTCAGTTTGGTAGTTTCCTTTCATGCTTTTGTAATCAAAGTTTATGTCTTTATAAAAATTGAAAATCCAAAAAAAAATATATTCTATTGTGTACTTAACATTTTCCCATGAACTACGCTCGGTCTAATTCATCCAATGTCATGATACGTAGGCAATCTCTATAGGATTCGACCGTATGCTTATAAAAAGGAAAGCTAACAAGGAAATAAGAAGCAGAAAACAAAGGGAAATTCTGAATAAATGATGAGACGACACATGCGACCATTGCAAGCATATAGAAAATCCGTTAACTGCGTAGGTGAATCATACGCAACATGCGACCTCCTGTTTATTATCTACCTCAACCTAACCATTTGAAATTCCAATGTCCAGTCCAGGTGTTTTAAGAACAGTGGTTGGTTTGTGGTAAGCTGGCTTCACACAGATACTTTACTAGATCAAAAGGGAGGGCAGAGAGGTCGACCGAAATGACTCTACCAATAGTCCCTATCCCAGAGGATAACCCAATTACAGGAATTCCAGCCTCAAAATCTGCGGTGGATGAAGAGAATATGATCCATCGACTCCGAGTTATAGAGATGTGGGATGCGTGGACAAACAGGAAGGAACCTCCAAGTGCTATCCTCGGATTCCCGAGCTTTTTCCAAGGTCAGGGGGTACCTCCACCATTCAAATCAGTCACCCAAATATCCTCCTGGGGCATCCCACCATATCAACCAACTTTGTCGGAGCACCTTCTGAAACCCGCCCTCCGATGTTCACATCTGGTCCGGTTCCCAATATTTTCACGGCTCCTCCATGCGCAGCCACCACACAGCCTGCGGTGCCGAGGCTCATGTTTGACCCTACAGCTTTCACATTCCAAACTCCCAAATACCAAACTGAGCCTCCCCCATACCCTGTATACAACTACCCTCAACCAGCATACGAACTCACACCTGTGCAAGACAAAACCCCTAAAACACCCAAGCAAGATGAAATAACAAGAAGAATGAAAAGCCTCGAACAGAGTCTGAAAAACATGCAAGGACTAAGTGCACAGAAGAGTGTATCTTACTCATACCTATGCATGTTCCCACACGTACACCTCCCTCTGGGGTTCAAAATGCTGAAGTTTGAAAAATACGATGGCTATGGTGACCCCATCGCTCATTTGAAAAAGTACTGCAATCAACTGTGTGAAGCAGGTGGAAAAGAAGAACTCTTGATGGCATATTTTGGGGAGAGCTTAGTGGGCATTGCTTCTGAGTGCTACATGGACCAGGATATTACCCGATGGCATATTTGGGATGACCTCGCCTGGGATTTCGTAATGCAATTCCAATATAACATTGACATTGCCCCGAACAGGAATTCTTTTTCCAACTTGAAAAAGAAGCCTTCAGAGAGTTTCAGAGAATATGTTGTTAAGTGGCGCGAGCATGCGTCGAGAGAATAGCCACCCATGGACAAGACGGAGATGGTCACCGTCTTCCTACAAGCGCAAGAGGCAAATTACTTTCAAAATATGATGTCAGCAATGGGCAAACCTTTTGCAGAGGCAATTAAGATCGGTGAGATGATAGAAAAGGCCTAAAGACAGGAAGAATTCTGAGCCAGTCTGCCATAAGAGCAACCTCCCAGGCCATACCGGGGGGGGGGGGGGGGGCCGGAGGTATCACAAGAAACAAAAAGAAAGAGGAAGCGTCAATGACAGCCACCGGAATGAGACGACATAATGCTCACATACATGCATTCTTAGAAAGGGCCCCTAAACATTACTACCCCCACCAAAACATGCATTATGTTCCTCAACCTTATGCAATCATGAATGCCCAACCCTTTGCTCGACCACAACAACAGTGCAACAGAAACCAAGCCCTAAGAAATCAGCCTCCCCAGAATCACTATAATCCGCGCCCTCCATAAAATAATTACCGCCCCAGGGAACCACCCAGGAGAAAGAACTTTACTCCAATAGGAGAATCTTATTGGTCCACAATTGCCCCAGAGAACTTTACTCCCATGTGGACAAAAATTGGTCCACATGGGTCTCTTGCAGCCCATGCCCCCGAACAGGCAAAACCCCGAGTAGCCTTCTTATAAAAGGGGCGCATATTGTTCTTATCAATTCGGGGCAAAAGGACATGACACCAAAAACTGCTGAACTCTGAAACGAGTGCTGGAGGATTTGATAGAACAAAAGAAAATAGTACTGAGAGATAAAGAGGTCAATAATCCGTTGCCGGCTCACAACAACGAGCCAGTCATCTGAATGATTTGTGAGGACAAAGAATTTGACCTTGCCTTATTAGCCATAATAGCCGTCTCTGAGGCAGACAGAAAACCAAAAGTTATCTTCGAGAAGGTCGAAGAAAAGAAAACATGTGAAGCCAAGCATCCAGGAGTAGAGAAGAAGCCTGAAATCAAAATTGTGACGACCCCTACCAAGGAAACAATACTTTCCATCCTACGAGGGCGTCAAGAAAAATAGCCCATTTTGAGTCCCCCAAGAAGGTTTGAGCTGAACAAAACCATGTATGTACCCAAGAAAGCTTATGTGGTACGGGGACCGATTAAACCACCGGTGCTGAATGAGAATGTGGTAATCGGTCGCGTACCTCAGAAGCCAATGAAAAACCCTTTTGCAGTCCCGTGGAATTACCAAGAAACCATAGTCACATACAAGGGCAAAGAAATCATCGGGGAAGCGCAAAAAGGCCATCCCACAAAGAAATACTCAGATATGGAAGAGGTGAACGCTTATATCAAACAGCGATTTCCACCTAAAAGGCCAGTGAATGCTGAAGAGGCAGAAGCCTTCTTTAAAAAAATGAAAATGCCAGAATACGAGGTGGTGGACCAGCTTCGAAAGTCTCCTGAGCAGGTCTCTTTATTGTCATTCTTGATGAAATCTCCCGAGCACCAGCAAGTGTTGACCAAAACCCTGAATGAAGCTTATGTACCGGTTGGAACCTGCGTGGAGCAACTAGAGAAAATGGCGGAGAGATTCTTTGCCATTAATTAGGTTATGTTCAGCAAGAATGACTTACCTCCAGAGGGAGCCGCCCACAACAAAGCCTTGCACCTCACCGTCAAATGCGAGGGCTATTATGTCAAAAGAGTGATGATAGATGGAGGTTCTGGGGTAGATATATGCCCACTGTCAACATTGCAGAGAATGAAGATTGGGACAGAGAGGATTCGTCCTAATAATGTGTGTGTCCGAGCCTTTGTTGGAATCAAGAAAGACACCATAGGGGAAATTAACTTAGTGCTGACCATTGGTCCAGTCGACTTTGAAGTGACATTTCAAGTATTGGACATGGATACAGCCTATAACTACCTCCTAGGAAGACCGTGGATTCACGGAGAAAGAGCGGTGCCCTCTACTCTGCACCAAATGCTAAAGTTCGAACATGAAAACCAGAAGATCGTAGTTCACGGAGAAGATGAGCAGTCAATTTACCGGGACCCTTCTATTCCCTGCCTTGAAGCCAAAGAGGGAAGTGAGAACATAGTCTACCAAGCTTTTGAAATCATGATAGCCGATCAACACGAAGAAGGCAAGCCACTCCCCAGCCTTTCCTCTCAAATGCTTCAATTTTGGTGGCAAGGGAGATGACGCGCCAAGGTTTTAAGCCAGGCAAGGGACTTGGAAGCTCCCTACAAGGCATAACTGAGCCGGTCGCTTTGCCTGCCGCAGAAAAGTTCTTTAGGCTAGGCTTGTGTCCAACAAAAGAAGATATCATCTAGGCCAATCGCAGAAAGCGTCATGGATGGGCTTTGCCACAACCCCTACCCCACTTGTACAAAACATTTGTAAAACCAAAGTACAGTGAGGAAGAGGAAGAAGAGACCTTCACAGTAGAAGAAATTGATGAGATATGTGGAGCCATGAGGGAGTTATTGTACCAAGCCAACAAGGTCCAACTGGGAGAAGGCTCAAGCACTGCTGAAGTGCTCTATATGGGACCGGATGCCAAGCTGCAAAACTGGAAGGCCACGCCTTTCCCAGTCAGACGGGAGGCTCGATAGTCCCGCTTTGCTACCTTCCTTTGCATCACGAACTATTTCAGGGTGTAGCTCGGTTGTTTTTCTTTAGCATTTTTGCCCTTTAAATCCCAGTTGTAAACCCTTTTATCTTACAAGTTCAAAGAAATGAAATCAATATTTCATCATTTGCACTTCTCTGTCTTTCTCTAATTTTGTCTTTCTTTTATTTTTTCATCTTTTCTTTCAGTCCCAATTATGTGGCTTTAAATAAAACGACATGCTCGCGGACTTCATTCCACGACCCAAACATGCTGCCCATTTGTGAAATAATAAACCAAGAACTGGAATACGATGAAGAAGAGGCTTTTAGGGAAATCAACCGAGAGTTGGAACATTTTCAAAACAAACCTAAGCCAAATTTAAACGATACTGAACCGGTTAACTTGGGCAATCCTAGTGAAATCAAGGAAACTAAAATAAGCATCCATCTGAATAAAGAAATACAGGATTCATTGATTCAACTCCTTTTGGAATTCAAAGATGTATTTGCTTCGTCCTACGATGATATGCCTGGAGTGAGTGTTGACCCAGTGGTTCATAAGTTGCCCACATACCCGAATGCCCTCCGGTCCAACAAAAACAAAGAAAGTTCAAGCCCGATGTCAGCGATAAAATCAAAGAGGAGATCACAAAACAGCTAGAGGCGTGGGTAATCCAAGTGGTTCGGTACACCACATGGCTGGCCAATGTGGTCCCGGTACCGAAGAAAGACGAAAAAACTTGAGTGTGTGTGGATTATAGAGATTTAAACAAGGCGAGTCCCAAGGACAACTTCCCTCTACCCAACATCCACATCCTTGTCGATAACTGTGCCAAGCACAAAATTCAGTCCTTTGTAGACTGCTAGGCAGGATACCACCAAGTGTAGATGGATGAGGAAGACGCTGAGAAAACCGCCTTCACCACACCTTGGGGAACTTATTGTTACAGAATTATGCCTTTTGGATTGAAAAATGTTGGGGCAACATACATTAGGTCCATGACCACCATTTTCCATGACATGATGCGTCAAGAAATAGAAGTATATGTGGATGATGTGATTATCGAGTCCAAGACTCAGGTCGATCATGTAAAGGACTTGAGGAAGTTCTTCGAATGGCTTCGCAAATATGATTTGAAATTGAATCCAACCAAGTGTGCATTTGGGGCTTCGTCAGGCAAACTTCTGGGGTTCATTGCCAGCCGAAGAGGTATCGAGTTGGATCCGACCAAGATAAAATCCGTTCGAGAGCTGCCTCCGCCAAGGACCAAAAAGGATGTAATGAGTCTATTGGGAAGATTGAATTACAACAGCCGATTCATCGCCCAGTTGAATTCCACATTCGAGCCCATACTCAAGCTATTGAAAAAGGATGCGGTAGTTAAATGGACTGTCGAGTGTCAAGAAGCTTTTGACAAAATCAAACACTACTTGTCTAACCCTCCAGTATTGGTCCCGCCAGAACCAGGAAGGCCACTATTTCTCTATCTAACAGTCTTGGAAAGCTCTTTTGGTTGTATTCTCGAGCAGCATGATGCCATGGGAAAGAAAGAGCAAGCCATTCATTATCTAAGCAAAACGTTTATTAGTTACGAGGCCAAGTACACACTGCTATAAAGAACTTGTTGCGCCTTGACGTGGGTGGCTCAGAAGTTAAGGCATTATCTGCAAGCTCATACCACTTACCTCATAAACAGGCTGAATCCACTAAGGTACATATTCCAAAAGCCAATTCCCACAGGGCGACTGGCCAAATGGCAAATATTACTCACCGAGTTCGACATAGTTTATGTCACTCGTACTATAATGAAGGCTCAAGCATTTCCAGATCATCTAGCTGAGAATCCCGTTGATGATGAATATCAGCCTTTAAACACCTATTTCCCCGATGAAGAAGTGTATTCGGTGGAAGTAACAGTTGAAGACATCCCCGTTTGGAAAATGTTCTTCGACGGAGCAGTAAATGCAAAAGGCGTGGGGATTGGGGCAACTTTAATCTCACCCACAAGGCAGCATAATCCAGCTACCGCCAGGCTCCAGTTCTTCTGCACCAATAATACAACCGAATATGAGGCTTGCATCATGGGCATGAACGTGGCCACTAACCAAGATGTTGAGGAATTGTTAATCATGGGAGATTCCGATTTGATCATACGAAATGCTCAAGGAGAGCGGGAAACAAGAGACGTTAAACTCATCCCCTATAGACAGCATGTGGAGGACCTCGACAAACGGTTTAAGACAACATGAGTTAGCAGACGCACTCGCAACCTTGGCTTCCATGTTGCCATACCCCAGAAATGCCAACGTTGATCCTTTGGAAATCCAAATCAAAGAAAGGCATGGGTATTGTAATGTGGCCGAAGCGGAGTCTAGCACACAACCCTGGTGTTATGACATCAAGAGATTCATATAAACACATGAGTATCACGAGCAAGCCACCGGGGAACAAAAGAAACCATCCGACGGCATGCAAGCAATTTCTTCTTGAGTGGTGGTACTTTTTATGAAAGGACTCCAGATCTTAATTTGCTGAGATGTGTTGACACTGAGGAATTAGGGAGATAATGCACGAAGTGCACGCGGGCGTGTGTGGGCCCCACATGAACGGCTATGTACTGGCAAAGAAGATACTCCGAGCTGGCTATTACTGGATGAACATGGAGAAAGATTGCTTCAGCTTCGTTCGGAAATGTCATCAATGCCAGGTGCACGGTGATTTGATTCATGCACCGCCAAATGAATTGCATCCTATGTCAGCACCCTATCCATTTGCCGCCTGGGGAATGGATGTCATTGGGCCGACTGAGCCAAAAGCCTCAAATGGACACAGATTCATATTGGTCGCTATTGATTACTTCACAAAATGGGTAGAGGCCATCACTCTTAAGTTTGTTACCAAGAAGGCAGTGGTGGATTTTGTGCATTCCAACATTTGTCATTTTGGGATTCCCGCTATTATCATTACAGACAACACAGCTAATCTAAATAGTGGTCTGATGGGAGAAATATGTGAACAATTCAAGATAACACATAGAAACTCCACTCATTACTGGCCCAAAGGTAACAGTGCCGTCTAAGCAGCTAATAACAACATCAAGAAGATCTTGAGGAAAATGATTCAAAGCTCGAGGAAATGGCATGAAACGTTGCTTTTTGCATTGATGGGATATCGTACCACCGTACACACATCGGTAGGAGTAACTCCATATTTACTGGTCTATGGGACTGAAGTTGTCATACTTGCCGAGGTAGAAATCCCTTCGCATCGAGTGATTGTCGAAGCAGAAATTGAAGATAGCGAATGGGTTAAAATTCGTTTGGAGCAGTTGTATTAATTGATGAAAAACGAATGGCTGCGGTGTGCCACGGGCAGTTGTACCAATAAAAAATGGCCCGCGATTACAACAAGAAAGTGCACCCTAGGAATTTCAAAGTCAGGCAGCTGGTATTGAGGTGGATACTTCCTCACCATCAGGAAGCCAAAGGAAAGTTCGCTCCAAACTGGAAAGGTCCATACATTATCAGAAAGATACTGCCTAAAGGAGAACTGTACCTGGGTGACATTGAAGGAGACGAGCCCCAGGCAGCAGTAAATGCAGATGCAGTAAAAAGGTACTACGTTTGAACTCCCTGTAGCAATGACCCCGGTTGATTGAAATGACAAACTCTTTTCTTTCCCGCTAGCACAAACATTATCGATCCCTTGCAAACCCTTTGAGCTAGTTACATTTCTTTGATCACCCTCTTTGGAACCCGGAAATGCTATTAAAAACATAAAAAATAAAATAATAATCAAAATAAAAACAAAAGAAAAAAATGAATGCATAAAAAGGGAGAAGAAAGAACACAAACAAATTAGTTTAGGAAATTTTCCTGAACTATGTCTGACTTGATTCCGAAAGGATACGCGGGCAGCCTCTCCCTGAGGTTCAGTCATATCAAAATAAAAAACCTATTTACCGAAGAAAACCAAAAACCGGGGCAGAAATGTATTGGTTCGGTTACGAATCCGTCCGAATGGTTCCAAAGTTGTAGATTCCCATCCAACTTCCTTCATTCAAAAAGCCTAGTCCAAGTCCGTCCAATCAGTTGACCAACACGGGGACGTGAAAAGCATTTTTTGGGATTCGGCACAACACAAATTTTTGAGAGAAATAAAATAAGAGAGTCTTATCGGTGAAAACCTCTGAGCACCATAAGGCGATAGCGAGCAGAGAAAAATAAAATGAGATAGTCCGTTTGGCGAAAACTCACAAAGAGCGCTATCGGGCAACGGGAGAAGATAAATGAGAGAGGCCAATTGGCGAAAACCCGAAAAGGGCGCTGTCGGTCGAAAAGAGGAAATATTTCCGCTCAAGTCTGAATAAGTTTCTTTGGTTTTGAAAGAGTTGAAATCAGAAAGCAGAAATGGATCTGGGCCGCTGTATTCAGTCCAAGAAGCATGTCGTTGCCATTTAAAGCCGGCGCATATTTTCAGATAAATCCCCTATTTTCCCTCCAAAAGGAACATACCTCTCTAAAACCCATGTTTCATTCCTTTCCACTTTAACTTTGATGTCCTCACCATTCCTTAAGAAAGGCAGTAGGGCTGGTCTCGCGGGTTTCTCCCGGCAAGAACTAAAGGAATGCCCTGCATCGTCAAGCGTGCTTAGCAAATCCCGGTTGATCAAAACGGCTAACGCCTCAAAAGCAGGGAAATAAAAGAAAGGAAATTCAAGATTAAAAAGTCCATGAAGGTGAAGCAAAATCGAAGGTTTTAAGCCAAGCAGGAAAATGGTTCTTATCAAAGGTCCCAAAGGCAAGCCCTGAATCAAAATCAGGACAAAACTCATAGCCAAAGGCCTGGAAAACAAAAATCAACCTATGAAGACCCCCTGGACAACCTACGAGGCAAGGATCGAAAGTCAAGGGTTTTCCTCTAAAAGAAATGAAGCTGAAATCAAGCAGAACAAGATCGCAAACCCAATCAATATTCAAACTAACAGTTTGTTTGTTTTTGAATTAAAGTAGATGCAGGCGTAATCTAGAAAAATAAAGGGAACATGAGGTAAACACAACCAAAGGAATGATGCAAGGAACAAGAATGGTGTTGCATCAATAACAAAAGGGAAAATTTTCTCTTCATTATTTTCCTGCAAACTCATAAATAAGCATGATAGCATGGGATTCCAATCCCTAGTTTCCCATTGCGCAGCTTGTGGATTTCCTCGGCATGACCCAAGGATTGCATTCCACCCCCTCCAGCATAGACCAAGAAATTTCCTTCCTTCAACCCCACGTAACCCGGGAAGTTCCTCTTTACATCCCCAGCATAACCTGAGGACCCTTTTCTCCAACTTTTTACTCCCCAGCATAGTCTAAAAGTTAATGCTCCTCTATCCTTAGCATTAACCTAAGGGGTTTTCCTCCTCTTCTCTATCCCCAACATAGTCAAAAGGATCTATGTGGTCTTTCACTTCCTGGTAGCTCCCTAGCATAACCTAGGAATTTTCTTTTCATCCGGCATAACCCGTGTATCCCCCTGGCATAACCCAGGAATTTTCCTTTCATCCCGGCATAACCCGTGGATCTCCCTAGCATAACCTAGGGGTTATTATTTCAATCTCGACATAACCCATGGATCTCCCTAGCATAATCTAGGAATTCTCTTTCAATCCCGGCATAACCTGTGGATCTCCCTAGCATAACCCAGGAATTTTCATTCATCCCGGCATAACCCGTGGATCCCTCTGGAATAACCTAGGAATTTTCTTTTCATCCCGGTATAACCCGGGATTCCCTTGGCATAACCCAGGAATTTCATTCATCCTGGCATAACCCGGGGATTCCCCCGGCATAACCCAGGAATTTTCCGTTCATCCCGGCATAACCCATAGATCCCCTTAGCATAACCTAGGAGTTTTCTTTCAATCCCAGCATAACCCGTGGATCCCCTCGCATAACCTAGGAGTTTTCTTTCAATCCCGGCATAACCCGTGCCCCCCGTAGCATAACCTAGGAGCTTTTCCATCAAAATCCTTGCATAACCCAGGAATTCCCCATTCAAATCCCTGCATAACCCGTGGTTTTCCTTCCATCGCCAGCAGGGACTTTTCATTCCCATCCCGGCATAACCCGCAGATCTTTTTTTTTACTCCAGCAAGGACTTTTTCTCCTCCGGCATAACCCGTAAACCCTCCTCCTATCCCTCGCGAGGACCCTTTTTCCTTCCAGCATAACCTGGCAATCAGTCCAAAGGATACACAATCCTAACCTGTATTGTTTTCAGTAAAAATAGCTTAGATTTGTGTTGCAACTAACTCACGAAATTTCCCAGTGGAAACCGGGGAAGAAAATTTAGTTTGTTTGTTTTGGTGTCCGATGCAGGTTGTACTCCAAGGCACAGAATTCGAGATGACCGGAAGAGGTAGTTTCAATCCAAAATAATGAAAAGAGGAAAAGAACAAAAGAGACCCACCTGTCCTGATTTATTTTAAAATTGAAGAATAAACCAACAGTTGTATTTAACGAGCATCAAGGTTCAAATCAAAGCCTGTTACAAGAGCTAGCCAAGACTCGAGATCAAGTTTCAAGAGGCTCATGAATAGGAATTTTGTAACCCATAGATGATAGACCTAGCCAGCTTAGCTTTGTTTTTCTTTTGTGTAATAAAGAGTCGGTAAGCGGTACCAGTAACAACAATAGCAAAATCACAGCCACGGTAGTCCCACCTACCAAAACTTCTAGAACTACACTAACCTGATTCCTTTATTGCCAAGAATATGTAGGCAACCTTCGAAGCGAGGTTCGGTCAGAAATTTTTCAAAATGCTTCACACTGAGTATTCAGTCAAATGAAAATCGCTCATGTTTGCTCACTTGTCTTTGCACGAAAACTCTTCGTGTTTCCGCGCAAAGAGGGGCAGCTGTGAGCATATGATTTTTACCCCATTGAGATGACTCCTACATGATTCTCAAGTTTAGGAGTTTTTATCTTAATTATTTATTTTTAAGATTTGATTGTTTGGATTTAATTGTGCATATCAGCGTGTTTTCATTAATGCATACATAAAATCATATAAAAGAATAATAATAATAAGTACAGAATTGCACAAGCATTTAGGACTTAATTTCATAATTTTGCTAGATTAATTGATTAATTAGGGTTATTTTTGCAAATACAAAAATCACAAAATTAAGTAGTAGTTCAAGCATTTTAATTGTTTTGCATTTTTTGTGTTATAATTTGTTGCGTATTTATTTATTTATTGCACAATCGGTAGTTATTAAGTTGTTTTAAGTTTAATTAGGATTTTTAAAATACAATCAAAAATTAAAATAAATAAGAAAAAAATAGATTTTTCTCATAAACCACCCACGTTGGCCACAATTGGGTCAAACCTGAGTGGCCCAAACCCATTAAACCCTATAAAAATGACCCATACCCAGCCCAATCGCCGTCTCCAACCCAGTTCACAAAGAGACGCCCCAAAACGATACCATGGGGGCGATTCATCATAACCGTTGATCACAGGCCATCCAATGGCCCAGAAGCCATGCCCAAACTCATATATATATATATATATATATATATATATATATATATATATATATATATATATATATATATATATATATATATATAGATATATATATATATGTCCAAACATCTCTGTATACTCAGAGACAAACACACTTTCTTCCTCGTACATGTATCTCCGGTGTATCACCACCTCGTTACCTCCATAAGACCACTATTGACCACCCATCAACCACCCTAACGCCGCCAGAAATCGCCTCACGGCAGCGGCCGATCACCAAACGGCATCAGATTTACACCACCAGACCACCTCGACCCCCTCTTTCCCTTCCCGTGGTTAGTTTTCATCGAACAAGCGCCTAACTCCTCGAATATTCGGAAGAAGGTTCGCCGGCACCACCGTATTCGCCGACCCAACCCCAAACCAACCCAAAACAACACACTTAACCACCTCCCCTCCCTCTTTCCAACCATCAAAACAACACCCTTCAAATCTTAACGGACCAGCTCGAATACCAAATTGAAATTAACCCTAAACCCTAAAACTCACCAGAACCCAGTAAAATTGGTCCCAGATGACCCTCCGCAATCCCTATTCACAACCCTACCACCCACAACCCTCAAACACAACTAGGCACAATGAAAAACCAAATCTGAGACCTCACCTTGTCTCAAAATCAACGAACCCCCCGCTTTTAACCCTTTTCCCCTCTCCATTATGAGAGGCAAAGACCTTGAAAGGTCCAAGGAACTCAGAAGAGGTCAAGAATCCAAAGATTTGGAACACCCTATGTTTAGGGTTGCGATGCTAAAAGCTAAGTCTCCGCGTGCTTTACTCTTTTTGTGTGATTTCCGATTCCAGTTGATTTTAGTCGATATATTATTCGCTTGAGTTCATCTGTTCAATTTTGAAATTATATTCCCTCTCCTGCTTGATTGATTGTTATTTGTTCTCTATCTCTCTTCATCTTCAAAACATGCTGGATTGTCATTTCCGTCTAGAGGCACATATTCCTGAGTTTCATTAGTTGCACTTGTGATTCTGAACAATTACTACGTGTTCATCCTGGATTCCTTTACTTTCATTTTTTTTATATATAGCTATTTGTTCATATTCGGAAATTCTGAGTAGTTGTCCCCAGTTAGAGTCACATACTTGTTCTGAGTAATCATCCTTGCTCCTTTTCCTTTTATTGTTGCATGTTCAAGTTAATACGTTCATTTTGTCATCTCTGAGGTACTGTAAGTAGTGGCGTCCATCCAGAGTTACATGTTCATCCTTCTTTTCTTGATATTCCTGATTTTCTAATAGTTGTTGTACGTTTGTTTTTTTCCTCCTTTGTTTTAAGCTACTATATTTTTATTTTTATTTTTGTGTGAAAATTCTGGTTAGGTATTGTCATTTAGAGTCATTATTCTCACCCTGTTTCTCTTTTCTACTTGATTTTTGATTTTTCCTATCTACATTTGTTTCATTTGTTCATCTTTGAAATGTCCTGAATATTCACCTCCTTGCTTGTGTTTAAGGCTGGATTATTTGTCTTGAATGGCCTGCTTAACACTTAAACTAGTAGCCCATCGTTGTTGACATTATTTTATTGAGCTCAGAATTAGTCATATTTGGTCAAGTGCCTTACATTTTTGAAATTAGTGTGGATTCTGTTTTGTATTTTGTCCTGAGTACAAAGGTTGCATGTTTTGCCTAAGTTTGCAATTAAATTGGCCATGATTACCTTTTCTAAAATTGATCCTAGTTGATAATCTTATTGTATGAGTTGAAATAACTAACTAGGGTTAGATTTGACCAAACAAATGAGAACCAAGGTTAAAAACCCTTAGGCTAGTAATTAGGAAAAGGGACAGGGGTATTAAGGGTATTTGAATATACGGAATCTTGTAACAAACTCCTAAAACATTCTAATGAGGGGTTTAAGTATAATTTCTGCCTCAACTTAAGGCACAAGTCAGAAAATCAAGGACTATTTAGGCAAAACTGAAAATTGGATAAGGGACTAAAAGGAAAACAAAGATATTGATATTGCCCTAAGGCTTCAATTATAAAAGAGAACAATCTGATCATTTCAAGGGACTTTTAGATTTTTGTTTTTCGAGCAGATTTTCCTTCAAGCTCTTAGAGAATTAGAATAGATCAAATACATATTATTCTTCAGAAATCCTCTTGGAATTATTTTCTTCTGATTGAATTTTCCTTGATAACAAGTTGACAATGCACTGACTAAATATGCATGTTGAGTTGCTGTAAAGATCAATCATTTTCCTTTTCTCAAAGTTTCCTGAATTTCTGGGTTCTTACTGGTTGATTTGCTGTTGCTTGCTTGCTACTAACTTCATTTTGCTCATAGGCTTTCTTTCCTGCTGACATTCCAGGTATCAATCCTCACCCCCAAATCTGAGAAGCAATAGTCTATACATTCGAGATTACAAGTTGATAATGAAGACAATAATTTATTTATTTATTTATTTTTATATTATGAGTGTAATGTATCTTTCAGTTGCCTTTCTAATATTGTAATGTCTGTAAATTTGTAAAAAACTGGATTGTTTGTGAATTTCGACTTCATTGGTTTAGATTAACATATTTTTGTTCATGGTTTTATATAGCATCTATGAATGAGGATGTGATAACGAATCAACAACTGGTATATAAATATACTCTGAATGATAGGTGTTTCACAGTTCCTTATTAGAACTAAAATCTGAGTTAGGACCTATTAAATGTGAAATCATGTTCGTTATTTGCTTTTAAAACACCTTCAGTATACTTCAGAATAATCAGTTGTATAACTTTGCGACTGTAATAGAATCAGTGAAAATGCTGTTGTTATTTTCCAACAATGGACTCATTAGCCCAACGTTTCTAGGCCCAATTGGAAGGCCCAATGGCTGTCAATTGTGGCATAAAGAATACATATTCCTTGTCTCGCTATAAAAATGAAGCCCGCTGCGTATAATCAACCACGAATGAGGCTGGAAATGCAAGTACTGAATTCCTCTAAATGTATTACTCATGTATAAATAATTAGGACATATTTAGATACATGCATGATAGAAAACTTAGTGTGCTTTAGGTTGCCCTTATAAAATAAAGGTGAGTCACGTTAACTTAATCATACACTACGCGAGGCTCCCTAACTTAATAAAATTCATAGAAAATTGGAAGTGTTGTTTAGCGAATTTCACGGCCTTCCACGAATTTCTAAAGACGTAGTTGCTATAGGCGCGAATGTATTAATAAAATATCTTTCTAAACTCGGGTGCACATTTATGTGACCCAAATCCAAGTCTCAACAATATTAAAATGTGTCGAGAACCCAAGTACATTTATGTGGCGTGGTTCGAGGCATATTTTAATGACGTTGTAAATATTCCTAAAATGACATCAAGCGGTTAATAATTTTAAAATTGCAATATAGGTTGGAACATGTATAAAAATCAGATCCTTATCCATCTATAATAGTTTAAGCGACCATGCTAGAACCACGGGATCCGAGGGTGCCTAACACCTTCCCTCGGGTCAACAGAACTCCTTACTCAAGAATTTCTGGTTTGCAGACTCCATTTGGGCAGTTGAAAATTTTTCCTCGATTTGGGATTCAAAATAAACTGGTGACTTGGGACACCAAAAGCCAAACCTATCCCAAGTGGCGTCACTTAAATAAATAATTAATTAATCCCATTTTGAATAATGTCACTTCAATTAAAAACTCCCTTATACGTTTTATCCTTCGGGGTAGCCGTGTAAAAAAGGAGGTGTGACAATAGCCAATACCTTCCTCTTGGATGTAGCCCTGAATCACCAGGCTTGCGTTGTTTCTTGTAACTGTTCCATATTCATCAAGTTTGTTCATGAAGCCCCATTTGTACCAATGACTGATCTATCCTTGGGTCTTGGAACTAGATGCCAGACTTTGCTTCTTTCAAATTGGTTGAGTTCCTCCTGCATAGCAGTAACCCAATCTGCATCCTGCAAAGCCTCAACAACATTTTTAGGTTAAATAAGAGATAGAAAAGTATCAAATGCACACATATTCTTTAATTGTGATCTGGTTTTGACTCCAGATGTTGGATCAGTGAGAATGTTCTCAATGGGATGAGAACTTTGATACTTGTGAGGTTTCACAACCAACTGGCTTTTGTTGGATGTTTCAACCATTTGCCGAGAAACAGGTTCCTTCAAGGAGTTTATTTCAATTCCTCTTTGATTTCTTCCCCCTGTCAGGTTGCCCTGTAAGGAAGAACCTGTTCCATCACTTGTTCCTTCTGTATGTGCCACTTTTACTTGAGTTGAAGCTTCTGCCAAGTCTTTGACCAATCCAATGGCTTCATCTTCATGTTCATGTCTCTCAGAAAGAATGTTAGTTTCATCAAATCAACATGCACACTTTCTTCTACACACAAAGTTCTTTTATTGAACACTTTATATGCTTTGTAATGTGTAGAATATCCCAAGAATACTCTCTCATCACTTCTGGGATCAAACTTACCTAGGGAACCATTTCATTATTGTGCACATAGCACTTGCAACCAAATGCCCTAAGGTGGGATATGTTTGGTTTTCTCCCTTTAAGTACCTCGTAGGGAGTTTTCTCAACAAGAGATATAGTCATGCATCTATTGATTATGTAACATGCAGTGTTTACAGCCTCTACCCAGAAGTTGTGAGGTAATTTACTAGAGAGAAGCATGGCATATCCTCAAGGGTCATGTTCTTTCTTTCATCTACTCCATTTTGATGTGGAGTCTTAGGGGCAGAGAAGTTGTGATCCATACCATTTTCATCACAATATTCAACAAATTTTGTATTTTCGAATTTAGTTCTATGATCAGACCTAATGGATGTAAGTTAATTTCCTAATTGTTTCTGAGTTTTTCAAACAAAAACAGTAAACATTTCAAGTGCCTCATCTTTAGATGTCAGAAATAGTACCCAGGTAAATCTAGAATAATCATCAACAAGCACCATCACATTTCTTTCCACCTCCGCTCATGGTTCTCATTGGAAAGAGATCCATATGAACCAGTTCCAATGTCTTGGACGTACTTACCATTTTCTTGGATTTGAAGGATGACCTTACCTGCTTCCCCCTTGCACATGCCTCACAAACTTTGTCTTCCTTGAATTTGATATTAGGTAACCCTATCACCAAGTCATTGGAGACTAATTTATTTAGCTGATTTAGACTGGCATGGCCAAGTCTTTTGTGCCACAGGAGGGGATCATTGACTAACACACTTAAACAAGTGAGTTCATTTTCTGAAAGAGTTGAAAAATCTACAATGTAAATATTGTTAACTCTTTTTCCCTGCAAAACAATCTTGTCAGTGGTAAGGTTAATCACAAAGAATTTGGTTGAGGTAAAATCCACAAGGTTACCTCTGTCACACAATTGTGACACACTTATTAAGCTATATTTCAAACCATCTATCATGTAGACATTCTCTATGGAGTGAGAATCAGTCTTGCCTACCTTTCTAACCCCAATGATCTCACCTTTCTTTCCATTACAAAAGGAGACATTACCTCCTTTTAAGTCCTCAACTGAAAGGAACCGGTCCTTGTCCCCAGTCATATATTTTGAGCAGCCACTATCCATATACCATATTTGGCTCCTGCCTTTCACTTGGACCTGCAAAAGGAAATCAGGGGTTAGTTTTAGGAATCCAAACTAGTTTGGGTCCCTTTCTATAAGCAAAAGGATGAATTAATTCCTTCTTGCCCATCCAAGCAACTTATTCTTTTCTTTAAAAAAAACTTTGTTCCTTTGACTGGCCATTTCTTTTGCATTACATTCATATTTGCAATGGCCAGTCTTACCGCAATGTGTGTAGATTTAATTTACGGGAAGAGTGAGGTACTTGCTTTTTGGATCCCTTTAGGAGCTTGATTCCTATAGCCAAGTCCTCTTTCGTTACTGCTGTGATGCGCTTGCAACCATGAGAGAGCATCAGAGGCTTTATTCCACTTGCAAGTTCTGTCTAGTTCATATTTCACTTTTCCCAGATCTTCTTCTAAGACTTGATGAATTCATCTTTCCTGTATAATTCATCTTTTATTTTTTCCCAAACTTTCTTGTAGAGTGAGATATGTGTGATCAACTATCTTCTTTCATGTTCCAAATTTCAGTTTCAAATTTTCAGACATAAGTTCTAGGACACTGTTGTCAAGTTCAAGAACCTGGTTCTTCAACACAACATTTGTGTTATCACTCGCATTTGCCTTAGACTCTAGACTTTTACATTTTGCTTTTAGAATCACACATTCCCTAGACAGAACTTCCTTCTCATTATTAATTATCTCAGACTTATCAATGAAGTCTATTTATAGCTCAGGCAACCTTTCATTAGACAAGAATTTAATCTTGTCTTTGAGATGAAGAATGCTTACCTCTTGTTCATCATTTGATTCTCCGATGGCCAGTAGTGCTTGCTCCTACTCAACTTCATCTTTTGATTCTTCATCTGAGGTTTCTCCCCAAGCAGCAACCATAGCCTTGGTTGAACCCTTGTTTCTCTTTGGTTGAACCTGTTCCTTCTTCATGTTCCTTTGTTTAGCTCTTTCTTTCTTCCACTCAATTTCCTATTCAGGGCATTTTTTGATCATGTGGTCAGTCTTACCACACTGGTATCATCCCTCATTTGTATGTTTCTCCGGAGCTCTTGTTTTGTTGAAGTTTGTACCTCTTGAGGAACCCTTTCCTCTCATCGGGTAATTCTTGAAACCATAGTGATCATAGCCACTTCATTATCTTCCATATCTGCACCTTCAACAATTCTAAGAGCTAAACTTCTCTCCTTTTTGGGGGTATCCATCTTCATGGTTTGTCTCCTCATTTCATAGGCAGTTAAATTTCCAATTAGTTCATCCAGTCTGAGGGTAGCAATATTCTTGGATTCCTAAATGGTAGTGATTTTGCTTTCCCATGTGACTGGCAGAACTCTTGTCAGAATCTTCTCAACCTTGTCTTCTTCAAGGATAATCCTTCCAAGAGATTTAAGTTCATTTGTCAAAGTGGTGAATCTAGTGTACATCTCCTAGATAGTTTCTCCTTCATTCATGGTAAAATTCTTATATTGAGAATACAGAGGTGTTCCTCTTGATCTTTTCACTTGAGGTGTTCCTTCATGAGCCACTTGCAGAGTGTCCTATATTTCCTTAGCAGTTGTACAACTTTGGATCCTACTGTACTTATCTAGTCCTAGACCACATACATGCCACTTCTTGGCCTTAGCATTTTTCTCCCACTTCTTCAGGTCCTCAGCAGTACAATCAACCCTTGTTTTTGGCACATCAATTCCTTCAGCATTCTTCTTAGTGGTTGCTAGGGGACCATCATTGAATATGTCCCAATGTTCATAATCTTCCCCTATAATGTGATCTCTCATTCTATTCTTCCACCAAGAATAGTATTGACCATTGAAAAGTGGAGGCGTGGCAGTGGATTGCCCTTCCCAGTTCTTAGGTGGTGCACTCATTGTTGATCTTCTCCTAAGGTGTTAGCCTCTTTAAGGATAATCTGCTCTGATACCAATTGATGTTCTAAACGTCAATACCACACAAGAGGGGGAGGGGGGGTGATTTGTGTGGTACCTAATTTTTGCACTAGAAGAAGTCGGTTCTTCTAGATGTACTAACTATGACTGTTTGCAGAATTAAGAGTGAATAAAATAAAGAACACATAGTTTTTTACGTTGAAAACACCTTGCTCAAAAGGTGAAAAAATCCCGACCTACTACTTAGTAGGATTTTCCAAACATCCACTAAAATAATTGAGCCAAAACAGCATTTATAAAAGTCTTTGTAAACCTAAGGATCAACTCTAATCCCGGTGTGGCACACAGGCTCAACTGTTATGACACCTTCAAGTTAACTCTAACTTGAATACTCAAAGTACCTACTACAATTGCTTCTATGAAAGCTGGAAAGGTACAATTATGAAATACCTACTACAATTGGACTAGACTAAGAATAAACACAATGGAACTGGTTCTTTTATCTCGTTCAAGTAGCTGCAGGAGTGCACACTTTAATCTCACATAAATTTCTTGCAAAATTGCCTTGTTCTTTTGCCCTTAATTTAGTTTAACTTCTACGTATGTGCATACCTGTAAAACAAGCATTATTATTTATAGAGTTAGTAATCAGAGTTTGATTAAAACTCGAATTGCTGATCCTTCATCAAATTCGAGTCCTAGAACAATTCAAACTTCAATCCTTATTCTTTATTCGGATGTAGTTCTCTCCACACAAGGAGACTTTAGCTCATTAGCCTATGCTTTTCGATCAACTCTGGAGATATTGTTGCTGATCTTTGAGGCTTATCTTCTTCACACGTATCTCACGTGTATAAGTATATTAACACTGTGTCACACATGATGGACCTGGTTCATGACTGAGCAGAGTTTGTCAATCTTCAAAACTTCATCTGAACTTGGGCCAACAAACGCCGGCGGCAAGGCCCTGGCTATACCTCAAGATGGATATCTATAACAAAAAGTGTACAACGTAACCCCTTGAAAGAGGAAAGGGCTCACCAAGATTTTGAGAAGAGGAGGCTCTGCTACACACGATTGACACTATCCGCTATGGAGCCACCTAAACTCATTTAAAAATGTAGCACCCCCGGCAAAAAGGATGTTAGTACCATGGGATAGTACTAGTATATATAACTAAACATCATCCTGTTAGAAAGAACAACCATACAAGAGTAAAGAGGAAACCGTAAAGACAACAAAGTTTCAAATAAGCACCATGTCGACAATATAAAGAGGTTCACATGATTTTCACATAGTTCTTGAAATTTTAGATTGGAGCATCCCACACTGTTGCATCATTATCCATATTACCACCGCTTCTGTGAGTAGAGTCAAATCACGATTCGATTGGCTAAGTCGTCTCCTCGAGACATTACCATTATTTCATTCACACTTTCTATTTTCAATCATCAATACATTACCACCATGTGTATATATATCATAGCGTCCGATCACGGCCCGATCGGCTAAGCCATCTCCCCGGGACGTTACCATTCTCCGTTATTCATCTCACACTAATCTTTGGTTACACATGTATTAGTTTACCGGCTCTTGGGTCTACGATTTCCACATTCCATAAGTCATGTTTCACATTGTTCCCATTTTCAACATTTACCTTGCCACTTAGAGTCATAGGTATATGCCAAAGCAATTCAAGTCATAAGCATAGAGGGAAATTCGTCAAGTTTGGGATATTAGTCCCAAAGTAATCTTGGCATGACAGTTAGACCATTTAGCACATAAATCATGTTCTCCACACATCTTCCATTTACAAGAATAACACATTAAACACATAAGGAAGTACTTACCACATATATTTTCACAACATCAACTCACTTAACATAACAAAAACTGCATCAATTACGTTTCGAACTTACAACACTTGCACGAGAACCATGGAAGCTCAATTTCTAAGAGGAGGGGATTTTAGCCATACATACCTCAATAAATCTTTCCCCTTAATTCTTATAAAATTCCGGGACTCTTTGTACTTTGATCTATTGTATAAAAATTACAATTGAACCAAGAAAGAGATGAGATTAAGATTCTAGCTCGTTTGAGCATATTATCAAACATAAAAAGTGCATTATGATCTTAGGCCCCTTTCAAAAGAAATTCCTTGAATATTATACCCAAGTGTTGTCTCTTTAGTTCTCATCCTCCCATACCCCATTATCTCTTATGCATGCAAGATTACTAGCCCTTATACCCCTGCACTCACTTGCTAATTACTTATTTTAATAGAGCTTTAAAATTATTAATGAGGGTATAGTTCTTACCTCTTAGGATGAAGACCCAGTGGCTTCATTGACAATCTTCAAGGATTTGGGGCAATGATTGAGAGAGGACTTGATGAAGATTACTCCCTCTCACTCTAGAACTCCCCCTCTCACCCTATATGTCATGAAGTGACAGGAAAATAGTGTAATAGGGTATTTTTAATGGAATAGGGTCAGGTTTTAAAAGTTAAAAAATAGGAGCCTCGAAGAAACCTGCAATCGCATATGCGATTTTATACCTGACATGCGGCCCGCAAAAAATGGACCGCAAAAATGGTCCTAAAACCTGAACACATTGTTGTTCTGTGGTCGCATAATGCACCGCAGAACTGTTCCTTACAAAATTCTAAGGGGATTATGCGATTACAATGCGGCCCGCATAGTAGTTATACGATCACATAATTGGACGCATAGTTGACCTTAAATTACCCATCACACTGACTGACTCTACGGTAACTATACGGTCTACACAGCTATTCAGCGATCAGATAGTGGACTGCAGAAATGCACTTTTCTGGAAAATACTATTCCTTGGCTTTTTAATGCACATATCCGTCCACATGGATGCAAAGAATTTTATAAACTTCTAACACATATTCCTAACTTGTCTCTACGAGCTCTCGGGTTTTGAGTAGAAATTTTCATGGGGTCTTACAAAAATTAAGGACACTTGGTCCTTAACTTCAAGTTTCAAGTGAAAAAGTTAAGGATAAGCAGTCCTTAACTTATAGTTTCATGTTGAAAAGTTAAGGACATTTGGTCCTGAACTTCAAGTTTCAAGTTCAAAAGTAAAGGACAATTGGTCCTTAACTTTGAATTCCAAGTTCAAAAGTTAAGGACACTTAGTCCTGAACTTTGACTTACAAGTTCAAAAGTTAAGGACACTTGGCCCTTAACTTAGAGTTACAAGCTATAAAGGTAAGAACAAGCAGTCCTTAACTTATAGTTTCAAGTTGAAAAATTAAGGACACTTGATCGTGAACTTCAACTTTCAAGATCTAAAGTTAAGAACACTTGGTCCTTAACTTCAAGTTTCAAGTTCAAAAGTTAAGGACACTCAGTCCTTAACTTTGAGTTCCAAGTTCAAAAGTTAATGTCGCTTTTTCCTTAACTTATATGAAACAGTTAACTAAAAATTCATAAACACAACCATCTTATGGATTTGTACGACTATCTTTATGAAATGTCCTTACATAATCAAATATATTGATTGAACCACAAACACATTTCAATACCAAAAATTTATGAATAACAATATCACAAAACTAGCTACTTATTCGACATGAATCAACTTATAATAATTATTTTTGAAATTTCACACATACTTAACACAACATTGATCGCGATTACACATATACAAAAGCAAAAATGCATAAAGTAAAAAAGTTACCAGTTCGATCGTTTGATGCAGAGAAGATGGCAGAGAAGATGAAGAAGGAGAAAGATTATGTGTAGCTGGTTTGCATGTGAGGACGAATACAGATGAGGAGCATGCGAAACTGGCCTGAAATTTTCGCTCTCAAATATTCCCTCTTCTGGATGAATAAAACAATGATTTAGGAATATAAGAATTGAAGAAAGGATAAAAATACCTTTTTCTTATTAATAGTAGCTATTTTTTCTGAGCATATAGTAAACCTTATTACATCCCATGTTTAAGGTTTGTGTTTATTACATTTAAGCATACCAAATTTCAATTTATGTACCATAATTCAAATTAAGGGTATAATTATTGCTTCATTTATTCTAGGCATGATTTTAGTAGCATATATTCCTTTTTCCTTTTTTTCCTCTTCTCTTTCCTAATGGAATTACTCATTTTGAACCTGAACTTAGGAAAATAAGAGAAGCAATGCGTTACATGCAAATTTGTCGTTCAACAGAAAATAAATTTTACAAAAAGTGTTTAGCTCAAAATCACAAAGCAAAATACCTAACAACTGATATTCCAACAAGGTAGAATAGTACATATGAGATGTTAGTCCTCGCCTTTATGTGCAAACCAATTCGGTAAATTCTTACCGAAGCATATAGTGAATCTCTTGTTTATAAGGAAAATAATGGATTAAATAACATAAACTGGGATATATGTGAAGACATAGTTAAATTTTTAGGACAATTTTGCTTTGCTACTGTACACTTTTCTAGTTCTAATCATCCAACTTGTAATTCTATCCTTATTTATTTGAATGACATAACTTCATTATCAAAATTGAAATTTTGAATATTAAGAATTGATTAAATTTGGTATGCTTAAATTTTTTTGACACAAGATTATAGTTTAATTGTAGTATAAATGTGATAATACAATTTAACTACAATTTATAATTTATCTACAAATTATCTACATTTTATCTACAATTGAACTACAACTACAATTTAACTATATTTTAACTACAAATTCTGGAAAAATATGTCTTCTTCTTCTTCAACACGAGTTTCAATCTGAAATTCAGTCAAAACCAAGTCTAATCTTCACCAAAACCCCTAAATTTCCAGAGATATAAACTCCTAAATATATTTTGAATTATTTACAACAACAGCCAATCCAAGGGATTTTCAATTGTAGCATAATTGGCATTTTCGACTTAATTGTAGAAGACTTGTAGAAGTTTTAGTCTTCCCAATCTATAATTTATCTACAACTTATCTACAATTTATCTATATTTTATCTACAATTTATCTACAATTCTACAATTTAACTACAATTGAACTACAATTTAACTATAATTTCTGAAAAAATATGTCTTCTTCTTCTTCGACGAGTTTCAATCTGAAAATCAGTCAAAAACAAGTATAATCTTCACCATAACCCCTCAAAATTGAGATATAAACTCCTAAACATATTTAGAATTATTTACAACAACACCCAATCCAAACAAATAATGATTTTTGAAAATCCAAATTTGAATTCAAAGCTTTCAAGCTTTTTAATGGCTGTCAATGGTGGAAAATATATGGAGAATGAAAGAATTGCGCTGCAATAGATTTTCTTCCGTTTTAAATTTCGAAATTAATGGTGATAGAATCACCATTAAATGTGATTCCTACAAATTTGGAGCATTTTTAGGGTAGAATCTATCTATTTTTGGTTTGGTACAATTTTTGTAAATAAAACATGGTATAGGTGGGTAAATACCAAACAATACACAATTTTAGTAATAAAGTTTGCTATATGGTATATATAAGTAAAAATTCCTAAAAAATAAATATCATCTTACTTAGTAGCTACCACACACTATTTTACGACAAAATATGCTAAAAGTCCAAGAAGATGATGGACCACTTGATTAGAAGGAACTTGGCCCAAGCCCAACTATCTTCTATTAGCCATACGAAAAACAAAGGAATCGGCAAATTCCAGGCTATGTTCTAGTCCAACTATCCTCTGCGTCTGCGCTAGTTTGCTCCTTCTATCTCTCTCTCTCCAGCGGGCTCTTCAGCTTCTTTTTGCCATACTGCATCAAAGTGTATGTTTCTGCTTTTTCTCTCCGTACCTAATTTACTTCCTGTATGTACCTAGGTAGGCCGACACCCTTATCTTTTTTCCAATGATTTGTAGTGCCAACAACTAATTTTAGTTAATATGTGTTCTTGTTTGTTATATATACATTCATAAGTTAACATGTTTGTTATTAGCTGTTTATAATCAATATTCTGTTTGTAGATGTTTATTTTGCAGCAGAGTGCATCTCTTTTCCAACCACCTCAGACTTCACATAACAGAGTTTTTTCACCCCAATTTATTCACTGCCACTCATTTCTAAGTTTTCATCCCAAGCAAAGCTCATGTATGAGGACGCTAACGAACTGTCAACGGGAAAAAACTTTGCTGAACACATTTGAAGAAAACAACGATGATGGCGATTATATTGACGTGGAAATGGAGGAGGAGACGGAGGGCTTTTCTCCTAGTAGAGGATTTAGAGGTAGAGAAGATGAGAAGAATTATGACAAAGATCCTGAGCTTGCTGAGATTCTTGGCAGCTGTCTTGATGATCCGGATAAAGCTCAGTCAAGGGTCAGTTTTTTTTTCTGGCGCATATGCTTTGTGAATTAATTTGTGGTTGTTTGTTTTTGTTTCCCTTTGTCTTTGGTACAACTTAAGGATTTCTGATTGTTTGTTCCTAGGAGTGGCAAAAGGGTGGGTTGGATCGGATATGAGTGATTAACTTGTTTTTTTTGAACCATTTTGCCACCCCTATTTGTTCCCAATAATTTTGTAATAGTAGTTAGTTTCTCTCGAAAAGAAGTTCAATAACAACTGAACCCCAGTCCCAAACAAGTTATCATGTTGCTGATAGACGCATAACGTGGATAACGATATCAAATTGATTGAATTACTTGGTACTTTTAGTTTGGAATTCACAAAGGAAGTCCAAACTAATTTTAATTAATCTGACATCGTTATGGCTTTTGTAACAATTGTCTTTTGTATGTCATATTTATGACTTCCTTCAATTGGATATGAGTTAGAATTGGATTTTTGTTGGTTGGAAGATATGCATCAAAAGTAGATTGGCCATTAGTGAAGTGAAAAAAATGTCTGTTTGGTCGTGGTTTGTCTGTCTATCTATCTAATTTTTGTGTTTGTGCTGATTAATTGTATTTACTTTGTTATCAGATGGAGGAGAGATTGAGAAAGAAAAGGAATAAAATAGTACATACAAAGACAGGTTCAGCGACGCCCATGAATGTGAAATTCAATAAGTAAGCTTTAGACTCATTCACGAGAGGAGACTAGCCATGTTGAGAAAACATATTACTTGATGAATCTAACAATCATTAATTGCATCCTTTTGGTAATGTCTAGTAGAATTAGCAATATTACCTTTCTCACTGGGTTCAACTCCAAAGCTGAGCAAAACCGTGAGATTTCGTTGTTCTTCATGCAACTGCTTTTTAGTTCCATTGACTGGAGTTTTATTTTATCTGCTAACCTCAAGTTGGTGAAGCTCGTATGCTGATGGATCTTGTCTAGCATGGACTCGTTCATTAGGATTGGGCATGAGCGGATTCCCCCTGGATAAAAATCACTCCATGAAATTATCAAACGTACATGAAACAATTGATACTAATATTTAATCTTAGTTTTCGACTTTTTTGGGAATTAGATGATGAATTAGTAGTTGTTTTATTACCTTTAGTATTTTCTATATCCGTCATGCTTCTTGGATTATTTAAAATAGTTGTATTCTGATTGCTGTTGCACCAGATGTTAAAGCATGGGTGTTTTGTATCCGTTGAGCAAAAACGGGTTGTAACTGTTATCTGAAAACATATCTTGAATAGCTTCATAAATCTATATATATTGTCAGAACACATTAATGTATAGGTCACAATGTACATAACAAGAAATAATCCAAATAACAAAAAAGTACCAAGATTATATTCATCTTTGCCTTTTGTATAACTTTTTCTTTATAACTGCGGTGCCGGGCTAGCTTGCGCGCACTTCGATTTATTCCAGGGGGTACTTCCTACCAGCACAGGTATCGAGTAATTCTGTATATTTGATATTAGCCCTTCACTCGATGTGCATGACTTTCTTCAGAACTACTGTCAGTTACATTCAAATTAAATTGTCAGAGAAGGATTTCTAGTTCAACAATAGATGGCTATAGACTAGAACAACCCATTGCTAATATAGTCCTGAAATGCCTAATATTAGAAGTTTTGTTAGGAAAGATAAAAGAAGTGCCTGTTTGAGAGAAATCTAAAGTCAGTCTTTTCTTTTTATTCTACTCATTTCCCTCTTATGCTTAATTATATTTAGAAGGATAGGGGATTGAACCTTTTCTCGAGTGAAAATGCTCGATACTTTCTCTGCTTTTTGGCAAATATGCCTGGTTATGACTTACCCCGCAATGAGCACAGCTTCTTCTTCTGGTTTCCACCTTTCTCTGAAGAATCTTTATGTCAGCAATTGAACAGAAAGTGTTAGTTCTAGCATAGTAGTACAATTCGAGTCCTTTTGTATCTCATTACAGTTACATTTTCCCACAATCCTGACTGAAGGATTATTATCTGACAAATATTCTGCATGCCATTGAATAGTGCCTTGCTAGATCTGAGATCTGCTGGCAGATCCTTTCAGGAGTGCATTTTTCATAACAAAATTTGCTTACTTCTGATTCAGATTTGATTTTACGAACTCCTACATATGGTTTGAGTTCTACAATGCCCCATTGGAGAAGGATATCTCCTTGATTTGTGATGTAAGTAATATACGCTTTATGATTCTTGATACATTTGCTTATGGATTTTAGCGACTTAGTTTTCATAACTTTGTTGCAGACAATTCGTTCTTGGCACATTGTTGGACGTCTTGGTGGATGCAATTCACTGAATATGCAAGTAAGTTCTGCAAATTATGTACTACTTTTTATGTGCTTATTTTAGAGGTTGGAAACGAAAAGAAATAACCTGTCAATCTGAAATGCTAGTAATATGTTTGTTTGATGAAGCTCCAACAATAGCCTTTCACAGGGTCAGAGGTGTCTTATATTTTAGGCTCAACCAACTAAGTTTCTTCATGGCAGTTATCACAATCTCCTTTGGACAAAAGGCCAAGTTATGATGCTATTCAGGGAGCAAATGTAAATGCTACTACGTTCTATAACATTGGGGATCTTGAGATTCAAGATAATTTGGCTCGCATATGGTAAAGGTTATTTTTTTGAATTAGTTACCCTTGGATATGAAATGGTGCTTGTTGCTTATAAATTGATTTTTTCTTATGATAGGGTGGACATTGGGACAAGTGAGCATTTACTGTTGGATGTACTGATTAATGCTTTGACACAGATAAGCTCCGAGTAAGCTTCAGTCCCTTCTTCATTCTGAAGTAGACTCTCTATTTGGTTTATCTTTCTCCCAACGTGCAAACAAATTTTAGATTCAAGATGAGTATGCCTGGAACCTAAATTCTAGCCTCTGCAGACAATTATTAGCAAGCGCCACCTTCTTTTTCATCTCAATTAATTGTGTTGGTCAACAAAGCATCACATTAAATAGGCTGTCTAAGTTGTATTTTTCAGGCAGATTGTTTGTGTTGTATTCTTGCCATTTGTTTTCCGCATGTTGCTAGTTTGTAGGCATAGACTCACCTCGATAATATCTTCTGAACAGCTATGTTGGTATTAAGCAAGTAGTATTTGGTGAATCTGAATTTGAGAACTGGAGGGAGAACTTGACATCGGAGGATGCCGGTTACAGTGTTCACAAGATATAGATGACTGTTGACTCTGAAAGCTCCTTTAAAGAAAGGTTGTAAGCACAAAAACAACTACAGAGAGCAGGCTTTTACTACTCAGGCTTTCAAGCTGCTAATACTGATGCTATTCGAGGATTTCCCGTCAGAAGCATTTCAACTTCTTGATGAAGCATCTACTTTTGGCTTCCAAAAATGCAGTTTGGGCTCACTACATCCGTACCTTTTGGAGATGAACTTAGCCTACGGTCCTCTATATTGATTAAGTACCTGTAGCCATGCTGGTGCGAGGGACAACAGAAGTATAGAAAGCTGCAAGTTTTCTCTTGACTGGTTTCCCTCAGATTTTGATAACAACTTCGTGTAAGGGACAGAGTCTAATCAAAGCAATATCTTCCACCACCTATCAATTGGCAGTGGAAGTGTTTTTACCATTATAATCAGCCTCACTCATCAACAACTGTAAGTTGAAACAACAAATTAGATACATCTTGATGTGTAGAGCAGGAAATAATTCTCAAATTAGAGGTTGAAAATCACATTATACAATGCAAAAGTGTCGCCCGATTGTACTATGAGAAACTGCTTTTAAGGTATTGCTTGCTACGTTTGATAGACTTCTAAACTAAGAAACATATAAGTTTCATCTATCAAATGCTATTACAGGTGCGAAGGTGTAAGCTTCGATCAACCAAATGCAGAAATTATTTGACCACTTTGTTATCAATCTGCATGATACCTGGAATTTATCAAGGTGAACTCAATTTCTGCAAAATGACAAGCATCCTTAGGTCCATGTTCTGCATGCCATGACATTATCTATTTATTTTGTCCAAGGTAGATCTGGTATTTCACTAAATAGGTCCACATAATATTAATCAATTACTATCAAATTTTCACGTCATTATTTTACACGTTAAAGTAAAAATGTTTTAATTGATGACTTGTTCTTTTGGCCTTTTTATCTAATTAATGAAATAAATCAATCTACTATACTTTAATCTCAAGATAAGTGTAAATTTTAAAGTCTAATCTCCCCAAGATAGCTGACATTACTTTTTTTTTTTGGGTGTATTATTTGAGAGTTCGAATATTTGTTGTAAAGATATTTAGATATCTTTTGAGATAGTTTAAAAAGAAAGCATAAAAAATAAGGATGCTCAACTAGTGGGTTTCGACCAAATTAAAGCAGCAAAAACATCGACGAACTCAATATAGAGACTTTTAAGCTGTGAAAACAGTCTCTTTCAGAAATGCAGGGTAAAGTTGCGTATAATAGATTCTTTTGGGCCGGCCCTTCTCTAGGTTCTGTGCATAACGAGAGTTTAGTGTACTAGGCTGCCTTGGAGCGAGGCTGTATCCGAAAGACCCTTGGTTTAGAATGGGTAAAAGAAAAGGCAAATTAAAGCAACACCGACAAATATGATACTTCATTGATACCTAAGATGATGTTAAGTTTACGGTTTACCTAAAATTAATAAAGGATGACTAATAAACGGATTGCAACTCCACCTGCCTTTTCTAGTTTGTTGCCAATTAAGGTCTGGAATTGAATGAATTGCGACAACTAACCAAATCAACTGAATACATAGCAATGTTCTTCTTCTCTTCTTTCATTTTCCTTTTAAGAAAATTACTAATAACTGCTAAGAAGCACGCCTCTACATTTCTAAGATTTGAGGCATTGAAAACGAAATATTTTTCTTCCACGAAAGTGAAACTAACCGTACGCCATAGTTTGTACATTTCTTGTAAGATGTAAATAATTAATGTTTGGGTAAAAAAATGCTTACTGCAACACCAAGTTACTTTAAGAATCTACTATTATCTTGCGCAAATTGTATATTTTTACTGTTGTGAAACTGATGTGACTGCATGTTGCGTTTTTGTTAAACGACAAATCCATTGTCATTTAAAGACATAATCAAGATAGCAAATTTATATGCGAATTATCAGTGCACTCGTTAGCAAAATATGTGCTAAATTATATATATTTTCCCTATTTTGATATACACATTTATGAGCTAAAAATCAATTAGGAATTGCACAATTACGCTCAGATACTGCATCCATCCCAAATACCTAGGCGCCCAGAGACGAGTAATGCGTAGCAATTGCTGGGATGCATCAGAGAGTCGAAATTAAACATAGATCCAGATATTTCTGCATAGGGCAATCTTTCAAATTGCTGCTAAATCTATGGGCAAGAAAGAGACAACATGGTTGATGTTGGACATATTTCTATATGTTTTGATGTACTTTAACTATATTTTAATAACTTTTTGTTGCTATTTGGTGTTAAAAATGCCCAATATGGTTTAATTATTAGTTTTATGACTAATGAAGTTGTATGTGATGATTTATGGTGTTTGGAGTGCAAAAATATGAAGAAAAGATGCTCCAACTAGAGGAGAAGACCTTGAAAGGAAGGGTACTTGGTGAACTCTTTAACAGTGAAGTTGGCCCATAGCATCCCCATAGCATCCGCACCCGGGCAAAGATGAGATGGAGGAACAAAGGGTATATGCGAATCATCCCCATAGCATGCGAAGCTGAGAAGCGGAGGACGAGGTGGATGCGAAGCATCGCACCAACATCAATCCCTGAAGCTGATTCAGACTAGGATTAGGAGAACTTCGTTCCATGACTTTTGTAAGCAATATATAGGCCAAAACCGCCTTTTTAGGGCATCAAACATACTTTTGAAAAACATTTGACGAAGGGAGAGCATAGAGCCGTCGTGGAGGTCGGGTTTCATCTTCTTCACCCAAACTTAGTGATTTTAATGTTCTTTGTATGATTTATTGTTTTGCTATCATGTCTATGTGGAGCTAAACTTCACGTTCTAGGGTTGTGGTTCTTTCATGACTATTGCTATTCGAATAATGATTTTGATTTCTTAGTTTATCGTATGGTTTATTTATTCAATGCTGCACTTAATTAATTAATTGCTTGATCACCAATTGAATACTATCTACGAATCTAGAATTGAACTTGAAAATGGAAATTCTAGATTGCGTATATGATTGAGTAGAGCAAGTTATAGAATCGGGGCATCGGAAAACAGATTTGCTGTTAGGATAGGCATATACCTAATTGCCTTGCTTGATTGATTGACATGAATTATAAATGTGTTCTTGTTGATTCTAATTCCATAGACATATAAGAGTTAGGATAACTTGAATATGCGAGTAAGAACTCGATAGATTCTTATGAGCAATATTACCCCTGTCAACCAATAAACTAGATAAATTAATTAGTCAATTCAATTGAAAAATACAATAGAATTGTTAGATAGCCCATAACCCTAGATCGTTTTCATTGCATTGATAACATAAGAATCTGATCTTCCTCTGTTGAAAAAATATTATTTATATTTATTTATTTAATTAGTTTAGAATCAAATACTTCTAGGTTTAATTCTTATTTAGATAATTAGGATAGTCTAATTTAGTTAATAGTTAATCACAAGTCCTCGTGGGTTCGGCATCCGACTTTTAGTCACTTTATTACTTGACGAATGCATATACTTGCGTGTACGTTTGGCCGTAACAATGATGAAATGACTCAATTTATTATTAGCCTGAGAAAAAGAAAGCTAAAGTGATTCCTATAGTAGCGACGAGTAAAATAGGAGCTATCTAAACCATGAAAATAAGATTGGGGGAGAGTATTACAAGCTTCGTGCTGCCAGACGAAATAGCCCAACTGCTACACCCTATATGGAGAAAGACCCGTAGCCATAAGTATCACTAGCTTATGTTCTGACTCGAGTAGCATAAGACACAGTGAAATCCGTGCGAATCAGCAAGGACCATCTTGCTAGACTAAATAGTCCTGGGTTACATCTCCCTGTCCTTGTTGTGACATGTACGTACTATTATTGCATTTCAAATCTAGATCCTTGTTTTTATTTTTATTTAATAATTTTTATTGTTAAATGAAAGATGGTGATTAGAGAATTTGTGGAAACTTGAATCTAACATGCCCTGGAGTAAAGGGGATATGTATCTTCCAAAAATAGTACTGTACCGATAAAGACAGGAAGCAAATGTCCTGACCAAGCTAACAATGGCGGATTCCATCTTTGAATTTGTTATATATGGTCCATGTTTGCTTCTATGGCCTAAGAACTGAAATTAGAACATCAAAGGAACAAACCTATATTATTTCAAAAGCTCAAACTCAATCATCAATTAGTCCAAACCTACTGGAATAATTTAATTATTATGTTAATTGAAATTTATGATATGACTTCGAATCAACCTGTTTCCCATTATGAAGACAAATATCCTTGCTATTGACCCTTAAACCGATGCTTAATATGTTAATGAATAGTTACTTTTTTAATTTCTTATGCTGACCCAATATGAGATTCAAACTATCTTTTCTCCATGCATGTTGATTTTGGATATATACAAAACATTAGAATCATGACCTCGACGAATTGGCACGTGAAAGTAAAGACAAGTAAGATATGGGTCAATAAATAGCTAGAACCGGTCACGAATATGCATGTAATCAGTGCTGAATAAGTTTCGAAGACACTGGATTTGGGGACGAAGATCTGAAAGGATCGGAAAATATCAGTTAGAAAAGATAATATTCAATGTGCAGCAATTACAAAGAATCTTCGCATTAATACTTAACATTATGCAAGAGAGATTTTATTCATATTAAAGAAGAGCTTGATTTGTGAATCTTGAACAATAAAGAAGATTTTGTATTCATCGTCAGACACGAAAATATCTGTACGCAAAAGGCTACTGATTTTATTAACTACATTCTTTCTTTTTGTTCTAAATATTGTTCTTATTCTTGTTTTTGGAGAAGCTCATCTTACAATCAGGTTTGTATTTTCTTCAAGTTTATTTATCTTTTTAGTTATTTTATATTCTTGGATCAAATTAATTCACGTGTTTATAAATCACATTACAAATTTAACTGTAGCGTTTTACGGATAAATAGTTTGACACCACCAGGGAGACAATTGTGTTATTACTTTGATCCATTCATCAGTTACTAACACATTTTGAAGTTTGTTTAAGTCAAAGAAAACAGATATGGTAGCTAACGATGCGAACAACTCTTTCAATGCTGGAACAAACAACAAGCTCGAGGATAGGCTCTAGTGTGATGATTCAATAAGCAAACTCACAATGATGGAGATAAATAAACCCTGGGATGTGAGCAGTATAACTCTTGATGATATGGACAATGAACCTGCTGTTGAAACGGTAAAAGTTTGAGAGCGCATCAAAGGGAAATTATGAACCATTTCTCAAGACAAGACAATATAATGATTGAGGCTCCAGGAATTTTTTTCGATTGCTTCCAATAATTCTAATGGAGGAGTTCAAGCCCCCCCACCCCCAAAAAAAAAATTCCTACAAATCAAACAACACAAAGAACTGGTAATGTAACTTCGAGGGAAGAGTTTGCTTTTATTGAAAATATGGTGGTGTAGGTAGTGAATTTAGGAACGACAAAAACACAAATGATCCCTTTAAAGACGAGCTCATGAGTAAAATGAATTATTGGATGGATCAAAATGCAAAAGAATTTCACGTCTGGATAGATCAGATCCTAGAAGCATCACCGATATTGAAGGGGCCAGAATAAAAGAAGTATATGCAGTTGCTGCTCAAACCAAGTGCGGCCCCGGAGTTGAGTCCAAATATATTTAAGATGCTCGATATTCCGATGTATGAAGGAACTTTGGATCCACAAGAGCATATCACAATTTTACACAATGATTGTAAAAGAAAATGATTTGGCCTCATATGAGATTGAATATGTCCTGCTGACAAAATTCGGCGAAACCCTAACAAAAGGTGCTTTAACATGGTACTCTCTTTTACTTGAGCATTCAACTAACTCTTTTAAAATTCTTGTAGATTTCTTTATTAAAGCTCATGCTGGGCAAGAAAAGTCCAAGCTATATTCAAAATCACTCAAGGAGAATCTGAGTTATTAGGTAGTTCTTATTCCAGTTTCAAAAGAAGAGCGTGTTATTGTCAGCAGCATCAGATGAGTAGGCAACATAAGCGTTTACCAAAGGCGTCAATCCATTAAGCCCCATTGCCTCCATGAAATTGAAGGAAAGCCAGTTGGAGTTTCAGGCAACCACATGGGCAGATGTCACGATCCTAATTTTCCATCCTCGGGAGTCATGATGGTGCCTACTCGTGAAAGCTAGGCAAGCCGAGTATTATATATCTTATTACCCTTTTTCTTAACATTTGAGAAATTCTAAATTAACATGCGATTAACAGCGGAATTATAACATTAATAGAAGAAATACGGAAGACGAAATCTGATAACTTAGCCAAATACGAATACAAAACATTCAAAATACATCTCTACCTAGAACTGGTGTCACAATATCACACACCGTCTACGTATAATACAAATAGTTGTTTGGAAAGAAAGATACAACATGTCTCTGAAGTAAATGAAAACAGAATATAAAAGATAGAAGGGGACGCCGAGTCCTGCGGATGTTTACAGGATTACCTCGCGTCTCGCTGGACTGAAGGCAGCAACAACTCTAAGGTCCAAAAGCTCTGGTACCAAGATCTGCACACAGTGCAGAGTGTAGTATCAGCACAACCGGCCCCATGTGCTGGTATGTGTCGAGCCTAACCTCAGCAAAATAGTGACGAGGCTAGGATAAGACTACCAAATAAACCCGTGCAGTTAAAGCATATACAACAAGTAATAAAATGAGAACTAAAAATTAAAAATGGGAAGGGGAACACGTTGGTAGGAATATCAAGTACCAACAGTAACTCAAGAGAAAAGCATAAAGAACATCTTAAAGCTCGCATCAGTAAGAATAACAGTAATGAATCAATATCCACTTTTATTCATTACTATTACGGTACGTTACCCAATCCAAATCATATAATACTATTGTTGCGTGCAACCCGATCCAAATAATATTGTTGCGGCATGCAACCCGACCTAAATAAAATTATTGCGGAGTGCAAACCGACCCCCTGTTCTTCCTTATTACTCCATGTTATGACGTGCAGCTCGATCCCATATAATATTGTTGTGGAGCACAACCCGATCCAAATAATACCATTGCAGTGTGCAACCCAATCCCAATATACGAATCAACACCAAGCATAAAAGAATCCTAGCGAGGGAACAATAAGGAAATAACAACACCACGGCAAGGGAATCAACAATAAGAATAAATACATCCCGGCAAGGGAACAAATAGTAAGTATTTAATATGTCCTGGCAAGGAACCAACAGTAAGAATTTAATACGTCCCGGCAAGGGAATCGGCTATTACCAAACTTGTACCAACATTTAACTTTACAAATAAAACCTCAACTGGAACCAATACTTAACAACGAACAAATACTACGAGAATAATCATAATTCTTGCCCCAACACAGAAAATCAACAACTTAGGCATTTGTAGTACTTATTAAAAAACACAACGATTACAATTTAAGACTCTTAAGCATGCTTTAAAATGACATATATATACTTGTCACCATTACCTATACGTCGTACATTACACTAGCACATAGCAAATAAGGCATAACACCTATTCCATCAAGCTAAGGTTAGACCAAACACTTACATCATATTTCCACGACCAACTCAAGCCTCAAAAACTACTTTTCCTTTAGAATTCACCTCTAAATTGCTTGTATTTGGTCCATGTTAATTTAACAATATCTATAAATCCTAAATAAGTCATATCCAATGCTTAATTATAGGTTTTCTATCATTTTTCTGAAAAAGTCAAAAATCGGTCCCGGGCCCGCTTGGTCAAAACTCGAGGTTCGGACCAAAACCCGATCACCCATTAATCCAAAACCCAAATATGCAATTAGTTTCAAAATTTGACTCCAAAATGAGGTCTAAATCCCAATTATTCAAAAAGCCCTAACTCTACCCATATTCCCAGTTTCTACCATAAAACCCCTAGATTTTTGAAAGAAGCTTGATAAAATGCAATGGGAAATTGAAAGGAAAATATTTAGAATCCTATACCAATGCTCTGGGGAATAACTTGTTCCTTGAAATCGCCTCAATGGTCTATAATTTCAATATAAAAATGTGGGCTAAATCCCGACTTTGCTACTGATTTTTAATTCACTGGACAGGCCTTCTTCACGTTCGCGAGAAGTCTTTTGCGTTTGTGAAGGTTTAGACCCCCTGGCATTTCGTGGGACTTACATCACGTTTGCATAGGGTACAATACATTCCCCAGTTCCCAGCACAATTGTCCTTCACGTTCGCGATAGCCAGGTCGCGTTCGCGAAGGATAACCCCCAATGATTCGTGTTCGTGACCTATGCCTCGCATTCCCGTAGAGTAAAAACTCCCTCAAACAAACTTCCCCTTTGCGTTCACGAGTGTCCCTTCAGGAACGCGAAGAGCAATATATTAGCACACCAGAAACAATAAAACCTACAACATTCTAAGTGTAAAAACCTTCCGAAGCCTATTCAAAACTCACCTGAGCCCTCGCGGCTCCAAACCAAACATGCATACTAACTCAAAAATACCATATGGACTTACTCGTGCAATCAATAACAATGAATTTAGCATCAAAATCAAAGAAAAATCTCAAGAACTCTTAAATTCTAATTTTAACAACGGAGGGTCCGATTCACGTCATATCAAGTTTGTTTCTTACCAAATTTTACAAACTCAACCCAAATACCATATAAGACCTGTACCAGGATCCATAACTAAAATAAGGACCCGGTACCATTAATCTTAAATACATTTAAATTTCCAAAAACTCTTAAAATTTTAGTCAAACAATTTTCTTCAAAAGTTCATTTCTCGGGCTGGGACCTCAGAATTCAATTCCGGGCATAAGTCCCATTATATGTAAAACCGGGGGCCCAATTTCCCCATCAGTGGGTCGCCTCGCGAACATGCTCCTCGAGGTTCGAAGCCAAGGTTGAGACCCACTTTTGGAGCCGTCGGGTTTCAGCCTCGGAGGCAGTACATACCAACAACTATGATAGGGTAGAAGAGAGTTCCTAAGGCATGCAGCTGAAATTGACAAAGCCTAATGACTATCTAGTTGTTCCATCCATCTACCTTTATAAATTAATGCATTTTGTACTGTGTCTGTATTCCCCCTTCTATATAAAGGGGATCCTTTCCATTTTTATAGGCGACCTTTTGTTGCTCCAACTATTCTACACGAAATAAATAATAACTCTCTCTCTTTCTCTCTCTCTCTCTCTCTCTCTCTCTCTCTCTCTCTCTCTCTCTCTCTCTTTCCTCTAACATATTCTCTCAATCTTATTACACCTATTTATTACTTTCATACTTGTTCTTCATTTATTGCTTATCACTGGCCATAAAGAGCCTCCCTTAATTATATCATAACTGTTAGCCCTTCCCCGATTATCCCCTATAGCTCAAGCTCGATCCTAGGCATCAACCACGAGGTCCCACATCGGTCAATCTAAGGCCAGAATAGCTAATGCTCGGTTCAATTATAACTCCATTTTATCTCTCATTTCATCTTTAAACTTCACATACTTAGCATCATCTGCTTAAAAACTAGCATTAAAGTAGATCACATATTTTTAGAGTCCCATCAACAAATTTAATTATTATTACCATTTTTATGATAAACAGTTTGGCATCCACCGTGGGGCTAAAAATAATAGTGATTGGTTTCTTGCTGGTTTCATTACATAACACAAGTTATCTTTCACACTTTTTCTTGTCCAAGATCTTCGATTTTACGTCAAAATGTTTGGCTCAGTAAACAGGGTTGAAAATGACAACCTCAAAACCCGTAAATAGAAGGATATGGCTATTCCAAATGTCGGTACACCACCGCAAAACTCAACTTGGGTGGAAGAAGAGATTCTCCGACATGACTTCCATATGATTTTGGAGGGACCGACTTCTCCCAAGGACCCATGTTCAAACGAACAAAAACGTCCACTACAAAAGAAGGACCGATCCAAAAACTTGTGTCCGACGACACCCTCGCATTCAACGAGGAGGATCTTGAGGCTATGACACGAACGCACAATGGCATGCTGGTAATCTCATTTCTTTTAAACAATACTATGATAAAACGTGTGCTCGTGGATCTAGGCAGCTCAGCCAACACCATCAGATTAGAGGTAGTAGGACAATTGGTGTTGCTCGATTGAGTCATTCCTATCTCTATAGTCCTCACGACTTCAATATGATCAGCGAAGTAACAAAAGAAGAGATCAGCCTCCTGATCGACATGTCCAGTGCGATTCAGAACACTGAGTTCTAAGTCATTGATAGCAACATGAGGTACAATATATTGCTTGGTCGGCCTTGGATGCAAAACATAGAGGCAGTACCGAGAACAACGGGTGGTGAAAAAAATGGTTGCAGTTTACCATGAGGTGCCAATACCCACTCACCTGATCTCGGATGATCCTGAGAACATGCAGTCCCCCGAGGACGGCAAACAAGATTTCCTCGCTCCTTGAACCTTCGCCCCCCAGAAGAATCAGATGTAACTAAGTCGACAGTTGAAGAATCAGAGTAGACTATTTTGATCGAACACCTCCCGGACAGTAAGGTATTTCTGGGAACGGGGATAACCCCCGAACTCATGAAAGGGTTCATTCAATTTCTTATTAACAATATTAGTTGTTTTTCTTGGTTCACTTAGATCTGACAGGAGCTCCGCCAGAAATAACTTCCCACAGACTAAGTGTCGATCCCAAGTTTAAACTCGTAAAGAAGAAGAGAAGACCACAATCTCAGGTAAAACATGCCTGCATCAAAGAAGAGGTAACAAAACTTCTTCAAATAGGATCCATTAGAGAGGTAAAATACCTCGAATGGTGTGCCAATGTAGTAGTGGTACCTAAAAAGGAAAATAAGCTAATAATGTGCATAGATTATAAAAAGTTGAATAAGGCGTGTCCCAAAGATTCCCTCCTATTGCCTACATTGGTTATCTGATCGATGCTACGGCAAGTCACGAGACCCTCACCTTTCTTGATGCCTTCTAGGGTATAATCAAATCCAGATGAACCCCGCGGACATGGAGAAAACCTCGTTATTATAAATATAGTACTTGCTACAACGTAACACCCTTCGGGCTAAAAATGTAGGGGCAATGCACTAACGCCTAGTTAATAAAATGTTCGAACATCAAGTAGGTATATCAATGGAAGTGTATATTGATGATATGCTAGTTAAGCCCCTGCACGCAGAGGACCATTTAACTCATTTGTAGGAAACTTTCAACATACTCAGAAGTTACAACATGGCTCAAACCCGAGAAATGTGCCTTTGGAGTGAGTTCGAGTAAATTTTTGGGTTTCATGGTATCGAACAGGGGGATCGAGATTAACCCTGACAAAATTAAGACCAGTAAAGAAATCAAGGTGGTGAACAATGTAAAGGTCGTGCAACGACTAACAAGACGGATAGTAGCCTTGGGCAGATTCATTTCAAGGTCGTCAGACAAGAACCATCATTTCTTCTCTTTACTCAAAAGAAAGAACAACTTTGAATAGACTCCGGAGTGGCAACATGCCTTGGAGGATCTAAAACGATATCTGACTAGTCAGCATTTTCGCCATATACTAAAGGAGGGTGAAACACTAAATTTTATACCTAGCCATGTCATAAATAGTGGTAAATGGCATACTGGTTCGAGAAGAGCAAGGTAAGCAATTTTCTATTTATTATGTAGGCCGGACACTAGGGGACACCTAAAGAAGGTAAACCCATCTAGAAAAATTGGCTCTCGCGGTAATTAGCGCCTCACAAAAATTGAAGCCCTATTTTCAATGTCCACGTATCTGTATTTTATCGACGTACCCCCTTCGGAGCATACTGTACAAACACGAGCTACTAGGCTGATTGGCCAAATGGGCCATCGAAATTGGGCGGTATAATATCGAATATCAACCTCGCATGGCCATCCAGTCCCAAAATCTGGCATACTGCTTGGCTGATTTCTCGCCCTCCCTCGTACCCGAAGTAAAGAAGGAGATTTTATTAAAATCAGGCACGTGTTTTAGAGTATGGACCCTATTCAAAGACGACTCCACAAACCTAACAAGATCCGGGATCAGTATAGTCTTAAATCCACCCGTTGGTAGCGTAATCAGACAATCCATAAAAATCATAAAATTGACTAACAATGAAGCCGAATACAAGGCTATGATTGCAGGTTTAGAACTAGCCAAAATCTTGGGAGCTGAAACCGTCGAGGCAAAATGCAATTCACTCATCATAGTAAGCTAGGTGGATGGGAGCTACAAAGCTCGAGAAGACAGGATGGAAAGATACTTGGATAAAATCTAAGTTACATTGCGTCACTTCAAAGAATGGACCTTAGTCCATGTACCTCTGGAGCAGAACAGCGAGGCCGATGCCCTCGTGAATCTGGGATCTTCTGTTGAAGAAGAGGACCTACTCCCCAAGGCTGTTGTTCAATATGTCTAAATCAATGGCCGAGGAAGGTCACATAGAGATTAATTCCACTTGCCGAACATGGGATTGGAGGAATAAATATATTGATTATTTAAAGGACGGGAAGTTTCCCATAGATCAAAAGCATCGAGGGCCCTGTGAACTAAAGCATCCCAGTTCTCGCTCGACGAAAATAAGACTCTGTACATGAGAAATATCGAACCCCCTGGAAGTATGCCTAGGTCCAGGTGACACAGATTATGTACTTTGAGAAATTCACGAGGGTACTTGCGAAAATCATTCCGCCGCCGGTTTCTTAGTTCGAAAGGTGATCAGAGGAGGCTACTATTCGGACAACATGAAAAAGACATCAAATAATTCGTCCAAAAGTGTGATAAATGTCAGAGATTCACTCCCTTGATTCACCAGTCCGGAAAGCAACTACATTCCGTCTTATAAGCTGGACCCACGGAAACAAAACAACATGTACTTGTGCCATAAAATCAAAGAATGTCTTTTGCCAAAGCATCTCATGCTCCAAAGGTAACTTAACATTTTCTCAACAAAGATTCCTCAACCGAGAATGCCTCGAATACTAGAGATTGGCGTCAACAAATCGGCACCTGCATGACCTCAAGGTCGGAACTCCAAACTCATTAGTCCTTAATGAGGCATCACAAAAATCACAAAATATCTCCAGGAAAGAAAATCTTCCCGAACACTTAGAGACCGACGCCATGACCTCAAGGTCAGAATCTCCAAAATCATGAGCCCTCAACGAGGCTATTCCGAGCTTACGAGTAATTTCCATTTATTAAAAACCCAAGGCCGTAAGACCCCTAGCGAGCAGACTCGGTCATGTAAAACTTACACAAGGCAACAACACAAACTGTAAGGCCTCAAGCAAGGCATGAATCATTCTTATACCAAGTATCAACAAAAACTGTAAGACCTTAAGTAAGGGATGAATCATACTTGTACCAAGTATCAATAAAAACGATAAGACCTCAAGCAAGGCATGAATTATACTTGTACCAAGTATCAACTAAAACTATAAGACAAAAGGCATGAAAATATAGTAAAACCTTACTACAAGCATAAACTTGATCCCGAAGTTTAGGCTATATATAGAATTTGTAAGACCCCTAAAAAGGAATACGCTTGATATAAATGCCTAACTACTACACTCAGGACCAAAAATGGCTTTGGCCAAACACAAATGACAATAGTCATACGCCTGTACCAGCTGAATTAATGCGACTTGGGGACGCCCGACCGTCGCTACAAAATCATAGGCCATTACTTCGAATCCACTTTGAAAAGAACATGTTCAACATGGTACCATAGACATGCAAAAGAGCTTCGACCATGTCAGCTCCAAATCACAAGGCTTAGAGCTACTCAGCCTACGAGCCAAACCTTTCAAGGTGCTCGAACATCGCTGCAAATGACTTGAAATCGAAGTTCTTCCCAAACCGACAATAGGTCATGAAAAATCATTGGAAAAGTCCTTAACAAGAGGAAAAGAAAGCCTACATATGCCTAAGGGAAAAGCATAAAATCCATTGTCGCTAGCTTAACAAGACTCATGGCTACAAAAGATCGCTTCGATCAAAGACGTAAGAGCCATTATCGCCATCCCACATAAATACAAACTTAAAGGTCAAATGAGCTCGAGTCGTAACCCGATTCGGAGCCTGAAACCAAAATAGTTAACTACACACACCTAAGGGAAAAGCATAAGAGTCGTCTTTGCCAGCTTAACAAGCCCCAGGGCCACAAAAAATCACTTTGATTAAAGATGTAAGAGACATTATCACAAACCCACATAAATACAAAACTTGAGGGTTAAATGAGCTCGATTCATAACCCAACTTGGATACTAAACCCAAAATAGTTAAAATACAAATGCCCCAGGGCAACATGCAAGAGCCATTGTCGCCAGCTTAACGAGCCTCAGACCCGTGCATATATAAGGTCGCTTCGACCTAAAGCACAAGAGCCTTTGTCGCCAGCTTAATGAACCTTAGGGCCGTGCATACAATAGATCACTTTGATCCGAGGCATAAGGGCCATTGTCGGTAGCCCATGCAGACGCAAAAGCTCGAAGGTCAAATGAGCTCGAGTCAAAACTAAAATCGAAGACTAAACCCAAAATAGCTGAGCAAAATCATAAGAGTCCTAATGCCAGTTTATACTAGAGGTCGCATAGACCAAGCACATAAGATCCCACGAGCCTGCCTAATAAGCCCCGGGGCTATATCACGAATCTAAGGATTCTTGCCAACTTTAAAACAGGATCACTTGACCAAATTCCATACAGAAAGTGGAGTGGAAGAAGCAAATCCACAAGGTTTACTTTATACATATGGCAGTATAAAAGTACTATATACAAATAGGAACATGGACATATTCATAATCCATCGTCGAACCTATATTCTCAATGGCTCCACGGAGGGTTGCACCCCCATAGCTACGAGTCCCCCAACGGCCCCTTCTCAATAGCATCTTCTCTTTCTGGGGATCCACTTTCATTTTTAGCATCATCCGAGCTGCCACCTGGCACGCCTATAGAAGTATGCTTTCGAGACTCCGACCAAGAACGATCCACAGCTCGAGTTAAATTCGGGCTAGCCTCCTCAGACGCCCTCTCAACGCGAACACTTGCGTCAACAGCTTCCTCCCTATGTAAGGATACACGCGCCTTGGCTTCGACTTCGATCCTAAATAGTGTAACTACCAACTCATAATGGAGACCTTTTTACTTGTCACTGTCCTCCTTGGCATCCTAGAGAGGACGCTCGACTGAGGTTATCTTTCCCCTGGAGGGTGTCCCCCTTGGAAGTTATCTTCCTTATATACCGATTGAGCTAAAACATTTTTGCATATCTAGCTTGGAGCTCTTCCCTCAGTAGGGCGTCTTTTTTCTCAAAAAGCACGAATCGGGTCCAAGATGTTAAAAGCATTGGAATCTAACAAAGATTCAGATGATAGTAAATAGGGGGGGTGGGTAACCTGATCGGTAAGATAGGGTTTCTTACGCTCGTGATGGTTCACCTCAACCTTGTATCAAGTGAAAGCCTAGCTATAAACATCTTTAGCCTGAAGGCACGAAAAGGGACAAGTTAGAAAAACAATGATTGGAACAACCCAAAGTGGCAGATAGGGTTAGAAAAACTTACCCGCTCGCAAAGTCTACCCATTTCGCCAAAAATAAGTGAAGCGTCAACGGTAGGAATTCCCTTGAGAGCGGTTGGCGGTCTGTCGAGCACATCTCTGCCTTTGAATGGTACCCCTACATCGGAGGGCTCTTCACGCAGGGAATCTTGCACTCCATAAGGTGGTAGGGTCACTCCTTGAGGAGAATAAATAATGACCATAGCGTTGGCAGGATCGATCAAATTCTCCACCCCTTGTTCACCCTGGACCCTAGAGCCGGGCCCCTCAGAATTGCTTATAAAGGGCACCTAACCTCGGGGAGAATTCTGGTCGTCAACCAACTCGAGGGTAGTACTCGATACTTCATCCATTGTCTCCCCACCAGAAAGATAGACTGCAACGGCATCACACTCCGGTTTGGAAAACTCGATCACCATGGTCCGAGGATCATTCGAGTCTATGCACTCCTCGGGGGCCATTGGGAAGCTCTTTCTCCCCTCGCCATCAACTCGAGGGCTTCCCACCATCTCCAGGGTCAGAGCTACCGGGTCGACCTTGGTCTCTCCCACCTTAACCCTTGAACTCCAGCTGCCTGACCAATAGATCCTCCTGCCTTCTCTTTCTCTCGCTAGGCACTAGGGCACCCCTCTCAAAAAGTGATGCCTCCTTTGGAAAAGGGATTTCCCCCAGAACTACGCAAATTCAAAAGTTAAACACAAATAACGAAGAATGCACTTATGGCGATTTGAATCAAAGTGTGCGGATGCAGCATGGTTCAGAGCGTACCATGATATTTGCTTTCCATCGGGCTCGAGATAAATCGCACCACGCTCGTTCGACATATGGGAAAACTAAGTATAAGCAACAGACCCAATCCTGGAGGTCTAAAACTGCGTCGGGATGGGTTGCTACGACTAAAATAGCAAGATAAGTAGAATTAGATGCTTGGAGAAATATTGTCAAAGATAATCAAAGGAAGAACCGACCACACATTTACTTATTCCCCGTATTCCATCTCTTGGGGAACAACATCTTTTCCACCGAAATTAGGTCAGAAGTCTTCACCTGGACGAATTGGCATTCCCATCCGCCATTCCCGAGCTCCTCGGTGCAGGCAAAGAGGGACCTTGGGGCTCGATAATGGAGTTTGATTAGGTCCCCGCGGAGGAGACAAAGGTTATACATCCTGATCATGTGGTTGAGGGCGAAGGGAATCTCCTCTATCTTGTTTGTGTAATTACTGATCATATAAACAAAGTGCCAGAACGAAGGATGAATTTGACCAAGGGTTACCTGATACCGTCGTCAGAAGTCGAGAATCACGAGGCCGATTGGGGGCGAGAATGACCCCACCGGTCCTAAGATGAATGGATAGATCTACACACTCAGAAAGCTAGCTTTATGAGCCATAAAATCTTCTTCCAGAGTAGGGATCACGGTATCCCCACAGTGATAGTCTGCACTCACTCTCCCGATGTTTGTTATCAAGCTAATATACCGAGTCACGGGCTTACGATGCTCTGGCTTCGAGGAAGGTCTCTCGACCTTGAAATCGGAAGTCATTGCAAATAATCCTGGGATGCATTCCTCAGCATGGGAGGTGTGGCCACTTCACCTTCAGATAGAAGCGAAGAGGATGAGACCGCAACCTCCTGATAAACAGATGTAGAAGTTTTCTCTATCCCTAGAAGATTCTGGGGGGAGGAAAAGAGTGGCGTTCCTAAGAGAAAATAAAGGCAAAGAAAGAGCGAACCTTTTATGGGATTTAGGAACAAAAGGGGTTATAGAAAATAGAAGAGGAGTATATATAAAAGTACCGTGTCTGCATTGAAGAAGGCCAAGAGGCTGCCAACTGCCATAGTCAATGCGGAAACCTCTAGGAGTAGCGTGCCTGTCGTATCTTGGCATCTTGTGGCCATTGTCGATTACAAGAATATCGAAGGAGGAAGAAATTCAAGGTAATTTCTTATCACTTTCACTCCAAGAAACGCAAAGACTATCTGTATACGGTAAAATCGGGGGCCCAATTTCCTCGTCATTGAGTCGCTTCACGAACATACTCCTCGAGGTTTGAAGCCGAGGTCGAGACCAACCTTTGGGAGCCGTCGGGTTTCGACACCAGGGGGTTGTGCATACCAACGACTATGATAGGGGAGAAGGGAGTTCCCATGGCACGCAACTGATATTGACAGAGCCTAATGACTATCGAGTTGTCCCATCCCCCAACCTTTATAATTAATGCATTTGTACTACGTCTAGATTCTCCCTACTATATAAAGGGGATCATTACTATTTTGTAAGCGATATACTATTGCTACATTTATTGTACACGAGATAAATAATAACTCACCCCCTCTCTCTCTCTCTCTCTTTTTTTTCTCTAACATATTCTCTAAATTTTATTGCTCCTATTTAATTTATACTCGTTCTTCATTTATTGCTTGTCATTGGCCATAAAGAGCCTTCCTTAATTATATCCTAACTGTTAGCCCTTCCCCGATTATCCCCGATAGCATGAGTTCCTAGTTCGATCAATCCGAGGCTCGAATAGCTAACCCACAATTCGATTATAACTCCATTTTAGCTCCCATTTCATCTTTAAACTTCACATACTTAGCATCAACTGCTTAACACACTTGCATAAAAATAGATCACATATTTTTAGAGTTCCATAAACTAATTTAACTGTTATTACCATTTTCACGATAAACACCCATATTTTCCTACGGACCCTCAAAGACCGTCAAATCACGGGTCAGGGTCCGTTTACCTAAATTATTGACCGAAGTCAACTTAAATTCAATTTAAAGGCCAAATTAGCATTTTTTTTTCAAATTTTCACATATAATCATTTCAGATATATGGTCGGACCGTGTACGCAAATAGAGGTGAGATAAAAAGAGGCTTTAAGGTTTGGAACACAGAATTTATTAGTATATCAAATGATGACGTTTTGGTCATCACATCCTATAACTCTAAAACAACCGTTCGTCCTTGAACGACATAGAAAAGAAGTATCCGAGTTAGGGAAAAGATGGGGATATCGGCTTTGCATATTGGACTTGAACTCCCAGGTAGCTGCCTTGGCAGGCTGACCTCTCCACTGAACACGAACAGAAGGGAAAATCTTCGATCTCAAAACAAACATGCCTGTCTAGAATACTACCGACTCCTCCTCATATGACAAGTCCTTGTCCAAATGGATAGTGTTGAAGTCTAACATGTAAGGTGGATCACCGTGATACTTCTGAAGCATGGACATATGAAATACTAGATACAAGGCTGATAAACGCGACATCAATGCAAGTATATAAGCCACCTCTCCTACTCGATCAAGATTCTCAGACGGACCAACGAACCTAGGGCTTAGCTTGCCCTTCTTTCCAAATCTCATCACGCCTTTCATAGCGACATCTGAAGCAACACCCGTTCACCGACCATGAATGCCACATTATGAGCCTTACGGTCGCCATAACTCTTTTGCCTGGATTGAGATGCACAAAGCATATCCTGAATGATCTTCACCTTGTCCAAGGCATCCTGTACTAGATCTAAACCCAACAATAGAGCCTCTTCCAGCTCAAACCACCTAACCGGCGACCGACACCGCCTACCATATTAAGCCTTGTAGGGAGCCATCTAGATGTTCGACTAGTAATTATTGTTGTAGGTAAACTTTGCTAAAGACAAGAACTAATCCCACAACCTCCAAAGTCCATAACATAAGCTCAGACCATATCTTCCAAAATCTGAATAATATGCTTGGAGTGTCCGTCTAGGGATGAAATGTTGTGCTCAACTCAACTCGTGTGCCCAACTCACACTGAACGACCCTCCAAAAATACGAGGTAAACTATGTACCTCGATCAAAAATGATAGACACGGGCACACCGTTAATATAAATAATCTCCTGAATATAGATCTTGGCTAACCTCTCGGAAGAATAAGATACTACCACACGAATGAAATGCACCGACTTAGTCAGCCTATCAACAATAACCCACACACATCAAACTTCCTATGAGTCTGTGGGAGTCCAACAATAAAGTCCATAGTGATATGCTCCCACTTCCACTCAGGAAGCTCAATACTCTAAAACAAACCACAAGATCTCTGATGCTCATACTTTACATGCTGACAATTCAAACAACGAGCCACATGTGCAACAATATCCTTCTTCATCCTCCTCCACCAATAATGCTATTGCAAGTCCTGATACATTTTAGCGGCGTATTGGAGAATAGAATATCGGGAACTATCGGCCTTCTCTAGAATCAACTCACGAAGCTCATCCACATTAAGCACACAAATACGACCCTGCATCTTCAAAATTCAATCATTTCCAACTATAACCTTCTTGTCACCACCGTGCCGCACCGTGTCTCTAAGGAAAAACAAATGAGGATCATCATATTGCCGATCTCAGATATGCTCAAATAATGAACAACGAGCGACTGTACAAGCTAACACACCGCTGGGCTCAGAAGAATCCAGCCTCATGAACTGATTGGCCAAAGCTTGAACATCCAAAGCAAGCGGTCTCTCACAAACTAGAATATACACAAGGCTGGCCATACTGGCTGAGTTCCTACTTAATGTATCAGCCACCACATTGGCCTTTCCCGGATGATACAAGATGGTTATATCATAGTCCTTCAACAGCTCCAACCTCCTTCTCTGCCTCAAATTTAGCACCTTCTGCTTGAATAAATATTGCAAACTCTTGTGATCCGTAAACACCTCACATGACACGCCATATAAATAGTGCCTCCAAATCTTCAACGCGTGAACAAGGGCTGCAAACTCCAAATCATGAACTGGATAATTCTTCTCAGGAATCTTCAATTGTCACGAAACATAATTAATAACCTTGCTATATTGCATCAACGCCGCACTAAGTCCAATACAAGATGTGTCACAATAAACCGTATATGGTCCTGAAGCTGTGGGCAAAACCAACACCTGCACCATAGTCAAAGCTGTCTTGAGCTTCTGAAAGCTCGCCTCACACTCGTCCGACCATCTGAAATGGACACCCTTTTGTGTCAACCTGGTCATAGGGGATGCTATAGATGAAATACCCTCCAAAAATTGACATTAATAGCCCACCAAATCCAAGAAACCACGGATCTTTGTAGCTGATGCGAGTCTAGGCCAGTCCTTGACTGCCTCTATCTTCTTTGGGTCCACCTATATACCTTCTGCTGATACAACATGACCCAAGAAAGCAAGTGACCCCAACAAGAACTCACACTTCAAAAACTTGGAATACAACTGACTATCCCTCAAAGTCTGAAGAACCACTCTAAGATGTTGCTCGTGCTCCTACCGGCTGCGGGAATAGATCAAAATATCATCAATGAAGACAATAACGAAGGAATCCAGATAAGGCTTGAACACTCGGTTCATCAAATCTATTAAAGTTGCTGGGGCATTGTCAACCCAAATGATATCACCAAGAACTCATGATGCCCATACTGAGTGCGGAAAGATGCCTTAGGGACATCGAATGCCCTAATCCTCAACTAATGGTAGCTAGATCTCAAGTCAAACTTCGAGAATACCATGGAACCCTGAAGCTGATCAAACAAGTCATCAATCCTCAACAATGGATACTTATTCTTGATTGTAATCGTGTTCAACTACAGGTAATCTATACACATCCTTATCGATTCGTCCTTCTTCTTAACAAATAACACCGGCGCACCTCAAAATGAGACACTAGGTCTAATAAAGCCCTTATCTAGCAAGTCTTGCAAGTGATCCTTCACTTCTTTCAACTCAGCCGGGGCCATATGATACGGAGTGATAAATGGGCTGAGTGCCTGAAGCTAGATTAATGCAAAAGTTAATATCCCTGTCGGGTGTTATACCTAGCAGGTTCGAACAGAAAACTCACAAATAACAGTCACAAGATCCATAGAAGGAACCTCGACACTAGAGTCACGAACATACGCCAAATAGGCCAAACATCTCTTTTCAACCATACGCTGAGCCTTTATATATGAGGTAACCCTAAGGGTGGAATAATCAAGAGTCGCTCTCAACTCTAAATAAGATAGACCCAACAAAGCTAAGGTCACATTCTTGGCATAACAGTCCAATATAGTGTGGTAAGGTGATAACCAGTCCATTCCCAATATGACATCAAAATTAACGATATCCAAAAGTAACAGATCTACTTGGGTCATAAGACCCTCAATCACAAATATACATGAATAATTTACACGATCCACCACAATAAAACCACCCACCGGTGTAGACACATATACAGGAGCACAGAAAGAATCACTGGCATGACTAGATGCGGGGAAAAATAAAAAAAATAAAATGACACATATGAGTATGCAGACCCTGGGTCAAATAGAACTGAAGCATCTTAACTACAGACCAAAACAGTACCTATGATAACTACATCGGAGGCCTTAGCCTCGGGCCTAGCTGGAAGAGCATAACATTAGGGCTAGGCCCCACCACTCTAAGCTACATCCCTAGGACGACCTCCTACTGGCTGGCCTCTACCTCTAACGGTCTGACCTCTACCTCTAATACCACTACCTCCACCTCTAGCACCTCTATTCTCACCCCTAGCTGGCTGAGAGGATGGTGGAACACCTAGTTCCTGAACCATAGCACGGGAACCCCGCTGCTACGACTGAACACCCACTAATCTCGGATAAACCCCCAGGATATGACCATACTCACCGCACTCAAAGCATCCACCTGAGTGCTGCGACTGAGGGAACCAAGACTAACCCTGACAGGCAGGCTGACCATAAGAATAGCTTTGAATAAGAGGTGGTGATATGAGCTGATGGTGCACGATAGGACTGCTGATCAAGAATACTTCATATGAGAACCATGATCACCTGAAGCACCATGAGAAGTCTGAAGTGCTGAATGAAACGGCCAGGGAGGATGGCCCTACCAAAAGAACCCCTACCTCCAGATAGGGCACCACTGAACCTGCTTGAATGACGAGGCCTCTTGTCGGACCCCTGACCACTACCCTATGATAGAACCATCTCAACTCTCCTAGCAACATTGACCACTACCTTATGATAGAACCATCTCAATTCGGCCCAAAAAATTTCTCCATATACAAAATTAACTCCCTAGCCCAAATGCCCATTACCCGCCGATTCAGCCCAACAAAAAAAAATGAACCTGCCCGTTTTCCCTTTCGTATATAAAACCTGTTATAATACCTTCCCTATATCCAAACCCTAAACCTAAAATTTAGAAAACAGCACCCTTCCCTTTACTCTTCATCTTCTTCGACTGAACCTAACTTTAACTCGCTTGAAACTCAGGCGAGTTCCCTCAATGGGTCCCCTTCCCTCCACGTCACTTTATTCCAACGTTTTTTTATCAGATAAGAAAGAATATTCTCTTCAAATTGTAGGTTTTATGTATGATAGAACGATTAGCTGGATGAATAGGAGCCGTGAATGGATGTAAATCGATCCATGCCTTCCATTTGTCCCAAAAATCGCTCATAAAACAAGGGTATTTTTCGGATTTTTGGGCAGAAGTTTCGAGATCTTTGAGGGTTATATATAAGGTGAGTCTTTCTTGTTTTAAAATAAAAAAAATTGGAGAAAATCTTCAGTAAATTTAGTCAATGTGATAAAATATTCTATTTTAGGTGAATCTCCATATTTAGAGAGATTCTAGGGTTTACTTCTTGGTGGCTAAGTCACCACCTCCCTATAAATAAAGGGGTTCTATTCCATTGTAAACCATCCCAAAGTATCAATAAGAATACTCCTCTCTCTACTTTTCTCTCTATTGTTCTTGTTCTTGTATTATTGTTCTTGTTCTTATATTATTTCATAACACGTTATCAGCACGAGACTCTACCGTCTCAAGAATCCTCTAGAGAAAATTAAGGTATTTCCCTTTTTCCGAATTTGGTTTTAATTATGTCTGATATTATGAAAAGAAAGTTCGTTGCCCTTGAAATTTCGGGTAAGAACTATATGACATGGGTGTTGGATGCTGAAATCCACTTAGATGCTATGGGTCTTGGAGACGCCATTAAAGACAGAGGTAAAGCATCCACCCAAAATTGTGCTAAGGCCTTGATTTTCTTGCGCCATCACCTTGATGAAGGTTTGAAAATTGAATATCTCACAGTCAAAGATCCACTCATCTTGTGGAAAGGCTTAAAGGAGAGATATGACAACCTGAAGTTGGTCACTCTGCCACAAGCACGATATGATTGGGCTCATCTGAGGCTCCAAGACTTTAAGTCTGTTTCTGAATATAATTCTGCAATGTTCAGAATTACTTCAAAATTGAAACTCCGTGGAGATAATATCTCTGATTATGATATGCTTGAAAAAACGTTTACAACGTTTCATGCCTCCAATATGGTACTGCAACAACAGTACAGAGAGAAAGGTATCAAAATACTCTGAACTGATTTCTCTTCTCCTTGTGGCTGAGCGAAACAATGACCTGCTCATGAGAAATCACGAAAATCGACCCACTGGGTCTACACCATTGCCTGAAGCAGATAAGGTGTATCATCATTATGCCAAGCATGGAAAAGGCTATGGCTTTAATCATGGTCGTGGTCGTAATCGGGGTCATGGCCATGGACGTAGACAAGGAAGAAATTTCCCTGATGTCCGTCACCCCCCAAAGAGATATAACCACCAAAAGCAGAAACGGGATTATGAGGATCCAAAGGCAAATAGTTCAGAAACTATATGTTATCGTTGCGGTGGAAAATGGCACTGGTCAAAAACTTGCCGTGTACCAAGACATTTGGTTGATCTTTATCAAGCATCTCTAAAGAATAAAGGCCCTGAAACAAATTTTGTCTCTGACGACAATTTTGACATCACCCACCTGGATGTGACAGACTTCTTTGAGCAACCCGAGGGGAAAATAGACCACTTAATCGGTGATGGATCTGTGATGAAGGAAGATGGAATTGTTTGATTTTATTTTACTTATTTGTATTAGTTAGTGAATAAACTAATAGTCATTAGTATCAGCTCGTATTAGTTAGTTTATGATATAATGTTAGTATTAGTTCTTTAGAATGTTTCAATATGCTTAAATTTCGAAGATATTTTTATTTTCCAGTAGAGTTAATCGATTAACCTAACAGTTAGTCGATTATCTAATATTTCGCATTAAAACTGGATTTTTCCGCAAGCTAAGTTAGTCGACTATCTGATTTAGATAGTCGACTAACCTGACGACTGTTTACTAAGTTAGTCGACTATCAAATTAGTTAGTCGACTAACTAATATTTCGCATTAAAACTGGACTTTTCCGCAAGGCAAGATAGTCGACTATCTGATTTAGTTAGTCGACTAACCTAATGACTGCTTCCCAAGATAGTCGACTATCAACTAAGTTAGTCGACTAACCTCAACAGATTTTGAAAATATTGTTTAAATGTGAAACAAACGGATTGAATTTGTTTATTCTCATGTTCGTGTATTTCTTTTGTATGTCAAACCATGGGAAAGCAAATATGGATATCTCACAAAGCAAGCTTGGATCAACGTCCAACTGTAAAAATATTTGATTAGTTGATTCATGTACTACATATACGATACTCAAAGAAAAGAAATATTTCTCTCAACTAAGTATGTGTAAGGCAGATGTTACTACAATCTCTGGTAGTAGTAAATTGATTGAAGGCTCCGGAAGAGCAACTATAACTCTGCCTAGAGGCACAATGTTTATCATAGAGAATGCAATGTTCTCCTCCAAGTCTAAGAGAAACTTGTTGAGTTTTATAGATATACGCCGGAATGGCTATCATATTGAGACAATAGATGAGAATAATCTTGAATATCTCTGGCCAAAAGAGGGTTATTGAGAAATTCCCGTCTTTATCTTGTGGCCTGTACTGGACAAAAATTAGTGCAATTGAGGCACATTCAACAGTAAACCAAAAGGTTACTGATTCCAATACTTTTGTACTTTGGCATGATCGATTGGGACACCCTGGATCAATCATGATGAGACGGATTATAGAAAGCTCATATGTGCATCCGTTAAAGAATTTCAAGATTCTTTTAAATAATGAATTTTCTTGCACTTCTTGTTATCAAGGCAAGTTAATTATTAGACCATCACCAACAAAGGTTAGGACTGAGTCACCTACGTTTTTGGAACGTATACAAGGGGACATTTGTGGACCTATTCACCCACCTAGTGGGTCCTTTAGATATTTTATGGTCTTAATAGACGCATCCTGTAGATGGTCTCATGTGTGCCTGTTGTCATCACGCAACTTTGCGTTTGCAAAACTAATGGCACAAATAATTCGACTACGAGCACAATTTCCTGATAATCCAATCAAGTCTATTAGACTGGATAATGCTGCTGAGTTTTCATCCCAAGCATTTAATGATTATTGCTTATCAATTGGGATAAAAGTGGAACATTCTGTAGCTCATGTTCACACTCAAAACGGTCTTGCAGAATCTTTAATTAAACGCCTGCAGTTGATTGCAAGACCATTACTCATGAAAACGAGGCTGCCCACTTCGGTATGGGGTCACGCCATTTTGCATGCAGCAATGCTAATTCGTCTCAGACCGACGAATTATCACAAATATTCCCCGTTGCAATTGGTTTTGGGTCATGAACCCAATATATCCCATTTAAGAATCTTTGGATGCGCAGTATATGTGCCTATAGCACCGCCATACCGCACCAAAATGGGTCCGCAAAGAAGGTTAGGAATATATGTTGGGTTTGAATCGCCCTCCATTATTCGCTACCTCGAAACATTGACAGGGGATTTGTTCACTGCACGATTTGCAGACTGTCAATTTGATGAGACACTTTTCCCAAAATTAGGGGGAGAAGTTGGTGAAACCAAACGGGAAATTTTGTGAAAAAATGCATCATTATCTCATCTTGATCCACATACCTCTATTTGTGAAAAAGAGGTGCTAAAGATTATCCATTTGCAAAGAATAGCAAATCAAATGCCTGACGCATTTACGGACTTGAAAAGGATAACAAAATCCCACATCCCCGCAGAGAATGTTCCAATCCGTATTGATGTCCCTGTTGGACAATCATCTAGTGTCATATCCAATGAGTCGAATGCACGCCTGAAGCGTGGCAGGCCATTAGGTTCCAAAGATCGAAATCCTAGAAAGAGGAAAGCAAACGATCAAAATGACACTACGAAAGAATCTCATGAGGAAATTCATGATTTAATAAATTATGAGATTCATGAAGAATCCATGAGCCCGAGACTCAAGAAAATAAGGAACTATCAATAAATCCAATCGATATTGAGGCAAATTTTAATCGAGTGGATATAGTAGTGGATTATGTCTTTGCTTTTAATGTCGCATCTAGCATTATGCAAGAAAGTGAGGATCTTGAACCTCAATCTGTTGGAGAATGTCGAAAAAAACATGATTGGCCAAAATGGCAAGAAGCAATCCAATCAGAATTGAATTCACTGGCAAAACGTGAAGTTTTTGGCCCTATAGTTGAAACACCTAATGGTGTTAAGCCTGTTGGCTATAAATAGGTCTTTGTACGCAAGAGAAATGAGAAAAACGAGGTACAAAGATATAAGGCACGCCTTGTTGCACAAAGATTTTCTCAAAGGCCTGGTGTCGATTATGAAGAGACATATTCGCCTGTAATGGATGCCATAACTTTTCGTTATCTCATTAGTTTTGCTGTCCTTGAGAAGCTTGACATGCATTTAATGGATGTGGTTACTGCCTATCTTTATGGCTCACTGGATAATGAGATATACATGAAAATTCCCGATGGACTCAAAATGCCAAACGCTCATAATTCAAAGTCCCAGGAAATGTTTTCAATCAAATTGCAAAGATCCTTGTATGGTCTAAAGCAATCAGGACGAATGTGGTATAATCGTTTTAGTGAGTATTTATTAAAAAAAGGCTATATAAATGATGCCATTTGCCCGTGTGTTTTGATAAAGAAAACAACATCGGAATTTGTTGTACTTGCCATATATGTTGATGACATAAACCTTATTGGAACCCCCATAGAACTCCAAAGGCAATTGATTATCTAAAGAATGAATTCGAGATGACGACAAAATTATGTCTTGGTTTGCTAATTGAATATTTGGCAAACGGAATTTTTGTTCATCAATCTACCTATATAGAAAAAGTACTGAAACGGTTTTACATGGATGGAGCATATCCTTTAAGTACTCCGATGGTTGTTCGATCACTTGATGTGAATAAAGATCCATTCCGACCGCAAGAAAGGAATGAAGAGCTACTTGGTCCTGAAGTACCATATCTTAGTGCAATTGGCGCACTAATGTATCTTGCAAATACTACAAGGCCTGACATAACCTTTTCAGTTAATGTCTTAGCAAGGTATAGCTCGGCTCCCACAAGGAGACATTGGAATGGGATCAAACATATATTGCGGTACCTAAAAGGGACTACCGATATGGGCTTATTTTATAGCAATAATTGCAGTCCTGATCTTGTTGGTTATGTTGATGCTGGATATTTATCCGACCCACACAAGGCTCGATCTCAAACGGGTTATGTGTTTACCTGTGGAGGCACCGCCATATCTTGGCGATCGACTAAGCAATCAATTGTAGCTACTTCATCTAATCATGCCGAGATAATCGCTATTCATGAAGCAAGTCGGGAATGTGTGTGGTTGAGGTCTATAATACATCATATTCAAGACAAATGTGGTTTGAAGTGTAACAAACTACCCACGACTTTATATGAAGACAATGCAGCATGTATAGCTCAATTGAAGGGAGGATTCATAAAAGGAGATAGAACAAAGCATATTTCACCAAAGTTATTTTTCACACATGATCTTCAAAAGAATGGTGATATCAATGTGCAACCGATTCGTTCAAGCGATAATATGGTTAATTTGTTCACAAAATCTCTACCAACGTCAATCTTCAAGAAGCTGATTCACAAGATCGGAATGCGAAGACTGAAGGATATGAATTGATGCTCTTTCCAGGGGGAATTAATGCGCGTTGCACTCTTTTTCCCTTACAAAGTTTTGTCCCAATGGGTTTTTCTTGCAAGGTTTTTAACGAGGCAACCAATAGGCGCATATTCAAACATGTGTACTCTTTTTCCTTTTCTTTAATTTTTTCCCATTAGGTTTTGTTTTAGTTAAGGTTTTAACGAGGCACATTATTGAATAGACATTCAAGGGGGAGTGTTATAAAATATTCTATTTTAGGTAAATGTCCATATTTAGATAGATTCTAGGGTTTACTTCTTGGTGGCTAAGTCACCGCCTCCCTATAAATAAAGGGGTTATATTCCATTGTAAACCATCTCAAAGTATCAACAAAAATACTCCTCTCTCTACTTTTCTCTCTATTGTTCTTGTTCTTATATTATTGTTCTTGTTCTTATATTATTTCATAACAGTCAAGTAAATTTCTAGAGTTTTTAGTTGTCACCCTCTTGAGGCCTTTTTCTTTTCAGTCGACTTTTCTTCAAAAGAACATACCAAAAAAGCACAATGGTCTGAGTTCATTTTTTTTGTCGAGTTTATTTCATGTTTTCAAGAGAAAAAATAAAAAAAAATCACTGAAACAGATATTTTTACCATTTGTTCTTTTTCTTGAAGTTCTGGTTCTCAAAGGAAGTTTAATTTAAAGTTCAAGTTGGAGTTGAGTTTTTGGACTTCAAAATTTCAGTTTTGATTTGGTTCAAGTTAGTTGATTCCTGTTTTCTTGTTGCTATTCGTTTCAAGCTTTGAGTCGCCGCTTTGCTCAAGTCGGTTTTAAATTGTTGTAATCACTGAAGTTTGTTAATTGAAAGCTCTAATCTCAGGTTCATCTCTTCACTTTTTTTTAATTTGTTCTGGTATGGATCAAATGTGATGATGTTTGAGGCATTGATAGATTAGGAGTGTTTATGAGAAATCATCATGTGGTGCAATTTTTCTTAAATTTTGTCTTTTTCTTTTCTATCTGTTGGTTAATCCCTTAAAAAATGTCAACACAAAATTATACAGAAGAGGCTTGTTTGTCTGTGTTTTAGATTTAGTTCGAAATTATTGTATCAGTATGCCATTTATTGTCCATCTTTATTGGTTTTGGTATTCTCAACTTTATCTATTTTGGTATGAATGAGTTATATGAATTATTGGAGATTTCATTTCCCTAGTTCTTGCCTTTTTTGTTGTTCGTTGTTGGTTTAAAGAAGTAGGCTTTTGTTTAGTTAGTTAAGGATGCACAAAAGAGAAGAAATACTGAAATTTTTAGATATTAGAGTTTTTGATTTAGTTAGATGAGGGGTTGCTCTAATGGTAAGCAACCCCCACTTCCAATCGAGAAGTTGTGAGTTCGAGTCTTCCCAAGAGCAAGGTGGGAAGTTCTTGGAGTGAAGAATGCCGGGGTCTATTTGGAAACAGCCTTTCTACCCAAGGATAGGGATAAGGTCTGTGTACATACTACCCTCCCCAGACCCTACTAAGTGAAATTATACTGGGTTATTGTTGTTTGTTGTTGTTAGATGAGGAGTTATTTAGACTGTTGACGTATGAAATTTTATCCATTAAGAGTAAGATCTAAAGTTGAGTCACATGCTGAATAGAGATTTAAAAGACATTACCATAAATATGACTAATGTTTAACTGGGATCCGAGATTTACATAAGGCTTGAGAGTATTTATTTGTGTAACAGTTAATTTTGATTGAGCCCAGATTTTAGTTTATAATTTAGAATTTTTTGTTAAACTAACCAGTCACATATGTTTGTAAAGATTGATATTTTTTTATTTACTATTTTTGTCACTATGTGTATATGTTTGTCAGCATGTCAAAGATTCCAATATAGTAAGGATGTTGGAATTTCCTCCTGCTTTGTCAATTACGCAGTAATCTATTCATTAGGCATGTAGCAGGGAATCTCTTTCGGCCTGCGTTTGGGCTTACTTGTGTAACTCACATCTGGGCTCAGTTGTGAGCCCAACGAGTGATGATGCCCATTTTAATTTGGGATTTTTACATATACATTTCATATAGCAAACCTTATAATCACCTATGTTTAAGGTTTGTGGTTATTACCTTTAAGTATACCACCTTTCAATTTATGTACCAAAATTATATTTAAGGTTTAATGATCAACTTATTAATTATTTGCTTGATTTGTGGAACAAAATCTTTTCATATTAATTATTTGCTTGATTTGTGGAACAAAATCTTTTTATATTTTTGTTTTTACACGTTTTCTCTTTCTTCCAAGCAAAACCGATGCATTTCTCCCTTTTTTTAATTACACCCCCCCCCCCCCCACGTCTATTTACCAAAACAGAATTCTCTGGTTCTCTTCTTTACAAAATGATCTGTAGGCAAAATTGAAAAGCCTATTTTTGCAAATCAAATTGGTTTTCACTAGTGTTCGAATTTTGTAGCAGTCTCATATAAACAAACTTATTCTTCGTAGACGTCATCTTTATCATGGTTTAATTGGTTGAATTTTTCTCTTTTGGATTGAGCAAAGATGATTTAACTGGTTGAATGTAGCTGGGCTAGCAGATATTTTAGTTGATGATGACCCTGGTTCTGTCACTTTGTAATTTCCTTTTTTTAATTCAAACATTTCCCCTCACAATAATATATAAATTGTTGGAAGTCCAATGCTACAAACTACTGTTGCAGTACATTTGCGCTGTTGTGTTTTCGGATAAAACTTCTTATCTTGAACAATGAAGAATCATGAATTGACGTTGCATTAAATGCCATTTGCAGCTTTCAGCTACTCATATCATCCAGTAGATACAAAAAAATACATTATTCAGACATATTTGTTAAATACTACAATTAACTACAACTGACTACAATTAACTACAAAGTACATATAACTACAAAATTTGTAATTAATTGCTTAGGCTTCATGAATAGGAACTACAAAGTTTTGTCTTTTTCTACAAAGTTTTGTCTTTATCTATTATGTTTAGAAGTAGTTACATTGTACATGCTCAATAATTCTCTAGTTACAGTATAGGTGCTTGTAGTTATAATGTAGCATATGTTGTCTATCACAATGTAGTTGATATGTGGTCTGCAATTTTATAGTGTTGTTTGGAACTGTGATTAGAAGACATGATATATATGTAGTTACAGTCTAGTTGATGTGTAATTTGTAAAGCAATTTTTACAAATCAGCTACAAACAAACTGCATATAAATGTTAACTACATTTACCCACATTTGACTACATTTTAAAAACACACTGGAAATACTGCATATAAACGTAAACTACATTTACCCACATTTGACTACATTTTAAAAACACACTGAAAACACTGCATATAAACGTTAACTACATTTACCCACATTTGACTACATTTTAAAAACACACTGGAAACACTGCATATAAATGTTAAATACATTTACCCACATTTGACTACATTTTAAAAACACACTGGAAACACTGCATATAAACGTTAACTACATTTACCCACATTTGACTATATTTTAAAAACACACTAGAAAATATAGTCAAGAAAAAAATTCCAGTACTCCTCCTTTGCAACAAGGTTGACAAAGTAACTGCCCACACAACGGAGTTCATCAGAAAGCAGCTGGAGAAAGAAATGTGAGACTACTCTATCCATGGCATTTATTCCTAGAACAAACACCAATTTGCCCATTCGTGCATGAGTAAGACTATCTCCTGGAAAAGCACAAATATACTATGTATGATTGAAGCGGAATTGTGATCCGCATACATAAAAAAATAGCATAACATCCTTCTGGAGAGTTGAAATTAACCTTTCCCCCGTGAAATATTGTTGCATGCTTTATTCTTTTTGTTTTGCTAATGAACTTAGGAGACCCTTTATAAATTGTTAATATCATAGCAGCAAGCTCGTACATAAAGAACCTTTACAACATGAAATTTTGTAGCATCCTTTATTTACTAATGCACTAACCTTGAATATGAGATTTTACCTTAATTGATTGAGCATTTAATTGAGTGAGCATTTAACTGGTACAAACTCAAAGATTAATTAGGAGCCTTAAATACAGGCGTTATTTTAGGCTACAAATTAATTAACATAGATTTGAGCCTTAATAAATGGCGTTATTGTAGGATGCAAGATCAGCAAAATTTCGTTTGGTACATTTTTGGTAACAAAAACATGAAATATGAGGGTAATAACCAAACAAGGCACGATAATGGTAATAATGTTTGCTATACGTGATATATAGGTAAAAATCCCTTTTAATTTTAAAAAGAAAATGTTCAATAACACACTGGCCTACTTAGCCCAGTTCCTGCCTCGATAAGTTTAGGCCCAAGTTTGGATGCGAATAACCTTAGGTTTAATTAAGTATATTCCTTTTAAAAATGGTTGGAGGCATGTCATCTTTCGTTAAAATACCCATGGCCCTCTTATTAGAAATGCAAAATTTAGAAGTAATTAATTCTTTAAACACACATAATATGCGCACAATTAAATTATTATAATTACTGGTATGATTTCCATGACGTGGTTATGATAATTAGTTTTAACTTAGATTATAATAAGAGTACCTTTAGATTGCCTTTAAAATATATACCTTTTTTCTAAAACAAATTGAGGTGTGCCATGCTTAAAACCTATAATATATGGCCCTTACAAATTTAATTCAAGAGTTTAATACTTCTAAAATCAAGGTGTGCTATCAATTAAACTTTCCCTGGCTCTTACAAATGTCATTATTAAATTGAACCTTCGTAGTTGCTTTAGGTGCGTTCTTTTAGAATAATTCAATCATAGCTACAAGTACAATTTCCGTGACATAGTTCTGACTACAAAATTTGGGTGTATATTACATGTGACCCAATTTTAATTCTCAACAATGTTAAATAGAACGTGTTGCAAACTCCGGATGCATTTCATGTAGTGTGGTTCAGGGCATGGTTTAAATAACGTTGAATCTTCCTATAAGCAGTTCAAATTAACTAAAAGTGATTATAGAAGAAGTTAACAATGTACAATAGTTTAAAACATATAGTTAATAAGATAGGACATTTTTAATAGTTTAAGCGACTGTGCTAGAATCACGGAACCCAGGAATGCCTAACACATTCTTCCGAGTTAACAGAATTCCTTATCTAGAATAGCTGGTTCGCACACTTTAAAATAAAGTCGAAATTTTCTCGATTTAGGATTTTAAAATAAACCGGTGACTTGGGACACCAAATAAACTATTCCAAGTGGCGACTCTGATTAAATAAATAATTTCATTTTGAATAATATCACTTTAATAGAAAAAACTCCCAGATACCCCTCGGGTGGTAAAAAAGGAGGTGTGACATTCTCCACTATCCCCATGTTCCGAAGAACCTCATGGAAGATGTTTAAGTAATCTTGGGGATCCTCCAAAGATGTACCACCAAAATCAGTAGTGAACAGCTTGGTGAACCTGTCCAATCTCCACAAAGCATCGACACACATAGATGATCCATCACTGGTCGGAGATACTACACTCGGATGAGTTACGTTCATAAATTTAAGTGAAATTTGGGTCTAATGTCACTGAGCTTTTCAACCTATATACTTGGAGTTACAGTGTGACCCACCCGCCAAATTGAATATCTACGAGTCTAGTTTCCAATGCGTTAAACCATTTGTGATGCGATATCGAAATAGATAGGTATTCACATTTTAGCGAAACTACACAAACCTATTTGGGACCCACAAAACCAATGGAGGCTTATATTGATATATAAAATGGTGAGCTTCATCTCCAAACCTCATTTTCGATCCAACTCAGACATAAAACTAAAGTAAGAAGGTACTAATAAGTGGTTAAAATTCATAATTATCAGACATCCATACCATCAATATGTACTTCAATAAGATTCACGGATCATATATAAATTATTAGAATAACATTATAAGGAAAGACAACATGGAAAATCTTAGTTACTAGGAGTAGATCCGTTATGAAATATCGTATTGTCTACGTTAGATGAGAAATATTTTTTTAGGACATCTTTTGTACTGTAGAAACTGGTGAGGTTAAACTTAGCCATTTTGGATAATTTGTGACTACAGTTAGAGAAGACCCATTAATTTTACCATTTACTTTTAGTTTTATGTCTTTAATTACTTCTTCTTTTCAATTTCCTATGCCTATGATTATGGGTAGCTAGATTTTATCTAGGATTGTGATCCAACCCTAGCGTGTAAAGCTTATGGGTATTTAATATTATTGTTCGTTATTGATTGAGTGTATGTTTTTGCATTGCCTATGCTTTATATCTAGAATTAATGGTTGCAAGATTAATGCTTATTTGACCTAGTTTTTAGTTGAGAAAGAGAAACCTAGTCTAGGAAAACTTGGCTAACAAGAAATTCAACTAAATGAAGTTTTGATTAGTTTAATTAAAGGAATAGAACTAGAGATAGGAATAATACCACTTGGACTCGTGTCAATTGTTTAGATTGCTACCCATTTGGTCTTGAGAAAGCCAATTTGCGCATAATAACTCTTTGACCGAGAGATATTGAGTGGGTCATTGAGCTTTGAGAGTCATAACATACCCTGATCTACCAAACAAGCATAGATTTACTCTACCCATTAGGTTTACTCCTAGGCCAATTTAATTGTTATTACTATTTATACGATAAATAGTTTAGCGCCCACCGTGGGGCTTAAAATAATAGTGATTATTTTCTTGTTGGTTTCATTACACAACGCAAATTATCTTTCACACCTTTTCTTGTCCAAGATCTTCAATTTTAGGTCGAAATGCCAAGCTCAATAAATAGAGTTGAAAACGATTACCTCGAGAACCATGGAGAGAACCGTGTGGCTGCTCCAGCTGTTGGTGTGCCACCACAAACCTTGAGAATGCACCGGGACCAATCCCAACAAATGCAGTTTCACGCGATGCCCAACGGGTCGATATAAGTTCACATACCAACAGGAGCATGCACCGAGGGAATCCACAAGATTCTCAAAAAACCACAACCAGGGAAAACGGGAGGTTAGTCTTCCTATTATTTTTGAAATGTTGCAGGTACAACAGCTGACTATTGCTCAGCTGCAAAGTCACCAGAAAACTCCTAGCATGGTCGCACCGGAGACAGCTCCCCAGGTCGAACGGGTACCGGAGAGATCAAGCAATAGTGGGTCGATGCTCGATCTTGTTGTCATAAAGATGCCCGAGGACCTCACTAGAAGAATCAAATCGGGCAAGAAAATGATAGAAGTCAATGATAAGAAGGTCGAAACTTACAACTCCATGGTCGACAAAATTCCAGGAGCACCCCCGATCTTGAAAGGTGTAGACTCGAAGAAGTTCGTGCAGAAGTCGTACCCACATGAAGCGACCCTGAAACCCATTCCAAAGAAATTTAGAATGCCAGACCTTCCAAAATATAATGGCACACCGGATCCTAATGAGCACGTTATTGCTTACACATGTGCAGTAAAGGGCAACGACCTGAAGGACGACGAGATCGAGTCCGTCCTACTGAAAATGTTCAGAGAAACACTTTCTAAAGAGGCAATGATGTGGTATCATAACCTGGCCCCAAACTCTATAGATTCATTTACCATGCTGGCAGATTCCTTCATAAAGGCGTATGTCAAGGCCATCAAGGTGGCCACAAGGAAATCCAACATCTTCAAAATCAAACAAATGGAGAACGAAATGCTGTGAGAATTTGTATCTCGCTTTCAAATGGAACGAATGGAACTACCGCCGGTCTTTGATGAATGGGTGGTGCAGGACTTCACCCAAGTTTTGGATGAGCAAAGCTTGGTGGCTTCGAAGAATTTGAAAGAGAATCTGGTCGAATATCCCATCGTGACCTGGTCGGACGTCCACAATCGATACTTTAGACATGTGATTTTTTATCCTCCCCAAGATTTTTCATATTTTAGCACATAAATATTTAATCTAGGCCCAATATAGTTATTTCAACTAATTTTTACTCTTTTATTTTATTTATTACAAGACAAAAAATTATTCCATTAATGTTTTGTTAGTCATTTTTAACCTTGAAAAATACCAAAAATAGTTTATTTTAACCGTAGGTCTTATTTTAACAGATATTTCACTTAATTAGGGGGTAATTAATATTTTTAATAATATTTTTATATGGATAGATTTCTAGTTAATTAAGCTCCTTTTAAGCAAAGCAAGTTATAAAGACCTAAGCTTCAAGCTCATAATCAAGTTATAAAGACCCAAGCTTCAAGCTCATAATTCTTAGGCTGATGCCTTTAACCTAATTCAGACCCCTATATAATAGTAACTAAGAGCTAAAATAAACCTAAACCCAAAAATCCATTGAATCCGTCGTTTTACACAAATAAAAATCACCATTTTCATATTATTCTGACTTTGGCAAGAACAAAAACAAATAGCACGTATCCATTGAAAAAGGGCTGACCTAATAAAAAAACTAAAAAGTAAGCCTAAAGGACCTAGACTTAAGCTAGGCGCTGCAATCGACGACCATACTCCTTGAACCGTCGTCTTCGACCTTTTCCCTCCCCGTTTTTCATTTTTGTTTCTTCAACAGGAATACACAAATATTAGACCCGTCAACCGGGCCGGGTTGACTCGGGACCGGCCCGGACCGGACCAGTACAACCCTGGACCGGACCGGACCGGTAGGGAGAGCCGGGCTGGCTGGGTTCAAAGGAGGTAGGGGGTTGGTCCGTTAACAATTTTTTTATTCGGAATCGGACCGGCCCGGTACGGTGAATAGTACCGTGAACCCGTACAGCCCGGAAAGGACCGGCCCGGTTCAACGGTAACCTTTTTTTTTTAAATTTTTTTTTTTGAATTGATGGGGCCCACATTTCGATTGGCAACGGCTACAGATCCGTTGGCCAACAGATTTCTCGCAAAAATGGCCATTTTTCATTTTTTTTTGTATTGATTAAATTACAATATTAACCCTTCTTAAAATCTATAAATACCCCTCATCTCTTCTTCATTTCTTCACTCAAAAATCTCAATCTCAATTCTCAAATTATCAATCTATCTCTTCCCTTCAATTTGCAAGAATACATATTTTATTTGTTACTCTTTTCCCGAATTTAATTTATCGCAATTTGTTACTATTTTATTTGTTACTCTATACCCAACTGTTACTACGGCATTAGTACATATAGCTGAAATTTCTTTGCTACTATATGAATTTAAGAAGAAAGAAAAATATATGGATGTTATTGTAAGTATGGAAGCGAAATTCAAAAAATATTTCTTTCCAATTCCTCCAGTTTACTTAATTGGTGCAGTTTTATATCCTTCTATTAAAATGTCTGATTGTCACCAATTAATGAATGCTTTATATACTTATATGGAAATTGGAGAATCTGAAACCCCAAATTTATATGATTCTATGAACAAACTAAATAAATATTTGCAACAACTATATAATTATTATGCAAATGAATGTGATAATACTGCTCGTGCTTCTGACAATGTTAATCCCGCTATGCAATGTAGCAGTTCTTCTAATGTGGATGATGAAGGCCTTGATAGTTTTAATATTTTTTCTATATTTTCTAACACTCAAACCAGTAACAGGAATATTGATGAGCTTCAATTCTACTTGCGGAAGCAAAAGGAGCCTCGCACAAAGGACTTTTCACCGTTGAGATGGTGGCATGAAAATGCAAAGTAATTTCCTGTTCTTTACGCTATGGCTCGTGACGTGCTGAATGTGCCAATTTCTACCGTTGCATCGGAGAGTGCATTTAGTCAAGCAAGACAACAACTTGGAGACACCCGCCACTCATTGGGAAGCAATGCTTTGGAAGTTTTAGTATGTTTAAGAGATTAGATTAGATCGGAACGAAGAAATCAAGGAAAGGAAGATGTTGATAGCCCAGAAAACGAAGAAATTGGAGATATATTAACCCATGGAAACCCATCAGAATTTAACTCCACAGAAGAAGGTCAATCAGTTCATATTGATTATGATGAACTTGCTAAGGCGATGCAAAACATTTGAAATTACTACTTCACCAGTTTACTTGTTAGAAAAAATATAAACATTTTATTTTCTACTTATTAATTTGAAATTGAGAAATAAAGTAGCACTTGCAATAAGTGCAAATATTTCCCATCTTACTTGTATTTATGATTATTCAATGATTACAAAGTATTAACATAATTATAACTTAGTAGTTATACTTAATTTAAAAAAAAGTTAAAAATATACTAAACCCGGCCCGGCCCGGCCCCTTTCAACCTCTAACTCGTATGGTTCAATTTTAACCCGAACCAACCCGGCCCCTTAAGAACCCGGTACTATTCGACCCGGCCCGGAACCCGGACGGGTCGGACAAAATCCGACCCGGCCCGGACCGATTGACCCTTTAGCCACCTTTATACACAATACAACGACCACTATCGAATTGAGTGGATAGAGTGATTGGATACAATTCGGAAGTGTCAACTGTGGTCGTAAAGAATGTGACAATTAATGATAAATTAAGCTGAGTCGGTGGAGCTCGTTCGAGGTTTCCGGCGTGGTCTTGTTGACAGTTAGTTCCATTCAATACCATCGGCATTTTTTTTTTTCAGTTAAAGCTTGGTATTTATATATAGCAAAAATAAGGATGTACAAGTGTTCCTACGCGTAGCCGATTGGACAGTCAGCTACTGGTGCTATTTATATTTCAGTTTCTACGAAACTACCAAAAGAAGCGTAGACTCATATGTTTGAGTTCAGCAAGTAACAACACAAAAATAGTTAGTTACGGAAAGTAGTTGAGTTGTCGTAGACCATTCTGCCAGCTTTTGCTATGTCTCCCACGAATGTGAAGGAGTAATGCAATCTCTCTAGTTGTTCTATCTTCATTATAAATCAAGTTCTGAAATCGAGCTTTGTTCCTAGCCTGCCATATTAATGCTACAGCATGCACAAATACAGCAGCAGTGATGGCATTCCTCCATCGACATTTTTGTCTACCTTGTAAATAACAGAAAGTTGTTGATGAATTGGAAGCTACAAAAGGTCCATATTTTCTTTCTTTGTTGTTATTTAATCTATCCCTTTGAAGCTTCATTCCAGAAGATCCTTATACTTTCAATTTTATTTTGTTTTTTTCTTAACTCACTAGTTTGGTAGCTATTTAGATCTATTTGTTCTGTGGGTGTTAATATTAAATTTGTTTTATGTAATGAATAGAATTATATTTAGAATGATTATCTTGTAAAGAGTTTTACTTTGTGACTAAGTAATTTTCACCTACAAATAGAGGGGTTCTACCCCATTATAATCATTCTAAAATCAATAAGAATTTCCTCTCTCTTTCTCTGCAATATTATTCTTCTTCTTTTATTGTTTTATAATAATTTATCAGCACGAGACTCTAACCAATTGAGTAAAAAATTTGGAATTGAGCATAATGATTGTCAATAGTTCTACGAACGTCCTTCGTGATTATTTTACTGTATTTTTCTCTTTTATTCTATACTTTGATTTTATATACAAGCAAAGACAACAAAGTTTGATTATAACTATAATGGAGTTTGTAAGAAATTACAACCACCTCAAGTGGTAAATTTCTATGTCTTGCCATGATCACATTCATGTATGATTATGGGAAAAGAATTGAAAATACGTCCCATTGAATTTGCGCAATTCTCATTCCATTTAGAGAATGTGATAGCAGCATGTGATAAGTTTGAAAGAAGATAAAATTACTATTATGAATGTATCACTGGATGTGGGCGTGACAATAGACGAAATTATAATTGTCATTATTGTAATATTGAGAATAATAAGGATTCTAAAATAATCCTTCACTCTGTGAAAGTAATATTTGTCATCGATTTGACATAAGATTTTATAAAGCACGTATAGATGATTATGGTCCATTCATGATGTGAATGTGACAACATCTAATTTATGAATACATATTCATTCTTGAAAGAATATGAACGTGCTTATGGTATGTGCTAGTGGTAGTAAATTTACCACACTCACCTCTAGAAGGAGGTTTGAAATGATATAAGAAAATAATATCATTATTATGGCATGCATGGTCATTGGTCACATACCAATTGTATGCCAAAATTTTTTGGCAATGTTATTATTAAAGGACAACAATAATGCAAGGAAAAAATTTTGCATATAATTTTGACCACAACTATAATGGTATAACTTTCTCTTTAAAAGAGATATTCACCATATGGATGTTGATGAATATGTAGGAGTACCAAATTAATTGTGAACATTGATTACCAAATAAGGTATTGGGTTGTAGTAAGTCTCAAAGAAAATTGTTCAATTTTCAAAGTATACGTGAAATCGATTGATTATATTGAGACTATAAATAAAGAAAAGATTTAATATCTTATATTGCTACAACTTATAGTGGGGTAATATGTATGTGAAATACCCGCTTTATTCTCCAGTTTGTACTACACAAATAAACGAATACCACAATAAAGTGGATGTTTACTAATAGAAAAATTTATATCATAATAAACTTGGAGTTTATTGATAATTGCATGCGCCATGGTGTAAATCTGAAGTTTATCAATATTGATAATTTATTCAGTTGGCATAATTAGTTTAGCCATATCAATTTAAGTATGATGTGCAAAAATAACAGAAAATTCACATGGGTAAATATTAAAAGAAGTAGAAAGTTCTTCAAGAATTCTCTTATATTGATTTTTCTCGTAAATAAATAAATCAACTGAAATTAGGATTGAATCTCATGAATGCTGGAAATATCAAAGGTGAATATGGGCCTATTCACCTGCCATGTATACCATATAAGATGCATCTATGAGATGGTTATATGTGTGATTATTATTAACCCGCAACATGGTGTTTGCGAGGTAACTTGCTCAATAGTTTGATTTAGTGCATAATTCCCAGATTTTATATTCAAGATAGTTCATCTTGATTAGTTGGCTTACATCACAGCTGGTTTAGCAAAATGATTTATTGAGTGCCTTCACTTAATAGCTAAACAATTGTTTATGAGAACAAAGTTTTGTATGTTAGTTACATAAAAGTTTTGTATGTCATTTGATATATGTTATATACGAATGTGTATTATTTTCTTCCCTCACAAGTGGTTCATGGTCAGGAACCAAATAATTCCATCTTATTATTATTGATACGCGGTGTATATTTTGATTAATACCATAACACATAAAGATGAGTTCTCAAAGTTGAAGAAACGAGTTTGTTTTTCTAACATGAGGGGGAGACATGATAAACAGTTTAGAAAACTTACGTGGAATAAATTATCATTTGTTCTAGATCCTCGAATAAGATAATATAAACTTGAAGTTCATAAAAATGATAATTCATCTGCAATATATTGCAAAGCATGCCAAATGCATTTGCTGACCCAAAGAAAGCAACTATATACTCTCTGCAAATGCTCCTGTTAAAATAAGTCCTAAAATGACAAAGTCTATGATACGCTTAAAGAGTATTGACAGACCGGTTTCAAATAAATTTCTTGATAAAGAAGTTTAACAAATGATCAAAGTGATTATAATAACGAGGAAAGCAATCTAGAAGATCACATGATATAAAACTTCATAAAATCTCATGAGAGATTATAGTACCTGAATATATGAATGAAGAGATCTCTATGTTATGTCTTTATGAAAAATGTTAGAACCGATATAAAATGTTCGTCGACGACATCTACTATAACACTAAGTATAGATGGGGATCTTAAGGCTGTCAAGACAAATACAAGAATATTGGCCAAATTGACGATAGACAATTCAAATAGAATTTGTTTAATATGAAAGACATGTAGTTCAAATACTTAAAAGTATAAAGTCAATGGTATGTGCAATCAGTTTCCGATATCTTATATGTCTAGCATAACATAAAAACTTGATATGCATCTAAAGTCTATTATATGGCTTATATGGATTAATTTATATGATAATCCATGAAGGATTTAAGTTGCTTAAAGCATATACAATTCTTGATCTTGAAGTGCCATTTACTCAGTGCAATTTGTGCATAAATATATATCTTGCTATAATTATGGACATGCTAATATGACAGCAAAAGTTTGCACATCTACGTGAGGATATTGAAATGACGATTCCAACAGATCATATGAAGAGACATTCACCCATTGTGGATGTTATAACGTTCCGTTATCTCATTAGTTTTGCTGTCTATGAAAAGCTTAACATGCATTTAATGGATATGGTTACCGCCTACCTTATGTCTCACTTGATAACGAGATAAACATGAAAATTTCTGAGGGATTCTAAATGCCTAAATCAAATAATTCAAAGTCCCGGGAAATGTTTTCAACCAAATTTCAAATATCGTTGTATGGTCTAAGGCAAAAAGGACGAATGTGGTATAATCATCTTAGTGAATATTTATTAAAGGAAGGCTATATAAATGATTCTATTTGCCCATGTATTTTTATAAATAAAATAACATCGATTATTGTACTTGCTGTATATGTTGATGACATAATCCTTATGTGTACTCTTATAGAACTCCAAAAGGCAATTAATTATTCAAATAAAGAATTCGAGATGAAAGATCTCAGAAAGACAAAATTATGTTTTGGTTTGCAAATTGAACATTTGGTAAATGGAATTTTTGTTCATCAATCTACCTATATAGAAAAGGTATTGAAACGGTTTTAAATGGATGGATCACATCCATTAAGTACTCCGATGGTTGTTCGATCACTGATGTGAATAAGGATCCATTCCGACCTCAAGATGAGAATAAAGAGCTACTTGGTCCCGAAGTACCATATCTTAGTGCAATTGGTGCACTAATGTATCTTGCTAATACTACAAGGCCTGACATAACTTTTTCAGTTAATGTCTTAGCAAGATATAGCTCTGCTCCTACAAGGAGAAACTGGAACAGAATCAAACATATATTACGGTATATAAAAGGAACTACTGATATGGGGTTATTTTATGGAAATAATTGCAGTCCTGATCTTGTTAGTTATGCTAATGCTGGGTATTTATCTGAACCCCACAAGGCTCGATCTCAAACATGTTATATGTTTGCCTGTGGAGGCACTACCATATCTTGGCGATCGACTAAGCAATCAATTGTGGCTACTTCATCTAATCATGTTGAGACAATTGCTATTCATGAAGCAAGTCGAGAGTGTGTGTGGTTGAGGTCTATAATACATCTTATTCGAGACAAATATAGTTTGAAGTGTGACAAACTGCCCACGATTTTGTATGAAGACAATGCAGCATGCATAGCTCAATTGAAGGGATGATTCACAAAAGGAGATAGAACAAAGCACATTTTAGCAAAGTTATTTTTCACACATAATCTTCAAAAGAATGATGATATCAATGTGCTAGATTCGTTCAAGTGATAATATGGCTGATTTATTCATAATATCTCTATCAACGTCAACCTTCAAGAAGCTAATGTACAAGATTGGGATGTGAAGGCTCAAGGATGTGAATTGTGCTCTCATCAGGGGGACTTAATGTGTGCCACACTCTTTTTCCCTTTCAAGGTTTTATCCCATTGGGTTTTCCTTGCAAGGTTTTTAACGAGGCAACCAAAAGGCGCATTTCTAAACATGTGTACTCTTTTTCTAGAATTTTTTTTCCATTGGGTTTTATTTTAGTTAAGGTTTTTGCAAGACACATTACTTATTAAGTAGACATTCAGGGGGGAGTGTTATGAATAGAATTCTATTTAGAGTGAATGTCTATCTTGTAGAGAGTTTTACTTTGTGGCTAAGTCATTTTTCCCATATAAATAGAGGGGTCTTACCCCCATTATAAATCATTCCAAAATCAATAAGAATTTCCTCTTTCTTTCTCTGTAATATTGTTCTTCTACTTTTATTATTTTATAAAATTTCAGTTGTTTTCTCCTTATTTAAAAGCTTTGTTTGCTTATGTGTTCAATTTATCGTACGTGGGTATTAAGCTTTGCTAATATTTTCTCGTTATTTTTAGTTCATTTAGCTCACTGATTAGTTTGGATGTTAATAGTTTGAGGTTAATATATTATATTCGTTCTGTTTGCAAAACGATTTGTAAGGTTGATGGAGCAAATTAAGAAATAAAAAGCAGTAGGGTTTGAAAACTTGAACAATTAAGTGTTTACGGCAGTAAATTGAAGTAAAGAAATTTTGGGGGATATTAAGATTAAATTGGGTCTGGGATTGTTATCTAGCTTATTTCTTCTACAATAATTTCTATAGTAATTAATTTTAGTTCTTTAGAAATTTAGTTGTGCTATTTAGTTGAACTTTTCATGCCCCCGCAAATCTAAAAGTGCGTAGTTGCTTTAGACGCGCAATTTAAACTAACTTCCTTAAACTCGGACACTTCATGTGACCCAAATCCAAATATCAACAACGTTAAATAAAATATATCATGGACCGCGGGCGCATTTCATATGGTGCGATTCAAAGACGTGTTTTAGATAACGTTGAATCTTCCTAAAATTAATTAAAAGTGGTTAATAATTTAAAATTAAACCATAGGCTAAAACATGTATTAAAATCAGATAATAGGCCAATTATGATAGTTTAGACGACCGTGCTAGAACCACAGAGTCGCGAGGTACCTAATGCCTTCCCTCGGGTTAAAAGAATTCCTTATTCAGAATTTCTGGTTCACGGACTTCAAAAGGAAAGTCGAATTTTCCTCGATTTAGGATTTAAAATAAACCGGTGACTTGGGACACCAATAAAATATTCCAAGTGGCGACTCTAAATAAAAATAAATAATCTCATTTCGAATAATGTCACTTAAATTGGAAAAACACTATTTATATATCTTTTCAGTGTGTAAAAAGGAGGTGTGACAGATACCAGTCGAAAATCAGGGTCGAAGATGACCAGCTGGGAGCCCCATAAGGCTCATTATACAACAAGATATTGGCAAAAGAACCAAAGCCAAACAAAGAAAGATATTAGCCATACACCAAAGACGAAAGGAACTCCTAAAGGTGTAAGCCACCTCGCAATGATTGAAGGATGGATCGCGGATAGAATCCTCGGGAACTAATCAACAGAGCAAGGTTCGGTAAGAATGCGGGGCCAGCAGAGCCACCTCGCTTGTCAGAGTTTAACTTCAATGTTGATGTGTCAAACGTCGTGTTTGCTATCAACAAAATCAGAGATGCCGGATGGCCCAGGCCTGTACAGTCGGATCCTTCACAAAGGAATCATAACTTAGTATGTGAATTTCATAACACGCATAGACACAGGATCGAGGATTGCCACCATCTTCGAGAGGAAGTAGCCAGACTACTCAATAAAGGTTACCTCCGAGAATTCTTAAGCGACCAGGCCAAAAATCAGTTCCGGGAAAGAGAGGCAGCGAAGAAGGACGAAATGAATGAGCCGCAACATGTTATCTACATTATCATAGGAGGCATCGATGCTCCACTGGAACTCGTGATAAGAAGGTCGAAAATATCCATCACCAGAGAAAAGCGCAACAGGGGGTACACACCCGAAGATGCCCGCACATTCAGCGAAGAGGACACTGAGACCTTGTCTCAACCTTATAATGACGCACTGGTAATCTCTTTCCTTGTAAATACATTTCAAGTGTAGTCGTGGATCCAGGTAGCTCGGCCAACATTATCAGGTCAAAGGTAATAGAGCAGTTTGGACTGCTTGACCAATTGTGCCTGCCACTCGAGTCCTCAATGGATTCAACATAGATAGTGAAACAACAAAAAGAGAAATCACACTCCCAGTCAACATGGCTGGCACAACCCAAACTGCCAAATTTTATGTCATCGAAGGAGACATGAGATACAACGCCTTATTCGGGTGGCCGTGGATACACTACATGAGAGCAGTACCATCCACCATCCACCATACATTCCCGACAAAGGACGGGATTAAAACCATCCACGGGGAACAATATGTGGTGAGGGAAATGTTCGTGGTGCACGATGTGGCACTGTTACCAATACCTCCACCCCTAAAATAGCCAAAGCGTAATCAAACTACATTTTCAATTAAGCCCAATCAAACAAAGTAAAGGACCATACCACGTCCTCATTACAAGCGACTGGACAAACCGGACCTTAAAACATCACCGACACATCCCACACTAAGGTATAACCATCTCCCTTTTCATTTTATATTTCACACTAACCCATATGCAGGTGCCAGACCGAAGCAATCAAAGTGCTAACCCAACCCAAAGACCTTAAGGTTTTAAAGCATTTGTTACATTCTTTTCCTTCAATCGATTTTTTATCCCAGAAAGGGTTTTACCGGCAAGGTTTTTAATGAGGAAACATCCACATGCTACCTAAGGAAGACTCAACAAATATTCAAGGTTTCTTCTTCAATCGACCTCGAACACTAGGGGGCATCCCCAGAAGGTCATCTACTCGAAAAAGCCAAGAAACGCTAAATAGGGGTCCCAATAGGAAAATGATGTACCGGGCCAAACGGTCGAACGAACCGTGTCCGCATAGCCGGGCACTGACGGTGAAAACATGTATACTTGTACCAAGTAATCTAGGAATACCTTTTATCAACGTATCTCACACTCCAAGAGAAACTCAACATTTTCATAATAGAGACTCCTTCATCTAAAAAAATCCGAACACTCAGGGATTGGCGTCAACAATTCAGCAACTGAAGGACCTCTAGGTAAGGACTCCAAACTCATAAGCCCTCAACGAGGCAACATGAAAAACAAACAAACATATCCAAGGTCGAAAGTGTCCCGAACACTTTGGGACTGGCGCCAAAATCTCAACAATCGCATGACCTCAAGGTCGGAATCTCCGAAATTGTAATTCCTTAATGAGGCAATATCAAGTTTATGAGTAACGTCTCCCAAGCCAGAATACCCTCGATATCTCGGGGACTGTCGCCAATCTCTATTCATTAAAAACCCCGAGCCCATAAAACCTCGAGTGGGTAGACTCAGTCTCGTAAGACCTACATAAGGTAGTAACAAAATCTATAAGACCTCAATCAAGGCATGAACCATAATTGTACCAAGTATCTAAAAACGGTAAGACCTCAAAGGCATGAAATGTTTTTTAAGACTTACTCAAGGCATAAACCTGATCTCAAAGTTAAGGCTATATATCGAACATGTAAGGCCCATAAAAGGCATAACATTGATATAGACGCCTAAACTACTTTACTCGGGATGAAAAATGGCTCCGTCCAAGCACAAATGAATATGGTCATAAGGCTATACCAGCCAAACTAACGCGACTCAAGGACGCTCGACTGTCGTTACAAAATTACAGGACTTCAATTACTTCGAATATACTTCGAAAAGAACCGGTTAAATAGGCTACTCTCGACATAGGAAAACGAGCTTCGACCACGTCAGCTCCAAATCACAAGCTTCAAGATACTCAGCCTCCGACCAAGCCTCTCGAGGTGGTCTATTATCACCACAAAATGACTTGTAATCGAGGTTCTTCCCGAACTGTCGAAGAGTCGGGAAAAAATTATTTCAAAAAGTCCTCAATGAGGGAAAAATAAAGCAAACAAAGATCCCTTTGACCCAAGGCGTAAGAGCCTTTGTCTCCATCCCGCATAAAAGGCTGCATCGGCCCAAGGCGTAAGAGCTATTATCGCCAACCCCCATAAAAGGTTGCATCGGCCCAAGGCATAAGAGCTATTGTCACCAGCCTATAAAAGGCCACATCAACCCAAGGCGTAAGATCCATTATCTCCAGCCCACACAAATCCAAAAACTTGAGGGTTGCATAAGCTCGAGTTAGAACCTGAATCAAAGAATAAACCCAAAATTCTTAACAACATATGCCTAAGGGCAAGTGTAAGAGCAATTGTCGCCAGCCTAATGTGCCTTAGGGCCACACACATAAAAGGTTACTTCGACACAAGGGGTAAGAGTCATTCTCGCCAGCTCGTGCAAATGTAAAAACTTGAGGGTTAAATGAGCTCGAGTCAAAACATGATTCATAGACTAATACCCAAAACAGTTGATCAAAACATGTCTAAAAACAAAAGCATAAGAGCTCAAACGCCAGCTTTGCATCGGCCAAGTACATAAAAGCCTATAGGCCATCCCGATGAGCCTCAAGGCCATATCACAAATCTAAGGATTCCTATCGATTGAAAATTCTAGCTCACCCAGCCAAATTCGAGACAGAAGGGGAAACAGAAGAAGTAAAGCCACGAGGTTTTCTTTTATATACATATGCAAAAAATCATGATCTCCATCTACAAACATGCTTTGAAAATTCTATATACGGATGGCAAAATCTATGCCCTCCCCTTCGGAGCTATGGCCTGCCGACCTCATCTTCTCTTTCCTCGATGTCGGCCAGAAGTAACCGAGCATCATGCTCCTCCACTCTCGCTCGCGCCAATTCTTTCGAGAGGACAAAACCCCTAGCATGGATCTCCTCGAGAGTCTTCCTACGAGACTTACAACGAGCATATACTTTGATCCTCTCTTCACGGTCGAGGACCCTTTTCAACTCAGCTTGAGCATCGCTAGCATCCTTTAAATAAATCACCATCTCCCGATCAGCCTTAGTTCGGCTCATTACAGCTTCAGCCCGGGCATTAACGATCTCAGCCCTGACCTTCGAAAGCTCGGACTCGAGCTTCATACTCATATCTGTTTGAACCAAAGCATTGTCATGAGCTAAGCGGAGTTGAACCTAAAGGGCAGGAACTTTAGCCAACCACCCTTCTCCTCTAAATCCTGAACCTCCGCCTGAGCTCTTAGCTTATCATGTTCACTCTTGGCTCGGCCAGCTTCATCCGAAAAATGCTCCAAGGCCTCCACAATTTTCTAAAACTAAGATAAACGAATTATTAGAATCAAAAGCTAGAAGGCGGAATGCATACTCACTCGGGATGGAAAAAAACTACCTACTTCTTCAAGTAGCTCTCATAATTCAAAGTCCGATCCACCTCATATTGCAAGTGTGCTAGCTCAACTTTTTTCATTGCAAAGGAGCCTAAGGGATCTCTCGTCATCCAGATCTTTCCACAGCCTAGCTTCACGAAGAAGCAGCCCAGATTTGAGCATGTCGAAGGCATGCAAAGAAAACCCTATAAGGAAGGGAAGACGCAAAATTCAAAAGGCCTATTCCAAAACTCACCATGAACTGAAGTTGTGGACTTCCTCTAAGGCTGAGCGCACATCTCTTAATCTAGCTACCTCAAAACTAAAAAGGTCGACTCCGGTCAAGGCACGGTCGCTCAAAGTGTGTGACCCTGGGTTAAGGCTGTATCCGGTTCCGGTCTGGGTCTATTTGGGTCTGCGGTTCCGGTTCGGCGGTTCTGGCGGTTCCGATTCTGGCGGTTCCGAAGCCGGAACCGCTACCATACGGTTCCGGTTCTGGCGGTTCCAGTTCCAGCGGTTCAGGCGGTTCCCGGCAGTTCTGAAATTTTTTTATTTTTTATTTTAAAATCAATATCTTGTATAGTAGTCATTAGTATATTGTAGAATATATTTGTACTATGTTATTAGTATAGTATATATTGTGTTTGGTAATTAGTATATATTGTGCATGAGTAGTGTATATTTTGTATATAAGTAGTATATATTGTATTTAAGTAGTATATATTGTATATAGGTAGTGTATATTGTGTTGTAGTTAGTGATTAGTATAAATTGTATATATTGATAAAAGAATGTTGTCATTAGTATATTGTGTTGTATGTTATATATTGTATATTATATAAATATTCAAGGATTGATATAGAAGTAAAGACAAAGAAATATTGAGACAAAAGATATTCAAGGATATGATAAAGAGCATATTTATTGACCAAAATGGCATATCTTTCTTAGTCTTCCTTCCCCCAATGGAAAAAAAACTAAAAGAAGACATGCCAATGTACAAGTTATATCATAATTTATGCATTATTCCCTGAACAGACTTAACTCAGTTATCCCCTGTTATGAACGTTTCTTCTTGTTCCTTGGGGTTAATTCTATTAACAGTTGCACCCACATCATCGGCCACTTCAGTTTTTTCGACATCTTTTGGAGTTCCTGGAGCCGAGCCATATGCTTCTTCCCTGTCCGAGCCATATGCTTCTTCCCTGTCCTATGTGCCTCCATTGATTTCTCAGACAAAGCCCCTACAATAATAATGCAATAAAATCCAGATAACAAAAAAGGTCTTTTAACTTTTCAGTAATGTTATATCACTCACAATAATAGACAAATACATATACTGAGCCATGTCGAATACAATGTCAACGTCCATCAAAAGATAAGTTACTAAGGATTCAAATTGTTCAGGTATTAGAGAATTGAATTACAACAGATGTCAGATCCTGTAGATAATGTACTGGACTTACCTTAAAAGTTGATGACATAAGTAGATCTTGAAGCTTAGGGACTATGTCGTACGATACAATGTTGAACACACCATCAAGGTGAACGGACTTCTTAGTATTTGAAGGCACTACTTTAAATCCTGCCTTATTTGAACCACCCCATTGAGATAATACCACCTAATCCATTGCACCTTTTTCCAAGCCATCAGCATGGTGTTGCAAAGATGGTGTGACGTTGTCCTTTGTACCTTCTTTCTCCAAAATCTCTAGAGATGTTTCCTCCACCAATTTATTACCAGGCAAGAATTCAACTTTCGGTTTTATGTTGAGATTGTCATCAACCGGGGGAGGGGTAGTATTTTGGCCACTACTTTCACCGGTTTTAGCTTTTCCTTTACTAAACATATTTTTCAACGAAAATGCCATAATAATTAGCACGTAAGAGTTGAAACGAGTTTACCGGATTGACGAACAACTTCTTGAAAATTGAAAATCGTTGAAATTGAACACTTGAAAACTTCAATTCAACAACTTCACAATGTTTCACGAATTTGCAACAATAAATTAAGCACTTGCACTAGAAAGATTGAAAGAGAGCTTGAGAGAGATTGAGAGATATTGAGAGATATTGATGAATTGGTGAATAAAAATGAAAGAATGAGGGGGTATTTATAGTTGAGAAATGGGAAATAGTGTAATTATATAAAGTTTGGGGTTAAATTAAAGTTTGGGGGCCAAATGGCTATTTTTTAAACTTCCAAATAGCTAGTTTTGAAAAAGAGCAGTTTGGAACCATTTGGAACCGCCAGAACCGCTTGGAGCCGTTTGGAACCGTTTGGAGCCGTTTGAAATTTTTTTTTTTTAGAAATTACCGTTACAGAATCTTTTGGAACCGCCAGAACCGGTCCGGTTCCGGTTCTGGCGGTTCCGATTCTGGCCGTTCCAACGGGTGGAACCGCCCCGCCACGGTTCCAGGGAACCGGCAGAACCGCCAGGGCCGCGGTTCCGGTCCGGTTCCGGTTCGGAACCGCCCCGTTTACAGACCCTGGGTTTCTAACATCCCTCAAAGTACTGTCGAAGGAAAAAGAAGGTGATGGCAACATAGAAACCACCTTTCCAGAATCAGGATACATGGGTGCAACAAGCTCAGATGACGCTTACACTTCGAAGCCCCGCCCATTTCACCTTGCTTTGAGCGTCATCGCACTGTAAAGGCACCTCTCGCTTACTATTGTCTTTCTCTAGCCCGGGAGCTAGAAACCCTTCCCCCTCTCCAAAGGAGCGCAGCCTCGCCTCGAAGGTTGTCTGGAGCCTACAACAGCAACATTAATACGCAGAAAGGGAAAATGCCTCTTCAAATGAAGGAAGGGAAAGGAAAAAATAGCACAACACATACCACGATGTTTTACTTCTCATCTGCCCCGCGATAAAGCTTGCCACTTGCGCTCATCACAAGTCGAGTGGGTTGCCAACTTTCGAACCCAATCTAGTAGGTCAGTAATATCGCCCGGCGCCCATGAAACCGCTGCAGAAAAAGAAAAGAAGTTACTGTTATGATACCAGCCTTCGCCATAAACAAAACTGAGAATGCATGGAATGTACCCCTTACGTCTATATTTCCATTCCTTTGGGAATGGCAGGATCTCCATAGGTAAAATGTCAGCGGTACGAACTCAAATGAATCGAATCATCCACTCCCAATCTCCATCTTGCTCATCATTAACAATGAATGGCGTGGTTGACCGACATCACGGGGTTAGCTGACCTCGACGGTGAAAGGTACAGCACAGCCTAATAAGATGATTGAGGATAAATTCAAGCCTCGCCTTCTATGCAAAAAATATCATCATCAACACTATTCACCAAAATGATGGGTGGATCTACGCCAAGGTAACCCATCCTTGAACCAGAAGTAGAGCACAACCCTATCAAGGGGTCCTAGTGTGAAAGGATACGTGTACATATTCAGGAATCTATCGACATGATTCATGATGCCCTCTTCTGGGGAAAGTATTTGTAGCACTACTTTCTCCCCCTATCTGCAATCTTTTCTCACTAACTCGAGATGTTCTTCTCATATCAAAGAAGTAATCTTCAAGGTATACTCTCGTTAGTCCTGAATGTAGGAGGCAGAACTCTCTCCTCTCTGCCTGGAAGAGCTCGATGTAGCAATCATGGCTATGGCAGAGTCAGAGAACTAAAGCAGGAATCTGTGCAAATACGCTAGAGCTAAAGAAATGAAAGGATTAACGCGGAAAAAGAAGGGTAACTACTTAAAATGGTAGGATCTCCAAAGGAGCAGAAACGAACCTATATATGAATCATCACAAGCCCCGAGGTGGTACTCGGCCTCGAGGACTCCGCCAATAAGAAGTTAGGCTTTAAGAAATCGACCGCATCACCACCAGCCCCGAGCTGGTACCCGACCGCAAAGACCTCCATCAAAAAGGAAGTTAGGCTCTAAGAAGCCAATGATATCGCTGCAAGTCCCGAGGTGGTACCCAACCTCGAGGACCTCCATCAAAAAGGAAGTTAGGCTCTAAGAATCCAACGATATCACTGCAAGTCCTGAGGTGGTACCCAAGCTCGAGAACCTCCATCAAAAAGGAAGTTAGGCTCTACAAAGACAACAACATCGCCGCAAGTTCCGAGGTGGTACCCGACCTAGAGGATCTCCACCAAAAAGAATTTAGGCCTTAGAGAGCTATTGACATCATCACAAGTCACTAGATGGTACCCGATCTCGAGGACCTCCTTCAAAAAAAGAAGCTAGGCTCCAGGAAGCCTTTAGCATTATTGATGGATCTAAGATGGTACCTGATCTCGGGGATCTCTCTAAGGGGCCATCGACTTCATTGTAAGATTCGAGATGGTACCCGATTTTGAAGGCTCCTCTTAAGGAGAAAAATAAGCACTTCAAACTCCGTCTATAAGGGCTTGACTTTATGATACCATCTAAACCCGGGCAGTCCCTCACACAAGACTTGTCTACAACTTCTAAGGTTATATATATTAAGTTCAAGACAAGTCCATAGAACCGGTTATCGTGAAGAATTATGTCATAAGCGTGATATCATCAATGTGATGTCATCACAGGAAGTCCAAAGAATCAAGTGTTAAAATCATTTCTTATCACTCATCTCTGAGAAACAGGGGGACTATCTGTATGCGGTAAAATTGGAGGGTCCAATTTCTCATCAGCGAGGTGCCTCAGGAGATCAACTCGAAGGCTCGAGGTCACGGCCAAGTATCCTCCCTCGAGGGTCGTCGAACCCCGACCTCAAAGTAATAATGATCGCAGTAATGGTAGAAATGGGAGTTCCCAAGAAACGCAGCTAGTACTGACAGAGCCTAGTGTCATCTAGTTGTCTCATCTCCATATCTTTATAATTAATGCATATTTTACTATGATCGTATTTTCCTCCTATATAAAGGGAATCATTGTCACTTTGTAAACCCATGTTGCTTCAGTTGCTCCACACGAAATATACAAGAACATTCTCTCTTCTCTCTAACACTTTCTCTTGATATTATTGCTTCTATTTAATATCTTCATTATTATTCACCATTTGTTGTTTATCATTGGTCATAAAGAGCTTTCATTGATTTTTGTTATAACTGTTAGTCATACTCTGATCACCCTCGATAGCTCACAGCCGAGCTCCGGGATCGACCTCGAGGCCCCGATTGTTAACTTATCGGTTTGATTATCACCTTATCCTTAGCTCTGATTTCATTTCTATGTCTTATACATACAATATCAATTGCTTAACAACTAGTATGAAAATAGATCACGTACTTTTAGAGCCCCATATATATATATATATTTAAATAAATAAAAATCATGTCAGCCTCCGTTTTAGGAACTTAGATGTTACATGTTGTATCTTCTCTATCTCTCTTTATATTACTATTTTTATTTATACTTTCATGTCTTACATACTCGGTACTTTATTTGCACTGACGTCCCTTTTGCTTGGGGATTCTATGTTTTATGCCCACAGGTTATGATAAACAGGTTGACGGTCCTCCCAGTAGGTAACCAGTTCAGCGGAAGGTATTGTTGCAGTCCATTTGCTCCGAAGTTACCTTTTGGAGTCAGTATGCTTATGTGCATATGTTATGGGTACGACCGGGTCTGTCCCGACCTTATGATGTTTATGTATTCCTTAGAGGCTTGTACACATATATCATTTATATAAATATTTCGTTTTGCCTTGTAGGCTCGTGTATCTCATGTATATTATTCTGGGGTTTTTTTTATCGAATATACTTAATGTTATATTCAGGTTATCTCATGACGGTCCTTCTAGCCCTTTACGCATGATAGTTTAGTCAATGATATATTACATTAGTGCTCGGCAAGTATGCTTGAATGCCCTTCACGGCCCTTTGATTTGGATCGTGACAAGTTTATTCCCAATGAATATACTTTATCAAATTAACAGAAAACTGGCTTCCAGAAAGAAGTCATCTTTTTAGGCTCTTTATTCGGATATACGGATAAATACGTAGTACATAGTCGTTGAGACTCTTTATGCGTTTAATAAACTTATGAATTTGGTCAACACTATTGAAGTCGGTGGCGAGAAGGATGAAATTAGTATGGTATTAATTCGCAATAGCTAATAGGGATCTTTTCTATGCTCCAGAAGCTGATGATTTAAAGGAATCTAAGCAACATATGTTTAAATCAGAAAGTTGTATTTGACTACATAATACTTTTTCCATGATAATGGGATTCTGCAAATCGATGTTTCCCCGGTAAACCCCTTACCCTACAAAGAGGAAGGGAGATGTCGTCGGTAAGATCATATGCCTAATACAAGCAATTCGAAGGTTGAAATCAGAAGAAAAGTTGCCGATAGGCTCACCTTCAGCAGGTGCTAAAATCAAACAGAACTCTTCTTAGCCAGCATCCCTGGGTGCACTCGTCTCTGCTTTAGTTGACTTTCTCTCCCTTCCATTTATATAATCTAATGCTCATCAGTGTCGGGGCAGCGCCAAAAAATGAATAGATAGGTGGTTCAGTATAGTTTTAAATAAATATCAAAAAAAGAGTTTGTTAATTATATACCATATTTTAATTATATACCATATTTTGCAGGATTACTTATGCTTTGTTTTGTTATTGTGTTTTGTCTTGCCTTGGTTCCTAACTTTATCTTTGTTTTCCAATGCAGCTTTTCATTCTGTCCTATGCGCCGAGGGTCGCTTGGAAGCAGCCTCTCTACCCTTTTGGGTAGGGGTAAGGCTGTCTACATATTACCTTCCCCAGACCCCACCTGGTGGGAGTATACTGGGTAGTTGTTGTTGTTGTTGTTGTTGTTGAGTGACGAAGGAGAAGAGAGATAGCATTCCGACTAACTAGCGATGAGAAGAAAAGAATCCCAATATATGGTCCTAATTTAAACACGCCACCTACACGATTCACTATATAGATTTAAGGAATGCGGGATAATATGGTTCCTCATCCCTCGATATAAAGAAGTTTATCTGTATTCATGTACTTGATGTGTTAGAACACGATTTTTTAATGTGTTTCGATTTAATTTTTCGAAATAAGAAAAAAGCGATGATGGATATGAAGAGGGAATAATGGAGTGAAGAAGACAATGAAAATAATGGAGAGGAAACAAATTGAGGCTATAAAGAAGATAGAGGGATTTAAGTTAATGGGAGGTTTATCAAAGGGACCTAGAGGTTTTTCTTGTGTAAAGTAATGTATGCACTAGGTATGTTGCTCTACGTAATGCTGATCCGAATTGTTTATATGTAGGTGTCAATAATGACAGTTTTGTTTGTAATATGTCAAGACTTGATGACTAGTTATTAATATATTATCCTTATTGCGGATTAGCAAGCTGGGTCGGATAAGATTTAATTAATTATGGCGTGGGTTATTTTAAGTGAATGAGGGCTTGCCACATGACTTTTTAAAGCAAGGAATGAAGTTTTAACAGGTGAGGTAAAAATTGCGTAGGGATATATTTGTTAAAAATTAAAATTTATAATTTATTATCGATAGTAATTGGTCAATATGACCCTTTTAAATTAGGTATGTGAGATTATGTTGTATTTGTTGTCTCTGACATTAATCAATATTATAGTCTCTGTACACAACATGTCATGTTCCTACAGTGTTCGAAAATAGATTACTAGAATTCTCATATTTACCAAACTAACTGGGACACTAGGCGAAGAATGACAAACCCATTGAATAATTGGAGGCGCAGTGGGTAAAACCATGCTATCACGTTTTGCATGATTCTCTGGTATTCAATACATAATTGTCTCGTACAATTAAAATAAAATTTTCCTAAAAACTCTGGCTATCACTTTTGGTCATTGTCAAAAAGGAAACTCTGGCTCCTTCAGTCTCTGACCATTCATCCAAATCAAGGAGATAGGTTAAGTAGCTGTTAGTAAGTAGCAGTACTTCCATTTTCAGAAATATTTTTGTGGTCTGCAGACTACTGCTCTTATGGATCAAAATGAGCTGGTCTGCATTTACACCTGAGCTGTTTCCAGTTGTTGGTACTAATTTATTTATGGAAAAAGAATATTTCAATTTTCAAGCGAGAGAAACGTCCATCAGTAATTAATTAAGTAAATTTTGAATATATTCAGTTGATTAATTAAATGGAGCTGCATATCCATTCATTTGAGATTTCTTTTAAAGTCGGCCACCTAAATCAAGGCTCATAAAATAAAGTACCCTAACCATAGGAATCGGATCTGGCCGCTCATCCTTCGTTTGCAGTTGACATTTGGAATTTCTTTTGACAACAATTTTTTTCATTGGTGGCAATTTTTTTCTAATCCTTATAGTCACAGTTATTTAAGTATATGTACTCAAAAGGAGTACTCAATAATTATGTTTGATTTAAAATTAAACAACAACTATCCAGTATAGTCTCACAAAGTGGGGTCTTGGGAGGGTAATCTGTAGACGGGCCTTACCCCTACCCGAAAGGGCAGAGAGGCTGTTTCCAATCGACCATCGGCTCAGTGAAGGAAAGGAAAAACAAAAACAAAAGAGCATTAGTAACAACAGCAGAAACAGCGTAAATAATTATCTAAACATAAGAACCATAAATAAAATAGCACGCAATAATATCAGACAGTAACTACTATAAATAACTACCATAAGGGAGACACAATCCAATACATAAATCATCTATGGATAGCCCTGCCAAGCCTCACCCAACCCCGGGTGAGAAGTACGAAAAACTCTAGGAGCCCCTATCCTACAACCCTGATACTAGACCTCCAGACATTCCTATCAAGGGTCATGTCCTCGGAAACCCGCATTCTAGCCATATCATGCCTAATCACCTCTCTCCAAAACCTCTTAGGCCTCCCTCTGCCTCGTCGTACGCCGACCATCGCCAACCGCTCACAACTCCTCACCGGGGCATCAGGACTTCTCCTCCGCACATGCCCGAACCACTTCAGTATCGCTTCTCGCATCTTTTCATCCACCGGGGCCACCCCCACCTTCTCTCGAATAACTTCATTCTTAATCTTATCTAACCTGGTGAGCCCGCACATCTACCTGAGCATCCTCATCTCCTCAACCTTCATTCTATTAACATGAGAGTTCTTCACTGGCCAGCACTCCGCCCCATACAACATGGCAGGTCTAACCACAGCTTTATAGAATTTCCCCTTGAGTGTCTGTGGAATTTTCTTGTCACACAGGACTCCTGATGCCAGCCTCCACTTTGACCACCCCGCTCCTATACGATGAGTGACGTCTCCGTCAATCGCTCCGTCCCCCTGAATCACCGACCCAAGATATCTGACATTGTCCCTCTTGGCGATGACCTGAGATCCAATCATCACGTCCATGCCTACTTCGCTCGGCTCGGCGCTAAACTTGCACTCCAGGTATCTTGTTTTAGATCTTCTTATTTTGAAACCCTTAGACTCGAGAGTCTGCCTCCACACCTCTAACCTCTCAATAACATCGACCCTCGTCTCGTCTATCAAAGAGTATGTCATCAGCAAATAGCATACATCAAGGCACATCCACTTGAATATGTCGGGTTAGAGCATCCATCACCAAGGCAAACAAGAGAGGGCTAAGCGTCGATCCTTGATGGAGCCCCATAACCACTGGAAAATGGTATGAGTCGCTACCCACCGTCCTAACCCTAGTCTTAGCTCCATCGTACATGTCCTTGATTACTCTGATGTAGGCTTCCGGCACACTCTTCCCCTCCAAGCACCTCTCTTGGGGACCTTGTCATACGCCTTCTCCAAGTCGATAAGCACCATGCGCATGTCCTTCTTCTTATCCCTGAACTGCTCCACTAGCCTCCTGACAAGGTGGATAGCTTCTGTAATGGAGCGACCGGGCATGAAACCGAACTGGTTCACAGATATAAATGGCATCTCCCTCACCCTCGCCTCGATCACCCGCTCCCAAACCTTCATGGTGTGACTTATTAATTTGATACCCCTATAGTTGTTGCAGCACTGGAGGTCCCCTTTGTTCTTGTACAAGGGCACCACTGTACTACACCTCCACTTCTCCGGCATCCTTTTGGTCCTGAAGATCGCATTGAACAACCTGGAGAGCCACTCCACTCCTGACCTACCCATGCATTTCCAGAACTCTACCGGGATCTCGTCCAGCCCGGTCGCTCGACCCCTACTCATCCTACGCAAAGCCCCCATGACCTCCTCCGCCCTAATGCGCCTGCAGTACCCAAGGTCTCTATGTTGCTCTAAATTCCCCAACTCTCCGAGCTCTATGTTACGATCCCCCTCATCGTTAAGTAAGTCTCGGAAGTACGCCTGCCACCTCTGCTTGACTTGAGACTCCTCTACCAGAACTCTACCATCCTCGCCCTTGATACACCTAACTTGGTCAAGATCACGCGCCTTCCTTTCCCTTGCTTTAGCTAACCGGAATAACTTCATGTCCCCGCCTTTCTCCCCTAATTCCTCGTACATGAAACCAAACGCTGCGTTTTTAGCTTCCGTAACCGCCAGCTTTGCTTATTTCCTCGCCACCTTGTAGATTTCCTTCTTCGCTCTCCGTTCTTCCTCGCTTGTGCTCCCTGCCAACTTAGCAAACGCCGCCTTCTTCACCTCCACTTTTCCTTCGACTACATCGTTCCACCACCAGTCAACCTGATGTCTGCCTGAATAACCCTTGGCTATCCCGAGCACATCCTGTGCTACCTCCCTAACCAAGTTCGCCGTCTCTGACCACTTAGCGTCCGTTTCCCCAGAACTTCTCCAAGCTCCGCCCTCAACTAACCTCCACTCCAACTCCTGTGCTTTCTCCTTAGTCAAAACACTCCACCTAACATGCGGTTGTACCCCAGCCCCCCTCCTCTTCCTCTTCACCCAGAGACCGACATCCATCACTAGGAGTCTATGAAGAGTCGAAAGGAACTCTCCCGGAATAACCTTGCAGTCCTTGCACATACCCCTATCGCTCCTTCTGAGGAGGAGGTAATCAATCTGAGTCCTCGCCGCTGAACTCTTGAAGGTGACCAAATGCTCCTCCCTCTTCTGAAATGTCGAGCTCGCAATCAGAAGCTCGGAAGCCCTGGCGAAATCAAGCAGTGACGTGCCTCCTCCGTTCCTAACTCCAATGCCGAAGCCACCGTGCACCTCACCATAACCACCAGCATCAGCCCCAATATGACCATTAAAGTCCCCTCCGATAACTAACTTCTCGGATGAGGGAATACTACTCACCAGATCATCCAAGCCCTCCCAAAAGCGCCTCTTAACCTCCTCATCTAAGCCCGCTTGCGGCGCGTACGCGGTGATGACGTTGAGGACGCAACCCCCAATAACCACCTTAATAGACATTAACCTATCATTCACTCGCCTAACCTTGACCATGGACTCCCTTAGATCCCTATCTACCAAGATTCTCACTCCATTCTTACCTCTCACGACCCCAGAATACTATAGCTTAAACCCGTCTGCATTCCTCACCTTCGACACTTTCCACCTAGTCTCCTGGACACAGGCTATGTTAACCCTCCTCTTCTGAAGAACCTTCGCCAACTCAATGGACTTACCCGTCAGAGTGCCTATGTTCCACGACCCAATCCTTAATCTGTGAGCGTCCGCTACCCTCTTCCCACCCTTACCTCCCGCCCTACCTGCAGGACCACTCCTTGCCCCTTACTCACCCCCGCCACCGCCCCCACCCCTGAGGACATGACCTTACACTATCATCCCACCCCGCGGCCACTATCTCTCCAACAGACTATGGAGAAAAGTGATGCACACACGCACTATAGCGGAATACGCAAAAAGATGCAAACTAGATATCAACAGAGTAAACCTCACACGGAATGCTAGCTAGAATACGTAAAAGGTGTACAGAGTAAACAAGATAGCGGGAGGTACCAAATCCCGGTGGAAAAACCTGAAAGTAGGCTTTGATGCGCCCTCAGGTCAACTGCTACCAACTCTTGCACGTCCCGGCCGGTGTTTCTTAGCTCCTCACTCCCAAATGTCGCAGACTGGGAATTGTCTTGGTATATACGACGAAGTTGCATCCACCTAGCACGTTCGCATCCAACTCCTGCTGACCCTTGTCGGGGTTGTTCCTTTTGCTTGCACACGCTCGTCCCGCTCACTGATAATAGCTAGAATCTTTAACCTGAAATACACGCAAAACACCACGAAGACAAACAAAGAAGGGGGATTTTGTCACCGCTACCACTGGTGAGGCCCCACCCGTAACAAAGGAGCGCTAAAAGGTTGTAATAAAACCTTAGAATGAACTCTTGAAAATAAATAAATTAAAACAATCGAAGGAAAATGCACAAATTATTAAAATAGCATTAGATAACTAAATAAAGGTGAACTACAATAATGCAAAAATTTCTAACAAAAATTTCAACAAAGATAATGTGAATTAATAGAACTAATCTGTTAACTAAATCAAAGTAAGAAGCAGAAGGATAACAAGACAATCGAAAAAAAAATGAGGTTGATGTGTCTAATACACAGATAAGATTTGCTTAATTATATAATCAATGGTTAAGTGAAAAGTACGGACAAAACGAGAAATGAGATGGAGGAGAAACCAAAGTGTGGAAATAACTGTCAGGAGCACTGATCGCTCAGTCGGTGCTTTAAGAAAAATCAATTTGGGTCTGGTGATTACCGGTTGTACGCCGGCACTGGCGGTGGTAGGGGGTTGGAGGGGAGGGCTGAAAAGAGATATCAAACCTATATAAACCTTTTAGAACATGAATAATCAAACGCGATAGATGAAAAACACAAATGATAGGTCACGGTCGTTGATTGAGCTTTCAGATCCAGATCATGAAAATGGACGGATAAAATTTCAGATCAGATCCTGCGAAAGCTTTGATGGCGAATATTAGAGCTAAGTCTAATTTATCGATATTATTAATCTATAGAAAAAGTGCTGAACAACGGATGAAGAATCTGATGCGAGATACTTGCAGGTTGCACATAGAACTATGTGGAAATTGAAACCAAACCCTAGGATTTTCGCTTCGATTCCTCTCCCTGCTACTCAACAGAACGGTGCGATCAGATTCCGATAAATTTTCCGGCGCTGGAGAGAGCTATCTCAAAACCATCGCGAGTGAAATCCTTAGTTTGTGAATTACACTCCAAAGTTCAAACCCGTTTTCTCATTTGAGACATCCCGTTTGATTTAAAATTGTTAGCAAATTTTATTTACAACAATACTCCTTATACAGAATATTTCATACCCTGATTAAAGAAACGATCATTGCGCTATGAGTGACTGTCAACACTAGTCCCACTATAAATTTCCTTTGCTAAATTACCTTTAATGCATGTATCATTAAAATGAATGATATATAATCAACCATTGAGAGACTTTATAGAAAATTATATAATTCATTTATTGGAGCAAACAACAGTCGATTATAAAATAATTGGAATGGAATTACATGAGCATAGGAAATAAAAAGAATGCAATCAAAATGAGTAAATGGATTAAATGAGGAAATACAATTCACAAGTCAATTAGTTAGAACTTCCAAATTAGGGACGGAAGGAGGTTCACTCCAATATTCAAAAATATTTGCTTGAACCATATAAGTTGTAAGTATATTTCATTATTAATTATTGATCATATTGTTGGATTTGGCACTTAACCATTGACATGTTTGGAGTAAATGCAGTCTCTTTTGACTACACTAATGAAACACTCTTTTGCCTTATACATCAACTTATTTACGTAAAAGATATAAGTTGTTCTTTTTACATATAGATTTGAAAATAATTAAATCACGTAATTGTATTTGCGTAAGACAAAAGTGTTTTGAATTAGGAGGTAAATTATTTTTCTGCTTCTCCTCTTAAGATGAAAGAAATGATAATACTTGAGGCGTAAAAGAATCTTAGTTGTAGTATTTAATTGTCCTCCTATCCAGCCAATGGGGCCTAATAGTCGTTCATTTCATGGAAAATTCCATGCAGCACTGTTTGTAGACTATTATAATACAACATTGACTCTGTCTCAGAATTGGGTAGGAGTTTTCTTTTTTTTTTTTTCTTCTTCTAGATTTTCAAGAATTGGGGGTGTGGAGCCCAAAGCTGGTCCTTTGCTTTGCTGGCTTCAAGCTCTTCATTGTTTGTTTTTAATGGGCTTTGTCTGCTGACAAAGACCATACTCTCTCAATTCATCACTCCCTTTTCACTTTCTCTCTCTATATATAATAATCTTCCATCATCATATTCATCCTCAAAGAAAGAGTGACACACAAAAATACTGTTATAAAATAAAAGTAATTTAGTAAAATATAAACAAGAAATATAAGTAATTTCTTGAAACATGAACAAGAAATGTAGATAGAAAGAAAGAAGAGATTTTTTTCTTCAATTGTCTGTTTTCTATTTATTACAAGGCATTTATATAGGCATAAAAAGTGAAGAAAATATGTTATTGAAAATATTATTCAACATATAAAATATGTCATTGAATATGTCATAAACCATTTGAGATGAAGATCATAGAATAAGAGTAGACATCCACCATAAATTGATATTTATCATAACATTTGCCCTTGGATGTCCATAGATAATGTACCTCATTAAAACCTTACTAGGAAAAAACGCTATGGGAAAAAACGCTATGGGAAAAAAAATTCTAGTGAAGGAAAAAGAGTACACATGTATAGAAATATGCCTTTTTGTTGTCTCGTTAAAAACATTGCAAGGAAAACCTAGTGGGACAAAATCTTGTTAGAAAAAGAGTGCAACGCGCATTAACTCCCCCTGAAGAGAGCATCAATTCACATCCTTGAGCCTTCGCATCCCAATCTTGTGCACTAGCTTCTTGAAAGTTGACGTCGGTAGAGATTTTGTGAACAAATCAGCCATATTATCACTTGAACGAATCCGTTGCACATTGATATCACCATTCTTTTGGAGATCATGTGTGAAAAATAACTTTGGTGAAATATGCTTTGTCATATCTCCTTTTATGAATCCTCCCTTCAATTGAGTTATGCATGCTGCATTATCTTCATACAAAATCATAGGTAATTTGTCACATTTCAAACCACATTTGTCTCGAATATGATGCATTATAGACCTCAACCACACACACTCTCGACTTGCTTCATGAATAGCAATTATCTCAGCATAATTAGATAAATTAGCCATAATTGATTGCTTAGTCGATCGCCAAGACATGGCAGTGCCTCCACAAATAAATATATAACCTGTTTGAGATCGAGCCTTGTGTGGGTCAGATAAATATCCAGCATCAGCATCACCAATAAGATCAGGACTGCAATTATTGCTATAAAATAAGCTCATATCGGTAGTCCCTTTTAGATACCGCAATATATATTTGATTCCATTCCAATGTCTCATTGTAAGAGCAGAGTTATATCTTGCTAAGACATTAACTGAAAATGTTATGTCAGGCCTTGTAGTATTTGCAAGATACATTAGTGCGCCAATTGCACTAAGATATGTCACTTCAGGACCAAGTAGCTCTTCATTCTTTTCTTGAGGTCGGAATGGATCCTTATTCACATCAAGTGATGGAACAACCATCAGAGTACTTAAAGGATATTCTCCATCCATGTAAAACCATTTCAATACCTTTTCTATATAGGCAGATTGATGAACAAAAAATTCGTTTGCCAAATGTTCAATTTGCAAACCAAGACATAATTTTATCTTTCCGAGATCTTTCATCTCAAATTCCTTCTTTAAATAATCAATTGCCTTTTGGAGTTCTATGGGAGTTCCAATAAGGTTTATGTCATCAACATATACGGCAAGTACAACAAATTCCTAGGTGGGTGAATAGGTCCACAAATGTCCCCTTGTTTACTTTCCAAAAACAGAGGTGACTCAATTCCAACATTTGTTGGTGATGGTCTAATAATTAACTTGCCTTGATAACAACAAGTGCAAGATAATTCATTATTTAAAAGAATCTTTAAATTCTTTAATGGATGCCCATTTGAGTTTTCTATAATCCGTCTCATCATAAATGATCCAGGATGTCCCAATCGATCATGCCAAAGTACGAAAGTATTGGAATCAGTAACCTTTTGATTTACGGTAGAATGTGCCTCAATTGCACTAATTCTTGTCCAATACAGGCCACTAGATAAATATGGAAACTTCTCAATAACCCACTTTTGTCCAGAGAAATTCTTTGTAATGATGAGATATTCAAGATTATTCTATTATCTCAATATGATATCCATTTTGACGGATATATTTAAAACTCAACAATCCTCTTGGACTTGGAGTAGAACATTGCATTCTCTATGATAAATATTATTCCTGTAGGCAGAGTTATAGTAGCTCTTCCAAAGCCTTCAATTAATTTACTACTACCAGAAATTGTAGTAACATCTGCCTTACACATACTTAAATGAGAGAAATATTTCTTCTCTTTGAATATTGTATGTGTCGTACATGAATCAATTAAGCAAATATTTTTACAATTAAACATTGATTCAAGTTTGTTTTGTGAGATATCCATATTTGCTTCTCATAGTTTGACATACAAAGAAATATACAAGTATTAGTATTTTCAGAGATAAAGAAAAAAAATTTCCATAAGATACAATCTTTGAATGAACAACTTGATTATATATGTATAATATGTACTTAATGTTGCTAACAAAATGTAAAGTCATGGGAGTTATATAATACTAGAAATGTAATCATACTGGCTACACACATAATATATTTATAATTATATGATGTATGTTGAAACAATCATATATTACATCTGTAAATCTGTAGGCATAATATATATTATAAATTAATGTAACAAGAACAACACATATTGTACAATCACATATCTGCATATTTACAAGCCATTGTCGTACTAATATTCTGTATGGATGCTTGTCAAAATAAATAGTTAAATGTAGCTGGTGTAGTATATCATGTTATACTGCACAATAATGTATAATTACACATTATGTTAGGTGTACTCAAGTACTTAAGCATGTAACTAGATATACTTGAATTCAATAAGAAAATAGACTTGAAAACAAAAATAATTTCAAGTAACCTCATTATTACTAACATGTTTTATTTCTACACAGAAGAAGATGAATAATCAATAAAAACTTTTTGGATTTAGTCAAAGTAGGATGTAATATTTTAATGATGCAAACACTAATTATATTCATATTTTGGATACGTACTATTGTCAAGAAAATATTACTGTTATCTAAGTCTGTTGTTGATTACTTCTATTTATATTTTAATAATTCAAATCAATTAAGAAGCAGTTCATTAAAATCATTACATCTTTATTCATAAATAAGGAGATCATGGTGAAGTATGAGTATATTTCTCTTTCTATTTTTGTTTTTAAACATAACTGAGAAAAACTAAGTATGTAACAAAATATATCATTATTCCTACAAAAGAGAGAAACATGTTGTACTTGATAATTTTAAAGCAGAGTCGAGAACTTTAAAAGAAGATAACATACCGTGATGGTTAGAGACTCGTACTGATAACGTGTTATAAAATGAAAGTAAATTAGTAAAACATGAACAAGAAATATAAGCAACTTAGTAAAACATGAACAAGAAATGTAGATAGAGAGAAAGAAGAGATTTTCTTCTTCAATTGTCTGTTTTCCTATCTATTACAAGGCTTTTATATAGGCATAAAAAGTGAACAAAATATTGATGGAATATGTCATTCAACATACAAAATATGTCATTGAATATGTCATAAACCATTTGAGATGAAGAACATGGAAAAAGAGTAGACATCCACCATAAATTGCTATTTATCCTAACAAAAACTAGTTTATTTTTTTTCCTTTGATTTGATTGATCCACATATCTAACCTCTTTCACTTTCAGATCTTCTTGCTTTTTCAACTGCAAAAGGTCAGTTCTTTTGTTTTGTCCTTTTGAACTTATCCCTTTATCTGATACTTAATTTTGGTGAATTATTCTGGTGCTTTATTAACTGTTGAATTGGTTTCCAATAGTGTTTGTGATTCCTGAAAAACATTGGCTAGTTTTATCAAGTTCCAATTTCTCTTGCATAAATTGGATTTTCTGGATCAAATTGTCTGACCATACATTTCTAATTGTGAATTTGACTACTTATATTTTTGAAGTTCCTTATTTTATTGCTGTTGACTTTTTCTGTTGAACTAGAAGTAGCAATTGATATTTGCATCCAGAGATTTAAAGTGTTAAACTAAAGGTGGTTTCTTGATGTGCATTTGCTTGGCTGTTGCGAGTTTCCAGATAGTGATTGATGCCATTTTATTTTCATTTTGATCTTGTTTGTTAATGCTGTTGTTTGACTTGCAGACCACAGAATTTGCTGCTGCAAAATTGAGGTTTATAAAAGGCAGCTTTGAGTTGAGTCCTGCTAAATGTGGAGACTGAGATGAGGTATGTCATCTGGATTAATGAACTTGTTGAGGGCCTGCTTTCAGCCAAGGGCAGATGGACATGTTCATACAAGTTCAGATGCCGGCGGTCGTCAAGATGGGCTCCTATGGTATAAGGATATTGGACAACATTTTAATGGAGAGTTCTCAATGGCTGTAGTTCAAGCTAATAATCTACTGGAAGACCAGAGCCAACTTAAATCTGGCTGCTTGAGCTTAAATGATTCTGGTCCTTATGGTACTTTTGTTGGAGTTTATGATGGCCATGGCGGTCCTGAGACTTCAAGATTCATCAATAATCACCTCTTTCAACATCTCAAGAGTAACTTCTTCTTTCCATTTTGTATCCATTATTGAGCTATTTTGGGTGATTCATGACCAGAGGGGGGCTGAATCTGTTTTGTCGCTTATTCACTTAACTTCTAATCTTGCAGGGTTCAGTTCTGAGCAGCAATCAATGTCTGTGGACGTGATTCGAAAGGCATTTCAAGCAACAGAAGAGGGTTTCCTCTCTGTTGTATCAAGTCAATGGCCGATGAAACCACAGATTGCTGCTGTTGGATCATGCTGTCTTGTTGGAGTTATCTGCAACGGGACATTATATATTGCCAACCTTGGTGACTCTCGAGCAGTCCTAGGTAGGCTTGTCAAGGCAACAGGAGAGGTACTTGCTGTTCAGCTATCTGCAGAACACAACGCGAGTATTGAATCCGTAAGACAGGAGTTGCAATCTTGGCACCCAGATGACCCTCAAATAGTAGTTCTAAAGCACAATGTCTGGCGTGTGAAGGGCCTCATACAGGTACCTTCTCCTTTGCGGTTCTATGCAGTTCCTATTTTGTGTTTCTTAGTTTAAGTACCATTTCAGCATGAGAACTACGCAGTGTTCTTCCCATAGAAATTCTAATAATTCCATTTATTAGCAATTAGTATAGCTGTAGGAGTAGACTACAGTGGAGGGTAAAGCATCACTTTCACGTCTTACCTTTCCCTTTTAGTATTTGATTATTGTGGCGAATCATTTGGAGGTGAGAAGATTTTGATTTTGATATCCTCATGGGAAATGCTACTGTACCAATACCGGAACTCTAGATTACCATGATGAGACTGAAGTCAAATAAGTGGTTACCAATATTGGAAGGAACTCGTTGGTCAAGGAGATTACTGACAAGACTGAAGTCAAATAAGTAGTTGTTACTTAGTAGTAATATTTACTTGAGCTTGGGGAAAGAAAGAATATATCGGAAGAGTTAGATGGGGCATTTTGTTACTTCGTAAAATGCTCTTTTTTCTCGCCACTCAGTCCTGGTGTATATGGGAGACATGATATATTTGTGCCTGAGGTTTCAAGAATCACCTTTAGCTCTAAAAATGAAAATATAGAGTGGTCACTTTTGTTTATTGTTTGCCAAATTATAACTAATTAATGTAATGATAGATCTTCTATAAATTGCTTTTTACTTTGACATTTTGCCGTATTTGGAGGCATATATAGCGTCTTTGAAGTTGGATCAGGCCTTCAATACTCTGCTGAACTTCTGTAAAATAAAAAATAAAAAAAAACTAAGTTTATATGACTACTAATATTTTCCATCAATATTACATCCCAAACAGTATCCAAAAGTTCCTATTTTTTTCCTATTGCATGCTTCATTTCTTGCTCTGCCTGCACTATATGTTTACAACAACAACAACAACCCAGTATAATCCCACTTAGTAGGGTTTGGGGATGGTAGTATGTACACATAACTTAACCCTACCCTTGGGTAGAGAGACTGCTTCCAAATAGACGCCCCGGCATCCTTCCCTCCAAGAACTTCCCACCTTGCTCTTGGGGAGACTCGAACTCACAACCTCTCTGTTGAAAGTGGGGGTTGCTCCAGCCGTAAATCTAAAAGTATCCAGCCATAGGCCTGACCGGATATCGTTTGTCCACAAAGCAACCCCTCTTGTCTCTGCACTATATGTTTAAAACGTATATTTTCTGATGCACTTTCTGTTGCTTTATGATTAATATAAAGATGTACCCTTTAATTTATTTCCTCTCCTTCATTCTTCACATAGTGATTACACTGGCAGTTTATTTTATCCTTGATTGTATTGCAATTTGCATTAGTTAAGCGATGCAACTGTGACTCACATAGACAGCAATATAACTAGAAATGTGGGATCATATAGTTCCATATCTTGTTTTCCTATGTAGAAACGGACCAGATCCTATTCAGGGACCATAGGTACTTAAGCATGTGATACCAGTCATCAAGATTGTGTTTGCTCAGTGTCTTAAAAGATCTAGGATCAAAACATCCCAATCTGGCTGTTGCCTAATGAAATTTTATGGAGGCTCCCTCCCTTTAAGAAGAGATTCATATGCTGACAAGGAGTTTAAAGAAACGTTCGGAGCAATTATGGTTATCTGGTGTCTGAAGTGGCCCTGCTCTGTTTTTCCTCTTAGCTTTCTTTTGGTAGACCCCCTAACATCAATAAGAGATCCTCTGTGTTCTGGAAAATGTACCAGCTTGTATGGAAAATGTTTGAGTTGTGGCATTCTTGCGAAGCAAAATAATATAAATTTACGGTGAAGTCTAAGACTCTCTTTCTTCTGGATTCTTGCTATAATTATGATGTGGTCCAGAATGAAAGCTGAACCTAAGTTTACCGAAGAGGCAAGATATTGTTATGGTACTGGAACATACATGCTGACCTTAAGAAGCTGTTATGAGAATGAATTGTTGATTTTCGAGGAGGCTGGGACATATTATTATAGAGCTAGGTACTTTCTTGGAATTGTATAAATAGATTTACTATTGCACTTTTGTGCAGGCCAAGACATAATTGTAGTCCTAGCATTAATAAGCTGTGTTGATCTGTTCCCATGACAGATTCTTCATCTGCAGTTATTCAGAGACTCAAATTTACTTAGTATGTCTGGCATCACTCAGAAACTCTTATTTGTGCGTCTCTGGATAATCTGATATTGCATTACTCAAATACTATTATATTCTAAGTTTTTGGATGATCAGCATAATTTATTTTGCAGATTTCAAGATCCATTGGTGATGTGTACTTGAAGAAAGCCGAATTCAACAGGGAACCACTATACGCTAAGTTTCGCCTCCGCGAGCCATTCAGTAGGCCCATATTGAGCGCAGATCCAGCAATTTCAGTGCACCATCTACAATCTCAAGATCTATTTGTCATATTTGCATCAGACGGTCTTTGGGAGCACCTAAGTAACCAAGAAGCTGTCGATATTGTACAAAATCACCCACGCAATGTAAGATATTTGAACCAATCTCATACCTCTCCTTTAATTTGTTGGTGATTCTACATAGGACGTTTTCCTTGAAAATCTTTATAATTTCTCCAAATCTACAAATCCTTAATAATAGTATTGCAAATGAAGTCATGAATGTAGATTTTGTCTTGAAGTTGAAATTGTAATTGCTTTCTGTCATTTTTCTGGCTCCTAAATCTGATCCTTTTCTGATTGACATCCTTTATCTTCCTATACATGGTACGTCACAGTATGAGTTGTGTTTTAGACAATATGAGTTGTGTATATAGTTCGTGTAATAGATACATCTGGTTAAGTCTACCCACTTCCGCGGTTCTTACCAGTTTTTTTGGTTTTTTTAACCTGTTATATGACTAGATTTAACAAAAAAATAGTGTCTGAAGATTGATCCAGCAATATGCTTTACATTTGGCCCCAATCAATTACACAAAGAAGTACTCCTACTAAATTTCATAAATGCAAGGTGATCCGGTGAATGCCATGATTCTTTCTCGTGTTTAATTTTTTCCCCTTTACAATGGATTTTCCGGAAAGAGAAAAAAATGAATAAAAGGGACCTTGGGAGGGGATTTGATGGAACTAGATGTTTGGTATGAAGGGGAACATTTTCCTGAAAACATTTTACTGAAGAGACCGTCTCATTAAAATTTAGAAAGTACACTTTATATACTATTAAAAAACACAAGCGAAGAAACTTGTTTTTCCCCTTTTTAGTGTTTTGTTGGCAGAAAATGACTTATTTCCTTCATCCCAAACACAAATTGTGGGAAAACTAGTTTTGCCTTACACATAGTGGGAAAACTGTTCTTACATAAATTCAGAATTTGCTTGCTCAGCATAGAGGTTGTGAGTTCGAGTCTCCCTAAGAGCAAGGTGGGAAGTTCTTGGAGGGAATGATGCCGGGGGTCTATTTGGAAACAGTCTCTCTACCAAGGGTAGGTGTAAGGTCTGCGTACACACTACCCTCCCCAGATCCCACTAAGTGGGATTATACTGAGTTGTTGTTGTTGTTGTTGTTGCTGCTTGCTCAGCATAGATAATGTACTCTAGACACTAGCAATTTTGCTCCTTGCAGAAGAAAAATTTGCAGGATGAACCTCATTTAGATCTTATTTGCCCCTTGGCAGGGAATTGCTAAAAGATTAGTAAAAGCTGCATTGCAAGAAGCAGCAAAGAAAAGGGAAATGAGGTACTCAGACTTGAAGAAAATTGATAGGGGAGTCCGTCGGCATTTCCACGATGACATTACAGTGGTGGTTGTATTCCTTGATTCAAATGTTGTAAGCAGGGCTAGCTCTGTCAAGAGTCCTAATGTTTCTGTTAAAGGGGGCGGCATCACTCTGCCTCCAAACACACTTGCTCCATGCACCACTCCAACGTAAGTTGGTGCTAGTTGATGGCTATTTCAAAAGACGGTCGTTGTTGCTGTTGTTGTCACTACTCTTTCCTTGTGAATACGAGGTAGCTTCTTAAAGATAAAAGGCAGGTCTACGAATTTTTTAAATGTACACCATAATCTAACTGAGACTAGTACTCGGATTTAGTACTAGTGTAACAAAGTGCAGAATCTCAGTGGATCGTTACACGGATTTAGTTCTTGAGCACAAGGCATGGGAAAAAAGAGATCCTCACAAAATGTTAATTCGAGTTTGTCTCACTTAGCCTCTGTTATTCCTTCAGAGGTATCGGTCCTTTTTTTCCTCTTGTAAATTATGTGACCTGGTGGTTGTAAATGTTTTAAAGCCTACTTAATTCTTTAATTCTTTTATGGTTCTTATGTGTAGATAATTATTTACGTTATTTCTGCTAGAGTTAGTAATGCTCTTTTATTTTTGTTTTTGTTTTTCCTTTGCTTCACTGAGTCGAGTGTCGATTGGAAACAGACTCTCTGCCCTTTCGGGTAGGGGTAAGGCCCGTCTACATATTATACTCCACAGACCCTATTTTGTGGGACTATACTCGGTAGTTATTGTTGTTGTTGTTGGTTTCCAAAACCTAACCTCTTAACTTTTATCCTGTTTTATTTACCTAGTTAATTGGCTTCTACCTTTGAAAATTACTTTTCTTTTTTCGTTGAGGTTTTCAAATTTCTAAGTATTTTTCCTCTTACAGTCTATTCTGATCAACAAATTCTTTTAATATTAAGAATTTGGGCTTAATATTAGCAAAGCGATTGACAGTAGCACAACAGAATTCAGGCGACACTATCATAGAATTCATCTCGAACTCTATTCCTCTAAAAGTGGCTTTATTATTCAATTTTCTAATTGTTCTTGTGATGGAAAATATCACAACTTAAAAACGAGATCAAAAACAAATGATAACGATGGAAGTAACAGAAATTACGAAGTGAGTTTTGAATCACTAAATCCAAACTTTCGTCACATCAATAGAACAGGGTAGACTCTTTAATTTCGGATTATAATGAAAATTCACAACCACTCAACCTAATTAGAGAACAAATAATTTTCGTACACAAATATTCCTCGTAGTTTATTTCTATGCACAGAGCCTGGGCTCCTTCAACTTTGAAGTCAAGTCAGTAATAGCCGTTAAGTTGAACAGGATGCTAACTAGCTGGAGACTCTTTCCTGCTTCGTTCACCAGGCCGAAGTACTGTCCAAGTGTATTTTATTGCAGGACTGAGGGTCAAGTGAGTAGTATAAATGAAGGTCAAAAGAAGAAGAAGAAAGTGTTGATAGTAGGTTCAGGCTGGGCTGGCCTTGGAGCTGCTCACCATCTCTGCAAACAGGTTTGCCACTTGATTTCAGTCTACATCAACTTCGAAGCGATTGTAATTGTAAGCTGTTATTCAATTTCAGGGCTTTGAGGTCGTTGTTCTTGAAGGTGGCTATGAATTTGGACCCAAAAATCAATCCCTAAGCCCTGACGATGTGGGTATTCGCGGTAAATGATACTTCTCGCAACATATTTTGTTTTCAAGACATTACTCCCATCCAGTATTTGTTTGATTCTCACATTGTAGTTTGACATAGTTGAGTATTGTCTTACTGATCATAGGTATGGTTGTAGAATTTGAACTTTCCAAAAATAGGTGAATAGTTGCAAGAACAAAGATAAACCAGTTGACTTTCCATTTGTTAGCAGCTTTTTGAAATTTTAGAATATACAGTTGGATTTAGTTTCTGCTGCAGCCGGTGCAGTTGTAACCTATTTGAATTAGTCGTGTAATACCGCTACTCATACTCTAATCTTCCAAATTTAACTTAAAACTTGTTTCCTGGATTCCTTTCACAAGATATGTCCTGCATGTATTTCCTTTCTTTCTTGGAGTAAAAGGGCACAAAAAGTTGAAACTAATGGTGTAAGATACTGAAAACAACATTCTTATAGACACAGCCTTCCCTCACTATTTAGTGAAGACACTTGATACATGTTCTCCCTCTCTCTTGTGCAAAGATAAGTTCAGAGAACTTAGTTTTACAAAGTTCCTTTACTTGTATACGTTACACCGTTAGTATTACATATGTCTTCTGACTTTTCAAATTTAGGCGAAATTCTAAAGAAACTTATGCTAAAATGTACTTGTATTAGAATCTGTTGGACATGTCATAGAAAATTAAATAAAGGGTAAAAGGTTTACTCGTAGGCATAGGCCAGTGCCCGTATGAAATGTTGGATGTCCTGATGTCAAGAACACAGTAGGAACCAATAGTGGATATCAGACTTGGACTATGAGCCCATTTGGATTAGCTGATTTGAAGTAACTAATAAGCATTAGGTGCTGAAAAGCGCTTTTAAGTACTGAAACTGATTTAATAAATAAGCAGTTACGTGTGTACAAGTGCTGAAATTGATAATAAGTTGCTGCAGTATTTGATAAAAAAATGCTGATAAGCTTTTTTTCTGTTAAAATAGCTTAAATAACCTTAGAACTATTTGCACTTATAAGGGCACAATTTCTTCAAAATTTAGATTCCAGATCGATTCAAACAAAATATTGTATTTGTCATTTTATTTTAAGTACAACTGTGCTTAGATAAATTTTATGATAAATATAATTTTTTTTTTATAAGCTTATAATCATAAGTTATGAGTAATAATTAATAAATTGACAAAAGTTTCTCGGTAAAAAATAAACCTAAATAGGACAAATTATTTGAAGAGAAACAAACATTGTCTTCATCACCAAAACACTTAGAAAGTAATACACTAAAAAATTGATATGTCCTCATTTATTACATACAGTTCAAAGATAATCACACAGATATAAGTATGTAAAGGAATAGAAAATTTGTTTATCTTAAATAGTCAATGAGAATTGCAGACTTGAAGAGGTTGTTGGGGGGGGGGGGGGGGGGGGTTGGTTGAATACTTGAGGCAGTGAGTATCGATGTAGGAGTTTTATTCTAAAAAGAAATATTTTTTGATGATAAAATAGTAAAAATCTTGGTCAAACTTAAAGTGCTTATAAACTAAAAAATTATAAGGTGGGGGTCACTAGCTTATGGCTTTTGGCTTATTTTTGACTTATAAGCACTTGGCTTATAAGTACTTTTAACTTTACCAAACGCGTAGATAAGCCGAAATGTGTTTATTAGCTAGTTTGACCAGCTTATAAGCTTAGTCAAACATCCTTTATATTGCTTCCAAGGTAATAGGCATTTGGCTAGCAATCCGAGTTATACTTTAATTCTCTTTTCTTTTCTTTTTTTTTGAGGATCATGCACCCTCACGAAACTGAAAATGCATAATAACATAAATCTGTATCTGCACTTATTTGAAACATGGGTTAGAGAGACAAATACATGAGTAGTGCTATATTTGGTTTAGAGCATTATATGCTGATATTTTTGAGGGAAAGTTAGATGGCTGAGTCTAAGGAATTCACATTTTTCTCTAGTTTTTAGCATATCCACCAGAGCAGTTACCACTTTTTTCATTGGATATCATTTTTCTCCTCTAAACAGGTGTTTGAATATGTTACTAGGTTTCTGGTATCCCTATCGAAATATATTTGATCTAGTTGATGAGATTGGCATCAAGCCCTTCACTGAATGGACTAAATCTGCTCAGTACTCGGCAGAAGGATTGGAGGTGAATTTTCCTTGTGTTTTTTACTTCACTGATCCAGACATGCAAAATATGAGGTGCAGGGATGGTAGCACATGCTTTTACATTTTTAACTTTTGGACTTCATTGGTACCATTTTGCTGCTCTCTTTCTCATTTATACAACTTTGCAACATTATTAATATCTGAAGTATCACTTCAAAAATAGTTGTGTGCTAGTAATGATCCACAGTGTAGTCAGCTGCTTTCACAATTTTTCATTACTGAAAGGTCTGTTCTTCAGGTTCAATTTCCAGTACTCCAAAACGAACCCCAATTGCCTGCTCCTCTTGGATCATTGTTATACAGTAAGGTAAATCCTTAATGTCTGATATCTGTCACCGCACATTTATTTATCTTGACCTTTTATCTACAATATTGAACATCTATATCTTTCTAATCGAGTTTGGATCCTTGTGGTTGTAGTTTGTTCGAGTGCCATTGGTGGATCAATTGACATTGCTTCCTCTGATGGCTGCAAGTATGATCTATCAAATTCTTTATCCAAACTCTAAAAAAATACTCGCTACAAATCCATGTACTCATGCTTTCTGATCTGCTTGCAGTAATAGATTTTGACTACACCGATAGTGCCTGGACAAAATATGATCCAGGTAACAGATATCTGCAACATTCAGCTTCATTCATGGATAGGCATACTCATGTTCAAATGATAGACAATGTTGTTTAAGTGCCTTTATTGAAGAATATTACATTTAGTTACTGCAAGGGAGCTTTTGAAGCAATTTGGGTGCTCAGAAAGGCTTTATCGCGATATTCTTGATCCATTGATTGAAGTGGGCCTATATGCCCCTGCGGAGCAATGTAGTGCTGCTGCCACTCTTGCTGTGCTGTACTACTATGTCGTTGCTCATCAGGTTTTCTGCATTTTCTCCTTAGCGTTATGCTGCTCTTTCCAATTGATGTTGACATTTGATCGAAATCAGTTCTCGAGGCTGGTAAAGCAAAAGACATAAGGAACAAAAGATTTTCTAATATTGTCAGAACAAGGCTGTGAAGTGTGAGACCTTCTACTTTGGTGAATTATCAAAAATCATTTGCTAGAATGATGAATAAAGTACCACTAATTATGTCAAAAGCTGGGCCGACAAATGGAAGAAGTTGGTCTGACAAAAAGAAGTACAGGAAAATTCCACAACAATTGTATATGTATTGATATACATACAACATTATTAAAGAATCTGGGCATTCAATTCAAAATCTTAATATAATTGGTGTAGCAGTACAAAATCTTTAGAAAAACCGTTTCGGTGCCCTTATATATGTACCCAACGAGGGACACTATATAACTCAACACCCACCGATATGCATGGTTAACCTGACTTTGGGGTTCGTATGTAGATTTGAACGCAAACTTATCAGCCTGAGAACGGGCTTACTATACGATAGTTCTAATACTATGAAAAAGAATCAGAGCATCCAACACAAAACCTTAAGGTGGATTATTTAAGACCTCTACCCCATGAGGGATATTATATCTTTCAACACCCTCCCCTACTTTTAACCCAAATATAGGGTTCACACCAGAAAAGGACTTGTAAAAGGTTGGGCTAGTATCCTGTGAAAATTTAGAAACCTTTTACAAAACATTTTGGGTATCCTTTATATTCAGTATGGACATTGTCTAACTCAACACCTAAAACCTTAAGGTAATGAGGGCTTAGGATTTTATACTAACGTTTTGTCGCACTTGTAACCCAATTTGAAGACTCATACCATTGGTGTGTGTGAGAACAAAGTTCTACATGGAAAGTAGAAAAGAAAAATGAGCTACTTATAAGGAGTAGTCTTAATAGTGTGGGGCCTTTTAGGGAATACCGTGCAGGCTAGGCCTAAAGTGACAGTATCATACCATGTTAAAAGTATCTTTGTGTCATTTTAGCCAACAACTGGTATCAGAGCCAATGGCTTGGCCAGACGAGTATGGAGATGGCGGATTGTGGCATGGGGCCCCGCTTAGTGCCTTTGCCCGTCTACAGATCAGTTTACAACCTTTAAACATAGCTTTGAAGACGCACACACAACCTTTGAGCTTTGGTGATCGTAATTACTCAAATTATGTGAGTTGTACACAGTTAATCTCCTAATTAGCTCATGAATGGTGGTGGTTCATGTGAAATTAGTTCAAGAGGGAGATTGTTGAGTGTGTGTGGAAAAAGTCGCACATGAAAAATAGAAAGGAAAAAGACGCTACTTATAAGGAGTTGATACTCTTAATGGTGTGAGACCTTTTTTGGAAAATCGTGCGGCTTGGTCCAAAGCAGACAGTATCACACAATGTTAAGAATATCTTTGTGCCGTTTTAACCCAACACATATATTGGCCTAAACTGTGGACGTATTAGCTTGAAAATGAGCTTCTAAAAGATATGATACTAAGTAAAAGAATCCGTGCGTCTAACCGAAACTTTAATTCAATAAGTAAAGTCAGTTATGACCCTTATATACCTGCTATGGGACATTATATCTCTGGACAATATAGAGTCTCTAACTCCTCCAGATTGATCGATTTCATGCATAAGAAAGTTTCAAATTGAAATCTGATTCTATCTATATCAGTTATTTGATTATAGCGTGCATCCACTTTGTCCAAACAATGATTCAAACTGATGCATGCATCTAATTGCTCCACTGACTGGACAAAGTGATGACCATCTTTTCTTCTATTATTGTTACAGGAATTATGAATTTATAGATTCTTCATTTTCTATTTTTGGTAGAAGCACTTTGATTCGGCATGGTGTCGCGGGAGAGTTAGAGAACAGATTTTTGAGCCTTGGATGGATTCCCTCAAAACTCAGGGATGCAAATTCCTAAAGGGTAGAAAAGTAACGGACATGTTGGTGACTGGGGAAACTAACTGCATCTCTGAAGTAGTATGTGAGAAAGAAAGTTTTGTGGCTGATGCTGTAATCTTAGCTGTCGGAGTATCCACTCTGCAGGAGATCATTCAGAACAGGTATATATGTCTGCGCCTATTAGTTACTGTGAAAGCACATGTCGCAATGTATCCATTGCATTCTACCCTCATCTTTGAGTTACAGCCAAGTGGGTTTTGTGTAATCTGACCCAGCAATAGCTTGCTTTCTAACTACTGCTCCAACCAAAATAATACAACTTAAGAAATCTACTCAAGATGGTTCAATGACCACCAGGAAATGGAGTGGTTTGACTTCTCCTTAGAGCTGTCTAACGGGCCGGTTAGACCCGCTACCGGACCGGCCAGACCGGTGCAAACCGGGACCTGACCGGCCCGGTTCATAAGGGGCCAGGTGGGCTGGGTAGGGGGGTGGGAGGGGGTTGAACGGTTTAAAAAATCTTACCGGGTAACCGGACCCATCTAATCCGGTAGGTGTGAACAGTGTCTTAACCAGTTTAACCGGACCGGAACCGGCCCGGTTCAACGGCCAGAATTTTTTTTTTAATTTTTCAAATTCGATGGGCCCACTATCCGTTGGTTTAGTCAGATATTGCAATTGATCCGTTAGCCAACGAATCAAATTGATCAAATAGCCTTTTTTTTATTTTAAGTTTTTAACCCTTTTTGAATTTACAAAATTAACCTTTTTTAAAACTATAAATACCCCCCTCTTCTTCATTTCTTCACTCAAAAGTCAAATCTCATTTCTCTCGTTCTCCAATTTGCAAGACTTTAATTCTCAATCTCAAATTCTCAATTCTCAATTCTCAAGTTAAATCATGCCTCGTACTTCTAGAGTGCGCTCACATGTTTGGCAACACTTTGATGTGGTAGAAGAAAATGAAGAAGGTCAGAAATTAAAGTGCAAGAACTGTGGTCTAATCTTTAAATTTCATTCAGAGTGAGGCAGTAGCACAGGCATGTTAAGGAGGCATATAAAGTATTGTCTTGAGCGTCCTCCGGAAATTTGTATTTAAGATTTTTCGACAATTTGTGATATTTTAAAATTATTAGACGTATTTATGCTTAATGTTTTAGTTTGTTAGATTAATTTGAATTTTTGAAGTATTATTAATTTATTATGCATGAAAATTTAGTTTTACTATTTTTTTGTTAATTTACTTTTTAAATGCAAACTTTTAATTTTTGAATTTTGAAATAAATGTAGTACTTGCAATTTATAAGTGCAATTTTTTCTCATCTTCCTTGTATTCTTTAAATTACTACAAAGTATTAATTCCAAAAAGAAAAAATTAAAAATACTAAACCCGGCCCGGCCCGGCCCTCTCAACCCGTAACCCTTACAGTTCAATTTTTACCCGGATGAACCCGAACTCGTTAAACCCGTTAAGACCAAGCCTGGAACCGGCCCGGAACCAAACCCGTATGGGTCCATAAAGTACAGGCCGGCCCGGCTCGGCCGTCAAACACCCATACTTCTCCTTTCCATTTCTAATGGGTGTTTTTCTTCATACAGTGCCGCATTATGTTCAAGGGAGGAGATTCTCAAGGTTTTGAACTTAGCCAGTATTGATCTACTTAGTGTTAAGCTACAACTTGATAGGAAGGTATGTGGCGGGAAGTCCTTTTTGAACTTGTTGCAAGTGATCCAAAAAAGTATTGCACTTTTATCTTGCCTGTATAAAATAAATGCTTTTTACTCTAGACAACAAAATTTTAGAAGTGGCTGCAATCTACTCAGTTTTTCTGCTTGTTAAACATCTAAAGCTACACAGAGACACTGCAGCTTCTTATATGTAAAGCACTGGTCTCATCTTCTCTTAAGTATCTCCGTTGTTCTTGAAAATTACCTTTTGATGGAATGCAAATTCTCTAGTGGTCACATAGTGAGGAAAGTGGCGACTAACACCACTAACTTCCTCTTGAAAGATCATCGTATGATGTCTTTTCCTATGGCTTCATGATTTTTCTGATATTATTTGCTTTCTTCACATTGCTTGTGGAACTACTGATGTCATTCTCTTCTTTCATCTTGCTCATATTGTATGGAGTAGTAATTGATCATCTATTATTTGGTATCTTCATGACTCATAGGTCAACATTCCAAATGCATCCAACGTATCATCTGGGTTTGATAATTCACACGCATGGACTTTTTTCGACTTAAATATGATATATGATGAGCATAAAGAAGATCCAGTAACAGTGGTGCAGGCTGATTTTGTAAGTACAGGTTTCCTCTTTTGAATCAAGTTTTACTTTTCGTTCATAGGTCCGAATTTTTCCATTTCTTAAATACATGAAGATGATGCCAACTGTCAATTCTGATATATGTTAATCATATTTTGAATCAGTGCAGTATCATGCAACTGAGTTGTTGCCCCTGAAGGATGATAGAATTGTTAGTAAAGTGATGTCTTGCCTTTCGAGGTGCATTAAGGATTTTGAGAATGCCACGGTGGTTGACAAAGAAATTGAAAGGTTTCCAAAGTCTTTGACACATTTCTTTCCTGGTGAGTTTCTTAAGGCTTTACTTTGCTGACTTGGGTTAAACTCTTTAATTCACATGCTTTGAACCTCAACAAATTCCCTTGTGCCAACATTTTCCTTCTGGGATTACTAGTTGAATACCGTCTTCTTGAGCCGATGGTCTATCGAAAACAACCTCTCTGCCCCATCGGGGCAGAGGTAAGGTCTGCGTACACACTACCCTTCTCAGACCCCACTCATGAGATTTTACTCGAGTGTTGTTGATTACTAGTTGAAGAGTTGGAATATATATGGATACACAAAGAAGAAATTGATTTAAAATCTAAAAGTGTAATTATATAGTGTTCATATTACAGAAATACTCATCGAAAGAGTGTCTTTGGCTAAAATTCACATACACCAACCAGAACATGTCATAAACGATTCAAATGAGAAACTTTGGTCCACAATACTATATCTTTTGCTTATTTCCTTTCTTCCTTTTTTTCCCACACTTTTCTTCCGTGGCTTTGAAAAGGTTCTTACAAGTACCTGATCGGTGGATCAACATCTTTTAAGAACTTGTTCGTAGCTGGAGACTGGATTGTAAACCAACATGGATCATGGTCACAGGTCATAGCTCTTGAACCATACTTTTCTAATATCATTAGCTCCTTAGTGCTTGTAATATTTTGTTGGTGAGTAGCAAATTTATGTTTAACAGGAGAAATCATACGTGACGGGACTTGAAGCAGCCAACAGGGTAGTAGACTATCTTGGTAAAGGTACTTCTGCTAAGATAATTCCAGTTGAGGAAGACGAGCCTCACATTCAAGCTCTACGCACTCTAAACAGGAATGTTAAGGAGATAAGAGCCCTCTTTCCGTGGTCTGATTATTTTCTTCAGTGATGTGTATGCCTTTGTATATTTCTATTATTCAATCAGAATTCCCACAGATTTGTATCTAATGTGTAATGACTAGCACGTCAGTGACTTCGTGTCTGATACAAAGAGAATTCAGGTGTTAGATGGGCAGCTCAGGAAATAGGGCTCTAGGAGAAACAAAGAACCCAAAAATGAATTACACAACATGAAGAATAAGAACCTATGCAAGAATATGACTCTATTGATTATTGTAATTGAGTTTGACATAATCTAAGTACAGAATGCACCTTGATAACAGAAACCACTTCTCCTCTGCTGGTTAACCAACTAGTAACTAACCGACTAACAAGTTGAACTAACATATGCACTAACTCAAACTGTCATATGTTTTACTTTGGGGTTGTACTGAGCTGCAATAACGTCGTCTTAATAATAAAAACACCAAATTTGACTGTGAATGTGTATAAAAGTTTAGAAACAGGAGGAGAAACAAAGAAGAATATTTGCCTCATATCGATTTTTATAAGTAAACAGTTATACTATGGAATTTAGAAGATATGCAGGTCTTTACCACATAGATGATAGAAATGAATACTACGTCAATCTAGTAAAGCAATTTGCACGAATAAAACACTGACTATTTGCTTTTCAATTATATATAGAATTACTATACTGAGATACGATTAGGAACGAACATCTACGTGACAAGGTGGCCTCCATAGTGAAAGAGATTACGGAAGCGAGGCTGAGATAGTTCGAGCATGTGAAGAGGAGTGGATATGCCCTATTGAGGAGGTGCGAGATATTGTCAATGATAGCTCTAAGGAGAGGTAAAGGTAGACCGAAGGAGAATTGGAGAGAGTGATAAAGACTGAACAAGGCACATGTTCAACTCATCAAGAACATGACCGGTATGGAGGTCGAGGAATAGGGTGGAAGCTTATTAGGTAGTCAAGTGATTTCTCTCTTTCATATGGGAAAGCATGGTTCTAATTTAGAGCACCTTATTCGTTCCCTCTTCTCCTTACCTATATTATTATTAAGCAACTGCCACAAGGATTGCTAACATTGTCTTATAAGAAATATAGGCATTTGAAAAGAAAAGGTCATTTTATCATATTGACTATATCACTTAGAGTATTATCTTCTACTTACAATATTTTTCTTAACATTTTTAATTAGAAAAATACACCTAAACCATCAATGTCGGAGTGACTATTGTGTTTTCAAAGAACTTCCAAGTATAAGGTAACATTTGTTTAGATTCTCATCATATAGCGATCTTAATTTTTAATCATTAAATAAAAAATTAAAAGTATTTTCAGATAGTTTGAATTGATCAGATCTATTTTTAAGCGGAAAAATGGTTTGATCTACTATGTATAAGAGGTAGAAGATTTAATTAACATAAAAATCAATTGGTAGAATAAAGAAACTAATCACAATCACTTGCATATAATATAGAAAACACATGTCACGGATCATATTCAAACATAAAAGCGATATTTTCTTTTGAAGTGTGATCGCGATGGCAAAACAAGCCTTCAAGCATGAGCAAAAACCTTTCACGAGATCATCCCCTGTTTACACAATCTTCTGTTGTGGTACTTGGAATTCGCAAAACTCGTGTGAGCGAATTTTCTTAGGAAAAACGTATGATCTTTTGGTGTAAAATTGTATGAAAAACGCATCCAACAATTGTGGCATAAGACCCCTTATATAGTTGTCACGACCCAAAATCCACTAAGGGTAGTGATGGCGCCGAACATTGCTGTCAGTCAAGCTAACACAGAATAACTAGTAATTTCTTGTTTTGATATTTTTGAAATCATTTCTTTTAAACATTGAACAATAAATAATCAATTTCACTGAATAGATAATGATATCGTTAACAATGTTAAAATACTGAATAATCTCATAAACATCCCAGAATCCGGTGTCACAAGTGCATGAGTTATCTTTAGGAAATAAAATAATACAACAACCGTCCGGAATACAAACTGAACAGAAAGTAAATACAATAATCTGAAAGAGACTCGGTTGGTTGCGGGTCGTCTCGAGAAGTGCAGCTCACCTAAGTCTTTGTATCAACCATGCTGCTACGCATACTAGGCCACTAGAGATGCATATGTCTGTGCAACAAAAATGCATAACAAGTATAGCAAGAGTACGAAAATAACGTGTACTCAGCAAGTATTCTGTCTATTATCGGAGAAGTAGAGACGAGAGGCTGACTTCGACATTTGCTAGTGGTCCAATAATAATATACCTGTAATGTAGTAAAAAGTAGATTTTCATAAAGAAGACTGTAACTCAATAGCATGACGCAGGTAAGCAATTCTTTCATTAATAGGAGATTTCCAAATTCATTTTTTTCATCATTTATACATTTGTCTCAAGTCAGGAGAGCAAATACCAACATCTATAAATCTCAAGGCAAGCAATACAAGCATGTGCAAATCATGCCGAGGACATACTGCTCGATCTAATAATATTTAAACTGTGCACTGCCAGAGGATCGAATGACGTCAACCATAGATGCATCTATTTAATTTATCAAGGCGTTCGGCACGTTCCATAATAGATAAATACATTCAAACAGACAAATCAATAGTTCATCAATGAGGAAATATCCAGGAAATGACAAGTTTCTCTTTTAAAAGTCCACTTCCGGTCAAACTCCTCAAAAACCTTCAAACTTCTATCTTTAGCCAAATGACTCCAAAATGGCCCGCGGATCTCCGAATTCACTTCTGATCGCGCTTCCAACACCAGAATCACCGTACGAAGCTATTCCCTAACTCGGAATCCCAAACGGACATTGATAACAATCAAAAGCACTTCAATCCAGACTTATGAAATTCTTCAAAAATGCTAAGTTCCACAATATGTTCCGAAACATTTCCGAGTCTTCTAAAACTTGATCCAGACATACATCCAAGTCTGAAATCATCATATGAACATGTTGGAACCTTCGAATCCCGATTCTAAGGTCGTACTCAAAATTTCAATCTTAGTCAATTCTTTCAACTTAAAGCTTCCGAAATGAGAATCCGCTTTCCAAATTCACTCCGAACTTCCCGAAATACAATTCCGACCATGCGTACGAATCATAATACCTGAGGTTGAGCTGCACATGGTCTCAAACTGTTGAACGACGCGCTAAAGCTCAAAACGACATGTCGGTTCATTACAATAGCCACAGATTTTCGGATTTAAAACTCTTTGTCAGTCCTGCTAGTTCTTTATTTTTCACCAAGAAATTAGATTCCATTTAATTCCTAATTATTTAGGGATAAGAGGGGGGAAAAATAAAACTTATAAATACGATATTTTAAACTTATTCACCTCATTTATCTAAGTTTTATATTTACAGAGAGTAACTAAATTCTTGCAAAATATATACAAATTCAGTTAAAATCTACGGTTTATCTAAAACTTAAATACAATTTTTTTTTGGTTACAGAATCGGGTCAAAAACTACAATTTGCAGATAATGTATATATAGCTTGTACACAATTATGTAAGTTGTAGATATTTTGTATACCATTTCTACGCTCGACATACAAAATATATACAATTTATTTATATCTTCGTTTTCAAGTTTCAAAATGAAATTCCAACCAAAATCGCCTCAAGTCTTCACCAAATTCTCTCAAAATTGATATATAAACTTCAAATGATATTCCCAATGCTTTGTAATAACACTCAATCCAAACAAATAACAATTTTGTAAATTTCTATTTTCGAATTCAAAACTTTTAAACTTTCTAATGGCTATCAATGAAGGTTAAGCTCATGTATACACGCCCAACTTCGGTTTAGTTTTAATTACACCGTTAATTAGTTCTAGTTTAGTTCCAAATGGCACTCTTGTTGACAATTATGGTAACCCATTTGTATTGGTGCTTCCTGTATGTACGTATTCTACGCCTTTTAACCAGTTTGAATTATTTTCTTCACCATTCTTCGAATCTCCAAGCATGTTCATTTGCAAAAGCTGAATCAAAGAGTAATTGAGATAGCAATATCTATACGGAGAAGAAGAATAGAGAAGAATAAAGCTTAAAATGGGTATGATGAATCCAGTAATTATTTTGTTTATAAATGGTAAGATGTATATGCTAATGGAATTAATTAATAACCTCTCTATGAGGGGAAATAATTATAATGCATGGATAGGTAAAAATTCAAATTTAATCAACGAGACTTACTATTATAGACTTACTTGGAAACATCGAGATTAATCTTGCCGTAATAAATTATGAATGATTCCACAAAACATTCTCAATTTAACTCCTCAATTTAATTTTGAATTCTTTCGTTAAACCTTATCTGTCTCATTATGTTAAGGTTCGAATATTAGTCAAATAAATTAAATTAGTAGCAGTCTAATTCATTAATTATTTTCTTTAGATTTTCTCTTAACTTATTTCGTTTTACAGATATAAAATCCACTTGCACGATTTACACATGAAAACTTATAAGCTTTCATAAAAATGTATCATCAATCTTTAGACATAGTAATGGATTTCATCGGCTAACTATTACTTCGCCAATGTATATTGTTATAAAATCTAATTTATCAGGCACATTGACCCACGAAAAATCTCGCCTTTTAATAAAATAAAATAAAAATACATACACAACTAACAATAATTATATCAAGATTTAAGGGTATAAATACGTTTAATGAACTATATAATTTATTTTGTTAAGTTAGTATAAAATACTTATCTCTACTTGGTCTAGTCAAAACATATAATATACTAGTACAAAAAATTGGAACTATACTATTTACATCATCAAGATAAATTATTTAATCTTGTGCTACAATCATTTCGATGGTGTGTCCAATTTTTATCTTAGATTGTGAATTTTAACTTTATAACTTATAATTTATAAGAACCAATAATTTAGTCTTTCGTGTATAAGCTACATTTATTCATAAATCTTCTATCATATAAGTAAATGAAGAAACAGATAAATGTATGATCTATTTAAATCGTTATCAAAATTAAATAAATTATTTTCCTATAATAAATACTATATCTAAATACATGACTAATAGTATATATCCCAAAAATTCCTCACTTAGATTTTTAACCATGGCAGTTATTAGAATATGTTATATCTAACACAAGACTATAGTATATACTTCACTAATCTCCCACGTATATTTAACCATGACAATTGTTAGAATATACTATATCTAAACGCATGGTTAATTATATATACCTTAACATCGTCCATCCAATAGCTTAAACTAAAATAACCAGCGGATGTATAATATATTTATAATCGTGTATAATCTACGTATACTTGTTAGGAAAGAAAATAGTGTATCAAATTGCTTTTTCTATATATTAAATATCTATTATGAAATTCAAGTTTTATGTTCATCTCATATGTAATTTCTTAGTAGAAATCATAGCAGTTGTAAATCTTTCTTTTCTATATTTTTGGAGAAAAAAATAGGTCTCTTAGTTGATCAATAACAACATCAATATACACATTTCTTGATTGTAAACTTTTACTAAATGAATTAACAGCAAATAATGTATCATATCAACAATAACAATAACATACCCAATATAATTTCACAAGTGGAGTCTGGGGTAGGTAGTATATATGCAAACCTTAATCCTAATTGACGAGGTAAAGAGGCTGTTTTCGATAGACCCTCAGCTCAAGAAAGGTGAAAAGGAGAGAAAGTAAGAAGACGAAGAAGAAAAAGGAAGAAGAAAAAAATAATAGGAGGACAAGGGACGATAACAAAAAGGGGAAAAATACAACAACAACAACAACAACAACAACAACTAAAAGTAAAAGTAGAAACAAATAGTAACAAACTAGAAAATATGATACATGGAGCGAACGAAACAATAAGAAAATATTAGAGGTCAAAGAATACGGGGAAAAACAAGAGAGCTATTAATACTACTAAAAAGAATGGGGAACTCTCGATTACCTACTATCCTGGAACCCTAATCCTCGATCTCCGCACCCTCCTTTCCAAGGATCATATCTTTAGTGAGCTGAAGTAGCCTCATGTCCTGCCTAATCACCTCTCCCCAATACTTCTTCGGCCTACCTCTACCCCTTTTCAACCCCGTCATGGCCAGCATCTCACAACTCCTAACAGGAGCATTTGTACTCATGCTCTACACGTGCCCGAATCATCACAGCCTCAACTCCTACATCTTGTCCTCCACACAGGAGGTCCCCTTTGTCCTGAATAACTTTGTTCCTAATCTTATCTCTCTTGGTATGCTCACACATCTATCTCAACATCCTCATTTCTGCTTTCATCCTTTCAATATAGGAGCTCTTGACTGACCAACACTCAGCCTCATACAACATAGTAGGTCTAACCACCACTATGTAGAATTTATCCTTAAGTCTTGGTGGTACCTTCTTATCTTACAAAACACCGGATGCGAGCCTCCATTTCATCCATCCCACACAGATACAGTGGAAAACCTCATCATTAATCTCCCTGTTACCTTGGACTATAGACCCGAGATACTTAAAACTACCCCTCTTCGGGATGACTTGGATATCAATCTTCACATCTGTGTCCGCTTCATAAACATTGTCATTGAACTTACACTCTAATTATTTCATTTTGGTCTTGCTCGACTTGAAACATTTAGACTCTAAGGTCTGTTTCCAGACCTCCAGCCTCGCGTTAACCCCACTTTTTGTCTCATCAATCACTACTATGTCATTGGCAAATAACATGAACCATGACACCTCTCTCTGAATTAGGGGTGCTTATCGGGCGGATTGGGCGATTTTTTATTCTTAAAGGTTTGGCTTAACGGTTATCGGCTTTTAAATGTATTAATCTGTTAGCCACCCGATAAGATATCGGGCGGATTGGTATTGGGTTAGCTCTTATAGGGCGGTTAATGGGCAATTTATCGGCCTAACATACATGTTCACTAAATATCTGTTATTCTCCTCGTCTTAGAAATAATGAATTGCCATAAAAATAATATTTTAGTGGCAATATGATGCATTCATTTTTCTTTACCAGAGCCACTCAATTTGATTTCCGTGATTAGGAAATTAGCTTTACCATCTTCGACATGTTTCCAAACATGAGGATTACAACCAAAAATAAATTAAAAATAGAACAAAAAAATTTCTAGATCCCGAGAATAAAAATGCTTAGAAGTAGAAATAAACTTTTGTTAATCATTTTCAAGGGTTTTAGTTTTTTTATATTTAACATATATAAATAAAAATAAATTATATATATATATATATATATATATATATATATATATATATTATATTTATTTTCTTAACGGGTTAACGGATTAGTCGTTAAGAAAATTGAATAATCCATCCCCAAACCGATAAGCCGTTAATAAAAAAAATTCAATCCGTTTCCCGTCCGTTAAGCCGTTAAGCCATTACCAGTAAGCCGTTAAGCTTCGGTTTGGATCGGTTTTCGGTTTCGGATTGGTTTTCAACACCCCTACTTTGAATGTGTTGCGTCAGCACATCCATCGTCAGAGCAAATGAGAACGAGCTAAGAGTCGATCCATGGTGCAACCCCATCACTACTGGGAAGTGATCCAAGTCACCTCCCATTGTCCTCACCTAAGTATTAGCACAATCACACATGTCTTTGATTACCTTGGAGTATGCTACCGGAACATCGCTAACCTCCAAGCATCCTCACAGAACCTCCCTCGAAACTTTATCGTACGCCTTTTCAAGGTCTATAAACACCATGCTTAGTTCATTCTTTCTTTCCTTATATTGCTTGACCAATCTACTCACTAGATGAATAGATTTCGTAGTCGATCGCCCCGTAATGAATCCAACCTGATTCTTGAAAATAGACACATACCTCTTCACCCTCACTTCCACCACCCTCCCCCAAATTTTATAGTATAACTCAACGGCTTGATAACTCTATAGTTATTGCAATTTTGGGTAATCACCCTTGTTTTTGTGCAAGGGAATCATCGTACTCCACCTTCATTCTTTTTGCGTCTTGTTTGTCTTAAATATAACATTAAACCACCCATAAGCCACTTCATGCCTACACGGCCCGCACTCTTCCAGAATTCCATTAGGATCTCGTCTGGCCCAATCGCTCTTTCCCTGCTCATCTTACGCATCGCTCTCATAACGTCTTCGGCCTCAATACACCTACAATAGACAAAACCATGCAGACTCTCAGAGTGCTCAACCTCACCCAACATAATGTTTATGTCCTCCTCATCGTTCTACTGTCCGTGGAAGTATGTCAGCCACATTTGTCTAAATATGAGTGTCTTCCATCAATACTATGTTGTCCTCGTTTTTGATTGCCACGACCCAAAACACGGACTCGGTCGTAATGGCGCTTCTCGTGAAGACAAGGCCAGCCAACTATTCCCATTTCAATATTTAACAGTTAAACAATTAGATATCAATCTAAAGCATGATTCAATAACCAAAGTTTAAGTAGATAATAGTATAATTCACGAAAAATAACCCAAAATAGCCGGATACCGAGTATCTCTAGTCATGAACATCTAAACAAATCCGAAATACTCCAAATCAAACTACAAAGTTTAATATATAAAATAAGAACATGAAATAATAAGATAAAGAAGAGCTCCGGGCTGCGAACGCCATCAGATACATAGAGACTCCTCGGATCTGCCTGGCTGGGAATAAATAGCACTCGGAAGTGGGACCAGATGCCCCTGAATCTGCACACAGGGTATAGGGAGTAAAGCGAGTACTCCAACTCAGCAAGTAACAAATGTAAATAAAGACTGAAAGCAAGAAATCATGTAAGACACAAAGTAGTTTAGAATGAAGCAGTAAAACCATTTAAAAACAGTAAATCAGTGAAAGATAGGTAAAAATCCTTTAACTCACATGTAATTTCATGAAAAGACCCTTTTCAACAATTAAGTAGGTAATGGACAGGAAATTAAGGAAAATAAACACATAAAGATCCGCCCCTCGGGCATAGTATCAACAAACCGCCCATCGGGCTCAATCTCACATCACAATAGTTACTCGCGCTCAATGGGGGTATGCACACTCTTGGAGGGGCCCCTTATGGCCCAAGCACAATATCAAACAATCTTGTGGTGTCATCACTAGGCTCTCGGCCTCATATCAATCAAGCCACCTCGTGGCGTACATATCTCAGGCCCTCGGCCTGATCAACGTTTCCTCACAACATAGGCCCTCAGCCTTACTTAGTCAAAAATACTCACAAGCCACTCGGGCAATAGTAAAACAATGATTCTAAGCCCAATCATCATTTAGAAGGATCATTTAAGTATTAAAAACGAAGTAAACATGGTTGAGTATGAAAATAATGGACAATAAAATGACTGATTCAAGTATAAAGTCAAAGCGGGGAGGAAATATCAATATAAATCCCCGAAGGGTCCAAATAGTTGGCACGAGGACCAAATATGGCATTCAGCCCAAACAATGATGATAGCAAATAGATTTCAGTCAAATACACGGTAAAATAGTCATTCGGGATGGACAAAGTCACAATCCCTATCAGTGCACGACCCCACGCTCGTCATCAAGCGTGTGTGTCACCTCAATATTAGCACAACGATGCGCTATCCGGGGTCTCAAACCCTCAGAACATCATTTACAATCATTACTCACCTCGAACCGGTAAAATCTCTAACTCACGATGCCTTTGACCCTCGAATAAGCCTTCACTCGCATCGAATCTATCCAAAATCAGAGTCATGACATCAAAATAGGCTAAGGTAACGAAGCCCAAGCGAAAACAATCAATAAATAATACAAATCTCGAAATTACAAAAACCCAACCCCCGAGCTCACATCTCAGAATTCGATAATTTTTACATTAACAGATTCTTTATCTCCCCACGAGTTCATACATATCAAAAGTTATCAAATCCTACCTAAAATAGTCTCAAATCCTCAAGCAAAGATCAAAGTTTCCAAGCCCTAATTTCCCCAGTTTTAACCTTTAGTTTCCATAAATTATAGCTCTAATCCGTGAAATAATAGCAAGGGACGAGTTTTAAGTCCAAATTCGTTACCTCAATGAAGTTCCCTTGAAATTTCCTCTTTCAAATCGTCCAAAAAGCTCCAAAGTTGAAGTAGAAATGATGCAAATAGCTCAAAATCGCGAAGGACACAATTTATACCTTCTGCCTAGGCATTTTCGCATCTGCAACCACTTCACCGCTTCTGCAGTACCGCATTTGTTGTTCTTTATCTGCTTCTGCAAAAATCACTAAAGCACCCCCTTATCCGCATTTCCGATTCCATACCCGCATCTGCGACATTGCAGTTGTGGTCCTCCTATCAGCTTCTGCGGTTTCCTACCATCACCCCAAATACCTTTTCTGCGACCATTTTTTCACACATAAGCAGCGTCGCACCTGCAATCCCTAATCCACATGTGCGAAAATACTAGAAGCAGCAAAATCTGCAGCTGCAACAATTTCTCAAACTCCCCATCAACCATCCGAAATCAACCCGAGGCCCCCGGGACCTCAGCCAAAAGCACCAAAGTATCCCAATACCTTATTCAAACTTGTATCAAACTTCAAAACACCTCAAACAACATCAAATCAACCAAAACACATCAGATTCAGGCCAAACTTTCTAAAATCTTCTAAATTCCGCTTTTGATCAAAAATCGCAATGACCTAAAAACTTTCACCACATCCCAAATGACCCAATGGAACTACTGCAATTCTTGAAATTCCATTCCGACCTCTATATAAAATCTCGCCTACCAAATGTAGATCGCATAATATCAACTTCGCCAATTCAAGCCTAAATCTACTCCGAACCTCTAAAACTCATTCTGATCACACTCCTAAGTATAAAATCACCTCCCGAAGCTAATCGAACCATCGGAACTCACATCCAAGCCCTCTAATACACAAGTCAACATCCAGTTGACTTTTCCAACCTAAACTACCTCCAAAGAGACTAAGTGTCTCAAACCTTACCAAAGTCATTCTGGATTCGTTCTGACCAACCCGATGCTACACAACATGGATAAACAAAGCATAAAGAAGCAGAAATGTGGGGAGGGAAGCAGTAACTGATGAGGCGGCTGGCCGGCTTGTCACATCTTCCCCAACTTAAACAAACGTTCGTCCTCGAATGAGTCAAGAAACATACCTGAAGCCTCAAACATGTGAGGATATCTGCTCCGCATCTCCCGCTCGGTCTCCTAGGTAGCCTCATCCACGGGCTGACCTCTCCACTTCACTTTCACTGAAGTTATATCCTTTAACCTCAGTTTCCGAACCCGATGACCCAGAATAGCTACAGGCTCCACATCATAGGTCAAATCATCATCCAACTTAACCGTGCTGAAATCCAGAACATGAGACGGGTTCCTAATATACTTTCGGAGCATAAAAATATGAAATACCAGATGCACGCTCGACAAGCTGGGTGGAAAGGAAAGCTCATAAGCCACCTCCCCAATCCTCTCAAGCACCTCAAAAGGCCCAATGAACCACGGACTCATTTTCCCTTTCTTCCTAAATCTCATGACACCCTTTATTGGTGAAACCTTAAATATAACCTTCTCACCAACCATGTAGGACACATCTTGAACCTTCCTATTATCATAACGTTTTTGCCTTGGTTGCGCTGTACGAAGCCTCTCCCGAATCACCTCCCATACAAAGCATCATATGGAGCCATCTGAATACTCGGTTGGTAACTGTTGTTATTAGAAAACTCTGCAAGCAGTAGTAACTGATCCCATGACCTTCCGAAATCAATGAAAAAATAATGCAACATGTCCTCCAGTATATGAATAGTGCACTCAGACTGCATGTCCGTCTATGGGAGAAAAGTTGTGCTCAATTCAACATGAATACCCAACTCTCGTTGTACAGACCTCTAAAACTATGATGTAAACTGAGTGCCCCTATCTGAAATGATAGAAATGGGGACACCATGCAAATGAAAAACTCTCCCGGATATAGATCTCTCCAGGAATAAAAGGCACGAACTTGGTCAGCCGATTCACAATCACCCAAATAGCATTGAACTTTCTCAAAGTCCGTGGCAATCCAACAACAAAGTTCATGGTGATCCTCTCCCACTTCCACTCGGGAATATCCATCTGCTGAAGCAAGCCACCCGATATCTGATACTCATATTTTACCTGTTGACAATTGAGACACCGAGCTACAAATCCCATAATGTCTTTCTTCATTCTACTCCACCAATAGTACTGCCTCAAATCCTGATAAATCTTCACGGCACTCGGATGAATAGAATACCGCGAGCAATGGGCCTCCTCCAGAATCAACTCCTAAAGCCCATCCATATTGGGCACACAGATCTGGCCCAGCATCCTCAACACCCCATCTTCATCAATGGTCACATCTCTAACATTATCATGCTGAACTATGTCCTTAAGGATAAGCAAATGTGGGTCATCATACTAGCGCTCTCTGATGCGATCATATAAAGAAGATTGAGAAACCACCCAAGCCAATACCCAAATGGGCTCCGAAATATCTAACCTGACAAATCAATTGGCCAAGGCCTAAACAACAGCTGAAAGTGGTCTTTCCCCGACTGGAATATATGCCAAACTCCCTATACTCACTGCCTTTCAGCTCAAAGCATCTGCCACCACATTGGCCTTCCCCTGATGGTACAATATAGTGATATCATAATCCTTAAGCAAATCCAACCATCTCTACTGCCTCAAATTAAGATCCTTTTACTTGAACAAGTTTTGGAGGCTACGATGATCAGTAAACACCTCACAAAGACACACCATACAAATAATGCCTCCAAATCTTTAACGCGTGAACTAGGTAGCTAACTCCAAATCATGAATGAGGTAGTTCTTCTCACGAGGCTTCAATTGATGAGAAGCATAAGCAATAACTCTACCCTCCTGTATCAAAACACAACCAATCCCAACTCTTAAAGCATCACAATACACTATGTATGAACATAAAGATGATGGCAAAACCAACATTAGAGTCGTGGTCAAGGTTATCTTAAGCTTCTGAAAGCTCTCTTCACACTCCCCTGACCATACAAATAAAGCACCCTTCTGAGTCAACTTGGTCAAGGGCGATGCGATAGATGAGAATTCATGGAAAAATCGGCGATAATAGCCTACCAAACCAAGAAAGCTGCAAATCTATATAGCCGAGGACGGTCTAGGCCAACTCTAAACTGCCTCTATCTTATTCGGATCAACCTGAATACCCTTAATGGACACTACGAACCCCAAGCCATTGAACTGAGCCAAAACTCACGACTTGGAGAATTTTGCATAAAGCTTCTCCTCCCTTAATCTCTGCAACACAACTCCTAATTGCTCTGCGTGCTCCTCCTGAGTATGCGAATTCACCACAATATCATCAATGAAGACTTTGAAAAACAAGTTGAGATAAGGCTGGAACACGTTGTTCATCAAATGCATAAATGTTGCTGGGGCATTAGTTAGCCCAAAAAGACATCACTAAGAACTCACAATCACCATATAGGGTCCTAAAAGTCTTCTTAAGAATATCCGAGTCCCTAATCTTCAACTGGCGATAACCTAAATGGAGATCAATCTTGGAGATCACTCTCGCTCCCTGAAGCTGGTCGAATAGATCATCAATGCGAGGCAAATGATACTTGTTCTTACCTGTTACCTTGTTCAATTGCCTATGATCAATGTACATTCTCATAGTGCCATCTTTATTTTTCAGAAATAGAACCGGCGCACCCCAAGGTGATACACTAGGCCGAATGAACCCCTTATCAAGGAGTTCCTGGAGCTACTCCTTTAACTCCTTCAATGTTGTTGGTGCTATACGATACGACGCAATAGAAATAGGCTGAGTTCCTGGCACCGGGTCAATACCAAAATCAATATCCCTGCCCGGTGGCATACCCGGCAGTTCTGCAGGAAAGATATCGGGAAAATCCCTCACAACTGGAACAGAATCAATACAAGGAGTCTTAACACCAACATCTCTCACAAAGGCTAGATATGAAAGACAACCCTTCCCAACCATACGTTGGGCTTTCAAGAATGAGATCACTCTACTGGGAACAAAATCAGTCATACCTCGCTACTCAATCCGTGGCACACCCGGTATACCAAATGTGACTGTTTTAGCATGACAACCCAGAATAGCACAACACAGAGATATCCAATCCATGCCCAAAATGACATCAAAATCCACCAAACACATTAAAAAGAGTTCCACTCGGGTCTCCAGACCCCCAATCGTCACCACACCACCAGTACACACGGTCTACGATAATAGTATCGCATACCGAGGTAGATACATGAACAGGTGAAGTAAGAGACTCACTGGACGTATCCAAATAACGAGCAAAGTATAATGACACATAAGAAAAGGTGGAACCGAGATCAAATAACACAGACGTATCTCTGTGGTAGACTGAAATAATACATGTAATAACAACATCTAAAGCAATAAAACCAGGTCTAGCTTGAAGTTCATAGAAATGGGCCTGACCGCCACCCGATCAGCCTCCCCCTCAAGGTCGACCCCTAGCTGACTGACCTCCACCCCTAGCTAGCTGGGCGGGTGGTGATGAAGTAGCTGGCTCTGAAGTTGACCGCTGACCCCTCTGCTGAGATGAACTCGCAAGACGACGAGGACATTGCCTTCATATATGACCCATCTCTCCACACTCATAACAATTCCCAGGTGTTGGAGAAGGGAACTTAAGGGAACCCCTCGCACTAGAGTGACTAGCATATGCACCCGACATAAAAGATCCCTGAACTGATGGAGCACGAGATGAACCCTGAGCTGAAGGGAACTAAGTGATGAATGGCCCTGATGCGAACTGTGATAACCATGACCCGATGACGCCCCACAATAACCTAGGTGAGCTGGCTGAGCCTACATGAATGATAGCCTCTAGCGTGCTGAAACTAACCTCTCGAAGGCGCACCACTATAGCTACCAAATCCTCGAGGCCTTTTAGCCTCCCTCTCCTCTTGCTCATGGCGATGAACAGACTCAATATCACGGGAAATATCCACAACCTCCTCAAAAGCATCATCAGTCACTCTTTCCCTGGTCATGAGAATACAAAGCTGATAAGTGAGGCCATCAACAAACCTCTTAATCCTCTCTCTATCTGTCGGAACCAACCAAATGGCATGACAAGCTAACTTGAAGAACCTCAACTCATACTATGACACATCCATCTCCCCATGACGCAACCACTCAAACTGCATGTGCAGCTCCTCTATGCGAGACTGTGACACGTATTTCTCCAGAAAGAGAATAGAAAATTGTTGCCAGGTAAGGGGTGTTGCACTAACATGACTATGCCTCTCAAAATCCTCCTACCAAGTGAAGGATGCTGTAGAAAACTGACAAGTAGTGAAAGCGACCCCGCTGGTCTCCAGAACACCCACTGTACGAAGCATCATCTGACACTTATCTAAGAAACCCTAGGCATCCTAGCCCTCTGCACCATTGAAGGACAGAGGGTGAAGTCTATCAAACCTCTCCAACCTACGCTGCTCATCATTTGGTATGGTAGGAACTACATAGTCCTGAGCAGCTGCAACCGAATGGGCTCGATGTGCCCCCGGTGTCTGAAGTCCCTTCAGGACCTACTCCGGTGTGCGAGCAGCGGGAGTCTGATTGCCTCCCCCGACCTAAGAAGTAGCTTCTATTATAGTGGCTGAAATCGCCTGAGCTAGGCTAGTGCAAACTGATAAGATATGATCCAAGGTCTCCTGAAGACCTGGAATCACAATGGGCACAACTGGTTCCTAAGCTGGTGATGTTGGAGCTTTCGTAACTGGGACTTGATCCTGAAATGGGGCGGCTGGTGGATCTGCAGGTGCTGCCCTAGCTGTTGTGCATGCCAAACCTCTGCCCCTACCTCAATCGCGACCGCATCCTCAACCTCTAGTGGCCACAACTGGTGGTACTACTGGTAGTCCATCCTGATAGGTAGCGCGTGTCCTCACCATATGTGAGAGAAAAAATAACAAAAATTGAGTACTTGGATCAACAAATTCACACGACAAGAATTCCAAGAATATGATGTTTTTCCTAATTCTTCTGCAGCCTCTTGTGATATATGATTGATGTCATAACCTGTTAGTTTGCGAAATTAGATGATCTCTTATGCATGTTCTCTTTGATCTTTTCTAGATTCATCTTGTATTGCTTTTAGTCAGTGGGTTGGCCCGTTGAGGTTGTCCGTATATGCACAAACCTCGTCACAATAAGCATTGTGGATTTCTTCACAAGTGGTCGGGGGATACTTCATCAGCCGTCTCAATAGTTTTCTAGTTGCTCTCGAACCGTCTCTACTCAGCTTATTCTGAAAGGCTGCGACTGCCATCCATTCGGATACATTTGGTAGAGTCATTCTTATTTGGTTGAACCGGGTGAGGAAGTCCTTTAGCCTCTATCCTAGGACTACTTGATGGCAAATATGTTGTTTGCTCTCGCCCCGGCCTTCTTGTCTCCGGCGTGGGCGGTTATAAATTTGTCGGCCATTTCTTCAAAACTCTCTATGGAGCGGGTTGGTATATGTGAATACCACGTCAATGCTCCTCTCGTGAGGGTTTTGTCAAACTTTTTGCAGCAAAATGGAGGACACGTGTTCCTTGGTAAGGTTGTTTCCTTTCACGGTGCTGACATAGTGAGTCACGTGATCTTTAGGATCGGTCCTGCCGTTGTATATCCCAAGGTAGGGCGACATCTTGAAGGTTTTTGATATGGCATGTGGGGCTGTATCATCACTGTACAACTGTTTGATGAACCAACCAGTATCTCTTTTCAACAACAGCTTAGGAGCGCCAACTATCTTATCAACCTGTTCTTGGTGTTCTTTCGTCTGGTCTTAGAGTGCCTTGTTTTCATTCTCCATTTCTTTCGTCCTTTTTAGAATGGCCATGAGGGCATTGTCACCTGCATTATCAATGACATTGCAGGTTATACATGTCGTTGGAGGAAGGGGTTGGTTGCATTGCTCGTCTATTTGTTGTATAGTTCAAGTCCTTGCGGTTTCTGTAGCTGTGACTGGAGTGGGTTTGTTGAGGACGCCTCGAGGAGTCTTTTTATAGCTGGGGGCATCCCTTCCTCCACAGACGCGAGGGATCTTTTACCACATGATTTTGTTATGCTGTAGTGTGAGAGTGGTGACCCATCTCGCCTAGGGGATGCACTAGGCGTCGTATCCTCACTTGCCGTTTCACAACTTTCATTGATGATATTCATGAGGTTGTTTGGGAAGTCACTTGTTATTCTCATCCTTTATTCTCGGTTACTTTCCATGTAGGGTTTTGTATACACAAAGAAAGGAGATCTTGGGTTTTTTGACGTTAGTGACGTGCGTTGGTTGTAGATCTAGAGGAAACCAAAAATTTAACTAAGAAATCTCCACAATGGCGCCAAATTGTTTGATAAAAAAGTATATATATTGATTCAAATAATTAAATTTATGTAAGTAAGGGTTAATCTTAGCTACCAATAATATCCTTAGATTAAGTTAAGGAGCAGTAAATGGCGTATGGGTTTGGTCGGACAATGGCAATAACATGTAATAACTGTTCTAGAAATCAGGAGCAATAATGTAGCATTCAATGATAATGAACAAAATTTATGTAAATATGAGGAGTGATTCACCCAATAAATGATGGAATAAATGGATTTTCCTCCTGACAATGAATAATAGGTAAATCCTTGAATATTCGAGTTATTCTCATATCTGATGGAAAAGTATGGACATGAAGCTCAAAATAGAAATATTTTTTGTATCTTAGCAAGTGAGCTAAATCTTTTAGTCAAAGTGTGTTCTTTACAAATGAATATCACATGCCCCTATCATTGTCTATTTTCCTATTTATATTGGACATGTTCCTAAAAAGCCTTAATAATACAAGTGCAGAGAATATCCGCTAGAATATTCTCTTTAATATCATATCTTGAATACTAGCTGTTACAACTCTATTAACGGTGCTCGACCTCGACCCTTGTTGACATATCGACTACAGCTATTGTGGACTCTTCGACCACAAACTTCGCTGCTTCTTGGTCCATCTCATCCAAAGACGACTTGGGAACCTTCCCATAGTATTATCTTGGCATAAATATTTTAAAGACGAATTTTGACCCATATATATATATTGGCTAAATAAATATTTTAGCTAAAAATAATAAAATTTTGACAAAATATTTTTGAATTTGACTTGAAAAATATAAAGTTTAAATAAATAGTCACGCATAAAAATTAAAATTAAAATTAAAATAGACATAATTTTTTCTTTTTGGAGAAAATACACAATTGAATTCTATTTCGTTGGCTAAATATTTTTAGGTGGTTTCGTCATGTGAGGAGGAGGAGCACAGACACCCCGGTGTGGAGGTGTGAAAGATTGACATTGGAGGGCCTACAAAGAGGTAGAGGTAGGCCAAAGAAGAGGTGGGGAGAGGCGATTAGGCAAGACATGATGCAGCTTTAGCTGACCAAGGACATGACCCTTGATAGGAAGGTATGAAGGTCGGATTAGGGTTGTAGAGTAGGTAGTCTAGAGAGTTCATAACAGCAGTATTAGCACGTAATCTCGATTTCTGTTGGTAGTAGATTTTTGTGACTAACCTTTATTTTCTTTCAATGTTGAATACCTTGCTATCTTGTTATTTTATTCTGCTTTTATATGAATTTTTCGTAATGTCCCTTCTTGGCTATATTTACATTAATGTGGTGCTTATGCTTTCCTGAACTGATGGTCTATTGGAAACAACCTCTCTATCCTCACATATATGGGTAAGGTCTGCATATTCACTATCCTCCCCAAGCCCTATAATATAGGAGAATACTGGGTATATTGTTATTGTTGTAAATGGAGTTTAACCTAACTTTTGTAGATTTTTGCAGGAAAAAAAAAAGAAAAAGAAAAGAATACATAGTAAAACCTATATTCATTATATCTAAAAAACTCAATTGAGATAAAATATGTAATGTATATTAAGAAGAAAGAACGAAAAATGTAATTGGAATAAATAAATCATTATATTTGATTATATGACAATTATTATTTGAAAAATATCCCATTTAAAAGCTGATTTTCTGTTTTTTCTTCCCTCTCACGCACCTAAAAAAGAGTATATTCACGTTTTTTACTACATCAATATTTGGGGGGCCAATATTGTCCAAGTTTCAAGTTAAGGGGTATGTTAAAGATTACATAAAGTTTACGGAGAAACTAAACCAAAATTGCCAAATTGGGATCCACAACATTTCTATCTTCTTTTTTGGGTACATTTTCAATATCAACGTGCCTGTCTCACACTGTCGGTCCCGCTCAACTAAGCATCAATTGGTAGCCTGAGGCAAGAGTCACGTGGTTGTAGGTGTACCAATGGCGAAATTACACTTGTTTACTAACGGTTCACTTCCATGGTTTTATCGGTGGATAACTACAAATGTCCTTGTCTTTTTTTGTTTTTCCTTGTGTTACCATCCTTGTCCCTTTTTAGCGCAATGTTACATCCTTGTCACTTTTTTGAATATTGCAATTATGAAGAGTTAATTTAATTAATTTACAAATATGAAAAATGTCTATCTAAACATCAATTTTCTAACCCACTAAAATCAATGACTCTCGGCGCACGTTAGCTGTGCTATGTTGCTCTCGGCGCACGATAGCAAGGACTGCGATTGTGACCGGAACAATGGCTCGCTGCCGGAAAAATGTGATTTCTACTAATGCTCAGATCATTACTCCAGCTTATGGTGTTACTAAGGAATTAGAACCGCTGACTTTTGGTAGCTTTCTCCCACAGAAGTTCCAATTGATTGAGGAGATTCATGAAGATGGCTCCGCTGAGGATGAAGTGCCTATCCAGTTGAGTAAAATGGAAAAAACTACTAATCTAGCTGTGAGACGCTTACAGTTCTCAGAAGCAAGTGGATCCTAGAATCCTACTCCTTCTGCTGCTGAGATTGTTCGAGGTAATCGTAGCTCAAAAATGGGTAAACCACTTTCATTTGTTCCTCCAACTAATAGAGATGGTAAGAAGATTGTCAAATTAAGCGAAGATGACTTGAAATCACAGGTTGATTATTGGAAAACTTCCTTAATTGGTTACATAATTGGAGAGACTCCTTATGAGAAAGCTATGAAATTTTTTTTTATGCATGTGTGGAATTTCGTCTCTAAGCCTAAGATTCTGATTCATTCTGAGGGTTACTGCATTTTCAGATTCAATTATATAGAGGACAGATATCAAGTTATCCAATCAGGGCCTTATTCTTACACGAATAAACATATGGTCTTGAAACCATGGGGAATTGATTTTTCTTTCCAGAAAGACATGCTGAGTACAGTTCCTGTATGGGTTAGATTTCCTGGGCTACCTGTAGGCTATTGGACAACTGATGCTTTGAGTAAGATGGCTAGTGCAGTGGGAAAACCATTATATACAGACAAGTTTACAGCTCATTATGAGAAAATATCCTATGCTAGAGTGCTAGTTGAGGCTGATGCTGCATACCCTTTACCTGAACAGATAGAGATAGAGACTCCTTTAGGCCTAAGATTCAGTTGATTGAATATGACTGGAAGCCCATTTTCTGCAATAATTGTCTGAAATCGGACATGATTCTATTGATTGTTGGTATACTACTAAATGTGATGAAGAACATGAGATGAAAGAAGGGGGTAAACCAAAGAGATAGATGACCAGAATGAAAAAGCAGGTAAAAACTGTAAAGCAAGAATGGCTTGTTAAGAAGACTCGAGAAAGAACAGAACTAAATCCACAGGAGTATTTGCCAGAACAACCAGACCATATCAAGGAAAATGAGGGGTTGGAAAAAACTACAACTAGAATGGTGAGTACTCAACAGGATGCAAAGCAAAGTACTCACATTCAGGAAAGAAATGAAATAGTAAATAGTGATCCTAAGTGCAGCATTTAGGAAATGGAAGATAATTGCAATAAGGACAAGGCAATTGTTGATGTGATAGATGCTGGAAGAAGGGGACATCAAATTGATCCTAGGCCTTCTCAGAACCTAAATCCCAAGTTGATATGATTATTGTCACTTGGAATATTAGGGGGCTAAACCTAGCCCATAAGCAGAAAGAGTTTAAAACCTTTCTTGCTATAAATAAAGTAGATGTTATGAAATGTATAGAGACTAGAGTAAATGAACATAAATCAAAGAAAATACAAGAAAAGATTGCAAAAGGATGGAATGTCAGTTGCAACTATTCAAAGGCTGTTAATGGGAGAATTCGGCTTCTTTGGAAAACTCATATCCAGGTTTAAATTTCCCATGTGACTGACCAGTTCATTCAGTGCTTTATAGAAGACTCCAATAGTCAACTCAAAACTCACTTAAGTATCATTTATGCTCATAATAATGGTAACCAAAGAGAACAGTTGTGGAGAGATCTGAGGCAAATGTATATAACCAATCAGAACACTTGGTTGCTGAGCGGTAATTTTAATAATGTCTTAAGTTCTGAAGATATAATTGGCTCAACTGTAACTGATGCTGAAGTAAAAGGGTTTAAAGATGTTATTGATGATTTACAGCTTACTCCTCTCAGAGCTAAAGGTAGGCACTTCACTTGGACAAACAACAGGATTCTACAACAAGGGTGTATAATAAGATTGACATGGCATTGGGTAATTACCAGTGGATTCAACAGTATGGGCATATAGAAGCTGATTTTATGGATCCATCAGTATCTGACCATTCCCCCATCCTTATCAATTGTGGTGGCCATAAATTGTTGCATCCTAAGCCTTTTAGATTGTATACAAATATTATGGAGACTCCTCAGTTCCAAAAAATTATACAACATGTCTGGAGATAAGATTATGTGGGAGCACCAATGCAACAGATATGGACTAAATTAAAGAATATAAAACAGCAGCTAAAGGAGATAAATGCTTATATGGCTTCATATATAAAAAAAACTTGTATATTCAAGAGAGATACTGTGTATTATCCAAAACCAGTTGCAGCAATTTCCATTATCACAGCCTCTATTTAATGAAGAAAAAGCATCATTAGAAGAAATTGAGAAATGGAGTATGGCGGAGGAACAAATAATAAGACAGAAATCCAAGGCTTCCTGGATTGAATGTGGTGATGCTAACACAAAGTACTTCCATGCCCAGTGGAAAATTAGAACCAGTCAGAACAGCATAACTTCCATATATACTGATACATGTATGAAGTTAACAGACCCCAAGTCAGTGGAGCAGGAGTTTATGAGTGTCTTCCAATCATTAATGGGAGACTATGCTGGGGAACTGCCTTGTGTTAAGACAACTACTATTAAGGAAGGAACTTGCTTAACTATATCATAACAAAGACAGCTGATTCAGGAGATTACACTGGAGGAGATCACAGAAGCAATAATGGAGATGCCAAAGGATAAAGCACCAGGAGTGGATAGATTCCCAGTGGAATTCTTTACTAGGAACTGGGAAATAGTAAAGGATGATATACTTGCTGCTACAAAAGAGTTCTTCTCCACAAACAGAATGCCTCAAATGATCAATACAACAACTATTGCATTTGTTCCCAAAGTTAAAGCTCCTGCAACAGTTAAAGACTACAGGCCGATAGCTCGCTGCACTACTTTATATAAGATCATCTCCAAAGTCATTACTAGAAGAATGAAAAGTGTGATTGGAGATTTGATTGGGCAGGCTCAATCAGCTTTCATTGAAGGAAGAATCATAGTTGATAACTTTCTACTCAGCCATGAAATTTTCAAAGGCTATTCTAGGAAAGGAGTGTCTCCCAGATGTGTCTTGAAGGTGGATCTGATAAAGGCTTATGATACTCTGGAATGGAGCTTTCTTAAACAGGTTCTTATTGATCTGGGCTTCCCTGCTAAATTTGTTCAATGGATAATGACATGTGTCACTACAGTCTCATACTCTCTAGTTCTGAATGGTGGCTTAACAAAACCTTTCAAAGCTAAGAGAGGTATTAGACAAGGTGACCCTATGTCACCTTACCTATTTGTGATTGCTACGGAATATTTGAATAGGGAACTGGGACAGCTACATAAGAATGTGGACTTCAATTTTCATCCTAAATGCAGGAAGCTTAACAGTACTCATGTATGCTTTGCTGTTGACTTATTAATGTTCTGTAGAGCTGACTTTGTATCAATTAAGATTTTAAAGGAGGCTTTTCACAGATTCTTTGAAGCATCTGGATTGTAAGCTAATGTTAACAAGAGTGCAATATACATGGCTGGCATAAAGCAGAATATTAGAGAGGAAATTCTGGAAACATTAGGTTTTACTGAAGGAAAACTTCCATTTAAGTATTTGGGGATACCTTTAGACTCCAAGAAGCTTGCTGTCTATCACTACTTGCCTATGATTGAGAAGATAACAACAAAGATAACATGTTGGTCTGCAAAACTGCTATCTTACTGGGCTCAAGTATTCATTATGCCAAAGAAAGTGTTGAAAGTTATTGAAACCATTTGCAGAACTTTTCTTTGGACTGGAAATGCTAATTTCTCCAGAAAGGCATTAGTTGCATGGGAGAGAGTATGCCGGCCAATAGCAGCTGGTGGACTCAATATCTTAGACATAAAGGTATGGAACAAAGCAGCAATTAGTAAACATCTTTGGGATTTAACTAGAAAGAAGGACTGCTTGTGGAAAATGGGTGCACAGCTATTACATCAAGCAGAAAGATATTGAAACAATGAACACTCCTAAGACAGCCTCTTGGGTTGTGAGGAAAATACTGGACAACAGGGATGCCATCATGGGGAATCAGTTGCTTCAGGGGAGTTTACATAGCAGACTGCAAGAAATGTGCAAACTGGATCACTTCCAGGTCAAGCAGCTCTATTTAACACTGATTCCTAATTTCAGCAAAGTTGAATGGAAGAGTTTGATGTTGCTTGCCAATGTTCATCCTAGGCATAGATTCACAGTGTGGTTAGCTGCACAACAGAGGTTTCCAACGGTGGACAGATTGCAGAAATTGGCATTCAAGTGCCTGTAGCATGTGTTTTTTGTAAACAAAGTCTATAATCTTTTAACCACTTATTTTTTGAATGTTCAATCACAAAAAATCTGTGGTCTAGACTCTGTTTATGCCTGGGACATCAGAGGACTGTTGGAGATTGGGAAAATAAAATGAAATGGATATGTAGTAAAGCAAAAAGCAGAGTGGGGATCAACGCAATAACATCCCGTGTGTTTATCAATACTGTTGCACTAATCTTGAGGGAGATGAACATCATCAGATTTGAAAGGAAAGACTATGAGGAGAATCAGATATGCAGAGAAATTGTTTTACATATTCATACTCGAGGCAGGAATTGCAGTCGATGGCAGAATGGTCTACGGCAACTTAACAGTTTTCCATAGCTATAGATTGTAATAGAACGATACTATACTAAGTTGTAATTAGTGAAAGATAGGTGGTACTTAGTAGAGTTTGATTGTGATAAAAAGGAGTAGTAGCAAGTCAAAGCTACTACTAGAACTTAATCTTGTATATTTTCTGTATTAATGGATATATAATGTTCAAAAGGAAAAATAATATGTTTTTTTTTTACAAATATTTTGAAAAATTACTACTCTTCTGTACAGTTTTTTCGGTAAATACATATTCAAGAACATTAGTTAAGATGAAACAATATCACATATTAATATGTTAAAAAGAATACCACATTTTTATACAAATTCTAAATAATATGCTTTACTATACTACGTAACTTTTATACAAACATTAAGGGATTGTCTGGTTGGAATACGATTTATATCGGTATAAATTATATTGTGATTAATTATATTGAAATTAGTTATGTTGGAATTGTTGTTTATTTTTGTTTAGTATGTTGTAATAAAAATGATAATTGCATAATTTCTAAGAAGAAGGTATAATTTATATCCGATTTGCTAACCAAATATAATATTAACTAACTTTTTACTTTGTTATAACTAATACCAAACGACCGCTAAAGTTTTGACACTTATCACTTTTTTTCTTTACTTTACCTTTTAATATGTTAAAAGGACTATCACATATTTAACAAGCTTTTGATTTTAATTTTATTTTTAATGATATTCCGTTACAGAAATGATATATGTTTAGGACCATAATTTTTTAAAAAACATTTTTAACTTAAGATATTGAGATTCTAAACAATTATTATATTTTAAAATTTCATATCCAATTAAATAAGATACAGAAAAGAGGGAGTAAATGAGAAAATGTCATCAAATTTGGAATATTACGTTAATTTCCAATTTTAACAAAACAAATCCAGTAGTAATGTTATTACTGTAATAACATAACTAAGGGTGACCAACGGGTGGGCCGGGCCGGGTCCGGGTTCAATTTTTCTGACCCGTCCGGGTCCGGGCCGGTCCGGCCCGGGTTCAATTAGAGGTGGGTTGTTAACGGGCTGGGTTGATCCGGGTCGGGCCGGTCCGGGCCGGTTTTTTTTTTTTTTTTTGGGAATTACGTATAGTATAAATATTAAGTTATATTAATACTTTGTAATAATTGAATGAACACAACAAAAGATGGGGAAAAAATTGCACTTATTGCAAGTGCTACTTTATTTCTTAAATTCAAAATTTCAAAACTAAAATGTATCATAATTAGTTTACAATTTACATCAAATGGTTTGCATTGCAATAGAAAGTTCTTCAAAATTAATATGAACCGAATGACCTTCTTCTGGAGAGTTAAATTCGGATGGGTTTCCGTGCGTTAATATATCTCCAAGTTCTTCGTCTTCCGGGCTATCAAGATCTTCCTTTCCTTGATTTCTTCGTTCAGATCTTATCCAATCTCTTAGACACACTAAGACTTCCAAAGCATTGCTTCCCAATGAGTGCCGTGTGTCTCCAAGTTGTTGTCTTGCTTGGCTAAATGCACTCTCGGATGCAACAGTGGAAATTGGGACATTCAGGACATCCCGCGCCATAGCGAAAAGAACGGGAAATTGCTTTGAATTTTCATGCCACCAGCCTAACGATGAAAATTCCTTGGTGCGAGGCTCCTTTTGCTTCTGCAAGTAAAATTGAAGTTCATCTATATTCCTGCTACTACTTTGAGTGTTAGAAAAAGTTGAAAAAATATTAAAACGATCAATGCCTTCATCATCATCTTCGACTACATTAGAAGTGCTACATTGCATAGTGGGATTTGCAGCAGTTGAAGCACGAGCATTATCACATTGAGTTGCATAATAAGTATATAGATATTGTAAATGTTCATTTAGTTGGTTCATAGATTCATACAAATTTGGGCTTTCAGTGGGCCCAATCTCCATATAAGTGTATAAAGCATTCATTAATTGTTGACAATCAGACATTTTAGTTGAAGGATTTAAAACTGCACCACTTAAGTAAAGAGGAGGAATTGGAAAGAAATATTTTTTGAATTTTGCTTGCATACTTGCAACAGCATCCGTATATCTATCTTTCTTCTTAAATTCATATAGTAGCAAAGAAATTTCAGCTATATGTACTAAAGCCAAAGTAATAGTTGGGTAATATGCCCCAGAAAACACAACAGTAGCAGTATAAAATTTATGTAAAAATTTAATCACATCACTAATGACCTCCCAGGTATCAGTTGTTAACATACGCCTAGGATCAGTACAATGTGCATTAGCAACTTCTGTTATTGGAAATCTATATTTGTAGCAACATTTTAAAAATATATACGTATAATTCCATCTAGTAACTACTTCGTCGGGCATGAATCTAGGTGTAAGGTTATATTGCATACACTTGTTCTTAAATTCTCTTATTCTAGATTGTCTATTATTTCCCTGAATTACTCCAACTGCTCTTCTAACTAGAGTAATCTCATGTAAAAATAAATCGAGCCCACTTTTAACAATTAAATTGTAAACATGACATGCACATCTAACATGAAAAATATCATCAAGAGGTGGATGTAAATTCAATTTTAAAATTGAAACTGCAGCATTGTTGTTTGAAGCATTATCAAAAGACATACACAAAACTTTTTGGTTTAGATTATAAAATTCGACAACTTCAACAATTGTACTACTAATAAATGTAGCAGTATGACTCTGATCTTCATCATATTTAAAAGCAATAATACATTTTTGGCTGTGAAGTCTAAAGATATTGGCTGTGAAGTCTAAAGATATCTGATCTACAGGTACTTCTAGGGATACCTTTAAACATAGGATTGTATATCCTTTGAATATACGTAACAAGATAAGAGGAAGAAGCAAATGAAAAAGGTAGACAACCCAAAGCAATCATTTTCGCTAATTCCTCTCGATCCCTCATTTTATCATATTTTAGGAGACCTGCAGTAGTAGGGTTAAGTGTTGTTGCACTTCCATCCCCATTATTTCCCCATTCTATAGGATGATAATTTTGCATATGTCTAATAAGTGTGCCAGTCCCCCCTAAATTACCTCCGGTCAAATGTTTAAACGTTTCATTACAAAGTCTACACTTAACTCTATCACTATCTTCTATCTCATCAAAAAATTGCCAAACAGGACTTCTTTTTCTACGATTAGATTTAGAAGTTTGAGCGACTGGTGGTCTTCTACCCCTTGTTGCACTAGCAACTCCAACTCCAATACTACCAACATTTCCACTAGTAGGTGTAGGTGGTATCTCATCTTCTATTCCAATTTCGTTATCTTCTATTCCGAAATCTTGGTGTAATTGTTCATAATCAATATTTACATCTTGCAAATTAGGCGATGATTCAGAAACATGTGTTATTGGTTCATTATTACTATTACTACCAGAAGCTATAGGACTTTTTTTACTACTTCCACTTCCACTTCCACTCATACCAGTAACTTTTCTACACGCTCTTTTAGCAGCATTCAACATATTGGAAAAATTAATATATAAGCTAAAATCAAATATGCAATTAAAATATTAAATAAGAGAAAGAGTTGGAGAGAGTGCACCGAATTCGACAATAAATTGAGCACTTGATTACGCAAATCCGGTGTTACCACGAACAAACGTCAAGCAAGTATTTCAATGTTGAACACTTGAACTTCAAGAATCAAGCTTCGAATGCCGATTTCCAAATAAGAAATTACGATAAATTAAATTCGGGAAAATAAAGACAATAAAATTATGAAAGTAGAATATGAATTCTTGAAAATTGAAGAGAAGAGAGTGATTGATATTTGCTAATTTGAGAATTGAGAGAGAGATAGATAATTTTGAGTGAGGAAATGAAGAAGAGGGGAGAGTATTTATAGATTTTAAGAAGGGTTAATAATATAATTTAAAAAAAACAAAAAAAAACTCAAAATTGGCCAAAAATGCAAAAAGTCCCGTTGGACAACGGTGCTGGACCGTTGCCAACGGTCTGGTGGGCCCCATGTTTTCAGAAAATTTTTTTAAAAAAAAAAAAAAAAATTTTTACCGTTGGGACCGGTCCGGGCCGGTCCGGGTTGACCGGTTCGCCCGGAATTTTCCTTTCCGGGCCGGTCCGGTCCGGGTCAATTGGACGGAATCGCCTAACGTCCTAACCCCTTTCCTCCCCCTAACCCAGCCCGGCCCCCCCGCTATAAACCGGTCCGGTCTGGGCCGGGTTTGACCGGGCCGGTCCGTGCCGGTCCCGGGTCAACCCGGCCCGGTTGACACCTCTAAACATAACAAAACGACCTCCATCTTCTCATGATCTCATTTCATATTTTCATTTACAAACTGCTGGAGTAGTATTAATTATTTATCTCCGCCATTAGATCTCAGTTCCATTTCTATACGGTCCACATCTATCTCTCTCTCCTCTATTCTCTTGGCTCTGTCTTGGATTCAAAAGCAGAAAAGGTACTTACCTTTTTTCTTACAGATCCATTCTCCAATCTTGGATTTTTCACCTTTCCATTTAGTTAACGCAATTTACAATCCTTCGATCTCACTACGACACATATCTACACAATCCACTGCCTTTGACTTTACTCATAATAGTTTCAATTGTATCTAATTGCTCTGTTTTATTACTGTTGATATCTCTGTTTTTTACTGCCCTAGCTTTTTAGGCATTTGGCTCGCACTTTATGTATAGTTGAAAATTTATCTATACTAAATAGTGAGTGTGGTCATAATTATATTTAGCACCTGCTGCTGATTTAAATTTTTGTATCCGTCTCTGCTGCTTAGCTTGGCATTTTGATGCTTTCTTGTGTATGTAATGAGATGTGATCTGATGATCAGCTGTAAAGTCATTTATTTGCGGGCATAGGATGTTGCTTCATTTTCTTTGTTTGTTAACTTTCAGGTTAAAATATGGGTGCGGAAAACAACAATATTGTCATGGAGGAGGGAACCCTGGAGGTTGGAATGGGTATGTTTATATCGTTTTCTTCTTCTTCGTCTTCGCTTGCCTTCTGTCTGCTAGAGGCTTAAAGTCATGTTCCACTTATGGTATGCAGATGTGGTAGTTCTTTGCTTAAGTAACAGGACATGGAAATGAGCCCTTAAACCCGTGTTAGCACTTTTTCGAATGAATCAAGTAGTTCTAGGAAGAGTGAATTGATGAATAGGGGATTCTGTTTGAAAATATGGGGTGCGGGTTCATTGTGATTGCAATGATCTTCAATTATAACTAGAGCTGAGTTACACATGCTATATTGAACTAGGACTAATGAGATGAATGCGTCACTTGTGGTCCTAATTAGTTTGTAGATTTAAGAATAGAGTGTTCCCCAGGTGGTAGAGAACTGTTCTCAAAGCCCGTCTAATGCTTTCTGCCGATGATTGGGCATGAACACGTATCAGCAGTTGAAATGCTGATGTCAGTAGGCCTTTTTTCCCTTATAGTTTCAGTAGGTATTAGGATTTGAAGGGTATACTTAATAACTCTAGGGCTCTTGAGATTGTTTGGTTTTATCGGCACAGCAACTGAAGTAAACATTGCTGTACCTTCTGTCTATACACTACAAGGAGGATATTCCTACTTTTTGAGGTTTTAGGAATCAACATATCCATTGTCATATCCATTTTCAGTAAAATGGCAATCTTGTGGATCATCACATATGAGTTCACATCTTTTCTGGCTTTTTTGGTTGTTTCTACTCAATCTAAACTCTAAACTTACTAAACTTTTCAGTCTTAATAATAACTAAAAGAAAAAACTTATTCAACTTGTCATTTGTCTAAGATAAAAACTGCTGACTTCCAATACTATGTCAATTGCAGAATATAGAACTGTCTCAGGTGTTGCTGGACCACTTGTTATCCTCGACAAAGTTAAGGTGATCCTTGTACACTTTGCTATACATTTTTATTATTTTCTTAGATTTGCTGTTGTTTATTGTTGTTTGTTTCTGTTAATGCTTTAGAATAATGTGTGTGTGTATAATCTCTTGTCAGGGACCCAAGTACCAGGAGATTGTTAACATACGTTTGGGAGATGGAACAACAAGGCGTGGACAAGTTCTGGAAGTTGATGGGGAAAAAGCTGTTGTTCAGGTAGGTTATCCCTTGACATCACTCTTTGCTTGATATAATTGTTTGGAATTTTCAAATATGTATCATCTATTTTAACTTTTAATATTTTCAATCTGCTTATGGGATGATTATTTTCCCTTTTCCTAACCAGGTTTTTGAAGGAACATCTGGAATTGACAACAAATACACAACTGTGCAGTTTACCGGGGAGGTATAGTGTAGCTCATATTTGCTCTATCCTCGTTGCATAGAACCCAAAAAACGTATCACTGGTACCTAATTTCCGTGAATTGGTTTTGTAATCCATTGATAAACCATGGTTCTGGAAATACATGTTTGCTCCCTTACTTTAGCATTCAATCTTCTCTTGCATTTTGCCTTTATTTTTTTATTTTTAAAACCTAACTCTTGTATGTAGCACGTGAAATGCTTAAATGGAATTTATCAATAAACTTGAGAATTTAAGCATGTAACCATTCTCTATTTGCATGTAAAGAAAAAGTATCAGAGGAGATGGCTTCTACATGAATAAAAACCTTTAGTTTATTAGTCAGGTTTCTTGTAGATGAATGTGCTGTTTAATGCTTCATTTATTTTAACATTTGTACTGTTGTCTAAGAGCGCTCTTGGTAATATGTTTGCAGGTGCTGAAAACACCGGTCTCACTAGATATGCTTGGACGTATCTTCAACGGTTCAGGGAAGCCCATCGACAATGGTCCTCCAATTTTACCCGAGGCTTACAGAGATATTTCTGGCAAGTGCTGAGCTCTAATATGACCTAATTCGGTTGTTCTTGTGATTCTCCACTAATATAATGCTAATGCCAATCTTAGGGAGTTCTATCAACCCTAGTGAGAGAACCTATCCTGAAGAGATGATTCAAACAGGAATTTCAACAATTGATGTCATGAATTCAATTGCTAGAGGACAAAAAATCCCTCTTTTCTCTGCTGCCGGTCTTCCACATAATGAAATTGCAGCCCAGATCTGTCGTCAGGCTGGTTTGGTGAAGAGGTTGGAGAAATCTGAAAATCTTCTTGAGGTACGTAGTATTGCATGATGATTATATTTCAAATGCCTAAAGTGCTGATATGGAAGTCTGTTGCATTGCTTAAAGAGGTCTTAAGCATCTGGCTGCCTCTATAAGATATTAAAGCATGTTTTGAGATTTGACTAGTATCTTATAATCTTACTACTGCCATTTGACATGGTAAGCCTTATATTTACTGCATTGAAGGCGACATAAACAAAATAGATTTCTGCATTTATCTTTTATTTTTTCTTTTGGTTTTCTGAGGAAGTTCATTAACATATAATCCTTGAAACAGCCTCCTTTTTTCGTCCTAACCAACTTTAGTTCACCCTTTTGTGGAGTAGGTACAGAGGGGTGGTTCATTGTCTATTCCTTCTTTCAGGCCACCAGCAAATAGCTGGTCAGGCACATTTCATCATCCATTTTTGTTTATTCATGGTGATTCAATTGTATTTATATTGATATAAATCTTACTTTTCTACTTGATGCTACAGGGTGGTGAAGACGACAACTTTGCCATAGTTTTTGCAGCTATGGGAGTCAACATGGAAACAGCTCAATTTTTCAAACGTGATTTTGAGGAAAATGGATCCATGGAGAGAGTGACACTTTTCTTAAACCTGGTAATTCTTGCAATTTTAACATGGATCAATACATGATATTTACACCCCTTCAGTAAATAAAATGATTGCACTTCTTTAAGCCGAAGCTCGATCTGATCTATTATGCCATGCTTCTTTCAGGCCAACGATCCCACAATTGAACGTATTATTACTCCCAGGATTGCGCTTACAACTGCCGAATATTTAGCATATGAATGTGGCAAGCACGTTCTTGTGATTCTAACTGATATGAGTTCATATGCTGATGCTCTTCGTGAGGTATTCTTCAATAAGTGCATCGGCATCTTTTTTTAAGACTACTGGCACCATATAACTACACATCCTATTACAGGTATCTGCTGCCCGAGAAGAAGTACCTGGAAGGCGTGGATATCCCGGTTATATGTATACCGATCTTGCAACCATTTATGAACGAGCTGGACGTATTGAGGGGCGAACAGGATCTATCACACAGATTCCAATTCTGACCATGCCTAATGACGGTAACAAACGGCTAGCCATATATTTTGGTTATTATTTCTGCTTCTGCTGGATTTTTCTACTTACCGATCAATTTCTATCTTATGTCGTATGGACAGATATTACGCACCCAACTCCAGATCTTACTGGTTATATCACTGAAGGACAAATATACATTGACCGACAACTTCATAACCGGCAGGTATATTATGGAACTCTCGGACTGAGTACATATTCACTCCAGCAAAGGGGCATAATACTTCATGATATAAGAGATCTAAGTAATAAATGAGCAACCAATCAAATTGAAGCAGTGGTACTTTAGGTTCTTTTAATTAAAAGAAGGGGTACATTTAATGAGCAACCAATCTCTTGCTGACAATAGGGAAGTATTTCATGCTAATCACATTTTAAGTCCAGATCATCTCAATCAGGTGGCTTATAAACTGAAATGATTATTTGATAAACTGGATAATCAAGTAGGAAGAGAAAGCATCATCAAAATTCGCTTGTCCTTTTTGTGTGTGAGCATTTGGGAGGGAAATTTAACCATTGTCATATCTCCTTTTGGTCTCCTCATTCTATGCTATCTTATTTCAGGTTGTTTGCATACGTCATAAATCATGCCACATACACTGAAAATAGATTAAAGGAAAGATAGCTTTTCAGTTTTTCTATTTTAATTCCATTTCCTGAATCAACTTAACAGGCTGACTTCCATCCTAGGTTAGCTTCAGTTGCCTTGGAAGGCGAAAACTGTATGTGCTTTTGCTATGCTTTTGCTATGAACTTTCTGATATTATTCAAATAAGACAATTCCTTTTTTCCTGTCTAGGTTGTTTTATGGTATTATGTTAGTGATAAATTGTGCACTAACGAGAAATAATATTTCTATTATGCATTTATGCAACACCTTACACCTTTATGAATTGCGTGCCACCTTTTATCTTGAAACTTAGGCTACTTTCCGGTTGGACTTGGGAAGGAATTTCACTAAATGTTCAGTAGGATCTAAAGCAATTATGATTTTCTCTGGGAAAAATGTAATAATAAAAAGATTTATGATACTTGTATGATTATTACTAATATCGAAAATAGTCTCTCTGCCTTTATAGGGTAGGGGTAAGGCTGGGTAGGGTGTATTTCGTACGACTTCTTTTCTGTATAGTGTCAAATCCCAATTTAGAACGAGGCTTGGATAAGTTGCAAACGCGGCGAAGCTTCTGTATTCCCGGATTGCTGCCTCCCCCTCGGCTCGAGTTGTCCGCTCGGGTAAGCCAGGTCTAGAACAAACACCAAGGTTTTGAACCTAGAATAACTCAGCCTCATGCCGGATCCCACACTATCCTCCACTAACCCATGTATGGTATTAAGCTGGGTTTGTTGTTGTTGTTGTTGTTTGTATGATTATTACTAAGGCCCTACAGTGATAGTTTTTTCCTTCTTAGATGAAGCCCTACAGTTACCACTTACCAGATTTTGCTTATCCTTTCCATGAATGGCCTTAGTGCCATAAACTTCATCGGATTTTTGGACTTACCCAACAGTTCCATTCTTGCATTTTATATCTGAACAAAATCTAATATCTTGCAAATGTTTTATATGTGTTTGCACATACTGCCTGGAAATGCGTTCAATAGAATGACATATAGCATAGGAATCCTGTTTTAACCTATCATCTGTCAATTGAAAAGAATAGTAGAACCTAACACATTCTACTATATTTGGGGAACTAAGGTCATTCTTGGAAAATTAAAGGAAATTCCACTTTATATAGTATTATTAGTTAAAAACACATCCAGGAAACGCTCCATTGGTTTGTAATATTTGCATCTTTAGAATTGTGTTACATTACAATGTGGAAAATTTCATTGAACATGTATTCCACACATGGAATATCTATGATGTTTTGACTCCTGAGTCACTGTAACCATTCTGTTGCTGGCTGAATCAAGTATTTCTGGAATTCGGCCGTGTCACAGCAACAGAAGGTTGCCATTTTGTGATTAGCTACTGTTGAAGCTTTTATGACTGTGGATGGGTTGAATGTGTTAACTCCTTTAAAGGCATTGGGCTTTTGAAGGAAAATGTCTAAAACATTTTTTTTTCAATTGTCTGAACTGTAACAGATATACCCACCAATCAATGTACTTCCATCCCTGTCTCGGTTGATGAAGGTGAGCATTCAGATCCTTTTGACTAATGATACTAGGACGACTAACCCTTAAAACTTTTTCAGAGTGCCATTGGTGAGGGTATGACTAGGAGGGATCATTCTGATGTATCCAACCAGGTAAGATCAACTTTCGGAATGCATGTCTTTTGCCGTTCATTTTCATTTCTTCAGGTAGACTTGATACATTTTTACTTTGTTTACAATTGATGGCTTAATGTGTGTGTTCTTTCTCCTTTTTCTTCTTGCATTAACTTTTAAAAAATATCAGCTGTATGCGAATTATGCCATTGGAAAGGATGTCCAGGCAATGAAAGCTGTTGTCGGAGAAGAAGCACTTTCTTCTGAGGACTTGGTAATTTGACTGAAATATATTTGAACTAGTTTACCTGTGTTTTGGCGGGGGTTATCATCAAGTCAAGATTACTAATAGTCTTCCTATAAATGAAACAGCTGTATTTGGAGTTTCTTGACAAATTTGAGCGGAAATTTGTCGCTCAAGGAGCCTATGACACACGCAACATATTCCAGTCACTTGATTTAGCATGGACACTCCTTCGCATCTTCCCTCGTGAGCTACTTCATCGTATCCCAGCAAAGACCCTAGATCAGTATTACAGCCGCGATGCATCTAATTGATAAAAAGGGATGCCAATGGGAAGGACGAGCTTTGTACTTTCGTCTGTGTGATTGCCTTGGTACGAGCTTTGACAATACACTATTTTTTGTGCGGTCTGTTGTGTATCTCCTTTCATCTCAATAATAAAAGCCCTCTCCAATGAGTTCCAAACCAAGGCTCTTCAGCATTTTGAAAGACATTGATATTCTTTTGAGAACCAATTAAACCGTGTAATCTAGTGTGTTGTTTATTACAAGGTTAGGTTTATTTACTAAATTTCAGTAATAGTAGGCGCTTGTCATATAGTTCTGTTTTTTTTTTTTAAATTGCTCTATGGCGTGTAAGCTGATTCTTTTGGATTATTGGTGAATAATGCTGCTTCCTTGTATAAGGTTTCTCTGGAAAACTGACAGACCTTTCCCTTAAACTTCCATCTGGGTAAAACCTTTAATATCTGAAGAAAATTAAAGCGAGATAGGATAAACTTCCCTAATGTTTAATTACATACATAAAATCACTTCAGTGGTGTCCAAACCCAGGCCCCAACCCCTCGACAAGTCGACTGTACCTGATTAAAAAGGAGAGAATCACTTTATGGGGAAATTAAAGTTAGTATAGGTTCAGCTTTCTCCCAGTCTGTTCATACTTCCACCAAGCTCGTAGTTTTCCATAAACATTATATTTTGCTAAAAGATAAAGTTAAAAACTTTTACAATCCTAACTTCTTGGACTTATAACGACCAGCGGTGTTAAAGCATGTGTTAGTATCATAGAGTATGGCCTAACATCAGTAAAGTGGGTGTAATCTTGATATTAAGGTTCAAATTATAGTTGAAATAAAAATTATAGTGCCTATAATTACTGACTAATTATGTTGGTGAAAATTAGCATATACACGAGAGAAGAATAATCAAAGTGCAAATAAGTTGATCCAGGTACCACGAGCATGTTATTTATTTTCATATTTTGAAAGTTTTAGTTTTGTACTTCAAAGATCGTCTACTTTCAAAAAAATAGCTTTCCTAATTATGTCACTTAAGTATAAATTATAGTTTAATTTTTCCTATTCTAGATTTAGAAATATTTTTCAAAAAAGGATCGAAACGCGAGGAAAAAAGGATAAATGGGACAGGTCGAACAAAGTTAAAGTGGCACCTCTCGGCTCCAGCGTCAGTAGTATCCACCGTCCACCGCTCAAATGTCTGAATAGCCAATGATTGATTCATTTGGTGCTGCGTCCACCCACCACTTGCACTACACCCGTACACACCCGATTCCTATTCGCTCCAAACCCCTCTTCTTCTTTTAAACACACATTCCTTGTCATCGGTCCCTCCTTTTGTCTCCCTTCCACAACTTGTCCGTAATTCCAAGTATTCTCCAATCTTCTTTGTTCTTGTTCTAGAAACTTCTATGGCGGCGACGGCGAGTTCAATATTGCAGTTGCAGGAGGAAGGGTTCAAAGATATCTGTGAATTATTGGAGTAACAAATGTCACCTGCTACTTCTGATAAGTCTCAGATTTGGCAACAACTTCAACACTACTCTCACTTCCCTGATTTCAATAACTATCTCACTTTTATCTTCGCCCGTGCTGAGGTCATTCTTCATCACTCTTTTTCACTCTCCCTATTAGTTGCTGACAAATTCATTTTATTTTGCAGATTATGTCAACTTCTAGTTTTAGAGAACTCGTAATTGACTTAATCTGTTTAGTAGATGAATGAAATGTGCCTCGAATAGAGTGGATTAGTTATGTAGGATTTATGTAGCTGATTCATTATCTTATTTTTTGCTTTAGTTGTTAGTTTCCATTAATACATGATTTTACTCGATAGGAGAAATGTATATATAAAATTGGACGAATTATAAGTGGCTAGGATTTCCTTAGAACAGAAATGGTCCAAATTTTGGTCCGAGTTTGGTATGACTTTTTATTTTATTTTTAAAAGCTGCTATCTTCAAGCAGTGTTCACTGAACAATCCGGTTGGTCCTTGCAACAGGGGAAGTCAGTCAGACATTCGGCAAGCAGCTGGGTTGCTTTTAAAAGATAACCTGAGAGCTGCATTCAAAAACATGCCTCTCGCAAATACATAAAATCAGAGTTGTTACCTTCTCTAGAGGCGACAGATATGATAAGGTCTACAGCTGGAACCATTATAAGTGTTCTTGTACAAATATAGAGGGATTTGCTGGCTGGCCGGAGTTGCTGCATGCTCTTGTCAGTGGCTTGGGCAGTAACGACATTAATCACATGGAGGGTGGCATGGATGCTTTATCCAATGTATGAGCTTCTACTGCTTACTGCATCAGCATAGTGTGTGTTGCGTATCATTGTCCCATAGGGTACTGTTTAATTCATGGTTCTGATATCTAAACAGCTGGATGATTATAGGAAAAGCGAACTACTTTCTCTGTAATGTGGTTAGTAAATTAAGATCCCAGGATTGCTTTATTCTCCACCCGATATTTATTGCAAGGAGAATCGTTTTTGTCTTTCTTATGGATTGTCATTCAAATATAATGTGAACCGGAACTACTATTGGTAGAAACTGTCGTAGTAGTACATGATTCAGACCTTCTGTTCGTGAAAATAACAAAATTGGCATGCTAAAGATCTTGTTAAATGCAGATCTGCGAGGATGTGCCAAGTCTTCTTGATTCGGATATACCTGGATTATCTGAACGACCAATAAATATTCTCCTTCCAAGGCTTCTCCAGGTAAGATAGTTTTCCCCCTTCCTTTTGTCCACTTTCTTTCTAATGTTTAATTGTTTTATTTAATGCTGTACTCATGGTATCTTCTCTGACGAGATCTGTCTGCAAACAGCTTTTCCAGTCACCTCATGCTTCTCTCAGAAAGCTTTCATTGAGTTCTGTGAATCAATATATTATGCTGATGCCTACAGTAAGTACCACTGAGTTGACCTCTCCTGCTGTTGCCCTTTATCCTGTTCCTTTTGTGCCATTTTCACTTCCATGTTGTTGTTGTAGGTTTTACTTTTATCTATGGATAAATATCTTCAAGGGTTGTTTCTTCTTGCCAATGACCCTGCTCCAGATGTGCGGAAGTTGGTAAGGAATTGCTGTGAACTTTGATACTTAATTTTTATGCGTGCCTTCTCCTTACCCGAGATTTCCTCTACAGAAAACTTGTATTTCATAATGTTCTTATGTATCCACTTTGTGGAACTCCGCTTATGCTATAATGACTTACAGTTTGAGTAAGTGAAAACTTCTGCCTTGTACTCAGTTTTCTTGTTTTTTAAACAGGTTTGTATGGCATTTGTTCAACTGATTGAAGTTCTTCCTGCATTTTTGGCGGTCAACATTTTTCCCCTTTCAAATTTTGGTTTGAGGCAATCTTGTTGGTCATATTTGCTTTTGTCTTGCATTTGTTTTGTATATGGGAAATGGTTCCGAGAGACCAAAAAATGCTAAAATTCTAAATAGGCAGAAAATAGTTTGAAGAAGTTAACATTCAACTGTAAGTGTATTGGGATTAATATTTTAAATATCTTGGTTTAATTTCTGGTTGTTGGATTTTCGAGGGGATGGTTACAAGATACAATTGTTATATATGCCCTGTTGGAAGTTCAATCCCTTACTAGACCGTCAGATCTCTGCCGGTTCGATTTTATTATTCTGTTTTATCATGTAGATCATGCCATTTGCTGCTTTATTGAAAAATGAATCCAGTCTGTTAACTTAAGTCGACTTGTCTGTACAGAATATGGAAATATATATTCCTCCTTTTGCCTGTTCTTGATGTTCTGGTTTTTTCATGCAGCCTCACTTGAGAAATGTCATAGAATATATTTTGCAAGTCAACAAGGATCTCGATGATGAGGTGGCGCTTGAAGCCTGTGAGTTCTGGTAATGTACTACTTCCTCTGCTTCTCGTATAGATATTGCTCACTCAGTGGATCTTAATTCTGTGGAAGGAGGAAATTACATTAAGTGAGGAAGCACCACCTTATTGCATTCTTTATAGGTTTCCTTTACACTATATTAAAAGCATAAAAGTCCTTAGTGAAATGTCATTTGACTTTTTCACCCTTTAAAATTAGATTACACACCAGACAAAATAGTCATTTAATTATTTTCATAATTTTTAGGTATTTGAACTCTACTAAGTTTTGTTTATGCCTTCCTTATTTGAGCTATGTACAAATTCGTAATATTTAGAACTCAAAAATTTGTTGATTTATCACTTCAATTCGAATTAACATAAAAAAATTGAACACAAACGTCGAATAAACATATAAAACTGAACACTATCGTAAATATCTCAACTCGCAAATTACCTTGCATATGTAGCTATATATATGTTATAGGAGTCCTAAAATAAAAGCACACTCATATCCAAATTGAAAATAGGGAAATGTCACATTTGTGTAGGAGAATATCAGGCTTCTGTAAGGCAGATCCTTTATTGAGTAATTAGATTAGAATTAGATAGTATCAACAATGATTATTATCAAAAACTTATAGCTTTTCGTTTAACTTTTCTTTTGTAATAACTCAATTTTGTACTCATTAAGATGGAGTACCATGTTAATGAATACACTACAACAACAACAAAAAACCTAGTGCAATATTAATGAATATAATAAGCTTTAAAAATTACATAAATATTATATAGAAATATGGTTGAATTATAAATTAAAGTGTATAAATTTCTAAACATAATGAAGGTTGATCTTTTTTAGTTAAATGGAAAACAATCTCGTTTGCCTCTTTAGCACAATTATTTGCTTTGTTATGAAACCAGAAAGTCATATTTACTGGTTACTTTGTCGCATAACTGATTTAGAGAATTGTAAACTTCAGTTGTGACTTGTGTGAGAAGGCAATTAAGAGGATGTTACCTGCATCTATACAGTTCTAATGATTTTTCAGCAAATAGGATTTTATTTGCTTTGGTTTATGAATAGTGAAGACATCATATTTACAACAACAACAACGACTACCCAGTATAGTCCCACAAAGTGGGGTCTGGGGAGTGTAATATGTAGACGAGCCTTACCCTACCCGAAAGGGCAGAGAGGCCGTTTCCAATCGACCCTCGGCTCAGTGAAGGAAAGGAAAAACAAAAACAAAAACAAAAGAGCATTAGTAAGTCCAGCAGAAATAGCGTAAATAATTATCTAAACATAAGAACCATAAATAAAATAGCATGCAATAATATCATACAGTAACTACCATAAATAACTACCACAAGGGAGATACAATCCAAAACACAAATCATCTATGGATAGCCCTGCCAAGCCTCACCCAACCCCCGGTGAGTAGTACGAAAACTCTATGGGCCCCTATCCTACAACCCTGATACTAGACCTCCAGACTTTCTTATCAAGGGTCATGTCCTCGGAAACCACCATTCTAGCCATGTCATGCCTAATCACCTTTCCCCAATACCTCTTAGGCCTCCCTCTGCCTCGCCGAACGCCGACCATCGCCAGCCGTTCACAACTCCTCACCGGGGCATCAGGACTTCTCCTTCGCACATGCCCGAACCACCTCAGCCTTGCTTCTCGCATCTTCTCATCCACCGGGGCCACCCCCACCTTCTCTCGAATAACTTCATTCTTAATCTTATCTAACCTGGTGAGCTCGCACATCCACCTGAGCATCCTCATTTCCGCAACCTTCATTCTCTGAACATGAGAATTCTTCGCTGGCCAGCACTCCGCCCCATACAACATTGCAGGTCTAACCACAGCTGTATAAAATTTCTCCTGGAGTTTTGTGGAACTTTCTTGTCACACAACACAGGACTCTTGATGCAAGCCTCCACTTTGACCACCCCGCTCCTATACGATGAGTGACGTCCCCGTCAATCTCTCCGTCCCCCTGAATCACCGACCCAAGATGTCTGACACTGTCCCTCTTGGCGATGACCTGTGATCCAATCATCACGTCCCTGCCTACTTCGCTCGGCTCGGCGCTAAAATTGTACTCCAGGTATTCTGTCTTAGATCTGCTTATTTTGAAACCCTTAGACTCGAGAGTCTGTCTCCATACCTTTAACCTCTCAATAACACTGACCCTCGTCTCGTCTATCAAGACTATATCATCAGCAAATAGCATACACCAAGGCACATTCCCTTGAATATGTCGGGTTAGAGCATCCATCACCAAGGCAAACAAGGGAGGGCTAAGCGCCGATCCTTGATGGAGCCCCATAACCACTGGAAAATGGTCTGAGTCGCCACCCACCGTCCTAACCCTAGTCTTAGCTCCATCGTACATGTCCTTGGTTACTCTGATGTAGGCTTCAAGCACGCTCTTCGCCTCCAAGCACCTCCATAGCACCTCCCTTGGGACCTTTTCATACACCTTCTCCAAGTCGATAAGCACCATGTGCATGTCCTTCTTCTTATCCCTGAACTGCTCCACCAGCCTCCTGACAAGGTGGATAGCTTCTGTAGTGGAGCGACCCGGCATGAAACCGAACTGGTTCACAGATATAGATGTCATCTCCCTCACCCTTGCCTCGATCACCCGCTCCCAGACCTTCATGGTGTGACTAATTAATTTGATACGCCTATAGTTGCTGCAGCACTGGATGTCCTCTTTGTTCTTGTACAAGGGCACCACTGTATTCCACCTCCACTCATCCGGCATCCTTTTGGTCCTGAAGATCGCATTGAACAACCTGGAGAGCCACTCCACTCCTGACCTACCCATGCACTTCCAGAACTCCACGGGGATCTCGTCAGGCCCGGTCGCTCGACCCCTACTCCTCTTACGCAAAGCCCTCATGACCTCCTCCGCCCTAATGCGCCTGCGGTACCCAAGGTCTCTATGTTGCTCTGAATGCCCAACTCCCCTAGCTCTATGTTACGATTCCCCTCGTCGTTAAGTAAGTCTCGAAAGTATGCCTGCCACCTCTGCTTGACTTGAGACTCCCCCATCAGGATGTACCATCCTCGCCCTTGATGCACCTAACTTGGTCAAGATCACGCGCCTTCCTTTCCCTTGCTTTAGCTAACCGGAATAACTTCCTGTCCCCGCCTCTCTCCCCTAGTTCCTCGTACATGTGACCAAACGCCGCGTTTTTAGCTTCCGTAACCGCCAGCTTTGCTTCTTTCCTCGCCACCTTGTAGATCTCTCTATTCACTTTGCGTTCTTCCTCGCTTGTGCTCCCTGCCAACTTAGCAAACGCCGCCTTCTTCACCTCCACTTTTCCTTCGACTACATCGTTCCACCACCAGTCACCCTGATGTCTGCCTGAATAGCCCTTGGCCACCCCGAGCACGTCCCGTGCTACCTCCCTAACCAAGTTCGCCGTCTCTGACCACATAGCGTCCGCTTCCCCAGAACTTCTCCAAGCTCCGCCCTCAGCTAACCTCCTCTCCAACTCCTGTGCTTTCTCCTTAACTAAGTTGCTCGGACACGGCACTTTCGGTGCCGTACCCGTGTCGACACGACACTGACACGGGTAAGGGTGTGGGATCTGCGTCGGATCCGGTCAAAATAGATCGGGTGCGTTGACCAAAAATTTGGAAAAATTGATTTTCCCAAGTAAAGATTTGAAGAGATGAGAAACGAAATACCTTCAATTTTGCTGCTATGCAGTAATTTATACTAGTTCTTTTGTCTCCTTTGAAGCTTTTTGTCTTCAATCTTTGAGTTTCCATTGTTTTTTTTTAGGGCAGAGAAGTTTTTGACGGAAAAGACACTGAAGAAGACAACTTTTTGCTGCCAAGTTGTTTTTTTTGGCAAAAAATAGAAAAGAGAAATACTACAAACCCCACTTATTTTTTCATCATGATGCTTAGTCAAAAGATATCAAGAGGGCCCTTACTTTTTTCATCTTTTTCTTAGTAGATCCCACATCAATAGCAAAAATAGGAACTTTTATTTGACTTTTCTTTTCTTTTTTCCAACATTTCCTGCTTTCATAATGACATTCTCCCATTTCCCATTTCAGAATATATTTTACAATTATAATCAATAAATAATATTTTAGTTGGTTTAAAGATATTAACATTAAAGATATTATAATTAAAAGAATAGACTACAATTTATTGGCATAAGTATATTTTTCAGAAAAAAAATTATATAAAATAATATATATACAATAGTTTAATTATTTATTGCGACACATTGGGATTCCACATTACCTTCTTTGGATTCCATGTGAATATGCATTGGTAAATATGAGTATTGGACCTTAAAATATGGAAGCTTTGTCTCAGCTTTCCATTACTTTAATTTGCACATATTCTTCGACGATGTGCTGGAAATTAAATGGTAACACATGCCTCTTGATTTTTACAATGTCCAGTCAACAACTTTTGAAATGGGAATCTGCAGAACATGGGCATCCACAAAATGTTATGGACAAACATAGACCACTTGAAATTTTAAATTACCATTGGTCTACAATTGCCTAATCATATGCTACTTGGAAAAAGCAAAGCATGATACACGAATTTATTATTTTAAATTATTTTTAGCCGGATCCCCGCACCCGTGTCGGTTCTAGGATCCGTATCCCCGAATCTTAATATTTCTATCTCAAAGGATCCGACCTCTAGATCCGCACCGGTGTCGGACACCCGTACCCGTGTCAGAGCAACTGTGCTCCTTAGTCAAAACACCACATCTAATCCGCGGTTGTCCCCGAGCACCCTTCCTCTTCCTCTTACATATTTGAAATAAAGAAATGACCAATATAAGCTAAAATCTTAATTGATTTTAAAGTTTAAAATATAGGCAGTCCTACATATTTCAAATAAGAAAAGACTTGGTAATCAAATTTTAGTTGCTTCACTTGTTTCGTAATATCACAACAACAGCATACTCAGTATTATCCCACACCGTGGGTCTGGGGAGGATAGTGTGTACGCATACCTTAAAAAACATGTTTTGGACTCCGGTCAAAGGATAGTGGTTCTTTTGACTTTACATGTTGTCTTTGTCGTGAGAGTTAACACAAACATGTTTTGGTAGCCTAATAAACAAAAGCAACGCCTGCTCAGTTATCTGATAACTGGTTGTCCATCTGCCTGAACGCATCCAATAACAGATTTTGACACTTCATACCTAAACAACCTATCTCCTCTTAGGGGTAAGATCTGCGTACATACTACCCTCCCAGACTCCACCTTGTGGGATCACACTGGGTTTTTGGTTGTTATTTTACACTTCTGAAAGTTTAAATTGTTAAAATGATATCACCTATTATGTCAGCCCCATTTAATGAGGTCATTTAGCTTGCATGGGGATAAATGGAAGAAGTTGGACTGGATGATTTTATTAGATTAACAGTCAGTAGGATTCCAATAGATGGGATGTATGATTTTGTGGTGGTTTGCCTCATCTCAAGCTAATATGAGATAGTGCATATGGACTTATCCAATCAAGAAATCCATGTTGGAAATTTTTTAACTGTTTCAGGAAAATAGCCCATTTATATGGCATGGGAAACAGGAAGAGCGTTAATAGAAAAACAAAAAATTAGAAAGAAAAAGCTGTTAAGACAAACATTAAGGACTATAAGTAGCCAAGAATATGCTTCCCCTTAGATGAGCAAGGGAAGGAACATGGGAATTGGATAGATTTCCTGGTAGAAAGAGAGTTGGATCTTCTGATATCTTGTATGTTATTAAGTTATAGCATTTATGCAGGAAGAAAGAATGCAGACAATTAACATATAGGCTCTGTTATAGGGCAGTAGTATGATAGATGAAACACCTATATTGAAATCGGATGGTCTAATGAAGGGAATTTATTGGAGCGACAGCCGTAGAAAGTTATTTACTAAAGTGAAAAGTAAGCGTTCTAGAACAGATGTGAGACCAGCAGTGTTATTGGTAGTGAATGCTGTTCTTGAAGTCCAACATATGCAGAATAATTGTTACCAAATTTTGAATGTTAAGATGGATGTGCTGTCCCAATAATTTTTTGCAGTACCTCCTCGGTGCTTCATTAATGAAGTTTCTTATCTTATTCCAAAAAAGATGGATGTATGGTTCCATTAAGACTAGATAATATTAAAATTGTTCACATCTGATTAAAATATTAGTAGCACTCATCAAGAATAAAATGGGAGAAGGCTGCTTTTGTGATGGTTTGGTATATTCTTCATAGACCTCCATATGCAGTGATTGGTAGATGATCGAAGGTGTTACCAGGGATGAGGTAGACCAAGATTATGTGGAGGGGAGTCATCCAAAAGATCTGCAATCTCTTCGAATCCATGTGGACAAGCAAAAAATAAAACATAACAAAAGCAAAAGATCCATATATGTGATACTGACTAGTTGGGATTAAAGTTTACTCGTGTTGGTGGACTTACATTAGGTTCGGTGCTTGCCTGAAAGCTTTTCATTTGCTTAGAGATTTGTATGTCAGTAAAAATGTGGTGAACCTCTACTTAACAGAAAAAAAAAAAAAAACAAAAAGGAAAAAATGTAGTGAACCTCTTGAGTTCGAGAATCTCTACTTTGTCTTAAAAGCTAAGTTGTTCGGACTTGGGTGCGGTTATCCGATACGGGGATGGATTCGAGTATCGTATTCGGCAAAATTTAAATTTTAAGATTTGGAGGTGCGGATCCAGTTATGGATACAGGTTCAAAATAAAAAATAGCTATATGTTTAGTAGTTTTAGATTTTTATTTACCACATAATTACTACAGTATAAAATTAATATACTTTGTTGCAAACACTATGTGAAATAAAAAAAATTCTTCTAAAAAATTACTCATTGATGTTAACAACTGTTTTGTTCATCGTGATAAAGTACACCATTTTCCAATTGCAATATAGAAACTACTTCAAAAGAAGGGAACGACTACTCTTAAACGGCTACTGTTAAATCAATAATATTTGAATACTGCTAAACAAGATTTGGTGGCAAATATGAGTGACCTTGGAATGTGCAAAAGCATTTATTATTATATTATTTTTTACATTTAAAAGTCCTTTAGGCATGACAATATCTAGTTTATGACAGTTGTTCTCCTCTCTTAACTTAATAATACCCTTATCAACATTACTTGTCTTGCAATATCCACAGAGTTGTAAACGAGATTTACCAAATACACTAAACAAGGTTTGGTGGCAAACATGAGTGACCTTGGAATGTGCAAAAGCATTTATATTTATATTATTTTATTACATTTATCGTCTTTCCCAACTTCTTTCAAGCTTCCCCAACTTCTTTCAAGCTTGTACGGACGCTCAAAATTCCTCAATTTCATTCAAGCTTTTACAATCAGAACATAACCCTTGAATTCTTGGTTTCTTTGACACACAAAGTAGCAAATATGAGACAAAAATACTACAAAATTGAAGGTATGCTATTTTCCATAAATTAAATCTGTTCTATTTTTGAATTTGAGAAATCAAAATCTTAATTTTTCTTCCAAATTTGTCGATAGACTCCGGTCAAAGTGTTCGAAGTTGGTTGACTGAATCCGGGACGAATCCCGTCCCTGCTCCGTCCCGGTCCTGTATCGAGACGGGTGCGACACCAAAATAGGCGAATCCGTGTAGCTTAGCTTAAAAGACAAATTATTGGGCATTGGAATAAAATGGTTCCAAATGGAGCAGAATGAATATTTGAGAATTCATATCGAATCAAAATGTGGCGGTGTAAAAAAGAGTTGAAACCAGAGATCTCCTTTTGTTGCTTTATGTGTACCACGTATATGCTATCATGGTACAAGTTCGTCTATCTATTAGACCAGATGTAAGCTTTTATTGCCAGCTAGAGTGGAGCATGGACGAAAATTTAAATAGATAATCCATAGCTCAACCTGTTGTATGTATTTGTGTTTTCTTGGTCAAGGTTGCTTTTGTTGGTCGAAATCTTTTGGTTTCAATGATTCTGTTTGCCTTGAAGGGGAGCCTTGACGTAACTGGTAAAGTTGTTGTCATGTGACCACGAGGTCACGTGTTCCACTCGTGGAAACGGCCTCTTGTAGAAATGCAGGGGAAGGTTGCGTACAATAGATTCCGACCCTTCCCCGGACCCCACTCATGTAGAGAGCGTAGTGTACCGGGCTGCCCTTTTTTTGTTTGCCTTCAACTTCTCAGGTCACGATTGATAGTCTCTTGCTTTCATGTGAACAAGTGATGCCTCTTTACTATTTGACTTATTTTGTCTATAAAATTTTATTTTATGGATTTCATTGACAGGTGCATATTGTGATGCTCCTCAGTTGCCACCTGAGAACTTAAAAGAATTCTTGCCACGTTTGATTCCAGTATGCTTCATTCTGTGTCTGTCCTTTTTCATGCCCATATTGGATGATGTGTACATTGCATGAGGAGTGTTCTTGTTTGTGATGTTTTCATTACAACTTTTTAGGTTTTGCTGTCTAACATGGTATATGCTGATGATGACGAGTCGCTTTTGGAGGCAGAGGTTTGTTGTTTGATTCACCTTTAGATGTCCCTTAAATTTGAAAATTTTGGTATCAGTGGCTTTATCTAACCAAAATTACTTTGTTATCCTCAGGAGGATTGATCTCTCCCAGACCGTGAACAGGTTTAGTTGTCATTTCTTGTTGTTTCTCTAAGAAAACATATATGTAACAATTAACTCACTTTGGAATAATTATGCTGGAAATTATGGTGAACAGGATCTCAAGCCTCGATTTCATTCTTCCCGTTTTCATGGTTCCGAGGAGGATGAAGATGACGTTTGTTATTTTGTTTTTGCCATAGGTCAATATCGTTTTGATTAGTGCATGCTATTTGAGTGGCTTTTGAAATTTTGATGCTTCTTATTTTAATTGCAGGACGAGGACATTGTAAACTTGTGGAACTTACGGAAGTGCAGTGCAGCTACTCTAGATATTCTGTCAAATGTATTCGGGGATGACATTCTGCCGACATTGATGCCTGTGGTTCAGGTGATTGTTTATCCATGTTAAATGAAGAGCTGTTGTCTCCTGCCTTTCATGCCTCTCTTCTCTCTTTTCTTTTCTCTCTATTTCTAATAAAAAAAAATGTAATGCAATTTGTTGCCAGACTAGGAATTCAGTAGGAAAATTTAAATTCATGGTTCTTGTTTTGTGAAAGGAAGTTCTTTTTCCTCAGATCCAATGTGAATTTGGTGTTAATTCTGAATAAATTTAAAAAGCTGCTAAATTTAAGTCGTTAATTTTCTCCTAATTAATTCATTGCTGTATTAATAGCTTTAGTGGATTCTAACTAAAGTCTAAAACTCGGAAAGTTAAACTGCAAGACCAGTATCTTTTATATGCATTTCTGTGAGTATATATATCGATCATGGTCACTATGGTGATATGTGATTGCTACTGTGAGAAATAATACACGGGAAAAGAATATTATTGACCTATTAATAATGAAAGAATGAGTTCTATATATAATACATCTACTTCTACTACATATTGGACTAGGACCTAAGTTGCTCGGACTTCACTTTTGGTGCCGCACCCGTGTCGACACGACGTGGGTGTGGGATCCGTACTGGATCTGATCAATCAATTTTGGGTACTTTGACCAAAGCAGACGGAGAAATTCGAGATAGATACAATGATTTCTGAAATCAAAACAAAAGCTACGGTACAATTGAAGAAAATGGAATACAGTATATATAGAAATTTCTATGTCGGTCTTTTTAATTTTATCTCCATATTCGATTCTCCTCTGGAAATGTAGAAGGCCTATAAGTGCCCCTTAGAAAATGCTTTTAAAAAAAGGGCAAGCGGTGCACTAAGCTCCCGCTATGCGCAGGGTCTGGGGAATGACCGAACCACAAAAATCTATCGTACGTAGCCTTATCGTGCATTTACGCAAGAGACTGTTTTCACGGCTCGAACCCGTGACCTCCTGGTCACATGGCAACAACTTTAGAAAATGCTTTTCTGCTTTCTTATTTGCTTAGCTCAAATGTTAATGTTCTAGGGTTAATGAACTTGTAGTCCTTTTCTGCACCTACAAGCACGTAAGTTCTTTTACATATTGTTTCATAATTCATGCATATTTTTATAACTCTATTTTAAGATGTTTGAATTATATTTAGCCGAGGGGTGTAAGGACAAGATGTCTGATGAAAAATTCCTTGAAAAGTCATAAACTACTGAAATTGAGAGGATAATATTCTAAGGCATTATTACTGCAAAAAATACGAATAGAAACATCAAATTGATTTTTGTTTTCAGCACAAAAACTCTAGAATATAGAAAATAACTCAGAATGATCTTTCATTAAGAAGAACCAAGTACATCTTGAATAATCATCAGTGAAACTAACAAAATAACGGAATCCCAATGTCGAACGGACCCGACTAGGACCCCATATATTAGAATGAACTAAAAAGAAAATAGACTCGGTGAACACTACGTTAAAAGGTGGCTCGGGTATGTTTCCAAGGTGACACGACTAACAATTTAATATCGACAAACTAGGCACCGTTTTCTGAAGCTTGGATAAACTTGGATGTCCTAAACGTCTGCGAATTAGGTCCGAAGAATCTGTAACTGGACATGTTGTGTAGGGATTGAGTGAGTAAAGTAGTAAAGGCCTTGTGATTACGCCCTGTGCCAATCGTCTGTCCCGTACTGCGATCCTGCATAATAAAAGAATCATTAATAAAATATATACCACACAATGGAGGGCACGAGTCAAACGTTTGGCAGATGCAAGATTAAAAGGGCAGCCAATGATGTAAAGAACGAAATCTAGAGTGACAAAAGATAGGAGTAGCTTATCCAATTCCTATTGCTTTAGTTTGGAACCAATTGACTAAATTAACGGGGGAAGAAAGTGTGAATACACAGTATTCGACAAATGTGATTTATTACTAGAGATATGATCAGAAGCGCCGGAGTCCATGACCGACGGTCCAAGAGTATAGACAGAGAACAACAAGCAAAGGAATTACCAACAACAAAAATATCAGTCTGAACAACTGAGGCTTCACTATGAAGATGTCTGTTTACTTGCTAGATACCAAAGGAACTCATTATATTTCCTTCCAAATAAAGAAAATCCCTAGTTACCCGTAGTCTTGGTTTGAGCAACATAAGCATTATTGGGTTGTCGACCATGTAAAGAATAACACACTTCACAAATGTGTCCTAGTTTTTTACAATAAGAACACTTAAGTCGAGATATTCCAAATGACCTCCTTCTCGTCTATTCTCCATTGTTTGAGATGCCTGATTTTCCACTGTTTGGAATGCGAGAACAGAGGAGTCAAGTGTCTGTGATGAGATCACCGGGTGACTGGAAGCTGCAGGAAGGGTAAGTAATCGAGAGAATAATTCATCAACTATAGGGACAACCGAACTAGCCAAGATATGGTCACATACTGAATCAAGATCATTTGGAAGTCCAACGAGCGTAAGAACTGGAAACATCTTCTGTCGTTGCTCTTGTTGCTTTTCAATACTAGTAGAAACTGACATCAACTTCTCAAATTCTTCCATGAATGCCTATACTTGTCCTAAATAAGTACACATATCCAATTCCTGTTTCTTCAAGCTTGTCATTCGCGATATCAAATCATAGAAACAAGATATGTCATTACATTAGTGTGTAAAGTACGAGCATCTTCCCAAACTAAATGACATGCCTGGAATGGACGAAACAAAGGCATCAACTTTGAATCAATAGATTGCCATAGGATACTACATACTTGAGCATCAATCTTTCCCCATCTCCCTCACTAGTCTTTTTGGTTTAGTGATCTTGAACACCTTGACCTTTGCACCACAATTCAACAGAGGAAGCCCAAGCTAAATAGTTTGAACTTCCCATTAAGGGCTCTGAAGTAATCATGAAGCTTGAATTTTGAGAACCTGTGTTTTTAGAACCAAACCCTAGAGTTTTTCATACTCCACACCCGGGGTTGGGTGAGGCTTGGCAGGGCTATTCATGGATGATTTGTGTATTAGATTTTGTCTTATGCTAGTTACTGTCCGATATTATTGCATGCTATTTTATTTATAGTTTTTATGTTTTTTATTTTTAGGTTTTTATGTTTAGATAATTATTGACGTTATTATGTTGAAGTTACTAATGCTCTTTTGTTGTTTTTGTTTTTGTTGTTACTTTCCTTCACTGAGCCGAGGGTCGATTGGAAACAGCCTCTCTGCCCTTTCGGGTAGGGGTAAGGCCCGTCTACATATTACCCTCCCCAGACCCCACTTTGTGGGACTATACTGGGTAGTAGTTGTTGTTGTTGTAAAGACATCGTTGGATTGGAGGGATGTCTTGAAATAAATAATAAAATTAGTGAACTGTATCTTGCTGAAACAAGGAAGGAAACACAGTTTATGCGGAAAAAATCACTGTAGCTGCCGGAAAAAATTGAGAGTGATCGGAATAAAAAGAAAATATTATGCGTAGGCTCGAAATTACTAGGCGATCAAACTGTCCAAAAGAATTTTTTTCAACATCTATCTGGAATAGGTCTCACGTGGGCGATGGGACAGACGCGCCGCCAGTAACATATCTTCGACAGGCACGTGGGAGTGTCTTTGCCGGAGAATTGCACAACACCAAGGAAAAAGGAGGAAACGCAACTCAGCCCTAAAAAGGTCGCCGGAATTGAAGCATGGGAAAACATATTATTGACTTATTAACCGTGATACAGTGAGCCTTATATATAATACATCTACTCCTACTACATATAGGATTAGGACTAATTACGCACATACATATTCTAATAGCTACCAATGCAATAGCTGAATTCTTCACTAATAAGCAATAACTTAATCACTGAATCAATACAAAGGCGAATAAATAGAGTGTATCGTCTTGCAAGGACTGTTGATTATGTTAAAAGTTGAGAGGAAACAGGGGATACAATATAAATGGTGCTAACTTTGGATTCTTTTGATTGAACAAAAAAAAATCCTGTTTCTTTTTGTTGTTTGGTTTAGTAGCATGTCATTAATGGATCTAATGTTTAGAAATTGTTGTATCGGGACTGGCTAAATTGTCTGCTAGAGGAGATGAAGCTTGGAAGGAAAGGGAAGCAGCAGTATTAGCTCTTGGTGCCATAGGTGAAGGCTGCATAAATGGACTCTTTCCTCATTTGTCAGAGGTAATCCTATCACTTGCTAACTCCTTCATATTGATTGGCGATGTTTGAAGGAGTCTCTCTTTGAAATTCATGAATGCTTATCATTTTGCAAATGAGCCACCCCCCTTATGTCTTTCTTTGCCAATTTGACTTTGATTGAGAATCCTTGTTTATTTGTGGGAAGTGATTTAACTCCATGGATGCCACCAAATGACATGTTGTGCATGTCGACATATTTGAAATATCTTCTCTTCTGGAAGAAAATAACTTCTTTTTCCCCCCAATTCAGATTATTACGTTTCTCATCCCGCTTTTAGACGACAAGTTTCCTTTAATACGAAGCATCTCTTGTTGGACTATCACGTTTCAGCAAATATATTGTTCAGGTATGTGATCACTGCCCTACTTATCTTCAGTCTGTTTATCGTGATTGTGAGTATACCACTCTTTGGTAGAATTTGTACCATTCCCATGCCAACCCTTGCTGGATTAAATTTGTTAAGATGCTGGGCTATTTTATCTATTTGGGATACAGTAGTGTTAACTACAAGTAGGGGTACATTTGATATGGTGTCCTTGAGCAACAAGGTTTGACAGATGAGTGATGCCATTCTGTAAGATGGGAAAGAGTTGTGGCCGTGTCCCGACAATTTTTGGTTGGAAGCAGGAGATGCTGCTTATGTCACTGAGATACATCAATAGGGGTGCAATTACTGGTTCTTGGTCTTAGTGTTACTACTGTGGTGATTCCTCTATGAATTGGTCAAATATGGTCATTGCATGCTTGTCTAACATGGTGGTCCTGAATCAATTGTTAAATTAAGTTCCTAAATTAGCTACAAATTAAAAGTAGCTGGTTTCTTAATTCTTGTTTCTTTCCGTAGTTATCAAATAGTGATGTATATTTCCATTTGTTGTGCGATCGACTTGGTGAATTGCTTCTCAAACAAAATAATGATTTGGTGAATTGCTTTAAAAGAGAGAGAGAGAGAGAAAAAAGAAAAGAAAGAAGAAATACTGACTTGGTCAATTTGGCTTGCACCACTTACCCATCTTGTCTGACCATCATTAGTTTAAGTGAGCTATTTGAGTTATTTCTTTCAGTACCCTTTTTGGTAACTTAACAATCTTGTTCCAAAATGATTCTGTTGTCATTAGGCAGTGTTCCAGTTTTCCGCCATTTGATTTACTTTCTTTCAGGCGAGGGATCATCAAGAAGGACGTGAACAATTCAACAAAATTCTAATGGGTATTCTGCGAAGAGTATTGGATGATAATAAACGAGTGCAAGAGGCTGCTTGTTCAGCTTTTGCTACCCTTGAAGAGGTATTAAAGCTAAAGTTGTTTATAGCTTAATGTTTTCTTAAAATTTTGGCCAAACATTGGGGGGGGGGGGGGATTAAAATTGCACAATTTTCATTTAGGCACCTTAATTAGGGGCTGCTCCGAGATACTCCGACATGCTCCAAAGTATGCCAATTAAACACAAAATATTGATATGGCAAAATAAGTGGCCCACGCTTGCCTAAATGAAAATTCGTGGAAACATTAAGGGGCCCCATATGCATTTGGTCTAAAATTTATACCATAATAATGTTTTGATGATTGCAGGATGCTGCGGAAGGGTTGGCACCATGCTTGGATATCATTTTGCAGCACCTGATGTGTGCATTTAAAAAATACCAGGTGCTTATGTCCTATCTCATTATGACTAAGTCATTTCAGTCTCCGGATAGCGTATGACATCTTTGTGGTGTCAATAGAGACGGAACCTTAGAATGGTTTATGATGCCACTGGAACATTGGCGGATGCTGTTGGAGAGGAGCTAAATCAGGTATAACTAATATGCTACCTCGTGTTTGTATTTTCTTACCCTTTGAAATGTTAGTGTTTCTCTTGTTTCATGATTGCAAGTTCTTCTGCGTAAAGCTTTCGCATACAGAAATTTGGTAGGATTGTGATAGTTTATTGTTCCTTATTAATTGTTCATTCGGTGGTAATCACAGTCCAGGTACCTTGAGATTTTAATGCCCCCATTAATTGAAAAGTGGCAGCAACTTCCAAATTCAGACAAAGATCTTTTTCCACTGCTGGAGTGTTTTACTTCGATAGCTCAGGTAGTTGTTACTGCTTTACTGACCTTTAACTTTATCGAGTCAATGTAGTACAGTTTATGGTTAATTTATCCTTGTGAGCTGATATATCAACAACAACAACAACCCAGTGTAATCCCACAAGTGAGGTCAGGTAGTTGTTATTGCTTTACGGACCTTTGACTTTATCGAGTCAATGTAGTACATTTTATGGTTAATTTCTCCTTGTGAGCTGATATATATCAGTGGGTGATACTAATGCTCTATTGTTATTGTTTTTGTTTTACAGCTGATTTCCCTTTTTCCTATGCGCCGAGGGTCGATTGGAAACAGCCTCTCTGCCCTTTCGGGTAGGGGTAAGGCTCGTCTACATATTACCCTCCCCAGACCCCACCTGGTGGGAGTATACTGGGTAGTTGTTGTTGTTGTTGTTGAGCTGATATATCAACAACAACAACAACCCAGTGTAATCCCACAAGTGGAGTCTGATATATTAGTGACATATAATATAAAACGGTCTAGTTTGTGTTCTCTTATTTAACTTGATAGTAATTACAGTGGACATGAAATTTGGGGTAATTCCCCCAGGAGAATCAGAGATTCAGGAAAATGAAGTTCGAGCCACAACTTGTTTATGTGACTTGTGTATAATGTACAAATTACTTGAACATTTTCCTCTGGTATAATCTTTAAGAATTTTTTTAGTTTTTTTGTTTTGTTTTTTTACCGCAATCCTTGGCTTAATCGAGACAAGGTGGGTTGCTTTGATGGTAAGCACCCTCCACTTCCAACCAAGAGGTTGTGAGTTCGAGTCATCCCAGGAGCAAAAGGTTGGGAATTCTTGGAGGGAAGGATGCCCGGGGCCTATTGGAAACAACCTCTCTGCCCTAGGGTAGGGGTAAGGTATGCGTACAAACTACCTTCTCCAGACCTCATTAGTGGGATTATACTGTGTTGTTATTGTTGTAATCCTTGGCTTAATCCAAAAACTTAAAGCTAGAACACCCGTGGTGGGTGGCTTGGTTGCACAAGGGCAGAGTGGTGATTCAATTGGCAATGCTAACCCACCCATGGTAAGTAGCTCGATCACCAATGGCAGTCTTCGTGTTAATCTTTGATTTTAAAGCCAGCGCAACCCAAATGGCAGTTTGAAACTCCCATGGTGGGTGGTATTAGTAATCTTTAAGAAAGTTATGCTGTCCATTTAACAGTTTTTCCATTGTTTGAAGTTTGAACTATATGGCTGCTTGTGGCCCTTAAATTATACGAATCCATGGTTTGAAGTTTTCCATGCAGATTTAGATGGATATTTGAATTTAAGAGTTTGGTTTATGGAACTTATGATTGTCTGCTTTGTGCCTGAGTTGCTACTTGTGGGATATGTTGAATTGAGGCATTTGGATTTAGAAACATTGTTCCCGTGGAGTACTACCTGTCTGATCTGTGTTTTGAGTATTCTTGTGGGATAGTTGAGTTTGAGACATTAGGTTCATTCAAGGGCTCTTTGAGCATCAAGAGAACGCACTGCTGTAAAAACTGTATTTGCCAACATATAGGACATTAGCTCTCGTGGCGCAACGGGATTAATAACTGCTTCTCTTGGATACGTAGCATGCATTTGGTCTTGATGCTCCTTACTTTTCTCTCTTGGAGGTTAATATTTAGACAAGAGGGGTTGCTCTGATGGTAAGCAACCCCCACTTCCAACCGAGAGGTTGTGAGTTCGAGTCTCCCTAAGAGCAAGGTGAGAAGTTCTTGGAGGGAAGGATGCCGGGCGTCTATTTGGAAACAGCCTCTCTACCCAAGGGTAGGGGTAAGGTCTGCGTACACACTACCCTCCCAGACCCCACTGGATTATACTGGGTTGTTGTTGTTGTTGTAGTAGCTATTATGATGCTTTCCTTTCACAAGTTTCAACCTAATAAAAGTTGTTTAATGTGTTCTTTTTTAGGGTAATCTTTTCAATTTTAAGTCATTGAATAGTGAAATATGGAGGTCAGTGATAGTGAATCTACTATGCCTCTGAGTCACATTTGCCTCTTAAGTTGCGGAGAATTATTAGAAGGACTTCTTTAAGCCTTATCCTCCTTTCATCCTATGTATGCTTCAGAGTAGCCTTTTGTATTATATTGTTTGGGTGTTTCGGATACTTCACCAGTGTAGAGAGAAGAAAGGGGAACATTACTTAAAGAATCTAATTCATAAAGTTTGAACACATTTTAAAGATAATTCTGCGCCTAGGTGGTAGGATGTTCATCAATCTAAGGACTTGAATGAGGTAATATAGGTATACATTATAATCACCAGAAATCTTAACTTCTCAGTGTTCAGCTATAGTTAAGTGCTGAACCCTAACCAGACTTGCTAAATTTCATACAGTGGCATTTGCTTTCTGTGAGTAGCACCGAATGTAGCTTTGGCAGATTTTTCTAAAAAGGTATTGATGGAAGTAATCTGCTTTGGTATAGATAATTCATTTTTCTTCTTTCAGGCTTTAGGTACCGGATTTGCACCATTTGCTCAGCCCGTATTTCAGAGGTGCATAACTATCACTCAGTCACAACAATTGGCAAAGGTTTTTCTTGATATGATGTCTTAGTTGCTTTTTGAGGCTCTGTTTTTTTTAATCCCGTGATAACCATTAGCCATTGCTTCATAGCAAAGGCAAGTTTCTTAGCACTAATGGTGAGTTGCGGTTAGAACTGTTTCTGTTTAATGGTCCAATTCACGCAGCCTCTCCTGCATGCATTAAAACATGGACAAAGAAGCACTTGGGGGGGGGGGGGGGGGATTGTAACTGTGATCTCCATATTCTCGTGTTTGTTTCTTTTACTCTCTGGGCTTTACAAGTTCCCTGGAACTTCGTCGTCTTCTTTGGAGTTCTGTGTTTGGTTTAGGATTGAACGTTCTGTTGCATTAACGGTTGGGTTTAGCCGTTCTTTTTAAGGTCAGAGGGTAGACATGCTTCTTTCAACTGTTTGCTGCATGTGTTTGATAAGCAATTTGCTTATATTTTGTTTTATGAGATATTCTCTCTTCATTTTTTAAATTCCAATTGCAGGTTGATCCTGTTTCAGCTGGTTTTCAATATGATAGAGAATTCATTGTTTGTTCTTTGGACCTGCTCTGGGACTTGCTGAAGGTCTTGGTAGTAGTATAGAAAGCCTGGTAATTCCTTTTCCTTCTAAACTGACCATAGATGTCTTTCTGTGTGTTTTATTGTTGCTGGTTGTTATCACAAATTATTGGAGGTGAGAGGAAGGGACTCTAAAGTTCACAAAGAGGGTTTACGTGAAGCTTTGAGTTTGAAGTTGCCTTGTTATTTACGCAGGATTATTATTTGATAAACTGAGGTGTATCTGGTGTAGTGGCTATTTTGATTAATGTGTATGTTTGGGAAAAAATATATCAGGGTATTGATTAATGAACAGCTCTTTTGATGCCAACTCTAATTAAGCATTTGATGCTATCTTTTTCCGTTCATAATATATGCCAATGTTGATCTTTGACACTTTTGCACTATCAGCATTTAGATAATAAGCGGCCTGGATATTTTAACATTATGCTCAATGAGGAGTAACTTTGCAGGTTTCACAAAGTAATTTAAGGGATTTGCTTCTGCAATGTTGCTTTGATGATGCTCCAGATGTTCGGCAGAGTGCCTTTGCATTGCTTGGTGACCTTGCAAAGGTAAGTTACTGTAATTCACCAATACTGATTATAGGGTGGTTTCATTGAATTTCAATGACAACTCGACTGCTTTAGAAATGCAGTCTTGCACTTTAATTCACTGCTATCTTTGGTGATTGCAAGTAGGTTTGTCCTGTTCATTTGCATCCTCGTTTGGCTGAATTTCTTGATGCTGCTGCTAAGCAACTGGTGTGTGTAATATTTATATGTCGATCTTTAATTAGTTCTCAACATTTCAGTTTCTTGTATTTTATCTATGGTATGCTTGTACCAGAACACTTCCAAGCCACTTGAGAAGGAAACGATTTCTGTGGTCAACAATGCATGCTGGGCAATTGGAGAATTAGCTATCAAGGTAGGTTTCGGAAAATTGCATTGCTTCCTAAGGTCATCTGACCTAGATAAGCTTAAGTTATGAATGTAAATAGATTGTGAGTTATACTTGAACACAAGAGAATGTTATCTGTTTAGTTTTTGAAAATTTAGTGATGCAATGGGGTAGCGTGAAGCCTTAGTGGGGCGAGGTGGGACCGGAAAGGTTTTTTTTTGTGTGTGTGTGTGTGTTTGGGGGGGGGGGGGGGTATATCAGAACTTTTGATTTTATTTATTTATTTTTTTACAAAAGTTTTTGTTTTCATTTTATGAACTTCTAATTTCCCATCTTTCTCAATTTCCATTTAGGACATCTTTATTAGTTACATATAAATTTTCTTTTCAAAAATTTCAACTCTCCATTTAATAGTTCTCCAATAGAGACTGACTTATTACTAAAGGAGGTCTCACCAATACAGAATGTACAGTTATGAGTTGTTCTGCAATGTAGACTAACACATGTTTACTGAAAGCCTAAAACATTTCAACTGATCTCATTGTTGAGTAACACATGGATCAGAGTATTTCTACAAGAACTAGGAGTTACCATCAGAGGAGTTAAGTCACACTTAATCGTTCTCTTTAAATTCGATAATAGGTAAATTGTTTGAGAAAATTGTTTTCTCCAACTTCCATATTCTTATTGTTAAAAATTGGACAATTTCCGGCATCACTTTTTGACTATTATTATTAGTTAGTAAACCACCGCATAACATACTTCTTCAAAAAGTAAAAAAATAAAGAAAAGGGTTGAAAAATATAATGATGAAACAAGTATCAATAACCAATGAAGGGCGGCCTGATGAACAAAGCATCCCGCGTTCACGCAAGATCTGGGGAAGGGTCGCACCCCAAGGGTATAATATAGGTAGCCTACCTTGACGCAATCATCAGGGGATGATTTCACGACTCAAACTCGTGGCCTATGGGTTACATGAAGACAATTTTATCTTTGCTCCGAAGGCCCCCTTCTAAAAAACAATGAAAAGAAAAAAAACTAGTATGGAGAGAGAAGATACTCTTACATAATGGGCCGAAAAGGAGGGACGATGCTCTAGGTATAAATAGGAAAAAGAGTTACGCGGAGCAGCCGAGCAGGGTACAGAAACAATATGGAGGAAGGTCTCACCCAACGCTATCGCTCTGCGCCATTACGATACAACAACATACCAAGTGTAATCCCACATAGTGGGGTTTTGGGGGTAGTATATATGCAAACATTACCCCTATCTTGTAGAGTTAGAGATGTTGTTTTCAATGGACTCTCGTTTCAAGCATAAGCATAACAGTGATGAAAAAGAATACGGTAGAAGTCATGCAAAAGATGCAGTAACAACAATAAAATAATAAGATAATCGAAAAAAAAACAAGTTGTGACAGAAATCTAAGAATAAGAAAATACGAGATTACGTACTAATACTACTGGTATGGAAAAGAAGAATGCTCAACTACCTACTAACCTCCTACCCTAATTCTCGACCTCCATACCCTCCTATCCAGGGTCATGTCCTTAGTAAGCTGACAATGTGCAATGTCCTGCCTAATCATCTCTCCTCAATACTTCTTCGGCCTATCTCTACCTCTCCTAAGACCCACCATAGCTAACCTCTCTCTAACCTCCGTATTGGAGCATCTGGGTCTCTCCTCTTCACATGTCCGAATCATCTCAACCTCGGTTTCTGCATCTTGTCCACCAAGGAGGTCACTCCCATCCTATCCCGAATATCTTCATTCATGATCCTTATCTCTCCTAGTATGCCCACACATCTATCTCGGTATCCTCATTTCTGCCACTTTCATCTTCCGGACATGAGAATTCATGACTGGCCAACACTCTGCCCCATACAACATAGTCTGTCTAACAACCACTCGGTAAAACTTACCTTTAAGTCTTGGTTCCAGTGCGCTGTTGTAATCCCTACTTTTGAAATGAGCTTATATGCCCTATCACAGAAGAATGTTAGGAGACAGATGAAAGCCCCATGTATTACATAATTCTGCAACACAAGGTGCTGTTTGGATTTACTAGTGCTGCTATTGCTTTTCTCTAGCATTTTAGTTTCTCACAAATGACAATGAGTATGAAGTAGTTTATGTATCTTTGGCTGCAACTATTCTGATCTGACTGTAATTGCACTCCCTGTTTAACCCCACATTTTTAACTTGAACTTTCCTGTATATTTTTTTGAATCGCTTTGAATTTGATCATATGTGGCATGTCATAATTTCAGGTTCCCAAGGAGATATTTCCAATAGTCTTGACTGTAATATCATGCTTAGTGCCAATTCTTCAACATGCTGAGGTAATTATCTGTTTTAGCTGTTGAACATTTTTGGTTTCTAAATGATATTAATTTAGTCATATACATGACTCAGTTGATGTGATTGATCAAATTACTTGATGAGATAATAACACAAAGTTACTTGTTTTTGTGCCCACCTTTTGTTGTGGATTGTCATTCTCATTGAATATATTTATGGTGCCAAGGGGCTCAACAAGTCACTGATAGAAAACAGTGCTACACCCTTGGAAGACTTGCATGGGTTTGTCCAGAGCTTGTATCACCCCATATGGAACATTTCATGCAAGCTTGGTGTATTGCTCTGTCAATGTAAGTGACTTCAACCTGCTCTTCTTCTAGCTTTCCCAACGCGCTGAAGTATTAAACTGTCATATTTTCACACAAAAGAGAGATCTTATAAACAACATTATGATTTATTTTTAACTAATAAACAATGTTTTACCAATGTACTCTAACCCATTAAAGGCACTTGTTGATTAGGAGTGAATATGGATATACTCGAATGAGAGTAAACGCATTTAAAGGCAGTTATTGGAAGTAAAGTAGGCGTTGATTCCCCAAAATACACCAGTGAAAAAAATCTGCTTCATTGTTCCAAGTACCAAGATAATATGATTTGGATCAAACTGAATGATTTGGATAATAGAGAGCTCTTAGTACAATGTGAGAATGTATTCTTCAAAGCTGCTACTGCGTTTCTTTGTATTTTTTATACCTTACCAGGAATATATTCACTTATGGAGGTCGAAGGCCTGGTGGTTTGATTGTTTTGGTTTTTTCCTTTTCTAAGTTTCATTGAACCTTAAAAGATAAAAGTGTAAGGTGAAAAAAGTCGTTGAACGGGATGGTGTTATGTTTAAGTTTTAACATTCTGAAAATTATTACCAGGTCCTGCTTTTTAATTCATGAAAGCAATAGTTAGTGTCTGATTCTTTGAGTAAAGCATCGATTACTGTTTCTTCCACTGCAATCCTAGTCGTTGTTGTGTTAGTCATGGTTTTCAAGATTGAACATTGATGTGCCATCTGGGTTCAGCTTATCCAATATAAGAAGTGCCTCTGTCTGATAACCTACAATTGGTGGTCATTTTGTGGCAGGATACGTGATGATATTGAAAAGGAGGAGGCTTTTCGCGGTTTATGTGCAGTGGTATTTTCTGTCTTTCCTATTTTACCCATTGGTTCAGGTCATCATGAACTTGATATTGGTATATGAATGAGTTTCTTTCGTTTTAGGAACAGAAAAATTTGATTATTCAACTTCACATGCTGGATTTGATTGACAAAACTGAATCCTGAAGTTCATTTAGTTAAACTTGTGTTTCCTCTTAACTTGATCATTCATACATGACAGTCACCTAAAAGGACCTATCTACTGCACCGCCTATATGCTCATTAACTCTGAAAAAGGTAGACTAGATATGTAAAATGGAAACTTGTACTAGATGTGCTCTATGAGTTGTATTATCAACAAAAGATGTCAAGACAGAAGCACTTTATCATTTATATAATCAGAAAAATGTCTATGCAAAGATGCGCTGGCATTTGCAAAACCAATGAATGGTAGATCTCAAGCTATGGTGTTATATAAAATTGATATGATTCTTCTAGAAAAAACAAGCAACCCTAACTTGCACACAGTGACGAGTTTTGTTGTTAACTACTGTCCAGAACTTTACTTGGTTCTTTTGATTGTTGCAGGTTAAGGCCAATCCAGCTGGTGCTTTGAATTCACTTGTCTTCATGTGCAAAGCCATTGCCAGTTGGCATGTAAGTACTCCGTTTTCAATGCTGTATTCCAACAGTGGAAAGAAATTTGGAGATTATTTTGTATTGGTCTTGTTGTTATGATCCTTTTTCAGGAAATAAAAAGTGAAGATCTACACAATGAGATCTGCCAGGTTTTGCGTGGATATAAGCAAGTAAGGGCTTCTGCAGTTCTTTCTTGTCATCGTTAGAACTTTACATGTTATCATCGTTTCAAAGTTGTTTACAACTTGCTTCTATAGTTTATCTGCTAACTTTTAGATCACTAGTTGAGCAACTGAGCTTGATGAAGTTGATTTTTTATTGCTTGCACGCTTTTTCTATTTTTGTGTTGTTTGACCTTGGGTTTGATAATGCATGGAGAAAATGAAATGGATGGAAGAGGCTCTTTTGTGGAGTTCGGGGTGGGGGATCAGTAGTTGAATTCTTTGTTAGTCGTTTGCATGGAGTGGAAAGATTGCTTCCATACAAAGATTATCTAATGCATTATTATGGGATTGGTCAGATGCTCAAGAATGGTGCTTGGGAACAGTGCATGTCTGCCTTGGAGCCCTCTGTGAAGGGCAAGCTTTTAAAGTATCAAGTATAAAAAGTATAATGTGTCCAATGCTAGTGCTCATCTCTCCTGTGTTGCTTCAGAGCCATGCATCTCTCCGATTTATATTGGTACCAGTTTACCATTGTCTGATTGTTGTTGAAGTTGAACGATGCATGTTGGAGCAAGCACGAGTTGCAGTTGAATTGTCATCCTGGAGAAATATGCTCTTTGAAGGTTGAAGCTTGCTATACTTCTCCAAATTTCAGGTGAGCCGGTTTGTCTGCATACCCGTTGTTTGAAGCAGAGAAGCAAAGGTTTGAGACATCTACTGTGCAGGTTGCTTTATGACATCCATATTTTAGCTTCTGTCTGGGTCCTGAAAAGGCATGATGGCATTTGTCTTGGGTAGTTAGGTTTCACCATTTGCTTCTTGGGTTTAGAAGTAATATTTTTTTTCATTTCAAGTTTTCTTGGTAAGGTTCCATAGGGATGGATTAATTCATCACTCACGACAGCTAGGTGTCTCATACTTTAATGATCTACCTTTTCTTTTAGGAGGTTACGAATTGATGGTCCGTTAGGAGGAATGGGATATTGTTTAGCTAGATGGGTGATGAGAGAGCAATAATAGTTAGTAGGGTGATGAGGTTCGAATTGTGCCTATTCAAAAAGGTAAAATGTGCATCTTTTTATCCTGCCATAATTTTTGTCACCTTTTATAGTAATTGAAATTTTGACAGTCATAGAGTTGTGACGTGATGCCTAAAGTGTGTTGTATGAAGAGTGCTGTACTGCTGTATCATAATTCTGAGTGTAAAGGTCCATTTGTACTTTTGTCCAGCAGTAGTTTCTGCACCTATTCAAAAAGGACATAATTTCTTTTCTTTAAGTATGTTTGACATTCTTTCTTATATGATCAGCTTTCATGTGGCGGTACATGAAGAATTTCCATGGTTATTAGATTTAGCCAATACTCGGGGAATTATTGACTGGTACAAATGTGTGTGGATATTGTGTTTTCAGTTGAATGTTTCGGTGAATGACGTGTCTGATGTGCTCGCTGATGGTAATGGCGAATAGTCACATGGTTAACAATGTTTATTGACATTTCGAATATAAATCTAAGAGTGCTGCGATGCAGTAGATTCAGTTTCTGCATCGTAGGTTCTTTTGAACTACCGGAGACTCTTTTTTCTTGAATAGGAAAGTCGCACTTGCTTTTGTTTGATTGTTTTGGGATCTTTTTTGGATCTTACTATTCTTTCCCATAGTTGGTTTATTATCCTCATTTCTTCTGCGTCTGCTGTAGCTTCTCGAGTTTCTAGCTGTATAAGGCACTTGAACTGACAGAGGACGGTTGAAGCCCTTCCACCATTCCTCACATTTTCTGCCAGTTGAAACTTCTTGCAACGTTGCTTTAGTTTCTTCTCCACCCTTCTACATGACCGGGAAATACCTTTTCCATTGCTTCTATGCCATGTTGCAGTTTCTTTAATTATTCCATGCGTATTATGCGTGTTCAACATCTAAAATCAGACTGCTAGGAGACTATCCCATGTATTTGTTACTCCAACCAAACTGAAGAGCAATATAGCAAGTGGTAACGTTATTTTTTAAATAGATCTTTATTATCATAAAGTGTAGTAATTTATTCTTTCTTTGCACAATTAGAAGGAATCATTTATTTTTGCCTCTGAGTTCCTACTGCTGAAATACTGTGATTGGGGTGCACAGAGGAAGGGTTAGTTCCTTGCATAGCTAGAACCCGCAGTATTTACCAGTTCTTGCAATTGTTTTGTAAGCAGCATGCAATTTCTCACAGGTCAGTGTGTCTAAGTTGCCCCTAATGACAAGTTCGCCAAGCTCAGGCCCTTTCACAAATTGAGGTATACAATAGGCAACTACATGTCGTAAACTTGTATTCCTTAAGGAGACGGGAAATAAGAATAGCTTGTACTCTTCTTACGTTTGGTCAAAACCGTGGCAGACAACGTTAGAGAACGGGTGATAATAATTGTCTTCGAGTGTCTTTTTCAGAGTTCTAAAGTTGGAAACCTTGTGACTCTTTAGATACCTGATGGGAAGGTTATTCCTGTGGATCAGTGAGAGTGCAAGTGTAGCAACAGCAAGAAACCAGAGAAAGTTCAGACAAGACACGAGTTCACACGACTAAATAGTACACTTGTCCTTCTAAAGACCAAATTTCGTCTCTGCGCGTGGACCCCACTTCACTGCACACAAGTCACCTAAAAACATCATTCTGCCTCATTTCTTCCATTTTCTTAGCTTTTCAAGCAATCGTTCAGTTGCATACAGAATTAGAAACCCTCTTTGGTCGGTACACAAAGCTAGCTGGAAGTCCTTTGGGAATATGGAAACTACTTTAATGAAGTCATTCTCTGATTTTCACTGCGGCGGCTTCCATAATAAGGCCAGTGTGCAATTCGAATTCTCAGACATAGAGATGGATACTCTTCAATCACTGGCCTACATCAGCCTTAAGGACATCATGCCGGAATCACCGCCGTCAATTATATCACCAATGATTAATCGCAAGGAAAGCTGGAGAGAGATTCCGATGAAGGACCCGCTCTTACAGCAGGCAGCGTGGGCATATCTACAGCCAATCGGAATTCCGGAGGCCGACCGGAGTTTGTTGAATAAAGTCAAAGAGAAGTGCTTTCGGTTGTTTGGGTGCCTCAGCGGCGCCCTTGTCGTGATTTTCAGGAGCTGGTTTTCTATGGCTGGAAAGAAGAAAAAGTTAAAAACTTGACTGATAATTACACATTATTATGATTTTCGCAAAAGCTGCCATTTTTGAAGCTTCTGTGTTTGATGGGTTGATAAGGGTGCTGTTTCATGCTTCATGTACATAAAATTTCTGCGTTGACTTTAATTGTTTCTATTCTCCTAATATTAGCAATGAGTTTGAATGGAATAACATGTATAATCAAGTAATTGATTTTCTTGATTACATATATATAAATAGGAAATTGTACGGTTTGGAAAAGTGTAACTCTAATAGGAAAGTTGTACTCCTTACTTTTCTCTTAAGAAAGATGAGGTTATTACTATTCAGACGAGACAATTCGCAGCTATTAAATTTCGTGATTTGCAACTTCCCTTGTGTAAACGAAGCATAAGCTAGCTCAAAATTTGTGTAGAGAAGGTTGAGAGGTCAATTTTTTTTGCCGAAATGCATAAATAGTCCCTCTAAGTTATCCATAATGAATTAATGACTTACAAACATTTCAACTAAACATTTTACCATTTAGACACTTCAAGTGTCCATTAATTAGATTAAATAAATACTCGAGTGCAACAGATTATATACGTGAATTACACTTGCTAATGGCGTATTAAATGAGCCAATTAATAAATGAAACGTATAATTTATAAATAAAAATTTGACATATATAATAAATAAAAACTGAAAATACATTTAAGAAATAAAAAAAACCTTTTCCCTAACTTTTTTACCAAACTAGCACAACCCCTCCTCCTCCCCCTCCCCCCCAAAACCAGTGCCACCCCACTCCCCCCAACCAACATCATCTTCTTCTTCCATCCATAACCAGCGCCATCCCTCCCCCTTCTTCTTCTTCGTTCAAACCAGCGCAACCTCTATCTCGCCGGAAAATTAATCTCCTGAGCAAATCTGAATGAAATAATTTTACTGGAATCAACCAAAATCAATAGCATATAAGTTATGCTTTGGCGATCCAGCAACTGAAAAAGGCCGCTCTCGATCTGTGGGGTACAACTTTTATATAAACTCTCCATTTAGGATCGATTCCTCATCCTTCATCTTTGTCTTAATGCTTTCTTCAATTAATTCTGCATATAATTTCAGCATTTGGAACTAGTTTTGGCTTGAAGGAATTAGGCGGAGCTCCGAAGGTTATGGGCAGTGGAATTTTATGATGAAAGGCGTAGTTCTTGATAAGTTTTGGTTGTTTGATTGGAGTTTTAGTGGCTGGTGTAATTGGTGGTTTCACGGTGACGTTGACGTGGTTTAGTCAAGTCAAGAAGAGAGGCTAAGATACACCCAATTCTTAACTTAAAAAAAAGGCTGAAAAAATAATTCACGCGCTTAAAATTTTATTAGCAAATACGTGCATACCACATCGATAAGATATGTTTATTTGATATGGTTAGTGGACACTTAAAGTGTCTAAATGGTAAAAGATTTAGTTGAAGTGTTTGTCTGATCGTTGTGGATAAATTAACAGGATCATTTATGCGTTTTGCCTTTTTTGTCCTAGCATTTGTCAGTTATACTCCCTCCGTCCCATTTAACTTTACGTTTAGTTCAAAAGCTTATTCCAAATAATTATTTTTTACTCTACCCTTAATATTAAAGAAGTAGTACTTCTTTTTAATACTTGTTCAATTCTCATAAAATGTTTAATAGGGTTAACAAAGTAAATTATACTTTATGTTTATTATTTGGTTAAGAAGCGTGAAAAAAGTTAAAACGATAATTATAATAGGACGGAGAGAGTATGTATTAAATTTAGTCTCGAACTCACGATGGATTGTACGGACGTAGGGATATATGTATTAAAGTACTTTATTTAGTGTTAAAAGAATAAAAGATCAAAATATTGAAATAAAATGGACTCAAATAGAATAAAATGAATATAATTAATTCAAATGAACTCATCTGGACTAGCTAGGGTTGGTGCATAAGTGATGAATTTCTTGATATGATATTATGAGTCATTGTGATTTCGTGTAGTTTTTAAAGTATAAGTTCTATTTTATAAAATTTAAAGATTAATGTCTAAGATACACATTAAATGACGGTTGCACTTTTTAAATTATATATATGGTCAGATGGAGTAGTTATATACTTTTAAATATTAGTACGCTTTTCACTGGTTTACACTTTAAGGTGGAAGATGCAGCAATAGCCAGCCATGTGTCATGTGTTAGTGTTTGGTTTAAAAGGTTTCTAATGCAGAGACACGGAAAATGTAACTATTGTCGGTAGGTTCTACAGACATCATCAAATATGCTGTTTGTTTCTTTAATTAATTAATGTGGTAAAGATATTGCAGAGAGCGACAGTATGTTTATGTTATTACTCTAAATATAATACATATCGATTTCGTGACATTTGCTAATGTCTATTTCTTGTTTGATGATAAATGTTTTGGTCTAATGGACAAAAGAACGTTACACATGGTTTTTTGCTTCTCCATATGACTACGTCAACCTTTGTCTCATCTAATAAAACTTCATGACGGAACAACTCGTTGAGCTCTGCTTTCTGTAATTTTCGGCTGACTAAGATGAAATTGTTTGGTGGAAATGATTAGCGATTCATAGGTCTAGAATTTTATTTTATGTGTCGTGTAACCAACATTACTTATGTAAGACTATTTCTTGGAAAGTGGAATCATATGAGTCTTGCTTGCTTACTTTATTAGAACAACAATATATCCAATATATTTTAAATATGTGAAGTTTGAGAAGAGTACTCTGTATATAAATTTTACCTTTACCTAATAAAAGTAGAAATATTGTTTTTAATATACTAGAAAGGATGAGAACGAGTAGAGGAAGAGGAGAAAGTAGAAGAAAGAGAAGGAGAAGAGGAGAAAAGTAAGAAAGGAAGAGTGAAGAAAAAGAGGAAGATAAAGGATAAGTAGTATCAAATAATAACAACAACAGAGAATATAATATCCGAAGCAAACAAAACCACATAATGCGATAAAAATATGAGAATATGGACAGATATGTGTGTTATTAAGACTAGTGGTGAGTAACTAAGAAACTCCTAACTACCTACTAACCTTCTATCCTAATCATCGACCTCCAAACCCTCTTAACCCTCCTATTAAGGGTCACAGTAAGTTGAACCAGCGCCATGTCTTGCCTAATCACCTATCCCCAACACTCCGTAGGCCTGCTTCAATATCTTCTCAAACTCGCCATGGCCAATCTCTTGCACCTTCTAACGGGAGCTTCAATACTTTTCCTTTTAACATATTCGAGCCATCTCAGCCTCGACTTCTATATCTTTTCCTCCATAGAGCCTATTCCCACTTTGTCTCGAGTAACTTAATTCCTAATCTTATCTCTCCTAGTACACCATCACATCCATATCAACATTCTCATTTATGTTACTTTCATCTTTTGCACACGGAAATTCTTGACTGGCCAACACTCAGCCACGTACAACATAGTTGGTCGAACCACTACTCTTTAAAATTTATCCTTAAGTCTAGGCGACACATTCTGATCACATAAAATACCAAAAACAAGCCTCCATTACATCCATCTCATCCGAATATTGTGTGACATTTTCGTCAATCCCCCATTACCTTGGATAATAGACCGAGATATTTGAAACTAGTTCTCTTGGGGATAACTTGCACATCAAGCTTACATCTACGTTTATTTTATGGGTCCTATCATTGAATTTTCATTCCAAGTATTCTATTTTGGTTCTGCTTAACTTAAAACCTTTAGACTCCAAGGTCTGTCTCCAAACCTCCAGCCTCGCGTCTCGTCATTCAACACTATATCGTTGGCAAATAGCATGCACAAAGACACCTCCCATTAGAAGTGTTGCGACAGCATATCCACTTACTTACTTTATAACATAAAATTACTTTCTCTGCTTTTAATTTAGATGGCACATTTCGCTTATTGAGAATCAATTGACTAAATTTTAAATCTAAATTAGATTAGTTTAACTCATTATTTTAAAATTTAAAGTTAGATATCCAAAAACTATATGAAAAATACTATGAATTGAAATTTATTCTCATGTCAATATAACATCAAATAAATTTTAAAATGTTGGTTAAATTTAACATGGTTTGACTCTCGACCAGTTAAATATATTATCCAAATAGCAATAGAGGGAGTAAAAAGGTAAACCATAAAATTAAAGTCATGGTACGTAAGCGTCGACCACGAATGGCAAGAGACTACAATTGGTACGTGGGGAGATCAATGATACACCTCAAGGCTTTATGAATAACTATGTCAGAGCACATGGGTCTTGTACGTACTTATAAGCAATAGTCAATAAACGATTAAGCCTGTGCAATTGTTGGTGGAACGACCTCCATTAATTGGACAGTTTTTATATATATATATATATATATCAATACTCTGCATCTAAAATATTGAAATTAGTTGAACCTATTAATTATCTTCTACATCATCCACGGCTAGCTAGTTTTAATATTTATATTTGGTTTGATTATATGAAAATTTTATTGTGACAAAAGGAGGATATAGATTTCAACAGGGGCGGAGCTAGAGTGCTGCTAGCGGGTTCGGCCGAACCAAGTAGCTTTGGTTCAAACTTTGTATGTGTCTTAAAAAATTCAATGAATATATATAAATTATTAATTAGAATCCAATAACTTAAAATAATTAAAATTCCGAATCCATAGCTTGCAATTCTGGTTCCGTTTTTGAATTTTAATGTATCAAATTTTATTTTCTAAAAAAATAAACCAAACAAAAAAAGAAAAAGAAGAAGAATACTTAATTAAAATGCAAGAAGTGATGCAAGACATGCCCATCTTGAAGCTAGGCGATTTAGAGAGAACTCCCACTGTAATTTGTACCTACAAATGGGTTAAAAAATTTCTGTAACGCAATAGCCTTAAAATAGCACTAACCATTTTGTAATCTAATTCATTTCATTAATGATGTCAATTTCTAGACGTTCCGGTTAAGGTAGAAAGGACAGTCAAATAAAGTACAATTGTTGATGCGATAAACAAAATTTCAGGCTTTTTAACGACAATAATAAATACTAACATATTTCACGATGTAACATAAAAAAAAACACTAATACTCCTATTAATAATGGGATTTTTATATATTTATATCATATGTCAAACCTTATTACCTCCCATGTTTAAGGATTGTGTTTATTACATTTAAGCATACCAAATTTCAATTTATGTACCATAATTCAATTTAAGTCTTTAATTATAGCCTCATTAATTGTAGGCTTTATTTTTGGAACCGTATCTTCTCAGATTTTTACATATCTATACACGCTTCTCTCTCTCTGTATACCCACGATTTACCTCTGTTTTAATTACTCTCCCCCACCATTTTTCTTCAGTATTTTGAAAGCTGTTTTCCACCATTGTAAATTTGTATTCAACTCAGAAATGATGAAAAAATCAAATACCTCACAAAAAAAACAATCAAAAGATGTATCAGCCGATATTCCGTCTTTTGATTTGGGTGTTTTAACACCTAAATCACCACCCAAAAGCCACAATCTACACATGCAAGTGAAAAAAATACAGCTCGTGCATCTCCAAGACAAATCCGTGCTGAAATGCGAAGCAAGCATTTGCACTATGTTGATGCTATCGGAGTAGAAAAAGAAGTCGACAAATAGCGGGGAAAGACTTGATGGTAGATGATGATGATTTTGTAGAATATTCACCCAAACTTCAAACTCGGAAAAAATAAAAGTTGTCTCCTTCACCGTCAAAACAAAAAAAGAAGAAACCCTCAAAAAAATTACCAAAATAGGCTCCTCAAAAAGTTTCATTAAAGGTAAAAAATATTTATTTGTCCTCACTGTTTTGTAGTTTATTTTTTTTTTGTCAAAAAATATTCTGCAAGTATTTTTTGGTGTTGAAGTGTTTTTTTGGCAAAATGTGATATGGTCTCAATTTTGTAGATTATTTGTCGCAATTTTGTAGGGTTATTTGGAACTGTGATTAATAGACAAGGTATAAATGTAGTTAGATTGTAGTTGATTTGTAGTCTGCTAAGTAAATTGTATCTATGGTTTTTGTATTGCAACTTGTATAGCTGCTACATTTAACTTCATGCTCAATAAAATTATACTATATTTTTTCAAGGATACATTAAGTAACTGTTACTTTTAACTGTTATATTGTTCTTATTTGTCTGTTCGAGTGTATTTTTTGTAAAATGTGGCCTGGTCCTATTTTTGTAGATTATTTGGCTCAATTTTGTAGTTTAATTGGAGCAGTGCCTTTTATACAGTTTATAAATGAAGTTAGGTGGTAGTTTAATTGTAATCTGTTGATTGAAATTGTAGGTATGCTATGTTACATTCTATCCTGTAATGCTGAAATCTATAACGTCATTCTAACCACAGTTAATATATTTTTTTTTGCAGAATGGACCTTACTTTGCTCACAAAATGTTGATTATGGTGTGCTTCGATTCCACAGCTTGTGTGATCCTACAATACCTAGCCAGATAAAGGCTTTACTATCCCCAAATCAACTAAGTGTTTTCAAGAAAACGTGTTTTGGTTACTTATTAGATCTGCCCCTAAAATATATGCAAAATCAGTCCATTCATCTTCTAATGAAGTATGAGTTGTCAAAGTCTACTGACGCATACTTTTCTGTTCTTTTAAATTGTGAAAAATTAATTTTTTCATTGAGAGAATTTTGTTTGATAACTGGTTTTAATTATGTCAATAGTTTCTCAGACTATAGTTACAATTCGAACTATGTTAGCCCTTTAATGAATACATATTTCCCTAACAAAGAAAGGGTTGAGAAATGGCTTTTGAAAAATTTAGTCACTAAGAAACCATGGACAAGCGATGTGGATGCGATGCAGTTGTGCGTCCTTTATATGTTGCAATTCTTTGTTTGTCCTTCAGATAAGGACAATGTTACTTTGATAGACAAGTTTATGTTCTTTCTTATCGAGTCTGGTAATTTTGAGTCGTACCCATGGGGTACAAAATCCTTCAAGTAGTTTATTGAACCCGTCCGACATCGTCTTAATCCCAATGTACATACTTATCTTATACGTGGATGCTCATTTGCCTTGCAAGTGTGGCTATACGAGTGTTGCTCTTCCGTCAGCACCGAGCTTGCTACCCGGTGTTCTGAATCGATTCCTCGTATTTTAAGATGGTCAGCTACAAAGGGACAGATTTGGTTAACTGCAATTGAAGACAAGATGATCAAGCCTGAGTGGCTCAAGTTTTTTTTTTAACCTTTGTATGATTCTACAATTACAGTTATAGTAACTACATTTCATCTACATTTTCTTTTCAATTGAATTAATTGTCACTTCCATCATTCAGTTCTCAAACATGGTTGAATCTGGAGAAGAGCTTGGAGTGCTTAATCTCCCAGAGAAGATTAAAAATGAAGATGAAGAGGTTGTTCAACCATCAAATGTCCCAACTGCTGCTTCTCCGACAGTTGAACCCAAAGAAGCTACTTTTCAAAATGCCATGGAATCTGTTAGTAGCAGGATCAGCAATTTGGAAAAGAGGCTTGAGCAAGTATTGTGAGAAACTACAATATTTTGTCATAATTTAGCACCACTTGAATTCATTCCTACTACTTTGTAGTTTCTTTTTATTTAAGTGTAACTAATAGAATACGCTTACCAACTAATTACACATAATTAATTTTTAGGTTGATGTCAAGTTAGATCAGTTTAAGAAGGATGTTTTGATGAACTCTCAAGCCTTCGAGAGTTCATAGATCAATCTTTGAACAGTGTAATGAATGCTGTAAACAGGAGGAATGATTTGAATGAGTCAAAGGTAAGAATATACATATAATTTATGCTAAGACCATATAATACTTATGACAAAAAAGCATTCTCAAATATTCCTCAAAAAATGTAGTTTGCTGGTAGTTCAACAAAATATAATGACCAAAATCAAGGAGACAATAACAATCATTTTCAGTTCAATGTTGGTGATCAACTCCATGCAAGCACAAGTAATACAGGTATCTACATAATTCCTACATACATACCTACAAACTTCAAGAATTGCTAATCACTTTTTCACTATGTTTTTCAGCTCCCACTTCTCCACAACATGTTCAACCACAAGTTGACTTATATGCTGACTTCCAAGAAGCAGCTGAGGTAGCAAAAGAAGGTATTGTTTAATAATGTAGTTTTTAATAAAATATAGTTGATTATACACTGGTATAATGCTGTTAAGTATGTCATTTTTTATGTAACAGATGTCAAAGATAACATTCCACAGTCACCAATTCATGGTGTAACAGTGACTGAAGTTGTCCAGGAATGCCTTGATAAAAAAAAAGAGACTGAAGTTGTGCCTGAAGGCATAGAAAACAAAGGTGTGACATTGGATGATTTTGAGCTACCGAAAAACCTATCACAGTTGGTCATGTATGGCGAACCCATACAAGATGATTCAACCCCCGTTCATCAAGGAAGAACAAGGTTAACAAGAAAACATGCACGATCACCATTCACTCCCCTGTATAGTACTGAAGGCAGCACCTTTGTTGGGCCAAAATATTTTTACCTAAAGCACCCCTTCACAAGTGTCATATGTGAAGATGAAGATCCTGAATTGATAGATAGGTTCACTACCTGGTTATACCATCGCACTGATAAAGTATCTAGGAGGTATGATGCTTAAATTTACATTGTCTGTTCACCCTTTTTAGACTTTAAAGTTGTAAATCTTTTTTAAAATTTTTTATATTTGATTCATTCTCTTATTATTACAGGAGGAAAGATTTCTTTTCAAAGAAGGATAACTAAATCAATCCTTGGTTGGACTTGGGTTGTGAGAAGATTGATAAGAAGGATTGGTTTTATTCCCTTGCTCACCCCGGACAAGTAATCAATAGCACAGTAAGTAAATAGTTTCTAATTGTAGTTTTGTCTTTAACTTTGATGTTTAAATGTAGTTATATTGTACACATCATAGATATGTTACTATATTTATTCTTCAAATGTAAAATTTTACTTTTTTGAACCTTATGCAGTCAGTGTGAAAAATATAGTTAATGTGTAGTTCTTTATGTAATTATGATTGGTCAATTGTAGATATAGTACTTGTTTTCTATATCTTTCATGCTAAATGCAATCAAATTACATTTCATGATGCACTTGGGCTAACTGTTATATATCCGTAGTTATGGTAGTGAAGCAAGCTGTTAGATTTTTTTATAATTTCTAATTGTAGTTAATATGTAGTTATTTTGTAGATATACACTATAACTTCTTGTATATTGCACTTTTACTTTGGCAGCACATTGATGTTATTATGTACTATCTGAGAAAAAAGGGAAAATATGGCCCCAACATCCAAACTAGGTTTACAACAACTGATTGCTTGTTCAAGACAAAGATTGAAAGAATCTATGAGAAGTTCACTAGTTCCCCACTGGATCAAAGGAATTATGTTGTTAAAGCCGAGGATGATATTGGAGAATATATTACGGGCTACAAAATTCTTGCTAATATAGCATGGGATATTGTTGACTATGTGCTCATGCCTGTTAACCTTGTGGAGAACTTTCATTGGTTGTTGCTAGTTTTTGGCATAAAGGACCGACAACTTTATGTTTATGATTCATTAGTGAGAGCAAAGCGTAATCAAACAGTTCAGACATTGGTTGAGAAATTTTCAGTCATTATTCCTCTTTATTTGTCATGTACTGGTTTCTATGGTAAACGCAAAGACATTGACTTCAAGACTACAAAGTCATACATAGAGAAACCAGTTACAGACCCTCTCGATATACAATGGATGGTTGCTGAGATTTCACAACAAAAGGAATGCTCACTGTAAAAAACTAATCTCCCTTCTAGATGTTTATTTTTTTTTATCGTTTGTTATATAACGAAAAATTCTCATCTTCTGCAGGGATTGTGGTGTATTTGTGGCTGCCTTTGCGGAATATATTAGCAATGGTGATTTGTCTATCCCAAAGGAAGATCTTACTAATATTTACCAACACCGTAGACGCTATGGAGCTCTATTGTGGGACCGCCACAAAAAAGCTAACAGATGGTTCAATCAGTGAGAGTGAGGTTACTGGCAGACTTGAAAGGAGGAAGGGTGCACCGGCAAAGAATGAGAGGACTAAAGTTCAACGAAAGAAGAAGTAGACTATTTTGTTCCTATTTGGTAGTTGAATTGGAAAACAATGTATGAATTCAGTCATTTTTATTGTAATCAACAATTTTTCTTGATTACATTATACTCGAGTATTCGAGTTATCTGATAGCATTTTTGCAGTAACAACTTTGTCTTATAATTTCACTATAATGTTGGAGTTATTTTTATATAATGCCTTCAGTTGCAATTTAATATGTTTATATAACTGTCAGTTCTTACACAGCATAAAGATGAAATGTATATAGGTCTCAGATAAATAATTTAGCAATCCCTTATCAACAATTATTTTCAGAAAAAATAAATTTATCTACAATTAAACTACATTGAACTACATTGTAACTACAAATTCCCAATAGGTGATTCCTAGTACTACATTTAGACCACAATTACACTACATTTTAACTATAATCTGGCAACAATTTACATTCATTGTTTTCTTTATTAACATCAGACGTTTTCCATATAGCTTTTACAAAAGTTAACTATTCAACAAAAAATGAAAAGAATTGATGCTTGACGGAATATATAAAAAATGTAAATAGTACAGACACTCAAATATATGGTTATAATTCTTAATTATCGTCAAAGCGTAGAACAGTTACATAATAAATTCCGATAATTTGAGCTTACTAACATTTATTTTGAATAACTATTCTAGCTACATGATATTCATTTCTTTTTCGGCGCATTCTTGCAAGTTCTTTTGTTATGCCCTTCACCTCCACAATTGCCACACGACACCTTGTACTTCTTTGAGTTTATTTCATCAAATGTTTTATATCTCCCGCCGGTGGCTTTACTACCTCATCAAAAATATGTTGTGGAACATCCCATTTGGCTTCATCAGGAAGAGGATTTACTGGCATTTCATAGGTAAGAAGAAGGCTCTTCCTTGTGTAATACGAAGAGGAATAGTTTCAGGCCTTTCATTCCTATGCCTTAATGCTGCCAAAGCATAGGCACATGGTAGTTCATCAAGTTGGAATTGTCCACAGCTACATTTTTTGTTTTCTAGACATAAAATGTACCACTTCACACCATCTAACACAGTATGTATATTATCTGTTGAAGCCCTCACCAACAATTCAAGACCAAACAGAAATAATAATACATCAATCAGTTAACTAGATTAGCAACAATCAGTTAACTACAAATTAGATACAAATAAATTATATATAAACGATAACTACATTTACCCACATTTGACTACATTTTAACTACAAAGTGGAAACACTGCAGCTACTACTATTTTTTGTTTTTTCTCCTGCACCAAACAAGAATATATTACCTTTAGTTTCTGGGATAATGTATTGTTATCTTCCAATTCTTTGTTGAATTTGTGACCAAGGAATGTGAATGTACCCTTTGCCTTCAATAACTTTTCTTTTGTCCAAAGTTCTAGAATAGTCCTCATATACTCAAATAGATCAAATATTGGCAGCTCTCTTGCCTCTTTTGTTACAGTATTCAACGACTCGGCAATGTTTGATGTCATAGTAAAAGTTCTATTCACCGATGCATGTACTCTTGACCATCTATGATAGCCAATATCATGTAGATAAGACGATACACGTGGGTCTACCTCATCAATCTTCATCATCCTTTCATTGAATTCATCCAGAGTATATGACCGTGCTGTAGCAAAGTACAATTCATGTAATTGTTGATGTTAAAGTAGTGCGCCATGCCCGGATAGACAACTGATGTTGCCTTCGATATACTCTCATGCCTATTTGAGACAACACACATGGAAGGTCTTTCACCATATGCCTCCTTGAATTGTTCAAAGAAACACTTCCAAGACGCGTCGTTTTCAGAATCAACAACAGCATATGCCAAGGGCAAAATAGAACCTACAATTTGTAGACATAAAATAAGATTAACTATTAAATACAAATATATATTGAGAATTTAGGCAGTTTAACTACATTGATTTATGTAAATACTAACTAACTACATTATAACTACAGTTTACCTACATTGTTTAAACTGTCTACAAAATAACTACAAAATTATTACATCTAGTACCTGCTGCATCCATGGTGCTTGCTGTCAGCATAATACCCCTATATGCTGATTTTTAAGAATGTCCCATCAACCACTACTACCGGCCTACAATGTTGCCAACCATTTATTGATGTACAAAGAGCAACAAATGCATACAAGAAGCAATCATCTGCTGCCTTCTTCAATTTAACAACAGAACCGGGATAATTCTTCTCAAGAATATAAAAATATTTTGGTAATCTCTTGTATGAGTCACACGGATTCCCTCTCAAAAACTGTAATTCTTTTTCCTTTGCTCTCCATGATTGCATGTAGCTTAGGTTCACTCCTTGTTCGGATAACATGTCAGTTTGTATGTCCTTTGGCGTATAAACAGTCTTAGGATCACAATACTTCGGAACGACCATGCTACCAACTACTGTTGCAGTACATTTGCGCTGTATGAATGTTTCGTCCATTCGGCAGCATGTGTGTTGTCGGCTAAAACTTCTTATCTTGAACAATGAAGAATCATTAATTGACGTTGCCTTGAAATGCCATTTGCAGTTTTCAGCTACACATACAAGTCAATAGCTATTAAAAATTACAATATTCAGACATATTTATTAAACACTACAATTAACTACAAATTGACTACAATTTAACTACAATTGCATAAACAAGCCTATCTTCAATAATACAGTAAATTTTCAAATCCATGATCCATAAATAACTACATACCTTCTACTACTTGATCTTTTCACTTTGAACTGGAACTTGTGCATAACTGCATAATTCTTCATTGCAACAGCTATTATTTTCTTGTCCTGGTACACTTGTCCTTCTTCAATACATGTTTGCGTAGATTCAATTATTATTTCACTTTGATATTCCTCTATAGCTGGTGAGGATGGAATTTCTAGTAACCTTAGTGATCCTGAAGAACCTGCAGACAATAAATTCACAAATAAAATAACTATGTAGGTAAATTTGAAAGCAACATCGTGTTGGAAATCATGTATACCTTTGATATGTGCGCTTTGGTTGTATGAGCATGATTTTCAGGTATAGGTTTTGATGAATGACAAACAATGAAGTCAAGTGTATAATCAAATGGCGAGAAGCATACTGATGAAGGAATTGCATGAACGAGCCAAAGAAGTTCAAGACCGAAGACCCAAGACGTAGGTCGTTTGGTAGAACCAATGTAAGGACAACGTTTTAGTTATCTTATCCTTTGGCTCAACATTAGGTCATCATAAACATGCATAAAATCACTTTATTAAATTATATATATCATAAATATTTTTAATATATACTTCAAACAAAATGATTTTAACATTTTCATTTCTACTAAAATGGGTTTTGAAGTAAGTTTTCAATTCTGGTATACTCTGGTATACACAGTGTATATCAAGTGTATATAATCGACCGTTGCCAAAGTTTTGAACACTGGAACAACATAATCGATTGTATACTTTAACAATCAATTGTTGAAAATCGTTTGTCTACTTTAACAATCGATTATTTTGAGACAGTGTGCAACCCGAAGTTTTTAAATATCAAAACAATCGATTGTCTTTGTCACAATCGATTATGAACAATCGATTGTCCCTTCATACAATCGATTATTTATTGACCGTTCCCACAGAATCCTAAATTGATTTTTGAACGTTGAAGATAATCGATTATTCAGGTTTAACAATCGATTGTTTAGCCTAAAATCAGGAATCTATTTTTTGAACGTTGGTCAGACAATCGATTGTCACCTCCAAACAATCGATTGTTTGAGCACAGAATCAGGGATTTGATTTGTCAATTAAGCAACGGTCAGCACTACTTTTTCACCTATAAAAAGAGGTCTTTTGATCTGATTTTAAACACACAACTCCTGCATATATTGATATACATATTGATCATTTTCAAGCATCATTTTAGAGCTTTTGTTGAGCCATTTGATAGACAACTTTGTGTTGTTCATAGAGCTTATTTTGTTTCTCTTTATCCACTCTATTGAGAGAGTATTTGTTGTAAAAGAGAGTTGTTTGAGAAGAACATATCTTCTCATTTGTCGGGTTTGCTAAGTACCCAAAGTCTTAGTGGTTGAAGTCTTGGGGTGAGGTATCCTCAAGCAAGTGAAGTCTTAAGGTGTGGTATCCTTGAGCAACTGTAACGGTTTGTTAAGCACCCGTAAGCTTGACGAAGATAGTGGAATCTCGAGAGAGTCTCTCGGGGACTGGACTAGCCACGGGTTGTGGTGAACCAGGATAAAATACGGTGTGTTCTTTCTTGATTATTTCAATTATCGTATTTACTTATTCCTGCAATTTTAAATTCCGCAATATTTCAATATTCTCGTGCCTCACTATTCACCCCCCCTCTAGTGAACGGCATAAATACTAACAATTGGTATCAGAGCCTAACTCTCTGAAAGCCTTAGCCGGTTGAGAGCTATATATATTTTTGTGTATAGAATATTGAAAGCAGGAATGATGAATGAAGGACAATCCACCACTTGCGTTCCACTATTTGACGGAACAAACTATACATATTGGAAAGGGCGGATGAGTATCTTCCTCAAAGCAAACAATTTTCGTTTGTGGCAAATCATCAAAAACGGTGAACCAATGCCGACAAAGAAAGTTGGAGAAATCACGGTTCCAAAGAAGGAAGATGAATATGATGCCAAGGACATGAAGATAGTTGAAAATAATGCAAGGGCCATCCATGTATTATATTGTGCGGTGAATCCGAATGACTATCGGAAAATCTCTTGCTGCACAACCGCCAAGGAGATGTGGGACAAACTCGAGATCATTTATGAAGGTACGCCTCAAGTCCGAGAATCCAAAATTGATTTTCTAATTCATAAATATGAAACTTTTAAAATGGAGAAGGAACCTATTGGTGTTATGTTTGAACGATTTTTAAGAATCGTCAACGATCTCCATGCTCTCGGGAAAGTTTACACGAACAAAGATCTTGTTCGAAAAGTCCTACGGAGTCTCACTCCCGAATGGCGTTCCAAAGCCAATGCCATCCAAGAGTCGATGGAATACACGAATATCACAATTGATGGACTAAGAGGTAACCTCGAAACTTATGATAGCACAATTCTTAATCCTTATCTTAGAAGTGATTCGAATTTTGCCTTCAAAGCCTCATCCTCTAAAAGAGAAGAGGTAAGTGATTCGGAAAGGGATGATGAAAATACTTCCAGTGATATATTTGAAAAGTTTTGTAAGTCTTTCAAAAGGACAAGAAAAAGAGGAAACACCATAGGCGCGTATCACAGGACTCAGACAGCTCGAGCAATGAAGCCGGCGCATTATGTCTCATGGCAAACGGAGAAGAAGAGGTAAGTACATCTAACTCTCACTCATTTGAAGATTTACAAAATGTCTATGATGAATTGTATGGTGAATTTGTCAATGCTTCCAAATTGATAAAAGAATTGAAGAAAACACTTTCTTTGCAGAAATCACTTTCTTTGCAAATAGATTTTCAGAAAACACTTTCTTTACAAGAAAAAGATTTTGAAAAATCCTCTTCTTTGAAAGAAATAGATTTTGAAAAATTGACTAATGAAAATGGTGTTCTTAAAAACAAAATTGAAGTTTTAGAAAAAGAAAACAAATTTTTGGAAAATGACATTGCTGTTTTTAAAAATAAAATCAAGGAATTGAATGAAGCTTCTTCTATTGATATATGTTCAAATTGTTCTTCTTGTAGTTCTTTAAAACTAGAGAACACAGAACTTAGGAAAGCACTAGAAACACGTAGTGTTGATATTCCTAAAGCTGAAACAAAGAAGAAAAAGCCTAGGAATAACTATAGGCGTAAAATGAATAAGAATCATGATAGAAATGGAGTTGCGCAACCTAGAAATGATTCTAGGATTTTTGCTAATGAGTCTAGGAATAATTATTCTAGACCACCTAGAGATGACTCTAGGAATTTCAACGCGTCTAGGAATGACTTTAGATCACCTAGAACGCATTTGGCTCAACCTAGACATATACACAATCCTAATGTTATATGTCATTATTGTAATAAGGTAGGACACATTGCACCCGTTTGTTTTTCTAAACATAGAGATTTATGTGTTGATTACGATTATTATTATCCTAACCCCCAAGGACCCAAAAGAAGTTGGGTACCAAAAACCTATTTTTAGGTACTTTTGCAGGTGTGCTTGAAGACTACAAAATTGTAGTGGATGCACCTAGCACGAAACCTTAATGCATTAAGGGGGAACGTCGGTTAGTTATCGTATTTTGAATAAAAACACAATGAGTTGATATGTGCAAATAATCTATATCAGTTTTGGTTGATACATGCTTTAATCAGTTCTTTTTGAATAACAATTAGTATCAATTTGGTTTATAATAATTGATTGATTCATGTGTTGATGAACATTCTTAGTTTAAAATAACAATTGATATTGTTGAGAAAAATGACCGTTATCATTAGTATGCCATTTACTAACATTTGATATGATCTTGTTTATAACGATTGGTATCATTAATGGTTTAAATTTTTTTTGGTATAGTCTTTTTGCTAATGCCAAAGGGGGGAAGAATATGGGCGATATGCATGCCTTAATTGAGGGGGAATATTCAATTAAGGGGTAATTATATTGAATTGATTTCTATGAATTGTTTGCATAAATTGTATGTTGAGATATAGCATGAATTTAGGGGGAATTCAATATGCATATCTTCCGTTGTTTGTCTTTATCAAAAAGGGGGAAATTGTTGGAAATTATGTATACCTTTGATATGTGCGCTTTGGTTGTATGAGCATGATTTTCAGGTATAGGTTTGATGAATGACAAACAATGAAGTCAAGTGTATAATCAAATGGCGAGAAGCATACTGATGACGGAATTGCATGAACGAGCCAAAGAAGTTCAAGACCGAAGACCCAAGACGTAGGTCGTTTGGTAGAACCAATGTAAGGACAACGTTTAAGTTATCTTATCCTTTGGCTCAACATTAGTTCATCATAAACATGCATAAAATCACTTTATTAAATTATATATATCATAAATATTTTTAATATATACTTCAAACAAAATGATTTTAACGTTTTCATTTCAACCAAAATGGGTTTTGAAGTAAGTTTTCAATTCTGGTATACTCTGGTATACACAACGTATATCAAGTGTATATCAAGTGTATATAATCGACCGTTGCCAAAGTTTTGAACACTGGAACAACATAATCGATTGTATACTTTAACAATCGATTGTTGACAATCGATGGTCTACTTTAACAATCGATTATTTTGAGACAGTGTGCAACCGAAGTTTTTAAATATCAAAACAATCGATTGTCTTTGTCACAATCGATTATGAACAATCGATTGTCCCTTCATACATTCGATTATTTATTGACCGTTCCCACAATCCTAAATTGATTTTTGAACGTTGAAGGCAATCGATTATTCAGGTTTAACAATCGATTGTTTAGCCTAAAATCAGGAATCTATTTTTTGAACGTTGGTCAGACAATCGATTGTCACCTCCAAACAATCGATTGTTTGAGCACAGAATCAGGGATTTGATTTGTCAATTAAGCAACGGTCAGCACTACTTTTTCATCTATAAAAAGAGGTCTTTTGAGCTGATTTTAAACACACAACTCCTGCATATATTGATATACATATTGATCATTTTCAAGCATCATTTTAGAGTTTTTGTTGAGCCATTTGATAGACAACTTTGTGTTGTTCATAGAGCTTATTTTGTTTCTCTTTCTCCACTCTATTGAGAGAGTATTTGTTGTAAAAGAGAGTTGTTTGAGAAGAACATATCTTCTCATTTGTCGGGTTTGCTAAGTACCCAAAGTCTTAGTGGTTGAAGTCTTGGGGTGAGGTATTCTCAAGCAAGTGAAGTCTTAAGGTGTGGTATCCTTGAGCAACTGTAACGGTTTGTTAAGCACCCGTAAGCTTGACGAAGATAGTGGAATCTCGAGAGAGTCTCTCGGGGACTGGACTAGCCACGGGTTGTGGTGAACCAGGATAAAATACGGCGTGTTCTTTCTTGATTATTTCAATTATCGTATTTACTTATTCCTGCAATTTTAAATTCCGCAATATTTCAATATCTCGTGCCTCACTATTCACCCCCCTCTAGTGAACGGCATAAATACTAACATATCGATGTCTCATTTCCAGTACTATGTCATCATTTTAGTTTAATTGTAGATACATGTCGTTAAATCATAGATTAGTAGGTAACACAAAAACACTCAGCATTGTCGAATCAAACATACCTATACTGATGCTTTCATTGGTGATTGCCAATTCCATATTGAAATCTCTTACGCTAATACATAAGGGATACGAATCTAAGTTTTTATTCTCTTTTTTCATTTCCATATATACACGAACCACCATATCATTCCTAATCTCCAATGGAGGACAATTATCATTCACAATGTATTTTATTTCTACAATTTTATCCGATGTATCAATCGATAATTGTTTTGCAATTGTAGATTGGAGAATTCCGTAGCTTGCATTATAATCTATCAAAATGGCATCAACTTCAAAATCTCGAAATCTGCCAAAGTTATCCCACTAACCATTCGATTTCAATATTATTTGGATTTTTGACATAATTTTGTGTAGTTGATAGAAAAACAGACGAAGAACAGATGTAGATTCGTGAATATTTGTACTGATGTCGACGAAGAGCTGTATTCAACAATACGATAATTTTTGTACTGATTTCGACGAAGAGCTGTATTCAACAATTAGAGAATTTTTGTACTGATGTCGACGAAGAACTGTATTCAACAATTCGATAATTTTTGTACTGATGTAGACGAAGAACAGATTTAGATTCGAGAATTTGTGTACTGATGTAGACGAAGAACAGATTTAGATTCTAGAATTTGTGTACTGATGTAGACGAAGAACTGTTTCAACAATTTTGAAGTTCTACAATTTGATTGCTGGAGATTCTCGTGTTTTTTGAGTTACAGATGAGAGATATATTTCTGTAACAGAATAAGAGAATCACGCTGCTTTATGATTTTGTTCCATTTTCAAACTCGAAATTAATGGTGACAGAATCACATTAATTCTGATTGATACAAAATTGACGCTATTTTAGGATAAAATTTAGCTATTTTTGGTTTGGTACAATTTTGTAAACAAAATATGGTCTAGGCGGGTAAATACCAAACCATACGCATTTTTGGTAATAAGGTTTGCTATGTTGTATAGATAGGTAAAAATCCCATTAATAATTTATCAAGCAGTACCCGAAAGGATACTTCGTACTTTTTCAATCTCCTTCCCCAAAACCCTAAACCCCTTTACCAGACAATCTAAACCCTTGTCATCCTCCTCCCGAAGCCGCCATCAATAACTTCGCCCAACATCTCCGTGAAACCAACCCTTGCGTGTTCAAAAATCACGTCCGCACACTTAGCGAGAAACTCAAGCGCATCGGTAAAGTGAAATAGTCTGTTTCAAAAGGGACAGAATAAGTGGGCAAATGATATGGCCATTAAGCAATGAAAGCAAATCAAAATCCGTAGCTCTAATCGGATCTGTAATATTTGTGAATTCTTCTCGATAAAGTCACTCTGCAGTGACTTCACTGAGAGTAAGCAAGTAATCCACCAATATTAGACCGTCGCTCGCCAAGATTTTCAAGGACAGCATGTTTTAAGTGGAGAGCCTTGGACAGTGCCTTAACCATGCAAAGCTTTGGCTTGCAAAGTCTGATAAGCCCATTATGCATAATTCTAATGCTGGTCCAGCTACTCCTATATATATAGTTATTCAAGGGAATGTTCGCGAATCTCTTACTTTTGCTACTTATGAAGAACTCAAACTCACCATGTTAGCAAAAAAAAAAGCAATTGATTACTACGGGTGTCGGCGATGACTCTAAAATTATAATACCGATAGTTGTGAAGTCACTGCAGAGTGACTTTACCAGAAGAATCCACAAATGTTACAGATCTGATTAGAGTGACAGATTTTGATATTTCATTGCCGAGTGGCCACCTGCTCACTCTCTTTTGTCCCTTTTGAAACTGACTTTTCTATTTCTACTTCACCGATGCGCTTTAGTTTCTCGCTTAAGTGTGTGAGTGTCATTATTGAACACGCGCAGGGCTGGTTCCGCGGAGATGTCGGGCGAAGCCATTGGTGGCGGCCCCGGGGAGGACTGTATTTGGACGTGATTGAGGAGGATGCATGAGAGAGCTTGTTTTCTTAGCTGCAAATCTACAAATATGATACATCAGGTTAAAGTGATAGTTTTGATTTGATTTTATTGCTTGGTGGGCTTCTCCTTTGTCCGCCCCCTCATTCCCCTGTGTCAGACAAGCGTGCTCTTCAACCTTCACATGCAAAGCTTCTTCAACCTTCACATGCAAAGCTTCTTCAACCTTCACATGCAAAGCTTTGGCCCGTAAGGTATGATAAACCCATTATGAATGATTCAAATGCTACATGTGAATATATATCTCATAACAACTACGGAGTCAGCTATATGAATTCTCTTTAATCCATTTTGTTCTATTTGGGCACCTTTTATTCTACTACTCAATAATTTATATTCTTTTAAATATTATCTAAAACTAGTTGTTTCCAATTTTTTTAAATGAATTTTACTATGTATTTGCACTCTTGTTAGGACTTGCTAAATAAATCATCTATGTCCATTTTGTTCCATTTGGACATGTTTCGATCAACTGCTTCATAACTTATGTCTTAAAGAAAATTAGGGATTCTTAAGTTGTTATTCCATTTCGTCGCAACTGGTAAAGTTGTTGTCATATGGACATGAGCCACTGGTTCGAGCCATGTAAATAGCCTCTTGCAGAAAAGCTAGGTAAGGCTACATACAATACAACTTGTGGTCCGGCCCTTCCCCCGACCCCGCATAGCGGGAGCATAGTACACCGGGCTGCCATATGTGAATTTTAAGATTGTGTAGTTGCTTTTAGTTTTAGCTGATTGCTTATGCTTGCAGATGCCGGGTTGAGATCAAAACTAAACAGTATAATGTTTTCACGATATTTTTACGGACTGTGAAGTGGACGCAATTGCTCCTATAGAAGAGTCTTGTGAGTGTTGTCTCTGTCAATGAACCTGTGCAAGTGCCCTCAATTGCTCTGCATAATCAACAGAAGGTAAATGCTTACACAAGTATAACCTCTCTGGCCGATTTTCAAGTGCTGAAAGCCATCTAGCAAGATTGACATAATAATTGATTTCTTACGTACGAACACTTTATATGTTGTTTTGATGTGAATGCTAAGGTTAACACATTATTTGTGATTGAACCCTTGTTTGCAATTAATGTATAGTCAATGTAGTTGTTGGAGTTATGTTGTATAAGCCGTAGCAATATTGCTTAATCAAGTGAACAATTAACTTCTACACAATGTTAAAACTATACTTCATGTGCGCCAGTTTCCCGTCCTCCGTTGTTTCCAAGTGTCCTGATGTTTCTACGGTTTTGTCTGTGTTGATTTTACCTCCTAGGAAGTCTTTACTATGAAGCTGTCGTTTGATTTTTTCTTTCCCTTTTTCTAGAAGAGGCGTGTGGTTTGAAATTTAGTGGATGTCTTCTAAAGCTAGCTTCGCAATATAATGGGAATTTGGTGCGGTAGGGTAATTTGTAAGGTAGCTTAATCGAAGCATTATCAATGGTAGAGTTATAGGTCTCACTTATTGAATTAGTAGTTTTAATCGTCTATGCAAATTTCGTTCAAAATACCATCCCAAGAACTTGTTGATTTAGGATGCAATGTTTGATTAGTAAAATTTATTTTGATATTTTTTTGCTATATTGTTGTGACTTTTGCTGTAGTCAAGCTTTGGCAGAAGTTTCTTGCTAGTAGTTTATTTTTGATGAAAAGGTAAAACGTAGCTTGATTATATTATATTTCAATTGTTTCCAAAGTTCAAGCAGTTATCGAGAAGGTGTTGTTTCTGTCTAAACCAAAAATATAGTTAAAAATCGTCAGATTAGCTGGAAACAGATGACTTGAAAGTTGCCTCATGTGATTTTAGAAGTACGGAGACTTTGTCTTTCCTGAGTCCTTCATTCTAATTGATAGTTCCCATTGTCATTCGTAGGAATGCAAGGTAATATGCATACAGACCTTACATTACTAGGATTCTACTAAATTGTTGGAAGTGGAAAGAGAGTAGAGTGGTGGTACTTGTTTTCAGGGATTTGACAAGTACGTTTGTTTCACTTATGTGTAGGGCAATCAAAAGATTAACCTGTACCTAGTAATTAAAAAAGGACCCCCTTACCTTTGCATTCACGTGTTCATATCCACCTCTTCCTTATACAATCTTTTTGCTGGAGTTCTAATTTGAAAAATAGCTTCTAAGCTGAATTGTGAAGACAACGTCTCACATCGCTGATTTTTGTGTATGTCTATCTCTATGGTCAACTTTCTTTTGGTTCCTTGTATGTGTTGATGCATTAAACTATACTACCTTATCATGTATTTACCCATTGAAATAATCTCTAAAGTTCTGTTTTTTTTTTTGTGCAAGTGTATTTTTGTTTTTACTTGGATCAAGTTCATTGAAGCATATAACTTATTTCAACATATACTAGAGTGATCTGTTGACTACTGTTAATGCAAACTACTAGTGACACGACAATTATTATTCCTGTGATAGTTTAGTGTTCCTTTTATTATTGCACGGGTCATAGAATATTTAATTGGATTCTCCATGTATTTCTGCTTCTATAGATTTCCGTTAGAAAAAAAGTTGCACATATATATTTACATGGAACTTTTTCTGGTAATCATATTCGCATAAATAGTTTTTGGCTTTTATTTGAATAACATCCGAATTTCCAGCTTACAAGTTTTGATCCACATGATACTTGTTTTCTCTGTCAAAGTAATGTACCTCACATCTCTTGTCGAGTTCAACAACTTCATGCCAATTTCTCTTTTAGGCCATCTTGACCTAGTACATTTTGGTCATAGGAGACTTGGGGCGAGTTGGGTGCTACATTGTTTATCAGTTCAACTTATTTTAACTTGTCAAAGTTTGAGACAACTTGCTCATTGGCACTCCTATTCTTGTTTTAGCAGAAATATCTAATGTATCTTCCTAAAGATTAAAGCAGTTGAATAGTTTTCTATGTCAGATTGAACTTCTTTTATTTTTTATTTTGTGGTGCGGGGGACTGAAATTCAGAAGTGTAAAATGTATAAGTACATTTTTAAGTTTGTGCCTTTTAATCTTTAATTGTTGATATAGTTCTAGAATATTTTTTGAAGTGGATATAAATGTAAACCTTATAAAAGAAATATTAGCATGTTTGAGTTATTTGCTTTGAAATGTGCATGCGGTGTAAGATCTAGTTAGGTTTGCATTGTTGTAAATATATTGCATGTCTTCGGAATATAGAGAGCATGTTAACGATATGTATGTGTTCATCTACAACGCGTACAATGTACTTCACGTGTAAGTACCATCAATCTGAAATCGGGTTACTGGTAGCCAGTCGTACTTTAGTGTCAGCTTCATCTCTATTGTTTGGTGAATCTACTCACAAAAGCTCATTTTCTTCTTTTTCCGTGCATACCAAAATACCGGTTGTAGTGCAATGCTTGATTTTCCAAAGTCATCGTATAATATGAATTTAAAAGAAAAGATCCAAACGCAAGAAAACTTTGGGAATGCATGGTGCAATTTGAGGGGTCGGATGGAAAATGTGAAGCTAGTATACTTTCTTAATCTTATACCACATTTGCTGAGCCAAATGGTGTATGAGGATGTCGTGTGACATCAACTCCTCGTACCTCTCCAAACTTTATGGTCTTACAAAAGATCAAGATGGAAAATGGTTGATCTTTATCGAAAGGGTGTCGGTGTAATACACATGAATGGTTAATGTTCACAAAGATATATGGAAATTTCGTTGTCACAAATGTCTTGGAGTTGGAATTGAATTTAAAAGAGAGTTTCAGTAAGTTGTATTATTTTTCCTTAATAGTTGTTTCAGTATTATTTATTCTACTTCTGTTCGTTGTTTTGTTTTTAAATTCTACAGCAAATTATTTTAGGGTTGAAGGCAATCCATGATACTCACCATTGCAACTTATTATGGGGAGTTTATCTTGGAAAGGATCACAAAGTTCGTTTAAGCAACTTTGTGTACCCTGCTAAAGGTATCTACCGATCAATATAAGAGAATGCATTACAATGAAATACTCCCTCTGTTTCTTTATAAGAGGTAGTTTGATTCGGCAAGAAATTTAAGAAAAAGAAAAAGACTTTTTGAAATTTCTTATTGTTTGATATGGTTTGGTCATGTCTTTCGTCGTGATAATATTAAAAATGGCCACATTTGTTAGAAGGTGCAAGCTTCAGAAGGAGCTAGTCTAAAGGCCTTGCCTTATGAAAGAAAGGAAGGATAAGAGGAGGGGAGCAAAGAGAGTGGGCTGTCCGTGACATACTCTGCACCTATTTCAAATGTTCATCTTGCCTCTTTTGTGGTCTCAACCTCTTCCGGTCTTAAGTTGCTTGCTCCTATTTGAAGTCTCTCTGCAAGCAACAAACCTCTCTTAGAGGAGCCGAGAATCAAAGCTTTGAAATGTGATCTTCAAAGGTTTGAAGAACCGTGTCGAATCTCTGAACTCGGTGTCTCGATCTCTTCAACTTGCTTCATAGTTGCATGATCAAAGGTAAGAAAATCCAGATCTAGACCTCAATTTCTCAATATAGTAGTTTAATTGTTTCTGGGATGAATTGGTCAACGCCTCAACGGAGTGATGGGCCGTAGTATAAGACTATAAAGTTGTAGGACTGAGTTGTTTGTACAATTTCAGCAGCATCTTGCAACAGAAAGGGAAGCAGTAGATCATCTATGGTATATTATCTATGCTTTGGTGGTTTATACCTCTGTCCATCATTCCATGTGATTGGACTTTTTTGCCTTTTATTTTTTAATTAATTGTATATAACCAAATCTAGTAATGATTGGATTTTTGATGATTTGTTAGGTGAAGCAAATGAACAAGGGTAGATGAATGCGGTGAAGACCTTACTGAAGATTATTGGTTGATCGGCTCATAGGCTTTTAGATGTTCTGGAATCTTGTACTTTAAATTATTTTGTAATCTTATGTATTAACTCTTGAATTGTCAAACAATATTATGTATTTTGCTTTTATATATGAATAATAATAATAGTTGAATATGTTGGATTCCAATTTTGTTGGTGAGTATTTCCTTTGTGATTTATATTAGTTTTAAGATATTATATTATATTATATAGGTAAATAATTATTGTAATAGACCTACATACGGTTGCAATTGCTCCTAGTAACCGTTGCAATGGCTCTTAATAATGTTATTGTAGCTCATAATAACCATTGCAATAGCCTTACATGTATCATTACGTAGAAGGATATCACAACAATTTTGAACCGTTCCATTTGACTATAACTATTGCAACAGAATGTCCTATGACAACGTAACGAAAACATAATGAACTTATTGGAACGGTTATGCAACTGTCGCTAGAAACATTGCAACAACTCTATTGGCAGGTGACTTGATGGAGCGCCTCAAAAACCGTTGCAATATAGCTGTTGCAACGGTTGTACTATCTATGGCAATGGTTGTATAACTGTTGCCAACTATTGCCATAGCTCTAGTTTCTAGTAGTGATATATAGATTGCATGAGGATAAAATGAGAGAAATTACAGTGAATGAAGGTGTTAGAATTAGATAAGGGATACCTATAATCACATGGAAAAGAGTTGTATCGAAAGACTTATAAGTCCGTGGAATCAATACATGCAAACTTAACTAAAGATAGAGCGTAATGAAAGAAAAAGATCCATATAGGAGATACTTGCTAGTTAGGAAAAAGCTTTAAATATTACTATATCAAACATATTTTCACTACTACTATTTTCTTTGGCTTGATGATATAAGTTGAGGTTAAAGAAAGAAGTGAGGATTCATATTGCGAACACTAATTTTGTTTGGGACTAAGGTGTAGTTAGTTTGAAACTTGTGGATTACACTTAAAAGCTTAAAGGGTAAAAACTTTGTGAGATTAATTACATATGTATGGCTATAAAAATATTTCATTAGGGGTAAAATGGGTAAAATTGAAACTTGAAAGTTCAATCATTTTCAAATATAAAAATATTTCATTTTTTTGGAATGAACTAATAATGAAAGTGTGTCATGTAGATTGATATTTAGGAAGTATAATTTTAGTTGTGTAGTAACCTTTTTTTTTACTTGAAACTTAGCTAATGTTGACAATCTTAAGAAATATTTTATGGATTTCAAAGAGTTGGTTAAGAAAACCATTTCCAGACGTCCCCGCATCATATATAACCAGATGAAGTACAAGATAAAGTAGTTGACGTCAAATATTTCTACAAATTATTTGATGCATTGACTGGAACAACCTCTATTCACGCATTTGCATTCTCTTTACTTTGTCAATCTATCTATTGATTTATTTTTGTTGATTATTTTATGGCCTGACGGAGCATTTTGATTGTACCAAACCCTCATACTTTAGGACTCTTCGAGGAATGTGGGTATTTTGATACGTTGGATAGGGCATTTATGACCAAATCACCATTAGCCCTTAGACGGTTTAAGCTGAAAGGTTGCTATAATGAGAGATGAAGTATAAGAATTCCAAAAGACTCTTCGTTGTTAACGATTTATGACCAACAAGTCTATGTTAATGGTAAACTAGTGACAAATGAATGACATGGACATATACTAGTGAGATCGTTGTCCTAATAAGGAACTATTGTCATCACTGTCTAATCTATGTCGACCCATTTGAGGAAGTGAGTTGTTTTCCCTAAAGCTTTGGGTTTTATCTATTTTGAATTGGCCACCGCAAATTCTAAAGATCAGGTTTTGAAAATATCTGATAAAGAAACACCAGCAGCGTCGTATGTATTTTCTTACAATTTATTTATTATATCTTTTGTTTACTTATCAAAAAATAAAGCTAATTATGTTATAAATACACTTTTATTTAAGGTGAATGTCTTTAATTAGAGAGATTCTAGAGTTCTATTCTTGGTAGCTAAATCATCTTCCTCCCTATAAATAGAGGTGCCCTCTACCATTGTAAATAACTCCTAACATTCTCTAAGTATCAATAAGAAGAACTCTCTCTACTCTTCTCTCTATTGCTCTTGTTCTTGCATTATTGTTCTTGTCTTTTACATTATTTCATAACACGTTATCAGCACGAGACTCTACCGTCTCAAGAACCATTCTCGAAAATCTAAGGTATTTCCCTCTTCCTAATTTAATTTTCGATTATGTCTGACATTACGAAAAGAAAGTTCGTTGCCCTTGAAATTTCGGGCAAGAACTATATGACATGGGTGTTGGATGCTGAAATCCACTTAGATGCTATGGGTCTCGGAGACACCATTAAAGATAGAGAAAAAGCATCCACCCAAGACTGTGCGAAGGCCTTGATTTTCTTGCGCCATCACCTTGATGAAGGTTTGAAGATTGAATATCTCACCGTCAAGGATCCACTCGTCTTGTGGAACGGCTTAAAGGAGAGATATGACAACCTGAAGTTGGTCACTCTGCCACAAGCACGATATGATTGGGCTCATCTGAGGCTCCAGGACTTTAAGTCCGTTTCTGAATATAATTCTGCTATGTTCAGAATTACTTCTAAATTGAAGCTATGCGGGGATAATATCTCCGATTATGATATGCTTGAGAAAACGTTTACAACGTTTCATGCCTCCAATATAGTACTGCAACAACAGTACAGAGAGAAAGGCTTTACAAAGTACTCTGAACTGATTTCTCTCCTACTAGTGGCTGAGCGAAATAATGACCTGCTCATGAGAAATCACGAAAATCGACCCACTGGGTCCACACCACTGCCTGAAGCAGATAAGGTGCACTCTCATTATGCCAAACATGAAAAGGACCATGGTCATGGTCGTAAACGGGGTCATAGCCAGGGACGTAGACAAGGAAGAAATTCCAATGAAGTCCGTCAACCCCCAAGGAGAGATAACCGCCGAAAGCAGAAACGGGGTCATGAAGATCCTAAGGCAAATAGTTCAGAAACTATATGTTATCGTTGCGGTGGGAAAGGGCACTGGTCAAAGACTTGCCGTATACCAAGACACTTGGTTGACCTTTATCAAGCATCTCGAAAGAGAAAAGGCCCTGAAACAAATTTTGTCTATGACGACAATGAGGACATCACCCACCTGGATGTGGCAGACTTCTTTGAGCAACCCGATGGGAAAATAGACCACCTAATCAGCGATGGATCCGTGATGAAAGAAGATGGAGTTATTTGATTTTGTTCTACTTATTTGTATTAGTTAGTGAATAAACTAATAGTCATTAGTATTAGCTCGTATTAGTTAGTTCATAAAGCAATGTTAGCAGTAGTTCTTTAGAATATCTTCAATATGTTCAAATATCAATAAAACTTTTATTTTCCAGTGGGGGTAATCGACTAGCCTGAAAAACTAGTCGATTATCAACTATTTTCGCATTAAAGTTGAAAAACAATTGATCAACAATCGATTGTCGTTGACTAACAATCGATTGTCATTAAGACAGTGTAATCTGGAATTTTTCAAAAATCATCCACAATCGATTATCTTTGTCTAACAATCGATTGTCTTGAAACAGTGAGGTCTGGAATTTTTCAAAAATCATCCACAATCGATTGTCTTTGTCTAACAATCGATTGTCTTAAGACAGTGTGATCTGAAGTTTTTCAAAAATAGCAAATAATCGATTGTGTGTGTTTAACAATCGATTGTCAATGTTCAACAATCGATTGTTTGTAAGTAACAATCGATTGTTTGAAGAAAACGTTTAAACTGAAATTTTCAAACTGCAAAGTAATGGATAACATATCTGATTTTGTTAGTCAACTGTTAGCAGCAGATTTTGAAAATATTATGTGACTCAAAAGAATTGAACTTGTTTATTCTTATGTTCTGGTATCTCTTTTGTATGTCAAACTACGGGATAGCAAATATGGATATCTCACAAAGCGAACTTGGATCAACATCCAACTGTAAAAGTATTTGCCTAATTGATTTATGTACTACACATACAATACTCAAAGAAAGGAAGTATTTCTCTCAACTAAATATGTGTAAGGCAAACGTTACTACAATCTCTGGAAGTAGTAAATTGATTGAAGGCTCCGGAAGAGCAATTGTAACTCTGCCCAAGGACACGACGTTAATAATAGAGAATGCAATGTTCTCCTCCAAGTCTAAGAGAAACTTGTTGAGTTTTAAAGATGTACGCCGGAATGGCTATCATATTGAGACAATGGATGAAGATAATCTTGAATATCTCGTCATCACAAAGAATGTCTCCGGCCAAAAGAGGGTTATTGAGAAATTCCCGTCTTTATCTTGTGGCCTGTATTGGACAAGAATTAGTGCAATTGAGGCACATTCAACAGTAAACCAAAGGGTTACTGATTCCAATACCTTTGTACTTTGGCATGATCGATTGGGACACCCAGGATCGGTCATGATGAGACGGATTATAGAAAGCTCCTATGGGCATTCGTTAAAGAATTTCAAAATTCTTTCGAATAATGAATATCCTTGCACTTCGTGTTATCAAGGCAAGCTGATTATCAGGCCATCACCAACAAAGGTTGGGACTGAGTCACCCACGTTTCTGGAACGTATACAAGGGGACATTTGTGGACCTATTCACCCACCTAGTGGGTCGTTTAGGTATTTCATGGTCTTGATAGACGCATCCTGTAGATGGTCTCATGTGTGCCTGTTGTCATCACGCAACCTTGCGTTTGCGAAATTAATGGCACAAATAATTCGACTACGAGCACAATTTCCAGATAATCCAATCAAGTCCATTAGACTGGATAATGCTGCTGAGTTTACATCCCAAGCATTTAATGATTATTGCTTATCAATCGGGATAAAAGTTGAACATTCTGTAGCTCATGTTCACACTCAAAACGGTCTTGCAGAATCGTTAATTAAACGCCTGCAATTGATTGCAAGGCCATTACTTATGAGAACGAGGCTGCCCACTTCGGTATGGGGTCACGCCATCTTACATGCAGCAATGCTAATTCGTCTCAGACCGACGAATTACCACAAGTATTCCCCGTTGCAATTGGTTTTGGGTCATGAACCCAATATATCCCATTTAAGAATTTTTGGATGCGCAGTATATGTGCCTATTGCACCGCCATCCCGCACCAAAATGGGTCCGCAAAGAAGGTTAGGAATATATGTTGGGTTTGAATCGCCCTCCATCATTCGCTACCTCGAAACATTGACAGGCGACTTGTTTACTGCACGATTTGCAGACTGTCGATTTGATGAGACACTTTTCCCAAAATTAGGGGGAGAAGTTGGTGAAACCAAACGGGAAATTTTGTGGAAAAATGCATCATTATCTCATCTTGATCCACATACCTCTATTTGTGAAAGAGAGGTACAAAAGATTATCCATTTGCAAAGAATAGCAAATCAAATGCCTGACGCATTTACGGACTTGAAAAGGATAACGAAATCCCACATTCCCGCGGAAAATGTTCCAATCCGTATTGATGTCCCTGTTGGACAATCATCTAGTGTCATATCCAATGAGTCGAATGCACGCCTGAAGCGTGGCAGACCATTAGGTTCCAAAGATCGAAATCCTAGAAAGAGGAAAAAGAACGATCAAAATGACACCACGAAAGAATCTCATGATTTAACAAATTCTGAGATTCATGAAGAATCCATTGAGCCCGAGACTCTGGAAAATACGGAACTATCCCTAAATCCAATTAATATTGAGGCAAATATTAATCGAGTGGATAGTGTGGTGGATAATGCCTTTGCTTATAATGTAGCATCTAGCATTATGCAAGAATGTGAGGATCTCGAACCTCAATCTGTTGAAGAATGTCGAAAAAGACAGGATTGGCCAAAGTGGCAAGAAGCAATTCAATCAGAATTGAATTCGCTGGCAAAACGTGAAGTTTTTGGCCCTATAGTTGAAACACCTAATGGTGTTAAGCCTGTCGGCTATAAATGGGTCTTTGTACGCAAAAGAAATGAGAAAAACGAGGTACAAAGATATAAGGCACGCCTTGTTGCACAAGGTTTTTCTCAAAGGCCTGGTGTCGATTATGAAGAGACATATTCGCCTGTAATGGATGCGATAACCTTTCGTTATCTCATAAGTTTTGCTGTCCATAAAAAGCTTGACATGCACTTAATGGATGTGGTTACTGCCTATCTTTATGGCTCACTTGATAATGAGATATACATGAAAATTCCCGATGGACTCAAGATGCCAAACGCGCATAACTCAAAATCTCGGGAAATGTTCTTAATTAAATTGCAAAGATCCTTGTATGGTCTAAAGCAATCTGGACGAATGTGGTATAATCGTCTTAGTGAGTACTTGTTAAAAGAAGGCTATATAAATGACGCCATTTGCCCGTGTGTTTTTATAAAGAAAACAACATCGGAATTTGTTGTACTTGCCGTATATGTTGATGACATAAACCTTATTGGAACCCCTAAAGAACTCCAAAAGGCAATTGATTATCTAAAGGATGAATTCGAGATGAAAGATCTCGGAAAGACTAAACTATGTCTTGGTTTGCAAATTGAATATTTGGCAAACGGAATTTTTGTTCATCAATCTACCTATACAGAAAAGGTATTGAAACGGTTTTACATGGATGAAGCACATCCTTTAAGTACACCGATGGTTGTTCGATCACTTGATGTGAACAAAGATCCATTCCGACCACAAGAAAGGAATGAAGAGCTACTTGGTCCTGAAGTACCATATCTTAGCGCAATTGGCGCACTAATGTATCTTGCAAATACTACAAGACCTGACATATCATTTTCAGTTAATGTCTTAGCAAGATTTAGCTCGGCTCCCACGAGGAGACACTGGAATGGGACCAAACACATATTGCGGTACCTAAAGGGAACTACCGATATGGGCTTATTTTATGGCAAGAATTGCAGCCCGGATCTTGTTGGTTATGCTGATACTGGATATTTGTCCGACCCACACAAGGCTCGATCTCAAACGGGTTATGTGTTTACCTGTGGAGAAACCGCCATATCTTGGCGATCGACTAAGCAATCAATTGTGGCTACTTCATCTAATCATGCCGAGATAATTGCTATTCATGAAGCAAGTCGAGAGTGTGTGTGGTTAAGGTCGATAATACATCATATCCAAGACAAATGTGGTTTGAAGTGTGATAAACTACCCACAATTTTGTATGAAGACAATGCAGCATGTATAGCTCAATTGAAGGGAGGATTCATAAAAGGAGATAGAACGAAGCATATTTCACCAAAGTTATTCTTCACACATGATCTTCAAAAGAATGGTGATATCAATGTTCAACAGATTCGTTCAAGCGACAATATGGCTGATTTGTTTACAAAATCTCTACCAAAGTCAACCTTCAAGAAGCTAGTTCACAAGATCGGGATGCGAAGACGTAAGGACATAAATTGGTGTTCTTATCAGGGGGAGTTAATGCGCGTTGCACTCTTTTTCCCTTACAAGGTTTTGTCCCACCGGGTTTTCCTTGCGAGGTTTTTAACGAGGCAACCAATAGGCGCATATTCAAACATGTGTACTCTTTTTCCTTACTTTAATTTTTCCCATTGGGTTTTGTTTTAAGGTTTTAACGAGGCACATCATTGAATAGACATTCAAGGGGGAGTGTTATAAATACACTTCTATTTAAGGTGAATGTCTTTAATTAGAGAGATTCTAGAGTTCTATTCTTGGTAGCTAAATCATCCTCCTCCCTATAAATAGAGGTGCCCTCTACCATTGTAAATAACTCCTAACATTCTCTAAGTATCAACAAGAAGAACTCTCTCTACTCTTCTCTCTATTGCTCTTGTTCTTGTATTATTGTTCTTGTCTTTTACATTATTTCATAACAAATTAAACTATTTTTTGTTTTTTTTTCTTATTTAGGATCATGGAATTTCTATGAAAAGAAATTTTTTGGTTCGATGTGGTAAGTTTTATATGACCCATCTATAGTTTTTGTACTTGATCTGAGTCTTTTAAGAAAGTTATAAAAGGGATGCTCTCACTATTTAAATGTTATAGCTGGAGGTATGCTACATTGACTTGCTCCTACAATTTCTCTGGATAGAACTTAACGGAAATTTTCTGCAATAATACTTTCTAATCACTACTAGAACTCAATTTTAAGTATGACCTACAATAAATTTATTTTGCACCCGTTAGAAGCAGTGAACAACATATCATCAAAATATGAGTCTTATTCAAGTAAGTTCAACTAGTCGTGATGACACCTAATCCAACATGTTAGGTAAGTCAATTAACAATAATTCAATTTAATATAATTTACTAAGAAAATAAATGATAATATATGTGCCGTTAATACAGCCGAGGACTTTAATAGTGGAGTTATTTTATAATATATAATATTAATATGAACATTGGTAAAAGAAATTGAAGTTAATAAGATGTTAGCCACATATTTACAATTTATTACCTTGGATCTTAATGTAAAAAATGTTATTTATCAATATGAAGATGTGAGTATCTTAGTTCAAAGTTCTAAATTATTTATATTGTTAAACAATAGATAGTCTTTCTTTCCATTTTTATAAGGATTATATATTTTTTTCTATAAACTTCAATAATGTTTAAGCGAAAATAAGATAGTAAATCCACAATTAAAAATATTTTTGGGACCTCAAAATTTAAGGGGGACAAAAGCAAAGGCTTTACTAGCCTCCCCCTTGAGCCACCCCTCACTGAAAGTTCAAACAGATAGGTAAAATTTAGGCAGCGATTAAGGCACATTGCTGTTTGACCAAAAGATATAAATCTTTGGTTAAACTAACTAATTTTATATAATAAAAGGTTAAACCTAGTTAATGGTGATAATTTCAGATCTATAATCGATTAATCTAAATAATGTAGAGCAGCGTTGAAGGATGACTAAATGCAACGTGCATTCAATATTTCAAGATAATTAATGAAAAGGGGAATATCAAGCAATAAATAACATTAGGTGACGTTAAAGTATATAAGGATAATGATTTACCTAATATTGAATGCGGTGGATGATTCCTCCTTCTGGCAATGATGAATGATAGACACATATTTAGAATATTTGGACCCTTCTTGGAGGAAAAAGTTTGGAATAATAGATAATCAAACCTCTTTAAAAATGTAGTGCTTGTATTTTATCTAGAGAGAAAATCTGCTTTTCAAAGAATATTCTTATCAGAGAATATTACATTCCTTTCACCTTATCTTTCTTTCTATTTATAAGGATACACCCCCAATTAATCTTGAAAGTACAAGTACAGAGAATATTCAACAGAATATTCTCTTAAAATCCTATAACTAAACTATCCGTTATTACCGCTTTTGATACTTGACCTCGGTCATGGTTGACTGCTCGACTGTGAGTCCTTTTGGTTACTAGTTGACCTCGGCAAATTACTTTTTGCAATGACACTTTGTGTCGAATATCCGTAGTTAGATTTTGACCCATACAATTAGTCGCCCTACTTATCGAGGTCGTCTCTCAGATGACCTTGATGAGCATACTTCATTAGTCGTAGTTCAGAGATTTAGGCGAACAGGTCGAGTAGTAACGTTCTTGGCGAGATGGCAATGTGGCACTTCGAGAGCCATAACCTACCGTATGGCTGACCCTGAAGTCCCTCGATGTCTACTATTTTTGTTAATTTTAACGAATTTTTATTTCGTATCGGAAGTGATGGGTTCAATTGAACCCGTGATATCACACTGCATACGCCCATGTACTGCTGTCTTTCAAAACAAGAACCTCCTTATTTCCTTCGCTGTAGACCTAGTGAGCAGCTCCCGCAGGAAAGGTAATAATATCACCCTCTCCAAACTTTCCAATCCTCTGAAAGTAATAAGCACACACGAGAGCGAAATGGAGTACAGGGATTCATACGACCGACGCATACTAGCATGAGATTTAGAAGTCATTGTTATTTGCAGTTGTCTCTTGTCTCCTCTCCCGTCCTTTGTCAATCATCCTTTCTTGTGAATCTCTTCCTAGTTCGCCCCTTCATTTTAATTTGCGATAATTTTTGTCGTGCTGATTCCTTTTCTACACTAGTGTTGAAGGTTGAAGAATGTTGGGTCACGTTCTATGCTTGGAAAAGAAAATTCACAACGGAGGACTGATGGCGAAGATGATTGAAATTTGAAGTGTAGAAGCTTTGTAATTCAGCTGCGTGCGCCTGGTGAATTAGAACAAGAAGAGAACATGTGAAATAGCTCAGGAGATTTACATGTGTTGTTTGATTTCTCCAAATATGTGGAAAGACAACTTTATGTTAAAAAAAAAGCATGTTAAAAATATGTCTTGCAGAATATATTGTGTGGACTCCGTGTGGACTCCTCAAAATGCTGCCACATCCTTATCGGATCATCTAAAAATACATTAATTTTAGAGGATTCAATATGCACCCGGCAACATTTTCATAGAATCCGACCAACATAGCTTGCAGATTTTTAAATAGGTTACGTCAAGCTTAGAGTGCTTGAACATGGCGTTTTACAAAAAATGTTAGCTAGTTTTAAACAGCTCTCTCGGCCATTCGCATCAATATGATATTTTTGAAAAATTTTTGGTAGCATATCTAATATCTTACGGTATTCGTAGACTAGAGTTCATTACTCTTATGTCATTGAACTATATGAAATTATGGGTGAAATTATTATTTTTTACTTGTAACAATAAAGACACTCAACTATCCCTATTGCACTTTGATAATCACTCAGTCGAATTTATTGTTGACAATCCACGGAGATTTTAATTTATTTTTGGACTATTTGAAATAATTTATACCCAAATAAATTATAGAAACCTACCCCTACACCTAATTAGGATAAATTAAAAAATAACTAGATTTACAAGTGATCATTCAAAAATAGCCACAGTTTTAATGATAATCAAAAATTTATTCACTTTTCATGTAAAGATAAATCTGAACGAAAACACCGTTCAAAATCCGAAAAATACTTCAGTATAACAACAACAACAACAACAACAACAACTACCCAGTATGCTCCCACCAGGTGGGGTCTGGGGAGGGTAATATGTAGATGAGCCTTACCCCTACCCGAAAGGGCAGAGAGGCTGTTTCCAATCGACCCTCGGCTCATAGGATTAAAGAAAAAACAGCAGTAAAACAAAAACAAAGACAAAAACAAAAACAAAAACAATAGAGCATTAGTAACTCCAGCAGAAATAGCGTAAATAATTATCTAAACATAAGATACATAAATACAATCGCATGCAATAATATCATACAGTAACTAACATAACTAACAGCCATAGGGGGGACATAAGCTAAGCTAAAACACAAATCATCTATGGGTAACCGTGCTGACTCACACCCAACCCCGGATGAGGCGTACGAAAAACTCTAGGAGCCCCTATCCTACAACCCTGATTCTAGACCTCCAGACTTTCCTATAATACACTGAAATTATAATTTCAGTGTAATATAATTTCAGTATAATATACTGAAATTATACCGGAGTTCCAGCATAAGTATTCTAGAACTCCAATATATCATACTGGAGTTCAGCATAATATACTGGACTTCCAACATAATATACTGGAGTTCCAGTATAATATACCAGTCCAGCATAGTATGCTGAAAGCTTATACACAGGTGCTCAAATCTCCGGTATATTATGCTGGAACTTTCCGCGTGTTGGAGTTCCAATACAATATGCTGGAAGATCATACATAGGTACACCGATCTCCAGTACATTATGTGGAACATTTCGCGTTTCAACAAAATAGTGAGTTTTTTCAATGACTTTGCAAATAATGAATATTTTTGAATGACCAATCCGAAAAATGGCTAGCAGTGCTATTTTTAACACCCAATTGGACCCGGCCTGACCTATTTGTAAAGATATAAACCTACCCAAAAGTCACATTTTTCTTCTTCTATTCTATGATTGGACCCATATTATTTATAAAAAAAACTATTTATTCTTCTTCTCTCGAGCAGATGAACTTCCATGGATTTCCCAATTTTTTCTACTCAAATCTCCAATTACATGATACTAATAATGATAGATTAATGTAATTTAGTCAAATCCTAGTCAATAATTCTTACCCCAAGATTCCTTTGAAAACCTTCGAAATTTAGTTTCAAAACTGAGCTCCCAAAATCCCAAAATGAAATATGAATCAAAACCCTCAGAATCTCTCTTTTTCTGCTAGTGAATCCGCATCTGCGGGCTTAGTATTGCACCTGCCGTTCCACACCTGCCAAAATTTTGTTGCAGGTGTGGTCATGACTAAATCCCCGCTCTCCATTTCTGCGAGCCAAGGGCTGCACCAGCGCATGCGCGCCTACGACAAAATGTGTTGCGCCTGCGACCACTGCCACTCATGCGATTCTCCTCACCGCAGAAGCGAAGCAGTTTCTGCGAAAAATAATCCACTTCTGTGCCCTAAGCTAGGCATGCCCAAATCCTTCTTAGAAAAAGAGAGGAAAAACAATACGACAAACATGAGATTTAAACTCCGAATCGTACTTAGAGATGAGGTGTAGGGAAAACATTGCTTCAGGTTGCTAAACCCCATGTGGCATTCTTATCTTGGCTGCAATTAAAAGGCGGTCTTATTTTACTTTGTCGTGAAGAATAGAATGCTTTTCAACTACATAAGAGAAGGGAGCAAGAATAAGTTGCTATTCCGCCTCCTCCAACTCCAGGTTTCTCTTCTCCTAGTGTACCCGATAACCATCACATCAAATAATACTATAAGCTTGAGTGGGTGCCCACATACATACCATATTTTTTGAAAATATATATAATATTAATATACGTAATTTAGGGAGGGAAACATAATTTCACGTAAAGTGAAGAACCCCTAGATACACCCCTGTCCCTAATGCGATGAAATGCATCGAATTGCACAAGTGAATTGGTTAAGACGTTGAGTCCACATTGGGCCTATTCCAAATCGCCTATCCTTCTTAGGGATGATTGTTCGTACCTGGTTTGACTAGGAAGAGCACGCCAAGCTACTTTGCCTTGAGTGATCCAAATGCTAGGTCAAACACAGTTGACATATGACTAGGATTTCACATAGTTTAGGCACAATTATTAAGGGTGCACTCTACCACTGAGTTAACAACTCGTCATGCAAGCCTCTTACCGAGAGCCCAGTGTGCCAAAAGCGAGTGAAACTCAAGGAGCGATAGATCTTTAGTAGATCCTTATATATTCTTGTTGGAATTTAATATATTGAATAGTTTCCCTGTATTTTTGTATGTTAATTGATATTTTAGTAAATTGTACCACCATGTAGGTTTTATTTAAAAAGGAAAAAATTAAGATAGATAAAAAAAATTATGTTTCGAAATTCCTCAAAAGCGTGTAACCAGCTGTATTGGGAAAAATTGTATTTAAGGAAATGTGTCATGACACGTAGACTGATTAAGCGGTCAATGAATGACAGCTGGTTAAGATGCACAACCAATAGCAGGGACGAATTATAACAGGCACGAGCTAATAACAGAAGAGGAGGCACGGGTGGATATTCAAATAATTCAACTCCCGTATCTGTTGAAGTCGTTTATATGCAAGAGCCTAAAAGAATGAATCTGCCAGTAAAAAGAGCGTAGATACAACATATAACAAACATTAAATACGAAATACGTTAGGAAATTCGTATTAAATGTAATGATTATGTAACGTAGCATTTAATGTCTTTAATTACTCATAATAGCGTCATTATGAATTGGGCAAAACTTATATCTCTAGGACACCTATAAAAGGTGAAACATTTGATCAGTTGAGGACACGAAAATCATTAGAATATATCTTGGTTTACTCGCTTTTCTCTTGAAATATTCTTCTGCTATATAAATTAGTTCCTTTTATACATTATTTTGATTATCAGTAACCCACATTCTTCTAAATTCTAGCTTTGACTAAAAATTTATTTTTTGGTTAAGCAAATTGGTTCCGTTACTGGGAATCTGATAATCTATTTTTTCTCGATTAACATTTCTTGCTGATCAATCATGTCGAACAACAATGTTAACATTCGAGGAAACCAAAAAAACAAAATCAGGAAGATCCACAAGATATTAACACTCCGATTCCAACTCCACAAGGCTCTCCCCGACAATCTCGAGAGGGAACCCCTAATAGGTCTCAAATGAATGAACATGCTCAATTTGTGAATGCTAAAACCGTTGATGATGCTTTGCGAAAATTAATTGATGCTCAGGTTAACAAAGCCGTGGAAGCACTTGTTAACCGTTACTTGTTGCAACCCCTGCACCAACACCCAATAATAACGCTTTGGAAAACCCTCATTCTGGACTTGTCAACTCAGGCAGCGGAGGACTCCCAGTGAATTACAAGATAGGGAACCATGTAATGTGGTTAATTCTGATTTACAAAACTTAGTACTAACCTTGCAGAAACAACTCAGGGAGCAAAGTAAGCGCATAGAGCAAATACTTGGGCTGCCACCTGTGATCAAAGGAATAGATATGGATCGATATTCACAACAACCCTGGAAGCCAAGTGTTGCTTCTCTTCCAATTTCAAAAAAGTTCAAGATGCCTGACATTTCAAAATATGATGGAACATCAGACCCACGAGACCACGTGACTGCATTTATATAAATAGCTGTTTTATATGAATGGTCATCTTGAAGAGTTGCATTTTTTCGTTTAAACCCAATCTGTTGGCTATAAATAGCAGGTCATTCCCTCAGATTTTCTTTACTAAAATTCTTCTTCTTCTTTTTCTTTTTCTTCTTCTTCTTCTTCTTCTTCTTCTTCTTCTTCTTCTTCTTCTTCTTCTTCTTCTTCTTCTTCTTCTTCTTCTTCTTTTTGTATTGTTATAACTGAAAGAAAGCAACAGTAAGTGTGATTTGCTACCGATCATTTGTGTTCATTGAAATACTGGCATTTGAAATAATACTACACCAGTGTGTAATCCTTTCTATCTTAGAAGGAAATAATCCTTAACATCGGGGTACTAGGAGGGTATTAAGTTCTTTAAGTAAACACTGTAAATTTAGTGGGCTCTAATTAATATCTGCTTCATCTACATTTATGTTTGTATGTTATTGTGTTTCCAAAATTACTTTGCAAATACATGTTACTGACAAGGTGGAGGAATTTAATTTATATTTTGTATGTGTGTCGTATACACTATTATAGAGACTAAAACTTGTGTGATTTTTTCCTCCCAGTTTGGAGATTAAAACCTTCATGGGTTTTCACTTCGATTTTTGTATTTTAACGTATATTTTGTTTCATTTATTATCTATTTCTTGGAAATTAAAATTCTAGCGATTTTCTGGTCCACTGAAAATCAAAATCTACGTGATTTCCTACTTCATTTTATTTGGTTTGAAGATTTAAAAGCTTCACCGTCTATTAAACATTTATTTGTGTAATTGTTTTATAGAAATAACGAATGAGAATGAAAATCAGTTTGTTTCTATGGTGATTGTCAATGCATCGACTAGCCGAACAACACTAACATTGGCATCAGCTCCAACAGATAAACACGTAAAATATCCGGTATTAATTTCAAGCAGTGGCAGCAGAAGATCTTTTTTTACTTGACGACTTTAAGTCAACAAAAGTTCATTAAGGAGGATATTCCTATTCTGCCTGAAAAAATTCCAGAGAATGAACGCTTCCTCGTGACTGAGGCATGGAAGCATTATGATTTTTGGTGCAAGAATTACATTCTTTTCATACTAAAGGATGATCTTTATAGTGTCTGTAGTAATGTGAAAACTTCTAAAGAACTATGGTATGTGTTGGAAAAGAATATAAAACTTAGGATGCCGGATTGAAAACGTTTGTTGCAGCCAAATATTTGGACTATAAAATGGTAGACAACAAGCCTATTATTATCCAAGTTCAAGAGCTGCAAGTTATTATTCATGATCTCTCTGCTAAAGTTATACGCCAAATTAATACTTATGTTGAAATATAATTGTCATTGAATGTCTTGTAATCAATGAAGCATTTTAAGTTGCAATGATGATTGAGAAGTTGCCTCCATTATGGAAGGACTTCAAAATTATTTGAAACAAACGCATGGAGATATCGCCCAGTGGTCTCTTTATTCGGTTGATTGAAGAGGACAATAAAATTGCTAAAAAAGGGTCGTGGAAACTTAAAAATAATGGGAGCAAACATTATTGAGGATGCTCCAAAAAATAATAGAAAGAGACAGAAGCCTTTTGGACCAAAAGGTAACCCAAGTAAGAAGCGGTTCAAATAAAATTGCTAGAAATGTGGGAAAGCTAGACACAAATATCCAGACTGTCGTACTTCAAAGAAAGACAAAAAGAAGGGTCAAGCAAAAATGTTTGAAAATCATGAGGATATTGATGACTTGTGTGCTATATTTTCTGAATGCAACCTGGCGGGAAATCCCAAGGAACAATGGATTAATTGTTGAGCCCCTCGCTATGTTTGTGTTGTTAAAGAAGCATTTGCTATATCTGCTCTCGTTGGAACCGAAAAGACGCTTTCTAGTATGTATATTATATATATATATATATATATATATATATATATATATATATATATATATATATATATATATATATATATATATATATATATATATATATATATATATATATATATATATATATATATATATATATATATATATATATAGCCATATATAAGCAATTTTTACTAGTATATATATATGTATATAGTGCTATATATAATACATAACATAAAGTGTTATATATATATATATATATATATATATATATATATATATATATATATATATATATATATATATATATGTATATATATATATATAGTATGATATATATTTAATATATATAGTATATAGTATGTTATATATATATTATATGTATAGTATATATAGTATACTTGATGTTATATATATTTTATATATAGTATGTTATGTATATATATATATTATATATATATAGTATGTTATATATATATATATATATTATATATATAGTATGTTATGTATATATGATAGCTTATAATGAATTGCAAGTTAAAGACCAAAAAAATATTGCAAAGAGATATTCAAGGGAATGTCTTATAATTATTATTACCCAAAAATGGCATATCTTTCTTAGTCTTCTTCCCCCCAATGGAATGAGAAAAACAAGGTGCTAATACCACCATTAAAAGGAAAAAAACTAAAGAAGATGTGACAAAGTACAAGTTACACCATAATCTACATTGTATCTCTAGCAAATCTCATAAATCCTTCAAGGTTCGGAGGAGGTCCGTTGGTGGTGGCGGAAAAGAAGCTTGTTCATCACCGCTTCCGGGTGAAGCAGCATCCTCCGCAAGTTCCGCTATCATTTCTTCATAAGCGTCGTTTATCTCTAGTTGTGATTATGCTAGTCCAAAGTTTCTTCATACTACGCGTATCCAATCTCTAAATAGTACTGATTTTTCCAAGCTCTCCCTCATAGATGCTCTATGATCGCCTATTTGAAGTCTTGCTTGACTGAAAGCGCTCTCTGATGCAACTGTTGAAGCTTGAATAGATAAAATATCCCGATCCATCATTGCAAGAACAGGAAAGTATTTTTCCCTTGCCTTCCACCATTCCAAAAGATCAAAGCTGCCATCTGGATTCTCCTTTTCAAGTCCCTGCGATAAATAAACTTGAAGCTCATTTAGATGTGAAGTATCATAAAAATTATCACCTTGAGAACCCCTGAACTCCGTCCAAGATTTAAGTGTTTTTAGGCCCGCAGCCTTTTTAGACAATTGCGTACTGGACGAAGTAGGGGTTGGAACATTTGGCGTAGCATGATCCAACGCAAGTTGATAAGCATTATAGATTGTTTGTGCATTTATTTTAATTGATGCTTTTGCATCTCCTACTGTAGCAAATTACTCATGTGAAATATCTAAACTCTTATAAATTTTTGAGTACCAAAAATGAGGACCTCCTAATTTCATTGTAGGGTTAAACATTGCAGCAACACCATAAATAGGGAGTAGGGAAAAAATATTTTTTTAAACTTTTCTTTCATTGTATTTATAGCAAGTTGATAAATTTCCCCACCCTTCGAAAATTCAACAAACAAATCACATAGTGATGCAATATAAACTAAACAGTTTGAAATAGTTTGATAATATTGTCCAGAAAATGCATTAGTAGCAATTTGAAAATGTTCTAAAAAATCTATAAGAATTTTAACATTTGTCCAATCATGATTTGTAAGGATTTCATCATCATCCTCACCACCAACACGAGAATTAAATGTTGCATTAATTGGGTTTCTATACTCATATGCAACGACTAAACTTTCGTATATATAATTCCATTTAGTTGGACAAGGTTTAGGGATATTTCTTTCTCTAAGGCCATATTCATCACATTTTTTAAAATATTCTTTAACTCTACTTCTACAGTTTGAATAAAAAAGTCAATTAAGAGTCATTCTAACCTTTTCAATTTCTAAATTTAAAATTCTCATTCCATCACCAACAATTAAATGGTAAATATGACAAATACATCTCACATAGAAGCAATTACTAAATGCAGGATTCAGTGTTGTTGTATGTATGCCTATAGAACTAGCGTTACTAGAAGCATTATCCATAAAAACTGCCATTATTTTATCTCTAATGCAAAAATATCAGTAACATTGTTGGAAATAAACTTGCCTATGTGCCGTAAATTTATTATTCTATAAGCAATAATGCGTTTTTGCATTATCCACTCCTCATCTATCCAATGACTAGTAACGGTTAGATAATCACAATCATTATTACTTCTACCAATATCAATAGTAATAGAAATCCGATTAGTTATATGAGTAAACAAATAACACAAATATTGTTCATATTCGTGTTTATATTTATAAATATCGCTCTTAACTATTGCGCGAGGCCAACCTTTGTATGTAGGATTAAAAATTCTTCTAATATATTGCACAAAATGAGGGTTTGATGGAAAACTAAAGGGTAAGCACATAATGTTAACCATCTTTGCTAATTCTTCACGATGTCTGTTAGGATTGTAATAAAATACCACCAGTCACATTGTTAATTCCTGGATGAACTAGATTTGAACCAGTACTAAGGTTAGCCGCAGTATCTACACTTGTCCCCTCTTGTTGCGCTCTCATTTGTAAATATTTAGCTTTATCTCTAGGGTGTGTTTTTATGTGCCTAGCCAAAGTACCCGTACCGCTACGGTCTCCAGTATATTTATGCACTAGTAATTTCCCACAAGTTTTACACTTAGCCTTAATTTATTCTCTTTCTTGAGTAAAAAATGACAAACAATTGATGTTTCGTGGCGTTTAGAAGGTTGTCTATTAAATGTAGGGGTTTCTATAGGTGGGTCGGTCGGGACATCAGTTGGGTTATTAACAGGACTAGTAGGTGTATCATCTAAATCCGATTGAGTTTCATCTACATCCTCATTTTCCTCATCATTTTCTAAGATATTTTGATTAGGATAAAGAGCATTCATAATTTCTTCATTTAATTGTTCACCCGGTGCAACATTATGGTAAAATTGACTATCAGAAAATTAAAAATAAAGGTTATCACTATCAAGAATAATAGGATCTGCAGGACGGGTAAATGAAGAAGGTCGGGTAGCCGGGGGGAGGGTAGTAGGTTAGCCACTACTTTCACCAATTTTAGCTTTTCCCTTATCGCCAAATATTTTTTTCAAAGAAAATCCCATATTAATTACAATTATGCAAACTAAAACACACAAAAATATATTCTTAAAAATTAAGAGTTGGAATGAGTGTACCGAATTGCCAAACAACTTCTTGAGTATTGCAAATTGTTGAAGACTTGAATACTTCAATTCACCAACTTCACAATTTTCACGAAATTGCAATAATAAAGTAAGTAATAAAAGAGAAATTAAATATAAATTGAGAGAGATTGATGAATTGGTGAGTAAAAATGAAAGAATGAGGGGGGTATTAATAGCTGAAAAATGGGAAAAAGTATAATTATATAAAGTTTGGGGGCCAAATGACTATTTTTTAAAGTGGCCAACAGATAAATTTTGAAGGCCAACAGCTAGATTTTAAAAATCTGACCGTTGGCCAATTTTTAATTTTTTTTATTTTAAATTTGACCGTTGGGACCGGCCCAGGAATGCCTCGCGGTCCTAACCTCTTGATCCGGCCCACCACGGGCTTTTGCACCGTTTAAGCCCAAGCCCGCCAGAACCGGCCCATTGGGCCCCCTAGGCCCGCTAAGATCGCGATCCCAGGCCGGGACCGGACTACTGTGCATCCTTAACCTAGAGGGACAACAAAACCATATATGTATACCTTCACAATATTTGAATCGAGTGTAGTATGAATACGTAAATCAACACATACTCAGTAAAGATCTAACCTAACCTCGAATAACTGGTGACTAGGGGTTGACATCTTTATGGGCTAACAATAAGTCACCGAAATTATAATTAAGCATGAGTTATGTAAATATAGCTGAAAACTTAACAACAAGAAGTAAATAGTCCCAAATTTATTTCCATCATTTATCAAATTAATCATTCAAGCCAATGAAACAATATCGATTATAATTAGACTCCAAGAATTTTTGTGCATGAATTACGTCGAGGTCGTATGGTCCGGTCCAACATATAAATATATAAATTACGCACTGCCGAGGATTGAATGACATAACCATAGATGCATGTCTCTGCTACCGAGGTGTTTGGGCCGCTCCACGAGAAGGGAAAATACTTTACAAACATCTGATTCAAGATTTATTAGGAGGCTAATATTCAATGAAGCACCAATTTTCATTAACGGTCAAGTGACCCGTCCAAAAACTCAAGTAAGTGTTTAACCTTTTACAATTTCTTTATCAAGTTCCAATGTGAATTAGGCAATTAAATTAACAAGTAGGTTGCAAATGTCGCAAGTATAATATGATTTAGGTCCTAAACTACCCGGAAGTAAGCATAATTAGTAGCTACATACCGACTCTCATCACCTCGTGCGTACGCAGTCAGCCTCTCCCCGACAACTAGAAGCACATAGATCGATTTATCTATGGGGTTAATTTCCTCTTTACAAGATTAGAAAAGGGAATTACCTCGCTCTGAAGTTCCATAGCTGGCTATGACGCCACTCTAACACCTCAAACCAAATTCTTGACGGTCCAAAAACTACGCCAAATGTGAAAACCAATCAAAATGTGTTCTAACACTCATAATTAATCAATTTCCAACTTCGCTCGAAAAGTTAGTAAAATAAACCCTCAGGCTCACGTGCCTGGATTTCGAAATTATTTGAAGATAAGATTTATCCATAATATTACGAACTCAAATATATAATTTATTCCCAATTTCATGCTCAGAATCCAAAAATATCGATTTTCTAGGCTTTACTACCAAAACCCCAAATTTCCACTAATTTCTATGTTAAAATCTATGTATGACTTTTAACTCAAAATGAGAAGAAGTCACTTACCCCACAATAGAGGATGAAGATGGCACTCCAAAACTGCATTAAAATCGGCTCCCATGGACGAAATGAAGTGAAATTGAGCCAAAAATATGCCTTAAAAGAACTCATTACCTAGTCATCCTTCACAACCGTGGTCATTGGATCGCTTCTTCAGTTCTGTAAGTGCAGAAAAATTTCCACTTCAATGGAGATTCCCCCAGCTTCCATGCCCGCTTTTGCGGTCAATCACCCGTAGGTGTGCATCCGCTTCTACAAAGAATCTTCTGTACCTGCGGTCTGCCAGTCCCTCACTCCCTTTCCGCTTTCTATGGGAAATTTTGCAAAGACCAAGATTGAAGAATATAGGACCGCGAGCCCAGGATCGTTAGGACCAGAACCGCCAGGCGTTCCTAGGCCGGTCCCAACTGTCAAATTTAAAATTAAAAAAATTAAAAATTGGCCAATGGTCAGATTTTTAAAATCTAGCCGTTGGCCTTCAAAATTTATCTGTTGGCCACTTTAAAAAATAGTCATTTGGCCCCCAAACATTATTTTAACCCCAAACTTTATATAATTATACTTTTTCCCATTTTCCAGCTATAAATACCCCCTCATTCTTTCATTTTTACTCACCAATTCATCAATCTCTTTGTGAAAATTGTGAAGTTGGTGAATTGAAGTATTCAAGTCTTCAACAATTTGCAATACTCAAGAAGTTATTCGGCAATTCGGTACACTCATTCCAGCTCTAATTTTTAAGAATATATTTTTGTGTGTTTTAGTTTGCATAATTGTAACTAATATGGGATTTTCTTTGAAAAAAATGTTTGGCGATAAGGGAAAAGCTAAAATTGGTGAAAGTAGTGGCTAACCTACTACCCTCCCCCCGGCTACCCGACCTTCTTCATTTACCCGTCCTGCAGCTCCTATTATTCTTGATAGTGATAACCCTTGTTTTCAATTTTCTGATAGTCAATTTTACCATAATGTTGCACCGGGTAAACAATTAAATGAAAAAATTATGAATGCTCTTTATCCTAATCAAAATATCTTAGAAAATGATGAGGAAAATGAGGATGTAGATGAAACCCAATCGGATTTAGATGATACACCTACTAGTCCTGTTAATAACCCAACTGATGCCCCGACCAACCTACCTGTAGAAACCCCTACATTTAATAGACAACCTTCTAAACGCCACGAAACATCAATTGTTTGTCATTTTTTTACTCAAGAAAGAGAATAAAGTAAGGCTAAGTGTAAAACTTGTGGGAAATTGCTAGTGCATAAATATACTGGAGACCGTAGCGGTACGGGTACTTTGGCTAGGCACATAAAAACACACCCTAGAGATAAAGCTAAATATTTACAAATGAGAGCGCAACAAGAGGGGACAAGTGTAGATACTGCGGCTAACCTTAGTACTGGTTCAAATCTAGTTCAACCAGGAATTAACACTGTGACTGGTGTTATTTTATATTACAATCCTAACAGACATCGTGAAGAATTAGCAAAGATGGTTAACGTTATGTGCTTACCCTTTAGTTTTCCATCAACCCTCATTTTGTGCAATATATTAGAAGAATTTTTAATCCTACTTACAAAGGTTGGCCTCGCGCAATAGTTAAGAGCGATATTTATAAATATAAACACGAATATGAACAATATTTGCGTTATTTGTTTACTCATATAACTAATCGGATTTCTATTACTACTGATATTGGTAGAAGTAATAATGACTGTGATTATCTAACCGTTACTAGTCATTGGATAGATGAGGAGTGGATAATGCAAAAATGCATTATTGCTTATAGAATAATAAATTCACGGCACATAGGTAAGTTTATTTCCAACACTGTTACTGATATTTGTAGATATTTTTGCATTAGAGATAAAATAATGGCAGTTTTTATGGACAATGCTTCTAGTAACGCTAGTGTTATATGCATACTTACAACAACACTGAATCCTGCATTTAGTAATTGCGTCTATGTGAGATGTATTTGTCATATTTACCATTTAATTGTTGGTGATGGAATGAGAATTTTAAATTTAGAAATTAAAAAGGTTAGAATGGCTCTTAATTGACTTTTTTATTCAAACCGTAGAAATCGAGTTAATGAATATTTTAAAAAATGTGATGAATATGGCCTTAGAGAAAGAAATGTCCCTAAATCTTGTCCAACTAGATGGAATTATATATACGAAAGTTTAGTTGTTGCATATGAGTATAGAAACCCAATTAATGGAACATTTAATTCTCGTGTTGCTGGTGAGGATGATGATGAAATCCTTACAAATCATGATTGGACAAATGTTAAAATTCTTATAGACTTTTTAGAACATTTTAAATTGCTACTAATGCATTTTCTGGACAATATTATCAAACTATTTCAAACTGTTTAGTTTATATTGCATCACTATGTGATTTGTTTGTTGAATTTTCGAAGGGTGGGGAAATTTATCAACTTGCTATAAATACAATGAAAGAAAAGTTTAAAAAATATTTTTTCCCTACCCCCTATTTATGGTGTTGCTGCAATGTTAAACCCTACAATGAAATTAGGAGGTCCTCACTTTTGGTACTCAAATATTTATAAGAGTTTAGATATTTCACATGAGTAATTTGCTACAGTAGGAGATGCAAAATCATCAATTAAAATAAATGCACAAACAATCTATAATGCTTATCAACTTGCCTTAGATCATGCTACGCCAAATTTTCCAACCCCTACTTCGTCCAGTACGCAATCGTCTAAAAGGGCTGCAGGCCTAAAAACACTTAAATCTTGGACGGAGTTCAGGGGTTCTCAAGGTGATAATTTTGATGACACTTCACATCTAAATGAGCTTCAAGTCTATTTGTCGCAGGGACTTGAAAAGGAGAATCCAGATGGCAGCTTTGATCTTTTGGAATGGTGGAAGGCAAGGGAAAAATACTTTCCTGTTCTTGCAATGATGGATCGGGATATTTTATCTATTCAAGCTTCAACAGTTGCATCAGAGAGCGCTTTCAGTCAAGCAAGACTTCAAATAGGCGATCATAGAGCATCTATGAGGGAGAGCTTGGAAAAATCAGTAACATTTAGAGATTGGATACGCGCAGTATGAAGAAACTTTGGACTTGCAGAATCACAACCAGAGAAAAACAACGCTTATGAAGAAATGATAGCGGAACTTGCGGAGGATGATGCTTCGCCCGGAAGCGGTGATGAACAAGCTTCTTTTCCGCCACCACCAACGGACCTCCTCCGAACCTTGAAGGATTTATGAGATTTGTTAGAGATACAGTGTAGATTATGGTGTAACTTGTACTTTGTCACATCTTATTTAGTTTTTTTCCTTTTAATGGTGGTATTAGCACCTTGTTTTGCTCATTCCTTTGGGTAGAAGAAGACTAAGAAAGATATGCCATTTTTGGGTAATAAAAATTATAAGACATTCCCTTGAGTATCTCTTTGCAATATTTTTTTGGTCTTTAACTTGCAATTCATTATAAGCTATCATATATATATATATATATATATATATATATATATATATATATATATATATATATATATATATATATATATATATATATATAACATCAAGTATACTATATATACTATACATATAATATATATAACATACTATATACTATATATATTAAATATATATCATACTATATACATATATAAATATATATACTATATATATAATATATATAACATACTTTATATCTATATATACATATATATCTATATATACATATACATATATATATATATATATATATATATATGTATGTATATATATGTATATATGTAATATAATAAATATACATATATATAACGAAAGCGTCTAATAATATATACATATAATACACCCTTTTATATTTATATACATTCTACGTGTATATATATATATATATATATATATATATATATATATATATATATATATATATATATATATATATATATATATATATAGTTTACAAGAAAGTGCCTTAGATAAATAAAAAATCCGGAACGAAAAAGCCCGTTAGGCCCGTATAGGCCCAGGAGCCCGACCCATTTAGCCCGGGACCATGTGCGCTTAGGACCACCATGGGCCGGTTCTACCCATTGGGACCGTGAAGACCGGGACAGTTTGCCCCGGGACCGGCCGGCTCATTTAGGCCTGTTGGGCCCGGGACCGGCCCAAATACAGCCTTACTCTAGGTGTAGAGGCATGGCTTTTGTGGGGACTTTATGGTGAGGTACACTTCCTTTTTACGATCCGCAGCCTGTAGGGTCTCCATTAGAGTAATTCATAGTCTCTTGTCTAATTTGTATTTCAGACACATGTTGTATTTTATTATATTTCCTAGTCTATGCCGATGCACTTGTGCAACCGAGTTTTCGGGATTCTTTTTGGATGTTTTGATATGGTGGTTTGCATAATTACTATTTTATCACCTTGTAGATTTTATTTCATATTATTTAATTAAATGGGAGTTACAATTTTAAAAGTAATAAAATGAGTAAATAGATTAATATAATCGATATCAGCTTGCTTGACGTCAACATTAGACACCATCACGACCTTTTATGGATTTTAGGTCTGATAATTGGATTCTGTTTCAACTGATTCTAAGTCCACAAATGGATATGTATTTACTATTGGTGGAGCAGTGGTATCTTGGATGTTGTCCAAATAAATTTTTATTGCTCGCTCTACAATGGAGGCTGAATTTATAGCCTTAGATAAAGCTGGTGAAGAAGTTGAATGGCTCCAAAATTTTATGAAAGATATTCCATTTTTACACAAGCCCTTGGCCTCAATATTTATACATTATGATAGTCAAGAGACAATTGAAATGGCTGTGACGTTATGTATAACGGTAAATCTCGTCATATACGAGAAGATATAATATGTTAGGCAATTACTCTCTAGAGGAATTATCACGATTGACGATGTAAAGTCAAGCGATGATGTATCAACTTCACTTACGAAAGACCTAACTAGAGAGGTAGTTGAGAAATCATTAAGGGGATCGGAATAGGATTACGACCGAAGAGAAGTCATTGTGATGGTAACTCTACCCAAAGACAGGAGATCCTAAACTTTAGGTTCAAGGAGATCAAGAAAATTTATTAATGACAGTTCAATATTGTCAACTAAAATTTTTGGTTCATTCTCGTGATGAGACAATGTTCAGTACCAAGGATAAAATATTAAGCCTTTTTAATGGTTTCTAAATTTGATAAGAGGTATATCAAAGAGTATATCTACCGAATGAAAAATTTACAAATCACATATTTAAGTGTGAGGTATTAGCTGCTTCAAGGAGAATTTTGCAAGGCCAGTTCTCTAAACACTTATGAAATCAGGCGGTGTTCATGGCTGAAACGAACACAACAATGAGAACCAAAGAGTTAAGGATTGATTGTGTGACTTATGATTGTCTAGATATACACAAAAATTCAATGGTTTAAAGATATTAAATCCACTGATTGACCGAGTATACGACATAAATTCACTTCGAAAAGTTAAAAGAGAAACCTACTTATCCAGATGCCATTAGTCTTTGCTTGCGAATCACATAATTTTTCATGCATATTTCCCTGATATAGCCATTCTGCATTCATGTGGGGGATTATTTGGTTTAAACTTGTTATAGTTTAAAATATAGTGAATGAAAAATAGAGGAAAAAATAAAATATTTGAATTTTCCTCTTTGACAGAGTGACACTGTCCCATATTGGAGGAGGAAAAGAATTTTGATGTGTGTATGTATTTATGTATGTATGTGTATGTATGTATGTATCTATATATATAAGTTGATCTTTCTTCTTACTCTTAAAGAGTTGAGAAGAAGGCAAGCCTCGCGGTGTTGTCATTATTGCTCGCTCGGCTTCGGATTTGAATTTGGTCAAATGATCTGATTGATTAATTAATTTTTGAATCAAATTTATTTGTTAATATTAAAATTAACATAATATTATTTTTAGTCCAAATTAGCTGGTTTTGTAATGGTAAATCAAATTTCTTCCGCGTTTGATTTTCCCATTTTATTCTATGTAAATAGTCATTTTACGTGAATGATCATCTTGAAGTGTTGCAACTCTTTGTTTAAGCCCAAGCTGTTTGCTGTAAACAACAGGTCATTCCCTCAGATTTTCTTTACAAAAAATCTGAATTCTCCTACTGGCGTTGAAGTACCGATACACCATTTATAATCCGCTCTATCCTGGGAACAAACAATTCATAATCTCGGCTACTAAGAAGGGATTAAGTTCCTTAAGAAAATACTGTAAATTTAGTGGGTTCGGATTAATATTTGCTTCTTCTACATTTCTATTTTACGTTATTTTATATCCAGAATTACTTTACAAATACAGATCACTAAAAATGTCTACATATCAATCTTTTTGAAATAAACTAATATGCAGATTGTGTCATTAAAATTGAAAATTGAAACGGACGGAGTAATAACCTATTAAGCTTAACAAATCACGTGCAGTGTTCATTCAATAACACAAGCACGGGACATCTACAGAGAAGAGAGATACATGCAGCAGCAGCATTCAGGATCTCAACATTAAAACAAATCGGCCAGTATTAAATTGAGCTGGAACACAGAATATTCTCCCTTTTTAAAATACAAATTCAGCTGCGAAAATTAATAGTATCGTCATGGGGAAATCCGAAATTACAGAACTCGTAAACAGAACCGTATATTTTTCAAACACAAGTTAATTAGGGGACCATTGTCAAAAGGATCTTTTCTGCTTTAGACCTCGCAATACTAACAATAAGTAAGAAATAACAAGCCATCTTAAACTATTTCAGAAGAAGATGAGATATTCAAACTACAAACTGATTTTTTTTTTAAAAAGGGACAAGAGGAAACAACGATAATTTAAATGCAATAATAGGGCCAAAAAATGTAGATAATAACCAAAGGGAGCAACTGAGCTGAAATAACCAATAACATCTGTTGAAAATGTTTAGATACTGCATTGGAAAATGGCATGTTAAATTATTCAGGCTTTCTGCAGAGAATCATATGCATAGGAGTGAAAATGCCAGTGTCACCCCCTTTAGACAAATAATCAGCCGTCACAAACAACATGTCGTGCACATCAACCGTTCCTTTAGGTGCAATACCGAGCCATGCAAGCACTGTCACCAAAATGTGATTCCTCCAGTAAGCAATCTTCCCCATTTTCAGCCTTGTCCACCACGGCTTCGCTGGTGGCTTAGCCAAATTTTTCTGCTTCACCACCTCGAACCCCACTTTCCTAGCAATTCCACCAATATCCTTGTAGCTTCTCAACCCGGGTAATGCATCACCCCTTTCAATCCCTTGAATTATCTCGACGTGTTCCGGATCATTTGAATTGTACAATTCGGTCGTAACCCATTCGTAGGAGACGTAATAGGATCCGGGCTTTAACACCCGATAGATCTCTTTATACACTTCTTCGAGCTTTGGGGCATGACATGTGGCTTCAATGGAATAAACTCCGTCGAAACTGTTGTCAGAAAAAGGCATTTCCAAAAAGTTGCCACAAACCACCTCGCAGCGGGAGTCAAGCCCAGCTTTCTTGTTGAGGGCTCGAGCCCGTTTCACCTGGTACTCATTAATGGTGATGCCGACTACATTAGCACCTGAATGGGCTGTGATAGTCCGCATCGGCCCGCCAACCCCACAGCCCGCATCGAGAATCCGGGATCCGGGTTTTACACCCAAGAGATCGACAGCCATTTCCTCATGCATGCGTGTGGCATCGCGATGGGATTTTCCTGGGATAGAAGGCGAGAAGTGGAAAGATTGACCCCAACCCCACTCGTATATATCAGTCACGAGGTTATAGAAAGTGTCAACAAAGGCAGGGACTTTATCGGCGGTGTTAATAATCTCTTTAGGGCAGCGGAAGAAAGACCAATACTGTTTGTAACCATCTTGAACTTTCTCTTTGCCTAAAGAACCAAAGGAAAGTTGGACGGCACGTTTACCCTTTTGCTCGGCAGAACCAAGGATGCAAAGGAACCAGTAAAGGCCGCCGCCGGCGAGAAGGGAGGCAGTAAAAAAGAGAGTAAGAAAATTCATGAGAAAGTGAGAGATGGTTGAGAAGGGAGTGGAGTTTTTATGGTGCTTTTGGGATCTTTTTGAGGGGTTTTGAAAGAGTCATTGGGGTGGACAGCATGATTCATGGCATTGCAATTCGGGAGGATAAGATGACTTCTTCCTCCTCCGCTATTAATGCCAGATTTCAGATTTATTATAGGATACTACGATTAACGTCATAGAATAATACGTTTAAAACACATGAAATAGATTTTCTTAAAAAAATTATCTTTAATAATTTACTCCCTCAATTTCATTTTTCCTTAAAATTAGATAACAATTGAATTTATACGCAGTTTTAAGAATATGTGATATAACTTGATACAAATTAAGAAGACAAATGAATATTGAAATTGACAATAATAAAGTAAATACAAACTACAAAACTAAACAACCTTCGCCTCAGAGTTTGATCACCCTCGAGCCAAGAAATATCTCAATTAATATTAGAACTAAACAACAAGATGATAAGAATTAGGAATGATAGGTATATTCCTTCTTTTTGCATGTTACAATCTGTTCTACTAATGGTCAGAACCACCCTTTACATAGTAGGGATGTTCTATTGTTGGTACAATTCTATATAAAGTAAAAATTATCATGATTTCCTAATCAATCGGTTTCTTCTTGACACTTCAAAAAAAATAACATTTAGCAATGGAATTTAACGACAATTCGATATTTTGTAGCTACATAACAATGGATTAGCGACCCATTTTGTAGCTTGTCTCCAAATAAGATACAAAAAGAATTTGAAAACTGTCTCTCTACCCAAGGGTAGGGGTAAGGTCTGTGTACACACTACTCTCCCTAGACCTCACTAAGTGAGATTATACTGGGTTGTTATTGTTGTTGTTATTTTATAAAAGTTAACAAAATCACACTATAAGTTTCTATTGCTATGAGTAGCAGAAACATCAGTGTGAGCCAAACGGCAGAGTGGATACACATTGCCCATTGTGGATACACATTGCCCATTGTGGCAGACTAGTAAACAAGGTATTCATCTTTATTTAAAACAAAATATGTTGTTTCACCTAGCTAGGTTCTTTAGGACATGTTGATCATCACTCCAACAGTTGCAAATAAAAAAGAGATTCATAAATGAAACTTATATAGCCAAACAAAGTAAAAAAAGGAACTTAATAGTTTGCAGAGACAAAATATTACACAGCTAAGATAATAAATCTTAAATCTGTTGCAGCTAAGACAAAATATTAGTTAAACAAATCTGTTTCAGAACATGAGTTATGTCTGCAACCTGAAATATTAGTTAAACAAATCTGTCATAACCCATACCTGAATTATGTATGCCTTATTTAAAACTGTATTTGCATGAAATATAATGATTATTCCACAAGCTATTTCTATTCATCATAATTCAGTCACTGGAAGTTTGGTACTCAAAGTAGAAGGGTAAGGCAGACATCATCTATTCTTGCATTCTTTTGCAGAAGCCATATGTTATATCTCGCGTTTTCATACATTAAAAATTTCGTCTTCAGTTAATTGACATAGACTCAGGAATGAGATTATCTTGAGGTTAACGTATTTGTAATATTTATAACAAGCGATAGATAAGTATCATGAAGGATAAAGGGTACACGAATTAAAGAAACCAATTTCGTTGAAAGTAACCAATTTGGGATAAATACGGGTCGAGCGATAATTGTCACGACCCTAAACGGACCCGGTCGTGATGACGCCTATCATAAAACTAGGCTAGTCAACACAAACCCCCAAAATCAACCAAACGATTATAATAAGTTATTTAAAGTTATTAATAAGCTAAATTCCTAAAAAAAGTAAAATAGAATAGGACAGTGCGGAAACAAAACATAGCCCGACATCGGGATGTCACTAGTCATGAGCAACTACAACTCGTCTAGAAACATGAAAAGACAACATAGTCTGAAACAAAGCGGAATAAATATAGGAAGGAGAAACACTAGGCTGCGAACGCCGAGCAGATACCTAGTCAACTCCGACAGCCTACTAGAAGACAAATCAGCACTCGCTAGTCTGACCTGAGACTCCTGAATCTGCATACAGAATGCAAGGAGTAATTTGAGTACCCCAACTCAGTAAGTAATAAAAGTAAAGATAGCTAAGCAGTAAGAGAACACGTAAACCACAGCATAACGCTACAACAAAACAATAAGAGTCCAAAACAATGCAGTAAAGCAATAACACTCGTAAAAACATCTTGGTTTAGTAAAAACCCTTTTTAAAACAACTTTCAATAGTTTCAAGCGAGTGATGAAAACAATGAGAAAATAATAGAAATGTAAATAGCCCCTCGTGCAACATATTAACAAAATTAGCCCCTCTGGCTACCTCACAATTACACATATCATCCCCCTCGGGCAATAACATAAAACAACAACAGTCCCTCGGGAAATATCACATGTAGACTCCTGGAGAGGCTACCACAACCCAAGCGCAATAACAAGTCATCTCGTGGCATAATCAAACATGCCCCCGGACTCATAACAAGCCATCTCGTGGCGTAAAAATTGGGGCCATCAGCCTCATAATCATGAATCAGTACAAAACAGTTGCGGCAGGAAGCCCGATCCCATAATATCCTCACAACATAGGCCCTCGTCCTCACTCAGTCCGAAATCTCTCAAGCCACTCAGGCAACAGTAAAACATGATGCTCAGCCCAAAATATCATTTAAAATATCAAAACTGAGTAAATATGGCTGAGTTATGAAAATAGTAGAATACAACATAACTAAGTATAAATATAAAGTTAAAACAATAAGGAATAGTAGTAAAAATCTCCCTAAGGGTCCAAAATGATTAGAACGAGGTTCAACTATGGCATTCAGCCCAAAACATGATAATATTTTCCAAAACACAATTATATCAAGCCGTTTTTAACCAAATACACGACTTAGCAGTCATACGGGGCGGACTAAGTCACAATCTTGAACGCTACACGACCCCACGCTCGTCATTCAGCATGTGTGTCACCTCAAAGTAGCACGGCGATGTAAAATCCGGGGTTTCATACCCTCAGGACAACATTTGCAATCATTACTTACCTCAATCCGATCCAAACTCTATCCCGCAAAGCCTTTGCCTCTCGTATCAGCCTCGACTCATGTCGAATCTACCCAAAATCAAAATCATAACATTAGAATATGCTAAGAAGACGAAGCCCATGCGAAAATAATCAAATTGCCTCAAGAAACCTGAAATTTGCATAACCCGACTCCCGAACCCACGTCTTGGAATCCGACAAAATTAACATCAATGGAACCCTTATCCTCACACGAGTTCATACTTACCAAATATACTAAAATCCAACCACAAATGACCTTTCAATCGCTAAATTTATGTCTCAAATTCCCAAGCCCTAGACCCCCAATTTTGCTACTGATTTTCCATAGATTTCAAGCTAACAACGTTAAAATTCATCGTTGAAACAAGATAGGGTCCAAAAACCTTACCTCAACGAAACCCTCTTGAATTCCCTCTTCAATTTGCTTTCCAATGTTTTCTCCCAAATGAAATATGGTGAAAAGCTACTCAAAATCACGAAGGGCCTATGGTTTTTGTAAAAACATCTGAATTCTGCTTTATTCAAAAAGTCTATCAAACCTCGTCCGAATAACTTGAAATTTTGCACACACGTCACAAATAACACAACCGGCCTACACCAACTTCTAGAATTTCATTCTGACTCCTATATCAAAATCTCTGCTACCAATCAGAAAAAGCCAAAATTATAATTTCAGCAATTCAAGCCTAAATCTACTCCGGACCTCTAAAACTCATTTTGGTCACACTCCTAAGTCCCAAATCATCTCACAAAGCTATTCGAACTATCGAAATTCACATACGAGACCTATTTCACATAAGTCAACATCTAATTGACTTTTCTAACTTAAGCTTACTGAAAAAAGACTAAGTGTCTCAAATCTTTTCAAAATCATCCCGAATTCAAACCAACCAACCGTACATCATATAATACAGATGAACAAAGCATAAGAAGAACGAATATCATACAAGGTACCATATGACTATAGTAGTATAATGTATAAAGTATAAATATAGTATATAAAAAAAGTAACATTTTAAGTAATTTGTGACAATTTTTAAATTATACGAGTAACAAAAATTATCCAGTTAACTAATAAGTGAATAAAAATTTAATAAATATATCCATTCAAAACGTGGCACAAAGACACCATGACTAAGAATGACTCTTAGTCGTTTAGTACAGGTGGCCACCTAAGGTTAAAGTAAAATTTAACCAATATAAGATAAGACTTAATAATGTGTCTTATCTCATTTAGGATCAGAACACCATGAATCATTGTTGATCATTCTTAGTCCAAAAGAAACGTTAGATATAGAAACTGATACATTCATAACTCACTTTGATATATAATCTTCTTCAAGAAAAACGTTAGAAACAGAAGCAAATTTTTGTTCAAAAGAGCTTAAAAAAAAAACAAACAAAAGCCTCCAACGAGAATTTGTTGGAATAGTAGCAATATGGAATTTTACAATTCTAAAAGTATATGGTGCAATCTTTATTAAAAATATTATACGAAGTTTTCTCTATTTCAAGTATATTAAGATCATCTCTTTTTTATTTTGGTATGGTCCAAATTATGCAGAAGAAACGAACAAACACACAGTTTCACAAATTACTCTATCTATAGAAATACTAGGGGTGTCTATATTCTTGATTCTCCAAAGAATTTTTATTATCTTCTGTTCATGGGTCTCAGAATAATACGCAGTTAAAAAATTTTATCCGGAAGGAATATTGGGATCTTACGTATTTTTCATACATTTCACCGACTTATACATGTGCATTGACCCATGGCCAGATGGTGTGATATACGCGCATATATAAATATATGTATATGGGATATGAAAAAGGGTTACAACATTATACACACTCCACCACATGATCAGTTGGTATATATTGATGATGTTGCCCATAGTGATGGAGACGATATAACGGGATACCCTCAATGGCTTCTTCATATTATATACACCCATACCTATGCATGGAACAATATTTATACAGACGTGCGTGATATTATAATTTTTTTAGAATTTACAAAGGTATTTATATTTAAAGATGTGTTTCTTTATTTCATGTTTGATCTATGTCTTTTACGTACTAATTTTCATATCTTACATACTCAGTGTATTTTTTTTGTATTGACGCCCTATTTTACGAGGCATGCGTCTCATGCCCGCAGGTGCAGGTAGGCAAGATGACACTCCCCCTTCTTAGGATTCTTTTTCAGCGAGAGTTAGCATGCTCCACTATGATCCGGGCTGCTTTTAATTTTGGCATAATATGTTTGTGTGTATATATATGAGTTCTGTAGATAGTATGTCTAGTTGGATAGTGTGTGGCATTATCAGCTTCCAGTTTTGAGATGTATAGTTGTCTATAGCAGCCTTGTCGGCTCGCCCTATGTATGTTGCACGTATATGTATGTATGCCTTTTTGGATAAATTTGCGTTCATGTATATTATCCTCGTAATTCAGTAGATGTTATTTAGTTTATATCTTAGACGCATGATTAGAGGTGTTTGGCAGGTAGAACTTGGACACTCGTCGCGGCCCATCAGTTTGGGTCATGACAAAACTTGTATCAGAGTAGTTTGGTCCTAGGGTAGTCTACGGACTTTGTCTAGTAGAATCTTGTTTATGGGTGTGTTGTGCACTACACTTATAGACAGGAGGATACATGACATATAGGATGGTATGTACTCTTTTTATCTCAGATCATGTGATACAAGAATTCATGTTCCTAACGATATATTATATTTTTCAGCGATGCCCCCAAAGAGTACGGTCGCCCAGAAGGGAAAGTCTGTGGTTGGTGAGACTACTAGCGGAGCGCCATGAGTTACCAAGGGTCGGGGAGAGTCTCATGGCGAGGTTCCATCTCAGACTTCACATACCCCACCCTTTTTAGAAGAGCTCCGAGGGGCACAAACCATAGTGCCTACCCCTGTACATTCAGCACCTCAGCCAGATACATCGGGTCAGGAGATGAGAGAGGTTATTCAGCTATTAACCCGATTAGTAGCCGCGAGGCTCGGCATCGTGAAATATATATTGGTCATGAAGATAGGTCTGTTAGGGTGAGGGTTCGTAACTTCATTAATTTAGACCCTCCCGTATCCATTAGGTCAGATTTGAACAAGGACCCTCAGGTATTTATTGACAGAGTGCAGATGACGTTATCAGTAATGAAGGCCACTACAACTGATTCAGTTGAGGTAGCTTCCTATTGACTCTGAGATGTTGTAGTTAATTTATACGAGTCATGAGAATTGTCCAGAGGTGAGGATGCCCCTCCAACAGTATAGCAGGAGTTTACAGAGGCTTTTCTTCGTCATTTTCTGCCACCAGAGCTTAGACGCGCCAGAGTTAATAGGTTCTTAACCCTTCGGCAAGGTGACATGAGTTTCCTGGAGTACAATCTTTAGTTTGATTCGTTGGCTAGGTATGCACCCATTATTATACCTAAGATAGAGGATCGGGTTCACCAGTTCGTGATGGGATTCGAGCCTCACATGCTTGAAGATTGCATGTCAGTCATACTTCAGCTAGATATAGATATTTCTCGTATTCAGGCATACACTTAGGGTGTAGAGGACCATAAATAGAAACAGAGGGCCAATCGTGAGCATGACAGGACCCAATATAAGAGAGCGAGGGCTTCGAGTCTTTCTCGTGAATTTCGAAGTGGTCAGATGTAGCAGTACCCGAGGTATCCAGCCTAGCCATCGGCTAGTGCGCCCCCTAAGTTTGACAGTAAGAGATTTGATTTTTCCACATATTCAGGGTGTGATCAGAATTTAAGGGCCACGGGTTCTCAGTATAGGGTGAGCTAAGTCAGATGAGGCCTCCCTTGCCACGATGTGCTCAATATGGTAAACAGCATACTAGGAAATGTCGTATGGGATTAGGTGTGTGTTATATTTGTGGTTATCCGGGCCACGTTATAAGGGATTGTCCGATGAGAGGTAATGCAAGCATAGCTCAACCAGCAGGATCTGTAGCTGGTTCGTCATCATTAGTACGCCCCCCAGGGCAAGGTCCACAAGCACCAATCAGTCGTGGTAGAGGCAGAGGCGTAGCATCTAGCTTGAGCAGTCCTCAGAAGCTCATTTATGGGTTGGAAGGACGACAGGACCATGAGTCATCGCGTGATGTTGTTACAGGTATATTATCAACCTCCTCATATGATGTATATGCACTAATTGATCCAGGTTCCACCCTATCATACATTACTCAGTTGGTTGCTAGTAAGTTTGAAATAAAACATGAATTGGTTAAGACTTTTGAGGTGTCTACACCTATTGGAAACTCAGTGATAGCTAAGCAAGTATAGAGGGGTTGTATAATAGTAGTTCATGGTCGATCTACCATAGCAGATCTAATTAAGTTATACATGGTAGAATTTAATATTACAATAGGTATGGATTAGTTGGCTTCTTGTCATGCCAACATTGATTGTAGATAAAACATAGACCGATTTCAATTACCAGGGGATTCTATTTTGGAATGGAAAGGTAATACAGCATTGCAGAGAGGTAGATTCATTTCATATCTTAAGGGAAGGAAGATGATCAATAAGGGTTATATTTATCACTTAGTTTGTGTTCAGGATATGGAAATAGAGTCACCAGCCATTTAATCCATCCGATGTGTTTATGAGTTTCCCGATGTTTTTCTCGATGAACTTCTGGGTCTCCCTCCAGAGCAATAAATTGAGTTTTCTATTGACCTACTACCAGATACTCATCCAATATCTAGTCTTCCTATAGAATGGCCCCAGTAGAGCTGAAAGAGTTGAAAGAACAACTGAAGGACTCGCTTGAAAAAAGCTTTATCAAACCTAGTACATCATAGTGGGGAGCACCTGTTATTTGTAAGGAATAAAGATGGTCCTTACGGATGTGTATTGATTTAATAAGGTAATGATCAAGAATAAGTACCTGATCCCGCGCATTGATAGTTGGACTATGGGACGAGATCCCGGGAGATACTTTCCATATATATATGATGGATTACGGGATGGTATCCCAGGAGATCCGTTGGATAGCTATGATTGGGACTATAGGACAGTATCATGGGAGATCCCTAGTTGTTATCTCTGTGTTGAGCTGTATCTCTTTTTCATGATTATATTGTCTCTGTTCTAGTCGTTGTTCTTCTTCTATTTTGTTTACTTCTAACTGTTGCACTCAATTATACTTTCTTATTTTTCGCTGTAATGCCTTATATTTTATTTAACCTCAGTGGGTTTTGACCTTCCTCGTCACTACCCGATCGAGGTTAGACTTGGCCCTTACTAAGTACCATTATGGTGTACTTATGCCATTTATGTGCATGCTTTTTATGTGCAGATCTAGGTACATTGACTCAGTCCTATCACCCCTCTGGTGAGGCGACTGCTCTAGCTACTTCGAGGTATATCTACCGCGTCCGTAGATCGAGGAGTCACTTTCTATTCTTGCTTTTAGTATTAGCCCTTCTGTATTTTTTGTTCTTGTTAGATATTCTAGAGTTAGGGCTATGTAGTATTTCTTAGCTTATGATTCGTGAATTTTCGGGTCTTGAATTTATGTAATTGGTTTGAGAGTTAAAATATCGTGTATGCCGAGCAGCATTTTAAACAGCTGTTTATTACTTTATTTCTGCTTTAAATTATTTTACTTCCACAAATTTATTTTTTATTCCAGTATTTTGGTTTACCTAGTCGTAGAGACTATGTGCCGTTAGGATGGTCACGAAAGGCGAACCGGGGTCGTGAATGTACTTCTTCTCAATTGTGATCCAGGTATCATAAATGCAAAGCCCGAGACCCCCATGCTATGATCGCCATTGCGATGATGGTGCTCACAATTGCGATACCTAAGGCATCAGCACACCAGCAACCTAGAAATGAGTCCAAACCGTTCCAAAACACGTCTGAAACTCACCCGAGCCCTTGGGGAGTCAAACCAAACATCCACACAAGTCTAACAACATAATATGAACCAACTCGTGCGATCAAATACCAAAATAACATCTAGAACCACTAATCAGATATCAAAACGCATGAATTTCAAACTAAAATTCAAGAACCTCTAGAATTGCAATCAAGCATCTGAATCATATCAAACCAACTCCAATTGACACCAAGTTTTTGAGAAAAGTTCCAAATAGAAAAACATACCTATTTCATGTCCCAAAAAAATTCTGAACTTGATATCCACAAAGTCAACCTACAATCAAACTTGGAGTAACTTCTAAACCTCAAATTGCCATCTTTCGAATCGTTTTCATGAATACGAACCTATTGGAGCCATCAAAACCCCATTCCGGGATCGTTTTCACAAAATTCAAACTTCGGTCAACATTTTCAACTTAAGTTTCTAAACCAAGAACCAAATTAAATGGTCCAAATCAACAAAACCTTCCTGAAATGAAATTAACTATACCCGCAAGTCATAATAATACAAATACATATACGAGAAGCTTTAAAAGGGGAAACACAACTCAAATACTCAAAATAACTGGTCGGGTCGTTAAAATATCGGGATAAAATCAAATACATATTTCGATATCTAAAAGGGACTACCAATATGGGCTTGTTTTACGGCAATGATTATAGCACCCATCTTGTTGGTTATACCGATGCTTGGTAATTATCTGACCCATGTAAGACTCGATATCAAATAGGTTATGTGTTTACATGTGGAGTCACTGACATATCTTGGCGATCGACTAAGCAATCAATTGTTGCTACTTCATCTAATCATATTGAGATAATTGTTATTCATGAAGCAAGTCAAGAATGTGTGTAGTTGAGGTCTATAATACATCTTATTCGAAAAAATATAGTTTGAAGTGATTCAAACTACCCACGATTTTGAATGAAGAAAATGCAGTATCCATAGCTCATTTGAAGGGAGGATTCATGAAAAGAGATAGGACAAAGCACATTTCACCAAAGTTATTTTTCACACATGATCTTCAAAAGAATGGTGATACCAATGTGCAACAGATTCGTTCAAGTAATAATATGGCTGATTGGTTCACCAAATCTTTACCGATGTCAACTTTCAAGAAGCTAGTATACAAGATTGGGATGCGAAGGCTTAGGAATGTTAATTGATTCTCCCATTAGCAGGAGTTAATATGTGTTGTACTCTTTTTTCATTACAAGATTTTGTCCTACTAGATTTTCCTTGCATCATTTTTAACGAGGCAACTAAAGGGCATATTTCGAAATATGTGTGCTCTTTTCTTTCATTAGAATTTTTTTTCACTGGATTATATTGTAATTAGTTAAATTTTAACGAAATACATTATCTATTGAATAAACATTAATCAAAAAAGAGAGCTATAAGTAGAATTGGATTTAAAGTAAATGTCTATCTTTTAGAAAGAATCTATTATTTATGACTAAGTTACTTTTCCCTTGTAAATAAAGAGAATAAATTTATCACATATAAATAATCTAAAAAATCAATAGAATTCTCCCCTTGTCTTTGCAATATTCTGCTTTTCTTATTAATAACAAAAAAATTTCTTTTGGTCACCATTGTGTTTGGCTGGGAAATCAAACTAGTACTAGGTCCTTAATAAACAAAAAGAAAAGTAAAAACTCCCTAAAAAGTAAAAGATACGTAGCTTAATAAATTCAAGAATTGATATAACGGTTGCATCGTCACTCAAACCAGAAGGAGTGAGAATTGATGAGTTGGTCACCTTGTGGCTGCTAAACAAGTGTCCACCGCCCTGCCCCATACCCTTTTCATTATTTACTATATCTTCATTCACGTATTCCCATAATTTCAGCTCGAGATAACAAATCACAAAACAGAAGCGCTTAGTAAATTAGAACGGAGAAATAGAGAAAGATGGATAAGTTAGGAAGTTTGAAGCACCTGTTTGTGACGGTATTTATGTCGCAGTTGGCGACGTTCCTGGTAACTCCGGCCATGCCTGATGTAACTATGATGGCACTCTGCCCTGGTCAGGACCAGTGTTCTCTCGCCATTTACCTCTCTGGTTTCCAACAAGCGGTCTGTCTCTACTCTTTACATATCCTTAATTATCATTCGAGTTACTGCTACTAGTATTAATAGGTTGTTGACCCTTTACTCAAGTCTTTTGCTTGGTGAACTACTCTTCATAAATCATGTCCTACAACGACAACAACCCAGTATAATTCCACTTAGTGGGGTCTGGGGAGGATAGTAGGTACGCAGACATTATCCCTATCAAAGGGTGGAGAGGTTGTTTCCGAATGATCCCCGGCATCCTTCCCTCGAAGAACTTCCCACCTTACTCTTGGGAAGGCTCGAACTCACAACCTCTCGATTGGAAATGGGGTTGCTTACCATCAGAGCAACCCCTCTTGTCTCATAAATCATGTCCTAAATTCCTTTAAAAGTTTATTCCTTTTTATTCATTTTACCTTTTCAAATTTACGATTTTTTCCCCATAAATTTAGAGTTTAAACACTGAAATAAAGTTTTTGATGATAGAAAGTCTTTAAATCTACTCGAGACAAATCCAAATTAGTGTGGAGCAATTAATTTCAAATAGCAGATGCCAAAAGAATAGAAAAGAGGGTTAAGTGCGAAACATTATCCTTGTACTGTTTTCTTTGGGCGTGGGAGTGGAGTTTTTTCTTCTTTTTTTAATAGCACTTTCTAACCCAAAAATGAAATTTCGATTAAAGCGATAATTTAGAAGAATTCGGGTTAGTAATAATCAAAGAATGAATAAAGAAGAATAATTCTGTGAATAATGAAATAGTAAGAAAAAGAAAGTAAACAAGTGTATTTAGAGAGTATTTCGTGTTCTTACAATTAATTCATTCTTGCCTTTTATAGCCATATTAGAAATGTTCGTTTTGCTTTTTTCATAATAGGGTCATTATAGGCAATTAAAGATATTAAATACTCCATTACATAATTATTGTATTTAATACAAATTTTCTAACGTTTTCACTATTTAATGCTAATTAAATATTGTATTTGTAATTTCTTGTACGGTCAGGTTTCTTATCGGTTACAACTCATATCTCTTTGTTAATCAATATTTTTTTACCAATCTTTACGCCATGGCATATCATCTTTAAATACTTCAATAAGTATAAATTCAATTTTTTCCCACTGGATTATTCATGTCACCGATCAATTCCAAAACTGATACTACTATATATTCTTTATTTTCCTTAATTTATCATTTCGGTGGATCAAGTCATGAGGAATGTATGTCTATCCATATGTGTGACGCATTCTTGAGACCTCTGTTTGTTTGTTTTAGAATTCTGAACAATAAAGAAACGATTTTGAGTCGGGAAAAAAAAAGAATAAACTGGTGGTTTGCATGAAAGCTACACGTGGATATGCGTGGCAGACTTTTAGATATCCGTTAAGCGTTTCTGCACCTAATGTGAAGGGTTCTATCAGGAAAAACATCGAATTCTATTAAATCGCCAAACTATTAGTAGCTGATTTTATAGAGCATGAGAAGAAAATTAGATAATTTTTTTTTATTTTTTGGCATAACATTTTTTCCCCTTCTGGTGAACTCTTTTCATGACCATTTTTGTTTGAACATCTCATGTACTTCTATTTTAAGTAAACTATTTTCATTTTGAAACTTTTAATGTTTTTACGCTTTCTCTAATAATTTCTCAATCTTTAAGCATTCAAATTCATTTAACTATCCCATTTTAGACGTTCAAGTAAAATTTTTCTATCAAACTAATTTATCAACTATTATATGACTGGACAAAAAATTTAAAAAATAAATGGAATTTTTATCAATACATAAGCTAGTATGAAAAGTATCAAAATTCCTCTTAACTACTAGCAACAATTAAACGTGTGGTGTGAGAGTTACACATATCCTTTTTTTCCAGGCTAGTACAATAACAACAACAATGACCCAATAAATTTCTATTAATGGGGTCTGGGGAGGGTAGTGTACACGCATACCTTATCCCTACCATGCAGGGTAGAAAGGTTATTTCCGAAAGACGCGAAGACGAAAAGAATGAAATTCATACCAAGTGAGTGTTGGGCTAAAACGGTCCAAAGATATTTTTAACATAGTGTGATATTATTTGTTTTGGGTCAAGCCCATACAGTTTTTCCTACAATGAGCCCGTATGGATGGCTTGTTTTAACTGCTTTTAAGCCAAAGTAGCTTTTAAGCCATTTTGTAGTGCTTGGATAAAGTAAAAAAGTACTTTTAAGTACTTGCTTTTAAGCTAAAATGACAAAACAATCCAAAAGCCACGGGTTAGAATCCCTAACTTATGGCTTAAAAGCTATTTTGGCTTAAAAGTTTAAAACAAGCACATCCAAACGGGCTAAATATCTTACACTATTAAGAGTGTACAATTCCTTATAAGTAGATTATTTTTGGCAAAATATCTTAAACCACCCTAAACTTAGTTTAGATTATTAGTATCTTTCCCGAACTATACACGGTCTTAATTACCCCCCTCCATTTAGCCTTTTGAGGGACATTGCCCCTAGATGTTAATGTGGCAAAAAGTGTGGGTGTATTCGCCTGCCACGTAAATTCTTCTGTCTATGTGGTATTTTTTTGAAAAATAAAATATATTTTTTATCTTTTTAGGAATATTACTTTTTTAGATAATATTTTTTTGAATAAATTTTATTATAAAACTTGGATAGAACTACATTATTTCTAAATATTTTTATTTGGCCAAAAATAATAAAGTTTAGCAAATCTATTTTTGAATTTGACATGAAAATAAAGATTTATACAATTAAAATAAATAGCCAAGGTATCTGAAAACGTTATAAGAAAATACACATTTGAAATAATAATCATTGCACCGAAAGAAGAAATAAAAAGGGTGTATAATTGCAATTGTTAAAAAAAATAATTAGAGCACCATAATTTAGAGCTATATAAAAATTTATAGCCAAAATAATTAATTTCAAATTACGTATATTTTATAACTTTTTAGATGTGTTAATTATTTATTTCAATTGTATAAGTCTTTATTTTCCGGTCAAATTCGAAAAAAGATTAACTGAAAATTTATTATTTCAGCCAAATAAAAAATATTTAGCCTAACTAATGTAGTTATATCCAAATTTTTATTATAAATTGTATTCAAAAAATTTATCTAAAAAGTAATATTCATAAAAAGGTGAAAAAATATTTTATTTTTCAAAAAAATGTCACATACGCAGAAAAATTTCACATGGCAGGTGAGTGCACCCACACTTTTTGCCATATCAACATCTAGGGGGTACTGGCTCTCAAAAGATCAAGTTGAGGTGTGTAATTAAGACCGGGCATAGTTCGAGGAGGATACTAATAATCTGAGCCAACTTTAAGGGTGGCTTAAGGTATTTTGCCATTATTTTTCTTTTCTAACTTTCCACAGGGAACTTTGTCCACACACACCCAACAGTCTCCCTTGAATTAAGTTTCACATGAACCGTAGATTGCCGGGCAAAGGTACTAAATCGGGCCCTATGCCATCGTTACACCATCTTCATATTTGCCCCTCCCACCCCCACCCCCAACACATACACCTATTAACTCTGGTACCAATTGTTGGGTTAAAATGAGTTAAGGATATGCTTAAAATTGTGTGATATTGTCTAATCAAATTTGCACAGGTTTCCTCCAAAAGGCCTCACCGTATTAAGAATATTCAACTCCTTATAAGCAGTTTATTTTTCTTTTCTACTCTTCATGTGAGACTTTATTCGCACTCGCCTGGCATGAATCCAAACAAGTCATTTTAATTTAAAATGGGAACGGTAATTCTACATAGTTTTCAAGTAGAATTATGTTACTCTTTTCTATACATATTAAAAAGAGTGTCACACAAAGCTAGCAAAGAGTATTTTATATTTATCATTTATCTTTCTTACAGTTGAAAATGCTTTTTCTTTATGGTGTTCATGGAAAATCTTACATAAAAAGAAATTAGGCTTCCAGTAATCAGCTTCTTTGTTCAATGACTTTCAAATTTAGCTTACCCCTTCCTCGAGTTAATAATTCTTGTTAGAATTTGATAGTCAATTTACCCTTTTTCAAGGGTTTCCCTTCTCTATTTTCACGTGGTAGCAAATTACACATATCTACTTAGTTTTCCTGTCTCAGAACTTCACTCCTGGCGACTGGCGTAGTGATCCACTATTTGCATTTATACCTCAAGACGAAAATTTAAATATTAAGAGCAGTAAAGTTGAATGAAGAAACTTCAAGTCCTGTTCTGTGTCATTTATCTTATTCTGGCTCAATTTGGAGGCCCTAACCGGGCTGGTTTGGTCTATTGTTGGACGATCATCTCAAGTGATATGGTGTTTTTGCTATGGTGTTGATATCTGATGTGGTGATTTTCTCCTTTTGACCTTGTCCATGCAGATAATAGGAATTGGTTTAGTATTAATGATGCCAATAATTGGGAATTTGTCTGATGTCTATGGAAGGAAAGCTTTGCTCACAATCCCCGTTACTCTGTCCATCATTCCCCCAGGTTCTACGTCACTCTTCATTCTTGCTGTTTCTGCAGCAGTTTCTTTATACTAAATTACATCACAATTGGCAGTTATATTGGCATATAGGAGGACCAAGAACTTTTACTATGTGTACTATGTGCTCCGGACGCTCACTGGCATGATATGTGATGGTGGTATTCAGTGTGTGGCCCTTGCTTATGTGGTAATTATTTTGTTCACTACATTCTATTTCACTATTTTTTCAGTCAACTTGCCTTGTATAATTTCCCTTGGTGAACCTTGAATCAAGGCAAGTCCATTAGACGTTGATTTGTGACATTTTATCTTGAAATGGATATTACCATTGAATCAAGTCTCTAAAAAGGCCTGCCTGAAGAATTCACTATTTAGTGTATCCAACGATCTCTACAACTTAGCAGATAAAAATGAGTTAAATCAGCCAGATTGTACGTACGCACAGAATAAAAAATGTTATGTATGTAGTAGGTCGCAGTAAAAAATAACTGGACAAAATCAAGTACATCATATGTCATGGAAACTAATATGTACCTATGTTTTTGTAACAGCCCTGTCCGCTAGTGATATTGTCCGCACTAGGCCTAGGCCCTCACGGGTTTAAAACGCGTCACTAGGATCTAAGACTTGTTAACTTATATACACAGCATCCTCTTGTGTTTTGCCAATGTGTGACTCTGTCTAAAGCCTGTGGTGTTACAGTTTTTTACTTTACCTACATAACATAGTCTTAGATGACAATGTTACAATGAAGACTTTGTCTCAATCTTTTGTTTCTTCCCTTTCAGGCAGACAATGTGTCACCAGCAAAGCGTGCCTCTGCTATTGGAATTTTGGCTGGTGTTGGATCTGCTGCATTTGTCTGTGGAACCTTAGCCGATCACTTCCTCTCCACTTCTCAGATATTTCTGGTCCTTCTCTAAATTTTTAAATCCTCATATTTAGCTTGGTTATCTTCTGGGAATCTAGTTCTGGTTAGTCTGACCTTATGCTGCTCTTTATTGATAAAGGTAGCAGCAATTGCATCAACAGTTGCTGCTGTATACATGCAAATTTTTTTAGAGGATACAGCTTGCTTTGAAGATTCTATTGAGCAGCCAATTTTGAAAAGTGAAATGGAAAATGATGAATTGGATTGCGAGACAGCAAAGAATATAAAGGTGTTCAAGAAAGTTCCATCCCTGAAGGATGTCATTTGCTTTCTTAAGAAGAGGTAAGATAGTACGCGATTACATCATCATTTCTTCTATCAATAGAAGTACTATTAGGTGTTGAGTCATCTAGCTAAATGTTAAGCGTTAAGAGACATATGCAGCTTAAAAAAACCTCAGCTACAGTCATATACTCAACCCAAATCTCCCCTGACCTTCTTCCCAAAGGAGCAGCTTTGATATGGAGACTGAGTTTCTGCAAGAACTAAAGACTTTGTACTAAATGGAGTATCATTCCATTTTAGCTTCCATCTTCTGTGTTATCTGCATTAGGATATATGTTGTGAGTACTATGTGGAAAAGATGTACTCTTTTAGGCTTAATCTGTTTTCAGTTAACTTTGTCATCATTCATTAAAGGCAATTGTTGGCTGTCTTGTGTGCAGTGCTACTTTTTCACTTGCAGCATCTGTTGCTTTCTTGAATAGTCTTGCAGAAGGTGGAGAACAAGCTCCATTTCAGGTATTTTTTCTTTTTTACTTTCTTAAGTGTTAGTTGGGCAGTAATCCATGAAAGGGAAAGTATAAGCATTTCATATTGAATAAAATAAGTCCTTCAAAACTTTGACATGTTGAAAACTGGTTCATCTCGAGATAAGCTTGGGTGCATGATAACATGAAGCTTCATGAGCAAATGGAGGTTCTGGAAGGCCTCTCTAACTTCTTTCAATCATTGATAGCGTCTTTAATTGTTCCTGCAGTACTTCTTAAAGGCTCGATTTCACTTCAAGAAAGATAACTTTGCTGATGTGATGCTTATAGCCAACATTTGCTCTGCAAGTTCTCAGGTATTTTTTGTTAAATTTTCTTTTTTATTGTTTACATTCCATTAAGCTTTGATGCTATTTTTTTTCCGTCACTTATTTCTTTCTAAGCTTCAGATGGTTATATTTTGTGTATTAACTTTTGGAAGTTTGCAAAATCATGCAGTTGCTCCTCATGCCTATGTTGGCTCCTCTTATAGGAGAGGAGGTTCTGCTATGCTTAGGACTGACTGCTGGATTTACAAACGTATGTGAACACTTAACAATGTACTTTTTCAGGAATTTTTGTGTTCGGGTCACCCTCATGATCCAATGCTTACTATGGAATACACTAAGCACATAGGCATAGATTTGATCCGCCCTCCTCTAGAGGAGGGCAACGACTAATTTTCAGTCTGTTTTTACCTAATTCTGCAGCTGCTTATTGACAGTATAGCACGGTCAATTTGGGTAAGCGCTCAAACATAATGCTCAAATTTTCTATTTGTGAATTTATGCTTCAAGCATGTTAGATTTCATAATAGCATGATTTTCAGATCCCTTATACTGCTGCATTGCTGCCTATTTTCACCTCCCTTGTGAAACCCTCTGTGAGTTTTTCAGGCGTACATTCACTTTGTCGTTTTCTTTCCTCTACCTATGATGATTCATGGATGTTTTGTAATGTGTAGCTTCAAAGCATTGTCTCAAAACAAATTGGGCCTAATGAACAGGTAACTAGTTGCAGTAATCTGAGAATTAGACTAATTAATCGGTGGATATACACCAAGCTGACATCAAATTTTACTAAAAATGCGTTCTGACAAGTATCAATGTCTCTTGATCTCCTACCAGGGAATTGCTCAGGGTTGCATTTCAAGTATAAGTTCCGTAGCTAATATTCTCTCCCCATTAATGTATAGTCCTCTAACAGGTAAACCAAAGTGCTATGTGCACTATAGCAAAATATTTTCTCTCCCCATATGAACCTAACACTTACCATTTGGTTTTCCAGCCTTGTTCCTTTCAGAGAAAGCTCCTTTTCCATACCCTGGCTTTAGCATCCTGTGCATTGGCCTTGCTTGGGTAAGTACATTTATAAATTACTTGGTATGTGGGCATGTTCCCGATCGAGAGCTATTTAACAACCCAAAAAATGTCTGCGGTCTTCTAGTTTCTATGTCTATTTATTGGATAGCGTGGGTGAATTTTGTGTTTTCTGTGTGTGCAGTTGATAGCCATTATTCCCAGTGCAATGATAAAGACAATTCCTCTCATCTCAAGAGAGTAACGACAATAGAAGTATATATAACATTTGTGTGGGACGAAAAGCCAAAGGTGAGAACCCTATTAGAACATCCCATAGGCTGACGATGTTGCAAGAAGATATTTTGCCACTTCTTGCAGAATCACTTGGAATGCGCTTTCTCTCATTGTAGTGTAACTGAACACACGTTCTTCTTCAGTGAATATTGTTTTCGTCAACTATAGTTGCTGTAATCGCTCCACTTCAATGAATATACTTTTTTATCCGTTATTGCTATCTAAGTAGCACCAGCTAAATTACTACCAGCTGTTATGATTCCTCATAACAGGTCTCTTTTGTTTTGTTGTTGACTGGCACAGCAAATACACGTGATTTATGAAAGAGAAAATGATCAAAATGGTCCTTAATATATGGAGGTTGGACTATTCTAGTCCTTGATATATACTATCACCTAAAGAAATAGTCTGTAATATATACAAAAGGTGGACATTATTGGTCCTAAACCATAAAATTAATGGAAGAAGTGGCAGAATCCGTTAAACTAACAGGATGAGTCAGTGTGCTTTTCAGATGAACTCTTTTGCTGAAAAAAATAGTAGAAGATGAGGCATTTGATATTCTCTACTGTAGGCGTTTGGACGGATACCTTTTTTTCTCTCGGTAACACATTTTCTACGTGGCTATGTCTCTGATCTTAAACTCACGCTTCTTCACACACAGGAACAGTGTTCATGGCCTAAGAGACAGTTCAGCCAAGCTATTCTAAGTTTACATCATTAAATGCTTGATAACTCATAGATCTTTAATAGACCCTTCTGTATAAAGTGTCTGCTAATTTCTTTAGGCAGGGACTCCAATTTTTACGTCTTTTTTAGTTGTAAAAAGAAGATGTACTGTGTCCAACACTTTTCTTATTCCGCCAAACCTCGCCTTAAGAGTAAGAAATGGAATTCACCTCAGAGATGCAAGAGGTATATCTATAAAAGCTGAAATCCTTACAGTTGCTCCTTAGTAGAGGGGATGAGTCATCCATGAATCATCGTACATGTAATTCTTCGTTCATAAATCAGTGAACGAGGTTGTTTGCAGGCAATTGGATTGCACAAGCATATAGAGTTTTCTTTCACTGTTTACCCTGGTAAGCTTTAACTTATCCTTTGAGGGCAACACTCACTTTTAGGGTTGAGGGCCAAAATTGTCTGAATTTTTGTATACATTAAGGACTAATTATTTTAAGTAACATATATCAAGGACTAAAATAGTCCAATCCCTATACTTGAGGGACCATTTTACTCAGTTTCCCAATTTATGAACCACGAAACTGGTGTAAAATGACAAGAGGGGTTGCTCGGATGGTAAGTAACTCCCACTTCCAACGGAGAGGTTGTGAGTTCGAGTTTCCCCAAGAGCAAGGTGGGAAGTTCTTGGAGGGAAGGATGCCGGGGGTCTATTTGGAAACAGTCTCTCTACCCCAGGGTAGGGGTAAGGTCTGCGTATACACTACCCTCCTCAAACCTCACTAAGTGGAATTATACTGGGTTGTTGTTGTTGAAACTGGTATAAAATAAGTTAAAACACACAAAAGGAACCCTCTAAGAAAAGATTGAAGTAACTGATCCACAGAGACTCCATCAGTTTTGTCCAAATCAGAAACTCATGGCAAATGTGCTCTTGCCTCTGCAAAACTTATTTCAGCCTCAAGCTTCAGCAGGTTTTAGTGTCGGAAGCTTGAGACCCAGAGTTGACATACAAGCTTAAAGAGATATATATCTTAAGCCAGCATGTTCAACTCTCCACTGGGTTCGTCCCAAGAGTTCATCCAGTTCCTCACATACATGTTATATGATGCTCCTGCAAAATGTGTGAAGTGCAAGGCAAAAATCTATCTGTAAACAGTACGACCTTAATACATGAACACCAACTTGTTTGCTGGTGAGCATATTGACAAGTGCAAAGAATGTAAATCTCTTTATACATTCAAGTTTGGTCACAGAAACTGGCATAGGATACCAGAAGTAAGGTAACCAGCACGAATCTCCTGAAATGGACCCACCTCTCTTATTGGCTCTTTTGGTGAATCAAATATAGGAGTAGCAAACGGGCGGGGCGGAGCGGATATGGTTCGGATCGAAAATCGGTAATGAAAAAATGGATCAATTATCCGACTCGACTCATATTTAATACGGATAAAAAATGAATTAACCAGCGGATAATATGGGTTACCCATATTATCCATGACTTTTTGTGTATGATTATTTTTGGGAGAATTCTTAGTCTCCCTTTCATCAATATGAAAGAGGAAGCTTCTGGGCTGTACCTGTACAACTAGGGATTGTGGGACGTTGAATAGTAAACTAAACGAAGATGACGCTGTCCAATTGTTGTTTCAAGGTCAATCTATTCATTCGTCTTGATAATATTTTTTCTTGTTCACTAATAAATCGACTAATTAAACTCATGTTTCTATAATCAATTCGATCCCCCTATTGAATCGGGGGCAAACGCCTACGAAAAGATCGCTTGAATTTAAGAAAAGGTCGCTTGGATTTATCCATGGTTTGTTATGACAGGATTTGAACCTGTGACATTTTGTACCCGAAACAAACGCGCTACCAAGCTGCGCCACATAAATTTTACCAAATGGAATTCATATGAAAAAGACCAATTAATTCATTACAAAAAAGAAAATGATTCTGAGGTCTATTCATTAGCAAACCAAAAGGATAATTTTAAAAAATGTTATAGATATGATCTTTTAGCATATAAATCAATTAATTATGAAAATATAAATGACTCTTTTATTTCTAGATTACCCTTTCAAGTAAATAAGAACCTCGAAATTTCTTCTAATTCCAACACGTCCAAACACAACCTTTTTGATATGCTCGGCAATCTTCATATCAATAATTATCTAAGAAAAGGCAATATTCTATATATAGAAAGAAATCTCAATAGACTCTTGAACTAGCGGAAGCTAATGTGAAAAAGGCTGAAGGAAGGAGACAAAAAATTGAGGCAAATCTAGCTCTCCGACGAGCTAGAACATGGGTGGAGGCTATCAATCCGATTTCATAACTAGTTGGTACGTTCGAATAATAAAAAGAAGTTCTCTTTCTAATCCTATTTAGATTCTGTCGGGTGAATACAATCAAATACAATCAAACAGAATCCAATTCTGATGCAAAAATTCAAATTCAATTGTGGAAGACACAATTTTTTCTGAAGAATTCGCCATGATATACCTGATCCATGCATAATATCATGAAAAATGGGTACTAATTTTTGACTGCTACTTAGTATTGGCAATAGGTCTGAAAAAGTATTTAAAAATATCAAATTTAGATATTTGTACCCTGTCGAAGTAAGGAACCATGGCATATATGTTTGGAATAGATTCCATTTTGAGAGAGTTGAAAAAAAGCATTGGGTCGAACTCTTCTTTGGTGTCAAGGTAATTGCTATGAATAGTCATCGACTTCCGGGAAAGAGTAGAAGAATGGGACCTATTATGGGACATACAATGCATTACAGACGTATGATCATTACGCTTCAACCGGGTTATTCTATTCCACCTCTTAGAAAGAAAAGAACTTAAAAAAAAATACTTAATAGCATGGCGATACATTTATACAAAACTTCTACCCCGAGCGCACGCAATGGAACCGTAGACAGTCAAGTGAAATCCAATCCACGAAATAATTTGATCTATGGACAGCATCATTGTGGTAAAGGTCGTAATGCCAGAGGAATCATTACCGCAAGGCATAGAGGGGGGGTCATAAGAGTCTATCCTAAAGATTTCATTTCAATTGGAATTTGGTTATTCACCATGTACGAGGATCCCCGCTAAGCATCCATGGCTGAATGGTTAAAGCGCCCAACTCATAATTGGCGAACTCGTAGGTTCAATTCCTACTGGATGCACGCCAATGGGACCCTCCAATAAGTCTATTGGAATTGGCTCTGTATCAATGGAATCTCATCATCCATACATAACGAATTGATGTGGTATATTCATATCATAATATATGAACAGTAAGAACTAGCATTCTTATTGAGACTATAAATTATAGGGAAGAAAATCGATTTATGGATGTAATCAAATATGCAGTATTTACAGACAAAAGTATTCGGTTATTGGGGAAAAATCAATATACTTCTAATGTCGAATCAGGATCAACTAGGACAGAAATAAAGCATTTAAATTGAATAGATGTATCTAGGGAGAATTCGCTTTAAAGAAACTATTCCCTAGATACACATGTCGTGTTATTTCACAATTGAATCAATTTAAAATTTTAAAAAAGACCTAAAGTTAGGGATTTATCAATAGGTAATGTTGCACCAATGCCCAACCAAAGGGCGACTGCGGTACCAATCAAAAAGAGTCGTCGCTACTGGACGGCGAAATGGATTTTGGAATTTATTAACATTCTCTAAAAAAGGTACTGTTAAGTAATTCTCTTGAGCCACCCACCATATTTATACATTGCTTTGGTTTGGGCTAAGCTAAATAAGACTATTTCAATGATGGCCCTCCATGGATTCACCTATATAAGCCGCGGCTAAAGTTGCAAAAATAAGAACTTGAATACCACTTGTAAATAATCCAAGGAGCATGACAGGTATAGGAACTACTAAAGGTACTAAAGAAACAAGAACAACAACTACTAATTCATCATTTATCGTGAATGGGGGAATCATTACACATAGTATGCCCGATCAGCGTATTTTTTTGTTTTACGCCCCGTAACTCTTCCTCAGCCAGGCTTGGGCAGAATAGCAGAGCAAGTATTAGTAGCATAACAAAAAAGCCTTCCTCGTCATTATATCTTTGCTCGCGGCAATTGTGACCTCTCGGGAGAATCGATGACTGCATCAAAGATGCAGTGCTAGTACATCTGAGACTTCTTAATTGGCTAGTTGTAAATAGCCCCAGGGTTATGGAACAAAGGATTATCTCGGGGGACCTGAGAGGCGGTGGTTTACCCTGCGGCGGATGTCAGCGGTTCGAGTCCGCTTATCTCCAACTCGTGAACTTAGCCGATACAAAGCTTTATGATAGCACCCAATTTTTCCGATTCTTTTTTATCAATGTTATCAATTATTTGATAATTATTAATACCAATTTTAGTATTTGGATTACTGTTGGTATCGATCTTAACCCAGGCCTCAATATCTTCTTTTTGTCTAAGAGAAAAATGGAGAATTTTCCAATCAAAATATTTTCTATCGAGATTTCTTTCTATATATAGAATATTGCCTTTTCTTAGATAATTATTGATATGAAGATTGCCGAGTTTCTGGTACCTCCTCATGGATTGGATTAGTCTGTCTGGTGTGTATCCTTAATTCTCTCATCTCTTGAACCTATTCGTCGCAGACCCAAAACCAAAATGCCCCCTAATTTTTCTCGGTTACGAGACGCATTAAATTGGAATCTAAGTCCCCCAAAAAACGCAAATCAAATAAAGAAAACAAAAAAATTAGAGGGGGGTCAAACTTCTTGAATAAAAAGAGTACAATTAAAAAAATAATTGGAATCGTTCCGAAGAGAATATGTGTCCCGGCACTGCACAAAAAAGATCGCTTTTTTTGGGTGTGTTTGCATGTATCACTAGTAATCTTCAATGCTTTCGTTATTAACTTTATAATGTTGTGTTTAGTTGTGTGGCTGGAAAGGGTGGACAATTAGCTAGAGCAACGGGTGCTATAGCGAAACTGATTGCAAAAGAGGGAAAATCAGCCACATTAAAATTACCTTCTGGGGAGGTCCGTTTGATATTCAAAAACTGCTCAACAACAGTCGGACAAGTGGGGAATGTTGGGGTGAACCAGATATCGTCATTGCTTCTTCTCCGGGAAAAGAAGTTCACGACCCGTGGGCCTTCTACCTCCATGCGGCATTGCTCCGTCAGGCTTTCACCCATTGCGGAAAATTCCCCACTGCTGCCTCCCGAAGGAGTCTGGGCCGTGTCTCAGTCCCAGTGTGGCTGATCATCCTCTCGGACCAGCTACTGATCATCGCCTTGGTAAGCTATTGCCTCACCACCGAATTGGTTGAGGAAAAGGAAACCCCAGCGACCAAGCACTCCCGCCCCCAAAAGCGGAGACCGAAGAACCGCAAGGTTGTCGAGGACACGTCTGAAGAGGAGGCGGGCGCCCTCTAAGTTGACCACCCTACCCACTAATGAACTATGAGGGGGGAAGGCGAACGGGAACCGACCGAAAAGATGCGGTTAATACTGCCAGAACCACACCTGTAACCCAAGTCAATTCGCGAGGTTTTTAAATCCGCCGGTGAGATACACACGAAATACATGCGCCTTCTCGAGCCCGAGGTTGCGCCCATTCCACGCGAGGTCCTCGTTCCGGAATTAGAGCAACCTCTCCTTCCTGATATCCAAAGGAGGGTAGAGCTTCAACAGCGATTGTCGCTCTATTTCATTGGTAGGAACGAGGCCAGGCACCTCCCGCCCAAAATGAATTGCTAGTCGTAGAATATTATTCTCGTCATACTTAAACCTCAGACTGAAACCGAGGGTTCGGAAAATTTTCTTCGCTTTAGGCGAAGTAAATTAACCTAAGGTTAAGTAAGATAAATCCGAGTTTGATCTGGATTTCCCCCATTTTTGTATCATAGACCAAGGATCTATTTTCATTCCTTGTCTACTCTTTTCTTTCCAGTATTTTGATTATGATTATTTTTTAGTATTCTATTTTACGCGTCACAGCAAAATTTCCATTTATCCGTGATCTAGGCATAGGTAGTAATCCATTCTAGAATTCTTCTCATTACCTCTCATGGGAAAAAGATCCCACAAAGAAAAGAATTGTATAGTACGAAATAACATAAAAACTTCTTTTTTTAAAGAAAAAAACAAAAGATATGAATCCTCTATTCCAATTGTTCCTTTTTGACAGGAATCGATAAGAAATAAGAAATATTTCAAGGCGATTCGATTTCATACTAATGTAGTAGTATAGGAACTATTCCGATTTCGGTGAAGTTACAAATACGAAGAACTCGAGAAATTTTGATTGAATCATGATATAAATTACAAAGAAGAAAAAAGACCGAATAATCATTCTATGATGAAAATAGAATAACTGCCAATTTTGTGTACTTGAGCAACTCTTAATTTGAGGCTTTACAAATGTAAAAGTTAGACTCATTGATTACCCATTGGTTACTCATTGATTATCCATTGTCTAAATGAATAATGTGGTTCTTATTCATATTTGATCCGTTTTTAAAAAGTTCATTATCCAACCTATTTTTTAGTGGATAATATCGGTAGTTAGTTGTTTTTTTTGAACTATTTTACTACTCCTAATCAAATATAACACTAGACCATGCTAATATTTAAGAAAGCAGCAAACTCACAATTTCTATTTCCAGGTTGCTAGAATCTATCATTAATGCAATTTTAGAATATTTAAACATTTTGTTGCTATCGTAGAAATCTCTCTGTAGTAGGATGTTTTAAGAACTTCAACTAGTTGTCTTTTCTGTTTGAACTTAAACGCTACTCTTTTATTAGGCTTATAAAAAGTAAAACACAAGCTTCTTACAATACCATCTTCAACATAAACCTTTTCCCAAAAGTAGATAGGCTAATAATTTAGCTGTTGGCAGAAAGTTTACATAAAACAAAAATCATACTGACATGCAGAACGGTAGCAGTGAAACTTATCTGAGCAAATGAGCTATGTATCAGCAGAATGGGAGAACCATCAAAATGATCAGTGACTCAATCATAGCGAATTTCATCAATTCGACGATGAGCTCCCTTAGTTAGGTACATGTAGCGTATCAACCTTTGCCAGCGCATAATATCCAAATACTCAAGTCTTGGATCACCAGTAACAAGGGTAAGTAGATCTTTGTCACCAATGCTTGAATCAAAAAGGTTTAAAAGCTTCAAACTCGGGAAGCATTTAAAGGGGCTGAATGAGAAAAAAGGTTGCAGAATTCCATTTCGTCTAATGCCTCTGATATTAGGACAGTGCCTCCCCATCGCTTCTAAAATCAAGGGGATCATGTATGGTGAATCAGAGAAGTCCACAAGTTCTAAGATTGAGACAGCAACGAACAACTTCCAATAAGACTTCTTCAGAGGCATTGAAGGATCCATGAAATGATAGGTGCTTCAAATTAGGACATCTATGAAAAAGTAAGACGAGACATTAAAAGTCTTGCGGATTGAGCAAATCCAGCAAATGCAAGAGTAAAATGTTGCAGACATCCCTGTTTAAGTTTTTAGTTGAAGTGATTCACATTACACATTACAACAAGTTATCAAAAGCAGGTAATAGGTTCTTGAAAAGTCTCACCACCCATCAACAATTTTCCATGTGTTTGGTTCAAGAAGGACAATTGGATACGTGTGAGATGTGTTGCATAGTTAAAGGGAAATGGACCAAAAATAGCCATCTATTTTATGTACAATAATAACAACAACATCCAATTTAATCCCATACGTGAGGTATGAGGAGGGTAGTGTGTACGCAGCATTACTCATATCCTATAAAGGTAGAGAGTTTGTTTCCGATAGACCCTCGGCAGCCATCTATTTTATGTATCCTTGTTTTATCCTTCATTAGATTTTAGAGGTCATTTATACCTTTTTCATTAGCAAATTATCTCATATTTGCCCTAGACCGTAACGTATTTTCAACCTGACGTATAAAGTGATAATTTATTTTACAATGAGGAAAGGAATGATCAAATTATTCGTACCTTTATCCTGCTTAAAATAAATAAATAAATAAATTTAAAATGCACTATCTTGATCAATTTAAGCTTTTAGTTGAGTCGATTAATAAATAAGCAAAACAAGAATTAGTAAATGAATTTGGACGTGTTAGAATGAGTGAATAAAATGCCAAATATTTGAAAACTCTATATATATATATATATATATATATATATATATATATATATATATATATATAACTCAGACAATTAGTTTACAGATAATTTAAAATGAAAATAAGAGGGCTTACGATGAAGCGATGAGGGAAAGAAGGGTGTCATCATTGGAGGGCCATCAAGAGAAGTGAGAAAAGGGAAGAAATAGACAGAGGTCACGGCGGCTCTACCATCAGCTTTAGCGATGAGAGATTGAAGACTAACAACTCCACATTGAGGATCGCTGCTGCGTCTACCATCAAAAGGGTCCAAAAAAGCTGCGTCGTAAGGGAAGGAAGATTTAACGAAGGCATCGACAGCAGCAGCAGAGGAAGAAAGCGACGGCGGCGGAGGAAATGAGTAGTAAGAGTCGGGAATGAAGGAGGCCCAGCAGTGAGGATGGCGAGAGGAGTTAGACCATGATTTGCAGACAAAGGGGAGATTGCAGAGACCATCTTTGAGGGAGGATTTGGAGAATATATTGACAAGATCTGTGCTTGGTAGATTATCCCATGGCCTTTGTCTTTGTCTTTTCCTTTGCTGCTGCATCGTCTTCACTCCAGTCTCTGCGGTTGCTGCTTGATTCGTCAATTGGAGGTGAGGGATGCAGAAAACTGAAAAGTAAAAGGGAGGAGGAAGACTCACTGTACCAGTCAATTTTATTCTTTTTTGCAAATTATAGTAATCTCTACTCCACTAAACAATGGTATACGTAGTTGAGTCTTTTTTTAAGAGAAAGGGTAAAAAGGACACTTCCATGGATCAAAAGTTTACGAGGTTTTAAAACATGGTGTATTAAGTATTAATCCCTCCGGTTCACAATAAGTGTCTAATATGTCCATTAAGAAAATACTAAATTTTATATAAAAATATCTACTATGACTAAAATACCCCTACTTAAATATTTAATGTGAGAAGTAAGAAAACTTTTTAGGGATATATACGTAGAGGTTATTTTGTAAAAATAAATTGAATTCTTTCTTGATTACATAAATGGATACTTATTTGGAGAAATGGCCTTCTCGCCACTCAAACTTGTAGCGTTTTTAAACACCGATACATAAACTTAAGCTTTTACCATTTTAGCACTATTACTTGATGAACTGGGTACTAATAAACACGTTTGACTGTTGACTATGCTTACATGGCGACGATATAATTGATGTGGCCAAAATGCCTGCGAATCACGTTAATTAGGTGCGTGAATGAATTAATTTGATTTTAAAATTGTAAAAAAAAAAAGAAGATAAAATTGGTTCCGAGCTTCTTCTCCCTATTTTGTTCCCAGCTTCCTCTCCCCTCTCTCTCCCTTCTGTTTTCTCACACCCTCAAACTCCTCCACGACCAAAAAATTATATCGAATTGATTATTGCTTGTCTCTTTTTCTTCTTTTTCTTCTTCTTTTTCTTTTTCTTCTTTAATTTTTTTGGCAAAGAGTAGTGAAATGGTGGCGTTTTAGATTTGTTTGGTCTATTATTAGTGGGCTTGTTGAAAAGGAGGCGACGAAGATAAAGTGATAAGGAAGGTGGCAGGCAGGTGGCAAAAAGGTGAAGCTGTAACGGTTTAGGTTGATTCTACGTATGGTTGCCATTTTTTCCGGCAAATATCTCACTGGAGTAATTTTCTGGGTCTTTTCGAAAGTGTTATAACCATTTTTACGCTATTATTTTTTTACTGAGGTTTGACTAGAATTTGAAGATTCAAATTTGACTTCTAACAATTGAAAATGGTGAATTTACCGGGAAAATGGAGTAGTTATACTTATACCATGTGTCTTGACATTTCTTTCTATTCTCTTCAGCTTTAACGGCTTACGTTTTAAGCACAATCAATCCTCGTTCTTCAGTGATAGTGTTTTAATTAAATGGATTTTACTTATAATAAGTACATCAGCCTCATCCCTGTCAATTCTGCTGTTACAGTGAGAATTTTTACATCAAAGGATTCAAATGTCAGATAAGCGTGGATAGTTTTTCTCGGCTTCGTGTACGAATTGGTTTTCCTCCAATATCACTGATAAGGATATCTTAGACAATGTCAAATGATAGTTGTAATGTTCTGGGCAGCATCCTTGTTACTTTAACCTATTTGCATCATGTAGGTAAAGGGATCGAAGGTGTTTATTCATACAGTGTCGTCCTAGATGGAGAGAATGGACTGGAAATAAAACTTTTGTGAGTAAATTTTTTTTTAAAAAGTGGGACTCATAAATTACACGGGGAAATTAATAAGAAAATAAGTATGTGACATGTCATTTGTGTCATAGCGCTTGCGGACCACGCACAATCATATGCGTTTATTAGTTATAGGTTTCAGGAGTTTGAGTATTTAAATGGTAAAAATGTAAGTTTATGTATCCGCTTTTAAAAACGCTACAAGTTTGAGTGGCCAGGAAATCATTTCGTCCACTTATTTTAAATCAAAATAAAAAAATAAATTAAACACTTATTGTGAACCATAGGGAGTATATCCTTAAGGCTCTTTCCTCATCATCCACTACATCAATGTACATACAGTTTCTTATCGTTTGATTGGCTAAGTTGGAATATGGAAGTATCAACTTATTTTGGAAAATAATTTTTTTAATACTTTTAAAAAAAATATTTTAAAAAAAAAATTTTATATTTGTTTAATTAATTTAAAAATATTTTTCAATATTAAATTACGATTAAGGACATAAAGATATTTACTTAATAGTTAATATTATATAATTATAAATATTTATTATTAAAGATAATAAGTAAGTTTTTCATATTATTTAAGTAAAATAGAAAAATAAAATCAAAATTATTTTATTTTTTCAAGATGATTTAAATTAAAGAATTATCAACGAATATGAAAGGTCATCCAAAACATTATTACATATCACTTAACAGTTTAAACTAAGTAAGGTTATTTCAATATATATAATATTTTACTAAGAGTATTTTTGGTAGAAAGAAAATTCAATTTCGTCTGCTTCTGCTCTTATCCAAAAGTTCTTTTTTCTCCTTCAAAAAACTAGGCTAAACATAATTAAAAAAATATATATCTTTTTTCTTCTAGAAAAAAATACAAAAAATACTTTTGACCTTATGAGAAGCTTAGCCAAACAGGCTATTAGATAAAATTATAAACAAATACATAAATATAAACAAAAGTAAAAAACCATTTGTGTGACATCCTCTCTAGGAAGAAGGGTGAACAGTGAATTCATCACTATTCATCGGGCACAACTCCGTCAGTTTTCATCTCGAAATTAGTCACTCAACAAGCTCCTTCTTGTGGTGAACAACTCCTTTCGCTTTTATTCCAAAATCCTAAACCAATCGCAACAGATCTTGAATTTAGTGATCGAGCTCACTGTAGATTCGAATTTTCAGCAAACTTTCTCGTTACGCTTTTGTGATGTGAACTTTATGGATTGTTCATAGATTTATTTTTTTGGATAAAGTTTTGCTATTATAAGCAAGAACATATCGTAATAAAGTCTTTGAAGGAACTGTAGCTTCGACAGTTCAATTCAGTTTTCTGCATTTTTGTAGCAGCGTCATAGCGTGGATATGGAGGATCTTTTCTGAAGTAAAATGCAACCATGGATGCTACGCCCTCTCCCCAGCATCTGGTTGTGGAGGTTTACAACGTTCTAAAAATTGTTCCAAAAGAATACTCTAAGGAATCGTATGCTTCAACTCTTCAAGCTAAACAGTCTGCTCTGTCAAAAATAGAGTTGTGTCCAGTTATCAACGAGCATGGTGAACCTGTAATTCAATTCACTAAGGAAGAGGTTAACAACTTCATTAGGGAAGAAGGTTTGCATCAGGCAGCTGTTTTAAAATTTACTTATGGCAGACCTGATCTATCGGAAGTGTGAAGAATATTTTTGTCGCAATTTGATATCAAGGTCAATGTAACATTGGACAGTTGGAGTTTCGTCATCTGTTAATCAGGTTTGATCTCTTCAATGATTATGTTCATTTCCTTTCAAAGTCGATTGGATATCTTAAATCCAAAGGCGACAAATATTTCTTCAGAACATTCCCATGGTCTTTAGAATTCAATCCGAAGGAGGAGACGTTGATGGCAGTCGTGTGGATTTCTCTCCTAGGTCTGCCACCAAATTTTTTTGCTAAGAGGTCGTTATTGTCTATCGCCTCAGCTGTGGGAAAACCTCTGGCTGTGGACAAGGAAACTCAGGATAGAACGAGACTTAGAGCGGCAAGAGTTAAGATTATAGTTGATCTTTTGGATAAACATCCTAAAAAGGTCAAGCTTCAGATTCTAGATAGAGTTTCAAGTAAATCTGTCGAGTTTCATCAAGAAATAGTCTTTGACAACCTGCCTAAGTATTGTGCTTATTTCAAACATCAAGGTCATGATGAGAAGGCGTGTAGAATTAAAAAAGAAAAAACTGGAGCAGAGGTTGTGGCAGAGGAAAAGTTGGGCAGTGTTCTGCCTGGTCCCGAGGTTGATGTTTTAGACAAATTACAAGGGGATGCAAAGGATTATCTAAATGCTAAAAGATCTGGACAAGGAGCTAAGGATTTACAAGAAAAGGATGGTAATTCGGGAGTTGAATTATCATAACTCTCACAGCAGACTTTACAAAGTGCAGAAGGAGTGACTGTGGAAAAAAATGCAGAAGTGACGGATGTTGTTGATCCAATTGATTCTGCTGCACAAACTTGTATGGTAATGGATGTTATGAAAATGATTGTTGACACTACACAACCTTCTGTGAATGATAGGGGAGATTCTGATCAATATGAAATGGCTAGGAGTGTTGTGGTTACTAAAACTGCTTCATCTTCAAATGTTACAGCTGCAGAAACTCTTTTAAGCCCAAATGCTGATATTGCCCAGCCTTGTATAATGGCATCTACTGTTACATTGAAGCTGCCCTTGAATGTTTTAACAGAAAAGGAGATGTTAAATTTATCTTGTGTGACAGCACATGACAATGCAAAAGGAAAGGAACATGGTTTGATCGACCAGCATCACATGTTGTATAACTCTATTCTGGTTGATCAAGCAACTGGTACAAAGTTGGAGGCTTCAGATACTTTCAAAGCAATTACAGATTCTACATTTTTGTCAATTCAACTAGCTTACAGGTCCACAGTAACAAATTTACTTGCTGCTTCAAAAACACCTGGGCAACAAGAAAGCAATGAATTGAGTAAAGCATCAGATTTTGGTTAGTTCTACCCCTCCCAATACAGCTGAACTATCCAAAGGGCAGCAATACAGGTATAAAGTTCAGCAGCTAACAGCAGAAGAGATACATGTACAAGTTATTGTTCATCTAACTCTAGCATTGGATGGCATTAATATGACTGGGCAAAATGAAGAGGTGGATGATCAATGTGATGTTATGGAATTGGAATTTGTAGCATCTGTTACAAAGGGTAATAAGAGTACCAACTGGACATTGCATAATGAAGCAGCTGCTGCAGTTTCTATTTTGCCAAAGCTGGATTCTACACTTCCTTTACAAAGTCTTGCTGATCGAGCTATATCTGGGAGTGATGATGCAACACATGCAGCAGTTCCAGTTGAGTCGATGGAGGAGGTATTGAAGTTGGAAAAGGGACCTCCTAAGCCTTCTAGAGATATACATATTTCTAGTGATGGGGCAATGCAGTCTACTGCAGATAGTATTTCTTCTAGTATACAGGCTGGGCAGGTGGTTGTTTTTGAGGGTGAGACATTATATCTGAATTCAAAATCAGTTTTGGTTACTTCTGAGCATACCAAAACAGATGATATTCACAAAGGACAGAATCAATGCTGCAGTGTGCAGCAACTAAGAGGTGAGGCCAGGGAGTACCTTATTGATGCAGCCCAATCCTTATCTGCTTCAAATGTTACTCCTGCAGAAACTCTCCCAAGGCTAAAGGGTGATTGTAAAATGGCATCTACTGTTCCAATGATTTTGCCTTCTACTGTTGTGACTGAAAAGATGGTATCTAATTTGAAACCTACTGTTCCATCTAAGGTACTAGAATCCGACAACACAAAAATACATGAAGACATGCTGATTGAGCAGCAACACATTTTGCAGAATACTAACAATAAAAACACAATACAGTTTAGTCGAGCAAATGCTACTAATGTGGAGGTTTCGGACAACTTCAGATCTTCTACAGATCCTACTGGTTTAACAGTTCAACCAGGGAAAAGTCGACAGTAAGAAATTTACTGGATGCTTCAAAAAATCCTGGACAACAGCATTGTAATGAATTGAATAAAGCAGCAGTTTTGGTTACCTCTGAGCATACCAGAAAAGAGGAAACTCATAAAGGACAACATCTCAGCTGCACTGTGCAGCACCTGGCAACAGAGGAGGATAATGTACCAGCTAGTGTAGATCAAATTCTTAAGACAAATTTGCAAATATCAGCATCTTACAGATGATGAGGTTGCGCATAACACATTTCGACAAGATAACGCTAATCAGCCTGATATGGTTCAACAAGGCAGTGTAACCTCTTTGATAGATACATCAGATGCAGTTTCTAATGAAGCCTTTCTACAGCGTGGTTTTGATTCACATCCTCCTACTGTTACACAACATACAAGTGAAGCTGCTCAATAGTCTGTAAATAACTGGTCATCTTTGTCCAACAGAAAAGCAATTTCAAAATCCAAATTCAAAACACACAGTGCAGATAAGACTCCAGCTTTACATACAACTCCAAACTCATTTGTTGCACTTTCAAAAGTCAATAATGAGAATGCAATCTTCACTGGACAGAATAGGCAGATGGCCAATGTTCAATTTTCTCCAATCATACCTTCCTCCACTACACATGTCGAGACAACTTTCAAAGATTATGGAAAACCATCAACCTCCACTGGAAATAACAAACCAGTATTTGTTAACATGAGGGACATGGTCATTAAATCGAAACTGTGGAAAGACCAAAGAGATTTTGATGAAGACGAGGGCTGGGGAGAAGGACTTGCTGTTTATTCATCTTTAGAAGACGACCAAGAGATTGACGACGACAGTGAAGGAGAGGACATGGATGCTCAATTCAAGCCAAAATTTCAAAGGAAATCAGCGACAATCAATGGTCCTGCAAATATGAAAACTGCAGCAAACTCAAACAACAACTTGAACCATAATGCTCCAGTATTTGTTCCACGAAACACTTCAAAATCAGGCGAAACAACAGTTTTTGTTCGCATCGCAACAGCATTGCCAACATCTGCCCAGAATCAGATTGTACTGATAAAATCAATCACTACTTTGGAGGAGACGAAAATGTCGGATGCAATGATGCAACCTTCCCATAAACTACTGGATGCGAGGGCAGAAAGACGTATATATGAAGAAGGGGAGGAAGAGGATATATTAAAGCAATGACGGGCAGACGCGTCAAGAAAAGGTGATTTGTCACCAATGCATAGTAAAACAAGTAAGAAGTCTCGTGAAAGGGATAGAAGTTGGGACGGTAGGATGTTTGAAGACTTAAACATAAGAAGACCTCCAATGAGAAATGCAAAACAAAAACAGGTCACTCAAACAATTATTACAAAGGCCAATCGATCGAGGAATAAAGCATGAATTTTGAAGCCATATTGAGAAAAATTGTGGACGAAGACCTTAATCTACCAATTAAAATTGTTACAAAATTGGAGAAAAGAGAGCACCAAGATGGTTTCTTCAACTTTTTATATTTCCATCTCATTAGTAATTTTCAATGTAATATCATCACAGAGCATGTTATAAACTCTGGGATGATTATACTTTTCTTAATTCTTGTTACTTCTTTTTTTTTACATGCTTGTTAGTTCATGAGCCTTTTATTGGCCTCAATAGGATTAATAAGGTAAGGTTTTCGCCGGTTGTTGTTATATGGGTAACAATACCTGTGCTATTCCCGCCTTATTTTATTTTTTCTATTTGCTGTAATTTTTATTTTAATTATATTAATAAAAACTAGCCCTAGGCGCTTGCATAGTGATTTGCCAAAAAAAGATATAAACAAAAGTGAAAACTTTTTCATTAACTTTACACATTGCAAGCATGTTTTGAAATAAATAAGGATATCTACTTTTCATATCAAGAATGACTATAAGTTTCTCCTCGTATATTACGACTTCACTAATTTTATTGGTGTCCGAAGAGAAGAAGTGAAACGGAAAGCTACGTAGTACGTACCCTAGGTTTAAAGTCGTTCTTAAGCTGCTATCCAATTTTCTCCTAATAAATTCCTAGGGTCCAACGGATTCAAGAGCTTATCTTACTCTTTATCACCTCAAATGAAACTTTTTTTCCTGGCGATTTTTTCAATATACGAACTCGCCTTCCACGGATTCTCACTTACTAGGATGTTTCTCTTGGAAGTTTAAGGTGTCTCGAATATGTAGCAATACTTTAAAGGCTTTGGACAAGTGTCTTAGCCTTCTAGAAAGCTATGTCAAGTGGCAAATTTAATCAGTCATTTTCTTATCATGCACAACAAATTTAATTTATTATCCCATCAGAAGTGTTTTTTTATTTATAGCCCGTTTGGCCAAACTGTAAAAATCAGCTTATTTTAATAAGTGTTTTTTTATCAAAAGTACTTTTGATGAGAAACAGTTTGTGTTTGACTAATTAGTTTAAAAACACTTCTGAGCAACAATTAGTATTTGGCCAAGTTTTAAAAAATTTCTTCTAAGTGTATTTTTTTCCAAAAATATTTCTAAATAAATTGCTTTTAGAGAGAAGTTACTTTTTCTGCTTTTCTAAAATTGCTTTTGCTTCTCCTTAAAAGTACTTTTTTCCTTCCAAAAGCTTCACCGAACACCTAACTTTTTGTCAAAAGTGATTTTGGCAATAAAAAAAAAAGCACTTTTGACCAAAAAGAAACTTGGCCAAATAGGCAATTAGCCTTCTTCTCTTTCTCTCTTAGCTTCTCTTATTTCCAATTTTTTCTTGTTAATTTTCTTTGTCATATTCTCTTTTTCAATCTTGTTGGGTTAATGTAATATAAATATTTTACTGATTCATGTATCATCTAAATAAAATAGAGGTAAACTTGTTTAATCCTGGAGAAACATTTTACACTGCTGAAATAGTTTATTATGACAGTTCCCAATACAACTCAAGCTAATTCGTGTATCTACTTACAAAGAATATTGAAACAGTGATTGAAATTCTTACCCTCAATTACTACATTCTAATAAACTGTGGCAAATAACACTAATGCTGAAAATATTACTGATACCACCAATATTGGCGTTACGTTCGCTGCTGCAGCCCTAGTTGCACTGCCATATGCCAGGGCATTTCCTGATGTATCAAATATTGAAAATTTCAAGTGTTGGCAAGAACGTATTTTCTCACTGCCTGATGTTCATGGTTGCACATGCATTGTTGCATCCAAAACCTAGTGCAGTTACTGACAATAAAATAGTGGAATGATGACAACATGCCAACAAGGTATGTCGTCATACCATATTGCAAACTATTTCTAAAGAACTTTTTGATGTGTATTGTAGTTAGAAAGAAGCAAAAGCTATATGGGAAGCGTTAATTAAAAACTTCACTGTTAAAGATATCACAAAAAAATTATTTGTTAGTGGCAGATGAGAGATGATAAATAGAGAACGTATAAATCAACAAATTTCAAAAATTGTTAGACGACTTGAAGGCCGAGAGGATGTCTTTTCCAGAGAAGTTTGCTGCTGGAGTGCTAATTGAGAAGTTGCCTGACTCATGGAGTGACTATAAAAATAAATTTAAACCACAAATAGAAAAATTTCACCATTGAAAAAATTGTGACCCACATCCTAATAGAAGATTCCAACAGAAAAGAATCTTCCAGAGCTAGGATGACTATTCTTGAAGCAAACTTAGTTCAAAGCAGCAACAACAACCGCAAAAAGTACGAGAATAAGTCTCAACGTTGCACGCCTAAATATCCCAACTTTGAAAGCAAAAAAGGCTTTTATTTTGTTTGTGAAAAATTGGGCCATCATGCCTCACAGTACAGGTACAGAGCAGGAATTAACAAAGAAAAACTAATACTCCTAAGGGTAACTTAGCCGGAGCATGTGATATTATTGTATCTGTCATTTCTCAAGTAAACTTGTAGCACATGCAAAAGAATAGATGATACACTCTGGGCTACTCGGCATATTTGTGCAAATCAAGAAGTATTTTCCTTATACTCTTGTAGAGGATGATAGAGAAGAGTTTTACCTTGTAGACTCAAGTACTACCAAAGTCTTGATAAGGGTAAAGTTCTCCTGAAACTCACTTCGGGAAAAACTTAAACCCTTATTGATGCACTGCATGTTCATACTATGAGGGATCTCTGTATCTTTGTTGAGAAGAGCCGGAGTGAAAGTGTCATGTGAATCTGATATGATCATAATGACCAAAACTAATGTGTTTGTAGGAAAGGGATATTGTAATAAAGGACTCTTTGTAATAATATTTCTGATGTTATCAATGGAAATGTACCTATTTCTGCTTATATGGTTGAGTATATTTCTCTATGGCATGCTAGACTAGGACTTGTTAATGCCACATATATAAAGAAAATACAGTCACTAGGATTAATATCTGGTTTTAACTCAAATAATATTAGCAAGTGTGAAATATGTGTTGAAGCTAAAAGTACTAGAAAGACCTATTTTTTCGTAAAAGAAATTAAATTGTAATCTTTAATCCACACTGATTTATGCGACTTGAAATAGACTATGACTAGAGGTGGGAAAAGATATTATTTGACTTTTATTGATGATCTTTTAGATATATTAAGTTGTATTTGCTTAGAAATAAATATGATGCATTTAATGCTTTCATTTCTTATAAAACTGTGGTTGAAAATCAACTTAGTAGAGAAATCAAGAGAATTAGATCAGATAGAGGTAGAGAATATTTATCTTTAAATAAATTTTGTGAAAATAATGGAATTATTCATGAAGTAAATCCGCCTTATTCACCTTAGTCAAATGGAGTAGCTGAAAGAAAATATAGAACATTGAAAGAGATAATGAACGCCATGTTAGTTAATTCTAGTGCTTCAAATAATTTGTGGGGTGAAGCTATTTTATCTGCATATCAGTTACAAAATAGAATACCACATAGAAGAAAAGACAATACTCCTTATGAATTGTGGAAGAGTTATAACCTAATTTGAAATGTTTAAAAGTGTAGGGGTGCCTTGCTAAGTTCTTTTTCCTGAACCTAAAAAGAGAAAAATAGGTTAGAAAGCTCTTGATTGCATGCTTATTAGATACACTGAACATAGTAATGCATATAGAATCCTTGTTTTGAAAAGTGATGTGCTTGATTGCAATATCATAATTGAAACAAACAATGTTGAGTTCTTTGAATATATTTATCGAGTGTCTTATAAAATTTCTCATACACCTGTTATAACAAATAGAGAAATTACCTCTAATGAGGAACTGAGAAGAAGTAGAAGGCCTACGAAAGAATATTTTTCTTATGGAAATTATTTTCAGGCTTTCCTAGTCGACAACGAACCATCAAATTATTTTGAAGCTATATCTTCTTCAGATGCTAAATATTGGAAAGTGGCAATAAATATTAAAATTGATTCCATTAAGAAAAACAATACATGGATTTTAACTGATTTACCTCCAGGTGCAAAACATATTGGTTGCAAATGGATTTTCAAAAGAAAATTTAATCTTGATGGATCCTTAGATAAATATAAAGCACGGTCAATAGCAAAAGGATTTTCTCAAAAATAAAATATCGATTATTTTGATACATCTGCACCAGTGACTAGAATTTCTTCTATTCGAGTTTTAATTGCCTTAACTTCAATCCGTAAGCTTTTTATCCACCAAATATGATAGCTTATATGAGTCTATCAAACAATAGGGTACCTAATCCTCTATGTGATAATACGTAGAATGTAGTAACTACTGAATGTAAAAAAGGCCAGAGATTTTTTAGGTTGAAAAATTCCACACAAGGGGATCAAAACAACCACGACCTACACATGTAGGCTTTAAACTCAACTAACTTGTAATCTACCTATTACAGGCCACTTTGAAGACACGATATAAGACTTCAAACTAACTTGTGATGCACCACCACAAGCCACTCTATGACTCTACTAGCTACAGAGGATTTAACTTATGACTACTCCTAGTCACAACATAAACTCTAAAGTTTGCGAATTTAGTTTGTTCCTAAGATAGTGCTTCTAAGAAAGCAAACTAGGACTTACAATGTAGAAGAATTAACAAGATTACAACTCAACTATGGACATATATAAGACTCTACTAGAAACTGATCCTTACTGGAGTTGTCTTCTTGTTATTGACACACTGGTGACTTCAATGCCAGATGAATGCTTCTTCTGTTTTACAGAATATCAATGAATGCACACCATAAGTTGTCTTGAACCAGGTTGTTTTATCACAAAATATATCACAATAGATAGTGATGTCAACTCTTGGTGTACTTCTTCCCAGTGAGAAGCAACCGATGCACTGTCTACACACCCGTTTCTGGGCAGTTGTGTTCCGGCTGGATTGTGGACTTTCTACTTCTGTCAGGACGCACCAGTGAACTAGGTCCTGGTTGTGTTCCTCTTCTATAAAAGTTGCTAGATGATCACTTTCTTCTGCTACGTTCTAGCGGTGCACTTGCCCAAGAGAGCAGGTACCTATTGTGTTTCTCTTTATGCTGATTACATACAGTCATTCACTTTTTCTGTTGTCAGAGATATCTAAGGGACCAACGCGTCGGGTCCCTATTGTGTTCCTCCCTGTGGCCGTTCATCCATTTGAATATTTTCCGACATCGAACATTTCTCATGAGATGTGTATCTTGTGGTACAAGGTTCTTTATCTTGTTCTTCATAACAAGTTTGTTAGATCATCAAAAAAGAAGCATAAGGCTAATACATTGAAAACCCATCAATTTTTCCCTTTTTGATGATGACATACTTAGGCATGAAAAGCATTGTTTAGATCATAATTAAGAATTAACCATATGAGATGTCAGTTGTTCCCCCTTAATCTTAGATCTCCGTCAAACTACACAAGCATGTTAAGTTCTCCCATATTAAGTTTCCCCTTAATCTCAGATCTCAATCGTCAACCTACAAGCATGTTACCCTCATGTTTTCCCCCTTTTGGCATCATTAAAAAAAACGACAAGGTAATAAAAATAAAGAAGTCTAACACAGCTAGATCATGCCACATATGTGCACACAACATGATAGAAAAGAGAAGCCAAAGAGACACAGTATTGTGCATGGCAATGAAAAGGAAGTTGTTTCATTAATGTTTACATTGGACTGAGTAAATCAGGAGCAGTAATGGGTAAGTTCAATATCCCATCACAAAACAAACACTAAAAACAAAACAAAAACAGCAACCACAGGATGTTGGAGTAAAAACAACTTGGTACTAAGAGGATCCTAGGAAACACTGGAGGAAGAGGCAGCAATAGTTTTGAGACCAGGTCTCGTCTAGCACTTGCAACTAGTTGATCTTCAAGTAATTGAGCCCAAAATCTCTTGTTTTCCTTTCTTACTCAGGTGACCTCCTCATGTATAGAATCAGGTCCCTTAGCTGCTTGGCTAAGCTGAGTTTCCAATATGGCATTTCGAGCCCTCAACCTTCTCAATTCCTCAAAGGCTACATTTTGAGCATTTATCAACTAAGATGTGGTTGAAATACTCCCACCAACTCTTTCTATACATTTACCCTCTTCCAGAGTGATCTTAGAGAAGGAATGCTTACGTGTGCCTACTTTGGGATTTCCTAAATGGACCTTATAAAATCTAAACACCTGAGTTAGGAGAAAGCCATAGGGTAACCCCTGATTTCCACTCTTAAACTTTTCCAACTTCTGCATGTGATCAATCATGATGGCTGGCAAATTAATTGGTACAAACTCGTCAAGCGCTTCCATTAGTACCATGTTCGATCTTGTAGCAATGGAGCTCCTCTCAGAAGGGGTAAGAGAACTTTATTGGCCATTTCAAAGAGAAGCTGGTACTTAGGAAGCAATACTTTCTTATGCACTTGTTCCCCCTCTTGAATAGCTTGTTCTTTCATGATGGCTCTCTGAAAGTTTACTCCAAAGGCACCCTTAACTGCGTTTATACCTTCACACGGAATTTTGAGAACCTTTCCCAATGTTGAAGCGTGTAGTACAATGTCTACTCCATTTACGAAAGCACAGATGTGGTCCCTCTCAATAGTGAAAAGAGATGCGTAAAAATATTGTACAATATCTTCGTACACCAGAGGCATTCTATTTTCAAACAAGTGTTCACATTGTTGAAATTCCACAATCTCCAGAATTTGTCTTATCTATGTCATCTCTGAAATTGCTAGATCAAATGTACGTCCTCACAACACTTTCTAAGTTCTTAATCTCAGCTGCCAAAGACCAACATCATTGCTCATGGACCTTATTGGACCTAGTTCCTTCATAGTTTCCCTTTTTTGTTTGTTACACCCTTAGGCAGACTTTCCTTTCTAGCATGTTATCCCCACAATATTCTCTTCAAACACGGCTAGCTCAGTCTGACTCCGTTTAGACTTGCTGCTGTACTTCACAGATGACCCTTTCTGTTTCTCAACCATTTCAGCGAATGCCTTTTCCATAGACTATTGAGTTGTGATAGATTGTTATACTGAGGAACTAGGCTCCTTGTATGCATCTTTCTCTACTTGGTTTACTAACCCACTCTTGATGAAATCCTTTGGATTCATTTTCCTCTTTTTTCTTGGCTTAACACTTCTCTTACTTTTCTGAAATGAGGACTCAGGTGTGTCTTGCTGTAGTGACCTGATAGTGAGTGATTTTGAGGAAGACCCTAAGAGCTTGGAGTGAATGGGGGGAGGGGGGTACATGAGTGAGTTTGCATGGAAGAGAAATGGGTTCATCAGAAGGATTTTCGAGGAATATATCATATGTTAAGGACTCTAGGAGTATGCAGTTCTTACTTTTTCTATAAGTGAAATCTCTTCCCTCTGATACTCAGACGAGAGATAAGCTCCTTCATTCGTCTGACTTTCAGCAGCTATAGCATGATGTTGTGAGTTTCTTCCTTTTCCGGCGACTCCCTGAGAGTCACTGAGTCCAACATGGAGGAGTTTATATACTGGTCATAGTAAAGCCTTCTGTATGTTCTTTGAAGAGATCATATGATTGACTGGACATAGAATTCTCAAAATAATATAAACATGGTTTAATAGAAATGGGGAGATAGTAGGAGTGTAGAGGAAACGAGAAGTGGGTAAAGGGTAGAATGCATGAGATAGTGACGTTCTCGGATTAATTTTAAGGAAGGCGACAAAATGGGAGTGGGGCTAGAAGTGGTAGACTGAGATGATTGTTTGATCGCCATCAGATGAGCACTTTTGTAGACAGGAAATAAAGTGAGAGAGAGAGAGACAAAGACAGAATCCTACCAATACAACGAAGATGAAGGTTTATCACTTGTCGCGGGAGGGAAGAGTTGTTTTATTGAAAGAGGGGCTAATGATGAGCACCATCCATGTAGCATTTTCCAATTCCGTTCTTTCCTTCAGCTACGCCATTTAGCTGTAGAGTCCTTGGTGGTAAGAAATTGTGCGTGATCCATTCTTCCCCTCCTTCATCATTTTTTGTGAACTTATGTCCAAGTGAAACTTGAGTTTGGCAGACTGCTGACCTGGTCTCGAAGGTGATAGGTTTGCATACATCAATCCTTTATGCCATGTTTGTGACTTTACATATCTCATACGACCAGCTTGTGGGAGATTAATGACTAATAGGAGTTACCGTTCTTGTTTCCTTCATTCACTGAGACTACTTGAAGAGTTATGAGATTGGTGACTCCATCCTTTTAGGCCATCCACATAGTGCTCGTTCCCACTAGAATACCAAAGGAACATTTCTCTCTTTTCATTCACTGAGAATTTACCCTTTAATTTTCTCCTCAAGGGTAAATTCCCTTCCAACAAGGCCTTCAGTGAGAAGGAATTCATGATGTTTTCAGCTACATGCTTTGGGCATCCACTGTCCATAGTCCATCGTAGTTTTCCTCTTCTCACTGCTCCCTGCACCTGCACATTAATGGCTAGATTTAGGAACCCAAACTAGTTTGGGATCCTTATTACTAAAAAAAGATGAATAAGGGATTTCGTAGACCACACAGGCAGCATCCACTTTTTGTGAGTGGTACCTAGTCCTTTGCAAGTAGTCACTCTATCAGTGAATGCTTTGTTCTTCTTAGCAGACTTAGCCCTGGCCTGACAGTTTTCTTTAAAATGCCCATTGTTTCTGCAGTGGGTACATAGCCAGTTATTAGGTACAGTGACATACTTGCTGTGTGGGTTGTATGGAGTTTTCTCCATTTAGAACCCGATGCCCAGCTTGTTCCCTTTATTGTTGAGATATATGGCAGTAACAACATCTGAGGACTAGGTCCACTTCATGGATTTCTCAAGTTCGTTTCTTACTTTCTCCAACTCAGCTTGGAATTGATGATTCCTCTCAAGCTCACTGCAAAGACTGGTTTTTACAACAGTTAACTCCTTTTTCCAGCAGGATGTGCGACTCACTAACCACTTCCTTCCCTTTTCCAAGACTTATATTACTATGTTCTCTATTGAGTTATTCAATGGTTTCCTCTAGATCAGCGCATATAACTAGTAGGCCATTCATTTCCTCTTCAGTAGAGGCAGTTTTTGCTTCTAATTGTGTTTCGTATTGCTAAGACCTTCTATTGTTTCTTTTAGATCAACAACTACTACCATCAGATCGTCTCTCTCATTCTCCACACTAGTTATTTTTCATTCAAGGCCTCCTTTTCTAGTTCAAGATTAGCTATGGTCTTATTTAAGTCCACGAAACACACCACTAGATTTTCTATAGATTGTTCAGCATCTCCTAGTTCTACGGTCAGGATCTCCTTATCATTTACAAGACTATAATAAGCATCAATTAAGACATTTGATAAAGACCTTAGTTGATTAGAAGAATAGGATTTCATTTTTCTCTGAACATCCCTGAAGTTTACCTCATTGTCTTCATCATCATCATCTGGCTGAGCCATCAGCGCGAATAGTGAATCGTACTTAGTTGCTTCAGTTTCTACTGCTATCTTGGAATTGTTTTCTGCATCTGATTCCCTTTCGGATTCACTTGAGGAGTCTCCCTAAGCAGCAAAAGCCTGCTTAATGATATTCTGTGCAACACTTTTTAGATTAAATCTTTTCTCTGGAACCAGGTTCTTTTTTCCGGCTTTGTTAGGATTTTTCTTGTACTGCTCCTATTTCATGAGTGGGCAGTCTTTGATGAAATGCCCTGAATCCTGGGACAAAGATCATTGTTCTTTATTTTACTTGAACTTCTCTACTTTGGTATGCCACCAGCCGTACTATTGACCATTGAATCTGGGAGGTCTATAGGTTGATTGTCTTTCTTCAATGCTTGGTGGATCAGCCATTAAGGATACCTCCTAGGTGTTAGCCTGATAGGAGAAACCTGTTCTAATACCAATTGATAGCTTATGTGAGTCCACCAAACTATAGGGTACCTGGTCCTCTATGTGATAATACTTAGAATGCAATAAATACTAAATGTAAAGAAGGCCAGAGATTTTCTACATAGAAAAATCCCACACAAAGGGATAAAAAAAACCACGACCTAAACTTGTAGGCTTTAAACTCAACTAACTTGTATTCTACCTATTACAAGCAACTTTACAAACACCCTATTGCACAGACTTCAAACTAACTTGTGATCCACCACCACAAGCAACTCTATAACTCTCCTAGTTACAAAGAATTTAACTTATGACTGCTCCTAATCACAACATAAACTCTAAAGTTTACAAATTTGGTTTGTTTCTAAGGTAGTGCTTCTAAGAAAGCAAACTAGGAATTACAATGTAGAACAACTAACAAGATTACAACTCAACTATGGACATACATAACACTCTACTAGAAACTGATACTTAGTGCAGTTATCTTCTTGTTATTGACACACTGGTGACTTCAATAACAGATGAATGCTTCTTATGCTTGAGAGAATATCACTAAATTCACACTGTAAGTGTGTCTTGCACCAGGTTGTTTTATCACAAAGATATCACAATAGATAGTGATGTCAACTCTTGGTGTACTTCTTCCCAGTGAGAAGTGACTGTTGCACTTTCTGCACAGCCACTTCTTGGGCAGTTGCGTTCCATCTGGATAGTGGACTTTGTACTTCAGTCAGGACACACCAGCGAACCAGGTCCTGGTTGTGTTCATCTTCTATAAAAATTGCCCGATGATCACTTTCTTCTTCTACGTTCTAGTCGTGCATTTGACATGTACTTATGTCAGAGAACCCCAAGATAGCAGGTCCCTGCTGTGTTTCTCTTTATACTGATTACGTACAGTCATTCACTTTTTCTGTTGTTGGAGACATCTAAGGGACCAATGCATCAGGTCCCTATTGTGTTCATCCATGTGGTCGTTCATCCATTTGCAGATTTTTTCGACTTTGAACATTTCTCATGAGATGTGTATCCTGTGGGACAAGGTTCTTTATCTTGTTCTTCATAACAAATTTGTTAGATCATCAAACCATAAGAAGCATAAGGCTAAGACATTGAAAACCCATAAATTTTCCCCTTTTTTATGATGACAAACTTAGGCATGAAAAGCATTGTTTAGATCAAAATTAACAACTAACTAGATGAGATGTCAGTTGTTCCCCTTTAATCTTAGTCTCTGTTAACCTACACAAGCATGTTAAGTTCTCCCATATTAGGTTCCCCCTTAATCTCAAATCTCCGTCGTCAACCTACAGTCATGTACCCTCATATTTTCCCCCTTTTGGCATCATTAAAAAGAAACCACTAGGTAATAAGAATAAAGAAGTCTAACACAGCTAGCTCATGCCACATATGTGCACACAACATGATAAAAAGATAAGCCAAACAGACACAGTATTGTGCATGGAAACGAAAAGGAAGCTGTTTCATTAATGTTTATATTGGACTGAGTAAATCACGAGAAGTAATGGTAAGTTTCAATATTCCATCACAAAACAAACACAAAAAATAAAAGGAAAAAAACAACCACAGGATGTTGGAGCAAAAACAACTTGGCACTAAGAGGATCCTAGGAAACACTAGAGGAAGGAGGCTTGGAGAAAGAGGCAACAATGGTTTTGAGAACCAGGTCTAGTCTAGCATTTGCAACCAGTTTTTCTTCAAGTAATTCAGCCCAAAGTCTCTCTATTTCTTTTCTCAGTCAGGTGACCTCCTCATGTATAGAATTCGGTCCCTTAGCTGCTTGGCTAAGCTGAGACAATATGGCATTTCGAGTCCCAGCCTTCTCAATTCCTCAGAGGCTACATTTTTAGCATTTATTAGCTAAGATATGGTCGAGATACTCCCATCAACTCTTTCTATACATTCACATTCTTCTAGAGTGGTATTATAAAAGGACTTCTTGCTTGTTACCACTCTGGGATTTCCTAAATGGACCTTATAAAATCTAAACGCCTGAGTTAGGAGAAAGCCATAGGGTAACCCGTGATTTCCACTCTTAAAATTTTCAACATTCTGCATGTGATCAATCATGATGGATGGAAAATTAATTGGTAAAAACTCGTCAAGAGCTTCTATTAGTACCTTGTCCGATCTTGTAGCAATAGAGCTCCTCTCAGAACGGGGAAAGAGAACTTTATTGACCAGTTCAAGAGAAGCTGGTACTCAGGAAGCAGTGCTTTCTTATGCACTTGTTCATCCTGTTGAATAGCTTGTTCTTTCATGATGGCTCCCTGAAAGTTTACTCCATAGGCACCCTTAACTGATTTTATACCTTCACACAAAATTCTGAGAACCTTTCTCAATGTTGAAGCTTCGAGTACAGTGTCTACTCCTTTTATGAAAGCATAGATGTGGTTCCCCTCAATAGTGAAAAGAGATGCGTAAAAAGCTTATACAACATCTTCGTACACCATAGGCATTCTCTTTTCAAATAGGTGTTCCCATTGTTGAAATTACACAATCTCCATAATTTGTCGCATCCATGTCATCTCCGAAATTGTTGGATTAAATATACGTCCCCAAAACACTTTCAGAGTTCTTAGTCACTGCTGCCAAAGACCACCATCATTGGTCATGGACCTTATTGGACCTTGTTCCTTCATAGTTTCCCTTTTTTCGTTTGCTACAACCTTAGGCAGACTTTCCTTTCCAGCATGCTATCCCACAGTATTCTCTTCAAACACAGCTAGCTCAGTCTGACTCTGTTTATACTTGTTGTTGTACTTCACAGATAACTGTTTTGTTTCTCAACAGTTGTAGTGAATACCTTTTCCATAGACTATTAAGTTGTCTTAGATTGTTATACGGAGGAACCAAGCTCCTTATAAGCATCTTTCTCTACTTGGTTTACTAACACACTCTTTATGAAATCCTTTGGATTCATTTTCCTCTTTTTTCTTGGCTTGACACTTCTCTTACTTTTCTGAAATGAGGACTCTAGGGTGTCTTGCTGTAGTGACTTGATAGTGAGTGATTTTTAGGAAGACCCTAAGAGCTTGGAGTGAATGGGGGGGTACATGAGTGAGTTTTCATGGAAGAGAAATGGGTTCATCAGAAGGCTTTTCTAGGAATATATCATAAGTTACGGACTCTAGGAGCTATGCAGTTCTTACATTTTATAGAAGTGAAATCTCTTGCCTCTGATACTCAGACGAGAGATAAGCTCCTTCATTCGTATGACTTTCAGCAGTTATAGCCATGATGTTGTGAGTTTCTTCCTTTTCAGGCGACTCCTTGAGAGTCATTAAGTCCAACGTGGAGGAGTTTTAGGAATATATCATGAGTTACGAACTCTAGGAGTTATGCAGTTCTTACATTTTATAGAAGTGAAATCTCTTGCCTCTGATACTCAGACGAGAGATAAGCTCCTTCATTCGTATGACTTTCAGCAGTTATAGCCATGATGTTGTGAGTTTCTTCCTTTTCAGGCACTCCTTGAGAGTCATTGAGTCCAACATGGAGGAGTTTAATACTGGTCGGAGTAAAGCCTTCTGTATTTTCTTTGAATAGATTATATGATTGATTGGATATAGAATTCTCAAAATAATATAAACATGGTTTAATAGAAATGGGAAGACAGTAGGAGTGGAAAGGAAACCAGAAGTGGGTAAAGTGGTAGAATGCATTAAATAGTGATGTTCTCAGATTAATTTTAAGGAAGGCGACAAAATAGAAGTGGTGCTAGAAGTGATAACTGAGACGATTGTTTGATCGCCATCAGATGAGAACTTTTGTAGACAAGTAGATAAAGTGAGAGAGAGAGAGATGAAAAGAGAATCCTAGCTATACAATAAAGATGAAGGTTCATCTCTTGTTATGGGAGGGAAGAGTTGTTTTATTGAAAGAGGGGATAATGATGAGTGAAGATAGAAATTGATTTTGAATAGTGCTAAAACGGTGATAGGTTTGTGGGGAAGTGTTACCAGGCAGAGGAGGTGAAAAGATTTGATAGACAAGACATGACGCTCAGACATTGAAAAGTTAGATGATATGGTAGCTGAATTACATGACAATTAATTTTTTTTTTTGTTTAGAGAGGGCATGTAAACTTAAGAACATGGCTACTAACCTGGAGTACGAGAACCTGATGCTAGAACAATTTTTGAAAAAGGGTTTTAGCAGCTTCCTTTTCACAGTTCATACCTATACCTTTTGTTTCTATGATCATCATGCGTGTTCACATACAATGGCATTGGTGTAAGTTATACTTGATTAGAAACACTTCATCTATTTTTACTTGATGGTGTCTTACAGATCCAACTAAAGGAGGATCAGGTTCTTCATCAGACTCTTATGACCTTATGTTCATGTTGATTGATCCAGGACATTACCTACTTCGAAGCTTTGATGCAGATATCTGGAGGTTGATTTTTATTCTATAATACATTCAACATATCAATCCCTTCTTTATATTTATCATCATGGGATGATCTCTCAAGAGATGAGGCCTGAACCATGACAAGTGAACCTTTGTTGGAGACCTTGAGGCCTTGTTTTGTGGGTTATTCCTAGAAAGCACTCATTTACTCATCTATTTTCATTGTTCTTCCCAAGATAATCCATGTTGTTGTCTGGAATAAGGCATTTCCTTCTAATTGGTGGTTCCTGGTGAGTTTTGCTTTAGAAGGACCTAGTTCATCACCTGCTTTCAAAGTAGAGCAGTATTCATTCCTTTTGCCCATAATTTTTGGTGATTCCATTGGCGATGCGCACCATCCATGTAGCATTTTCTAATTCCGTTCTTTCCTTCAGCAACACTATTTAGCTGTAGAGTCCTTGGTGCTGAGAAATTGTGTGCGCTCCATTCTTCCCTCCTTCATCATTTTTTGTGAACTTATGTCCAAGTGAGACTTGAGTTTGGTAGAATGCTGACTTGGTCTCGAAGGTGAGAGGTTTGCATACATCAATCCTTCATGTCATATTTGCGACATCACATATCTCATACGGCCAGCTTGTGAAGATTAATGACTAATAGGAGTGGCTATTCTTGTTTCCTTCATTCACTGAGACTACTTGAAGAGTTATCAGATTGGTCACTCCATCCTTTTAGGCCATCCACACAGTGCTCGTTCCCAGTAGAGTACCAAAGGAAGATTTCTCCCTTTTCATTCACTGAGAATGTACCTTTTACTTTTCTCCTCAAGGGTAAATTCCCTTCTAGCAGGGCCTTCATTGAGAAGCAATCATGATGTTTTCAGCTGCATGCTTTGGGCATCCACAGTTCATAGTCTATCGCAGTCTGCTTCTTCTCATTGCTCCCTGCACCAGCACATTAATGGTTAGATTTAGGAACCCAAACTAGTTTGGGTCCCTTATTACTAAAAAGGGATGAATAAGGGATTTCGTAGAACACACAGGCAGCATCAACTTTTTGTGAGTGGTACCTAGTCCTTTGCAAGTAGTCACTCTATCAGTGAATGCTTTGTTCTTCTTAGCAGACTAGGCCTTGGCCTGACAGTTTTCTTTAAAATGCCCATTGTTTCTGCAGTGGGTACATAGCCAGTTATTAGGTACAGTGACATACTTGCTGTGTGGATTGTAGGGAGTTTTCTCCCTTTAAACCCGATGCCCAGCTTGTTCCCACTATTCTTAAGATTATGGCAGTAACAACATCTGAGGACCAGGTCCACTTCATGCATTTCTCAAGTTCATTTCTTACTTTCTCCAACTCAACCTGGAATTGATGACTCCTCTCAAGCTCACTACAAAGATGGTTTTTACAACAGTTAACTCCTTTTCCAGCAAGATGTGCGACTCACCAACTACTTCCTTCCCTTTTCCAATCCTTATATTCCTATGTTCTCTATTAAGTCCCTCAATGGTTTTCTCTAGATCAACTTATATCACTAGAAGTTCATACCTTTCCTCTTCAAAAGAGGCAATATTTTCTTCTAAAGTGTGTTTCTTATTGCTAAGACCTTTTATTGTTTCTTTTATATCAACAACTACTACCATCAGATCGTCTCTCTCATTCTCCACACTGGTTATTTTTTCATTCAAGGCCTTATTCTCTAGTTCAAGATTAGCTATGGTCTTATTTAAGTCCACTACGCAGACCACTAGATCATCTCTAGATTGTTCGGCATCTCCTACTTCTACGGATATGATCTCCTTATCATTTACAAGACTATAATAATCATCACTTAAGAGATTTGATAAATACCTTAGTTTATTAGAAGAATAGGATTTCATATTTCTCCGAACATCCCTGAAGTTTACCTCATTGTCTTCATCATCATCATCTGACTAAGCCATCAGCGCTAATAGTTAATCGTACTTAGTTGTTTCAGTTTCTACTGCTATCCTGGAAATGTTTTCTGCATCTGATTCCCACTCTAGGAGTCTCCCCAAGCAGCAAGAGCCTGCTTAATGATATTGTCTGCAACACTTTTTCGATTAAATCTTTTCTCTGGAACCAGGTTCCTTTTTACTGCTTTGTTTGGATTTTTCTTGTACTACTATTTCATGAGTGGGTTGTCTTTGATGAAATGCCCTAACTTTCCACATCCGCGACAAAGATCGTTGTTCCTTATTTTACTTGAACTTCTCTACTTTGGTATGCCACCATTTCTTCGAAATATTTTTTAAATCTCTTAGTAAGATAGGCCATGTCACTTTCTTCATCACTTGAATCATTCCTTTCGACTTTAAGCAGCAGGTTATTTTCCTTCTTAGGCTCTCTTCTTTCACTATCTTTATGTCTTTTCATCTCGTATGTTTTCAGATTACCAATCAACTCATCCTTGGTGAGAGTCTATATATCTTTAGCTTCAGTGATGGCATTTACCTTGATTTCCCAAGACCCAGGTGGAACACTGATAATTTCCCATACAAGCTTGTTTCTGAGAATGAGATCTCCAAGCGAGTGAAGCTCATTTATGATGGAGGTGAATCTTGTGTGCATGACTTGTATGGACTCATCATCCTTCATACTGAAGAGCTAATATTCTGTGATGATCATGTCAATTTTGAATTGTTTGACCTGGTTGGTTCCTTCATGAGCGGTTTGTAATGCCTCCCATATTTCTTTTGCAGTTTCACAAGCTGAGACTCTGTTGTACTCATCAGGTCCTATGCCATACATCAAGATTTTCTTGGCATGGTAATTTTTTCTACAGTTTTTCTGTCAATGTCATTGTACTCTCTTCTCCCTATTGGCACCATTTGCCCTATTTCTTCAATCTTCTTCATGGGAACATGTGGACCATCACATATAATGTCCCACAGTTGTAAATCTTCTACTATAATGAAATCATGTATCTTGTTCTTCCACCAGCCGAACTATAGACCATTGAATCTGGGAGGTCTATAGGTTGATTGTCCTTCTTCAAAGCTTAGTGGAGCAGCTATTGAGGATACCTCCTAGGTGTTAGCCTGATAGGAGAAACCTGTTCTGATACCAGTTGATAGCTTAAGTGAGTCCACCAAAATATAGGGTACTTGGTCCTCTATGTGATAGTACGTAGAATGTAGTAATTACTAAATGTAAAGAAGGCTAGAGATTTTCTACATGAAAAAATCTCACACAAATGGATCAAAAAAACCATGACCTACACTTATAGGCTTTAAACTCAACTAACTTGTACTCTACCTATTACAAGCCAATTATTAAACACCCTATTGCAAAGACTTCAAACTAACTTGTGATGCACCACCACAAGCCACTCTATAACTCTCCTAGTTATGGATAATTTAACTTATTACTTCTCCTAATCACAATATAAACTCAAAAGTTTACGCATTTGGATTGTTAAGACAGTTCTTATAAGAAGGCAAACTAGGAATTAATATGTAGAACAATTATCAAGATTACAACTCAACTATGGACATACATAAGACTCTACTAGAAACTGATCCTTAGTGGAGTTGTCTTCTTATTATTGACACACTAGTGACTACAATGCCAGATGAATGCTTCTTCTGTTTTAGAGAATATCAATGAATGCACACCGTAAGTTGTCTTGAACTAGGTTGTTTTATCACAAAAGATATCACAATGGATAGTGATGTCAACTCTTGGTGTACTTCTTCCCAGTGAGAAGCAACCGATTCTGCACACCCGTTTCTGGGCAGTTATGTTCCAGCTGGATTGTGGACTTTCTACTTCTGTCAGGACGCACCACTGAACTAGGTCCTGGTTGTGTTCCTCTTCTATAAAAGTTGCTAGATGATCACTTTCTTCTGCTATGTTCCAGTTGTGCACTTGACCTGCACTTTTTGTCAGAGAACCCCAAGGGAGAAGGTACCTATTGTGTTTTTCTTTATATTGATTGTGTATATTCACTGGCTTGGTCTATTGTCGGAGATATCTAAGGGACCAATGCAGTAGGTCCCTATTGTGTTCCTCTCTATGGTCGTTTATCCATTTGCGGATTTTCAGACATCGAACATTTCTCATAAAATGTGTATCCTGTAGGACAAGGTTCTTGATCGCTGCCAACTCCACACTACTAATAAGTAGCAGGAGAGGGTCGCAATAGCTTTTACCTGATTTGAGGTCGGGATCGAATCTAAACGATCTATGACTGGAATTGAGTGTCTATCTAGTTTAGAATTGCGTGTGTGCTATTAATTACACTTCTAATCATTTTTATATTTTCTTTATAGTTCTACTTGTATCAAACTACTAATAGTAAATTCAACTAGATTAAGCTAAGAGTTAAATATTGCAAGTTGTATATCTGTGGGTTTAAAGGGCACTAAGGTAGTGACATCCGCCTAGATGGGCAATTAACGGGTACTTAAATCTAAGGTATATTTGACATATTTGGGGAATATGATATAAGCGTTGCACTAATTTACCCACTCTACACCTCTCGGTGGCTTAAGTGATTTTTTTCCCAGTTGACTTTCTCAAGACCAATTGGGTATGAAAATTGGACAAGCAACTAAGGTTCAAGTCGGGTATTACTCTTTCGAGGTTTAACCATTTAATTAGAGCTATCAATCTCTTGAGTACGCCCCAATTTCTTGTTGGATCAATTTCTGAGACTTAGGCTCTGTTTCTCAAGAAGAACCCTAGTCAACTAAACACAATCTAGTGTTTGCAAAAAGTAATTCAGCAATTAACCATGAAATTGACCCAAATACCAAACATTCATAGTCAATTTAGACCAAAAATGCAAGACTCATCAATTAACCACACTACAGTTGAGCCACAACCCTAGCTATAGGGTCTTGCTATTCACATTCAAAGAAGAAAAATAAGAAATAGATGAAGATAAACATATATTAATTAATTACTAAGTTAAATACAAAGATTTAATGATGAAAAGTAAGTAAAAATGCCCAAAATGGCTATGAAAACTCATCTCACGAGCGCAACTTACTATTACAATATCTGACACTTTAAAAATAGAAAAATAATCTATTCATACTAAGCTAAAAAATCTGGACAAAAATGCCCATGCGGGGTTAGTACGGACTGCGATACAGACTGGACTTTGGCCTTCAAAATTATCTTCTCTGAACTTGGGCTCTGCGGACCGCACAGAATGGATCGCGAAAGCAGAGGCTTCTAGAGCGGTCCGCAAAAATTTGACCGCGGACCTCACAGGCTTCAATCTCTGAAGATGCAACCTCTCTGAATCTTGGCACCGCAAACTGCACAAAATCTAGGGCGGATGCACTGCCCTAAATGCTTGAAAACCAGCTCTTTGAATCTCCCAGTGCGGACCGCACAAAGTGGTGTGCAGCCGCAGTAGTCATGTTCTACATGAGCTTGCCTTGATTTTTGCACTTGTGCATGTTTCACTCTTTTTTAGCCGATTTTTGACATTTTGTCATTTTGTTGATCAAACTTGCAATCAAGCACAACTTGTTAGCCTTTTGGGACTTTTTTGTATGAGTATTTGATCAAAGCATAAGCAAGAAGGAGTATAAAATGCGTCAAAATCCCTTGATATCAACTCCCCCAAACTTCAGCTTTTGCTTGTCCTCAAGAAAACAAAGTAAGACTAACCCCTTAAGGAAAATCCAAGAAATTTTCAGTTTTCCTAAAGAAACCTCACCTAGCATCAATTGGGACTAACAATTGCCCTCAATACAAATGAATCATTAACAACATTTACTCTTTGAAAAATCATGGATCAAGTGCGACACAAGAGCATCAAGAGTTGACTCAACACATAAAAGAACTCTTTCAATTACTTATCATTGTGGATCGCAAACTCACATATCCTCGACTCTCCCTAAGCAAACCTCACCTTTAGAATAGTGGCACACAAAACGAGGTTAATGGGAATTCACTGATCTCTCTCAAGAAAAAGTCACAAGTCTGGCTCTATGTATCATATGCTTGCCCCTTATGTGAGTATCCACTAATGCAAGCTTCATTCACTCAAGATCATATAGAGCTTTTAAGGATATATTGTAATGGCTTTTGGTTCAGGGTAGGAAATGTTTCGGTCTAAGTGGGTTCTATCTTCCTTTAAGCACTTCTTTTGATTCATTTGGCGTCCATTCACTTGACTCTTTAAGTCATTTTTCACTTCTTTCTAAGGGGTTAGAGAGATAAAATGTCACTATTTCTTATGCATTTCAAACCTTTTCTCCTTTTTCAACTTTCCACACCTTTCATTCTTTGCTTTTCTTGAATCCCTTTTTATTTTTTTCACATTGGACATTCTTTTTGTCTTTTTTTTGCTTTTCTTTCTTTTTCATTGCCTTTCCTTTTCTTCATTTTTGCGCTTTTTTACCACTTTATTGTAATCCTCGTCTCTCCACCAAACTAAGGGATTGCTAAAGACCTAGAGTGGAGGGCCCACAATGACCTTAGATACGATTTGAGCATACAATATTCCTGAAAAACCACTTGATGATTATCGGTCAACACAAGAGTCTCAAGGTCACTAATTTCACCATCATAAACTCAATAATGTGTTTTTAACTATGACATCAAAGGCAAATGTGTTAGGGCCAAGTGAAGCTTTGCTTGAGGCACCCTTAACTACTACTATTAAAGAACAAAAAAGAAGAAGAAAAAAAACGGACTCAAACCTTTAAGAAGGTTGTCATGACATTCATCATTGGGAAGAGCCACCAGGTTTACACAGTACTCTATTTTTGGAAAGAACCGTGGCATTAATAAAACTAAAGGCTTATTGCAAACTTTATAAAACAAAAAGCTACGAATCACACATAAGAAGCTAGAAACGAAAAAAAATTTGCGGAAAATATAATGAATATATACAAGGGGGATTTGAATGTACAATGTATGGGATAAATATATACTATGAACACGTGGTTTTTGCCTTATATGAATTACTCCCACAAATTCGAAACAAAACAAAACAAAATAATTTTTTCATTGTTTGCAATTTTATGGATTTTTGTGGCAAATTGTGTTAATATCTAGCATTTGTTTGCGCATGTTATTTTGTTTAACTAATGAAAATACAAAAAATGTTGCGTTTGCATTTTAGGATTTTATTTTATATTTTTAATTAAGTAGTAAATTAGTTATTTTATAAGAATTGGAAAAATCACAAAAAATGATATATCGGCACTTTAATTTTAATCTTTGAATTTTGGTAGTTTTCCGTTTAATTTGGTTTTAATCAGAGTTAGTTGATTTAATATGTTAGGATTAATTTGATTTGGGAATTAATTTAGGTCTTATTTTAGTTTTAATTTGAAAAATAAATCAAAAAGTGTTTGCAAATATAAAGAAAATTTCAAGAGAAGATGAAGAGGTAGAATTTTTGGGCCAAAATTAATGCATTTTTTTCTTAGCCAAATTGTTAAGACCCAAGATACGTTTAGACAAGACGCTCCAGCTCAGCCATAACCTTGTCGGTCTCACACTCAACCTAAAATGACAACATTCAGGTTAGCTTTAATCCAGGCCGTCGAATTTGTCTAATCCAACAGATAGGAACTGGAGGGTGTGTTTAATATATAAGTGTCTGAAATGTAACACCCACCCTCCCCCATATCAATTCGTCTCCCAAATCCCCTGCCTTCAGAGAATCTCATATGAACCTTTACCTGCCGCCCCTTTTCTCCACCACCTTAAACACAGTGGCGCCACCTCCTCTAATCCCCAAATCAACACCATGCAATCTCCAAGACCCCCATCCCCATTCCGAATCCCCACTTAGTTTCTTTCAAATACCCTCTAAAACCTCTCGAATCTTAAATATAGGGTTCGAGTTAAAGTCAACTTCGGTCATGCAAAATCATCCCTCCATGTTTCTCCGAGTATTCAAAGTCTGGTTCATCCCAGAATCGTGTTATTCGTGTGTTTTTGTCAAAGAATAGGCGATTTACACCATTTTGGGGTTAAATCAGAACTATCTGGTGATTTCGAGTATAAATCGGTATGTCTCTTTTCTTGCTTCGCTTTTTGTTCGTCTTTCTATCTCGCCTTTTCTTTTTCTTCTTTCTCTAGCATGTCCTGAGTGAAATCAGTGTCGAGTCTAGTTTCCCCTTTTGCGGATTGTTTGTTCCGTGTGTGTTTGTGTATTTATTCCCATCTCATCTCTTCAATTTTTCTTTTCAAAATCTTAGCCAATGTCCTCATTTTTCTTCTTGATTTTAAAGTTTAGATTAGATTTTTAATACACTGATAATTTAGTGTTACTTTCAATTTGGTATTTAGCTTACGGAAAAAATCATCACTTGTTAGTTTAGTTTCTCTGTTTGAAATCACGCAAATATTTCCTTTTGTCTGCTTATCATTACTTGGGTTGGATTTATGACCCCTTTTGGTTTGGGCCCTAGGTTCATTTGATTCAGTAATTTTGACCTGAACATACATGTCATTGACCCATGACACATACCCAAAGATTTCAGCAGTAAAAATAGGGTGTTAAGGGGTAATTTGGGTAGTCTAGCCTAGGGAATCTTTGTATAACTAAACTGAAAGCTTCTAGAAAGCTAGGGTAAGGGCATTTATGAATTTGTGAGTTATACATTAAGGCTCCCTAAGCAAAAACAGAAAATGAGGAAATGACTAAGGTGCAAAACTGATTCTTATGGGGCTGCCCTAATGTCTTGCCTATAAAGGCATCCTAACTTCACTCTTAATTCGGACTTTGAAGAGAAAAATAGCTAAAATTGAAACGGCTGGTTTTCTTTCCCGATTTTCTGCATTATATGTTGAAAACTGAAAAATTCGGTTTCTAGTTTTGGTATTTCTGATTCTGATATGGCATAGACCTCTTGGGAATCTATATTCTCATTGCTGAAATAGAGAACTGATTTGAGTAGTTGAACTGGTTTTGAGTGGAATGCTGGGAGTCACTATTCCATTGCCTTTTCACACTAATTTCTGTTATTTTCTGTTTTGAGTAGCTACTGCTTCTTCACCTTTTCTTCAAACCATTGTCAATAATGATGTGCTACAAGTTAGAACCAGACTGAATCCGTGTAAAGATCTGAGAAAATGAGTTGGGATTTAAATAGAAGCATTGATCATTGCTGAATTGTTGTTAGATCTTGTTGTTTTATGTCATTAAGTTCCCCTGTTTTGCAAAAATTTAGTTTTCTTGAGTGTGTTGGTCTGTTTATTCATGTTTAATGGTTTATGGTTGTTTCGTTATTCAGAATAAGTGTTTGGATTCAGAACATTGGCTCTGTAGTAGTAAATGAAACCTAATGTATGAGTGGACTGTTAAACATGTTGTAAGGGCAGATCGCTTGAGTATGTCAGTTTAGTGTTTCTGTAGCTTAAAATTAGGAGTTTTCACGTTGAAGTATTGTCTAGATTCTTATTCTGCAAATTTGAATTGCTTTGCATTATAATACTCAACTAGAATTGCCATTTAAATGGTCTATATGAGCTTGAATTCCCTATGTTTGTTTATGAAGGTTATCTTAGAAATTAAACTGCAAGCATGAACCTATGTTGTTTGTTATCAGTGTATTCCATGTCAGAAATGTCTATTGAGTTAATAGCCTGTTGAGGTCTTTTTGTGTGTTGGACGGGACTCGACAATAATTCCTAATTTCCAGTTCGGGCTTTGAGAATCCTTATTTCGAGGAGCTTTATCTTTCTGGTCTAAGGGTGTCTTCTGACCCGGGCCCGGGCCTAAACGGGCATGACGGGCCGGGCTTCGCGGTCCCGGGCCTGGCGGTCCCGGCCTGGCGGTCCTGGTGGTTGAGACCGGCCCATGACGGGCCAAAGCCCATCGTGGTCCTGGGCCTGGCAGGCCTGACGTATTTTTTTTAAGGCAATATCTTGTATAGTAGTTATTAGTATAGTGTAGAATATATTTTTTATGGTGTACTAAGTTATTAGTATAGTATATAATATATATTTCATTGTATATTGTGTTGTAATAATTAGTATATATTCTATATTATGTATATATTTTGTTGTATAATTAGTAGATATTGTATATTATGTATATATTGATATATATTATGTATATTGTGTGTTGTAGTAATTAGTATATATTGTATATTATGTATATTGTGTGTTGTAGTAATTTGTATATATTGTATATTATGTATATATTGATATATATTATGTATATATTGTGTTGTAATAATTAGTATATATTGTATATAATGTATATATTGTGTTGTAGTAATTAGTATATTGTGTTGTACTAATTAGTATATATTGTATATATATTATATCTCTTATGTATAATGTATATATATTTCTCTTGTATATATTGTATCTTATGTATATATGTTATTACTTATATATTTTCTTGTAGTTTAGGTTGTACGTTATGTATATATATTCTCGTATATATTTTATTGTAGTATTTATTGTATGTTATATATTGTATGTTATATATATATATATATTCAAGGATTGATGTCGAAGTAAAGACAAAGAAATATTGAGAAAAAAGATATTCAAGGATATGTCTGATAATTTTTATTGACCAAAATGGAATATCTTTCTTAGTCTTCCTTCCCCCAATGGAATGAGCACAACAAGGTACTAATACCACCATTAAAAGGAAAAAAAACTAAAAGAAGATGTGCCAATGTACAAGTTACATCATAATCTACATTGTATCTCTAACAAATCTCATAAATCCGTCAAGGTAGAGAGGACGTTGTGTTGGTGGTGGTGGAAAAGAAGCTTGTTCATCACCACTTCCGGGCGAAGCCGAATCCTCCGAAATTTCTACTATCATTTCTTCATATGTTTTATCTATCACCGGTTGTGATTCTTCAATTCCAAAGTTTCTTCTTTCCGCGCGGATCCAATCTCTAAAAAGCACCGATTTTTCCAAGCTCTCCCTCATCGCCGCTCTATGATCACCGATTTGTAGTGTTGCTTGACTGAAAGCGCTCTCCGATGCAACAGTTGAAGCTTGAATTGATAAAACATCCCGAGCCATCCTTGCAAGAACCGGAAAAAGTTTTTCCCTTGACTTCCACCATTCCAAAAGATCGAAATAGCCGTCCGGATTCTCCTTTTCAAGTCCTTGTGACAAGTAAACTTGAAGCTCATTTAGATGTGAAATTTCATCATAATTATCACCTTAAGAACCCCGGAACTCCGTCCAAGATTTAAGAGTTGTTAAGCCCGCAGCTCTTTTAGATGATTGTGAGCTAGACGAAGTAGGGGTTGGAATATTTGGCCTAGCATGCTCCGACGCCTGTTTATAAGCATTATAAACAGTTTGAGCATTAATTTTAATTGATGCTTTTGCATCAGCAAGTGTAGCAATTTCCTCTTCTGAAAGATCTAAAGCTTTATAAATATTAGAATACCAAAAATGTGGACCTTCCAATTTCATTGTTGGATTTAACATTGCAGCTACACCAAAAATAGGAGGGATAGGGAAAAAAATATTTTTAAAATTTTTGTTTTATTTCATTTATAGCAACTAGCAAGTTCATAAATATCCCCACCCTCGCTAAATTCAACATACAAATAAGCTAGTGCGGCAATATAAACTAAACAATTTGAAATAGTAGGATAATATTGCCCAGAAAATGCATTTGTAGCAACTTGAAAATGTTCTAAGAAATCTAAAAGAATTTTAACATTAGTCCAATCTTGGGTAGTAAGCATTTCATCATCATCCTTACCACCTACCCGAGAATTAAACGTAGCATTAATTGGGTTTCTATATTCATAAGCAACTACTAAACTTTCGTACATACAATTCCACCTAGTCGGGCAAGGTTTAGGAACCTTTATTTCTCTAAGGCCATATTCATCACATTTTTTAAAATACTCTCTAAGTTTAGTTCTACGGTTTGAATAAAATAGCCAATTAAGAGCCATTCGAACCTTTTCAATTTCTATGTTTAATATTCGCATACCATCACCAACAATTAAATGATAAATATGACAAATACATCTAACATGGAAAATATTACTAAATGCAGGATTAAGGGTTTTTGTTAGCATGCCTATTGCACTAGTGTTACTAGAAGCATTATTCATAGAAATTGCAATTATTTTATCTCTAAAGCAAAAATATCTACATATATCTGAAACAGTGTTAGCTATAAACCTACCCGTGTGACGTGAATTAATTATTCTATATGCAATTATGCGTTTTTGCATTGTCCAGTCCTCATCTATCCAATGACTTGTAACAGTTAGATAATCACAGTCATTATTACTTCTACCAATATCAGTTGTAATAGAAATCTGATTAGGTATATGAGTAAATAAATAGCGCAAATATTGTTCATATTCATATTTGGATTTATAAATATCGGCCTTAACTGTTACGCGAGGCCAACCTTTATAAGTAGGATTAAAAACTCTTCTAATATAATGAACCCAATTAGGATTAGAAGCAAAATTATAAGGCAAGCACATAACAGTAATCATCTTTGCTAATTCTTCACGATCTCTATTTGGATCGTAATATAAAATACCTCCGGTGACAGTGTTAATTCCTGGTTGAACTATATTTGAACCTGTATTAAGGTTAACTTGAGAATCTACCCTTGTCCCCTCTTGCTACGCTTGCATTTGAAAAATTCTAGCCCTATCTATTTTTATGTGCCTAACCAAACTACTTGTGCCGCTACGGTCTCCAGTAAATTTATGAACAAGTAATTTCCCACAAGTTTTACACTTAGCCTTATTTCGTTCTCTTACTTGAGTAAAAGAATACCATACTAATGATGTTTCTGCACGTTTAGCAGGTTGTCTACTAAAAGTTGGAGTTTCTACAGGTGGGTGTGCTGGTGCATTACTTGAGTTATGAAAAAGACTAGTAGGTGTATCATCTAAATATGGTGCTTGGGTTTCATCATCATCATTATCATCCTAATTTTCCTCTAAGATAGGTTCATTAGGATAAAGAGCATTCATAAAATCATCATCTAATCTATCACCTACTGCAACATCATGTAGAAATTCACTATCGGTAAATTGAAAACAAGGGTGATCACTATCAAGCATTACGGGAGGCGGAGTAGGACGTCTAGGTTGGCGACTACTTTCAACTTGCTTATCTTTTGTAGGCTGGGGAGCCAGGGGAAGGGTAGTATTATGGCTACTACTTTCATCGGTTTTACCTTTTTCTTTACCGAATATTTTTTTCAAAGAAAATGCCATACTAATTAGAATTATGCAAATTAAAAAACACAAAAATATATTATCAAAACGTAAGAGTTGAAACGAGTTTACCTGATTGCCGAAAAACTTCTTGAAAATTGAAAATCGTTGAACACTTGAAAACTTCAATTCAACAACTTCACAATTTTTCACGAAATTTCAACAATAAATTTAGCAATTGTAGTAGAAAGATTGAAAGAGAGCTTGAGAGAGATTGAGAGATATTGATGAATTGGTGAGTAAAAATGAAAGAATGAGGGGGTATTTATAGTTGAGAAATGGGAAAAAGTGTAATTATATAAAGTTTGGGGTTAAATTAAAGTTTGGGGACAAAATGGCTATTTTATAAAGTTCCAAACGGCTATTTTTGAAAATAGCCGTTACTGATTTTTCAAAAAAAAAAATTAAAAAAATAGTCGTTGGGCCCGCAAGGATCGGCCCAGGCCCTCCAGGCAATCCCGGGCCTGGCGGTCTCGGGCCTGACGGTTCGAAGCTAAGGACCAGCCCGTCACAGGCTTAATGGACCGGTAGGACCGGGACCGCCAGGACCGGCCCGCCAGGACCGCGGTCCCGGTCCGGTCCCAGTTCAGGCCCGGCCCGTTTGCACCCTTAGATCTTAAGTATTTGTATCCTCCAAGGTAACATTATTAACTTACTTTATTTGCTTCCAAATATAATCTCATTTCCGAGCTTACATCAATGACTTACAACGTACTCTCACGCATGAAAACTTGGCGTGTAACATCATTCCTCCCTTTGGAACATTCGTCCTCGAATGTCGACTGATGCGCTTATCAGTTTCATAACTATGGCTCATACGAATACTTAATGCTCATCTTGCTATCTAAGCAACTGTCTTGTAAATAAATCTAATCGCTTGGGCATTCCCCCCTTTTAGGCCTCTTTGTCACACCCTGACGTGTGGTCAGAATTCTTCCAACATCGTAGCATTTGCTACCTTATGTCATGTAGTATGTACAATTGTGTTCTTGTATGAGCGCCTAGCGACTTTTCTTCCCTTTTTACTCCATCTTTTAGCCAATCTCGAAGCCTCACTTTATGAACCTATACAGAATTATTACAAGTTTTCCCCTTAGGCTTCTATAGGTGTACGTATGTCTTTCACTTGGTACCTTGTCGAACTTAAGACTATTGCTATCTGTTGTTTCATAGCCTTGGATATCTATCCTTAAGGATTTACTATATCTAGGTAGGTTATACTATACCATAAAACTTATTTTAGTTTATTATTATCGAGGTTTGCTACCCAACTCTAGGTTACTCTCTCGTTGCTTATCCTATCTGTATAAATATAAATCCCTTATTGCTTCCTCATTATTATTCATATAAAGAATAAGAAACAAATGTCATCTCCTACTTTGGAACCTATACCCATCTATTGTTTATTCACCTTAATGTTGATCTATAATCTATCACTGGTAACTTACAACCTCTTGTGTATACACTGTTACTAGGGCTCACATCTCATCGGGGAACATATGAAGTGATTTTCTTGATACACCTAAGGATAATACTATACTTCTTTAACCTTATTTCATTGCATCCCAACGCGATTCATCTTATGGGGGTATTCTAATCTCGTGCAGTTAATGAAATCCCTTTCTCGTTAAATTGTTACTCAATCAAAGGCTTAAGCATCATCCTCTTATCTATCACAATTACACCATTATTCTACTGCAAGGGCATCATTCCATCTCTTCTAAATGCACCTAGTCCTAGGCTCCTCTGAGTTCATTCAGGTTGTATCGAGCTTTCAATAACTTATGAATGACATCAACTCTCTTGTTTTGATGGGTTTAATCCCGAGGATGTACATATTCTAGTCACCTTCTCACTTACCTTTTCATATCCTTTCTCCTATCTACCTAAAACCTTTTTTCTCTAAAATACTTTACCTTACGACCTACACCTATCTATTTATACTACTCGCAATCTTCCTTTAACTTGCTAGCACCATTAATTGCTTTTCGTGCCTTCTCAGTTGTCCTTAAATGTAACCAATTACTTTTTCTTTTCGTTCTATCAATTGTTTCATGAATATTTGGGTTATCTTATTGCCCGCGAATACTGTAATTTCTTGTACCTCTTATGATCTCAAACTTTACCTTTGATGACTTTTTTTCCATTCATTAGCCATGATAGGTGCCACTTTCTTATGGAGTGTATACAATATTGTAGTGAGATTGTTTTTACAAGATCATTTACTCTTTAGCTCACTATGCTTAGGTGGAAACCTTCTTCCTTATTTTCTCAGCTAGTCTTTCATTGTAGTACTTAAGGAGACCTTCTGACTCTTATAAAGTTGCGAGCTTGTGATATCGTACATCCAAAGGAAATTTTCGTTATTCTTATTCACCCATAATAATCCTTAGTTACACAACATTATGCCTTTGTGCTTGTAGGGTTACTTCTAAGATAAATTTTGATTGTCTCCTTAGTGGCACTCTCTCATATTTTCATAAACCTTAAAAAGGGTACCTTTAACTGCCTCAAATCCTATCTGAATTTTTTTTCAAATGATTGCAATCTCATATCTGCGAGCTGAATTCACAATGTTGCGGTTCACTACATTTATCTTGCATGATCTATTGATTTATCTGTGACCTCTTGTCTAACCATAACTAGGCTCTTCCTGAATCAACAACTAATTACTCGTTGGTCCATTCTCATATATATTTTCTGCATAATCTCTCTTGGGATATATCCTTTGTCTTAACTCATCTCTTGCCACTAGCTCCTGATGTATCAAGTGTCCATTCACACTTATTTATCTTATCAATAATATCCTGGATGAAAACTTTTACTGCCTCTAACCGGTGTCGTGCTTGTGTAATGTTCTGGAGTCGCAACATATCTGTAAGAACTGAATAAATGGAACATTATCCCTTTCTCTTTTTACCACATTCTTCCTTTACCATTGCATAGTTAACTGAACCTCTTAACTCCAACTTAATACCATATCACACCATATTCCCCACCTCTTAGGGGAGTACAAAGATTTAGTACTACAACAATCTACCTATAGTTGTTTTACCTCTTCATCTTTGGTGTCTTTTCACATTATCAATTAACGTTAATCGCATTATGGTAACCTTCTGTACCAGGGATGACTAAATTTCTTACGCACGAAGGTGACACCAACTGTAACTGGAACACTTAGTCCCTTAATATTAACTCTGCTCAGAGTGCTTGCTTTAGGTACGCGACATCCTAAATTCCCTTTAAAGGTTATTCGTCTATTGTCTATTCTATTATTTTTGGAGCACGATATTTTAAATTTCTCATGATGTAGACCATTATCAAATCCTATGATCCCTAATTCATGTTCAGTTTTATCTTGTTCACCAACCCATTCTGTTTTTTATTACTCTAGGGTCTAACCCTTCCTCCTATTAATCACGTTGAAGTCACCAACTCATTTCTCAAAATAAGGATATGACTTTATAGAATATACTCTTTTATTCGGCCTATCACCTCTTGTAATTTCCTTCACTTGACTATAGACTCTGTCATCGTGTTATGTTTTGATTTACTATTATCACACGTATATCACATCTTACTCATGATGCTTCATTTACTTTTTTCTTATTCTCCGGATAATATTTTTTGTCCATCACTTTATTCTGAAAACTTCAACAATTTTTTTCCCTTTTAGCTCCCCTAGCTTCATCTCACTAGCTCTTTGGAATTCCTAACATCTTTTTTTTTACTCAGGGCTAGAGTCATACTAAGGTAAATATTTGTCCCTTCTAGGATCCAACTGCCTATCTTTTGAAATTTCTGAATATTCTAGTATTCATAACTGATTGTACTACTTTAGAGTTCACCATCTGGGCGTCTTACAAGGAGATCTATTACCACATTTGCACCATCTTTCGGAAACACTACTTAATGATAACAACCCATCCATAATTTTTGGGTTATTCTAACTTCCATTTGATCCTGATATCCCATTTTTCTCTTAAATAACGTATGTTAGCTCCTATAGAACATAACGGAGATGGGTGTGGCCAATTTTACGTACCACTGTCATTGATGAAGGTACCAAAATGCTTATATTTCTCAGCTTGATTTGAAAATATTGATAATCTTCGTTAACTGGGTGCCTCGTACCCCTCTTCACCTTACTTTTTTTACTTGTTGAAACTTGTATCTAGCTTCTGAATCCCTCATAGTTTTTCACCATATTCATGAATAGATATCCTTGCCTTAAGGCTCCTTATTAAGAAGCTTACACATCTTAATACACATATGATCTGCTAAAAACCTCATATTTACTCATCATAATCATGATGTGAAATCGAGTTCCTCTGACTCAACTCTTCCATATCGACATGCAATCTCTTACCAACGGTCTTCGTGGATGTAAGTATCATTGTATTACGACTAAAGTCGAATTTAGGAGTTTGAATTCTTATAACTAAACTCTACTACACGATCTAGAGTAAGAAGAAAGAGTGACAATCCTAAATACCCTGTAGCCTCCTGCTTATAAGTGTGGTGCACAACACACCCATAAACAAGATTGTACTAGACACGACTTGTAGACCCTTTAGGACAGAACTGCTCTAATACAACTTTTGTCACGACCCAAACAAAAGGGCCGCGATGAGCATCTGGTACCTTAATCAACCGAGTACCAACATAACATATCTTTCTCATCATACTATCATGAGTAAATGAGCAAGAAAACCCGTCATGAGATGACAAGAATAAAAAAATAAGGGAATACTCAACATATAAAGACCCAACATGATATACAAACGTATATATGTGACATATAGACCTATAAGGCCGACATAACCTTTTGTCACTCAAAACATAGGCCGACAAGGCCATACAAGTATCCATACACCTAACATTTGTCTACAAACCTCTAACAACAACAACAACTACTACTACCCAGTATAGTCCCACAAAATGGGGTCTGGGGAGGGTAATATGTAGACGGGCCTTACCCCTACCCAAAAGGGCAGAGTGGCTGTTTCCAATCGACCCTCGGCTTAGTGAAGGAAAATAAAAACAAAAACAAAGGTTGGGATAGGGCCCCGCCATACCAATCAGTACATATCCAAAGCATTCTGACCAAATAGGCAACTCCGGAGCAAGTGGAGTGCACCAACATTTTGATGAGCTGATAGCCTACTGGAAGGATTATCAATCTATCAATCGGGACCTTCGGGCATAAAACGAAGCATACCTAGGCAAAAGGGACATTAGTACGAATAAAGTATCGAGTATGTAAGGCGGGAAAGCATAAATAAGAGCAGTAATGTAAAAATGAGATAAAGGAGATACAACATGTAACATCTGAGTGCCTATCGGGGCTACTGATACGAAATGCATAATACATATATATACATAAACTTTATAAAATCATTCTCCTCTATGGGAATCATCATCATCATATCGTACCCGGCCTCAAAGAGGACTCGGTAAAAACGTACCCAGCCATCATAATGCTCGGTAGAATCGTACCCAGCCACGTGGAGCTCAGTAAACCCAACTAATCAGTTGTTGCACAATAGGTGTCGTACCCGTCCGACTATAGTGCGGCTCGATAGAGTAAAATAAATAAATAAATAAATAATATATATATATATATATATATATATATATATATATATATATATATATATATATATATATATATATATATATATATATATATATATATATATATATATATATATATATATAATGTATGCTCGATTCATGGAGTCACCTTCTAAACCTTTTGGAGTGACTTAAGAATATTATGGACATCCATACCCTCAATATGAACCTTAGTAGAATTCAAGGATTATACACATTTTCTTTGAATAATTTTATAAGGAAAGAACAACATGGACAACCTTATTGCTAGGAGTAGATCCATTATGAAATAGCGTATTCATTTCACTTTAGATCATGCCAAAAGAAAGAAGGAAGTGCCTTAACATACTTTAAACATGTTGAGTCCTTAATACCTTCCAAGCAACTCTTCAAACAAGTCAACTTGATCTATCAAAGCATAAGGAGATTCAAAATCAGTGCTGAGCAAAGGCTAAGTCTATAACTTAAGCTAGTAGCTCGTTTACATAAATTTGGGCAGCATCTTCCTTGTAACAAGGGCCTCCACCAATACCATATATCAAGAATAGACAACCAGATAAATCCATCAACATATAAATGTCAATAACAAGACATCATACAACAATAACAAGTCACAACTACTTCACGACGAGCGAGAAACTCCAATAGGATTCTGTATAGCGCATATATCCCTTATAGAATTCTTACATTAACTTAAAACTATCATTAACATGATAATGAAGTCATTCATAAATGATTTCATCCTTATTCCATATACTTATAACAAAGGAAACAATCCACAACTACAACTATCTTCAGTTAGTAACTTTATTCACTAGTTCATGTCTACTCCATCCATTTAACTTAATCAACATCAATATAACCTTAGGCACATGCAAGAACATAATATACCTACTTCCTATAGTAACTTAAAGTCGAAATCCAAGTTATATTCAGCTTACAACAACTCTCAATGGCAATACAACACCATATAAGTGACTTAAGCTTATCCAAGTATTATTTTGTCGTTTATCATTCTAACAACTTAACCAACATACAAGCAAGCTAAGCACAATTAGTAAGCTGTTATACTCACCTTAGACAGAAGCAACAACTTGGAATTTCATCCAAATACAGCCCACAACAATCCTCAATAACAACACAACCTCAAAGAGGTGTTGTTCTTCACTAGGACTAGGTTTTGATGTTAAAATATGGTGTAATCACTTTGGAATCACTTCAAACCCTTGTGGAATCTATTTTGAAGGGTTAGGAGAAGTTTGGAGACGTAGTTGAGTTGAAAATAAGTCAAAAATAGGCGCCCAAATCGTTTATAAAGTGAAGTAGTTCGACCATCGCCTAAGTGGGTCCCATTTGGAGCTGCTTGCGCGGTCTCTCGAAAACGCGAATATCCCTCTATGCTGATGTCGTATTGATGAACAGTTTAATGAGTTAGAAAGTGGACTTGTAGATATTCAATTTACTAGGTAGAACATCCCATGATTAAATGATCAGATACATTTGACCTAAATTTCAACAAATTTATGAATGTAACTTGTGATGACATTTGCCAACTCTCGTTCCACAACTTGCTTGCCTTCAAAATATGGAAAATGAATATCATACGACTAAAATAACTCATAGAATAACCTACTTATCATGTTAAGAACCCTAGTCTCACCCCAAAGTACATGTTATAACTTTCCAAACTTGTCGACTTTCGACGAAACTTATTTTCTTCAATTGGCTTAGCTTCTAAGATTTCCAATCCTCTTGGTACTTGTTATTCATGATCTTAAGTATTTGTGGCCTCCAAGGTAACAATTAACTTACTTTATTTGCTTCCAAATATAATCTCATCCGAGCTTATATCAATGACTTACGACGTACTCTCACGCATGTAAACTTGGGTATAACAGTTCCCCCCACCCTCCATAAAAATAAGGGTAAGTTCCAACTAAATAAAAGATAAAAAGAAAGAATGTAAGTATTAAGGATGATGTATGGTTGTAGAGATGAAAAATCTATACATACGCTATATTAAAAGTACGAAAACAATTAGTGAAATATTGTTCGATTCTTTTACCTAAATAGAGTTTATATTAGATAAAATATTCATTTAATTATATTCCTAATATTTAGAATTTTAAAATTAACTAAACTTTTTTACTATCAGCCCTTTCCTTATTTGAACTATGTATAAACTCCAACTATTTAGGAATTTCAATTCTTTCCCCTTTTTTAAAATTTTATGCCAAGTAATAAATTAGGCAAGATTTTCGCTTTTGCTTATATATACACAAATCATACTTTTAGTCTTATATACCTGAACAAATGTAAAGTTGCATGAATTTATATTTCCCAATTAATTTATAATGTGCGTTGGGAGCTTATAACGAATCTTCGAATTAGGGGAGGTGATTACTTAACTTCTGGTAATCACTTATATTATTTACGAAATATTAATTAATCCACAACAAACAACTCTTATAGTTTAGAATCTGCTAAGATGATCTATAGATTGTTTATTTTATTTATCTTCTTTTTCTCTTTGCTTGAAATAAATAATTAAAAAGAAAAAGATGATTTCTGCAAGAAGAAACTAACCTACGTATACTAATCAAGACAAATTTATCATTTAACTATTTATTTAATATTTAAGATTTTAAAATCAACAAAAACTTTGCATATTTAATATTTTATTAATTGAATTACTTAGGAAGTTCTATTATTTAGTACTTTTAAAAAATCAATTAAAACAACTTATACAAATTATTATCTTATTTGACCGACTTTAATATCTCTTTAAAAAAACAATTTAAACAACAAGCATCTCATGTAAACTTGTGACTACATTTAATATCTTTGATTTTTTTGAATACAATTGAAAATTTCAGATAATGATAACTTTTCTCATTTTGTTCTTCTATAATATTGCAAAAAGTTCTAATCGATGTGAACTTTCAAAATTTCCAGGGCACCTATTGGTAATTCCGTCTAGGATTAGTAAAGATGGTAAAAAAAAAAAGGGTTAGACTTTAACGGAAAAAAATTGGGCAAATATTCTACACGAAAAAAGGTCCACTTAATTTATAGCTCTAATTTTTATAAATTTTCGATGACAGACGGGGGCAGTCCTTCATAAAGCGAGTAAAGCAACCGCTTTAAGCCTCGTATTTGTGGGTGTCTCATTTTTTATTACACCTAATAGATTATGTATAAGTTAAAAAAGAGTTTTGTAAAATCAAAAAATTTGATTTCTTTCTTTAACCAATATAGAGAAAAAGGATTTGCAACTGTTATAATTTCTACTTAGGAAAATGCACTTCAGTTGAATTTTGAACTTAAATTTCGTAAGAAATGTGTGATATATAGGACGTAACAATTTGATGCGAATGCTGATAATGAAATCTCAAAATCTTTGGAAGAGCCTTTTAGAGTTTATTACATTTATACATAAGAGACGAGACTATTTTTTTACTTCAAAATAGATTTGATCAATCCGAAGCATATGAAAATATTTTTGATTTTCTATTTGACAGCAAAAACTAAGATCACTAGATGTTGGAAATTTGAAAAAATATTGTCTTAATCTTGAATGTTCCTTAAAGCATAATAATCAATTCAATAATTGATGGCTTAGATTTATTTTCTGAGTTAAAAAGTATTAAGAAAAATAATACAATTAGAAGATAACAGTTTAATTGATACACTTAATCAAATAAAAAATTAATTTTTTTTCAAATGTCTAAAATGCTTATTGAATAATGTTCATAACTCATGTTACCGTTGGTTAAGCAGAAAGAAGTTTTCAAAACTAAAATTGAAAAAATCTTCTCTAAGGACAACACTGTCACAAGAAAGGTTAAATAGATTAGCAATATTGTCAATTGAGAAATACTTATTAGGAGATATTGATTATATGAAAATTATTAATAACTTTGTATATATAAAAAAAAATATGAAAAAATAGACTTCAAATAAATAATTAAAAAAAATTAAAAGTTAAGGCCCCTTATAAAGTTTGGCTTTAGGCCATAAAATTTATCGAGTCACCCCGATGATATATAAGATTTTTATGCACTTAAGTTACAAAATACAAATTCAATCACCATATTCAAAGATCTATAAATATCAAATATTAAAAAATAGCTAAGATAAGAATCTCAAATAAAAGAAAAAAGATAAAGAAGAAAAAACAGAGCACATATCTAATTTTACTTGGAAAAGTGAAATAGTTTATGAAAAGTAGTTCAACTTCCTTTTTCTACCTGCACCATTTATTTAAGAATCTTGATAATTTAGGATCAGATATTATTTTTTATTTTGAGAATGCAAATTATTTCTTCATAACTAGAATTAAGCTAAAAGTTATTCGTCGATTTCTTGCCGGATAACTAGAAAAACTTTATACATCATGTCAGTTTATACAACTAATTTGATTAAATCGGTCATCATACTCAAGGATATTGAATTATGCTATTGTGCCTATGTAATAACTTTTCTTTCATCATTTTAAATATATATATATATATATATTTATTTTTTATTTTTTATTTTTTAGTTTTATTATTGATACAGTATAAACGCGCAACGCGCGTACATAATATCTAGTAGAAAGGTAAAATTGAGAAAGAAAAATCTTTGGTAGAATAAAAAAATATTAGTGTAAGATAAATTAACGCTCCAACCCTTCAACTATAAATTAAACTTCGTTACTACGCATTATCGAAGAAATGTCATATTTTCCAATGTTTGATGAATCAAATGTGACATACTACTCGGTCTTCAAAATGTTTTTCTTTTCAAAGTTATAGACGGTTGGCTTTAAATAATTAAAACAAATACAAACAACTTGTGTTTAGTTAATTAATTTAAAAAAAAACTGACCAACAATTAATGTTTTGCTAAACTTTTTAAAAGTACTTATTTTTCTCAAAATTACTTTTTAAAAAATTACTTTTTTCTACTTTTATAAAACTATTTCTTATTCTATTCAAAAAAATATTTTTTCTTCTAAAAGAATTGGTCAAACACCTTAATTTTAAAAAAGAAGTTACTTAAATAAAAGAGTACTTTTATCAAAGAGAAATTTATTAATCTTGCATTTTTCCTCTATGTCAATCGTGTTTTGTTGTTTAGAACACAGAAGCCTTGAGAAATTTGGTCAAATTTAATGGGCTTTTGCATCCCTTCGTGTTCCCATTTCCTGGTGCTGTTCAGTGTAATATCACCTCAAATTTATATATCCCCAATCGCCCTCTCAGAGCGTTTATCCACCTCCATCGTAGTACTCCTGCTCTCTTCAAATTTATAAAAATTTATGCAATAAATTAACGTTTTAACTAAAGGTATTTAATGGACAGACTGAGACGGGTTGAAAAAAAAAACAATCCATTTATTAACGGATTGGATTGGTTAGTGGGTTGGAATAACGGACTAGTAGCGTATTGGTTATTTTTGAGTTTTTTCTGGACCCGTCCGGATTCGGACTTAACGGGTTCGAGCAGGGCGGGCTAATATATATATAACATACAATGTTTATCAAGAAATACATTCGAGAAATATATCATTTGTTTCAAATATTTTTGAATGTTATAACGAAGTATTGTTATAGAGAACAAATATATATATATTAAATTTTATTTTTCTTATTCAATGTTATTGATACTTAAGTGTTTACAAACTTTTAAGGCTTAGAATTAAACTTTGAAGTTAAAATTTTATATTTTTAAATTTGAAATTTGAATTTTAAAATTTTAAAATTGAATTTTGAAAGTAAATGGCTACAGAAAATTATTTAATAAGATTAATAGACAATATGTAAGGATCAAGTTCTGAAGATTGTCATTTGATATTTTTATTGTATAATATATAATGCGTCAAATTAGTTTGCAAGTTCTTTCTCGATTTTTTTAATTTTTGAACTTGCAATTAAAAGTTTAAAACAATTATAAAACATAAGTAATAGTACTTCACATGCTTTGCATCATTTTTGTAAGTTCATTCATGTCAATATGAGGTTCTTGGTTACCGGCATTGATTGAATCGGAAACCATAAACTATTATATATCTAATTTCTTGGTCCTCCGCTTCATCTATCTCGGCACGCCCTTGATTTTGCCGTTCTGATCTTATCCGGTCTCTGAAGCACACTAGAATTCCCAACGTGTTACTGCCCAATGAATGACGGGTGACTCCTAGCTGCTACCTTGATGGGCTAAATGTACTCTCTAATGCGATTGTTGAAATCGGCACATTTAGCACGTTTCAGGCCATGGCCGAAAGAACACGAAATTGATTTGAGTTGCTTCTCTACCAATCCAGTTGTAGCAATTCTTTGTGAGAGGCTCTGATGACTTTTGCAAGTAGAATTGGAGTTCATCAATATTCCTGCTACTGGTTTGTTGATGCTCTCCTAGTGTAGACCAAATCAATAATCTTGAATACCATCATCATCATCCAAAGTTGTTTTAGATGTTGAAGTATTACTCGAACGAATATTTGCATCTACAACCGAATAAGCATCAACAATGTTAGCATAATAATTATATGAAGTTTGAAAATTTTTGTGCATATCAGAAATACAAGTGTCAATATTAGAAGTTTCAGTTGGTCCAATATCCATATAAGTATATAAAGCATTGATTAATTGGCAACATTTTATTATTTTGATAGTAGGATTTAAAATAGCACCAATTAGTTAAATATAGGAAATTGGGCAGAAATATTTATCTAGCATAGTTTCAACATATATCCTTCTTTCTTCTTTATATTATATAGTAAAAGAGAAATCTCAGCAATATGAACTAAACCATTTACAAAAGCAGGATAATAAGCTCTAGTAAACTCAAGTGTAGCCACATAAAATTTTTATAAAAATTGTACATCTTCAATGACATCCCAAGTTCTAGATGTTAACAAATGGGTAGGATTGTACAATGAGAATTAGCAACTTCAGTTATAGGCATTCTATATTTATAACAATATCTTAAGAATATATAAGCATAATTCTACCTAGTAACTATTTCTTCAAACATGAGTGTCGATGCCTCTGTTTTCTAAGGCAAAATCGGATTTATGACATTTGTGATGACAACTCGTTCCCCTTCTGGGAATTGGGTTTTGAATTTGAAGAGTCGCTACCTAATGATTAAGTGCATTAGGAAACTAAGAAGGGTTTTGAATTGAAGAACCTGAGTTTGGGTATGAGCTAGAAATTATTTCGGAGGAAGGTGTTAAGCACCCCCCAAGATCTACTAGTGTGGTTCCCGATCATGTCATAACTGTGACTTCACGTGACAAGTAAGCAAATAAGGGCTCAAGTAGAAGGAGTTTTCACATAATATTGCAAGTAAATTGAAATTTGAGTAAAAGTAAAAAGGGTAGAAATTTTAAGAAAAAGATTAAAACAATTATGAAAAAAATAAACATGTAAAGGGGAAAGAGGTCCTAGGTTTATGACTAATATGGATCACATAAATGCAATACCCAGTAATCACTCCTCAAAATAGGGGCTATATGAGGTATTAGCGCACTGGTCATCATATCCATATCTAACATTCCCACCCCGTTAAGGTATTAAAGCGCGAAATAGTATCATTACTAATTGCTCTTATTACCCATCTCAATCCTATTAGTCCCGGAGGCGTTATGACTACTAATCCTAAAGGAGAGTGAGTTGGGGCCTTTTTAGAGTTTAAAAGGATAAAATTCTAATGCAAATAAGAACACATAAGCAGTTAGGGGAAAACAAACAACAGTTAAGGCTCAAACAAGCCTCCTCACTTAAGGAGAAAATTATATAGCATGACTTTAAATACTAGTTATGGTCTTAATTAAATTTAAAGCGTTAGGACATGCTGATTTATCACATATTTCTCATATGAGAAGTCTGAATTAGGCCTGGTCTAGTTGTAATTTATTAAGAACTGACACAGTTGATTAATCACCTAATGGCTTGCCTAGGTGAGGCCTATAGCCATGATATTTAACAGTGCAAAATGTGTACTCATTTTAAAAAAGGATTAATGATTTTATAAACAAAAGTTTTGTAGATTTTAAGCGACCTGATTTACTGATTTTAGACTCATAGAGAAAATAGACGAAGCTGATTCAAATGATTACTCCTATAGGCATGATTTCTAAGCATTGCTGATTTTAAACGATTACATAAGTGCATGAGTCCTATAGGCATGGTATCTAGAATGAAGTTGATTATATTAAACATATGATTGTTTGCCTAATGCCATGTATATGCAGGAGTACAGAAAAAACCTATGATCATGGTTTTTGTATGCAGAAATACAGAAACTTAGAGACAAGATTTCTAGATGCGGAAATGCAGAACTTATAGGCAGGATTTCTAAGATGAGGATGTATAAGTTCAAGAACTCCTATGAACAAGTTATCTACATGAACGCATAAATTTATAAGTAACCTATAGGCAAGCTGTCTATGTGAATGCATGAATCAGAAAATCCTTTAGGCAGGATTTCTAAGATGAGAATGCAGAAGTTAAAGAATTCCTATGAACAAGTTATCTACATGAATGCAGAAATTTATAAATAACCTATAGGCATGTTGTCTATGCGAATGCAGGAATCAGAAAATCCTATAGGCAAGTTATCTACCCTTTGCATACAGTCATCCCATCCCTTTCCACCAGCCATCCCAATAGTTATTACAAATTATTACAGACCAAAGTGAACCAGAAAAAGTAAAAATTACATCAAAAATTCAAGCTACAACCAAATAACCTAATTCAGACTCAAGGTCTAATAATACGAAATAAACCAACTTCCAGGATCATATTTCCAAAAGTCTTTCTTTTATTTGGGATATGTCAAAGTTCCCTAGAGCCTCAAAGGACTCTGGGCAGTGCTTACACCCCAAATACATTGCAGAATTAGATCATAGTCTAGTGTGGAAGGGCCAACCCTCAAATGTCCAAGTTCAAAGGGAACTCAAGGTCCCAAAGCAAGGCTCATAAGAGGGGGGCAGAACTTAGAGTCTAAGAATAAGTACAAGTGCATAAAGAGGGAATTAGGGAAGGCCATGGTGGGCTGGTGGTCATGCCCAGCAATTGGGAGTGCTGGCACACCACTGACCAGCCTATTAGCCCAATCTTAGGAGTTAAGATTCATTGTGGATCAGGTTATGAGCTGGGCAATAATTTGGATACTTCCAGGCCAAGAACTTTAACTCAAACACATAGAAGGGAATATGGGGTATGGATTCACGATAGAAACAGATGCAAGAAAAGGACATACATAGTCTAATCTCTGAACAACAATAGCAAAGTAAACAAGAATGCTGAAATTATAAAGTAAACATATAGAGGCGAAGCAGAAAATTAAATCAGAACACACCAGTTTCAGGGAAAAACAAATAAAAACAAGAGTCTTAAAAAAAGCCACGTTGCAAGCAAAACAGCTCCATAATATCTCAAGAAAAAGCTGAATGTTGAAAGACAAAGCAGTAAGTGTGTGAGAGTATTGAATTGGATGTTAAGGATGATCGTACTGTAGGTGTCAAGAGTGCAGAAGGGCAGTCCCTTTTATAGTGCAGAAAACAAGTAAGAAAGGTAAGAAAATAACATTGAAATCAATCTTTCTTTAGTTAAGGGATTCTAATTTCAACGGGTAAAAACCAATTAAAGAAAGAAGTTTTGATTAAAACCTTGTCATAGTAGCACAAAACGATTAAATATATAGAAGTCATTTAAGGAAAAATATTCAATGATATACGGTTCATGACAAATATGGAAAGAGAATCAATCAAACAGCCATTGAAGCCAAAATTACAAGTTCTACTCGAATGAACCAAGTCAAGAGAAGGTAAAGGAAGGTTCAATCAAAGAAAATCAGTGACAATACGTCAGCCTTATTAAAAGGATTTCAGAATCAATCAATTAGTTGGTAAAAACCTTTTGAAAGAGGAATTTTCTCATATATAAAGCACACAATAAGTGAATCAAGAAGGGATTTTCAAGTTATTTATAAGAGAGTTTAATCAAAGATAAGTTCAGAATCATAAGCAAAAGTGGTACAAGTCCAGTTTGCAGACTCAAAACGAGCATGGGAGTCTAGGGTCCCAAAGTGGAACCCTAACTCGCACACAAGAAATGAAAATTGCCAAAACAAATCCTCAAATCTGGGGTTCCAAATTGAGTCGGGCAATAGAGATGAGAAGGCAAGTCACTTGAGAGAGGCTCAGAAGTTTATTCCAAGGACTTATGGGAAACAAATATACATGATAGAAAGAAAACTCATTCAAGGTAATGAGAACATGTTTGAGAAAACTCAAAATTTAAACATGTTCAGGAGAAAGAGATGATACGATCTTAAACAAAAGTAGATGAAATATTCTTAGCAAGAACACAAACAAGTTCAGTAAAGTGAACAAAAATCAAAGAATTCAACCGAAAACACATATAGCAAAGAATGAGGAAAACAACATGGATTAACATGTGAGTACATAAATAAAATGTGGAGTAGAAAAAGAAAATGGAAGAACAGTACATGCGTAGTAAATGAAGTCAGACAAACACACATCAAGAAGGAATAAAAGAATCAGAAAGATGCTTTCGAAAAACCTTTTAGAAACAATAAATCGAAATTAAATGATTTTGAAAAGAGAGTTTGGGGAAAACCTTTAAAAAGTTCGATAGAATACAAATATTTTCCAGATCTAATAAAATAAGCAAGTAAAGAACCTCTGACAGCTTAGGATTGCAGAGAAAACCCTAGAAATGAGAAATGTCTCGAGGAAAGTCAGATCCTGAGTTGAAAAGACTCATATTGTTCGAATATGTCATAGTAATGGCCGGAGAAGCCATAGGTCTACAGATCTAAGAAGGTCTTGGAGAGAACCATCGAAGTCAGGCTTCACAACCTTGAATAGCTTATGTTTAATAGTGAGAAAGGGTGAGTACAGACCATCCATGGCCTGAGACGCCATGAATTCCGGTGGAAACACGGTGAAATAAGGTGGGAGACGATTAAAGTTCTAGGAAGGTTCGAGAGTGTTTGAGAGATGAAGGGGTTCAAAGGCGGTATCTTAGACGAAATGAATTAGGTTAGGGGGGTTTGGAAATTAAAAAAGAAAAGGGAAAATTATGGCCGTTGATCAAAATGATCAACGACCGGATCAAAGGGGAGCCGGATGAGGTTTTAATTGGGCCTGGGGTCGGGTAATTAGGGATTGAGCTGGTCTATTTTGGGATTGAAATTGGGTCAATTTAAAGGCTATAATTGAAAGGTAAAAGGGCTATAATTGAAATGAAAATGAGGCTAAATATCAAATAGCAAATTTTGCCTTTTTATTTTATAAATATAATATTAATTTTAAAAGTAAATTAAACTGAGCTAACACATACTATATAAATATTAATTTTAAAAAACTGAAAATTATTTTATAATTATAAAATGCTATTAATTATAAAGTAGGCTATAATTATAATTATATGCAATTTAGTTTTAAAAATACCAAATAAATTTGTAAAAATATACAAAAATAACCTTAATTATTCTGGCATATATATGAGAATAAAAATAAATTATTTACTAAAATGATAATCTTGAAAATAATTACTTAATTTTGTATTGCTAAAACAGACAATAAATTAATTTTAAAATCTTTAAAATTAGGAACAAATATTAAAACCCTTGGGCATGCTTCTATATGCATGTACATGCTATTTTGAAAGTATTTTGTATATAAAAGTGCATAGGAAAAAATTGAGTATCAATAATGAGTCTTGGTTTTCGTCCATAGTGTACGCATTTTTTCTTATATGCATTTTAGCACTTCTATTATTTCCTTGAGTTACAACAACAACTCTCATAACTAAAGTGATTTCATATATAAATAATTCAAGGCCACTCTTTACAATCAAGTTATAAATATGACATGCACATCTAATATGAAATATTTCAGGAAGTAGTGGATGTAGGTGCAATTTTAATATTGTAATACATAATTGCTGTTAGATGCATTATCAAATCACATACACAAAACTTTTTCTGCAAGATTATAAAATATATCAACTTCATGGATAATATTACGTATAAATGCACCAGTATGACTTTGATCGTCATCATATTTAAAAGCAATAATACATTTTTTCATACAAAAATTATCATCTATTCAATAGCACGTAATAATCAAATAATCATTTACATTTACGACATGACTAATATCAGAAGTAAGAGAAACTATACAAGAAATACTGACGAACAAATAACGTATATATGTCTGATATTGTCCAAAAAGCCTAAAGATATCAACTCTACAAGTACTTCTAGGAATACGTTATAAATAAATGGTTATAAATTCTTTGAATATAAGTAACATGATACGGCGAAGAAGCAAAACTAAAAGGTAAACAAGCTAAAACAAACATTATAGCTAATTCTTCCCGATCTATCTTAATATCGTATTTACCCATTAACTCCCAGTACTTAGGTTAAATTTTTGTGGCTCATCTTCCTCATTTACTCCCTAATCAAGAGGGTTGAGCTCTACCATATGACTACGACGTTGACCCGTTTCCCCTTTCTTACCGCGGTCATATTTATAAATTTCATTACAAATTCTACATTTTACATAATTTTTTGTTCTTCTAGTCTCTCAAAAGAATTCTAACGCTTACTTCTTAGTCTTTAATTCTTCTTAATAGGGAGATGATGCTTACTTGTTTTACCTCTAGTATTTTGAGTTTGACTAGCATTACCAGGTGTAGCTGGTGGTATTTCAAGATTATCGGGTCATTGAATATCATCTAAATATCATCTAAATCATCATCTAACCATAATTTTCGCGAATTTGCTCATAATCTACATTTAAATTTTCAGGTGAACTTTCATAAATATGTATAAAGCTACTAGAAGAACCAACACCGCCTCTTGTTCTTTTGAAAGATTTCTTACTATCACTTCTATTAATACACACTTTTTTGGTTGCTCGAAGTTAATCCATTATGTAAATTAAATTATTAATTCTAAATAATAAAATACGTGTACACCAAAGAAGAGAAAGAGATGGAACGCATGTACCGGAATTCCGGATGCTGCACTAATTTTGATATAAAAAATCAAACTTCTATTGATATCCGATACTTGATAGTGATAGTACTTGATACCATAATTCACTTGAATATATATATTTGATAGTAATAAATTTGTAATGGCTAAACTAAATATTTGATGAAACTTGAAATAATAAGTAATTGAAAATTTAAGAGCAATAATCAATAATATCAAGAGAAAAGTAGAGTAGTAAGAGAGTGAATTGTGAGAAAAATAAAAAAGAAGGGGGACTATTTATAGTTTTTAAAAAGTTAAAATTATAACTTATCAATAATAGGGGTGGGACGACTATTTTCTTAATGGGGATGCCAAAATGGCCATTTGTGCAAAATCTAACCGTTGCCGAGCTGTCATTTTTGAATTTGAATGTTGGCAACAATCCACAATTTTATTTTGTAACAGATACCAGACTGAATCGGACTGCAACCCGTTAACAACCAGTTAACGAGTTAGCGGGTTCTGATGTACCGATATCCAAAATTTATTCGTCAAATTTGAAACTAATTCGCTTTTTAAAATCTCATTTTACCCATTTTATTCTTTGAGAAATTTTTATAAATACAACAATATCATAACTTCAAAAAACTTTTACTCCTTAAATATTTAAAACTTTAAGTTTCAAAAGTTTCTTTTTCTTTTTTTCTTAAAGTCCGGGTTATTATCTAATCTAAGTTGAAACGGAGTATTTGTTTACAGCACGAAAGCGATAGGCGATTCATGGAAACAATAGAACAGCTCCGACTGGTCCAAAGCGTGAACATTACGCGGTTAGCATATCGTAGCAGCATAAACCTAGGAAAACACAAAATCGACAAACAAAAGTCATTGTTATTTGATTTTAAAACCCTTCCATTAACTCATTTTTCCCAACAAAATTAACCCTATCCTTAGTTAAAGCCATAACCTTTTTTTCTCATCTGTTAGTATCTCACAAGCATTACTAGCATTTTCTTCCTATAGATCAGTGGCTAGAAATGGGGGTTACAATACATGCCAAATCTGACTCAGAAGTTACGAGCATCGACGCATCTTCACCACCACGGTCACCGAGGAGGCCGCTGTACTATGTTCAGAGTCCATCGCACTCACAGCATGATCTTGAGAAGATGTCATACGGGTCGAGCCCATTCGGGTCGCCCGCCCATCACTACCACTGCTCTCCCATTCACCATTCCCGCGAGTCCTCAACGTCCAGGTTCTCTGCTTCGTTGAAGAACCCAGCCACGAATCAGCTTACTGCCTGGAAGAGAATACCCAGGACAAACGACGAGGGCCCGGCGGATGAAGACGTCAACGATGACGAATTAGGAGAAGACGATGGCAAGTCTGGTGATGAGGGAAATGTTAGATTCTATGTGCTGTGCTTTCTTTTCTCTTTCGTTGTGCTTTTCACCATCTTCTCCCTCATCCTTTGGGCTGCTAGTGTGCCGTACAAACCCAAAATCTTTGTTAAGGTACGTGAGAAAGCTGTTAATTTCTTTTTTACTCATTTCCGATACAGTTTTTCATGCAATTACCCGTATAAATAGTACAGCCCGAATTATCTCATTAAAATTACAAGGCTTCGAGACTTTATGTGGCACTATTATCGTACGAAATTGAAGGAAAATGAATATTTTTAAAAATGTATGATTTTAGAACAATGAAATAACATTTTTATAAATGTAAATTTTGGTGCTCGTGGTTGTGTGGTTATAAGATAATTTTTATTATAAAAATATAATACTGTATTTAAAAAAAAATTAATAAGAAAATAGTGTCGAACGAATTGGAAAGAAGGGACGTTGTACAATGTTGAACGTTTTTTCTTTTTCCAGCTATAGAAACTGCAGTACCAAGATGGATTGGCTCAGTATTGTTAGTGTGAACAGTGGACTTTTGCTATATTTCGATAATAGCAGTAGTAATTACACTTTGCTTTTGTCAATACGTATTGTTTACTATAATTAATGAGGACATGGGTTATAATCGTATGTTGGTGCAGAGCATGGTGTTCGAAAGTTTTAACGTGCAAGCAGGGACAGATAGGAGCGGGGTGCAAACGGATATGTTGACCCTAAATTCGACGGTCAGGATCTATTACCGGAACCCTGCAACTTTTTTCGGCGTGCATGTCACAGCTACACCACTTGAGCTTCACTATTACATGCTCAAGGTTGCCTGTGGTCAAGTAAGTCACATAATTTGAAAATTGAAATCTCCTTTTTCTTTCCGTTAACGTTACAAGTTAGTGTAACTCTATTTTACACCGTCTGCAGATCAGCTTTTTATGCCTAGCTGTAAACTTTTCTAAGCAGAATCTTACTGTTAAAGCCGAGTTGAGTTTGCATTTAGGCATGGGGTTCCAGTGAGTGTGGAAAAATTAGTAGTTTAATTCTTGATGGGAAAATGCACAATAAAAATTATAAAAGTTTATGTAAAGTTTTTGGACTAGTTACCACTAGATGGTTGTTTTGGGTTTTGGTTGGGGGGGGGGGGGGGGGGGGGTTGAGATGCTCGAGAGAGTGGTTTGTCTAGTGAGAAGCGTTATTACTATTGCATTGGTTGGTGTGTTTTTGGGTAGCATGAAAAAGGCTGCAGAAAGTCTGTAGTCAGACTCATAAGGACTCGGGCTCCTTCTTACCGGTTGGGCCCACTTCGGTTGTGGTTAAAGTGTTTTCTTCTCCTTTATATGGTTTCTAAAACAAGGAACCGAGAAAAGGAGCGAAGCCAAGGTCACTGTAGCTGCCTGTCACTACGCGCTAAAGACCATATTTTGATGGTGACTGCTGGCTGCAACAGGCCATCTGTAGTTGTATGGCTAATTAGAGAAATTTTATTTTCAGTGAGATTAATTAATAAAATTTGTATGAAATATTTTTAATTGTTAGACATGTGAAAATATCGGAGACGAATTTAGAATTTAGGCACGACTAGGAGGGTACTATTTTATCTAATTACTGGTGATTAAAAAAAATATATAAATGAAATGAGTGCTATGGAAAGAGAAGGAATAAAATTAATTAAATTGACTATTGTATATTAGTATTAACTATAAATGAAATAGAAAAAAATAATTTGTTATTGAATATAAATTACATTGTACTCACAGAATAAAAATAAAAAGGAGGAGAAAAAAACTGAAAGGGAGTTTCGACCTATGTCCCCTCAAAGTTGGGATTTTAAGGGCCCAAAGCAACCACTTCTTTCATTTATCTCTTTGTTTTAGGGGCACACATAAAATATTTAAGGGGTTATATATATATATATATATATATATATATATATATATATTATATAAGATTTTTGCCGAGGCTAACGGGTCATGTGACCCATCAACCCACCACGTAGGTTTGCCTCTGGGAAAAGTGGGTTCCATGCCTACTTATTCCACTCTTTTTTCTCCGTGAATTACCTTTGTCTTCTTTCTTCTCCTACTAAACTAAATCATCTTCAAATTCTTCAATGTAACATCTTTTTCGTTCCTTTCTTTGATTTCAAAGCAGTCTCAAAGAATTGAGTATCAAATATTTTGATTAACACTTTCAGCTCAAACAACAAAATACTACGCTACAAATTTAGCATTACATCACTAAGAAAATACTCTACAATTTTACATAATAGCAATAAATAAAGTACACATAAGAATTCAAAACAGAATTCAGATCACCACAAAAGAAAAGGTCTTCAAACCCAAAGAAATTCAAAGATGTACCCAAGCAGTAATATCAAAATAAAAAGATAACTGTGAATTTGAGTTTGTACTGCACACTAGTGAGATGCCCAAATTAATATACTTTAACCAAATTATTCATCATATAATCGTATAACATAGAAACCAAAAAGCATAGAAATTTAAAAAATAAGTAATTCTTTCACAAAAGTATTGAACACATTATTTTTTCTCTCGCAAAATTCAGTTAGTCTTCTTTTTTGAATTCTTGAATCCTTTACTCGATCCCCTTTTTGAATTTTTTTTCACAAATTGAGGAGAAAGATAATTAAGAAGTGAGGAAGAGAGAGAACTCTGGAAAAGAAGGAAGAGAAAGAATTGAAAATGACTGGTTTTGCATTATACATTCAGTAAAAATGGGTAAGAAGTTGAGAAAGTGACGGTAAAATGGGAAATACGTAGCTACCCGAGATATAAATAGGGAACCAGCAATGTGGGACCTATTTTTCCACATGTCCAATAATTAGAGGTGTTTCATACAAATTTTGTTGGTTGAGTCTCATTCAAAATAAAATTTCTCGGCTAATTAGCATGGCTCCTTATACTGTATTTTTGTTGTTAAATTAGGTGAGCTCAAGCGCAAATTGAAGGACCAATATTGAATATCATCTCAACAATTAAGATGTAGGATACCCTTCCTGATAAAATAAAAAATAAAAATACAAAATACAATGTAGGATATACTTTATGTCAAATTGACATTGACCAACTGTAGTACCTTATTTCTTTAAGGAAAAGGTGATTTGTCAAGAAAATTTGCATCAAGAATGTTTAGAATCACTGTGCGCTCCCATTATACCCTTTGACTCACTCTCTTCACAAAAGGTGTAACGGGCATAAAAAAATCTTTCTTGACAAAGTCCTTTGTTCGTATGCTTGGCATTACTATAGTCGCACCACTCTTCCTTCCTTTTTAGTGCACATGAAACAGAAATCCTAATAGAGACTACCCACACGGAAATTGAGTTAGAGGCATATGCTTCCTTTATCGATAGCCGGTACTGAACTATTCGAAAGCTCTCTGAAAGGCTCACGAAGAAGGATTGGATGATCTGCGGAATGAGGAACTGCAACAATTGCCTGAGCAGACTGCCTAATAGACTGCCTAACGAGAGCAGGACTGGCCCAGTTATGCTGGCGTGATTGGGCTTCCCTATGTCTAACTAGGGCTGGCTCAACTTACTCGAGCTTGCTTGGCTCAACTTATGTGGATAGGTATAGGCCCATGCCCAAGGACCATTTTGTAGACGTAGTGGTTGTATTCTTTGCTTGTATTTGGACATAAATTTGGTTGAAACTTGAAAAAAGAATTTTTCAACGTGCTGAAAATTTTATTTTGAAAGTTGAATTTTTGTTGGGTCATGCATTTTATTTTAAAGAAATATGAAATTTTGTGAATGAAAGAAAAGTTTTTACTCAAAAACTGTCGTAACCAATTTTTGGGAACTTGAAGAAAAATCAATGTTTTTTTCAAAAACTAATCATGTTCCATGAACAAGCATTCATCCCAATTTTTTCTTTTTCTTTTTGTTGAAAAAATGTACATAATTTCTATGCCCAAAGGGGTGGTTTGTATACACCTCTGTATTTTGCCTTGGTTGTATCCGTTGACCAAACGCAGTTAATACATGTTTGTATTCGTAACGTGAATGACTACAACTAACACATATTATATTAGTTGTGCATCTGAATACAAATGATACAGATATGTAACAATTGAATAGTCGCTATGAATGATAATTAGACAAATTATAGTTACATATGGTGGTTAGACTTTTAATTGTATTGCTTTATAAAGAATTTTCTACTCGGGCTTTCTTGGGCCAATTGAAATTGTGGGTAGGAACTGGCCCATGCCCAAGACCATATTCAATCATACTTCTTTTTGGCTCGACCAGGTTGGGCTTGATGAGTAGCTAATAATATGAGTAAATTAGAAAAAAGTTTGCGTGATTTTTTTAATTTTTTATGGACAAGTAAAATTGGAAAGATATTTTTAGCATAGTGAATACGTAAAATTGAAGGGAGGGAGTAGTTTTTAGTTACAAAGACTTTAGCCTTTGCTCTTTAATCTCTATAACCACCAATGAATGTTACCGTGTGAATAGTGTTTCCATCAAGTTTATTCTTAAGAATACCTCTGCTTCCATATAAAACTCTTTCTTTAGTTTTTAATGTTTATTTTGTAGTGCTTTTCGTTCCTCCAAACTAGACCCAAAGTATTATTTTTGCGTATGAGGTTAGAAAACATTTTTAAGTTATAGAAGTACACTTGAATTCACCGTAGGTAGAAATAGAAGATAGGTTTTAGCTATGTAGTATGTTTTTTTTGGTTGAAAAGATAGTGTTATATATATATATATATATATATATATATAAAATCAGCTCTTACAAGAGAGTAGTTAAAGAGATGCATTAGAGGCATCAGATTTATAATACTAGAGCTAGAACCTAAGGCCCCCGTAGGGGAGCCATAACTATGATCAAAAGTAGAACTAGCCAAAATACTAGGAAAAGTGCTAGGTAGAGTAGTAGGTACAATATTGCTATTACACAAAGTAGACCTATTTTTAATCATCCTTCTTCGAAGCAGTCCATTTTGATCTTGTTGATAGAGGGAAGAGATAAACGGTGGTGGACTTTCAAAAAGTAGACAGGTTGCCTCTGCTAGACTATCTGCAACACTATTTTGCTCCCTGTAGATGCTTCGAAGAGGGGGACTATCCAACTATAGTAGTAATAACCCGCAATCAGTAATAATATTAGTGTATTGCATTGTTGTGGAGTTGAACATATCGGGTATGGCTTGTGCATCTGTTTCTATGATGAGTGGTTTGAGATGCTTTTGGACATTAATTGTCAGTCCCATGAGCAAAGATAGAAGTTCCGTTTGAATAGCTGTCCCATGTAGTGATGTTCCTGCCAATCCTATAATCAACTGAACTTGGTGATTACGAAAAAGACCCCCAAAACTATTTCTGCTTAAGAGAGCAAGATCCATCAACGTTAAGCTTACAAGTATGAATGTTTTTTTTTGGGGGGGGGGGGGTGTCATTTTACATATAATGGTATTAGAGAAAGTCTTTGATCTCTGATTTGCAAGCTAATAAAATCATGCAGCCTTTTTAAAGATGGAAATTTTTTTAAATAATCCCTTTGATGATCTAGAGTATTTTTATTACGTAGAAGCCATAGTTCCCATAATGCAAAAGGTATAAGAGTAGTATTTGGAATATCATTTTGGGTAATTAGTAGCTATTGATGTATAAATAGGTTAAAATGGGATAACCAATTTAGAGTTGCATTATGGGATAGAGGAAAATTGGCATTGATAGTAGATATCTTAAGCATAGTCCAGAGGTGTGTTGCAGGTGGATATTCTAGAAATATATGTTGTAATGTTTCAGGGGCCCTATGACATTGAGGACATATAGATGAATTTAAGAGATCTATTCTTGTGAGATAAGCAGCTGTCGGAAGTTTGTCATAATGGACCTTGGTTTATTTTAAATCACTTTCTCTCCATTCGTCCATGGAGACTAATGATTCTAATGAGTCTAATATTTTGACTCATACAATAACCAATTACCTTCCTCAACTTCCACTCAAGTGTTTTCTCCAACGGCCCAATTAAAAAATTAGCCATCCTTCATTACTTATCCTAAGGCATGCAAATAGGCATGTTTGCCAATCACACATGCATGGCACAATACATTGGCCCACTACACCTTATTCACCACCCACACAAGATCTAATACAACATCTACCAAACTCTCCCACATCCAACATACCATCATCCTTGCCTATCCCTAATTTTGTAGTTCCCATGCAACTACGCAATGATGGTTTTCCCACCTCTTCAGCCCATTCAAAAACACAAGCAACACATCAGTCACTCCAACCGCCCTTCTCCACCATTGCTATAGACCCTTCTATACTTCTATCAAATCCGCACCAACCTACTACAATAAAACCAACGACTCCACTCAATCCATTATCCAAGTTTACCATTCTAGAAAATGTTCACCCCAAATATAAATGCCTACACAGAAAACAAACACCTACACTAACCACTCATCGACTCCAACACAACTACACTCCCTACGCCATCCCTCCTCCACATATGATCATGGAACTAAATACCATTGTTTACACTGCTCAAACTCCTCATGCACTAACACAACTCACTTCATGGCTCGAGATAGGATTATGAAATCATGTTCTCACCTTCACGATGGAGGTCAATCATCAAGAGGTGCCAATTCTTATCGACCATCCAAAGAACCTTGCACAAATAGTAGCGGAGGGCATGCAATTAGGGATGGAGATATATGTAAGGTACCACTGGTCCATGACACAAGCTCCTTATCTTTTACCATACCATGCACCACCTTTCCCAACCCCATATTGGCATCACTTACATCTTCACCCACACCTTCTTTAGATGCCTTTTTATCCAACTCCCGCTCCAAACACCCTACGGATCCAACTAAAATGGGATCCACCATCACCTCTCCCAACCCCATATTGGGATCACTTACATCTTCACCCACACCTTCTTTAGATGCCTTTTTATCCAACTCCCGCTCCAAACACCCTATGGATCCAACTAAACTGGGATCCACCACCACCTCCAACCCCAGCCTCATCACCCACTCACTCGCCTCCACACAATCACAATCCAGTAGAACAAGACATCAACTTTCAAGCAGAACTAGAAACAACAGTCGTTTACAACAGAGAAACACGTCCAATTCATGCATGTCTAGATAGAATCAGGGTCTTTGTCCCGAATGAAGAGTACGAAAGAAAAATATACATAAGGTGTCCTTCGAATCTCCTGATAATATCATTTCGTCTAATGCCAACTACCAATCCAGACGTGGGAAAGTATGTAATGCTTCTACTTTCCACGTTTCTTCTTCGATCAGGACAGACAAACACTCACACGAATCCAACGAGCAGTCAACTGGTTGAACCAACTGACAATCATATGAATTTATTATTTGGAATTGCAGGGGTGCTCAATCAGATGATTTCAGAAGGAATTTTCGTTCACTACTTGACTACAATAGGCCATCCTTGGTTGTACTGCTGGAAATATATTGTTAAATCTACCAAATTGTAAAGGAGGATTTTAATTTCACAAGCATGATTGAGGTTGTTGCTATTGGCCAGTCTTGAGGAATTGCTATCTTATGGTTATCAGACGTGGTTCACATGGAACATGGAACCAGTGGCCACCACTGAACAGAAAATACATTGCAATGTTCAGGTTCTTCCTTTTTCCTTTAAATGCTTATCTACAACCATATATGCTAGTACTGACTTAGCTAATAGACAAACTTTATGGCATAACCTAATGTGTGTACATGATAGTTATAAAGGCCCTTGGGTCATTGGTGGTGACTTTAATGAGATTCTCTATACAAATGATAAATTTGGTGGTTTGTCTATTAATAATTCAGACAAGAGGGGTTGCTCTGATGGTAAGCAACCCCCACTTCCAACCGAGAGGTTGTGTTCGAGTCTCCCCAAGAGCAAGGTGGGAAGTTCTTGGAGGGAAGGATGCCGGGGGTCTATTTGGAAACAGCCTCTCTACCCAAGGGTAGGGGTAAGGTCTGCGTACACACTACCCTTCCCAAACCCCACTAAGTGGGATTATACTGGATTGTTATTGTTGTTGTCTATTAATAATTCGAGATCTAATAAATTTTTGGACTATATCAATTATTGTTATCTAACTGATTTGGGATACAAAGGTAGTCGTTATACATGGACGAATGGTAGGCATAATAGTAGAAATATACTTGAATATATTGACCGTATTATGGCCAATTATGACTGGCTTAATGAATACCCTGACGCTTTGGTTACACATCTTCCTCGTACACACTCAAATCAATGTCCTGTTAAATTAGAACTACGACATTACCCATTACCTCGAAATTTGTTTTTAGGTTTTAAACTAAATGGACTACACACCCTACTTTTCCATCTTTAGTTCACCAAGTATGGCTAGAAAAATTACATTTTAATTCCTGCTATTAATCGGTTCACTACTACAGTACAAGAATGAAATAAATCCACTTTTTTGTAATATTTTTAAACGTAAAAAGAAAATAAAAACTCGATTCAGTGGTATTCAATCCTCTATTAATTATCCAACTAGTATTTTCCTTCACAACCTAGAATATATATTAACCCTGGAATTTAATAAGATCCTTAGGCTTGAGGAGGATTTTTGGGAATTAAAGTCACATATTGATTGGTTAAATGACGTGATGCAAATACAAATTTTTTCCATCTTAGTACTCTCAATCGTAGGAGACATAATCGTATAACTACGATTCAAGATCAAGAGGAAAATTGGATAACTAACCCTATTCACATCAAGAGACCTATTACACAGTACTATCAATATCTTTTCACAATTAAAAAAATCTATTCTTTAAAAAAGAATAGTTTACTGCCTTTCAATGTTTTTAACATCGCATGATCAATCTCTTCTAACAAATCCATTGCAAGATTGGGAAATTATAACTGCTATTAAGTCTTTTAAAGCTCCTAAAGCACCTAGACCGGATGGACTTCATCCATTATTTTATCAAAAATATTGGAATATAATTGGTCCCTCAGTAAAATTTTATTGCCACAAAGTCTTTAACGACCATCATATTGACCCTTCTATTAATACCACCTTCATTTGTTTAATACCCAAAAATAAGAATGCATCCACTATATTGCAATTTCGCCCTATTAGTCTTTGTAACACTATTTGTAAGATCATTACAAAAATAATTGTTAACGGACTAAAACCTGTTTTTGAACATATTATTCATCCTACTCAATCTAGCTTCCAAAAAAATAACATGGCAGCAGACAATGCTATTATTGTACAAGAAATAATTACCAAATTTCAAAAAATGAAAGGTAATAATTTAAATATGCTTTTAAAATTGGATTTGGAAAAGGCTTTTGACAAATTAGAGTGGTTATTTATACATCATACTCTAATCAATCTTAATTTCCCACCCTTTTTATTAATCTAATTATGCCATGTATTACAACAACTACTACTTCAATTATAATTAATGGTAACCCTACAGATTACTTGTCACCCACTTGAGGAATTAGACAGGGAGACCCTTTATCACCTTATTTATTTATTGTATGCTTGAAATGTTTTTCGAGAAAAATCAATACATCAGTTAATTATCATGTTTGGATACCACTCTCAATAGGTAACAAAGGACCTCAACTATCTCACTTATTCTTTGCTGATGACATTATTCTTACATCATATACACACATTAGGTTATGTATAAAGTTTGTCTATTAGCTAAGTTAGTACTAGCATATATGGCTGTAAATAAACATTTAAAAGGAAAAGGAAGGACCTGAATATGGCAATGTATTTCCTGTGCAGTGGTGGCCACTGGTTCCACGTCAAGCACGTCTATTCCTTAGATTGGCCAATAGCAGCAACCTCAATCATGCCCGTGAAATTAAAATCATCCTTCACAATTTGGTGGCTTTGACAGTGTGTTTCCAGCAGTACAACCAAGGATGGTCGATTGTAGTCAAATAGTGAACAAAAATTCCTTTTGAAACCATCTAACTGAGCACCCCTGCAATTCCAAATAATAAAATTCATATGATTGTCAGTTGGTTCAAGTAGTTGACTGCTCGTTGGATTTCTATGAGTGCTTGTCTGTCCTGGTCGAAGAAGAAACGTGGAAAGTAGAAGCATTGCATACTTTACCTCGTCTGGCTTGGTAGTTGGCCTTAGACGAAATGATGTTGTTAGGAGATTTGGAGGACACCTCATGTATATTTTTCTTTCGTACTCTTCCTTCTGGATAAAGACTCTGATTCCATCTAGACATGCATGAATTGGACTTGTTTCTCCGTTGTAAATGGCTGCTGCATTTAGTTCTGCTTGAAAGTTAATGTCTTGTTCTGGATTGTGATTGTGTGGAGGTGAGTGAGTGGGTGATGAGGCTGGGGTTGGAGGTGGTGGTGGATCCCAGTTTAGTTGGATCCATAGGGTGTTTGGAGTGGGAGTTGGATAAAAAGGCATCTAAAGAAGGTGTGGGTGAAGATGTAAGTGATGCCAATATGGGGTTGGGAGAGGTGGTGCATGGTATGGTAAAAGATAAGGAGCCTGTGTCATGGACCAGTGGTATCTTACATATATCTCCATCCCTAATTGCATGCCCTCCGCTACTATTTGTGCAAGGTCCTTTGGATGGTCGATAAGAATTGGCACCTCTTGATGATTGACCTCCATCGTGAAGGTGAGAGCGTGATTCTGTAATCCTGTCTCAAGCCATGAAGTGAGCTTTGTTGGTGCATGAGGAGTTTGATTAGTGTAAATAATGGTGTTTGGTTCCATGATCAGATGTGGAGGAGGGATGGAGTGTGGTTGTGTTGGAGTCAATGAGTGGTTTGTATGGGTGTTTGTTGTCTGCGTAGATAATTGAGATTTGGGGTAAACATTTTCTAGAATGATAGACTAGGATAATGGATTGAGTGGAGTCTCTGGTTTAACTGTAGTAGGTTGGTCCGGATTTGATGTTCAGCTTGAACATGGTAGGTACAAACTCTTTGATTATCCCCTATTCAACCACATTTAGTACATACCAAATTTAACCCTTCATACAAGATATTTTGCCTATGATTCTCAATATAATTATGTGTTCGTAATGGTTGATCCAATGTTATTTCAACACATAACCTGGCATATCTTCCTCTTGACGTTGAGGAGGTACAAGTATCAACAGTTAACAATTTTTCAATTTTATTACCAACTTTCTGAATAATCTGAAAATCATAAAACTTAGTAAATAATTCAGGTAATCGCAACCAGATAGCAGAATAATTGATTTTTGTTTCAGAAGCCATTCACTTTGGTTCCCATCGATGAACAAAGAAAAAGTGATTTAAAATGAACCAAGGTTAATTATGTAAAGCATTAGTCTTGTTTTCCTCCTTTTGAAATTTAAGAAGGAAAAAATTAGATCCTAAATCTATGAGAGGAAGATTCTCAGTAGCCATAAGGTGTAAATTTTTTGCCGTAGTATTTGATGTTCAACCTTACAACCAAAAACCTTAATAATGAACCTAGCATTTAATTTGAAGAACGGGAGTAGTATTCTTTTTGGTTTTCGGTCTTTGGTATGCATTAGGGCCCGGCGAAATTCAAATTCCCACCGAAAAAATCTACATTGGAGGTTAAAGAGCTTCCAATCAAATACGACTATACCTAGTACTCGAACTCAAAACCTTTGGTTAAGGAAGAGCGCGTGCGAGTATATTTATCCATCAATTTCAATCTTTTTATTTTAAGAAAAATATTTGAGATGACCCTGATGAAATTATTTGATGCTCTTATCTAGAACAGAGTAAACAAATCAAATTAAGGGATATCTATCTAATTCGATCGATTGCGTATAGCCCGCGGTAGCAACGGAACCGGGAAAAGTATACAGAAAAGACAGTTCTTTTCTATTATATTAGTATTTTCTATTATATTAGATTAGTATTAGTTAGTGATCCCGACTTAGCGAGTCTGATGAATTGTTGGCACCAGTCCTACATTTTGTCTCTGTGGACCGAGGAGAAAAGGGGCTCGGCGGAAAGAGGAGTGTACCATGAGAGAAGCAAGGAGGTCAACCTCTTTCAAATATACAACATGGATTCTGGCAATGTAGTTGTACTCTCATGTCGATCCGAATGAATCATCCTTTCCACGGAGGTAAATCTTTGCCTGCTAGGCAACAGGATAGCAAGTTCCAAATTTTGTCTCGGTAGGACATGTATTTCTATTACTATGAAATTCATAAATGAAGTAGTTAATTACATGTTTCTGTTTGAATAATGGGTACCTGATATTTGTTCTCTCCTTACTCAGTCGAATGTCTTTTTAATGCTTTTAAGTAGATGACGAAGTTTTATCAGCCAAGGAAGAGTAACCGAATAGTGGTGGCTGTTGTTCAAGGACACCAAATTCCCCTCTATGGCGCGATTCCAATTCTTAGTGATGCTAAAGACCGGATTCAAGCTGTCTCTGTGCCGCTCAACTTAACAATCCTAATGAGGTCAAGGGCCTATATATTGGGAAAGTTGGTGAATCCCAAGTTCTACATGCATATCTCATGTGAAGTTATTCTCAGAGGCAAACACCTAGGGAAACACATCAACTTGACCAGTTCTGGTTCTTGTACTTATCGATGAATGCTTCCTTCTCTTTTGTCGAGCAACTTGAAAAAATTGGTCACATTACTTGAGTTGTTGAGCTTTTAGTTTGCTTATAGGTGATCAAAGAGTCTCAATAATAGTCAGCTAAGAGATGTATATTGATTAACTGTAGGAGAATTTATGTTGTGTGTGAAACATGACTTTTGTCAATTAGAGTAGTATTCTTTATCTGTAATATTAACTTTGGAACTTCATTTCATTTTTTTCATGTCTCTAACTTCATATATTTGATAGATTCGATATATTGTCTAAATCAATAAGAACATTAGTTATTAAAGTTGGGTGTTCAGATTTAACATGTTTTATAAAGAAAATTAATAGATTCTGTTTTGCATCTTTGTTTGCTAATTAGTAGACTATTTTATCTCTAATGATACTGACCTTTTATAGATAAAATATTGATGTAATGCAATTTAATTCAATTGGACAATCAATAAATTTTTTTTATTAAAGTTGGGAGTTCAGATTTAACATGTTTTATAAAGAAAATATTGATGTAATGCAATTTAATTCAATTGGACAATCAATAAAAAATTTTTAGATGTAAAAGAAAGAAGACAAACTCAGCATACTTTTTGCCTTGTCAAAAATATTGGCAGGATTGTTCATAATTGTTTCAAATAATCCTGCCCCAATGTTATCACTATTTGTAAACTTGGGCACAACCCACATCAAACGTACAGTAGATCAAGCTCAAATTGAAATTTAAGAGGATAAATAATGTAATTTATTTTTTTGAAATAAGAAATATCTCCCCTCTCTCTCATTTTTTTAAACCCAAAATAGGGTTCACGTCCACAAATTTAACGGCAATTTGTTCATTTTCTAGTCCAAAATGGTATTAGAGCTAGACAGTACAAAGGAATAGAGGAAGAGACTCCAAGAAAGCAAACTATATCATAGATACGAAAGTTTCCCTACAAAGGGGACTGACTTCAACAACCCATAAGGGACGGCTTGCCAAGCTACACAAACAGTTAATTTGTTTATAGTCGCAAAAGTTTTCCTACAAAAAGGGGCTGGCTTCAACAACCCATAAGGGACGGATTGCCAAGCTACACAACTGAGAAAACTTTTGTATTATAACCAATGTTAGCTGTTTATAACCCAGAAAACTTTCGTACTACAATAAGCTAACTTTCTCAGAGTATTTTTACTCTATTATATCATACATGGACCGGCCTTTCTATCCATTCGAAAGAAAGAACAACAGAGAAATTTAGAAAGCACTCATATGTAGTATATCACAAAAGATTTACAAAGGTTAGCAGATGATTGAAAGATGATTCTAAGGACTCCTTTATATAGGGCTAGGAGGTTATTACAAGACAAACTTACATGATAAAAGAAATCTATCTTACATGGCAATTTATCTCATAAGTGGGTCCTTCTAAGCATGTGAAGGACTTTAGGAAAAACAACTAAAAACATGTGAAAAAGGGTAAAATATACATGGTTTAGCATGTGGGAGCATGTGACGCCATGTGAAAGTAGGGTGTTGCATGTGATGAAGCATGTGGAGGCATGTGGAAGCATGTGACAACAAGTTGAAGTGGGGCCCGAATAGTATAAAAAGATGTGGAAATTTGTCTTGGCATGGGTAGGATATTTTTGAGGGGTTTTTGGTGGCTAATCTAGGATTATGGTGTGTTTACCAGGGATTTAGGTAATTATCATTCACTGATTCTAGGGTTATTTGCTAGGCATCTTTTCAATGACCTTGTGTAGTAACGCCTGAAATTTAACGGCCCCTCTTTGCTGTGTTCTTTCTCCTTTGGATTGAGAGATGTAATCCGCAACCTTAATCTAGAAATGTCTTCAGTGATCTTTTCTCGGATGACTTCGTATAGGGTTTGATATGCCTTTGCTGCTTCCCGGACTCTTTCCCAGTGAGGATGATTGCTTGTGTAATTCTAGCTTGCCCAATCTTCTGGCCATATCTCTCTTGGGATGCACCTATTTTGTTGAAAAAAGATTCTTTATGCATCGCTATATTCTTCTTCTATTGATAAAATTGACATGGGAAATCTCCACCATAATGATGCCTCTGCTTGCGCCTGAACCTTTCCATTAATAATCTTTACTGGCCTATGAAACATGAATACCTTTGTTGTGTAGGAATCATTGAAGCATTTTAACCAATATCTTCTAGGTTTGAACCATAGCAAAAATACTTTAAGAGCTGGTGCAATGTTATCAAAATCCTTGAATACGTTGCATTTGAATTCCATAAAAATATAATACTGATGGCATATGTACCAGAAAAACCATAATAGTTCTTTGTGGAAAATCCTTGGCTTGAGCTATGGATATATGGCAGAACGGATATTCTGGATTGACCCCATATGGCTTAAGAATGGATCCTCCATGTTGCCGAAAAACTTGAAGCTCATAATAAGTTCTTCGTTCCATAATAATTGACGGATCAAACGGATCCATGAGGTTGAACGACTCCGGTGGATGATCTGTTTGTTGTGATGAACTTGTTCCTTGCATACTTGAGAGCATGGAGATGTGGCTGATTATCTGTTCCTTTAACTTCAATTTTGCTGGGTAAAATCTCTTTGAGAATTCTTCCGGTCGAGAAAAAAAATCCGCGAGAATATTATATTTTTCTTTTAGGTGCCTGACTTGAAACTTATATGGAGACAACTATTGAGCCCACCTGAGAATATGAAGATTGGGAATAATTTTTGCATTTAGCTGAATCATTTTTCGGAAGGCCTTCATATCCATTTCTATCAGAAATTTTGTATGAATAAGGAAGAAATTAAATTTCTTGATTCCATTCTTTACTGCAAGAATTTTCTTGAAAGTGGAGTGATAATGTTGCTCGGCATCTTTGGACTTTCCACTGACGTATTCGCATATTTTCTTCTGGCCATCTTTTTCTTCAAATAAAACAACACTCTAGCATTCATTGTTGGCATCAGTTTGCAATATCTTCTTACCGTATGAAGGGATATAGAGATACTTACATTTTTAGAAATCTCCTTTATTTCTTTGACTGCATCATCTTGCTTCTTTCTCCATGATGGAGCATTTTTCTTGAGCATCTCAGTGAGTGGAGAAATGTATGTAGAGATATTCGGGATAAGATCTCTCACATAATTTACTATACCCAAGAATTGTTGGATCTGCTTTGTTGTGAGGTTGGTATCCGGAAACTTGAGTAATTCTTGACATATATGTGGTCCTGGACTATATTCACCTTGGACAAAATGCATTCCAAGAAAATCAATCTCCTTTTGTGTAAGAACCATCTTTTTTGCTGAGAGAATGATTCCGTACTGTGTTGCCTCAAATTTACGAAGCAAGTTGATATGTTCCTCTAATATATAACTAAACAATAGGATGTAATAAATGTAAACTAAAGAGGTATGGAGGATGGGTTGGAATATTTTTATCATGGCTTTTTGGAAAAAGGAAGGTGCAGTTTTTAATCCGAAAGGCATGACTTTCCACTGGAAGTGATGATCGAGGATGCAAAATCCTGTTTTGGGTCGTTCTTCAGGGTGGATTACCAATTGCCAAAATCCATACTTTAAATCAAACTTAGAAAAATATTTGGCCTTGGCTAAGTGGGAGAAAAGAGTGAGTTTATTTGGGATAGGAAATTTATCATTTTGGAGGAAATGGTTAAGTGGATGGTAATTGATGACTAACCTGAGTTTCTCTCTTGTCTGCTCAGCTCTTTTGTTGACATAAAATACTTCGCATGCCCATTGTGAATCAGATGGCTCTATCAGATCAAATTCCAAAAGTTCTTCACATTCTTTCTTTGCAAGCTGGAGATGATCTGGATTCATCCCTGAATGACTCGCTTTTGTCGGGTTGATATTTTCATTCTTTTTGAAAGGGAGCTTGATAAAAAACTCCTCATTTTTCATAACGGTCGTTTCCCTTTCTTCATGAAATCCTTGTGTGATTCAGCACATGAATGCTCAATGAGATTTTGCTCAATCTCTCTGATTGTTCGTCATTGGTGATTTGGAATAGCCTTGAAATCTCAGAATATGATCTGAACTGATTTTTGAAAGATGTCCCGTTAGCATTGATCTGGAGTTGATCCCTAAGTTGTCTGGAAATGTCAAATCCAATAATAAGAACCTTTCCTGGCCCATCAGATCCTAGCAGCTTCGTTCTGTACTTCAATCTTGGAAAGAACTCAATTGTGATGGGGTGCTTTGTTATGACAGTTGTGGTAAAGATTGCATTTGATGCAGTGTTCAAATCCTTTAAATGCGGCATCCATTGATCTTTTGGGAGAACAAAATGATTTATGAGTGAGGAGGCAGCTCCGGTGTCGATGAAAGCAATAACTCGAGTTGGTTTATCCCATTTGGATAAATAGACTTTGAGTTCTACTTGAGGAACAGCTGCGAGAGCATTGATCTCATTCTGAGCTTCGATCACTGGTTCTGAAATTTGGTAGTGATCACTGCCTTGATCTTCATAGATATCAAGAGAGAATAGAGTTTCTTTATTAGGTTCATCATCCACAGAGAATATAGATTCAAGGTCCTCCTCTTTTCCGAGATGTATGCCAGTGTAGTCTTCAATCTCTTTAATGAGTTTGACAGATCTTCTTGATTGTGGATAATTTTTTGTGAAATGTCCAATCTTCTGGCAAATAAAAAACCTGTTTTTCTTTTGAAAATTTCCTGGCCTTCTCCGTCTGAAATATTTTGTGCGTCTCTTGAACCTTGCTTTCCCGTTTGGAATTCTTGGCCATTGAACCTCCTGAAAGCTCTCCTTCTCCTAGATGTGTGGCAGGAACATCCTGATCTGGTGATTAGATCAGATTTGCGGCATGCTTTGTCAAGCTCTGGATTGTGTTTGATAATTTGTTTTATGACAGAGTGCTTTGTACAAATATCATCCAATGCAGCGAAAATAGCTTGCCTGATGTAACCAATTTGTGGGATTGTTATGGACTGAAACTTTTCTTCAATGATGGTCATGGTTCGGCTTGCCATCAACATTGGGGAAGATACAAAGGCTTGCTTCAGATTGATGTCTCCTCCGATATCGAAGTATATCTTTGCTATTTTTTGAAAATGTCTATCGATGTCATTTCTATCGAATGACACACACTTCATCTCGAAGAGTTGTCTTCGCATTTATCCTGTCTTTGGCTAGTATCTCCGCAGAAAACTTCATATAGGATCCTGATGTTGAAGGCAAAATCTCGGGAAATAAGAAAAGTATTTTTGTCTTAAATTCCAAGTGAGTTCCACCGGTCTCTGAGGATTCCTGAGAACCGGGAAGTAGTTCTGACATGATGATATACTTTTCTCGTTCCACCAAATTTTTGGTCACCATCCAAGTATAGAAGTCTTGGATCCTTTGAGGCCATTTTGAAACCTTGACATCATATAAGGTGAAAGTGTGGAAACCAGTTCAAACTGGTTTTGACTCCATGGGCTCATTTCTTCTTTCTTGGATTGATTCATCAGTCATGCCTTCTTATTCCTCATCTACTTCAGATATTTCTGGGTTTCTGACTGGTTTACAAATATTGGGGGATCATCTTCCTCGGAAGAGTTTGCTGTGGATTCATTGCTTGATTGAGAGCTATCTTCCATTGTTTCATCTTTTGATAAGTTTAGAGATTTCGATCATGGTATATCTTCTTATGATGTGTACCTTGGCTGGGAGACATGGAGGTCTGGAGCCTTTTGATCCGAAATCATCATATTTTCGGGGTTCGACCCTTTTGAACTTTTTCTTTGGTCTCGTCTTTTCTTGGTTTGTTTATTTGCTGCAAGGGCATCTTTCCTTTCCCAAACTATTTTTGTGATGTCAAAATTATTTTCTTCTTTTTGTGGTTGGGTGAAAGAGATTGAATTTTGTGAGGTAGATAGAAAGGTAGCAAAGGTGTAGTCTAATTTAGGCGGGGAATATGCTTGTGGAGACATAGGGAAGAAGGTAGGTTTAGGAGGGAAAACTGGGATTTTTTGTGGCTTAAGGTGCTCATTTCTCAAAAGTTGAATTTGTTCCTTAATGGAAATCATCTCCTTTGTTGTTGTTGGAAAAATTGGAAAAGTGAAGTTCATGGCGGACAAATCTCATATTGTAAATTTGCAAATTTTAGTTCCAAGGCTTTGATTAGTCTTGCATACTGAGACGATGTCTGCTCTATCTTCTTCTCAATCATTTCTACTTTGCTCATCATTTTGTTCTGTGTATGAGCCACATTCCTTATGGTATTGCCAATGTTGTTCAGCACATTGTTTTGGCGGATGGATTTCTCAGATTGCCAGTTCATTGTTGCTTCAATGTCACGTGTTTGGGGTTTTTCTCCAGAAGGTAGTACTGTGTTCTTTTTGGGGATTTTTGGAGCATAATTGATATCCTCTTTTTCAAAAGGTTGAAATGGAGGAAAATCTTGGGAGTAGCTGGAGCTTGAAGAGCTCATCATGAATATTTGTGGGCGTGTAGACTTTTGGGTTGATAGAGTTGTAGGTTCAGGTGGCTTTTCGGGTTCTGGGTATGAGGTGATGTTGGTTTGGATTTGGGCATTGTTTCACTATCCTCCCAACTTGGAGTGAATTTTTCTGGTGATTTTGGCCATTCTTGGGGTTTGTAACTGACAAGAAATTTATATTTACCTGGACGGCTTAATGAGCCAATTGAAGGATCTTTATTTTCATATTTGGCTCGGAATTGTTTTTCAGTGGTTTCTCATTTTTCTTGGAACTTGGTTTAGTTTTGTTGAGGCCGAACCTTTCCCAATGATGCTGGTGGTGTTCTTCATATTATCCAATTGGATCTTCCAAATAGCCTTGGCAGTCGCAATCAAGATCCCATGGGCAGTTTCCGGTGAAGGAGCATTTGAACCCCTTCAAGATCCGATGTTGTTCAGCACATTGTTTTGGCAGATGGAATTTTCAGATTTCCAGTTCATTGTTGCTTCAATGTCACTTGTTTGGGATTTTTCTCCAGAAGGTAGTACTGTGTTCTTTTTGGGGATTTTTGGAGCATAATTGATATCCTCTTTTTCAAAAGGTTGAAATGGAGGAAAATCTTGGGAGTGGCTGGAGCTTGAAGAGATCATCATGAATATTTGTGGGCGTGTAGACTTTTGGGTTGATAGAGTTGTAGGTTCAGGTGGCTTTTCGGGTTCTGGGTATGAGGTGATGTTGGTTTGGATTTGGGCGTTGTTTCACTATCCTCCCAACTTGGAGTGAATTTTTCTGGTGATTTTGGCCATTCTTGGGGTTTGTAACTGACAAGAAATTTATATTTACCTAGACGGCTTAATGAGCCAATTGAAGGATCTTTATTTTCATATTTGGCTCGGAATTGTTTTTCAGTGGTTTTCTCATTTTTCTTGGAATTTGGTTTAGTTTTGTTGAGGCCGAACCTTTCCCAATGACGCTGGTGGTGTTCGTCATATTCTCCAATTGGATCTTCCAAATAGTCTTGGCAGTCGCAATCAAGATCCCATGTGAAGAGTCCGGTGAATGGGCATTTGAACCACCAAACTCTTTTTCCTTCTCTGTCGAAATGTTGACACCAGTCACGTTCTTCCATTATGCTTTGTATATTCCATAAAAACTCTCCGTCAGGTTCAGAGTATGTGTCTGTTGTATCTTTGGGTTAAATCATTTGGCAAGTGAAGATGGTTCTATTGGGGTTTTTGAGATGGGAATGGTCAAAGCTTATGGAAACGGTTTTGTCACTTCTTTTGGTAAAATTTGGTTCACCATATTGCAGGGATTCCTCCAATTCTCTTAGTTTCTTGTAATTTGTGATCCAGGAATCAGGAAGGATTTTTACAAGCTCATCTCTGGGAATCTGTTTGGGTATTTGGGTGCACATGGTGTTTTCTTTGGTAGCATCAATATTTAAGAGTAAGGCATTTTCTCCTCCGGGTAGGCAAAGATCCATGGCATAATTTTGGACTCGCATGCAATTTGGTGGTGAAGGGTAGCTTGAATGGAATCTTTGGCTTGTGGGGCTACCTGGATTTGGACTTGGATTTTTAGGGCTTCAGTTAGGTACGGGTCATAAAGGGACATGTTGAAATTTGGAAAGATAGTTATGAAGATAGTTCAGTATTCAGAGTAACTTCGGCCATACCCAAATTTGCATGTTGGTATTCCAAATATCTCGTATCTGGAAGAGAAAGTCGAGCTACAACAAGTTGACCTTTTCTTCTATGATATGTTAAAGCGATTCGGATAGCACCTAAATGGATATGAGTAAAACCATGATCTCTCCATTGTCTGGGAAAATCATATGATATTTGAAGGGTGATAAATTGTTCCTCTCGAGTGGCAAGAATAAGATGTTGGTCAAGTTTTGAGGCAACAACATATTCTTTGACTCATTTTGGTCTGTGTTGGACTAAGGAATGAATTTGGGTCCAAGGTGCAAAAGATTTTTTGGCAACAGCTAAGTAAGAGTTTATGAGAGGTAGTTCAGTGGAGGATGCTTTTTGTTCGTCGGATAGTATATCTACTTCATAGAGGTAATCATATTTTTTGGACAAGGTTTTATATAGAGTAGGGGACATATTCATTTTTGCAAGGAAAGAGAATGATGGAAATGACTCAGACATATTTAGTAAAACTGTTCCTCCCTCCGAAAGGATGGGCTGGCTCTGATACCACAGTACAAAGGATCAGAGGAAGAGGCTCCAAGAAAACAAATTATACCACAGTACAAAGGAACAGAGAAAGAGGATCCAAGAAAGCAAACTATACCATAATTACGAAGGTTTTCCTACAAAAAGGGGCTGGCTTTGTGCTGCTAGCTCTCATTCACAATCGACGGATAGTACCCTCTTCAGCTTTCTTTGGTGATTTTTTCTTTTCAGCACGCCACTTGCGAAGAGTTAGGCTTTATGTAATTTGCTTCTGTAAACAAAATATGTTAGTTATACGCACTACTTCAGCTTTACTCAGGCCTATTTTGGTGTAATCAGATTAATTTGGCTGACAAAGCTCTCATTTTTCGTGATTTCGAAGACTACCGATAAATTCTTGACTTGACATGTTTGATTTTTGTGTCTAGTGGTGATAATTATAGTGTTGCATATATAGTAGAATTATCCATTTTTGCTTTGCGTATTATATTACAATGGGTAGTACTCCAACCTCTGTCTGATCTTATACTTGCATCTCCTTCATCGTATTTTGACCAGTTCACCCTATTCTCTATGGATCCATCATATCCATTTTGTATTACACCCATTTGATAATCCAATACTCCTCTCTTTTTGATGGACGCGGTAATGTTGTATGGAGAAAGAATATGCTTATTGCTCTTTTAAGCCAAAAATAAACTTGGGATTGTCAGTAGAAGAAATCCTCAACTAGAGCCTGATTCTCCCTACTACTCTGCTTGGGTATTACGCAATGATATTCTCATTTCATGGATGAATAATTCCTTAACTAGAAATGTTTATTTTAGTCTGATAGGTTATGATATAGCTAAAGATATTTGGAAGGATATTAATGAGAGATTTGGTCAATTTAACAGATTAAAATATATCTAAATCCAAAGGGAAATAAGTGTTACTAATCAAGTGTTACATATCTCACTTCTCCTACTTCTGCCACTTTTCATTCTGAGAGCTCATTTGGTGACAATGTTTCCATTGCCAGCTTTTCGAGTATATGTATTTCTGTAGTTATAATCCTGATTTTTATGTGTGACATATCAAAGTTAGATGTAGGCTCTTGAATTTTAGACTCAGGTGTAATAACACTACATTAACATTTTTTTCATGATCTACAACCCTTACCTGCTCCTTTTTAATTACTCTATCTAATGGTTACTTAGTGAAAGTTATATATGCTGTCTCTTTACGTTCAAGACATGATATAACTTTACACAATGTGCTCCTTGTGCCTTTTTTTAAATTTTAACTTAATCTCTATTCATAAATTAATTGTTCAAATTTATTGTTATGCAATTCTTACCAAGTCTGCCTATTTTATATAGGACCCTTCTCTGAAGAGACTATTGAAAATTGGTAGAGTTGCTAAAGAATTGTATTTTATGCATCCAGATACTTCGTTGGATTCAGTTACTTGTTCAATTTCTCTTGCAACTAGCCCTTGTGTTTCTATTAATGTGGGTAATTATCATGTTTCTGCTATCAAACCTGTCTCTAATTCTGTTACGTCAGTTGACATGTATAGTCCTGTTTCTGCAGTTACTTCTATTTAACATAGTGTCTCTTGTACTTCACCTCAGATTGGAAATAAAATTGATGTATTTTGGTAACAAAAACTGGGATATATGCCTTTCTACAAAATGGGATCCATTCCATGCTCGTCTGATAAACTTTCTTCCAAACAATAATTTCTTTGTTATGTTTGTCTAATGGCTAGACAACGCATAATACCTTTTGTTACATACTCAATTCATTCTAGTATTCTATTTCAATTAGTTCATTAATATATGGTGGTCATATGACACTAGAACCTATAATGGTTTTCGATATCTTCTCATCTTAATTGATGATTACTCTAAAGTCACCTTGACTCATTTTGAGTATGGCATAATTAATTGCCTTCATGTTTTAATAGCATTTGTTTTGAGGGTCAAAGTTCATTTGTGTTCATTTGTTCATAAATTGAGAGTACTGGTTTTCTAAGTATTTATTTTTTGCCAATAATATTTCACATCAAACCTCTATGCCTTACACTTATCAACAAAAAGGGGTAGTCGAGAGAAAGAATAAATACTTTCTAGAGGTATCAAGAAAATTACTGTTTCAATCAAAGATTCCTCTGAAATTGTAGGTGAATATGTATTACTGCAACCTATATAGGTTGACATGATTTCTTCTACTATTTTGCTCAATATTTCTCCCTTTGAAAAGTTTATGGTCACCTACCTTCTTATGCTCATTTGAACTCCTTTAGTAGTTTATCTTATGCTTCTTCCACTAAAGTTGGTAGGAATAAGTTCCAATCGATCTTAATTGCTGATGTGTTTCTTACTTATCCTTGCGGTAAAAATGGATATAAACTTCTCACTTGATATTCTCACTCAGTTTTCTATTCCAACGATATGGTGTTTAATGAGTGTCTTTCCTTATCATTCCCGCACTCTGACCTCGTCTAAGTCACGCCTCTATTTGAGGTCATGAAGTGATTGATTGCAATAATAATATCTAACAAGGAGTCAGGATCGAATCCACAAAGAGCTGAGATGGAGATAGTAGTATATAGTTGGATTGAGCACGTGAAGTATCTAGATTGCACTTCTACAAATATGAATTTATTTTTACTTCTAAAATTATGCTAGGATTTCCATTCTAAACACATAAAACTAGAGATACCGTTTTCGATGTTTTTCAAAGATATAAGAAGGCCTAGGGCTATGACCTTCACCTAGGTATTTGCTTAACATGTTGTAAACTTTAAAGCTTGTTATGTTAGTTAGGAATGTTATAACTATCAACGCTCAAGTACCCACTCAATACCTCCCGGTAAAAGAGTGACTTTGTGCAATTTAGTTTTCTCAAGTCCAAATGGTTATTGAACAAAACAATTGATAAATGCCCAAGTCGGGGTTTACTATCTCTAGGTTCAACCCTTTAATTTGGACTATCAATCTCTTGATTTTGTTCCAATTTTTTGTTAGCCAAGTTTTCCTACACTAAGTCTTTCTTTCTCAAGTAAAGACCAAATTAATAGGCATGAAGTAATGTTTGTTACCATTAATTCTCAATTAAAAGCAAAAACATGGCCAAGTAGTATATATCTAACCAATTAGAAGCCATAAATAGAACACTCATTAGGTTTACATACTAGGGTTGGATCACAACTATAGTTAAAAATCTATCTACTCAAAATGGGTATAGAAGAAAATAAAGAAGAAAAGATGATAAACTCATATTGAAAGATTAAAAGATAAAAATCCAATGTTAAATCACCAAAGTAAGCTAAAGTTGCCTAAAGAAGTAAGGAAAAATGGCTACAACACTGTTTATATTAGAAAACTTCACTAATTTCGTGAAACTATTCTATTTATGCAAAGCTAGAATTTTCGGGCAAAATATCCCTTCGAAGATTCTACGGCCGCACAATTCCATGTTTGTTCCACACTTTACTTTATTCTTGATAGGAGTTGAATCTGTAGTTGCACAATTTCGGAATGCAGCCGCATCTCTCATGTTCTACGGTCCACATAATTTTTCGTGCGGCCGCTTAGGGCTCTTTTATGGACCGCACATTTCTGAGTGCGGCCACATAGCTGAATTCTACGGCCACACAGATCATGACTCTTTGAACTTCTGTTCTTGGTTAGCTTCTACTATTTCACAATAATTGTGTGGTCCGCACTTTGCACTTGGACTCTGATAACTTTCCTTCACATTCTGCGATTGCAGATGGAAATCTACAGTCCACACTTGAGCTTTTGTGCCTAATTTTTGTCCTTGACTTCTGATCACTCCTTCTTGAGTTGAATTTCATCTAAGTGACTCATTTCCAATAATCATGCAATTAAGTATATTTCATTAGTTTTTGAGAATATAATTAAATATTTTTGGACTAAAAAGAAAGCTAAATGGCGCTAATAAATAGTCAAAATCTCCATTTATCAACTCCCTCAAACTTAAGCTTTTACTTGTCCTCAAGTAAATAAGGTAATTCCCACCTTCACAAGTTATGTGCTATTCCAACTATTTTAAGGTGCATCAATCACACATCAATTAGGGCCAACAAGTACCTATACTTATGAACTATAAACAAGAAAACGATATAAGATTTTAAGCACAAATAGTTCTAATGTTACACTTGAGCATCAAGGGTTGACTTTATTCATCAAGGAAGCTTCATATTTCATGTAGGTCATTGTGAATCCCAAACTCCTCCTCCACCTCTATCCATTAGCATATCTCACTTAAGAATGTCACTCAATTCGAAGATTTCTGAAAATTTCTCTCATCTCTCAAAAGAATGTCACAAGTACGACTCTAAGTACCATATGATTGTCCCTCATATAAATCACCACTAATATAAGTTCACTCGACTTGAAATCAAGTAGGAATTTTTCGAAATGTAGTGAAGGCTTTTGGACTAAGGTAGGATATGTTGGAATAGAACAGGTTCATCTTTCCTTAAGCACTCAATTTCCTCTTTTTGGCTCATGTTTTGCCGACTCTTTGAGGCATTTTCTTTTGCCTTTGGGGAACTAGAGAGACTTAACATCATTCTTTCTTCTTCATGATATTTATTTTCTCCTTCTTTGTTTTCTCCATGCTTTGCTTTGTTGCTTTTCTTTGAAATTTTTAAACTCTTCAACTTATTCACTTTCTTTTTGCATTTTTCTTTTGTCCTTTTCTTTTTCTTTTCTTCATTTATTTTATCTTTTTGTTACTTGATTCCACTTTCAAACTCCTCGTCTATCTCCTAATCTTATGTTTTAGCCCATTATTTCACAAGAGTGTTAAGGAAAGCTCGTGTGCCAAGTGAGGGTCACTACAAAATTAGTAAAGGCTTGTAACATGGTTATCAGATGAGAAAAGTTTTAGGCTCAAATGGGTTGACTAGGGATCAAAACATTGATGGGACATGGAAAATTTCAAGCGGGTCAAGGAGAGCTTAAAATAACTTCTCAATCCAAGAAAAACTTAAAATTTTGCCAAAAAACACATTCGGGGCAAGTTCTAGACCATTTGCACGGGTACTTGGACATGCAACAAAACATCTCACCTCTCGAAGAGTTGGATTGTTAAAGAGATAGAGTCGAGGGCCCACAACAACCATATTCAAGATTAAAAATCACTAATGGTTCAAGTAAACCCCCTCGATGATTGCTTAAGTCAATACAAGAGTTAGAAAATCACTAACTAGAGCTACTTCTTTCTAAGAACTTGTTAGCTGATCCATATATCGTTGACGACGCTCACTGGGGGTGTGCAGACTCCGGGAGGGTCACCTTACAGCCCAAGCGCAATCTCAAGCTATCTCATGGCATCAAATCTAGGCCCTCAGCCTTATATCAGTATCAGTATAACATTACTACGGCGCACAACCTGATCCTATAGTATCCTCACATCTGGACCTCGGCCATACTCAGTCCAGAAATCACATAAGCCCCTTACGCATTAGTAAAAGAGTACTTCTCAGCCCAAAGCATCATTTAATATATCATTTTAGTTATGAAATAGAGTAAAAGTGGTTGAGTTGTAAAAAAAAAAAAGAATGACAGAGTTCAAGTAGTAAGTCAAAACAATAAGAAAATAGTGATAAAAGTCCCCGGAGGGTTCAACCAGTTAGCACAAAGCCCAAATATGACAGTCAATCCAAGTCATGATGATAACAATTAAGTGACAGTCAAATATTCAACAAAATCATCAATTGGGACGGATCAAGTCACAATCCACAATAGTAAACGACCCCACGCTCATCCTCAAGCGTGTGTCTCACCTCAATATTGCACTACGATATGCAAATTCGGGGTTTCAAACCCTCAAGCCATCATTTACATTCATTATTCACTTTGAACTGGCTAAAACTCTAGATCGCGATGCCTTTGCCCCTAGAATAGGCCTCCACGCGAATCAAATCTATCCAAAATCAGAACGAATATGTCACAATATGCTATGGTAACAAAACCCAATCGAAAGCAATCGAAAATATCAAGAATCCTAAAATTAGCAAAACCTGAGCCCCGAGCCCATTTTTAAAAACTCAAGAGTTTTCACATCAATGGTTTCCTTATCATAGCAAGAGTATATGCATACAAAGAACACCAAATCTGGAGTCCAAATGACCCCTCAAATTCCAATTTAAGATCTCAAAATCCCAAGCCCTAGTTCTTCAATTTTCAGTTAAAATTTCATGAATTTCTAGATTAATTTCACAATAGAATCACATTTTATGTTCATAAAACTTGCCTCCAATCAATCTTCCTTGAATCCCTCTTCAATTTTCCTCAACGAGTTCTCAAAATACTCATCAATGGTAGAAAAATAGTAAAAATCGCGGATGAAATGTTTAATAAACTCACTGCCTAGTTCTGGAAATCCTCTATCGCGAACGCGGTCAAACCCACGCGTTCGCGATGCACACCTTATCTTGACCCCAAAATAACACTTGGCGAATGCGTCACCATACTCGCGAACGTATGCTTCATCTTCCACAACTACGCGAACGCGAACCCTTAACTGCGAGCGCGAAGAACAAATATACTGGACCCCAGATCCTCATACGCGAACGCAAACATTACCATGCAAACATGAAGCACCAGATCAAGACCTTCCGCGAACGCAAAACCTCAACCGCAAACGCAAAGAGCAAAACACCTATCTTCCAATATCCTTCTACGTGATTGCTAGGAACCTCATGCGGTCGCAAAGACCAAAATTCCATTGCAACTGCTACTGCAATTTCTGCAATCTTCCAAGACTCAAAACTTCCCGTTAGCCATCCGAAATCACATAGAAGCCCCTGGCACCTCAACCAAAAGCACCAACACATCCTAAAACCTCATTCAAACTTTTTCCAATCATCAGAACACCTCAAACAACACTAAATCCATCAATTCACATCGAATTTAAGCCTAAATTTTCTAAAAACTTCCAAAATATGCTTTCGATCAAAACCAACCAAACCACGTCCGAATGACCTGAAATATCCATACACATCCAAATGACATAACAAAGCTACACCAACCGAACGAAAATCGCCAAAGTACTAACTTCGCCAATTCAAGCCTATTTCTACATTGGACCTCCAAAACGAATTCCGATCGCACTCCTAAGTCATAAAATTAACTCCCAAAGCTAACCAAATTATCAGAAGTCACATCCGAGCCCTCTAACACATAAGTCAACATCAAATTGACTTTTCCAACTTAAACCTTCTTAAAAGAGACCAGTGTCTCAATTTCTTGCCAAAACCACTCCAAACGCAAACTATTAAACTTGACCACATAAAACATGAATAATGAAGCATATCGAAGTAGAAATAGGGGAAACAGAGCGGTAACTCGTGAGACGATTGGTCGAGTCATTACACTCTCTTCAACTTAAACAAATGTTCGTCCTTGAACGAGTCAAGAAACATACTTGAAGCCACAAATAGGTGAGGATATATGCTCCACATCTCCCACTCGGTCTCCCATGTAGCCTCATCCAATGGCCGGCCTCTTCACTGCACCTTCACCGAACCTACATTCTATGACCTTAACTTCCGAACATGACGTTCCAAAATGGATGCTGGCTCAATATCATACGTCAAATCACCCTCCAATTGAACCGTCCTAAAATCCAGAACATGGGATGGGTCTCTAATATACTTCCGGAGCATAGAAACATTACAAACTAGATGCACGCTCGACAAGCTGGGTGGAAAGGCAAGCTAACAAGCCACTTCCCCGATCGTCCGAAGTCCCTCAAAAGGGCGACGGAACCGTTGACTCAACTTCCCTTTCTTTCCGAATTTCATATCACTCTTCGTGGGCGAAACCTTCAATAGGACCTTCTCACCAACCATGTAGGATACATCTCGAACCTTCCTATCCGTATAACTCTTCTGCCGCAACTGTGCCATGTGGATTCTCTCTTGAATTACCTTCACTTTCTCTAAAGCATCCTGAACTAAATCTATCCCCAATAGCCTAGCCTCACCGGGCTCGAACCAATCAACCAGAGATCTACACCGCCTCCCATCCAAAGCCTCATATGGATCCACCTGAATACTCGACTGGTAGCTATTGTTATAAGCAAACTATACAAGCGGGAGAAACCGATCCCATGACACTCCGAAATCAATAACACAGGCGCGTAGCATATCCTCCAATATCTAGATGGTGAGCTCGAACTATCTGTCCGTTTGAGGGTGAAAACCTATGCTCAACTACACCTGGGTACCTAACTCTCGCTGAACAGACTTCCAAAACTGTAAAGTGAACTGAGTGCCACGATCTGAAATGATGGAACTAGGACACCATGCAACCAAACAATCTCCCGAATATATATCTCTGCCAGCCGCTCTAATGAATAAGTAGTACAAATAGGAATGAAGTGCGCGAACTTGGTCAGTCTATCCACAATCATCCAAATAGCATCAAACTTCTTCAAAGTCCAAGGGAGTCCAGTAACAAAGTCCATAATGATCCTCTCTCATTTCCACTCGGGAATAACCATCTGCTGAAGCAAGCCACCCGGTCTCTGATGCTTATATTTCACGTGCTAAGTATTGAGGCACCGAGCTACAAATCCCACAATGTCACTCTTAATTCTTCTCCACCAGTACTGTTGTCTAAGATCCTGATACATCTTTGCCGCTTCTGGATGAATAGAATACCACGAGCTATGGGCCTCCTCCAGAATCAACTCCCAAATCCCATCCAATTTGGGCACACAAATTCGGCCCTGCATCCTTAATACTCCGTTATCACCAACAGTCACATCTCTAGCATCATAATGCTGAACCCTATCCCTAAGGACAAGAAAGTGCGGATCATCATACTAGCGCTCTGTGATGCGATCCTATAAAGAAGACCGAGATACCATGCAAGCCAATACCCGACTAGGCTCAGAAATATCCAACCTTACAAACCGATTGGCCAAAGCCTACACATCAATGCAAGAGAACTCTCCCCACTTGGAATATATGCCAAACTCCCCATACTCACTGCCTTTTGGCTCAAATCATCGGCTACCATATTAGCCTTCCCTAGATGGTACAATATAGTGATGTCACAGTCCTTCAATAACTCTAACCATCTCCGAGTGCCTCAAATTAAGATCCTTTTGTTTGAAGAAATGCAGAAGACTGCGATGATCCCTGAATACCTTACTGGATAAACCATACAAGTAATGCCTCAAGATCTTCAATGCATGAACTATAGAAGCCAACGCCAAGTCATGAACATGGTAGTTCTTCTCGTGGGTCTTTAATTGACGAGAAGCATAAGTAATAACTCTACCCTCCTACATCAATGCACAACCAATCCTAACTCTCGAAGCATCAAAATACACGATATATAAACCTGAAGCTGATGGCAAAACCAAAGTTGTGGTCAAAGCTATCTTGAGCTTCTGAAAACTCTCCTCATACTCGTCCGACCATACAAATGAAGCACCCTTCTGAGTCAATTTGGTCAAGGGCGATGCGATAGATGAGAATCCCTAAACAAACCGGCGATAATAACCTGCCAAACCAAGAAAGCTACGAATATCTATGGCTGAGGACGGTCTAGGCCAACACTGAACCACCTTTATATTTTTTGGATCAACCTGAATACCCTTGCTGGACACCACGTGCCCCAAGAAAGCTAATGAACTGAGCCAAAGCTCACACTTGGAGAATTTTGCATAAAGCTTCTCCTCCTTTAATCTCTGCAATAAAACTCACAAATGCTCCGCGTGCTCCTCCTTACTACGCGATTACACCAGAATATCATCAATGAATACAATTATGAAGGAATCCAGATAATATCGGAATATACTATTCATCAAATGCATGAACGCTGCTGGGGCATTGGTCAGCCCGAAAGACATAACAAGAAACTCATAATGACCATATCTAGTCCTGAAGGGTCTCTTGAGAATATCTAAATCCCTAATCTTCATCTGGTGATAGCCCGAACGGAGATCAATCTTGGAGAACTCCCTCGCTCCCTAAAGATGGTCGAATAAGTCATCAATGCGAGAAAGAGGATACTTGTTCTTAATTGTTACCTTGTTCAATTGCCTATAATTGATGCACATCCTCATTGTGCCATCCTTCTTCTTCACAAATAGAACTAGTGCACCCCAAGTGACACACTAGGCTGAATGAACCCCTTATCTAGGAGTTCCTGAAGCTGCTCCTTCAATTCTTTCAACTCTGCGGGTGCCATACTATATGGCAGAATAGAAATGGGCAGTACCCGGCACCACGTCAGTACCAAAATCAATATCCCTGTCCGGTTGCATGCGCGGCAGCTCTGCAGGAAATACATTAGAGAAATCCCTCACAACTGGGACATAATCGATGTTAGGAGTCTCAGCTCCCATATCACTCACAAACACTAGATATGAAAGGAAACCCTTCCCGTCCATACGCTGGGCTTTCAAGAAAGATACTACTCTACTAGTAACATAATCGGTCACACCACGCCACTCGATCCACGGTACACCCGGCGTAGACAATGTGACTATCTTAGCATAACAGTCTAGAATAGCACGACACGGAGATAACCAATCAATGCCCAAAATAACATCAAAATCCACCATGCTCAATAGCAGTAGATCTACTCGGGTCTCCAAAACCCTAATAGTCACCACACATGAACGGTACACACGATCTACAATAATAGTATCGCCCACCGGGGTAGATACATTAACAGGCGAAGAAAGAAACTCTCAGGACGTACCCAAATGATGAGAAAAATACAAGGACATATAAGAATAGGTGAAACCGGGATCAAATAGTATAGAGGCATCTCTGTGGCAGACTAATACAATACATGTAAAAAGAAATGTTCATTACCAGATAACGCAGTTTCAATACCAATTTAGCATAATAAAGATGTGCAACAGTAAGTTAAGTATGAAGAAGTCAAAAGATAATACCACTACATAGCCTACCGATCCGGTGTCACAAGTCAAGAGCCTCTAATACAGGTCTGAACAACCTAATACATAGATAGTATAGAAATGCGAAAAAAATAATAAGATAGAAGGAGAAATCAGGTCTGCGGATGCCATGCAGCTACCTCGATAACTTTGTTAAATGCTAATCAACGAGAAAAGTCTGTCACTGAGCCTCTGGAACACCTGAATCTGCATGCAAGGTGCATGGAGTAAAGTGAGTACTCCGACCCAGTGAGAAATAGTATAAATAATGACTGAGAATAAGAAATCATTGAAACACAAAGTAAGATATGATACGACATATAAAATAAGTAATACGAAAGCAATAACACAATGAAAAGTGAAATATGATAATTCTACCATAGGTAAGCAGATAAGTGACTGGAAGTTAAAGAAAGTCAACACATTTAACAATACCATATAGTCCCCACTGCAGCGTGCAACCCGATCCATATATTATCGACGGCGCTCACTAGGGGAGTGCAGACTCTGGGAGGGGCCCTTTATCGCCCAAGCGAAATATCAAGCCATCTCGTGGCATCAAATCTAGGCCCTCGGCCTTATATCAGTATCGGTATAACAATGCAACCCGATTCCATAGTATCCTCACATCTGGCCCTTGGCCATACTCAGTCCAGAAATTACATAAGCCCCTCGGGCACTAGTAAAACAGTAATTCTCAGCCAAAAGCATCATTTAATATATCATTTTAGTTTTGAAATCGAGTAAAAGTGGCTGAGTTGTAAAACAGTGGAAAAACGGTATGACTGAGTTCAAGTAGTAAGTTAAAACAATGAGGAAATAGTGATAAAAATCGCCACGAGAGTTCAACCAGTTGGCACGAAGCCCAGATATGACAATCAATCCAAGTCATGATGATAACAATTAAGTGACAGTCAAATATGCGGAAAAATCATCAATTAGGACGGACCAAGTCACAATCCCCAATAGTAAACGATCCCATATTTATCCTCAAGCGCGTGTCTCACCTCAATATAGCACTACGATGTACAAATCCGGGGTTTCAAACCGTCAGGACATCATTTACATTCATTACTCATCTTGAATCAGCTAAAACTGTAGCTTGCAACGCCTTTGCCCTTAGAATCGGCCCCCACGCACGTCGAATATATCCAAAATCAGAACAAATATATCACAATATGCTAAGGGAACAAAACCCAAGCAAAAACTATCGAAAAATATCAAGAATCCTAAATTAGCAAAACCTGAGCCCCGAGCCCGTTTTTCAAAACTCAAAAATTTTCACATCAATGGTTTCCTTATCATTCCAAGAGCCTATGCATACAAAGAACACCAAAAATTGGAGTCCAAATGACCCCTCAAATTTAAATTTAAAATCTCAAAATCCCAAGCCCTAGTTCTTCCAGTTTTAGTTAAATTTTCATGAATTTCTAGGTTAATTTCACAGTAGAATCACATTTTAGGTTCATAAAACTTACCTCCAATCAATCTTCCTTGAATCCCTCTTCAATTTTCCTCAAAGAGTTCTCAAAATACTCAGCTATGGTAGAAAAATGGCTAAAAATCGCGGATGAAATGTTTAATAAAATCCCTGCCCAGTTCTGGAAATCATCCATCACGAATGCAGTCAAACCCACGCGTTCGCGATGCACAACTTATCTTGACCCTAAAATAACACTTCGCGAATGCGTCACCATACTCGCGAACGTATGCTTCATCTTCCACAACTACGCGAACGCGAACCCTTAGCTGCGAACGTGAAGAACAAATATATTGGACCCCAGATCCTCATACGCGAACGCAAACATTACCATGCGAACATGAAGCACCAGATCAAGACCTTCCGCGAACGCAAAACCTCAACCGCTAATGCGAAGAGAAAAACACCTATCTTCCAAAATCCTTCTACGTGATCGCGAGGGACCTCATGCGATCGCAAAGACCAAAATTCCTATGCAACTGCTACTGAAATTTCTGCAATCTTCAAAGACTCAAAACTTCCCGTTAGCCATCCGGAATCACACCGAGGCCCCTGACACGTCAACCAAAAGCACCAACACATCCTAAAACCTCATTCAAACTTGTTCTAATCATCAAAACACCTCAAACAACACCAAATCCATCAATTCACATCGAATTTAAGCCTATATTTTCTAAAAACTTCCGAAATACCCTTTCGATCAAAAACCAACCAAACCACGTCCGAATAACCTGAAATTTTCATACACATCCAAATGACATAACAAAGCTACAACAATTTTTGAAATTCCATTCCGGTCCCCGGATCAAAATCTCACCAACCGACCGAAAATCGCTAAAGTACTAACTTAGCCAATTCTAGCCTTATTCTACACTAGACCTCCAAAACTAATTCCGATCGCACTCCTAAGTCATAAATTACCTCCCAAAGCTAACCAAACTATCGGAAGTCACATCTGAGCCCTCTAACACATAAGTCAACATCCAGTTGACTTTTCCAACTTAAACCTTCTTAAATAAGACCCAGTGTCTCAATTTCTTACCAAAACCACTCCGAACGCAAACTACTAAACATGACCACATAAAACATGAATAGTGAAGCATAGCGAAGTAGAAATAGGGGAAACAGAGCGGTAACTCGTGAGACGACTGATCGAGTCGTTACACCCTCTCCAACTTAAACAAATGTTCATCCTCAAACGAGTCAAGAAACATACTTGAAGCCACAAATAGGTGAGGATATATGCTCCACATCTCCCGCTCGGTTTCCCATGTAGCCTCATCCAATGGCAGGCCTCTCCACTGCACCTTCACTGAACCTACATCCTTTGACCTTAACTTCCAATTATGATGCTCCAAAATGGCTGCTGGCTCTATATCATACGTCAAATGACCCTCCAACTTAACCGTCCTAAAACCCAGAACATGGGACGTGTCTCCAATATACTTCCGGAGCATAGAAACATTACAAACTAGATGCACGCTCGACAAGCTGGGTGGAAAGGCACGCTTATAAGCCACTTCTCCGATCTTCCGAAGTACCTCAAAAGGGCCAAGGAATCGTGGACTTAACTTCCCTTTCTTTTTGGATTTCATAACACCCTTCGTGGGCGAAACCTTCAATAGGACCTTCTCACCAACCATGTAGTATACATCTCGAACCTTCCTGTCCACATAACTCTTCTACCGCAACTGTGCCGTATGGAGTCTCTCTTGAATTACCTTCACTTTCTCTAAAGCATCCTAAACCAAATCTATTCCCAATATCCTAGCCTCACCGCGCTCGAACTAACCAACCAGAGATCTACACCGCCTCCCGTCCAAAGCCTCCTATGGAGCCATCTGAGTACTTGACGGGTAGCTATTGTTATAAGAAAACTCTACAAGCGGGAGAAACCAATTTCATGAAACTCCGAAAACAATAAACAGGCACGTAGCATATCCTCCAATATCTAGATGGTGAGCTCGAACTGTCTGTCCGTTTGAGGGTGAAAACCTATGCTCAACTGCACCTGGGTACCTAACTCCCGCTGAACACTGTAAAGTGAACTGAGGGCCACAATCTGAAATGATGGAACTAGGACACCATGCAACCAAATAATCTCCCGAATATATATCTCTGCCAGCCACTCTAAAGAATAAGTAGTACAAATAGGAATGAAGTGCGCGAACTTGGTCAGTCTGTCCACAATCATCCAATTAGCATCGAACTTCTTTAAAGTCCAAGGGATTCCAGTAACTAAGTCCATACTGATCCTCTCCCATTTCCACTCGGGAATAACCATCTGCTGAAGCAAGCCATCCGGTCTCTGATGCTTATATTTCACCTACTAACAATTGAGGCACCGAGCTACAAATCCCACAATGTCACTCTTAATTCTTCTCCACCAGTACTGTTGTCTAAGATCCCGATACATCTTTGCGGCTTCTGGATGAATAGAATACCACGAGCTATGGGCCTCCTCCAGAATCAACTTCCGAATCCCATCCAATTTGGGCACACAAATTCGGCCCTGTATCCTTAACACTCCATCATCACCAACGGTCACATCTCTAGCATCATAATGCTGAACCCTATCCCTAAGGACAAGAAAGTGCGGATCATTATACTAGCGCTCTGTGATGCGATCGTATAAAGAAGACCGAGATAACATGCAAGCCAATACCCCACAAGGATAAGAAATATCCAACCTTAAAAACCGATTGGCCAAAGCCTGCACATCAACTGCAAGAGGTCTCTCCCTAATTGAAATATATGCTATATTCCCCATACTCACTGCCTTTCGGCTCAAAGCATCGGCTACCATAGTAGCCTCCCCGGATGGTACAATATAGTGATGTCACAATCCTTCAGCAACTCTAACCATCTCCGAGTGCCTCAAATTAAGATCCTTTTGTTTGAAGAAATGCCGAAGACTGCAATGATCAGTGAATACCTCACAGGATACACCATATAAGTAATGCCTCCAGATCTTCAGTGCATGAACAATAGCATCCAACTCCAAGTCATGAACATGGTAGTTCTTCTCGCGAGTCTTTAACTGACAAGAGGCATAAGCAATAACTCTACCCTCCTACATAAATACACAACCAATCCTAACTCTCGAAGCATCAATATACACGATATATAAACCTGAAGCTGATGGCAAATCCAAAGTTGTGGTGAAGGCTATCTTGAGCTTCTAAAAACTCTCCTCATACTCGTCCGACCATACAAATGAAGCACCCTTCTGAGTCAATTTGGTCAAGGGCGATGCGGTAGATGAGAATCCCTAAACAAACCGGTGATAATAGCCTGCCAATCCAAGAAAGCTACGAATCTCAATGGCTACACTGAACCACCTCTATCGTTTTTGGATCAACCTGAATACCCTTGCTGGACACCACGTGCCCCAAGAAAGCTAATGAACTGAGCCAAAACTCACACTTGGAGAATTTTGCATAAAGTTTCTCCTCCTTTAGTCTCTGCTTGGAAGGGAAAGGGAGTACCAATTTTCAAGTATTTTTATTTATTGCGAATAATGTTTCACATCAAACCTCTATGCCTTACACTTATCAACAAAAAGGGGTAGTTGAGAGAAAGAATAAATACTTTCTAGAGGTATCAAGAAAACTACTGTTTCAATCAAAGATTCCTCTGAAATTGTAGGTGAATATGTTTTAACTGCAACCTACATAGGCTGACATGATTTTCGTCTACTATTTTGCTCAATATTTCTCCCTTTGAAAAGTATATGGTCACCTACCTTCTTATGATCATTTGAACTCCTTAAGTAGTTTATCTTATGCTTCTTCCACTAAAGTTGGTAGGAATAAGTTCCAATAGAGCTTAATTGATGATGTATTTCTTACTTATCCTTGCGGTAAAAATGGCTATAAACTTCTCACTTGATATTCTCACTCAGTTTTCTATTCCAAGGATATGGTATTTTATGAGTGTTTGTCCTTATCATCCCTGTACTCTGATCTCGTCTAAGTGACACCTCTATTTGAGGTTATGAAGTGATTGATTGCAATAATAATACCCAACATGGAGTCGGGATCGAATCCATAAAAAGCTTAGACGGAGATTAGTAGTATATAGTTGGATTGAGCACGTGAAGTATCTAGCACTTCTACAAATATGAATTTATTTTTACTTCTAAAATTATGCTAAGGATTTCCATTCTAAAGACATAAAACTAGAGATAGCGTTTTCAATATTTTTCAAAGATATAAGGAGGCCTACGGCTATGACCTTAACCTAGGTATTTGCTTAACATGTTGTAAACTTTAAATCTTGTTATGTTGGTTAGGAGTGTTATAACTATCAACACTCAAGTACCCACTCAATACCTCTCGGGAAAACAGTGACTTTATGCAATTTAGTTTTCTCAAGTCCAAATGGTTATTGAACAAAACAATTGATAAAATGCTCAAGTCGAGGTTTACTATCTCTAGGTTCAACCCTTTAATTTGGACTATCAATCTCTTGATTTTGTTCCAATTTTTTGTTAACCAAATTTTCCTACACTAAGTCTTTATTTCTCAAGTAAGGACCAAGTTGAATAGGCATGATGTAATGTTTGTAACCATTAATTCTACAATGCAAAGCAAAAACATGGCCAAATAATATATATCCAACCAATAACAAGCCATAAATAGAACACTCATTAGGTTTACATACTAGGGTTGGATCAAACTATAGTTAAAAATCTATCTACTCATAATGGATATAGAAGAAAATAAAGAAGAAAGATGATAAAACTCATTTCGAAAGATTATACGATTAAAATCCAATGTTAAATCACCAATGTAAGCTAAAGTTGCCTAAAGAAGTAAGGAAAAATGGCTACAACACTTTTTATATTTTAAAACTTGACTAATTTTGTGAAACTATTTTATTTATACAAAGCTAGAATTTTCGGACAAAATGTCCTTTCGAAGATTCTGCGGCCGCACAATTTCATGTTTGTTCCACACTTTGCTTTAGTCTTGATAGGAGTTGAATCTGTAGCTGCACAATTCCGGAATGCAGCCGCATCTCGCATGTTCTGCGGTCCACATAATTTTTTGTGCAGCCGCTTAGGGCTCTTTTGCGGACCGCACATTTCTGAGTGCGGCCACATAACTGACTTCTACGGCCACACAGATGATGACTCTCTGAACTTCTGTTCTTGGTTAGCTTCTATGGTTTCATAATAATTGTGCGGTCAGCACTTTGCACTTGGACTCTGATAACTTTCCTTCACATTCTGCGATTGCAGATGGAAATCTACAGTCCACACTTGAGCTTTTGTGCCTAATTTTTGTCCTTGACTTCTGATCACTCCTTCTTGAGTTGGATTTCATCTAAGTGACTCATTTCCAATACTCCTGCAATTAAGTATATTTCATCAATTTTTGGGAATATAATTAAATATTTTTGGACTAAAAAGAAAGCTAAATGGCGCTAATAAGTAGTCAAAATCTTCATTTATCGACTCCCCCAAACTTAAGCTTTTACTTGTCCTCAAGTAAATAAGGTAATTCCCACCTTCACAAGTTATGTGCTATTCCAACTATTCTAAGGTGCATCAATCACACATCAATTAGGGCCAACAAGTACCTACAATACTAATGAACTATAAACAAGAAAACGATATAAGATTTTAAGCACAAATAGTTCTAATGTTACACTTGAGCATCAAGGGTTGACTTTATTCATCAAGGAAGCTTCATGTTTCATGTATGTTATTGTGAATCCCAAACGCCTCCTCCTCCTCTATCCGTTAGCATATTTCACTTAAGAATTTCACTCAATTTGAGGATTTGTGAAAAGTTCTCTCATCTCTCTCAAAATAATGTCACAAGTACGACTCTAAGTACCATATGATTGTCCCTCCTATAAATCACCACTACTATAAGTTCACTCGACTTGAAATCAAGCAGGAATTTTTTAAAATGTAATGAAGGCTTTTGGACTAAGGTAGGATATGTTGGAATAGAACGGGTTCATCTTTCCTTAAGCACTCAATTTTCTCTTTTTTGCTCATGTTTTCCGACTCTTTGAGAAATTTTCTTTTTCCTTTGGGGAACTAGAGAGACTTAACATCATTCTTTCTTCTTCATGATATTTATTTTCGCCTTCTTTGTTTTCTCCATGCTTTGCTTCGTTGCTTTTCTTTGAATTCCTTCAATTCTTCAACTTATTCACTTTCTTTTTGCATATTTCTTTTGTCCTTTTCTTTTATTTTCTTCATTTATATTATCTTTTTGTTACTTGATACCACTTTCAAACTCCTCGTCTATCTCCCAAACTTATTTTTAGCCCATTATTTCTCAAGAGTTTTCAGGAAAGCTCATGTGCCAAGAGAGGGTCACTACAAAATTAGTAAAGGCTTGTAACATGGTTATCAGATGAGAAAGGTTTTAGGCTCAAATGGGTTGACTAGGGATAAAAAGATTGGTGGGACATGGAAAATTTCAAGCGGGTCAACGAGAGCCTAAAATCACTTCTCAATCCAAGCAAAACTTAAAATTTTGCCAAAAAACACATTCGGGGCAAGTTCTAGACCATTTGCACGGGCACTTGGACATGCAGACTCTGGGAGGGTCACCTTACAGCCCAAGCGCAATATCAAGCCATCTCGTGGCATCAAATCTAGGCCCTCGGCCTTATATCAGTATCAGTATAACACTACTACGGCGCGCAGCCCGATCCTATAGTATCGTCACATCTGGCCCTCGGCCATACTCAGTCAAGAAATCACATAAGCCCCTCAGGCATTAGTAAAAGAGTACTTCTCAGCCCAAAGCATCATTTAGTATATCATTTTAGTTATGAAATATTGTAAAAGTTGCTGAGTTGTAAAACAAATAAGAAGAACGACTGAGTTCAAGTAGTAAGTCAAAACAATTAGAAAATAGCGATAAAAATCCCTGGAGGGTTCAACCAGTTAGCACGAAGCCCAAATATGACAATCAATCCAAGTCATGATGATTAAAATTAAGTGACAGTCAAATATGCAAAAAAATCATAAATCGGGACGGATCAAGTCACAATCCACAATAGTAAACGACCCCACGCTTATCCTCAAGCGTGTGTCCCACCTCAATATAGCACTACGATATGCAAATTCGGGGTTTCAAACCCTCAGGCCATCATTTACATTCATTACTCACTTTGAACAGGCTAAAACTCTAGATCGCGATGCCTTTGCCCCTTGAATCGGCCTCCACGCACATCGAATCTATCCAAAATCAGAACGAATACGTCACAATATGCTAAGGGAACAAAACCCAAGCGAAAGAAATCAAAAATATCAAGAATCCCGAAATTAGCAAAACTCGAGCCTCGGGAGCGCTTTTCAAAACTCAATTTTTACATCAATGGATTCCTTATCATCCCACGAGTCTATGCATACAAAGAACACTATAATCGGAGTACAAATAACCCCTCAAATTCCAATTTCAAATCTCAAAATCCCAAGCCATAGTTCTTCCATTTTCAGTTAAATTTTCATGAATTTCTTGGTTAATTTCACAATAGAATCACGTTTTTGGTTTATAAAACTTACCTCCAATAAATCCTCCTTGAATCCCTTTCCAATTTTCCTCAAAGAGCTCAAAATATTCAGCTATGGTGGAAAAAAGGCTAAAAATCGCAGATGAAATGTGTAATAAACTCACCGCCCACTTGTGGAAATCCTTCATCGCGAATGTGATGCTTCCACTTCCACAACTACGGGAATGCGAGCCCTTAGCTATGAACATGAAGAAAAAATATACTGGACCACAGATCCTCATCTGCGAACGCGAACATTACCTTGCGAACGCGAAGCACCAGATCAAGACTTTCTGTGAACACAGAACCTCAACCACGAACACAAAGATCAAAAAACCTGCCTTCCAAAATCCTTCTACGTGATTGCAAGGGATCTCACGCGATCGCAAAGACCAAAATTCCTCTGCAACTGCTGCTGCAATCTTCCAAGACTCAAAACATCCGGTTAGCCATACGAAATCACCCCGAGGCCCTCGGTACCTCAACCAAGAGCACCAACACATCCTATGACCTCATTCAAACTTGTTCTAATCATTAAAACACCTCATAAAACATCAAATCTATCAATTCATATCGAATTCAAGCCTAAGTTTTCTAAAAACTTCCGAAATACGCTTTCGATCAAGAATCCAACCAAACCACGTCCGAATGACATGAAATTTTGCACACACATCCCAAATGACATAAAAAAGCTATAGAAACTATCGGAATACCATTCCGACCCTTCTTTCAAAATCTCACGTACCCACCGGAAATCGCCAAAGTACTAATTTCGCTAATTCAAGCCTAATTCAACACTGGACCTCCAAAACCAAGTCCGATCGCACTCCTAAGTCATAAATCACCTCCTGAAACTAACCGAACCATCGGAACTCACATTCCATCCCTCTAATACATATGTCAATATCCAGTTGACTTTTTCAAGTTAAACCTTCTTAAAAGAGACTAAGTGTCTCAATTTCTTGGAAAAACCTCTACGAACGCAAACTATTCAACTTGACCACATAAAACACAGATAATGAAGCATAGAAAAGCAGAAATAGGGGAAAAGGAACGATAACTCGTGAAACGACTGGTCGCGTCATCACATTAATAAGTCGATATTTCTAGATACGGTTGATTTGGAGCCCAATTCAAAAGGAAAAGCGGTGATTGAGGCTTGAGTTGGCCATAGAAGTTTGAGTTAACTGTTTGGTCTAACATTATATTGAGGGATTAAGGGTTTTATGCTATTTGCTATTTGCTTCTTGTCGAGTATGACGTATAGGCATGATGACGAGTATCTGTACATTGGTGTCGAGCATGATCGTGAGTCCTAAATTGTGATTTATTGTATTCTTAAATAATACTAAGGATGCTTAAATTGATGATTCTCACTATTGAGCAAGGATTAAGATCGTCGTGGAAATTACTTATCATTGACTATTGGTGTTAGCTGATGTAATTAGATGTTGGAACAAGATTGGTTATAGTTGTTTCTCCCTTGCCGGGATGTATTTACTTATACTGTCGATTCCGTTGTCGGGAGGGTGTAGTTCTTTATTGATCCCTTATCGGAACTCTTATTATGACTATTGTTGATTGTATATATAGATCGGGTTGCACGCTGCAACAATGTTAAATTTGGATCGGGTTACACACCACAACAATGATATAAACGGATCGGGTTACATGGCCCAATAGTGATACAAGTGAATCGGGTTGCAGGCCGCAATAATGATATAAATGGATTGGGTTGCACGCCGCAACAATGATATAAATGGACCGGGTTGCATGCCGTAACAATAATATAAATAGATCGGGTTGCACGCCGCAACAGTGATATAAATAGATCGGGTTGCACGGCGCAACAATGATATAAACGGATCGGATTGCACGCCGCAACATTGTTATTGTTATTTTGATGTAGATCTTAAATTATTATCTTATATTTCTCTTAGATTACTGTTGGAATTGACATCCCCTGCAACATGTACCCCCTCCCATGTTTATTTGTTTTTATTTTCCGCTTTATATTATATGACTGCACAGGTTTAATTGATAGTATGGTCCTAGCTTCGTCACTACTTCGCCGAGATTAGGCTAGGCACTTACCAGCACATGGGTTCGGTTGTGCTGATATTACACTATACACGATGTGTAGATCCCGGAGCAGCTTTTGGACAGTAGCATTTGGGGTGGCTGCCTTCAGTCTAGCTAGGGATCCCGAGGTAGTCCTGCAGGAGTCCGTAGGCTCGACATTCTCTTCTATCTTATTATGTACTCTGTTTTCAGTTGTTCTGAGACATATTGTACTTTCTTTTCAAACATTTGCTTATACATTCATAGACAGTCCGTAATATTGTGATACCAGATTCCGGATAGAGACGTATGTTGACATTGTTGTACTGGCGTTAGTTATTTTATAAGATTAAGTCTTCCCCTTGGTTTCCATTTATTGTTAATATTTTAATGTTGACTATCTGTTAACCCAAATTATTAAAAATGGCTAAAATAAGATGGTTAGTGATTCTTTATTTTGTGATTTACCTATTTTTTGCGAGTAAGCATTATCATAATTTTTGAGGATGGAAAATCTTGGCCATGACACTCTTTATCCATTCATCGCTATGTCTCCGTGTCGCAGTCTATATGTTCTTTTCTGTCAACCTATGCCAAACACGCACTTCAATTTCAAGCCAAAATAATACAAACTTTATATCTTCTTTGGACTTAGTTCGCCTAAATTGCTTTAGATTTCTACTTCATCATAATTGACTTAGGAAGAGTTGATTAATTTTCAGCGGTATTCCCAAAACTTTCTGACTCTTCTTTTGGTTTCATTCTCATTTAAAATTCACATAATACGTCAGTTGAAAGTACTATTCAAATAGTAGTTGCAGTTTAGAGATTCTGTGTTTCCACCACATATCAGGCAATTACTATCTTGATTGATCCCTAGTCGAAGCAATCTTTTGTACATTGCTAACTAATAGACAAAACTATGATTTGGGATATTTAACGTATTTCCATATCCATCTTCCTCCAAGCCAGCCCTCCAGACATCCCTTCCTCTATTTGTATCCACTACTGATTCAGTATTGTATTGGAAACAATTGTATTTAAGGAAATGTGTCAAGATCCGTGAAAAGGCTTACCCCGCAGGCTGACTCTTCCAATCCAACTCTATCGAAGGAGAAAAAAAGCTGGGACTACGACTTGCTTAGTGCAGGGCTGCTTGTCGTGATCCGCAGACTGATTAAGTGCTCAAAAACTGACAGCTAGCTAAGAGACACGAGTTACAACATGGACGAGCTACAACAGGAACGAGTTACAACAGGCACAAGCTAATGACAGAAGAAGAGGCACGGGAAGTTATTCAAATAACTCAACACCCATACCTATTGAAGCCATTTATATCGAAGATCTCAAAAGAATGAATCTGACAATGAAAAGAGCGCAACGGCATGTAACAGACATTAAATACGAAATATGTTAGGGAATTTGTATTAAATGTAATGATTATGTAACGTAGCATTCAATGTCTTTAATTACTCATAATAGCCTCATTATGATTCAGGCAAAACGTATATTTGTAGGACACCTATAAAAGGAAGACATCTGATCAGTTGAGGGCACGAAATCATTAAAATATATCTTGGTTTACTCGCTTTTCTCTTAAAATATTCTTTTGCTACATAAATTATTTCCTTTTATACATTCTTTTGATTATGAGTAACCCGTGTTCTTATAAATTCTAGCTTTGACTAAAATCTCATTTTTGGGTTAAATAAATTGGTTCCGTTACCGAAAATCTGATAATCTATTTTTTATGATTAACTTCTCTTGTTGGTCAATTGTCACGATCCAAACGCGGACCCGGTCATGATGGCGCCTCTCGTGGGGACAAAGCCAACCAACTAAACCCACTTCGTCTTTTCAAAAATAGTTAAACATAAATAAACAACTTAAATATGACTTAAAATATTAATTAACGAAAATACAACCAAATACAACACCAATCGAGGTGTCACAAGTCACGAGCATCTATCAGAATGTAAATCCACTACAAGGTCTAAAGTATATAAACCGGAATAATGAACAAAAGAGAGGAAAATGGTGATGCGAACGTCGGCAGTCACCTCCTTAACTCATGTAACTCCGCGTCTGATAGGCGAAAACTCTCTAACGGGTGAATAAATACCTGCATCTGCACACGAGGTCCAGGGAATAAAGTGAGTACTCCAACATAGTGAGTAATAAATGTAAATAACAACTGAGCGGTGATAAACCACGTATGGAAAATCATCATGCTATATAGAAGCAGTGTAAACCCTTTTTAGAAAAATGGTGAAGCTATGAAATTTTTAGAAAAACATCTTAATTCAGTTTAAGCCTCTTTGGAAATATCCTTTTTCAGCGGTGACGCAAACAAATGCAAAACAAATGGTGCAAATAAGCACAAAATTTTTACCCCGCGGGCATAACGCTCAGTTATCAAGGAATGCCAGAATATCAGGTCTATATTGCAAGAAGTAGCACAAAACAATAGATAATAACAAACAAATAAGATAATGCAAACACATCAAACAGTACCAGTATCGCTGTGGTGTGCAGCCCGTTCCACATATCACTGCGGCGTACAACGCTATCCATTTATCGACGACGGTGCTCAATGGAGGTGTGCAGACTCCGGGAGGGGCCCCTTACCGCCCAAGTGCACTATTAATCCATCTCGTGGCATCAAGTCTAGGCCCTCGGCCTCATATCAGTATCAGTATAACACTGCTGCAGCGTGCAGCCCGATCAATTCTTGTTGTCCATTTCGGTATGTTTGATGTGATTTTTGAGTATTCTTGGTTATGAGCTGTGATTTTTATGTTCCACCGGTGTGGGAGCCAGTACATGTTGTAATCGTGTTAACGGAATTGATCTAGTGGGAGTTTCTAGATGGCTTGATGTGTACCCTACTTGTGATTCAGAGTTGAGGGTAGGACCCTTGTGATTTTATATGATTTGATGTGTTAAGACCAGACTGTGTACCACCGTGAGAGTTATATCAGTATAAAAGCATCCTCACAATACAGGCCCTCGGCCTTACTCAGTCAAATCACATAAGCCAGTAGGACAATAGTTAAACATGATGCCCATATATTATTAGAAATATCATCTCAAGCATTAAAGTAAAATAGACTTGGCTGACTCTTAAAAACAGCGGAAAATGCATGACTGAATTCGAGCATTAAATTAAAATAATGAGGAAATATCAACAATCATCCCCGAAGGGTTCAAATAGTTCGGAATGAAGCCCAAATAAAGCAATAATCCCAAATTATGATGATAACAAGTGAATTTCTGTCAAATATGTTGTAAATCATCAATCGGGACGGGCTAAGCCACAACCCCAATGGTGCTCTGCCCACGCTCGCTGTCCAGTGTGCAAGTCACCTCAATATAGCACTAAGATGTGCAAATACGGGGGTTTCAAACCCTCAAAATATCATTTACAATCATATCGAACCAGTGAAATCCCTAGCTCGCGACGCCATTGACCTCAAATCGGCCTCCACGCGCGTCGAATCTGACCAAAATCACAACATTACCCAATCGAAACAATAAAAATTATTCAAAATCTCAGAATTGGCAAAACTCGAGCCCCGAGCCCACCTTTGGAAACTCAGAAATTCATATACCAACGGGTTCCTTATCTTGCCACGAGTCTATACATATCAAAAGTTCTCAAATCCGAGCTCAAATGACCAATCAAATCCCAATTTAAAAGTTCAATTTCTCAAGCCCTAGTTTTTCAGTTTTAGGCTTAGTTTCCACGTATTTCTAGGTGGATTTCACAATAAAAACAAGTTTTAGGCTAAAAAATCTTACCTCCAAACGATCCCAGTCAAAACCCTCTTCAGTTTCTCCCAAAAAGCTCTCAAGATGCTCAATAATTGAGCAAAATAACTTAGGTTCGCAGATGAAGTATTACTAAAAACCTTCTACCCAGCTGACATTTTATGCTTTGCGAACGCGAGAGCTCTATCAGGTTCGCGATGAACAAATCTTTCCTCTGACCAAATTACCCTTCGCGGACGCAGTGCCTCACCCGCGAACGTGATGTTTCTACTGATACCACTTCATGAACGTGGGCTCCTCACCGCGAACGCGAAGCTCGAGGACTTTATCTTACGCGAACGCGAACCTACCTTTGTATATGAAAAGGCCAAATCTGGCATGCACCTGCTGCTGCATTTTTTGCTACATTTTCAAGTCTAAAACTTCTCGTTTAGCCATGCGAAATCACCCCGAGGCCCCCGGGACTTCAACCAAAAGAACCAACACATTCTAAAACATTATCCAAACTTGTTTTAATCATCAAAACGCCTCAAATAACACCAAAACTATCAAATTACATTGAATCCAGGCCTAAGTTCTTCTAAAACTTCTGAAGCACACATTCAATCAAAAACTTAACCGAATCACCTCCGAATGACCTGAAACTTCACACACATATCCCAAATCACATAAAAAAGCTATAGCAACACTCAGAATTCCATTCCGACCCTCGGATCAAAATCTCACGTATCAATCAAAATTCGCCAAAATGCTAACTTTGCCAATTCAAGCTTAATTCCATACCAGACCTCCAAAACCAATTCCGATCACACTCTTAAGTCATAAATCACCTAATGAAGCTAGAAAAATCATAAAAATTCCAATCCGAGCTCAAATATGAATAAGTCAACTCTTGGTCAAACCTTTTCAAATTCCAAGCTTCAAACTCAAATTGTTCTTTTAAAATCATTCTAAATTTTTCCTGAAATCAAAACCAATGATCTTTATAGGTCATAGTATACCACATGGGCCAAAACATGCACGATAACTAGTGATCAAAGTGAAAAAAGGTCAAAACAACCGGTTGGGTCATTACATCCTCCCACACTTAAACACACGTTCCTCCTCGAATGTATCCAGAGCTATTCTAGAAGCCAACCGATAGTTGAGTAACCTTACAATGCATATACCCGGGGGTGATCGCACATCACCCTATCTCATATAGGTCTGATAACATATTATAACTAACATTACTCAATCCAATCTCGACCATAAACCATAGAACCACATTTCCACTTTTGAACCTATCAATACGATAAACCTCACACCTATACTCTGAATAGGCCCAAACTACAACCTCAGGTGCAATTACACGATACACCACATAACCCAAACACACGAAGCAATAACTTCCATTCACAGCAGCTGCACACAACACCCGAATACTAATTGGAAAAATCTTATCAACTAAAGTTTCATTCCAACACCCTTATATATATAATGCATGAACGCTCAGTATCAGATGTACCTTAATGTCTTGTGATTCCCCGATGAGGGGCGAGATCTGGTCTCTGTGAGTTTTATGTTGGGCCAGTCTGAAGGACTTGAGGTCGGATCTTTGCCTATGGCTTGAGCATCGAGGTGCCAGCTGTGTGAGTAAGTGTTTTGAACTTACATGTTCGTTATTGTCCGTATTAGTGGAATTGATTGCTGGGTAGTTATGTGATTAGTGTATTAGTACTGCGAGATGTATCTATGTGACTTGGATGTGACAAGGAAGGTTTGCTGGATGATAGATGGACTATTAGGTGTATGATTTTCATTGTGATTGGATGTGTAGCTCCGAGATAGATGGACTATTAGGTGTATGATTTTCATTGTGATTGGATGTGTAGCTCCGAGTTATGAGCGCCTGAAGAATCTTTTCATGTATCCTAGTTGGGAGTGAAGTAAAGTTCATGTTACGATATGAGTTCAGACTCAGAAAGGCTAAGTGACTGCGTAGTATGTGTGATGGTTGAAGGTATACAGAAATACTATATTGAGGTGAAGCAGGTGGGTTATCTCCTGTGAAGTGCTAAGATGTGGTGTGATCCCTATGTGTATGTTAGAAGAACTCATGTGTAATTGAAAATTACGTGTTAAAATTCGAAATTTTAAGTAGCTTTAGAGAGTGGGCTTAACTGTTGTGGGGATGAATGCGAATTTGCATAAGTTTTACAGTACTAGATGATATGTGTTTTCACAACTCATAAACGATTTGAGTCTAGTTTCACTATGGTATTATGCCAGCAATAGGGTATAAATGTTATAAGCTATTGAATATATCTTGATCTATGGCTTCAAGCCAAGTGGGGGAGTCTGCGGTGAGCAGTTGATTGCATAGTTAGGCGCTATGTTAGTTCCAGTTTGGGGCGTACAAGTGAATTAGCTATGGCTAGAGTAAAGGAAATTTTTTGCAAAGGTCATATTATGCTTTACAGGGTATGAGAATCACGAAATGTCTTAAGTTGTTGTTGGTAAAGATTCTCGGTGCGTAGAGCAGGAAGTTGCTTGGTTGTATTGGGATAAGGTTGTATTCTGCAGTGATTGAAGTGCTAGTGAGGCATAGATTGTTCGGTTCTTTAGATCAGGCTAATTGTAGTTTGAGTAGAGTGGATGACTTGCGAGAATGGTTCTAATTTGTTCAAGATTCTAAATATAATAATTGGGTATTCTAAAGTTGCATATGTGGTTTGAAACCGAGTTTTCACTGGAAGATGTCAAGACTTGTGGTAGTTTCTATAAATTATGGGGTTCTATGTATTAGTATCAGAAAGATAAAAGCAACAGGTTTAGAGTTGCAGGTAGAGCAAGGCATTTTGGAATGTGGTGCTTTTGGGCTTAATTAAGAGAGTATTCAGCAACTTATGAGCCTTAGTTAGTGTGTTTTTTATGCTTGGTTTGTGTGGAGAGTTTGGGGTGAGAAAATATGGTGCTACAGTAAGAGGGATTATCAGGTTGATGATGAATCAAAAGAAAATTTAGATAGATGGAGTAGCTTGATAGTAGAGCGGATCGGTATGGTAAGGATATGATTAATTCTTCTATGTGTTCGAGGTAATGGGTTCTTACAGGTATTTTGCAGCAATGCTCTTCGGTTTTGATGTCTTGCTTAGCTCAGACTATTTAGAAGGGTTCAGTCCTAGCAATTTAAGTTGAGCAAACGAAATTGGGAGAGTTCTTATTAGTTTCTATCGTAGTTGGAGAGGTGCATTTTTTACGGATGTGAGAGGCATCTAGATGGGATCAACAGGAGTTCTTGGCTAGTTGAGTTCGTAGATGTCTGTGGCTTGTAAGGGAGATAAGAGTTTTAATATTATCCTTGGATGGTATGGTATATGCGGTATATTGTGGAGGACGGAGACTGGCGTGTTCTAGGTTACAGTTCAGTTCTGAAAGGAAGTCATAAAACTCTTAGGAACGGGGAACCCTCAGATAACTAAGGAAATGGTACTGCTAATTGAAAGTGATTTGATGAGGGTATGTCTCAGAAAAATGGGAATGTGCTTAAACTGATGATACTTCGGTAGTATTGCAGCATTTTCTGGTTGGATCAACTGGTGGTATTCGGGTTTGCTTGGTGGCATAGGGAAATTTTAGAGTATCTATCGCGAAATGATTGTGTATTAAAGGGTGCATGTATTCAGACGATGAAATTGGGATATGACATGGTGAATCATGTGTCATGGGGATGTGAAAATGGAAATATTCATTTTCGGGCTATGACGTAGTTGTGGATTGTGTGTATCATCACAGTTTGGCAACTACCGAGATTTTGAGGCCCGAGTGGATCTTTCTTAGCTGATATGTTAGATTTTAGATATTATATTGGGGTGTAGACTGGTTATCCCAGTGTTGTGTTATTCTGGACTATTGCTCTATGAGCTATGCCGGAAACACCACAGGTTGAGTGGAGAGGTGTGTCGGGTTATGTTCTAGCAGAGTCGTTTATATTTCAAAGACCAAGCAGACGACTGGGAAGGATTTCGTTTCTTAATTGGGCCTTCATGATGGATGTCAGTGCAGAGGTTTATACTATAGATTCATTTCCAGTGTTGAGGGACTTTTTCGGATGTGTTTCTGGTGGCCGGGCATGTCGCCACGCGAGGTTGTGGATTTTGGTATTTATTTAATGCTGGGCACCATGTAGTATGGCACCGACAGGATGTTATAGTAGTAGAAGGAACAACTTTAGGATTTCCTTGATAAAATTTCACCGTTAGGCCCAAAGTGGATGCATGTTCTAGCTTGAGTCGGCTTGGTTGGCCCCAAATTGTACTATTGAGGGATAGGTAGATTCGATCGTTATTGAGCTTACTTGAGATCTGGGAGGTCTAAGAGTGGCCTTTCTGTGTTGCGAGACATTATGCTATATTAGTTATGGGCATATATGGTGTGGTTCTATTGACGTTCATAGTGGAAGTCGAGCGGGAAGAGTAACTTGGTGTTATTAGCTGAATGGCGTATCAGTTAGGTCCTATCAGGTTTGCATGGTATATGTTACTTGTTTCACTGTGGGTGTAAGATTTGCTTTGGTTCTAGACCTCAAATTGCGCATGGTTGTCGATTATGAGCATAGTTACTTTAGGTGTTCCATGTGAAGCAGTGTTTGGATAGGACCATACATAGCAGCGAAGCTATATGGAGATATGACCTTGAGGGTTAGACTCGTGTGTTCTATTTCTATGACGTGAGACGGGTTCGCAGCCTTGTGTTATGATGGATCTAGTGAGCTTGAGGGACAACTCTTTTATTAGGGTCATTTTCATGATTTGAGTATGTTCAGATTGTTGCTTATTGGTGCGTGTATTATGCCAGTTGCGGCTTAGGCCTATATTGATGTGTCATATCACCAGATTAGTGTGTTGGATCATAAGAGATTTTTGGGATCATTAATTAATACAGATGGATTTGATTTCAGCATGTTGGAAGGATGATATTGAGGTACGGCTTGAAAAATTGCTATGGTAATTGCCAAGGAGAAGTGGCTTCATGAATGGTTGATCAAAGAAATGGTTATGGCTTACTGCATGTTTTAGTTATCATTGGCACGCATACGAATGCATGTAATGAATTTCAAGAGTTACTCTTCAAGCTGAATCAAGGACGCACGATAAGAATTCAAGAATGGCAAAGTTTTCCTAAAGGTTCTGTAGCCTATTGAGGATAAATAGAGACGTCTCCGTACCAATCCGCGAGACTCTATTAAACCTACTCATGACTCGCAAGACCTAGTAACCTAGTCTCTGATACCATCTTTTGACGACCCAAACCCGGACCCGGTCATGATGGCGCCTCTCGTGGGGACAAGGCCAACCAACTAAACGTAATTCGTCTTTCCAAAAATAGTTAAACATAAATAAACAGCTTAAATATGACTAAATGTATTAATTAGCGGAAATACAACCCAACACAGCCCTAATCGGGGTATCACAAGTCACGAGCATCTATCAGAATGTAAATCCACTACAAGGTCTAAAGTATACAAATTGAAATAATGAACAAAAGAGAGGAAAATGGTGCTGCGAACGTGGGCAGTCACCTCCTTAACTCACGTAACTCTGCCTCTGATAGGCCAAAACTCGCTACCAGGTGAATAGATACCTGCATCTGCACACGAGGTGCAGGGAATAAAGTGAGTACTCCAACTTAGTCAGTAATAAAGGTAAATAATAACTGAGCGGTAAGAAATCACGCATGGAAAATCATAATGCTATATAGAAGTAGTGTAAACCCTTTTTAGAAAAATAGTGAAGCTATGAAATCTTTAGAAAAACATCTTAATTTAGTTTAAGCCTCTTTTGAAATGTCCTTTTTCAGCGGTGACACAAACGAATGAAAAACAAATGGTGCAGATACGCTTAGTTATCAAGGAATTTTTGCCCTGCGGGCACAACGCTTAGTTATCAAGGAATACCAGAGTATTAGGTCTATATTGAAAGAAGTAGCACAAAACAACAGATAATAACAAACAAATAAGATAATGCAAACACATCAAACAGTACCAGTACCGCTGTGGTGTGCAGCCCGCTCCACATATCGCGGCGTACAACCCGATCCATTTATCGTCGACGCGCTCGCTGGGGTGTGCAGACTCCGAGAGGGGACCCTTACGGCCCAAGCGCAATAATAAGCCATCTCGTGGCATCAAGTCTAGGCCCTCGGCCTTATATCAGTATGAGTATAACACTGCTGCAGCGTGCAACCCAATCCAAAAGCATCATCACAATACATGCCCTCGACCTTACTCAGTAAAATCACATAAGCCACTAGGGAAACAATTAAACATGATGTTCAGCCCAAATATTATTAGAAATATCATCTCAAGCGTTAAGTAAAATAGATTTGGCTGAGTCTTAAAAACAGTGGAAAATACATGACTAAGTTCGACTATTGAATTAAAATAATGAGAAAATATCAACAATCATCCCCGAAGGGTTCAAATAGCTGGAAACGAAGCCCAAATAAGGCAATCAACCCAAATTATGATGATAACAAGTGAATTTCAGTCAAATACGCAGTAAATTCATCAATCGGGATAGGCTAAGCTACAAACCAAATGGTTCTCTACCCCACACTCGCTATTCGGCGTGCACGTCACCTCTATATAGCACTAAGATGTGCAAATACGGGGTTTCAAACCCTAAAAATATCATTTACAATCATATCGAACCGGTGAAATCCCTAGCTCGCGATGCCATTTCCCCTCAAATCGGCCTCCACGCGCGTCGAATCTGACGAAAACCACAATGAATATGTCATAATATGCCAATAGAACATTGCCCAACGAAAACAATCAAAAATATTGAAAAGCTCGGAATTGTCAAAACTCTAGCCCCGGTCCCACTTTGTGAAACTCAGAAACTCTTATACCAACGGGTTCCTTATCTCACCACTAGTCTATACATATCAAAAGTTCTCAAATTCAAGCTCAAATGACCCATCAAATCCCAATTTAAAATTCCAATTTCTCAAGCCCTACTTCTTCAATTTTATGCTTAGTTTTCATGATTTTCTAGGTGTATTTCACAATAAAAACAAGTTTTAGGCTAAAAACTCTTACCTCCAAACGATCCCAGTTGAAACCCTCTGTAATTTCTCTTGAAAAGCTGTCAAGATGCTCAACAATAGAGGAAAATAAATTAAGCTCGCAGATGAAATATTATTAAAGACCTTCTGCCCAGCTAAAATTTTACTCTATACGAACGCGATAACTCTATCGCGTTCGCGATGAACAAATCTTGCATCTGACCAAATTACCCTTTGCGAACGCGGTGCCTCATCCGCGAACGCAATGCATCCACTGATTCCACTTCACGAACGCGGGCTCCTCAACGCAAACGCGAAGCTCTAGGAATTTCCCTTACGCGAACGCGAACCAACCTTCGCGAACGCGAAGACCAAATATGGCCTGCACCTGCTACTGCATTTTCTGATACATTTCCAAGTCTAAAACTTCCCGTTTAGCCATCCGAAATCACCTCGAGGCCTCCGGGACCTCAAACAAAAGCACCAACACATTCTAAAACATCATCCAAACTTGTTCCAAGCATCAAACCGCCTCAAATAACACAAAACCATCATATTACATCGAATCCAAGCCTAAGTTCTTCTAAAACTTCTGAAACATGCATTCGATCAAAAAACTAACCAAATCACCTCCAAATGACCTGAAATTTTACACACACATTCCAAGTCACAAAACGAAGCTATGGTAACTCTCGAAATTCCATTCCGACCCTCGGATCAAAATCTCATCTATCAACAGGAATTCGCCAAAATACTAACTTTGCCAATTCAAGCCTAATTCCACACCGGACCTCCAAAACCAATTCCGATCACACTTCTAAGTCATAAATCACCTAAGGAATCTAACCAAATCATAAAAGTTCTGATCCATGCTCAAATATGAATAATTCAACTCTTGGTCAAATATTTCAAATTCCACGCTTCCAATTGAAATTGCTCTTTCAAATTTATTCCAAATTTTCCTGAAATCAAAACCAACGATCTTTATTGGTAATAATACACCACATGGTCCAAGTCATGCCCGATAACTAGCGATCAAAGTGCAAAAGGTCAAAACGATCGCTCGGGTCATTACATCAATCATGTCGAACAACATTGTTAACATTCAAGGAAACCAAGGAAACCAACAAAATGAGGGAGATCCACAAGATATTAACACTTCAATTCCTAATCCACAAGGCTCTACCCGACAATCGCATGAGGGAACCCCCGATGGGTCTCAAACAAATGAACATGCTCAATTTGAGAATGCAAAACCGTTGATGACGCTTTATAGAAATTAATTGCCGCTCATGTCAATAAAGCTGTTGAAGTGCTTGTTAACCGGTTTCCTGTTGCAACACTTGCACCAACACCCAATAATAACACTTTGGAAAACCCTCGTGCTGGACTTGTCAACTCAGGCAGCGGAGGGACTCCCAGTGAATCACAAGAGAGGGAACCATGTAATGTGGTTAATTCTGATTTACAAAACTTAGTACTAACCTTGCAAAGACAACTCAAGGAGCAAACTGAGCACATAGAGAAAATACCTGGTGTGCCACATGTGATCAAAGGAGTAGATATGGATCGATATTCGCAACAACCCTGGAAGCCAAGTGCTGCTCCTCTTCCAATTCCAAAAAGTTCAAAATGCCTGACATTCCAAAATATGATGGAACATCAAACCCATGAGACCACGTGATTGCATTTACAATGGGTCTAAAAGGCAACGACTTAACTAAGCAGGAGATTTAATCTGTGTTAGTTAATAAATTTGGCAAAACACTCACTAAAAGAGTGCTCACCTGGTACTGCCTTCTACTTGAAAATTCTATAAATTCTTTTGCTGAGCTTGCAGATTCTTTCGTCAAAGCACACTCGGCAGCTCAAAAGGTGGAAAAAAGAATGGAAGACATTTTTAAAATTAAGCAGGGAGACTTAGAGTTGCTTAGAGAATTTGTGGATAGATTTCATTGTGAAAGAATGACATTGCCATGTGTACCTAACAATTGGACAGCTATAGTCTTTGTAAGTAACTTGAATGAAAAAAGTTCCGAAGCCACGAGGAGACTCAAAGAAAACCTTTGAGAATTCCCAGCTACAATTTAGAATGATGTTCATAACAGATACAGCCCAAAGCTAAGGATATCAAAAAAAAGAAAAGGTAAGTTCAAGACATACAGAGACCGAAACATGATCTGGTAAAAATGATACAAGCCTTACATGGGACCTGCGAGAAGAGACCCACGATCAAAACAAGACAATCAGAGGTACGATCAGAGATCAAGTAATAGAGAGCCAGGCTCGAGATTCAGGAACGATCGAAACACTCATGAGTCACGAGATGATGACACAAATTTAAAAGCAAGATTCGGTGGCTATAACTTTAACGTCAGCACCTCCGAGCTCTTGGCTATTTTGAGAAGCATGGGAGATAGGGTTCGATGGCCAAAAGAAATGAGATCGAATCCAAACAGGCGCAACACTGATCATTGGTGCGAGTTTCATAATGACCACGGACATAAAACTGCCGACTGCAGATTTTTACAAAGTGAAGTTGATCATTTGTTGAAGCAAGGGTATCTAACGGATTTGTTTAGCGAGAAAGGCAATCAAGCTTACATGAAAAAATAGGCAGGAACCTCCAAAGACACTATCCCCCAAAAGGACAGTCAACGTTATAAGTGGAGGTAAAGATATTAATGGTATATCATACACGGCCACTAACAAGATTTCAAAAATAACAATTACTCAAGGGAATTAGGTGCGGAACATCTTGGAAAGAGAACAACATTACATGCAATGAAGCAGAAGCAGATGGAGTATTAATACCCCACAAAGACACATTGGTAATATCTTTAATTGTATATGATACTAATGTAAAACGAGTTTTGATTGATCCAGGTAGCTCGGTAAATATTATTTTGCTAAAAATATTGCGTGAAATGCAAGAAGACGACAAAATAATACCAAAGGCCCACACTCTATCTGGATTCGATAATTCTATTGTAGTCACAAAAGGGGAGGTAACACTTACCATATTTGCCGAAGGAGTCACCAAAGAAACAAAATTCTAGGTTGTAGATATGGAAATGGCTTACAACATAATTCTTGGGAGGCCATGGATCCATGAAATAGATGAAATACCTTCATATTTGCATCAAGTTATTAAATTTCCATTGCCATGGGGAATCTGTCAAATTCGTGGAGATCAACATGTATCTAGGGCGATTTGCTCAATGGCCTGATAGGAAAGTCTACGTTGGAGCTAATCTTAGCCAAGGAACGAGAGGTAAGTTAGTTGAATTGTTGAAAACTAACGTGGACTGCTTTGCTTGGTCCCACTCTGACATGACAAGGATTCCACTAGAGGTAATGACTCATAAATTGAATGAAGATCCCTCATACCCTCCAGTCAAACAAAAGAAGAGAACTCAATGAACTTTCAAGAATCGGGTGATTCAAGATGAAGTTCAAAAATTGCTAAAAATTAGTTCTATTCGTGAGGTAAAGTATCCTAACTGGTTAGCGATACTGCTGTGGTTCCAAAGAAGAACGGTAAATGGCGAGTTTGTGCAAATTATTCTGATCTTAATAAATCTTGCCCTAAAAACTCTTTTCCACTACCACACGTAGATCAATTGATTGATGCGACTGCAGGTCATGAGCTATTAAGCGTTTTAGATGTATATTCAGGTTATAATCAGATTAAAGTGGATCTAGAAGATGTGGAAAAAACTTTATTCCTAACAGACATGGGACTTATTGTCATAAGGTAATGCCCTTTGGTCTAAAGAATGCAGGTGCAACGTATTAAAGGTTAGTTATCAAAATGTTTCAAGAACATTTAGGAAAAAACATGAATGTATATATAGATGATATGCTTGTTAAAACTTAGTATTCAAAGGATCACATATCTCATTTATCTGATACATTTTATATTTTGCGCAAATATAATATGAAGTTAAACCCCGAGAAATGTGCATTTGGTGTTGCATCAGGTAAGTTTTTGGATTTTCTTGTTCCTACCGTGGTATTGAAGTAAATCCTACACAGATTAAGGTCATTGAGGAAATACATGATATACTTCCAAATACGAAAGAAGTTCAAAGGTTAACAGGGAGGATTGCAGCTTTGGGGAGATTTATTTCTAAGTCGTCGGAGAAATGCTTTATATTTTTCTCGGGCCTTAAAAAGTAGGATTATTTTAAATGGAATGAAGAATGTCAACAGGTACTCAGGAACTTGAAAACGTACTTGTCAAATCCATCCTTACTGGCAAAACCAAAGGCAGGGGAAAGGCTACTTATTTACCTTGCTGTTTCAGAAGTAACGATAAGTGCTGTATTGGTTCGAGAGGAGCAAGGTAAATAATCCCCCATCTATTATGTTAGTTAATATTTGTTAGACGCGAAGATGCAGTATTCTCAGTTAGAAAAACTTGCATTTGCATTAATCATGGCATCTAGGAATTTAAGACCTTATTTTTAGTATCATCCTATTGCTGTAGTAACTGGTTACCCTTCACGAAATATATTGCATAAGCATGAGTTATCAGGTAGATTGGCTAAGTGGGTTATAGTGTTAAATGAATTTGAAATCACCTATCAATCTAGGAATGCTATAAAATCATAAGTATTAACTGCTTTCGTGGCTGGTTATAGTAAAAGTATGCAATTAGAAGCAGAAAAAGAGTTACACGTGTTCAATGGAGCTAACCCAGGAACTTGGACTTTATTCATTGATGGTTCATCTAACGTAAAAGGTGCAGGTTTAGAGATTGTTTTGGTACCACCTACAGGTGAAACCATTCGACAAGCCATTAAATACAATTCTATGACTAACAATAAAGCACAATATGAGGCGGTTATTGCAGGTCTAGAACTGGCACGGGAACTTGGCATAAATTTGATTATAATCAAGAGTGCTTCATAAATCCTGGTTAATCGAATATTGGGGACTTATACAGCCAGGGAAACAAGGATGCAACAGTACCTAGAAAAGGTAGGGAATTGATAAAACAATTTCAAACTTTGAAAGTTACACAAATACCAAGAGATGACCATGCCGAAATAGATTCTTTAGCTAACCTCGCATCAGCGGCTGATGTGGCAAGCGATTCAAACGCCTCAGTTATACATTTATTTCATTCAGTTCTTGACCCTGATAAAAAAGAGGTAAATTTTAACAATTTAACTTGGGATTGGAGAAAGGAAATTGTTGGTTTTCTATAGTATGGTATCGTGCCTGGAGATAAGAAAAAGGCTTATGCGCTTCGAAAAAAGGCTGCCCGTTATTGCTTAAAGCAAGGCAATTTATATCGTAAAATGTTCGAAGGACCTTTAGCAAGATGCCTCGGGCCTTCTCAAATGGATTATGTAATGAGATAGATTCATGAGGGACATTGTGGGAATCACACAGGAGGAAGGTCATTGGTAAGAACCCTTATTAGAGCGGGCTATTACTGGACTAAAATGGAAGAAGAAATAGAAAGTTTCGTGGCTAAATGCGATAAATACCAAAAGTAGGATAACAATATGCATAGACCTGCAGAATTACTATATCCAATAATCACACCACGACCATTTATGAAACAGGGAATGGATATCATTGGTCCATTACCACAGGCAAAAGGAAAAGTAAAATTCTTACTCATACTTACTGATTACTTTACTAAATAGGTAGAAGTAGGTGCATTTAAACAGTTACGAGAAAAAGAAGTCAAGGATTTCATTTGGAGGAATATCATATGCCGATTTGGTGTACAAAAAGAGATTGTGTGTGATAATGGCCCTCAATTTATAGGAGCTCAAATCAATGAATTTTTTCAAAGGTGGCAAATTAATAGGATTACGTCAACACCTTATCACTTAGTGGGAAATGGGCAAGTCGAATCGATGAACAAGGTTATTATCAACAATCTAAAGAAGCAGTTAAAGGAATAAAAAGGTAGCTGGCCTGAGGTGTTACCTGGAGTTTTATGGGCGTATCGTACAACTGCAAAAACAAGCACGGGAGAAACACCATTTTCATTAGTTTATGGAGCTGAGGCTCTGATTCCAGTTGAGATAGGAGATCCTAGCACACAGTTCATGCATGCAACATAAGAATCTAATGACGAATAAATTCGAGTCAACCTTGACTTACTCGAAGGGAGGAGAAAAACTGCATTAATAATAATGGCAGCACAGAAACAAGTCATAGAACGATATTACTATAAAAAAACACGCCTCATATTATTTAATGTTGGGACTTCGTGCTTAAAAAGGTTTTTCAATCTTCAAAGACAGCTCACACAGGTAAGTTAAATCCAACATGGGAAGGACCCTATAGAGTTCGGAATATAGCAGGAAAGGGAGCATATGAATTGGAGACAATGGATGGCAAGATACTTCTTTCACATTGTAATGATGTTCATTTGAAGAGATATTATTTCTAAAGAATACTTATGGTCATGTATCATTATTTTAAATTAAAATTTTGAGTTGTTAAGATTTTACTAAAGGTCTTAGATGATAGGCAAAAAGGTTACCTATACTAAATGATGAGTCATGACCTGTAAGGTACACAGAATAACCTAAAATTTTTGTCCTAGGGTTACAATTATTCTGATAGAAATTCAAACGGGTTAAGTAGTCTTCATGTATAATCGCACCTTCGACTCCCGTATGTTCTTCATTTTCAGGAAAGGGACCAAATGAGAGAAACAATCAAGTGCTCGAGGCTTCATACTTCAACACTCAAAAACTTGGGAGACTATATAATATACACAAGTATGTAGAGGAGGCAAAGAATATTGAAAAAATCAAGCATGAAAAAGTCAAGTGCAGAGTAAAAATCACTTGAAGTCACGAGCCACGGTTATAAAGTAAAACCTTGCTGTAGTTAGGGGAAAAGCTATGTACTAAATGCAGGTTATAAAGTAAAACCTTGAGTTTATTGTTCTGAAACGGGTTATAAAGAAAACTCTGTGTTTATTTTTTTTCCATAAATCTGTTACAAGAAAAACAGTTACGAGAAAGTTGTAGATGTACTTCAAATACATGTAAAGTATTATTCAAAACTTGTTAAGTATTACTCAAAACTTATTAAAGTTATTTCAAAGTAACATGTGCGGTCCTATTTCTTTCATCGTATGATAACACCATTATGAAGTTGAGACGTCTTCTTCATTAAGTGTCAAAATATAAAAGGTCCCTCTTTTAAAAAAATCATGTTTAAGTTATTAAGTCATGAAATTAACAGAAGCATTTTTATAGGAAAAAAATGTAAAATTATTCTATAAGTCCTTAAGAAAAAAAATGCAAGAGTAAATATAATAAAAAACTTAAGACTAAATACAAAACTTAGTCATAAAGCTACGAAATCGTTTATACAGATTGCCCCATAAAGGACTTGGGGACTTGCGTTTCAAAATCAACCCTCAATGAAGCCAAGGGTTCTTTACATTACTTTCCAAATGAAAAAAAGGGAATTCAGGACAATGAAATTTTTTTAATAAGAAGTTGTGGGAACTGAAGAAGATGCATCAACGGTTGCGGGTTGATCTTGATTCACAGCACAGGCTCAACTTGGGCCAGATCAGCATCAGGAGCAGTTTCAACTTGGCTCGCAGCAGTAGGTTTGATTGGGCTCGAAGAAGATGTGATACCTGTATGAGTTTCAACCACGGGAGCTTCAATCACGGGAGAAGGAAAGTCCCGAGGTTGCTGAGTTTGTTCAATGGATTCATTAACATTAGCTAATTCAGACTCCAAATCAAAGCCTTCTTGACCCGCTTCAATTAGGGTATCACGACGTGAATTCAAAAAAGCCCAACTTACATCAAATTTTTCTTCAAGGGTCTCATAATCCCTCCCAGGCGGTAACCTCATTCTTATGCTCTTCATTCTCGGCCAAGGTAGAATTATAAGAAGCTTGAAGAGAAGCTTGAGAGCTTTCTAAAGCATGTACCTTGTCATTAGAAATTCGAAGATCCTCTTGTGCTAGAGTTAAAGGTTGCACGAACTCTTCAGCATAAGCTTCTGTTTGATTCAACAGAGCCTTCAACGCCCTGTTCTCCTTGCTAGCCTTAGAAAGCTGTTTTGAAAAGGAGGATTCAAGGCATTCTTTCTCCTTTTCCGCTTGGCTCGTAGAAGCCTTGATAACCGCTAGCTCCGAAGTTAATGCTCGTACCTATTGCTCTAAAATATCCCCACTCTCTTGTAAATCATTCATATCAATTTGAGCACTGTCAAATTGTTCATTCCAATTGATTGCTTCCAACTGTGAATCGCGTGCAACCTTCTCTGAAGCACGTGCTGCCTTCTCTAAGAGGGAGATTCTATTCATTAGCTCAGTACCAATAAGATTGGACTAAAAAAATAAGGGGAAATAAAAATCCCAAAGACAAAGATTTTTACAAAGTAACGAAGCGAAAGAAGAAGAATACCTTTAGAGTGACATGTATTATGTCATTCATCAGGGTCAGGCAACTGTGGCTCACTAGTTTTGCCTTCTCGATTGGGCCAATTAGAGGCTCAAGCCAAATGTCTTCTTGACCAGTTTCCTCAGAAGGTTGCTGCCAGAAGGAAATTCAATAGTAACGCTCCTTATCGCATTACTTCTACTTGAAGAGCCCACCTCCGTATGGTGACGATAGGTGGGGGAATTGACAAAGGAGGAGCAGATGAAGGAGTAGGAATAGTAAAAGGAGGAACGAAAACAGTTGGAGCAGGTAAGGAAAGTATCGCATGTGCGGGAGTTGAAAAGGAAGATAAAGGAGTTGATCCAAAACTGGTCCTAAATCTCCACAATTAAAACCAATGATAAAAAGTTTGTTAATGGACTCACGAGAATCACGAGGAGTGGAATCTTCATCAGTAGAAATGATTGGTGCATCAACAGGGAGATGAGGTGAGACCTCTACTACAACATCAGAGACGATAGGCCTTTTTGCTCATGGTCTCGTTACCAGGGGGCCTCATTCATCTTCTTCTTCAAAAGCTTTCCTCTTTGCAGAAGAAGAGCCCACGACTGTTTCACGAGTTAAGGAGGTCTGGGTACCTGAAGAGTCACGAGAACTGCAACTACTTAAGCAATGACTCCTCGAATAGCAAATCCTGATAAAAAGAAGGATGAAAGTTAGAACAATAAAAGAAAATATTTATATGTGTGAAAAGTAAAATTAAACTCTTACCATAAGTCTTTACTTTCCAACCGTAAGGGTTGGAAAGGTTTTTCCAGGACCTACCCTCCAGTGGAGCGGTCTTAACCAACTTAGCTACCCAACCACGGAAGTAGGGTACATCCTCTACAACTCCCATGGTTGCTAAAAAAAGCAATATTAGAGAAATTAAATAAACTTGAAGGAAAAAGGCACAAGAATGATATAAAACTTACGTGCAAACTTCCACTTCTCAAGGAAAGGAACATTATCTTCACCCACTAATGCAGCAGTGGGGTAGCAATAAATCGAGCATACTAGCCACAATCGTTATCATCTTCGGGACTCACTAAAACCCTCTTGCTCTTGGCCGCTAGGGTAAAAATGTCATTGCGGAAAAACCTAGGGGAGTAGAGGTGAATTAGGTGAGGGAAAGTAAAGCTAAAATTTGCCATATTAGCACGATACCTCAAGCAAGCAATCGCCCTCCATACAATTGGACCAATCTGACCCAAGCAAACATTGAAAAAATGGCAAAAATCTAAAATGACTTGGTCGATGGCTAGTTTGAACCCTAAAGTGAAAGGGTATATATAGACAAATGAGAATCCAATCATGTAAGAATTGATCCTCTAATTAGGATTAGGAATAATAATGGGAAAATCACTGCTCCAGTGAGAGTCTTTACAAACTATGGGAGCTAAAATTTCCGTAATTTGAGTTGGGAAGGCATCAGCACGATCTAAGGTAGCGACTTGGTTTCTAAGAGATTCCATATCATGGTAAAAAGTTAGCTCTGTTGGAACTATCTCTTCAAACAAAGGTTCACGTAAGGGCTCAGAAGTTTCTTTACTTCTAGACGAAGACCTTTGAGAAAGGGAACCTCTAGTTCTAGAAGTGCTACCACCACGAGCGGACCCTAAGCTACGGAGTCTACCACTTCTTCTATGCCTAATGGAATTGGGGAAGTGATCTAAAATAGGAGTTCTCCTAGGGTTAGGGTTCGGTTAATTCATGGCGAAGAAGATTGAAGTGAGGAAGAAGTGAATAGAGATTTGAAGAATTGAAGTGTTCAATAAGTTTTATGTGATAGAAGACAAAAGAAGAAGAAGTTATATTTATATTGATGGGCAACCGGAAAAAGGAAAAAGTACGATGATGGAAGAACCATAATAATGATAACTGACACTTCGAGAATAGTGGAGCCATAGGAAAAGCCTTGAAAAGGGCTGCAAACTGCAGAGCCAATGAAAAATGACACGTGTACTGAGCATTAAATGGAAGCGAAGATTGAAGCATTAGTTTTGTCATAGCATTTACGGTGACAAAAACTCTCTTTTAAAGAAATCCATTTCCCACGTATTCAACTGATGAATAAATGGAAAGTAGGGGAGACTATTTGTATTGGGAAAAATTATATTAAGGAAACGTGTCAAGACATGTAGACTGATTAAGTGCTCAAAGAATGAAAACTAGCTAAGAAGCACGAGCTACAATAGGGACGAGCTACAACAGGGACGACCTACAATAGGGACGAGTTACAACAGGCACGATCTAATGACAGAAGAAGAGGTGTGGTAAGTTATTCAAATAACTCAACATCCATACCTATTAAAGTCATTTATATCTAAGAGTTCAAAAGAATGAATCTGACAATGAAAAGAGTGTAAATACGGCATCTAACAGACATTAAATACGAAATACGTTAGGGAATTCGCATTAAATGTAATGATTATGTAACGTAGCATTCAATGCCTTTAATTACTTATAACAGCCTCATTATGATTCGGGCAAAACGTATATCACTATGACACTTATAAAAGGGAGACATCTGATCAGTTGAAGACACGAAATCATTGAAATATATCTTGGTTTACTCGCTTTACTCTTGAAATATTCTTTTGCAACATAAATTATTTCCTTTTATACATTCTTTTGATTATCAGTAACCAATGTTCTTCTAAATTCTAGCTTTGACTAAAATCCCATTTTTTGATTAAATAAGTACCTCCTATTATGTGTAAGCCACCAATGATTATTCACATATCCTATAGCGAACTTGTTTTTGATGGAGCAGAGTATCTTCCAATACCAACAACGGTCCAGATTGTTAGTCTTTTGCGCTATGTTGAAACATATTCAGCCACATCAGCCTCATTCCAAAGTATGCAGTAAATGATTCCCAGTCCACCTTTGCTCTTAAGTCTATAAACCATGTCCCATGCTACTAGGGGGCTTTGTTAATAACTATCTTACCAGCCCTTAAGAAATTTCCATCCTTCAAAACACTCCTAGGAAGCATGAAATTCAAGACCAGTAACTGTGGATATGCAGTAGCACTGAATTGACCAGCTGCATTTTTCCTGCATAAGGTGTCTTGATCCCCAGCCTCACCCTGGTTTAAGCTTCTCAATTAGCATCTCACAATCAACCATAGAGATCTTCCTTGATGATATTGGTATACCAGGATACCTAGAAGGTAGTGATTGTTTTTGGTACACTTTCAGTTCACATAAGTCTATCACAAAATCAGGCTCCATATGTATACTGAAGATGTTGGATTTATTTGCATTAGTGTTCATACAATATGCATTTTAAAAAGTTCTCAGCGCTCTCATCCTTAGCAGCAGAGACTGAAAATCTCCTTTGTTGGTTGAGTTGTCTAATGTGACTTCTTTTAGTAGCTGAATTTAGCTACTGTTGGCTAAGTTCACTTCCTAAATTACTTGTCTAATGTGACATCTTTTATTATGCCTACTTGACTAACTGCTACTGTGACTCCAGAAAATCTAGTGATCGAAGTAGCGGTTAGCAACAAGCATAAAATGGCTTTATTTTTATGTTTCAAGCATGGCTGATGGGTCTTAGAGGTACAACTCCTAAAGAATTAGAAATCTCTCTTTTTATTTCTCATGATATGAGTGGCAACTATTTCTTTAAGATCTGGTTAATTAACGATGACAAGGAAGCATCAAACTAGATTAGAGCAACTTCCATTGTGGTTGGTTTGTTGAACAGGCTTTAAGTTCGTTTCAAAGTTTTCAAAAAGGCAATGATACACCTTGGCTCTCTTTCTAGAGCGGTCTCTATCACCTAAATTATGCTGTTGGTGTTAATCCAGGTGTTTGGGTGTCAAAACACCGGAGGGCAGTTGATTCTATCTCTGCATATTACCGTTTTTCTATTTTTCGTTCTTCTGTTCTATTTCTTTACTGTCCCTGTCTTGACAGCGAACTTGGGCGTCTTGACAAAGAGCATTTGGGTCCTACATATGCACTTTCATACCTACTAAACTCACTATTTTTTCTGTCTCATACCTACTGTGATAACATTCCGCTTACATTTTATATATAGTTTGTCTAACTGAAATTTTATTTTTCTTCTACAAGTTTTGGATATTGAAGTTTACTAGAATTAAATTTTTGACGACATACAGATTAACCATCATTTTATTGGAAATTTCAAGAAAAGTTTACATTATAATCAAGGAATATTAGTGACATGTAGTTTTGTGCTAAATGTTTATGAACATAATATTGTGACTAGCTTACATGATTGACGTACGATGCAACTAATTGATATTATATATTTTTGGTATTATTTTATGAGAGCAACATCATCTACATATTAATGTTTCCGATTTCTAGTTGCAAATTGAATGTGATTTAGGGACTTGTGACTTGTATCTTTAGAGACTAGATTGTTAATCCTTAAATTCTTTAGGAGTAAAAAATTTGGTTGCTAAATCTGTAGCTTTGTAGTGATGACCTGTTAAACATTAGGGACCAACTTTAACTTATCCGAAAAGATATAACGACCAGCTTCTAACTGGTCGTGAAATATATTAACGACCATATTTAAACTAGTCATGAAAATATTTTAAGGACCAGGATTTAGTTGCTAAAATATACAAATAGGCACTAGAAACATGGTCCTTAAAAACCTTTTAGGGGCTAGTTTTAAACTAGTCGTGAAACAGTTTTAGCGACCAGTACTGTATCTCGTCCTGAATGACCTTTAGCACGGAAGCTATAAGGATTCTGGTCTTTCGGGACAAATTTCTTACTTTTAGGAACCATTTTTCCCTTTTCTATTGAGCATTTTTCTTGTAGTGCATATTATTTGAAGAAGATACAGAAGAAAATAAGTCAAAATATGTTAAATTGAGAAAAACATATTGCTGATAGTTATTACTCTATGTGATCGTGAAGGGTTACATGCGATTGCAGAAGTCCAGGAAGAGCATTCTAAGAGAATGCAGTTGTATTTGTGCGAACACGAAGAATTAAAGTTTGTCATCACAAGTCAATTGCTCTATGCGAATGCGCTTCACTGTACGCAATCGTGTAGCTTTGCAGAAGTTGTTAACCGCGTTCCCGGTTCTCTCTGTGCGATCGCATAGAATGTTTTCTAGGAAGATTCGGGGTAGAAGAGGAATTTCATGTTTTGATCCCCAAGCCATTTAATATACAACTAGCTCATTTGTAAAAGATCTTTGGTCATCTTTGAAAATCTTTTGCTTATTTCAGTTCCTAGACTAGAGAAGACAAGTTTTGGAGTTAGGGTTCTTTCAAACATACTTGGGTCTTGAAGATTTGAAACTTTTTGTTGAGAATTTCTTACTCAGTTATATTTATTTCTTCATTTTCTTACTTTGTATTGTATATCTAAGTATGTAGTATTTTTTTCCAACACTTGAATCTTGTTTATGAGAATATTCATATTAAAAGTGTGGATTAAATTTCTTGTTCTACTTATGTATAGATTTTTATTTATTATGAAGTTATTTATTGTTTCTTTAATTATTCTTGTTCTTTAATGTTTCGAAAGGGATTAGCTAACCTTGGGACTTGCCCATTTACTTCAAATTAATTTTGGGAAAGATAATTTTGGGTTGGGAAGATTAATTAACAAGAACTTGAGGCTTTAACCCTTACTTTATAGATTCTACCTCGGGATATGATTGAACCACTTGTAACCGTATTGGTGTGTGCTTAATCTCTCAATTGTTTTAGGGATAATTCAATTAGGAAGTCTTGTTAGTCTTTGGAAGAAGCTAATATAGAATTATTACCCGAGACAAATTAACATAAACTCGCTCATATTTTTAAAATCGTGAAATACATTGTATCATTACTTGAGTGTAATTCCTCGTGCATCCATAGTTGTAGTCATTGACCTTTTTATTTTATTTCTAGATTAGTTTACATTTTCTCATTTAGGCATAAATATTTTCTAAAAACTTTTCCAAGTTTTGGCTTAGCATATTAATGATAATTCTATTACACGCCTAATCGCCTATATTATTCTCTATGGGATTCGACCTCAACTCATAACTGGGTAAATTATATTTTATGTGACGGTGACCATTTACTTTGTAGTAGTGGATTTGGACGTTATCAGTCGTTTATGCTGATGACATTATGTTTGCTAGGGATGACCTCTTTGAATTGAATAGTTTAAAGGCCTTTTTGGATGCGTAGTTCAACATCAAGGATCTGAGTTGTGTATATTATTTCTTGGGACTAGAGAATACTTCTCATACTGGTGGAGATTCTGTGAGCCAACAGAAGTATGCTTCAAACTTGCTAGCTAAATTATTGCCATCATTCCTCACCAGTTATCACACTGCTTGATCCTTCGACTGAATTAGTTGATATCAATGCACTTTTTGGTGATGCTAGTGCTTTTAGGAAGCTTATCAGCAAGCATGACTTTCTCCAACACACAAGACCAGCTATCTTTTTCTTTATCCAACATATGAGTCAGTTTTTGCAAAAGCCTCTACTTACTCACATGATGACTGGTGTCCATGTATTGAAATATCTTATAAATTAGTCTATTCAAGGCGTTCTTTTGTCTAAGTCTGCCGATTTCTCACCGAAGGCCTACTCGGATTCTGATTGAACAACTTGTTTAAATTTTAGAAAGTCAATCACTGATTTCTTTATTAGTCTTGAAGATAGTCCCCTTTCTTGGAAGAGTAAGAAGTAGTCTACTATCTCTTGGCCTTCCTGAGGCTGAGTGTAGTGTCCTGATGGTAGTTGCTGAACTGTCTTGGCTTGGTAGGCTTATAACTAACCTTTGTTCGCCCTTCTTTAGCTCCTGTCCTTGTTTTGTTTTTTGACAGCCGGGCTGCACTTCATATTTCTAAGGATTCTATATATCACGAATGCACTGAAAATACTGAGGTTTCAGTTTATTTGGGATTGCCTATATGCTGACCTCATCTCTTTATATTTTTTTCTTCTTACAAACAACTTCCAGATCTTCCGACAAAGCCCTTGCAAGGTGGTGCTCACAGAGTTGTTTTTCTAAGCTGGGAGTGTTTTCACTCTCAAGCTTGAGGGAGGGAGTACAAACATGAGCACAACCCATATCAAACATACAGGCAAAGAGCAAGCCCAGTTGTAGCAAGTACCCAGTCCATTTGTAATCTCTGTAGTATTTTTATACTTTTAACGATTGTTTGGTGGAAAACAAGTTATCGTAGGATTAATTATTCCGGAATTAGTTATCTTGGGTGTAAGGGATTAAAATAACACTACAATTTTGGAATAACTAATTTTGGCATAAGTTATACCGTGATGTTATGCCAACTAAATGTGAAATAAACTCATCTCAAATTTAATTCCCAGATTAATTACCCCTAATCCCTCGTACCAAACGAGCCCACAACATTCTTTTGCAGTTTGGTTGTAAGTATATAAGCAAGTGAATATTCTAGATGAGACAGATGATGCAATTCGTCTTTCCGAAATAAAACATATGTCTCCTCCTCTTCTCATTTTCCTTTTACCTAAATTCTTGTCCATAAATTCAATGGCAATTTTTCAATTTTTTGATCCTACATTAATTAAAATTGTACCAAGAATAAAGGATAAACTAGACGCAAACGTGAACCTTACAAATTTACAAAGACTACATGGTCATTCATCTAAAATTATAGTCAAACCTCACTAAAACAGTCTCGTTTGTTCCGATATTTTTTAGTTGCTATACTGAAGTTTTATTATATAGGATATATTGTATTGGGAAAAATTAAGTTTACATATAAAAATGACATGTCAAGACACGTAGACTGGTCAAAGAGTTACAACTAACAAAGAGGCACAAGTAGCAACAGATACCAGCAAGGTCAAAGGAAGAGGCACGGGTAGTTATTCAAAAGACTCACCACCCGTACCCATTTAAGTCTTTTAGATCCGAGAATCAAGAAAAATGAATCTGACAATATATAAGAGTGCAATATAATATTTAATAAGCATTAAATGCTAAATACGTTAGAGAATCTACATTAAAAATAATGATTGTGTAACGTAGCATTTAATGTCTTTAATTACTCATAATAGCCTTATTATGACAAAGGCAAAACGCATATCTCTCAAATAGCTATAAAAGGGAGATAACTGATAAATTGTAGGGACACGAAACACTATTGGAATATATTTATTTACTTTGCTTTCTATTCATCTTACTATCTACAAAAATCGCTTTCTTTTATACATTTTTGATTATCAGTAACCCGAGTTCTTCTAAAAATAAAGCTTTGACCGAAATTTTTTTTTTTGTTAAACAAACTGGTTCCGCTACCAGGAATCTTATAATCTATTCTCTTTTAGCTTAACTTCTCTTGTTGCATTAACCATGTTGACTAACAATGACAACATTCAAGGAAACCAAGAAAACCAACAACATTAGGCAGATCCACAAAATATTAACATTCCGGTCCCTTCACCACGAGGCTCTCCACGGCAATCTCGTGAGGGTTCTCCTGATGGATCTCATACAAATGACTATTCTCAATTTGAAAATGCTGAAGCTATCGATAAAACTTGTAAAAATTAATTGCTACACATGTCAATAAGGCTCTTGAAGCATTTGTTAACCAGTTGCCTATTGCACCACTAACACCAACTTCAAATACCAACCCTTTTGAAAACCCTGTTCTGGACTTGTAAATTCAGGAAGTGGTGGAACTCCCAACGAGTCATGAGATGGAGAACCAGGTAACCTAGTTAATTCTTATTTACAAAATTTAGTACTAACCCTGCAAAAATAGCTCAAGGAAAAAAGTGACCGCATAGAGAAAATACCTGGAGTACCGCCAGTAATCTAAGGGATAGATGTGGACAAATATTCACAACAGCCTTGGAAGCCAAGTGTTGCTCCCTTCCCAATTTCAAAGAAATTCAAAATGCCTGATATTCTATAATACGATGGAACAATAGACCCAGGAGACCACGTGACTGCATTCACAACAGACGTAAAAGGAAATGATTTGACCAAGTAAGAGATTGAATCAGTATTAGTCAAAATATTTGGGGAAACACTCACCAAGGGTGCACTAACATGGTATTCTCTATTACCCTAAAATTCTATAAATTCTTTTCCTGAGCTTGTAGATTCTTTCATCAAAGCACATTTGGGAGCTCAAAAAGTCGAAAAAAGAATGGAATATATTTTCAAAATCAAGCAAAGAGACTCAGAATTAGAAAGGGAGTTCGTGGACAGATTCCAACGTGAAAGAATGACATTACCACGTGTACCTGATAATTGGGTAGTTACAGCTTTCACAAGAAATTTGAATGAAAAAAGCTCAGAAGCTACGAGACGACTCAAGGAAAGTCTTCATGAATTCCCAACAAAAACATGGAATGATGTCTACAATAGGTATAGCACGAAGCTAAGGATAGAAGAAGATATTGTTCCAAAATTTCAAAAAGAAGAAAAGGTAAGTTCGAGATGGGCGAAAATCGAAAAAAGGTCCGGAAAAATAGGCACGAGCCGTACATAGGACCTGTGGGAAAAGACTCACGGTCAAAACAGGACAATCAAAGGTATGATCACAAATCAAGGAATAGAGAGTCAGGCTCTCATCAATAATTATGAATGATCGAAACACCCATGGGTCACGTGATAATGATAGAAATTTGAAGGCAAGATTCAGCGGTTACAATTTCAATATGAGCACTTCTGAGCTCGTAGCTGTTCTGAGAAGCATGGGAGATAAGGTACGATGGCCAAAAGAGATGAGATTAAATCCAAACAGACGCAATCCTGATTATTGGTGGGAGTCTCATAATGACCACAGGCATAAAACGATAGACTGTATGTTTTTACAAAGTGAAATTGATCATCTACCAAAACAAGGATATCTCACTGAGTTGTTCAATGAGAAAGGTAAGCAAGCCTATATGAAAAACAGGTAGGAGCCCCAAAACCACTTTCTCCCAAAAGAACTGTCAACGTTATAAGTGGGGGTGAGGACATCAATTGTGTATCATATACTGCAGCTAACAAAATTTCCAAAGTTACAATTACCCAAGGGAAAATGGTGCAACATGTCTTAGTGAAAGACACCATTACATTCAATGCATATGCAGATGGTGTGTTGACTCCTTATAACGACACACTGGTAATATCTCTAATTGTATATGATACTAATGTAAAATGAGTTTTTATTGATCCAGGTAGTTCCATGAACATTATTTTGCTAAGAGCATTACGTGATATGCAAGCCGAAGATAGAATAATACCAAAAGCACATACTCTATTTGAATTTGACAATTCCAGTGTTGTGACGAAAGGAGAGGTAACCCTCACCACATTCGCAGAAGGAGTCGTCAAGGATACAAATTTTCAGGTAGTAGATATGGAGATGGCATACAACATGATCCTTGGGAGACCTTGGATCCACGAAATGGATGTTGTTCTTTCAACCTTGCATATTAAATTCCCATCACCATGGGGAATATGTCAAATTCGTGGAAATCAACATACATCCAGGAGCATCAACTCCATTGCAGATACAAGTACAAAAAATGAAGGAGAACAATAATCATAGAAGACAATTGAGGGCGCTACAACACAAACCTCAATTGAACAGGGACAAACAGATATGGATTCAAGGCCTGATGCCATTCAGAACTAGAAGAGAATGAAAACATCAAAACAACAATTGAGGAGTTGGAGCCTGTTGTGTTATTTGCTCAATGGCCTGATAAGAAAGTCTACGCATGGGCCAATCTTAGCTAAGGCATGAGAGGTAAATTAATTGAATTTTTGAAAACTAACGTGGACTGCTTTGGTCGGTCCCACTCTAACATGATGGGGATACCACCGGAGGTGATGACGCATAAATTAAATGAGGATCTATCATACCCTCATGTCAAACAAAATAAAAGAAAGCAAAGAACCTTCAAGAATCAGGTGACTCAAGAAGAGGTTCGAAAATTGCTAAAAATTAGATCCATTCGCGAGGTAAAATATCTTAACTAGTTAGCTAATATTGTTGTAGTTCCAAAGAAAATGGTAGGTGGCGGGTTTGTATAGATTACACAGATTTTAATAAAGCTTGTCCTAAAGATTCTTTTCCACTACCACATATAGATTAACTGATTGATGCAACTCCAGGACATGAAATATTAAGTTTTTAGGTGCATATTCAGGTTATAATCAGATCAAAATGGATCCGAAAGATGAAGAAAAATATTCATTTATAACAGACAGGGGGACTTACTATTATAAAGTAATGCCCTTTGGTCTAAAGAATGCTGGTGCAACATATCAGAAGTTGGTTACTAAAATTTTTCAAGAACATTTGGGAAAAACCATGGAGGAGTATATAGATGATATGCTTGTTAAAACTCAGCATTCAAAAGATCATATATCACACTTGTCTGATATATTTCAAATTCTGCGCAAATTTAATATTAAGTTAAATCCCGAGAAATGTGCATTTGGTGTTACATCAGGTAAGTTTTTATATTTTCTTATTTCTAACCGTGGTATTGAAGTGAATCGCGCACATATTAAGGCCATTGAAGAGATCCTTGATATGCTTTCAAGTAAAAAAGAAGTTCAGAGGTTAACATGATGAATTGCAGCCTTGGGAAGATTCATTTCTAAATCATCAGAAAAATGCTTTAAATTCTTCTCAGCTCTTAAAAAGCAGTATCATTTTGAATGGAATGAGAAATGTTAGTAGGAACTCAGAAATTTGAAAACATACTTATCAAATCCACCATTGTTTGCAAAACCAAAGGCTGGGAAAAGATTACTCATTTACCTTACTATTTTAGAAGTAGCGGTAAGTGCCATTTTGGTCCGAGAAGACCAAGGTAAACAATCTCCTATCTATTATGCTAGTAAATCTTTGTTAGATGCGGATACACGTTATTCTCAATTAGAAAAGCTTGCACTAGAATTGATCATGACCTTTAGGAAATTAAGACCTGACTTTTAATGTCAACCTATGGATGTAGTAACTGTTTATCCCTTACGTAATGTACTACATAAGCATGAGTTATCAGGTAGGTTGGATAAATGTGCTATAGAATTAAGTGAGTACGAAATCACATACCAACCTAGAACTGCTATAAAATCTCAAGTGTTAGCTGATTTCGTGACTGATTTTAGTCAAGGGATATAATTAAAAGAAGAAAAAGAATTACAGGTGTTCAATGGAGCTAACCCAGGAACTTGGACTTTATATACTGATGGTTCATCTAACGTAAAAAGTGGGTTTAGGGATTATTTTGGTACCACCTACGAGTGAAACCATTTGATAAGCTATCAAATGTCATTTTATAGCTAACAATGAGGCAGAGTATGAGGCTATGACTGCAGGTTTAGAACTGGCACGAGAACTTGGCATAAATTAGATTATAATCAAGAGCGATTTACAACTCGTGGTTAATTAAATGTTGGGGACTTATATAGCTAAGGAAGCAAGGATACAATAATATTTAGAAAAGGTACTGGAATTAATAAAGAAATTTCAAATCTGGAAGGTTATACAAATACAAAAGGATGAAAATATTGAAGCGGACGCCCTAGATAATATCGCATCTGCGGCAGACGTGGTAACTGATGCAAGCGCCTCAGTTATTCATTTATTCTATTCAGTTCTCGACCCCGATAAGAATAAGGTAAATTTTAATAGCTTGACTTGGGATTTAAGGAATGAGATTGTTGATTTTTTTTGCAGTATGATACCGTCCCTAATGATAAGAAAAAAGCTCGTGCACTTCGAAAAACGGATGCTCGATACTGCTTAAAGCAAGGCAATCTATATCATAAAATATTTGGTGGTCCTTTAGAAAGATGGCTTGGACCTTCTCAAATAGAGTACATAATGAGAGAAATACATGATGGGCATTTTAGGAATCACGTAGAAGGAAGATCATTCGTAAGAACCCTAATTAGAGCAGGCTGTTATTGGCCGAAAATGGAAGAAAAGGGTGAAAGTTTTGTGCTAAATGCAATAAATGCCAAAGGTATGGTAACAATATGCATAGACCTGCAAAGTTATTACATCTGGTAATTGCATCGTGACCATTTATGAAATGGGCAATGGATATCATGGGTCCATTACCACAAGCAAAATGACATGTAAAATTTTTTCTCGTACTTACTGATTGTTTTACTAAATGGGTAGAGGCAGGAGCATTCAAACAGGTTCGATAAAAGGAAGTTAAAGATTTCATTTGGCGGAATATCATATGCCGGTTTAATGTACCAAAGGAGATCGTATATGATAATGGCCCTCAGTTTATAGGAGCTCAAATCACGGAATTCATTCACAGTTGGCAGATTAAAATGATTACGTCTACACCTTACCATCTGGTGGGTAATGGGCAAGCAGAATCAACAAATAAATTCATTATCAACAATTTAAATAAGCGTTTAGAAGATTCAAAAGGAAAATTTTCAGAAGTGCTACCTGGTGTGTTATGGCCATAACGTACAACATCAAAAATAAGTACAGGAGAAACACCATTTTCTTTGGTTTATGGAGTAGAAGCTTTAATTATCGTTGAGATAGGAGAGACAAGTACAAGGTTTACTCAAGCAACGGAAGAGTCTAATGACGAGGAAATGCGTATAAATCTTGATTTGCTTGAAGGAAGGAGAGAAACTGCACTAATAAGAATGGCAACACAGAAGCAGGTCGTAGAACAGTATTACAACCGGAAAGCACACCTCAGATTCTTTAAAATTGGGGGCTTCATGCTTAAAAAGGTGTTTCAATCTACGAAGGAAGCTAACGCAGGTAAATTAAGCCCAACATGGGAAGGACCCTATAAGATTCATGGTATTGCAAGAAAATGAGCATATGAACTGGAAACAATGGATGGCAAAATACTACCTTCACATTGGAATGTTGTTCATTTGAAGAGATATTACTCCTAATGAATACCCACGGTTAGGTATCTTTGTTTTAAAATTCTATTTTTGAATTGTTAAAATTTTACTAATACTTTTAGATGATAGGCGAAAAGCTAGCCTGTACTAAATGATGAGTCACGACCTGCAAGGCACGTGGAATACATTAAGCTTCCCGGTCTAGGGTTACAAATATTCTGATAGAAATTCAAACGGTTTAAGCAGTATTCATCTACAATCGCACATCTGAGTCCCGTATGTTTTTCTTTTTGCAAGGAAATGACCAAATGAGAGGAATAGTCAAGTGCTCGAGACTTCATGCTTCAGCACTAAAACACTTGGGGGACTACATAATATACACAGGCATGTGTATAAAAAAGGCGAAGAAAGAAGATTCAGAAAAATCAAAGATCAAGCCTGAAAAGGTTAAGTGCAGAGTAAAAGTCACGAAGTCACGAACCAAGGCCAAAGAAAACATTATAGTTAGGGTAAAGGTTATGTAATGAAACTAGTTATGAATAAAAACCTCGTGTTCATTATTTTTTCATTTTTAAATCTGTTACAAGAAAAACATTTATGAGAAAGTTATAGATATAATTCAAATACATGTAAAGTATTATTCAAAACTAGACAAGGTTCAAATAATAACTTGTAAAAGTTATTTCAAATAAACATGTTTGTTCCTATTTTTTTTATCGTATGTTAAACATCATTATGAAGTTGAGACGTTTTTAACAGCATTATGAAGTTGAGACGTTTTTAACAGCATTATGAAGTTGAGACGTTTTTTCAATTAAGTGTCAAATATAAAAGGGCCCTCTTTTATAAAACTCTTGTTTAAATTAGTCATGAGTTTAACAGAAGCATTTTTAAGAGTAAAAATGCTAATTATTCTGTAAGTCCTTAGAAATAAAGACAAGAATAAATTAAACAGAAGTTCAAGATAATAACAAGAAAACTTCTTAATAGTTTAAAAAAACTTAAGTCTAAGTACGAACTTAGTCGAAAAACTACGAATTATTTATAAAGATTACCCCATGAAAAGGTCCGGGGACTTGAATTTTCAAAATAAACCGTCAAGTGAGACCAAGGGTTTGATAATAGTTTTCCAAATAAAGTAAAAATAAAAACAAAGACATTTCAAATAACTAAAACTGGTCACTGAGAAGTTAGAGGAGCTGAAGCAAGAGCGTCAACAACAATGGGCTCAATTTGGGCAAGTACATCAACAGTTGTGGGCTCAACTTGACTTGCAACAATAGGCTTCACCGGGCCTAAAAGAGTTGGGATACTGGTATTGACTTCGACGTTCGCGGAAGCTTCAGCCACGGGAGAAGGAAAATTTTGAGTTTGCTAAGCTTTTTCAATAGTTTCATTGATCTTAGCCAACTCAGATTCCAAGTTGAAATTTTCTTGGCCAGCTTCGATTAGGGTATCACGGCGTGAATTAAAAAACGCCCAACTCACCTCAAAAGAAGATTCGTCCTCAAGGTCTCGTAATCCCTTTCTCAGTTAGCAATTTCATTCCTCAACTTCTTATTTTCAGCTAAGGCAGTGGTGTAAGAAGTTTGAAGAGAGGCATGAGAGCTTTCTAAAGAACGCATTTTATCAGAAGAAGCTCGAAGGTCTTCCTGTTCTTGAGTCAAATTTTTCACGAGCTCCCCAGCATAATTTTCTTTTTCACTCAAGAGAGCCTTCAATTCTCTAATTTCCTCACTAGCCTTGGATAGCTGTTCTGAGAAGGAGGTTTCAAGGCGAGGTTTTTTTATCTACTTGGATCGAGGAAGCCTTTTCAACTGTCAGTTCCGAAGTCAAAACTCGTACCTTTTGCTCCAAGGTACTCTTACTCTCTTCTAAAAACTCCACATCAATTTGCAAACTCTCGAAATGTTCCTTCCAATTGCACGCCTCTAATTGAGAATCACGTGTTAACTGCTCCATGAGGGTAGTTGTGTTCACCATTTCTGTGCAGATAAGATTGGCCTAAAAAAGAGGGAAATGAGAATCCTAATGTTAGGAAAATTACAAAGTAAAGGGAAAAAGAGAGGAGGAATACCTTCAAAGAAGCGTGCATGATATAATTCATCAAAGTAAAGGGACTATGGCTTTGAAGCTTAGCTTTTTCGATTGGGCTAATTAAGGGTTCTAGCCATACGTCTGCTTGACCCGATTTTCTTATAAGACGGCTCTCAGCAGGAACTTCAATAACCACCCTCCTCATAACAGCGCTCCTAATTAAAGATCCAACTTCATTATGATGAACGATTGGAGGAGGAATTATCAAAGGAGGAGCATTAGAAGAGGTAAAAATAGTTGAGGAAGGAACAGAAAAAATTGGGGTTGGCAAGGAAGGCAAGAAAGGAGTCACAGACACGGGTACCGAAAAAAAGGCGAAGGGTGTTCAATCTAAAACGGTCCCTAATCCTTCACAACCAAATTCGCTAATGAACAACTATTGAATGGACTCACGAGTATCAGTAGGAGCGACGTCGTCATCAGGAATTACTACCATGGCTTCAATAGGCTCGGTGAGAGGAACAGACCGACAGGGACACGCTTCAGCTTCATCATAAAAAATGATGCGTCTTCGAGCCCGTGGCCTTGTCACCAAAGAGCCTCCATCTTCCTTGTCTTCAAAGTCTTCTTCTTCAATAGCTTTTATTTTTGCTGAAGAACCCAAGACTATTTCTTGAGCCCTTTCTAAAGAGATACGGGTTCCCAATGATACGTGGGAAGCCGCATCTGCCTTGGTAGTGACTCCTCGAATGGAAAATTCTGATAAAAAAGGATAAAAATTAGATCCATAAAAAATATATACATGGAAGATGAAACAAAATAAGAGATCTGGCTATGAGCTTTTACTTTCCAACCAAAACGGTTAGAAAGTGTTTTCTAAGACCTGCCATCAATTGGTGCGGTCTTCAGCAACGCGTCTACCCAATTACGGAAATTAGGAACATCATTCACAATTCCCATGGTTGCTAAAAAAAGGCAAAGAACTTGAAGAAAAAAGGTCTGAGAAAGTTGAAAAAGACTTACGTGAAAAATTCCACTTCTCAGGGAAGGGAATATTATCTTCATCCACTAAACCAACTGTGGGGGCAGCAACAAATCTGGCTTACCTGCCACGGTCTTTATCATCCTCGGGGCTCACTAACACTCTTTTTCTTCTGGCTACTAGTGTGAAAACACCATTGCGAAAGAGTCTAGGGGAATAAAGGTGAATCAAATGAGGGAAAGTAAAAGGAACACCGAATGGGTTGGTCAAATGCCTCAAACAGGCAACAACCCTTCATATGATTAGGCCAATTTGACCCAAATAGACATCGAAGAAACGACAGAACTCAAGAATGACCGGGTCAATAGCTGGTTTGAACCGTAAGGTGAAAGGGTATATATATGAACACAGGAAAGCCCGGTTAAGTAAGAGGTGATTCATTGATTTGGATTAGAGATAATAATAGGAAAATTACTACTCCAATGGCAGTCTCTACGAACTACATGAGTCAAAATTTCTGCAATTTGAGTGAGATAGATGTCAGCACGATCTAAACCAGAGACTTGATTACTATCTCTTCTACTGTGGGTTCATGAAGAGGTTCAGAAGCTGCTTTACCTCTTGAAGAAGACCTTGTGAAAGTGAACCCTTAGTTCTAGAAGAAGGGCCAGAACTAGGTAAAGACATAGAAGAACCACCACGAGCAGACCCTAAACTACGAAGTCTACCTCCCATTCTGCTCTTGATGGGGGCATTAGGGAATATATCAACTATTGGAACTCTCTTAGGGTTAGGGTTTGATGAAGACATAGTGAAGAAGGGTGATACGATGGAGAAGTAAACAAGGACTCGAAAAATTGAATATTCAATAAACTTTATGTGGTAAAGACAAAGAAAGAGATTATATTATATTGATAAGCAACCGTCAAAAGAAAAAGTGTAATGATCGAAGAACCATAATAATGATAACTGACGCTTTGTGAATAGTGGAGCTGTGAAAAGCCTTGAAAAAGGGCTGCAATACAACAAAGTTAATTGAAAGGCGACACGTGTGAAGAGCATTAAATGGAAGTAGCAATTGAGCGTCAATTTTATCATAACATTACCGGTGACAAAAATTCTCGTTTTAATGAAATTACTTCCCAAATATTCGACTGATGAATAAATGAAAAGTGGGAGGATGCAAAGACGCACGAGTAGCAATAGACATGAGCAAGGGCAAAGGAAGAGGCACAAGCAGTTATTCAAAAGGCTCATTAATCGTACCTATTTAAGTCATTTAGATCCGAGAATCAAGGAGAATAAATCTGACAATATATAAGAGTGTAAATACAATATTTAATAAACATTAAATGCCGAATAGTTAGAGAATCTGTATTAAATATAATGATTGTGTAACGTAGCATTTAATGTTTTTATTTACTCATAATAGCCTTATTATGATAAAGGCAAAACACATATCTCTCAAATAGCTATAAACGAGAGATAACTGATCAATTGTAGGAACACAAAACTCTATTTGGAATATTTTATTTATTTTATTTTTTATTTATCTTATTATTTGCAAAAATCACTTTCTTTTATATATTTTCGATTATCAATAACCCGAGTTTTTCTAAAAATAAAACTTTAATCGAAATTTATTTTTTTGATTAAACATATATATTATAACATAATATAAAAACCAATTCAAAAAATTTAACTCTTATAATAAATAATAATTATATAAAAATGCTGCCTACTATATACTCGAATTCAGCGGAGCTGAATGTAATGGAGCTCTCAATAAAACAACTACACTTTTTGGGGGGACGCGCAAATGCATCTCAACAATGACGTTTTGGAATGAAACTACCCCATTCCTTACCCCTTCTCTTGAACTCTTCCACTTTGTCAAAACATTACTCTATTGTTTCAATTTATGTGAATTGAATATTAAATTTTAAAAAAAATAAATTATTTTAAAATTTATGATCTTAAAACAACTAAAAAAAAGGAGCCTAAAATATTTATATTGTTATAAACTAAAGCAAAAGACAAGAACAATAGAGCAAGAACAATAGCAATAGAGAGAAGAATAGAGAGAGTTCTTATTGTGTTGAGAGGGGTGTATTACAATGGTAGAGAGCACCTCTATTTATAGGGAGGAGGAAGATCTTGCTACCAATAATAGGACTCTAAAATCTCTCTAATTAAGTACATTAAAGACATTCACCTTAAATAGAAGTGTAAGAATCTTCTATTTCATAACACTCCCCCTTGAATGTCTATTCAATGATGTGCCTCGTTAAAACCTTAAAACAAAACCCAATGGGAAAAATTAAAGTAAGGAAAGAGTACACATGTTTGAATATGCGCCTATTGGTTGCCTCGTTAAAAACCTTGCAAGGAAAACCCAGTGGGACAAAACCTTCTAAGGGAAAAAGAGTGCAACGCGCATTGACTCCCCCTAATGAGTACATCAATTTATATCCTTGAGCATTTGCATTCCAACCTTGTGCATCATCTTCAAAACGATCTTTGGTAGATATTTGATAAATAAATCAACTATGTTGACTTGAATAAATATTCCGCACCTTGAAATCATCACTCTTGATAGATATGAACATCTTCATATAATGTCGTGGAATAGCTCTTCAATATCTCCATAGATGCATTCTCAATGCCATCATGCTTATAGTTATAGCAAGATACATATGTACACAAATTGTACTTAGGATGTGGTACTTCAGGACCAAGAATTGCATATGCTTCAAGCAACTTAAATCTTTCAAGTTAAGTCATGTAAGTCACATAATAGACTTTAGCTGCATACCAAAGTTTTCATGTCATGCTAAGCAAATAAGATATCGAAAATTGACTATACATACCTTTGCCTTTATACTTTCAAGCATATGAACTATAGGTTCAAAGCTACATGTCTTTCATATGGAATCAATTCTTCTTGAATTGTATCTCTTCCATTTAGTTACTTTCTTTGAGTCAGCAAATGCGTATAGCATGCTTTGCAATATGTTGCAATTGAATTATCCCTTTTATGAACTTCAGGTTCATATCATGATATTCGGGGATTTACATATACAAATGATAATTCATCCCATGTAACCTTTTCTCAAGTGTTTATCATGTCTCCCCCTCATGTTAGTAAAGCTAACTTGTTTCCTCAACTTTGGGAAATCATCTTTGTGCATTATGTCAATATACATAGCACCTTAATAATAAGATGAAATTATTTGGTTCCTGACCCTGAACCATTTGTGAGGGGAGAATATACTCTCGTATACAACTTATATCAAACTGATATATATATAACTTTGTTCTCATAATGAACAGTTTAGCTATTAAGTGGAAGCACTCAATAATTATCTTGCTAAACCAACTTTGATATAAACCAACTTATCAAGATGAACTGTCTTGAGTAGAGAATCTGGAAACTATGCTCGAAGTTAGATTACTGAGCGATTTACCCCGCAAGCACCGGCCAGGCTGCGGGTCAATAACAATTGCGCATGTAACCATTCCATAGATGCATCATATTTGGTATACATGGCAGGTGAATGGGCCCATATTCGCCTTTGATATTTCCAGAATCAAGGGGCTTCAACCCGAACTCTTTAGTTGGTCAGTTCATTACTGAGAACAAGAACTTCCAGTTCTTTGATATTCACCTATGTGAATTTGCACATCATACTTCAAATGAGATGGCTAACACGAATGTCAACTGAATAAATTATCAATATTGGTAAATTTCAAATTTACACCATGACATGTGCACTTATCAATAAACTTCGGGTTTATTATGACATGGGTTTTATACCAATAGATATCCACTTTATTGTGGCATTCTTTCGTTTGTGTAGTACAAACTGGAGAACAAAGCGGGTAGCTTTTCATATACAAATTACCCCGCTACAAGTTGTAGTAATAGGAGAATCAAAGCCTTCCTTTATTTATAGTCTCAATATCATCAATCGCCTTCGCGTGTACTTTTGGAAACTGAATAAGTTTCTTTGAGACTTACTACAGCACAATACTCAATTGTGTTTCTCCAACATAGTAATAATTGGCTCTTCGAGAGCTCTCAATTAATTTTGTACTACCACAGACTGAGGTTCGAGATCCTCACATTCTTGCATTCCGTATTTTCAAGAGTCTCAGGCTCAATAGATTCTTCGTGAATCTCGGAATTAATCAAATCATGAGCGTCCTCATGTGATTCTTTCATAGTGTCATTTAGATCGTTCTTTTTCCTCTTTCTAGGATTTCGATCTTTGGAACCTAATGGTCTGCCACGCTTCTGGCGTGCATTTGACTCATTGGATATGACACTAGATATTTGTCCAATAGGGACTTCAATACGGATCGGAACATTTTCCCGCGTGAATGTGTGATTTCGTTATCCTCTTCAAGTCCGTAAATGCATCAGGCATTTGATTTGCTATTCTTTGCAAATGGATAATCTTTTGTACCTCTTTCTTTCAAATAGAGGTATGTGGATCAAGATGAGATAATGATGCATTTTTCCACAAAATTTCCCGTTTGGTTTCACCAACTTCTCCCCCTAATTTTGGGAAAAGTGTCTCATCCAATTGACAGTCTGCAAATAGTGCAGTGAACAAATCTCCTGTCAATGTTTTGAGGTAGCGAATAATGGAGGACGCGTCAAACTCAACATATATTCCTAACCTCCTTTGCAAACCCATTTTGGTGCGGGATGGCGATGCTACAGGCACATATACTGCGCATCCAAAGCTTCTTAAATGGGATATATTGGGTTCATGACCCAAAACCAATTGCAATGGGGAATATTTGTGTCAATTCGTCAGTCAGAGATGAACTAGCATTGCTGCATGCAACATGGCGTGACCCCAAACCGAAGTGGGCAGCCGACGAACTAGCATTGCTTCATGCAAAATGGCATGACCCCAAACCGAAGTGGGCAGCCGACAAACTAGTATTGTTGCATGCAAAATGGCGTGAACCCAAGTCGAAGCGGGCAGCCGACAAACTAGCATTGTTGCATTCAAAATGGCGTGAACCCAAACCGAAATGGGCAGCCTCGTTTTCATGAAGAATTCAAGATTATTCTCATCTATTGTCTCAATATGATATCCATTTTGAATGATATCTTTAAAATTCAACAAGTCCTTCTTAGACTTGGGGGAGAACATTGCATTCTCTATGATTAACGTCATGCCTTTGGGCAGAGTTACAATTGCTCTTCCGGAGCCTTCAATCAATTTACTACTTCCATAGATTGTAGTAATGTTTGCCTTACACAATTACTCTTCTTTTTTTTGAGTATTGTATGTGTAGTACATGAATCAACTAGGCAAATACTTTTACAATTGGACGTTAGTCCAAGTTCGCTTTGTGAGATATCCATATTTGCTATCCCATAGTTTAACATACAAAAGAAATACACGAACATAGGAATAAACAAGTTCAATTCTTTTGTGTCACATAATATCTTCAAAATCTGCTACTAACAGTTGGCTAACAAAATCAGATATGTTATCCATAATCAATTCCTTTGCAGTTTGAAAATTTCAGCGTTTTTCATAAGACAATCGATTATTAAATACACACAATCGGTTGTTTGAACATAGACAATCGATTATTTGTTATTTTTGAAAAACTTCAGATCACACTGTTTAAGACAATCGATTGTTAAACATAGACAATCGATTGTGGATGATTTTTGAAAAGTTCCAGATTACACTGCCTAACGACAATCGATTGTTAGATATAGACAATCGATTGTGGGTGATTTTTGAAAAATTCCAGACCTCTGTTTCAAGACAATCGATTGTTATTCATAGACAATCGATTGTTGGCTATTTTTGAAAAATTCCAGAACACACTGTTTCAAGACAATCGATTGTTAGCCAAAGACAATCGATTGTTGATCAATTGTTTTTCAACTTTAATGCGAAAATAGTTGATAATCGACTAGTTTTTCAGGCTAGTCGATTACCCCCACTGGAAAATAAAAGTTTTATTGATATTTGAGCATATTGAAGATATTCTAAAGAACTACTGCTAACATTGCATCATGAACTAGCTAATACGAGCTAATACTAATGACTATTAGATTATTCACTAACTAATACAAATAAGTAGAACAAAATCAAATAACTCCATCTTCTTTCATCACGGTCCCATCGCCGATTAGGTGGTCTATTTTCCCCTCGGGTTGCTCAAAGAAGTCTGCCACATCCAGGTGGGTGATGTCCTCATTGTCGTCATAGACAAAATTTGTTTCAGGGCCTTTTCTCTTTCGAGATGCTTGATAAAGGTCAACCAAGTGTCTTGGTATTCGGCAAGTCCTAGACCAGTGCCCGTTTCCACCACAGCGATAACATATAGTTTCTGAACTATTTGCCTTAGGATCTTCGGGATCCCGTCTCTGCTTTCGGTGGTTATCTCTCTTTGGGGGGTGACGGACTTCTTTGGAATTTCTTCCTTGTCCGCGTCCTTGGCTTTGACCCCGTTTATGACCGTGATCATGGTCCCTTTTATGTTTGGCATAATGCGAGTGCACCATATCTGCTTCAGGCAGTGGTGTAGACCCAGTTGGTCTATTTTCGTGATTTCTCATGAGCAGATCATTATTTCGCTCAGCCACTAGTAAGAGAGAAATCAGTTCAGAGTACTTCGTAAAGCCTTTCTCTCGGTACTGTTGCTGCAGTACCATATTGGAGGCATGAAACGTTGTAAACGTTTTCTCAAGCATATCGTAATCGGAGATGTTATCTCCACATAGCTTCAGTTTAGAAGTAATTCTGAACATAGCAGAATTATATTCAGAAACGGACTTAAAGTCCTGTAGCCTCAGATGGGCCCAATCATATCGTGCTTGTGGCAGAGTGACCAACTTCAGGTTGTCATATCTCTCCTTTAAGCTGTTCCACAAAACGAGTGGATCCTTGACGGTGAGATATTAATCTTCAAACCTTCGTCAAGGTGGTGGCGCAAGAAAATCAAGGCCTTCGCACAATCTTGGGTTGATGCTTTTTCTTTATCTTTGAGGGTGTCTCCGAGACCCATAGCATCTAGGTGGATTTCAGCATCCAACACCCATGTCATATAGTTCTTGCCCGAAATTTCAAGGGCAACGAACTTTCTTTTCATAATGTTAGACATACTCGAAAATTAAATTAGGAAGAGGGAAAATACCTTGGATTTTCGAGAATGGTACTTGAGACGGTAGAGTCTCGTGCTGATAACGTGTTATAAACTAAAGCAAAAGACAAGAACAATAGAACAAGAACAGTAGCAATAGAGAGAAGAGTAGAGAGAGTTCTTCTTATTGAGTTGAGAGGGGTGGTTTACAATGGTAGAGAGCACCTCTATTTATAGGGAGGAGGAAGATCTTGCTACCAATAATAGGACTCTAAAATCTCTCTAATTAAGTACATTAAAGACATTCACCTTAAATAGAAGTGTAAGAATCTTCTATTTCATAACATATATGATTATGAAAAAACATTTTGTATGTTCAACTCTGAATAGATAGGCAATAAAAGTTCTCTAGATGTATGACTTTTGTTGTAAAAGAGCATTAGCAGGTAGTCGGCGTGTGGCCACCGCACTAACTTCAGTGTGCTACTTGCCAGCATATCCGCCACTATCGTTATTCATTTTATCTAGTTTCCCTCCCTACCTAGAATTACTCCCCGCCGCGTATTGACATTTGATGTATGTATCCGTGTTTCTTTTTTCCTTATCTCCTGTTTTAATTAATTTACTGTTCCTCCTTTTTGCTCTATACATGGCAAACAAACTAAAAAATAAACGCGACATATCGTTGAGTGCACGCGTTATGTGGCTACGATTACTATTTCAATCAGTTGTATCAGAGTATTTATATAGACTTCGCCACTCCCCATTTAGTCAATCATTTCAGTCAGTATAACATCTCTCTACATTCTTGACCAAAGAAATATGGCTCTCCCCATAGTTTCCTGCTTATTCTTTCTTCTTATGATCTCCTCTGCAACAGCGTGCGATCGCTGTGTCCACCAATCAAAGGTTGCTTACTTTTCCAAGGCTTCTGCCCTTCAGTGTAAGCTTTTTATTATTTTCTACCCTTACTCAATTCCCTCTCGTTTCTTTATTTTTATATTGATGAAACTATATATATTCCTCTGATTTCTGTTGGAACTGAGAAGAAACCTAGCTTGTTTTTAAACTTAATGAGCATCGGCTTCTCAGAAATTATACTCTTACTCTTTCCACTTGTTAATCACTCTTTAATTTGTGTATGATTTCATTTCTACAGCTGGTGCTTGTGGTTATGGCTCCTCAGCTATAGGCTTTAATGGGGGTCGGCTTGCAGCAGCAGTTCCTAGTCTCTACAAAGAGGGAGCTCGTTGTGGTGCTTGTTATCAGGTTTAATTTACTTACTATTTTCGTCCCATAGCGCATATGCAGTTCAATTTATTTCACCATAAAAGAAAAAAAAATAGTGGAAATTTTAGTTATTGTAAATATATCGAATATCTTTCCAGATGATTTATGGAACCTAATTGAATTGCAGATAAGATGCAAGAATTCAAAACTTTGTTCAAAAGAAGGCACGACGGTGACTGTAACTGATCAGAATACCAACAACCAGACAGATTTTGTAGTCAGTAGTAGAGCTTTCAGCGCCATGGCAAATCAAGGCAAAGCTCAAGACCTTCTCAAACTCGCTGTCGTTGATGTCGAGTACAAAAGGTCCGTAGGTTACCTTCACTTACTCTGTGCACTACTGATCTATTATACTATGTACTTGTTCAATCTCAATTTATGCAGCATTTTTTCCTTTTTTGAGAATTAATTCGACTAATCTCCAATGTTAAATTGGATTCGATTAATTTAATATTTTAATATGTAAATATAAATATTAAAAAATTATATAAAAGATACTACTTATAATTTATCATATCAATACCATATAAAAAAAATTAGTCAAATTTCATATGGTCTCGAGAAGTGAAACATGTGGCGTTAACACAGAGAGTACAAATTTCTCATGAGGGCAAAATTGAACACTTGCGTAATTGTTTGAGTTTAAGCCAAAGTATTCAAGAGCTCCTTAAGAAAAGAAAAATGGAGGGATCACAAATAATGCGTTCCAAGTCCCTTAACACATCGATAGTGATATGCTAGCTTTGGTGGTTTTGTTACAACTGCCAAATATTCTTTGTTTTTTAAAAATAGTACGGACCTTTTAAGAAAGAAAACTATGTTAGCATGCCCCCACTAGATTAGATAGACAAGTGAACATCACTGTCCAGAGCATTATGCACGTGTATTATACTGAAGTCATGATATGTACACATATTCACGATTGCATTAAAGAAAAATTGATAGGATAGGATTTCCAGATGGATGGTTATATGCTAAAGCTAATATTGCGGGAATAATATTTTTGGTGGGGACAGGGTGCCTTGTGATTTCAAAAACAAGAATTTGGCTATTCGGGTGGAACAATCAAGCAAAAACCCAAATTATCTAGCAATTACCTTCTTGTATCAAGGAGGTCAAACTGAAATCGTTGGTGTTGATGTAGCTCAGGTAAACTACTAACCCAGTACTATACACATAAATTATTTTCGAGTTTAGTAGAAAAATTGGGTATTTTACGAATTAAGTGCGTTTAGGTTGGATCATCTAACTGGAGTTTCATGAGCCGAAATGACGGAGCAGTTTGGGACACAAGCAGAGTACCAAAGGGAGCATTGCAATTTAGGTTGGTGGTGACAGCCGGTTTTGACGGCAAGTGGTTTTGGGCTAAGGCAGTACTACCGGCTAATTGGAGGAATGGGGTGATCTATGACACACGACTTCAGATCACTGACATTGCTCAAGAGGGTTGTTCTCCTTGTGATGATGGAACCTGGAAACTCCCTTAGGTTTTTTGTTTTTCACTTGTCACAATCTGTGTGAATAGACATTAGTTCTCCCGTCCATAGGTGCAAAGAAGATATATATGTAGATTGATATAATAGGAGTTTCATTTTATTTTATTTTTTTGGGTTTTAATAAGTTGCTCATAATATGTATTATAGCTTTCCAAGGCATAAACTAATGTTCAGATATCTTTACTCACTTCTCTCCTTGTCACAGGTTTCCCTTTGCTTATGTAGAGATCTTCATATTTGCAAAGACTTCACCATTCACAATATACTGAATCATATAAAAGATATCTCAACTTCCATTTAAAGTATCTTTTAATTGTCTATCACAGTTTCAAGGGTAGTAGTTTGATTTCTTTTTATTAGAGTGACACATTGGCATTGATATTGTAATATTAACGGTCCACAATTGGACTAAAAAAGTGACACTAGTTTCAAAAAGAAAGTGCCATTAATTGGTCTCGAGCTCTACATATAAAACTAGAAGATCATTTTACAGCCAAGTTTGGTTCTTTGGTTGTAGAACTCTCAAGGGCCTCTTCCTATCCGGCTCTATGGTGTAACAGGGCACTCCATGAGGGCCTGCTAATTATATAACCCCTAGAGAGTAAAATACGCGGGCTAATCCAATAAGCTAAAATTCTTTTTGTCCGCGGCAGCCAGCAAGGAATCAGAAGATATGGAGCGGAATAACTGAGTCATCTCCATGCTCATTTTATTCAGAAACTGCATTGCTGATCGACTTGACTCTACACGAATTCAATGACTCTGCCAAGAAAGGTAATGTTACCTATCTTTTTCAAACCTATGATCTTTTAAGTCGTAATGTGAAGGCTAAAACGAATTATATGAACTCGTAATTAAGATGACAGATTTCTAATGAATTTTGAATTTACCATTCTGCGCACATAAGAAATTTCTGCCTCATGGACCATTAAATCTAATTGTTTGGTGAATTAGAGGCTAGAGCAGAAGGCACACATGTCACACAAGGCCGAACACTTATTTGATGTTCATTGATTAGTACCCAAACCAGTTTTTTTTTTTTTTTTTTCAAAAAAAAAGAAAGAGAAAAAAGAAACATCCACTGAACATTGTGGACGAACTCTTTGCTTATTGTATACGGTACAGTCGTGGTCCTATACATCACAAATTAATAGATGATTACATCAGGGTGAAAGTAAACACAACTGAGGCTATTACATAGTCTCAAGCAAGAGACCAGAGTTAAAAGACCTCTGATTGCCGCAGTCAATGTTGTCTCCAGGACTTACTCCGAGAATGGAGCAGTACCTTCTATAGAAACCAATACGATCTTGGACCCTAGCGTCAGAGCCATGACCACATTCCAATCCCCCATTGATGATGTTTGTTATGACACCATATCCTGGGAGGCGGTTCGCTGCTCTGTCAGCCGCCGATGGTGTCCATCGCCCTGTGATCACATCGTGGCAAGATGGCTTCGGTGACTGAGCCGTCATCCAAAACCAAATTGCTGACTTAAATGAGACGACAGCGTTGGTCGCCACCAGATCAGGATTGTTTAGGAGGTTCTGCCCTATGGCTCTCCCACAAGGCCCGTAGTTGTAGTTGCTGAATTAAACATTAAGAAAATAAGAGTTAATGTTTCATGATATGACCAAAAGTTATTTTTTCCTAGTTTCGAAAGGTATCTTTGGTCAAAATTTGGAGTAGCACAACACTATGCGAGAAGATATGTGTCAATACAAACAGAATAACAGAAACTCACTATGAAATTTGGATGGGGCCTCTTCCGTAATATTTTTGGCCAGGAGCACATGGCCACTGAGAACTTTGAACACAGTAGCTAGGAGGGTTGCCTTGTTCCCTAAGGTAGCAGTAACCCCATGCGTATCTCCCATCCGGTGCTGTATCCCATCCTCCTGCCAAATGGGTACCATTATGTTGTCAATTAATTAATCAACACAAATGCACATCCGAATTTACCAACCATTGCGAGTCAATCTCAATTGATTTGTTTGCTATATATATTTGGCATTTGAGAAATTAAAGGTTATAATATGAAGGTACGTAGCATTGCGGGCGGACTTACCGGTAGTTTCATGAGAGGTTTGGGCAAAGAAAGCAGCAACCTCCCTTTTACGCCTTGCGGTGTCACCCGTGGTGCCGAAGCCACGAAATGATCGTGCATCACTGATAAAGGCATTGTAAGTGTAAAATCCTTCCCTTGGCATGCATTGTCATTGCGATGCTTGAGCATCTGATCAAACATGGAACTGCTGATGATGCTGCTGATGTCCCCAGTACTAGGACCAGGAGTAGGGGTGGGTGGTCTTGGGGTAGGTCCAGGGCCAGAAGGACACTGGCTTTGACACTTCCCCCGACCACAATAGTCTTGAGTGTTTCCGCACCACCCAAAGTTGCTGCAGCACATTCCCGAGGGACAACGTGCACCTCCCGCCTGTCTACCGCATTGTTCTGCGGAGACAGCAAGGAGCAGAAACAAGACTAGTAGAGAAGAAAGAGCTGTGAACTCCAAAAGTCTCATTTTGAACTTTTACTTGCGGAATTGGTGAAGAAAAGATGGCAAGCAAGTAAAGGAGTTGGGCATATATATACATCTACCCTGTAGGTTGATGGAAACATCGTATAAAGTCTAGAATAGTAGTTGTGACTGTGACCAGATATTGTTCAATAAAGAAGGATAACCTCATAGCCCGCCTTATCCAATATTTTATTCAGCAGCTTAAGTTGACAACTTACAAATATTAATAGGCGGCTCTTAACTTTTTGTAATATAGTGTCCCTGACACCCACCTTGCATATTAAAAAAAAGAAGGTGGAGTCTAAGGGTGTGTTTGGTATGAAAAAAAAATATTTTTTAACTTTTTTTTGTCTGGTTGGATTAAATGTTTTGAAAAATATTTTTTCATCAATTTCTTTCATTTCAACAAAACGATCACTTTCTTTTTATAATGCAGAAAACATATTTCTTTTTTACATGGTGTTTGAGGGAGGGGGAAGGGAGGAGAGTAGTACAAAAAATTATTTTCTTAAGAAAAAAATTATATTCTCTAATCAAACACTAAAAAGTATTTTTCGGAATATTTTTCATTCACCAACCAAACAAGAAAAAATAAGCGATAAAACTATTCATTTCCATAAAAAAACATTTCCCTCCGTACCAAACACACCCTAAGGTCACTGAACCTCTGGCCAATCCTCTAGACCACGTAACATTCTCGGATTATTGAAATGCGCCTGGTAGAGTGTGGATGAAGAGCTGAGGGTTATAGGTTGGTAAATATATGATATAGGAGTACTGTTTTACTTTATATATGTGACATCATTTACTATTTAGAAAGAAAATTCTTCTTTAACCATGATTTTTATCAAATATTTTTGAAATATTTTGGATTATTAACAATTGTTATATAAAAAAGTTATTCACGTCTTTGTATCTAGTAAGGTTACCTTCATCAACTTAGTAGAAGCCCCTCAAAAAGTCAATCACCTATTTTTATTTGTCTGTCTTTTATACCAAACCAATCATAGAAAGTAAGCAGATATTCATCAATAAAGAAGCTATACAAAGGATTGGTTGCAAAATTTATCAAATCAGCCACTAAGATATTTCTGTAGCAGATGGGAGGATAATTCAATCATTAGAATGGAGCAAAAACATCACATGGATGATGCATGGGTGGTGTTCCAAGATGACTTCCTGGTACTCCCAATAGGAAGCTGTGATGTGGTGTTAAGCATACAATGGCTGTGCAAATTTGCGGATAGTCAGGTTAACTTTAAGAAACTCTTTATGAAATTCATGTACCAAGACAAGATGGTAATATTGTAGTCTAGGCCAAAGGCTCTATATTTTACTATGTTAAAAGACTTTATATTTTATTATATTAAAAGATTTTATTTTTTACTATACTAAAAAGGCACTAGTTTTTAAGCAAATAAATAATTTAAACTAAATAAAAACAATAAATATATTTTAATAACATAACATTCACGAAATTACATATAAAACAGTAAAAGAAATTTATGAAAATTTTTATTAACAAAAAATTATTATTTCTCAACTTTTAGTTATTTTTATAGAACACTAATATCTTAATCTGGGTAATTCAATTATTTAAAAATTACGTAGAAATTCAGTTGTAGTATTTTACGGATAAACACCTATACCTTTTATTTTTTGAAAACTAAGGCTTTTAATTTTTTCAAAACAGTAGCATCTAAAATATAAATACTGTTCATTTGATTGCAATTTCAAGGATAATTCTAGTTGAAATCAGAGTCGACTCGTAATGGATCATTTAGGTCAATTCTCCTTCATTTCCCCGACATATGCGAGGGAGATTAAGGACCAAATCGGCTTAAAATATAATATGAAGGTCTAAAGTAGTTAAGTTCCGACGGTGGGGGCTAGAGCTGTCATTTAACTCTAAGATAAAACTACTCTGAAGAGAAAGCGAAAACTAGAAATCGGGAGAGAGAGAGAAATGAACGGCAGAGACGAAGAAAAGGGTTTGGTATGGAAGCTACCGATAGTTAAGTCGAAGCAATTGGGGAAGATTGGACCTGCTTTTGGAGTTGGCATAGGCTGTGGTTTTGGTCTCGGAATCGGCCTTATCGGAGGTTCAATGAGTTTTTCCCTTTTTCTGATATTGCATTTTTAAGTAATTAACTCAGAGCTAGTATTTCTTTCTTTCGTTAAGGCACTGGCTTTGGTCCGGGGCTTCCTGGGTTGCAACTGGGTTTTGGGCTCGGTGCTGGGTGTGGAATTGGTCTTGGTTTTGGCTATGCTGTTGGAAGAGGTATTGCTTATGATGACAACCGTAAATATTTTAATGTCGGAAAGCTCTTCAACGGCCCTGCCAATTTCCCTAATCAGTAAGTTTTGCCTTTGCCTGCTCTATTCCTGTTATTCATCACCGTGGAGAAGTTCCATTTTTTAAAATTTAGTTCCTTCTTAAGAGAAGCATAAAGAACAGTCCTCCCTTTTCCCAATTCACTAAGTGTATCCTGGTGCACTAAGCTCCCATATGCACGAAGTACGGGAAAGGGTCGTATCACAGGGTTTATCGTACGCATCCTTACTCAACATTTGTGCAAGAGGCTATTTCCGGTGCTTCGTGCTCCGAACCGTGATCTCTTAGTTACATGGCAACAACTTTACCGGTTAAGCCAAGACTCTCCCCTATTTCCCATTGTAGTATCAGTAAAATAATATATAGCTGTCATATCAAGTTCAACAGCCAACGCGGTAGAACTAGAGTTCCATAAAATAAATACTCCACTACTTATCTTCTAAGCTTAGATAAAGGTTTTAGATTACTTCTTACTTTCCCACTGTACCTCAATGAGATGTTTTAACCAACATTCTTGTTTCTGTGTGGCCTATAATGACTTTCAGTATAGTGTTGGGCTTATCTTCCTGGATTCTAATCTTGCATATTGCTCTGCAATTCGAGACTTGACGTGATATTGACCTTGTCTTCAAGTGGAATGTTTCTGTTGGCTATACAAGTTGATCACTCGATATTTCCTTTTAGAATCCGTTTGGATTGACTTGTTATAAGTGCTTTTAAGCCATTTTGTAGTGTTTGGATAAAGTAAAAAAGTGCTTTTTAAGCCCTTGTTTTTAAGCTAAAATGACAAAAAACAAGCCAAAAGCTAAAAGTTACCTAACTTATGGCTTAAAAGCTATTTTGGCTTGAAATTCGCTTAAAACAAGCCCATCCAAAAGGGCTCTTAATTCTGCATAGAAAGCAGAATGTGTTCATCGTGATGTGCCTGCAATATTTTCAATGAGGCTTAAGTTGCGCAATTCCAAACAAAAGAAGGCTGAGAAGAGGGACACAAACAAACTGGTCTCCTCCTACACTTGGTGTCTTTTTTATTGTTAGCATTCAACAACTAAATTTCTCTCGTTAAATACGAACTGTTAGAACTATCCTTGATGGGTGTCTCTCTTGGCTCTTGCTAATTGTGTCCTCTTTGGAATTGAGTTTGGAACCGAGGATCAAATTGAGGGTGTTTTTCCAATATACATAACATGATATGTGCTTTGTTTCTAACCATTAATGTGTATTTTCTAATGCCATATTCGTAATATTGTCAGTGATGAGGTAGGCGAACTCATCGATGATCTTGTTGTGAACACCAAAAAGCTAATCAAAGCAACTACACAAGAGTTGGACAAGTGGAGAAGGTCCTAATTTGTGCGTTTCCCTTTTGTACACAGCTCACTCCTTGTAATGTACATGCTAATTCTTAAGTAGCTTAGCTCCTTGGAGCGGAGGTGTCCCTGGTCGAGAAGTATATTATGTAAATGATAAAATTGGCTAGTTTCTAGCCGAAGGTTTAGAGGTTTTGTCTAAGTGGATATAAATAAGCATTCTGTCTCTGATATTTCATGTTCGATGTTATTGGTGTCGAGATCTCCTTCCTTTAATGTTCTCATAATTTAATAAAGCCTTTTGAGAGGCACGTAAACGAGTCGTGACAAGAAGAAAAATCAGCTTCACTAATAAAAATTGTTGTAGCAATACCAGTAGTTATCTGTAAACAAGCAATTATATTGGCTCTAACTTAATCTAACAAAATGGTAATATCTACCCATAAGTTTCTACCCCTAATACATACACAAGGAAGAAGCTAAGGATCAGTGTACAAAAAATGTGAATTGAGATTATGCTGCCATTGGTAGTGATGGTTGAGACTATAACAAACAGGTCAAGTTCGGCCATAACTTTTCACGTTTTAAGTGCTCCAAGTTAAACATATATTGTCATTAACATCAATATTAATATTAATGAAAACCAAATACAACATTTGAAAGTAACCTTGGACATAAGGAGGAAAGGAGGTATTGTAATGGTCAAGTCAATAAAAGCAGAAAATCTTAAACTAAGTAGCCTTTTAGGTGTATAAAAAATATCAAATCACGTCCCTTAAATTTTGAATTACTATTATGTGTTGTAGAGTATAATGCACAGTGATTGCTCTAACAAGCGAACAAATTAACAACTGAGGCAGAGTAAAGGAGACTGACTTCAGTTTAGATTTACTCCATGAAGAATTATTGTATGCTGCCATAGGCCGGCACTGTTCCTATTTTATCCTGATTCTCCTGCTGTCTTGTCACATTACCGTAGGCGTCTATCACTCCATACTTTTTCATGCATATATAATAGTAAGCGTTAAGAAAGGCTTAGGCCGGCACCTTTTATTCTGTTTCATTTCCTTGTTTCCTTCTTCTTTTTGTCCTCAAACTGCTGACCTCTTCTATGCACTCTTCCTTGTATAAAGCTTCTCTGTACCTCCAATGGAATCCGGAGAGGTCAAACAAGAAGTTGGAAGTAAACGAAAGTTGCAATGAAGCGAAATATATCCATGTTTCTTCAGCTTCTGCTCATAATTCTAATGATGATCAGCTTCTTATTTACTTGTCTTCTTGTATCTTCCATCTCTGCAACAAATCTCAATACCATTTCCACCTGTTTAATCAATTACAAAGTCAGTAACTTTTCTGTTTACCCAACAAGGAATCATGCTGATAATAGTTACTACAACTTGCTTGATTTCTCCATTCAGAATCTCAGATTCGCAGCGTCCTCTAATCCAAAGCCAACTGTTATTATTGTACCAGAGATCAAGGAGCAGCTGGTGAGCAGCGTTCTGTGTTGCAGACAAGGTTCTTATGAAATCAGAGTAAGGTGCGGAGGACACAGTTATGAAGGGACTTCATACGTTTCCTTTGATGGTTCCCCATTTGTTGTCATTGATTTGATGAAATTAGACGGCGTTTCAGTAGATTTGGATTCCGAAACAGCATGAGTACAAGGTGGCACTACACTTGGCCAGACTTATTATGCCATTTCCCAGGTCAGTGGCGTTCATGGATTTTCAGCTGGTTCTTGCCCAACAGTTGGGGTCGGGGGCCACATTTCAGGGGGTGGCTTTGGATTTTTGTCAAGGAAATATGGACTTGCTGCTGATAACGTGGTGGATGCTCTTCTTGTTGATGCGGAAGGACGGCTATTAGACCGCTAAGCCATGGGAGAAGAAGTGTTTTGGGCCATCAGAGGTGGTGGTGGAGGGATTTGGGGAATCATTTACGCCTGGAAAATCCGATTGCTCAAAGTGCCCAAGACTGTGACTAGTTTCATAATCCCTAGGCCTGGGTCCAAACGATGTGTCCCAACTAGTTCACAAATGGCAACTTGTTGCACCAAAGTTAGACGATGACTTTTATATATCGATCTCCATGAGCTCTGCTAGTAAAGGAAACATTCCTTTTGAAATAAATGCCCAATTCAGCGGATTTTACTTAGGTACAAAAACCGAAGCCATTTCCATCTTGAACGAGGCCTTTCCGGAGGTGGGAGTTCTGGAAGATGACTGCATAGAAATGAGTTGGATTGAATCAACGCTTTTCTTCTCCAAATTAGATAACGGTACGAACACCTCCGATGTCTCTCGTTTGAAAGAGCGTTACTTTGAAAACCAATCATACTTCAAAGCCAAATCAGACTATGTGAAGACCCCAATTTCAGTGGGAGGGATTATGACAGCTCTTGATGTTCTTGAGAAAGAACCAATGGACATGTTATCTTTGACCCTTATGGTGCAGCCATGAAGAGAATTGGCGAGGAAGCTATTGCTTTCCCTCATAGAAAGGGTAATCTTTTCGGAATTCAATATCTAGTAGTGTGGAAAGAAAAGGACAATAATAATATTGCCAAGAGGAATGGATACATAGAGTGGATAAGAGAGCTTTACAATACAATGGCACCCCATGTTTCAAGTTCACCAAGGGCAGCTTATGTCAACTACATGGATCTGGACCTTACAACTACTTAATGCTAAATGCTAGTACTACTGCGTCTTCTAATCATGCCGTGGAGAGAGCAGGGGTCATATTGTTAGTTGTCCTATTACTTTAATTTGCCTCCTGGGATCATAAAGGTTAATATAGCATTTTAAAAACGGGAATAGCTCTTCCAATATTTAATCATGGAAAAGGTAAGAAGCGACCATACGTTTTTATTAAGCTGTGAATGATAAGCAATGGAGACTCACAACGGTTGCGAGCATCGGAAATGAAGAAAACTATGGTAGATAGTGTTTTTCCCATTAATAAATCTTATACGGCACAAACTTAGAATAATTGGGCTCCAATGTAGTTATCACGGGTAAAAAATATTTTTAACAAAGAGCAATGGAGAAAATAATAATAAAAACCAAAATAATTATGAAGAGGCAGGTTGCTAAGCAGTTGAGGTTTATCACAGTAAACAACAAAATGTAATGATATTTGAAATTTATGTGCATTCAAAAATCTGAAGTAAAGCATAGCGAATTAAATGAATCATGCATATACAATTCTTTCTTTATACAAAGATATGTTTTTTTTTTTTGATTCGGTTGGTACCACTTCAGAGGTTTACCATGACGGGTTGTAATAAGTCGGTGGATAAAAAAAGCAAAAACAAGACTAGCTAGTCAAATGAGCCAGATGGTCATCCGCTATAATATTGGGCAATAAATTAGCTTATGTGGCACTCTCATGTGCCAGCTTCTCTGCTTATCTTTTTTCTTAGAATGTTAGCCTTTTTCTTTTTATGTAACTTTTTGAAAAACATGGCTCTATTAGAAAATTCAACATGCTTCTTTTAGAAAAGTTGTTACACTAACGATTACAATGAATTTAATGTTAATTGGATCCCAAGAATTGTTGTTACTTCTTAAACCTTTCATATTCAAGTTATTACAGTAAAGATTACAATGAATTTAACTGTTAATTAAAATCCAAGAATTGCTGTTACTTCTTAAACCATTCATATTCCTTAGCTTGGAGGAGGAATTTGAATGTCTACGGACATCATCCTACTTATATATATGGCACCAACAGAGATATGCAACAATGCATGAAAGATGTGAAGTGAATTAAATCATACATATAGTCAAAAACATACTTGCCGCCTATGGCCTTTTTGGCCATATTTTATTTCAACAGATCCTCCCCAAATGAAGAAAGAGAAATGTTATCGAAAAGGGAGGTAACTGAAAGAAGAAAATTTGTTTGGGCATTTTCTCTTATCATAAGAAGAGTTACGAGAGTACTTAAATGATAAGAATAATTATTAAAAGAAGGAGATAGAATAGTGAGACTTTGTAAAATATTTTGTAGCATAAAGAAGATTATACTGGTTTTAGATAGAAATTAGGATGTAGAAATAAAGAGAAATACAAAAAGGGAAAGAAGAAGAGAAATAACAAAAAATATACTAGATAATAAGTGCTTGGTTTGGTGCATTGCCCCTCTTATCTTCTTTTTCCTTAAAAAAAGTACTATATAAAATGGCTGGAGATGGCAACTATGCAGAAGTTGGTGACCGGTGATCTGGAGGAGAAAGAAGGAAATGAAAATGCACTGAAGGCAACAACAAAAAAATTCAATGTAATCTTACAAGTAGTGTTTGTGAAAAATAACATGTACGCAGATTTTATTCTTTATAAGGCAGAAAGACAATTTCTGATAAACCATAGATGAATTTACGTGGAGAGGGTAGGATACATGCACCCCTGCTCCCCTCCCTAGGCTATATATAAAATACTAATTTTTTAATTATGTATAAATATATATATATATATGGCCACCCATGCTCAAATGATTGTTTTGGTGCATTAGTGACCAAGTCCCCCTCTTATTTTTTTTTTTGTCTCCAAGGTCAGGGTTCGATCCCCTATAATTCTTTTTGATTAATTTCTTTTATAATTAACTACAATAAATAAATTTTCAATTTCTCACATCCTTTTCAATTAACAACATATTCCTATGTCCTTTCTTTCTTTACAATTTAGAAACAAATATATTTTTTCTTACTTTTTTAATTAAAAAAATCCTTTTTTCATACGTCTTTTTTATTTTCTTCTCCTAATCGTTCTTTTGGGTACACAAACTTTGAAATTCCTAAAAGCAAAGTATTCATGACTCGTCTCTTTCGGCTCTAAGGCTCTCAGTTAATTAAATATCGCTTTTAAATTTTTTTTTTGAAAGAATATTTAATTTGCTATATTGAGCGTGAGATATTTAAAACTGTTGTAAGTAAAATGTTATTATTGACCATTTTCAATAAAAACTCGTCAAGAAAAATTGTATGTAAATGATATTTTTGCGAATATAATATTAATATTGTTTACTGGTCAACTTGCCGCCATCATAAAAATCTATATAATAGAACCAAACATTTATCTTAAAGATAATAGTGCATCCATAATATTAAAATTCTGGATATATTTATGTGGTAGACCTAACAAAAAAACTTTCACGGCACAAGTGGCCAATATTTGTGTTGTGCATTCCATCAATTTATTATTTGTTTCCTATGTTTGTGCTTTTAATTTTTTTTATTCTAAATAGTTAACAAAATTTTTGAAAAGATCAAAGTTGTGAAGGACGGTTAAGACGCACAACCGTGTGCGTACTCTGCATCCCAAAACTCGCAACTGCTGTGCGGTTGACAGTAACTTTGTGTGCAATCAAATGCAAATTTCTTAAGATACTACTAACAAAGGTTTCCCTTTTCTGTTTTTGAATATTAATTTTTTAATGCAGTGAACAGTAGCCTCTTTATCTAAGTTTTAGTGATGTTGGATTTCTTCTTTAGTTGTCTGAAAGAAATTCACTAAGGTAAATATCATATCATGAAATATTTTGTAACAGAAAAATAACTAATATATGATTGTAACTCTATTATTTTTTATTGTTTGTGACTATGAGATAATTTACAACATTCACGGGAATGGCAATAGCCAAGTGAAAATAAGGCTTGAGGCAAATAAAATTTGACTCACTACAAAATACGATCTCAAGGTTCTATTAAGTGAAAATATGATATCTCTATTACACTAAATTATTTATTTTGGACGGTAAGAAAGTTTTTTGAACAGGTTTTATAGGAGTATGTTAATGCCCATGTAAAGGAACTCATGCATGGCCTCATAGCAAAAATATTTGCTATATAATGTCTTTTTACATTGCAACAACGAGTAAGTTGCTCCATCGGACAAGAAAAGTTCTCTTTGACTACTGTGTGTAATTATCACTAATAAATAGTATCTAAAAGAATTTATATTATTTATAAACAATGTTTAACAGGATTCAAAGTCTTAGATTACTTTTCTTTTCCATCTCTACATCATGATGAGCATGAACTTCTCTTCCCAATTGAAAGAATTATACCTTGACAACCATGTCATTATTAAATTACTGTGTGATGATTTTTATTTGGATTTAATTTTCTATTTCACTATCTCTTTTATCTCAACTAAATTTGTTTTAAAAAAACACTTTGTAATGTATTGATATCTGACCGTGCAAAGCGCGTGCGATTTAACTAGTTACAATATAATCTCAAGGTGCTTTAGAGCATGTTTGGAAAGCCACCTTGAAAATTGATTTAGATTTAATTTTGTATAATTATACAGTTTGACATGTTTATTTGGCCAAATAATTATTTGATCAGAATTAGAGAAGTGTAAGCATAGTCTCCAATTCTCATGGGAGAGGCAAAAATTAGTGGTAACTACACTAGGTAATTAAAAAAAATTGCTTTTAATTTCTTTATTTTTTGTTTTTTCTAAAATTTGTTTTCTTTATAACTTTTGGTTTCTATTATTTTAATTTTTTAATTTATTTATATTTTTAATTTCTTTTGAAATTTAAAAAATATTTTTCTTTGTACATCATTTATCTTTATTTTTCTATCTTTACCTCTTGTGATTTTCATGTAACTACTTATTTTGTTGTTTATTTTATTATTCTATTTTTTCTAAACTACATTTCCTAATATTAGAAACAATAATCAATAACAAACTTAGCATATAATGAGTGATGCAATTAAAATGAAATTTTGTTATTGAATGTGGTTATAAACTTACCATTTTTCCTAATCTTAAGTCGTAGTGGAACTTAACATTATTATGTTGGAATTTATCATATATTAAACTATTTTAATTTTATTTTTGAAATTGTGTTATTCACGTTCCAATTCACTTGTTTTAGTAGTATTGACTCACATTGCATGTTATTCATTTTTGAGTTAGAATTGATAGATTACTTTTGTCAAACATTAAATAATGTTGACGTTTTAATTTTTACAATATTATTTATAAATATATGATTACTAAGTAATGTGATGCACGGAAAGATATACATCTTAAATACTAAATATAATATCATTTATACTTATACAAATTTATATATAGGCATATATTTATTATATTAACTTTTAAATTTTGATAATTACTTAATTTAAAATTTAATTTAAATGTGCCATTAAACTTGTGCAATCAAACAGTAAATCTGTAATTATACTATGGCAAAAAAACAGATCGTTGTAATTTCATAACTATGTAATTACTAGGATACATAATTACTACCGTAATAATTACCTGATGACTTTCCAAGCAGATCCTTAGGGTCTCCTTAGAAAACCACCATGTAATTAGATTTGGTTGTGATCGAAGGTAATTACACGGTTTAATAAATTTGTTCCGCCAAGTAATTAGTGTAATTGAAGGAGAGTAATTACATAATGTCATTACACTTCTAGTTTTCAAGGGAAAATTAATAATTGGTGGTGTACACCATGTAATTACTAGATGACTTTCAAATACTTTTTTTTGTCTCTTCTAAATATTACTATTATTCTTTTTTTGAAAAAGGAAACTCTTACTCTTCTGGTTATTGTAGATTCTTTCCTTCTCCTGACAAACCAGGTACCATTGTTTTTCTTCTTCTCTTCTTTTATGTTTGTTGCATAAGTAATTATACTTGACTTTGAATCTTCAAGATTTGAGACTTATAGTTTTCTACCTTAATTTTAAATTAATATGTAATAAAAATTAAGTTTACAATTAAATATTTATTAATATTTAATAATTTTTTAATATAAATACATAATCTACATAAGAGTTACTGTATTCCCGAAAATCAGTAATCTATGCACTAAGTCCGCCCTGCTTGAACTCGTCTGTGTAGGTTCTTCTCCATTCCAGGTACTCTTAATTTTTCCACTTTTTATTTATTTTTCTTATTGAATATATGTAATTGTAGTACATTAGTAGTAGAACTAGTATCTTGTAGGTTTCGTGTTTGTTTGTTTTTATTATTACAAAAAAAGTACAAATTATAATCTTATTAGATCATAAAATTTTTTGAAAAATTAATTATTTAATCATTTTTGTTGCTGCTCTTTTCCTTTATATGAGTTTTTTCAATTATGAGAAACTTTTTATTGTCCTTTCTAGAAGAGGATTCCAATAATATTTAAGACAATTGTGCTTGTTTATCTCAATTACAAGAAGGATATAGTGAAGGTAATAAAATAAATTATATTTTACTGAAGTTCTTTTCAGACATGATCTTCGACAGATTATTAATATAGTTATTCAAAAAATTAATTTGATTGATAACTAGGTGGATCTGTTCAATGAATTATACTAACCTCAACATTTGGAAAGCTGGTATACGGAATTGGAATGTGCATTTCCGAAAAGTAAAGTAATGTTTTCATCGGGGGGAGTAAGATACACACTGTACTCTTTTTTTTCTTAGTTAATATTTTATTCCACTAGGTTTTCTAGCAAAGATTTTAACGAGGCAACAAATAATGTGTAGTACAAGATATGTGTACTCTTTTTCTTTCACTAAGTTTTTCCCCATAGAGTTTTTCCTCAGTAAAGTCTTTCCCATAAGATTTTTCCTTCACTAGTTGGGATTTTTCCCATAGCTTATTATCTATAGACATTCGAAGGGGGGAGGGAGGGGGGTATTATAAAATATTATATTATGTTATAGATGTTTATAACTCCTAAAGAAGTTACTTCTACTACATATTATTATTATGATTGTAATTCCCACACTTCCATAAGTTCCTTCGTTATCTTTCCCATATGATCTCAATAGTAATACCATGTTCATTATATTCCTTCGTATTACCTAAATAGCATCATATAAATAATGAGTCTGGCAATTACATTATAAACACTAAAATACATGAAAACAAATAAGAATTTCTCCTTTCTTTCTCTATATATCTCTTAGCTGATTTTTTCTTGTTTTTTCTTGTTATTTTGACTAAGTTTTTTAACATATAAAAATAGTTACTATATTTCAGTTCCTTATCCAAATATGTAAAGGTCTTCAATTCATTACACGTTAGTTAAATACTTTAGCAAATAATATTATGCAACCTTTATCCAATCTAAGATATGAAATAGCTCAAAATATTTAGAATGTCAGAGCAATTAGATAAAATTGAATAAGTTTTTTTTATTATGAGAAATTATTTTATGAGGAAGGCTTGTTGAAAATAATTTCATATTTTGCTATTTTTGCTTTTTATTCATTATTATAAAGATGTTTACCGTGAAAATGATAATAATAATTAAATTTGATTTGTAGTTCAAAAAATACGTGATGTATTTTTAAGTTAGTTGTAAGACAATTGATGCTGTATGAAAAATTTAAAAACGAGATAAGAGCTTATGATCAAGGTGATAAATAAACCGAATGATTAATAATCGAGGCCTCGAGCTTGCCTATTCGAGGGCTACGAGGTCGACTCGGGCGCTCGGCTGGAAGCTATCGGGAGTAGTCGATGGACGACTAAAGGTTTTAATAAAATCAATGATGGCTCTTTATGGCCAATAATAAGCAATGAATGAAGAACAATAAGTAGAACACATCAAATATAAGCAATAAATGAAGTAGTGAACTCAAGATAATAAGAGAAAGAGAAGAGAGAACGTTCATGTGTTTCTTAGTATTGAGCAACAGATGCTTACAAAATGAAAAGTATCCCCTTTATATATGAGGGGAATCCGAACATAATGCAAAAAGCTTTAATTACAAATACACGAAGATGATACAACTAGTTAATGCCTTGATTTGTTTTTGGACTAGTCCACTAGACTTTGTCAGCCCTAGTCACGTATTTTGAGAACTCCCCACTTTCACCACAACGGTTGGTCTATACTTCCCCGAGGTCGAGCGTCAATGATCCTCAAGGGAGGAAGCTTGGTCGTAGTCTCCAGCCTTCGAGACGTGCTTACAAGGTATCATAATTATGAGAAATTAGATCCTCCGATTTCGCCGCATACAGATAGTTCTCACGTTTCTTAGAGTGGAACGATAAGAAAAACTTTGATATCCATCTCTCTGTACTTCCTGAGATGATGTCATACTGATGATGGAAGCCTTTGTGATAACCGAGACACCCCGTCGGTCCACTTTTACAGTATTATTCATTGCACTATCGGCTTTTATTCTTCATAGCCTAATATCGCCGTCAGTCAATTTTTCAAAAATGATTTGATTGTGCCTGCCAATACGTTTTTCAAGGAAATTGAGGGCGCTGTCAGTTATGTTTTTCCAAGAGTATTGATTGTGCCTGCCAGTTACCCTGCCCTTTCTCTGTAAATGGGAGCTTTCTTGTACTAATTCTTTATTCAATTGTTCTAAGATTAGCCTTTCACCCTTATCCTCATCAGCATCCGTCTTTATCCCTTATTTTTTAGGCCCGTGTCCTTATGGATACATGGTGGAATTCTCTTCAGCCACGCCATGGCCTTTTTCCTAGGCTTTCCTTTGACGAGCGAGATTACACTGACTTGTCGTTGTTGTTATTGTTATTGCTATTATTGTTATCGTTGTTGTTGTTGCTGTTGTTGTTATTGCTATTGCTATTATTATTGTCGTTATTAGTTCGGATGATAAGATAGGGGGCAAATTTCTTCCAACTTGGGAAGATGTTTAGATTCTACACCGTTGCTCACGAGGGTGTTCAAACTATATATCTGCTTATCCTCCTACTCCGGCCTGGTATGACACTTCATCCGTTTTGCTTTCCATGAGGTTAAGAGGAACCTTTGGCTGGTAACTTACCCGACACAATTTCCCAAGAAGTGGATTCAAGGTAGCTGTGGAAGTAAGGGCGATGCTCTCCAACTCTTCTACCGGGCCGTGATCTCCTTGGACAGGTAGAAGCCTTTGCTCTTTGGCGGGCTATGGCATTTTTTCATCATTTTTTGTTTCTTTGACTTTCCTCTTCTCCATTTTATCCCTTGGAGATACCATTCTGAAAGACCTAGACAAGACTCCCCAAGAGATGGCGCTCAAAGAAACTGCCATCGAGAATGCACCCCCGAAAATAGATTATGTTAGAATATACACTTAACGCTAGGGGGGGGGGGGTGAATAGCGTTATAATAAAAAGCAATGTAAATTTGCGGAATTAAAAAATTGCAGGAATAACGTAAGTGCAGTAATTGAAAAGATAAGGAGAAAACACACCGAATTTTATCCTGGTTCACCACAACGTGTGGTTAGTCCAGTCCCCGAGAGACTCTCTCGAGTTTTACACTAACTTCGTTAAGCTTACGGGTGCCTAACAAACCATTACACTTGCTCGTAGATATACACTCTACAAGACTTCAACCTGCTCGAGGATACCGCACCTCAAGACTTCAAACCAAGGAACTACTTTTCCTTCTTACAACAAGGGATTAGAATATCCCTTCAAGTGTGTACAAACACTTCGCATTCAAGACAAGACTCTCTCTATAGAGTAGATATGAGTAAAAGTAATACGCTCAAGAACACAACAATTTCGTCAAGAGTTTGGCTCTCAAAAACTTACGAAATGAATATAAAATGATTGCAAAGAGAGTATGTAGGCTTTAGCAAGAATGTATTCAGTTGTTGTGCTTAGAAGAGTGAATTTGAGTTGTATTTATAGTGCTCAAAACACCCAAAACCGTTGCTTAATTGCCAATCACAAATTGCTGATTTTGTGCTAGGATAATCGATTATCTGATTCTGCATAATCGATTATCTGCCAATGTTCAAAAATCAATCCCAGATTTTAAGCAGAATAATCGATTATCCAAATCGTATAATCGATTACCTGACAACGTTCAAAAATCAATCCCCGATTTTATGCTTAACATAATCGATTGTCTGATTGTACATAATCGATTATCTTTCAGTGTTTGAAAATACTTTGACAACGGTCTTTAATATAATCGATTACCAGAAAATCCATAATCGATTATTTTGCTACTTTGAAAAATCTGATGCTCACTGCCTCAACATAATCGATTAGTCTAAGGCACATAATCGATTATCTTGTAGCTTTGAAAAATCTGGTGAACACTGCCTTAACATAATCGATTATCATAAGGTACATAATCGATTATCTTGCAGCTTTGTAAAATCTGGTGTACACTGCCTTAACATAATCGATTATCATAAGGTACATAATCGATTATCTTACAGCTTTGTAAAATCTGGTGTACATTGCTTTAACATAATCGATTATCATAAAGTACATAATCGATTATCTTTGTCCAGATTTAAAAGACATGTTTAGAATTCATTTTGGTTAAAATGAAATGTTTGAAAATTATTTTGCTTTAAATTGAAGATGCATGGTTTGATAAAAATGATTTTACGAGAGAAGCCAAGTCTTGAATCAATTGTCGGATCAAGATCACAATTATAGAACGACTCATGTATAACTTTGTTGCTTTACTTAATCTTGATCTTTGTTTCTCTTGTGCTTGGACTTCGCCATATGTCAACGTTCCGTTCACGTCGGTTTGTCATTTATCAAAACCTACAAATATGAACACACGTTTAGTTTAACGACTTGAGAACGTGTTTCAACAATTTCCCCCTTTTTGATAATGGCAAACCAATATCGGGATATGCATATTAATTAATTCATAATGACGATCCAAGACAAGTGTATAGATATGCAACAAGTTCCCCCTCAAGTTATGAATTTCCCCTCAATTTATGCCAATTGAGGTATGCTAACTTTACGATGCCGGTCGACCACGATTTTCATTGATGATGATAAAGAAGACATAGATCGGGAGTGGATAAGTCAATTCGTATGCATGCGGACTGTTGATATTATCCTCGTGGAGTATATGCCATTCACTGAGGAATGGAATTATACGCGTAAGTGGTACACTCGTGCCTTCGCAGTTTTTAATTATGGCAAAAGTGTGTTCTGTAAACATGCTTCTTTTCCTCTTCTTCAGCAATTTCATGGATTCCATGCGAGGTCCCTAATATGCTGGATTAGGCTCGGGAGTAGGCGACCCACTCGACTTACGATGAGCATATGTGGAGAGCTTTATCTAGGGGTAGATAAAAAGCAAAACATCATGGTATATGTTGTGGATTTGTTTCCTTCTTTTTTTCCATTTGGAAAGACACTTTCTCTTTCTGCGTACTAACCCTATTATCATAGGCATCTGGGAGACTTTTGAGGTGAGGTCGTGCAGAAGGATTGCCAGCTTTTGGCCTAAAGAATGACAATAATAAGAAAGAAATGCCGTCTTCTTTTTCTGTCGAAGGTACTTTGAGAGATACTTGAGACCCAGGATCATATGCACCAAGCGGCCTTGCCCCGACCGGGGTCGATTATTTCAGAGCTGACGGAGCTAGGCTAGAAGATGCACTCTCGACCTTCGAGAAAGCCCAACAGCTTCACTTTGCGGTGTGGTTTTGCAAAGGCCTTTTGATTTTCATGCCTTCCCTTCCTTTTTCTGTCGAAGGTACTTCGAGAGATACTCGAGACCCAGGATCGTATGCACCAAGTGGTCGTGCCCCGGCCGGGGTCTATTCTTTCAGAGCTGACGGAGCTAGGCTAGAAGATGCATGCTCGACCTTCGAGAAAGCTCAACATCTTCACTTTGCGGTGAGGTTTTGCAAAGGCCTTTTAATTTTCGCGCCTTCCCTTCCTTATTGAGTTTTCTTTTGCAGGCCTTGACTTAAATCTGAGTTGATTCATCGTAAGGCCAGGTTGCGGAAAGATCTGGATCAGGATAAATCCCTTACGCTCCTTTGCGATAAAAAGGAAATCGAGTTGACACGCTTCCGGTATGAGGCGAGTTAGAGCTTGAATTATCAGAGCTACCTGAAAGAGCAGGTAGTTTTTGTTCTGAGTGAGTGTGTGTTCCCTCTTCTAGATCCTACGGCTAATATTTCATTTATTTCAGTTGCAGAAAAAGACGGAGGACCTGGTTTCGGAACGAAGTTGGCCAAGCCAAGCGTGAGTATGATGAGTTAATAGCTTAGGCGAATGCTCAGGCTTCGACGGAGAAGGGTGCTCTAGGTAAAGCCTCTGCCTTTGAGGTTCAACTTCAGTTAGCTTGTGATAATAGCTTGGTTTTGTTAGAATATACGCTTAACGCTAGAGGGGGGGTGAATAGCGTTATAATAAAAAACAGCGTAAACTTGCGGAATTTAGAAATTGCAGGAATGAAATAAGTGCGATAAGTAAATAATAAGGAACGAGCGCACCGATGTTATCCTGGTTCACCACAACCCGTGACTAGTCCAGTCCCCGAGAAACTCTCTCGAGATTTCCACTAACTTCGTTAAGCTTACGGGTGCTTAACAAACCTTTACAAACTGAGAACTTGAGTCACACAAGCCTCAACAACCTTTGCTCGAAGATACCACACTTCAAGACTTCAACCAAAGGAATCACAACGTTCCTTCTTACAATACAAGGGATTAACACTTCCCTTCAAGTGTATAAAAACACTTTGCACTCAAAACAAGACTCTCCTCAAGAGTAGATATGAGTAAAATAAATACGCTCAAGAACGCAACAACTTTCGTCAAGAATTTGGCTCTCAAAAACTTATGTAATGAATAGAAAATGATGAATAAGAGAGTATGCAAGCTTTAGCAATAATATGATCAGTTGTTGTACTTAAAAGACTGATTTTAAGATGTATTTATAGTGTTGAAAACATGCACAACCGTTGCCTAATTGCCAATTAAGAATTGCTGATTTTGTGCTAAAACAATTGATTGTCTAAATTGCATAATCGATTGTTTTCCAATCGTCCAAAAATCATTCCCAGATTTTACGCATAATAATCGATTATCTAAATCGTATAATCGATTATCTGGCAACGTTCAAAAAATCTTTTTCAGATTTTTACTTAAAACAATCGATTATCAAAATCATATAATCGATTACTTGGCAACGTTCAAAAAATCATATTAAGATTTTACTTAGGATAATCGATTATCAGAATCATACAATCGATTACCAGACAGAGTTTGAAAATATTTTGGCAACGGTCATTTACATAATCGATTATGCTATATGTATAATCGATTATATTACAGTCTTGAAAAATCGAATAGACACTGCCTCAACACAATCGATTGTCATAAGGTGCACAATCGATTATTTTGTAGCTTTGAAAAATCTGATGGACACTGCCTCAACACAATCGATTATCATAAGGTACACAATCGATCGTCTTGCAGCTTTTGAAAAATCTGATGGACACCGCCTCAACACAATCGATTATTATAAGGTACACAATCGATTGTGCAATGTTAACAATCGATTATTTATCAGACTTTGAAAATCATTTTAGACACTGCCTCGTGACAATCGATTGTTATTTACTCACTATCGATTATTTAATAATTTTGAAAAAGTCTGGAAGTCACTGCTTCAACACAATCAATTGTCATAAGTTCACAATCGATTATTTTGTGACTTTTAAAAAACTGATAGACACTATCTCTTCACAATCGATTGTCATTAGCTTCACAATCGATTATTCTGAGTTTTGAAAAACTTTGATGTACACTGCCTCATCACAATCGATTGTCATAAGGTTCACAATCGATTGTCATGCAGGTTTGAAAAACCTGATCCTCACTGCCTTAACACAATCGATTGTCATTAGTTCACAATCGATTGTCATGCAGTCTTGGCTTAACATAATCGATTATCATAAGTACATAATCGATTATCTTAGTCCAGATTTTAGAGGCATGTTTAAAAATCATTTTGACTGAAGTAAATATGCATGATTTAAAATCGTTAAGCATTAAATTAAATATGCATGATTTTGTAAAAATAATTTTACGAGAGAAGCCATGTCATGAGTCAAGTTGTCGGATCAAGATCACAATTAAGAACGACTCATTTAAACTATAAAACTTTATCTTGTGCTTGAATCTCGTTATCCACCAATTATGCGCTTGTACTTGAACTTCGTCATATATCACTTTGCGCTTCGTTTGTCATTCAGCAGAACCTACACATAAGAACACACGTTTTAGTATAAAGCCTTGAGAACGTGTTTCCAACAATTTCCCCCTTTTTGATAATGGCAAACTTTAAGCGGGATATGCAACTTAAACAATTTATAATGACGATTCAAGACACGTAAAGATATGCAATAAGTATGCGATTAGTTCCCCCTCAATATATGAATTCCCCCTCAATTTAAGCTTATAAATATTGAGAGTGCATACCCGTTATCTTCCCCCTTTTGCCATTAGCAAAAATAATATAAGAAGATGCCAAAAATGTAAATAAAACTTGTTTATTTATTGGAAAGAAAACGTGATTACTTAAAGAGAGTACAATAACTCAAGTAATAGCAGAACAATCGATTATTGATACGAGATAATCGATTATTTAGATGACAGAGACCGAATTTTCTGAAGAAGACTTGATTATTGCGCGTCATGCTTTATAATTCCCCCTACCTTTAGGGCGATACCTGCAAAAATTTGTTAGACGTCTCCGATGCTCAAGTTAGAAATCATGTAAGATAAAAAGATGCAATGCATGACTTAGATCAACGTGGAGTCAAGAATCCCGAGTTCACTACGAATTCAGAAGAAGGACTCTTTCTCTAAGGGTTTAGTAAAGATGTCGGCCAATTGGTCTTTGGTTTCAACAAATTCGATTTCGACATCGCCCTTGAGAACGTGATCTCTTATAAAATGATGTCTAATTTCAATGTGTTTTGTTCGCGAATGAAGAACGGGGTTCTTCGTCAAGCATATGGCACTAGTATTATCACATCTAAGAGGGATATGATCAAGACTTAGGCCATAGTCCAAGAGTTGTTGTTTCATCCAGAGGATTTGAGCGCAACAACTCCCCGTGGCTACATATTCAGCCTCGGTTGTGGACAACGCAACACTTACTTGTTTCTTGCTAAACCAAGAAACGAGAGAGCTACCGAGCAAATGGCAAGTGCCACTGGTGCTTTTGCGGCCCAATTTGCATCCAGCAAAATCGGAGTCGGAATAGCCAACGAGTTGGCATGAAGAACCTTTGGGGTACCATAGACCCACATTTGTAGTACCAACAAGGTACTTCAAAATCCGTTTTACCGCAGTAAGGTGAGACTCCTTCGGACACGATTGATAACGGGCGCATAAGCACACGCTAAACATGATGTCCGGACGACTAGCAGTAAGATAGAGAAGAGAGCCAATCATACCTTGATACTTCTTAGTGTCGACTTCCTTACCTTTCTCATCATTGTCTAGATGATCGGATGTGCTCATGGGAGTCGCCATTTCTTTTGCATTGTTCATTTCAAATCGTTTCAGCAATTCTTTGCAATATTTGGCTTGGCAAATGAACGTACCTTCTTTCATTTGCTTTACTTGTAATCCCAAAAAGAATGTTAACTCACCCATCATAGACATCTCAACTTCGCTTGTCATTAAGTCGGAAAATTCCTTGCATAAGACATTGTTAGTAGCACCAAATATGATATCATCCACATATATTTGAACTAATAAAATATCATTGTTTTTATGCTTAACAAAAAGGGTGGTGTCAACTTTCCCCCTAATGAAATCATTTTCCAATAGAAATTTACTCAATCTTTCATACCAAGCTCGAGGAGCTTGTTTTAAACCATAGAGAGCCTTTTTGAGTTTGAAAACATGATCGGGAGATTTAAAATCTTCAAAACCGGGGGGTTGTTCAACATAAACTTCTTCTTGTATAACACCATTTAGAAAAGCACTTTTCACATCCATTTGATATAAATTGAAATTCATAGAAGAGGCAAACGCGAGCAATAGACGAATAGCTTCTAATCTAGCTACAGGAGCATATGTTTCTTCATAGTCAATACCCTCTTCTTGATTATAACCTTTTGCTACAAGCCTAGCTTTGTTTCTAGTGATTACACCATTTTCATCTAGTTTGTTTCGAAAAACCCATTTCGTACCAATTATGGTATGATTTTCGGGTCCTGGCACCAAATCCCAAACGTCATTCCGTTTGAATTGGTTAAGCTCCTCTTGCATTGACAAGGTCCAAATTCATCCCCAATTGCTTCGGAGATGGTTGTTGGTTCAATTTGAGACACAAAAGCAGTATGTCCTAAGGTGTTCTTAAGGGAGTTTCGGGTACTTACCTTTTCTCCGACGTCGCCAATTACCTGTTCGAGAGGGTGATCATTAATTGTCCTCCACTCGTTAGGCATTTTCGATTCATTCTCCAATTGTGGCGCTTCCTCCGTTGGTTGTTCCAAGATTTCATCTTTATTTTCCTTAGGCGTTTCCACTTGTATTTTGTCTTTCAAGCTATCTGAAATACCTGCACGATCAAAACCGGAATCCTTTCTCGCCAAGCGAGCATTATTTTCGGCAAATACAACATGAGGGGATTCCTCCACAGTTTCGGTTCTTTTATCAAAAACCCTATATGCTTTGCTACGTGAGGAATAACCAATGAAAATTCCCTCATCGGACTTAGCATCAAACTTTCCCAATTGATCTTTGCCATTGTTATGAATAAAACATTTACAACCGAATACTCTAAAATGGGAGATATTTGGTTTCCTTCCCTTGTAGAGTTCATAAGGGGTCTTCATGAGTATTGGCCTTATGACTACTCTATTTAAGATGTAGCATGCGGTACTCACGGCATCCGCCCAAAAATGTTTGGGAATCTTAGCCTCTTCGAGCATGGTTCTAGCCATCTCTTCGAGACACCTATTTTTCCTTTCCACCACCCCATTTTGTTGTGGTGTACGTGGAGCGGAAAAGGTATGCTCGATACCGAGTTCGTCACTAAAGTCCGCAAAGAGATTGTGATCAAACTCTCCCCCATGATCACTTCTAATTGAAGTGACGGTTGTTTCCTTCTCGTTTTGAACACGCTTAAGAAAATAATTAAAATTCTGAAAAGCATCACTTTTATTGGCAAGAAATAAAGTCCAAGTAAATCTAGAATAATCATCAACAATCAAAAAAGCATAACGATTTCTTCCTAGACTTTCAATGCGAGATGGTCCAAATAAATCCATGTGAAGCAATTGCAATGGTCTAGAAGTTGAAACAATATTTTTGGATTTGAAAGATGCTTTTGTTTGCTTCCCTTTTTGACAAGAATCACAGATAGAGTCATTTCCAAATTTCAAATTGGGAAGGCCAATAACTAAGTTTTGAGAAATCAATTTGTTCAAAAGATGCATGTTTATATGAGCAACTCTACGATGCCATAGCCAAGTATCATCCTCTTTGCTCATATGGCAATCCACATATTCGGGTGAGGAATTAGCAAGATCAACCATGTAAACTCTAAAACCACGAAGGATAATTTTGAAATCACTACGTCTAAACACTAAGCATTCATCCGGATCAAATAGGGCAAGATTTCCCTTGTCACATAATTGACTTATGCTCAAGAGATTATGCTTTAAACCTTTCACAAGTAATATATGCTTAATAGAGGAATTTTCATCCTTACCGGCTGATCCGATGCCAATGATATTTCCTTTATTGTTACCCCCAAAAATCACACTTCCTCCTTCTTTGTGTTCTAGTTGAAGGAATTTGGATTCGTCTCCCGTCATATGTTTGGAGCATCCACTATCAAGGTACCATAGTACACTTGATCCCTTCAAACATACCTACAAAACAAGTTAATGCGTTTTAGGTACCCATGCCATTTTGGGTCCTTGAGGGTTAGGCATATTATAATGATGCGATTGAGTGATATGTCTATGTCGTGTAAAGCATGCAGGGGCAATATGACCAATGCGTCTACAATAATGACAAGTCACATTGGGGTTATGCATCCTTCTAGGTTCATAGTAACTTGATGGACGAAAATGAATTACTCTATTTTCATTATGACTATTGCACATTTCATGAGAACCATTTCTCCTACTATTAGTTCTAAAATGATCAGCGTTTCTAGAGTAATGTTCATGTCTAGATGTTCTAGGAGGTTCAAAACTCCTTCTAGTGTTTGGCCTAAAATATGCATCATTTCTAGGGTAGTCTTTTCTAGGTGGTAAGTCATTTCTAGGTCTTCTAAAATGTTCAACATTTGGTCTAACATGCATATTTGTTCTAGGATTGCTCTTTCTAGGATAAGCATTTGTTTTATTAATCCTAGGTTGAGCCTTAGGTGGTTGGGGTTTGGCTTCAACCTTTTCTTTAGGCTCATTCTTAAAACCTATGCCATGCTTGGTTGACTTCAAATTAACAAGGACCTCATTCAAGTTTTTGTGAGAAGAATTAAACTTATCTAAGGTACCTTTAAGTCTATCTACCTCATTTTCAAGATGCATGCAAGAAGAGCAATTTTTAATAGAACTTTCGGGCTTGTCGGCGCTTCTTTTTCTGAAAAACTTGTTTTCCTCTTTCAGCTTTTCATTTTCTAAAACCAGTTTTTCTAAATCCTTTTCTTTTAAAGAAAGCTGTTTTTGAAAATCTTTTTCTTTTAGAGAAGCATTTTCTTTTATGCTCTTGACAGTTTTTGAAGCTTTAATAAATTCAGTATATAGCTCATCAAAAGCAGTTCGCATTTCTTCAAGAGTGAAGAAGTTTTTAGAAGAGATTTGACATACCTCATCTTGCTTGTCTTCTTGCGCCATAAGACAAAGGTTTGCGGCTTCGTCTTCTTCTTCTTCGCTTGACTCATCTCCGGAGTCTCCTCCCCAAGAAATGTATGCACGTTGCTTCTTAAAAGGTTTCTTCTCCTTTTTGATGTTTGGGCAATTTGATTTGATGTGCCCGGTTTCACCGCATTTATAGCACTTTATTTGCTCGCCTTGCTTTTTGCCCTTTCGTTCATACTCCTTTCGCATGAACTTTTGAAATCTTTTGATAACGAGTCCAAACTCGTTGTCTCCATCCTCATCAACTTGAGGTTGGCTTGTGCTTGCCTTAAGCGCTATTCTTTGCCTCCTTTGATCATCAACAAGAGGGTTAAGTATTGTAGACTCATAAGTCTTAAGGTTACCTCTTAATGCGTCGATTGTGACATTTGAGACGCCAATGGATTCTTGAATTGCGTCGGCCTTTGATCGCCATGCCGGAGTGAGACTTCTAAGAATTTTTCGAACCAGTTCTCTGTCCGTGAATGTCTTCTTGAGGGCATGTAGGTCATTTACGATTATTGATAATCGTTCGAACATTTCATCCACCTTTTCACCTTCCTTCATGTGAAATAATTCATATGCATGGGTTAGGAAATCAATTTTAGCTTCCCTTACCTGGTCCGTATCTTCGTACGTAATTTCCAGCTTGTCCCACATTTCCTTTGCCGTTGTGCAGCACGATATTTTCCTGTAATCGTCAGCATTTACAGCACAATATAATAAATTAATTGCATTAGCATTATTTTGAACCTTTCGGATATCATCCGCGTCATATTCTTCTTCGGACTTGGGAACCCATTCGTTTTCAACCTTATTGGTTGGAATTTGATTTCCCTTCGTTATCACCTTCCAGAGATGAAAGTTGTTTGCTTGAACGAAAATTTTCATCCGCTCCTTCCAGTACGTGTAGTTTGTACCGTTGAATAGAGGTGGTCGTGTGGAGCATTGTCCTTCATCAATTCCTGCAAAAGAGTCATGAGTAGAAGCCATGGATGGTTCTCTCAAACTGTTAAGTCTTCAGAGAGTTGGGCTCTGATACCAATTGTTAGATAATACGCTTATCGCTAGAGGGGGGGGGGGGTGAATGGCGTTATAATAAAATTTAGCGTAAACTTGCGGAAATTAAAATTTGCAGGAAATAATTAAGTGCGTTAAACAAAAGGAAAGAACGCACCGATGTATTCTGGTTCACCACAACACGTGGCTAGTCCAGTCCCCGAGAGACTCTCTCGAGATTTTCCACTAACTTTTCAAGCTTACGGGTGCTCAACAAACCTTTACAACTTATGGACACAAGCCTTAACACCTTTGCTCGGAGATACAACACTCCAAGACTTCAACCAAGGAAACACAAGTTCCTTACAACAAGAGAATCACAATTCTCTTACAAGTGTACAAAACACTAAGCACTCAAACAAAACACTCCTTAATGAGTAGATATGAGTAAAAGAAGTAGGCTCAAGATTACAACAACTATGGACAAGACTTTGGCTCTTAAAAGCTTTATGAAATGAATATAAAATGATAAACAATAATATGCAAGCTTATAGCAATAGAATGATCAGTTGTTGTGTGTTGTTGTGTTTAAAACACTGAAATGAAGCTGTATTTATAGTTGAAAAACTTGGCATTACCGTTGCCTAATTGCCAATTAAGAGTTGCTGATTTTACTCTGTGACAATCGATTGTCAGGAAGCCACAATTGATTGTTTGCCAATCGTTCCAAAAATCAATCCCAGATTTTATGCTTAACAATCGATTATTGGCAACGTTCAAAAAATCATTTCCAGATTTTACGTAAAACAATCGATTATACCAAATCAATAATCGATTATTCAGCGACGTTCAAAAAATCTTTTTCAGATTTCAATATCAACAATTGATTGTACAAAATCAACAATCGATTACCTGACGGTATTTGAAAATTTTACGACAACGGTCAGCTTCACAATCGATTGTGCAATGTTAACAATCGATTATTTATCAGACTTTGAATATCATTTTAGACACTGCCTCGTAACAATCGATTGTTATATACTCACAATCAATTATTTAATAATTTTGAAAAAGTCTGGAAGTCACTGCCTCAACACAATCGATTGTCATTAGCTTCACAATTGATTATTCTGAGTTTTGAAAAACTTTGATGTACACTGCCTCATCACAATCGATTGTCATAAGGTTCACAATCGATTGTCATGCAGGTTTGAAAAACCTGATCCTCACTGCCTTAACACAATCGATTGTCATTAGTTCACAATCGATTGTCATGCAGTCTTGGCTTAACATAATCGATTATCATAAGTACATAATCGATTATCTTAGTCCAGATTTTAGAGGCATGTTTAAAAATCATTTTGACTGAAGTAAATATGCATGATTTAAAATCGTTTAGCATTAAATTAAATATGCATGATTTTGTAAAAATAATTTTACGAGAGAAGCCATGTCATGAGTCAAGTTGTCGGATCAAGATCACAATTAAGAACGACTCATTTAAACTATAAAACTTTGTCTTATGCTTGAATCTCGTTATCCACCAATTATGCGCTTGTACTTGAACTTCGTCATATATCACTTTGCGCTTCGTTTGTCATTCATCAAAACCTACACATAAGAACACACGTTTTAGTATAAAGCCTTGAGAACGTGTTTCCAACATTTATGCCAATAAATATTAAGTGCATAGCCCTTATTCTTCCCCCTTTTGACATTAGCAAAAAAGAATAAGCAAATAACTTGTTTATTGATTAACTAGAATTGCAATTTCATAAAAGGAATAATAAAACAAATAATGTCAACATAATCGATTAGTGATACTTGATAATCGATTATATATTAAAGAGAAATCGATTATTCTGAAGAGGAATCGATTATTCTGCACCAATCTTTTATAATTCCCCCTGCCTTTAGGGCGATACCTGCAAAAATAAGTTAGGCTCCTCCGACGCTCAAGTTAGTAATTATGTGAAAGGGAAAATGCAATGCATGACTTAGATCAACGTGGAGTCAAGAATCCCGAGTTCACTACGAATTCGGAAGAAGGACTCTTCTAAAGGCTTGGTAAAGATGTCGGCCAATTGATGTTTGGTTTCAACAAATTCAATTTCGACATCACCTTTGAGAACGTGATCTCTTATAAAATGATGCCTAATTTCAATGTGTTTTGTTCTTGAATGAAGAAGGGGTTCTTCGTCAAGCATATGGAACTAGTATTATCACATCTAAGAGGGATATGATCGATACTTAGGCCATAGTCCAAGAGTTGCTGTTTCATCCAAAGGATTTGAGCGCAACAACTCCCCGCGGCTACATATTCAGCCTCGGTTGTGGACAACGCAACACTTACTTGTTTCTTGCTAAACCAAGAAACTAGAGAGCTACCGAGCAAATGGCAAGTGCCACTAGTGCTCTTGCAGTCCAATTTGCATCCAGCAAAATCGGAGTCGGAATAGCCAACAAGTTGGCGTGAAAAACCTTTGGGGTACCATAGACCCACATTTACAGTACCAACAAGATACTTCAATATCCGTTTCACCGCAGTTAGGTGAGACTCCTTAGGACATGATTGATAACGAGCGCATAAGCACACGCTAAACATGATGTCCGGTCTACTAGCAGTAAGATAAAGGAGAGATCCAATCATACCTCGATACTTCTTGGTGTCGACTTCCTTACCTTTCTCATCTTTGTCTAGATGGTCGGATGTGCTCATGGGAGTGGCCATTGCTTTTGCGTTGCTCATATCAAATCGTTTTAGCACTTCGTTGCAATATTTAGCTTGACAAATGAAGGTTCCTTCTTCCATTTGCTTTACTTGCAGCCCCAAAAAGAAGGTTTGCTCACCCATCATAGACATCTCAAATTCGCTTGTCATTAAATCAGAAAATTCCTTGCACAAAGCATTGTTAGTAGCACCAAAAATAATATCATCCACATAGATTTGAACTAATAAAATATCATTGTTTTTATGCTTAACAAATAGAGTGGTGTCAAATTTTCCCCTAATGAATTCATTTTCCAAAAGAAATTTGCTTAATCGTTCATACCAAGCTCGGGGAGCTTGTTTAAGACCATAAAGTGCCTTTTTAAGCTTGAAAACATGATCGGGAGACTTAAAATCTTCAAAGCCCGGGGGTTGTTCAACATAAACTTCTTCTTGAATGACACCATTTAGACAAGTGCTTTTTACATCCATTTGATATAAATTGAAATTCATAGAAGAGGCAAAAGCAAGTAATAAACAAATAGCTTCTATCCTTGCTACGGGTGCATATGTTTCTTCATAGTCAATTCCCTCTTATTGATAATAGCCTTTTGCTACAAGCCTAGCTTTGTTTCTAGTGATTACACCATTTTCATCTAATTTATTTCGAAAAACCCATTTCGTACCAATTATGGTATGATTTTCGGGTCTTGGCACCAAATCCCAAACGTCATTTCGTTTGAATTGGTTAAGCTCCTCTTGCATTGCCAAGGTCCAAAATTCATCCCCAATTGCTTCGGAGATGGTTGAAGGTTCAATTTGAGAGACGAAAGCAGTATGACCTAAGGTGTTCTTAAGAGCGTTTCGAGTACTTACCTGTTGTTCAATGTCGCCAATTACCTGGTCGAGAGGATGGTCTTTGATTGTCCTCCACGCGTTAGGCAGTTTCGTTTCTTTCTCCAGTTGGGGCGCTTCTTCTGATAATTGTTCCAAGGTTTCATTTTGAATTTCCTTTGGATTTTCCTCTTGTACTTTGTCTTGATGACTTATTGAGTTTAAAATACCTGCAAGATCAAAACCAGAATCCTTTCTCGCCAAGCGAGCATTATTTTCGGAAAACACAATATAAGGGGATTCCTCCACAGTTTCGGTTCTATTGTTGAATACTCTATATGCTTTGCTACGTGAAGAGTAACCAATAAAAATTCCTTCATCGGATTTTGCATCAAATTTTCCCAAATTGTCTTTTCCATTGTTATGAATAAAACATTTACAACCGAATACTCAAAGATGGGAGATATTTGGTTTCCTTCCCTTGTAGAGTTCATAGGGAGTTTTCATGAGTATTGGCCTTATGACTACTCTGTTTAAAACGTAGCATGCGGTACTCACGGCATCCGCCCAAAAATGTTTGGAAATCTTAGCCTTTTCGAGCATGGTTCTAGCCATCTCTTCGAGACACCTATTTTTCCTTTCCACCACTCCATTTTGTTGTGGTGTACGTGGAGCAGAGAAGGTGTGCTTGATACCGAGTTCGTCACAAAAGTCCGCGAAGAGATTGTGATCGAACTCTCCCCCATGATCACTTCTTATTGAAGTGACGGTTGTGTCCTTTTAATTTTGAACACGTTTAAGAAAGCATTTAAAATTATGAAAAGCCTCACTTTTGTGAGCAAGAAATAGTGTCCATGTAAATCTAGAATAACCATCAACAATAACAAAAGCATAACGATTTCTACCAAGACTTTCAATGCGAGATGGGTCTAGTAGTTGAAACAATATTTTTCGATTTAAAAGATGCTTTTGTTTGCTTCCCTTTTGACAAGAATCACAGATAGAGTCTTTTTCAAATTTCAAATTTGGAAGACCAATAACTAAATTTTGTGAAACTAATTTGTTTAAAAGATGCATGTTGATGTGAGCTACTCTACGATGCCATAACCACATATCATCTTCTTTGCTCATAAGACAATTCACATATTCAGATGAAGAATTTTCGAGATCAACCATATAGATGTTATCCATTCTAAAACCACGAAGAATAATTTTAAAATCGCTACGGCGAAAAACTAAGCATTCATCCGAATCAAATAAAACAAGATTTCCCTTGTCACATAATTGACTTATGCTCAAGAGATTATGCTTTAGACCTTTAACTTGCAAAATATGCTTAATGGAAGAAGGTTCATCCTTACCGACCGATCCAATGCCGATAATTTTTCCCTTGTTGTTATCTCCAAAAATAACGCTTCCTCCTTCCTTGTGTTCTAGTTGAAGGAACTTGGATTCGTCTCCGGTCATGTGTTTGGAGCATCTACTATCAAGGTACCAAAGTACACTTGATCCCTTCAAACATACCTACAAGACAAATTAATGAGTCTTTGGTACCCTAGCTGTTTTGGGTCCTTGAGAGTTAGGTGTAACATGCTGTTGTGCTTGACATGCAGTTAAGTGTCTATGTCTAATGAAACAAGCAGGAGCAATATGTCCAATTCGATTGCAAAAATGACAAATGACATTAGGCTTATGCATTCGTCTAGGTTGATAGTAGTTGGACGGAAGAAATTTGTTTACTCTATTTTCGACAATATGACTATTGCGCATTTCATGAAAACCATTTCTCCTACTATTTGTTCTAGGATATGCAGCATTTCTAGAATAGTTATTTCTAGGTTGAAAGCCATTTCTAGGTGTCCTGAAAAGTTCAAAGTTTCTTCTAGTGTTTGGTCTAGGATATGCATCATTTCTAGAATAGTTATTTCTAGGTTGAAGGCCATTTCTAGGTGTCCTAAAATGTTCAATGTTTCTTCTAGTGTTTGGTCTAGCATGCATGTTGATTCTAGGATTGTTATCTCTAGGATGAACATTTATTTTATTTATCCTAGGTTGAGCCTTAGGTGGTTGGGGTTTGGCTTCAACTTTTTCTTTAGGCTCGTTTTTAAAACCTATCCCATGTTTGGTCGATTTCATATTAACAAGAACTTCATTCAAATTTTTATGAGAAATTGAACTTATCTAGGGTGCCCTTAAGTCTTTCTACCTCAATTATTAGATGCATGCAAGAAATAAAATTTTTACTAGAGCTCTCGGGTTTGTCGGCGCTTCTCTTGCCGAAAAATTTGTTTTCTTCTTTCAACTTCTCATTTTCCAAAATCAATTTTTTCAAATCTTTTTCTTTCAAAGAGAGTTGTCTTTCAAAATCTTTTTCTTTCGAAGAAGCATTTTCCTTAGTGTTTTTAACAGTTTTGGAAGCTTTAATGAATTCACTATACAACTCATCAAAGGCATTTTGCATTTCCTCAAGAGAATAGAAGTTTTTGGAAGAAATTTGACATACCTCTTCTTGATTGTCTTCGTGTGCCATAAGACAAAGATTTGCGGTTTCGTCTTCTTCTTCCTCACTTGACTCGTCTCCAGAGTCGCCTCCCCAAGATATGTATGCTCGTTGTTTCTTGAAGGGTTTCTTCTTCTTTTTGACATTTGGGCAATTTGATTTAATGTGCCCGATTTCTCCGCATCCATAGAACTTTACTTGATCTCCTTGTTGTTTGCCTTTTCGTTCATACTCTTTTTGCATGAACTTTTGAAATCTCTTAATAACGAGTCCGAACTCGTTATCTCCGTCCTCATCATTTTGAGGTTGACTTGTGCTTGCCTTGAGGGCGATTCTTTGTTTCCTTTGATCATTAACAAGAGGGTTAAGTATAGTAGATTCATAAGTTTTAAGATTACCTCTTAATCCGTTGATGGTGACATTTGAAATGCCAATAGACTCTTGAATTGCGTCGGCCTTGGAGCGCCATTCCGGAGTGAGACTTCGGAGAATTTTTCGGACAAGTTCCTTATCCGTGAAGGTCTTCTTAAGAGCATGTAAGTGATGACCAAGAACCTTGAGAGGTTTGGTTCGGAGGCTGAGTACCTCTAAGCTAGTGTTTAGGAGCTGACATGGTCGAAGCTTTTTTTCCTATGTCGATGGTAGCTTTTTTAACCGATTATTTTTGAAGTAACTGATGGCCTGTGATTTTATAAAGACGGCCAGGTGTCCCTGAGTCGCGTTTGTTTGGATAGTACATCCTTGTGACTAAAGCTATGTGTGTTTGGCTGGAGCTTTTTAGTCCCAAGTGGAGTAGTTTCGGCGTCCATATAAATGGTATACCTTTTATGGGTTTTACAAGTTTGATATATAGCCTTAACTTTGAGATCAGTTTTATGCCGTTAGCTACAAGTTTTACATGCCCTTGAGGTCTTACTGTTTTGAATACTTGGTACAGGTATGGTTCATCCCTTGCTTGAAGGCTTACAGATATTTTCAATTGGTACAAGTGTTGTTCTTGCCTCAATTGAGGTCTTGTAGATGTTGTTGTTGCCTTATATAGGTCTTACGAGATCGAGTCTGCCCGTTTGGGGTCTTATGGCCTCAGGTTTTTGATAAGTAGCGATTTGCGATTGACATACAAGTGTGGTTGATGCCTTGCTTGATGTCTTACATATATTCTTATTGCCTTATATAGGTTTGAAGAGACCGAGTCTAACTGCTTGGGGTCTTATGGCCTTGGGTTTTTGATAAGTGGTGATTGGTAATTGACGACAGTCCCCGAGTCGTCAAGGATTTCTCGGCTCGAGAGCTGTTAACTTGTATGAGTTTACCAAACTGTAGAGTACCTAGTCCTATATGAGATAGTGTTGAGAATGCTGTAGAAACTTAAAGTAAAGAAGACAAAGGATTTTTATATGGAAAAATCCCACACAAGGGGATAAAAAAATCACGACCTACTCTTGTAGTCTTTTAACTTCACTAACTTGCAATATCCCTATTGCAAGACATCTTGCAATAACCCTATTACAAAGACTTTAACTAACTTGTGATGCTCTCACCACAAGCAACTTTATAACTCTCTTTGGTACAAAGGCTTTAAACTTATGACTATTCCTAGCCACAACATAAACTCGGAAGTTTACGGATTTTTGGGTTTTCTCCTAAGACAAAGCTTCTAAGAAAGCGAACTAGGAAATACAATGAAGAGCAAATAACAAGATTACAACTCAACTGTGGATGTACATAAATTCATTCAAAATTTAATCCTTAGTGGAGTTGTCTTCTTGTTCTTGACACACCAATGACTTCAATGCCGGATAAACGCTATTATGCTTGAGAGAATATCACTAAATGCACAACTGAGTCTTGTGACTTGTACCACATTGTTATATTGCAGAAGATCTCACAATGGATGATGATATCAACTCTTGGTACACGCTTCTTCCCAATGAGAAGTGACTGATGCACTGTCGGCTGAACAATCACTTTTGTGTAGTTACATTCCAGCTGTAAAGTTCACTTGTACTTCTGTCAGAGAAACTAAGAGACCAAGTCCCTGTTGTGTTCCTATTTTATAACAGCTGCGAAACAGTCACTTGCCGTTACGTTCCAGCTTTACAGTTGACTTGTATTTTTGTCAGAGAACCTTAAGGGAACAGGTCCCTGTTGTGTTCTTCTTGGTAATAGTTGCGGTCAGTCACTTGTACTGTAGTTAGAGAACCGTAAGGGACCAGGTCACTAGGTCCCTGTTGTTTTCCTCATTGTGGTTATTAAATCATTTGTTGGAAATCAGACTGGATATTATTCTGTTGAAATTTATAGCCCTTAGGTCATGTTCTATATCTGGTTCTTTACAATAAGTTCGTTAGATCATCAAAACATAAGAAGCATAAGGTAAAGATATTGAAAACCCATCAATTTCCCCAATTTTGATGATGACAAACTTAGGTATTGATAGCTATTGATTACACAAAAAACAACCAGATAAGCTACCAGAAACTACATAAGTTCCCCTTGACTGTTAGCTTTACTTTTTATTATTTATATGAGATCCCTCATATGTGCAACAAGCAATAAGTTTCTACATAAGTTCTCTGACACAATCTTTCTACACAATTTTTCTCATGTCTCCCTGATCCTTTTCCCCCTTTTGGCATCAATAAAATAAAATACAAACAGGCAATCAGCATAAAGAAGTCTAACATAGCCAACTTAAACTACATATATGCACATAACATGACAAAAAAGAGAAGCTAGAGGAACAAAACATTGTACAAACAAAAGAGGAGCTGTTTCATTAATATTAACAATGTATTGAACAAGACAAGAGTAATAATTGTGAATTCTAGCATGCCCTCACATAAAAGCAAATAAAAATAAAATAGCAGCCATAAAATATGAAAGCAAAAATAGCTAGACACAGAGAGGATCCTAGGGGACACTCGAAGAAAGAGACTTGTAAGAAGAAACAACAATGGTTTTGAGAACCAGGTTCAGTAGAGCATTTGCAGACAATTGTTCTTCAAACAATTGTGCCCGAAGTTTATCATTTTCCTTTGTTAGTCGGACAACTTCGTCACTAACAGAATCATGTCCTTTAACTGCTTGACTGGGCTGAGTTTCCAGTATGGCATTTTGAGTCCTCAACCTTCTGATCTCTTCAGCAACTACATTTTGAGCATTGATTAGCTGATAAATGGTTGAGATGCTTCCACCAACTCTTTCTACATATTCACATTTTTCTATAGTGGTCTTAGAGAAAGTTTTCTTGCATGTGCCCACTCTGGGATTCCCCAAGGAAACCTTGTAGAATTTGAACACCTAAGTGAGAAGAAAGCTATATGGTAGCCCATGATTTCCACCTTTAAAGTTTGCCACCTTTCACGTATGATCTATCATGATTGCTGGTAGATTGATTGGGAGAAACTCATCAAGAGCTTCCATTAAGACCATATTAGATTTTGTTGCAATAGACCGCCTCTCAGAACGAGGTAAGAGCACCTTATTGACCAGTTCAAAAAGAAGCTAGTACTTAGGAAGTAATGCATTCTTATGCACTTATTCCCCCTGCTGAATAGCTTGTTCTTTCAAGATGGATCTCCTAAAGTTGACACCGCAGACACCTTTGATTGAGGACATTCCTTCACATGGGATTTTGAGAACTTTCCCATCGCTGATGCATAGGTACAATGTCTACTCCTTCACAAATGTAATCCCCCTCAAGGGTGAATATAGATGCATAGAAAGTTTGCACCGTATCTTCGTATACTAGAGGCATGATCCCTTCAAACAAGTGCTCCCATTGTGAAATTTCACATCCAGAATTTGTCTCATACTAGCCATTTCTGGAATTGCTAGGTCAAATGTATGACCCTGTAAGACTTTTTGAGTTCTTAGTCTCTCCTCAAAGACCACTGTCACTGGGAGTGGTCTTCGAAGAACCAAGTTCTCATATATTTTGTCATTTTTGTTGCTAGTTCCTTGACCATCTTTTGCTTTCCAACTTCCTACCCTCACAATATCATCTTCAGACAGGGCTTGCTCAACCGGACTCTTTTTAGTCTTGCTTCTTCCTTTCAAGAATGCATTATTTTGTTTCTCAACCACTTCACCGGAAGCCTTCCATTGACTTTCGAGATTCTATAGATTGTTTCACTAAGGAACAAAGTTTCCTTATAGCATTCTTGTCAACCACACCTACTGTAACATTCTTGTCAGTGACACGTTCCCTTTGATTTGTTAACCTATTTTTACTTGACTTGACACTCCTTCTGCTTGTTTGCAATGTAGGCTCGAACCTCTTTTTCTGCTGAGACATGATAGTGGGTGACTGAAGGGAGGATTCTAAGAGTTTAGGATGACTAGGAGGTGCAAGAGTCGGCTTGCATGGAAGAGAATCAGGTTCTTCAGAAGGTTTTTCTAAAAACGTCATATGAGCAAAAAACGCGAGGGATACTGTGGTTCCTACATCTTCTAGGAATGGAGTTTCTTCCCCTTGTACTCAGATGAAATATACGCTCCTTCATTCATCAAACTCTCAGTAGTGATAGCCATGATGTTATGTGCTTCTTGCTTTTCTGGTGACTCTGAGAGAGTCACTAGGTTCAGAATGGAGGAGTTCAAGTACTGATTATGATCATCTTCAGAGACTTCTGACACTTGAGAGTTAAGACCTCCTGTATGTTCATTGATGAGGTTAGATTAATTACATATGGTTTTCAAAATATGGAAGGAAAACATGGTTTGTCATAAAATGGAAGATTGTAGGAAAGGAGAAAGAAATAGGTTGATATACATTAGTATTGGAGGGAGAAGAATAGTGAATATCAAGAAATAATTCTAAGGATGATAGGAAAGTGGGAGTGGTGTAAATGATGGTAGAAGAAGGCAATCATTTGATTTCCATTACAGAAGCATTTGGTGAGCAAGTACAGTGGGGGAGAGAGATAAAGGGGAGAGAGATAAAGAGAGAATCATAGATATACAGAAGAGACGAAGGTTCATGACTTGTTGTGAGGGAGAAAAATTTTATTATTGGAAGAAGGGCTAATGATGAGACGAGAGAGACAAAGAGGTTCTAAATAGTTTTGAAAATGGCTTTAGCATCTCCATTCTCATAGTTCATAACTATACCTTTAGCTTCTATGATTCTCATGCATGTTTACCTGCAATGTTATCTGTGTGAGTTAGTCTTAGCCAGCAAACACTTAAGCCAATTTTATCTGAAGGTGATTTTCATAGTCAACTGATGGAGAATTAGGGTTTTCTTTGTATTTCAATAACTCCAACTTCACCTTGTTTCTTCCAAAATGTTCTCGTCAAGGCTTTGGTGAGGATATCTGGAATTTGGTCTTCTTATGCCGCATGACTTTCCACAGATCAACCATTTCTCCACATTGATCCTTAGAGGCTAATGCTTTACCCTGATGTAATTGGTCCTCTTGTCTTGAATTGTATAGAGAACGTATATCATTAGAAGATACCCCAAAATCTTCCAATTTATTCTTAACTCATAGGGTTTTAGCACATCCGGATGCTACCGCTATACATTCTGCTTCAGTTGTTGACAAGGCTATTGAGTTTTGCATCCTTGTTCCCCAAGGGATGAATTATGATCATAGCAAGTGAACTATTCTAGAAGTGCTTTTCCTGTCTACAAGATAACCTACATCTTTAACATCAAGATATCTAATAAGATAAAAACTGTCACTTAGGGTAATACAGGACCAGATCCTGAATTCCCTTTAGGACTTGAACTTGAATTCTATTCTAGTTTAGGACTAGGGTTTGATTGATAGAGTAGTTTGGTAGGCCAGTTGGATTTCCTGCACTTCTTGTTTAGTTACTTGTGGAGAGCCTTTCCACTACATCACCATTCTTTCTTCAGCTTCAGAGGTAGTAAGTAAAGTACCAGGTTCCCTATGAGAAATGGAGGCGGTGTTGCATTGTTTTTCACTTTTCTCCTTCATCTTTTTCATCATATCAGCCTACCTATTAGAAACCTCAGATGTTTCACGGGGATCATAGATGGTTAATTTTATTGATCATCACTGTTTCCTTCTTTGTTAGAGGAAGGTATTTTGATGAATAGCATATGAACACTCCCTTCACCAAGTGTTCCCCTTTTGTTGACGTCTTTCTGGCCTTTACTTTATGGAGGTATCCCGGAAGGATTCCTTTATCGCCTTTTTACATCAAACTTCCCAAGTGGTCTTTCCCATTTTTGAGAATATTACATTTTTATTCAAAGTTCCTCAGATGAGTTTCTTTGATTTTCTTCCATTTAGCAGCTCATAGAGAGTTTTGTCTAGGAGGGACCTGATCATACACCTATTCATTGGGTAGCATGCATGTGGATATTAGTTTTGCTTAGACATTTTTAGCGATTCCATTATTGATGAGCATTGTTCATGTATTGTCTTCCATAGTTCTGTTTTTCTTATAGAAACACCATTTTGCTACAGAGTCCTTGGTGCTGAGAAGTTGTGTGTGAGTCCCTTTTTTGTTACAAGCTCATCAAATTTGGCATTGTCGCATTTTGTCCCATGGTCAGATCTGATGTATACTACTTTCAAGTTTGTCTTCACCTGAATCTTCTTGACAAGGATCCTAAACACTTCGAAAGTTTCATCTTTTGTTCTAAGAACCAGTGTCCAAATGACTCTTCAATTTTATAAACCATGAACTAGGTCTTTCTCAAGCATCTCATATTACCTTGTAAAGATTCAAACTCAGTAACACATATGTTCTTATTACTTTTGGTTATTAAGACCACTTTGCCTATCACCACATTGGTAACTGGGTACTCTTTTGACAAGAACTCTACTTTGTTCCCGCAATTTGAGAGACATACCGGAGACTGTACTTCAGACAATTCACATAGTAAACGTTCCCAACTGAGTGCCAAAGAAAGTTTCTAACTTTTCATTCACCAAGAATGTACCCTCTCCTTCCTTTTTAAGGATATATCCTCTTCCTGCAGGGCTTTCAGTGAGGAGAAATTCATGATGCTTTGAGCATCCATAGTCCATTGTATCCCGCTTTCTCACAATGTTCCATGCATATGAAAATCAAGGGTTAGATTTAGGTACCCAAACTAGTTGGGTCCCTTGTTATGATGGAAAGTATGAATAAGGGCTTTCCTAGGCCATGACGGCAACATCCATATCTTACGAGTGGTACTTGGTCCCTTGTTAGTAGTCACTTTATCAGTAAACACTTTGTTTTTCTGAATAGACTGAACCCTGGCATTGTAATTTTCTTTAAATTGCCCACTGTTCCAACAGTGGGTACATAACCAGTTATCAAGGACAGTGACATACTTGCTGTGAGGGTTGTAAGGAGTTTTCTCCCTTTGAAACCCGATGCCCTGCATGTTTCCAGTATTGTTAAGATACATGGTAGTGACAACATCTATGGACCAAGTATACTTTAGAGATTTATCAAGATCAATTGTTACTTTCTCCAATTCAGCTTGAAGTCGGTGATTATTCTCAAGTTCACTACGTAGACTGGTTTTCACAACAGTTAATCCTCTTCAAGCTTGATGTATGTCTCACTAGCTACTTCCTTCCCTTTCCCAAGACTCACATTCCTATGTTCTTTATTGAGACCCTCAATGGTTTCCTCTAGATAGGTACATATCACTAAAAGGTCATCTCTCTCTTGCTCAGAAGTTGCAATTTTTCCTTCTAAGGTGTGTTTCTCATTGCTAAGACCTTTTATTATTTCTTTTAGATCAAAAAATACTACCATTAGGTCATCTCCCTCATTTTTCTCACTAATTATTTTTATTCAAGGCTTCCTTCTCTTTTTTAAGATTAGCTATAGTCTCATTTAGGTCCACTACACAGACCACCACATCATCGCTAGATTGCTCGGCTTCTCCTAGTTCTATGGTCAGAATCTCTTTATCATTAATAAGGCTATAATAGGCATTAATTAGTACATTAGCTAATCACCTTAGCTTCTTAGAAGAGTAGGATTTCAGATTTACTTAGTTTACCTCATCGTCTTCATCTTTTTCATCATCATCAGACTAAGCCATCAGCGCGAATAGTGATTCATACTTCATTGCTTCAGTTTCCACTGCCATCTTGGAACTATTTTCTGCATCTGGTTCCCTTTTGGATTAACTCGAGGAGTCTCCCCAAGAGCAAGAGCTTGTTTAACAATATTGTCAGCAATATTTTTTTGATTGAATCGTTTTTCTGGAACCAGGTTCCTTTTTGCTGATTTGTCACGATTTTGTTTGTATTGCTCTTGTTTCACGAGTGGGCAGTTTTTGATGAAATGCCCTGTCTTTCCATATCTGTGACAGAGATCTTTGTTCCTTACTGTACTTGAACTGCCCCACTTTGGTATACCACCATTTCTTCAAACTATCTTTTGAAATCTCTTAGTAAGATATACCATATCACTATCTTCATCATTTGAGTCACTGCTTTCAGCCTTGAGTACGAGATTCTTTTCCTTCTTCGGCTATCTCCTTTCAATGTCTTTCTTCCTCTTCCTCTTGTATGTCTTCAGATTACCAATCAACTCATCCATGGTTAGAGTTTGTAGATTTTTAGCTTCTGTGATGGTATTTAACTTACCTTCCCAAGAGCCATGTATAACACTGAGGTTTTTTCTTACAAGCTTGTTTCTAGGAATAACATCTCTAAGTGAATGAAGCTCATTTATTATGGAGGTGAATCTGGTGCGCATATCCTGTATAGACTCATCATCCTTCATCCTAAAAAGCTCATACTTTGTAGTGAGCATGTCAATCTTGGACTGTTTAACCTGAGTAGTTCCGTCATGTGCGATTTGCAACGTTTCCCATATTTCATCGACAGTATCACACGCTGAAACTTTGTTGTACTCATCAAGTCCTATGCTACACACCAAGATTTTTTTTGGTACGATAGTTCTTTTCAATAGCTTTTCTGTCAATGTCGCTATACTCTTTTATGTCTTTCAACAATATTGGTCCTGTTTCTTCACGCTTTTTCATATGAACATGTGGACCATGAAAATAATGTCCCACTGTTCTGAATCCTATGCCATTATAAAATCATGCATGCACGTCTTCACCCAACCATAGTACTAACCATTGAATCTGGGAGGATTGTAGGTTGATTGTCCTTCCTCAAAGTTGGATGGAGTAGCGATTGAGATCCTTTCTAGGTGTTAACCTTTTAGAAAGAACTTGCTCTAATACAAATTATTTATTTTATATGAGTCCACCAAATTGTAGAGTACTTGTTCCTATATGAGATAATGATGATAATGATGTAGAAACTGAAAATAAAGAAGAAGAAAAACCAACCCTCTCTGCCTTCTCTCTAGGAAGAAGGGTGAATAGTGATTTCGACACTATTCATCGGGTTATTTCCGGAATCCGGTAGTGGATGGTAGCAATCGTGGTGCCAAAATAACCCATTCTCATTGCGATAAATCCCCAATTATTTTCTTTTCCAAATTCTTAACCATTTCTTAAAGGTCTTAATTTGATTTTGCAATCGCTGTAGCTTGAAGAATTCTTCATTTTCTTCATCAATTTTGTTATTCTCGGTTGTATAGAACAATGGATGAGTCCTTTTTCAATCTCTAGGATTGTGTCGACATTTTGAGAGCTTGGTAGCCATGGCTGTGTTGATCTCTCCCCAGCCTTTGGCTTTTGGGAGAGGTAATTCAAAACCATATTAAATCCGATCCTAAAGAAAGTTCAAAGCAATCATATGCTTTAACTTTACAAGTAAAACAGCCTGCTCCGACTAAAATAGAGTTGTGTCCAGTTAACAATGATCATGGTGAACCTGTAATTCAATTCACAACGGAAGATGTTAACAACTTTATTAGGGAAGAAGGATTGCATCAGGTAGTTGTGTTATAAGTTTCTTATGGAAGACCGGATCTATCGGAAGTGCGAAAAATATTTTCGTCGCAATTTAATGTTCAAGGTCATTGTAACGTTCGCCAGCTGGAATATCGTCATATGTTAATAAGGTTTGATCTCTTCAATGATTATGTTCACTTCCTTTCAAATTCGACTGGATATCTTAAATCCAAAGGCGACAAATATTTTTTCCGAACATTCCCATGGTCTTTAGGATTCAATCCGAAGGAGGAGACGTCGATGGCAGTCGTTTGGATTTCTCTTCCAGGTCTGCCACAAAATTTCTTTGCTAAGAGATCGTTAATGTCTATGGCCTCAGCTGCTGTAAACCTCTTGCTGTTGACAAGGCGACGCAGGATAGAATGAGACCTTGCGCGGCAAGAGTGAAGGTTATAGTTGATCTTTAAGATAAACATCCTAAAAAGGTTATGCTGCAGATTTTAGGTTCAATTTTGGGTAAATATGTCGAGTTCCATCAAGAAATAGTGTACGACAACATTCCTAAGTATTGTGCTTATTGCAAACATCAAGGTCACGAAGGAAAGGCCTGTAGAATTAAAAAAGATAAAGATGGAGCAGAGGAGGTGACAGAGGATAATCTGGTCAGTGATCTACTTGGTAATGATGGGGATAATATTGAAAAATTACAAGCGGATACAAGGGACTATCTAAATGATAAAAGATCTAAACAAGGTGCTAAGGATTTACATGACAAATATGGCTTGAAGGAGGTTGTTGGTCAAATTAATTCAGTTGTACAACATGGTTTTGTAAAAGATTTTACAAAGCATAATGCTGATTCTAAGAATACACAACCTGCAGTGAATGATAAGGGTGATGCAAATCAACAAGTAGTGCCTACGACTGCTGTGGTTGTTGGTGTATCAGATGCACCAAATGTAGCTGTCCCAGTGAAGTCTATGGAGGAGGTATTGACATTGGATAAAGGACCTCCTAAGCTTTCTACAAATGTACCTGCTTCTACAATTTATGATCGATCATATGTGGATACTGTTGGGACAATGCACATTTCTGCAGATCATATTAATACTAGTGCACAGGCTGGGCAGGTGGTTGATATTGATGGACAGCATCACAGATGCAATGTGCAGCACTTAGGAGCTCAAACAAATGATTCTGATACAAATGTTACATCTGCAGAAGCTCTTCCAAAGCCAAAGGGTGATCCTACACAGTTTAGTAAAATGCATAACACTGTTCCATTGAAGGTTGTAAATGAAAAGATGGTATCAAATTTGGACACTACTGGGACAAGGCAGACCCCTGCAGATCACATTACTACTAGTACATAGGCTGGGCAGGTGTTTGATCTGGATGGACAGCATCACAGATGCAATGTGCAGCAGCTAGAAACTCAAAAAAATGTTTCTGCTACGTATGTTACATCTGCAGAAGCTCTTCCAAGGACAAAGGTGGATTCTGCCCAGTTATGTAAAATGCAACATACTATTCCATTGAACGTTGTAAATGAAAACATGGTATCAAATTTTGATACTGCTGGGACAATGCAGTCCTCTGCAGATCACATTACTTCTAGTGCACAGGATGGGCAGGTGTTTGAACTTGATGGACAGCAGCACAGGTGCAATGTGCAACAGTTAGGAGCTCAAAAAAATGCTTCTGTTACAAATGTTACATCTGCAAAAGATCTTCCAAGGCCAAAGGGGGATACAAATGATTATGCCATTGTTGTAAATGAAAAGATAGTATCAATTCTGAAACCTACAGAGCTATCTACTATGCCAGAAAATGACAATGCAAAGTCCAATAAAGAGAAGATTATCGAGCAGCAATAGATAATGCACAATATTAATAATAAAAACTCTACTCTGATTGGTCAAGCAAATGGAACTTAGTTGGAGGCCTGGGATAATTTCTACAATGTTACAGATCATACTGTTTTGTCAATTCAACCAGGGGAGAAGTCGACAGCAAGTCTTACAGACGAAGAGGTTGTGCAGAACACAGGTCGACAAGATATTTCAGATCAGAAGGATATGTTTAAACAAAGCAGTGTGATCTCGTTCAGAGATATAGCAGTTGCAGTTTCTAATGAAGCCGTATCTCAACGAGGGTTAGATTTACAGCTTACTAATGCTACTCAGCAAAAATTCGAAATTGCTCATCATTCAACAAATAACTGCTCATCGATGTCCAACAGAAAATCAACTCCAAAATCCAAAAACAAAACGCACTGTGCAGATATGAGGCCGGCTACTCATGGAATTTGCACTGGACAGAACCTGCACATGGCCAAGAATAAGATTTCTGCATCCATTAAATTGAGGGAAAACAATGCATTGTTTGGGTAGAGAAATGGTACAAACTTGGAGTCTTCTGATACTTTGAAATCTACTACAGAAATATTTGTTGTATCAGTTCAACCATATGAGAAGTCAACACACAGGAAGTTGCTGCAGTTCCTAGCTGTCCTGAGGATCGAGATGTAACTTGATGTAATTACCAGGATAATGTGAATGAAATTCTTCAAAGAATACCAAAGCCTCATATGGTTCAAACACAACACAGTGTGACTACTACAAAAGGTATAGCTGGTGTCGATGTCTCTAATGCTGACTTAATTAACTCGAAGCTATGGAAAGATCAACGAGAGTTTTGCGCTAACTTGAAAAGGGAGCAGGAAAATACGCTTAAACAATGCTTTCATTTCGAAAATCATCGAGTGGAAAGAGTAATCAAGGATGCAATTCAAATTCCATCTCTTGAAAACACTTTAACTGGAAAATTAAAGACCAAATGGGAGGCTCCAGATTTCATTCCAAGTAAGCCTCCTTGTTGCACATGCATTCAATTCCTAGATACAACACCAAACACTATGGATGATCACATTGGAACGAGTAAGTCAGGTGCTATCTTGATGAAAAATGCAACATGGTCCGACAAGAAACCAAATGTTAGGCAAATTCCAATAAGAGCGGCAACAAAAGCATGCTGCTACAACTATGTCATCGAAGTCCAACCGTTCAAAAAATAAAAGATGATTCTTGAATACTTATTGAAAAAGTTAGAGGAGAAAGAAATAGAAGTACAACTTGAAGGTTATACAAGATTGGAAAATAAGGTACAACAATCAACTAGGTACTACATATTATTCTACCACTTTATTAGTATCCTCATTTGTAATCTCATCATAGAGTATGTTATAAACTCTGGGATGATCATATAATATTTAGTCATGTCAAGTTCTTATTTTATGCATTCTTGTTTATAATTAAGGTTGCCAAGCCTCAATAGGATTAGCACGGTAAGGTTAGCCTGGTTTGTGTTTAACAATACTGGCGCTAATGTCCCCCTTATTTGTACTTTTCCTAATTGTTTGTAATTTTCTTTTCAGTTATTAATAAAACTCTAGCCCTAGGCGCTTGCCTGGTGGATTGCAAAAAATAAAAAATAAAGTAAAGAAGACAAATGATTTTTACGTGAAAATATCCCACACTAGGGGATAAAAAAACCACGACATACTCTTGTAGGCTTTTAACTTCACTAACTTGCAATCTCCCTATTACAAGATAATTTAAAATAAACCTATTATAAAGACTTTAACTAACTTGTGATTCCCTTACCACAAACAACTTTATAACACTCTTAGATACAAAGACTTTAATCTTATGATTATTCCTAGCCACAAAATAAACACGGAAGTTTACGGATTTTTTGGTTTTTTCCTAAGACAAATCTTCTAAGAAAGTAAACTAGGAAATATAATAAAGAGAAAATAACAAGATTACAACTCAAGTACAGATGTACATAAATTCATTCAGAAACTGATCCTTAGTGGAGTTGTCTTCTTATTCTTGACACACTAGTGACTTAAATGATGGATAAACACTGTTATGTTTGAGAGAATGTCACTAAATGCAAAAGTGAATCTTGTTCTTTGTACCAGGTTGTTATATTGCAAAAGATCTCACAATGGATGGTGATGTCAACTCTTGGTACATGCTTCTTCCCAATGAGAAATGACTGCTGCACAGTCACTTTTGTGCAATTGCGTTCAAGTTGTATAGTTGATTTGTACTTCTATCAGAGAATACTAAGGAACTAAGTCCCTATTATGTTCCTCTTTTGTAACTGTTGCGAAACAGTCACTTTTTGCTGATACGTTCCACCTGTACAATTGACTTGTACTTCTGTCAGAAAACCCTATGGGGACATGTCTCTGTTGTGTTCTTCTTGGTAATAGTTGCGGTTAGTCACTTACTTGTATTGTAGTCAGAGAACCCTAAGGGACCAGGTCACCAGGTCCCTGTTGTGTTCCTCCTTGTGGTTGTTCATTCATTTGCTGGAGATCAGACTGGATATTATTGTTTTGAAATGTATACCACTTAGGTCAGCATCTTTACAATAAGTTTGTTAGATCATCAAAATGTAAGAAAAATAAGGTACAAACATTGAAAACCCATCAAGATCCATTACTTGCAAACTTGGTATTTCCTCTTTAAGGGCTTACGATTACGGAGTGTCCAACCCGGAGGTCATGTGGCTTTGAGTTTTTGACGCCAGTCCCCGAGTGTTCGGGATGTTTTTGGCTTTGGAGCTATTTTGTGATTTTGTTGTTTCCTTAATGAGGGCTTACGAGATAGGAGCTCCGACTCGGGGGTCACATTATTTTGAGTTGTTGATGCCAGCCCGCGAGTCTTCGGGACGCTTTTGATAGAGGAGTTATTTTTGAAAAAATATCGAGTTTCTTTTGAAACATGAAATGCTTTTGATGAAAAGTATTCTTCAATTACTTGGTACAAGTATAGATAGCTTTGTTGTTAGGGGCTTGGTTGTTCTTGGCGGACATGGTTTGTTTGACCGTTTAGCCTGGTACATTATTTTCCTATCCAGACTCCACTTAGCGAGTCTAGGCTTGAATGAGTAGGTGACCTTCCGGGGGGATGCCCCCCCCTCAGTATTCAAGGTTGATTGCAAAAGAAACCTGGAATAATTGTTGAGTCTTCTTTAGGCAGCATATGGATGTTGCCTCGTTAAAAACATTATAGGTAAAACCCTTTTTGGGATAAAAACCCAATCGAAGGAAAATAGTGCAACGGTTGCTTTAAAATCTTAAGGTCTTCGAGCTGGATTAGTGTTTCGATTGTCTCGGTCGGAAACATGTATAAATTTTAGTATGAGGTGTAAATTGAAAGGGTGATAGTAATACCTTAGTGGATATGGCGCTTTGAGACTCGGTAGGACTTCAGTTATTCGCTCAAGGGACGCGGTACGACCCGTTGTTTGTTCATTCGGGTACTACCGAGAATATGCGTTGTGGCCGCTATTTCACTGTTACTTTATCCTTCAGCCCTTTCGATGATAGAGATATTGGAGTTTTTGGTTGTGCCCGCCACATTGAACGATATGGCATCTTTCATTTATCGTGTTGAATTCGTTGAAGACTCGATGGGCCAGCATAATTTGGTCCGGCAGTTCAAGCTGCTCTGTTGAACTTGATCTAATAATATTAGCTGAGCTACCTGGACCCACAAGCACAAGTTTTAATTTGAAATGTATTCACAAGAAAAGAAGTTACCAATGCGTAGTTCTGGGGCCGAGATAGAGCCTTAGATTCATTTTTCTCGATGAGGGATGTTTTCGTTCTCCTTACTATGGTTTCTTGCAGGGCACCGATACTTTTTTTTAAAAATCGTATAGGTGACATGTTGTGGCTCATTTGTTTCATTTTTTTGGTCGCCTTTCTTTCCTAGAACTGATTTTTCGCTCAGTCACTGATGAATTCCTAAAGGTGAACCTAGCTGAGTAGTCGAGCTACCTCTTCCTGGATTTGTCGGCAATCTTCGGTCCTATGGCCGCATATGTTACGAAATTCACACACTAAGTTATTGTTCCTTTATGAAGGATTTAATTGTACAGGCCTTGGTCACATAGTGTCTCTGATTTTACAAATGGCGGATACGATGTCTGATACATCTGTAGAATATACGCTTAACGCTAGAGGGGGGGGGGGTGAATAGCGTTTAATAAAAAACGCAGGAATAAAAAATCCAGATAAATGCGGAAATAAAATAGTAAGGAGATAGCACACCAAATTTATACTGATTCGCCACAAAGCGTGGTTAAGTCCAGTCTCCCGAGAGACTCTCTCGAGTTTCAACTAATCTCGATTAAGCTTCCGGGTGCTCAACAAACCGTTACAAACTGAGAACTTGAATCACACAAGCCTCAACGACGCTTGCTCGAAGATACTGCACTTCAAGACTTCAAGTGAAGGAATTAATCTTTCCTTCTTACAACAACAAGGGATTAGAACTTTCCTTCAAGTGTATGCAAACACTTAGCACTCAAAAACAAGACTCTCTTACAAAGTGGATATGAGTAAACTTAATACGCTCAAGAACACAACAACTTCTTCAAGAGTTTGGCTCTCAAAAAACTATGAAATATATATATATGAAATGAATGTAATGAAAGTATATAAGCTTATTGCAGATTTGTATTCAGTTGTTGTCTTTAAATGAGAGGTTTTGAGGTGTATTTATAGCCCTCAAAGACTTAGTGACCGTTGCTTAATTGTTAATCACTGATGCTGATTTTACGCCAGCATAATCGATTATTGTATTCCCATAATCGATTATTTTTTTAACATTCAAAAAACTAGACGTTGGATGGCAACGGTAACTAGAATAATCGATTATTCTCCATCTGATAATCGATTATTTGGCCTCTCTGTAATTTCCAGATCTAGCTGGAAAATAAGGATTATCGATTATCTTGCTATTCTGTGATTTCCAGTTTTAGCTGGAAACACAGGATAATCGATTATTGAAAAAGGATAATCGATTATCTGTAGCATAATCAATTATTAAAACGTTTTCCAAGTGTTTAGTTGATGACCATAAATCAAGTGTGATTTTTATGAAGATAATGATTTGGAAAATGCTTAAGTTATGTCCAGAAGTGAAAACCAATGTCAAAAAACAGTTTGGCTAAGATGAAAACGTTAAAAATCATTTTGTTTGAAGTATATCAAATATGTTTGATAAAATGATATTTTTTTTTGGAGAGAGGCCAAGACTTGAATCTATTGTCTGATCAAGATCACAATGTAAAACGACTCATTTATATCTTCGTTATTGATCTTGTTCTTGTTTCTTTTGTGCTTGGACTTCGACTTTGGTCCGCTAGTTAATCTTGCGTTGCTTGTTTAATGATATGACTTGATATTTGATAATCTTGCTCTTACGTCATTCATCAAACCTACAAGAGCGGACACAACTTAGTTTAATGAAAATGAAAGTGCGTTTCAATAATAACTCACGACGATTTGGCATATGTCAATTTTTCATCCACGTCGGTTTGTCATTTATCAATACCTACAAAGATGAACACAACTTTTAGTTTTAATGACTTGAGAGTGTGTTCCAACAATTTCCCCCTGTTTGATAATGGCAAACCGATATGGGGATATGCATAGGTTATTTTAAAAAATTGATAATGACAAGCCAAGACAATTTTAACTCATGCCAAATATATATAAAGTGTTATCATGAGTTCCCCCTCAATTTATGCCAAATATGTTAATGTGCATAGCCCCTTTTTCTTCCCCCTTTTGACATTAGCAAAAAGAAGATCTTAGTGATTAAGGGAAAGAAACATTAAAATACATAATGGAAGCAAAAATATGGACTAAAAGTTATTCAAAATGAGGAGCTGTAGTCATCTTCGACATTATCATCTTGCTCGGTGTTCGGTACTTCACTTGACTCTCCCGGAAAGGCGACTTGGGCATAGGGGTAGTTGACGTAGTCAAAATACCCATGAAGCTCATGAGTCAATCTTTGCATGTTTCGTTCCATGCGAGCGACGTTCCTATCAATGCGAGTCATGGACGTAGATAAAGATGCAAGTTGCTCCGAAATTGTTTGGAGGGTAGCAACCGAAGGGGCACGAGGGCAACGTCTTTGAGGAGGAGGAGGAGCCGGTTGATCACCCGTACTATGAAAAGAAGTTTCTTGAATTTCCCAATGTTTTGTTCGGTTCTTTTCTTGGACCGACATTGGTGTTAATCTCTAAGGTTTCAAAAGAGCCATTATGGTAAGAGCATAGGGGAGTGGCTTATCATCCCTGATGGCATCATGCATGTGGGTCATTACAAACTTGCACCAATTGATGCGAGAACCGTTAATTATTGCATGCATGAGTTTGGCATCATCATGAGAAAGTGTGGTATGATTGAATTTTCTTGGTTTGAGAACGCGGGTTATGAAATAAAAGATGAGACAATATTCCGGGAGCATTCGAGTAATGGTTGGGCGACGTTGCTCCGGAATTGGAACAAATTCTCCAATTCCAATTTGGTGGAAGAGGATTTGTTCATCAAATAGGGCTCCTTCATCCCCGGTGTAGAGTGCTATATCTTCGCCATTTCGTGGAAGTTTCGTGAGGATGTGCGTGTTTTCCTCATTTAAGAGAATGGGAACTCCATTTACATTTGAAACAAATTCACCATCGTCATCCTTCCTTAGGTTTGAGTAGAAGGCGCGAATTAGATGTGGGTGAATGTAAGAGAATTGAAGATAGAGGAATTCAATAAGGTGGCTTTGGATTAGTATGTTTCTCGTTGATGAAGGGATGGAATTTCCAAGATATCGAGCGGTTGAGAAACGAGGAGGAAGAATCTCTCGATTCTCAAATTTTTCTAAGTATCGAAATAGTTCGGTTTCACTTTCGAACCAAAAAAATGATCCGTCTTTGTAGCAATAAATGGATGGAGGAGCGATGGAAGAAGAGGCAATGTTATTGCCGGAACGAGCTCTTTTAGAGTTTTTTCCAGCCATATTGATACCACAAGACAAGAACTTGCAAAGAATTATTGTTTTTGGGAAGAAAATTTGAGAGAAGATGTTTGGAATGTGAAAGTAATGAGGGAGATCACTCATTTATAGGTGAGAATGTTTGAAGATCAGGTGGTGATTGAAAGTCTTGAATTTTAATGAGCTCAAATGGTCATAAAACGTTTAGAAGATTTGAATTTGAACCGTTGATAATCGATTATCAGATGCGGATATTCGATTATTTTATTTTGTGCACTAAATTTCGGTAAACAGAAAAGCTTGATAATCGATTATCAGTTGAGGATAATCGATTATTTTATTTGTGCACTAAGTCCTGCAAAACAGAAACATATGATAATCGATTATGTTAGAGAGATAATCGATTATTTTCCACCAAAATTAAAAAGATGTACAGTGTGACTCAAAAGGGGTCGACTATGTTCCCCCTGACTTTGTGACTATTCCTGCAAAAAAAAAAATTAGGCGCCTCCGTCGTTCAAGTCAGTAATAGTTCAAAGAAAATGCAATATTTTATAAGTGCATGTATTAGATCATCATGGAGTCAAGTATTCCGAGTTCACTACGAATGCGGAAGAATGAATCTTTCTCTAAAGGTTTCGTAAAGATGTCGGCCAACTGATATTTAGTTTCAACAAACTCAATTTCGACATCACCTTTGAGAACGTGATCTCTAATGAAATGATGCCTTATTTCAATGTGTTTCGTCCTTGAATGAAGAACAGGGTTCTTCATCAAGCTTATGGCGCTAGTATTATCACATCGAAGTGGGATATGATCAATACTAAGACCATAATCCGAGAGTTGTTGCTTCATCCAAAGAATTTGAGCACAACAACTCCCCGCGGCTATATACTCAGCCTCGGTTGTGGATAACGCAACACTTACTTGTTTCTTGCTAAACCATGAAACTATGGAACTACCGAGCAAGTGGCAAGTGCCACTCGTGCTTTTGCGTTTCAATTTGCAACCCGCAAAATCAGAGTCGGAATAACCAATAAGTTGGCATGAAGAACCTTTGGGATACCAAAGTCCTACATTCATAGTGCCAACAAGGTATTTCATTATCCGTTTTACCGCAGTTAGGTGTGATTCCTTCGGACAGGATTGATATCGAGCGCATAAACAAACGCTAAACATAATGTCCGGCCTACTTGCAGTAAGATAAAGAAGGGATCCGATTATACCTCGATACTTCTTTACGTCTATTTCCTTACCTTTTTCGTCCTTGTCAAGATGATCTGATGTGCTCATGGGAGTAGCTATTGCTTTAGCGTTATTTATTTTAAAACGTCTGAGCAATTCCTTGCAATACTTAGATTGACAAATGAAAGTCCCTTCTTTCATTTGTTTCACTTGCAATCCCAAGAAGAATTTGAGCTCACCCATCATTGACATTTCGAACTCACTTGTCATTATTTTTGAAAATTCCTTGCACAAAAATTCGTTAGTAGCACCGAAAATAATGTCATCTACGTACACTTGAACCAAGAGGATGTCTTTGTTTTTACCCTTGATAAAGAGTGTTGTATCAACCTTCCCCCTTTTGAACTCATTGTCCAAAAGAAATTTACTCAAGCGTTCGTACCAAGCTCGAGGAGCTTGTTTAAGACCGTAGAGTGCCTTCTTGAGTTTGAGGACATGATTAGGGGACTCAAAGTTTTTGAAACCCGGGGGTTGTTCAACATACACTTCCTCTTTAATAAATCCATTGAGGAAGGTGCTCTTGACATCCATTTGGTATAATTGAAAATTCATAGATGAAGCAAAAGCTAGTAATAACCGAATAGCTTCTAAACGTGCTACCGGTGCATAAGTTTCTTCAAAATCAATACCTTCTTCTTGATTATACCCTTTAGCGACAAGCCTAGCTTTGTTTCTAGTTATTATTTCGTTTTCATCTAGTTTGTTACGGAACACCCATTTCGTACCAATTACGGTGTGATTATTGGGTCTTGGCACCAATTCCCAAACGTCATTTCATTTGAATTGGTTAAGCTCCTCTTGCATTGCCAAGGTCCAATGCTCATCCCCAATTGCTTCGGAAATGGTTGAAGGTTCTATTTGAGAAACAAAGGCCATGTGTCCTACAGTTTCCTTAAGAGAGTTTCGAGTACTTACCCCTTGTTCGATGTTGCCAATTACCTTGTCGAGAGGATGGTTTTTAGATGTCCTCCAGGCGTTAGGCATCATCGCTTCTTCCTCCTGTGGATGTATCTCTTCCAAGAGTTGTTCCACGACTTCGTCTTGGACTTCCTTTGGGCTCTCCTTTTCCTCATTGTCTTGAAGATTAATCTTGTCCAATGAATCTGCAAGATCATCAAAAAAATCCTTTCTCGCCAAGTGAGCATCATTTTCGGAAAACACAATGTGAGGAGACTCCTCGACTGTTAAAGTGCGTTTGTTGAAAACTCTATATGCCTTACTACGCAATGAGTATCCAAGAAATATGCCTTATCAGATTTTGCGTCAAATTTTCCAAAGTTGTCCTTTCCGTTATTATGAATGAAACACTTACAACCAAAGACTCGAAGATGGGAGAGGTTAGGTCTCCTTCCCTTGTAGAGTTCATAGGGTGTTTTAATGAGTATCGGTCTTATGGTAGCTCTGTTCAACACATAGCTTGCGGTACTCACGGCATCCGCCCAAAAGTATTTGGGAATCTTTGCCTCATCAAGCATGGTTCTAGCCATCTCTTCGAGACATCGATTTTTCCGTTCCACCACTCCATTTTGTTGTGGTGTACGTGGAGCAGAGAAAGTATGCTCAATGCCTAGTTCGTCACAAAAATCCGTAAAGAGATTTTGATCGAACTCTCCCCCATGATCACTTCTTATGGAAGTGATTGTTGTGTTCTTTTCATTTTGAACGCGTTTAAGGAAGCTTTTAAAAACTTGAAAAGCCTCATTTTTGTGAGTAAGAAATAATGTCCATGTAAATCTAGAGTAGTCATCAACAGTAACAAATGCGTAGTAGTTTCCACCAAAGCTTTTAGTTCTTGATGGTCCGAAGAGGTCCATGTGTAAAAGTTGTAAGGGTCTTGTAGTTGAAACCTCATTTTTTTATTTAAAAGAATTTTTTACTTTTTTTCCTCATTGACATGAATCACAAATAGAGTCCTTTTCAAATTTTAGATTTGGAAGACCAACTACAAGGTTTTGTGAAACTAATTTATTCAAAAGACTCATATTGACGTGAGCTACTCTACGATGCCATAACCACATATCGTCTTCTTTACTCATAAGACATTTCGCAAAATTTGATGAAGAAATTTCAAGGTTAACCATATAAATATTGTCAATTCTAATACCATGTAGAATGACCTTATTATCACTAAGGCGAATAACTGTGCATGATATTGAATCGAACAATACACGATTTCCCTTGTCACATAATTGGCTTATGCTCAAGAGATTGTGTTTAAGACCCTTAACTAATAAGATTTTATCAATGGAGGAGGATTCTTCCTTACCAACCGAGCCAATGCCGATTATTTTTCCTTTGTTGTTATCTCCAAAGACTACGTTTCCTCCTTTGGTAGGTCTTAGTTGTAGGAATTTGGATGCATCTCCGTTCATGTGCTTGGAGCATCCGCTATCAAGGTACCAAAGTGCACTTGATGCCCTCAAGCATACCTACAAGACAAATTAATGAGTTTTTGGTACCCAAGCTATTTTGGGTCCTTGTGTGTTAGGTGCAAAATGGTGGTGTGATTGGCATGTTGTGAGATGCCTATGTCTAGTGAAACAGACAGGAGCTATATGTCCTATTCTATTGCAATAATGGCAAATAACGTTGGGGTTATGCATTCTTCTAGGATGATAATAGTTAGAGGGTCTAAATTCATTTACCCTATTTTTAGAAGTATAATTTTGATGCAATTTTTGATAATCTTTTCTAGATGTTCTAAATTGCACAACATTTTTTCTAGTGCTTATTCTAGGATGTATAGCGATCCTATGATTATTATTTCTAGTTTGAATATAAACATTGATTTTATTTTGCCTAAGTTGAGCCTTAGGTTGTTTAGGAATGGTCTCAACTTTTTCTTTAGACTCATTTTTGAAACCTATACCATGTTTAGTAGATTTTAAATATACAAGAACATCATTGAGATTTTTGTGAGAGGAATTGAATTTATTCAAGGTGCCTTTAAGATTTTCTACTTCATCTTTTAGAGATTTGCAAGATGTACAACCCTTGTTTGAACTCTCGGGTTTGTCGGCGCTTCTTTTGCCATAAAATTTAGTTTCCTCTTTTAGCTTCTCATTATCAAGAGTCAATTTCTCCAAATCCTTTTCTTTCAAAGAAAGTTGTTTCTTTAATTCTTTTATGGTTTTGGAAGCGCTAATAAACTCACCATATAATTCATCAAAGGCATCTTGCATATCTTCAAAAGAGAAAGAATTCTTAGAAGAAGTTTCACATACCTCTTCTTGAGTTTCCTCATGTGCCATGAGACATAAGTTGGCAGTTTCATCTTTTTCTCCGTCACTTGATTCATCCCCGGAGTCACCTCCCAAGAGATGTAGGCTCTTTGTTTCTTGACGAATTTCTTTTCTGTCTTGATATTTGGACAGTTGGGTTTGATATGCCCAACTTCTCCACATCCATAGCACTTGAGTTGTCCTCCTTGCCGCTTTCCTTTTCGTTCATACTCTTTCCGCATGAACTTGTGGAATTCTTAATAACGAGTCCGAATTCGTTATCTTTATCACTTGATTCCTCATCGTTTTGAGGTTGAGATGTGGATGCTTTGAGTGCAATCCTTCTTTTCCTTTGATCATCCAAAGGAGGGTTAAGAATAGTAGATTCATAAGTTTTGAGATTACCTCGAAGCCCGTCTAAGGTGACATTTGTGATACCGATTGATTCTTGAATAGCGCCGGCTTTGGAACGCCATTCCGGAGTGAGGCTTCGTAGAATTTTCCAGACAAGCTCCTTATCCGTGAATGTCTTTTTGAGAGCATGAAGGTCATTTACGATTTTTGAAAATCGCTCAAACATATCATCTATTTTCTCATTCTCCTTCATATGAAACAACTCATATTCATGGGTTAGGAAATCAATTTTAGCTTCTCGGACTTGGTCCGTACCTTTGTAAGTGATTTCCAGTTTGTCCCACATTTGTTTGGCCGTGGTGCAACATGAGATTTTTCGATACATCGGGATTTACAGCACAATAGATCATGTTGATGGCCTTTGCATTATTTTCCACCTTTTTGATGTCGTCCGCATCATATTCGTCTTCCGATTTTGGGACGAGTTTATCTTCAACCCTTTTGGTGGGTAGTTGTTCTCCATTATTTATAATTTTCCACAATAGAAAATTGTTTGATTGGATGAAAATTCTCATCCTCTCCTTCCAATAAGTGTAATTAGTGCCATCAAAGAGTGGTGGCCTTGTGGAGCATTGTCCCTCACCTAATCCTGCATAAACGTTACGAGTAGAAGCCATGGATTGTTTCTCTCAAACTGTTAAGTCTTTCAGAGAGTTAGGCTCTGATATCAATTGTAGAATATACGCTTAACGCTAGAGGGGGGGGGGTGAATAGAGTTTATTAAAAATCGCAGGAATAAAACATCCAAATAAATGCGGAAATAAAATAGTAAGTAGAGAGCACACCAAATTTATACTGGTTCGCCACAAAGCGTGGTTAAGTCCAGTCTCCCGAGAGACTCTCTCGAGTTTCAACTAATCTCTGTTAAGCTTCCGGGTGCTCAACAAACCGTTACAAACTGAGAACTTGAATCACACAAGCCTCAACGACGCTTGCTCGAAGATACCGCACTTCAAGACTTCAAGTGAAGGAATTAATCTTTCCTTCTTACAAAAACAAGGGATTAGAACTTCCCTTCAAGTGTATGCAAACACTTAGCACTCAAAAAAAGACTCTCTTATTGACTGGATATGAGTAAACTCAATACGCTCAAGAACAAAACAACTTCTTCAATAGTTTGGCTCTAATGAAATGAAATGAATGTAATGAAAGTATATAAGCTTATTGCAGATTTGTATTCAGTTGTTGTCTTTAATTGAGAGGTTTTGAGGTGTATTTATAGCCCTCAAAGACTTAGTGACCGTTGCTTAATTGTTAATCAGTGATGCTGATTCTACGCCAGCATAATCGATTGTTGTATTTCCATAATCGATTATCTTTTTAACGTTCAAAAAACTAGACGTTGGATGGCAACGGTAACTAGAATAATCGATTATTCTCCATTTGATAATCGATTATTTGACCTCTCTGTAATTTCCAGATCTAGCTGGAAAATAAGGATAATCGATTATCATATAGTGATAATCGATTATCTTGCTATTCTGTGATTTCCAGTTTTAGCTGGAAACACAGGATAATCGATTATTGAAAAAGGATAATCGATTATCTGTAGCATAATCAATTATAAAAACGTTTTCCAAGTGTTTAGTTGATGACCATAAATCAAGTGTGATTTTTATGAAGATAATGATTTGGAAAATGCTTAAGTTATGTCCAGAAGTGAAAACCAATGTCAAAAAACATTTTGGCTAAGATGAAAACGTTAAAAATCATTTTGTTTGAAGTATATCAAATATGTTTGATAAAATGATATTTTTTTTTGAGAGAAGCCAAGACTTGAATCTATTGTCGGATCAAGATCACAATGTAAAACGACTCATTTATATCTTCGTTACTTTTCTTGATCTTGTTTTTGTTTCTTTTGTGCTTGGACTTCGACTTTGGTCCGCTAGTTAATCTTTCGTTGCTTGTTTAATGATATGACTTGATATTTGATAATCTTGCTCTTACGTCATTCATCAAACCTACAAGAGCGAACACAACTTAGTTTAATGAAAATGAAAGTGCGTTTCAATAATAACTCACGACGATTTGGCATATGTCAATTTTGCATCCACGTCGGTTTGTCATTTATCAAAACTTACAAAGATGAACACAACTTTTAGTTTTAACGACTTGAGAGTGTGTTCCAACAACATCAACATCAAAGTTGTATTCAAACAAATGGGGTGCTTTTGTCGGTCCCTATGTACCCATCGAACCCAGCTCTATTGATGAGTCTGTGAGCGTTCTGGCCTCGGTCCATCTTTCAATCATTGCGGGGTATGTTGTGCCTCGGGGAGGTTCTCCTATCATTAATGTATGACTGCTGCCTTTCTTTATTTGGTTTTGGCTCCTTTTCTAGAAGCTCTCATGGGTGTACCAAGCCCAACGTGGCTCCTAGTTGGTCATCCTCGACCCTAATTTTTTATTGATACCGGGTGTGAATGTCTGACAAGGTACAACGGGATATTCAACCAGATTTCGTTTCAGTTGCTTCGAAGCCACCGATCTTCATTCATTCAAACCTTGAGTGAAGGCCTGCATTGCCCAATCGCCAGAGACTAGCGGTAGTTCCATTCATTCCGTTTGGAAGTGGGATACATACTCTTGTAGAATTTTATTTCCCCTCTGCTTAATATTGAAGACGTCGGATTTCCTTGTTGCTACTTTGATGGCACCATCGTGTTCCTTACTGAAAGAATCTGCCAGCATAGCAAATAAATCTATCGAGTTTGGGGCCAAGTTGTTATAACACATCATTTCCCCATTAGAAAGTCTTTCCCCGAACTTCTTTAGGAAGACGGACTCGATCTCGTCGTCTTTCAAGTCGTTACCCTTCACTGCAAAAGTGTAAGCAGAAACGTGCTCATTAGGGTCTGAGGTTCCATTATACTTCAGAAGGTCTAGCATTCTAAACTTCTTTGGAATGGATTTTGGGGCTGCTTCGTGAGGGAACGACTTTTATACAAACTTATTTGAATCTACACCTTTCAAGATCGGGGGTGCGCCAGGAATTTGGTCAATCCTAGAGTTGTGGGTCTCGGCCTTCATGTCGTTGGCCTCTATCTTCTTCTCGCCCGATTCGATACTCCACGTGAGTCTTCGAGCATCTTCTCGATGGTGGGGTCGGCTACCGACCCATTGTTACTTGATGTGTTAGATACTGCTCGGCTGGTGAGGTCGTGCCTGGTGCTGTCGTGCTAGGAGTTTTTTTGGTGACTTTGCAGTTGAGCAATAGCCAACTTTTGTGCCTGTAACATTTTAAGAATAACGTGAAGTCTTACCTCCCTTTCTTCCCTAGTTGGGGTTTTTTGAGCTTTTTATTGGTCTCCTTGGTGCACGCTCGACATGTTGGGCGTCGCGTGAGATTGCGTCAATCGGAATTGGTCCTGGTGCATTCTCGAGGTTTCGTGGTGGTGCACCAACACCTGGAACATCCACGCCATTCTCCCTGTGGTTCTCAAGCTTGTTGTTCGTTGAGTCAGATATTTTGACCTGAAATAAAGATCTTGGGCGAGAATAAGTGTGAAAGATAACTTGTATTATGTACTTAAACCAGCAAGAAAATAATCACTATTATTTTTAGCCCTACGGTTGGCGCCTAACTGTTTGCCGTGAAAATGATAATAATAATTAAATTTGATTTGTGATTCTAAAAATACGTGATCTATTTTTAAGCTAGTTGTAAGGAAGTTGATGCTGTATGAAAAATATAGAAATGAGATAAGAGCTTGAGAGCAAGGTGATAACCAAATCGGATAATTAATAATCGGGGCCTCGAGCTTGCCTATTCGAGGGCGTCGAGGTGAGTTGGGTGCTCGGCTAGGAGCTATCGAGGATAGTCGATGGACGACTAACATTTGTAATAAGATCAGTGACGGTTCTTTTTGACCAATAATAAGAAATGAATGAAGAAAAATAAGTAGAACACAACAAATATAAGCAATAAATGAAGTAGTGAACTCAAGAGAATACGTTAGAGTAGAGAGAATGTTCGTGAATGTTTACAAAATAATAGTGATCCCCTTTATATATGAGGGGAATCCTAACATAGTAAAAAATGCGTTAATCACAAAGATATGGAGATGGTAGAACTAGTTAATGCCATGATTCATTTTGGACTAGTCCACTTGACTTTGTCAGTCCTAGTTGCGTGTCTTGGGAACTCCCCACTTTCACAATAACTGTTGGTCTGTACTGCCTCGAGGTCGAGCGTCAATGACTCTCGAGGGAGGAAGCTCGGCCGTAGTCTCGAGCCTTGGGGACGTGCTTACAAGGTGTCGTAATGACGAAAAATTGGACCCTCCGATTTTGCCGCATACAAAAGATATAAACACAAAAAATTAAAACTCATATATATTTAAAATTTTCAAAAGTTTATTCAATTATTAACAATTTTTTATTTAAAATATAAAATATTAATCTGTGTATTATACTTATGCAACCACACATGCCACTGGGAATTTCATTCTAAATATGTAATGACAAACAAACAAGTCAATAAAATTACTATATTGTGTAGTTACTAGAAGTGTAATTATATACCCTGATAATTACACAGTGATTCCAAACAGACTCTTACAGGTTTCGGACTCATTAGCAATTGATGCTCAAGATGTCGAAACCCAGAATCTTTCGAGACATACGTACAATGATTTCCCCTGACCACATTAAGACAACTTAATTGGACTTGAATTAGGCCCGGGGAAAAAAACTTGAGTTAAATAATAATTATGTTAGAATATATGAATATATTTTTTCCATTTAAATTTTTTTCTAATTTCGTTTATACCTTCATACTATTATTAGGTCACAAAATAATATCTATATATGATTTCCATAAAAAGTGGAATAAGTAAATTTTGAGGATAAGATAAGTTATCTACTACAAGATATAGATGTAATTAACCTAATAGTATATTGTTTTTCACATATTTCATTATCGGTTTTAATTTGGAACCAATATATAGTTTTAACATTAGTGATAAATTAGATTGAATATACTAGAATCCAAATAGAATAGGACAACGTGTACGTATTAGGTTTATAGTATCTAGTCAAAAGTAAAAGAAGAAGAAAAACATATCCTAGTATTTTTCTTATACGCAATTATTATTCTATTCATATATTCCAATTCTGTTGTGTTGTTTTAACGAACTAAGTAATAGATTTATTCGTTTTTAGTTACTAAGGACGCGGGAAAACTACTAAAAAGAAGGATATATTATCGCAAAAGGTTTGCTCAGAGAATAAGTAGCGAGTTAGTTACGTAGGAATTCAGATCTCTAATCAAAGTCTAATTAATCTGTCATGTTGCGTTTTATTTAAACAGGGGCTAGAGATTTCTGATATATTATCCCTGCTACCGTATAGTTTGATCGCCTCTAATTTTCCTTTTTCTTTCTTTCTTTGATTTTGCGTTCTGTAGAATTACCCATAAAGTAGTGATGGCAAAGTCAGCAGAGATTGTTTGTTTCGGGGAGATGTTGATTGACTTCGTTCCTGATTCTGCCGGAGTCTCATTAGCAGAGTCTACTGGCTTCCTCAAAGCCCCCGGTGGTGCACCTGCTAATGTTGCCTGCGCCATTACCAAACTTGACGGCACCTCTGCCTTCATTGGCAAGGTACGTAATACTCCCATCTGTCTGTATTATATTACTCTACATCACATGACATTATTTAAGAGTCAAAAATATTTTGTTTAGACCACGATTTATTAAATATATATATATTTAATAAAACTTAAAGATTCTATGTCCTTTGATCTAAGTCAAACCGCTTGGTTTGCCAGTATTTTTTATAGTAATTTGTTTTTGCAGAAAAGTTTAGTTTTGAGAGGCATAGCTTAATATAATTTTTCTATGCATTGGATCTCTTTTATGAAATAATCTCACAGTAAGGGATTGATCCCGATTTACACATAAAATTAAGACGTTTGACCCTTTTAGTATTGTGCATAGTAATTAACAACTTGTTTTAGTAGAACTTCTTTCCATGGATCTCCTCAATATAATTAACCGAGCAGGTGGGAGACGACGAGTTTGGGCGTATGTTGGTAGATATACTAAAGAGTAACGGGGTGAACAGCGAAGGTGTGTGCTTCGATACTCAGGCAAGGACAGCGCTAGCATTCGTGACACTGAAGAGTAACGGGGAGAGGGAATTCATGTTCTACAGGAACCCGAGCGCGGACATGCTGCTCAAGGAGTCAGAGCTAAACTTGGGTCTGATAAAGCTGGCTAAGATCTTTCACTATGGTTCCATAAGTTTGATCACGGAGCCTTGCAGGTCAGCTCACATGGCTGCCATGAAAGCTGCGAAAGACGCAGGCGTCCTTCTTTCGTATGACCCAAATGTTCGCCTTCCTCTCTGGCCTTCCCCTGAAGCTGCAAGAGATAATATCAAAAGCATTTGGAATGAAGCTGATTTTATCAAGGTTAGCGATGATGAGGTAAATTTCCTGACACAAAAAGACGCAGAAAAGGAGGAGACAGTGTTGTCCCTATGGCATGACCGCTTGAAGCTTCTTGTTGTTACTGATGGAGAGAAGGGCTGCAGATATTTCACCAAGGTAACTTGTTAACATTTTCTTTCTTGTTCCTTCTTTTACTTGAAGTTGTGTTTACACTATCACTAAATATTCATGCACAGAGTTTCAAAGGAAAAGTGAGTGGGTTCTCTGTCAAGACAATAGATACCACAGGAGCCGGAGATGCTTTTGTAGGTTCCCTTCTGGTTTCCATCGCCAAAGATCTTTCTATTTTCCAGGTATCATATTGTTGTTGTTGCTATAATCGTTATTCAGGTTTGAAAGGACTGAATAAGATAATATCAATGGTATTTGATTCCTCCACCTCTACCTCTCTTCTTCTTTTGATTCCTTACTGAACAATAACAATAACATTTATCCCTCGTCCAATCCCTTCTTTTTAATTAGCCTAATTCAAAACATATTAACAGTATCAGTGAGATGTTTTGCAGTATGGATGTTTTTAAGCAATGTTACACTACTTTCTTCAACAACAACAACAACAACCCAGTATAATCCCATTTAGTGGGATCTGGGGAGGCTAGTGTGTACGCAGACCTTACCCTTGTGTAGAGAGGCTGTTTCCAAATAGACCCAGGCATCCTTCCCTCGAAAAACTTCCCACCTTGCTCTTGGGGAGACTCGAACTCACAACCTCTCGGTTGGAAGTGGGAGTTGCTTACCATCAGAGCAACCCCTACTTTCTTCATTTCTTTAAATTGTTCTGCTTTTTTTTTTGTTATTTTATTGATGGAACTGCTAATTAATGTTCAATGTGCTTGTGTAGGATGAAGAAAAATTGAAGAAAGCCTTGAAATTTGCAAATGCATGTGGTGCAATCAGTACAACCCAAAAGGGAGCCATTCCAGCATTGCCATCAACATCTGATGCTCAAGGACTCATTGCTGGCTCCAAGGCTTACTAATGATTCTTAATTACAACCAATCCTAGTTATCATCGTGTTTTTCTTTTTTACTGTCACTATCATTTGATGACTACAACTCTCCAAATTAGTACCCAATAAGTTTTGCTGGACACTAAATTTAGCTTAAAATAGTTATTTCCCTGCATAATGTTCTAATTGCTTTTATCCTGGGAAGCATAAATTTACTGCCTTAACTTACTGTTTGTATTACTCCGTAGTTGATGAACAATTCTCTTTCGCCTTATTCTGCACAAGTAAAAAGTTGTATGTTGAGGGATTTCCAATTGTCTTTTCTATTTTTATCCAAATTGATGAGTTCTAATAATCAGCACTAATACTTTTAATTTAATCCAATTATTCTGCACATTATATAGATCAATATTATATCCAAACTCTAGTAATAAGGTCAAACTCGTCAATTTAATGTTTTAAGTGGAGCATAGTAGTAAAATTGACCAATGCATTGTGGTAATATAAAATACTCATTACTGATCGTGTATCTCCTTAGCAAGGTTAGTTGTGATAGGACTTATCGCTATCACTTCGAGAGTAATTTGGCTGTGTATAGTTACTTTTGGGATCACAATTGAAATTATACCCGTATTACATAGAATTTTATAAAGTATAATTTGGATTTGAAGTAGTTCAATAAAAATATAAGTTCAAAAATCAAATATATATAAAGTTCTTTTATCTTTCAAATGAAACTTCAGAAATTCACAACTTCAAAAATTCAAAATTTAAGTAGCTATATCTCTTCAATGTAACTTCAGTAATTCAAATATACGTAAAAATATGAAGTTAAGCTTGTCTTCCCCTCGAACTATATCCCCCTTCATACTAAAAAACGCGTGAAGTCTCAAGAAGGCCATCAAAATGGCTGTGTAATGACTAATTACCCTTACACTTTATATAAAATTTACTTATTATATTTTTCTCCTCATTTGCTTTATTTTTACACCTTTTTCTTCATTTTTTCACATTTCTTTCTCATTTTTTCACCTTTCCTTTTCAAATCTCCATAGAGATTTCCTCTGAAAATTTTTCACCTCTCTTGTTCCATTAAATTTTATTATTATTTTTTTCGCTTTAGTCTTCCTTTAATTCTTACCCATATTATTGAAAAAAATACCCATTTAAACTTCTTAAAACCCAATATTTTGTAAAGAATAAAGTTGAATCTTTTGAACCTTGTTTGTGTCATCTAGAATAAGAGATTATAGTTACTGGCCGATTGATTTCTTGTTTGTGGAATTTTATTTTGTATCATCTCTTTGTTTAATATAGATGATTTTTTCATAAATACAACACTATATAACTTTCTTTTCCTCCAACAATATAAGCAAGGATTAATTCAATTGGAATCTAGCATACAACACAACCACAATTAAAGCTAAAAATAACACGTTTATTTTAGATCCTACTGTCGCCAAAAATGCCAAAAATTAGTCGGCCATCTGAAAATAATATTGTATGAAGTAAAATGAGAAAACTACGCATGGAACGGAAGATGGAAGATGGCCAAACCTGAAGCTAATGATGTCGCTTGTCATCGGAAAGAATGATACTCATAAAGAAAAAATAAATATCGCCTTCAGATGTCTTCAATGAAGAATATTCTACAATATTAAGTCATGATTCGTTACGGGAAATATTAAATTCACTGTCCAGAGTTACACATTCTTCAATGGCCCTCATAATTATCATTAAAAGTAGCTTCATCCTGGGACCTTGTTTCCTAGGTGTAACTATAAACTATGAGCTCTATCATCATTGTAAGGGCACAAATTTTCAGTCAAGCATACACTATCTTCTGTCAAAAGCTCAATAATATTTTACTTTCTTACTTATTTATACTGTTCATACTGCCCCTGGTAGACCTGCGCCTGTCACACCCCCTTTTTTCTCGCGAAATCGGGTTTATGATATTTAGGAAGGCAACTCGTTTCCTTTTGGGAATTGGGTTTTTGAATTGAAGAGTTGCCACCTAACGATTAAGTGCATTAGGACACTAAGAGAGTTTTGATTTAGAAATTAGAGATTTGGGTAAGGGCTAGAAATTATCTCGAGGGGAAGGTGTTAGGCACCCCTCAAGATCACTAGTGTGGTTTCTGGTCATGCTAAAATTGTGACTTCAAGTACAAGTAACAAATAGGCAAACAAGAATTTCAAATATGAGGGATTGTCACATAATTGCTGCAAATAAGTTAAAGTTTGAAGAGAAAACAAAGAAAGCTGAAATTTTGAGGAAATGGTTAGAAAATTCTAAAAAGAGATAAACAAATAAAAGGAAGGCGGGGGGGGGGGGGGGGGGGGGGATCCTAGACTTAAAAATAATATGGACTACATCAATGCAATTCCCGGTAATCACTCATCAAAGAGGGACTACACGTGGTATTAGCGCACCGGTCATCATATCTATATCTACCCTTCCCACCCCGTTGAGGTATTAAACACGGAATGGTTTCGTTACTTATTGCATACTAATACCCACCCCAATCCTATCAGTCTCGGAGGAATTTAGGACTACTAGTCCTAAAGAGAAGGGAAATTTGGGTTTCGTATGGTTTAAAAAGATAAAATTCTAAAACGACAAACAAAAACACATAAAGCACACTATGGAAAACACATAAATACTTAAAAGGCTCACATAGGCGTCCTCACTTAAAAACAGGTTGTTTACTACGTCCTGCAGATACTGGTTATGTTATGAATTAAACTTAAATGTTAAGGAGGCAAACTAGTTTATTACACATTTCAGAAGAAACCAGAATCAGACATGCCTACTGGCTCGAATTAGTAAAGTATGATTCAATTAACTAATTTACCTTTTAGCTTGCCTAGGTGAAACCTATTAACAATGTATCTAAACACGAGAGAAAGATATTGGTTTCAGAAGCAGATTTATTAACAGCAGGAACATGAGTTCTGCAAGCGTTTAAGCACTGTTATTACCAATTTTCAACTTATAAATGAGTTGAGGGATTCCGATTGGTTGATTACACCTCCAGGAATGCTTTCTAAGCCTGACTGATTTTAACTTTTATGGTAACACAAAAATCCTATAGGTACGTTGTCTAGAATACTGATTTTATTATTTAAACCTATGTATCATTTGCATATTGATGGATACGTATGCATAATTTAGGAAGCTCTATAGACATACTTTTTATATGATAGGCAAAAAAGCAATATCCTGTAGATAGGTTCTCTATATGGGATACAGAAACGCAGAAGTGAATGATATGATATATTATGTATGAAATGCAGAACTTACAGATAAGATTTCTAAGATATAAAAGTGCAGAAGCTTATAGACATGGCTTTTTTTTTTTTTTAAAAAAAGTGCAGAACCTAAAACAGCATTTCTATGTGAAAATGTAGAAGTGTAGAACTTAAAACATGATTTGTATATGAAAATGCATAACTTAAAGTACGATTTCTATATGAAAGTGCATAACTTAAAGCAGGATTTTTATATGATAGTGCATAACTAAAAGTAGGATTTCTATATGAAATTGCATAACTTAAAATAGGATTTCTATATGATAGTACAGAAGTAAATACCTAATGAACATGATATCTACCCTTATGCATACAATAAGTAATCCACCCCTTTTCACTATAAACTCCATGAGTTATTACAAATTATTATAGCCCAAAATGAATACAAAAAAGCAAGAAAAATACATCAGAATGCTAAAATCTCAGTCAAGGAGAGCCTGATTCAGACTTCTCTCTAAAGCATGAAGTAAACCAACTCCAAAGATCAGATTCCAAAGCCTTTCACTAATCAGGGAAGTGTCAGATTTCCCTAAGAGTCTCCAGTGGACTCCAAACAATGCTTACACCCAAATATATTACAGAATTGTAATATAATGTAGTGTGGAAGGGCCAGCCCTCAAATGTCCATGTTCAAAGGGAGCTCAAAGTCCCAAGGCAAGGCTCATAGGAAGGGGGGGGGAGAGGGGAGGGGGCAGAACTTAGAATCTAAGAGAGAGTGCAAGTGCATAGAGGGGATTTTGGGAAAAAGTCATGACAGGCTGGTGGTCATACCCAGCAATTAGGAGTGCTGGCACACCCCAACCAGCTTGTTAGCCACATTGTTTGGGAGTTAGGATCCATTAAAGGATCAAGCCTAGACATGAGCAACAATTGGGATGATGCCAAGCCTGAACTTTAACTCAAACACATAGAAGGTAATAAGGGTATGGGGAATTCAGAACAGTAACGGATGCAAAGAGAACAACATATTCAATACTGAACATAAATAGCAAAGTAGACAAGATTGTAGAAATTGAAATGCAAACACATAGGGATGAGGCTGAAAATGAAATTACAACATACAAGTTTAAGGGAAACACAGAGAGAAGAGCATTAGTAAAGACAAATTGCAAACACACAGCTAGAAGATTTCAGAAGAAAGGGAGGGTGCATGAGTATTGAAATTTAAAGTGTTCAATACGTTTTTTGTGTTAGATTATTGAATTCATGTTTTTTTAGTGCTGAAAGGTCGTGCAAAAAGCAAGTAAGGTTGTCAACAGAATGAAGAAGGTAAAAAAATAGCTGTGAAATCAATTACATAAGGTCTCACTTTAACAAAGGGAATCGGATTTCAAACGGGCATAATAATTAAGGAAAGAATTTGCTCAATATCTTTTCCAAAGTAGTACAAGAAGGGAAAATACACAAAAGCTATTTAAGGAAAGAGTTTGATAGCAACACGGTTTATGCAAATAATGAAAGGTAATTAATCAACAGCCAGTAAAAATTAGAAATTGAGTTTTGGTATGAATGAATCCAACCGGAAAAAGGTGAGGAAAGGTTTAATTAAAGGAAGTTAGTAACAATCAATCGAACCTAATTAAAAGGAATTCTGAATCAATCACAAGTTGACAAACATTTTTGAAGGGAGAATTCATCATATATAAAGTGGACAGACATGTAAATCAAGATAGAACTGTCGTTATAATTAGAAAAAAGTCTAGCATGGAAATTTCAAAGTCATAACAAAGAGGTTCAAGTTCAGTTCACAGACTCAGAATGAGTTTTAGAAAAATAAGGGTTCCACAATGGATCCCCGATCCATACACAAGATCCAAATCTCCAAAAGAAAACCCCAAACCCTAGGGTTTCCAACTCGAGTAGGATATAGAGACGAGAAGACAAGCCATTAAAACAGGCTTAGAGGCCTTTTTTAGAGACTCATGAGAAAACGAACAAATAAAATTAGCAGGTTCAAGGCTAATAGAATGAAGAACTGGTTTGAAACATAGTGAGAGTAGCAGGAACATGTTATAAGAAAATTTGGAACTTAAAAGAGGTGATATAAGCTTAAGAAATAGTGGATGAAGCATGTTTATGAAATAACTCAAACAAAGATCTTGTAAAGGCAAACAAAGGACTAAAACCTTAGTAACAAATACGGTAAAGGAACACATAAGATAGATATGTGAATGTATGAGATAGAAACCAGTAGAAGAAAGAACGAAGCACAATAGAAGAATAATACGACAAACATAAGAACCCAGAGGAAGAATCATGTGAGGTAAAAAAGAACATATGAACATAACATATACAGATTCACACATAGAAAGAAGAAAAAGAAGAGTCAGAATTTTTTTTAACTTTTCCAGAAACTCTTGATCGAGGAGAAACAAATTTTGAAAGAAAATATTGGGGAAAACATTTTAGAACTTCAATAGAACACATATATAACATAGGTCTAAGAAAACAACCAGAGAAAAACCTTGAATAGCTTAGGGTTTCAGAGAAATCCTAAAAATGAGAAAGGCTTGGAAGAAATTCCGATCTTGAGTTAGAGAGGTCAGAAATAAGCTTCTGATGCTTGCATACGCCGAAGAAAGGCCGGAGAGGCCATAGAACCTTGAATTTGTAGAGATTCGAAAAGACACCATCGAGGTCAGACCTCGAAAGTTCAAACACCTGGGTTTAATGGTGGAGGTGGGTTGAGTACAGGTCATCCATGGCCTAAGAAGCCATGGATTTCGGTGAGGATATGGTCGGAGAGGATAAGAGAGGCAAGGGTTCCGGGGAACCTTCGAGAGAGTTTGAGAGAGGGAGAGTATCTAAAGGCTGCCAACACAATGAAATAGGGGATTAGGGTAGGGTTAGGTGAATTAAAATGGACAGGGGTAATCGTGGCTGTTGATCAAAAGGATAAACTGCCTGGATTAAAACAAAACCGGGCGGGTTGGATAAACGAGATAAGGGGTTGAGTTAAAATTGAAATTGATCCGGTCCAATTGGGGGTTAAGATTGGGTCGATTGGAGGCTAAAATTAAAATTTAATGGGGCTAAAATTGAAATGAATAGCAGTTATATATTAAATAGCTAGTTTTCCCTTTTGTTTTATAAAAATAGTAAAAAATAATTTTGAAATTAAATTTAAAGTATGAATCAGTAACTAATATATAAATATTAAGTTAAAAATACTGAAACCAATTTCACAATTATAAAATGCTATTAATCTTAAAATAAGCTAAAATTGTAATTATATGCAATTTAGCTTTTAAAATGCCAAATGAATTTGTAAAAATATATAATAAATTTCCTTAACTATATTTTGGTATAAATGTGAGAATAAATTAAAATTTTCACCAAAATGAATGATTTTGAGAATAATTATTAATTTTGTACTGCTAAAATGGACATAAATTGATTTAAAAATCTCATAAAAATAGAAAAAAATACTAAAACCCTTGGGCATGCCTATATATATATATACATATTTGTTATTTTGAAAGTATTTTGTATATATGGAAATATACAGGAAAAAATTGGGTATCAATAGCTGCCCCATTTTACCCGCGAAGGATGAAAGAGTTGTCGGGTAAAGAAATGATGTCCAATTTGACCGAATGAAATGGTTTGAAGAGTTTGACCCTGTTCTGGTTCCTGAGCTGCCTACATATCCCTGGCTTACATGAATCAGGCCATATGTAGTTTAGGATCCATTAGCGGAATATGCTGATAGAGATTTACAAGAACAGACACGGTATTTTTGTCAGGAAAGATTGTTTAGGTATAATCAGGGCTGCGGGAACTGGAGTGGGATCGCTCCTACTCAGACGGTTATTGATAGCCGATTTACCTGCAGATGAACAATACAAATGTATATGGTGTAAAATTTAAACAAGATGCAAGTTCCTGTTGGAGCATGAATGTTATCTTTGGACAGTTAGGATGACGTCCTTAGACCATGACGTCCTGGGCCATGAAGCGTATAATAAAGGATTCACAGGCTATGAAATGATGCTCTCGGGCTATGAGAATTATGCCTCCGAACCATGAGATGTAAGAGGTGGCGATCATTCAGCCCATGAGATGTAAGAGGTGGCGATCTTTCAACCCATACAATGTAATAATCGGCGATATTTCAGCCAAATACAAGGTAAATAAGTGGTAATATTTCAGCCAATACAGATGTAAATAAAAGTGGCAATAGTTCAATCAATGAAAGATGAAAAAGTGGCGATATTTTAGCTGAATACAAGGTAAATAAGTGGCAATATTTCAACCGATGCAGATGTAAATAAAAATGGCGATGTTTCAGAGAATGCAATAAGAATAAGTGGCGATATTTGAGCCAAATGCAAGGTAAATAAGTGGCAATATGTCAGCCAATGCAAGATGTAAATAAGGGTGGCAATATTTCAGCCATGCAAGATGGAGGTAGAGCTTAACCTCGTAAGGCAGAATAGTAGCCTTATGCCACTCAAGAAATGCAGATGGAGGTAGAGCTTAACCTTAGAAGGCAGAATAGTAGCATTATGCAATGCAAGAAATGCGGATGAAGGTAGAGCTTAACCTCGAAAGACAGAATAGTACAATTATGCAATGCAAGGAATGCAGATGGAGGTAGGGCTTAACCTCGGAAGCCAGAATAGTAGCCTTATGCAATGCAAGAAATGCAGTTGGAGGTAGAGTTTAACCTTGGAAGGCAGAATAGTAGCCTTATGCAATGCAAGAAATAGGGATTGAGGTAGAGATTAACCTCGAAAGGCAGAATAGTTGCCTTATGCAATGCAAGAAATGCAGATGGAGACAGGGCTTGGTCTCGAAAGGCATAATATTAGCCTTATGCAATGCAAGAAATGAAATGCGAGTAATGATAAAATTTCTTAGCTAATAGCTGATTGCAATATTGCGGCTCCTGGGGACATTGTGCATGTATTGCGATTGTAGATAAGTGACAGTTCTAAGATTCGTACTTATTGGAAAGTATGGGTGCATAAATGTATTCGGTAATATTGTTACTCGGGTGCCTATATCCAAACAAAAATCATGAGTTTTGTAAAGGGGGAGGGTTAGTTCGTATCCCCGCTCATTTTGCTTGGCTCGCTCGGCTCTCCTTTGGTGATATTGTATGTTTTCTTGGGGTAGCGTTGCTAAACAAAGCAATTTTTTAATAGAAATGCATTTTATAGTAAAAATACGACATAAACATATAACCGAAAATAGTTTTCTTCACATAAACCGACAACTGCGATGCAGTTCAAGACATTGCAACCTTTTTTGCCTCAGAATTTTTAGGGTCCTTCTCAATCAACTTCGAAATTTTGAGGGTCCTCAAAATTCTACCCCAATTTGTGAACGAACTCATAGGGCTTCCTACGTATATCCTCTTAAATGGAATCAGGTCAGGCGTAGTTCAAAATACATCATATAAGGAAATCATAAATGCTACATATAGTATCGCTTGACTGCATCTGAATTAATCGTCTTTGGCCAAACTTCTCCGTCCATTTCTGTGAGTATGATGGCTCCTCCTGTTAGAACCCGGTGAACCATGTACGGTCCCTGCCAGTTGGGAGAGAATTTCCCTTTGGCTTCATCTTGGTGGGGGAAGATTTTCTTTATTACTAGCTGTCCAGGTGTGAAATATCTTGGATTGAATCTTTTATTGAAGGCTCTGGCCTTCTATTCTAATAAAGCTGATCGTGGAAAAGTGCATTCATTCTCTTCCCATTTACAAGAGCCAGCTGCTCGTAAGGACTTCTCATACATTCTGTTTCGTCGAGATCATCTTCTTGTATGATCCTTAAGGAAGGAATTTCTACTTCAACTGGAATGACTGCCTTTGTACCATATATCAACACGTAGGGGTTTCCCCAGTTGATGTCCGAACTGTGGTACGGTATCCTGATAAAGCAAATTCTAACTTCATGCCACTGCTAATGCTTTTCTATCATTTTCCTTAGTATCTTATTAATATTCTTATTGGCGGCTTTAGCGGCTCCATTCATCTGCGGTCTGTAAGTTGTAGAATTCTTGTGTTTGATTTTGAAGGTTTCACACATGGCCTTCATCAGTTCACTATTGAGATTGGAACCATTATCAATGATGATTGATTCTAGAATCCCGAATCGACAAACAATACGGTCACAGACAAAATTTGCCACGGCTTTCGTAGTAATTGCCTTGTAGAATACTGCTTCAACCTATTTGGTGAAATAATCAATTGCCGCTAAGATAAACATGTGCCCGTTGGAAGTAGGGGGCTTGATTGGTCTGATAATATCCATTCCCCAAGTGGCGAGCGACCATGGTGAGCTTGTTGCATTAAGCTCATTTGGAAGCACCCTTATCATGTCTGCATGTATTTGACAGCGATGGCACTTTCAGACGTACATAATGCAATCCGTTTCTATATTCATGCAGATATAACCTGCTCGAAGTATCTTATTAGCTAAGACAAAACCGTTTATATGTGGACCTAATTCCTCCACCGTGAAAGAAATTGTTAGATAACCTCCGAAGTGTGCGCTTCTGAGTGGGATTCGGAAACACTGGGTATTCTCCTTTTGCCAAGTATCCCTTGATATCATGAAACCAAGGTTTTCCATCTGCTTCTTATTCGAAATGAGCACACTAAGCTGGCTGATCATGGATCTTTACAGGGATATGATCAATTAAATTCTTTTGTGTGTGCTGTATCACGAACGATAGGGTAGCCAATGCATCGGCAAACTCATTTTGAGCTCTGGGAACATTCCAGAACTCTATCTTTGTGAACCTCTTTCTCAATTCCTGTACGTGATAGAGATAAGGGAGTATCTTGGAGTTCTTGGCTGCCCATTCTTCTCGAACTTGATCTATAAGCAATTTTAAATCCCCAATCACTAGCAATTCTTGAATGTCATGTCACCGGCCATATTGAGCCCTCAAATGCGGGATTTTTAATCAGTTATATTGTTGGTGCATGTGAACCTGAGTTTAGCAGACACTGGATAATGCTGGCCAGTTTCTGATAATAAGACTGATCCTATGCTAACTCCTTTGAAGTTTGCTACTCATAGGATTCTGCAACACCTTCCTTTTTGAAGGATACCTCATCGTCAGGAAAATACGTTCTTAGGGATTTGTATTCTCCGTCCACGGGATTCCTATCAAGATGATCTACCAAAGCTCGTCCTTTGATTGCCTTCTGAGTTATGTAGACAATGTTGAATTCACTTAACAGGATTTTCCACTTGGCTAGCTTTCCAGTGGGCATGGGCTTTTGAAATATGTACTTCACCAGATCCATTATTGATATGAGGTATGTGGTATAGGCACAGAAATAGTGCTTCAATTTTTGAGCTACCGAAGTCAGAGCATAACAGGTGCACTCTAACAGAGAATACTGGGCCTCGTACAGGGTGAACTTCTTGCTAGATAATAGATGTCCTGCTCCTTCCTCCCTGTTTCATCATGTTTCCCCAGAACATAACCGAACACTCCATCAAATACAAGTTAGAGTAATAGGGGTCTACCCGGCTTGGGCAGGACCAAGACTGGAGGTGTCGACAGATACTCATTAATTCTATCAAAGGCTTTCTGATAATCATCAATCCATTTGGTAGCGACGTCCTTCTTTAGCATCTTAAAGATTTGATCACAATGGCAGTAGATTATGCTATAAACCGGCTGATGTAGTTAAGTCTCCCAAAGAAACTCATAACGTCCTTCTTGTTCTTTGGCAGTGGCAATTCTTGAATAGCTTTGACTTTTGAGGGGTCTAGCTCTATCCCTCGGCAACTTACAATAAACCCAAGCAATTTTCTGGTGGGAACCGCAAATGCACATTCTGTAGGATTCAGCTTTAAGTTGTACCTTCTTAGTCGATTGAAGAACTTCTTCAAATCTTCCATGTGATTATTGGCTTTCTTGGACTTGATGATAACATCATCTACATATACTTTGATCTCTTTATGTATCATATCATGGAAAATTGTAGTCATGGCCCTCATGTAGGTGGCCCCAACATTCTTTAACCTAAACAACATCATTTTGTAACAATACATTCACCACGGTGTAATGAAAGCCGTCTTATCAGCATCATCCTCATCCATCCATATCTGATGATACCCAGCAAAAAAAACAAAGAATTACTGCTGCTCATGCTTGGCGCAATTGTCAATTTGAATGTGTATGTTTTGGAAGGAGAAGTCGTCTTTGGGACTGGCCCGGTTAGGTCCCAGTAGTCAACAGAGACTCTGACTTTCCCGTTCTTCTTTGGATCGAGCACAATATTGGGTAACCAACTTGGATACTCTACCACTCTAAGAACATTAGCGGCATTCAATTAAAGCCTGGATCTTATCCTTCAAGGAGTGGCATTCATCAATGTATGCCCTTTCATGCCTGAATGGTATGTACAGGTTTTATTTGGATTGAACCATTGGGAAGGGTTTTCAAGGGTTATAATTAGGATAGTGCCACATAACCAGCAGCTTTGAGCCTTTCATACAGTTGGTTGATTGGTTCGACAATGGTGGTATATTGTTTGGGAGGTCTGTGGTCGAATTTTTGTCAATGTCTGGGAAATATTTGGCGAGTGGGAGGTGATTAATAGTGAGAAGTTTTAGTATTGTAGGCTTGGTAAACATTTGCGTGTTAGGAGTATCTGGGTGAAGTAGGATGATATATGGTGGTGGAGGTGATTGGTAATTTTGGGTAGGTTGATATGTGAGTAAAGGTATTGGGTAGATTTGGTATTTGACTGGGGACTTTATTTTCTGTGCAACCGTCACGGCGCTCACGTCCCTTTTCTTGGACGTGCTACTAGATTGTAGAGCCTTGTTGGTAGCCTGCAAGGCTTCAAATTTCTAGCTTTCAATCAGCATCAACCTTTCATAGTACTATGGGTCCTGAGCTCGGACAAAAACCTGTTCATTTGTTCTTATTCTAAAGCAGGTCTGGCCTTAGCAGCTTCTAATCTCCAACGAGTAGCATACTCGTGGAATGTCTCCATAGGTTTTGAATGTAGAAGACATTTGGAGCATTTTCTGTGTTAAATCTGAACCTTTTTATGAAATCGGACGCCATACTTACTTAATTTGACCACTTCTTCGGTCTTGGCAGATGTACCAAGATAGAGCATCCGCCTTCAGACTTCTCATAAAAATCTTCATGCGAATATTTTTGTCCTTTCCTACTCCGACCAACTTGTCGCAGTATGTTCTTTGATGAACTCTCGGATCCCCTGTACCATCAGATATCTCGAACTTAGTAGGTTTGTATCCCTCGGGCAGTTTGACATCTGAATATATGCGAAGGTCTTCGTAATTTAGCCCTTCAATCCCCTTGCTTCCCTCGACGCTTTGAATTCTGCTAGTCAACCTTTTGAGTTCTTCTACCAGATTCCTGATAAGCGAGTCCTTATCATCAACTCAGGCGTGTTTGAAATGGGTTGAGTAGTGTGCCGCACAATTTCCACATAGATGGAGGTATTATGTTGAGGATGAAAATGGTCATTTGTAGAGTTCACAGGTTCCGAGATGAGTAGTGGAGTATTGATAGATATTTGGATAGTGCATTAGTAGTGGTGAGGATCGAGGTGGTTTTGTGGTTTTGGGATGTTTTGTGGAGGTGTATGTTTATGGGTGTTAGGAAAGTTGACATTTGGGGTGGTGAGGGAAAACGACAAACTTGCCAAGAAGAGCTTGTTCCAGTTCTTTTTGAAATTTCCACAACTTCTGCTAGAGTTGAGGGGCACTTTCCTTGGAAACCTGAATACCCTGAGTAACCTCTATTCGTTTGACTGAGTTCTCCTTTGTAGTGTTGCTCAAATTTTCCATTTTTCCTTTTTTCCTGTTTCTGATGAGTCTAGGAAGAGGACTGGGTGGAGGGCCCTTGGATCTTTTGGAGTACGATGATAATGCTAGAGTGCACAAACTAACCTTAGGGGAGGGGAATAAAACAAAATTAAAAGCAAAAAGGTAGCAAGTTAGTGCGGATTATAAAAAAAAGATGTTGCAATATTTAAACACATAGTGCGATAATATAAACCGAGTCCTAATTTAAGAGCCTCGTCGTGCTCGAAGTAAAACTAGAGATAAGTTGATTTGGAGAACTTATAATACTAAATGCATCATTTTATTGATAAAAATAAGATGAATCCCAAAATGACACTAAAATAGCAGAAGATAAAATGTCACTAATGGCCATTGGCCTTATTACATTTAAAGCAAAAGAAAAAGGAACCCTAATTACTTGGTCCCAGAAGGACCTTCCCTAGTCTCGGCATCTTTGGCTCCATCGAATAGTTTCACCAGCTCACGAAGTCCTAGCAGCAAGTAGGCTCTAGCCAAGTGTCCACCTTCATTTCTTTCAGCACTCTGACAGTCTTTGACCCTTTTGATGAATTTACTCTCCAGCTTCACTAAACCATGCTCAAGTACCCCAGACGCTTGTTGGCACTGATAGCCATGTGTTTCCATTATTCAATCAACTTTTGGTTGGCTTCTTGAATTTCACGATGCCCACTTTTGCATTCCCGAATCCTCTTGCGCAGTTGGTTGTACTTAACCTGTGCTTCAGTGTTTTTGTCGATAATCCTATGACCTCAAACAAACTCGGGTTGACCCAACCATTATGATTATCTTCTAGCCAGATTGGCTACTATGGAGTATACCCGGATGGTACGTGTCCGGCTTAATAGTATCTCTTCCCATAATGATTTTGCAGTGCCACATGTGTTAGGCTTGGAACTTGTAAGGGATGTCATCCTGCTGAAAGCCGGCCCAAAAGTGGCTTATCTTCTCGACCCTTGGTATGATCTGCTTCATACCAGCCTGTCTCATGACCCCGAGAGGGACATAAGGATAAGTTCCTCTCAAACCGATAAGTATCAGAAACGGTGCATCCCTAGACCGTTTAATGAACTCTTCAGTAGGGAACCATTCGAATATCCATTGTACTTGATTCTCTGTCAGATTTTCAAACAGCTCTATCCATCCCTTGGCATATTTTGATTGAGCAAAAATATTAGGCATATAGTTCATTCCCCTTGAATGATGGAAGGAAATATTATTATCCCAATCCCTAGGCTAGATCTCTTGTCGATACTCACCAATTTGGATGTGCTCCATGAGCCAGAGTTAGAGTAGCAAGTTGCAACACTCGAAGGTCTTAGTTCCCTGTTGATACATTTCTGGGGCTCGGTACATCTCTGCAATAATTATGTGCACTGTGCTGAATAGCTGCCCACTAATTCCTTCCATTAAAGTCTTGGCGACCATGGACAATCTGGTAAAGATCCTAGGCTTCTTCATAGGAAATACTGTCATCCCCAAGAAACAAAACATGAAGACGAAGACCCTCCTATGGATATGCCCCAATGATGTGAGGGTGAACTCTTCAGGGTAAGTACGGTAAGATTTGCTGTGATCGTACCATTCGTACAAATACTCAAAGGGAATTTATGACTCCTTCAAGCAAGTTAAATCTGAATTCTTCTTTAGACACATCATCTTGAGAAAACCTTGGCCCTTGCTGTTCTATGGCATTAGCAGCCCCAAAGTTTCCCACGGTATATCAGCAAGTCCTCCCATTTCTTGTAGTAGGGGTGTTCTCTCAATCTCCCCGAAGTGAAAAATAGACCAATCGCAATCCCAAAACAGGGTGGCAGCTTCAATAATTTTGGTGTTGGGTTGAATTTCCATAAGGGAAGGTAAATACCCCAAGTATTTTCGGAAGAGGGTCCGATCACTGGAATGAAGATCTTTCCACTAATTTAGCAATGTTGGGTTGATGTTGGTGACCATGCCGAATCTGGTAACTTCGTGCCTCATTTCTGCAAAACAAAGTGTTAGGGCCTTATCCCCGCTAGATTCGATTATTTAAATTTCAGTAATGGCATAAACAACATTTAGTTCTCTAAATAAATGCACAAAATGTTGTGGTTTCCGTTTTGGTTCCAAGGAAATCTAGTGGACTTTGGACAAGGCTATCTTATAAAGTCGTTATGTGGACAACATTACTGACTCGGCTAGATTTTGACAATGATGCATGCATAATTGGATAGAATAGGGTTTCTACAGGGTATTAGACTGGTACCCTTGAGCGGACAACTCACAAGGTAAAGGCACAGAACCATCGACTTCACCGTTGATCGACTGCTTTTACCGCAAATACACCTTTGCCAAATTTAGGGGTAATAATATTTGAAGGGTGCAACCACTCTTTATAGTTGTTGCTAGGGTATTTTGAATGGCACGAGTGGAAGATGATGTTGAATATGTAGTTACAATAATTTAACAAGTTGTCATATATTTGCACGTTCATAAAAATAATAATTATAATAATTGCTCATAATTACAACAGTATTAAAAGAAAGCAGTAAAAGAAAATAAACAAAGAGCCGAGTCTGTATCGTAGAAGAAGAGGGAAATGAATAAAGACATTAAAGAAATTCAAAGAGGCATTGAGTCATAAACAACATGAAATGGTAAAAGCCTTAAAGATTTCCCTAATAGAGTCGCCATATTGTCGAGCCTCCTTTTTCTCACAGACTTGGTTTTATGAAATTTAGGAAGACTACTCCTTCCCTTTTGAGAATTAGGTTTTTGAATTGAAGAGCTACAACCTAAGGATTAAGTGCATTAGGACATTAAGAGGTTTTTTTTTAGAAACCAGGGATTTGGGTAAGGGCTAGAAATTATCTCGAGGGGAAGGTGTTAGGCACCCCTCAAGATCCACTAGTGTGGTTCTCGTCGATGCTAAAATTGTGACTTCAAGTACAAGTAACAAATTGGCAAATAAGGATTTCAAATATGAGGGATTGTCACATAATGGCTGCAAATAAGTTAAAGTTTGAAGAAAAAACAAAAAAAGCTGAAATGTTGAGGAAATGGTTCGAAAATTCTGAAAAGTGATAAACAAATAAAAGGACGAGGGGAGGGGGCGGGGGTTTCCAAGATTTACAAATGATATGGATTACATCAGTGCAATAATCGGTAATCGCTCCTCAAAAGAGGGGCTACACGTGGTATTAGTGCACCGATCATCATATCCATATCTACCCTTTCCCACCCCCTTGAGGTATTAAACGCGAGAATGGTTTTGTTGCTTATTGCACGCTAATACCCACCCAAGCCTATTAGTCCCCCAGGCATTTAGGACTAATAGTACTAAAGGGAAGGAAAATTTGGGTTTTTTATGGTATAAAATGATAAAATTCTATATCAACAAACATAAACACATAAAGCAGATTATAGGAAACACATAATGACTTAAAAGGCTCAGATAGGCCTCCTCACTTAAGAATATGTTTTTTAGCGTGTCTTGCAGATACAAGTTATGGTCTGTATCAAACTTAAATGTTAAGGAGGCAAACTGGTTTATTAGACATTTCAGATAAGAAATCAGAATCAGACCTGCCTACTGGTAGGAATTAATAGATTCTGATTCAATTAACTAATTTATCTTATAGATCGCCTAGGTGAACCCTATATGTAGGGTATCTAAACACGAGAGAAAGATACTGGTTTCAAAAGTAGATTTACTAACAGTAGGAACATGAGTTCTGCAAGCGTTTAAGCACTCTCATTACCAATGTTAAACTTATAAACAAGTTGAGGGATTCAGATTAGTTGATTACTCATCTAGGCATGCTTTCTAAGCATGACTGATTTTAACTTTTATGGAAAAATAGAAATCCTATAGGCATAGTGTCTAGAATATTGATTTTATTATTTATACTTGTATATCATTAGCCTAGTGATTGGTACATATGCAGAATTAAGGAAGCTCTATAGACATGCTTTCTATATGATAGGCAAAAATGCAGGACCTTCTAGACAAGTTCTCTATATGGGATGCATAAACGCAGAAGTGACTGATATGATACATTATGTATGAAATGCAGAACCTATAGGCATGATTTCTAAGATGCAAAAGTGTAGAAGCTTATAGACATTGCTGTTTTTTTTTTAAAAAAAAACACGGAAGTGTAGAACCTAAAATAGGATTTCTATGTGAAGATGTAGAAGTGCAGAACTTTAAAAAGGATTTTATATGAAAATACATAACTTAAAGCATGATCTCTATATGTAAGTATATAAGTGAAAGGAGGATTTCTATATGAAAGTGCATAACTAAAATATGGTTTCTATATGAAAGTGCAGAAGTAATACCTAATGAACATGATATCTACCCTTATGCATACAATAAGTAACCCACCCCTTTCCACTATAAATCCCATGAGTTATTACAAATTATTAATGCCTAGAATGAACATAGAAAAGTAAGAAAAATACATCAGAAACCTATCCCAGCCAATGAGAGACTGATTTAGATTTCTGTCTAAAGTATAAAGTAACTCAACTCTAAAGATCAGATTCCAAAGTCTTTCTCTTGTTTTGGAAGTGTCAGAGTTCCCTAAGAATATCTAGTGGACTCCGGGTAGTGCTTACACACAAATATATTGCAGAATTATATTATAGTGTTGTGTGGAAGGGCCATCCCTCAACTGTCCAAGTTCAAATGGAGCTAAAGGTCCCAAGGCAAGGCTCATTGGGGGGGGGGGGAGACAGAACTTAAAATCTAAGAGAGAGTACAAGTGCATAGAGGGGATTTTGGAAAAAAGTCATGACAGACTGGTGGTCATACCCGACAAATAGGAGTGCTGGCACACCCCAACCAGCTGTTAGGATTTATGCCCATCACTAGAGGGGGGGTGAATAGTGCAGCACGAGAATATTGATAAATATTGCGGAATTAAAATTGCAGGAGTAAAGTAAATGCGGAAATTAAAAGATTAAGGAAAGGACACAGCGAATTTATCCTGGTTCACCACAACGTGTGGTTAGTCCGGTCCCCGAGAGACTCTCTCAAGATTCCACTAACTCCGTTAAGCTTACGGGTGCCTAACAAACCGTTACTCTTGCTCGTAGATGTACACTCTACAAGACTTCAACTTGCTCGAGGATACATCACCTCAAGACTTCACCTTGCTCGTGGTTACCGCACCACAAGACTTCACACACTAAGATTGAGGGTACTTAGCAAACCCGACAATCAATGAGAAGATATGGTCTTCTCAAACACCTTCCTCTTTTACAACAAGAACTCTCTCAAAAGAGTAGATAAAGAGATACAATATTAGCTCTATGAAAAACTCAAAGTTGTCTCTCAAATGGCTCAACAAAAGCTCTATAATGATGCACAAATGATATCAATATGTATATGAATAATGAGAGGTGTTGTGTTTTTCAATTCAGCTCAAAAGACCTCTATTTTACAGGTGGTAGAAGTAGTATGTCCGTTGCTTAGTTGGCAATCAATTATGCTGATTTTATGCCAAGATAATCGATTATCAGATTTGGATAATCGATTATCAGCTTACCGTTACAAAATCGGAAGCTGATTTTATGCAGGATAATCGATTATTGTGATATGCATAATCGATTATGTTGTTACAGTGTTCAAAAACTAGCAACGGACACAAGATAATCGATTATGCAATTCTGATAATCGATTATCCTACTCTGCGGAAATTTCCAATAAATGGAATTTCCCAGAATAATCGATTATCACTTTGCATAATCGATTATTCTATTATGCTGTCCATAATTGACAACTTACTTCAAAAACCAAAAATGAAGACGTTAAAAATATTTTGTTTGAAGTATTTAAAATATGTTTATGATAAATATGATTTGATAAAATGATTTTATGCATATTTATGATGACCTATGTTGAGCCAAAAGACGAGATAACTTAAGCATTGCTCTTACATGGTTCTACCTAACGACCTACGCCTTGGGTCTTCGGTCTAGAACATTTTAGCTTGTCTTTGGCTTGGCTATGCAATTCCGTCATCAATATGCTTCTCGGCATTCAATCTTGATTGTTTGCTGGATAATCTTCATTGTTTGTCATACAATAACATTTTTTAACAAGTTGACTTCATTGTTTGTCATTCATCAAAACCTATACCTGAAAATCATGCTAGTACAACCAAAGAGCACATATCATGGATAGAATGATTTTCTACAATTTCCCCCTTTTGATAATGACAAACAACATGAGATATGCATATTGGATTCCCCCTCAATTCATGCTATATCTTAACATACAATTCATGCAAACAATTCCCCTTAATGATAATTCCCCCTCAAATAAGGCATACTATAACGTAGATACATTCCCCCTTATTTGATGCATATCGCCTAAACTCTTCCCCCTTTTGGCATTAGCAAAAAGAGAGTATACAAAGGCTATTTTCCCCTTTCGACACTTCCCCCTTTTGGATATATCAATTGTTAGTGTCAAGAATAAAATGGGAAATACAATGAGGAATATACATTGACGATATTTTAAAAAGTCATACCAACATGAAATAATGCCAAATGTTAGTAAAAACATAACAACCATAATAATGGTTATTTTTCGCAAATCATATTACTTAAGAACATATCAACAGTTAATTTTTAACAAGCCAATAGTTGTATTAAAAACATGAATTATTTATTTTTCAAGAATATCACTGTTATTTAAACCAAAAAAATATTCATCAAAACATGAATCAATCATTATTTTTAACAAAAATAATTGATACCAATTGTTATTCAAGATAAAAGTTATCAAAACATGAATCAACAAAAATAATTAATATCAATTGTTAACAAAGATATATTAATTGTTAACACATATCAACTATTATGTTTTTATCAAAAATATGATAACTAACCGAAATTCCCCCTCGATGCAATAAGGTTTCGTGCTTGGTGCATCTACTACGATATTGTAGTCTTCAAGCACACCTGCAAACGTACCTAAAAATAGGTTTTCGGTACCCAGGCACTTTTGGGTCCTTGGGGGTTAGGCAAATAATAATCATAGTCAAAAGATAAATCTCTATGTATTGCAAAACATACGGGTGCTATGTGTCCTACCCGGTTGCAATAATGACATATAACATTCGGGTTGTGCATATGTCTTGGTTGAGCCAAAAACGTTCTAGGTGATCTAAAGTCGTTATTCCTAGACGTATTGCGATTCCTAGAGTTGTTTCTAGGTGGTCTAAAATGATTAATTCTAGACTCATTAATAAAATTTCTAGAGTTGTTTCTAGGTGGTCTAAAATGATTAATTTTAGACTCATTAGTGAAGTTGCTAGAATTATTTCTAGGTGGTCTAGACTCATTTCTATCATCCTTTCTAATATTCTTCTTAATTTCTTCACTTGTTTTAGGATCATCAACACTACGTTTTTCTAGAGTGTTCCTAAGTTCTATGTTCTCTATTTTCAAAGAACTACAAGAAGAACAATTGGAACTTTGATCAATTGAAGAAGTTTCATTCATCTCCTTAATTTTATTTCTAAGATCAATATTGTCATTTTCCAAAAAATTATTTTTCTCTTCTAAAACTTTAATTTTAGTCTTGGCCTCTTTGGAGATTTTTGAAGACTTTTTCAATTCATCATATAATTCTTGAAAATCTTCTTGTAATTCTTCATAAGAATAAGTGTTAGAATTACTTACCTCTTCTTCCTCGTTGGCCATGAGGCATAGTGCGACAGTTTCATCGCTCGAGCTGTCCGAATCCCATGTCACACGCCTTTGGTGTTTGTTCTTCTTCTTGTCCTTAGATTTTGGACAATGTGATTTGGTTTGGCCAAGTTTTCCACAATTTTGGCATGAAGGACTTGGTTCTTCCTTCTTTATTTCCTTCTTCATAAACTTATAAAACTTTTCAATTTTATCATTGGAAATAATATCATCATCGCTTTCCGAATCACTTACCTCTACTCTTTTAGAAGATGAGGCTTGAAGGAGATATTCGAACTTTTACTTCTAAGATAGGGATTAAGAATTGTGCTTTCATAAGTTTCGAGGTTACCTCTTAGTCCATTAATTGTGACATCCGTGATTCCTATCGACTCTTGGATGGCATTGGCTTTGGAACGCCATTCGGGTGTGAGACTCCGTAGGATTTTTCGAACAAGATCTTTGTTCGTGTACACTTTCCCGAGAGCATGAAGATCGTTGACGATTTTTGAGAATCGTTCGAACATAAAACCGATGGGTTCTTTCTCCATTTTAAAGATTTCACATTCATATTTTAGAATATCAATTCTAGCTTCTCGGACTTGAGACGTACCTTCATAAGTGATCTCGAGTTTATCCCACATCTCCTTGGCGGTTGTGCAGTAAGAAATCTTCCGATAGTCATCCAGATTCACCGCACAATATATTAAGTTGACGGCCTTTGCGTTATTTTCAACTTTCTTGACGTCCTCGGCATCATATTCATCTTCCTCCTTTGGAACCGTGGTTTCCCCAACTTTCTTTGTTGGCATTTCTTCACCGTTCTTGATGATTTGCCACAAGCGAAAGTTATTTCATAGGATGAAGATTCTCATCCGCTCTTTCCAATATGTGTAATTTGTTCCGTCAAATAGTGGAGGCCTATAGGTGGAGTGTCCTTCGCTCATCATTCCTGCGTTCAATATTCTCAACAGAAAATATATACCGTTCTCCCAACCGGCTAAGGCTTTCAGAGAGTTAGGCTCTGATACCAATTGTTAGGATTTATGCCCGTCACTAGAGGGGGGGTGAATAGTGCGGCACGAGAATATTGATAAATATTGCGGAATTAAAATTGCAGGAGTAAAGTAAATGCGGAAATTAAAAGATTAAGGAAAGGACACAGTGAATTTATCCTGGTTCACCACAACGTGTGGTTAGTCCAGTCCCCGAGAGACTCTCTCGAGATTCCACTAACTCCGTTAAGCTTACCGGTGCCTAACAAACCATTACACTTGCTCGTAGATGTACACTCTACAAGACTTCAACTTGCTCGAGGATACAGCACCTCAAGACATCACCTTGCTCGTGGATACCGCACCACAAGACTTCACACACTAAGATTTAGGGTACTTAGCAAACCGGACAATCAATGAGAAGATATGGTCTTCTCAAACACCTTTCTCTTTTACAACAAGAACTCTCTCAAAAGAGTAGATAAAGAGATACAATATTAGCTCTATGAACAACTCAAAGTTGTCTCTCAAATGGCTCAACAAAAGCTCTATAATGATGCACAAATGATATCAATATGTATATGAATAATGAGAGGTGTTGTGTTTTTCAATTCAGCTCAAAAGACCTCTATTTATAGGTGGTAGAAGTAGTATGTCCGTTGCTTAATTGGCAATCAATTATGCTAATTTTTTGCCAAGATAATCGATTATCAGATTTGGATAATCGATTATCAGCTTACCGTTACAAAATCGGAAGCTGATTTTATGCAGGATAATCGATTATGTTGTTACAGTGTTCAAAAACTGGCAACGGACACAAGATAATCGATTATGCAATTCTGATAATCGATTATCCTACTCTGCGGAAATTTCTAATAAATGGAATTTCCCAGAATAATCGATTATCACTTTGCATAATCGATTATTCTATTATTCTGTCCATAATTGGCAACTTACTTCAAAAACAAAAAATGAAGACGTTAAAAACATTTTGTTTGAAGTATTTAAAATATGTTTATGATAAATATGATTTGATAAAATGATTTTATGCATATTTATGATGACATATGTTGAGCCAAAAGACGAGATAACTTATGCGTTGCTCTTACATTGGTTCTACCTAACAACTTACGCCTTGAGTCTTCGGTCTTGAACATTTGAGTTCGTCTTTGGCTTTTCTATGCAATTCCGTCATCAATATGCTTCTCGGCATTCAATCTTGATTGTTTTCAGGATAATCTTCATTGTTTGTCATACAATAACATTGTTTAACAAGTTGACTTCATTGTTTGTCATTCATCAAAACCTATACCTGAAAATCATGCTAGTACAACCAAAGCGTACATATCATGGATAGAATGATTTTCTACACCAGCTTGTTAGCCACATTGTTCGTCAGTTAGGATCCATTAAAGTATCAAGTCTAAACATGAGAATAATTAGGATGCTGCCAGGCTAGAACATTAACTTAGAGACATAGAAGGGAATAAGGGTATGGTGAATTCATAACAGCAACAGATGCAAAGAGAACATCATATTCAATAATGAAAATAAACAGCAAAGTAGAAAAGATTGTAGTAATTGTAAGCAAACACATAGGGATGATGCTGAAATGAAATTAGAACACACCAGTTTTAGGGAAACACAGAGAAAAGAGCAGTAGTAAAGCCAAACTGCAAACACAAAGCCAGAAGATTTTAGAAGAGAGTGAGGATGCAGGAGTATTGAAATTGAAAGTGTTCAATAGTTGTTGTGCGTTAGAGTATTGAACTCCTGTTTTTAGTGTTGAAAGATCGTTCCCTATATAGTGCAGAAAGCAAGTAAGAAGAAGGTAAGAAAATAGTTGTAAAATCAATTACATAAGGTCTCCCTTTAATTAATGGTTCTGATTTCAAACAGGTAGAATAATTAAGGAAAGAATTTGGTCAAAATCGTTTCCAAAGTATTACAAGAAGGGAAAATACATAGAAACTACTTAAGGAAATAGTTTGATAGAAACACGATTTGTGCAAATAAGGAAAGGCAATCACTCAATAGCAGTAAAAATTAGAAATTGAGTTTTGGTATGAATGAATCCAACCGGAAAAGATGAAGAAAAGTATAATTAAAGAAAATCAATAAGAATCAATCAGACTTTATTAAAAGGAATTCTGGATCAATCACAAGTTGGCAAAATATTTTTTGAAGGGAGAATTCGTCATACATATAGTGTACAGACATGTAAATCGAAAGAGAACTATCGTGCTAATTAGAAAAAAAGTCTAGCATGTAAAGTTCAAAGTCATAACAATGAGATTCAAGTTCAGTTCATAGACTCAGAATGATTTTGAGAAAATTCAGGGTTCCACAGTAGAACCCAGTACACACACGCAAGATCCAAATCACCAAAAGAAAACCCCAAACCCTAGGGTTTCCAACTCGAGTAGGATACATAGACAAGAAGGAAAGCCATTGAAATAGGCTCAGAGGTCTCTCTCGGAGACTCATGAGAAAACGAACAAATAAAATTAGCAGATTCAAGGCTATTAGAATGCAGAACTGGTTTGATTCATAGTGAGAGTATCAGGAATGTGTTTTAAGAAAACTTGAGACTTAAAAGAGGTGATATAAGCTTAAGAAACAGTAGATGAAACATGTTTTAGAAAGAACTGAAACAAATGTCTAGTAAAGGAAAACAAAGGACTAAAAGATTTGTAAAAAATACTACATAAGGTAGACATGTGAAATCATGATATAGAAACTGGTAGAAGAAAGAATAAAGCACAATAGAATAACATGCATAATACGACAAACATAAGAACCTAGAGAAAGAATCATGCGAGGTAAAAAAGAACTTAAGAGACATAGCATAGACAGATTCACACAGAGAAAGAAGAAAAAGAAGAGTCAGAAAACATTTTAAGTTTTCCAGAAACCCTCGATCAAGGAGAAAAAAATTTTGAAAGAAAAGATTGGGGAAAATTTTTTAGAACTCTAGTAGAACACAGATATAGCATAGGTCTAAGAAAACAACCAGAGAAAAACCTTGAATAGCTTATGGTTTCAGAGAAACCGTAGAATCGAGAAAGGCTTGGAAGAGAGTCTGATCTTGAGTTGGAGAGGTCAGAAATAGGCTCCTGATGCTTGGATACGCCGGAGCAAGGTCAGAGAAGCCATAGAACCTTGAATCTGTAGAGATCTGAAAAGACACCATTGAGGTCAGACCTCAGAAATGCGAACACCCAGGGTTTATTTGTGGAGGTGGGGTGAGAACAAGCCATCCATAGCCTAAGAAGCCATAGATTCCAGTGAGGTTATGGTCGGCGAGAATGAGAGAGGCTAGGGTGTGAGATCGTGATTTTTGCCTCGCTTGAAACGTTCCTATAAATTTGTAGATTTGGATTTTCTTATTATTTTCATTTTTAGGAGTTAATTATGTGATTTGTGTTTATTTTAATCTATAGGAATTAATCATATGATTTGTGTTTATTTGCATTTTTTCTTATTAAATGTGTGATTTTGTGTTTATTTACGTGTTTCATTTATTAGTTGAATTTTTGGGAATTTAATTGCATTTGAGTGCATTTTAGTTCATAAAAATATACAAAATAGCATCTTTACATTTAGGATACTAGTTTTAAAATTTTTAGACTCAGTGATTAATTAATAGCATGTAATAACAAAATCGTTTCTTTTTGCATTTTTACTTTAGAAGTTTCATTTTTTTTAATTTTTCTTCCTAGATTAGGATTTAGTAGATTTTAGAAAATTAATTAGTTTTGTTGAAGTATTAAATCAAGTCCTTATTTTGATATTGTATTAATTGAAAATTGAAAAAAAAGGATAAAAGGAATTTGGTAATAATAAAAAAAACAAAAGAAAGAAAGAGAGATTTGAAATATGGCCTTGTTTAAAAAAAACCAATGTGGGCCATTTTTGCAAGTTTGAACCCACTCCAAAGCTTCCCTACCCAAGCCCAAACCCCATGCCGTTAAAGTCTCATGAAACGACATAGAATAGGAGCAATACTACGTCGTTTGAGGTTGAAAACTAGCTAGTTAATCATGTCCACTCAGTCATCATGATCAGACGGCCACAAATCCATGTTGGATTTAAAATAAAAGTATCCAAAGTAGTGTAATAGCTTCAAAGACAATATATGTCTTCCTCGTACACTTCCACCGACAACCATTGAACAACCGTAACACCACCGTCCACCGCCGGCCAAAAATCGCCGCCGGCGGCGGCATAACACCAATAGCTCCCAAATTTACACCCTAGAACCCCCTTACCCTCCTCTTCCCAATCCCATAGAGATTACCCCTTGAAACCCTCCCTAGCCCATCAACGACCTCCAAATCGACACCGTGGGACCCACTCACCCTCCTCGTCCTAACCTTGCCATTGCCCACTCTTGAATGTCATTAAGACTCTTCGAATATGTGTTTGAAGATGGCAGCTCCGCCATACACAACAGTGGCTACCGTCTAACACCCCTCAAACACCATACCCATCCCTCTGTTACCAAATCCCAGTAAAACCCCTTAAATCTCAAAGCTAAGGTTCAGAGTTCCAACATGTTTTGGGAAGCTTCACGGATTTAAACTCGATTTCAAATTGATGTCGTATGTCTATGTCGGACAAAATAAACATACAAAATCAATTGAAAATCAAGTTCGAAGGAAATCCAGTCAAAGACCAGAATCAGTGAGTCTATTTCTACTCTTTTGTTTCTTTTTATTATTTTGTTTTTCTGGTTGTGTTAGTAATTAGGTTAAGTTAATTCCTTGTTACTTTAAAATTTAAATGGTCTTCACAAATCTCAATCTTGTTATTTCTAGTCTGATTGCAAGAATGGTTGTTAATTTCGTTTGTGAAATTGGACGATAGGTTTTGTTTAATCTCCACAGTTCCCTAGATTCCAGCAATATCATTCTTGACCTTTGAATCTGAATGTTGGTTTAAATTCAAGCAATTAGGAAAGACTCTTAAATGTTCTGATTCTCATGGTTGTTCATTAGTGTCAGTAATCTCCTGATTATTTTAGGTTTAAAATGTCTATTAACAGCTCAAATGTTTTGAAGTACTAATTTTTGAGTTTTGAATAATAACTTCCCCTGTATTGGGCTTGATTTCTAATTTAATTGCTGAAGTTGGATTATTTGTCCTTCAATAGTGTTATTTGGATTCGTTATAGCTGTTAGGATTAGGAAATTAGTCTTAGGAGTTAATTTTGGCACCAAATAGATAACTTTAGCGCAATACAGGATTGTCACATTCAATTATGATAAATTTGGGACATTAAGGGCAATATGGACTTTTCATGTTGTTTTTGGTAATATTGGGAACATATAAGGGTAATATATGTAGTATATAAAGGGTAGAAAATGGTAAAAGTCTTTAGACCCTTCTAGAAGGGTTCTTTAATACAAAGTCAATAGTACTACTGCAGTAACTTGGGAAACAAGTCAAGAAATGATGGTCCAAATAAGTAAAGTCTGAAAATTAAAGAGGGACTTTAGCCTAAAATAAAATAGAAGTGATTCCCTAGCCCTTGGCTATATAAAGGGAACTAAAAATCACTCAAAGGGGGTTTATTTAGGCTTAAATTGTCCAGAAAATTTCCAGGAATTTCCTATAAGCTACACAATTCCTAAAGTTTCCATTCTCATAGAGTCCTTTAGATCTTAAACCTATAGGAAAAATCAAAAGAAGATATACTGTTTCATTGGAAATATTTGAGTTTAGCTTTGACACTCAACTATCAATTTAGACATTAGTGTAAATAGGATTAAAGGGACTCGAAGTACATGTGTTTAAGGTGTTAAATTTTAGAAGTTATTTGAGGTTTCAATTTGAGTTAGTGCTGGTGAAACTTGAACTGGTTTCCATGTGTGTTGGTTTAAGTTGATTTTTGGGAATTGATATTGCTTTTCTTAAGCTCGTGAAGTGTAAATCTTATGGGTGTGTTGTTAAACTGCTGCTGATCCTTCCTCTCTCTTTGGTTTCATCATAATACCATGCACACATCTTCAAATTCGTCTCAGTGTAGCTTTGATTTGGGACTGAAATGCAGCATCCTAAGCTCACTCTTTATCATTTTTTTATTTAGCTCCTTATGTAATAACAGTAGCTTATGTGCTGAGTGATGAATATCTGTGCAAGGAAGTTTACTTTGGATTTGTATTCAAATCGTATTTGGACTGGACTGTACATGGACTTTACTAATTGCTTTGGGTTTTGATATAGTCTGGTTTAGTTAGTTGTTAGTCCATGCATGGAGAGTAGGTATAGAAGCAGTAGCTAAAATTGACATGGCATTCTTTTTGAGCCCATGTATGATCTTGTGATTCCATTATGTTTTCAACATCCTCCATATACAATTATTCCTGAAAATAGGTGTGACTGATTATGGGGGTCAAATTGTTATGTCTGAATGGTGTCAATGTTTATTTCTACAAATCATCAATTGTTCTTTGAGCTATATGTGATTAAGCATTAACCATTAGAATAAAGTTGAAGTTAAAACTCGGAGTTTCATTTTTCTCAAACCAAATCTATGGTTGATTTTTGGCCCAGCTGGTGGCCATACTACAGTCCTTCAATTAATTCATCGCTTTGAATTCGCAACTCAGCTCCTGGGCCACCAACATTGAGTGGTAATTTAATTTAGAAAGTTGTCCTTATGTTTATTTTTTAAAATTGGATACAAGGCTTTGAATGTTATTCATTAGGCCAAAGTAGAGACAAATCTTAGCTCGCCTTAGACTGGCCTTTTAATAAAATGAGAAGCGCCGCGCCGAACGAAACACATAAATCGCATGGCACTCTTTAAATGTTTATATAAAAGTATTTAGGAATTTGGGACGAGCCGTTTAGCAAATTTTCACGACCTCTCGCAAAGTTAATGATGTGTAGCTGCTTTAGGCGCGTGCTTAATAACATTACTTCCCTAAATTCGGGTGCACATTTATGTGACCCAAATCGAAACCCCAACGAAGTTGAAATGTGTTAAGAACCATGGGTGCATTTATGTGACGTGACTCGAGACATGTTTTAACGATGTTGCAATTATCTTTAAAAATAATAATAATGAAAGCAGTTTAAAGTTAATAATCACATAAGTTAAAACATGTTCTAAAATTAGATAATTTAAGCCAAATGTAATAATTGAGTGACCGTGCTAGAACCACGGAATCCGGGAATGCCTAACACCTTCTACTTGGTTAACAAAATTCCCTACCCGGATTTCTGGTTCGTGGATTGTAAACAAAGTAACTCATTTCCTCGATTTGGGATTCTAAAAGGTGACTTGGGATACCACAAATCTCCCAACTGGCGACTCTGAATCTTTTAAATGAATCCCGTTTCGATTGTCCTTAAATTGGAAAAACTTCCTTATCTACGCCCTTCACCGGGTTATAGTAGCCAAAAAAGAGGTGTGACATAGGGTTCCAAGGAACATTCGAGAGAGTTTGAGAGAGGGAGGGTATCCAAAGGCGACCAGGATATGTATTATGAGTGGAAACCTGTACCTTGTAGGAAATGTTAGAACTATGGGCATGAAATTATAGAATGCATAAATATATATAGGAAGAAAAATAAAAGAAAGAACAACAAGTGATCAATACATAAAGGATGTAAGAGAAGCAGGAAGGAAGAAAGGAAGAAGAAAGGAGGCAACAGAGTAGAAATCACATAAATGCAGCTAAAGGAAACAAGCGTAGAAAATAAAAAGGTGGAGAAGGGTTGAAATCAGTATTATAATTAGGGATACATCATAGGGAAGTATGTGAGGAAGAATGTAGCGGTACAAGACATACCTTTGAAAATAGATAATACATTTTCCACTATAGGACAACAATATAGTAAAGAGGGTGCAAGTACTAGTCAGGCAGGGCAGCAGAGAGGGACAGTGAATACCAAAAATATAGGGAAAAGGTGGTTCAATATGATAAATGTGGGGGGAGCCCACCAAAACAAGGATAAGATAGGATTCTGGAACACCATAGGGCTGAATAATTCAGATAAACAGAAGGAAGTGAATCTGTTTATGCATAACTCTCAAGATTGATTATTTGTTCTTCTGGAGGCTAAGGTTAAGAGGGATAAAATTCAAAAAGCTGCTCTTAACTTGTGTAATGGTTGGTCACATAGTACAAATCTTAGTCAACATAAAAGATGAAGAATTTGGTTATTAGTGAAATATATGGTGTTTGATATAAATATATATAGAGTTACAGAGCATCTTATATATTGTGGAGTGCAACATAGAGGCACACAGAAGAAATTGATAGTTACTTTGTTGTATGATTTCAATGATACAACACTAAGAAGGCAATTATGGGAAGACATAAAGGAAATTCATGATCATATGATAGAACCTTTGGCAGTCATGAGAGATTTTAATTGTATCTTACACAGATATGAAAGAATAGGGAGCCCAGTTAATGTCGGAAATTAGAGAGTTCAAGCAATGTGTCAAGGAATATACCTTACAAGATATAAAATCTTCAGGGGCTTTCTTTACATGGAATAATAAGCAGAGTGGAGCTGATAGAGTATATAGTAGGATTAATAGGGTGTCGGTGAATAATGAATGGATATTGACTCTTCTAGATCAGAGGTGTATTGTAGAAATGAAGAGAATTTTGATCATTGTCCTACTATCATAAGTTGGGTAGGAGAGTAGAAGAAGCAATATATGTTTAGGTATTTCAATATGTGCAGATTGGCACCAAACAATAACAAGATAGTTAAACAAGGATTGAAGACAACTAAAAAGGGAACCAAAATGTATGAATTAGTAGGGAAATAGAATAGTTTGAAAAGTAAACTAAGATAACTTAATAGGGAGAAATTTAGTCAAATTTAAAAGAAGACTGATCAAATACAAGAAGAGCAAATGCAATGCCAACAAAGATTGCAGCTGATGCCTTTGGAATAGCTATTGCAAGAGGAAGAAGCAAGCTAAATCAGGAACTATAAGAAACTAAAGGAAGCAAGGAATCAATATCTGAGGCAAGAAATTAAAGTGAAATGGCTGGAACAAGGAGATCTAAATACTTAGTACTTCCACCGTATGATGAAGGCTAGAAGAAATGTGAATATAATTTTTTCTATACAGACTCATAAGGAATTCATAGAACAGCGATGGATGCAATTGCTAAAGCATTCATTGATTTTTACTCTAAATTACTGGGTACAAGCAATAAGGAAAGGGAACAGGTAAAAGTGATCTGGTGAGACATGCGCAAATAGTAACAACAGGACAAAGCAAAATATTAGAAGCATAATTTATAGAAAAGGAGGTTAAAAGTGATTTATGGGCAATCAATGGTGAGAATTCACCAGGACCAAATGGCTATGGTAGCAAATTTGTTTAAAGACAGATGGGATGTGGTTTGAAAAGATGTGATGGCTGCTGCAGTACTGGAATTCTTTCGAACAGAAAAAAGTTAAAAGTGTTGAACTGTACGGTGATAACAGTAATAACTAAGAGTTCTTATACAACAAGTGTCGGATACTAAAGGCCTATAACAGGATGTAACACAATATATAAGGTGATATAAAAAATGATGTGTAATAGGTTAAGATTAGTGCTGCCTAAGCTGATTTCCGAACGTCAAAGTGCCTGTGTAATGACTAATTAGTCTTACACTTTATATAAAACTTACTTTTTGTATTTTTCTCCCCATTTGCTTTATTTTTACACAATTTTCTTTATTTTTTCACATTTCTTTCTCATTTTTTCATCTTTCTTTTTAAAATCCCTATAGGAATTTCCTCTGAAAATTTTTTACCCTTCTAGTTCCATTAGATTTTGTTCTTTTTTCTTGATTTAGTCTTCTTTTAATTCTTACCCGTATTATATAATGACACGGACCGCGGCGCTCCGCGCCCAGGGGTCCCATACCTCCCCGGACACGCCCGTCCTGCCTGTGTGCGCAGATTGGTTTCGCCCTGCCATGGGCTCATCAGGGAAGCGGCAATAGCTCCCGACCAGCTGTGCCCCTCGTATGCTTCGGCTTCCTTCATCGTCATGTCCAAGACAAGCGACATGCTCCCCAAACTTAATCGGGTCGGCATGCCTAACTCGGCCAAGCCAATACGCAACTAAGGCAGAGCGCCTTTCTGGCTAGAGAGGCCTCCCCTCCCCAAGGCAGTTTGATGCCAATCCGCACGCTTTGCTTTGCCCCTTCTCTGAGGCCGTGACAACCCTCCCCCACCTGGCTGATGCGGCAACCCGACGCATTACTTTCGCTGCAACTCCTTTCGTCTTCCACTCGGAACATTGCACCCATCATGCTAGCAATACCTCCTCGTGCTGCCTACCTCGGACTTAGGCACGAAACCATGGAGAGCTTCACACTTCGTCGGCGCGTCCACTTCGTGGTTCCATTTAGAGTTCGCAACAATTTCATTTGCTCAAGCCCGCTTTACTTTGGCAGAGAAGAAGAGTCAATTTGCCCAAGGACCGTCATGCCCCACTCTGTCACTCAGTGCCCCCATCTTTGCACTTGTGCCTTCCGCTAGCTTTGTGCATTCATGAGCTTGACACCTCGCCACAGAAGTTGAAGAGCATGTTTGCTCTGATACCAAATGACACGGACCGCGGCGCTTCGTGCCCGGGGGTCCCATACCTCCCCGGACACGCCCGTCCAGTCTGTGTCTATTTAATCTTCTCAATACTTTATAGAAAATAAAGTTGAATCTCTTGAACCTTGTTTGTGTCATCGATCTAGAATAAGAGACTGTAGTTACTGGCTGATTGATTTCTTGTTTAAGGAATATTATTTGGTATAACCTTCTTTGTTTAATATAGGTAAATTTTTCATAAATACCACACTATATACCTTTCTTTTCCAACAAAGGTATAAACAAGGCTTAATTAAAGTGAAATCTAGCATATAACAGAACCACAATTAAAGCTAAAAATAACACATTTATTTTAAATCCTACCTTGGCCAAAAGTGTCAAAAATTATTCGGCCATCCGACAATAATATTGTATGGGGTAAAGTGAGAAAGCGATGCGTGGAACGAAAGACATAAGATAACCAAACCCGAAGGTAATGATCTCGATTGTCATCAGAAAGAATGATACTCATAAAGACAAAATAAATGCCGCCTTCCGATGACTTCAATGAACAATATTCTATAACATTAAGTGCATGATCCGTTACAGGAAATATGACATTTACTACCCACCGCTACATATTTGTTAATGACTCTCATAATTATAATTAAAAGTAGTTTAATCCTAGGACCTTGTTCCCTAGGTGTAACTATGAAATGTGAGCTATAACATCATTGTAAGGACAAAAATTTCCGGACAAGCATACACTATATTCTCTCAAAAGCTCAATAACATTTTACTTTCTTTCTTATTTATATTGTTCTTGCTGCCCCTTGTAGCCCTGCGCCCGGGATCAAGATATCTGTCTCTTCATTTCATTTCAAGACTAAGTATTACATTTTTGCCTAATTCATGTTCTATTTTAGGATCTAATTAATTCACTTGTCTAAAAAACGCATATAAAATAAACTAGACCATTTTACGGAAAAATAGTTTGGCGTCCACTGTGGGGCATAAATAATTGTGTAATTTAATTGATCCATGCGTCTATTACTACCTTGTTTGATTCTTTTTCCTTAGAAAAATATATTAAAATGGCATATAATGGAGTTAAAAACACACACAACATTGAGACCTAAAGAAATCAGCCTCACAACAAAGATTTTACTTGCAACGAGGGGAACAAGGACACCCCGGTCCGCAAAGGCAGATATCCGCAATATGTTCAAGAAGTGACTCCTGATGATGCTAAAGAAGAGCACGTCGTCGAAGGAGTAAGGGTCAACAGGAGGCCATTATAGGACATATAATAGGACATGATAAGGTCATAATAGAGCTGAAGCAGGAATTGTCGGGTGCTTCCGACAATGCAAATAGATGAGGTCCAGTTCTTCCCGATGCCTCCGCAATTCAAACAATACATAAGGTCACAACAACCCCTGGAGGGGAGAGGTTGGTTTCTATGGGGTAGGGGGGAGGGCTGAACCGGTCACAACAGCGAGAATAATCCCTTTAGAATCAAATATGTGGTTTAAGAGGGAAGCAAATGCCCAAATGGATCAAATTCTGGGCGCATCACTGGTGCTGAAAAGGCCAGACTAAAAGAAGTACACACAATCGCCATACAAACCAAGAACGTCATCAGAATTGATCCCGAAGCGATTTAAAATGCCCTAAGTTTCGAAGTATGATGACACTTTCGATCGTGAGAAGCATATTACTACATATACAACGGTGGTGAAAAGGATCGATTTAGCTCCCCACGAGATTGAGTCAATTTTACTAAAGAAATTTGGACAGAATCTCACCAAGGTAGCTCTAATGTTGTATTTGCTTTTAGCTGAGCAGTCCATGACTCTTTTAAGATGCTCGCGAACAATTTCGTTTAGGCCCGTATTTGGGAAAAAAAGGTACAAGCTAAAAAGGCTGATATATTAAGGATTTCACAAGAAGAGTACGAGTTGTTGCGAGCTTTAGTAACCAAATTCCAAAAGGAAAGGATGTTGCTATAGGTCGCACTAAATGAATCATTGACTGAATCATTCACCAAAGGTCTATATTTGAGAAGTTTCGATGCTTCATGTAAGTTAAAAGAATGAATGCTCGAGTTCCTAGCAACAACATGGGAGGATGTTCACAACAGATATGAATCGAAGATAAGGATTGAAGATGACCAGCTCGGTTTTCAAGCGTCGGTCAAGGGTCGATACCGGTAGAAGAATAAGAGAAATTGAAAGATTATGTCAACAGGGATCGATAGTCCTCAAGGAGTCAGTTTTTTCCTAATGAACGTGTCGAATGACACGACAAAGGTTTTCGATTGACATATAGATTAGCTACCGATTGGAGAACTGATCGCAGCCAAAATAATAGGTCATTATAAAACAAGGAAGCGTCAGGTTCTCAAGATTCTTCCTACTCTAGGCTTTTCGAATACAACTTCAACGTCAGCGTGGTAGAGCTAGTATCGGCCATGAGGAACATTAAAGAAACATTGTTCCCAATGCCTATAGGTCCAATCCTAACTAAAGAGATCTTAACTTATAGTGCAAATACCATGAGAAACTGTCATCGGAGTGGAGACTGCAGGTATTTGCGTGAAAAAGTGGCGATATTGCTGAAAAAAGGCCATTTCAGAGAATATTTATGTGACCAAGCTAAAAATAACTACGGTCACAACCGTTATAATTCAGAGCCTTCAAAAGTAGGAAAAACGCACTCTACCTGGCGATCAATATGATTTTTTTTGGGGGGGGGGGGGGGGCGAGATTAATGGGGTTACATTCTCAGCAGCATAAAAATAAAGGTGTCAGTAACCCACAACAAGAGACTCTGGTAAGTCACTGAAGATGACATTAATTTTACGGAGAAAGACGCAGATGGACTGTTGCAACCACACAACTATACATTGGTTATCCCTTTAAATCTCTTAGAGTTTAAAATTGAACGTGTTCTGCTGGATCTAAGAATTTCGCCCAACATCATACAAATGGAGGGAATTGGATGAAGCCAAGCTCACAAAAAGCTCTATTCTGGCAAGAAAACTTCTTGCCGTGTTCCACCTAGTAAGTGTGACGACCCGATGAGAGATTTTTCTGCCCACAAATGCCGAAAAAGTGATGAAAATGACCCTTTTTGATGTGGTGAATGGAAATATGGGATATAATATAATCTTTGGTAGACCATGGGTGCACGATATAAAGGTTCATCTATTGACCAGTTGTTGAATTCTCAACTACCGAGGTATTTAAACTAATAAGAGATGACTAACCGGTAGCAAGCGAGAAGAATGAAATCTTAGCAAGAAACTTGTAGCATAGCAATTACGGGAACCGATGCTTGATCCCGTGGTGAGCGAATATAAACAATGGAAGAGTCGTCAGAATCCTATTAGATACCAAGGTATTTTTAAGTACCAGAAGATATGGACGCAACAAAGTCCATAATGGAAGATCTTGAACAAGTCACTTTGTTTGAAAAATTCTTGGAGAGGAAGTTCCACTTAGGGAAAGGACTCCACTCCGAGCTCAGGTATGGATTTATTGAATTCCTTAAAATTAATGTCGATTTTTTTGCATAGTTGCATGTAGATATGACAGGCATTCCAGTAGATTTGGTCATGAACAAGCTAAGCATAGATCCCAACATCCCTCCAGTAAGCCAAAAACAATGTCCTATTGCCAAAGTCAAGAATAAATTCATCAAGGAAGAGATAACTTATTTTCTTGATATTGGTTCAACCCGAGAGGTGAAGTATCCTAACGTTTTAGATAACGTAGTAATAGTTCCGTTCAAGAATAATAAATCTTGCATTTGTACAGACTATAAGGACTTAAATAAGGTGTACCCAAAATACTCGTTCCCATTGCCAAACATTGATCAAATGATTGATGCAATGGTCGAGCACGAGTTAATGAGTTTCCTTGATGCTTAGTTCGCGTACAACAAAATCGAAATGAATCTGGAGGATTAGGAAAAAAGTCTGTTTATCACAAACTTCGGCATATATTGTTATAATGTGATGCCCTTCAGGGTAAAAAACACCATAGCCACTTATCGACGGCTCGTGAACACGATGTTTGAAAAAAATTAGGGAAAACCATGGAAGTTTACATAGATGATATTCTTGTTAAGTCTTTGAACGCAGGTGGTCATCTCACACACTTGCAAGAAACTTTTTACATCTTAAAGAAGCATAACTTGAAGCTTAACCTTGAGAAATGTGCATCCAACATCAGCTCTGATAAATTCGTCGGATTCTCGATGTCATAGAGGGGGATCAAGGTTAACCTCAATAAAATCAAAGCCATCAAACATATCCCGGAAAAGCTATCAAATGTAAAAGAGGTTCGAAGGGTAACAGGTATACCGATCACGTTGAGAAGATTCATTTCCAGATCTTCGGAGAAATGACATAATTTTTTCTTCCTGCTAAAAAAGAAGAGTAACTTCAAATGGACCCCGAAATGTCAACAGGTTTTTAAGGATTTGGAAAGCTATTTGTCAAGTCCTATATTACTATCGAAGCTGGAGGAAGGAAGAAAACTGTTGATCTACTTAGCAGTCTCGGAGGTAGTGGTAAGGTGCCGTTTTAGTCCATGAGGATGAAGGTGTGAAATCTCCTATTTATTACGGTAGTAGAATTTTAATGGATCACAAACTCATTACTCATATATGGAAAACTTGTCCTTAGCCTTTGTAGCCGCTTCTTGAAAGCTAAGAAGTTATTTTTAATGCCACCCTATCGCTATGATGACCACCGTTCCTATGCGAAATATTCTTCATAGGCCAAAACATTCGTGTGGACTAGCCAAGTGTGCCATTGAAATAAGTGAATTTTACATAGAATATAAACCTAGGACTACAACTAAGTCACAGGTTTTGGCCTACTTTGTGGCCAATTTCAATCCAAGACATTGACCCTTTGCTACCAAATAGCAGTAATGGTGTCAGAAGTGACATTAGGAGTTTGGACCTTGTTCACGGATGGAGAGTTCAATGTGAAAGGTTCTGACCTCGGCATAGTATTAACCACGCCTTTGGGAGAAAGACTAAGGCATATCATAAGAAATGTTCCTCTAACTAGGGGTATGAAGCTTTTGATATCGTTGGATCACTACCACAGGCCGCCAATAAGGTAAGAATTCTTTTGATTTTAACTGACTATTTTTATAAGCGGGTTGAAGCAGGTCCTTATCCAAAGATCAATGAAAGTGAAGTGATAGATTTCTTGTGGAAGAATATAATTTCCACATTTGGGATGCCAAAAGAGATAGTCTATGACTTACGAGCCACATTTTGTAGGCGCAAAAGTCACAAAGTTCCTTGAAGACTTGAAAATTAAAAGGATCACATCTTCACCCTATGATCTGAATGGTCAAGCAGAATCAAGAAACAAAGTGATTATACAAAATCTCAAAAAGAGATTGGAAGATTCTAAAGGTAAATGGCCCTAGGAACTGCCAAGTGTTTTATGGGCTTACTGAACAATGGCATAATCGAGCACGGAAGAGACTCCTTTCTCCCTCGTTTACGAAGCAAAATCCTTGATCCCGGTTGAAGTAGAGGATCCTACCTTGAGATATTTTTAGGCGAATGAAGAAAAAAATAATGAAGCAATATTGGTCAACTTGGAGCTGCTCGATGAACACAGAGACTTGGTGCATATAAGATAGGGTATCTCAAAAGAAGATAATAGAAAGAAATTACAATAGAAGAGCCAACCTTTATTATTTCAAAGTGGGAGATTTGGTTTTAAGGAAATTCACTGAGAACCCAAGAGCTCAATGCAGGGAAGCTAGGTCCAACATGGAAAGGCTCTTACCGGGTTTCAGCTATCACCGGTAAAGGACCATACAATGTAGAGAATCAAGATGGAGAAAAGTTTCCAAGTAGTTGGAATGTGGAACACCTCAAGAGATACTATTACCGATGAACATCACCTGTATTGAAAGTATTTTCTGTACTCTTTTTCCCTTCATTCAGTTTTTGTGTAAATTGAGTTTTTCTGGTAAGGTTTTTAACTAGGGAACAAAGTAAAATATACTACAATTGATGCTCTAAGAGCAGCAATATGACCTTTAAATGATAAGGCACATAAGCAAAATACCACTCAAAACAATTATATTGTCTTTTCCTCAGTAGCAAAGTTCCTACCGTGAAGTTAAGTTTCTTATCGAACAGAGACCGTTAACAAGTGCAAACCACTGGGGATTGTTAGATAATCTTTAGATCGATAGAATAAATTCCTAAGGGGGAGCAAAAATTGTTACCAACTGAAGATTATCTATCAATTGAATAGTGGAATCCTCAAAGGTGCAAGACTTTTAGTGTATCATCGGGATCAGGACTGAGCGACCAAACCTCGTAGAAACAAGTTGTACAAGTTAGACATAAGAAATGTCAATTTCTTTTTTGCAAAAAAATGATTATGTATTTTTGAAAATGGAAGGAATAAAGTAAAGTTATTTTATTTCTATATTATTCCTTGTCTAAAAATAGATTTTATCATTTGAAAGTTAAACAAGTACTTCAAATGCTAGTGCTGTAACAAACACGCAACGTCCTCTATAAGAGTAATGTAAACATATGAGAGCCCTCTCTTATAAAAACCTATACAATAAAGGGTTGATATAGAAGGAGCTTATGCATGAAATCTAAGTTTTTTCAAGGGAAATTGAACCCAAATTCTTGTATAAATTGACGCAAAATCTTGCGTAATGACTTTAATGAACAAAGACGCAAAGCTCAAACTTGTGCAAATACTTACACAAAAGTACGCATAAAGCGAAACTTATACGATACTTGAATGAAAAAATGTTTTTATTTACAATAAATATTCAGAAAAGCACAATTACAAAAATTTGAAAATAGAAAGCAAAAACTAAACTGTTGCATTTTCGGATCTCAGAGGAAGATAAACATCTACGCCCCTAGGAGAAGTGGGTGTATCCTCTACGAGTTCATCATTTTAGCCTTTTGCATGTTTGCCTTTCAGTTCTTCTTTAGTTCTTGAGAACTCGGAACCTAAACCAGAAGAATTGGTAGCATCAGGTCAGGCCGCAAGAACCCTATTTGCAGTTAAATCCAACTCATGGGCCGAAGTGATTTTGGCATCAAAGTCAATGACACCTACTGTCACGACCCAAACTAATGGACCGTGAGGGGCATCAAATACTTTGCTCAACCGAGTACCAATGTAATGTATATTACTTATTTTATCATAAAAAATTATAGTGTCATACAAATGCGTATGAATATCATAGTGTCCATAGGTACATGTTTTCATAACATCATCGGGCCTCTAAGGGCATCCTGTCATATTGATTACCACTGTGGGCAAAATCATCAACGTATTCCAGCTGTGGGGTGGCGGTGTGTATATAGCACCGTAACCTTTTCCAATATCCCATATACATATATATACATATATACGTATATATAAATCCATCTGGTCATAGGTCAATATAAATGTATAAATTGATGCAATGCATGAGAAGTATGTCAATAAAACCTCGCAAATCATCATATGACCATTATACCTCTGATTAATACATGAAACAAACTTTATTAACTTAAATATTTCCCGAGACCCATGAGCACACGATAGAATAATAAGACATATAGGAATTAAAGAAGATAAACATCTCTAATAGTTCTATGAACATAGTCATTTATAGGATTTATACCTTTTCTCCTTTTCTTTAAATCGTATGGATCATGCCAAAAAGAAAGAAGGGATAGTTTTAACATACTTTAGCTAATTCTATAAAGACCGAGACAGTCATTTTATGAGTTACCGCTATGTTTCTCCTATTTTTGCTTCTTTATGTCTTGTTTAGTTGTACTATGTGGTGTTGGGTTGGTTGGTTCGACCTCGGAGTGGTTTTGGAGAGGTATGAGGCACTTAGTCTTTTTTGAGTAAGTTTAAGTTGGAAAAGTAAATCAGATGTCGACTTATGTGTAGAAGGTCTCAGATTAGAATTATGATGGTTCCTATTGTTTTGTTAGGTGATTTAGGACTTAGTAGCATGATCAAAATGTATTTTGGAGGTCCGTGGTAGAGATAGGCTTGAATTGACGAAATTGAAAATTTGACATTTTTCGTTAAGCAGTGGAAATTGTTATATCACGGTTGTACTAGAATTTCAAAAATTGGAGTAGATCAGTTGTGTCATCTGGGACATGTGTGCAAGATTTAAGGTCATTCGGATGGGGTTGATAAAATTTTTGATCGGTTGTGGAATTCAGATGTTTTGGAATCCTTAGGCTTGAATTCGAGGGTGATTTGATGTCTCGGCATTATTTGGAGTGTTCTGGGGATTGGTACTATTTTGAATAGTGATATATGACTTATTGGCGTGTTTGTTTTAGGTCATGAGGGCCTTGGGATGGTTTTGGATTGTTGTCGAAAAGTTTGGACTTGGAGTTGTGTTGCAGAATTTGCTGCTTCTGATGTTTCCACAGCTGCAGATTAGGGATCGTTGGTGTAATGATCGCATGTGCGTGGAGGCAGTCATTGGAGAGGAGGATTTACTGCACTTGCGAGCTCGTAGGTGCGAAGCCTCCGGTGCTGGTGCGAAAGTTGGCCCTTATGTGAAAAATTATAGGTGCAGTTATTTAGAGTACAGAAGTGTTTTGCAGATGCAAAAAGGTGCCGCAGGTGCGAGATGCATGGGAAGAATGTATAAAAATCAATCTTCGTGATGTTGATGCCATTTTCTCCAATTTTAAACGGCTTTGAAGCTTTTTGAGAAGGATTGAGGAGGGATTCGAAGGGAAATGCTTGGGGGGGTAAGGTTTTCTTAAACTTAATACCCTATTCTATGGTAATTTATAATAAATTAGAAGTGAAATTACTGAGATTTAAAGGCTAAAATTGGGGAATTAGGACTTAAAATTTGGGTTTTGAGAGATTTGAGGTTCGATTTTGATGTTCTTAGTATGTATGGACTCATGGAAGGATGGGGATTCTTGTAATGTGATTTTTATCGAATTTTGAGATATGGGACTAGGGGTGAGGTTTGGCCAATTTCAGAATTCTGCAGTTAATTTCATAATATTCTAATGGGTTTCATTACTTTAGCGTATATTGATGGATATATACTGATTTTGGTTAGATTCAAGGCATTTGGATGTCGAACCTACAGGAAAGGGCGTCGCGGGCTAGACTTTTGCTTTGTTTGAGGTAAGGAATACTTCTAAACTTTGTTCTGAGGGTTTGAAACCCCGAACAATGTGTTCTATGAATTCTATTAAGGTGATGTAAAATGTCAAGTGATGGGCGTGTGGGCGTGTACTATGAGAATTGTTTCCTAGAGCATTCCATGTCCTACTGCAAGTTTGTTTTGTACATTTAGTGGTATTTCCTATTGAGGTTTGGTTCGTCGATACTTGTTAGTCTTTGGACTTATTACTTACTGAGTTGGTGTAATCATGTTACCCCATGACCTTATGTGCAGATGCAAGTATTTCGGGCCACAGTAGCAGTTGTTGATCATTTCAGTTGCGGAATTTCCTTTGAGATAGCGAGATAACTGTCTCACGATCGGAGTCCCTCCTTCTCCCTCCTTATCTTCCTCTTAGTGTATTTGTTGGCTATTCTCAAACTATGTTAGTCTTGTGTTATTTCGTACAGTTATATTAATTTTCTTATGTGTTTGATTACTTTAGCGTATATTGATGGTTATATACTGAATTTTGTTAGATTCGGGGCATTTGGAAGTCGAACCTTTAGGAAAGGGCGTCGCGGGCTAGAGTTTGGCTTTGTTTGTGGTAAGTAATACTTATAAACTTGGTTCTGAGGGTTTGAAACCCAAACAATGTGTTTAATGATTGCTATTAAGGTGACGTAAAATGCCAAGGGACAGGCGTGTGGGAGTGAACTGTGAGAATTGTGGCTTAAAGCATTGCATGGCACCTCTTAGTGACTCTTTCATGATGATATCTGTGTTGTGATTATGTGATTAAGTTAATGAGCTATAACTCATGTTAATTTTCTTGTTAAGGCTTAATGATGATACTGTTGTGACCGGGGAGGTCGTTTCTTGCTATTATATCATTAGTTTCATTGATATTCCATAGTCAGTCCTATTCATGCATTTTATATCATGCGCCAGTCTCTATTATCGTTATTTGGCACATCATATCATTGTTCGAGCTAGTATCATCACATTGTGAGCCTGTGTGTGTGCGACTGGAGAGTTATGACTGAGTGAGGCCGAGATCATGATTGTAAGTGACAGTTATGGGATCGGGCTACATGAAGCAGCGATTATGTTGATGATTATGCTATAATTTGTGGTGTAGGAGCCCTTCTGAAGTCTGCAACATACCCCCTATGAGCATAGTTGATGATATTGATAGATGGATCTTCTCTGGATATAAATATTGTCCGAAGTATTTATACTTGGAAATGGATCTTCTCCATAGTGCTGGAATGACCTTCCTTGGTACTGGATAACACGATTAATGATATATATATATATTTTAGGATGGATCTTCCCTATGCTGGATGGCCATATACACCGATTGGTTGAGAACTTGTGAGTGGAGGTACCCGCAACGTTGATCAAGCTATTTGTGTTGGTACATAAAGATTTTTTGAGCATTATACTCTGTACTATTCAAACTTCACTGATATGCTATTGAGATTTTACTTGAACTGCAAGTTTTTTCTATACATTTAGTGGTATTTCCTATTGAGGTTTGGTTCGTCGATACTTGTCTTTCCATAGTTTTGACTTATTACTTACTGAGTTTGTGTACTCATGTTACCCTATGAACCCTATGTGAACATGTAAGTATTTCGGGCCACAGTAGCAGTTGTTGATCATTTCAATTGTGGAATTTCCTTGGAGATAGCAAGGTAGCTGTCTTACGATCGCAGTCCCTCCTTCTCCTTCCTTAATTTCCTCTTAGTGTATTTGTTGGCTATTCTCAAAATATGTTAGTCTTGTGGTATTTCGTACAGTTATAGTAGTTCGATCATGAGTTAGTGACACCAAAGGTTGGGCTTGTATCTTCTGCTTTGTTCTAATCTTTACTTTATATCTTTTATCAGATTTCTATTATATTCATGGTTTTATTAAGCATTATACTAAATATAGAGTATTTTGAAATTAGTTGGCTAGCCTAGTTTCATGATAGTAGGCATCATGACTGGGTCCATTTTTGGGTCGTGACATATTGGTATAAGAGCCTAGGTTACATAGGTCTCACAAGTGATGAGCAAGTTTAGTAGAGTCTCACGGATCGGTACAGAGACATCTGTACGTATCCTTAGGAGGCTGTAGAACCTTTAGGAAAAAGTTCATATTCTTGAATTCCTATTATGTGACTCTATTGATTCTGATAAGTAAACTTTTGCTATTCTAACGCCTCACAGATAGCGAGGACACGTTCTATCAATCAGGACGGACAACTACAAGTACTACTAATTGGGGCCACTAGAGGCCAAGGTCATGATCGTGGCCCTAGTAGGGGAATGGGTATAGCCTGCACCGCGGCTAGTGAAGCACTTGCAGATCCACTATCCGCCCTAGTTCATGATTAGGCTCTAGCGAGGGAATGATCCAGTAACACCAACCCAGGCACCGGTTGTGTCTATTGTTATTCCAGGTTTGGAGACCTTGGCTCAAATTCTGACCATGTGGACCAGCCTTGCTCAGGATGCCAGAATTGCTACTACAGCAGCTACATCATCGATTGGGGGAAATTCTCAGACTCCCACTGCTCGTAGACCCAAGTAGGTTGTTCAGGGACTACAAACACCGGTTGCAGGACCAGCTCAAACGATTGCACCTGCTCAGGATTTTGTAGTTCCAGTTATGCCTGATGAGGAACATCATTGGTTGGAGAGGTTTGGTAGACTTCAACCACCGACTTTCATTAGTGTAGAGGGCGAGGATGCCAGGGTTTCTTGGACGTGTGTGAGAGGATATTACGTACAACAGCTATTCTAGAGACTAGTGGGGTTTCATTTACTACTTTTCAATGTTATGGAGCTACATTCACTTGGTCAGAGGCTTATGAGAGGCGTAGGCATGTTTCTGCAGCACCCCTTACCTGGAAGGAGTTCTCTGTTTTCCTCCTGAAGAAGTATGTGCTTCAGTCCCGTAGGAAAGAGCTCTATAGGTAGTTCGAGCAGTTTCCTCAAGATGATATGACTATGACGCGGTATAAAATGAGGTTCTCTGAGTTAGCCCATAATATGTTTGGTTTGTTCCTACAGACAGGGAGAGGACCAGGAGATTCGTGGATGGCCTCTCTTAATAGCTAAGAATTATTATGACTAGAGAGAGTGTTTCGTGCTTGTTTTAAGGAGGTGGTTGACATTGCTCAAGATATAATGTCTGTTCACCGCCAGGAGCGAGTTCAGAGGCAGGCTAAGAGGCCTCAGGGATCTGGTAGTTTTGGTGGTGTTCATTCGGGAGGTCAGCTTTAGCACGATAGAGGCTGCCATTTAGACATGCTCATCCAGCCTTTTTAGGCCATCATTGTAGGTTTGCTGGCCATGGTTCTCACAGTTCATATTAGGCTCACTCGTCTCTCAACGCCCTTCAAACTTTGAGTTTGACTCATGCACCAACTGTTCGAGGCTCATCTATGCCTGGTTCTTCTAGTGGGCATCCCGGTGCTCGGGGCTCCATTCAATTCCCATCGCCATTTACCTGGAGAGGTTGCTTTAAGTGTGGAGATTCAGGTCATATTAAGAGGTTTTATCTCGTCTTATGGGAGGTATATCTCAGCAGATGAGTCAATCTACGACTTTATCCAATTACTTCCCCACCCGCTCAGTCAGCTTGGGGTAGAGGTCAGTCAGCTAGGGGTCGCCATAGAGGAAAAGGTCAATCAGGTGGTGGTCAAGTTCGTTTCTATGCCCTCCTAGCCAAACCATTTGCTATTGTTTCTGATACTGTAATTACAAGTATTGTCTCAGTCTTCCATACAGATTCCTTTGTATTATTTTATCCTGGTTCCACGTTTTCATATATGTCATCATAGTGTGCTCATTATATGGGTACACCTCGCAAGTCTTCTGTTTCATTTGTTCATATATCTACTTTGGTGGGTGGTACTATTATTGTGGACTGTGTATATTGGTCGTGTGTAGTGATAATTGGGGGTTTGGATACCCGAGTGGATCTCTTGCTACTTAGTATGTTTGATTTTGATGTGATATTGGGCATGGATTTGTTAACTCCATGTCGTGTTATTTTGGACTGGCACGCTGAGGCAGTGAAATTGTCTATGCCGTGGTTACCACGAATTGAATGGCGAGGTTCGACAGGTTATGTTCCCAATAGAGTGATTATATTTTTGAAGGCCCAACATATGGTTGGGAAGGGTTGTCTTTCTTATCGGGCCTTCCTAAGGGATGCTAGTGCAGAGATTCCTACCATTGATTCAGTTGCGATAGTGAGGTTAGACGGATTATGTTCCCAATAGAGTGATAAGATGGTTGGGAAGGGTTGTTTTTCTTATCTAGCCTTCGTAAGGGATATTAGTGCAGCGATTCCTACCACCGATTCAATTCTTGAGGGACTTTTCATATGTTTTCTTGCAATCCTTCCGGACATGCCACCGGACAGGGATATTGATTTTTGTATATATTTGGTACCGGGCACTAAGCACTTTTTATTGTCCTAAGAACAGGTGAAGTTTGAAGATTGATGAAAGAAATCAAACATGGAACAGGTCCATCTTGTGAAGCACAGTCATGCTCATCCTATACTGTCATGGCCCAAAATCGAGGGACACGACCGGCGCTCGACCGGGTAGCCCCAGTCAAGCGGGCCTGAGTGCCTTTCCTATCCCACGTGTTACCCCGTTATTTCAATACTCATTATTCAACTTAAATAGCCATTTATAATTAAACATATTATTATGAGGCATAACAATATACATGCTTACTTTACGTGATCTACAAATTATACTGCCCAAATACATAAATACATAAGTACATAACCCATTTTTCCTGTCTATGGATCCTTTATGGATACAAAAGAGTGTATAAATACTTGCTGGTAACAAGGCTCCAACTATACCTTTCAAAAATACGAAAATAAGACTTCGTGAAGCAAAGCGGCATGAGCTACGCAGGGCCCCAAGGGGAAATGGGCTCACGAATACAGCTAACGGAAATTTGAGGGGCTGCTACTATCAGTGGAATGTAGTACCTGCTATAGAACCACCTAAAATCATAACAAGAATGTAGCGCCCCTAGAAAAACGGACGTCAGTACATTTGAATTGTACTGGTATGTATGAACAAACTTTATCCCAAGTAAAATAAACCAATACACAGATAACAAACAGTAATAGAACCAACAACGAATGCACATGAAAGGAACAACTAAAGCCAACAAGTTTCATAATCTCTCCTTTACGCCTTTCAACATTATTTCGTCATATCAATGATGTCACAAACTTTCATCTCAATGGTGATAATGATCAAATTCCATCTTTAGTACCTTCCCACCCTTATTACCTCGTCCACCTTTATTACCTCGGCCACCCTTATCACCCCAACCAAGAATTTATCATTTTGTGTTGCGGCGCGTAACCTGATTCCATCGGACAATCGCATTTCACATAAAAACAATTGTTCACAGTTTAAGCACATGGCTTTAGGCCAACAAAAATATTATTTCAAAACAACAATAACACTTCACAAAGAGTTTTCATTAACATCAGTACCATTTCTATCATATATGACACCCCGTATACAATTCAAGTCACAACAATAATTACCCACAACAAGCCATACATGATATCAACATAGTTATTTCAATTGCAATGATTACTTCTTCTTTCCATCATTTATTACACAGCCCTTACCAGATACACACATTTTCACACACACACACTTGATTTGTTGCCATTTATTTATGCTATCATATTAGGACGTTTAACCAACAATGTTCAAGGCATATTAATCACAAGAGTTCATGAAATAGGCCATCTTGCCTTAACAACAGTGAAACAACCAAAATTAAAAATTGTCCACATAAGTAACACATACCAATTACTCGTACACCAAACGGTGTGACTTTACAAAGGTTAAAGTTAGCCATACATACCTGGAGTCGAATTCGCGTTTTAACTCCTACTCTCAATTCACTGAATTTCCTAGTACCATCAATCTAATTCACAAGTTAATAAATATATCTTAGAATTGAAATTCACTAATACAACCCGAACTCACTTAGGTTATCTACCCCTCCTATATGCAGACCTTTACTCCTACCCAGTTCCTATTCCTAGATTTTAAATATTAAAGAACATGCATGCATGGTTTTACTTATATTTTCAAGAATATATTCATGAGAATCCCCCTTTTTGTTTAAATCTGAAAACTAATGAAAAAGGGTTGGAGATTTTACATGCAAGAACAACAATGAAGATAATTACTTGAATTTCCAGGCCTAAGTGACTTTGAAAAAATAAAATTGACAGAGATTAGGCTTTCTCTCTCAAGAATCCTCTCTTTCCTCTCTCTAGTTTCGTTCAAAAAATTGGTTAAAATGAAGGGTTTTTGTGTTCTATTGAAGAAGGGGTCAGGTTGAAAAATTAGAAAAATAGGGGCCTCTACGCGGAATGCGGTGAGGAATTCGATCATATTCCTAACATGCGGTCCGCAGAATGGACCTAAAAAATGGGCAAAAATTAAAACACACTGTGCAGGTATGCAACCAATATGTGGTCCGCATATGCATTATGCGATTGCATAGTGCGTCGCGTAATGTCCCTCACAAAAAGTCATTGGGCAAGAATGCGATAACTATGCGGCCCACATAACAAGAATGCGATTTGCATATTCGTTATGCAACAGCATTGTGCGTCACATAATCGTCAATTTCTGGAAAAATTTTATCTTTCGAATTCAAAGGTACTTTTCTAGAGTTAAAACAACACACCAATATTATTTTAAGAAAGCAACTTTTACGGGTCTTTACATCCTGCCCCACTTAAAATCATTCGTCCTTGAATGAGGATTTTGAAAATCAGTTGGTTTTGAAAACATGATATGTAAACTCCCAATTTTTCACTAAGTCCCATATTTTTAGAAAATATTTCCAGAGTTTCCTTTCTAATAAGACATATCTATCTATCACAGAGCCCCCGAAACATATTCTGAAGTACCATTGCACAATTTCTATTATCCCTACAACTGGTATACAATTCATTACCTCAACAACTTACAGATATTCAATCACTTGTCACATTGTTTCACATAAATTGGTCACTTCGATGAGTCCTATACAGTTCAACCACTTCAATACACTATATGCATTTCAATTAATCATCACCAATCTACACTACTATTAATCATTCACTTATCATATAAGTTTTTTTTTTTAAAAAACTTTCATTTACAAAAAAGAGATCCATCATGAGTCAAATAATCACAGCACATACAATTCTTGCACCACTTGAGGAATTACAATAGTACGACATTTAGGGGGGAAATAGGGGCGTCTTTGCACCAAATTAAACACAACATCAGTTTGCTCAGAGATAATAGTTCGCACGATCACTAGTAGACTTGTTCAAATAGGTGGGGATATTTTTCTTTCATTTCATTTTCCGTTTCCTACGTGGCTTCCTCGACTCGTTGACTTTGCCATAATACTTTAACTTATAAAATTGTTTCTCAATTTATGGACTTTACTATCAAGAATAGCAACCGTAATTTCTTCATAAAATAAATGTTCATTAACCTCGATAGTCTCAACTGGTGCGATGGTGGATGGATCTCCAACCACTTTCGTTAACATAGACACATGGAACACCGGGTGCACTAATGACATTTCAGGGGTCAATTCAAGCCTATTAGCCACTTACCACATCCTTTGAGCGACCCGATACAACCCGACATATCTAAGGCTCCATTTCCCTTTCTTCCTAAATCGCATGACTCCCTTCATAGGAGATACCCTCAAGAATACCCAGTCATCTACTTTGAATTCAAATTCTCTTCGACGTACATCCGCATAGGATTTCTAGCGACTCTAAGCAGTTTTCATCCTCTCCTGAATGATTTTAACTTTTTCCATGGCCTGATGCACGAGATCTGGCCTTATCCATTCTGCTTCACCCACTTCGAACCATTTAATCGGAGACCTACACCTTCTTCCATATAATACCTCAAATGGGGCCATCTGAATAATACTATGAAAGTTGTTATTGTAAGCAAATTCTATAAGTGGCAAGTGATCATACCAATTTCCTTTGAAATCCAAGACACAAGACCACAACATATCTTCAAGAATCTGAATAGTCTGCTCCTCTTGACCATCAGTCTGCAGATGGAAAGCCATGTTGAGATTCACTTGAGTAGCCAAACCTTGCTGAAATTTCTTCCAATAATTAGCTGTGAACTGGGCCCCTCGATATGAGATAATAGAAAGTCGAGTGCCATGAAGCCTTACTTATTCCTTGATATACAATTGAGCATTTTTTTCTGCAGTATCAATGGACTTGATTGGCAAAAAGTGAGCTGATTTCGTGAGTCGATCCACTATTACCCAAATTGATTCGAACTTGCACTGAGTGCGAGGTAACCCTACCACTAAATCCATATTGACCATCTCCCATTTCCACATTAGTATTTCCATAAGATGATTTTAACCCACTAGACCGCTGATGCTCAGCTTTTACTTGCTGACAATTCGAACATTTAGATACAAACTCCACCACACCCCTCTTCATACCGTTTCACCAATAAATTTCATTGAGATCATGATACATTTTCATAGAACCTAGGTGCACAGAATACCTGGAATTATGAGCCTCCGCCATTACCCTCTCCCGAAGTTAACCCATATCTGGAACACATAGCTTACCTTGACATTGCAATACACCATCGTCGTTGTTGAGTGAAAATGCCAAAATTTTGTTATTCAAAACTTCCTCATTCATATGTGCCAATTTTGGATCAATAAACTACTTTTCCCTGACATCCGCTACAAGTGACGATTCTGCTCCATTATGCACCATAACATGACCCTCGTCTGAGGTCGACATATAAACCCCCTGACTAGCCAATTGATAAACCTCCCGAGCCAAGGACCTCTGATTCGCTCCCAAATGAGCCAAACTACCCATAGACTTCCGACAGAGAGTGTGGGCCACAACATTCGCCTTCCCTGGATGGTATAAAATGTTCATATCATAATCCTTGAGCAATTCTAACAATTGTCGCTGCCTTAAATTCAACTCCTTCTGCATGAACAAATACTCGAGACTTTTATGGTTTAAGAACACATCCACATGGACACCCTAAAGATAATACTGCCATATTTTCAAGGCAAACACAACTATTGCAAGCTCTAAAACATGCTTCAGATAATTCTTCTCGTGATTCTTTAGTTGCCTTGAAACATATGCTATAAACTTCCTATGTTGCATCAATACACACCCAAAACCAACCCTGAAGGCGTCGCAATAAACCACAAATTGTTTCGTGCCTTCTGCCAAGGTCAATAATACTCCCGGCTCCGCGAATAAACAAGGATGTCATTAATGAAAACAATCACGAGGAAGTCTAGAAAGGGTTTGAAGACACGATTCATAAGATCCATGAGAACTTCCGGGGCGTTGGTTAGCCCAAAAGACATGACCAAGAATTCAAAGTGACCATAGTGACTTCTGAAAGCGGTCGTAGGAATATCATGCTCTCTGATCTTCGATTGGTGATACCCAAACCGTAGATCAATTTTGAAGAAGAACCTTGAACCTTGTAATGGGCCGAACAAATCATCTATCCGAGGAAAAGGATATTTATTCTTTATGGTGACTTTGTTAATTTGTCGATAATCAATGCACATCCGGAGCGACCCATCCTTCTTTTTGATAAAGAGAACCGGAGTACCACATGGTGACACACACAGTCGAATGAACCCCTTTTTAATAAATCCTTTAGCTGCTCCTTTAACTCCCTTAACTTCGCTGGTGCCATTCTGTACGGTGGAATGGATATTGGTTGTGTATCTATCCTAAAATCAATCTCCCTATATGGCGGAATCCCTGGAAGCTCGTCCGTAAACACTTCAAGAAACACATTCATGACTGGCAAGGACTCGGGGACAGACACTTCAAAAGTGGTGTGCGCCACCTGGACCAAATGATAGATACACCCTTTCTTAATCTTCTTCGAAGCCTTAAGGTAAGAAATAAACCTACTCTTCGGCACCACACCATTCCAATTCAACTTAATAATCAGCTCATTAGGGAACTTGAATCTCATGACTCTCGTTTGGGAGTCAAGTTTAGCAAAGCACGAATAAAGCCAATCCATTCCCATTATAACATAAAAATCAACCATTCCAAGCTCGATAAGGTGATGTGGTAACACGACCACCTACAATGACAACACAATTCCTACAAACTCGCGTGGTTGTAATAGAATCACCATCCGGAGTCGATACGGAGAATGGTTCATCAAGCTGCTCGGGTTTTATCCCAAAACATGATGTAATAAATGGGGTGACATGAGACAAAGAGGAACACAGATCAATAAGAACATAACAATCAATGGCCTGAACAGACAAGATTCCTGTAACAACATCTGGAGAAGCCGCTGTACTCTGGCAAAAACTCAAAGCATAGAACCTGCTAGATCCACCTCTACCATGAGCTCTACCCCTAACTGCACCAGACCCTGCTGGAACTGGAGGACACACAAATTATGTGGCGGCTGAAGAACCGGATAACTGAGCAAATCCCCTACCCATGCCTGACTGGGCGCATGACAATACCACTAGATATGACCTCTTTCCCCGCATCTATAGCACACAGGGATATCCAAATAACAAGTCTCAAAATGGAACCTCCCACACTTGGGGAGTAGAGCCCTCCTCTACTGCTGCAATTTCCCTCCTGGACGACTGGATTGATAGGGTCTCCTACTGCTGAACCTAGTCTCAAGTGAGTGCTCTATTGCTAATAGTGTACATATGAGTGTATGCTTGCTGAAGACTGAGCATATGACTTGGATGGACCTGCCGCCACTTTCTCTTTTCGCCCGTGTCTTCAACTTTCTAGTGTAAGACCACTGTAGGAACCTCATTCACCACTAAAGGACTAAGACCATGAACGAATTTCCAAACTCGAGCGTCCATGGTCGACACTAACTGAGGAGCATATATGCACAATCTCACAAACTCCATGTGGTACTCTATAAACACTCTTACTGCGCTGCTTGAGAACCTCAATCTCAATGGCAGGGGCTGCCATAGTCTCGACAGATATGTAGTGGTCCATAAACGCATCTACAAACTCATCCCAAGTAGCCGGAGTACTTTCCTACCACGGGAATCCTCCCACATCTCGAACTACGAATACGCTGCTCCGCTCAACCTGTATGAATCCAGCTCAACTCTCTCCATCTCTATAGCATTCATCACTCGAAGGGTCATATACATTTCATTAAGGAAATCCTGCGAATCGGCCTCTGGGACTGTGCCTGTGAACTCTGGAGGGGAAAACTGCAAAAACTTGTTTACTCTAGAGCTAACGAAATCTCCCTGTTCGTTGGAGGACGCATGGTCATGATGAGATCTCTGGGCCTGAGCGGCCACTAACTGAGTGAACATATGGATGGCTCCTCTAAGGTACCTACCAGAAACCCTGGTACCGGAAGCTGGAACTGCATCAAGATCAAGAATATCGTTGGAAGGGATGGTTGCACCCTCTGCCGTAGCAGAAACATGAACACTTTGATCTAGGATAGATGGGCCATGTAAATTCAAGACCGGGGTGTTAGTCTCACCCATGGTATCAGGTACATGGTTCATAGCCACACTTGGGGTGGCATTCGATCCAAGGCTGAGTCTAGTTCTCTTCTTAGGTGCCATTACTGAAAATTTGGGAACAGAGCACGAGTTAGACATTAATACTTTCACGTTGCACTTCACCGCAAGATATAGAATAACAAAGAGGAGGCTAATTTCCGAAATGTCCATGTTGCCCTACATATAAATGTGGTCGATATCACACCGATAAGTAGGGCTCTACTAGACATGGCTCCGAGATATCCTAGGACTCTTTTAAAATCTTAGGCTCTCATACCATATTTTTCCCAAAACCGGTGTCTTTCATATCCCACATGTTACCCCGTGATTTCAATACTCATTATTCAAGTGAAATAACTATTTACAATTAAAAACATTCTTACGAGGCATAGCAATATATATGCTTACTTTACGTGATCTACAAGTTATACTGCCCAAATACATAAATACATTAGTACATAACCTACGTTTCCTATCTATGGAGCCTCTAAGGATACAAAAGAGTGATACCATACTTGCCGGTAGCAAGGCTCCAGCTATACCTTACACAAATACCAAAGTAAGACTTCGAAAAGAAAACCTGCTTGAGCCACGCAGGGCCCCTAGAGGAAACGGACTCACCAATACAGGTGATGGAAAGTGTAGGAGGTGCTACTTTTGGTGGACTGGAGTACCTTCTTAAAACCACCTACAATCATAACAAGAATACAACGCCCCCAAAAAAAGGGATGTCAGTACATTTTAATTGTACTGGTATATATGAACAAACTTTATCCCAAATAAAATTAATCAATACAAATATACCGAACAGTAATAGAATAAACAATCAGTGCAAATGAAAGGAACAACCAAAGCCAACAAGTTTCACAATCTCTCACTTTCCCTTTTAAACATTATTTCATCATATTAATGGTTTCACAAACTTTAATTTCACTAGTGATAATGATCACATTCCATCCTTCTTACCTTAGCCGCCCTTATTACCTCGTCCACTCTTATTACCACGGCCACCCTTATCATCCCAACCTATAATTATCATTTTGTATTGCGGCGCGCAACCTAATCCCACCAGACAATCACATTTCACACAACAATAGTTCACAGTTCAAGCACATGTCCTTAGGCCATCTAGAATATCATTTTACAACATCAATAACAATTCACAAAGAGTTTCCATTAACAACAGTACCATTTCCATCATATAAAACATCCCTCATATAATTAAAGTCACAACAATAATAGCCCACGACAAGCCATACATGATATTACCATAGTTATTTAAATTGCATCGATTACTTCTTCTTTCCGTCATTTGTTACACAGCCCTTACCACATAAACACATTCACACGCACACTTGTTTTTTTGCAATTTATTTTCACCATTATATCAGGACGTTTAACCAACAATGTTCAAGGCATATTAATCACAAGAATTCATGAAATAGGCCGGGTTGCCTTAACAACTTTGAAACAGCAAAATTCACAAATAGACAACATAAGTAACACATACCAATTACTCGTACACCAAACAAGGTGACTTTACAAAGGTTAAGGTTAGCTATACATAGCTGGAGTCGAATTACATTTTAACTTCTACTCTCAATTCACTGAACTGCCTAGTACCATCAATCTAAGTCACAAGTTAATACATATATCTTAGAATTGAAATTCACAAATACGACCCGAACTCACTTAGATTATACACCCCTCCTTTTTGCAAGCCTTCACTCCTATCGAATTCTTCTTACTAGATTTTAGGTATTAAAGAACATGCATGCATGGTTCAACTTATATTTTCAAGAATATATTCATGAGAATCCCTATTTTTGTTTAAATCTTAAAACCAATGAAAAAGGGCTAGGTATTAAACCTACAAGAACGAAGATGAAGATTTTTACTTGAAATTTCTAGGCCTGGTGACTTTGAAAAATCAAATTTATAGAGATGAGACTTTCTCTCTCAATAATCCTCTCTTACCTTTATCTATTTTTGTTCAGATTATTGGTCAAAATTAAGGGTTATGGTGTTTTATTAAAGAAGGGGTCGAGTTGAAAAAGTTGAAAAATAGGGGTCCGACGCGGAATATGGTCAGGAATGCGATCGCATTACTGACATGCGTTCAGAAGACCGGTCACAGAGTTACCCTAAAAATGGGAAAAAATTAAAACACACTATGCAGGAATGCGACCATTATGTGGTTTGCATATATGTTATGCAATCCCATAGTGCGTCGTATAACCTCCCTCACCAAAAGTAAATGGGCAAGAATGGTATAACTCTGCGGTCTGCATAACCAGAATATGATTTCATTCTGAACCGCATAGTTGTCCTCCAATTGGGTAGTGGCCTCGCCAGGTATGCGACCATTATGCGGTCCACATACTCGTTATGCGATCGCATAGTGCATCACATAACGCCCAATTTCTGGAATATTTTATCTTTCAAATTTCGGGTACTTTTCTACAGTTATAACAACATAGAGACCTACCCAACATTATATTAAGTTAGAAATTTTTACGGGTCTTTACATGCAAATGTGAGATGTACGTGAAGAAGATAAATCTAAATGATCAAGAAGCAATATCTCATGTTCTGATCGAAAAGGTTGCATACTGGATAATGAAAGAAAGACTCCTTACATGAAGAGAACTCAATTTAAGTAGAAGATAGCGTTGGAGTTTGAGATCACCATAAACTTTTCTATGATAGAAGAGTACAAATTGAATCCCAGTCAAACTCTAACTACACCTAATAAATGTCAGTGTTGTTCTCTTTTACATGCAATCCACACAAGCAGAAGTTAAACTTAAATTGAGAGCAAAAGAGCAAGGAAATTTTGCAAGCAATTTATATGTGATTCAAATGTGCAATCTTGAAGCTACTTGAATGAGATAGAAGAACCAATTCCAAGTAACTATCTTTTATTCTAGCTCAATTGTAGTAGGTACTTAGAGTGTTCAACTTTCGTAGAAGCAATTGTATTAGGTACTTAGAGTGTTCAATTTAGTGTTAACTTGAAGTTGTCGCAACAGTTCAGATTTTGTGCCACAACGGGATTAGAGTTAATCCTTAGGTTTACAAAGAGTTTTATAAATGTTGTTTTGGCTCAATGATTTTAGTGGAAGTTGAAGGTTGTGGTTTTTTCACCTTTTGAACCATATTTTTTTCACGTAAAAATCTTTGTTTTCTGTATTTATTATTCCACAAATAGTAGTAGTTCAAACACGTAAAAGAACCATGTTCTTCTACAGTTCAGATAAGTGAAAATTGGGTACCATACAAATCACCCCCCTTATTGTATGGTATTGACGTTTAGAACTTCAAATTGTATCAGAGTAGGTTTTGTTGAAGTGGTTAACACCTTAGGAAAAGATCAAGATGAGTACACCACCTGTAAACTGGGAGGGGCAATCCACTATTAGGCCTCCACTCTTTAATGGTCAGTACTATTCTTGGTGGAAGAACATGATGAGATATTATATCAAAGGAGAAGACTATGAACTCTGGGACATAGTCAATTATGGTACCTTGGAGACTACATAGAAGAATGCTGAAGGAATGGATGCGCCCAAGACAAGAGCTGACTGCACTGCTGAATACTTGAAGAAATTGGAGAAAAATGCCAAAGCCAAGAAATGACTTGTGTGTGGATTGGTCCAGACGATTACAACAAGATTCAAAGTTGCACCACTGCAAAGGAAATATGGAATACCTTTGCAGTGGCTCATTTAGGAACTCCTCAAGTAAAGAGATCAGGAGGAATACTGCTATACTCTCAATTTGAGAATTTCATTATGAAGGAAGGAGAAAATATCCAGGAGATGTACATAAGGTTCACAACACTAACAAATGAATTTAAATCTCTTGGGAGAATTATCTTTGAAGAAGACATGGTTGAGAAAATCTTGAAAAGGATCTTACCAGTTACTTGGGAATGCAAAATCACTACTATTCAGGAGTCAAACAACATTGCTACTCTCAAGTTGAATGAACTGATTGGAAACCTCACTACCTATGAACTAAGAAGGCAAACCATGAAAATGGATGCACCCAAGAAGAAGAGGAGTATGGCCCACAGAATAGGTGAAGGTGATGATCTGGAAGATGATGAAATAACTATGATCACAAGGGATTTCAAAAAGTACCTAATGAGAGGAAAGGGTTCTTCAAGAGGTAAAACCTTTAACAAACCAAGGGCTTTGAGAAACAGATGAATGAGGGTTATTGCAAATATGGCAAGAATGATCACATGATCAAAAACTGTCCTTAGTGGGAAATTGAATGGAAGAAGGAAAAAGGCTGAAACAAGGAACATGTTCAACCCAAAAGGAACAAATGATCAATAAAGGCTATGTTTTCTACTTGGGGTGAAACATAAAATGTGGATTCAGAATATGAAGCTGAAGATGAACAACACTTATGGCAATCGGAGAATCAGATGATGAACAAGAGATAAATGTCCTTCATTTCAAAGACAATAGTAAATTTATGTCTAAAGAAAGGTTGTTTGAACTATTGCTGGACTTCATTGATGAGTCTCAAATAATTAACAATGAGAATGAACAATTGTCTAAGGAGTGTGTGATCTTAGAGCCACGTGAACAAATCTAGAATCTTAGCCAAATGAGAGTGACAGTAAAAATTTTGAGTTGAAGAACCATGTTCTGGAACTTGACACCAATGTCCTAGAACTTAGGTCTTAATATATAAAACTAAAATTAGGAACGAGAAAGAAGAAAGATGATCACACACATGTCACCTTAGAAGTAAACCTAGGAAAAGTGAAGGATGAGTTGTACATGAAAGAAGAGCAGATAAGAGTCTTAAACAAAGACCTAGGGAAGGTAAAACATGAACTAGACAACACTTGCAAATGAAATAATGCTTCTGATGCACTATCTTGGCTACAAGAATATCACTGTATCCACAAGTAAAGACTTGGCAATGGGGAACAAGCACCTAAGTGGGACCCCATAAGAAAGTACTTCACTCTTCCTGTGGCATGTCTGGTCATTACAAAAATAAATTTAATGCAGAAGAAAAGGCCAGTCAAAAGAACAAAGCTTTTGTTCAAAAGAATAATAGGTTGCCTGGGTGGTCTATAAGGAATTTGATTTGACCCTTTGCCTATAGAAAAGGACCCAAACTAGTTTGGGTTCCTAAGACTAACCCCTGATTTCTTTTTGTAGGTCAAAGTGAAGGGAAGTAGACAAATATTTTACATGCATAGTGGCAGCTCAAAACATATGAATGGAAGCAAGAACCAGTTCCTTTCACTTGAGGACTTAAGATGAGGTAATGTCTCCTTTAGAAACGGGAAGAAAGGTGAGATTATTGGGTTTTGAAAGGTAGGTAAGACAGACTTACAGTCCATTGAGAATGTCTACTTGATAGATTGACTGAAATATAGCCTAATAAGTGTATCATTAATGTGTTACAGAGATAACCTTGTAGCATTTACCTCTACCAAATGCTTTGTGAATACCTTACCACGAACAAGATTATTTTGTCGGGAAGCAGAGGTAACAATACTTATATTGTAGATTTTTTCAACTCATTTAGAAAATGAACTCACTTGCTTGAGTGTGTTGGGCAAGGATCCCCTCCTGTGGCACAATAGACTTCCTCATGCAAGTCTAAATCAACTCAACAAATTATTCTGCAAGGACTTGTTGATAGGTTTAACAAACATCATGTTCAAGGAAGACAAAGCTTGTGAGGCCTATGCAAGGGGAAGCAGGTAAGATCATTCTTTAAAAGCAAAAATTGGTAAGCATGACCAAGTCGTTGGAACTGGTTCATATGGATCTATGTTGTCCGATAAGAACATTGAGCAGATGTGGTAAGAAATATGTGATAGTACTTGTTGATGATTATTCTAGGTTTACCTAGGTACTGTTATTAACCTCTAAGTATGAAGCATTTGATACATTTACTACCTCTGTTAGAAAAATTCAGAAACAACCAATAAATCAACTTGCATCCATTAGGTCTTATCATGGAATTGAATTTAAAAATGCTAAGTTTGCGGAATTTTGTGATGAGCATAGTATAGATTATAACTTTTCTGCCTCTAGGACTCCTTAACAAAATAGAGTAGTTAAAATAAACAACATGATTCTTGAAGATATGGCTAGGAATATTCTTATGTCTAGTAAACTACCCCACAGCTTCTGCGCAGATGCTGTGAACACAGAATGTTATATCATAAATAGATACATGATTAGACCTCTTGCAGAGAAGACTGCCTATGAGTTACTTAAAGGGAGAAAGCAAAATATATCCCATCTTAGGGCATCTGGATGCAAGTTCTTTGTTCAAAATAATGGAAGGGACTCCCCAGGTAAGTTTGATCCCAGAAGTGATAAGGGAGCATTCTTGGGATATTCTTCACATAGGAAATCATATATTGTGTTCAATAAAAGAACTTTGTGTGTAGAAGAAAGTGTACATGTAGTCTTTGATGAAACTAACATTCATTCTATGAGACAAGAACATGAAGATAAAGCCATTAGACTGGTAAAAGTTTTGAAGTCTCAGCTCAAGCCAAAGTGGTACCAAAAGAAAGAACATGTGATTGAACAGATTCTTCCATCCAGGGCAACCTAACAGGGGGAACTAATCAAAGAGGAACTGAAGCCGATCCCCTAAAGGAATCTGTTCATGATCCGGTTCCTCAACAACAGAGCAATGGAGAAACATCAAGCCGAAATTAGTTGGTTGTGAAACTTCACAAGTTTCAAAGTTCTCATCCCATTGAGAAAATAATTAATGATCCAACCTCTGGAGTTAAAACTAGATCACAACTAAAGAATCTGTGTGGTTTTGATGCTTTCCTATCTCTTATTGAACCTAAAAATGTTGTTGAGGCTTTGCAGGATACATATTAGTTAAATGCAATGCAAAATGAACTCAATCAGTTTGAGAGAAATCAATTTTGGTATCTAATTCTTAGACCGAAAGATAGATCAGTTATTGGCACAAAATGGGTCTTCAGAAAAAAACTTGATGAATATGCAATAGTTACAAGAAATAAGGAAATACTAGTGGTCTAAGGTTATAGCCAAGAATAGGGTATAGATCATGTTGATACCTTTGCACCAGTGGCAAGACCGGAGGCAATAAGACTCCCCATAGAATTTGCAGCACACATGGAATTCACTCTTCATCAGATGTATGTCAAAAGTACCATTCTGAATGGATATCTAAAAGAAGAAGTGTTTATTAAACAACCTCCAGAGTTTGAGAGATAGGAATGTCCTGAACATGTGTACAAATTGGACAAGTCTCTCTATAGACTAAAGCATGTTCCTAAAGCAAGGTCTGAATGATTGTCCAAATTCCCGATTGAGCATGGCTACAAAAAGGGTAAAATTGACAGTACTTTATTCTTGAGGAAAAAAGGTAAGGATCATCTTGTGGTACAAATAAATGTTTATGACATAATTTTTAGGGCAACCACTGACAAACGAAGTAGGGACTTTGCCCAATTAATGGGGAGTGAGTTTGAAATGAGTATGATGGGTGAGCTTAACTTTTTCTTATGCTTACAGGTCAAATAGAACCCTAATAGAACCATGATCCATTGACAAAAATATGCAAAAGAATTGATCAAAAAGTTTAAAATAGATGAATCAAAGAAAATAGACACTCCCATTGAAACTGCCACTTAATTAGACATAGATGAACCTGGTGCATCTGTTGATCAGAAGTGGTATATGGGTATGACTGGTTCACTTTTGTATCTTTCTGTCAGCAGACCTGACATAATATTCAGTGTAAGGCTTTGTGCTAATTATTAGGATAATCTAAAGGAATCTTACTTAACTATTATCAAGAGAATACTAAGATATTTGGGAGGCACTCCTGATTTGTGTCGTTGGTACCCTAAAGGTAGTAATTTTAATCTAGTAAGGTATGCTGATGCAGATTATGCATGTTTCCTTGTGTCTAGGAAGAGCACCTTATGTATGGATTATATTCTTGGTTCATTTCTTGTATCATGGTCCACTAAAAAGTAGAACTCAATGGCCTTATCCACTATCGGGGCTGAATATGTTATTTATGCTTCTTGTTGTGCTCAATTGCTTTGAATAAAACAATATCTGATAGATTTTCACATTGAATTTGGTTATATTCCTATCGTTTTTGATGGCACTAGTGTTGTATGTATGACAAAGAAATTTGTTCATCATAAAAGGACTAAGCATATAGATGTTAGACACCACTTCTGAAGAGATACCTATGAGAAAGGATTGATTTCCATGGAATTCTGTGCTACTGACAAACAAATTGCTTATATGTTGACTAAAGCACTAAGTAGAGAAAAATTTAAGTGGAACAATGGAATTAGGGATGATTAAGTTCACCTAATAGGACCAGCTCATAATGCAAAATGAAAAAAAATTCAAAAAAATTGAAATAAAATTTAATTTTTTGGCTAGGAAATCTGAACATGAATAAATATCTAGATTAATTTTTACTCAGCTGCATATTGTAATTAGTATACTCTTGTGACATGTGTTAATATGAATCATTGTTACAAACTTTTCTCTACTACGCTAAATTGAGACATGATCAAGAGAATTCCAAATGAAGAACCCGGTTCATCAATATTGGTTCATCTGAATACTAAAGTATATTTTTCTATACTCTATACAATGAGAAATATAAATATATAACTCATGAGCAGAAGTCTTATAATGGTTGAAATGCATAGAAAATTATATCTGTTTCCTTTTGAAACTGTTCTATCCACATTAGAACTCTAAACAATAAAATTTGCCTAAAATCTAGGGAAGCTTAATCACTCATTCAAACCTGAAATTTTAGATTTATTAGACCTCTAATTTACCACTGCCAAAGGTGCTGATATCCATTAAATGAGTATTTCTTTTTAAATACCATCATTACCTCCTACGATCTTCAGTATCCCAAACCGTCAAAAATCCCTTTTCAGTTTCACTTGCATTCTTTTCTAAAATTCGAATTCATCTATTCTCTCCAAAAATCAACGATAATGAAAAACCCACAAGACATCCCTAAAACTGCTCTACAACCCACTCATTCTAATTCATCTCCCTCTCCTCCACCCTGTACACCTTCCAAACCTAGGCTGATATGGGTAAAAATGCTTGCTCAAAAAATTGTAGCTTATGGGCTCTTTTGAAGAAGTTGAATGAAAAGATGAAGGCAAGCTAGGTCCAAGACTCTGAGTCTAACTTTGATTTTGAGTTGTACAATACCAGTAGTGAGGGGGAAGAAAATGGGTCTTCTGACTCGGAGAAGGCTCAAGATTCCCATTCTAAGGTAATTTCTTGTGTGTATGAGAATTTAGAAACTAAGTTTGTTCTGGTTAGGCCAATCATGGATGTAGAATTACCTGAAGTAGGTAACAATGGTGGTAAAAAGAAATCTACAAAAGAAAGAGAGAGATAGAGTATGCATGTGGTGAAGAGTGGGGAAATGGGAAAAAAAGGTTGATCATTCACGCACTACTAGTTTGTCTATGCCTGCAATTTGTGGGGTTCAACAAGAACATGTAGAAAACAGAGTAAGGAAGATAGGGAGAAGTTTTGGTGAAGTTGCAAAAGGGCTGGTTAACTTAAGTTCACAAAGAGATGAACTTAGTTCATCAGTTGAAGAGACCCTAGCAGACCTTTTGAGAAAGGATAGGGCAAGTTATGAATCCAAAGAAAAGAAGACCTACCACACCAAAAGACCCACAGGACCTAAATTTTCCAAGAAATGAAAGGCTTCCTCCCCAGCACCTACTGGCACTTCCTTGCCAAAGAGAAGAGCCACAAGAAGCAGGGTGAAATAGAGTGAGGCTGATATACAAATGAGTTTAGTAGAAAGTAAGAAGAACGTAATTGATAAAGGAAAAAGAAAGGTTGCAAAGTCCTAAGAGGCTGCTAAAGTTGAGGATATGGAATAAGTTCGTCAAGAAAAGGTTACAATAATGGAGGTTCAGACCCTCAAGCCCAAAAAGCCAGAGATTTCTTCAAAGAACTCTTTTTCTGTATCTTCAAGTGTTGAACCTTCACAAGCCAAGAGGACAAGGTCTGCATTGAAAAGAAAACAAGTAAGAATTCCTGAAAATAAGAAATGGAGCGGAGAGGAAGAAGATGAATGTGATAGTGAACAAGCAAGCTTGCCATGTTTGGCAAAAGTAAGATTTTGAAAGGTATACTGCTGAAAGACCTGGTGGAACCAGAAATGATCAGACTGGTGGATGCCTTAACTTCTGAGGGGTGAAAAGACATGGTCTTTCAGATGGATGGAAAGCTAGCCAGGATAAAGATCATTGATTGCATGGCAAATGCATAGGTTAAGGGCGGCAAGGTTTGCAACCTACTGAAAGGAGTTCAAGTGTCCTTTGATGAAGAAAAACTAGGAGAGAGACTTGACATACCCTCTAAAGGGCTTGATGACTATACAAGTCAAAGGTGGTTTTGTCTGGACTCCCTTCCTACTTCCCTTAAAATTACAAGAAGGTTTTGTGATGCTGAAGGTGTGAATGAGGCTATGGCTATTCAGAAGACTGAAATGAGGCTACAACACAAAGTTATCTTTAAGTTTGTCAATAAGTTCCTACTACTTATATAGGAGAGAAGGCATATTGTAAATTATATGGACTTAGTGCCGATAGAGTGCCTGGAGAGAGGAGTGCAATTTAATTAGCCTGCACCCATAATCTAGCTACTAGACAGGGTCATCAATGGCTCTAAGACTCATGCTACCCTCTATGGCTTTATTTTTACTACGGTTCTAGATAGGTACAATGTACCTCTAAAGTAATGGAAAATGGCCTCTAGCAAGGACCATTTGGCATTAATACATTGATTGCTTGTGACTATATAGTTAATGCCATCCCAAATGAACCTGGTTTATCCAATAAGACTCTTATAAATAGTAAAGTCATGGCTCGTGTTCAAGAATGTAAACTAAATGATGCTGAGATAGCAAGGTTCAAGGCTCATGTGGAAGAGATGGAATCTGAGAGGGATGCCCTCAGATCTAGGCTTAGCAAATAAAACGAGAAGAATGATGGAATACTTCACAATATGCTGAATGTTTTCTAAGCCCAAAACCAACCCTCCAACTCCCCAAACCTTAGGAAGCCTAGCCTTTGTCTCCTTAACTTGTCTGGCAAATTTAATCACCCGCAGTAGGGATGTTTCTTTTTGTTTTGTTTTTGCTCATGTATTTATTATTTTTTGCTTTCTAGTTATGGAGTGTGATAGCACCATACCTTCTATCAATGATATCTACTATTTTTGCTCTTGATCTGTGTTAATATTTTCTTGAAAGTTTAAATATATTTGGTGATTACTGATGATTAAACCATGATTGCATTTTTCGTTTCCCCAGTGGCCATAAGTACTTAGTAAAATCTGGGAATCACGCTTTGTAAGAAACTTCTCGATGATGCCAAAAGGGGAAAGAGATATTGTACTTTACACATTCTGACTTAAGTGACATTCATAACCTAATAAACCTGGTCCTTGGTGATAAGTGAATATTCTAAAATTTGAATTGATGGTTAAGATGAGTTTTTAGAGGATCCAAGTAAGTAAAAAGTACAAAGTTTGTTATCATGAAAATGGGGGAATTTGTTGGCCCAAGAACAATTAAAGTTTTGAAGATTAAAAAAAGAACTCAGACATGGACCAGGTCCATCTAGTGAAGCATAATCATGCGCATCGTATACATGTGAGATGCACGTGAAGGAGATAAATATAAATAATCAAGAAGTAACATCTCTTGATTCAATCGAAAATTATTCATATTGGATAAGGAGAGAAAGACTTCTTACATGAACAGATCACAATTTAGGAAGAAGATAGTGTTAGAGTTTTAGATCACCTTGAACTCTTCTACGTTTGAACAGTAGCAATTGAATCCCAGTGAAACTCTGATTAATAACCTATTAAACATCAGTATTGTTATCATTCAAAGGTAATACACACAAGCAGAAGTTAAACTTTGATTGACAGCAAAAGATCAAGGCAATTTTGCAAGAAATTTATATGTGATTCGAATGTGCAATCCCGAAGCTACTTGAATGAGCTAGAAGAACCAGTTCCAAGTGTCTATCTTTTATTCTAGTTCAATTGTCGTAGGGGATTCTACATTTTACCTTTCTTCTTTCATAGAAGCGATTGTATTAGGTACTTAGAGTGTTCGAATTAAAGTTAACTTGAACTTGTCACAGCAGTTAAGGCTGTATGCCACAACGGGATGAGAGTTAATCGTTAGGTTTACGAAGAGTTTTTTATGAATGTTGTTTTGGCGCGTTGATATTAGCAGAATTTTGGGAAAATCCTACTGAGTAGTAGGTCATGTTTTTATTACCTTTTGAGCCATGTATTTTCCACATAATAATCTCCGTGTTCTTTATTTTCTTTATTTATTATTTTACAAACACTAGTAGTTGGAACACCTAGAAGAACCAGGTCCTTCTATAGTTCCGGTAAGTGAAAATCGGTACTACTCAGTGGGGCATTGATGTTTAGAGCATCATGTTTTTATTCCACCGTGTTGTATTGCACCGGCAGAGTTGAAGGCATTGAAGGAGAAGCTTCATGAACTCCTTGATAAGGGATTTATTTGGCCTAGTGTTTTGCCGTGGGGTGCGCATTTTCTATTTATGAAGAATAAGGATGGCATTATGAGGATGTGCATTGATTACGAGCAGTTGAACAAGGTCACAATCAAGAACAAGTCTCCTTTGGTTCGTATTGATGATTTACTTGACTAGCTTTAGGGAGTGAGGGTGTTCTTCAAGATTGATCTCTGTTCAAGGCATCACTAGTTTAAGATAAGGGACTCGGACATTCTTAAGATAAATTTCAGGACCCGATATGGTCAGTATGAGTTCGTTGTGATGTTTTTTTTTAATGAGAAATACCTCATTAATGTCCATGCATTTAATGACGAGTGTGACTCGGTCTTATCTCGACTCATTTTCCATGGTATTCATTGATGATATCCTGGTGTACTCGGGTAGTTGGGAGGGCGAAGATGCCTAGAGTTTCTTAGATGAGTGTTAGAGTATGTTTGGTACAGCGGGTATTCTAGAGACTGGTGGGTTATCATTAATTACTTTTTAGATTTCTGGAGCTACCTTCACTAAATGGGAAGCTTATGAGAGGCATAGGCCACTAGCTGCAGTACCCCTTACCTGGCAGCAGTTCTCCGCTCTCTTCCTAGAAAAGTATATGGCACAGTCCCTTAGGGAGGAGCTGCGTAGGTAGTTCAATCAGTTGCATTAGGATGATGTGAGTGTGATGCGGTACGAGATGAGGTTCTCTGAGTTAGTGCATCATGCTGTTTTGTTAGTTTTAACAAATATGGAGAGGATCGGGAGATTCGTGGATGGCCTCGATTATCAGCTGCAGATTCTTATGACTAAAGACAGGGTGACTGGTGTTTCTTTTGAAGAGGTGGTTGACATTGCTCGAGAGATAGAGCTTGTTTGCTGCCATGGGAGATTTCAGAGGGAGGACAAGAGGCCTCGCCAATATAGCAGTTTTGGTGGTGTTTTTTGGGGATGTCAATTTCAACACGGCATACACCGTCCATTCAGACATGCCCATCCAACCTGTTCGGGCCACCATTGTTTGTCATCTTGCAACACTTCTCACGATTCATATCGGGGTCACTCATGTATAAGTTCCCTTCAAGCTCAGAGTTTGACTCATGTACTATCAATTCAGGACTCACCTATGCATGGTTCTTCTTGTGAACATCCTACTGCTCAAGGCTCCCTTCTGTCCCCGTCGCATTTACCGAGAGAGATTGCTTTGTTTGTTCAGATTTAGGTCATATTAAGAGGTTTTGCCCCGTATTATGAGAGGTTCATCTTAGCAGAAGTGTCAGCCTACAACTTGAGTACTAGTTACTTACCCACCTGCTCAATCAGCTCGGGCCAGAGGTTAGTCAGTTAAGGGTTTCCATAGAGGGAGAGGTCGATTAGGTGGTGGTCAGGCCTATTTCTATGCCCTCCCAGCAAGACTAGATGATATTTCTTCCAATGTTATGATTACAGGTATTGTCTCAGTCTGCCACCAAGATGCCTCTTTATTATTTGATCATGGTTCCAGTTTTTAATACGTGTCATCATATTTTTCTCATTATTTGAATACGCCCCACGAGTCTCTTGTTTCATTTGCTCATGTATCTACTCTAGTGGGCGATACTATTGTAGTGGATCGTGCTTATTGGTCGTGTGTGTTAACTATTGGGGGTTTGGATTCCCGAGTGATTCTCTTATTACTTAGTATGGTTGGTTTTGATGTGATATTGGCCATGGATTGGTTATTTTCATGTCATGCTATTTTTGACTATCCTGCTAAGACTCTAACATTTACTATTACGTGGTTTCCGCAAAGTGAATGGTGAGGTTTGACGAATTATGTTCATAGTAGAGTTTCCGAAGGCCAACAGATGGTTGGGAAGGGTTGTTTTTCTTATCTGGCCTTCATGAGGGTTGTTAGTGAAGAAACTATTGCCATTGATTCAGTTCCGATAGTGAGGGACTTTCCAGATGTGTTTCATGAAAACTTGTCGGGCATGCCACCGGACAAGGATATTCATTTTTGTATTTATTAGGTGACCGGCACTCAGCGCATTACTATGGCACCGTATCATATGGCATCGACAAAATTGAAAGAGTTGAAGAAGGAGCTTCAGGATCTCCTTGATAAGGGGTTTATTCGGCCTGGGGTTTTGCAGTGGGGTTCGCCTAATCTATTTACGAACAAGAAGGATGGAACTCTGAGGATGTGCATTGATTACAAGTTGTTAAATAAGGTCACAATCAGGAACAAGTATCCTTTTCCTCATATTGATGATTTATTTGACCAGGCTCAGGGAGAGGGTGTTCTCCAAAACTAATCTCCGTTCAAGATATCACCAGTTATAGATCAGGACTCGGACATTATTACGACAGTTTTCAGGAAAAGATATGGTCATTATGCGTTCCTAATGATGTCTTTTAGGCTAACCAAATCCCCAACAACATTCATGTATTATATGAACAACGTGTTTTGCCCTCATCTCGACTCGTTTGTCATTGTATTCATTGGTGATATTCTAGTTTACTCGCATAGTCAGGGGGAGGTTTTGAAGATTCAGCCTCCGACTATCAATGGTGCAGATGGCGGGGATACGCAGGGTTTCTTAGACAAGTGTCAGAGGATGTTACGTACAATGGGTATTCTGGAGACTATCTGGGTCTCATTTACTTTTTTTTCAGTTTTTTGTAGCTCCCTTCACTTGGTAGGGGGCTTTTGAGAGGATAGATCTGTTGGTGCAACATTCCTGACCTTGCAGCAGTTCTCTTCTCTCTTCATAGAGAAGTATGTCCCATAGTCGCGCTCGAAGGAGCTACGTAGGCAGTTCAAACAGTTGCGTAAGGATGATATGATTATGACGTTGTACGAGATGGGGTTCTCTAAGTTAGACCACCATGTAATTTTTTCGGTTCCTGCAAAAATAGAGAGGATTAGGAGATTCGTGGATGGCCTCACTTATCAGCTACGAATTCTTATGACCAGGGAGAGGGTGTCTGGTGCTTCTTTTTATGAGGTGGTTGATATTGCTCGAGATATAGAGTTGGCTTGCCACCAGGAGCAAGTTGAGAGGTTTGCCAAGAGACCTCGAGGATCAGGTACTTTTTGTGGTTTTCCTTCGAGAGGTCAGTTTCAGCACTACACATGCCATCTATCTAAGCATGCTCAGCCAACTCGTTCAGGCCTTAGTGGTGGGTTATCTGACCACAGGTCTCACAGTTCACATCAGGGTCAATCGTCTCTTAGTGCCCTCAAATCATAGAGTTCAACTTAGGCACCATCAATTCAGGAATCATCAATGCCTGGTTCTTTTAGTGGACATTCCAGTACTCAGGGCTCCCTTCAGTCCCTTTCACCATATTTCAGGAGAGGTTGCTTTGAGTGTTGAGATTTAGGTCATATTAAGATGTTTTGTCCCCAATATATGGAAGGTTCATCTTAGTAGATGAGTCAACCTATGACTTTTGCACTAGTTACTTCCTCACCCACTCAGTCAGCTCATGGTAGAGGTCAGCCAGCTAGGGGTCACTGTAGAAAGGGAGGTCGATCAGGTGGTGGTCAGGCCCAATTCTATGCCCTCCTAGACAGACCAGATGTTATTTCTTCCGATGCTGTGATTATAGTTATTGTCTTAGTCTTCCACAAAGATGGCTCTGTATTAGTTGATCGTAGTTCCATTTTTTCATATGTGTCATCATATTTTGCTCATTATTTAGGTACAATCGGCGAGTCTCTTATTTCATCTGTTCAGGTATCTACTCCGATGGGTGATACTATTGTAATAGACCATGTATATCGGTCGTTTATGGTGAATATTAGGGGTTTGGATACCAAATTGAATTTTTTTTGTCTTATCATGGTTGATATTTTTATGTGATATTGGGCATGGATAGGTTATCTCTGTGTCTTGCTATTTTGATTGTTACACTAAGACAATAGCATTGATTATGCCATGGTTGCCTCGGATTGAGTGGTGAGGTTCGACGAATTATGTTCCTAGTAGAGTGATTATAGTTTTTAAGACGCAACAGATGTTTCGCAGGGTTGAATTTCATATCTGGCCTTTGTGAGGGATGTTAGTGCAGAGACACCTACCACTGATTCAGTTCCGGTAGTAAGGGACTTCCTGAAGGTGTTTCCTATAGACCTGCCGGACATGCCACCAGATAGGGATATTGATTTTAGTATTGATTTGGTGCCAGAAACTCAGCCCGTTTCTATTCCACTGTATCCTATGGAACCAGAAGAGTTGAAAAAGTTTAAAGAGCAACTTCAGGAGCTGCTTGATTATGGGTTTTGTTGGCCTAGTGTTTCACCGTGGGGTTTGCCTGTTCTATTTATGAATAAGAAGGATGTCTCTATGAGGATATGCATTAATTATAAGCAATTGAACAAGGTCAAAATCAAGAACAAGTATCATTTGATAACTTATTTGGCCAGCTTTAGGGATCAGGGGTGTCTCCAATATTGATCTCCATTCAAGGTATCACTAGTTGAAGATCAGGGACTCAGACATTCTTAAGATAGTTTTAAGTACCGGATATAGTCATTATGAGTTCCATGTTATGTCTTTTGGGCTGACCAATGCCCTAGTCATTATGAGTTCCATGTGATGAACAACGTGTTTCGGCCTTATATCGTTTCGTTCTTCATTGTATTCATTAATGATATGCTATTGTACTCGCGTAGTCAGGAGGGGGTTTGTTAGACTTCAGCCTCCGACTTTTAGCGGTGCAGAGGGCAAGGATGCACAGGGTTTCTTTGACTAGTGTTAGATTATGTTATGTACATCGGGTATTACACATTCTACTGGGGTCTCATTTACTACTTTGTTGTTTTCTGGAACTACCTTCACTTGGTAGGAGGATTATGATAGGCGTAGGCTTGTGGGTGCAGCGCCCCTTACCTTGCAACAGTTCTCTGCTCTCTTCCTGGAGAAGTGTGTGCCGCAGTTCTACAGCAAGGAGCTGCATATGTAGTTCCTACAATTGTGTCAGGATGATATGACTGTGACGCGGTAAGAAATGAGGTACTTTGAGTTAGCCCATCATGTTATTTGGTTGGTTCCTACACATAGGGAGAGGATTAGGAGATTCATGGATGCCCTCGCTTTTGAGCTACAGATTTTTATAACTAGAGAGAGGGTACCTGGTGCATCTATTGAGGAGTTGGTTGACATTTCCCGAGTAATAGAGTCGGTTCACCACCAAGAGCAAGCTGAGAGGGACGCTGAGAGACTTTGAGGATATGGTAGTTTTGGTGATGTTCTTCGAGAGCTCAGTTTCAGCACGACAGAGGCTGTCTATCCAGGCATGCTGAGCCAGCCCGTTTGGGCCATCATGGTGGATTATCTTGCCACGATTCTCAAATTTCACATCAAGTTCAATCATCTTTAAGTGCACTACAAGGTCAGAGTTCGACTTAGGTACCATCAATTCATGCATCATCTGTGCCTGGTTTCTCTATTGGATATCTCGATACTTGGGGCTCCCTTCAGTCCCCATTGCCATATTTCGGGAGAAGTTTCTTTGAGTGTGGAGATCTGGGAGATAATAAGAGGTTTTGTCCCTATCTTATAAAAGTTCATCTCAATAGTGGAGTCATCCTGCGACTTTAGCACGAGTTACTTCCCCATCTGCTCAGTCAGATCAGGGTGGAGGTTAGTCATCTAGGGTTCACTCTCAAGGGGGAGGTCGATAAAGTGGTGGTTAGGCCTGTTTCTATACCCTCCAATCCAGAGCAGATGCTATTGTTTCTAATGTTGTGATTACAGTTATTATCCTAGTCTGCCATAAAGTTTCTTCTGTATTATTTGATACTGGTTCCACTTTATCATATGTGTCATCATACTTTGCTCATTATTTGGGTACTCCACGAGTCTCTTGTTTCATTTGTTCGTGTATCTACTCTGGTAGGCGATACTATTGTTGTGGATTGTGTATATCGGTCGTGTATGCCGAGTATTGGGGGTTTTGATGACCGAGTAAATCTCTTTTGTCTTAGCATGGTTGATTTTTGATGTGATATTGGGCTTTGATTGGTTATCTCCGTGTCATACTATTTTGGATTGTCACACTAAGATAATGGTAAGGACTATGCCAGGGTTGCCACGGATTGAGTGGAGAGGTTTGACAAATTATGTTCCCAGTAGAGTGATTATATTTTTGAAGGCCCTACAGATGGCTGGAAAGGCTTTAATTTCATATCTTGTCTTATCTCGACTCGCTTTTCATTGTATTCATTGATGATATTCTAGTGTACTCGTATAGTAAAGTGGGGGTTTCGTAGACTTCAGCCTCTGACTTTCTATGGTGCAGTGGGTGAGCACGCCGAGGGTTTCTCGGATAAGTGTTAGATGATGTTACATACAACGGGTATTCTACAGACAACTGGGGTCTCATTTACTACTTTTCAGTTTTCTGGAGCTACCTTCACTTTGTAGTTCGCTTATGAAAGGTGTAGACATGCTGGTGTAGCGCACCTTACCTCGCAGTAGTTCTTTGCTCTTATCTTAGCAAAGTATGTACCGCAATCCTTTAGGGAGGAGCTGCATAGGTAGCTCGAGCAGTTGCGTCAAGATGATATGACTGTGACATAGTACGAGATAAGGTTCTATGAGTTAGCTCGTCATGTTATTTTGTTGGTTCCCACAGACAGGGAGAGGATTAGGAGCTTTCGTGATGGCCTCACTTATCAGCTACGAATTTTAATAACTAGAGAGAGGGTGTCTGGCGCTTCTTTTGAAGAGGTGTTCGACATTTCTCGTGATATAGATTCGGTTTGCCGCCAGGAGAAAGTTTAGAGGGAGCCCAAAAGATCTTGAGGATCTGGTAGTTTTGGTGGTGCTCCTTTGGGAGGTCAGTTTTGGCACAATAGAGGCCATCCATCCAGGTATGCTGAGACAACCCATTCGGGACATCATAGTGGGTTATGTGGCCACGGTTCTCATAGTTCACATCAAGATCTCAATGCCCTTTATGATCAGAGTTCGACATTGGCACTATCAATTTAGGCATCATCTATGCCCGGTTGTTGTAATGGATATTACGGTACTCGGGCTCCCTTCAGTTCCCATTGCTATGTTACGGGAGAGGTTGCTTTGAGCGTGGATATTTGGGTCATATTTAGAGGTTTTGTCCCCATCTTATGGAAGGTTTATCTCAGTAGAGAAGTCAGCCTACGACTTTAGCATTAGTTACGTCCCCATCTGCTCAGTCATCTCAGGGTGGAGGTTAGTCAGCTAGGGATTGCTCTAGAGGGGGAGGTCAATCAAGTGGTGGTCAGGCCCGTCTCTATACCCCCCTTGCAAGACCAGATGTTATTGCTTCTGATGTTGTGATTATAGGTATTGTCTAAGTTTGCCACAAAGACGCCTCTGTATTATTTGATCCTGGTTCCACTTTTTCATATGTGTTATCATATTTTGCTCATTATTTGGATTTCGTGAGTCTCTTGTTTCATCTATTTATGTATATATTCTGGTGGGGGATGCAATTATTATGGACCGTGTATATCGTTCATGTATGGTGACTATTGGGGGTTTGGATACCCGAGTTGATCTCTTATTTCTTAGAATGGTTGATTTGATATGAAATTAGGAATGGATGTTCACGATAAGCCTATGGCATTGAATATGTCAGGGTTGCTACGGATTGAGCGGTGAGGTTTGACGAGTTATGTTCCCAGTAGAGTGATTATATTTTTGAAGGCCCAACAGATGGTTGGGAAGGGTTGAATTTCTTATCTTTCCTTCATGAGGTACGTTAGTGTGGAGACTCCTACTATTGATTCAGTTCTAGCAGTAAGGGTCTTTTTGAATGTGTTTGCTGCAAACCTGTCGGTCATGCTACCGGTTAAAGATATTGATTTTGGTATTGGTTTGGTGCCGAGCACTCAGCCCATTTCCATTCCACCGTATTGTATGGAACTGAAAGAGTTGAGAAAGTTGAAAGAGAAACATCAAGAACTCCTTAATAAAGGGTTTATTTGTTCAACTGTTTCGCCGTGGGGTGCACTAGTTCTATTTCTGAAAAAGAAGGATGGCACTATGAAGACATGCATTCATTACCAGTAGTTGAACAAGGTTACAGTCAAGAACAAGTATCCTTTGCCTCGTATTGATGATATATTTGACCAGATTCAGAGAGCGAGGGTGTTCTCCAAGATTGATCTCTGTTCAAGGTATCAGCAGTTTATGATTAGAGACTCGGGCATTCTTAAGGCAGCTTTCAAGACCCGATATGGTCAGTATGAGTTCCTTGTGATTCTTTTAGGCCTATTAATTCTCCAGCAAGATTCATGCGTTTGATGAAAAACATGTTTCACCCTTATCAAGACTCATTTGTCATTGTATTCATTGATGATACTTTAGAGCGCTAGCGTAGTTAAGAGGAGGTTTGGTAGACTTCACCCTCTGACTTTTAGTGGTGTAGAGGGAGAGGATGCCCTAGGTTCCTTAGACGAGTGTAAGATGATGTTACGTATAGCCGGTATTTTAGAGACTCGTAGGGTCTAATTTTTTACTTTTCAGTTTTCTGAAGCTGCCTTCACTTGGTGGGAGGCATATGAGAGGCGTAGGTCTATTGGTGCAGTGCCCCTTACTTGATAGCAATTCTCCGCTCTCTTCATAGTGAAAAATGTGTAGTGGTCCCGTAGAGAAGAGATACATAGGCAGTTCGAGCAGTTACGTCAGGATGATATGACTGTGATGTGGTACGAGATGAGGATCTCTTAATTAGCTTGTCAAGTTGTTTGGCCGGTCTCTATAGACATATAGATCAGTAGATTTATGGATGTCCTTGCTTATCAGTTACCGATTCCTATGACTTGAGAGAGGGTGTTTGGTGATTCTATTGAGGAGGTTGTTGACATTGCTTTAGAAATAGAGTCAGTTCTCCGCCATGAGCGAGTTGAGAGGGAGGCCAAGAGGCCTCAAGGATCTGGTTGTTTTGGTGGTGTTCTTTGGGGAGGTTAATTTTGACACGACAAAGGTCGTCCACTCAGACATGCTAAGCTAGCCTGATTGTTCCACCATGGTGGGTTATCTAGCATCGATTCTCACAGCTCACATCAGGGTGACTCATCTTTGAGTGCCCTTCAAGCTTAGAGTTCGACTCAGGCACCATCAATTTAGGGGTCATCTATGCTTGAATCTTCTAGTGGGTATCTCAGCGCTAGGGCTCTCTTCAGTCCCCATTGCCATTTGCCGGGAGAGGTTGCCCTGAGTGTGGAGATTTGGGTCATATTAAGAGGTTTTGTCCCCATTTAATAGGAGGTTTATCTCAGCAGAGGAGTCAGCCTATGACTTCAATACTAGTTACTTCCCCACTCACTTAGTCAGCTCAGGGTGGAGGTCGGTAAAGCTAGGGGTTGCCTTAGAGGGAGAGGTCGATCAGGTGGTGGTCAGGCCCGTTTCTATGCCCTCCCAACCAGACTAGATATTATTGCTTGTGATGATATGGTTATAGGTATTGTCTCAATCTTCCACAAAGATGCCTTTGTTTTATTTGATCATGGTTTCACTTTTTTATATTTGTCATAATATTTTACTCATTATTTGGGTATGCGCGATGACTCTCTTGTTTTATCTGTTCATGTATCTACTCAGATGGGCGATACTATTGTTGTGGATCGTGTATATTGATTGTATGTGTTGACTATTGGGGTTTTGGATACATAAGTGGATCTCTTGTTACTTAGTATGGTTGATTTTTTTTGTGATATGAAGGCATGTTTTGGTTATCTCTGCGTCTTGCTATTTTGGATAGTCATGCTTACTAGTGACATTGACTATGTCGGGGTGGCCATGGATTGAGCGACAAGGTTAGACGAATTATGTTTTCAGTAGAGTGATTATATTTATGAAAGCCCAGCAGATGGTTATGAAGTGTTGTCTTTCTTATCTGGCCTTCGTGATGGATGTCAGTGCAGAGACTCCTACCATTATTCTTTTGGCAGTCCACTAGGCAATGCCTAGGGTTAGATTTTAATAATAGAAGAAAATTAAAATTACCCCAAATAGGTGAATTACGGATAAGGGAGTCAATTCGCCAGAGTTGTTGCATATAACACAATCGGTCTAACCTTACCGTATTCAACCTACTAGGATAATATTACATAAAAGATAGGTTTGTAGGATAAGGGGGAGTCACCAGTATTTTCTCCCATATAACAATAACCGGCGGAAACCTTATTTAGTTCTGGTAGTGAGGGACATTTTGTATATGCTTCTTGTAGACATGTCACCGGACAAGGATATTGATTTGGTGTTGGGCACTCACCCCATTTATATTCCACTGTATCGTATGGCACCACCAGAGTTAATAGAGTTGAAGGAGTAGCTTTAGGAACTCCTTATTAAAGGATTTGTTTAACCTAGTGTTTCGTCGCGGTGTGCATCTGTTCTATTTGTGAAGAAAAAGGATGGCACGATAAGGATGTGCATTGATTACAAGCAGTTGAACAAGGTCACAATAAAAAACAAGTATCCTTTGCCTCATATTGATGATTTATTTGACCAACGTCAGGGAGCGAGAGTGTTCTCCATGATTGATATCCGTTTAAGGTATATTCTCCTCTCACCTGCAGATATAAAATCTTATATCCAGATGACATTGAAAGGACTTGCTTTTTGTCACAAGAAATATATCTTGCATAGAGATATGAAACCAAACAATTTATTGATTGGACCTAATGGGCAGCTTAAACTTGCTGACTTTTGATTAGCACGTCTATTTGGTAGCCCTGATAGAAGATTCACTCACCAGCAATCATCGCTCTCAGAATCTCGAGTTGCAATCAGATTCATCCACTCTAATTCGTGTTCCGTCGTTTGGATTTTTCTATTTGAGTGAAACGAGATTTGTGATATTTTGGTTTCTGAAATTCTTCAATTTTTTTTTCTTTCTCGTTGTTTACTTTTGTTTTCTTTTTGAAGGTGAATTTCCAAGCAAAAGAGTGTAATAACGATTGCTACTGCTCCATATGAGAATTTCTATATGGAAAAATAGAAGGGATGGTATCATCATAAAGTAATGCAACGGGATGGAAACTCAAGAGGTATATTTGATATCACAACATTTATTAGTATACCTTAAACGTAAGTAATTTACTTTTCCCTTTCAAATTCTTGAAATTCTACGATTTGATTTCATATACAAACATAGACAACAAAGTTTGATTATAACTCTAATGGAGTTTGTAAGAAATTATAAACACGTGAGGTGGTAAAAGTTCTATGTCTTGCCATGATTTAATTCATGTATGATTGTGGGCAAAGAATTGAAAATCCGTCCCATTGAATTTGCTTCATTCTCATTCCCTTTAGAGAATGTGATAGCAGTATGTGATAAGTCTGAAAGAAGACAAAATTATTACAGTGAAGGTATCAATGGATGTGGACGTGGCAATAGACGGAATTATAATCGTCATCATTGTGATAATGAGAATAATAAAGATTCTCAAAATAATCTTTCACTTTATGATAGTAATAAATGACATGAGATTGTATATAGCACATACAGATGATTATGATCCATTCCCTGAAGTGAATGTGATAATTGTAATAAAGCCCGTAAGTATGGACACGCTCTTGATGTAATTTTGTTTTATGTCTGACATTATGAAAAGAAAGTTTGTTGCCCTTGAAATTTCGGGCAAGAACTGTATGACATGGGTGTTGGATGCTGAAATCCATTTGGATGCAATGGGTCCTGGAGACGCCATTAAAGACAGAAATAATGCATCCACCCAAGACTATGCTAAGACCTAGATTTTCTTGCGCCACCACCTTGATGAAGGTTTGAAACTGTGCTAAGGCCTTGATTTTCTTGCGCCATCACCTTGATGAAGGTTTGAAAATTGAATATATCACAGTAAAAGATCCACCTATCTTGTGGAATGGCTTAAAGGAGAGATATGACAACCTGAAGTTGGTCACTCTGCCACAAGCACGATATGATGAGAATCCAAAAGCAAATAGTTCATAAACTATATGTTATTGCTGCGGTGGAAAAGGGCACTGGGCGAAAATTTGCCGTGTACCAAGACATTTGGTTGAGCTTTATCAAGCATCTCTAAAGAGTAAAGGCCCTGAAACCAGTCTCTTACGATAATTTTGACATCACCCACTTGGATGTGGCAGACTTCTTTGAGCACCCTGAGGGGAAAATAGACCACTTAATTGGTGATGGATCTGTGATGAAGGAAGATGGAATTGTTTGATTTTATTTTACTTATTTGTATTAGTCAGTGAATAAACTAATAGTCATTAGTATCAGCTCGTATTAATTAGTTTATGATATAACGTTAGTATTAGTTCTTTAGAATGTTTCAATATGCTTAAATTTCAATGATATTTATTTTCCAGTAGAGTTAATCGACTAACCTAACAGTTAGTCGATTATCTAATATTTCGCATTAAAACTGGATTTTTCCGCAAGCTAAGTTAGTCGACTATCTGATTTAGATAGTCGACTAACCTGATGACTGTTCACTAAGTTAGTCGACTATCAACTTAGTTAGTCGATTAACTAATATTTCGCGTTAAAACTGGACTTTTCCGCAAGGCAAGATAGTCGACTATCTGATTTAGTTAGTCGACTAACCTAATGACTGCTTCCCAAGTTAGTCGACTATTAACTAAGTTAATCGACTAACCTCAGCAGATTTTGAAAATATTGTTTAATTATGAAGCAACGGATTAAATTTGTTTATTCTCATGTTCGTATATCTCTTTTGATTAATTGATTCATGTACCACACATACGATATTCAAAGAGAAGAAATATTACTCTCATTTAAGTATGTGTAAGGCAGATGTTACTACAATTTCTGGTAGTAGTAAATTGATTAAAGGCTCCGAAAGAGCAACTATAACTCTGCCTAAAGGAACAACATTTTAGAGAATGCAATGTTCTCCTTCAAGTCTAAAAGGAACTTGTTGAGTTTTAAAGATATCATTCAAAATGGATATCATATTGAGACAATAGATGAGAATAATCTTGAATTCCTCATTTACTCATGAAAACGAGGCTGCCCACTTCGGTTTGGGGTCACGCCATTTTGCATGCAGCAATGCTAGTTTGTCTCAGAACGACGAATTATCACAAATATTCCCCGTTGCAATGAGTTTTGGGCCATGAACCTAATATATCCCACTTAAGAATTTTTGGATGTGCAGTATATATGCCTGTAGCACCGCCATATTGCACCAAAATGGGTCTGCAAAGAAGGTTAGGAATATATGTTGAGTTTGAATCGCCCTCCATTATTCGCTACCTTGAAACATTGACAGGGGATTTGTTCACTGCACGATTTGCAGACTGTCAATTCAATGAGACACTTTTCCCAAAATTAGGAGGAGAAGTTAGTGAAACCAAACGGGAAATTTTGTGGAAAAATGCATCATTATCTCATCTTGATCCACATACCTCTATTTGTGACAAAGAGGTGCAAAATATTATCCATTTGCAAAGAATAGCAAATCGAATGCCAGACGCATTTACAGATTTGAAAAGGATAACAGAATCACATATCCCCGCAGTGAATGTGACAACATCTGATTCACAAATACATATTCATTATTGGAAGAATATGAACATGAAATTGGTATTGAATATACCACACTCACCCCTAGAAGGAGGTTTGAGATGATATATGAAAATAATGTCATTGTTACGACATGAATAGTCATTGGTCACGTACCTATTGTACGCCAAAATAATTTGTCAATGTGATTATCAAAGGACAATAATAACGCAAGAAACATATCTTGCATATAATTTTGACATGACCATAATGGTATAACTTTCTCTTTAAACGAGATATTCACCACATGGATGTTGATGAATTTGTGGTAGTACAAAATTAATTGAGAGCTCTAGAAGAGCCAATTATTACTATGTTGGAGAAACACAATTGATTACCAATAAGGTATTATGTTGTAGTAAGTCTCAAAGAAACTTATTCAGTTTCCAAAGTATATGCGAAAGCGATTGATTATATTGAGACTATAAATAAAGGAAAGATTTGATATCTTCTATTACTACAACTTGTAGCGGGATAATCTGTATGTGAAAAACTACCCGCTTTATTCTCCAGTTTGTACTACACAAGAATACCACAATAAAGTGGACGTTTATTGATATAAAAACCCATATCATAATAAACTTGAAGTTTATTGATAATTGCACATGTCATGGTGTAAATTTGAAGTTTATCAATATTGATAATTTATTCAGTTGGCATTCGGGTTAGCCATATCATTTTAAGTATGATGTGCAGTAATAGAGAATTCACATGGGTAAATATTAAAGAACTAGAAAGTTCTTTACGAATTCTCTTGTATTACTTGTTCTCATTAATTAATTGACCAACTAAAGAGTTCGGGTTGAATCCAATAAATTCTGGAAATATCAAAGGCGAATATGGGCCCATTCACCTGCCATGTATACCACATATGATGCATCTATGATATGGTTACATGTGCGATTGTTATTAACCCGCAGCCTGGCCGGTGCTTGCGAGGTAAATTGCTCAGTAATATAACTTCGAGCATAATTTCCAGATTTTCCATTCAAGATAGTTCATCTTGCTAAGTTGGTTTATATCATAGTTGGTTTAGCAAGATAATTATTGAGTGCCTCCACTCAATAGCTAAACTGTTTCTTATGAGAACAAAGTTATATATATCAGTTTGATATACATTGTATACGAGAGTATATTATATTCTCCCCTCACAAGTGGTTCAGGGTCAGGAACCAAATAATTTCATCTTATTATTATTGATGTGCGGTGTATATTTTCATTAACACTATAATGCACAAAGATGGACTCTCAAAGTTGAGGAAACAAGTTAGCTTTTCTAACATGAGGGGGAGACATGATAAACACTTGAGAAAAGGTTATATTGGATGAATTATCATTTGTATATATAGATCATATTGCAAAGCATGCTATACGCATTTGCTGACCCAAAGAAAGTAACTATATTCTCACTGCAAATGCTCATATTAAGTCCCAGAAGGACAAAGTCTTTGATACGCTTAAAGCGTATAGACAAATCGGTTTCAAAATAACTTCTTAATAAAGAAGATGAGCAAATGATCAAAGTGATCATAATGGGGAGGCAAATGATCTAGAAGATCACATGACATAACACTTCATAAAATCTCATGAGAGATTCAGGTACCTGAATATATGAATAAAGAGATCTCCATGTTATGTCTTTATGAAAATTTACTGGAACCGATATAAAATGTTCGTTGACGACATCAATGATAGCGCTAAATATCGATGAGGACCTTATGTTTGTCGAATACAAACAAAATATTGGCAAAATGGAAGAGATACAATTCAAGTAGAATTGATTCCATATGAAAGACATGTAGTTTTGGACATGTAGTTCAAATACTTGAAAGTATAAAGTCAATGGTATGTGTAATCAGTTTTCGATATCTTATTTGTTTAGCATGACATGAAAACTTGATATGCATCTAACGTCTATTATATGACTTATGTGACTTAACTTATATGTCAATCCATGAAAGATTGAAGTTGCTTGAAGCATATACAATTCTTGGTCCTGAAGTACCACATCCTAAGTGCAACTTGTGTACATATGTATCTTGCTATAACTATAAGCATGATGGCATCGAGAATACCTCTTTGGAGATATTGAAGAGTCATTCAACGACATTATATGAAGATGTTCATATCTATCAAGAATGATAATTTCAAGGTGCGGAATATTTATTCAAATCAATATGGCTGATTTATTTATCAAATCTCTACAAAAGATCGTTTTGAAGATGGTGCACAAGATTGGAATGCAAATGCTCAAGGATGTGAATTGATGCTCTTTTCAGGGGGAGTTAATGCGCATTGCACTCTTTTTCCCTTACAAGGTTTTGTCCCACTGGGTTTTCCTTGCAAGGTTTTTAACGAGGCAACCAATAGGCGCATATTCAAACATGTGTACTCTTTTTCCTTTTCCTTAATTTTTTTCCCATTGGGTTTTGTTTTAGTTAAGGTTTTAACGAGGCACATTATTGAATAGACATTCAAGGGGGAGTGTTATAAATAGAACTCTAATTAGAGTGAATGCTTATCTTATAGAAGAGTTCTACTTTGAGGCTAAGTATTTTCTCTTCCTATAAATAGAGGGGTCTTACCCCATTGTAAATCATCCCAAAGTATCAATAAGAATACTCATCTCTCTACTTTTCTCTATATTGTTCTTGTTCTTGTATTATTGTTCTTGTTCTTATATTATTTCATAACAAGCTCATGTTAGTTTAAATTTTTATGTTTCTTTTGTTTATTTCATCTTTGTTGTTGTTATCTTTTCAAAAAGGAACTCGTATTTTTTGGGCGGTTCCGTTTATCCCGTTAATTTGGTGAGCTTTGATTGTGATTTGGATTTAGTTTCTGAATAAATCAAAATCCCAAACAAAAGGGATCAATCTGGGTGATAAGCCCAATGACTTGGAGCTAATCCTTGCGTCTATTTGACCTATTTGGTTTACTAAAGTAAATAGCAGGGGTTTAGAAGGTTGATTAGGGAATTTAGGCTAGGGAATCTTGTATAATTGACTGGGAAAACTTCTAGGAAGATGGTTTTGGGGTTGTTTTCAAAACAGATTTTTAAAACTAAGGACATAAGAGCAAAAGTGAAAATTGCAAAAGTCTGAACTCTTCGATTTCCCTAAAACTTCACCATAAAGGAATTATTTCTTTTCTCTCAAGTCAAAATTAAGAAATTAGAAAAAATCTGAAAAATTAAGAAACAAACGACTGAAAGAACATTAAAAAGGAACACTAGGATTTCTGCATTCTTTGCTCAATTTTGCTTTGGTTTGGGCTTTTAGTGTTCTCAACTTAGAACCTTCAAACGATCTTAAGCTCATTTGGGATTCAAAATTTTTTTTGAAAACTGATTTTTGCTAATTGGTTTTGGCAGAATATACTGCTATTTGCGTCCTCTTAGCTGAACTATAGTTGTTATTCCTTCTTAGGTTTCAAGCTTATTTCCTTTGTTATTTTGATGTATTCGGGTACATATTATTAGACCCCACTGAATGTGAAGTTAGACTTGAAGTATTAAAATGGAAAAAATATAGTTTGAAGCATATCATCAATTTAGTTTATGGATTTAGTTTTATTTCTTCATCATATTGTGTTTTAGTAACCTGATTCACTTTATCTTTTAGTTAATTTCTGGTTTGGATAGTTGAGTTCTTATTATTGTTTTAAATTTTGGGACTGTTGAGATACTGCAGTAGAAGGCTCTGTCCAGTTATATGACGTTATTTAATTTTTGCTGAAATCAATGTTCATTATTGGTGTTGATTTCATATTGAACTTGCTACAATGACAAGTATAGGCTGGGGACAAAAATGACAAGTATATTCTGCTAATCGAAGGGTATTGTGATGCGTTCTAAGTGCACTGTGATGCTGTATTTTTTTTTTTTTTTGTGAAGTGGAGTTGTTTTGTGACATATGGTCATAAACTCAAGTTGAGGGCAGTTAATTTGCATATTACCCTTGTTTAAGGTTTTGCCACAATCAGTTCAATGTTTAACATCTTGTGAAATGAAGGTTTAAACCTTGTAATAGTTTTGAGTTTTGCTTTGTAGTCATGAAGGATGAGTTTCGGCCATGTCTTGTTTATTTCTGAGAGAGGTTTCATGTTATTACGTAAACACATCCCAAATTGTCTGAATATTAGGAGTCAAATGTGCTATGGGCAATAGAGTGCACCCATCTGGAAATTAACTATTCATTTAAGGTCATTTCTAATTTGATTTGATGTGGGGAATGGGACAGAGGTGAGCTTATACTAATAGATGTACTTTTCTGTGAGATCATGCTAAGTGTTTAGTTTGAATTCATGAGTTCTATTAGATTTTTAAATGATTGTGTATGAGTTATGGGATACATTTATCATAGAATGTGGTTGATTATAAAGAATATGCTTTGCATTTGCCAACATTTGCAAGAGTTTGACAATACAACAACAATAACTACCCAGAAATGTCCCACAAAGTGGGGTCTGGGGAGGGTAATATGTAGACGAGCCTTACCCCTACCTGAAAGGGTAGAGAGGCTGTTTCCAATCGACCCTCGGCTCAGTGAAGGAGAGGAAAAACAAAAATAAAAACAAAAACAAAAGAGCATTAGTAAGTCCAGCAGAAATAGCATAAATAATTATCTAAACATAAGAACCATAAATAAAATAGCATGCAGTAATCTCAGAGAGTAACTACCATAAGGGAGACACAATCCAATACAAAAATCATCTATGGATAGCCCTGCAAGCCTCACCCAACCCCGGGTGAGGAGTACAAAAAACTCTAGGGGCCCCTATCCTACAACCCTGATACTAGACCTCCAGACTTTCCTATCAACGCTATGTCCTTAGAAACACGCATTCTAACCACGTCATACCTAATCACCTCTCCCAATACCTCTTAGGCCTCCCTCTGCCTCGCCGTGCGCCGACCATCGCCAGCCGTTCACAGCTCCTCACCGGGGCATCAGGACTTCTCCTCCGTACATGTCTGAACCACCTCAGCCTCGCTTCTCACATCTTCTCATCAACCGGGGCCACCTCTACCTTCTCACGAATAACTTCATTCTTAATCTTATCTAACCTGGTGAGCCCGCACATCCACCTAAGCATCCTCATCTCTGCAACCTTTATCCTCTGAACATGAGAGTTCTTCACTGGCCAGCACTTCGGCCCATACAACATGGCCGGTCTAACCACAGCTCTATAAAATTTCCCATTGAGTTTTTGTGGAACTTTCTTGTCACACAGGACTCCTGATGCAAGCTTCCACTTTGACCACCCCGCTCCTATACGATGAGTGTCGTCCCCGTCAATCTCTCCGTCCCCCTGAATCACCAACCCAAGATATCTGACACTGTCCCATTGTTTTAAATTCCAATTCTCGTGAAGAACTGTTATCTTGCTTAATTGACTATGCTGGATTATGCAACTGGACCTTTAGCGTCGAACCCGTGCTCTTTTGACATCCCAGTGTGTGTAATGGGCTTCACTCAAGCCTAGCTCCCCTTTGGTTTTCGACATGTGAGCTTACAAAGCCAATTGGGACTTTCACTCACCCAAAGGCCCGATTGTTATTCAACACCTGTCTCCTGGTTATTGGACTCAATTCACACTTTAGCTTAAAAGTAATTTCAAACCCCCCCCCTCCAAGCCTTTGTCAATTTATTAAACCCTTTTAACAATTAGATTTGAGGCGTTCCATATTAGCAAATTATTCAATTTATGGCCCTCGAAATTAAATTTAGATACCCTTTTGCTAGAATAATTTGAGGCGTGCCAAGCCAAGTAAAAGCTCAAAATTGAGGTGTGCCATTTAGTTATTTTTCATATCCCTCTCAAACTTGAAAGTTCATAGTTGCTTTAGGCGCGCAATTATAAATTAATTTCCTTAAACTCGGGTGTTCATTTCATGTGACCCAACTCTAATTCTCAAAAATGTTAAATAAAATATGTCGTGGACCGTAAGTGCATTTTGTGTGGCGTGGTTCAAGGTGTGTTTTAAATAACGTTGAATCTTCATAAAAGTAATTAAAAAGTGGTTTCATAAGTTAAAACGTACTATAAGCTAAAACATGTATTTAAATCAGATAATAGGCCACATATAATAGTTTAAGTGACTGTGCTAGTATTACGGAATCTGAAAATGCCAAAAAACTTCTCCTTGGTTAACAGAATTCCTTATTCAGAATTTCTGGTTCGCAAACTTCAAAACAGAAGTCAAAATTATTTCGATTTGCGACTTAATATAAATCGATGACTTGGAACACCAATTAAAATATTTCTTGTAGCGACTCTGAATAAAAATGAATAAATAATTTCATTTCAAATAATGTCACTTTAATTGGAATAACTTCCATATATCACCTTCGGGTGGGTAACAAAGGAGATGTGACAGCTCTGGTGACTTTGCTGGGGAAGGAACCCAGAATCTGTGGTTTAGGGTTCAAGAATTCGAGCTTCGAATAATTGTTATATTTGGCTTTATTTATTATATGATTTTATTCACATGTTTGAGCCTAATGTGCGAAATGTTACTTTTTATCGCTTTGATATTGTTGAACTGTATATAAATTGCTACGAATCCCTCCTTTCTCTGAGTCTTCCAAATCATTGGAGAAGGGTGCACTTTGTGTAGCTTCTCTTTTGTTAGTGTCATTTCCCAAATTTAGAACGAGGTTCGGATAAGTTGCAAAGCTGGTGAAGCTTCTATTTTCTCGGTATGCTGCTCCCCTTGGCTCGAGCTGTATGCTTGGGTAAGCCAGGTCTAGAACAATACACCCATGATTTTAAACCTAGTGTAACAAAATCTCATGTCGGATCTCTAACGCTTGTGTGCATTACGTGCATTTGACTTAGGGGACTCAACACTGGGGTTGGGTCCGTCTAGGACAGGTGTGCCCGGAATAAAAACACATCCTGATGCATTCTACTTGCTACTTGTGCATTTATTTTCTTCGGGCTTGCATGTTTACCAGCTTATGAATAAAAAGGAGAAAAGTTAGGAAAAATAAAATCAATTGGAGGCCTAGAGAGATAATTACATGTTCTGAAAAACCCGATATCTGAACAAGCATCGAAACTCTACCGGAATTTAGATAGAAAAAAAAGAAATTTTGTGAAAAATATATGTATATATCTAGTATAGTTTTTATTATGTCAAATCTGCCCGAACTACGACAGTTTAATTCTTACCGGATGTGGGATACGTAGGCACATTGTGTCCAACTTAATTTTGCAAAAATAACCCAAAAAGAACAAATTTATTTTTTCAAAAATAAGTAAAGTGATGTTATTCTTGTCTAAAATAGCCGACTGTCTCCAAAAGGGCGCCAGAAGACTACTTTTTAAAGAACAACCACCTATGTTCTCTTTTTCAAATTTTTGACTGGTTAGCAAATTCAACCCTAAAATCCTTTTTCCCGAAGTGCTGAAGGGCCGTATTTGCAATGTCAGATTTTTATTTTTAAAATTAAATTTTGAAAATGGTGAGAACTGTTTCTTCGGTTAAAATGAATCATGTTCTTATCAATCGATCATCGCAATAAATGTGCAGCATGAGCAAAAATGAAAATGAACACTTCGCAGCTCTTGAGAAGATCCCCTTACAGCTCCATATGTGGTTGAATGACTAAGGAAAAGTAAGCAGAGGGGCTGCGGTAAAAGTTTTGGGTGGTCTCTTGGGACATCTGAATATCAAGCTGAGATTGGATGTGATTGAAGCCTTGATACCTATTTGGGACCCGACTCACAATGTGCTTCATTTTTCTTATTTTTAGCCCACCCCCACGCTGGAGGAAATTAAGGGCTATTCCAGCCTTAGTGGAAATCTTAGAAGTCACTACCCAGTGTCACCAAGAATAGCACCTCCTCAAAAGTTTCTAGATATGTTGAGTATCAATTTTGAGATTCATATAGGAATTTATCCGAAGGGTTTTGCACTTTCCAATTCTTGTACCAGCTCTATGGCAATCCCCACGGTTTTGAAGCACCGAATACTGGTCTGACCCATGCAGGAAACAAAGATAAATGGGAGGCATGGCCGGGCTTTTCCTTTATAGTAGGATTCTTGTGTGTTATAATTTGTTCGAGAAAAGATAGCAACATTGAATTAGGTCTCCTAGTAATGGTTGATGTCGTAATTAAGAAAGCCAATGGTACCTTTGTTCCAATGATCTTAGCTGAAATTTACCGAGCCTTAACCATCTATCGAGAAGGGGGAAAATTCTTCGAGGGCTGTAACCTGCTCCGCAACTGTGGATACAAGAACATCTTTGTTACCCTGTCGAGTATATAAACTACGACATGACTGGTTTGAATTGCATCGAAAAACTATAAAATCGAGTGGTGGATGTTGAATTTCTAGAAGGTATAGAGGCTTGGTTTGCACAATTGAGTTCTTTAACTTCAGACAAAATTAAGTGGACTCTCGGATGGCTCCCGATCACTGAAGCCATCTACATGTCAGTCGAGGTATGTTATCTTCTCCTAATGGGTCTTCGGAGTATTCCGCCATATGCTTCTCATCGGGTGTAATGCCAATTATGTAGGTTTCAAAAAATACCACATGGCTGAGGTGTCATCCGACAAGTTGTCGAATCGGGCACAAAAGCTATATTTCTCGAAGAAAAAATTCATCAAATGTGGAATGAGTGTAGATTTCTAGAACTTAAGACTCTAGTGTGGGATCTATCTAAAGATGAGGTAGACCCTAATTACATGACCTAGTTCAGTAAATGGTTTCAAATCCCTCGAGAGCCCGTATGGCCTGCTAAAAGACCCCTTGTCCAACAAGTCACTGACGAATCGCGGGACCAATGGTACTGGTTGACGAAAGAGACAAGCTATAGGGTTAAGATAAGTGAATTGGAGGGACTACTTAGGGACCTAAAATTTTTCAATAGTGTCCAAGCTGTTGTTGATGAAGGGGAAAAAAAAATCTAGCTCAGGAAAATGAAGCCCTTATAGCCTCGATCAAAAAGATGAAAATAGCTGCTACAAACCAAGAAGAAGCTGGGTAGATGAAAGGCTTATAAGTGATCTCATAAAGAAAGTACTCCAATGTCAATATGACTTAGAAAAATTTGAGGCTAGTCTAGCAAGAGTCCGAGCACAAATTGCAAAGAATGAAGAAGAGGGAGCAAGTTTGTGTGACAGGTGAAAAGAAAATATGAGGGGACAATCACCAATCTGAAGATAAAGCAAACCACCCTAGAAAATGAGGCTGCCAAATAGGCTAGGAACTTCAAATCCAAAAGTGAATATTGTTATGCTTTAATGACCTAGATGGAGTAAGATATTCAACAGTTGCAAAATCAAAACCATCATGAAACTTGGGTGCTAGAAGCCCGGACTCAGCAAATCGGTCGTTTGCAACTAGAAAAAGGTATTATCCTAGAGAGGGTTAGGACAACTGCCGACTACATCATCATGAAGTGCCAAGAATGTGAAGACATGACTACGACCACCTTCTTTGCTATGGTTATGATATTTGTTATCCAAATAATGAGTGATCTGGAGCGTCTTCAAGGAGATCTCGCACATAGGCTCATGGCCAGACTAAATGTTGTCCTACGGTCCCTAGGAGTAGAAGCACTTATGTACTAATGATTTCATTTATTAAGTCTGTATTTCCGTTTTCAGTTTAAAATTTGTTTCGTGTATGTTCGCAGTTTTTAAAATTCCAAGAAATGAGTATGTTGGAATATTTTGTAATAGAAAATTTTAGGAGTTTTATGAATGAAAATTAAAAATTTCCAAAAATTGTTTCTCTATTTTTTGCATTTATTATCTTGAACTACGTAATGATCTAATTCACGCGGCTTCATTATAAGTAGGCAATCCTCATCAAATCTGGTTATTAATTTTTCAAATAACTCAAAATAAAAGAGGAATATGGAACGAAAGAACCGAAAGAGAAACCAAAAAAGAAAGAAAAAGGTACTATAGTCAATTGCGTGGAGCAGGTGGAAAAGAGGACTTCATCATGGCTTATTTTGGAGAAAGCCTGGTCGATATTTCTTCTGAATGGTACATGGACCAAGATATATCTTGGTGGCATAGTTGGGCTGACCTGGCTTGGGATTTTTCAAAGTAGTTTCACTATAACATCGACATAGCCCCTGACAGGAACTCATTGTCAAATCTAAAGAAAATGTCCTCGGAAAGCTTTCGAGAGTATGCTGTCAAAGGGCACAAGAAAGCAGCCAGAGTCAAATCTCCAATGGATGAAACAAAGATAGTTAGTGTTTTTCTTCAAGCCCAAGAGGCTGATTATTATCAGAACATGATGTTTGCGATAGTGAAATCATTTGCCGAGGCCATCAAAATTGGTGAAATGGTTGGGAACGGTCTAAAAACATGGCAAATCTTGAGTCAATTTGCTATAAGGGCTACTTCCTAAGTAATTCAAAGGAGGTTTGAAGGCGTAGCAAACCGAAAGAAAAAGGAAAAAGCGGCAATGACAACTTCAAGTGTAAGAAAATCCTATGCACCTTGACCTTACTTCTCTACAAGTACCCCACAACATTGCTATCCCTATCAAGATGCGGCCTATGCTATGGCTCTTTAGCCACACATAGTGATGAATGCACAACCATATGCTAGGCCATAATAGCAGTTCAATCAATAACGTGCTCCATTTCCTAGAAGTCTACCTCCTCACACAGCTCAGTAGAATGACCAATCTCCACAGAACAACTTCCTCTACAATGCGCGTGCATGGGAACTGCCAAGGAAAATAAACTTCACACATATTGGTGAGTCATATTATAGTTTCTTCCTCGAGTTTTTCCAAATGGGCCTATTGCTACCCGTACCCCCAAATAGGCAAAACCCAGAGTCACCTTCTTACCAACCTAGCACTCGATGTGCCTATTATTCTTGGGTGGAAGGGCATGACAGTGAGATATTGGAATTTAAAGAGATATGTTGAAAACCTTATAGAACAAAGGTGGAGAGTGCGAAAAGACGAAGACATTCCAAATGTAATAAACAACCCGCTACCGGCTCACAAAAACAGGCCAATTATTGGCATGATCTATGAAGACAAGGAGTTTGACCCGACTCTGAAAGCCATTATCACCATTGTCAATGTCGAAATAAAGCCCAAGGCGGTTGCAAAATAAGACAAGGGGGAGTAGAAGAGTTAACCCACGTCTCTGAATATAGAAAAGAAAAAGGAAACCAAAGTTGGGGAAGCACCCTCAAAGGATGCCATTCTATATGTCCCCGGGGGCCACAAGAAGGAACATTTATCATTGAGCCCTCTAAGAAGGCTTATGCTACACAAAACACATCCCCGGAGGTGCGAAGTGAAGGTTTAATCGTAGCAGTTTATGCACACAGTTCAGATAATATCAAAGCGGTAAAACACGTGGAATTTAGCACAAAACATGTAAGCAAATCAGAAGAAGCCAAATATAACAGTCATTGCAAGCTTGAATTCTTGAACCCTAAACCACATATTCTGGGTTCCATCCCCAGTAGAGTCGCCAGAGCTGTCACACCTCTTTTGCTTTACACGGTTATCCCGAAGGATAAAACGTATAATGGAGTTTATCCAATTAAAGTGACAATATTCAAAATGGAATTATTTATTTATTAGAGTTGCGACTTGGGGATGGTTTGTCTTTTGGTAACCCAAGTCACCGGTTTATTTAAAATCCCAAATCAAGGAAATTTTCGACAGCCCAAATGGAGTCTGCGAACCGGAAATTCTTGAGTAAGGAATTCTATTGACCCGAGGGAAGCTGTTAGGCATCCTCGGACCCCGTGGTTTTAGCACGGTCGCTTAAACTATCATAAGTGGCCAAAAATCTGATTTGTTATACATGTTCAAACCTATAGTGCCATTTTAAATTATTAAGAGCTTTTAATATATATTTTAGGATATTTGCAATGTCATCAAACCACATCTCGAATCACGTCACATAAATGCGCACACAATTTAGACATATTTCAAGTCCATTGAGATTTGGATTTGAGTCACATAAATGCGCACCCGAGTTTAGGAAGATACTTTTATCAATTAATTCGTGCCTATAGCAACTACGCCTTTAGAAATTCATTGAAGTCCGTGATATTTACTAAACGGCACTTCCAATTTTTCTATGTATTTTAATAAGTTAAGGAGCCTCGTGTGGTGTTTGATTAAATTAACGCGGCTCACTTTATTTTTATAAAGGCATTCCTAATGCATACAAAATTTTATATTATGTTTATATCTAATATGTCCTAGTAATTTACACACAAATAATATACTTGGAGGAATTCAATACTTGCAATTTTTCAGCCTCATTCATGGCTAACTATGTACATTGGGATTCGTTTTAGCTAGCCCAGGAGCATGTATTGTTTATACGATAACTGGCAGTTATCGAGCCTTCCCATTGGGTCTAGAGACGTTGGACTAATGAGTCTCCTATAGGAAAATAACAGCAACCCCTTTTTTTAAATTATACCATAATCATTAAAACAATACACATGATTACTATAAAATATACCAAAATATTTTTATAAAGAAGACACTGAGAATAATTTCGTATCATATTTCAATCTTAATTTTAGAAAAAACAATTTGGAATACTCGTCATTCAAAGTATACACATGTTCAGTTGTCAAATTCCTAATGTAACACAAATTGCAAATACTAAGCACACTTTGGATCAAACTATTGCAAAATCTACTAAACTTAAACAAATTAAAAACACAGTCCTGATACAATCCATAAAACGTGTTCATGTTCATTACAACACCAAAATTCTAAGAAAATAAATACTTATAACAGGAAATTGAAACAAAAATATTATCTTTCTCATTATCAGCCACAATCTCGAATATACACAAGCGTGATTTCTCAGCCTTTGAGTGAAGGTGGATACTTGGAATTCAGCAAAAATAGAGCCTAAGAGTAAGTTTAAGAGAGTAGCAAGCAAAAAACAGCAGCCAATCAGCCAATAAAATCTTAGAAAACAACTCAGGAAGTTTAAGAGGGCAAATGATAACACTAAATCTCTAAAGCAGCTCAAGATCAATCAGAAGAGAACAACACCAAGGGATTTCTGAAGAATGTTAAGAAGCTAATATGTATTTTAGATATTCTAATTCACAAAAAAGCTTTAAAAGAAAAATCTGCTCGAAAATCTCAAAGTTCGAGCCCTTTTTAAATGTTCAGATTGCCCTCTTTTATAATTGAAGCCTTAGGGAAACATCAGTTCCTTTGTTTTCCTTTTAGTCCCCTATCCAATTTCCCGTTTTGCCTAAATAGTCCTTAGTTTTTGGACTTGTGCCACAAGTTTGAGGAAGAAATTATGCTTAAACCCCTCATTAGAATGTTCTAGGAGTTGTTACAGGATTCTTTATATTCAAATACCCTTTATACCCCTTTTCCTTTTTGTAATTACTGACCTAATGGTTTTAACCTTGGTTTCCATTTGTTTTGTCAAATCTGACCCAGGTTAATTGCATTCAGGTTATGGGCCAAAATCTTAATCTGAACTATAGACTCAATTATGTAGAAGTAGACACCCAAAGAGTTTGAGAATTAATCAATGCACCTCATTGATTCTGTGAATTTTGCACTATTCAGTAACAAAGGATAAAACCAAATGATCACAGATGTCAGGACTATATAAATATTTATGAAAACTAAACACCTGATGCATGTAAGGCACCCCAATCGACTATGCAGGACTTATAAAAATGACCAAATTACAACATTCAGTAAAAACTTAGAAGCAACAAATGTGTAATAGTAAATAAAAACCAAGAAATTAAAACAAGGTTGATATCACTAGTTACAATATTCAGAAAAAATTAGCCTAACACGTGCAAATACTGAATATCAAAATTACTAGAAAAGAAATATGACGAGTAAGAAACTCTTAAAAAGAAGACACCTACTCAGAATCATGATGCAATACAAATAAGATCCAAAAGATAAGCATTTAACAAAACCATTAAAAATCTCAGAGGTGAAACAAGTGAAGGATCAAGAGACAAGGATCAACAAACCATTCAGATTTTCAGAGGTGAAACAAGTAAAGAGTCAAGAGGCAAGGATGAGCATGATATCAGAATACTCAGAAGACAATAGAAGAAAAATGAATTCAAGCCAGTATACCAAAGGGAACCAAAAGAATGTAGTAGGCAAAGATGACTACTCGACACACTTCCGAATGAGCTCATAGAAAACAAGTAAAATTTTAATGAAAACTGCAATAAAACAAAATATAAGCATTGAAGACAGGACACTTAGCTTTATTGTGCATGCAACCCTAGCTTGGGATTTTTCCAGTTCCAACGACTCTCCGACCCCTTTTGAGATATTGTTTACTTTTCTAAGGCTTTCGCCTTGAGTATTAAAGAGGGAAAAGGGTTCGGAATGGGAATAATTGATTTTGAGACCAAGTGAGGTCTCAGATTTTGTTTTCCTTTGTAGTCAGTTGGGTTTGAGGGTCGTTGGTGGTATGGTTGGGGATAGGAATGGGAAAGGGTTATCTGAGACCAATTTGAACATATTGCAGTGAGTATTAGGATTTAGGGCTAATTTAGATTCAATATTCTAGCCGGTCTGTTAAGATTTGAAGGGCATGGTATGGATAGTTTGAAAGAGGAAGGGAAGATGGTTTAGGGGTTGGGTCGCCGAGACGGTGGTGCCGGCGATCCTTGAGATCGGCACTTGTTGGAAGGAAATCGACCACGGGAAGGGAAAAAGGGGTCTAGGTGGTCCAGTGGTGTAACTTTGAGGCTGTTTGGTGACCGGCCACCGCCGTGAGGCGATTTCTAGTGCTCTTTGATATCCTAGTGTGTGTTATGGGCTTCACTCAAGCCTGGCTCCCCTTTTATTTTCGACATATAAGCTTACAAAGCCATTTGGGCTTGTAGCCTGTTGGGCCTTTCACTCAACCAATGGGACCGATTGTTATTCAACACCAGTGTTCTGATTATTAAACTCAAATCATGTTGTAGATTAAAAGTAATTTCAAAACCCCTAAAATCCTTAGTCAATTAATTAACTCCTTTAAACAATTAGATTTGAGGCGTGCCATATTAGCCAAATACACAATTTATGGATCTCAAAATTAAATTTAGAAACCCTTTTGCTAGAATAACTTGAGGCATGTCATGCCAAATAAAATCTCAAAACCGAGATGTGCCATTTAGTTGAATTTTCCATGGCCCTCGCAAACTTGAAAGCGCGTAGTTGCTTTAGGCACAAAATAATAAATTAATTTCCTTAAACTCGGGTGAGCATTTCATGTGAACCAACTCCAATTCTCAACAACTTTAAATAAAATGTTTCCTGGGCTGGGGGTACATTTCATATGGCTTGGTTTAGGCGTGTTTAAAATAACGTTGAATCTTCCTAAAAATAATTAAAAGCGATTTAATAAGTTAAAATGTACTATAGGCTAAAACATGTATCAAAATCAGATAATATGCCAATTGTAATAATTTAAGCGACCATCTCCTAGTAGAGGATGGTGGTCACGCTTGCTGAAATTTATCATTCCGCTGCGGAAGATCTTGGGTAATAAAGGTTCATCAATCGAGCAAGGGTTAGATCTTCTTCCATCTCCTAGCAGAGAAGCCGAAGACAAGCGACTTTCCTCCATACAAAAAGGACTTATTAGTCCAGGCACACCTAATAGCGGATACAGAACTCCACGATGACATAATCAAGTTCTCCACTCAAACAAAACGGCCCCAAAGTGAAGGAGTAAATATAAAATACGTAAAAACCTTTCTTGTGTAAGGTTACCCACTCCTCCAGATCAGAGGCGATAACATTTAAATCTTTGTAATGACAGTCTTCACTCACCGTAGGAATACTGGAAAGACGGATGGAAAAAAAGTCACTAACCGGCCATGTAAGAGGGCGAGTGAATAGATGCTTCTCCTCGAAGTCCTTAGTCGTAACAAGACTTTTTGGTGTGATGGTGCTCAGCATAAGAGGAGTAGCATCATCAGCTTTACCTTTGTTCTTTGAAGAATAAGGGTTTCTGGAAGAAGAGGTCATTTTTTATCAGAAAAAGAGGAAAATTTTCACTCTGGAAAAAGGTTAAAGAAAGCTTGATGACAAAGTACGAGTTGAGTAAAGAGAGTTGGAGAAAATTTGAATAATTATGAACTATGTATGAAGAGGTTTGATGCGTATGAGTAAAGGAATAGACGGCTAAAATTATGGTCATAAATACCTTGGTAACCGACAAAAGTGATGTTGAATCATGGGATGACGCATATTTAGGGCATTAAATGTAGAGAGAATTGAGTCTAAACAACCGTGAGGAATTTTTTAGAGGGTGCTAGAGAATTTTCTGCCAAGAAAGGTATCTCTATCAACTTTCTGTTGACACAAAGTTATGCCACTAGAATGCAGTGGCACTATCTATATGGTGTAAAATATGTTAATATTTAATATTCGCATGAGAAAGAGACACATGAAACAGAAGACAGAAGATAACAAAAATCGAAGACAATGATCTCGCTTGTCATCGGAAAGAATGATACCCATAAAGACAAAATGAATATCGTCTTCCGGTAGCATTCTGTGAAGAATATTCTACAGCATTAAGTGCATGATCTATTATAGGGAATATGACATTCACCGTCCAGAGTTACACATTCTTCAACGGTCCTCATAATTATCATTAAAGAGCCTTCGGACCTTGTTCCCTAGGTGTAACTGTAAATATTGAGCTCTATCATTATTGTAAGGTCACGAATTCTTGGACAAGTATACACTATATTTTATCAAAAGCTCAATAACACTTTACTTTCTTGCATATTTATATGTTTCTTACTGCTCCAGGTAGCCTTGTACTCGGGATCAATATGTTTGCCATTTCATTTCAATTTCAAGGCTACGTGTTACACTTTTTTCTTTTCATCTATTATTTTAGGATCGAATTAGTTCACTTGTCTATAAACTACATATTAGTTTAACTGTATCATTTTGCCAATGAACTAATATATCATGAGTAAGCTAGCTACATAAAAAACTTAGTACAATCCATAGGTTAATATAGTTATACATATACATCATTAAGAATTCGACGAGGAGATTTTAATATTTAGGGGAATATAGTTTCAAGAGGGTTTTGGGGACACCAGATAGTTTGGAAGAGGAGAAGAGGGGGGGGGGGGGGGGTTGTTAGGCTGAGTTAATAGCCATATGTACTGCGACATGACATGTTTTTAGTTAATTAAGAGCGTGTACTAGACGTACCTTTAAGAATGCAACCAAGGTCCTTTATTATGAAGGAAAATATAGTTCCCGGGGTAACTCACAAAAAAGTTGATTAACTATGGTAAGTTAAAATAGGACACCCTACCTATCCGCTAAAAAACTTGAATTGGGGAGATAATTGAATTTTTCCCTCCTAAATCAAATAATACAGCAACAAATGCGTGACCATGTAAATCATTTTTGAAATTGATAATGCACGTAGAGTAAATTGTGCACATTCAAGAATATTGATAATAACATATTATAATGTAAATAATGTTGGAACTATCACTTACCCGTTTTTTAATCACGTAAATAGCGGGTAGATCGAGCAAATAATAGTATATTAACTAGATCTACTTTTACATTTAAGCATCCAGATAGAAAGTATAAATGGGTATGGCATTGTTATTTAGTGTAACCCCAGAAATCCATCTCCCCGCGCAGGGAAAGCTGATTGATTTGACTCATGGAGGATGCATTTGCATCGTCAAACCTGACCCCTGCATTTTTGGCTGAATCATCATCCTCCTGTCCGTGTCCGAGCTGGCTGTGGGAACTGGCTATCATTCCCCATTCATTCAAATTCTGATGATCACAACGACTTCCAACTTCCTGTTGGTAAGCGAGGTTCTGGTCGCTACAGCTGCTGTCGGCGTTCGACATTAATTGCTTCACCATAAGGGGCGCTTGATAATCAGATGTTGGGATTGCTGAGAAGTCATGATAGCCCAATGGCTTGTTAGGAATGAAGTTTTGAGGTTGAAGTTGGAGGTGCGAATTATATTGTGGCAAAGCTAAGGGGATATGGGAATAGTTTAGGCCATGGCCGCCCTGCTGTTGTAGTAGATATTGGCTGTTGAAGGCGCGAGATTGGTGGCTTGATGTGCTGTTCAGTTGATCTGATGAGGTTGCCCCACCCCCTTCGTTTCCAACTTTGAATAAGTGTTTCTTCTTGAAAACTCTACAAATCACCCAGCCATCATCCTGCATACGTGTGTACAAGGAACAAACGTAAATAACTACTATCCATCTGTACGGATGGTTTAATACTTCACTTAATTACTAGTCTAATGCATTCGAAAGCTGGAGTACATACAACTGATTATATGAATTACTCCACTTATCCCATTTTATGTGAGACAATTCATCATACGAGAGACAATTTTTTTGCGTGAATTCGGACATATGTACAATCTTGAAAATTTTAAATCACAATAATTAATAGTATAAATTATTTACAAAAATAAAAAATTACAGTGTAAAAGAAAACAATTCAATTAGACTCTCCAAATAGTTACTGCATCACTTAATATTTTGACTATCTAGAGTATAGAGAGCTGGAAAGAGTATCCGATATCCCCAACAATCAAGACTTTATTACGAGTTGGGATCTCATTAATTTTTTTTTCCAGTTATGTTTGTTAATAAGATAAAAAGATAAGATCATTAATTGCTTTGACTTTTAAAGTTGCGTGCATGCAGTTAACATATTAGACTTCAAATGATTCCTATTACGCTGGAGGAACACCACAAGCTTTTGCAACTAATCGAATTTCCTATTTTTGGACAAAATTTACAAGTCAATCTTTAGTACTACTGAGTTTGAATAGCAGTAATTTTTTGACTACTGACGCTCAATTATGCCCAACTGGAGAAATGTTACCATTGATTTTCTCACTATCTAAAAGAAAAAGGAAAACAAAAATAAAAGAACATTAAATTATATTAGCTTTCAAACTTGCATGCATGTCATTGACTTATTTACATATCAGACATAAATCCATTAAATGATTCCCAAACCTTCAACAGTACTCTTTATTCTGTAATTCCTTTTTGTTGTTAAAGTAAAAATAAAAAATTGGGAGGTGATGACGCGAGGACACAATTCCCGTCCTCCGCTTCCCGGCCCACCTATTCTGAAATGTTCATAAGGAGGTGTATAATCCCAATTTAAAGTTAAATTGTCCATAAAGGCAGTTTTGAATATGGATCCGACTTTTTAAATTTCTTTTTATAACGAGTTGCAGTAAAAATAGAACTTAGGACCTCTACTACCTACTCTCGTACCATGTTAAAAATATTTGACCGTATCATTTAAATGTTTAAACTGTTAAAGATGACTCGTTTATATATATTTCCCTCCATTTCCATTTTGTGTTATAATTCGGCTTGATATGGATCTTAAAAAGTATACTTATAAAATTTGTGGTCTTAAATATATCATATCAATTGCGTGGGTATTAAAGTTTCTTATTATGGGAAAACCAAAAAATTTAAAGTTAAATTATTCTCAAATATGAAAATAACTCATTCTTTTCGAAATAAACAATTAAGAAAATAAGGTCAATGGAAGGAGGGAGATCATTAACAAAAACCAGTTATCCAAGCCTAAGTTTAAGTAAGGTACACTATTTTATTGGGGAAAAATAAAAAAGGGTGAGCAACTTACACTTTGATTTCCTTGAGGATCATCAGCATCTTCAAGCCTATACTCATGCATGATCCAGTCAGTCTTTTGGCCATGGGGAGCTCTTCCTCTGTAGAAAACTAGGGTTTTCCTCATACCGATCTTCTTGAAGCTATTCCTTATGCATTTGTCCCTTCCTGTGGCCTTCCAAAACCCTGCATTTGTTGCTCGGTTTGTCCTTGATCCTGTCGGATACTTTCTGTCCTTGTGGCTGAAAAAATACCACTCATTCTGTGGAGTTGATCCAATCTTGCACTTCTCTGTACATCAATATTGCATGAATAACAAACACACAATGATCTCTATGAGTATTCTTTTTGTTAATTACTTTCTTTTCTATGTAAGAATTCCTGAATTTTTACTATTTCGGCTATAGCTTACTGAGCCTTATGGAGCAATCGAGTTCCTACAACTTTATATTGTGCTGCCGTAGGTAATTTGCATGGTCACATATTGGGGTGTATATAGGTCGGATTTGTTCGTATTTTATAATTACCAAACTAAATCAATTGTGTCGGGTTATTAATTCTAAAATACCAAACAAAATCAAACCAATAAGATCGGGTTTTTCTATCTCGGTTTTTCTCGGGCTTTTTCCGATTTTCCTGTTATTCGATTTTTTGCAGGTTTTTTTCCCGATAAAATCTTCGAAAAACAAAATATATAACTTGCGCTCAAAGTACTTCTTTAATCATAGTAAGATACAACTATATAAAGAATTATCTAAGAAAATAATGCAAAATATGAGATGTGTCGTGACTTTATTCTACAATATTCAATAATAAAGACAATAAAATCGTGTAATATAAATATTGCTAATTAAAATTCATAAGAAACATAATCTAAAAGTACTAAGTCATGCTAAAATAAGCACACTAATAAGGGAGTATTAATTACATGACAAAACGGTAAAGAAAAATAAAAATAGGTTATGCATTTTTATCTAAATTATTGCAAAATTTCAATATATTCCTGTTTGGAATTGAATGTCTTTTGTTAGCATTAGTATTGATTAAATTTTGGTTTGCGATTTGTTAACATTATTTAATTTACTAATATTAATAGCTTTAAAACTCATTGGAATATTCAAAAGTTCAAAGTCCAACCTTGAAATAATACCTTAAAAGATAAAATTATGAAAATATTTAAGAAATATTTATAAATTACATTATAATAAGTATTTTATATATTAAAATATTTATATATGTAATGTCGGATTGGTTTTCTTTATGATTGACTTTCTTTAGTGAAACCCAAATAAAACCAATTTTTGTCGGGTTTTTTTCTTAGTACCAAACAAATCAAATCAAACCATACGGTATGATTTGAATTATAGGGTTGGTGCAGTTTGTAGGTTTCCTTTGTACACCCCTAGTCACATAGGTTAAAAAAACATGTGAAAAAAATTGGATTAAAGATTTTCATTTTACTAGACCATTTTGGACAAATTTTGGAAAAGGTATTTCCATAATATTTTCTTGGAAAAGAAAAACATTTGTGCACAAACAAATCTTGTTTGAAGTCATAATTTTTCAGAAGACTTGTGAGTGTCTTGTGCGTTGAAGACGAACTTTTCTTTGCACAATTTCTCAAATCAATTCTTCAAGGAGCAGGTTGTTTATATTAAAAAAAAAAAACTGTTTCCGAAAACTTCTTGAAAAAATAAAATAAAACGTTATTTAGAAATGTTTTTTGCAAGATTTGAAGAAATTTTCATCATAAAAAGGTCACCTTTGATCTCAAGATTGAAATGTACAAATTAAGTGTGAACAAGATATGGTTTTTAGTTCTTTGATCCTGAAAAACAAACAAGAAGCAAAAATGAAATAGTAAAAATATTATCTTGTGACAAGTATGCTTAAATGATTCTTTACCCCTTCAAAAGAACTGGAGCATCAAAATCCCTACATAACAAGACTATATTTAAGCTGAGACATGTTCGTTATGCCTTATAACCCATTCAGCCAGGGCTTAATTATAAACATAGTCGCTTGTCCTGGAATTTAAACTATATGTATAAGCAGGTTAAAATGATAAAATAGAAAACTGTACCTTGCAAATCCCAGGGCTCAATCTTATTCAAGTCGACTTCTCTAATAACTTCCATGTCAAACTTCTGAAACGAAATTTTCTTCTTCAAGTAGTAATGAAGAAGCTCTTCGTCCGTCGGGTGGAATCGAAATCCCGGCGGAACACCGCCGCTAGATGTAGCCATGATCTATCGTTGTTCCCTCAAAGTCTTTTGATTCAGAACTCGTTTCTTGATAAGTTGACTCCAAGATAAATCTTTCCTTAGAAAATGTGATCATCTTTCTTTATATTGCTTGAAATGAGCTTATATATGCGCTTCACTCAACTGTCAACGAAGTCTTGTGAGGGGAGAAAGTTAACGACCGGCCACGCCGCCGGCGCCAAAGCATAAAGCTAACGTAAACTGCAAGTTAGTAGAATTGAGACTGAACCTCATGTATTTGCTACGCTTTATCCCCTACTCGTTGTGTTGGCCTTCTCCACGCGCATATGTAGAGATTGAAGTATCCACACTCTTTTCTTCATTTCATACGTTGATTTTATTTCCCCCACTAGCTCTTTGCTATGTAAATTAGAAATGTTCATTATTTTTCACTTTCCAAGATATCTCAATATCACCTCTAGGAAATATGCACACGTCTTCTCAGTGAATTTTAGACTGGATTATAAATACATGCAAATATCTTTCTTTTTGCCTGTTGAATTTGGTTGAACCGATACGATATTTAGAAGTGTACTTTCCTTTTTAATTTGGACTAAAAATAATAATACATTTATATTTTTAAAGCAATTTAATTTGTACCCTTAATTTCTTGATTTCATATTCATGGAAATGTATTTATGATATGCTTTAGTCCATAAAGTAATGACAATGGAATTAGTAGCTAGTGCTACAACACAAATAGAAATCTTGGAAAAAGATATTAAGAATTTAGTAGAAATTATAGAGAAATTAAAGAAATTATTCTTTAATGAGCATAGTATACATACATATATACAGAGCCAAAAATTTACCATTCATGTTTTATTAGTTTCAAGGGTATATGTGAGCCAAAACATGTATTCCACGCACCAACAAACTCTGACATATATGGGATTCTCTGTTAATGCACGATAGATGGTTACAATACAGTTGGAAGAAGTATTAAGGGCAGTTACAATTAGGTTATCCTATAAACTACCCCATTTCCCCACTATTGATTAGGACGATTCTATTTTACGCTCATTTTGTACTACTAGCGTTATATTGTAACTATAGAGATTTTTTGTGCTCGTTGCTCTAGCAATTCAAGGATTGGATCACTCAATAAGAATCTCCTTCTCTTATTCATTGTCTATTTTGTTCAACCATTTAGCTTGTTAAGTTTATTGCATTAATTTCATCGTATCCGTTCAACACGGGTTTAGATATTTTGGTTTAATTGGCTGTGGCCTAAAAATATAAGTTGTATTGCTTAGTCTATTAAACAGATTTTAGGTTATATAGTTTTAGCCCAACGCAGGGCCCAAGGAACTGCGTAATTATTCCAAAAATTTTTTGATCCTTTGATTGATTTTCTCTTTGTTGTTAGTGAGACATCATGGCTGAAAATCAAAGTAGGTTATCATCATCACAAAATTCATATCAATCCCAACGAAATCAACATTAGCACCAACCCAAAGATCTACAAATGAAGAGGATGAAACGATTCAATCGGACTTAGGTGAATTCAACAACATGCTTGGAACAAATAGATCAGTGCAGTAATATTGGCTCTGGCTAGGAACATGAAAACAGGATCACGTACATCTCTAATGGTGGAACTGGTTAAAGGAACAACAAATGATAGCACTATAGAGTTCCAAAATTACCGAAGAATTGTGTCTACAGGTGTGGGAACCGGTAACACTGGACAAGGTATCGGTACTACTAGTACTTTAGAACTGTAATGTTTTATTTTATCTTTGCAGGAAGCTTTGTTGAAATAGATCAAAGAGCAGAACGGGGGGGGGGGGGGGGGGGGGGGCGTTGAAAAATACCGGGGGATCCAGCCAGTGCACAAAGGGATAAATATAGAAAGATACTCTCAACAACCTTGAAAGTCAGAGCCTGCTTCCCTGCCTATACCCAAGAAGCTTAGGATGCTAAAGCTTGCCAAATTTGATGGGACTTCAGATCCTCGAAATCATGTCATGACGTACACTAGCTGAATCAAAGGAAACGACTTGACGAAATAGAAAATCAAGTTGGTGCTGGTCAAAATCTTTGGAGAAATGCTCAAATTGGGAGCATTAACCAAGTTGTTGGCCCATGTAAATGTGAAGTTTTGAAGACTTACAAAAGAACTCAGATATAGACTTGGTCCATCTTGTGAAGCATAGTTGTGATCAACACAAATACGTGAGATGCACGTGAAGGAGATAAATCTAACTTATCAGAAGTAATATCTTCCGATCATGATCGAAAATATTGCATATTAGGGAGAAAGACTACTTACACAAAGAGAACACGGTTTAGGAAAAGGATAAGAGTTAGAGTATGAGATCAACTAGAACTCTTCCACCATGGAAGAGCAGCATCTATATCCTAGTCAATCTCTAATCCCTTATCCCTTAAATATTAATGTTGTTCTCTTTTACATGCAATGTACATAAGAAGAAGCTAAACGTAAACTGAGAGCAAAAATAGCAGGAACTATTGCATGCAATTTATGTGTGATTCAAGCGTGCAATCTTGAAGCTATTTGAACCAGATAGAAGAACAAATTCCAAGTGTCTTTCTTTCAATATAGTTCAACTGTAGTAGGTGATTTTACACTATATCTTTCAGCTTTTATAGAATCAATTATATTAGGTACTTAGAGTTTTCAAGTTAGAGTTAACTTGAAGTGGTCGCAACAGTTGAGGCTGTGTGCCACAACAGGATTAGAGTTAATCCTAGGTTTACAGAAGAGTTTTTGTAAATGTAGTTTTTGCCTTAGTGATTTTAGTGAGAGTTCGAAAAAATCCTATTGAGTAGTAGGTCATGGTTTTTTTATCTTTTGAGCAAGGCATTGTTCACGTAAAATCTCTATGTTCGTTATTTTTTGCACCTATTATTCCGCAAAAATAGTAGTTGGAACACATACAAGAACCATGTCCTTCCATAATTAATTTAAGCGAAAATTGGGTACCACACAAATCCCCCCCCCCCCCCCTTGTGTGGTATTGAAGTATAAAATATCAATTGGTATCAGAGTAAGTTATCTTTGAAGAGAGTAACACCTTAGGAACATATTAAGATGAGTGCCCCACCTTGAAATTGGGAAGTACAATCCAGTGCTAGGCCTCCACTCTTTAATGACTAGTACTATTCCAATTACAATGACAAGATGAGAGACCACATCATAGGAGAAGACTATGAGCTCTGGGGAGTAGTCACAGATGGTCCCCTGACTACTACAAAGAAGAATGCTGAAGGAGTAGACGTGCCAAGGACAAAAGCGAACTGCACTACTGATGATTTGAAGAAATAGAAAAAGAATACCAAGGCCAAGAAATGGCTTGTGTGTGGACTAGGTCCACACGAGTACGACATGATTCAAATCCATACCATTGTTAAGGAGATCTGGGGCACTCTACAAGTGGCCTATGAAGAAACTCCTCAAGTAAAGAGATCATGAGAAATAGTGTTACATTCTCAATATGAGAATTTTACCATGAAGGAAGGAGAAATTATCCAAGATATGTAGACAAGGTGCACACCACTAACAAATGAACTTAAGTCTCTAGAATTATACTTGAAGAAGATAACTTTTATGAAGGTCTTGTCAGTAACTTGGGAGAGTAAAATCACGGCTGTCCAGGAATCAACATTGCTACTCTCAAGTTGGATATGCTGATTGGAAATCTCACTACCAATGAACTGAGTAGGCAAACCATAAAGATGGATACACCCAAGAAGGAAAGGAGCCTAGCTCTTAGAATAACTGAAGGTGCAGATCTAGAGGAAGATGAAATGACTATGATCTAAAGGATTTCATGAAGTACCGAATGAGAGAAAATGGTTCTTCAAGAGGTACAACCTTCAACAAACCAAGTGCTAAGGAAAGGTTATCCAAATTATTGCTAGACTTTGTCGATGAGTCTGAGGTCATAAAAAATGAGAAGGAACATTTGTTTAGGAAGTGTGTGATCTTAAAATCCAAGCGCAAAATCTGGAATCTAGTGCTATTGAAAGTGATAAAGGTAGGTAAGACATACTCACATTCCATTGAGAATGTGCACTTGATAGATTGCCTAAAATATAGCATAATCAGTGTTGATACCCAGTTTTCCTCAAATTATCTTTAATTTGGATATATACCATTAAAATCAAACATTTACAACAATTGGTATTTTTTCATAATGTTTTAATCTATCCAGTATTTTATTTGTAATAATCAATTACCAAATCCCATTACAAATAATTTCAAAAGCATTTCTCGATTTAATTTATTATTTCTGATCCTATTAAGACCAAATTATTTCACAATTAGCCAAATTGGCACTCTTTGGCTATAATTACAGCAATCTTGCAATTATAACCTAATCATTTATTTTATACTATTTTATCCAATAATTAGTCATTTTTAACACTTATTAATCATTGTAATTTAATTTAGTAAGCATAAATTTAATTATTTTTATAATTATTAGCTATTTTATAAATTATTTTAGTTCATTTTAATTGGGTATTTAATAGTTAACCACTCTCTATTTAAATTCTAGCATAATCCAATCAGACCCTTAACCCAATTTTAACCCCGATAAACCAGCCCAATACCCCATGCCCAAGTCCTAACACTACTCGACCCAACACTCGGACAAATCCCGGTTGTTGATCATTGTGATCAACGGTCCAGATCCTCAATTTCCTTAATTAACCTAAACTACCTCCTTCCCAATCCCCTCATTTCTCTCTTAACCCCGCCGACACTCATCTCCCTCCTCTCTTGGATTCTCTCGAGTTCTCTCAGACCCTAAGCCTAAATTTTACCTCACCATCACTCTCCACCATCAACCATGGTTGTTCTTCACCACCCCCAAACCCTCATTCTCTCATTCACTCAACCGTCTCCCTCAACTCTCTCATCTCTCTCTAAAATACTCCACCTGCTGGGCCTATTTTCTCCTTTCTCTGATCGTCTCCCTACCAGAATCCATAGTGTTCTCGCCACCTACCAGCCTTACGGATCTGTCTTGAACGTATGTTATCCCTTTAAGGCCTTCAACTGAACCAGAGGCGGTTCAGACACCTCCTATGGTTTCTCATGCCATTTTTTGGCCCATCCATGGTCGTTCGAGTAAGATCTATGACTCTTCCGGCTAAAACTTGCAATATTTTAAGGTTTTCTCATCTTCTCTAGGTTCTCTAAAACCCTAACTCTAAAGATATTCCGATTTCTTTTAGATGTGTCTTAGATTTGTGTATATTATGAGTTTTTGTTGTTTTCCTCGAAGGTTTTTCTAATTTTTCTAAAGGAACCCTTCGTCTTCGAGACTAGGGTTTCTTAAACCCTTTTTAAAATAACTTCTCCTCTGATTTTCAATATTATCATACGATTTTTTCTATATTTAAATGTTTTATTTATGTTTTTAGTTTTATCCGATTCACTATGTTGAAAATCCTAATTTCCTAGTTCTAGTGCTAGGTTTCTGAGTGTGTTTTTGATAATATGTTCAACTAGTCTGTATGTTTCTCATGAATATTCTGTGATTCTGTGACCTTTACCCTATACTTTTTTGTTAGTTTTTTGACTTCGACTATTCCTACCTATTATGTGTTTATTCGTATAAAATTTGTGGTTATTTCGTCTCGTCGGTACCATCCTTTACTTTGAATCCCGAATTTATGTGATTTCTTTACCCTACTCTTGGTTGTCTTATATTTTCTTTGTTAAGTTGTGATACTTTCCCTTGGTCAGTGTTACCTTTTAATAGAATCCCTCATTCCCTGTGATTGGTATACTCTGTTCCCTACCATTTTCAACCTCTAAATATTGTTTTGCCTTATTTTGTGGTTGGTTATGCTGTCAAATTGATTCTTAGTCATTTTCCTTGATTAGAATTTGTCGAACCTAGCCCCTCTTACATGCTCTGTACTATGCTTATTTCCTTAAGTGTTATTCCAGTCTCATATAATCTCCTTCCTTATTTGTCACCTGCTTTATACCGTTGGTAAATTACTCCCATAATTAAGGGAGACTTTGTTGATTTTCGATTCTGAATTGATTCTGCAGTTCTATAATTGGTTCTTGCCTTATTGACCCGACTTTCAAACTGCTACATATAAGTATTATACCACTATTCAAACTTATATGAATCTCCAAAATACCCGAAACAACATCGAAACAACCAATTAACATCATATTCAAGTCTAAGAACTTCAAAAACTCTTAAATTACACTTTTGATCAAAAAGTCTATCAAACCTCGTTGGAATGACTTGAAATTTGCACACATGTCTCATTCAACACTATGAAGCTATTCCAACTTCCAAAATTTGATTCCTACCTCGATATCAAAATCTCACTATCGAACCGGAAACCTCAAAAATTCAACCTACGGCATTTCATGCCTAAATAAGCTACGAATATCCAACACACAATTCAAACACGCTCCTAAATCCAAAATCAACCAACAAAACTAATGATACCATCAAAATTCCATTCCGATGCCATGTTCACTCTGTTCTGACTACGATATAAATTCTAAAGCTTAAGTTCTCTTTTAAGGACTAAGTGTTCCAAAACACTCCGAAACTTAAAACCAAACATCCCAGCAATACAAAATAGTAGTAACAAACATGGGGAAAGAAGTTAATAAGGGATCGGGGAATTAATTCTTATAACGGCCGACCGGGTCATTACATCCTCCTACACTTAAACATTTGTCTATTCTCAAATGAGCATAGAGACATACCTGAATTAATGAAAAGATGAGGGTAATCGTTGCGCATATCTTGCTTGGTATCCCAGGTTGCCTCCTCGTCCGGCTGACCCTACCACTGATTCTTCAATGATGCAATGTTCATTGACCTCAGCTTTTTAACCTGCATATCCAATATTTCCACTAGCTTCTAAACATAAGATGGATCCTTTTACAACTAGACTGAACTAAAATCCAACACGTATGACGGATTATCGTGATACCTCCGAAGCATCGAAACATGAAATACATAATGAACTCACGCCTAGCTAGAGGTAGGGCAAGCTCATAAGCAACCTCCCCAACACGCCTCAATATCTCGAAAGGGACAAAAAACCTTGGACTCAACTTCCCTTTCTTCCTAAATCTCATAATTCCATTCATCGGTGAAACCCAATGCAAAACACAGTCTCCCGCCATTTAGGAAACATCATGAACCTTCCGGCACGTGTAATTCTTCTATCTAGACTAGGCTATACGGAGCCTATCCTGAATCACCTTAACCTTTTCCAAAGCATCCTAAACCAAATCCGTGCCCTATAATCCAGCCTCATCCGACTCAAACCAACCCACTGGTGATCTATACTGCCTACCATATAAAGCCTCATAGAGTTCTATCTGAATGTTGGACTGATAATTGTTATTGTAAGAAAACTCCACCAACGGAAAGAACTAATCCTAAGAACCTCCAAACTGAACCACACACACGTGGATAATATACTCAATAATATCAATAATGCGCTCAGACTTTCTGTCTGTCTAAGGATGAAATGTTGTACTCAGCTCCACCTAAGTACCTAACTCTTGCTGAAAGACCCTCTAGAACCGTAATGTGAAATGAGTACCTCTATCTGAAATGATGGAAACTGGAATATTATACACATGAGTAATCTCCCGGATATAAATATCCGTTAGACTCTTCGAAGAATAGGTAGTGCACACAGGGATAAAATGCGCGGACTTGGTCAGTTGATACACAATCACCCAAATGGCATCAAATTTCGTCAATGTCCGTGGTAGCCCAACTACAAAATCAATGGTGATCCGCTCCCATATCCACTCTGGAATCTCAATCGGCTGAAGCAACCCACCCAATCTCTGGTGCTCATACTTCACATGCTGATAATTGAGGCACCGAGCTACAAACCCAACTATATCTTTCTTCATCCGTCTTGACTAATAGTGTTGTCTCAAATCCTGGTACATCTTAGCGGAACCCAAGCGAATTGAATACCGCGAATTATGGGCCTACTCTAGAATCAACTCTTGAAGCCAATCAATATTAGGTACACAAACCTGATAGTACATCCTCAATATCCCATCATCACCAATAGTCAAATCTCTAGCATTGCCATGCAAAACCCTATCCTTAAAAGCAAGAAAATGAGGGTCATCAAACTGTTGCTCACGGATACAATCAAAGAAGGAAAACCGAGAGACCACGCAAGTGTGACGACCCAGCCAGTCGTCTTAAGAATTAACACCCGAATCCCTATTAACTACCTTCCCAATGTTTGTTTCTTCTATAGTGAGTTGCCGGGAGGAAATATTTGGAGTTTTAGAAATATGACCGTAGTCGGAACAGTGTGATGATGGTCTTAGAATGGTATTTCAATGGTTCCGTTAGCTTAGTTGGGCGATTTCGAGGTTAGGAGCATGTTTGGATTGTGTTTTACAGGTCTGTAGCTAATTTATGCTTGAAATGCCAAATATTTAATTTTATAAGTTTCCCATTTAATAGTGAGATTTTGATCCAAGGGCCGGAATTCCAGAAGTTGGAGTTGCTCCGTAGTGTTGAATGTAATAAATTTCAAATCATTCGGGCGGGGTTCGATAGACGTTCATCGAAAGCGTATTTAAGAGTGTTTTGAAGTTCTTAGGCTTGAATCCGATGCTAATTGGTTAATTCGATGTTGTTTGAGGTGTTGTGGAGATTTTCATAAGTTGGGATAGTGGTATATGACTTGTTCATTCTTTTGGTTGAGGTGTTGGGGACCTCGAGATTATTTTGGATGTTCCACAGAAATGTTTGGAGTTTTGAGTTGCAGCTGAAGTTTCAAGGCTACTGTCATAACAACAAATGTGGCTTTGGAACCGCATGTGCGAGGCCACAAAAGCAGTGGTATTATTGCAGAAGCAGAAAGGAGAGGTTCAGCAGGAGCCTCATAAGCGAAAGCTTCACCGCAAAAGCAAATTCACATCTACGAAAGGTCAATCACAGATGAAGACAAGAGGCATTAGTGATTTGTCATATAAGCGACTTGTATTCCATAAAAACGAGATTGCAGGTGCAGTCATGATTATCTGGGCAAATCAAATAAATAGTCGCCTTTTCCAATTTGAGTTACTTTTTCACCATTTTCGAACGGGATTGAAGATTTTGAGGGAGAGTTTTGACGAAACAAATCGGGAATCACTTGGAGGTAATATTATTGACTTCATAACTTATTTATATGTGGTTAACGGTCTAATTTGTGGTTAAATATTAGGGAAAATTAGTGAACATAAGTAATTAGCGCTTGTGATTTAGAAACCTTAAAGTGGGTATTTAAGGGGTAAATTGAACTCCAATTTTAGTGTTCTTGATGTGTGTAGACTCGTGACATTAGGAGAACTCCTAAAATGTTAGTTTTGACCGATTTTGAGACATGGGCCAGAGGGGCATTTTGGTCATTTTACCTTATTTTGCGTATTAGCTTAGAATTTACTTTAGAACTAGTTACTTGAAGTGTTATTTATATGCAATTGAATTGAATAGATTTGGGTCATTTGCAGTCGAGTACTCGTGGCAAGAACATGGTTTCGGGTTTATTTTGACCTAGATCGAACTAAGTGGCTTGCCTAACCTTGTGTAGGGGACTTCCCCTTAGTTTTTGGTATAATTAATATTTGAAATGTCTTGTACCCGAGGTGACAAGTGCGTACTTGTGCTAATTGGTTAAAATATAATTTTTTGCGAAGTAGTTAAAGTTGCATTTTCTTCTCTTGTTATTACTACTTGCAGTTTAAGCCTATTGTTAGCTGAGGGAAGCTTGTCTAATTAACTTAATTGCCTTACTTGCTCAAATTATTTACCTGAATTCTATGCAGCATGCTAGGCTCATAATACCTTTTTGCCTTGGTATGAAGTTGAAAATTCATAGATATTCTTTGTATTGCTACTTTGTATTTATATTAGGACTACAGATATGGGATTATGGTAAATCCCCTTGTCTGTTTAATTAGGACCACGAATGTGGGATTCCGGTAGATCCCCCCTTGCCTTTTGTTTGGGACTATAAATGTAGTATTCCGGTCGATCCTCTTACACAATTATATAGAACTACGGGACTGCACCTAGTAGATTCCTCCAATACAAGATACTAACATTTGGGAGTACGGATTGGGGTTTCGGTAGATCACCACGCATTTAAAATCGGACTACGCGACGAGATCCCAAGAGATCCTTCAGATATATATGATTGACTACAGGACACTATCTTGAGAGATCCCCGGTTGTTATCTCTGCGTTGAGGTGTATTTTTGTCCTTAGTTATCTTGTCTCTGTTCTAGTTTTTGTTCTTTCTATCTATGTTATTTCTTATTGTTGTACTCAATAATACAATCTTATTCTATGCTATTATTCCTTATATTTTAGTTAACATCAGTAGGGCCCTAACTTTTCTTGTCAATACCTGACCGAGGTTCAGCTTTGCAGTTACCAAGTACTTTGTGTGATGTACTCATTCCCTTTCTTCGCATGTTATTCATGTGCAGATCCAGGTAATTTGACTCAGTCCTATCACCCTTGAGGCTAGACAACTGTTCCAGAGACTTCAAGGTATATTGTTGTGTCTGCACGCTGAGGAGTCCTTCTCTATTCTCTCTTTAAACATTTGCCCTTCTGTATTTTCATATGTTAGACATTCTAGAGTTAAATACTTGTAGAAATCCAAAGGCTTGTGGTCTCATGAGATTTCGGGTTTTGGGAAAAATGTTATTTGGTCGAGACTTGTATTGTATATACTGAGCGGCATCTTGAATATTGTTTCCTTTGCTTATGTTGCTTTTCAATCATTTTCGGCAAATTGTTACTTCCATATTTGTTAGGTTTGCCTAGTCGTAGAGACTAGGTGCCATCATGATAGTTCACGGAGGGCGAACATGCGCATCAAATTTGGTATTAGAGATCTAGTTTCATAGGTGTCATGAATCACAACCTCTGCTACTACCACACCAGCACTTTTGGAGACAAAGTTTATGAGTGTGTATACCACTTTAGCTTACGCCGGGTTGGTTCCCTTACTCCAGCTACCTCCCATGCTGGAGAAGGAGAATATACTCCCGCTGGTCGCACTCCTGAGCAGCGAGTGCATGTTGATCAGGTTCCAGAGATTATTCTGGTATAGCCTTGAGTTCCATATCAACCCATGAATAGGGCAACGACTTTCGAGGATGAGAAATGGAGTCTTGAGATGTTCAGGAAGTATAAGCCTCCTATTTTTAGTGGTTTAGAATCAGATGATGCTCTGGGATTTCTGGATAAGTGCTACCATATTCTTCGTACCATGGGCATTTTAGGATCGAGCAGGGTTTTCTTCACTACCTTCCAACTTCGAGGGGCCCGCCTATAAGTGGTGGCATACTTATGAGTTAGATAGTCCAGAAGAGGCAACTTACCTGAATTATACTCAGTTTTCAAATATGCTCCTAGAAGGATGTTCTTCATAGCCTCTGGGATGCATGGTGCGCAGAGTCTAAACATTTGCACTAGGGTACTATGATTGTCTCAAAGTATGTTGTCTGTTTCACCCACTTGGCTAGGCATGCACCAGCCTTGGTTTCTACAATTCACGAGAGGGTTCGCGGGTTAATTGAGGGGTTTATTCCCAAGATTAGGTCTAGCATGGCTCACGATTTGGAGATGGATATTCATTATCAGCAACTGGTGAGCATTGCTAGGAGAATTGAGGGTATGCATGCTAGGGATAGAGAGGAGAGAGAGACTAAGAGGTCTCGACAGTCGGGAAACTATTCTGGTGCTCGTTCCCCAGCTGCATGTTTTCATGGTATTGGTTATATGTGTAGCTTTGTTCATTCAGCTCTTCAAACTTCTAGTGGTATTCCAGCTCCTCCTAGGCCTTAGAGCCTTGTTACGCACCTCTAGTATCTAGCGCTCCTCCACGAGGTGCATTCAGTTGTTAGTCGGACTGATATGTCCCGAGCCAGTTACAGTGGCCACGTCCTCTCGGGGTTTGTGTTCAGAATAGTGACACAAGCCATATAGTGAGGGATTTTCCCAGACTTAGGAGGGGTGCACCTTCATAGACTTCTCAGCTACCACGTACCTCGTAGAGTTCTCAAGCTATGATTACAGCTCAATTTGCTAGCCCACCCTCTTAGCCAGCTAGAGATGGAGGTCGGGGAGGTAGAGGTCACCCTAGAGGGGGAGGCCAGGCTAGATACTATGCCCTTCCTACTCGTACCGATGCTGTTACATCTAATTCTCTCATCACAGGTATTGTCCTGGTTTGTCACACAGATGCATTGGTTCTATTCGATCCAGGCTCCACTTATTCTTATGTGTCTTCTTATTTTTCTCCTAATTTGGGTGTATATCATGGTTCTCTGAGTTCCCCTATTTATATTTATACTTCTGTGGGAGGTTCTCTTATTGTGGATCGCGTTTATCAGTCGTGTCTAGCTGCTCTTAGTGGTTTTGAGACCAAAGCCAATTTATTGTTACTCAACATGGTTAATTTTTATATTAGCTTTGGCATGGGCTGTTTGTCTCCATATTATGCTATTCTTGATTGTCAGGCTACTGGCTACGCTAGGAGTACCGCATGTTGAGTGGATGGGTTTTTTAGATCACACTCCCAGTAAAGTTATTTCTTACCTTAAGGCTTAGCATATGATTTAGAAGGGATATGACACGTATCTAGCTTATGTGAGAGATGTCAGCATTGATACCCCTTCGGTTGATTCAGTACCAATAGTACGAGATTTTTTTGATATGTTTCCAACTAACTTTATAGACATGCTGCCTAATAGAGATAGTGATTTTGGCATTGATTTGTTGTTGGGAATTCAGCCTATTTCTATTCCTCTGTATCATATGGCTCCTCCTGAGTTGAAGGATCAGTTACAGGAATTACTTGATAAGGGTTTTATTGGTCCTAGTATATCACCTTGAGTGCACTTGTCTTGTGTGTGAAGAAGAAGGATGGCTCTATGCGTATGTGCATTTATTATATCTAGTTGAACAAAGTTACAGTGAAGAACCATTATCCTTTGCCTTATATTGATGATTTGTTTGACCAGGTATAGGGTACACGAGTGTATTCTAAGCTTGACTTGCATTGAATGTATCATAAGTTGAATATTCGGGCGCAAAATATTCCCAATACTGCTTTTAGGACATGGTATGGTCATTACGAGTTACTTGTTATGTCATTTGGGCTGACCAATGCCCCAGCAACCTTTATACAATTGATATGCGTCGTGTTCCGGCCATATCATGGCTCTTCGTCATTGTCTTTATTGATTATATTCTAGTGTATTCGCAGAGTCAGGAAGATCTAGAGCAGCACCTGAGGACTATGCTTCTGACTCTAAGAGAAAAGAAGTTATATGATAAGTTCTCAAATAGTGAGTTTTGGTTGGATTCCGTTGCATTCTTGAGTCACGTGGTGTCTAGTAAAGGGATAAAGGTGGATCTGAAGAAAGTGGAAGTAATGTAGAGTTGGCTTAAACCATCCTCAACTACATAAATTTCACTATTTTCTTAACTTGCAAAATTATTACAGTTGATTTTTTGAGGGGTTTTCATTTATTTCAGCACCTATGACCAAACTGACAAGAAGGGTTCTCTGTTCTAGTGGACGAAAGAGCGTGAGGCGAGCTTTCAGAAGCTCAAGAAAACTTTGACTACAACCCCAGTTTTTGATATTGCTTATAGGTTTGGGGTCTTATACTGTCTATTTTGATGCCTTGAGGGTTGGCCTTGGAGTGCTATTGATGCAGGATGGTAAGGTTATTGCCTATCCATCCAGAAGGTTGAATATAGATGAGAAGAATTATCATGTCCATGATCTTGAGTTAGTTGCTATTGTTCACGCCTTGAAGATATGGCGTCCTTATTTGTATGGTGTTCCTTGTGAAATTTATACTGATTACTAGAGTTTGAAGCATCTCTTCAAGTAGAAGGATTTAATTTGCACCAATGGAGGTGGTTAGAGTTGCTGAAATACTATGATATATTTATTTTGTATCACTTGGAGAAGTCCAATATGGTGACCGATGCCTTGAGTCATTGGGCATGGAGTTTGGGGAGTTTGGCCTATTTACTAGAAGCAGAGAGGCCCATATCAATTGATGTTCAAGCCTTAGCCAGTTAGTTTGTTTGATTGGATCTTTCGAAGCCCAGTCATGTTCTAGCTTGCATGGTCTCTTTGTATTCCTTGTTTGATTTTTTTGGGAGCCGCAGTTTGATGACCTTCATTTGCTTGTCCTCAAGGACAAGGTTTTACATAGCGATGCCAAAAGTGACTATTGGTTATTATAGGGTATTGAGGATGTAGGGTCGGGTTTGTGTACCCAATGTGGATGGACTTTGAGAGTTGATTCTAGAAGAGGCCCACGATTCACGATATTCCATCCATCTGGGTGTTGTGAAGATGTACCAGGATTTGAGGCAGCACTATTGGTGGAGGCGGATGAAGAAGGATATAGCTGGGTTTCTAGTTTTGTGCCTCAATTGTCAGCAAGTGAAGAATGATCACCAGAAACCAGGTACGTTGCTTCAGCAGATAGAGATTCTGGAGTGGAAGTGGGAGCGGATCACCATGGACTTTTTAATTGGGCTCCCACAAACTTTGAGGAAGTTCAACGCCATTTGGGTGATTGCGAATCGGCTAACCAAGTCGGCGCACTTTATTCCTGTGTGCATTACCTGTTCTTCGGAGCGATTGGCGGAGATTTATATGTGGGAGATTGTCGGTATACATAGTATTCTAGTTTCTATAATTTCAAATAGAGGTACTCAGTTTACATCACAGTTCCGGAGGGCCGTTCATCATAAGTTCGGTACTTGGGTGGGGTTGAGTACAACATTTTACCCTCAGATAGACAAACAGTCTGAGCGCACTATTCAGATTTTTTAGGATATGCTCTGTGCATGTGTGATTGAGCTTGGAGCGCCGGGATTAGTTCTTGCCATTGGTAGAGTTTGTATATAGTAACAGTTATCAGTCCATCATTCAAATGGAACAATATAAGGCTTTTATATGGTAGGCGGTGTAAATCCTCGTTTGGTTGGTTTGAGTAGGGTGAGGCTAGATTATTGAGCACATACTTGATTCAGGATGCTTTGGAGAAAGTTCAGGTGATACAAGATAGACTCTATACAGCTAGTACAGATAGAAAAGTTACACATATCGAAAGGTTCATGATGTTTCATATATGTTTGAGGAGCGGGTTCGTCTTCAGGTTTCGCCTATAAAGGGCGTTATGAGATTTGGGAAGAAAGGAAGTTGAATCCGAGGTTTATTGGTCCTTTAGAGATATCTCAGCGTGTTAGGGAGGTTGCCTATGAGCTTGTATTACCTCCCAGCTTGGCAGGAGTTCATCCGATATTTCATGTTTTGATGCTCTAGAGGTATCACGGTGATCCGTCGTATGTGCTGGATTTCAGTTTTGTCTAGTTGGACAGGGAACTATCCTATGTTAAGGAGCCAATGGCAATATTGGACGGGTAGGTTAGAAAGCCAAGGTCAAAGGACATTGCATCGGTGAAGGTGTAGTGACGGGGTCAGTCGGTCGAGTAGGCGACCCGGGAGACCGAGTAGGATATATGTAGCATTTACCTTCATCTTTTCACTACTTTAGGTATGTCTCTACACTCATTCTAAGACTAACAAATGATTAAGTATAGGAGGATGTGACAACCAGGCCGGTCGTCAGAATAATTAACACCCTGATCCCCTCGTAACAACCTTTCCTCTATTTGTTTCTGCTATTGGGAGTTGCCGAGAGGAAATATTTGGAGTTGCAAAGTGTTTTGGGACATTTAGTCCCTAAATGAGAGCTTAAGTTTTGGAAATTTGATCGTAGTTGGAACAATGTGAAAACAGCATCGGAATAGGATTCCAATGATTCTGTTAGCTCGGATAGGTGATTTCAGGTTTATGAGCGTGTTCGGATTGTGTTTTGGAGGTCTGTAGCTAATTTAGGCTTGAAATGCCGAAGGTTGGATTTTTGATGTTTCCGATTTGATAGCGAGATTTTGATCTGAGGGTCAGAATGGAATTCAGAAGTTGGAGTAGTTTAGTAGTGTTGAATGTGACGTATCAGTAAAATTTCAGGTTATTCGGACTAGATTTGAAAGAAATTTTGATTGAAAGCGTATTTTGAGAATTTTTTTAAGTTCTTTGGTTTGAATCGATACTAATTGGTTGAATCGATGTTTTTTGAGGTGTTATGGAGATATTTATAAGTTGGGATAGTGGCATAGGACTTGTTCGTGCTTCTGGTTGAGGTCCATTGGACCTCGGGATGGTTTCAGATGTTCGACGGAAAGGTTTGAAGTTGTGACTTGCAGCAGAAGTTTCAAGGCTCCTGTCATAATCATACTTGCAGGTTGGGGACTGCAAATGCGAGGCCGCAGAAGCGGTGGTATCAACGTAGAAGTAGAAAGGATAGAGCTAGCAAGAGCCGCAGAAGCGGATTCACATCTGCGAAATATCAATTATAGATGCAGACAACATGCCTTAGTGATTTGTCATAGAAGCGACTTGCGCTATGCAAAAGCGGGACCGCATGTGCAGTCCCATGAATGTTGAAGCGAATTAGCTGGGAAGATCATATAACTAGTTGCCTTCGCGCATTTGAGTTGCTATTTCACCATTTTTGAACGGGATTGAAGCTTTTGAGGGAGAGTTTTTGGGAAACAAAAGGGTAATCACTTGAAGGTAATATTCTTGACTTCATCACTCGTTTATATGTGATTAAAGGTCTAATTTGTGGTAAAATAGGAAAAATTAGTGCAAAATGGGTAGTTAGTGCTTGAGATTAAGAGACCTTAAAATTGGTATTTGAGGGGTCAATTGAACTCCGATTTCAACGTTCTTGATATGTATAGACTCCTAAAATTAGGAGGATTCCGAAAATGTAAGTTTCACCCGATTCTGAGACGTGGGCCCGAGGGGAATTTTTGTTATTTTACCTTATTTCGCGTATTAGCTTAGAATTTATTTGTAGAATTAGTTACTTATAGTTTTATTTACATTGTGCAATTGAATTTAAATGATTTGGGTCATTTGTAGTCTAGTACACATGGCAAGAGTGTTGTTTCAGGTTGAGTTTGAGCTGGTTCGAGGTAAGTGGCTTGCCTAACCTTGTGTGGGGGAAATCCCCTACGGACTTGGTATGATTTATATTTGAAATGCCTTACGTGAGGTGACGAGTGTGCGCTTGTGCTAATTGTTGAAAATCTGGTTTTTCGCTAAGTAATTAAAGTTGTATTTTCTTCTTCTGTTATTACTACTTGCAATTTAAGCCTATTGTTAGCTTAGGAAAGCATGTCTAAATAACTTAATTTCTTTACTTGCTCAAACTGTCTACCAGAATTCTGTGCAGTATGTTAAGCTAATAATACCTGTTTGTCTTGGTATGAAGTTGAAAATGTATGGATATTCTTCGTGTTGCTACTGTGTATTTACATTGGAACTATGGATGTGGGATTCTGGTAGAACCCATTGTTTGTTTTCTTGGGATTACAAATGTGGGATTTCGGTAGATCCCCCTACGCAGTTACATAGAACTATGGGACTACACCTGGTAGGTTTCCCTAATACTCGGTATTTACATTTGGGACTGTGAATCAAGATTGTGGTTATTACATCCTATGTTTTCATACATGAGAATACGTCGTAAGCCAATTGATATAAGCTTCGAAATGAGATCGTTTTGAAGTACATAACGTGTATTCATCATTTTATCTTGGAGCTTATAAATCTTTAAGATTATGAATAATAAGTACCAAAAGGGTTCTAAAGCTTAGACGCTAAACGAACAGAAGAAAATAAGTTTCATGTAAGTTGACAAGTTTGGAATGTTATAACATATACTTTTGGGGTAAGACTAGGGTGATTAACATAATAAGTGAGTTAAGTTATGATTTATTTTAGTCATATGATAAGCATGTGTTATGTTTCTAAGTCAAGCAAGTTGTGGAACAAAAGTTGGCAAAGCTCATCACAAGTTGCATTTATTATGTGCTGAATTTTGTTTTTACGCAAAAGACCACTAGGCGGGGAGCCTAGGGCTAGTTTTTATTTATATAAATCAATCAAGAAAATTACATTGTCAGAAGGTCTAATATGATGAAATAAGTAGAAATTAGCTACTACTTAAAACCTATTACCAATACTGAGTAATAGGCTCAATATTGATATCACAATTGATCTAATGTACTTAAATACTAGCCCAACATTGTGAATTAGTGCCTTGATCCAGTTTCGGATAGCCCAATTCTTCCGATCTATCCATATTGTGCACAATTAGCCTCTTCTAAGCAAGTTTGGACTTTTAAAAATTAGCTAAATTCGATCCACGTATCGATTCCGAATTTCTTTAGCCCAATTTGCATGTAGGCAATGTTGACTTCATGCACAGCCCCATTTAATCCAATCGTTGCCCATGTTTGCAAACGTAGCCCCATTTCCTATACCAATATCAATCCATACGTGTAGATACATGGTGCTCCACTTGTTTAGCTTCCTTGTTGACTCTTATACTTACAGTTGTTGTATTTCCTTGGTTATTCCTGTAGCTAGCATAGATAATACCGACTACATTTTTTGTCACTCCCATTTGTGATCCATTTTTGGATTGTCTCGTGGATGTCCTCCTTTTCTTGAATATTGAATTTCCTGTTTGTTTTACAATTTTCCCAGCTCGTCCTCCATTGACCAGAGTATTGAGTAGAAACACTCGAAGAAATGACCAGATAACAGTCACCAGTTCACTATTGTGTTGTATTTTCCAGTGAATTAAGTACATGTATCTGCTGTATATTATTGTATATGCATGTTGTGTTGCCTTTGTGCCTGTATATGTTTCTGCTCTCTTATGCCCGATGCATGTGCTACTATGGTTAGAAGTGGATTGTCTAGGCATGTCCTCTGCATTTCTTGATTGTTCATGATTGTATATTTGTATGTACTCAAATTAGGTCAAACGTAGATGCACTTTTCTCCAAATACACTTGGAATAAAGAGATTATCTACATATCAAATTGAATCCACAATTCTTTATTGATCCACAAGACCTGGATTCCATACTGAGGGTGCACCTTGAACCCTTAGAATTCAAAATCTATTAGTCTAGTTTCTAACTTATTAAACTGTTTGCCTATGTAATAACTACGACAAGCAGCTATCTATGGGGCCCACATAGACGATTTAAGACATATGGATATATATAAGATGCCTCAACCCCGTTTTAAGTCATTATTTTTAGTATATTCGGACCTTAGAACCATAGAAACACACTCTTAAGGTTCTCTCATGATCTAAGACCCAAACAAAGGGTAAACAACACAAAGAAAGTGTCAGGAATCCCGGGACACTAGTAAGTTTCTTGTTCTTCTTGTTGTTGCTGATTTTTGGGTGGTTCCAACTCATGTGGGAGGTTGTTTTAAGTGTTTTGTGTTCAATAAAATAATCTCTCATGGTCTTCATATCAACCCTAGGTTATTTTAAGTCTTTAAAATGGATTACACCATATTTCAACATCAAAAGTGAAGAATAAAACCTCTTTGAGGTTGTGTTGTCATTAAGGATAGTTATGGGCCGTTTTGGGATGAAATTTCAAGTTTTTGCTACAGGATAAAGTGAGTATAGCAGCCTACTAATTGTTCTTAAGCTTTCTTTTATGTTTGTTAACTTGTTTGGATCATAAACTACAAGATAATACTTGGATTATCTTAAGTCACTTCTATGGTATTTTATTTCCATTGAGGGATGTAGTAAGCTAAACATAGCTTGGATTTCAATTTGAAGATACTATAGGAGGTATGTGGATTATGTTATAGCAATTTCTTAAGGTTATCCTGATGTTGATTAAGTTAAATGGTTAGACTTGAGATGAACTAGTGAATAAAGTTTTTAACTGAAAATAGTTGGAGTTGTGGATTGTTTCTATTGTTATAAATATACGGTATAAGGGTAGAATCATTGATGAACTAATTCATTATCATGTTAATGAAGTTGGTAAGTTAATGTAAGAAGTCTATTAGGGGTGATATGGGTTGTAGAGATTCCAATCGGAGCTTGCCGCTCGTTGTGAAGTAGTTGTGACTTATTATATGGTGTCTTGTTATTGATATTTATCTGTTGATGGATTTCTCTGGTTGTTGTTGTCGTTATATAGTATTGGAGGAGGCCCTTGTCATAGGGGAGGTGCTGCCTGAATTAACATAAATGAGCTACTAGCTTAAGTTACAAACGTTGCCGTTGCTCAACACTGATTTTGAATCTCTGTATACTATGATAGATTGAGTTGACTTGTTTGACGAGTTGCTTAGAAAGGATTAAGGACTCAATAGGTTTAAGGTATGTAAGGAACTTCTTTCTTTCTTTTGGAATGATCTAAAATGAAATGAATACACTATTTCATGACGGATCTACTCGTAGCAACTAAGGTTGTCCATGTTGCTATTTCCTTAAAAAGTCATTCTAAGAAAGTGCGTATGATTCTTGAATCTTATTGAGGTTCATATTGAGGGTATGGATGTCCATAATGTTAATCGAAGGTGTAGTGACTGTAAGTCACTCCGAAAGGATTTGAATGTGATTCGATGAATCTAGCAGGCACTATATATAGTATCTATTTTCCTCTACCAAGCCATGCTATAGTCGGCCGGGTGCGATATCCATGGTGAAAGCATTGATCAGTTTGGTTTACCAAGCTCCACATAGCAGGGTACGATTCTACCGAGCCTTATAATGGCCGAGTATATTTTTACCAAGTCGTCTTTGAGGCCGGAAACGATATGATGATGTTAATGAAAATGGAGGTGTATATTTTCAGAAGCTTATGTATATATATTTGTTATGCATTTCATGTCAGTATCCCCCAAAGGCACTCAAATGTTACAGGTTGTATCTTCTCTATCACTTTTTACATTGTTGATCTTGTTTATGCTTTCCTACCTTACGTACTAGGTACATTATTGGTACTAATGTCCCATGTTCCTGGGGATGCCAAGTTTTATGCCCGCAGGTCCCAATAAATAGCTTGAAAATCCTTTTATTAGGCTATCAGCTCAGCGAAGGTGTTGGCGCACTCCAATTGCTTCAGAGTTGCCTATTTGCGTAGTATGCTTTGGATATGTATTCATTGGTGTAGCGGGGCCTCGTCCTGAACTTTATGATTTTATGTAATTTTAGAGGGTTTTAGAAAGATGTAATGTGTATGGATACTTGTATGGCCTTGTCAGCCTATGTTTTGACTTTACAAATGGTCATGTCGGCTTAATAGGCCTGTATGTGATATGTATATGTTTGTGTATCATGTTGGGTCATCATATGTTGAGTATTCCCTTATGCTTTATTCTTTTTATCTCATGACGGGTTTTTTGGCTCATTTACTCATGATAGTATGATAAGAAAGATATGTTGTGTTGGTACTCGATTGAGTAAGGAACCAGGTACCCTTCGGGGCCCTTTGATTTGGGTCGTGAAAGGAGTGGTATCAGAGCAGTTCTATCGCAAGGAGTTTACAAACCATGTCTAGTAGAGTCTTTTTTTGGGGTATGTAGTGCACCATACTTATAAGAAGGAGGTTGCAGGGCATTTAAGACTGTTATTGTTTCTTCTTACTCTAGATTGTATGGTAGAGCTCAATTGTAAGAATTCAAACTTCTAAATTCTATTTTTTCGTAACACAATGATACCTCATCCAAATAAATACTTGCTAAGAGATTGAATGTTATTGTGGAAGAGTTGAGCCAATGGAACTCGATTTTGCTTCATGCTTATGATGAGTAAATGTAAGGTTTTCAGTAGGTTATGCGTGTATTAAATGTTACTGTGGAAGAGTTGAGTTAATGGAACTCAATTTTGCATCATGCTTATGATCAGTAAATGTAAGGTTTTCTTGATAAGGAGGCTTAAGGCATGAATATCTATCTGCCCATATGGTCTAAAGAGCAACAAGAAAATCAAAAGTTAGATACAAGTTTCAACAAGTAAAAGAAGCATGGTGGCGAAGGTTACGGAGTACCAGTTAGTGAAGGTTTTGAGTTATTACAATTCAGGCAGAGAAATATATGTATTTAGAGTTAATTTCAACAGTAACAAAGGTATGTACAATTGGCCACGCCATTCTCAATATGCCCCATGGGAGTTGACAAATATAGTATAAGAGAAGGAAGGGATAGCAAGATCCAGTTGGGGCTAGAGTAAACCCAAAATTGTAGATGGATTATTATTATAAGCTAACATTTCCGAAGGATATTACACATTTGGTAATAGTTCTCCATGTGGACACCCCAGTGGTGTAATCTAGAATAGTACATTCGGATATGAACATAGAATATTTGCAAAAACATTTAGAGGATTGGCGCAGGAATCCTAGAAGGGATAAATATTTACCTCTGTATGGCTCCTGTTCCTAGTAAAGAGAGAATGCTAGGTGACCTAAAGAGCCATGAGACGAAGCAATGGGAGCTAAAAGGAAAAGAATGTATTGTTGAAGTTATCAGAATAAAGTGATAGACAGAAATATTAGCCAGAGAATAAGAAGAGAGTAATTGAAGCATTATGAGTATTATGAGATAAATGGATTATAACGGTAAATCAAATTACGACATAATGATATAGTCTATAGTCAAGTGAAGGAAATGACAAGAGGTAACATGCCTTGAGACAATAATAAAGTATAGGCCTAAGGTCATATCCTAATTTCGAGGAATGAGTTGGTGAGTCCAACACGATTACCAAAAGGCTAAGTTCGACCCCATATAGTAACATAAATTATTATGGTCTAGTAAACAAGATAAAATTGAACATGAATTAGGGACCAGAGAATTTTTTAATGGTCAACATCATGAGAATTTTAGAGATCGTGCTAGAATAATAATGTAATAGATGACAGATGAATAACCTTTAAAGGTCATTTAGGAAGTCGTTTACTTAATGTGAGCACTATGAGGAGAGTTAATCTTAAGGGACTAAGTGTGCCGGTTACAGTAGGTGACACCTTCGTGCGTAAGAAATTTAGTTATCCCTGGCACAGACGATTACCGTAAGGCGAATAAAGCTCATTGATAATTTTAAAAGATGCCAAAGATGAAGAGGTAAAACATCTATAGGTAGATCATCGTAGTAGTAAATCTTAGTACTCCCCTAAAGGAGGAATATGGTGTGATATGGTATTAAGTTGCAGTTAAGCGGTTTAGGTAACAATGGTATGGTAAAGGAAGAATGTGGTAAAAAGGAGAAAGGGGTTATGTTGCATTTAATAAGTTCCTACAGATATGTTGCCACTTTAGAACAATATACAAGCACGACACCAGGGAGATGCGGTACAGGTTTCTAGACAGGATGTTATTTATATATAAGTGTTAATGGACACTTGCTACATCAGAAGCTAGTGGAGAGAGATAAGTTAAGACAAATGTTAGAGAGATTATACAGAATATATATATATATATGCTAGACAAGGGGTCACAGATGGACCAACGATTTATTAATATTTAATAGAGGAAGAGCCCGGTTATGGCTAGACAAGAGGTCACAGATAAATCAACAGATCATGCAAGATAAATGTAGTTAGCCGCAACATAGTGAATTCAGTCTGGCAGATACGAGTCGCAATTATTTGAAAAAATTCAGATAGGACTTTAGGTAGTTAAAGGTACCATTTAAGGTTTATGAAAGTAAGAGAGAGTGCCACTAAGGAGACAATAAAAATTTGAGCTTATAAGTAACTGTATGGGCACAAAGGCACGAAGTTATGTAACTGAGGATTATAATAGGTGAGTAAGAACATCAAAAATTTCCATCGAGTGTACGATATAACAAGCTTACAACTTAATAAGATCCATAAGGTCTCCCTAAGTGCTACAACGAAAGACTAGACGAGGAAATAAGGAAGAAGGTTTCAACCTAAGGATATTGAGCTAAAGAGTAAATGATCTTGTAACAACAGTCTCTATTGAATACACTCCATAAGAAAGAGGCACCTATCATGGCTAGTGAATGGAAAAAAAGGCCATCAATGTTGATGTTTGAGATCATATGAGATACAGGAAATTACACTGTTTGTGGTCAATAAGACAAGCTAAGTATTCATGCAACAAGTGTTAGAACGAGTAGGAAAAGTAATTGCTTACATATAAGAAAAACTAAGAAGGCAGAAAAGGAATTTTTTTGCGCTAGCAAGTTAAAGGAACGTTGCGAGTAGTATAAATAGATATTTTTAGGTCGTAAGGTAAAGTATTATAGAGCAACAAGGTTTTATGTATATAGGAGTAAGGATTTAAAAAGATGAGTGAGAAGGTGACGAGAATATGTATATCCTTGAGATTAAAGCCATAAAAAATAAGGGAGGTGATGATTTTCATATGCAATAAAAAGTTTGATATAGCCTGAATGAACATAAATGAGTCTAAGACTATGAGCAATTAAAAGAGATGAAATGCTACCCCCTAGTAGAATAAGGGTGTAATTGTGATAGATAAGAGGATGACATTTATGCCTTTGATTGACGAATAATTTAAATAAAAGGGATTTTATGAATTGCACGGGATTGGAATACCCCATAAGATTAATCATGTTAGGATGCTATGAAATACGGTTATTAAAGAATAGTATCGTCCTTAGGTGGATAGGAAAAATTACTTCAGATATTCCACGATGAGACGTGAGCCCTAGTGACAATGTATTACGTAAGAGTTTTCAAGTTAACAGTTGTAGATTTTGAATCAAAATTAAGGTGAATTGCCAAAGGATGGATTAAATTTGCAAAGTATGAGATGATATTAGACCGTCACTATTAAGATGAATAGTAATGAGGAAGCATTAAAGGACATAGATTTATACATATAGGACAAGTAGCGAAAGAGTAACCTTGAGCTGGGTGGCAGACCTCGGTAATACTAAACCAAAGTAAGAGTTAGGATATAGTATAAACTACCTAGATGTAGTAAAACCATAAGCATAGGAAACTGAGGCTATGAAGCAAGGTATAGCAATAGTCGTATGTTCGACAAAGTACCAAGCGAAGAACTTTACTACAACTATAGATGCGTAGAGGGATATCTTGTCATAGTTTTGTATATGTTCACAAAGTGAGGGCTAGAGACTGGCTAAAAGCTGGAGGAACAAAAAGGAGAAGAGTCTCATAAGCACACATTCAAGTACACGGTTGTACATGATGCATGATAGAAGGCAACAACAGTTACAAGATTGGAAGCCACAGGTCATGGTATGAGAATGAGTCCTAAATGGTGGAATACCCTGGCCCTTGGATTTATTTACATAATAGTTTCCTAGATGTAAAGGATAATATTAAAGTATTCATAAGAGCAAGAAGTTATGAGACTGATAAATGCATCTGTCAATATCCGAGGACGAATGTTCCATAGGGGGCAATGATGTTACATCCCATGTTTTTTGTATGTGAGAATACGTCATAAGCCAATTGATATAAGCTCGAAAATGAGATAGTTTTTGAACGTACATAATGTATGTTCATCCTTTTATCCTGGAGGTCATAAATCCTTAGAACCATGAATAACAAGTACCAAAATGGTTGAAAATCTTAGACGCTAAACGAACTGAAGAAAATAAGTTTCATCGAAAGTCGACAAGTTGGGTAACGTATACTTTTGGGGTGAGACTAGGGTGATTAACATGATAAAGGAGTTAAGTTATGAGTTATTTTATTTGTATGATATTCACGTGTTATGTTTCTAAGTCAAGCAAGTCATGGAACAAAAGTTGGCAAATGCCACCATAAGTTCACATTTTTTATGTGCTGAAATTTAGGTCAAATATAGATGCACTTTTCTCCTGATATACTTGGGATCAAGAGATGATACACATATAAAATTGAATATCTACAAGTCTAATTTATAAATTATTAAACTATTTGTCAATATCATGCCATACTAGAGGATATTCATATTTTCGAGAGACTGCGCCTAGTAGCTCTCTATAGGGCCCACATAGGCAGTTGAAGACATACGGATATATGCATACTCAACCCCGTTTTAAGTCATTATTTTATGTATATTCAGACCTTAGAACCCTAGAAACACTATTGCATTGTTCTCTAATGATCCAAAGCTCAAACAAAGGGCAAGCAACACAAATCAAGTGTCTGGAACCTCGTAGGCTAGTAAATTTGTTGTTCTTCTAGTTGTTGCTGATATTTGGGTGGTTCCAACTAATGTTGTAGGTTGTTTTACGTGGTTTATATTTTTTGAAATACTCTCTCATGGTTATCATATAAACCCTAGGTTATTTCAAGTATTTTGAATTGATTACACCATATTTGAACATCCAAAGTGAAGAATAACACCTCTTTGAGGTTGTGTTATCATTAAGGATAGTTGTGGGCTGTTTTGTATTGGATTTCAAGTTTTTTCTACTGGATAAAGTGATAATAAATGCCTAATAATTATTTGTAAGCTTGCTTATATGTTGCTTATATTGGTAGGGTGATAAACTACAAGATAATACTTGGATTAACTTAAGTAACTATAGTGTTGCATTTCAATTGAGGGATGTTGTAAGCTAAATATGACATGGATTAAGATTTGAAGATACTATAGGAAGTACGTGTATGTTGTTATTGCAGGTGCTTAAGGTTATCTTGATATTGATTAAGTTAATGGTTGGGCTAGAGATGAACAAGTGAATAAAGTTTCTAATTGAAGATAGTTGGAGTTGGGTATTGTTTACTTTGTTATTAATATATGGTATATGAGTGGAATCATTGATGAACTACTTCATTATCATGTTAATGATGTTGTTAAGTTAATTTAAGAAGTCTATAAGAGGTGACATGGGTTATACAGATTCCAACCGGCGCTTGCCGGTCATCGTGAAGTAGTTGTGACTTGTTATTGTTATATGGTGTCTTGTTATTGATATTTATATATTGACGGATTTCTCTAGTTGTTTTTGTTGGTATATGGTAGTGGAGGAGGCCTTTGTTACGGGGAAGATGCTTCCCGAATTTACGTAAATGAGCTACTAGCATAAGTTACAGACTTAGTATTTGCTCAGCACTGATTTTGAATCTCCTTATACTATGATAGATTCAGTTGACTTGTTTGAAGAGTTTCTTGGAAAGAATCTAAGACTCAACTGGTTTAAGGTATGTTAATACACTTCATTCTTTCTTTCGGCATGATCTAAAGTTGAATGAATACTATTTCATAACAGATCTACTCCTAGCAACTAAGGTTGTCTATGTTGTTCTTTCCTTATAATGTTATTCTAAGTAAGTGTGTATGATCCTTGAGTCCTATTGAGGTTCATATTGAGGGTATGGATGCCCATAAGGTTAACTGAAAGTATAGTGACCTTATGCCACTCTGAAAGGTTTAGAACATGATTCCATGAGTGTAGCATGCATTATATATAGTATCCATTTTAGAGCATCGAGCGACGCTATAGTCAGACAAGTACGATAGCAATTGTGCAAGCACTTATCAGTAAGGTTTACCGAGCTTTATGTGGTAGGGTGCGATTCTACCGAGCCTTGTAATTGACGAGTACGTTTTTACAGGGTCCTCTTTGAGGTCGGATATGATATGATGGTGATGATGCCCATAAAGGTGTATGTTTTCAAATGTTTATGTGTATATATGTATTATGCATTTCATGTCAGTAGCCCCGAAAGGCACTCAGATGTTATAGGTTGTAACTTCTCGTTATAGGTTATGCATTGTTGATCTTGTTTATGATTTCCTTCTTTACATACTGGGTACTTTATTTGTACTAATGTCCCTTTTGCATGGGGATAATGAATTTTATGACCGTAGGTCCCGATTAATAAGTTTACAATCCTCCTATAAGGCTATCAGCTCAACGAAGGTGTTGGCACACTCCACTTGCTTCATAATTGCCTATTTGGTCAATATGCTATGGATATGTATTTTATTGGTATGGCGGGGCCGTATCTTGACTTCTATGACTTAATGTACTCTTTGAGGCTTATAGACAAATGTCAGGTGTATGGATACTTATATGGCCTTGTCAGCATATGTTTTGAGTTTACAAATGGTCATGTCACCCTTATTGGCCCCTATGTCATATGTATAAATTTGTATATCATGTTGGGTCACCATATGTTGTGTATTCCCTTATGTTTTATTCTTTTTATCTCATGATGGTCCTTCCGGCACATTTACCCATGATAGTATGATAAGAAAGATATGTTATGTTGGTACTCGGTTGAGTATGGCACCAGGTGCCCGTCTCGGCCTTACGGTTTGGGTCGTGACACCGCTAGATCCCTACGCATTGATAGTTAGGCTGCGGGACCAGATCATTGGAGCTTTTTCAGATATATATAATGGACTACGAGACGGTATCTCGGGAGATCCACTTGGATAGCTGTAATTTGGACTACATGATGGTATCTTGGGAGGTCACCGGTTGTTATCTTTGCATTGAGCTGTATTTCCTTCCCGCAATTATCTTGTCTATGTTCCAGTTGTTTTAGTTCTTTCAATTTTTCTTATTTCTTACTATTTTACTCAATTATACTTATGCTATGCTGTGATACCTTATAATTTACTTAACCTTAGTAGGTCCCTGTCCTTCCTCAACACTATCTGACCGAGGTTACGCTTTGCACTTAGTGAGTACCGCTGTGGAGTACTTATGCCCTTTTTGCGCATGTTTTTCATATACAGATTCGGGTACTTCGACTCAGTCCTATCACCCTTGAGGCAAAGCGACTATTCTAGAGACTTCAAGGTATATCTACCACGTCCGCAGACCGAGGAGTCCCTCTCTATTCTATCTTTAAATATTTGCCCTCATGTATTTTATTTTGTTCGACATTATGGAGTTCGATACTTGTAGACATCCAAAGGCTTGTGGTTTCATGAGATTTTGGGGTTTGGGAAAAATGTTATTAGGTTGAGGGTTGCATTATGTGTGCCGAGTGACATCTTAAATATCGCTTTATTTGTTTTTGTTTGTTTTTAATCTTTCTTCCGCAAATTGTTACTTTTGCATTTGTTAGGATTACCTAGTCATAGAGACTCGGTGCCGTCACAATAGTTCATGGAGGGTGAACTGGGGTTGTGACAACAAGCTAGAACCCAACTAGGATCCAAAGATCCAATCTTACAAAGTGACTGGCTAAGGCCTGAGCATCCATCACCATGGGCCTCTGTGCTACTGGGAAATAAGCCACATACCACAAGCTCTCTGCCAGGCGACTAATAGCATTTGCCACCATATTGGCCTTACCCAGGTGATATAACATGGTGATATTCTTGTCCTTCAATAGCTCTAGCCATCTTCTCTGATGCAAATTTGGATCCTTCTACTTGAACAAATGCTGCAAGCTGCGGTGATCAATATAAATCTCACAAAGCACACCGTACAGATAATGAAGCTAGATCTTCAAGGCGTGAACAACGACATCTAACTCAAGATCGTGGACAGGATAATTCTTCTTATGAACCTTCAACTATTTGGATGCGTAGGCAATTACCCTAAAATCCATAAAAAATACCGCCCTAAGTCCAACTCCGAGGAATTACAATAGAAAGTATAGGACCCCAAACTTGTAGGAAATATCAAAACTGGAGTTGTAGTCAAAGCTGTCTTGAGCTTCTAGAAGGTTGCCTCACACTCTTTCGTCCACAGGCATGGAGCACCCTCTCGAGTCAGTCTAGCCATAGGTGTTGCAATAGATGAAAACCCCTCAACAGATCGACAATAATAACCTGCCAAGCCAAGATAACAATGGATCTTTGTAGTTGAGGAAGGTCTGGGTCAACTCCGCGCTGCTTCCACTTTCTTCTGATCCAATTTTATCCCCTCATTAGAAACCACGTGACCCAATAACACCATAGAATCTAACCAAAACTCACATTTCGAGAACTTAGCATATAACTTCTTCTCTCTCAAAGTCTGGAGCACAGTCCTCAGGTGTTGCTCATGATCTTCCCGACTCCATCAATATACCAGAATATCATCAATAAAGATAAAGATGAATATATTGAGTAAAGATACGGCCGGAACACACTATGCATCAAATGCATAAAGGCTGCTGGGGCATTGTTCAACACAAATGACATGACAAGGAACTCGTAATAACCATATTGAGTCTTGAAAGAAGTCTTCATGATATCTGGCTCCCAAATCTTCAACTAATGGTAACTTGAACATAAATCAATCTTAGAAAACACTCGTGCACCCTATAGCTGATCAAAAATGTCATTAATACGAGGAAAAGGATAATGGTTCTTCACTCTAACTTTGTTCAACTGGTGATAATCATTGCACATACACATAGAACCATCCTTCTTCTTCACAAACCAGACAAGAGCATCCCAAGGTGATATACTGAGCCAAATAAAACCTTTATAGAGCAATTCTTGTAATTGATCCTACAACTCCTTCAACTCAAGAGGAGCTATACGATACAGAGGAATAGAAATGGGCTAAGTGTCCAGCAATATATCAATGCCAAAATTAGTATTTCTATCGGGCGGCAAGCCTTGAAGGTCTGTTGGAAATACATCAGAGAAATCTTGTACTATTGGGATCGAATCAGGTGTAGGTGTATCAATATTGACATCTCTCACATAAGCTAGATGCGTGTCACATCCCTTCTCAACCATTTGGCGAGCCTTAAGGAACAAAATAATTCTATTGGGAGTGTGATCTAATGCACCCCTCCACTCAACACGTGGTACACTAGAATAGTTAGTGTCAAGGTTTTTGCGTGACAATCAAGAATAGCCAATGGGGGTGACAACCAATTCATGCCCGAGATAATATCCAAATCTACCATATTGAGCAATAATAAATTGGCTCTAGTCTCAAAACGACTAGGAGCAACCAAACACGACCGACAAATGCGGTCCACAATAAGAGAATCTCCCACAGGAGTAGAAGCATAAACTGGGGAACTCAAAGAATCCCGAGATAGACCCAAGTGCAAAGTAAAATAAAAAGACATATAAGAATAAGTGGAGCCCGTATCGAATAGAATCGATGCATCTCTATGACAAACCATGACAATACTTGTGATGACAGAATCGTAGGAAACTGCCTCAGTACGGGAAGGGCTTAGTATCTGGCCTAACCTCCCCCTCTAGGGTGACCTCTACTCCCCCGACCTCCACCTCTAGCTGGCTATGTAGGTGGGGTAGCAACTAGAGCTGTAACCATAGCCTGAAAACTATACAGCGCATGCTGTGGCTGAGAAGTCTATGAATGTGAACCCCTCCTACGCCTGGGGCAATTCCTCACCATATGACGTGTTCCACCGCAATCAAAATAAGCCTGAGAAAACATGGCAGTTGTGAGTGGCTCGGGCCATGTCTACTGGACTGACCACTGAAAGCACCCTGTGCATGAGGGGCACTAGATGCCAGAGGTGCATAATAAGGCTCATGAGGCCTAGGAGGAGCTGTAACACCACTGGCTACTGTAAGAGCTGAATACATGAGGCGACTCATATAACTCATACCATGACAACCAATAGCTAGGGCACGGGCACTAGAATAATGCCCCGACTCTCGAGACCACTTAGCCTCCCTCTTTTCTCTATCCCTAGCATGCATACCCTCAGTCCTCCTCGCAATGCTCACCACATGCCAATAATGTATATCCTTCTCAAACTCGCAGGCCATGCTAGACCTAATATTGGGAATAAGCCCCTGATTAAACTAGTGAACCCTCTCTCAAATAGTAGAAACCAAGGCTTGTGCATGTCTAGCCAAGCTTGTGAAATGGACAGCATACTCCGAGAGAGTCATAGTACCCTAGCACAAATGCTCAGACTTTTGCATCATATGTCCCTGAGGCTATATGAATCATATATGAAAACTATTTCCAGGTCAGGGAAAATGTCTCGTCCGGACTATCGAACTCATGAGTACGCCACCACTCAAAGGCGGCTCCTCAAAGTCACAAAGTAGTGAAGGAAACCCTGCTCGACACTGATATACCCACGGTACAACGAATACGGTAGCAATCATCTAGAAATCTCAGAGCATCATCTGATGGTAGCCCGCTAAAATTAGGAGGCTTGTACTTCTTGAACCTCTCAAGCCTCTGCTACTCATCCTCGGAAGACGTTGCCCTATCCTCGGGCTGGTCTAGATCTATGGGCTATACCAGAATAATCTCTGGAACCTGTCATCATACACTCATTACTTAGGAGTACAGGCGGCGGGAATCAATGCTCTTCCCCTAGCTTGGGATATAGCTGCAGCAAAGGGAAACAACCCTGCCTAAGACAAAGTGGTGGACATGCTAATAAACTGTGTTAGAGTCTCCTTAAGTGCTGGAGTGGTAGTAGTAGTAGGTGTATCACGTGCTTAGGCTCCGATTGAAATTGCTGGTTGCTCAACAGTGGTAGCTCGCGTGGGTGCTCTAGCTATACCGCGTGCACGTCATCGGTCTCTACCCCAGCCCCGGCCTCTGACGGATGCAGTAGGGGGCGCGAGTGCTTGATCATCTCCGTACCGATCCACTAGACTCTAACATACCAACTTGTAATTCATGACTCATATGAACCTAGAGCTTTGATACTAACTTGTTACGACCCTAGTTCGCCCTCCGTGAACAATCATGATGTCACCTAGCCTCTACAACTAGGTAAGACTAACAACACAAAAAATAAACAATTGCGGAAAGAAGTAAATGAAAACCGAAATGATAAAGTGAAACAGTGTTTAAGATGTCACTCGGCGTATACAATACAACTCTCAAAACAAAAAAAATTTCCAAAACCCGGAATCTCATGAAATCACAAGCTTTTAAATGTCTATATCTAACTCCAAAAGGTCTAACAAGTAAAAATACAGAAGGGCTAATACTTAAATAGAGAATAGAAAGGGATTTCTCTTGTCTGCGGACGCAACAGATATACCTCAAATTCTCTACAAGTGCCTCGCCTAAAGTATGATAAGACTGAGTGGAAGTACCTATATCTCCACATTAAAATATGCGCAGAAAGGGCATGAGTATACCAGAGCAGTACTTAGTATGCGCCAAGCCTAACCTCGATCGGTTAGTTACGAGGAAGGTCAATGCCCTACTGAAGTTAAATGATATATTAGGTATAACAGTATAGGAGAACCTTGTAAAATCAGGTCCAATAGTAAGCAGTAACATAGGATACAAAGAACAAAAATAGATATAATAGAATCAAAGAGTCACTGAAGGGACTGTAGCTTAACTCAGAGATAACAACCAGGGATCTTCTAGGATACCGTCTTGTAGTACAAGTCTGTGTATGTATGTATATATATATATATATATATATATATATATATATATATATATATATATATATATATATATATATATATATATATATATATATATTCAATGGATCTCCCGGGATACCATCGCGTAGTCCAACTCATAGTGTGCGATGATCAACCAGAATCCTAATCCGTAGTCCCAAATATAAATACCCGGTATTAGGGGAATCTACCAGGTGCACTCCCGTAGTTCCATATAACTATGAAGGGAGATCTACCAGAATCCCACATCCGTTGTCCAAAATAAATCGAAAAATGAGGGATCTACCAAAATGCCACAAAAGTAGTCCCAAATAAAAAGACAAGGGGGACCTAGTGGAATCCCGCATCCGTAGTTTCAAATGTAAATACATAGCTGCAACATGAAAACTATTTAGCAATTGTCAATTTCATATCAAGGCAAACTGCTAATTCTGGCCTAGCATTCTGCACATAATTCAAATAGAGCAGTTTGAATGAGTAAGGAAATCGAATCATTTAGACATGCTTTTTTAACTAACAAAAAATATCACTTCAAGTAGTTAGAACAAGGAAGAAATACACAATTATAGTTATTTAATGAAAAATCAAATTTCTAGTAATTGGCACATGTACACACTCGTCAACTCACGTACAAGGCATCTCATATGACAACAATTCCAATCCTTAGGGGAGTTCCCCTACACAAGGTTAGAAAAGTCACTTACCTCGAACCGACTCAAAATCAACCCGAAACCACGTCCTTGCCAATAGTACTCAACTAATAATGGCCCGAATCTATTTAATTAAATTGAATAATATAAATAACACTTCAAATGACTAATTCAACAAATTAATTCTAAGCTAGTACGCGAAATTAGGTAAAATAACAAAAACGCCTCTCTGGCCCACGTCGTGGAATTGGGTAAAAGTTACAAATATAGAATCCTCATTCTCTCACCAGTTCATATATATAGAAATTATCCCAATACGGTATCAAAATTGTGATCCAAACTGAAATATAATGGTGTAAGAACTTTTCCAATTTTTCTCTAATCTTTCCACCATAAATTCGAATTTAAAGGATGAATTTAAGTATGGATTTGTTGAAAACAATCAAAAGCGAGTAAGAATTAGTTACCGAAAATAGCCAGGTGATAATCACTCTTAAAATCGCCAATCCTGAGCTCCCAAATAAATTATTAAAGTTTTAAAATTAAACCTTCAGAATTGCTATTTTCTGCCCAGAAAAGCTGCATCTGCTATCCGATTTCCATGTCTGCGAGAATGCTTATAAGATTAGGGGAACCGCTTCAGCAGTTTCCACTTAAGTCTCCTCTGCCGCACCTGCGACTGAGAATCCGCATTTGTGATCCCGCAGGTGCGGTATAGCTTCCTCTTCTACGGTTTCATCTCTCCTTCCTCCTAGCCGCTTCTGCAGCATGGTTCCGCAGATTCGGTTATGGCAGAAGTACTAACATCAGCTGCAACTTTAATTTCCAAGTCATTCTGTCAACAATCCGAAACCACCCCGAGGCCCCCATGACCTCAACCAAAAGAACAAACAGTCCTGATATCACTATTCAATCTTATATGAATCTCCAAAACACCTCAAAAAATATCGAATAAACCAATTAACATAGGATTCAAGCCTAATAACTTAAAAAACTCTCAAATATTCTTTTGATATAAAAAGTCTATCAAACCTTGTCTGAATGACTTGAAATTTTGCATACACGTCACATTCAACACTACGAAGCTACTCCAACTTCTACAATTTCATTCCCACCACAATATCAAAATCTCACTATCGAACCGAAAACCTTAATAATTTAAATTTCGGCATTTTATGCCTATATCAGCTACGGTCCTCTAAGACATATCCGAACACGCTCATAAACCCAAAATCACCCAAGGAAACCAACAGAACGATCGAAATTCCATTCCGATACCATCATCATACTGTTCCCACTATGGCCCAAATTTTAAAGCTTAAGTTCTCTTTTTGGGACTAAGTGTATCAATGCACTCCGAAACTTAAAACCAAACATTCCGAAAATTTAAAATAATGAAAACAAATATGAGGAAAGCAATTAATAGATGATCGAGATGTTAATTATTAAAACGACTGGCTAGGTTGTTACGAGAATAGAATACTTAGAGTGCAAGTTCAGTGATGTGACTGATAAAGCAGGAGAAGGCGTGAAGATTGATATATAAGTCATCCCCAAGAGAGGAAGTTTGAAGTACCTTGTGTCAGCGAATCAAAGAAATGGGGATATTGACATAGATGCCATACAACGTATCGGAGCAGGGTAGATGAAATAGAGGCTTGCTTCTGGTATTTTATGTGATAAGAATGTTCCACCAAAACTCAATGGTAATTAGACGACTATGTTGTATGGGATAAAATGTTGGCCAATAAAGAACTCGCATATCCATAAGATGAATATAACAGAGATGAGAATATTTTGATTGATGCTTGGGGATACCAAGATAGATATGATTAAGGATGAAATTATTTGGGACAATATGGGTGTGACACTTGTGGAGGGCAAGATGCAGGAAGCAAGATTAAGATGATTTGAGCATGTGAATAGGAGATACACTTATAACATATTTAGGTGTTTTTCTATATTTTCTTACCATAATTTATTTTCTTATGTCATGAAAGAAAGTACAATATATTTACCATAATTGTATTTTTCTTTTTCTAGAAGGAAAATATAATTCTTCCATATTTGGCTAGTCCCTTTTTTTGGTAGGAAAGGTTTGGAGTTTTATAAATTTAAGATATGTCCTTCTCATTTAGTTGCATTCATAATGTAACCATATGGGGTTTGAGAGTTATGTTAAGGGGGGAAACTTTACGGGACATATGTTAGTGTGTCACTGGTGTTTGCCTCTTTTTGAGGTTTTTCTCTCGATATTTTGTACTCCCATTTATATAGTGGATTGCTCATCTCCGCCGTGGATGTAGGTCAGTTGATCGAACTACGCTACTTGTTTATGTCTCCTTTGGTATATTTCTCTTTATTGTATGATTTATCGTTGTTCAAGTGTTGCTCTGCTAGCTTTTGGATAAAATTGACCTTTTTTAGTCCTAACAAGTGGTATCAGAGTGAGGTTTAAACCATGTTAATCTTGGTTGGTTTTGTTATAGTCACAACCTATTTGATGATAATGATGTTTTTTGTCTGAGAAATTTGACTGGTGTGGTACATACGCTGAGACAAATTTGTGGTTGAGATTTATATGCGACCTATTAAAGGATATATGAAGAAGGTGGATCAAGTTTATTTTTTTCCAAAAAATTAGGTCAAGGGGAAGGATTGTTAGGTGTTTGTTCATATTTTCTTACCAAAACTAGTTTTCCCATCCCATGAAGGAAAGAACAACATATGTACCACAATTGGATTTTCTTTTCCTAGAACGAAAATATAACTTTTCCATCTATGGCTAGTCTCTTTTCTTGTAGGAAAAGTATTTAAGTCTATAAATTAAATATCCTCCCTTATCGTTCAGTAGCATTCACAATATTGCCATATGGGGTTTGAAAGTCGTCTTTAGGGGGAGAACTTTACAAGACAAGTGTTAGTGTGTCAGTTGTGTTTGTCTGTTCGTGAGGTTGCTCTCTTGATATTTTGTACTCTCTTTTATGTAGTAGATTGCTCATCTCCGTCGTGGAAGTAGGTTAGTTGATCGAACCACGTTACATGTTTGTGTCTATTTCGGTATATTTTTCTTTGTTGTATGATTTATCATTGTTCAGATTTGCTCTGCTAGCTTCCGTATGACACCTGACCCTTTTCGGTCCAAACACTCTAGTGACAAAGTGCGAGAGGTTGGCTTTGACAGTTCTTACGAGAGGTAAAGGTAGACCAAATAAGTATTGGCGAGATGTGACTAGGCAAGACATGCTAATGCTTCAGCTCAGCAAGGACATAAACTTCTATAGGAGGATGTGAAGGTCAGGGACTGGGGTCGAAGGTTAGATAGACGAGCGTTTTCATTATCCATACCACTAGTACTAGTGTTAATTTTATATTTTTATAGTCAAAGTTTTCTTTCACTATTTATTGTTATGTTTTTTTATCTTTCTTGGAGTTGAGGGCCTACCAGAAATAGCCTCTCTACCATCACAAAATAAGGGTAACGTCTGTATACATACTACTCTTCCCAAATCCTGTTGTAAAATTCAACTGGATTTATTTGTTGTTATTGTTGTTCTAATTAAGCATCTCTGCCTACTCTTCAGCCAACTTACATGTAATAACAACATATACTAATCTGTGAATGTCTTGGCGTTATACCTAAGGTAAAATTGTAATTTTAATAAAATTTATTAAGTTGTCCGTTAAATCATTAATAAAATTGAACAAATCAAATCCCGAATCGATATCCAATAGCTAAATAATACAAAGCTGTTACTGAACCATTAATCTAATAATTCGATACTAATAACCTAATACTATTGATCAATTGGTTTGGACTATTAGTTTTACCCGAATATGCCCAGTCCCCATGTTCCTCTTGCTGCATATTTGATTTATTCAATTCTCTTGTACTCCACTTGCTGCAGAAACGCGTCGTTTTTGTCACTTTGAACCTGAATATCTCTACTATTCTATGAAATAAACGATCCCAAGGAAGGAAATTATGGGATATTTGATTGTTCTTTAAGCAATCTTTGGGAAGAAACAACTACAAACCTTCTCGGGAAATACAAAATTCAATAGGACGACACATATTTAATTATGCATTATTATCATGATTTTTGAATAATCAATGCATAAATGATAAAGCGGCAAAGGTTTAGACTAAGGGGTACTGAACAGTTGGAGATGCAGTAGCCATAGCTTGGGCTTCGCACATGTTAGGAGACGACCTTAAGGAAGTTTCAGATTGATTCAACTTTACGCTTCCTTTCTGTTCATTTATTACCCCTTCAATCTGTTCTCAATATGAGATACCTAGCTCTAATGAACTCTCATCTAAAGTCAAAGCATATATATATCTTTTGTTTTCCATTCATTATATTGGGATCCGACTAAATTTGGACTCGCATCGAAAATTTACACGTTAGTAGCTATAGCGCTCTTAACATAGGCGGCTTTATGCCCAGCCACCCAAGACTTCATTCAGAATATTTTGTTAAAAATAAAAGAATACTTACCTTTTACCACTTCGTCATAATTCTGGCTGGTCTTCTAATAAAATGTCGTTCCAAGTCAAAGCTTATGGGCATGTATAGCCTGTATATATAGTTGCAAAGTTTTTCTTTTTTCTATTTATGTATTTTCCCGGGCTCTCAAATACCATGATGTTTAGGTTTATAGTGTGGAGCAAGTCTTAGTTACCAGTGAAGTTTTAGTTAAACTGGGCGAGGATTTTGTGAAAGGTGCATTAAGTGAATCGTTGCTCTCTATCAATGTAAGTTTGATATCATAGCAGACAGCAGAAACGCCCCAAGACTTAAAGTTTATAGGTTTAATCTTCTTAAGGTTTTTAGAAATGGTGTGGTTAGTGAGATAAGAGATAATAATTCGATTATTATTTTATTCCTCATTTATTTGAATTTTTTAATTCGAAATTAATAACTTTAGGATTAATTTATACCAAATTGTGATATTAGTGTGGGATAGAAATCCCGAAATTACTTAATCTATGGACAAAATACTATAATGATAAAGATGCCCTTTTTCAAGGTTCTTCCTTAAAGTCTTTAGAAATTTTATGGTTAAAATTAAAGATAAAAGTTTATCCCAATTAATCTGGTATTCATCAAACATATAAAATAACAACAATAATCCAGTATAATCCCACTTAGTGGAGTCTGGAGAGGGTAGTATGTACGCATACCTTACCCCTACCCTTGGGTAGAGAGGCTAATTCCAAATAGACCCCCGGCATCCTTCCCTCCAAGAACTTCCCACCTCGCTCTTGGGGAGACTCGAACTCACAACCTCTCGGTTGGAAGTGGGGGTTACTTACCATCAGAGCAACCCCTCTTGTCTAAAAACACATAATTTAGATTACATCATGTATATCGTATTTTTAATCCAATGAACCAAACACCCCCAAATAAAAATATCCACTAAATAATTTATCACGATTCGATTTTCTATTATAATAATTCTGGGATAACTTATTATCCCAACAAAAATGACATTTTAGTATTGAATATGTTATATTTTTAAAGTTATGGATTTATTTTTACTATTTGTTATAATTTAATGAATTTTTACATACAAATTTATGCTACGCATTAAAAATTATTGGTTCAATTGAACTCATTTCTATAACGCTACATTCGCTCCTGACATACAAATGTACTGAATTAATTAAGTTTTGCCACCATTCATTATTAGTAAATATTTCTATATTTGGAGCAGATAAAAAAGAATTAGGCTTATACCTAAGGGACATGGTAAATATAGTTTAAAAAAATGCCTCACCCGTAATTATTTAACCTCTAGATTAGAAACAAATTGATATCTTTTACCTATCTTGTGATCTTCCAAAAAAGACTGCTTACAAATTTTTTGTACAATGTCAAATCCGTGATAGTTGATTTAATTTGCTTTTGATCATTAATTATTTTTTAAACTAAATTTCATATCCAAAAAGTTAAGAAAAGGTACTATTGGTCCCTATCATTCAAAATACTTAGCATGTTTGAAGAATTCGAATGAGAAAAGCTCTTATCTCCACAAAAATAATACTAATCATATAAAATGGAAAAAGAAGAAATATACGTTTTAAACCTAACACTTACTGCTAGATATGTGTGTCTGATCCAAAATTAATCGACTAATTGGCATTGAACCGTATTCGACACTCCTTTAATCTTAAAGAAAACTTATAAGACCGTAATATATAGTTCACTTCATGACAATATGTGGATCATGAATCTTTTAAATACTTATATCCAACAGTTTATAATCTCAGAGTCTAACCAATAGGGCTGTGACGCAGTAATAAGATCTTCTTTATTCTTTATTGAAAATTTTAATTTAGGTATTAAGTATGAGATTATCTTTATTAAAGATATTTTATCATCAACGTAAAATTTTTGACTTACATGAATTTGAATTTAATTGATCTTCAATATAAACATCGTACCGCCGTATGACAATTTATAGTAGTGGCTAGGGGTTGAAATTTGATTACAGGTGTCAGGAAGATAGATGCTGCTCCATGCTCACGCAAGGTCTTGTGCATGCATGTCAGTGTATTACTGAATGCTGATTTATTTAGTCGGGAGTCTGAATATTATTTATGTTTTCTATCTGTCGTTCTTTCCCCCTTAAATAGAGGATACAACACATGATCTAAAGTTGACATTTTTGTTTTAGAATATTTGAATTTCCAGGAAGGAAGGAGAGGAATTAATTGATGAAATCTGGCGAACGTTCATTCTTATTAGCGTTAGGTTACAAGAAAGTTGTGCTTTCTTTATACTAAACTTTGTAAATGACTAGTCTTGGTCAAATCGGAAGATAATTTCGGGTTTTCTCTTTAAAGTTGAATGGCATTACTTAGTATCATCATACAAAATAAAAAATGAACTTAAAATTATAGTAGGGGTCAAACACAAATACAACTATATATATGTGTTGGGAGTATATACGATCGGCAAGTAATAACGTAATGAGATAGTATTATTCCATGCGTATTTATAATTAACTCTAGTCCAATCTAAATTACTTATAAGTTTATTGCTCAAGTGGTTGTGAATAAGAAGATTGTGATTTTTACTACTAAAATTGTAGAAAATCACACGATTGAGAGGAAAAATTGAATTGAAGGATCGTGTATTTTAGATGATTACAAAGCCATAAGTGACTGAACTTGAACAAGTCACAAAACAACAACTACTAGTGAACTTAGAGTTCTATTACTCGTATAACGATTAAATTGAGTTAGAGTTCTAACTCTACAATACATTCTAACTATGCTTATCTAATTCAAATTTATCCTTATTATGATCAGCTTCTTCAACGCTTCCCCTCAAGCTACTGAGATGTGTAGTTAACACTCATAGCTTGCTCCGAAAACCTGCAAACATCTGCTTAGTTAATGCCTTAGTATGAGTGTCAGGTAGCTCATCATTTGATCGAGCAAACCTTGTGACTGGCTGACCACTAGCAACCTTTTCTCTAACAAAATGATAGTCCATCTCAACATGCTTTGTTCTGGCATGCATTACTGGATTGACTGTCATATAGAGGGCACTTAAGTTATCACAAAATATGGTTGGTGTAGTTTTCAAACGAACTCCAATGTCATTGAAAAAATAGGTTATCCATGCAATTTCAGTTGCTATCGCGACTAGTGCTCTATGCTCAGCTTATGCACTAGACCTTTCCACCGTGTGTTGCTTCTTGGATGTCCAAGATATGCAACTAGCTCCAAGATAGACATTGCAGATTGTAGTTGATCTCCTAGTCATAGGACACCCTCCCCAGTTTGCATCAGAGAAACCATATAGCCTGAATGGTGACTGAGACAAGATTCTCAGGCCATACTCAATTGTGCCCTTCACATACCTAAGGATCATCTTCGCAGCATGGTAATGAGTATTGCATGGGCTTTCCATGAATATGCTTGCTAAATTCACTACATGAGCTATGTTGGGCCTTGTGAGAGTCAAATACTGCAGGCTACCAACAACACTTCTGTATAGTGAGGCATTAACTGGGTCATCTACAGTTTCTTGTAGACCATGCTTCTGTGCTAGAGGTGTGCTTATTGTCTTGGCAAGTGCCATGCCATTCTTGGCAAGTTATTCCATAGAATATTTACTTTGATTCAGATGGATACCTCCTGTAATGTAGGTGAAATTGATGCCTAAGAAGAAGTGTAAAGGGCCAAGATCCTTCATAGCAAATTCCTTACCTAGTTCATCTATTATTTCTCAAATTAGTGTAGTGTGATTTTCAGTGACAATTATATCATCAACATACAAAAGGAGTACAACTGTTCCTCTTTTACAATGCGTCAAAAAAAGTGAGGAGTCTGACTTACTACACTTAAAACCAAGGTGCAGCTGGTGCAGACTAAACCTGTCAAACCAAGCACTAGGTGCCTACTTAAGACCATACAGTGCTTTTTTTAGGAGACACACACTGTCAGGACATCTAGGATCTTTAGAACCTGGTAGTTGATTTATCTACACCTCCTCTTGTAGATGTCCATGCATAAATGTATTCTTTAAATCTAGTTTCCTAATACACCAATGGAGACTTAGAGATACTGAAAGAACTACTCTGATAGTGGTTGCTTTGACAACTGGGCTAATGGTTTCCTCAAGGTCTACTCTTTCAAGCTGTGAATAACCTTTGGCAACTAATCTTGCCTTGTACCTATCAATAGATCCACCAACCTTTAATTTGGTTTGAAAATACCCACCTAGAGGCAACTATATTCATACTAGGTGACATAAGTACCAATATACAAGTCTTGTTTTGGTGAAGTGCATCTATCTCCTTTTGCATAGCTTTAAGCTATTCTGGTAAGCTAAGTACCTTATTTATAGTTTGTGGCTCCTTAACTAATACAAGACATGTGTCTAAATTGCATGTATTTTGATTTCTATCGTGTGACCATATAATGACTTTGTGCATTTGATGTGTGCTCTGCTGGTTCTGCATCATCAGTTGGTGTAGGTTTTATTGATGTAGCTTGTGTGTTAGGTTCAGTATTAAACCAATGAGACAAGTCGACTTCACGTTCAATCCCATGTGGATCATAAACTGAAAATACATGAAAGGCAGGAGGTGCATATGCATTGTCTTGAGCTGAGCTGTTTGGTTCTTCACTCTCAGCAGTCATGAGATAATTTATTCCTATAGGAACTGCTATTAAATGAGTTTCAACAGACTCAACAATGTGATCATCAGGCTCAGCAGCCTCATTAATTCGAGATTCAGGGGTGAGCTGGTCAGTAGGAGATGGTGCATTCACATCAGCTATAAGCTGATCACATATACCAATTAATGATGAGCCATTCAACACTTCCTCTAAATTAAAAGTTTGCACATCTGGTCATAAGAAGTCCTGCAACCTATAGAAAAACTCATAAAAGGTAGCTAGGCGAGTAGAATTACTAGAACTATATAGTGGTGCATCTGGTTGCACGTAAGGCAATATGTTCTCATCAAAGATCACACTTCTTGAGACCTTTAAAGCTATTATAATCTGGATACTCTCCAAAGAGATAAAGAATGGAGTTACCATTTCTAACACTACTAAAGACATTATGTTAATTAAGAATACAACTGTAAAGAAGGCTTTTACCTAAAGAAATTGTTGCAGCTTTGCATGGAAACGCAACGTCAGATCAATTTCTACTATATGTCTCTGTTTCCTTTCAAAGACTCCATTCTTCTCAGGTGTGTGAGGACATGATATATTTCAAGAAATACCACATTTATCTAGATGTTCAACAAATGCAGTGCTATGAAATTCATCACCCCTACCCCTCTAAAAGATTTTAATAGTCTTCGTGGATTGTTTCTCAACTATCTTTTGAAACTTATAAAAATATCATAGAATTTAGATTTTCTTCTTAATGGATAGAACCAAGTATATCTGGTACAATTATCAACAAACACTACATAATATATCATGTGATGAGATGATTCAATAGGAGCTGGACCCCAAAGATCTCAATTAATTTTAATGAAAGACACTTTTTCAATCTGATTTGTCTATTCAAATGGAAGCTTACATACTTTTCTTAACTGACAACTGAAACAAATAATAGGAACTTTATTCTAGTATTTGACATTAATACACTTGTTAGTACTAAGAATCTTTAAAGACTTTAAGCTAGGGTGACCTAATCTAGCATGTCAGATACTCTCTGTAATCTTCCACTCCTTTGATGCAGATAAGGAAAATTATTGTCTTCTAGTGCACATAGATCATTTTTCTTAGAATTGTCCAAAAGTCTCCCGAAGCTGTTGTCCTTTACAAAAAAATTAGACTCATCAAACTCAAGTGTATGAAATTGCCCTTTGCAAGTTTACTAACTGATAATAGATTCTTCTTAATCTTAGGGACAAAAAGGAGTTTCCTTACTTTAAGTCCAAATTTTATTGTATTTCCAATATGTGTGATGTCAGGTTTAGAGCCATCCCCAACTATTATCTTATCCGAACCATTGTAAGGTTGAAGGTTTGATAGATTACATGTTGAATTGGTTATGTGGCTGCTTGCACCAGAGTCAACATACATAGCATCATCATTAGCCTGTGAATCTGTAGATTAACAACAGAAAAAGCCTATGGTAGTTCCTATGTAGACTGGTAGGAATAGTCCCACCTGTAGAAGCATTTTAGGGCTGTGTGATTATTTCTTCCACATATTTGGAAATTTTCCTTGCCTGATTGTGGTCTTGAATTGATAGTGTTATGATTAGTTTGATTATTCTGATTGCTGCCTTGACTCTCAAGGTGTGAAACCTCTGCCACTTGAGGAGAAGTTTGAGTTTCCTCTTCTATTAGTGTAACCTCCACGACCTCTTCCTCTTTGAGCAGCAATTACCATATTGTAGCCTTGTTGAACCTCTTCCTCTTCAACTTCTCTCATGTCAAAACCTCTAAGGGCATTGACAAACTGGTTCAATGTTGGATATGGGGCCTTTCCCAGCAAGGCAGTCGTAAAGGTTTGTAATTTTGGCCATGCCCTCTAGCAAAGTTGATTACCTTGCTGTCTTCATCAACATGCTTCTGTATGTTTGAGAGGTGATCACATATGCCTTTGAATTCCTTCAAGTATTCATCAAGCTTTTTGGTTCCTAGCTTGATGTTCTACAATTATTGCTTAAGCTGAAATTCCTTATCTTTGGTTGCCTATAGGTATGCTTCCTCAAGCCATTCGCACATGAGCATCCCACTATGAGGTACATGCTTTCTTTTGTCATTGTAGCAGAGATCCAACTCCTCAGGAGCACATCATTTTTCTCTCAGTCATTTGTCTTGTCTACACCATCAGAAGCAGATGAACTGCTTGTGTATGGCTTGCCTTCCTTGATCAAGTTCGTCACCTTCATCACTTGAATCAGCTGGAGTATTTGTGTCCTCCAGATCAAATAGTTTTACAGTTTAAAATTCATTGGACAAGAGGCAATCAGATGGTGCAGGGAAGCATGTTATTTATATGGAGAGGTTGCGGGTATTGTTATGGCCATATTTGATCGTGTGGGAAGCTTAGCTTCAAGAATCTCTGATACCGTGTAGAAAATCACACGATGGGGAGGAAAAATTATGTTGAAGAATTGTGTATTTCAGATGATGACAAAACCATAAGTGACTAAATTTATACAAGTCACAAAATAAGTTCACTACTCATATAACTATTATATTAAGTTAAAGTTCTAACTCTACAATGCATTCTAACTATGCTTAACTAATTCAAATTTATCCTTATCATGATCAACTTCTTCAAGAAAAATTACTAAACAAGAAAGAAATTCAAAGGTGCAACGCAAACATGCAACACTTAGGAAGAATTCAATGAGATGAATAATCCGGGGTTATGGGACAAATGTCTTTCCGATTGGGTTCTTCCGGTTGATTTAATTACTTGATTTATCTTGTTGATTGGTTAATATGATTTATTATGTGTCCGAAGAGTTATTTCGATGCTTAGCTCTCCTATTCAAGGAAACCTGATACTATATGTCTATAGAACTAAAATTAACAGTACTGTATATGTATATTTCCTGAGGAGATAACCAAGTAAGACAATTGTCATATGTCTATCCTAATCGTGAATATATTCACTGATGGCCGGATTCAAGAACTTACTCTATTTAATATTATTTGAAATCTATAATTTGTACTTTCGGGTTCACTATAAGTTCGTAGATAGTATTCTACTATTATAATTGTAATAGAATAATTAAGTGCAAGATTGCATAAGCAAACTAATATGAGAATTCAAGAAAAATAATTAACCGTCAAACTACAATAGTCAAAACAATCCATAACCCCAGAATAATGAGGTTCTTAGCCACTCATATTATAAAGAACAATCAAAGCATTATGTTTAAACATAGAAGCTATTACTAGATAAATGATGGAAGTTCGATGAATTTTGTGCTCCGTTGGTGTCTTTAAGCCTTTGCCGCCTTTTAAAACTGATCAACCCCTCACTAATAACGTTTTGAATGTATTTCAAAAGTTTAAAACCAAGTGAGAAACATTTAATATACGGATTAGGAAAGGTCTCAGGTCTCAGATTTCGCGAGGCCCGGCCTGGGGCACGCTCCAGAGCTAGCGATTCTAGGCTTAACTCCAGTTGTACCTCGCCCGAACCGAAGCTTTTCCTAGCCAAATGCCTAGTTCCTGGCCTTGTGCGATTAAGTTTTTGTGCTTTTTTTGTATATTTTTGACATCCTTGTGAGCAGCCTTATCGTTCATCCTTTACCAATCCTACACATAAGAACGACTCAATTAAACAAATATGCCGCACATATTATCATTAAATACAAATGTAAGGTGAGTAATACATTATAAATAGCTATTAATCCCTACCTCACATTCAAATTTTGCTCATCCTCAAGTTAACCAACAATTCACACGATTCTTGAGAAATTTATATTTAACATATTTGAAGCACACTATAAAAATAATAACCATGGTTTATAGAAACAATTAAAGTTTAGTATATGCAATCCCATACACTTTCCCTTTACTCATGCTATACGTAAAAAATGTTCACAAAAAAGACAAATTTCTCATAATAATCCTAGCCGGCCCGAAAAACCTACTCAATGTCACAATGCACTCATGTCTTGAATACCCAACATCATATAAAAGTCTAATAATGTTACCTATCCCTCGTGAACATATGCACTCACGATAAAATCAAATAGAATAAAAAGAATTCACACATTTGAATCTCATGCTCAAATATTTAAAAAGAATCCATACATCTGAAGCTTTTGCTCGAATATAGATTACGGACTCGCATGTATATGAAAGAAATATTTCACTCTTACAAAGAAGTCCCATGCATGCAACTGGTACCATAAGCTTTCCCATTATGTAAACCATTACTAATGTAGGCAGCCTTGACGTATAATCAATTAGCACTTTTTTATGCCATAACGTGGGCTAAGGGACGAGTATGATATATTTAAGAATAGTGACTAATCCTCCTACGTATGTTAACACATAACAAAATTAACTTTAAACTCAAATTCTTCAATCCCAATTTCAATTGCACAGCCTAAATTACCCCAAGAATGTTCTCTATTTCTTTAAGCGCTATCTTAATTCACACCCCACTAGCAAGAACATGATATTTATTCATCTTTTTCTTCTTTTTTCGCAAATTTTTTCCTTTTGCTATTTTTGCTATTGGTGTATTCTTTTATAAAACAAGTACTCCTCTCCCCCTTTCATTGGTTTCACTCAAAAGCCACCCAAATCCTCCTTACTTCTTCTAGTGCTCATTTCACAATTAAAGTATTTGAAGAGGAAAAACGAATTAAAATAATATCAATTAAGAACAAAAAGGTATAGGCTTGTAGTGTGGGTGCCAAATAAAAGTCAATAGGCTCAAACAGATTAATTAAGGATAAATTATTTTTATGGTCAAAATCAAGATTCGGACCAAAATCCGACTACTCAATCACCTTCGAGCTCGGTTATGTGATTCATTTCAAAATTTAATCCAAATTCGAGGTCTAAATGTCAATTCACCAAAATTTTCAGTTCTACCCAAATCCCTATATTCTTACGTAGAAATCCGAAATAAGATGTTGGAATCTCATGAAATGTAATGGGTAATTAAAAAGAAATGGATTAAAGTCACATACCAATAAATTTTGGGAGAAAATCCTCTTGAAAAATGGCGTCTAGGGTGTTTAGGGTTGAACAATTGTGAGAAATGAGTGAAGTCCCTTTTTTACCCTGTTTTACCCAACTGCATATATTTCAATTGGGAAGTCTTGTTCACTGTTGTGAACATCGCAATTGCGAGAAAGGGGTTGCAAATGCAAACATTGCCTTAGAGCCACAGAAGTCGCAAATGCGACAAAATGTTCGCAAATGCAAAGAGTCAACCTTTGAGAATGTGACAAAAAACATCACAATTACAAATATACCCTACTATTACCAGGCATCGCAAATGCGACCAAGTGACTTCAAATGTGATCCTGAGTTGTTTGCAATTCCAAACCATTTCCTTGCAAATGTGAGGTTACCAATCCCAGATCCTGCTAACAAATATGAACTATTATTTGCAAAAGCGAGGCTCGCAATTACAAACCAGACCTCGCAAATGCAAGATCTGCAAAAAAACACCAGCAACAGAGTGTACCAACTATCCAACAAAACTCATCCGAAACACGTCTGGAACTCACCTCAAGCACCTCAGGCTGTAAACCAAATATGCACACAAGTCTATTAACATCATACAAACTTGATCACACAATCAAAATACTAAAATGACATCTGAATCTATGAATCGATCGTCGAAATGAATGAAATTCGAAAGTGGAACTCAGGAACTATAGAATCACATTTAAGATTCCAAATCATGTCGAATCAATTCCGAATTGAACCAAAGTTTGTAAGAACGTTCCAAATTGCAATACAAAAAAATTCCAAGTTTCAAATCCCCAAACTCATTAGCTAAGATGTCAACTTATGCATAAACTCAGTACTCCCCCTATTTAAATTTATGTGAAGATATTTTCTTTTTAGCCCGTGCCAAAAAGAATGATCCCTTTACCTATTTGAAAATAATTTACCTATATGCAATGATTTATAGAATAGAAAATATAAATGCCTTATTTTACACCACAAATTTAAAAGTATTCTCTCTTTTCTTAAACCACGTGCTCAGTCAAATTGGTTCACATAAATTCAAATGGAGGAAGTACTTTTTTTCAACTTATAAAAATGCTAGTTTTTGGCAAAACGATTCAAAGCAAGTTAAGGACTTTTGAATTCAAATTCGGGCATACGCGCAAGTCAAAAATGACAATACGAACCCACTATGATCGTCAAAATATCTATTCGGCCTGTTTACATGGTCAACTCAAATCTTTACAATAGCAAAGTTTACTTTTTCTTCAATTTTTCATATAAAGGCTTTCCAGAATAGGACACAAATGCACATGCAAATCGAGAAATACTAAACAAGGCTAATCAACGTCTTAAAATTAAAAAAATTGAGGCTAAATCTCAAAATAACCTATAGGGTCATCACATTCTCCATCTCTAAAAAACCATTCGTCATCAAACGAACATAGAAAAGTACCAAGAATAGTGTAAAGGTATGAGTATGTACTCTGTATATCGTACTCATACTCCCATATATCTACCTCGATTGGCTCAATGCACTATATTTAAAGGATAACTCTTAGACTTCAACTCGTGGACCTGTCGGGAATGGCCACTGGCTCCTCCTTATATATCTAATCTTTGTCTAATTGGACTGAGCTGAAATGTATTACATGGGACAGGTCACCGTAATACTTCTGGAGCATGGACACATGAAACATTAGATAGGTTGCTGATAAACTAAAGTGGTAATACAAGCTTGTAAGTCACCTCACCCACTATCTCAAGAATTATAAAAAATGCCGATATACCTAGGGCTCAACTTGCCCTTCTTTCTGAAATTCATCATACCCTTCATGTGTGAAACTTGGAGCAAAACCCTCTCTCACACCATTAATACAACATCACGACTTCTACAATTGGCATAGCTCCTTCAACTAGATGTGCGAAGTCGATCCTGAATCATGTTGACCTTTTTCAAGGCATCCTAAACCAAATTGGTATCCAAAAATCACCCAGCTCAAACCAACCAACTAGCAAATGAAAGAGCCTCCCATATAATGCCTCATAGGGAGCCATATGAAAATATATTGGTAGATATTGATGTAGGAAAACTTCGCAAGTGGCAAGAAATTATCCTAAGAACCCCCGAAATCTATAACGCAAACGTGGAACATATCCTCCAATATTTGAATGGTGCACTCAAACTGTACGTCTAGGGGTGAAATGATGCCCTCAACTCAACCTGAGTGCTTAGTTTATGTTGTATGAACATCCATAAGTGCGATGTGAATTGCATACTCTGATAAAAAATAATAGACACTAGCACACCATGCAGATGAATAATCTCGCGGATATAGATCTCTTCCAACCGCTCCAAATATTAAGTAACTGCTATTGCAATGAAATTCGCCAACTTGGTCAATCTATCAGATGTCACCCATGCATCATCAAATTTCTTTGGAGTCCGTGAGATAGGAACACCAAAATCTATTGTAATATGCTCCCATTTCCACTCTATAATCTCAAGCCGCTAAAAGAAACAACCACGCATCTTATGCTCGTATTATACTTGCTAGCGGTTTAAACATCGAGCTACATGCAAAACTATATCTTTCTTCATCCTTCTCTACCAAAAATGCTGCTTCAAATCTTGGTACATCTTTGCTGCACCTGAATGGATGGAATAGCATAAATTGTGGGCCTCCTCAAGAATCAACTCACGAAGACTATCTACAGTGGGCAAACAAATTTGACTTTTCATCCGTAATACCCCATCATCTGTAATAGAAACCTTCTTGGCATCATCGTGCTATACCATATAGCTAAGGACAAGAAAATAGGGGTCGTCATATTGATGCTCTTGATGCACTCAGACAAAGAAGATAGAGAAACTGTGTAAGCTAGAACATGATTATGCTCTAAAATATCTAGCGTCATGAAATGGTTGGCCAAGGCCTGAACAATTGATGCTAGAAGTGTCTCGCTAATTGGAATATCTGCAAGGCTACCCATACTCATAGCCTTTATACTCAAAGCACCGGCCAGCATATTGACCTTCCCCGGACGATACAATATGATAATATCATAATCTATTAACAGCTCCAACCAACTTTACCGCCTCAAATTGAGATACTTCTGCTTGAACAAATATTGTATGCTCTGATGATCCGTGAATGCCTCAAATGACATGCTGTAAGGGTAATGCCTCCAAATATTCAACGCATGAACAATGGTTCTAGCTCCAAGTAATGAACATGGTCATTATTCTCGTGAAGCTTTAGCAACCGTGAAACATATGCAATCATCCCACCATATTGCATCAATATTGCACCAAGCCTAACAGGTGACGTATCACAATACACCATGTAGTATTATGAATCTATGCACAACAATGACACTGGAGCTGTAGTCAAGGCAGTTTTGAGCTTCTGGAAGCTCAACTCACACTCATCCGACCATTTGAACGGGGCACCCTTCTTGGTCAATCTAGTTAATGCGGCTGCAATGGATGAAAAACCCTCAAAGAACCAGCGATAGTAACCCACCAAACCTAGGAACTTCCGAATCTTCGTAGTTGAAGTAGGTCTAGGCCAATTTTGAACTGCCTCAATTTTCTTAGGATCCATTTAAATGCCTTATTGTAGATAAAACATGCCTTAAAACCGCAACCAAATTGACTATCTCTTAGAGTCTGAATTACAATATGAAGATACTACTCATGGTCCTCTCAACTGTAGGACAAGATCAGGATATCATCAATTGATACAATCATAAAAGAATCCATGTTGCGGTTAAATACTCGGATCATCAAATTGATAAATGTTGTTTGGGGCATTTGTTAGTCCAAATGACATTACTAGGAACTCATAATGCCCATACCGAGTTTGAAAAATATCTTAGGGATATCTGATGCCCTAATATTTAACTGCAGGTAGCAATAACTCAAATCAATCTTCGAAAACACTTAACAATGAGTGGAATATGTCGTTGGAAGAATATACCCAAAGTATAAGCCGAGGTTGATTTACTTAGGGAGCTTAATGTGGGGGTTAAAGTCTACACTTCAGGAGTGTACAAGAAATATATTAAATACGCTTTAAACAAGATGGTTTTGCAAATTGCTTCTATAACAATACTACGAATGATTAGCTATAGAAATGAAACTTGGGTCAATTGTGTTATCACTTGTTTTAATGATTGGAGTATATTATAGCTATCAACTCTAAATTACCTATTCAATACCTCTCGGTTATAGAGTAATGTAGCGCAATTTAGATTTCTCAAGCCCAAATGGGTATCAAACTAAATAGTTGATATGAACTCAAGTCGGATTTTTTCACTATCTCTAGTTAAAATCCTTTAATTAGGATAGTAAAAACTTTAACTAGCCCGATATCTTGTTAGCTTAGTTTTCCTAGACTAAGTCCCTCTTTCTCAAGTAAAGTCCAATTCAGAAAGACATGAATTAATATTTTCAACCATTTATTCCATAATTTAGGCATGAACAATGATAAATAGCAAATACCCAATCACAAAAAAAATATTAGAGTAATTACCCATATGGTATATACACTAGGGTTGGGTCACAAAAAAAGAAACCATAATTAAAGCCTTAATATAAAATTAAAATGATAAATGTAACGACCCGACCGACTGCTTTGATAATTTAGACATCGCTTGATTGTTTGAGGGCATGAGTAGCTCCATATGATGTATTATGTCTTAGGAGAATCGTCAATTTTAGTTTTCAGGTTATTCAAAATTTATTTAAAAGAATGATTCTTAGCTAGAACCTTTAAATTTGAAAGAGTTGACAAAGTTTGACTTTTAATTATTTGACTAAGGACTGGATTTTTGATGGCCATGTTAGCTTCGTTTGGTGATTTTGGACTTATGATCACGTCCAGATTGTGAGTTGGAGGTTCGTCATAGAATTTGGCTTGAAATGGTGAAAGTTAAAATTTTAAAAAGTTTGATTAGGGGTGGAGTTTTTGATATCGGGGTCGAATTTTAATCTCGAAAGTTGGAGCAAGTTCGTAATTTCAAGTGTGACTTGTGGACGAAATTTGAGGTCAATTTGGCGGGATTTGATAGGTTTCGGTATCGGTTATGGAAGTTTGATGTTTCAAGTTCATTGATTTTTGATTGAGATGTGACTCATAGTTTCAATATTTTTCATGTGTTTTGAGGACTCGAGTAAGTCCGTGTTATGTTATGGTACTTAATGGTATGCTTGGACGTGGTTCCGTGGGGCTCGGGCGTGTTTCAGGTTGATTTCAGATCATTTATCCGTCATTTTCCACTGTTGTGTTCTATTGATATCTTGGAATTTCTTTATTACAATCACGGACTTAGTGGTGCGATGACGTAAGGGAAAATTGGAGCATGATAATTCTTCATCTTTGTGTTTGCAAGTGATGGTCCACATTTGCATATATGGTGGAAGTTAAGCATCACGTTCACGATAGGGAGAATGCCTTCGCATTATGTTTGGGTCTGAGCTTAGGCAGTGTTGGTTATCTCCTTACATTCGCGAGGTTCATTCCACAAATGTGTTGTTCAGTAAACTGTGTATAACGCGATAGTGATAGGTCTTATGTGATCGCATAGGGCATTATTTAGGATCATTGTTACTTCTTTCCGATTTTGATTGTACTTTCGCGATCGTGATGCATTAAGTTTCTCAGTGGTTATAAAATACTCTATTTCGGCGTTTTAGCCATTTTTACATTTTTTGAGCTATGGAGATCAGATTGAGCTGATTGTTGAAGCAATATTTACCATATTAATTGAGGTATGTCTTATCTACTCGGTTTTGGTTATATCCGTGAATCTATCTTCACTTTTAGCTTTTGGTTGATGAATTTTAAAGAGAAAATTGGGAGTTTTGTCTTAAAGTTTCATAATATGATTTTTCAGTTCCGAACATCAATTAGAGTGAATTTTGTGAAACTAGTATGGTTCTCGTACTTGAATGAGTTGTCGTATTTATTGATTTTTGTCGAGTTTCAAGGCATGGGTCCAGGTGTATTTTTGGCTGGTTTGTTTGACTAAGGATTTGATCTTTATTATTTTGAATTGTTTCCTTGGGATTTATTTGATTAATTTAAATTGTTTTTGGCTAGTTTCGAACTGTTCGGAGGTCACTACATGCATGATGCCATTTTTGGAGAATTGCTTGGCTTGCTTGGTGTTTGAATTGGCTAGTTCGGGTTAAGTAACTTCGAAACTTAGTGCTAAGGGTATGAAGCGCCGAATTAGGTGCTATGTAATTGATGATGGTGTGATGCACATGCTAGGTGTCGGGCTTGTGGGTGTGCACCTTGTGAATTGTGCCTCCATTGTTTTCATGGAACTGCATAATGGACCTAGTTTGTTCATATCTGTATTTTCACAATGTGATAAATAAATGAGCTATTAATCATGCTAGATATCATGTTTACGCTTTATGCCAGTATTGTTGGGAACACGATGGCCGCTTCTTGCTCTCACCTCACTAATTTTATTAATATTTTGTACTCAATCATATTCATGTATTCGTATCATATCTTAGTCTCAGTTGTTATTTATTGATACATTAAATCATTATTGTTGGGCTAGTTTCATGACATTGGAGTCCGAGAGACCGGAGAGATTGATGACTTAGTGAGGCTAAGGGCCTGATTGTGAGGATATTTATGGGATCGGACTGCATGCCACAACATATTTCATTGATTTATGCCATGATTGGCTTGTTATAGCGCTTGGGATGAAGGAGCTCCTCCAGAGCTTGTACATACCCCTAGTGAGTGCAGGTACCTACCGATTGCATGTGCCGAGTGATTGGGAGGACTGAGTGACTATGAGAGATGAGTCACGGAAAGATTGAGTGAATTGATATGCTGAGTATGCATATGGTTCTACCTCTGAGTCATATCGCATTTGACGTGTACATGACATACATTCATAGAGATGCGATTTTCCTCATAATCTACGGTATCACGTCATTCATGACTTCTCGGATATTGATAAATGAGAATTGAGAGGTATTTTACACTAGCTATTTGGATAGAAAATGAAACATCATATTTACTATTGGAAGGATTTTCGGGAAAACTCACAGTTTTTTTAAAACTTAATTGTATTTTGAAAGTTTTCGGTAAAAGTATTGAATTTTCACTGAAACACTTGAAAACAAGAACTATTTTCGAAAAAAACAATGGAAAAGGCTGAGCTTTTTTCTTATGAGTTACTTATTTATTTAATTGCTTCACACTGTTATGAACTGTTGTTGGCTATTGGTGTTGGACCGACCTATAATTCAACTCGTCACTACTTTGAACCTAAGGTTAGATTTGTTACGTACCAGTAAATACTACACTTCTGCACATTGCGTGTAGATGTTGGCTATTTTGTTGCTATGTTCGATGATTGGTGGATTTGAAGATGTAAGTGCTCCCATGTTGTATCTTCCTCTTTTGTTCAGGGTAGCCTTAGATTAAAAAACTCTGTTTATGTACTTTTCAAACATAAGATGTATTTACTTCAAATCAGCTTTGTAAACTTTATTCTTTGAAACTCATGATTTGTACTACCAATCCTTGGGAAATGTATAATTTTTAGATAATTTCTTCCATTTAACTATCTTGTTAGTTTTGTTGGAAATGGATAATTGTTAATTGGCTTACTTATAGGGTTTGGGTTATGTACCATCACGACTAGTGGATTTTGGGTCGTGACACATTGGTGTTAGAGCTATAGGTTCATAGGTTCTACAAGTCATGAAAAAGCGACTAGTAGAGTCTTGCGGATCGGTCCATAACTATCTTCGAGAGCTACAGAGCATCTAGGATATACTTCCCATCTTTCTTTCCTTATCGTGCGTCATTGATTTATCTTGAAGCATAATCCCTTACAACGAATTCGTCTGCACACATGATCATTCGATATCAGCTGTGCATCGACGGTCTGTGATTTCATGGATTAGGTGCGATATGTGATTTCGGTATGCTGATGATGGGTTAGTCTTAAGGACTTGAGTCAAGGTTTCGACTATAGCTTGAGCACGGGGTTGTTGATTTCGAGAGCACATGCTTTTGTGCTTATATGTTCGGTAGTGTTCCCATTGGTAGAATTTATTTTTGGATATCTATGTAACGTGTATGATGTAACTTGGGGAAATGTTTAGATGGTTTGATGTGACGAAAAGAGATTGATTGAGATGTAAATTGGTGTTTGATTTTCGTCTTTATTTGACGTATAATCTCGAGTTGTGGGTGTCTGAACGACCTTTCATGTTGTTTAATTGTGGAGTGAAGTATATTTTTCATGTCTTGTTGATAGTCTAGAATCAGTAAGATTTAGTAATTGCATAGCAGTTGTTACTGTGGAAAGGTATAGAAAAAATTTACTTTGAGGCTAAGCAGGCGGGCTATCTCCTGCGGGGTGTCCTGAGGTTGTGTGATCCCTATTTTGTATTGTTGAGAGTCCTCTTTTACCATTGAATTATATGTAGTGCAATTTAAGTCTGGGATCATTTATGAGAGTTTGCTTGACTGCTACAAGGGTGAAACGAGATTTGCAGATGATTCGAAATATTAGATGGTTTGTGTTGTGTGAACTTAACAAGGATTCAATTGGATATTATTGTGGTATTATGGCAATAATGGTGTATAGATATTGTAGATTATTCGATGCTTTACTCCTTGTCTTTGAGCCAAGTGAGAGAGTCTTTATTAGATGAGTTGATTGCATGGTTATGTGTGGTATTGATTTCGGTTTGAGGTATTGTGAATCAGTTATGACTTGAAGATGTCGAGATCTGGGGTGACTCTAGTAAAGAAATTTCTGGACAAGGGTTGCATTATCCTTTATGGTTATATGGGAAACATTGGATGATTGAGTTGTTATTCATATAGGATGTTGTATGCATAGAGTAGGGATTCACTCGGTTGCTTAGAAAAGTGGATACTTCCTTGGGTGTTGTTGTTCTAATGGGGAACAATTCATTCGGTCAGTTCGATTAGTTTATTTGAGATCTGAGTAGAGTGGAAGACTCCCAAGAATCTAATGGATGCAAGATTTAAATTTCACAGCTGGGAACTTTTAGAATTTGTATATGATTAGAAAATGAGATCTCCATTTGGAGAGTGTCGGGACTCTCGGTATTTCTATATCCTTATAGATTCTATATTTCAATATCAGGAAAGTGAAGGAACAACTTGAAATTCACAGGATGTCACTTTGGAGTGAGTATCTCGGTTGTGCTATTTCTGGCGGTGCTTAAGAGAGCGTTTAATAGTAGGCTTTAAGTCATGTGGTTTTACGTTAGGACCGATTGTCATGAGTGTCGGTTAAGGGTTGTGGTGTTTTTGAATGGAAAATTGTCAACTTGAAGGCAATTAGAAGGAAATTTGGAGAATAAGGACAACTTCGCAATATGTTGGATTACCATGGTAATGGGTATAATTGGTTCTTTGATTACTTATGATGTGGCGAGTCTCTAAAGGTGTCTCATGGCAATGCTCTTGGGTTTTTGGAGACCCGCGTGTCTTGATTGAGTTAGAGAAATTTAGTTTTGATGGTTGACATATTTCAAATGGGTTTCGAAGCGATATCATTAGTTTCTACCACGATTCGAGGAGTATATTTCCTTTGAACTTTTTGAATTATTTTTAGTGTGACCCCATTTTACGGCTGCACAAATTACGTGTGGTTTATACTTCTTTTCAATCAATCTTTGATCTTCAACACTAGATTTGTAGTGGTCGAGATAATTGCGTGAACACCACTTTTGACATGTTGCACCTCTTCTTGCCTTATGAGACGAAGTACTCATTTTTTGAGATAAAATTTTTCATTAGAATTCAAATCTCCAACATTCCTGCTATTTGCGCACTTTCATTAGTTTTGGGAAGATAAATCAATACATTAGGAATAAAACTAAAGTACGATGGTCTTAATAATTGGTCAAAATCGAAGCTTATCAACTCCCTCAAACTTAAATCCTTGCTTTTCCTCAAGAAAGTCGATTAGTTCCCACCTCCTCAAAGTGAAAGGTCATTTCAACGAGCCAATGGTAAGATATTCGTACTTACTTGGGACCAATAATTACCCACACTACTCATGCATAATAAAAAGGTGACAAATCACATATCATGCACATATGGTTCTAATGTGACATTTGAGCTTCAAGAATTTACTTTACTCATCAAGGAATCTTGTTCTATCATGTACATAATGGTGGATTCCAAACACTTCTTCCACTACCTTCCATTTTCCAAGGTCACTTCAAAAGTTAGAACTTACTCTGATGATCAATTAAAGGTTAAGTCTTCTCTCGCAAAAGAATATCACAAGTATAGTTTCAAGTATCGTAGGCTTTCCCCTCATGTAGATCATCACTAATGTAAGCTCAGTCGATTCAACATCAAGTAGTACTTCTCTCGAGTTGCAATGAATATTTTTGGATCGGGGTAGGATCCCATATTGGTAAGTGGTTACTCCATTCCTTCAACACTCCACATTTTCATTTCTTAGCTCACATTTACCAATCCTTAGAGGCATTCTCTTCTTCTTGGGAGTTTGAGAGACTTGACATGATTCTTTCTCGCTCTTCTCATTCTTTTCTCCCTTAATGTTCATGGTAGGGATGATTACCTCTTTTTGATTCCATCAACCCTTCCTTTTGTTCTCTTTCTTGAATTTTCTTTTTGTTCTTTTTCTTTTTTTGCCTTCTCGTTATAGAGATCATCTCTTTTCTCTTTTTAATGCCTTGATACCTCTTTCAAATTCCTCAACACTCCCTCCAGTATTATGCTTTAAGACAGTTATTTCATAAGTGTGTTAAGGATGGTTCGGATTCCAAGAGTGGATCATAACAAAACGGGTAATGGATTATATCATGGGTATCCAATAAGAACGACTAGAAGATCAAAGGGGGTTGAGTTGGGAAAACAACATCGCTTGGAATAGGAAAGCTCAAGCGGACCAAGGAAAACCTACAATAATTTTACAAACCAAGAAAGACTTAGGAATTTTCCTTAAAACACATGCATGGTAGGCCATTCATATGTGTAGTTGGACTAGAAAAAAATCACCTTACCCTTCATGCAACTAGACCGTAGAAGAGGATACATCCGAGTAACTAAAGCAGCCACAATTAAGTTAAAGATCACTATGGTTTATTAAACCACTTGATGATTTCCAAGGTCAACTCAAGAGTCTCAAAGTCTCTAACTAGAGCTATTTTTCTTTCAAAAACCTTGTTCCAAACAAGAAGCTCATAGTTAAGTGTGTTGGTATCAAACAAAACTTGAATAACTCTTTTTTGAGAATAACTTGATTAGGCCTTTTGTTCATTACTATTGCTATTATCATTACCTAAACACGAAAACCGGACTCATTCCCTTTAGAAGGCTTTCACACCATCCATCATCGGAACAAGTCACTTCATTCATACAAAACTACCCTCGGAAAGAACCACATTAAGAAAACCAAAGGCTTATTACCCATACAATTACGGAAAACATAAAAATAAGCTACTAACATAAAAAAATTACTAACACGACAAAAGCTAAAGTTTAAAATTAAAGAAGCTAATGAACAATAACTGTTAAAGATAGGAAAACTAAAAATAAGAAAAGAAACAAAATTATCCAATTATTACAGTCTGAATATAACCAAAAATGTTGATTAAATAAACTCCACCCCTCTGAGAGGGAGAAGAAAAACTCCTATTTCTTACTTGGACATCTCACTGCCCCCAACAACATCATCTCTTGTTAGGTCAACTAAGTGTATCTCAACATCATCATATTTGTGAGTGGGAGAAATGGGAAACATCACTCGTACTGCCTCAACAGTGTCGACAGCAAGGCATGACTCACCATCCAACAGGTGCAATTAGTGTAGATGTTTCTAAGGAGGACTAGTTTGGGCCAAGTAACATTTCAAATGGAAAATCCCCAGCTATCATAAGTTAGGTCACCTCCTTCCTAAACTTATCAACTTATCTCTTTCTTTCCCGGTACTTCCTCATCTTCTTCACTTCCTTGTCCAACTCCTCAACAACCGGCTCGTGCTTTACGAAAGTGTCCATGATCATTCTTTGGTTGTCTTGAATATTCTGTAACTTCTCATCAAGATCAGTGGAAACCTGTGGTGCATGTGTAGATGACTGCATTGCAACAATGCTAGATATCTCAGTAATATTTGAAGTAGCTGTCTACATCAATTTGTTGAGACTCGCCAAAGTCTGGGAGACTCGCAGAGCAAATAATAGACATGTAGGCATGGGCACTAGCCTCAGAGATATAGCAGGGGATGCCTTGGGGGATGTGTTAGGAGCTAAAGATGGTGGCGGGGAAATAGCAGCAGCACGAGAAGAGGTCTCAACCAAAGTAGATATAATGCCAGCTGTCTCAAAAACTACCACTGCTGGCTCATCATACTGGCTTGTGGTTGTAAACGGCTGAGCTCTCTTTTTTGTGTTTGTCAAACCAATCTACGTGTACCAGTCAAACAGCTTCATATGGTCTCGGCTCTACCTTTGCACCAGTAAGGTATTCTGAATAGTGTTGGGATAAGGGTAGGACATCTTGGTCTGTTGTGCTACGAAAACAATATTGGTCAACATCACAACTCCCACCTTTATTGGGTACCCATCTATGATAGTAGCCACAAGAACAACACGTGCGATAGGCATATGGGTCTCATTCAAGAATAGATAAAATACGCTACACACAAAAGTCTACGACCCTTTCTCTTCAAAATGTCAATGTGCTCTGTGAATAGTAACCCCAGCAGTGATCCACGGTGATGGTGGTCCCGGTGGTTCTAAGATCTCAGCTAGTCTTGGTCGGACATCTTCTTCTATAGCGCACTTCTCTAGGAAATTTTTTTGCTCTAAGTATTCAAACCCCAATTATGCATTTAGCGTGTACTTATAAAACCTTACCTTGAGGTTGAATACTGTTTTCACATTTGGCCCCTTCTTGATGTGATAAATCTTGGCATAGAACTCACGGACAAGGTACTCTTTGAAATTAACCACTCTTTCGGTGAACAACATCCAGCCCTTCTTAGCTCTAAACTGTCTAAGCACTGTAGGGTTGTATGTCTCAAAATACTTCAATAGAAACTATCTCTCAAGGTCCAAAGATCTCGTAGGTCACCACATACGAAAGTCATAAAGGAAACCAACCTAACAAATATGTCCTCTAATATCTCCTTCTTTTGTGATCTCTCCACACTAGTGGATGTATCCTCTGTTCTTTTACCATCATCAGGGATATCCTTTACAGTTATAGCATCCATGTCTGGAGCTGCTGCTACTACAGGAGTCTGGATGGAAATTTCCGAACCATCAAAGTTATGTGAGATAAATATGCCTCATCTATGAGCTCAAATCACCACTGCAGCCTAGAACTTTTAACTTCATGCTCCTTCTGAATAGAGGCAGAGCTTTCCTAAGAAACTTCCCTCGATAGTACATAAAAACTATACTCGAAGAGGTTTGAACCCCTCTCCCTACTTGCTATGGTCTTCTTCGCGATTGTTTTTGGCAATCTAACGGGCAAGGTACCTCTACCTCGACCCCTAGAATAATCACTTATGCCTTTTGTAGTTTCGTCGCAGCTGTGCGGTCGAACCATTGTCTACATCAAAACAAAGAAGATTGTTAGTTTCAAGTCGTCACTCAACAGATTGAAGACATATGTAGATAAGAGAGAACATTGGTGACATAGTGGGGTAGGGATAAAATAACATACTATAGGAGTTGGGAACTGTGATCCATATATTTTTAATGTGCGACCACAAACTAGAAGTTCAGATCACACAATTGCAAGTGCGTCCGTGCTTCTGATGAGCAATTATTAGAGACTCAGAAGCCTCTCTATGAAGACTGTGGGGAGGCTATTTTGCTTCCGCAAAATAAATTTATGGTGTACACATTTATCAGTGCAATCCGCATATATGGGTCTCAAAAGATAGACCTTTTATGGACTTAAGTGCAACCTCTCTCGGCATTTTTTGGTTTGCACAATTAATGTGCGACCTTTGAATAACTTGCCTTCACTTGGTTGTACAAAACACAAAACTACAGCCCCACAAAAAGTCAAGTGCGATAGCAGATTTCAAACTTTATGAATAAGTAGACATTATGCACTTAGATTTTGCAATTACTTATACAAATCGGTATGGCAACATGGTATAAACATGAAATATCACGAACCCAACCCCATAAAGCATGCATTATCAACTACCCAGTACAGATCTATCCCACATGGACACATGGATGAATTCTATTAATAGGTGGCCTAAAACGAAACTAATTTTGCACAAATTAAACTAACTTAATATGAAATGAAGCATACTAGATAAAGTGAGTGCACTGGGTGTGTAAGCACATGTAGATATGTGTGAGAAGCAGAGAAAGTGTCTCATGAAAACTTGTAGAGTAACAGTGGTTGTAAGAGATTGAAAACTGTAAAATGAACCTAAATGTTCTATTCATACTAAGAGCCTTAAGAGGGAAATGGGGAATAGTGCAGCCGCACAATTCCATATGTATTCCGTGCTCTATCACTAGGGCGTAGATTCTTTGAGCTTCACATGTGGTCTGCACATTTTTTAGTGCGGCTACTTTCGGTCCCATATTTTCCCATATTGACAAACTTAAAACATCAGAGAGTTTACATTTTCACACTTCAGCAAGCTTCCGATTGTACGGTACGCATATGAAATGTTCGGCCACAAATGTACTTCATCTGTGGCACGTAGACTTGTCTGGTCCGCAGTTTCTTAAACACTTAACCATTATTTTAGTTCAACCTTCTTGAAAGTCACAGTCAACCCTATAGCACACTTGAAATACAGTAAGAACACAATTAACATCTAACTACAAAAGAAAAAGGAAAAGAACATTGGTTTCCTCACTAGAAGCGCCTGATTTAATATAGCGACACGACGTAATGTCAAAGCATCCTCAAGTGCAGTAAATGATTGCCACCATGAGTCTATCTACAACCTTTCCCATAGTGCTTCAACTGGTGATCATTGACTCAAAATACTTCATTATTTTTGTTCTTCAATTCTAATGCACCAAAAGGTGTCACATAAATAATTTCAGATGGACCACTCCACTTGGATTTTAGCTTCCCAGGAAAATTTCTCAACCTTGAGTTGAACAACAGGAAAATATCACCCACCTTGAACTCTTTATTCCAAATGTATTTTTCATGAAGATATTTAATTTTTTCTTTGTACAAGGACGAACATGCATAAGCATGGTACCAAAACTCATCAAATTCTTTCAAATGTGTAACACGCAAGTTAGTGGCAACATCCCATTCAAGATTCAATTTCTTCAAAGATCTCATTGGCTTGTGTTCTAGATCCACCGAAATATAATAAACTTTCCCAAACACCAACTGGAACGGAGATATTCCAATTGGTTTCTGTAAGCTGTCCCATAAACCCATAATGTATCATCAAGCTTCTTGGACCAATCCATTCGATTACCATTCACCATTTTAGACAAGATAATCATTGTCTCCCGTTTGGAGACTTCCACTTACCGACTAGCTTAGGGTGATAGAGAGTCATGACCTTGTGAGAAACACCATACTAGCTAAGTAAAGTGTGAAACGTTTTGTTGTAAAATTGTGACCCCCCATCACATATGTTTGCATATGGAGTACCTAATGCTGTAAAAAATTATTTTTGAAGAAAGCCACTACACTTCTCACCTTATTGTTGGGTAAAGAGACAACCTCAACCCATTTGGACACATAATCCACTACAACCAAGATGTAGGTATTTCTACAAGAGCGTACAAAAGGTCCCATGAAACTAATGCCCCAAAAATCGAAAATATCAATCTACAAGATGGTGGTGAGAGGATTTTCATTTTTCTTTGAGATTCCACCAACTCGTCTACATTCATCATATTCTTTTTACCAAATCACTAGCTTCCTTGTAAAGAGTAGGCCAATAGATACCACAACTAAGCACTTTGGCCGCCGTTCTTGCTCCACCATGATGACAACCGTATGGTGAAGAATGACAAGCCCCAAGAATATCACCTTGATCCCCTTCTGGTACAAACCTCGTAATCACCCTATTCGTAAAGTTTTAGAGATTGTATGATTCGTACCAATAATAATCTTGACAATATATTTTAAGATTCTTCCTTTGGTTTGAATAAAACTCATCCAGAATAATTCTACTCACAAGAAAATTTGTTAAACCACCGAACCATGGCGCATTTTTTATTGAAAATGCTAAAAGTTGCTCATCATAATAGGAGTCTCTTATTTTAAGGCCATAATGCGGCCTCCCCTCCTCTTCCAAACGAGACAAGTGGTCCGCTACTTGGTTTTCATGATAGAGAATCTTTTAGAAATACTCTTCTTCAAGAAATCCATTACACTTCTCACCTCATTGCTAGATAAATCGACAATCTCAACCGAATTGGACACATAATCCACCGAGACCAAGATATAGGTATTTCCACAGGACCTCACAAAAGGCCCATGAAGTCAATGCCCCAAATATCGAAAATATCAATCTCTAAGATGGTTGTAAGAGGATTTTTTTGTTCTTTAATATTCCACCCGCCTATTGACATTCATCATATCTATTCACCAAATTATTAGCATCCTTGTATCGAGTAGGACTATATAAACCATAGCCAAGCACTTTTCCTACAATTCTTACTCCACCATGATGACCCCCATATGGTGTTGAATGACAATCCACAAGAATATCACATTGATCTTCTTCCGGTACGCACACCCTAATTACCCTATCCGTACAAACCCATAAATGTGGTTCATCCTAATGATAATCTTGCCTATCTTTTTTGACGTTCTTCCTTTGGTTTGAAGAGAACTCATCCGAAATAATTCGAACCATGCCACCTCTTTCATTGAAATTTCTAAACTTTGCTCATTAGGAAAAGAGTCTTATATTTCAAGGCCATCTTGTGACCTCCTCTCATCCTCAAACATGACAAGTGGTCTGCCTCTTGGTTTTCACTACCCTTCTTATCTTGGATATCAATATCAAATTCATTCAACAAGAGCACCCATATAATCAAACAAGCTTTTGAATCCTTTTTGCTCAAAAGATAATGAAGCGCTGCATGGTCCGTGTGTATGATAACTTTGGCACCCATTAAGTACGAGCGGAACTTCTCAATAACAAGGAGCTCTTTTTCTGCAGTGGTATAACTTTAGAGAAATCTTTCATAAAGCACTGGTAAAAACCCGCACGGCCTAAGAAACTCCGCACTTCCTTTACCAAAGTCGAGGTTGAAAGCTTAGAAATCACCTTAATATTTTGCTTTTCAGCTTGAATTCCATTCGTTGAGATTTTATGGAGAAGGATAATATTTTTCTAAACAATGAAATGGCATATCTACCAATTGAGAACCAAGCTGGATTCTTCATATCTAGACAACACTTTCTCCAAATTTGCAAGACAATAATCAAAAGAATCCCCAACCATCAAGAAGTTATCAATGAAAAGTTCAAGGTAGTATCATGTCTATGAAAATAGCCATCATATGCCATTGAAAAGTCTTTGGTACATCGCACATACTAAATGTCATCTTCTTGAAAGAAAAAGTACCATAGTGATATGTCACGGTTTTTCTCTTGATCTTCCAGATCAATGAGAATTTTTTTGTAGCCCGAATACCCATCAAGATAAAAATAAAAAGAATGGCCGGCCAATGTATCGAGCATCTGATCTAAGAAAGGAAGTGAAAAGTGATCCTTCTTGTTACTTATTTGAGCTTATGATAATCCATATAAAACATCCAACTGGTCACTATTCTTGTAGTTATCAATTCATTCTTGTCATTGGTAACCACCGTCATATCCACTTATTTGGGACACGTTGAATTGCAGAGGTCCATACACTATCGGAGATGAGGTAGAAAATCCCGATATCCAACCACTTGATAATCACCTTCTTGAAAACTTCTTGCATAGCCTCATTGACTCTTCTTTGATGTACAATAGACGGTTTATCACTATCGTCCAACTTGATATTATGCATCAAAATGTTGGGGCTTAATACCCCAAATATCTTCTATGGTCTACTCAATAGCCTTTTTCCTTTGTTGTAGCACCGCCAATGTAGAGTCAACATGCACCTTAGTCAAACAATAGAAAAGAATAACCGTTAAAGTAGAAAGAGTGCCAAATAATTCATACCGAAGGTGTGGAGGCAATGGCTTTAACTCCAAAATAGGTGGCTCTTCAATATATGTCTTTGTAGGAGGAGTCTTCCTATTTTCAAGATCCAAAGATAATTTTCGGGGTGCATAGTTGTATGACCCCATTCATTGCAAAGTGTTCATGCATTTCATGAAGCCATCCATCTTGTCATCATCAAGATTGAAAACAATTGTCTCCAACGTATGACCAACCTTGATAGTAGCACCTATATTATCAACAATGACATTGGTCTCTAGGTCTACAAAATAACACACTTAATTGCTATTTGGTGCAGTATTGACTTACAGACATGGAATACCACTTTTTCATCACCAACCCGAAAAGTGAGATATTTGGCTTCTACATCACAAATGGCCTTACCCGTAGCAAGGAAAGGTCTCCCAAGATTTATTGGTACTTTATAATGAACCCCACAATATAAAATGACAAATTTCACTAGAAGAATGTATTTATCAACCCAGAATAACACATCTTCAATCACACCCAACAACCTTTTCATGGTACGATCATCCATTTCCAATCTCATAGAAGTGGGTCATTGTCTCCCAATCCCCAAAGTACTAAAAACCGAATAGGTCATCAAAATTACACTCGCCCCAAGATCACAAAGAGCTTTAGTAAACTTGTCACTTCCAATTGTACAAGGAATCGTTAAAGCACCGAGATCATCCAACTTAGGGGCCATTGAATGACCAATTGCACTTACTTTGATGCATGACTTTGATCGTTTTGAAATTCGTCGATCGCTTCTTTGTCACAAGATCTTTTATAAAATTTGCATAAGCGGGGTATTAGTTCAAAAGCTTCCACCAATGCATATTGATCGAAATACTCTTTATCATTTGAATAAACTTCATGAATTGATTCTCGCCACTTTTCTTGGTAAGTCTTTGAGCGTATGGAGGCGGAGGCTTAGGTAATGGTGCCCTTGCCTTTGCATTACCGGTTCTGGTATGTCAACTATGTGTTACCTAGATGGGTTCACCTCCACTTGAGTCTCTTCCACACTATCATCAATATCAATATGAACTTACTCATTGTCTTCGAGAGTAGTGGTCGAGATCTCTTCTCTATGCATCAGTTGGTTATCATCTACAAGTCTCCTTTCACGTGAGATGGGTTCATTACTGCTTCTTCCACTTCTTTTGCTAACTGTCATGCCCTGTATTATTACCACCTTTGGGTTCACCACTGTAGCACATGATAGTGCACCCTTAGGACAAAAATTTCGAGCTTGAGAGATTCGCCCCATTTGAACTTCTAGATTTTTGATTGATGTGTTGTGTGAGGCAAGTTGAGCATTCGAATCAAAATTCATCTCCATCATTTGCTTAAACATATTCTCAAGACATACTATCTTATTATTTGATGAACTTGAACCATGGGAATGATACATCGGGTGCCTTTCAAAACCCGACCCTTGGTTGCCTTGATTTTTACACCAACTATCTTTGTTATTGCCTCCCTAATCTCATTAGTTGTTTCCACTCTAATTTTTATTTATTTTTGTTTTTGTTATGCCAATTCCCATGATCGTTAGAATCCCAATTACCATGGTTGTTTTGTGGTTTCATATGTTGTTGGATTGGGCATTGGAAATTGTTTCTCTGCGCTCGAAAATTATTCACATGTTGCATTTATTCCTCTTTCCCATTATTAGAATTATCAACAACCATCATCTTGCACGTACTTCTCTACTTGGGTTTGCATATGTGGGCCCTTGGTCCTTTCTTATTCACCAAGACATTAACTCCCTCAATATCATGAACATTCTTAGGAGCTTGCACTTGATTAGTCAGGATATTTCTAGTTTAATCATAGAAGTGGTCAATTCGGAAATGGCTTCCCCATGGTCTTGCAATTCTTTGTGGAGGTGGATCATATTCAAATCACCTTGTGGGACATTGTCCCGTGACTGCTAAGTTGATGATGTTTCTGCAATCTCATCTAGGATATCACACGCCTCATGACAAGGCGTAATCACAATGTTTCGTCATCATATGATTCACTACACATTGGTTGGTTGTGTCTATCCCGTGATACAAGGTTTGTCGTAATATGTTTTCTCTCATATCGTTGATGGGGCATTCTTTAACCATTGTTCTGTAACGCTCCAAAGATTTGTGTAGTGGTTAATTATGTTCTTGTTTGAATCCCAGGACCTCATCTCGAAGTGTAGCCATGTTCCCTAGGGAAAACCTTATCATTGAACTTAGACGCCAACTCATCCCAAGTGTAAATCGAATGGTTCGGCAATAACTCCAACCAATCCAAGGCTTCCCTTGTAGAGAGAAGGGAAAAACCCTTAGCCTTATTGCATCCTCAGAAACATTTGTTTGCTTGCTCCCACAACATGTATCCATAAAGCCCTTCAAATGTTGGTAGGCATTTTTGATTGGTGCATCGGTAGAGAAACCCCATTGCTCAAGTAATGGTAGCATCACATTAGTGATTTCGAAAGTGAACGAACTAATACAGGAAGGGAATATTGCACTAGCATAACCTTTATTGGGCAATATATGATGTTGAGTCGCTCGGGGTATAGGTTGGGATGGAATGGGAAAGTTGTCTTCTGGTACCCAACCTCTATGATTGGCTTGTGGCTCTTGAGGTACCATATTGTGTTATTCCCGATCGGTGTTGAAGTTAGCTATAGGCATATTTCCGATCTCATTATTTGCAATGACTGTACACAATATTTCTTAAATAATTTGTCACAAAGAAAGGAAAGAATATATTCCAAAAGCACACTAAATTAACATAGCTAACACCATTAAAGCTCCCCAAAAACAACGCAAAAAATTAACCCACTCCTAGTCCAGAATTAACAATAAGTAGAAGAGGTCATTGGAAGAATAATACCCAAGTATGGGTCAGAGTTAATAGTTAATTTCCTCATGGAGCTAAATGTGGGTGATAGAGTGTACGCTTTATGTGTGTCGAAGAAAAATCTTGGATACGCTTTAGAAGAAGATGGTTTGGAAAATTACTTCTATAAACTATACATCCAATGATTAACTATAGAAATGAAACTACAAGTTAGTTAATTATTTTTGGTTGTTTTCAAATAGGTAATAGACCTAGGGATGTACCCTTCGCCTAGGATTTAGCCAAATGGGTTAATTATAACAACAATTGTTTTAGTTAATTGTGTTAGTGATAACTCTCAACTCTAAATTACTCACTCAATACCTCTCGGCTGTAGAGTGATTTTGCCTAAACGGGGTTTCTCAAGCCCAAATAGTTATCAAACTATATAGTTGATATGAGCTCAAGTCGGGGTTTTTTTACCTATCTCTTGTTCAAACCCTTTAATTATGCTAGTCAAAAACTTAACTAGCCCAATTTCTTGTTAGCTAAGTTTTCCTAGAACAAGTCTATCTTTCTCAAGTAAAGACAAAGTCAAAAAGGAATGAATCAATATTTGCAACCATTAATTTCAAAACTAAGGCATGAGCAAGGCTAAATAACAAACACCCAATAGTAAACATGCATTATATCAATTACCCATATGATTTACACACTAGGGTTGAGCCATAACCCTAGTGAATATCTAGCTACTCTTACTAGAAATTGAAGAAAATAAAGAAAAAACACCAATTAAAGCAAGATGATAAACTATTGTGTTTCAACCCGAATTGGTCACAAATTAACCAAAGAGGTAAAGTAGAACAGCTATAGCTCAAAAACTATAAACCTTGGCCTAATAAATTATTATAGTCTATTTATAGTGGCCCAATATTTGCTGATGAAAACGCCATTCGGTAGGTTCTGCAGCCGTACAATTCCATGTGAAGTCCAGACTTTTCTTGAATCTGCAGGTAGAAGGTTTCTTTGGTCGCACAATTTGATCTGCGGCTGCACTTCAGCTTCTGCGCCCACACAATTCCATTTGCAATCCGCACTTCTAGAATGACTTCAGTCTTGGTCGTTTTGCATACTCTCTGAACTTTTTGAATTCTTGTCAGTGTGAACCTATTTTGCGGCTGCACAAATATTGTGCAATCCACATTTATCTTCAATCAACCTTTGAGCTTCAACAACATATCTATGGCTGCAGAGATAATTCTTTGATCCACGCTTTTTTCTACAACTGCAAAAATACTTATGCGTAACGCACTTTTGCTTTGTTGGGACCCATCTTGCCTTATGATCCAGATAACTCCTTTTTGAGTTAGATTTTATCATTAAAGTCGGAATCTCCAACATTCTTTAAATTGGCACACTTCCATTAGTTTTGATAATATAAATCAATACATTCGGACTAAAACTGAAGTAAGAAGGTACTTATAAGTTGTCAAAATTGACACTAGTCAGATGCCAGAATCTGATATAGGGTAACCACTTGCATGAGAGTGTGAGTGGTGAGAGTGTGTGTTTCCTATCTAGGGAGAAAGCTGGTGCCATAGAAAATGTTGTGGTCTGAGCCCTCACTTTCCATAATTCCAACTAAGTGAACTAGAGCGTCCTGAAGAACATGAGTGGCTATGAATATCTATGGGATTTGAGTTGGTCCAAACGATGTGGCATGAACTGGTATCTCCTCCTCATGGTCAGCTGGAGGCACCACCATAGGTGATGTTGCTGCTCGTGCTCTAGGCAGAGCTCTGCCTCTGCCTTGGCCCCAACCAATACCCTTGATTATGGCTGCAACATGGGGCTCTGGCTCATGCCGGTTGTAGACGCAGTGTGAGTTCTCACCATCTGCAAAAAAAGATGAATAGAATTGTTCAAACATCAATAATGGACATAAACCGCATGATAAGGGAAGAAAGACGCAAAGTTTTCGTAAAGCCTTATAGCCTCTACAATATAACTGCAGATCCTCCAGACTTTACCATGCTTGCCCATGACTCATGTGATGTTAGCAACCTACTGCTCTGATACCAATTTGTCACGACCTAGAATTTCCACTCTTAGGATTATGATGTTTCCTAACATTTCACTCCATAGGAAAGCCAACATTTGATATAGTTATTGTAAGGCCCCGTGAAAACTTGTACTCAAAACGCAAAAGCTCGTATTGCCAAATTAAGAATATGTGTTCGGAATGTGTAAAATTCTTCCTAGAAAGATTGTGAGCCACAGCTCGAACCCTTTGGACTGATATATACGCTAAAAGGCAAGGAATAGTGTTTTCTAGAAAACTGTGATTATGCGGTCAAAAATAAGACCGCATAACAGCTTTGCGGACCGCATAGTCATCGCAAAATGAAACAGTGTGTTGGTCAAATTTGAGATCAACTATGCGATCAATTATGTAATTACATAATCGATGGGCGGACCGCATAGTCATCGCATAATCCCCTTGGGATTTTGTAAAGGGCAGTTTTGTGGTGCATTATGCGACCGCAGAACGGGTATGCAGACCGCATTTCTGTCGCATACCCAAACAATGGCTATGGGTTATGGTCAATATTTTGTGGACCGCATGTCAGCTTTGCAACTACAAATACGATCGTAGATCTTAGTCATGTTTCTAGATTTCAAAATTTTAAACCCGACCCCCTGTCGTTATATCTTGTGCAATAGCTCATTTTGAGCCTATTTTCTTGGTGGTTTTAGATTGAGAAACATTGTCTAAGAGAGGGGAAGTGCTTTTCATCAAGAATTAATCCACAAATCCTTGTTAAACATTAATGATAACCAAGTGAGGCACATAAATCTTCATCTCAAGAGGTAAGACTTCAGTAGCTCAGTTTTTAAATTTTAAACATAGTCATAAAGGGTCATTAGTGTGGTAATTTATTATTATAAGGATGGATTTCTTGCATGTATGTAAGATGATAGAGTATTGGGAGTTTCTGCACTAAAAAGAAAAACATTAGGGTATAAAATGATAGAAATCTCTCATAAAAGGACCTAAGATCCCAATGCACCCCTAGAGCATGATAATATGTTCAAACGAGCTAGAATCTAAATTTTCGACCCTAATTCTTGGTTTAATTTTCAAATCTTATACAATAGATCGAAGTGCTAAGAGTTTAAAAATTTTGTAAGAACTAAGGAAAGCTTTATTGAGGTATGTATGGCTAAAACCCCGTCTTTTAGAAATTTAGCTTCATTAGTGCTTCTGTAAATTCGGTAAGGCCAAAGTTTGGATTCTTGCGTTGATCGTTATTTTACATGAATTGGTGTTGTAATTTTATATTCGTGAAAGATGTGTCGCAATGTGATCAATGTGCTATCTTGATAACTTGAAAGGGGCAAGAGGTATGTATTGAAATGCTTAGATTTTAAATTAAGATTGATGTTGCGTAGTTGTCATCTACTTGAAGCCTTAAATAACCCTTGTGTGAACCTACTGTTCTAAATAGCAAAGCTAATATTGAAGTTGGAAACAATGTGAGATGTGGCCTAGTGCCAAGAATGATGTGATGAGTTGTGGCCCCAAGTGCCTATGAAAAAATATATGTTAAACGAGATGATTAATGAGAAGCAAACAACGCCCTGGAAAGGCGGCCTAGCCGATCGAAACGAGATCGGACTCAGCTCAAGTAGCGGTGGTATTGTGAATAAATTCAGGAAAAAGGAAAAATGAGATTGTGATTGAAGCATATGTCTCAAACGAGCAACCTAGCCGATCAGGTCGAGATCGGAATCCGCTCAAGATAGCGGTGGTATTGTGAATAAATGATGAATAGTGTAAAAAAATAATAATAACAATTATAACAATAACAATAACAATAGCAATAATAATAATTAAAAAAATAACAACAACAATAATAATAAAAATGATAAATACAACAATAATAAAAATACTAATTGCAATATTAATAATAATAATAATAATAATAATAATAATAATAACAATAACCATAATAACAATAATAATAACAATAATAACAACAACAACAACAACAACAACAATAATAATAATATTAATACGAATAATAATAATAATAATACCAATAATAATACCAATACTAATAATAATAATAATAATAGTAAATAGAAATGGAAATAAAATAGTTAACCTATAGCAACAAACTCATAATCCAACTACCGGAGAATCCAAAATAACAAGTCTTATAAACATAACTCAAATACCCAGGCAAATCAAAAATCAAAAATAAATACAACCTATACAATATGTTGCGGCATAAAACCTGATCCCACTACATCATCATCTGTCAACATCATAATCCGTCCTTATTCTACTGTTTACCTTTCAATTTTCGTTGCGACATGCAACTTGCTCCCCAAACAATTTCAATCAATAATAGCAATTCAACGACAACAAATTAAAGGAATTTCTATGTCAAAAGAGTAAATGTACGAGAAAATGAAGAATCACATAATAATCAAAGAATCTCTAACAATCGGAATGTCTGAACTTCACCAACTCATCGATATCTACAAATTAAAAATTAATACAAGTGAACCTCGTCATAGAAGGCAACAAATTCGACAAAACTATAAGACAAGTTAGACATGTGACAATTTAAATGTGCAAGTAAAGAAAATAGAGTCAGGTAGAAAATAGGCGTAAAATTATGGAAGGTGTGGACAATTTAACAAAAGGATAAATAAATGAAAAATAACAGTCATTGCATGGAAGTCAAATTAGCATGGAGCAATTAAGGTATGTAACAATTTATACTATGAAGTAACGAAAAACATGGAAGTAAGTAATATAACGGCACATATACATCTGTTACCTCACATATAGGTCATTTCCTGCGAAATTCACATAATATGTACTTCAGGGGTTCCAAATTACCTCCATAAAAGGTTAGACATAATACTTACCTCACCAGAAACTCAAGCACTTAATTAACCGCGACCTAGCCTTTGAACAAGCCTCTAACCCAACCAAATCTATTAAATTATTGACCAGCATTAGAAACTACCCACAAATGAAAGAGGTACAATTAAGATTATTTTTGAAAAATTCAACAAAGGTCTACTCCGTGATCGCTTGGTCAAAATCGAGAATCGGATCAAAACAGGATTACCCACTCACCCCAGATCCCGGTTGTGTATTGTTTTCGAAATTGACCCTTTGAGTTCTAAATCTGTATTTAAAAAACTTTCCAATTCTACTAAAATCTCTAATTTCTACCATAAAAATCATAAATTTTAATGTTGGAATCTCATGAAATATCATAAGTAATCGAAAAGAAATGGATGAAAGTCACTTAATAATGATTTTTGGAAGAAAAGTCTCTTGGCAAATTTACTCTAGGGTGTTTGGGTTAAGGAATCTTTGAGAATGAGCTAAGTCTCGCTCTTCCACTCTTTTACCCAGCTGTAGAGGTGGTAATGGCAAAGTCTTTTTTGCATTTGCGTTGTTGTTGCAAATGTGAACTTTGCCTCAGTGCCATAAAAGTCGCGAATGCGAAAATTGTTTTGCAAATGCGTAGTCCCTACCTTTGTAAAGGCGACCAAAATATTTCCAATTGTTAAGATACCCTATTGTTCCCAGGCATCACAAATGTTACCAAGTGACCAAAAATGCAATCCTAAGCTTTTTGGAAACAAGCCACTGGGCCCCAACCATGATGTTTCGCCTCCCACCTCCCTTTTGACAGATCTCGCCACCTGCGCTTATCATATGTCAAGCAAGCTACCAGCTTAGGATACAACTCGGCCAAATCAAGGACCTCGTTTGGCAACAAAGGAGTTGCTGCAAAAGTGGAACAGAAAGATATTATTACGGATCCCACCTCCAGTCAAAATGATGAAAATATAGGTATAACACTTATGTGTGAGGTTCCATTTCTAAGGAAAGGGTAGAAACTCTCCAGTAACTATATTGGTGGTTCGAGCTCGAACAAACTAGTTCATGCATCCACGGTCCTTGTCCTCTTCGATGTTAACTGCAGGAGCTTGGGTGGATCGACGCTGCGGAGCGATCAAACCCCGATAGCACAATGGTAGATATAACTCACGAGATGACTTAGAGTAAACTCAATCCTGGCCTTGTTGGTAAAATATTTTATCGTATGCACTATTTTCCAAAGGAAGGCGTGAGCCTTTGCCACGATAACCCGATATCTACAATAGAAATAAAGAATGACCTACTAGGGGGGGCCCGGTGCAAAGCTATGCATGTAAACGCTCAAAACCACTCGACAAAGGTCATGATGCTCTCCTTATAGGAAGGTACTTGCAGTATAACACCATTTCCCCATCGGCAACCTTTTATGATCATTTCAATGTTTTCCTATCCTACTGATGAGATGAACCTCGACACATGCTCTCTTTGACCTGGAACATTGGGAGGCCTCCCTAATGTGATGACTCTTCTTCAGGGAAGACAACTCGAGCCCCACTCACTGAGCACCAATAGTGTACCACAGACCGAATACAGAATGCAGGTAGGGCTTCTCTCTTTTTGTTGGTTGGACGTCAACGTGCAGGCATAACTACAATAAAATAAGAAAGGAAAGATATAGTTTTTGGCAATGATTTTGAGTTGTAACAATAGGAGAACTAGCACAAAGCGCGAGGTTTCGAGGAAGAAATAGTCCCTCAATGTAACAGAATCACCACTTGTGGGGCAAGTGAATTAATATATAGGGGAAAGCAACAACTGCTCACCTACCCATAAGGCCAATTAATTCTGGTCGCATTAACATCACACTCTCCTAAGGAAATGTACTAACAGAATCACCTCGGGTTCCCTTTACTAGATTGCATGAAAGTTGCTATGCGGCGAAATTCGAGTAGCAACATGGAATCTAGGGCTCCTAGATATCATTGACACCGGCGCTAAAGAAGTTGTCGCTCCAACTTCGGGACAGGACCCGATTTAGTTATTTAGGTCACTCCGAGTACAATTTTTTAAGAGCTATCATCAAAAGTCAAAGGTTAACTCTGCAGATCAGCAATGTAAATAGTACAAAAAGGGTAAAATAATAAAAGCCCATTTTTTGCATTGCCTAAAATACATTTACAAGGGAAATCTTTATAAAATGCATTCCCCCGGGATTGCACACAAAAGAAAAAAGAAAGAGAACAAAGCAACACGAGGCCTATTCTTTATCTCCACTATCTTCACCCTCATCTAGGATGATCAATAGCGCCAAATTTCTTTCCGATTCACGTGCCTCCTCAAGATCAACTGACACATTGACGTCACTGTCACAAATCTCCTCCAAGGTTTCTCTTCTCGCCTCCGCCTTGCTATGTTCAATACCTCGAGCCAGTTTTTGCTCTACCTCTATGTCACACACTATTTGATGTGCCATGGCTACTTCCTTCAGATATGCAGTAGCGTTTCTTTCAATATCAAACTTGGCCGCAATTAGTGCAACAATCTCTTTTTGAGCATCCTTGAGAAGATCATGGGACGACGCCAAGTCCGAGGTCACTACCTCACTTTGTTTCCTCAGCTCGAGGATCTACACATTCAATATACCAATTAGTGAGTCATTTTGTTTGACTTGCAAAAAAGAAAGGTAAGCTAATCTGTGTCATAATATGGGGGAAAAGGTCAGGTCCGTGCAAAGTGAAATACCTGATCAGCACGACCAGCCTTTTTCCAGAGCTCTCTCTCCAAAGCAACCTGAAGCTCACCTGATTCTTTTCCTCTCGGGAAGAAGGAGCCTTCGACTCTCGCAGCACCGATGCAACTGTCTCATGCTCCTTATCATGGTATAAAAGCCCGTCTTAGAGCCGGAAAAGGGCATAATCATACTTATCCTTACACCGCTGCATAGCGAAAGAATTAGAGAAAGGAAGTGATGCCCGAGACTGAAAAAAATATTTGAAAGATAACTATCACCTACTACAGGAATCTCTTCGCCACATTGACGCTGCCAAAAATGTCGAGGCCAACGTTATCTCTAACATAATCAAGGATATTGCCAAGTGAGCCTCCCTCTTTTAGAGGAATCCCGGCTTTGGCTGTTTTTACATCCTAAGCATCCCTTATCTCCAATGATGAGAATCGAAGGCTTGAACCAAAATAACACAAGTCATAGAAGTCCCCATTGGGCCCTACATCGACAATCTCGAGGCATCGAATAACTAGCCTATCAACATGGTTATAGCTTTCTCCTTCAGTTTATTTTATCTCTAAGGCTCACATATCTAGCATTAACAACTTAATAACTAGCATAAAAGTAGAGCACGTATTTTTACAACCCCATCAACAGATTTAGTTATTATTACCATTTTCAAAGTAAACAGTAACACAGAACAACACGAGGCCTCAAATAAGGCATAACAACATCGAAACAACGAAACGCACCTCAAATCAAACTTAATGAACTTTTGAACTTTCAATTTCCCAAAATTTCGCGTTGAAATATATCAAGTCCTTATATATCAAATGGAGCTACTCGTGCCCCCAAACTATCGAGCAAAATGTAAATAGTCAAAACGAGTGGTCGGGCCATTACAGTCATAAATAGTTTTAACACATCAGGAAGATACTACACATACCAAATCCTCAATACGCTACTATAAAAAAGATCAAAGGTGCCTAGAAATCTTATCTTTCTTCTTTTATTTGTTTCTTAAATTATAATCTACTCTAAAGGTAAGAAAACTACTACCCGGTTCAAATTATATCCCATTTAAATGAACCACGACACCAAAAAATAAATCGTTGGGGATTATTACTATCTTATACAAAGTAAGAGATATGTTTTTTATAGTTTACTTTTAAAATTTTTTTCTCGACTTTAATCTCTCAAGAAAGCTGCCTAAGAGATCAATTGTCGCAAAAAGTTCAGTTTTTTTGAAACCATCTTTATTTTGTTTTTTTTGCTTTATGTAAATGTACTAAATCAATGAAAAAACTACCACCAAAATACTACACAAATATATATATATATATTTTCTTTTTTTACTCATTTTTATCATTAAGCTATGTAAAAATAGAAAACATGAAGCTAATCCAATCACTACTAAACTAAAATTAAAATAAGAAGCTAAAAATTAATCTACGATTTACATACCATAGAGAAACATGTAAGGTGGTGATAAAACTCCTTAAAATTCTTTATCATCGCCCTCGTCATAGAAGGCCCTCTCTGCAGCCACCCAATCCTCATCATCTTCTCCTCCATCAGCATCCTCATTGTCCTCCTCCTCACACTGCTCAGGCTCGGGCTCTATGAAGTGCATTGACATATTCGTTCTCAAGAAATCTCTGACTCTCACCAAACCTAACCAAACATTGGGCATGAGTATTGATTGGATAACGCTAATGTGAGCTCGAACGCGCTTCCTGAGTAGCTGGCCTCCCCCTAATATGTAGCTGTTATTCAAGCATCCTATTATAATTTCCATGAAGCTTTCCTCACGAGAATTACCCTCGGCACCAGTATGCTCACTTATATCATTCTACTCTTTTGCCCAGAAGCTTGAATATTAGTCACTCACAGTGGTACTAGAATGATCAAGTTAAACTCCGACTACTCATCCATTTCATCCTCCCTTATGTACTGCACCAACTTGTTTCGAAAGAATAATCTATCAAACGTATTGCTCCTACACACATGAACCATCTGGTTTTATATCCAACAACCACATTTAACTTTTGGCTGGTCATTAAGAAATAGAGTAGACACACTATCTGACGCGCAATAAATGTATCCTGATTGCACAGTAGCAACCAGGCATTGATAAATTTAATCTAGACTTGAGCCTCCACCTTCGTCAACTTTTTTGGAGACTTTCCATGTAGGTGATTCTTTTTATCACGAACCCTGGTAGCCATAAAATTTACACCACACAAAGTGTGACAAAGCTTATGATATATTGGGCGAGCAATGAACTAACTTAATGACTCATTTTGAACATCTGAAGCTCCTAAGTAGGTACATAAAATAGATGAAGAGACATCGATCAAATTTTCGAGAATGGGCACCAACTACTTCTCCTCATTTGGATCCTCTCCAGCTTCTCCTTATCATCTGGATCTCATCTGGCATATCAATCGCAAACTAGTCTCAAATTAATCTCCTTAGGGTTTTCGAAAACATAGCTAAACCCTAGCTTATGAGTTCACTTACAAATTTCTGAATACTTAAATTGTAGACGATCACCCATACCTAAATCCAGGTACATATGCCTTGGTATACAAATCTTGTACCCTGCTTTGGCGGATGGGGGTATACTTATAAGAAAATATTTACTCTCCTCGAAGGCTTTAGGCGTGAAGCTCTGATGTATGCAACTGCTTGTAACTCCTAAGCATGACTAGAAATAGCCTCACGTCCTTCTGCTATTTCTGTGGTGGTGCAAAACAATATCTTGGTCTTAGCAGTGATGTAGATTTGCCCTTTCCCTTGTTTGTTGGTGGCGCGTTCGGTTTTGGACGTACAATTTTTTTACCTGCACAAGTTATGATAGTAAACCTTGGAGGACATTAGATTAATTTGAAACGTGGTTTTATAATCCCTATTTATGAATTTAGCACATTGTTGTCAAGCAAGTTGTGGCTACTCAGACTTCACCTCTTGAAATATGCCATAATTATTGTTACAAGACAACTAAATCATACTTGCAGACAACATAGGTTCCATACTTAAACCCTTCAAACTGGTTCGGATGAGCCATTCCACACTTAAATTTTATCTTACGGAGTCTTACAACCCACTTGTGTATCAATTCCTAAGATTCATGCTACAATCGGGACAAAAAAGTGTCTTTGAGGCATTTCATCAAACATATGATATGCACTTAAGATGAATATTTCATGTTGGTGAGGGATTTCCTCGCCCTCTCAATGGGCTTGCGATTCAATGTAAATACTCATTTTAGGAACAAGAATACCAATCTTATAGGGTTCAAGGGGTTGGAACGAGCATGCACAATTTCATATTCAATCAATTAATTGTGAGATTTAGTGAATGAGTGTCTGAGAGAGGAGTTAATACATTTGGGCGAGTGAAAGGGAGAAAGGAATGGCCTGGTAGTGTTGTTTTGAATGTGGAGGTGTTTGGTTTTAGGTGTGTGTGTTTACCGTGAAAATGGTAATAGTAAATAAATGTGTTGACGGGACTCTAAAAATACATGATATACTTTTATGCTAGTTGTTAAGCAGTTGATGCTAGATGTGTTAAGTTAAAAGATTAAATGCAAGCTAAAATGGGCTATAATAGAATCAGATGGTTTAACTATTTGGGCCTCGGACCAATGAGGGACCTCAAGGTCGATGCCTGGGCTCAAGCTCGAGCTATCGGGTATAATCAGAAATGGGTTCACAATTAGGATATAATTCATGTAAGATCTTTATGGCTAAAGATAAGAAATAAATGAAGAACAAGTATGAAGATAATAAAATAGAGCAACAATATCGAGAGAGTGTATTAGAGAGAAAAGAGATAGAGAGTTATTTATTCGTGTAGAATAGCTAGAGTAACAGCCACCTCTACAAACTGATGAGAATCCGCATTATATAGGTGGGGAAAAACACAGTATAAAATTCAATAATTGTACAGGTATAGATATGGGACGGTTAGATGCGACACTTTGATATGTTCTTCGGGCAAAACCGACTTTGTTACACTTAACCGTGTGCCTAGGGAATCCCCTATTTTACTCTAGCCTGGATCAATATTCTTTTCGTGTCGGATCCCGACGGGCTTCGAAGGAGGGAAATCGGTCACAACTTCACGTCCTCGAGGCCTCGATGTATTCTGCTAAACTGACTTAATAGCATGAAATTTGACCCTCTAATTTTTCCGCGTACAGATAGTCTCCTCATTTTCTACAATGAAGCGACGAGTAACGATTCTAATACCTGACTCCTCGGGCTTCTCATGAAAATTTCATGTGGATGATGCAGCCTATGGCGTGAGTTCTCACGATAATCGAGACATCCTATGTACTTGTCTTTCGATGCCATTCATTATGTTGCCGATTCTCGTTATTCAAAGTGAGTACCGCCGTTTATTTGGTTCTTGAAGAATGCATTATTTGTGCCTGCCGGCCAATCTTCTAAAGCAATTGATGGCCATGTCATTGGCCACTATAAATGGTGTATTGCGACATTATTTTGATATCTAAGTGCCTTCCTCTATTCATTTGCCCCTTTCTTCTTGCCATCTTTCTTTACTGTTTATCACCATGTTAATAGTTCACAGTGTTTGGGTTTTTTGGCAGTATTCCCATCGGTCGTGCGGTGGCCTTTTGCCAGAGCTTCCCTTTGTTGAGTGTGAGACTGCCATCTTGTCGTTGTTGTTGTTGTTGTTTCACCTGGTACTGCTATCGTTGTTGGGTTGGGATTATGCTAAATTGGGGATAGACTTTCCATTTTACTGAATTAATCGGACTGTACACCTCTACTCATGGGTGAGCTCGGATTATACACTGCTGCAAACCTTCATACCCCGGCTTGGTATGGCGTTTTACCCCGGGCTGGTAGTTTACATGGCTCAATGTCTCAAGAAGTGGACTCAAAATAGCCTAGGAAGTGATGCTAACGTGTTCCAGGTTTAATCTCCCTTTGAGGTTCTCTTGGACAGTGAGGGTCCTCAACCTTTAGCGAGCTATGGTGTTTTTTTATCCCTTTCTGCTTCTTGGCTTATCCTTTAGGGATATTAGTGTGGAAATCCGGGATAAGGCTTCTGAGGAGAAAGCATTTTGAAAGATATTGTCTTTCAGGATGGACGCGCAAAGAGAGGATGTCCGAAGGGGTTGTTGCAGGAGGTGGACCTTCGAGAGTACACTAGGCTCTAGGCTTTTTACTACGTGCGTGCACCCCTTTGATTCTTTGTTTTTTTCTAAAGACCCTTTGTATGATTTTGTAATCATATGTAAGGGTCCCTCAAGGGCTGTTGTAAGCATTGTTTTATGAATATAAAGATATTTTTTTGACTTCTGCCTTTGATACTTGCCATATTCTTTTATATTCTTGTGCACTTGCAGCGATTCTGAATTCTTACCTCTGTTAGCGATCGTCATATTTAACTCGGGTGCGAGCGTTCTTTCTAGACTTTGGTAAATAAAAATTGCTCCTTTTAGGGACCACCATTGTCCTCGGGCCAAGCCTGAAACTGTTCGATATACTCAGGTCATTGGGAACCTGGATCCATAAGAAGATAGGACATTGAACTTTGATATTTTTTGGAGAGGTCTCTTAATGAAGGTCAGCATCAGGAACCTGGAGATTTACATTGAACCTGACGTAGATAACCTTTTAAGGCATTATAGATAGGTTATTTTCTTCTAGAGAGGAACCTTCATGGTCGGATACTTTCTCGGGACTGGAGATGATGTTGCCGACCTTTTGAAGCTGAACTTCTTTTAGACGGAGGTCCATGAGGTTTGGTACAACTTCGGGGCTAGAGATAATATAGTTGCCCTTTTGCAGCCTAACTTGGGTAGTAGGCCGTTGTTGTTTCCCCATATATATATGGAATTGATTCCTCTTCTTAGGAGATCCCATTATTTTAGATAGATATCCCTCCATTTCATCATCGAGTCCTTCATCACCTTAGCGCCAAAGCATTTGCGTAGGTTCCTGCTTCAGTTTGCTAGTTCCACTGTATCCATGATAGTTACTTTGGGGTCTGCCTAATAGAGAGCGGAGAGTTCCACTCCCAGTGCTCAGGTTCCACGGGATTTTACTTTGAAGACTATGTCTTCGATAAGAGAGGAGCACCTGGAGATAGTAAGGAGAGATCGCAGATAGGGCGAGGATGAGGGTATCACGAACCTAGCCGATGGATTCTTGAATGTGTACTTATACCCTTTTGCATTAGGCCCCCTTGATAGGGTCGTGCTCGATTTCTGTTTAAAGTACCAGGTTACTTGGTGCAAATACATCCGTTTTTTGGGCGAATAGTGCTGATGATGAGGTTCTTTACTGAGAAAATAAGGTTTGAATTCATGCTCGGTCACCTTGTCAGGCTTTACCGACCCTTTCATCATCGGGGTCTTCTAACCTTACGGTGTTGTTCATCCACGCCCTTTATTGTTGATGGTGAGTAAGATATAAATTGAGAGTGAGTTAGTCAGTTTGTCCAGGTTCGGACGACTAACGTTATCCCCATGGAACTTATGCCATTCCCCGAGGTGTCACGACCAAAACTAGAGGGCCATGACTAGCATTTGGCCATACTTGTAGAGCACCAATGTACATTTCATCTCACCTTTTTTATTATCTTTTAGGCTCGACGAGGTAAATATAAATGGTAGACATAGATCATAGAGAACCAACAATAAAAGATGATGGCATGAAAATACATAACATGGGAAGACTAGACAATCAAGGAACTATATAGGATACGATCTGACACGCAACCATAAAAGTTTATACAACATCAATTAACTGACAAGGCATACCAAACTATAAATGATTCGACACCTATTTATGAGCCTCTAAAGGAATATAAGTGCTGCAATATTTCCAGAAAAGGGCCCCCACTAACCCATAATGTCTGTAACAAAAATGCAAACAAAGACCACAACATGTCCGAAGAAGGGATCTCACCAATCACCATTGAACTGGACAGCCTACTGCGGAGGGGTAGTTGTGCCTGCTTGTCTACCAGAACCTGCAGCATGACATGCAATGTCCAAAAATAAAAGGACATCGGTTCGAATAAAGTAATGAATATCTAAGGGAGGGAACCATAAGTACGAACAATAATATAAGCAAGGATAAAGAATATACAACCTTTAACATTTGGGTACCTCTGAGGGCTACTGAAAGGAAGTGCATGATACATATATATATACATTAAATTTTAAAACACACGCCTCTGTGGGCATGATCATCATCATATCATACCCGGATGTAATAGGCTCAGAAAAAACGTACCCGGCAATCATAAGCCTTTGTAGAATCATACCCCACCACGTGGAGCTCGGTAAAACACAACTAATCAGTAGTTGCATAATTGGTGTCGTACCCGACCGAGTATAGCATGGTTTGGTAGAGTAAAATAGATATATATACATAATGCATGCTCGACTCATAGAATCATGTTATAAACCTTTCAAAGTGACGGAACGTTGGTATCTTCTGTACACATTATTAGGACTAACTCTTCACTACGAACCTTATATGAATCAGGAAGTACCTACACTATTGATAACATAAGAAAAAGAGTAGCAATATCAACATCAATCATTCCATAAGAGGATAAACAATGTAAGTACTGCTAGCTTCTAAGAGTAGATATCTTTAGAAGCTCGTCCAGTATTATGTACAATCGGAGTCGTGCAAAAGAAGGAAAGGGTTATCCTCAAATACCTTTTATATACTTCCAAACCTCAAGTTGCACAAATGTCACTATTGTTAACATTAAAGCGCTGTAACTATTATACACCGACTACAACCTATTTTACGATGAAACGAACAACACCTCCCCTATTTGTAGACTATCACAAGTTAAAATAATCACCAAATATCCTAAACAACAACAATGTTAATCATATTGAACCTCCCAAAATAATCCACCAACCGATAATATTTCTACCAAGCCTTTCGATATATATTTCACAAGTTCTAGCTTTAATGACTTAGCCGCAGCATGGATAATCTTAAATACATGTAGAGTAAGAGGTTCCTTATCTTTAGTCAGAAAGAACAACTCTGATAAGACCTTAATTTTCCAACAAATATCCCTCCAATGCTGCCAAAACAATAAGGAAGCAAAACTAGCAATCAATTAGTGCTTTTCGGCACTAGAATCAACTTAGAAGGCTAGAAATCACCTAGGGTTGATATTAAGAACTCGAGGAGTATTCATAGAAAATAAAACCCTTAAAACAACCTCCGCACGAGCTCAAACAACAAAAAAATGAGCAGCAACAAGAAGAACAATAAACTTGGAGTTTCGTCATCTTTTAATCAGGTTTGATCTCTACAATGATTACGTTCATTTCCTTTCAAAGTAGACTGGATATCTCAAATCCAAAGGCGATGAGTGTTTCGTTAGAACATTCCCATGGTCTTTAGAATTCAATCCGAAACAGGAAACGTCGATGGCCGTCGTGTGGATTTCTCTTCCAGGTCTGCCACCAAATTTTTTTGCTAAGAGGTCGTTATTGCCTATAGCCTCAGCTGTGGGAAAACCTCTAGCTGTTGATAAGGCAACTCAGGATAGATCGAGACCTAGCACGGAAGGAGTTAAGTTTATAGTTGATCTTTTGGATAAACATCCTAATAAGGTTAAGCTGCTGATTTTTGATAGAGTCTCAAGTAAATCTGTCGAAATTCATCAAGAAATAGTGTTCGACAACCTGCCTAAGTATTATGCTTATTGCAAGCATCAAGGTCATGATGACAAGGCTTGTAGAGTTAAAAAAGAAAAAATTGCAGCAGAGGCGATGTCAGAGACAAATTTGGGCAGTGATCTACCTGATCGCAAGGTCGAACATGTAGACAAATTAAAAGGGGATGCAAGGGACTTTCTAAATGCTAAAAGAGCTTGACTAGGAGCAATGGATTCACAAGAAAAAGATGGTAAACCAGGAATTCAATTACAAAAAGTCACACAGGACACTGCTGTACAAAATGTAGAAGGACTGACTATGGAAATTAATGCACGCGTCAAGGATGTTGCTGCTCCAATTGTTTCTGCTACGAAAACTGGTATGGTAAAGGATGTTACCAAAAAGATTGCTGATTTGAAGCCTGCACAACTTAATGTGAATGGGAGAGGTGATGCTGATCAACATGAAATGGCTAGGAGTCCTAATATTACTGGAGTATCAAATGCACCTCATGAAGCAGCTCCAGTTTACTCTACTGGAGAGTCAATCCTTTTGAATGATACTTCTAATACAACAGCTGTTTCATCGGAGTCAGTCGAGAATTTAGCAACTCCAAGGATCTGTATTGATTCGCAATGTACTAAACCACAACAATGTAATCATTGGTCCAATCCAGCGACTATGATTACTGTCAAAACGGCCAGTGTAAGTGATTCCAATATGCCAAGTATTGGACATCTCGATACATCTGTTGACCATAAGGCTGGAATGAAGGATGTTGCTGGCCATTATGATACTACAGAAAAACCTGGGGCAATGAAGTTAACATCAGATCAAAGTACTAATTCTGCACAGGCTGATCAATTGGGTGCCTTCAAAGGACAAGTTGCCAAATGCAAGAGGCAGATGGTAGGAGGCCAAACAAATGAGTCTACTAATGCTCAAACTCTTCCAAATCCTTAAAGGGAACTTGAACAGTGTAACAATGACAATGCAAATTCTGGTCAAATGGTTCCAGCTGCTGAAGCTAGTTCAACACTGAATGATAATATTGCACGGCTGTGTAAAAACACTTCTACTGTTGCATCCAAACTGAATGTTTCCAGTGAACAAGTGGTGTCAAATAATGTCACTAAATCTGCTACAAATCATATTAATCTCCCAGTTCACAATCTGAATGCACTGGATGGGCAGATGAATGGTTTTGAAGGAAAGCAGCACAGGAGCAACATGCAGAACCAAGGATCAGTTGAAGTAGAATCTGGAAAATTGAAATCAAATTGGAAATCTTCAGAACTGACTGAACAGCAGCTGTCTAACCAGATGGTTGACAATGTTGTTATGCCTGCTCAAACAATTGGAAACAACAGGGATGCACTGGACAAAGATCACACAGAGGTATCTCTGCAACAAAGAGAAAAAACTCAAGTTTCTGATATCAATGATGAATCAAATAAAAATGGACAGCAACAAGCTACTCTTGCTTTATCTGAGAACCAAAATATTGAGGCTGCATTTCAGCTAACAACAATGTTTCCAAAGGATGATATTGAGCAGTACAGGTCACAGAGGAAAATACCGTTCTAATATCAAGCTCCAATTCATCAGGAATGGTTTCTGGAGGGAAGATACAGGTTGTCAAAAGTTATGCCAATCCCTATACATATATAGAGAACAAGGATCATGAAGATTTTTCAATATTCAATGGAGAGAACAAACAACTAGTTTTAGCTAACATGAGGGAGTTGGTAATTAAATCGAAACTTTGGGACCAACGACAATTTGATGATGAAGAGAGTTGGGAAGAAGGCTCTACTAGTTTTTCATCAGCAGAGGAAGATCAAGAAGATTATTACGATAGCTCAAGAGAAGAATTGGATTCTCAAGGAAAAGCTGCAATTGTAATCTGGAATGCAAAAACTCCATCTGCGGCAAACTTAAACAGCTTGTAAAATCATAATGCTCTAGCTTACATCCCAAAATTTAATACAACAACAGGTGATTCAAGGATAGCAACTACAAAGAACGACTAAAAAGAAACTGCACAAAAGGTGATCCAATTCTTGGGTGAATCTTCAACTGCTGGAAACAAAACAGTACAGCAAGACAGTGGACAAAAGCAGATTACAGCTATACACACTGGACAGCGACAAGATCAGCATAAATCACCCGCTATGCAAATCTCTTCAGACCAAAGACAGCTCCAGAATGATATGGAAGCAAGGCATACATATGAAGAAGGGGAGGAAGAAGAGATGTTAATGCAATGTCGTAAAGATGTTGTAAGAAAAGGCGATTTATCTCCGATGCAAAGTAAAACAAATAAGAAGTGTCGTCAAAGAGATAAAATCTAAGACGGCAGGGTGATAGAAGAAGCAAACATAAGACGACCCCCAATGAGAATCGCAAAACAAAAACAGTTGACACATAGAACAAATAACAAAGCATGAATTACGAAGACATCCGTCGCTTCATCATAAGTTTATTCAACTGTCTTAATTTCCTCAAATGTAACATAATCACAGAGTAAGTTATAAACTCTGGGACGATCATATATCATCTGGCACGATCATGTTTTTCATATTGTAATTTTAATTTTTTGTTATTAATAAAATCTTAATCCTAGGCTTCGCCTAGCGGTCAAATAAAAACTTACTAGTGCCATGGGATTCCCGACACTTGATTGGTGCTGTTTGCCCATTGTTTGGGTCTTGAATCGTGAGGGAACCCTTATCTAGTGTTTCTAGAGTATAAGGTCTGCAAATAGTGAAATAAATGACTTAAAATGGGTTGGAGGCATCATATATATATATATCAAAATGCGTTATACCGCCTAAGAGGGCCCTATAGAGAGGTGTTCGGTGCAGTCTCGCAAAAACGCCAATATCTCTCTACTCCAAAATCGTAGCGATGAACGGTTTGGTACAGTGGAAACTAGAATAAAATATGTTATACTTGGTGGGTATATTACCCAATAATTCTATGTAAATTGGGAGAAAATCATACTAACATTTGACCAAATGTTTAAGTAAAATTATGAACCAAAGTCACGACAACTTTTGTCGACTTTTGTCACATAACTTGTTTGACTTCAAAACTTATGATACAGATATTATATTACTCAAATATCTTAAACTACTACCTCTTGAGTTTATTATGAACCTCTAGGTTTACCTGAAAATACGGATGACAACATCCTTGATTCATTTAACTTCTAATACTTGTTAACCACCCCTATACATATTTGTATCATTTAAAACCAATAAGATTAACTTCTTATTATCTTAAAGATAATCTTTTCATAGATTTATGTTTACTACCTAATGGCATGAGCTAACATACGTGAATACGTGTTGTAACACCCTCCCCCCTAAGGAACATTTGTCCACTAATGTAAGAGTTTATGGGGAGTCAAAATCATCGTTGATTTCGACCGAAATTTTCGGTCAATTTTACCCTATAAAATGGTCACCTGAAAAACCTTCAAGAAGTTATGCTCAACATATGTCCTTACAAGGCTACACAAAGCATTATGAATATTCACATTATCTGCATATCATTATTTTGTAGTAAGGAAGAGTATTCTCAAGTTATTGCTTACTTCATAGAGCCGTTTCACCTTTCAGTGTATCTTGCGTTCCACCGGCATCCTTGTTATCTTCATTCATGAATAGGTAAGGGTATTTAGACTTCATCTCATATTCTGCTTCCCATGTCATTTTTTCCAGATTTTCCTCCACAATACTTTGACGGAAGCTACATCTTTTGTTCTCAGCTTGCGGACTTATCCATCTAATATAGCCACTCGCAGTTCTTCATATGATAGATCCTCTGTAACTTGTATATCTTTGATATGGACGACCCAAGAAGGGTCTCCAATACATTTCCTCAACTTAGATAAATAGAATACCGGGTGGACAAATTCCAATTCGGATGGCAATTCTAATTGATAAGCAACACGTCCAATTCGTTAAAGAAATTCATACGGCCCGATATATCGCGGACTAGCCTTACCTTTCAGCCCAAAACATATATCACCTTTCATTGGTGAGATCCTTTGGAAAACCCAATCACAAACCTCAAACTCCATATCACGACGTCGAACATCGGAATAAGACTTTTGCCTACTTTGTGCCATCCTAAATCACTCCTGTATCACTTTCACCTTATCTATGGCCTGGTGAATCAAATCTCAATCAAATAGTTCTATTTCACCGACTTCGAACCATCAATCAAGTGATATACATCTCCTCCCATATAGTGCCTTGAATGGGGCAATTTTAATATTGGAACGGTAGCTAGTATTGTAGGAGAATTCTATGAGTGGATACTTTTTTTTATAGTAAAGTTATTCAACTATTAATAATTGACATATTCTTAGCGACCCATCTTTCTTCGATACGAACCAAGCTAGCGCACCCCAAGGTCACATGCTAGGCCTAATGACGCCCTTATCCAGCAAGTCATTCAACTACGCCTTAACCTCTCGCAATTCTTCCAAGGCCATTCTATATGGAGGGATAGAGATTGATTGAGTGTCAGGCAACAAATAAATGCTAAACTCAATCTCCCTTTCAGGAGGGAGGCTTGTGAGTTCATTTGGGAAAACATATGGAAATTCATTGACCATGGGTATTGATTGTCGAGTAAGGGGCTTTGCCTCCGCATCCCTAGCACGAACGAGATGATAAATGTAAATTTTTGAGATCATTTTCCTTGCCTTAATATAGGAAATAAGCCTACCACTTGGTGTAGCAATGTCCCCCTTCCATTCAATGACGATTTCACCAGGAAATTAAACCTAACCATTTTCGTACGATAGACAACATTAGAATATCATGAGGCAAACCAATCCATTCACATTATCACTTAGAGATCAACTATTTCTACCTCAAATAAATTTGCTGAGGTTTGATGACAACAAATTATCTCTGTGCAACATATATATACCCTTTTAAAAATCACCGAATCTCCTATCGGAGTAGATATCGCAAGGGGTGTACTTATCAATTCAGGTTCAACATAAACTTATTAGCCACAAAGGTGTAGCGTATGATAATGTAGTTCTTGGATCATTCAATGCATAAAAATCATAAGAAAACACAGACAATATACTTGTAACAACATCTAAAGATGAATCGAGATCCTGTCGATCAACTATAGCATAGGTTAGATTTTGAGCACCACTCTAACTCAGCACTACACCTCTACCTCTACCACGACCAGTCGACTGCTGAAAAACTTGTGTTGGAGGTCAAACTTATTTGGAAGAACCAGACACAGATCTAGTCGGCTAAGCCATACCCCACCTCCCTTTTTAGGACAATCCTGCATCGTATGGACAGGTTGTTTGCAAGAATAACACGCATCAGAACCTCAACGACACAGTCCAAAGTGGGCTTGCCACACTGATCACAACGTCGTTTTGGGGGTCTCGTCTGACTGGTATCCTTGGGATGTTGCAAGCCTGATGCCTGTAAATTCTGACCTGGACTAGAATAGGTAAATCAATCATATCGAGGCCTCTGAAATTCTAGGGGAGCACTAGCTGCAGGAAGTTCCTAACTCCTCGAAGATTGGGGCTCGATGTTGCCTCTAAAGTCATCGGAATACCTTATAAATCTAGCCATCTTATGCTGGCATGTATCCTGCTCCCTATCTGCACTCTGCTGGCACTTACGATCCTCTAGGTTCTGGGCATAATCCTGAATATGGAAATATCCATGCCTTCCTCCAAGGAGGTTGTCGTGCACTCATTTACCAGATATGGTCCCAATCGGTTCCCAAACAAATGCACACTATCACTTATCCCAGCCACCAAATAGGGGAGAATACCTTGCTAAAGAATCAAACTGCATACTGTACTCTTGTACACTCATATTACCTTGTCGAAGGTTCAATAACTTATTAGCTCTAGCTCTTCCTATTTCAACTGGCAAGTAGTGACGAAGAAAGGCCTCAAAACTATCACACCAGAAAGGCATAAACATGCACATAATTGGAGGAGCGTTCGGACCCTTAGATCTCTCCCAACTATCACACCAGAAAATCGCTAAATCCCATTAACAACAAAAAGCCAATTATACTGCTTCTGTATCACTACCATGCATAACCCACAGTGTATGATGACCTGATCAATAAAAGCCTGTGGTTCCTCCTTGGGTTTGATCTGATAAAAATTGGAGGATCTAGATTAATAAAATCATGAACTCTCATACTAACTGGTTTATCGACAACACCGGTACTCTACCTCTGAGCCTCAGCAATTACCAATCTAGTCAACTACACCGCAGCCTAAATATCTTGGTCTGTAGTGCTAGAAAAAGTAATAGGTGGTCCTAGGTGCCTTCTAATTTCCTCTGGAGAAGACGGAGTAGATGCGTTATGAGAGGACATCTCACTCTAAGCCTCACTTTGGCCTGCTCTAGCTTAGGGCACCTGATTAAGCCCTCTACTGCTGCTGTATCAAGCCATCTGCTAACCATTTGCTACTTAGTCCAAGGCATTTGTTAATGAAAACATTATGAATATTAGAGATGAACACTTACAACTCAACTCTACGTACGATCTAGATTCAGGAAGAAGGTAACAACACTAGATGTCATGTAGCCTCATGATTATGAATGTGGCGCGCTACACATCCATAACTATGATTCTACTAGACATGGCTAATAGACAATTCCTAGGACAAACTTGCTCTGATACATGTTTGTCATGACCCAAACTGGAGGGCCATGACTAGCACACGGCCATACTTGCCGAGCAACAACGTACATTTTATCTAACCTTCTTTATTATATTTTTGGGGCGACGAGATCAATATAAATGATAGACATAGATCATGTAGAGCCAACAATAAAAGATGATTGAATAAACATACATAATATGGGATGACCAGACAATAAAGGGACTATATATAAGGTACGACCTACTACGCTAACATGAAACACTATACAACAAAAATCAATTGATAAGGCATACTAAACTATACATGAGTTGATATCTGTTTATGAGCCTCTAAAGGAACATAGTGTTGCTATATTGCTTGAACATGGCCCCGACATACCCACAATGTCTATAACAAAAATGTATTCTAAGAGCACGGCAAGTCTGAAGAAGGGATCTCGCCAATCAGTGTTGAACTGGACAGCCTACTTTGGTGGGGGAGTTGTGCCTGCCTGTCTACCGGGAACTGCAGCATGAATGCAGCATTCAAAAATAAAAGGACATCTGTACGAATAAAGTACTTAGTATGAGCGGTAGGGAACCACAAGTACGAACAGTAATGTAAGCAAGGATAGCAAATATACAACTTATAACATTTGGGTACCTTTGAGGGATACTAACATGAAATGCATGACGCATATGTATATGTAAATAAACTTTTTAAACATATGTTTCTGTTGGCACCATGATCATCTTATCATACCCAGACCTAATAGGATCAGTAAAACATACCCGGCTATCACAAGACTTGGTAGAATCATACTAGACCACATGGAGCTGGGTAAAACCCAACTGATCTGTGGGTGGATAATAGGAGACGTACACGGCCAACTATAGCGCGGCACAATAGAGTAAAATAGATACATATATATAATTCATGTTAGACTCATAGAATCATATTCAAAACCATTAGTAGTAACAAAAGGTCGGTATCCTCTGTACATGTTATTAGGACTAACTCTTCACCATGAACCTTATAAGAATTAGGAAGTACCAAAAATATTGATAACATAAGAAAAAGTGAAGAAATCAACATCAATAGTTCCATATGAGGAGAAACAATGTAAGTACAACTAGCTTCTAAGAGTAGAGTATCTTTGGAAGCTCATTCATTACATTATGTACAATAAGAGTCATGCAAAAGAAGGAAAGGGATAGCCTCACATACCTTGTATATACTTCCCAGCCTCAAGTTATGCATATGTCGCAACTCCTTAGTCTACAATTGGAGAAATGACACTATCGTTAACTTTTAATCATCGTAACTATTATGTACCTACTACAACATATTATACGATGAAACGGACATCACCTCCCCTATTTGTACTCTGTCACAAGTGAAAACAATCACCAAATAGCCTAAACAACATCAATGTTAATCATATTAAACCTCCCAAAATAGTCCATCAACCAATAACATTACTATCACGCCCTGACCTTGGGGAGCGCGATCGAGAAATCTCGATCGATCAAGCCTTAGTTGAGCACATCCTATCTAACTCGATACAATTACCGGCCTTGATTCCGCTTCGTGTTGTTGAAGAAATAAAAGGGCTTTTACAGTTAATCATGGACATCCCATTTTATAACACAACATTAAATTATAACTTAGACTTCTAAGATTTCCATACGGTTATAGCTTAAGACAAACTATTTTAGTTCCCAAAGTACATACAGTTGACAGTCTAGAACATAAACTTTCAAAATACAACGTGATTCTAAGACCACCCCGGCCCCCCCATATGACCCACAGAAATGTTAGAGAGCCTCCAATGATACAAGAGATCAAAATGATGAAGCCGCTGAAAAGGCCCCGGCCATACCTAAAAATGTGATAACTTACACGAAGAAGAGCTACAACCCTTGGGAGGAATGGGGGCTCACCGAGAAAGATGTGAAGAGGACACGGGTGCACTACTACCTACGATCAGCACTATCAGCAGCGGAACCACCTACGTCCATCTAAAGATGTAGTGCCCCAGACAAAAAGGACGTTAGTACTGCCAAATAGTACTAGTATGTATAGAAAACACAATTCTAATAGGATGAACAGTGAAACAATGAAAGACAGTTACATCATAAACAATTACATCACAGAAATTTAAGGAGGAGTGCCAAATATGTGTTCACTAGTTGTTGATTAAGTCTTTTCGTTCTTTTAGGTTAATATTCCTTAGTCCCAAGTACCATCTCTTTAAAATATAATACCACCATAGGGTTGTAACATGGAGTCCGGTCTCTGCCCGGCCAGCTAAGCCATCCCAAGTGAGGTATATCCATATTCATAATGTTTGGATCACAATATAAATTCCACCATGTGTACGACATGGTGTCTGGTCTCGGCCCGATCAGCTAAGCCATCTCACTTGGGACATAACCTCTTTTAATTACTCTTCAGTTACAATTTCATTCCATTATTTTCCACACCGGGTATTACACCTCTTTTCATTTATTTGCTCATTGGCACTTATATTCATCAACACTACACAAGCCTTCCTTTTTGTCAATTTGTTCATGTAAATCCATCATTTATTTTTCAAGGGCTATCTTACGAAGCATACACATGCATATGGAAATAACGAACTCTTGAAAGACATGATCACCTTGTCAATTACCATGATTTCTTTCAAACACATAGAATAATGCGGAATGGAAGTCCGTCACTCAACACATGATTGCAATCAACCAAGTAGAATAAATTTAAAATTTCAAGCCAACCATTAAAAACTAAAATTCAACAGTAAAAGGAAAGGGTTAGCCATACGTACCGCGGTGGAGTCTCCCTTAATTCAATACGAAAATTCCCGGAATTCCCTAGCAACTTCGATCTATTTTATGTGAGCTATGAATTTAGCCAACAAATAGAGATGCGACTAATGTCCTAGCTCATTTGAGCATATTGACAGGCACTAGGTGTACATTATGGTTTTTGGTTCCTTTTTGTAAGACATTTTATCATTTTATACCCTAATTACCGTCTTTTAAAGTCACGATCTTCCTATACCCCATTGTTACTTATGCATGCAAGATTTCTAGCCTTGTTCCCCGTGTACCCTCTTGCTAATTACTAGCTTTAACAGAAATGCTTGAAATATTGGTGAGGGCACCGTTACTTACTAGGTAGGATGAAGACCTAGTAGCCTCAATTAGAAACCTTCAAGGAATTGGTCATGGATTTAGAGGGAGCTTGATGAATGCCACTCATTCTCACTCTATAACTACCTCCACCCCTCTTTATATTGTAAAAAATAACAAAAGATAGCATGTTCTGGTGATTTTAACGAGGTGTGGTCGGATTATAAAATTTATAAAATTGGAGCCCGAGTCAGATTTGCAGTCGTATTTTGCGATCGCAAAGTGTTAATACGGTCCAAAGAATAGAACGCAAAAATTCTCTCAAAAATTGGGTGTAATCATTGGTTTGCGGCAAGAATGTTGTCCGCATTCACGCTCGGCGTTGGCATAATACACCGCAGAGCTGCCCTCACAAAATCCTAATTAAGTTATGTGACCACTATGCGGTCCGCATTTTGATTATGCGATCTCATTATTGACCGCATAGTTGACTTCAAATTTGGCCCACACAGTGATTCACTTTGTGATTACCTGATATGTGATCGCATTCTTGACCGCACAATGACATTTTTTTGGAAAATGTAATTTCTTGTCATTTTAATGCATATCTTAGTCCAAATCGGTCAGTACTACGGCGAACATTTTACACATTTGCAACATGTCCCCCTAGTTGGCACTACGAGCCTTCGGGTTTATAGTAAAAACATTCCACGGGCCTCACAATTACTACCAAGACTTTCGATATATATTTCACAAGTATTAGCTTCAATGACTTAGCGGCAACTTGGATAATAATATATGCATATAGAGTGAGAGACTCCTTACCTTTAGATAAAAATATCATTTCCAATTTGACATTAATTGTCCATGAGATATCCCTCCAATGTTGCTACAACAACAAGGAAGAAAAACTAGCAATCAATTAGTGTTTTTCGCCAATAGAATCACATTAGAAGGCTTGAAATCACCTAGCGTTGATATTAAGAACTTGAGGGAGTTTTTACAAAACACAAACCCCTTAAAACAACCTCCCACATGAGCTAGAACAACACAAAAATGAGTAACAACAAGAAGAACAAGAAACTTACTAGTGCCACGGGATACCCGACACCTGATATGTGTTGTTTTCCCTTTCTTGGGGTCTTGAATCTTGAGAGAACCTTAATATGGTGCTTATTGGATTCTAATTCTGAATATAGTGAATAAAATGACTTCAAACATGTTGGAGGCATCATATATATATATATATATATATATATATATATATATATATATATATATATATATATATATATATATATATATATATATACATATACATATACATACACCTGAATGTCTTAAACCCCTGAGTGAGCCCCATAGAGAGGTGTTTGGCACAGTCTCGCAAAATTACCGATTTCAATCTATTCCAAAATCATAATGACAAACTATTTAAAACTTTGGAAACTATGATCATTCATCTTAATTTTTGTGGGTAGAGCACCCCATACTTCTAAGTAAATTGGGAGAAAATCGTAGTAACGTTTGACCTCATGTTTAACTAAAATTATGAACCTAAGTTGTGACAACTTTTGTCGACGACTTTTGAATTATGAACCTTAAGAACTATGATACAGATATTATATGATTTACATAATTCAAAATTCTACCTCTTGATTGTGTTAAGAACCTCTAGGTTTACCCGAAAATACGGCTGACAACATCCTTGATTCGTTTAACTTCTAGTATTTGTTAACAACTGTTATACACCTTTGTATAACTTAAGACCAATAGGATTAACTTCTTATCATCTTAAAGATAATCTCTTCATGGATTTACGTCGACTACCTTATAACATGCGCTAACATACGTGAATATGGGTTGTAACACCATGAATAGAATTATAGGCATGAGTGTAGTGCCTCATGCTTTCTCAAACTTACTCATGGCGAAAGATAGTTTACTAATCTTATATCCTTCTTTTCTCCAGCAATTTCACAGGAACCAGGGAACATTTCTAATATGCTTGGCTAGGTCCAAAAGCTGGCCACCCATTCGACTTGTGATGATCATAAATAAGCAGAATATCATTTTATGTGTGTACGCTGCTTGTTCCTCATACATTTGGGGGCGGGGGATTTTTCTCCTTTTCATGTATCAATCTTTATGTCGTAGGTATCAGAGGGTTTTCAAAGGAGATGATGTGATCCTCCAGAGAAGTAGAGGGGCTGCCAACTTTTGAGCTAAAGGATGACAATGATAGAACGGATATGCATTTGCAGTACAATGATGCTCACAGTAGGGCAAAACATGGCCGAGTCTTTTAGAAGAAAACATCGACCGAGGCTACTATAACCCGAATTCTTCGATCCTGGAGAGGATTTTCTTCCAAGTGATCATGCCTTGACCAGGATTAATTCTTCCAGGGCAAATGGGACTAGATTAACAGAGTGTGCTCGACCTTTGAGGAAGTTTTCCAACTTCACTTTGTAGTGAGCTTTGGCACATGCCTTTCGAATCTAGCGTCTTCCCTTCGTTGTTGAGTTTTTCTTTTGCTGGATTTTTGTAGGCTTAGTCTGAGATGTTCCTTCATGGGGAGAGGCTCTAGAAATCTCTGGATGAGGGTAAGTCCCTCGTGCTCCTTAGCAAGGAGAAGGAAGTTGAGCTAGTACACTAGCGATATGAGGAGTACTGGAACTCGAATTACGAGAGCTATTTGATGGAGTAGGTAAATTTTCGTACCGGTTGGGTATGCATTTTGCTTCTTATCCTCTCAGGTTAATTCTTCGCCTATCCAATCTGTAGAAAAAGACTAAGGCCCTAGACTTCCTCAAGGGTGAAGCCGACCGAATCAGGAATGACTGTGTCGAGCTAAGAGCTCAAGCGTAGGTTCAAGCTTTACAGGAGAAGGGTGTCTTGGAAAAAGTTCCTGCTTTCAAGGTCCAACTCTGCTTAGCTCGTGATAATGCTTTAGTTCACGCAGATATGATCATGAAGCTCGAATCAAACTTTCTAAGGTTAGGGCTAAGATCGTTAATGCTCGGACCAAAGCTGCACTAAGCTAGGCCAAGGATGATCAAGAGATGGAAACTTATTTAAATAATGCTAGCGATGTCTAGGCCGGGTTGAAGAGGGTCCTCAATCATGAAGGGAGGACCAAAGAATATGCTCGCTGCAGATTATGAAGAAACGTTCTCGAAAGAATCAGTGTCAGGGGTTTTGTTCTCACGAAAGAATTGGTGCGACCGAAGGTTGACGAGCGTGATGCTCGATCACTTCTGTCCGATTTTGAGTAGAGTAAAGATGAGGCTGGTAGGCTGTAGCCTTCCGGGGACATAGATTTTGTCATCTTGGATGTGATAATTGTAGAGTGCCTTTTTAGATGGAGAATTCACTTTTTTGTGAGTGTAAACAAAAGGAAACTTGAAGCTTTATTTCTTATGTACCTCTGTCTGCTTTGCTTCTGACCTGGTAGGCTGGTTTGGAGTTGGTGAGAATCCTTAGACACGTGATATGGCTCTGGAGCTCATTTGTCTTGAGAAAAATAATGGGGGAGTTGTTGGAGCAAGGTCGAATTTGTCTTGCTAATTCGAGTGAGGTCGAATACACATTTCCTGTGTTGGTGTGATATGTAAACTTGGCGGAGTTGCGTAGGAATTTTGTATGCTGCTTCGCTTACTCATTCATTGGAGAATATATCATGCTGTTGTACGGTCCATATATACATTTGGGAGTCCCTGTGTTTCCTGTCCCTTCATCGCGCGGCTTGGAGAGGTAGTTTATAGGTTGTGCGATTAATTTCTCGCTCAAGCTTCGAGACGACTTAATGTAAGTACGAGATCGTATTTTAGCTAGTTATGTCATCGCATAGTGGATTTGGTGAGCGCATGGGTGAGTTTCACGCATTTCTGTTCTGTCTGCATGTTGGAAAGATTTGTATGTCTTCCGAGCTGGTGACCCAGTTCTAGTCTGTACAGACATTTCCTTTATGACATTGTACCAACTTGCTAGGGGAGGGTTTCACTCGACCGTTGGCTGCAAGATGATATGGCGCTGAAGTTTTCTTGGTGTGTTATTTTGATGGTTTTTGTTACCTGCTCGCGTGTCTGCGAGGATGACCCCATCCTTGTCCCACTCAGAAAAGAAATAGCAGGTTAAAGCCAAACGAAATCATTTGTTACCTCGACTGGTTAGTTGACGAGTGGAAGGGAGCGACCATGTTCCCTTCTTTGGCTATGCTTCGTAGCTACTATCATTTGTTGAGCTGATATCCATCGAACTCGGATGACATCTTGTGGGCCTTTGGCTTGGTGTTTTTACTGTCTTTGCTACTTGGGTCTGGAAAGTTCCTTCGATCTGATTGGAAATGAACTGAGTGCTAGCTTCAGATCCGATCTCAGTTCCGTATTTAGCTTCAGCGTTAGTCGAATCGGGGCACCTCGGGGGCTGATGAATTAACTTTCCCGTTGGGGTATTCAAGTTCAAGTTCCAATCTGATCCAGTCTCGGGTGCATGAAGATACGAAAACATAAGCCATCCCACAAGCACACAGGCGAACGGATGAAGTTATAATGAACCGGAAGTGGAACTAGAACTGAGTTTAAATATAGATGAAACTAAAGCTTTGGCTAGAAAATCTCCACAGACGGCGCCAAATTGTTTGACCAAAAAATTTCATGACTTTTTATTAAACTAATTAAATAAGAAGATATGAGGTAAATCCTAGTCAGAGATAATTTATTCTAGATTTGAGATAAAAAAAACGGGAATAAACAAGCATAACTGAACGTAATACTTTATTACAGTCATGACTGGATTCCGTAATGTAAGAAAAAGAAGACGACTTCAATATATCAAATGATAACGAAGAATACATAAAGGAAAAGAATCATTATTCTTGAATAAGATAGACCTCCATACATGTGATAAAGTTGAACTACAGATAGAACACCGGTTTTCCTAAAATTCATCTCCCTTTTGGCAAATGATGTATATATATATAGCCATCAGCCCCCATTATGTTACTCTCTCTCATGATATTTATACCAAACATTTTCCTTACCTAGTGGTCCTTGACTGGAGTACCTAAATTCTTGGAATATCTTGTAAAATATTCCTCAAAAATGTCCTAAGTGTTGAGCTATCCGTTCGGATGGAACTAAGTGCTCGACCACAATCATAGCCGAATCATTCGCCGATGTGTTACTTCCTGTACATGACTTCCGCTTGATTGAATCATGGCCATTTTTTCTTTAAGTGAAATTCTTTTTATCAAATTTCGACCCACACACTCTTTTTTAAGAACGTGAATGTAAAGAGAAATCAAAACAACTTCCGAGTGGGATCTGTTCAATTATAATTGCCATGTAATTCATATACATTGAAAGTAATGAAGAGTGATAGATTACTAGTTTATTTTTAAGTTACTTTTGACATATATGAAGAATAGGTCAATTTGATTTGATAAAATTAAAAATTAGTATACCATAAGTTTTTACAGTTGATGGCTTTACGTTGAAATGGTAAGAACTCGTTTGAAACTTACGAATGTAATTCCATTTGGTAAGATAAGTTAAGCAAGTTTTAAAGTAATAAATTAATCGAAGTTCCAAAGTAATCTGGACTGAGCAACTCGAACTTTGTCCCCATCCCCCCTAATGGAAAAAAATGAGGGAATTTTGCTCTAATCCTCCCTCATATTTATCCCCAAAATGAGGGATGAATATTATTTCCTCAAATATGGGATACACTATTCATTTCCCAGGGGGTGCTATTTACTCATATTTTATTATTATTTTAATTATTTAATCTTTTAGTTTAACTCTTTATATGTATTAATTATATTTATGTAATATTTTTATAATATTAATACTATATCTTAACTTTGGTGTATAATTTTGATAAACTAATTTTTGTGCATTTATTATTTTTATGTAAAATTATAAGTTAGTCAGAAAGGCTTTGATGACTCAAGGTTCATATTAGGGAAAGGAGTGTGAGGGGAAGAGGGGGCAGCCCTCGGCCCGATCATCCAATTCGCTATTAGATATTGTTAATATTGAAAGGTGCGAATATAAATATTATATGTTGCTAAAATTTAAAAGTGAATATTAAAAATACATTAAATGAAAATACATTAAAATTGAAAATACATAACAATTAAAAATATATTAAATAAAAATACATAAAAATAGAAACTACGGTAAATAGCATAATAACTTAATATTATACTGTACAACATGATAATCGAGGATGATGGAGATCTTAATGCACAAATTCAAGATGATTTGGAAGGTCCAACTCCAACAGTAGAAATTGCAGTAGATGAAAATCAACGATTTCAAGATTTTTTAGCTTGACATAGAAGAATTAAGGACAAAGATGCTCATTTTGCACTTCGTAATGCATTAATAGATTATTTATGAGAGAATACTAGAGGTTGAATATTTATATAGTATTTCGAATGAATTTTATCGTTATGTAATATGTATTTAATTAATCTTGCATCGCAATGATTTCACTTTTATTTGAATTATTAATTAATCTATAATAATTTCTTACAAATTATATTATTTAAATTTTATGGAATTAATTTAATTATAGAAATTACAAATTAATAAAAATAAAAGATGGACTTTGTTTAACGAAAATTAAAAAATGAAATTGAAATAAAAAATAATAATATAATATAAAAGAGAGGGAAGAATATAAAAAAAATTGGGAAAATAATGAGGGAATGGTTGGAGTAAGTTGTCCCCAAAATAAGGATTTTCTCATTTTGGAGACAAAAGATGGGGCAAGGTTGGAGTTGCTCTGAGGGGGGTAATTTTTGGGGAAACTTTACTCCAACCCTCCCCCATTTTTATCCCCAAATAGGGGATGAATAATATTCTCTCAAATATGGGATACACTATTCGTCTCCCCCATTATTATTCATAACTTTATTATTATTATTATTATTATTATTATTATTATTATTATTATTATTATTATTATTATTATTATTATTATTATTATTATTTTTTATTGTATCTCTTTATATACTTAATTATATTTATGTAATATTTTTATAATATTAATATTATATCTTAATTTTGGTGTATAATTTTAATAAATTAATTTAAGGACTTGTTGGGGCAGCAAGTCCTTAAGCAGGATTGCCAGTGTCCTTGGTAAACCTATATATGCTGATGAGTGCACTACTAAACAGTCTAGAATCTCTTATGCTCGTATGCTCATTGAGGTAAATGTGTCCAAAAAGTTACCTAGTGAAATAGAGATTTTAGATCCAAATGGAAAGAGTTTCATACAGGATGTGATCTATGAGTGGAAACCTTTGTACTGTGAGAAATGTTTAGAGGTTGGACGCAACTGTCTAACCAAAGCTACCCAAACTACACAGAAAGGTAAAGCAACACAAGAATGGAGAGTGAAAGCACCAGTTGAAGCAAGCAAAAACAATCAGATGCCTCACAGCCAGAGTCAAGAGATAATTAAGGAGACAATTATCAAACCTACAACTGATGTTGGGGATAGACAGAAGTAAGTTGTTCAAGACTCTCCAGTTTTTAACATAACCAATTTCCCTCCCTTATCTCCTCTTGTTATGTCTAATAGATTTGAAATTGGGTCAGTTAGGTGGGCTGATCATCCCCTAGATGAAGGGGGAACAAGTAAAACTCAATGAAGTGGATCATTTGGAATATTAGAGGTGTAAATAAAAGGTTCAAACAAAAAGAAGCTCAAAATTACTTTAGGAATAATAAGTTTGACCTGGTGGGAATAGTAGAAACCAAGGTTAAACAACAGAATGCTAGTAGAATAGCTAGTTTTTTATTGCCTAACTGGAACATGATAACTAATTATAGTGGTGCAGCAAATGGTAGAATTTGGATCCTGTGGGATCCTACAAAAATTGTGGTTTCTGGTTATCTTGAGGAGGCTCAGATAATCCATTGTCAAGTTCAACACATCACTGGTGAGGTTATCTGCTGGCTCTCAGTAGTGTATGGATTCAATGATTGTGATCAGAGGAGGATGCTATGGAATTCTATCTTGAACTTATCAACTGGTATTACTGATCCATGGCTCATTGCAAGGGATTTCAATGCAACTTTATCCACCAAAGAGAGACAATCCTGCCAACAAGTGAAGCAAAGGGACCTTGTGGATTTCAATAACTGCATTCAACAATCAGGACTAGTGGAGCTGCCTTGGGAAGGAAACTATTTTACCTGGTCTAATCAACAAAGTGGTAATGATAGAGTATGTAGTAGACTGGATAGAGTGTTTGGTAATTTTGAATGGCAGATGAAGTGGAACCATGTATACACTGTATATGGTCATCCCCTTATATCTGATCATAACCCTATGCTACTAACTCTTACAACTGATACAGCTATAAGGATAACACCATTCAGATTCTTCAATGCTTGGATCCAGCATAAAGAATTTCATGTTATTATCTCAAAATACTGGAGTGTCAAGGAGCAGAATACTCTTCAAGGAGTATGGAATAATCTTAAGTCCCTCAAACATCCCTTAAAATCTCTTAATGTTAGAGATTTTAAGAATATTTCTCAAAAGATTGAAAGTAGCAGGAAAGAACTGGAAGATGTGCAGCATCAACTGGCTACTTCTTATTCAGATACACTTCAGCAAAGAGCAAAAGATATGGTACAGCAGCTGGAGAAATGGTCACTAATTGAAGAGTCAGCTTTACAACAAAAGTCAAGAGCTAAGTGGATCAAGCTAGGGGATTCCAACAATAAGTATTTTTCAGCAGTCATGAAAGAGAGGAGCCAATATAAGAAGATTATTGAACTCTCTACAGAAGGAGGCATGAAGATAAATGATCATGCAGAGTTGAAGAAGGAGATTAGGGATTTCTATCAAGCTCTAATGGGAACTGCAGCCAACACACTTCCAGCAGTGAACAAGATATATATGAGGAATGGACCAAAATTATCACAATCACAAAGGATGGATCTAGTAGCTGATATAATTGATGCAGAGATAATTGACAGCTTGAAGGGTATTGGAAATGATAAAGCTCCAGGCATTGATGGTTTTAATGCCATGTTCTTCAAACAGTCTTGGCATATCATTGGTAATCAGGTGATGTTAGCAGTCAGGAATTTCTTTCATACTTCCAAAATGTATAGACCAGCTAATTGTGCAACTCTCACTCTGTTACCTAAGGTTCCTAATCCTCAAACAGTGAAGGAGTTTAGGCCTATAGCTAGTTGCTCAGTCTTATATAAGATTATTTCCAAGCTGTTGGCTAATAGACTCCAAAAAGTTATGAGCAGTATTATATGCAATTCTCAGGCTGGATTTATACCAGGAAGAAGAGTAGCAGATAATGTAATATTAGCTCATGAGCTAATAAAACAGTATTCCAGATCACATATTTCTCCCAGATGTATGATCAAGATTGATCTCCAAAAAGCTTATGATTCAGTGGAATGGTGCAGTCTACAACAGATTATAGAAGAGCTGGATTTCCCTAGCAGATTTATTAGATGGATCATGGAATGTGTTCAAACTGTTAGTTATACTGTTGTAGTTAATGGTGAAACAACAAAGCCTTTTCAAGCTGCCAAAGGATTGAGGCAAGGAGATCCAATATCTCCATTTTTATTTGCTATTATAATGGAATATCTTAGTAGATCTCTGGCAGAGTTGAAACATACTACAAGCTTCACATATCATCCAGGGTGTAAAAAGTTAGGAATCACTCATTTGAGTTTTGTAGATGACTTGCTATTATTTGTCAAAGGGGAGCCTCAATCAGTAAGTTCTATGTTCCTATTCTTTTCTCAATTTCTTGCTGCTACTGGGCTTAAGGCTAACCTACACAAAAGTGCTGTGTATTTTGGTGGGGTATCAAATGAGAGTCAACAACAAATTCTTGATCTTCTTGGTTATGTTAAGGGGGATCTTCCTTTCAAATATTTGGGAGTCCCTTTAACTGCCAAAAAGTTATCAGTTGCTCAATGGCAACCTCTGGTTGATAAGATTACTGCAAAAGTTACTTCCTGGACAGCAAGGTACTTATCATATGCAGGCAGATGTCAATTGGTTCAATCAGTTATCCTTGGAGTTCAAGCTTACTGGGCTCAATTATTTATCATGCCATCTAAAGTTGTTAAGCTGCTAGAGACTATATGCAGAACATACATTTGGTCAGGGTCTGTTAACATCACTAAGAAAGCATATGTGGCTTGGGAGAAAATTTGTATGCCTAAGTCTGTTGGAGGACTGAACTTAACAAATATATCAATATGGAATAGAGCTGCAATAGCTAAACTTGGTTGGGACTTAGCTCATAAAAAAGACTTGTTATGGGTGAAATGGATTCACACTGTCTATGTCAAACAACACCAGTTGGAGAACCTTACTATCCCAGTTAACGCTAGCTGGATGGTAAGGAAAATTATGGAAGGAGTCAAACTGCTGCAACAACAAAATCTGCTAGGTGACAATGTCTGCTCTATAAGGAAGGTATACTTGCAGCTGCTGGGAGATTCATCCAGAGTTTCATGGAAGAATATGGTAATGCAAAATGCAGCTAGACCTAAAGCTATCTTCAGCTTATGGTTGCTATTGCAGGATCGACTTCCCACCAAAAACAGGCTGTTACACTGGAAGCTGAACATCTCCAGAGTGTGTGTTATGTGCCAGCAAGAATTGGAAACTAGAGATCATTTATTTCTGCATTGCTCCTTTGCTTCACAGTTGAGATATCAAACAATGCAATGGTTGAGAACTGATGATTTCACTGGACAAAATTGGATACAATTCTGTCAATGGATCATTATGCAGTCCAAAGGAAAATCTGTCCGAGCCCTCACCTTCAAGATGACTATCACAGAAATGCTATATAGTATATGGTTAGAGAGAAATGCAAGAGTTTTTGAAAACACTTATTGTAATAGTGATAAACTCCTAAGTAGCATAGCCTATATTTGTAATGTTCGAGCTCCTCCTAGGCTTAGTTCACATATTCAGCATTTTATGATATGAATGCTGAATATTAGAGTCGCATAGATACTTCATGTCCTAATTAGATAGGCAGTTGAGATTAAACTGTCCTATAATTTTGTAAGGCATCCTTTTGGTGATTAATAAAAAATTTTAATTACCAAAAAAAAAAAAAATTCGTGCATATTTTCGTAAAATTAATTTTCGTGCATATTAATATTTTATTTGAATTATTATTTGAATTTTCGTGCATATTAATTTTGAAATGAAGTAGTTTTTACATGTTAATATTAGCTTTCTTTGATCAGAAAGTATTTATTTCTTTCATGACTTTATACCTTGTTCATCAGTGATGTTGTTTTAGTTATTTTCTCTTAGAATAGTTAAGTTCTCAGGTTTTAACTAAATGTGCACTATTGAGACTATGATTGTTTGTGTAGCTTTAGTGGTGTAGGTTAATTTCACAATCCATGTTAGCTAAATATGGAAGTGGTTTGGGAATTGTCAAGTTCTATCATTGTCCAGTGTGTGTAAGTTTGATATACTTCTAGTAGTTTGGTCATGCCATAATAATTGAGCTTTCGTTGTTCATAAATCATGGAAAATCATCAAGATTTTGGTTTATAATAGTACTGATTCCTTTCAAGTGCCTTTGAGGTTTTCTATCATATTTTTTAAATGTTAGTTTAAAATTTTAAATTCTGAATATTGTGTGATCCTGAAATTGTAGAATTACTATGTGTGTATGTACCAGTGTTAATTTTGTGGCTAATAGATGTTTAAAATGTTTCTTTGTTAAATCCTGATCTATGTTTCAGCGTTTAGCTTCCGTAGTTTTAGATTTGAGGTCATTTGACTAGAGTTTGGGGATCTGCAAAAATTTAATTATTCATGCATTTTCTTTAGTTTGAATGTGTTACTCACTGTAGCTTGTCAATTCATTTGCAATTGAATAGTGAAGCAGATTCGAGCTAAGGATTTTGTCTCTATTGGAAGCTATCCTTCCTATGTTTTAGATTCTTTCTCAGGCTTAAGAATTTGTTTAAAAGGAACTTGAATGAATTTGTTAATTTGTGTCAATGGGTTTAAATCAGAAACTCAATCTTTAATTTCATGTTAATATGGGTACCATTGTATTTTGTATTACTATGCCTTGACCTGGACAATTTAGACGTAAGAACTAGGCCCAACATTGGCTCAGTTGCATAACAAGTGAGTCCAATTATTATTGATTCCTGTGTTGACCCACAAAATCCTTTAATTTCTCTAGTCCTGGGTCTACAGGAATTAGACATTAAGTCCCACGTTTAAGCCTCCTAGAGTTTCGAAGCCCTTCTCGATGTTGCCTTTGAGGAATCGGGTATCTATTTACCTAGATTTAGTTGATTAATAACCCTCCTTTAAATAAATTTAAGAGTATAGTAATTAGATAACAAATATCTTATGACCCTCAAAATTCTTGGTCGAATATCATTTAAAAATAAAATTGAGGTATACCGCGCCAAATAACATCACAAATGCGGGACCCTCGTTTAAATTAATTTCTTTAAAATACTTAGAATTCGAGGCGTGCTATTTAGTGAATTTTCATAGCTCCCGCAAAGTTAACAATGCGTTAGTTTCTTTAGGCACATTATTTAATAAAATTACTTTCATAAACTCGGGTGTGCGTTTTATATGACCCAAATCCAAATCCTAAAATGTTGAATAAAATATTTTCCAGATAGAGGGTGCATTTCATGTGACGCGATCCAAAGACATGTTTTAAATGACGTTCAATTTTATTTAAAATTATTAAAAGCAGTAAATAATTTAAAATTGCACTGTAGGTTTGAACATGTACTAATATTAGATAATAGGCCAATTATAATAGTTCAAGGGACTGTGCTAGAACTACGGAATCCAGGAGTGCCAAACACCTTCTCCCCGGTTAACAGAATTCCTGATTAAGAATTTCTCTTTCGCAGACTTCAAAAGGAAATTGGACTTTTCCTCGATATGGGATTTTAAAATAAACCGGTGACTTGGGACACCAGAAAATAAACTATACCCAAATCGCGACTTTAAAAATAAATAAATAATCTCATTTCAAATAATGTCATTAAATTTGAAAAACTCCCTTATATACTACCTTTCGGGGCGATGTATTAAAAAGACGGTGTGAGAATCTCATAAGTGGGGTAAAGGGAGGGTATGTTATACACTGCCTTACCCCTACCCTAGAATGGAAGGGCGACTATTTTCGATAAACCTTTGGGTAAAGAAGGTGAAAGAAGCCTTTATAGCATGTAATAGCATGACAAATAATTACAAAAATTACTCGATGATTGAAAGAGAGAGTATGAAAGAGGTACTGATAATAAGTAACATCAAGATAATATATTTAGAAAACATAATCCAAGGAAGCGAACGAGAAATATGAACGAAGTACCGCTAGTAATCTACGGAATTACCGATGGCAAGTAATAATGGAACAAAACATGAGAATATAGCAAACAAAGGAAAAACAGGTACCATACTAAAACTTGTTAGAAAATACGCTTAACGCTAGAGGGGGGGAGTGAATTGCGTTATAATAAAAAATAGCGTAAACTTGCGGAATTTAAAAATTGCAGGAATGAAATAAGTGCGATAAGCAAATAATAAAGAACGAACGCACCGATGTATCCTGGTTCACCACAACCCGTGGCTAGTCCAGTCCCCGAGAGTCTCTCTCGAGATTTCCACTAACACTGTTAAGCTTACGGGTGCTCAACAAACCGCTACAACCTGAGAACTTGAGTCACACAAGTCTCAACAACCTTTGCTCGAAGATACAACACTTCAAGACTTCAACCAAAGGAATCACAACGTTCCTTCTTACAATACAAGGGAACAACTTTCCCTTCAAGTGAATAGAAATACTTTGCACTCAAAAAAAGACTCTCCTTAAGGGTAGATATGAGTAAAATAAATACGCTCAAGAACGTAACAACTTTCGTCAAGAATTTGGCTCTCAAAAACTTATGTAATGAATAGAAAATGATGAATAAGAGAGTATGCAAGCTCTAGCAATAATATTGTCAGTTGTTGTGTTTGTAAGACTGATTTGAAGATGTATTTACAGTGTCAAAACCATGCATTACCGTTGCCTAATTGCCAATTAAGAATTGCTAATTTTGTGCTATAACAATCGATTGTCTACTCGGCACAATCGATTGTTTTTCAATCGTTCCAAAAATCATTCCCAGATTTTACGCCATATAATCGATTACTGGCAACGTTCAAAAAAATCATTTTCAGATTTTACTTAAAATAATCGATTGACAGAGATGTACAATCGATTACTTGGCAACGTTCAAAAAATCTTTTTCAGATTTTACTTCAAACAATCGATTACTAAAATCCTATAATCGATTATCTGATGGAGTTTGAAAATATTTTGGCAACGGTCATTTACATAATCGATTATGCTATGTGGACAATCGATTATTTTTCAGTCTTGAAAAATCTAATAGACACTGCCTCAATACAATCGATTGTCATAAGGTTCACAATCGATTATTTTGTAGCTTTGAAAAATCTGATGGACACTGTCTCAACACAATCGATTGTCATGGTACACAATCGATTGTCATGCAGATTTCAAAAATCTGATGGACACTGCCTCAACACAATCGATTGTCATAAGGTACACAATTGATTGTCTTGCAGCTGCCTTCACATAATCGATTATCATAAGTACATAATCGATTATCTTTGTCCAGATTTTAGAGGCATGTTTAAAAATCATTTTGACTAAAATAAATATGCATGATTTAAAATCATTTTGCCTTAAATTAAATATGCATGATTTTATAAAAATGTTTTTACGAGAGAAGCCAAGTCTTGAGTTAAGTCGCCGGATCAAGATCACAATTAAAGAACGACTCATGTATAACTTTGTTTAGTCTTGATCTTGTTTGTCTTGTGCTTGAACTTCTTTGCGTGACATTTATGCGCTTGTGCTTGGACCTCGTCATATGTCAATTTCGCATCGTTTGTCATTTATCAAAACCTACAAATATGAACACACGTTTAGCTTAGTGCCTTGAGAACGTGTTTCAACAATTTCCCCCTTTTTGATAATGGCAAACTTAATCGGGATATGCATATTAGGTAATTCATAATGACGATCCAAGACAAGTAAAGACATGCAATTAGTTCATGCAATTAGTTCCCCCTCAACATATGAATTCCCCCTCAATTTATGCATATAAATATTAAGTGCATAGCCCTTATTCTTCCCCCTTTTGACATTAGCAAAAAAAAAATACGTAATAGCATGTTTATTGATCAACAAAAAGGTGTTTACATAAACGAGATAATAAAACATAGAACAAGAAGCAAATAAAGAAACTATTCATTATTATCATTTCCCGCCTCGTCATCCGGCACTACTTCATAAGGAACAAGTCCAGCATATGGATAGTGAATATGATCAAAATATCCATGGATTTCATAAGTCAATCTATTGACGGAGGTGGACAAAGAAGCAAGTTGGTCGAAAATAGTTTGGAGTGTAGGAGCTTGAGGCTGACGTATTTGACGAGTTGGAGGAGGAGCAGGAGCTGCATGTTCGCCCTCATGGGGAAAGGAGGAATCGAAAATTTCCCATTTCTTGGTGCTCTTTTTGAGGGGACCGTTGGAGGTGTTGAACCCGGAGGCTTCAAGAAAATTCATTATAAGAAGGGCATAGGGAAGTGGTCTATCGTCCCCGATGGCATCAAGCATGTGGATTTTGATGAACTTACACCAATTGATGTGAGCCCCGGTAATAATGGCATGCATTAGCTTTGCGTCCTCTTGGGAAAGAGTGGTATGATTATGCTTGCGTGGTTTGAGGACTCGGGTTATGAAGTAGAAAATTAAACGATATTCGGGGAGCATGCCCGTGATGGTAGGACGGCGATTGGACATATTAGGATCCTAAGCTCCAAGTCCAATTTGGTTTAGGAGAATTCGTTCATCAAATAAGGCGCCGGCTTCTCTAATATAGAGAGAAATGTTTTCCCCACTTCGAGGCAGGTGAGAAATAGAATGTAAGTTTTCATTGGTTAAAAGAATTTCAACACCATTAATGTTTATCGCAAGCTCACCCTCGTCGTCCTCATGAAGATTAGAGTAGAAGGCTTGAATCAAGAGAGGATTAATGTGAGGATAGGATAGATATAGGAAATCAAGAAGTTGGCATTCCCTAAGCATGTTTGCAGCTGCAGCGGGGGCGCTTGATTCAAGATATTTGCTGGTGGAAAAGCGAGGAGGAAGAATTTCACGCTTTTCAAATTTTGTCATGAATCGAGTTAATTCGGATTCAGTGTTGAATTGTAGGACAGAGCCATCTTGGTAAGGAAAATTGGGAGGAGGGGGAGCAGCAGAAGAAGATGCACCATGTCTGCCGGAGCGGGAACGTTTTGTGTGTCTGCTCATCATTTTCAATAAGTAGTAATAGCCTTTGTAAGAATTTTTGAGAGATTTTTGAAAGTTTGGGAGATAAGATTGATGCTTGAGTGAAGCAATTGAAGACATATGATACCTATTTATAATGAGAGGAATGGCATTTCATTTATGGTGAAAATCTGCAGAAATTTAAGAGCAAAAACGGTCAGAAACGGTAAAAGAAATTTGCACTGTCCGTTACACAATCGATTGTGGAATCGAAACAATCGATTGTTATGGAGTTTTTGAATTGTACTCGGAAATGACAAAAAATCGATTGTGGGAATCTTGCGGGACCCAAACGGTAACAAATATTTGAATTACTGACAAAAATTAATCGATTGTTGAATTATGGTAATCGATTGTTATGACACAGTGTGCACAGTGATTTTCTGACTCGGAAAATAATCGATTATACTTTTGTGACAATCGATTGTTTTAGGAAAGCAGTGCTGAATGGCCGAGACGGTCAAGAAAAATTTAAGCAATATATTGATTTTCTGTCATAATAAGCATAAGACGTAAATAATCGATTAGTGATACTTGCTAATCGATTTTCCGGCACAGTGAGCATGATAATCGATTATTGATTGAAATAATCGATTGTTCTACACCATTGCCTTATAATTCCCCCTGCCTTTAGGGAGATACCTGCAAAAGAGAATTAGACGTCTCCGACGCTCAAGTTAGTAATTTGTAAAGAAATAATAACTTAAATCAATGTGAGGTTAAGAATTCCGAGTTTACTATAAATTCGGCAAATATTTTTTTCTCTAAAAGGCCTTGTGAAGATGTTGGCCAATTGAGAACGTGATATCTTCAGAAGTGTGTCCTAAGGTGTTCTTATGAGTGTTTCGAGTACTTACCTATTGTTTAATGTCGCCAATTACCTGTTCGAGAGGATGGTCTTTGATTGTCCTCCACGCGTTGGGCAGTTTCGTTTCTTTTTCTAGTTGTGGCGCTTCCTCCAATAATTGTTCCAAGGTTTCACCTTGAATTTCCTTAGGAGTTTCCTCTTGTACTTTGTCTTGAGGACTTATTGAGTTTAAGATACCTGCAGGATCAAAACCAGAATCCTTTCTCGCCAAGCGAGCATTATTTTCGGAAAATACAATATGAGGGGATTCCTCCACAGTTTCGGTTCTATTATTGAATACACTATATGCTTTGCTACGTGAAGAATAACCAATAAAAATTCCTTCATCGGACTTTGCATCAAATTTCCCAAATTATCTTTACCATTGTTATGAATAAAACATTTACAACCGAATACTCTAAGATGGGAGATATTTGGTTTTCTTCCCTTGTAGAGTTCATAGGGAGTTTTCATGAGTATTGGCTTTATGACTACTCTGTTTAAAACGTTGCATGCGGTACTCGCGGCATCCGTCCAAAAATGTTTGGGAATCTTAGCCTCATCGAGCATGGTTCTAGCCATCTCTTCGAGACCCTATTTTTCCTTTCCACCACTCCATTTTTTTGTGGTGTGCATGGAGCAGAAAAGGTGTGCTCGATACCGAGTTCGTCACAAAAATCCGCGAAGAGATTGTGATCGAACTCTCCCCCATGATCACTTCTTATTGAAGTGACGGTTGTGTCCTTTTCATTTTGAACACGTTTAAGAAAACATTTAAAATTATGAAAAACTTCACTTTTATGAGCAAGAAATAGTATCCATGTAAATCTAGAATAATCATCAACAATAATAAAAGCATAACGATTTCTACCAAGACTTTTAATGCGAGATGGTCTAAAAAGTTCCATATGAAGAAGTTGCAATGGTCTAGTAGTTGAAACAATATTTTTTGATTTAAAAGATGCTTTTGTTTGCTTTCCTTTTTGACAAGAGTCGCAAATCGAGTCTTTTTCAAATTTCAAATTTGGAAGACCAATAACTAGATTTTGTGAAACCAATTTGTTTAAAAGATGCATGTTGATGTGAGCTACTATACGATTCCATAACCACATATCATCTTCTCTGCTCATAAGACAATTCACATATTCAGAAGAAGAATTTTCGAGATCAACCATATAGATGTTATCCATTCTAAAACCACGAAGAATAATTTTAAAATCGCTACGGCGAAAAACTAAGCATTCATTTGAATCAAATAAAACAAGATTTCCCTTGTCACATAATTGACTTATGCTCAAGAGATTATTATTTAGACCCTTAACTAGCAATATATGCTTAATGGAAGAAGGTTCATCCTTACCGACCGATCCAATGCCGATAATTTTTCCCTTGTTGTTATCTCCAAAGATAACGCTTCCTCCTTCCTTGTGTTCTAGTTGAAGGAACTTGGATTCGTCTCCCGTCATGTGTTTGGAGCATCCACTATCAAGGTACCAAAGTACACTTGATCCCTTCAAACATACCTACAAGACAAATTAATGAGTCTTTGGTACCCAAGCTGTTTTGGGTCCTTGAGAGTTAGGTGTAACATGCTGTTGTGCTTGACATGCATTTAAGTGTCTATGTCTAGTGAAACAAGAAGGAGCAATATGTCCAATTCGATTGCAATAATGACAAATGACATTTGGATTATGCATTCGTCTAGGTTGATAGTAATTGGACGGACGAAAATTGTTTACTCTACTTTCGACAATACGACTATTGCGCATTTCATGAACATCATTTCTCCCACTATTTGTTCTAGGATATGCAGCGTTTCTAGAATAATTATTTCTAGGTTGAAAGCCATTTCTAGGAGTCCTAAAATATTCAAAGTTTCTGCTAGGATATGCATCATTTCTAGAATAGTTATTTCTAGGTTGAGGGCCATTTCTAGGTGTCCTAAAATGTTCAAAGTTTCTTCTAGTGTTTGGTCTAGCATGCATGTTGATTCTAGGATTGTTATTTCTAGGATGAACATTTGTTTTATTTATCCTAGGTTGAGCCTTAGGTGGTTGGGGTTTGGCTTCAACTTTTTCTTTAGGCTCGTTTTTAAAACCTATCCCATGTTTGGTCGATTTCAAATTAACAAGAACCTCAGTCAAATTTTTATGAGAAGAATTGAACTTATCTAAGGTGCCCTTAAGTCTTTCTACCTCACCTTTTAGATGCATGCAAGAAGTACAATTTTTACTAGAACTCTCGGGTTTGTCGGCGCTTCTCTTGCCGAAAAATTTGTTTTCTTCTTTCAACTTCTCATTTTCCAAAATCAGTTTTTCCAAATCCTTTTCTTTCAAAAAGAGTTGTTTTTTAAAATCTTTTTCTTTCAAAGAGGCATTATCCTTAATGCTTTTAACAGTTTTGGAAGCTTTAATGAATTCACTATAAAACTCATCAAAGGCATTTTGCATTTCCTCAAGAGAATAGAAGTTTTTGGAAGAAATTTGACATACCTCTTCTTGATTGTTTTCGTGAGCCATGAGACAAAGATTTGCGGCATCGTCTTCTTCTTCCTCACTTGACTCGTCTCCAGAGTCGCCTCCCCAAGATGTGTATGCTCGTTGTTTCTTGAAGGGTTTCTTTTCCTTCTTGGCATTTGGGCAATTTGATTTAATATGCCCGGATTCTCCGCACCCATAGCACTTTATTTGATCTCCTTGTTGTTTGTCTTTTCGTTCATACTCTTTTCGCATGAACTATTGAAATCTCTTAATAACGAGTCCGAACTCGTTATCTCCGTCCTCATCATTTTGAGGTTGGCTTGTGCTTTCCTTGAGGGCGATTCTTTGTTTCCTTTGATCATTAACAAGAGGGTTAAGTATAGTAGATTCATAAGTTTTAAGATTACCTCTTAATCCGTCGATGGTGACATTTGAAACGCCAATAGACTCTTGAATCGCGTCGGCCTTTGAGCGCCATTCCGGAGTGAGACTTCGGAGGATTTTTCGGACAAGTTCTTTATCCGTGAAGGTCTTCTTGAGAGCATGTAAGTCATTTACGATTTTTGAAAATCGTTCGAACATGTCATCGACACTTTCGCCTTCCTTCATATGAAATAGTTCATATGCATGGGTTAGAAAAATCAACTTTAGCCTCTCTTACCTGGTCCGTACCTTCGTACGTTATTTCCAGCTTATCCCACATTTGCTTCGCCATTGTGCAACATGATATTTTTCTGTAATCATCAGCGTTTATAGCACAATATAATAGGTTGATGGCTTTAGCATTGTTCTGCACTTTTCGGATATCATCCGCGTCGTATTCATCTTCGGATTTTGGAACCCATTCATTTTCAACCTTTTTGGTTGGAATTTGTTCTCCCTTATTATAACCTTCCACAAATGAAAGCTATTCGATTGAACGAATATTCTCATCCTCTCCTTCCAGTACGTATAATTTGTGCCATCGAATAGTGGTGGTCGGGTGGAGTATTGTCCTTCACCTATTCCTGCAAAAGAGTCACGAGTAGAATCCATGGATTGTTTCTCTCAAACGGTTAAGTTTTTCAGAGAGTTGCGCTCTGAAACCAATTGTTAGAAAATACGCTTAACGCTAGAGGGGGGGTGAATAGCGTTATAATAAAAAATAGTGTAAACTTGCGGAATTTAAAAATTGCAGGAATGAAATAAGTGCGATAAGTAAATAATAATGAACGAACGCACCGATGTATCCTGGTTCACCACAGCCCGTGGCTAGTCCAGTCCCCGAGAGACTCTCTCGAGATTTCCACTAACACTGTTAAGCTTACGGATGCTCAACAAACCATTACAACCTGAGAACTTGAGTCACACAAGTCTCAACAACCTTTGCTCGAAGATACAACACTTCAAGACTTCAACCAAAGGAATCACAACGTTCCTTCTTACAATACAAGGGAACAACTTTCCCTTCAAGTGTATAGAAACACTTTGCACTCAAAACAAGACTCTCCTTAACAGTAGATATGAGTAAAATAAATATGCTCAAGAACGCAACAACTTTCGTCAAGAATTTGGCTCTCAAAAACTTATGTAATGAATAGAAAATGATGAATAAGAGAGTATGCAAGCTCTAGAAATAATATTGTCAGTTGTTGTGTTTGTAAGACTGATTTGAAGATGTATTTATAGTGTCAAAACCATGCATAACCGTTGCCTAATTGCCAATTAAGAATTGCTGATTTTGTGCTATGACAATCGATTGTCTACTCTGCATAATCGATTGTTTTTCAATCGTTCCAAAATTCATTCCCAGATTTTACGCCATATAATCAATTACTGGCAATGTTCAAAAAAAATCATTTCCAGATTTTACTTAAAATAATCGATTGTCAGAGATATACAATCGATTACTTGGCAACGTTCAAAAAATCTTTTTCAGATTTTACTTCAAACAATCGATTACTAAAATCCTATAATCGATTATCTGATGGAGTTTGAAAATATTTTGGCAACGGTCATTTACATAATCGATTATGCTATATGGACAATCGATTATTTTTCAGTCTTGAAAAATCTAATAGACACTGCCTCAACACAATCGATTGTCATAAGGTTCACAATCGATTATTTTGTAGCTTTGAAAAATCTGATGGACACTGTCTCAACACAATCGATTGTCATAAGGTACACAATCGATTGTCATGCAGATTTCAAAAATCTGATGGACACTTCCTCAACACAATCGATTTTCATAAGGTACACAATCGATTGTCTTGCAGCTGCCTTCACATAATCGATTATCATAAGTACATAATCGATTATCTTTGTCCAGATTTTAGAGGCATGTTTAAAAATCATTTTGACTAAAATAAATATGCATGATTTAAAATCATTTTGCCTTAAATTAAATATGCATGATTTTATAAAAATATTTTTATGAGAGAAGCCAAGTCTTGAGTTAAGTCGTCGGATCAAGATCACAATTAAAGAACGACTCATGTATAACTTTGTTTAGTCTTCATCTTGTTTGTCTTGTGCTTGAACTTCTTTGCGTGACATTTACGCGCTTGTGCTTGGACCTCGTCATATGTGAATTTCGTATCGTTTCTCATTTTTCAAAACCTACAAATATGAACACACGTTTAGTTTAGTGCCTTGAGAACGTGTTTCAACAAAACTAATACTATCAAACTAGAAAAGACAAAGGGAAATGCATGACTACCTACTAACCTTCTAGAATAATCTTCAACCTCCACACTATTCTAATCTAGGGGTCATGTCCTCGGTTAGCTCAAGAAAAGACATGTCCTACCAGATCACCTCTTCTCAATACTTCTTTGGCCGACCTCTACTCCTTCTCTAACCTACAAAGGCCAACCTTTCACATCTCCTGACTGGAGCTTCTCTCCTTATCCTCTTAATATGCCTGAATCATCTCGTCCTCACCTCATGCATCATTACCTCCACAGGGGCCACTCACACCTTGTCCCAAATAATTTCATTCCTTATTCTATCCAACCTAGTATGACAACATATCAATCTCAACTTCCTCATCTTCGATACTTTTATTTGCTGGACATGGGAGTTTTCGACTGGCCAATACTATGATCCATACAACATAGTCAGTCTAACCACTACCTTGTAGAACATACCCTTAAGTCTCAAAGTACATTCTTATCATACAGGACTCCAGAAGCAAGCCTCCAATTCATCCACCCTGCTACTATACTATTTGTGACATCCTAATTTATCTCCCGTCATTCTGAATGACGGACCCCAAATACTTGAAACTCTCACCATTGGGAATGGTTTGCGTATCGAGCCACACATCCCCATCCACCTCCCTAGGTAAAACTACTGAAATTGCACTTCAAGTACTCTCTCTTGGTCATGCTCAACTTGAAACCTATATAATCTAGAGCTTGTCTCCAGACATGTAGCCTCTTGTTAGTTCCACCTCGCATCTCACCAATCGGGACTATGTTATCCACAAATAACAAGCACCAAGGCACCTACCCTTGAATATGTTGCGTCAAAGAATCCATCTATACTGTCCTAACCCGTGTGCTAGCTCAATCATACATGTCATGAATCACTCTAATATATGAAACAACCACTCCTCTAGACTCCAAAAGTATTCATAAACCACTCTCGAGACTTTTTCATACTGTTTCTCCAGGTCAATGAACATCATATGAATATCATTCATCACCGGCCTATACTGCTCCACCAATATCCTCACAATATCAATGGCCTCAGTAGTTGACCATCTCGACATGAAACCAAACTGGTTCTCGAAAATTGACACATACCTCATCAACCAACCATCAATCACCCTCTCCCACACTTTCATCGTATGGCTTAAGAACATGTGTTTATTGTAAAAATGCTAACAATAATGAAATTTGAAAATGGGACTCTAAAAATATTTGATCTATTTTTATGCCAGTTGTTAGAGCAGTTGATGGCAATAGTATCAAGTTTTAACGATGAGATATGCACTAAAATGGGGCACTATTCAAATTGAGGGACTTGCTGCCCGAACTTTGGACGGGTCGATAAGGACCTCGGGGTCGTAATCCAGCTTCAGCCCGAGAAATCGGGGGTAATCGGGAAAGGGATAACAATTAGAATATACCTAAAAGAAGGATTTTTATAGCCAATAACAAGCAACAACTGAAGAACACGTATGAAGGCAACAAATGATAAGAGTGGCCTCGAGCTAGTAAGACCGACCAAGTTAGAGAGAAGAAAGAGAGAGAGATATTTATTGATCTTGAGTGGAGTAGTTGGAGCAAAAACAGCCCCTTACAAGGTGGCAAGGATCCCCTTTATAAGGGAGGGAGAATACAGCATAGTACAAAATGCATTAAGTGTAAAGACGCGGGGATGGGACGGGTAGGCACGATACTAGACTTTGTTGATTCCAGTTGCTCGCCTCGTGAGCTCCCCATCCTTGGAAACTTTGCTGGGTTGGACATGAATGAACCTAAGAGGGGGGTGCTTGACCATATCCATGTATCCTCTAGGTGCCAATATGACTTCTCGAATGCACCCTAATGGTAAAAAATTGGTCCCCTCGATTTCACCGTATACAAATAGTCTTCGAGTTTCCTAGAACGAAGTAATACGAAAAGATATTTAACCTTTGTCTTGAGGTCATAATTTTCTTTAAATTAATAGTCTAATAGAATTAAATTCTACGTTCCGAAGAACTGTGCAAGGCCGCCGTCAGATTCGATAATCAAGAACCCACGAACTGCCATTAGCTTGCCTTTTCCGTTCCCCATGTGGTTCCTAAAATGCATCAGTTTCATGAGTAAAAATCCTTTGTCCTTTACACCTTGTCATCCTTTTATAGAAGAATTATTTAACGTTAACATGGGCAGGACCTCTAGGATGACTCCACAGTAGAATGACACTACATCATCATCCCGATCATCTAGGGAGGCAACCAGAGCGAGTCCTTTGGAGCAGTGTACCCCACAAACCTGGACATGTCAAATGATTTTAACGTTAGTGTGCTTTCCACTAAACCGGGTCGGTATGAGCACGTATCCAAATATTTTAGCATCGTGAGTGATATAAGGTAGGTTAGGACAGACACTCAATGGAGCAAGGCAGTATGGGTGAAAATTCCTTATTTTGATTATAGTATAATCGAAATAAGGTTGGCTTCCTTTACGTGTACACTTACCCGTTTACCCTGAGTCCCGGTAAATCTTCCCAGTCCTCTCCCCTAGAGATAGACCTGGTTATCCTTGACTTCTATGATCGATACCAAGTGATGCATGGTTAGATCAACCCTTCTTTTTGGGGGATAGTCTTGATGCTTTGTCATTTCACCGAGGGGGATGAGGGTGAGACTTTTACCCACAATCATCTAATAAGTATGTACCACCTTCGACTTTATTGAGGTTTAATCAGACTTTGTCACCTGCCATGTTTTTCGCGAGCGTCGACGAGGGAAAGGATCGAGGATCGATTAGAATGTTTATCCGAGTATAGACCTCAGATATTATCCAGGTCAAGAGGATGACCTTTCCAGAGAGGTGGAATACCCTGCGTAAGCCATTTCTCCATTTAGTCACCTTTCAACTATTCTTCTTTTTCAAATAATGATTTCTTTGTGCTTCTTGCAGCCGTTGCTTGGTACCTGGAGGCGATTCCAAATTTGTCAGAATGGATGAGGCGGTTGGACGAGAAGTTCCCATATCATGTTCGGTCTTGGACCAACCTGGCCAAGAAGCGTTGGGTGGCTAGGAATCATGGCAACGTTCCTTTACTGCCTATGCCTTGCACTTGTGTTTCATCATGAGCCCTTAATATAAACGTCACGCAGTTACTGCACTAGTGCAGGTCTTGGCAAGAATCTGTAGATGAGGCTGCCCTTGGTGACGAAGTATGGGCTTTGGAGCCCGACATGAGCCGAAAGAGGCAAATCACGGTAGCTGATGTTCTGCTTTGTGAAAAGAAAACCAGGTCGCTCAAGCATTGAGCCACTGCTACAACTGTTGCTTCAACCTCAGAGGCAAATTCCAATACCTAGGGAGAGAATGATGACGAATGCCCGCTAGAGCGGAGAACAAGATTGAGTTTCCTTTGCCAGAGGCTGCTGAGTTCAAAACGGCTAGTTCTAATCAGGCTCATGAGCTGGGGACCCTCAAAGAGGATGTTAATGTAGCCTCAAATCGTGCAACTGGTTCCGATGCAGTTTCAACCTGGTGGACTACTACCATTGATCCTGAGGGGTTGGGGCTTGGAGCCTTCCAGGAACGTGGGTTGCAACTAGGAGAAATTGGCAACCAGATGAATTTCTTTTGTTCATTCCAATCTCATCAGTGGAACTACTGGATGATCGGCGCCACATCAAGGACTTATCTCAAAGAGGGAGGCTCTATTATCAATATCTTTGATGGTGTTATTGATAGAGCCTATCTTGATATTTCTGGTTCCGTCAGAGTGATGGAGAACTTCATCCAGCAGGATACAACAATTTCTCATGGATTTTTGTTGTCCTTAAAAATCATTCTTCGTCCTTCTAACATTTCCGCTATGCCATAGTGCAAGGAGATGTACGATCATGCCATCCATTGACTCTACGGGGAGTTTTTTTATCATCAAAAGGAGTGTAATAAAGTTACTTTGAAGCTACAGGATTTGGAGGCTCACTCTACATGGGGAGGGAAAGAACTGGGAGAACTTTATCTTGCTTTAGAAACGGTGCTCCGGGAAAAGGCTAATCTTGAAGCTCAGATACGTTGCCTTGCTCTTGCCCGACTTTTTATTCTGTATTTACATATATATCAGCTTACCTTTCTTACGTAGGTTGACTAGAATTGCTCAGAGATTAATCAGCTGAATGCAGATATTTCTAGGCTGAGTGAGCAAAATGAAATAGCAGTCATGGAGTTAGTGACATCCTTTGTTCTTCTCAAGGATGCTCGCAAGGAGATTGATGCCTTAGCTGCGGCTAAGTCTGAGATCAAACAAAATGTTTTTACTTATCCGGAGGATATGGCCACGGCACATAGAGTAGCTCGTGACATATGAATAGCAGCTGAACAGAAACTAACTCGAGGTATCAAGCATGCTAGGGCGAAGGCAAGGAGAAATACTCTGGAGGAAATGGGAGCCACAGGTATAAACATGTCAGCTGATCTCAAGGAGGCCCATGAAGTTGAGGAATAGCTAGCGCTTTTAGTTGACCCCAATGAGGGCGAAGATAATAGTGGCGATGAGAGGTCTCCAAGTCATTATTGTATCCCTTCCCTTTCCCCTTATATGTGGCCCCCGGGGAAATGGATTATGTAAAGATGTTTTACTTTTTTACAATGTAAAAGAGGGGTTTTCATTTTTTCTGCCCTTCACCTTGCAACTTTGGTTTTGCCTCTCAGCGTCGGCCCTTCGGGGCTTGCTCTCGGTTTAACTGAGACCCTAAAAACTGGCCATGTGCTGGGGTTAAACCGACAGCTCGTCTCAGACAAATGCTCGAGATGTCAGGGGGCTCCCTAAGGTCCCGCAGTTTGGTTTTGAGATACATTAGGGCTGGGATGATTTCGTAAATACGCTTCCCTTGGAGAGGGTAACTAGAACTTACTAGCCATCCTGGGTAGGCATGCAGTTGTTGATTTGCCCCTATATATTTGTTCATCTGTCTCTGAGGTGGCGCATTTGCTATTTTTAGAAAACGCTATCTCTCCTGCAGAGCCAGAAACTTTGTGCTAGTCCTTCTGCTTCCCTATTTAAGAAAAGTTTTGCTTTGATCCTTACTTCCCCCCACCTACTTTGATAAAGCCATTGCTGCTACTTCAATGTTTGATAGTCGGGTGGAGGGGAGTCTCTCCTGCATTTCGCATTCAGTTGGCACTTGCAGCTTGCATCCGATGTCAAGGGAATGAGGCTTGAGATAACCTACCTCAAGGACAGCTGTCAGACCGGGGAAACAACCCAATGTTTCAGGCTATCGGGAGCATCTGTCAAAGATCGCTGCATCAGTGGGGGAGGAAAACCTCGAGATAATCATAAAAGCTTGCGGATGGGGAGGAAGGTGTGATTTTGCAAGTACCTTCCCCCAAGAAGAGTGTCATTTCATATGTTGAGGGATTTTTGAGCATATAAATTCATGTGTTTCATGCCGGTTCCCTCGACCGGGTTGTGCTTGATTTTGTCGAAGCAGTTAAACCTTTTTTTTACCAACCGAAAGGGAGTATTAAGTTACATAAATTGAAATGGGATTATTTTTTTATTTTTCTATAGTCGCCACTTGGAATAGTTTATTTTGTGTCCCAAGTCACCGGTTTATTTTAAAATCCCAAGTCGAGAAAATTTGACTTTATATAAAAGTCTACGAATCAAAAATTCTAGATAAGAAATTTTGTTAGCCCGGAAGTAGGTGTTAGTCATTCTCGGGTTCCATGGTTTGAGCACGGTTGCTATAACTATTAACATTGTCCTATTATCTAATTTACTACATATTTTAACCTATTGTGCTTTTTAACTTTATAATCGCTTTTAATTATTTAAACTACTTTTAAAAAGATTCAATATTATTTAAAATACGTCTTAAACCACGCTACATGAAATGCAATCACAATTCAAGACACATTCTATTTAACATTATTGAGAAATTGAAATTGGGTCAAATGAAATGAACACCTAGATTGGGCCAGATTCCTTTCTTGGGTCAATGTTCAATTGGGCCTCGAGTTCAACCCCACATGATATAAAGATATCCCGTTTTACCCTTACAGATTGAGCTCTCAACCTCAACCTATTGTACCACCACAATTATGAATACTCTCATTGATAATTCATACAAAATAAATGTCTTACTTATTACAACACTTCATATATAATCAAATTTTTCTATGAAAATCTATGATTATTACATGATATCATATTAAGTACATAGAATACTATTCTAATTAAATCTGCTATAAGTCTTTTTTCATTGATGAAACAGTGGACACCTGCCTCTTTTGGGCATTGTTCATCCATCAATGTTGAGCCTCTCACATATATAAACTAGATTTATGCAGGTTTAAACAAAAGAAATTTTAGACTCTTAGCCTTGTAATCTACTAATTTAGTCAACTAGTGACTCAAATCTTAATATATTGGCATGTGCTTTGCAAATAAAGCCCAAATAACCTAAAAACAAACATCAATCAGAAAGAGAACCAGTGCAGAAATAATTCAAACACAACTGCTACCTATAACAAACTTTCAATTCTTATCCTTTTAATCTACTGATTTGGTTAACTAGTGGCCAAACTCACAGATTACAGCTCATAGTTCGCAAATCAATCTCGGGTGACATGAAGTAAAAAAAAAAGTTATGCTTTTAAATATAAGAAAAGAAAGGGGAAGACATGACAAGAATCCAGAATCAACATTATCCAAACAGAGTGTTTAGCTAGAGAGCATCTTTAAACAAAGTTACTTTTAGAATGATGATTGCATAGACATCCATGTGTTAACTCAACTAGTTCATACAAAATTACTTCAAGTTTTAAGCTCACATAATAACAAATAGCTAGGATGCACATCAATGTAGTCAGAAACTAACATGAGAAAGAACTACCATTCATCACAGGTAACCTGCAGCGTTTGATCCCATATCATTTTAACAAACCCATTATAATGAAGAAAAGTTGAGTTTAATACCTTAAACAAAAAACAACAAGAACCAACGAGTACTTAAGAGGAAAATACTGGTTGAAAACTTGGAAGAAGAAAAGAGCTACAATAGAAATTAAATAGCCCAGAAACCAAATGAACTTCAGAGTTTCAAAAGAAAGACCAGCCACATGAATACCAGGAATTCCAAACAATACCCCTAAGAAAGACACTCCTAACTTCAATCCATTGGTTCCAGCTGGTAAAAATTAGAAAAATGAGAAGTTTTGAAGCTTCTCGAGTTTTTCTTGAATCTGTACTTTTTTCAGAAAGAGAAAGGAACTTTAAGCAGTAAAATGATGCTCAATATATGCTGATGATTGCATAAAAATTATTCTCCCTAATAAGTGAAGGAAAATTACTATATATAGGCATATAAAATGCCATGTGCTGAAGGAATAAAAGAATCAGTCCCTCAGCCACAGAAGGAGTAGTTTTGAACTGAATTTGAAAGCTGGCTATCCCTCATTCATTTCAGTACTTTGAATTAATCAAATGAGGCCTTCTGCCCCCATTCTTGAACATTTCCAGCATAGACCTTATCCTATTTCAGAATTTCCACCCCTATTATGACAGCTTGAGTTTCTTTTTATTGATTTGACCCCTCTACGCATTTATTGATTTGCAAACTAAGGAAACACAAACAAACATGCCAATATGAACAGACAAATCAAACAAAAAAAATTGGATAGTTTAATTAATCAGGATTCCTCTAATTAAAGAAACAAAAACCTAATTAAACTAAATCATGAAATTGTGCATTGAATGTAAACATGCTTCAATTTTCTTGAATAGGAATGGATAATCAACCAAGCAATCGTGAATAAAGAAAAAGAAAAAAACTAAAATTATCCCTAAACATGCGGCTAATCAAAAACATTTAAACATGAAATAGAAAGAAGTAACAAATAAGGGAAAAGAAACTCAAAATAAGAATAAAAAAGTTATCTAATGCTATTTAGAAATGGGCAAGTTGAAGAAACTTCATGAATGAGGTGGTCGTAAACATATACAACCATTAACTGGCAGTTCTTAACAAGAACAACTAGCTAATGGATGTTTAGGTTCATAGGTTCCAAACACTGACTAAGTGGAGAACTTAGGGTTTTATTAGAATCTTCAATTAAAAATTCAAAGAAATTGGGGCTGATTTGAGAGGGGCTAATGGTGGTTTAGGGTTCAAATAGGGGCAAGGATCATAAGGTGTTAATTTAGGGAGATTTGGGACAGCTGGGTATTTTTAGTCCTGACTTTGATCTAAGATTCGAGCAAATTGACATGGATTTGAAGGAAACTAATTGGGGATTTAAAATAATGAGGGGACGAGGTTTCTGTGGTGTAAATTTGGAAAAGTTTGGTGTATCGGAACATCTGTGGGCGATTTCTAGTGGGTGGTTGACGGCGGAGCCGATGAGGGTATCCTGGGCAGCCAGTGTTTTGTTCTTTAGAGAAGGAGATGAAGTGAGGAGAGTTCGATTGGTGGGGTTTATCTCATTCAAACAGTTGTATGTAAAATGATAGGCCAGTTCCGGGCCATTGGATTAATAAGATCAAATGGATGTGATCAATCATTAAAAAACGGGGTCATTTGGGTTAAATGGGGCTGGCGATTTCTAGTGTGTGGTTGACGGCGCAGCTGGCGAGGGAATCCTAGGTGGCTAGTGTTTGGTTCTTGAGAGAAGGAGATGAAGTGAGGAGAGTTCGATTTGGGGGGGTATATCTCATTCAAACAGTTCTGTGTAAAATGATAGCCCGTTTTGAGGCGTTAGATTAACGAGATCTAATGGTTGTGGTCAATCATTCACAAAACGGGGTTGTTTGGGCTAAATGGGACTGTATCTGGTAATCTTGATTAGGGCTTGGGTTTGGTTGAATTGGGACCGGGTATTGGGTACATTTTGGGTTACTTTGGGTGTTAAGACCTGTCCAATTTATAAACCAACAATCTAAACTTTAAAATTAACTTCTTTTATTCCCCTTTTTTTTACATAAAAATACTAAATTATAAAATTAAGCCAACTATCTAATTATAAAAATTATAAACATCATTAATTCTAAATTAAAGGATAAATCAATAAACTAAAAATTAAAAGACCAAAGATGTAAAATGAGCTATTTTGGGATTTCAAATTTCTATAAAATAAATAAGTACTGATTAATCCTAAAAAATGTAAAAATAAATCCTAAATACAATGCATAGTATTTTTGATATTTTTCATGATTTAAATAAAAGTTAAACTTGCACAAAAATAGTTCAGGCAATGAGATATGATAGAGTTTAACCTCAGCCATCTCATGAGGTTGTACTAGCCATTGCGCTACCAGGGCCTAATTGTTCTTCAGCGTCGATCCACCCGAGGTCCTGTAGTTGGCAACAAGAAGAACGAAGACTGGGTATGGATGAATTAGTTCATTCGGATCCGAAAGATTGACGTCACTCCTGGAGAATTTTTGCAATTTCTAGAGAAATGGAACTTCACACGTAAGTGCCTCAGAAGAACTGTCCTCACTTTGACTGGAGGTTGGCTCCTTAATGATATATTTCCGTCCTTTATTTGTACTAAATCATTGGTCGCCTGGCGAGGTCCCTAAATTAGCCGAGTGGTATCGTAAGCTGGCAGCTTGCTTGATTTATGATAGGCGCCAGTGGCAAGATCTGTCAAAAGGGATATGGGAGGCGAAGCATCATGGTAGGTGAGCGGGACACTGCCTCCTAAAAAATGGCGCTTTTCTGGCAAGTTTATTTGATTTAACTGTAGCAAGTATCAGGAATATTTTCGAAGCGAGGTCGTGTCACGGAGGGAAGAGGAGACGTTGTTGGCCTTGGGATCAAGAAGTGCCGATAAAAGGAAAGATGTACACGATCGGACATTTCTTCGGCCTTTGGTGAGGCTCAGAGTTTGGGCCTCACAGTGAGTTTTTACTATTGTAAAATTGTTCCGAGCTCATTCTTTTCCCTTTCTTTATCTGGCTTTATTTTACAAGCCTTTGACAGTATTAAATTCGAGCTGCTTTGAAGCGAGGCCCCGTTGCTGAAGGCTTTGGATAGGGAGAAATCCCTCAAGCTTCTTTTTGCATCAAAGAAAAGCAATCTCAACTCCTTGCGGCATGAGGTGGACCAGAGCCAGACCCGTGAACTCCGCCTTGAGAAATATGTACCCGGCATTTCATGCTGCCTTGAAGTCTCTTTCTATCGTGGTGTCTTGATGTTTTGATGTATTAGTTGAATGACAGGGCGAATAGTTGGGACAGTTCTAGGGATATTTGTCAAGTCAAAAATGAATTCAATGAGCTGCAATGCTCATTTTGCAGCCAAAGAGGGGGCTCAAGCCAGTTTTTCTACTCTTGAGGCGCAAAACCAGACCGCTCGTGCGAACGATGCTGCTCAGGAAAAAAGGATCACAAAGCTTTCGTTCGAGCTTTCAAAGACAAAAAATGAGGTGGTGAATGTCCGGGCCAAGGTTTTAATGTGTAATAGCAGGGCAAAACAAAAAGTGAGACTTATTCAATGAGTGGTGCCATTGCTAAAGCTGAGCTGAAGAGGGCTCGTGATCGTGCAAGCAATAACAAGGAGTATGTGAGGTTAAAACCTCAAAGGGAAATCCTTGAAGAAATTCATGCTAGGGGCTTCGATCTATTAGGGGAGATCGAGCGAGCCAAAGGGGAGGAATATGACACCAGGTTCCTTTTGTCTGATGATGAAGATGGTGAGGAGGGAGCCACATGCCGAAAGTTATTGAAGGTGGAGCATATAGTCCCCGCCTTCTTCTTGTGTATATCTCTTTAATAATATGTTATATACCGAGCTTGCGCTTCATCGCCGGAATGTAAAAATAAGAGAGGGAATCCTACAATTTGTATCTTCTATACTCCTATTCGTCATGGTCTCAATTAGGTCGATTCAACTTTCGGATTGGTAGAAATCTTTGAACCTATAATATGGCCGAGATGTTCATCAGGCCAGTAATAACAGCTTTTTTTCTTTTAGGTGTAAGTATTTTAACCGTTATTGGGTCCAGTCTCCAAGTCGAGCTCAGACTTCTGTTCAATCTGCCATCCATCTTTTACATCTGCACGAGCTGGAAAAAACGGCTCTTACGCCTTGGGTCGAAGCGACCTTTCATGTATGTGGCCCTAAGGCTTGTGCAGCTAGAGAAAATGGCCCTTATGTTGTGCCCTTAGGCGTGTGTAGTGAACTATTTTTGATTTGGTCTCTGAATCGGGTTACGACTCGAGCTCAATTTAATCCGCAAGTTTTCAAATTTTTAGCTGGGTACAGTGGCTCTTACGGTTGTAGTCGTTGCAGACTTTTAGTATGTGGGCCTTAGGCTTATTTGGTTGGCGACTATGGCTCTTATGCTATTTCCCTTAGGCATATATAGGTTTTATTTTCCTCTCGTTAAGGCGTTTTTGAAATGATTTTGCCTAACCTGTCATCGGTTCGAGAGAACCTCAATTTCAAGTTGTTATCGGCGATTTTTGAGCACCTCGTAATGTTTTTAGCTCATAGGCTGAGCAGCTTGAAGCATTGTGATTTGGACATAACATGGCCAAAACGCATTTTGCCTGTTGAGGGTAGCCTATTTTAACCGGTTCTTTTTAAAGTGGATTCAAAGTAATGGCATGTGATTTTGATAGCGATGGTTGGGCATCCCTGAGCCCCATTAATTTGACTGGTGTAGTCATATGTGTTTGGCCAAAGCCATTTTTATCCTGAATGATAGTTTAGGTATCTACATCGAGGGTATGCCAATTCGAGAGTCTTACAAAGGAGACATATAGCCTAAATTTCGGGATTGATTTTTACGCCTGCAGTGATGTCTTATAAATTTTTAATGCATGTTGACGTTTTCAGTTTTTCATTCCTGTTAAGGTCTTACAATTTTTCATACATGTTGAGGTCTTGTAGTTTGTCCTGCATGGTGAGGTTTTACAGTTTGTGTTTCTATGTAAGATTGATCTGGCTAGACCAAATCTGACCCCTCAGGGTCTTAGTGTATAGCGATTAACTACAATCTCTGAGTCATCTAGTTTACTTAGGCTCAAAGGCCGTAATTCGTTGGATCAAAATTGCATCATTGGGGCCTTATGAGCCCGGAGTTCCGACCCTAGGATCGTCTGTTTTTTAATTGAAAAAGAAAAGTCTGCAAGCTTGTTGGATCCTCTTTAGAAGACATGTTGCTCCACTAGGGACCTTGCTGGCGAGAACCTCTTCGAGATGGATGTCCGGACAAGGGAAAAGAGTGTCACGGGTGTCGTTAAGGCCTTGGATTCTTCTGGTAGAGTTAGCACTTCTGGACGCCCTGGACAGGTGTATACATAAAGATAATTTCAAAATAACAAAGAAGAGAGGTAGTTTTATTTTACCTCGGGTTACGCAGGCGATGTTCCGAGGTTTGATATGTCTATGCTGTTTTGGAGCAAGGATTATTTTATTGCTTTCCATTGTGTTTAATTGGGCTTAGCTGAAGACGCGGTTTGCTTACTCTTTGACTCTTTCGAGAATGGAGATATCCATGCAGGCACCATGTTTCCTAACGCAAACATTTTCCTTGTTGCGTGTCGTTCCCCCCAGGCGGTTTCAATTCCGTCCTACATTAGGGGTTTTATTATTTGGTGAAGAGGGGAAGGTACATTTGCATGTGGAGTGTCCGTGGCGGTTTGAATAAGGCATTCACACCATGCGCCTTCTTTCATGATATGTGACCTGGCGTTCTTGTCTTTGCTAGCCACAGTGACTGAGAGAATGGTCTTTCTTCTTGTTGTCTCGATGGCGGTGAGGGTTTTTCCAAAGATTCGAGATGTAGGCTTGATTTGGTTGGATGTTCCGAGCCGCCCTACCAACCTCGATCCGACAATGTTGATCAAACCACCTGAATTCATGAGCACATGTTTTATTTGAAGTGGATCAAATGAGAAAGAAGGTTAATAATGTTTCAATGAGAGACCGAGATAAGGTCTCGATTTCTTTTTTGCTGAATGTTAGGGCATCCTCGAGAATGTATCCCCAAATTCATTTTTCCCTGGTGAAGAGCATTTTAAATGTCCTTTTTATTAGTCCTGGCAGGGTGTCGCTGCTCTTCCAGTATCGTGGCAATATGTCGTGACGCATTTGCTTCCCTCTTCTTGGTTGCCTTCTTTACTTGGAACTGAACTCGAGCCTTATTGCTCAATAGTTCTCGGCGGTGGTTTTTAATGAGTAATGCAGCTATTTTCCTCCTGAGCTGGTGGCTATTTTTGGCCCTGTGGCCGTGTTTGTTATAGAGTTCACACACCAAGCTACGATTCCTTCGAAAGGGATTCAACTCAATAGGCCTGGGCCATCTGGTGTCCCTACTTTTTCTAACATTGAACACAATGTTCGATGCAGCAATGATATATTGTATCTTGATGAGCGAGGCACCCTCTATGGCCTTTTGTCTCTTCCGAAACTAGCTCTATGAATGATTCCTCTATGATATTTCATCGATCCATTCTCTGATCGTCGTTAGGTTGATTGTGTCTCGGGCCATTCCTCATATATGCAACAGAGAGATACCAATAGTACTAGAAGAAGTTATACCTAATAGACATGAGTACCTAGCTTGTAAGATATTAGCTTTTTCACATTGTTGTAATATATTTTGTGCATAAGTCTGTTCCCTATGGACAGTATATGAACGCATAAAGGGATAATTAAGGTTAACCTATAGACATTCTATGAAATGCATAGGTAAAATAAAGGTTGGCTTTGGGCGGTTCCACGTGTACGCATAGACCGACCCAAATATTTTGAGACGTATGAACGGTCTGCTTTGCTACGCATACGTGCCACCAAATAGTAATGTTGTTGTATTTTTATAGATGGTCGACCTTGATATGCATAAGAGCCATATTTTGTATTCTTATTATAAGTAACAATAGCAATGCAACAAGATATCACCGAGCAACCGTTCATAGAAAATATTCAGAATCTTATGATATGTTGAGCTTTTGAATCAGATTGAAGTCAATCCACAGTACGTTGTAAGATCACTATCACCATTATCATTTAGAGGACTATTTTTGTCTTCGTTCATGCTTTTATGTTTTCAAAATTTATTAGAATGTATTGCTTTATGCCTTAGATACTTGGTACATCTCATTGTACAAACGTCTCATTTCTGGGGCACTGCACGTCATGCCTGCAAGTGCAAGTAATCAGTTTAATGAAACCTCAAAGTAGACAGGATTGATATTCAACAGGATATTTCTAGGACTCCACCTCTTTCAGAGTATAGCCGAGTCTAGCGATCATGATATTATATTTTATTTATAGTGTTACTTGTAAGTCATGGTTCTGTCCCAATGATATTTTGATGTCAAATATTCGTAGAGGCTTTTGTAGACATAGGTTCAGTATGTACAACATGTTAGTGGCCCTGTCTTCCCTTATTTACGCTTTCTTTCTAGGTTGTTTGATGTTGATACATATGTTTTGAGTATGATGGCCAGCGATATCAATATTGGCCGGCTATGATATATTATAAGTTACGACCATGTTCTCCAATGTATGTTATGTGTTACCTCTAGCACACAAAGTGGTTCACTCGGGCCAATATGAAACCGAGTGCCAGCCACGCCTCACCTAGGTTGCAGTGTCACAAGTTCGTATAAAAGCAGGTTGGTCCTAAGGAGTCTACAAATCTGTTTCAATTAGAGTCTTTTTTATGGATGTATTATGCACCATATTTATAAATAGGTAGCAACGAGGCATTTAGGATTGGTTAACCATCTTTCTGATCAATATCGTACGGTATAGAACTACGTCTTAAGGAATCAAATATAACTCATATTTGATATGTTGTACAGTGATGCCTTTTCCTACTTTCATAACCTGACCCATTTCCATAAATTGGGTTAGGTTCTTCATTTGGGGTCATTTTCTACTGATTTTTAGAGAGAGATGAGAACATATAGAGAGAGAAAGAAGGGGCTTAACCTCATAATCATCTAGATCTTTCTCAAGTCTTCAAGAATCAAGGAAGATAACCATTGATTGTCTTCCATCTGGGTAAGTTCTACATCTAAAATTTTCATACAAGAAGTTAAGAGTTCAAATAGGTTGTGAGGGTTTGAAATAGGCTATGCATGTGGGACTAAGTTGTACTATGTGTAGTTAAATAACTAATTTTGGTAGTTTTGTTTAGATTTGGATGAAGGAAGAAGATATTGCCATTTCTAAACCTTGTAGTCTACTTCATATGTCAGGTGTTCGTTGAAATTTCTAAGAGAGTTGTACTATGGGTAATCTTCCTAATTATTTATCGATCTTTGCTATCTCTTGTAGATTTTTATTGCTAGAGGTGTTGTATTGTATAAGCTTAAGGAAAATATCTTTGAGATATGTACGGCTGACTTTAACCTTTTTAAAGCCACCCTATTTGGTGTGAGAGTAATTGGTGTGTGTTACTTATGTGGACTATTTGTAAATTCTTGTGATTAGTATGCCTTGAACATTGTTAATTAAACGTCCCGATATGATGGTGTAAATAAATGGAAACAAACCAAGTGTGTGTGAATGTGTTTGCATGGTAAGGGCTGTGTAATAAATGATGGGAAGAAGTCGTAATAGATGCAATTGAAATAACTATGGTAATATCATGTGTGGCTTGTCGCGTGCAATTATCGTTGTGACTTGAATTGTCTACAGGTTGTTGTACATGAAGGAAATGGTACTGATGTTAATGAAAACTCTTTGTGAATTGTTATTGTTGTTGTGAAATGGTATTCTGGATAGCCTGAAGCCATGTGGTTGAATTGTGAAATGTTATTGTTGTGTGAAATGTGATTGTCCGATGGGATCTGGTTGCATGCCGCAACACAAAGTTATATGGTGTGGCTTGTGATGATAAGGGTGACTGAGGTAGTAAGGGTGGCCTAGGTAATAAGGGTGGAAAAGTGATCATAATCACTACTGAAATGAAAATATATGAAACTCCTCAGTATAAAATAATGTTGAAAGGAAATAGGAGACATTGTGAAACTTGTGATTTTATTTGTTTCTTCCTATGTGCAAAGCCTGTAATTGTTTGAGGGAATTGATGTGAAATGTTGTTGATGAGTTGGGTAATTGTGGCAATGTCTTGTATATGAACTATTGTTTGGTGAGAACTATTATGCCTTGGGCCTAAATACATGAATAGTTGATATAAACTTCTGTTCCTTGAAATGATGATTGTTGTGATGTGTTGTTTGTGGTTGTTGTTGCAAAATATGATTGCCCGGTGGGATCGGGTTGCACGCCGCAACACAAAATGATAGATTATGGCTTTGGGTGATAAGTGTGGTCGTGGTAACTAGGATGGAAATGTGATGATTATCAATTTTTAAATGAAAATATATGAAATTCATAAATATGGGGATGTTGGAAAGGAAAAAGGAGAGATTGTGAAACTTTTGTCTTTGGTTGATCCTTTCATGTGCATTTGATTGTTGATTCTATTACTATTTGTTATCTGTGTATTGATTGATTTTACTTAGGGTGAAGTTTGTTCATACATACCAGTACAATTCAAATGTACTGACGTCCTTTTTACTGGAGGCGCTACATTAATGTTATGATTGTAGGTGGTTCTATAGAAGGTACTCCAGTTCACCAACAGTAGCACTCCTTCACTTCCCGTAAGCTGAAGCCATTTTCCTCTCGAGGCCTTGCATGGCTCATGCCGATTTTCTCCCGGAGTCTTATTTTGGTATCTGTGTAAGGTATTGTCGGAGCCTTGTTACCGGCAAGTATTGTATCGCCCTTTTTGTTTTCTTAGAGGCTCCGTAGACAGGAAATGTGGGTTATGAACATATATAAATATGTATTTTGTATGATGGACGGTGTAACTTGTAAACCATGGAAAGTAACATTGTGTGTTATGTATATCTTATAAGAAGGTGTTTAAATTTTAAATTGCTATTTAACTTGATTAATGAGTAATGAAAACACGGGGAAACGCGTGAGAAAGGAAAGGCACCTAGGTCCGCTTGAGTGGGGCTACCTGGTCGAGCGTCGGTCATGTCCCTAGGATTTAGGACATGACACAAAAATGGGAGAAAACAAGTCATACCCCGAGTTTCCCAGATGGTTCACTAAAAAGCATATTTCCAAGGTGTTGTTATTCTATTCAAGTACAAGGCATAACATATGTGGCATCTAAAACTCATTGTGGAAAAGGATAGGAACAAAGTGAGATCTGTACCATGCTGACCATGTTTGTATCTACCCATCATTGTTAGTCAATGATATAGTGAAAGAAGTCAAGCGGGGACTGATTTAGGAAATAGTGTAACTGACGACACTGCCGAGGCACAAGTCAAATACAGGAGGTTATGCAAAAGGATTTTTGAATTTGAGGCTAGACATTTGGAACAGCACAAAGCAGACAAGGAAGCAATCAATGAATGGAGAGGAATCGCTACTAAATCAATAGAGAGAATGGAGTATTTATAGTAGGGGTTGATGGAGGTTGAAGGGAAGATGAAAAACAGGGTTGCAGGCTGTCAAAACATGGATGGCAATGAAAGAGGGCTCCTAGCAAGGGCGTACATGGTGCTGGACATGCGTGACCTGGGGAACTTGATCGAAAAAGCAAAGAAGGCCAAACAGGGAGAAGGTCCCTCTGGGACAAAATAGATTGGAAACTATATTTTATTTTCTTTCTAGATTCGATAAGCTTTTGTTGTAATACGGCAAGTGCCAGTAGTGACTCTTTATCATTATTGTCGTTTTAGTAAAGATTCAATTTATTTATCATATTAATGAAATGATGCAATTTTTGGAATCAATTTTCCCCAAATCTATATGTCGCTTAGGTCTACCTTGGTCACACTAAGGTCCCCAAATTAAGACGTGGATTTATAATTCTACAATATGTACTTAAATACCGCAAACAACCTTTTAATAAACCTTACTGGCTTGTTTACCATTTTGTTTTCTTCTTTTCTTGATTAGTTTATTCCTATCCCCTAAGGGTGATTCGTGCATACTAGCATCATCAGCATATCATACCAGATCAAGAGGTCCTCCACCTCCTCCTCTTTCAAACGATCCTAAAAGCAAAGGTAAGTCGAGAATGGATAATACAAGTAATATCACGAAAGACAATGCTACGCATGAAGAGAATGCCGAAACTTCATATGGACGAGGAACTCCTGCACAGAATGATTTAGTTTTATGATTGGAACAAAAGACGCATGAGCTACAAGGGGAACTAGAGCAGTTGCAGGACTTGGAAAACCTTTCCCTTACCTTGAATATACCCGATATCACAATAAAACACAAAAATCCAGCACCTCCCCAAATCACACCAAACCAGCATCCACAAAATACTTTTAAACCTCATTAGTACGCCACGCCTACTCAAAATCCCAATCTTCCACTAGTACTGACTCCACTACAACATCATCATCAGTCGACCAAATATCCACAAACAACTACCAATTACACTCCTCAAAATGCACCACAACCTGTCCTTAATCCTCAAAACTCAACTAACGACCACCACTATACACAAATATTATGCACCGAAATTAGAGGGCCTAATTTCTTACTATCATGTCCCTTCAGAAGAATGTCGCAATACCCCAAGGATGTGGAGGTGTGACCGAGTTCCCTCCCCCAGGGCTCGTCGAGGCTAGAGCAAAATAAGGAATTCCCAAGGCACACGGCTAAGTTTGACAAAGCCATCCTACCCAAAGCCTATATCGAGGTGTAGCGACTATACGTTATACTATAACGGGGTTCCCCTACTATGCAAAAGGAATCCCCACCACTTTGTAAGGGTTATTGTTGCTCCAACCATTCTACACAAAATCAATAATAACACTCTTTCTCTCTCTCTGTTTTCTCTCTAATTTGTTTTCTCAAGGCTAGCCTTTCCATTTATTGCTTTCATACTTGTTCTCCATTTATTGATTGATATTGGCAATAAAGAGCGTTCCTAAATTATTCTAAATATTATCTTCATCCCCGTTACCCCCTGTTAGCTCGCGATCCAGCCCAAGCATCCACCTCGAGGCCTCTCATTGACCATTCCGAGGCCCAGATAGCAAGCCCCTCGGTTTGATTACGGTCCCGTATGTGCTTGTATTTAGTCAATTAAACTCCATACGCCTAACATCAACTGCTCTATGAACTAGCACAAAAATAGATCACGTATTATTAGAATCCTATTTACAAATTTAATTATTGTTATCATTTTCACAGTAAACAATTTGGCGCCCACCGTGGGGCTAAAAATAATAGTGATTACATTCTTGCTGGTTTCATTAGAAAATGCAAGTTATATTTCACACTTTTTCTTATCCAAGATCTTTTGATTTCAAGATAAAATGTCTGGTTCAGTAAATAAAGTCAAGAACGACAACCTCGAAAACTACGGGGAAAATAGTTTGGTTGTTCCAGTTGCCAACACGCCATCACAAAATCCCGATAACGCGCCCAGACAAATTTTAACGGACATGGATTCGTAGGACACACAACAAGTCAACAAAGCCTCACACACTTATAGGAGCATACGGAATGATGACCAATAGGAAACCCAAAAAAACCCAGCTCGGGAAGAACAGGAAGTTAGTATTCATGGTACGTTTGAAATATTGCAGGCGCAACAATTGTCTATCACGCGATTACAAAGTCATTTGAAGACTCCTAGCATAGGAGCCGGAAATAGCTCCCCTAGCCAAAAAGGTACCCAAACGATTGAGCAATAACGGATCGAGATCTGACCCGACCATAGTAAAAATGCTTAAGGATCTTAAAAGGGGATTGAATTGGGTGAGAAAATGATAGCATCCAACGATAAGAAGGTCGAGATCTACAACTCTAGGGTTGACCAGATCCCGAGTGCACCCCGGTCCTCAAGGGCGTGGATTTGAGAAGTTCATGTAAAGGTCGTTCCCCAAGGAGGAGGCCCCGAAACCCATTCCAAAGAATTTTTAAATGCTAGAACTCCCCAAGTACAATGGGACCACTAACCCTAATGAGCACGTTACAGCCTACACCTGTGCGATAAAAGGCAATGAGATAAAGAATGACGAGATCGAGTCCGTATTATTGAAAATCTTTGGGGAAACACTATCGAAAGAGGCCATGATGTGGTATCATAACTTGGCGCCTTACTCCATATATTCATTCGCCATGCTAGGAGATTCCTTAGTAAAGGCACAGGCCAGTGCAATCAAAGTAGTGACAAGGAAGTCCGATGTTTTCAAAATCAAGAAAAGGGACAACGAGATACTGTGAGAATTCATGCTCAGTATCATATGGAACGGATGGAGCTACCACCAGTCTTCGACAATTGGGCTATGTAGGCCTTCACTCAAGGTCTGAATGAACGAAGCTTAGTAGCTTCAAAATAGCTAAAACAAAACCTAATCGAGTACCTAGTTGTGACATGGTAAGACGTCCACAACATGTACTAGTCGAGGATCAGGGCTGAGGATGACCAGTTGGGAGCCCTTTGGGCTTAGTATACCCGAGCAGGATCCTGGTAAAGGATACAAAACCAAACAAAGAAAGGTATCACCCATACCTCGAAGATAGGAAGACTGCCCTAGGGCGCAACCTACCTCATAATGATCAGAGACTAGATCAAGGACAAGACACTCGAAGGCTCATCACCATAGCCATGTTCAATTGGAACGAAGTGATAATGGGTGCAACCCACTTGTTAGAATACAACTTCAATGTTGATGTGTCGAATATCGTGTTTTTGCCATCAGTAAAATTGTAGATGCCAAGTGGCCAAAACCTATGCATTCGAATCCTTCCCGGAAGACTCACTGCTTTGTGTGCAAACTTCATAATACTCGCGGCCAAAGAACCAAAGATCGTCGCCAGCTCCGAAAGGAAATGGCCAAGCTACCCAATAAAAGTCACAATTAAGAATGTTTGAGCAATCGAGCTCAAGTTCGGTTTTGAGAAAGAAAGGCCGGCCAAGAAGAGCGAATCAAGTGGGCCATGACACAATACCACCATGCTGGAAGGGCCTCAACGCTCTCCAAAAACTTTTGAACAGGAGGAAGAAAGTATCCATTCTCTCAGTTAACATGGCCGCGGCAAACCAAAATACCAAATCCCATGTCCTCAAAGGAGATACGAGGTATAAATGCCTTATTCGGACGGTCGCAGACACACTGCATAAAAATGATACCTTCCCCTCTTCTCCAAATGATGAAATCCCCAATGAAGGATGGAATCAAAACCCTCTATGGGGAATAGCAGGTAGCAAGGAAAATGTTTGTATTACCAAAACTGACTTCGGCACCAATACCTCCACTCATGAAAGATTCAAGGGGTAATAAAACCACGTCTTCAGCTAATCTCGATTAAACACAAAAGAGGACCATACCGAGTCCTCACTCCATACCACAAGGGCACACCAAATCGAAGAACATCGCCTACGCACCTCACGATAAGCATAGGTCATGTCCCCCTTTCATTTTTTTTCACTAATCCATATGCAGACACCCATTCGGGGTGGTTGAAATTATTAACCCAACCCAAAGATCTCAAGGCCTTAATGGCATCTATTTCACTCTTTCCTTCGGCCGAGCTTTTGTCTCAAAGGAGGTTTTACCAGTACGGTTCTTAATAACCACGTGCTACCCAAGGAGGACCCAACAAGCTTACAAAGCTTCTTTTGCAATCAACCTCAAAGATTAGAGGGCACCATATTTAGAGGCCATCCATCCGGAGGAAACGAGGAACGACAGGCCAAGTTTTAATTAAGAAATTGATGTACCGGCCAAAACGGTCGAGTGAACTATATCCGCATAAGCTAGGCTCACAATAACAAAACAACATGTACCTAGGCCAAGCAATCAAAGAATATATTTTGCCAACGCACCTCGTACTCCAAAGAAAATTCAATATTTTCACAGCAAGGATTCCTCCGCCAGGAACGCCCCAAAATACTCGGAGACTAGCGTCAATAATTCGGTACCCGCATAGCTCAAGGTCGAAAACTCTACACTCATAAGTTCTCAATGAGGCGGCACGAAGACTTAGAAGCTTCTCTAAAAAGAGAAATTGTCCCGAACACTTGAAGACTTCCATCACAGACCCAGGAAGCGCATGACCCCAAGGTCGGAAGCTCCAAGGTCGTAAAAGCCTTCAATAAGGCAATTCCGAGCTCACGAGTAACAGCCCCCGAACCTGAGAAAACTTGATGACTTGAGACTGTCGAGCTAGATCTATTTCGTATAACAAAAAAAACTGTAAGACCTCAACAGACAAAAAAATTGTATGACCTCAACAGGCATGAAAAAACTATAAGGCCCCAGCTGGCATGAAAGTTTTGTAGGACCTTACAACAAGATTAAAACTCAATCCAGAAGTTTAGGCTATGTGTCGAATTCATAAGACTCCCGAAAAGGCATACCCTCGATGTAGACGGCTAAGCTATCACACAAAGGATAAAAATGGCTCCAGCCAAACATATATGACTACAGTCAAAACGGTTGCACTAGCCAAATTAATGCAACTCGGGGATGCCTAACCGTCGCGAACAAAATTACAGAGCATTACTTCGAATCTACTTTGAAATGAACCAGTTAAAAACGGCTCCCCCCAACAGGCAAACGGGCTTTGACTATGCCAACTCCAAATAACTACGCTTCGCGCTACTCAGCCTATGAGCTAAACCTTCCAAAGTGCTTGAACATCGCTGCTAACGACTTGAAATTCACGTTTTTACAGAACTGACGATGGTTCAGGAAAAATCATTTCAAAGAGTCCTTAATGAGAGGAAAACAAAGCATACATATGCCTAAGTACAAAAGCGTAAAAGCCATACTCAACCGCAAAATGAGCCTAATGGCCACACACTAAAAAGTTGCAATGACCAAAAGCGTAAGAGCCACTGTCGCCACCTTAAATTTTGAAAATGTGATGATTAAAATGAGCTCGATTGATAACCCAATTGGGAGACCGGATCAAAAATAGTTAACTATACATGCCTAAGGGCACTGTGTAAGAGCCATCATCGCCAGCTTCACAAGCCTCAGGGCCACATATATGCGAGGTCGCTTCGACCCAAGGCATAAGAGCTATTGTCAACAAAATAAAGGTTGAGGGTTAAAATAAGCTCGATTAGTAACTCGATTCAGAGGCCGAACCCAAAATAGTTAATCATATATGCCTAAGGGCAAGGCATAAGAGCCATTGTCGCTAGCTTAATAAGCCTTATGGCCATACATATAAATGGCCGTTTCGACCAAAGGCATCAGAGTCGTTGTCACCAACCTACTCAAATACAAAAGCTTGAGAGTCGAATGAGCTCGAGTCGAAGCCCGACTCAGAGACTAAATCCAAAACAATTGAGCAAGAGCATAAGAGCCATTGTTGCCAGCTTAATAAGCCTCATGGCCATGGATATAAATGGTCATTTCAACCAAAGGCATAAGAGTCGTTGTCCCCAGCCTACACAAATACAAAATCTTGAGGATCTAATGAGCTCCAGTCGAAGCCCGACTCAGAGGTTGATCCGAAAATAACTAAGCAAGCGCAAAAAAGCCCCTGGGCTAGCCTAGATAAGCCCAAGTCACGAATGTAAGGATTCTCATCAGCTCCAAAACTAGCCCGCCTTGTAAGAAGTGAAGCAAAGAGAGGTACATTAACAATAAAGCTTCAAGATTTCTTTTATTTATATACATAAGAAGGTGCATTGTCCATCTACAAACACGCTGTGAAGATATCACATACGAAATGGCAAAATCTATGCTCCGTACCTGAGGGTGATAGCCTACCGGACTCATCTTCGCGCTCCTCAGTGTTGGCAGCAGCAACCTAGCTCCACGCATGTCCGCCCGTGATCGCGCTAGCTCTTTCGGGAGAACAAAACCATTAGGTCGATCTCCTCAAGTATACTTCTTCGAGATTTACAACGAGCATATTCTATAGTCCTCTCTTGACGATCGAGATCCTTCTTCAACTATACTTGGTCCCCGGTCGCATCCCTCAAATAAATCTCCATCTCATGATCAGCCTTAGTCCAGCCCAATGCTGCTTCAGCCCAAGCATCGACGATCTTAGCCCTGACGTTCGAAAGTTCAGGCTGAAGCATATTGATCATATCCACTTGAACTGAAGCACTATCACGAGATAAGCAGAGTTGGATCTCGAAGGCATGAACTCTAGCCAAGGAACCTTTCTCCTCTGAAGCTTGAACCTGTGCCCGAGCTCTTAGCTCGACGAAATCGTTCCTGATTTTGTCGGCTTCACCGTTGAGGCATTCCAGGGCCTCCATCTTTTTCTGTAGCTGGGATGGGAAAAAAATTAACCTAAAAGTTTAAAAGGTAGAATGCATACTCAACCAAGATGGGAAGTTACCTGCTCCAATAAATAACTCTCATAGTTTGAGCTTTAGTATGCCTCATGCCACCAGTGCATCAACTCAACCTCCTTTTCCTCGTAGAGGAACCTAAGGGACCTACAATCATCTAGAGCTTTCTGAAGCCTAGCCCTATGATAGAGCAGCAAGACCTGAGCCTATCAAAGGCCTATGAGAAAACTCATTGCAAAGTTGCCGATGGACTTCCCTGAAGGCCGATCACACTCCTGTTGGTCAAGCCCTCTCAGACCTAGAAGAACCAATCTCGGTTGAAGCAAGATCACTCGGAGGAACCACCACTCCAGAACGGGGGGGCTTCAATTACAATAGGGTCGGGCGACGTGTTCTCCTCAGAGACTCGAACCCATTTAGCCTCGCTAAAGGCTCCATCGTACTACGAGTGCATATCCCATTTATCACATTCATCCCCTGCCTCGAAAGTTGAAAACTTTTCCCCCTCTCCGAAAGATCAGGGCCTCACCCCTATTTAACCTTCCGATACCTATGGGGGCAAGTTAGTACATAAAAATAGGAAAATATCATCCCAACTGTACAAAGGGCAAGGCAAAAGTAGCATACGCATGAACCTTAGGCATTTTGTTTCCCATCTGCCCCGGGACGTAGCTCTCCACCACCGCTTGTCACAAGTCCAATGGGTCGCCAGCCCAATCAGACAGGTCTGGAATGTCGCACGGAACCCACAAAATCACTGCAGAAAAGACGGAATCATGGTTACAAAACCAGCTTTCACCATGAGAAAAATCAAGAAAGCACGGTACGCTCCACTCACGCATATAATTCCATTCCTTGAGGAATGGCATAAGCTCCATGAGGATAATGTCGGCCATCCGGACTTAGATGAACCAACTAAATCACTCTCGATCTCCATCTTCCTCATAATCAACAACAACATGCACGGATAAATAGCACCTCAATATTAGCAGGCCACGCTGATAAAAGGGCCAATACAGCTTGACAAAGTGATCAGGCATGAATTCAAGCCCTGCCTTCTCCACAAAAGACCTCGTCATTAGGGGTGTTCGCCAAAATAATGGACGTACCTGACCAAAATAACCCGATCCTTTGAACAGAGAATAAAGTATGACACTATTTAGGGGATCTGACGCAAAAGGGTACAAGTACACATTCGCGGACCCATCGACAAGAAGTCAAGCTTCAAGAAACCAACAACACCATCTTCAGCACCGAGATAGTATCTGATCTCGAGAACCTCCATCAGAAAGAACATAGGCTTTGGAAAGCCTTCACCGCCATTGTAGAGCTCGAGGTGATACCCGATCTCATAGTTTTTCTCTTTAAAAAGAAATAAAAGCACTTCGAGCTCTGTCCACGGCTCAATATATCGCCTATGTATAGGCAATCCCTCAATGGAAGACTACCTACAACACCTTAAAAGATTATCTATATCAAGGTCAAAACAAATCTTCAGGTGCATGAAAATGACCCTCACACGGATACCACTCTCAAGAACTTCGGAAGTCAACGTACCATACCCTTGAAACTCGAGGGGCTCGATGGCCTGAATCTGTTGGATCAACTCAGGTTTGGTCTGAGTACAATGAGGGGCTCGGAAAAGAGCCATTTCAATTTGTTAGAGATCTGGAAGAATGCTCGCACCTGATTTAGATATCACCAATCATTAACAAAGTGAAACATTCAAAATCCTCAAAGTGCCCAAGAATATATAATAACAGGGCAATTATCAAAGGTAGAAATCAAGAAAGTATCTCTATATTCAGAAATATTCATCTACAGCGGCTATCGAGGGGTCCTTTCATATGATTACAAAAGCTCACAAACGGTCTCTACACAGACAGGAAGAAGCATAGGGATATGTACGGTGAAATCCTAGATCTTATTCCATGCTCAGAGGTCCACGTCGGCAGCAGCATCCGCTTTTATAATAGTATCTCTGGATATTATCTCCCTGGGGTGCATGACCTCAAAGCCAATATCTTCTAAAGCAATTAGAAGATAATGTTGTTTTACCCTAAGGAATCCAAAAAGGATATAATATGCCAAGCCATGGGAGAAAGGTGAGAAGCGGTGCATAATCCGAGCCCCCTCTTGAGCATGTGTGTATGATCTGAATATTTCCTCGAGTCGGAAGAAATGGGTCCTCTATTTCATCACCACGAGCTAACAGAAGTGACAAAAACAACTACCACAGCATCGACAGGACGGTATAGTCGAGATTAGCAAAGAGGAGCTTAGGAAAAAGGCCGCGACACGGCCTATATGAATGATGCCAAATGAACTTGAGGCTGTAGACTTTACACATAGTGATCAACAATACGGGAAGATGATAATGAGAAAAGGGAGAATGAGTTGATGAAAGTACTTGGAAAGATAAATAATGCCAGAATGCCCCCATTTATAGGAGATAACAACACGGTCATCAAGGCCTTTGGAAGACTAGCCGGTAAATGCAATTACTATGTTCTTGAAGAACCGAATCGATGACCATTCTTTCACATTGGAGAACGGGAATCGACGGTGCATTGAATAATGTCGAAAACTCAAGTCAATGGGATGTCTCAGTAATAGCAAAAACTCACGCCATGGGTTGCATCATCGGTATGATGTCGTCACGAGAAGCTAGATGGGTCAGGCGTTAAAGTCATTTCCCATCGTTTCGTTTTGAGAAATGCGGAGATTATCTATATCCGGTATAATTAGAGGGCCTAATTTCTTGGTATCAAGTCACTTCAAAGAATGTCTCGAGACCTTGAGGATATGGAATTGCGACCTAGTTTCCTCCAACGGGGCTCTTTGAGGCCCGACTCAAAGAGACGAAGATTGATGCTAGAGAAAAATGGGGAAATTTACCAAGTCACACGGCTAAGTCTGACAAAGACGGCCTACCTCGAGCTTAGATCAAGGCATCGCGACTAGGCGTCACATCTCCCTGCTTTCACAATTAGAATACGTTGTAATTTAACGGAATTTCCCTCCTATATAAAGGGAATCCCCACCACTTTTTATGGGGATGCTGTTTCTCCAACCATTCTACATTTCACTCTCTCTTTTCTCTCTAATTTATTCACTTTAGGTGACCCTTTCCATTTATTACTTTCATACTTATTCTTCATTTCTTGCTTGATATTGGCCATAAATAGGTTTCCTTCATTATATTCTAACTGTTATCCCCTTCCTGGTTAACCCCGGTAGCTCGAGCTCGAGCCCAAGCATCAACCACAAGGCCTTTCTCGACTAGTCCGAAGCCCCGTAGAAAGCCTATCTGTTTGATTACTATCATGTTTTTACGTGTATTTCTCCTATTATACTTTATACACCTAGCATCAAGTGCTCTAACAACTACGATAAAAATATATCACGTATTTTTAAAATACCATTTACAAATTTAATTGTTGTTACAATTTTCACAGTAAACAAAAATTCCTGGAGTCCGTCAAAGCAATACAATATATGTAGAAACCTTACCCCACACTCCAAAATAGAACTTATACATACTGAAATCTGCCGAGAAGGAACTGCTCATCAAGAACGTTGTAGAGGAGCTCAAGAAGCTTAGTGATCGAGTCCAGGGTGTTGAAGGCGGTAAAGGCATCGAAGGTTTGAACTATAAGGATTTGTGTATTCAGCTGGACGTTGAATTTTCGGAGGGCTACAAACCTCCCAAAATTGAAATGTTAGAAGCAACAAGTAATCCAAAGGTGCATCTAAGGATATACTTTCAAAAAGCTTGTAGGATTTGGAAAGGATGAAAGAATCCGTATGAAATTATTCATAAGAAGCCTCACTAGAGATGCGCGGTCTTGGTACTTCAGTCAAAACCCAAAGAAATAGGTTAATTGGGTAAGCATGGCATTAGATTTTATCGATCAATTCATATTCAACACAGGGAATGCACCAAATGTCTTTTATATCTAGAATCTCAAAAAAAGCCAATAGAGACTTTTTGCAAGTATGCTACTCATTGGAGATCGGTAGCTGCGAAAGTAGGCCGACGTTAAAGGAAGAGCAAATGAACATATTATTTATTCGGGCCCATAGTCTGCAATACTATGAGAGGTTGATGGTTATTGAAAGTCGTAAATTTTCTGACTTCATCATATAAGGAGAAAGAATAGAAGAGGAAATTAAAAGCGTAATGGTGACAAATTTTGAGGCACTCCAAGCTAGAAACAAGGCCTTGCAGTCAGGAGGCATGTCCAAGAAGAAGGAAGCAGGGGTCGCTATGGTAGCCCAAGGACCAAAATCTCCTCTCACATATCAAGCACCTCTACCCACATATTAGCCTTAAACTCCTAAATACCAACAACCTGTCGCCACCTCCCAAACCAATACACATAACCTTCATATTACCCCTCATCACCATTAGCCCGCCAAAACTACCAGAAACCTAGACCAAATTTCGATCGCATACCACCCAGACAATACACTCCTTTTACTGAACCATCGATCAGTTATATGACATATTGAAGGTTGTTGGTTATGTCACCCTTATTACCGATGTTACTATACAAAACTCTTCCCAGTGTTTTTATCCAAACAAGACATATGCCTATGACTCGGGCATGAAGGGACACACTATTGATGAACGTCGCACTTTGACGGATAATATCCAAACGTTGATTAACACCAAAGTTATACAAGCAAAAGAGGTTTCACCAAATGTATGCAACAACCCCCTCCCTGATCACAGGGACGAGGGGTTAAATATATCGAAACTCATGAAGAATTAGATCCGGAAGGATCATTTGGACTCATTAGTGAAGGGTATGAAACCAAGGTACCTCCAATCACTCTCACACCTATTATAGTGCAAATTAAGTCACCAATTGAGGTTGAAATATCCATGCCAACTTCATTTAAGGTTAAAACAACAATGCCCTTAGCGGTACCAGCTCCATTTGTGGTGGAAGTAACCATGCCCTTCACTGTGATAGTAGCACCCACACGATCCTTTAATTCCAATGCTATACCATGAGACTATTCTACAAAGGAGAGAAGGAAAAGAAGACTATGCTGCAAAGGAGAGAAGGAAAGGAAAAGGGAAAATGGAAGAAGTAGGTGCTGAACAAGGCATGACTAGGACCAGTAAGGTTTACACACCCGAACATTTGGGAGGAACAACTAAAGAAGTCACTCCCAAATAGCCTATGATTGAAACAAGCCCAGACAATCTTTAGAGAAAGATCCAAGAAAGAGAGTACTCTATGGTTGATCACCTAAACAAAACCCCTACTCAAATATCAATTTTATCTCTATTAAAGAATTCTGAGACGCATAGGAATTAATTAATGAAAGTGCTTAATGAAGCTTACGTACCCAACAACATCACTAGTGGAAAGATGGCCAACTTGGTAGGGAAAGTATTGGAAAGCCACAAGATTACTTTTCATGAGGACAAACTACCACCTGAAGGACTTAGTCACAACAGTTATTACATATCACCATACAATTTGAGGACAAATTCATTGTCAGGGTCCTGATAGACGGGGGTTCAAGTCTTAACATTTGTCCATTGACTACATTGAAGAGGTTGGTGAAGGCATGCATGAGATACGAGCAAGAACTGTGAATGTAAAAGAATTTGATAGGTCCCAAAGGGCCACGATCAGGGAAATAAACATGTGTCTACAGATGGGTCCAACTTGGTTTGATGTTGAGTTTTAAGTATTGTACATATCCACCATATACAATCTGTTGCTTGGATGACCTTGGATACATAATGCATGAGTTGTAGCTTCTACGCTACATCAGGCCGTGAAGTTTGAATGGAATCATCAGGAAGTGATCATTCATGTAGACGAAAGTAATCCCATTTACACCAATCAAATCGTTCTGGTTGTCGAGAATAGAAGGATGCTAGGTGAAGAAATGTACTATCACATCGACCGCATCAATATAATCGAGAAAGACAAGTGGTTGAGTGATAAAATTGAAAGCATAGTGTTATAGACAGGGTATCAACCCAGTAAAGGTCTCGGCAAGAATCTCCAGAGAGGTACAACCTTTGGACCTAGGTATTAGTACACCTAGCAGGAGTATGATGATTAGTCGGCGCCATCGCATGGTCCTTATTACCCTCTTGAATAGCCAATGCCGCATCTACATCAGACATTTCAACATAATAACATGACATGGGGATCTGAAGAAGATGACGCTTTAGCTGACCCAAGGAATCTATTTCTAGGTGATGAATACATGGAGTGCAATGCAATAGTTGAGGAGGAGGAGGAAGACCTTACAATTCAGACCATGGAGAAAATAGTTGTTCTCAAGAATTCGACTACTACACCATCCCGAGCATGTCGAGTTCCTGGGTATCCTGGCAATTAGCATGATCATATATTAAGCAATTTTAAGTATTTAAAGACATTTTTAGTTTTCTATTTTAGACGCATTCTATTTTGAAATAATTGCTCGAATCATTAAGCCGTACCTGGTTTCACGTTTCCAGATTTATCTAATGCATTACTATTTTAGTATTTATTATTATCCTTTACATTTTTCTCTCTATATCATTATTATTACTTATCTTGATGAACCGATGGCTATGACATCTAATGAGACAATGCAACATAAGGATAGTGATTCAGAGGAAATTGAAGAAGAAGAAGAAGACGAAGATATAATTCATGAGAAAATTGTCAGAGAGGTGGAAAATTTTGGGAATAAGCCTAAGTAAAATTTGGACGAAACCGGGTTGGTCAACTTGGAAAATTCTGAAACAGACAAGGAAACCTGCATAAGTATTCCCTTGTCACCATCAGGGAAAGAAGAATACACTTGCTTCCTAAAGGAGTATGAAGACATTTTTGCATGGTCTTATGATGACATGGAGGGTTTGAGCACGTCTACAGTGGCTCATAAACTACCCACCAATCAGATGTGCCCGTTTGTTAATAGAAACTCAAAAAGCTTATTGAACTACGCTTGACCCGATTCCCATTTAATAGGGGATATGTAAGCACCCATGTGGGTTCGATCACATCAAAATAAAATCTTCATTTTTCCCAAGGTCAAAAACTTGGACAGAATTTTGAGGAGGACCCTCAAAATTTCAAAGCAAGTCCAGCCAATTATGTCATATGCAGAATGGTCAAAGCATCGCTTATTAAACTGTGGCAGAATTTTGAGGAGGACCCTCAAAACTTTAGTGCAAAGAAGATGCAATGTCTCTAAAAGTGTCACAGTTATTGGTTCATCTAATTTACTCGATATCGTATACTACTATAACTATGTTTATCAAATGCATGCATACTTTTCGAGAGCTTTATTTCTATATCCATAAGATGCTACCCGTGGTCAATCGTGCAGAATTTCAATGTAGAGCAAAGCAAGCAGGCAAAAGCGTAAACCAACCTTCTCGTAAAACTTACAATTTTTCTTTGGATGCAAGAAGAAGAAATAGTCGCCAGTACGTGCACACATTAGAATCATTGTCTTCATAACAACAAAGCTATCAAACTCAAACATATCTCTAGCTAAGAGATACTCTGCTATCACATATTGTGTATTTATTGCATGAGACTAAACGTTGTCTCCATTTTGCATGAGGCAAAGCCATATCTCCCTTTCTTTCATCAAGACTAACATTGTCTCATTTCCTTGCATTGATACTAAGAATTGTCTCCTCTCCATTGCATGAGGCTAAGACCTGCCCCACCCCCCACCCCCCACCCCTCCAAATTGCATAAGGCTAAGCCCTACCTCCCTAATCGCATAAAGCTAAGTACTGTATTTTCCTACATAAGGCTAAGCATATCCTCCCTAACTGCATAAGGCTAAGCTCTTCCTTCTCATTGCATAATAGTAAGCATTGTCTTAAATATTGAATGAGGCTAAACCTTGCCTCCTCAACTACATAAGGCTAAGCTCTGCATTTCCATTGCTTAAGACTAAGCATTGTCTTCAATCATACATGGAGCTAAGCCATGCCTCCTTAACTGCATAAGGCTAAGCTCTGCCTTCCCATTTCATGCTAAGCATTGTCTCCAATCTTGCATGAGGTTAAACCCTACCTCCTCAACAGCATAACGCTAAGCTATACCTTCCCACTGCATGAGACTAAGCTCATTCTCAATTTTTGCATGAGGCAAAGCCCTGCCTCCTCAACTGCATAAGGCTAAGCTCTGCCTTCCCATTGCATGGGACTAAGAATTGTCTCCAATCTTGAAAGAGGCTAAGTCATGCCTCCTCAACTACATAATGTTGGAAACACGTTCTCAATGCAATATACTAAAACGTGTGTTCTTTTGTATAGGTTTTGATGAATGACAAACGAAGCGAAAACTGATATATGACGAAGTTCAAGAAACAAGCGCACAATTGATATACATCGAGATTCAAGCTCAAGACAAAGTTTTATAGTTTAATTGAGTCATTCTTAATTGTGATCTTGATCCTACAACTTGACTCGTAACATGGCTTCTCTCATAGAACTATTTTCCAAAATCATGCATATTTAATTCAATGCTAAATGATTTTAAATCATGCACATTTACATTAGTCAAAATGATTTTCATACATGCCTCTGAAAAATGGACTAAGATAATTGATTATGTACTTATGATAATCGATTATGTTGAGCCAAGTCTGCATGACAATCGATTGTGAACTAATGACAATCGATTGTGTTAAGGCAGTGAACATCAGGTTTTTTCAAACCTGCATGACAATCGATTGTGAACCTTATGACAATCGATTGTGCTGAGGCAGTGTCCATCAAAGTTTTTCAAAACTCTGAATAATCGATTGTGAAGCTAATGACAATCGATTGTGAAGAGACAGTGTCCTTCAGATTTTTCAAAGTCACAAAATAATCGATTGTGAACTAATGACAATCGATTGTGTTGAGGAAGTGACTTCCAGTGATTTTCAAATTTATTAAATAATCGATTGTGAGTATATAACAATCGATTGTCAAGAGGCAGTGTCTAAAATGTTTTTCAAAAACTGATAAGTAATCGATTGTTGACTTTGTGCAATCGGTTGTGAAGCTGACCGTTGTCGTAAAGTTTTCAAATACCGTCAGGTAATCGATTATTGCTTCTGTATAATCGATTGTTGTGATTAAAATCCGGAAAAGATTTTTTGAACGTTATTTGATAATCGATTATTGATTTTGTATAATCGATTGTTTTGATTAAAATCCGGAAAAGATTTTTTGAACGTTGCTGAGTAATCGATTGTTGATTCTGAACAATCGATTGTTTGTGGTAAAATCTGGAAAGGATTTTTTGAACGTTGCCAGTAATCGATTATGGATTGTAAGTAATCGATTGTCAAGCGTATAATCTGGGATTGATTTTTGATCTGACTGGCAGACAATCGATTGTTGGGGTTTGACAATCGATTGTCAGTGAGTAAAATCAGCAACTCTTAATTGGCAATTAGGCAACGGTAATGCCAAGTTTTTCAACTATAAATACAGCTTCATTTCAGTGTTTTAAACACAACAACATACTACAACTGATCATTACATTGCTATAAGCTTGCATACTTTTGTTTATCATTTTATATTCAATTTCATAAAGCTTTTGAGAGCCATATTCTTGTCAAAGTTGTTGTGATCCAAAGCTTACTTCTTTTACTCATATCTACTCATTAAGGAGTATTTTGTTTGAGTGTTTTAGTGTTGTATACACTTGTAAGAAAATTGTAATTCTCTTGTTGTAAGGAACTTGTGTTTCCTTGGTTGATGTCTTGGAGTGTTGTAACTCCGAGCAAAGGTGTTGAGGCTTGCGTCCTCAAGTTGTAAAGGTTTGTTAAGCACCCGGAAGCTTGACACGTTAGTGGAAAATCTCGAGAGAGTCTCTCGGGGACTGAACTAGCCACTCGTTGTGGTGAACCAGGATATATCTGTGTGTAAGTTATTATTTATCGCACTTATTTACTTCCTGCAAATTTTAATTTCCGCAAGTTTACGCTAAATTTTATTATAACGCTATTCACCCCCCCTCTAGCGTTAAGCATATTATCTAACAATTGGTATCAGAGCCCAACTCTCTGAAAACTTAACAGTTTGAGAGAACCATCCATGGCTTCTACTCGTGATTCTTTTGCAGGAATTGAAGAAGGACAGTGCTCCACAGGACCACCTCTATTCAACGGTACAAATTACACGTACTGGAAGGAAAGGATGAAGATCTTCGTTCATTCCAACAGCTTTCACCTTTGGAAGGTGATAATGAAGGGAAACCAAATTCCAACAAAGAAGGTGGAAAACGAATGGGTTCCCAAGTCCGAGGATGAGTATGACGCGGATGACATCCGAAAGGTTCAAAATAATGCTAAAGCAATAAATTTATTATATTGTGTTGTTAATGCTGACGATTACAGGAAAATATCGTGTTGTACAACGGCAAAGGAGATGTGGGACAAGCTAGAAGTCACGTACGAAGGTACGGACCAGGTAAGGGAAGCAAAAATTGATTTCCTAACCCATTCTTATGAATTATTTCACATGAAGGAAGGTGAAAAGGTGAACAAAATATTTGAGCGATTTTCAATAATCGTAAATGACTTACATGCTCTCAAGAAAACATTCACGGATAGAGAGCTCGTTCGAAAAATTCTTAGAAGTCTCACACCGGCATGGAGATCAAAGGCCGATGCAATTCAAGAATCCATTGGCGTTTCAAACGTCACCATCGACGCACTAAGAGGTAACCTTAAAACCTATGAATCTACTATTCTTAACCCTTTTGTTGATGATCAAAGGAGGCAAAGAATAGCTCTAAAGGCGAGCACAAGCCAACCGCAAATTGATGAGGAAGGAGACAACGAGTTTGGACTCGTTATCAAAAGATTTCAAAAGTTCATGCGCAAGGAGTATGAACGCAAGGGCAAAAACCAAGGGGAACAAATCAAGTGCTATGAATGTGGTGAAACCGGGCACATCAAATCAAATTGCCCAAACATCAAAAAGGAGAAGAAACCTGTTAAAAAGCAACGTGCATACATTTCTTGGGGAGGCGACTCCGGAGATGAGTCAAGCGAAGGAGAAGAAGACGAAGCAGCAAATCTTTGCCTTATGGCACAAGAAGACAACAAAGATGAGGTATGTCAAATTTCGTCTAAAAACTTCTTTACTCTTGAAGAAATGCGAACTGCTTTTGATGAATTATATGCTGAGATTATTAAGGCTTCAAAAACTGTTAAGGGCATAAAAGAAAATGCTTCATTAAAAGAAAAGGATTTTCAAAAACAGCTTTCTTTGAAAGAAAAGGATTTAGAAAAACTGGTTTTAGAAAATGAGAAGCTGAAAGAGGAAAACAAGTTTTTTGGAAAAAGAAGTTCCGATAAGCCCGAAAGCTCTACTAGAAATTGCACTTCTTGTTTGCTTCTTAAGAATGAAGTAAGTAGGCTTAAAGGCACATAGATAAGTTTAATTCTTCGCACAAAAACTTGAATGATGTTCTTGTTAACTTGAAATAAACCAAGCATGGAATAGGCTTTAAAAATGAAGAAAAGGTTGCAGCTAAACCTCAACAACCTAAAGCTCAACCTAGGATTAACAATAGAAATGCTTATCCTAGAAACAACAACTCTAGAGCCAATATGCATGCTAGACAAAATGCTGAACATTTTAGAAGACCTAGGAATGACTTACCACCTAGAAATAGTCACCCTAGAAATGATGCATATTTTAGGCCAAATTTTGAACCCCTTAGAAGACCTAGCAATGGCCCTCAACCGAGAAACAATCACTCTACAAATGCTGCCCATCCTAGAGCTCATAGTAGGAGAAATAATTCTCATAAAATGCGAAATAGTCATAGTGCTCAAAATAGAGTAAGCAATTTTCATCTGTCTAGTTACTATGAACCTAGAAGGATGCATAACCCAAATGTGACTTGTCATTATTGTAGACGTATTGGTCATATTGCTCCTGCATGCTTTACACGTCATAGACATGTTACTCAATCGCATCATTATAATATGCCTAACCCCCAAGGACCCAAGATGGCATGGGTACCTAAAGAACATTAATTTGTTTTGTAGGTGTGCTTGAAGGGATCAAGTGTACTATGGTACCTTAATAGTGGATGCTCCAAGCATATGACGGGAGATAAACCCAAATTCCTTCAATTAGAGCACAAAGAAGGAGGAAGTGTTATCTTTGGTGATAACAATGAAGGAAAGATCATCGGCTCGGTCGGTAAGGATGAAAAATCCTCTATTAAGCATATATTACTTGTGAAAGGTTTGAAGCATAATCTCTTGAGCATAAGCCAATTATGTGACAACGGAAATCTTGCTCTATTTGATTCGGATGAATGCCTAGTATTTAGACGTAGTGATTTCAAAATCATACTTCGTGGTTTTAGAGTTGATAATATTTATATGGTTGATCTTGCTAATTCCTCACCCGAATATGTTGATTGTCTAATGAGTAAAGAGGATGATACTTGGCTATGGCATCGTAGAGTAGCACATATCAATATACATCTTTTGAACAAATTGATTTCTCAAAACTTAGTTGTTGGTCTTCCCTTTTTAAAATTTGAAAATGGCTCTATTTGTGACTCGTGTCAAAAGGGGAAGAAAACAAAAGCATCTTTCAAATCTAAAAACATTGTTTCAACTTCTAGACCATTGCAATTGCTTCATATGGATTTATTTGGTCCCTCTCGCATTGAAAGTCTAGGAAGAAATAAATATGCTTTTGTGATTGTTGATGATTACTCAAGATTTACTTGGACTTTATTCTTGCCAATAAAAGTGATGCTTTTCAAAATTTTAAATTTTTTCTTAAGCGTGTTCAAAATGAGAAAGAAACAACCGTCACTTCAATTAGAAGTGATCATGGGGGAGAGTTTGATCACAATCTCTTTGCGGACTTTTGTGACGAACTCGGAATCGAGCATACCTTTTCCGCTCCACGTACACCACAACAAAATGGGGTGGTGGAAAGGAAAAATAGGTGTCTCGAAGAGATGGCTAGAACCATGCTCGACGAAGCTAAGATACCCAAATATTTTTGGGCGGACGCCGTGAGTACCGCTTGCTACGTTCTAAATAGAGTAGTAATTCGGCCGATACTCATGAAAACCCCCTATGAACTTTATAAGGGAAGAAAACCAAATATTTCCCATTTTAGAGTTTTTGGTTGCAAATGTTTTGTTCATAACAATGGCAAAGACCAATTGGGTAAATTTGATGCTAAGTCGGATGTAGGTATTTTCATTGGATATTCCTCACGTAGTAAAGCATATAGGGTCTTTAATAAAAGAACCCAAATTGTGGAGGAATCCCCTCATGTTGTATTTTCCGAAAATAATGCTCGCTTGGCGAGAAAGGATTCCGGTTTTGATCTTACAGGTATCTTAGATAGCTTGAAAGACAAAATACAAGAGGAACCACCCAAGGAAAATAAAGATGAAACTGAGGAACAACCAACGGAAGAAGCGCCACAATTGGAAAAAGAAATGAATATGCCTAACGAGTGGAGGACAATCAAAGATCACCCTCTCGAACAGGTAATTGGCAACGTTGGAGACAAGGTAAGTACCTGAAACTCTCTCAAAAATACCTTAGAACATACTGCTTTTGTTTCTCAAATTGAACTCAAAACCATCTCAGGAGCAATTGGGGATGAATTTTGGACCTTGGAAATGCAAGAGGAGTTTAACCAATTCGAACGAAATGACGTTTGGGATTTGGTGCCAAGACCCGAAGGTCATACCATAATTGGTACGAAATGGGTTTTTTGCAATAAACTAGATGAAAATGGCATAATCACTAGAAAAAAAGCTAGGCTTGTAGCAAAAGGCTATAATCAAGAAGAAGGTATTGACTATGAGGAAACATATGCTCCCGTAGCTAGATTAGAAGCTATTCGCTTATTGCTTGCATTTGCCTCTTCTATGAATTTCAATTTATATCAAATGGATGTGAAAAGTGCTTTTCTAAACGGTTTTATTCAAGAAGAAGTTTTTGTTGAACAACCCCCCGGCTTTGAAAACTTTAAATCTCCCGATCATGTTTTCAACCTCAAAAAGGCTCTTTATGGTTTAAAACAAGCTCCCCGAGCTTGGTATGAAAGATTGAGTAAGTTTCTTTTTGGAAAATGATTTCATTAGGAGAAAAGTTGACACAACTCTCTTTGTTAAGCATAAAAACAATGATATTTTGTTAGTTCAAATATATGTAGATGATATTATATTTGGTGCTACTAACAATGTTTTATGCAAGGAATTTTCCGATTTAATGACAAGCGAATTTGAGATGTCTATGATGGGTGAGTTAACATTCTTTTTGGGATTACAAGTAAAGAAAATGAAAGAAGGTACATTCATTTGTCAAGCCAAATATTGCAAAGAATTGCTGAAACGATTTGAGATGAACAATGCAAAAGAAATGGCAACTTCCATGAGCACATCCGATCATCTAGACAAAGATGAGAAAGGTAAGGAAGTCGACACCAAAAAGTATCGAGGTATGATTGGCTCTCTTCTTTATTTTACTGCTAGTCGTCCGGACATCATGTTTAGCGTGTGCTTATGCGCTCGTTATCAATCGTGTCCGAAGGAGTCTCACCTTACTGCGGTAAAACGGATTTTAAGGTATCTTGTTGGTACTACAAATGTGGGTCTATGGTACCCCAAAGGCTCTTCATGCCAACTTGTTGGCTACTCCGATTCCGATTTTGCTGGATGCAAATTGGACCGCAAGAGCACTAGTGGCACTTGCCATTTGCTCGGTAGCTCTCTCGTTTCTTGGTTTAGCAAGAAACAAGTAAGTGTTGTGTTGTCCACAACCGAGGCTGAATATGTAGCCGTGGGGAGTTGTTGCGCTCAAATCCTATGGATGAAACAACAACTCTTGGACTATGGCCTAAGTCTTGATCATATCCCTCTTAGATGTGATAATACTAGTGCCATATGCTTGACGAAGAACCCCGTTCTTCATTCACGAACGAAACACATTAAAATTAGACATCATTTTATTAGAGATCACGTTCTCAAAGGCGATATCGAAATTGAATTTGTTGAAACCAAAAACCAATTGGCAGACATCTTTATAAAGCCTTTAGAGAAAGAGTCCTTCTTCCGAATTCGCAGTGAACTCGGGATCCTTGACTCCACGTTGATCTAAGTCATGCATTGCAATTTTTTACTACATGAGTTCTAACTTGAGCATCGGAGACGTCTAACGATTTTTGCAGGTATCGCCCCAAAGGAAAGGGGAATTATAAAGCTTGACGTACAACAATCGGTTTCCGTCGTCTAAAAATCGATTATTTAGTATCAATAATCGATTGTGTTGCTATTATTCGGGTTGATGTTGCTATTTTTTTCAATAAATAAACAAAGTTTATTTCATCTTTGGCATCTTATTATTATTTTTTTGCTAATGGCAAAAGGGGGAAGATAACGGGTATGCACTCTCAATATCTATAAGCTTAAAATTAAGGGGGAATTCATATATTGAGGGGGAACAAATTGCATACTTGTTGCATGTATACACTTGTCTTGAATCGTCAATATAAATTGCTTGCATTGCATATCCCGCTTAATGTTTGCCATTATCAAAAAGGGGGAAATTGTTGGAAACACGTTCTCAATGCAATATACTAAAACATGTGTTCTTTTGTATAGGTTTTGATGAATGACAAACGAAGTGAAAACTGATATATGACGAAGTTCAAGAAACAAGCGCACAATTGATATACATCGAGATTCAAGCTCAAGACAAAGTTTTATAGTTTAGTTGAGTCATTCTTAATTGTGATCTTGATCCTACAACTTGACTCGTAACATGGCTTCTCTCATAAAACTATTTTCCAAAATCATGCATATTTAATTCAATGCTAAATGATTTTAAATCATGCACATTTACATTAGTCAAAATGATTTTCATACATGCCTCTGAAAACTGGACTAAGATAATCGATTATGTACTTATGATAATCGATTATGTTGAGCCAAGACTGCATGACAATCGATTGTGTTAAGGCAGTGAACATCAGATTTTTTCAAACCTGCATGACAATCGATTGTGAACCTTATGACAATCGATTGTGTTGAGGCAGTGTCCATCAAAGTTTTTCAAAACTCAGAATAATCGATTGTGAAGCTAATGACAATCGATTGTGAAGAGACAGTGTCCTTCAGAGTTTTCAAAGTCACAAAATAATCGATTGTGAACTAATGACAATCGATTGTGTTGAGGCAGTGACTTCCAGTGATTTTCAAATTTATTAAATAATCGATTGTGAGTATATAACAATCGATTGTCAAGAGGCAGTGTCTAAAATGTTTTTCAAAAACTGATAAGTAATCGATTGTTGACTTTGTGCAACCGATTGTGAAGCTGACCGTTGTCGTAAAGTTTTCAAATACCGTCAGGTAATCGATTATTGCTTCTGTATAATCGATTGTTGTGATTAAAATCCGGAAAAGATTTTTTGAACGTTATTTGATAATCGATTATTGATTTTGTATAATCGATTGTTTTGATTAAAATCCGGAAAAGATTTTTTGAACGTTGCTGAGTAATCGATTGTTGATTCTGAACAATCGATTGTTTGTGGTAAAATCTGGAAAGGATTTTTTAAACGTTGCCAGTAATCGATTATGGATTGTAAGTAAACGATTGTCAAGCGTATAATCTGGGATTGATTTTGATCTGAGTGGCAGACAATCGATTGTTGGGGTTTGACAATCGATTGTCAGCGAGTAAAATCAGCAACTCTTAATTGGCAATTAGGCAACGGTAATGCCAAGTTTTTCAACTATAAATACAGCTTCATTTCAGTGTTTTAAACACAACAACATACTACAACTGATCATTACATTGCTATAAGCTTGCATACTTTTGTTTATCATTTTATATTCAATTTCATAAAGCTTTTGAGAGCCATATTCTTGTTCAAAGTTGTTGTGATCCAGAGCTTACTTCTTTTACTCATATCTACTCATTAAGGAGTATTTTGTTTGAGTGTTTTAGTGTTGTATACACTTGTAAGAGAATTGTAATTCTCTTGTTGTAAGGAACTTGTGTTTCCTTGGTTGAAGTCTTGGAGTGTTGTAACTCCGAGCAAAGGTGTTGAGGCTTGCGTCCTCAAGTTGTAAAGGTTTGTTAAGCACCCGGAAGCTTGACACGTTAGTGGAAAATCTCGAGAGAGTCTCTCGGGGACTGAACTAGCCACTCGTTGTGGTGAACCAGGATATATCTGTGTGTAAGTTATTATTTATCGCACTTATTTACTTCCTGCAAATTTTAATTTCCGCAAGTTTACGCTAAATTTTATTTTAACGCTATTCACCCCCCCCCCCCCTCTAGCGTTAAGCGTATTATCTAACACATAAGGCTAAGCTCTGTCTTTCCACTTCATGAGACTAAGCCCAGTCTCCATTCTTGCAAGAGGCTAAGCCATGCCTCCTCAACTGGATAAGGCTAAGCTCTGTCTTCCTCGCAAGAGACAAAGCATTGTCTTTCCTTGCATAACCACAAATTTTGCAATGTTCAAAACCTTGCATTATTCTCTTATCTCGGGGCTAAGCTCTGCCCATGACCTTACACAAGACTAAGCTATGTCTTGTTTTATCTCAATTATCATATCTTTGCATTTCATGGGCTGAACATTGCCATAATATCCAAAGGCTTCATAGCCCGAAGACATCATCCTCATATTCTGAAGACACTATGTCACGGCCTAAGGATCTCTCAATATTGCACATAATTAGTTAAAGGCGTCATAGTCAAGAGGCACCATGCTCACGGCCTGAGGACATTACTTCCTAGACTAGGAATCCCTTGTCATATGCTTCACAGCCCAAGACATTATGGTCTGAGGACATCATCCTCACCGTCCAAAGTCAACTTTCATGGTCCAAAGGGAATTTGCATCGTGTTTAAATTTTTACAATAATCCATATATATTCCCATGCGACATGTTTTAAATTTTGTATGTAATCCAGGAGGTAACTGTTCTTCAAACGGGAGCAACCTTTGCTCTGTTATCTGTTGATAACGCTCCCATCTTGCAACTAATTCAAACGTAATAGACTCCCATCAATTACTCACTATTTACTATATGACTGGTCAGATATTTTCTCTATAATACATTTGTAACGTTTCAGATTCACATTCATGAATTCATATAAATCCACCTGATACTATCATTCCCAAAAGAACCGTTTCAGAAACACAGGACCATTGCTGTAACAACGACATCGATTTCATTCACAGTTGGATCCAGAACTGCACCTGGCTTGATTCTTGTAATATCAGGGATATGTAAGTAGGTCAAAATCTAGGTTTCGGCATTTTCAAAATCACTCCATTCGATCAAAATGTGTCATTATTTCCTTACCCGATAACTCTTTCATCCTTCCAAGGTAAAGAAGGGCAGCTCTTAATGCTCAATTATTCTCTTACTTTTACCTATATACATAAACTTTCAAAATAGTGCATATACATCATCATTTTAATTGATGAGCATACACAAGCATTTTTATAATTTTTCATAATTTTTAAAGAGTTTGAATCAATTAATTTCTGCATTTTGTTATATAAATACCCAATAGTTACCCTCCAAATTATTTTTATAATAAGTTAATAATCCAAATATATCATTTATACCAGCATAATATTTAAATATTTTTAGTGCATTTATCATTATTACATTTATATTTTTAGGGCCAAATTGCACATTTTGCAACAATAGCCCATATGTATTATTTATAAAGAAATAACTTTGTATATTTTTAATATTAAATAATTATTTTAAATTATTTTTAAGCACAAGTAATATATTGTTATTTATTAATTATTTGCATAAATTGTTTATTCGCTAAATAGTGGGCATTTAAAATCTAGCCCTAAAATTCTCTATTTTCGGATTTTTCCAAACACCCTTACACCAACCCAATATCCTTGGCCCAAGACCCATTAGCCCAATCTCCATTCCCACTTAAACACCCGACCTAGCACCCTTTAAATCGTGATTGTTGATCTCTAAAATCAATGGTCCACGTTACACCTGACCATTTAAGCCAACCAAATCCCTAATCATTCTATAACCCCCACCGCTTTAGAACTCTCGCGTCTCTAATCTTTCATAAACCCTAGCCGCCCTTCCTATCTAACCTTCCCAAATCCAACCCCAAACGGAAACCACCATCGATTCCCTTACCTTATTTTGCCTCTCTTCACCACCGCTACTAATCTATTATCCTACTTAGTTTCTTGCCTAACATGGCAAGAAAATCTTGCCAAAATCGAATTGAACTGATTAACACCTTTGATTTATGTGGTTATTCAGTCTATGTTCATCATTGATTCTTTATGAGTAAATTCCCATACCTGTCTGTGATTCTTACTTATTCCAAATTAGGGTTTTCAAACCCTTTCAATCGGACCTATATAGGTCTGATTTTCTAAAATTTTAACATTATTCCCATCTCGTTTGATTTATTATACCTTATTTTGTATTTTCCACTTATTTTACACTTTTCCTAAAAACTAGGATTTGAATCTTCGTTTTTTTCTTCTTCTTTTTACTGTCTAGTGAATCTTTCCTTTCTGTGTTCGATTACCTTCCTTCATTATTATTTTTTCCTGACCTTTACTTTAATGTTTTCTTAAATATTCTGAATGACTTTTTGTTTTGGTATTACTTGTGTTTACTTAAATATTTGCTTAAATATTCTGAATAATCTCTTTTGTTTCGGCATTACTTGTGTTTCCTTTAATATTTTGAATAATTTTGTGTTTCTCTAAAAATATTTCTGCCCTGATATTCTAAGCGATTTTACATTCCTTTTATTATATGTTATTGCCTTAAATATTATGAATAATTCTTGTGTGCTTACTTAATTTGTTGAATCCATTGATTTATTCCCTAAGTTACCTATAACTGATTCGGCAAATATTTCTTTGCATATGACTGATTTGTTTCCATGTTTATGTGTGATTTCTATTACTATATATATTCTTCCTCCATTCCCTTTAGGGAGGACTAGACTATTCTTTCTGAACTCATTCGAGCTCACTAGACCTAAAGTTGTTCTGCTTTTTCATTCTACATTCTAACTTTGGACGGCTGGAAGCTAAGGCTGTAGAGATGTGATTTTTTATCTTCCCCAAGATATTTCATATTTAAGCATGTAAATATTTATTTTAAGCCTAATATCGCTATTTTAATTAGTTTTGACTCTTATACTTTATTTTCTCACAAAAAATAAAAATTACAAAAAAAATAGTTTCATTAAGATGTTGTCGTCATTTTTATCTTTAAAAAATACCAAAAAATTGATTTGTTTTAAACGGTTAGTGTTATTTTAATAATTATTTTCTTAAGTAAAATTAAGTAGTATTTTTAATAATTAGCTTGTTTGCTATATTATTTTTACATACAAAAAGGAGGGAATAGAATTAATTTTTAGGACTAATTTAGTCTTTTTTGTAGCCCAATTAAATCAATCTCTTAGCTGATTAACTCAAAAACCCCAACCTAGACACCCTTTAGCATAATATACAAGAAAAATAAAAAAACAACCCGTAAACCTAACCTTTTGCACATCAGTCATTTTTTTACAAGAGGAGACCTTGGAGATCATCTCCCTCAACTTAACACATCAAACCCCTAGAGAGTGACAGCCATTTTCTAACCTTCAGCAACCTAACAACCTATAAACAAGAAGGCCAGTCATTTTCCATGGAATGAAGCTAAGTTTCTTTTTCTTCATAGAACCTAAAATGGAATCCTAGAGAACCCTAACCAAAAATAGACCACCCCTACTGCCATCACCAGTTCCCCCTCTCCTTCACGCAGCTGTCGTGATTCCACCAGCTGCCTGTAACAATCAGCCGATGACTCCTCATTCTCTGTTTCCAGAAAGGAGTCTTCTAATGTGTCAAAAAATGCAGCGGTGGTTGATGTAGTCGATGGAGGTGTAACAAAAGATCAAGTCTACTCAATGTTGACCAAAATGATTTGTCCGAACAATAAAGGAGTGCTTCTCAGGCTTTGTTATGATAGTACACGTATTCTAAATTAATGGAGCAGATGATATGGATGTGTCCTAGATCTATGGTGGAGATGAAGCCGGCTAAAAGAATTTAACTCTTTGTAGGAAGATTCTAGTATGGATATTTTTGGTTTTGTACATTGTAATTATTCTCTTTGTTCATTTTATTTACAGTCTGTTATAGAGTTAGACAGATAAGATTTATCTAGTACACGTCAGAGATTTTCTTTGTATATAGATACTACTAGTCTTGTACAAGAATTAACACACATAAACTGAAAACAAATAGTTTTCCATCTTGTTTCTTCCTAATCATTTTCATGGTACCAGAGCATTGCTAAAAGTAATCGTTCATTTTTTTTCTTTCTCTATATTTTCATTTCTCAGACACCATGGTAGAAACAGTAATTGATCCTACTATATAGGCTGGCAGATCTTCACAAACTACTCTTACTCCTTCTCAGCAAATTGATTCTTGCCATCTTTACTTCTTAACTTCTTCGATAACCCAGGAATCAACCTCATCAATATCATCTTTGATGGAACAATTTACGGAAACGGGCATAGGGGAGTACTCATCTCTCTCTCAACCAAAAATAAACTGGAATTCATCAATGGAACTTGCCCATGTCCATCTTCTAATTCACCCTTGTTTGAGCAGTTGAAGAGATGCGATGACATGATCATTGCTTGGTTGCTTAACTCGCTCAGCAGAGATATTAGAGAGTGTCATTTATTCCCAGACTGCTGAAGAACTTTTGAATGAGCTTAAGCAAAGATATGGCCAATAAGATGGTACCAAGCTATTCCAGCTGCAAAGGAAATTAAGCAATATCACTCAAAGATCAAGGGATGTGGCTGGTTACTTTACCAAGCTTAAGAGTATATAGGATCAAATGAAGGTGCTCAATACATTCATGATTTGTAGTTGTGAGTGCAAGTGTGGAGCCAAAACACACAATATTAATATGAATGAAGACCAAAGACTAATCCAATTTCATATGGAGTTGAATGAAGCCTATACTAGTGTGAGAGGAAACATCTTGATGATCAAACCTCATCCTTCCCCTTCCCAGGCATATTCGATCATACTACATCCTGATATACAGAGAGAGGTACACTCTAACTCTACTCCTATCTCAGACTCTTCTGCTTTTATGATTTTTGGGAAAAAATGGGCGCCACAAAGAAACAAAGGTGAATACAAAAGAGTAAGTCAGAATGTTATTAGTAGGGGAAAGAAGAGTGACTTGTTTTGACAATACTATAAAAGTCAGGGCATATTAAGGAGGAATGTTATAAGCGGGTGGGTTATCCGCAACATCTTAAGTTCAACAAGAAACGAAAATGTCCAAACGCTAATCAGCACGCTAATGCAGCCATATGTGGGAATGAACTTACCTCAGGAATTTCAGGAGACACTTTTCTACACTTGTTGCAAGCCAAGGGTTCACTAAGGAGTAGTGACCAGCTGATACAAATTTTCCAATCTGTACATGGTAGTTCTGCAGCCTCTGCTTCTCAAGCCACTGCAAATGCCAATCTAGCTTGTATACATCATGCTTTCCTACTATTCGCTTCTTTCCTTTCTAGATTAATTGATGTCCCATGGATCCTTGATACTGGTGCTACACAGTACATGACTTTTGGTAAAAGCTTATGACATAAGAGTACTTCCTTCTCCTCCATTGGTCAATTTAGCTAATTCCTACAAGGTAAAATCTTACTCTGTAGGTAGTTTTTACTTATATCCTGGACTAAAGCTACATAATGTGCTTTATGTACCTGCATTTAAGCATAATTTTGTCGAAGGAGAACTGGAGAAGATGGTCGACCAGAAGACCAGGAATGGTGGTCGACCAGAAGAAGAAGAAAAAGATGTAAATCCAAGCCCTAATTTTGTCGAAGGAGAACTGGAGAAGATGGTCGCTGCTCCTATCGTGTGAAGTGTTTTAACCCAAGCCCTAATTTGTTATTTTAGACTTTTAGCAATAAACAAATGCCTTTTCTTGCGTTATATTCAAATAGCTATGCCTCGAATCGCTTCTCGCATCGCAGCGCCTCTCGCTACAAAGGCAAAGGCGCTCGCTTTTCTTCATTGCAACGCAACAGACCAGAAATGGCGATACTGCCTCGCATCGCATCGCTATGCGCTTTTAGTGCTGTAGCGAGCGCTATTTATAGCACTGGGTGTACTAGGAATGGGGAAAGGATATTCAAAAGTCCGACTTAGCTTATAAGTTAATTTTAGTGTATGCTATTTGCTGATGACATAGTCTTGATAGATGAGACGAGGGTCGGTGTTATTGAGTGGTTAGAGGTATGGAGACAGACTCTCGAGTCTAATGGTTTCAAAATAAGCAGATCTAAGACAGAGTACCTGGAGTGCAAGTTTAGCGCCGAGCCGCGCGAAGTAGGCAGGGACGTGATGATAGGATCTCAGATCATCGCCAAGAGGGACAGTGTCAGATATCTTGGGTCGGTGATTCAGGGGGACGGAGAGATTGACGGGGACGCCACTCATCGTATAGGAGCGGGGTGGTCAAAGTGGAGGCTTGCATCAGGAGTCCTGTGTGACAAGAAAGTTCCACATAAACTCAAGGGGAAATTTTATAGAGCTGTGGTTAGACCTGCAATGTTGTACGGGGCGGAGTGCTGGCCCTTGAAAAACTCTCATGTTCAGAGAATGAAGGTTGCGGAGATGAGGAAGCTCGGGTGGATGTGCGGGCTCACCAGGTTAGATAAGATTAAGAATGAAGTTATTCGACAGAAGATGGGGGTGGCCCCGGTGGATGAGAAGATGCGAGAAGCGAGGCTGAGGTGGTTCGGGCATGTGCGGAGGAGAAGTCCCGATGCCCCGGTGAGGAGTTGTGAGCGGCTGGCGATTTGTCGGTGTTCGGCGAGGCAGAGGGAGACATAAGAAGTATTGGGGAGAGGTGATTAGGCATGACATGGCTAGAATGCGGGTTTCTGAGGACATGACCCTTGATAGGAAAGTCTGACGGTCTAGTATCAGGGTTGTAGGATAGGGGCTCCTAGAGTTTTTCATACTCCTCACCCGGGGTTGGGTGAGGCTTGGCAGGGCTATCCATAGATGATTTGTGTTTTGGCTTGTGTCTCCCTTATGGTAGTTATTTATGGTAGTTACTGTATGATATTATTGCATGTTATTTTATTTATGTTTCTTATATTTAGATAATTATTTACGCAATTTCTGCTGGAGTTACTGATGCTCTTTTGTTTTTGTTTTTATTTTTCCTTTCCTTCACTGAACCGAGAGTCGATTGGAAACAGCCTCTCTGCCCTTTCGGATAGGATTAAGGCTTGTCTACATATTACCCTCCCCATACCCCACTTTGTGGGACTATACTGGGTAGTTGTTGTTGTTATTTAAGCATAATCTCTTATCAGTCAGCCTCCTTGTTAGGCAAATAAATTTTGATTTGTTATTTACTAAGGATGGATGTGTTTTACAGGAACCTTCAATGAGGAAGAGACCGCACTTTGGTGGTGTTGCAGTTGGTCTCTATTTGCTGAAGGATAATACTTCTAGGTTGACGCTCCATTTAAGTTGCTTGTCCTGTTAGTAATACGTCTAGGTCTAGTTTGTCAGAGTCTTTTCCTTGTTTTTCAGAGTCTACTTGTCAAAGGCATGTGTGCCCAGTCTTCTTTAGTCCTGATTGTCATGAGAAATCGAATGAGAATGTGAATAAAGTTGTTTCAATTTGTAATATAATTGATTTAGAGCAATTATGGCATTATCATTTGGGACATTTGCTTTATCATGCAATGAAAATTATTAAAGGACTGCATGTTTCATTCACTGATAAAAGGGAATTTTCTTGTGATGTTTGTCCTATGGAAAGACAGTCAAAGCCACCTTTTCCTACTAGCACAATAACCACAAAGCAATCTTTCGACTTGATACATATTGATATATGGGACCTTATCATACACCTACATATAAAATGGAAAAATACTTCTTAATAGTAGTTGATGACTTCTCCATAAATACTTGAACTTTTCTTCTTTCTACCAAATCAAATGCATTCCCTGTTTTGAAATCATTTCTGGCACTTGTTGAATGACAATTCCATACCAAGGTGAAAGTTATCAGGTCCGACAACGCATATGAATTAGGATCTGGACAAGTACATAAAGATTTCTGTTATTCTCAAGGTATCATTCATCAGATAACTTGTGTTGAAACCCCACAACAAAATGGGGTGGTTGGAAAAAAGTATAGACATTTATTGGACACTTGTAGGGCTTTATTATTTCAGTCACATGCACCAAATAACTATTGGGGAAATATTTACTAACAGCAACCCATTTGATCAATAGGTTCCTTTCTAAGGTACTTCAATTCAAGTCACCTTATGAAATTCTATTTTTGGGAAAGAATCAGATTACTCATATCTAAAACCTTTCGGTTGTTCATGCTTCAGTTCCACTCTTTCTAGAAATAGGGACAAACTTAGTCCTAGAGCTTTACCTGGGGTATTTCTTTGTTATCCTTTTGAGAAGAAAGGGTACAAAATTCTTAATTTGAAGAATGGTCATCTTTTTACATCTAGAAATGTTAAATTTATTGAGTCTATTTTTCCTTTCTCTTATGCTACACCAATGTCTAAATTGTTCCTCCTTGTTTTCCCTCTGTTGATGATTCTCTTTTACCCCTTACTTCCCCATGTTCTCATTAGAGTCATCTTACCATAGACCACCTATTTCTCATTCTACTACTCATTCTAGTCCTATGTCCTCATCTTTGTCTATGCTTCATGATTCTTTTTCTGATTCAATTCCTACAAGTGAAGTATTGCCCTCAACACAAGAGCAACAACTACGGCGGTCAAAAAGAGATATGCAATACAACATTTTCTGTTGTCTCACCTAATCCTCTATTTATTCCTTTTTATCATTGTTCTTTTTCTGCAATGACACCACAAAACCAGCCTATTATTACTTTCATTTGTCAAATAAATGAGCCTACTTCTTACCGACAAGCAATGATGCATCCTGGTAGCAAGGCAGAAATGGGACAAGGAATTTGAGGCCTTGAATTCTAACCATAGACGGGACATCATTCAATTATCGGAAGGGAAGAAACCTTTGCCCTGCAAATGTGTTTCTAAGGTAAAATTAATGTCTGATGGTTCCCTAGAAAGGCTAAAAGCAGCATTGGTCAGTCAGGGAGATACACAAAAAGAAGGGATTGATTACACGGTGACATTTTCTCCGGTAATAAAGATTACTACTATCATATGCATACTGTCTATCGCAGTTAAAAAAATTGGAAACTTTACCAGCTTGATATAAATAACGCATTCTTGCATAATGATTTATGAATTTGATTACATTGGTTCTCGGACAGTCTCCACTCTTTTAGAGCCTACTCTCAAGCTGGCCTCTACTTGTTACTTGTGGAGCACCTCTTGCAGACCCTATTTCATACAGAAGGCTCTTCCGTAAATTGTGTGTTCTCCTATGAGGTCTATCTCCCTCTGGATTTCCTAAGCCTTGTGGCATATGGGGTTCTGGAACTTGTTGATCCATTGGGCTTAGATTTAATTGAACCTCTTATTGTATAAGGTGCTGAGGCAGCTCTCATGACATTAGGATTGGGTTTAGAGCCATCAACTCTTGTGGAGGGAAGAATGATAGTTCTAGACCCATATTCTGAGGGATATAAGGGTACTGAGAGAAGTGAGGGGGGCGGGGTGATTCCATTAGGTTCGCATTGCTTGAACTAAGTTGTTCATCCCAGGAGCTAGGGGTTGTATCATGTTGTTTACCCAAATATGATTCAGGTAATTTCTCATTGATAAGTGTAGGCCCTCGGACACCACCTATGCTTGGAACTGTGGATTTTTGATGAGTATAATGCTCTCTTGCCCATTGGTGTTCACTTGAAGTGAAATCCCTCTCCCTATTAGTCCTAGTTCTATCCAACTGGTGGAGTGGTTCTTCTATGGAAGTGAGACTGGGCGTACACTATTAGAAGAGGTGGCATTTGTTGGGGAAATGGAGGTAGGTTGTGAATTGGAACTATTCTTTGATTTCTCAGTATTTGAATAACTCAAAATCTTCTCTGATTGCTTAAAGGAGTTTTTGGCATTGTTAGGAGGAAGTCTAGGTAATATAAAGGCTGAGGGATAGAGCTAAAGAGTATGATTATCTCTACTTGCATGTTTCCTGGGTGGTTTAGCGTATTAGAACATATAGGGGATTTTGCATGACATTTTGCAGGCACATGGATTTGTGTTTTTGCCATTTGGACGGGAGGGTGAGTGTGGTTGGGCTGGTGGACATCTGCATGCAATTGCATAGTAGTAGGTTGTAGGTTTAACTCCTTTCTAGAAGTTGGGGAGACTTGGTGATGATGATTAGATCTTGAAATAAGATCCTCCGATTGGGTATTAGGGTTAATTAAGGAGTAGTCTTTATTACTAATGATTTTGTCCTTTAGAGGATTAGTAAGATTTTAGTCAGGATTTGGAACCTGAACCCCGTTCATTGGACCTATTTTGAGTGGTTTTGGTTTTCTGGAAGAGTGGTATTATCCGAAACCATTTGTTAAGTCTCTGATTTTTGAGAAATAGTAGCATCTTCAGTTACATTTTTCTTATAGAAAATCAGAGAAGGAGGGAGTTGGGTTTTTCCTAGATCATTTTTTTTAACAACATAATTACTAATTTTTGGAAAAAATTTAAATTTCTGGTTAGTAGAAAACTTACCTATGGTGGGGTTTGATAACATGACATTATTACCTGACGTTTGGATTTTTGATATTAATACCTCATGTGATTTTTTCTATTGATTTCTTCTACGTCGTGGGAAGTTAACTGTTTGTCATTCTTCGTCCAGTGTGTTTGGGGTTGAGGATTTATCTTTTTTCAACTGCGTTTGATTTGAATCCATCTTGGCAAAATCCATCTCCTGGTAATCTATGGTTTTATGACCCAAGTGACCACAACATTTGCAAAGATAGTTGTCTGCTTCATATTGGATTTGTTGCATGTGGCTACCCATAAAAAAGATCTTTTTAACCGGCTCATTCATTGGAACTTCTATGCATAGTCTAGCATATCTTCCTCTAATAGATGAGGAAGTGCAGGCATCTACCTTTCGGAGTTTACCAATAGTTTTTCTTACTTTTTTATAGAATTTGTCCATCATAAAACTCCATGGGTAATTGGGGTAGCATCTTCCAAATGGCCGTGTGTCTTTGCTTGGTATTTTTTGTTACAAAATTTGGTTGCCAGTGTTGGATGGATAAAAAGAAATAAAAAATAAACCATGGACCATCCTGGAGGATATGATTCATACAACCCTTATTTTGAAGTTTTACTATGTCGTAGTCATTCCCCAGGTCGATGAGGGGAAAAGTTTCTTTGATTTTTCATAGCTCTTAAATTTTCTTTTTTAGTATTCGATGTAGTATCCTTTTTCCGTAAAGCTTGATTATTAGCGAGTATTTTCAGAGATGCTATATTCGTTGTTTCCCCTCCCTTGTGATGGTAAGTGAGAGTGCTAATTTGTTATAATCTTCTTTGGAAGATAATGCCATTTCATCTTCGTGAATCTCCATTGGAGAAGTGTTTGAAGTTAGATGGTCTATGGAGAGATTAATTTGATCTCCGTTTCCAACAAGTTTGTCTGTGAAGTTAATTTGTATAGGGTCGTTTGGGTTAACCTAGTTTGGATCGATCCCTAGATTGATTGATACGCATTAAAGTATCTGGTGGCTTTGGGGAATTCGTACATTTTTTTAGGTTTTGAAAATCTAGGTCCATGGTATTGAATGAGGAAGAAGTCTGTTTTAGGGGGAGTTAGAGAGATGATTCTTATTAGCGTTAAATTATGTGTATGTGTGTTCGATATGACGAAAGTTAATTTTCAATATTATTAGAAAAAAGTATTTTTGTTATGAAATCTCCTATTTAAGGTGAATGTCTATAATTCGAGAGATTCTAGAGTTCTATTCTTGGTAGCTAAATTATCCCCCTCCCTATAAATAAAGGGGTTTTATACCATTGTAAAACATCCCTAACAATCTCTAAGTATCAATAAGAATACTTCTCTCTCTCTATTCTCTCTATTGCTCTTGTTCTTGTATTATTGTTCTTGTCTTTATATTATTTCATAACACGTTATCTGCACGAGACTCTACCGTCTCAAAAACCATTCTCGAAAAATCTAAGGTATTTCCCTCTTCCTAATTTAATTTTCGATTATGTCTGACATTACGAAAAGAAAGTTCGTTGCCCTTGAAATTTCGGGCAAGAACTATATGACATGGGTGTTGGATGCTGAAATCCACTTAGATGCTATGGGTCTCGGAGACACCATCAAAGATAGAGAAAAAGCATCCACCCAAGACTGTGTGAAGGCCTTGATTTTCTTGCGCCATCACCTTGATGAAGGTTTGAAGATTGAATATCTCACCGTCAAGGATCCACTCATCTTGTGGAACGGCTTAAAGGAGAGATATGACAACCTGAAGTTGGTCACTCTGCCACAAGCACGATATGATTGGGCTCATCTGAGGCTCCAGGACTTTAAGTCCGTTTCTGAATATAATTCTGCAATGTTCAGAATTACTTCTAAATTGAAGCTATGCGGGGATAAAATCTCCGATTATGATATGCTTGAGAAAACGTTTACAACGTTTCATGCCTCCAATATGGTACTGCAACAACAGTACAGAGAGAAAGGCTTTACAAAGTACTCTGAACTGATTTCTCTTCTACTAGTGGCTGAGCGAAATAATGACCTGCTCATGAGAAATCACGAAAATCGACCCACTGGGTCTACACCACTGCCTGAAGCAGATAAGGTGCACTCTTATTATGCCAAACATGAAAAGGGCCATGGTCATGGTCGTAAACGGGGTCATAGCCAGGGACGTAGACAAGGAAGAAATTCCAATGAAGTCCGTCAACCCCCAAGGAGAGATAACTGCCTAAAGCAGAAACGGGATCATGAAGATCCTAAGGCAAATGGTTCAGAAACTATATGTTATCGTTGCGGTGGGAAAGGGCACTGGTCAAAGACTTTCCGTATACCAAGACACTTGGTTGACCTTTATCAAGCATCTCGAAAGAGTAAAGGCCCTGAAACAAATTTTGTCTATGACGACAACTTGGACATCACCCACCTGGATGTGGCAGACTTCTTTGAGCAACCCGAGGGGAAAATAGACCACCTAATCGGTGATGGGTCCGTGATGAAAGAAGATGGAGTTATTTGATTTTGTTCTACTTATTTGTATTAGTTAGTGAATAAACTAATAGCCATTAGTATTAGCTCGTATTAGTTAGTTCATGATGCAATGTTAGCAGTAGTTCTTTAGAATGTCTTCAATATGCTCAAATATCAATAATATTTTTATTTTCCAGTAGGGGTAATCGACTAGCCTGAAAAACTAGTCGATTATCTAATATTTTCGCATTAAAGCTGAAAAACAATTGATCGACAATCGATTGTCTATGACTAACAATCGATTGTCGTTAGACAGTGTAATCTGGAATTTTTCAAAAATCATCCACAATCGATTGTCTATGTCTAACAATCGATTGTCGTTAGACAGTGTAATCTGGAATTTTTTAAAAATCATCCACAATCGATTGTCTATGTCTAACAATCGATTGTCGTTAGACAGTGTAATCTGGAATTTTTCAAAAATCATCCACAATCGATTGTCTATGTCTAACAATCGATTGTTGTTAAACGGTGTAATCTGGAATTTTTCAGAAATCATCCACAATCGATTTTCTATGTCTAACAATCGATTGTCGTTAGACAGTGTAATCTGGAATTTTTCAAAAATCATCCACAATCGATTGTCTATGTCTAACAATCGATTGTCGCTAGACAGTGTAATCTGGAATTTTTCAAAAATCATCCACAATCGATTGTCTATGTCTAACAATCGATTGTCGTTAGACAGTGTAATCTGAAATTTTTCAAAAATCATCCACAATCGATTGTCTATGTCTAACAATCGATTGTCGTTAGACAGTGTGATCTGGAAATTTTTCAAAAATTGTCAACAATCGATTGTCTATGTTTAACAATCGATTGTCTTAAAACAATGTGATCTGGAATTTTTCAAAAATAGTCAACAATCGATTGTCTATGTTTAACAATCGATTGTCAATGCTCAACAATCGATTGTGTGTGTTTAACAATCGATTGTTTTAAGAAAATGCTTAAACTGAAATTTTCAAGCTGCATAGTAATCGATTATGGAAAACATATAATCGACTATCTGATTTAGTTAGTCAACTGACCTCAGCAGATTTTGAAAATATTGTTTAAATGTGAAACAAAAAGTTGTTTATTCTCATGTTCGTATATTTTCTTTTATATGTCAAACCATGGGATGTAAATTGATTGAAGGCTCCGGAAGAGCAACTGTAACTCTGCCCAAAGGCACGACGTGTATCTTAGAGAATGCAATATTCTCCTCCAAGTCTAAGAAGAACTTGTTGAGTTTTAATGATATCAATCGCAATGTTCTCCTCCAAGTCTAAAAGGAACTTGTTGAGTTTTAAAGATATCATTCAAAATGGATATCATATTGAGACAATAGATGAGAATAATCTTGAATTCTTCATGAAAACGAGGCTGCCCATTTCGGTTTGGGTTCACGCCATTTTGCATGCAGCAATGCTAGATCGTCGGCTGCCTACTTCGGCTTGGGGTCACGCCATTTTGCATGCAGCAATGCTAGTTCGTCGGCTGCCCACTTCGGTTTGGGGTCACGCCATTTTGCATGCAGCAATGCTAGTTCGTCGGCTGCCCACTTCGGTTTGGGGACACGCCATTTTGCATACAGCAATGCTAGTTCGTCTCTGACTGACGAATTGACACAAATATTCCCCGTTGCAATTGGTTTTGGGTCATGGACCCAATATATCCCATTTAAGAATCTTTGGATGCGCAGTATATGTGCCTGTAGCACCTCCATCCCGCACCAAAATGGGTCTGCAAAGAAGGTTAGGAATATATGTTGAGGTTGAATCGCCCTCCATTATTCGCTACCTCGAAACATTGACAGGAGATTTGTTCACTGCACGATTTGCAGACCGTCAATTTGATGAGACACTTTTCCCAAAATTAGGGGGAGAAGTTGGTGAAACCAAACGGGAAATTTTGTGGAAAAATGCATCATTATCTCATCTTGATCCACATACCTCTATTTGTGAAAGAGGCACAAAAGATTATCCATTTGCAAAGAATAGCAAATCAAATGCCTGACACATTTATAGATTTGAAAAGGATAACAAAATCACATATCCCCGAAGTGAATGTGACAACATCTGGTTCACGAATACATACTCATTATTGGAAGAATATGAACATAAAATTGGTATTAGATATACCACATTCACCCCTAGAAGGAGGTTTGAGATGATACCACACTCACCCCTAGAAGGAGGTTTGAGATGATATATGGCATTAATGATCGTTGGTCACGTACCTATTGTACGCCAAAGTATTTTGGAAATATGACTATTAAAGGACAACGATAATGCAAGAAACATATCTTGCATATAAGTTTGACATGACCATAATGGTATAACTTTCTCTTTAAGAAAGATATTCACCACATGGATGTTGATGAATCTGTGGTAGTACAAAATTAATTGAGAGCTCTAGAAGAGCCAATTATTACTATGTTGGAGAAACACAATTGAGTATTGTGCTGTAGTAAGTCTCAAAGAAACTTATTCAGTTTCCAAAGTACACGCGAAAGCGATTGATTATATTGAGACTATAAATAAAGGAGGCTTTGATATCTCCTATTACTACAACTTGTAGCGGGGTAATTTGTATATGAAAAGCTACCCGCTTTGTTCTCCAGTTTGTACTACACAAACGAAAGAATGCCACAATAAAGTGGATATCTATTGGTATAAAACCTATGTCATAATAAACCTGAAGTTTATTGATAAGTGCACATGTCATGGTGTAAATTTGAAGTTTACCAATATTGATAATTTATTCAGTTGGCATTCGTGTTAGCCATCTCATTTTAAGTATGATGTGCAAATTCACATAGGTGAATATCAAAGAACTAGAAAGTTCTTTACGAATTCTCTTGTATCACTTGTTCTCATTAATGAACTGACCAACTAAAGAGTTCGGGTTGAAGCCCATAAATTCTGGAAATATCAAAGGTGAATATGGGCCCATTCACCTGCCATGTATACCACATATGATGCATCTATGAAATGGTTACATGCGCAATTGTTATTAACCCGCAGCCTGGCCGGTGCTTGCGAGGTAAATTGCTCAGTAATCTAACTTCGAGTATAATTTCCACTTTCTCTACTCAAGATAGTTCATCTTGATAAGTTGGTTTATATCAAAGTTGGTTTAGCAAGATAATTATTGAGTGCTTCCACTTAATAGCTAAACTGTTTCTTATGAGAACAAAGTTATATATATCAGTTTGATATACGTTGTATACGAGAGTATATTATATTCTCCCCTCACAAGTGGTTCAGGGTCAGGAACCAAATAATTTCATCTTATTATTAATGTGCCGTGTATATTGACATGATAATGCACAAAGATGATTTCCCAAAATTGAGGAAACAAGTTAGCTTTTCTAACATGAGGGGGAGACATGATAAACACTTGAGAAAAGGTTACATGGGATGAATTATCATTTGTATATGTATATCCCCGAATATAATGATATGAACCTGAAGTTCATAAAAGGGATAATTCAATTGCAACATATTGCAAAGCATGCTATACGCATTTGCTGACCCAAAGAAAGTAACTAAATGGAAGAGATACAATTCAAGAAGAATTGATTCCATATGAAAGACATGTAGTTTTGAACCTATAGTTCAAATGCTTGAAAGTATAAAGTCAAAGGTATGTATAATCAGTTTTCGATATCTTATTTGTCTAGCATGACATGGAAAACTTGATATGCATCTAAAGTCTATTATATGGCTTATATGACTTAATTTGAAAGATTTAAGTTGCTTGAAGCATATGCAATTCTTGGTCCTGAAGTACCACATCCTTAGTACAATTTGTGTACATATGTATCTTGCTATAACTATAAGCATGATGGCATTGAGAATGCATCTATGGAGATATTGAAGAGTTATTCCACGACATTATATGAAGATGTTCATATCTATCAAGAATGATGATTTCAAGGTGCGGAATATTTATTCAAGTTAATATTGTTGATTTATCAAACGTCCACCAAAGATCGTTTTGAAGATGATGCACAAGATTGGAATGCAAATATTCAAGGATATAAATTGATGTTCTTATTAGGGGGAGTTAATGCGCGTTGCACTCTTTTTCCCTTATAAGGTTTTGTCCCAAATGGGTTTTCCTTGTGAGGTTTTTAACGAGGCAACCAATAGGCGCATGTTCAAACATGTATACTCTTTTTCCTTTCTTTAATTTTTCCCATTGGGTTTTGGTTTTAAGGTTTTAACGAGGCACATTGTTGAATAGACATTCAAGGGGGAGTGTTATGAAATCTCCTATTTAAGGTGAATGTCTATAATTAGAGAGATTCTAGAGTTCTATTCTTGGTAGCTAAATCATCCCCCTCCCTATAAATAAAGGGGTCTTCTACCATTGTAAAACATCCCTAACAATCTCTAAGTATCAATAAGAATACTTCTCTCTCTCTCTATTCTCTCTATTGCTCTTGTTCTTGTATTATTGTTCTTGTCTTTATATTATTTCATAACAATTTTTCATTTTTCCTTGGAAAATAATTTTTTATTTTGTTGGTGAACGAAAAATTCTATTTGAAAAAAATATTTATTAAAGAGTCAACCTTTTAAAAAAGTTAATATTGTTTTGATGAAATTTTGAAGTATTAAAGGCTTGTCTTACGGTGTTTTTTCGGACCTTGCACATAACGGAAGCTTAGTACACCTGACTATCAATTTTAAGGTTGATAGTTATGTGTAAGGTTTGGTTAGAGAAAATGATAAGAAATCAAAGTTAAGATATTTATAAGGAAAATTACTACCCTTCATAAGCGTTTTTTCCTCTTTAATGAAAAATATTTTTTGGTAATCAAACACCAAAAATAACTTTCTCACCAGAATATATTTTCATGGAAAAAGAAAAAAAAGGCATACAAATTGGTTAAGTCTTACTAATAAATTACCATATTACTGCCGATATAGATAAGAGAAAATGGAGGATACCATGCTTTTTCTTCTTTTTTTTCTCGTTGCCTTCTTTTTCGCTTTTTCTCTGTGAATCTTTTTTGGTTGCGAACAATATATATTGGTTCGTTTTAATTTAATTGCAGGTTTACAGCTGCCTTTTCGTCTCAAAAGTCAATGTACCGCGGAGAATAATACTTCATATGTTAAAAAATAATGAAGGAGTTTGACATATGATGATCAGATCTTTAATTTTTCATCAGTAACGGACATGAATTTCTTGTTGTTTTAAAATAAAAATTTAGATAACTAAAAACTACAATACTGTAAGTTACAATTTTTCGCATGAAAATATTTAAAGCTAATGTAACTATTGTAATTAAAAAACATTGTTAGACGCCGGAAGAACAACAAAATCAAATTAATTGGAATGAGGGAGTAATAAATAAGATAACGAAATCATTACGGTGGACTTTTAAGCATAGGCGAAAGCAAAGATTTTAATCTTATGGGTTCTTGATTTAAGAACAATAATTCCAAATATTAGTGATTGGATTAGTATATATTTAAAGAATTATAAATACCAATACATTATTTGAACAAAAACTATTGTGTTCAGTCGAACTCGTATTTAGGCTTTGTGCCTCCGACCTGGATTTAGGTAATCAACGGGAATACTTGAAAATATGATACTAATGACTATAATAATATTGTATATGGTTAAAATAGAACTTATCCGATTTTGCCATTTAATCGAAAACCTGAAAATCACGTCAAGGGTTAATCTCGTACGGATCACGCCAGAGTACGAAGATAAGGTATCAGGACCGAGACTCGAGATTGAAGCAACCAGTGATCGAGACAATATATGACAGACTTCGAAAAAAGCGCAATGACGGAAAGGTGAGATACCTGTAACCGGCCGAAGATCACGGCAAAAAGTCCGGAACAGATCAAATCAAGGGCGGGTTTTTAGGCTAGTCATGGGAATTACTTCTGTAACTAGAGTTAGTCCATAATTAGGACTCCTCTACTATATAAAGAGGAGTCCCCATCATATGAAGACACCATACATTAAGGCTGTTTTGTGTCCCGGTTTCGAACCGGAACCGGACCGGGACCGCGTGCCTGGCGGGCCTACCGGTTTTGCTGGGCCAGTTCCGGCGGTTCCGGTTCTACCGGTCCTAAATACCCGTGACGGGTTGGTCCCTTCTGCCGAACCGTTAGGACCGGAACCGCTAGACCCGGGACCGGCTGGCGGGCCTGGACCGGTTCTGGCGGTCCTGAGCCGGTTCTGGCGGGTCCAACGGCTATTTTTTTTAAAAAACTTTTTTTTTTAAATTCAGTAACGGCTCTTTGCAAATGTAGCCGTTTGAAAGTTTGAAAAATAGCCATTTGGCCCCCAAATTTTAATTTAATCCCAAATTTTATATAATTACACTTTTTTCCATTTCTCAACTATAAATAACCCTCATTCTTTTATTTTTATTCACCAATTCATCAATATCTCTCAAGCTCTCTTTCAATCATTCTAGTACAAGTGCTTAATTTATTATTGAAAATTCGTGAAAAATTGTGAAGTTGTTGAATTGAAGTTTTCAAGTGTTCAAGTTCAACGATTTTCAATTTTCAAGAAGTTGTTCGGCAATCCGGTAAACTCGTTTCAACTCTTACGTGCTAATAGTATATTTTTGTGTTTTTAGTTTGCATAATTCTAATTAGTATGGCATTTCCTTTGAAAAGAATGTTCGGTAAAGGAAAAGGTAAAACCGGTGAAAGTAGTGGCCATAATACTACCCTTCCCCCGGCTCCCCGACCTAAAAAAGATAAGCAAGTTGAAAGTAGTAACCAATCTAGACGTCCTAATCCGCCTCCCGTAATCCTTGATAGTGATCACCCTTGTTTTCAATTTACCGATTGTGAATTTCTACATGATGTTGCAGTAGGTGATAGATTAGATGAAGATATTATGAATGCTCTTTATCCTAATGAACCTATCTTAGAGGAAAATGAGGATGATGATGATGATGATGAAACCCAAGCACCAGATTTAGATGATACACCTACTAGTCCTGCTCATAACTTAGGTAATGAACCGGCACACCCACCTGTACAAACTCCCACTTTTAGTAGACAACCTCCTAAACGTACAGAAACATCATTAGTTTGGCATTTTTTTACTCAAGTAAGAGAACAAAATAAGGCTAAGTGTAAAACTTGTGGGAAATTACTTGTTCAGAGGTATACTGGAGATCGTAGCGGCATGGGTAGTTTGACTAAGCATATAAAATTACACCCTAGAGATAAGGCTAGATTTTTGCAAATGAAAGCGCAACAAGAGGGGGAGACAAGTGTAGATTCTCAAGGTAACTCAAGTACTGGTTCAAATCTAGTTCAACCAGGAATAAACACTGTCACCGGAGGTATTTTATATTACGATCCAAATAAGGATCGTGAAGAATTAGCGAAAATGATTACTGTTATGTGCTTGCCTTATACTTTTGCTTCTAATCCTAATTGGATTCATTATATTAGAAGAGTCTTTAATCCTACTTATAAAGGTTGGCCTCGCGCAACAGTTAAGGCCGATATTATAAATTCAAGCATGAATATGAACAATATTTGCGCTATTTATTTACTCATATACCTAATCGTATTTCTCTTACTACTGATATTGGTAGAAGTGGAAATGACTGTGATTATCTAACTGTAACAAGTCATTGGATAGATGAAGATTGGACAATGCAATAACGTATAATTGCATATAGAATAATTAATTCACGGCACACGGGTAAGTTTATAGCTAACACTGTTTCAGATATATGTAGATATTTTTGCTTTAGTGATAAAATAATGACAATTTCTATGGATAATGCTTCTAGCAACACTAGTGCAATAGGCATGCTAACACAAACCCTTAATCCTGCATTTAGTAATATTTTCCATGTTAGATGTATTTGTCATATTTATCATTTAATTGTTGGTGATGGTATGCGAATATTAAACATAGAAATTGAAAAGGTGAGAATGGCTCTTAATTGGCTATTTTATTTAAACCGTAGAACTAGACTTAGAGAATATTTTAAAAAATGTGACGATATGGCCTTAGAGAAAGAAAGGTTCCTAAACCTTGCCCGATTAGGTGGAATTACATGCACGAAAGATTAGTAGTAGCGTATGAATATAGAAATCCAATTAATGCTACGTTTAATTCTCGGGTAGGTGGTGAGGATGATGATGAAATGCTAACTACCCAAGATTGGACTAATGTTAAAATTCTTTTAGATTTATTAGAACATTTTCAAGTGGCTACAAATGCTTTTTCTGGACAATATTATCCGACTATTTCTAACTGTTTAGTTTATATTGCCGCACTAGCTGATTTGTTTGTTGATTTTAGCGAGGGTGGGGATATTTATGAACTTGCAATAAATGAAATGAAACAAAATTTTAAAAAATATTTTTTTCCAATCCCTCCTATTTTTTGTGTAGCTGCTATGTTAAATCCAACAACGAAATTAGGAGGTCCTCACTTTTGGTATTCTAATATTTATAGAGCTTTAGATCTTTTAGAAGACGAAATTGCTACATTAGCTGATGCGAAAGCTTCAATTAAAATTAATGCTCAAACTATTCATAATGCATATAAACAGGCGTTAGAGCATGCTAGGCCAAATATTCCAACCCCTACTTCGTCTACATCACAATCGTCTAAAAGAGTTGCTGGCTTAACAGCTCTTAAATCGTGGACGGAGTTCAGGGGTTCTCAAGGTGATAATTTTGATGAAATTTCCCATCTAAATGAGCTTCAAATTTACTTGTCACAGGGACTAGAAAAGGAGAATCCATACGGCTCTTTCGACCTTTTGGAATGGTGGAAGTCAAGGGAAAAGCATTTTCCCGTTCTTTCAAGAATGGCTCGGGATGTTCTGTCAATTCAAGCGTCAACTGTTGCATCGGAGAGCGCTTTCATTCAAGCAAGACAACAAATCGGTGATCACAGAGCGTCGATGCGGTAGAGCTTGGAAAAATCAGTGCTTTTTAGAGGTTAGATCCGCGCAGAAAGAAGGAACTTCGGCATAGCAGAATCACAACCGGCAATAGATGAGGCATATGAAGAAATGATAGCAGAACTTGCTGAGGAAGCGACTTCACCCGGAAGTGGTGATGAACAAGCTTCATTTCCACCACCGCCAACACAACATCCTCCCAACCTTGACAGATTTGTTAGAAATACAACATAAATTATGATGTAACTTGTACATTGGCACGTCTTCTTTTAGTTTTTTTCCTTTAATGGTGGTATTAGTACCTTGTTGTGCTCATTCCATTAGGGGAAGGAAGACTAAGAAAGATATGTCATTTGGTCAATAAATATGCTCTTTATCATATCCTTGAATATCTTTTTTCTCAATATTTCTTTGTCTTTACTTCGATATCAATTCTTGAATATTTATCTAACATACAATATATAACATACAACACAATATACTAATTACAACATTCTTTTATATACATTATATACAATATATACTACCTACTACAACACACTATATACATAATATACAATATATACTAATTACTACAACACAATATTATACATAACATACAATATATACTAATTACTAATTTACTACAACACATTATATACATAACATATATTCATATATACATAACATACAATATATACTAATTACTACAACACAATATATAAATAATATACAATATATACTAATTACTACAACACAATATATACTATACTAATAACATAGTACACCATATAAAATATATTCTACACTATACTAATGACTACTATACAAAATATTGACTTAAAAAAAATAAAAATAAAAAACCCGTCACACCCGCCAGACCCAGCACACCAGACCCAGGACCGCATGGTGCTTAGACCCGTCACGGGCCGGTCCCAACCTGGAGGACCGCCAGATGCGGGACCGCCAGACCCGGCACGCCAGAACCAGGACCGTGAGACCCGGCCCGTCAGGCACAAATAGGCCCAGAACCGGGCCACTTTACAGCCTTACCTTACATTCACAAATATCAAAGCAATATAATATTTCTCAGCTTACTTTCTTCTTCATCAGCTTAGTGTGCCTTTAACTATTCTTGCATAACTAGCTCAAGGGTGTTTGAGCTCGAGGGCTCTATCCGTAAGCTGATTTGCTTTATATTATTGTCAATTTGCATCACTTATTTTTGTGCTTATCAATGGTATTAGGTGAAATATCATATCCTTAAAATTACATTATAAGTGTAATTGTTATCCAAATTTTAGGGTAAACAGTTTGGCGTCCGTCGTAGGGATAAGGATAATAGTGATTGTCCGATATTAATCCTTATAACATACACTGCTTTACCTTATTCTCATAAGTTTTTTTTTATTTTAGGAATGGACATGTCGATCTCTCAAGAAAACCCACTCACACATATACCAGTCTTGGTCTTCATGGTAAGAAAGAACATGTAGTCACCTAGGAAAACGGGGTACCTCCAATCAATCCTGACATACCATAGGTTATAGATTCAATGTTAGTTCGTGTGATGCAATTCGTGATGATTTAGGCATCGACCCTGAAAATAACATCCATAGAGACGCCCGAGCAGCCGATCGCAACGCACAGAATGATGAAGATGGCGTGATTAGCCTTTGAATGATATTTGACATGGCACAAAATCAGCAGGTTGCAATAGCACAACTCCAAAATCAGAATCGAGCACCAAGAAAAATCAAACTCGATACATCACAGGAAGTTGTTCATAGGGTCGAACCTATATAGGAGAAATTGAACGATAATGGATCAAGAACTGACCCCGCCATCATGACGACGCTTGAGGAGCTCACTAAAAGGATTGAGTCTGGAGAAAAGAAAATTGAGGCTAATGAAAAAAATGTAGAAACGTACAACTCATGATTTGATCAAATACCAGGGGCACCCCCCGGTTCTGAAGGGTTTGGATTCGAAGAAGTTTGTGTAGAAGTCTTTCCCACCAATATGGCTTTAAAGCCCATTAAGAAGAAAATCCGCATGCCAGAAATTCCCAAATGCAATAGAAGCACTGATCCTAATGAGTATGTCACTTATATACATGTGCAATAAAAGAAAATGACTTAAAAGACGATGAAATTGAATATGTTCAATTGAAAAATTTTGGAGAAACTATATCGAAGGGGGCAATGATATGGTACCACAATTTTCTGTCCGGTTCCAATGATTATTTCACCATGCTTGACGATTTGTTCGTAAAGGCACACACAAAAGCAATAAAGGTTGCGACTAGGAAGTCGGACCTCTTCAAAGTGAGACAAAAGGACAATGAAATGCAAAGGGAATTTGTATCTTGGTTTTAGATGGAACGCATGGACCTACCCTCGGTTATTGGTGAATGGGCTGTCCAAGACTTTCCTTAGGGTTTGAACTAGTGAAGTTCGGTGGCAACACATTAACTAAAAAAGAATTTGATTGAATACCTAGTGGTGACCTGGGCCGATATGCATAATCGATATTAGTCAAAGACTAGAGTCGAGGATGATCAGTTGGGGTACCCTTCCGGTTCCATTTACCCAAATAGATCTAAAGGAAGGATTCAAAGAGAGATCAATCAAGAGCGCCGATTGAACAAAGATGGGTACCAACCCTATAGCACCAATCATAGAAACAACAGACGAGGACATAATCCCATTCGAAAAGATCGAAGGAATGATCGAGGTCAAACTCCCGAGGGCTCATGTTTAAGGGTGGCTTCGATAAACATATCGATCCTAAAGAAGAACCACAATTATTGGAATACAACTTCAATGTCGATGCTTCAGGTATTTTGTCAGCCATCGAATGAATCAAGTATACTAAGTGGCCCACACTCCTACAGACCAATCCATCTCAAAGGAATCCGAATCAAACATACGAGTACCATGGAACCCATGGTCACAGACCCGAAGATTGTATACAGTTAAGGGACGAGGTAGCTCGTTTATTCAATGAGGGTCACCTTCGAGAGTTCCTAAGTGACCGAACAAAAAATCATTTCAGACACATGGACGCAAATAGGAAAAAGGAACAGAAAGAATCGCAGCACGTGATCCATATGATCGTTGGTGGGGTTGATATTTCTTAAACCCTGATATTCAAATGCACCAAAGCGACAATCACAAGGCAGAAACATACCCAAGACTACTCACCAGATGATACCTTATCTTTCAACGATGAGGATACAGAAAGGATCGAACAACCTTAGAATTATGCAGCGGTAATATCTATCCTTATAAATAAAATTCAAGTTAAACGTGTCTTAGTTGATCTGGGTAACTTGGCAAACATTATCCAAATAAGGTCGTAAAACAACTCGGCCTCTGGGATCAGTTCGTGCATGTAGCTCAAATACTCAGCAGGTTCAACATGGAGAGTGAAACCATCAAAGGAGAAATTATGTTTCCAATAAATGTGGCCGGAACTATCTGGGAAAAAAATTTCCATGTGATAGAAGGTGATATGAGGTACAATAGGCTACTCGAAATACCTTGGATCCATAATATGAGGGTAGTACCTTCAACTCTTCATCAAGTCTTGAAAGTCCCAACATAAGAAGGAGTCAAAACGGTGTACGTCATATAACAGACAACAAATGAAATATTTTTAATTGATGAAGTAATACCTTATCAGCACTAACATCAACAAAGAGACAAGAATGAAATGAAAAAGTAGGAAGTCAAATAGCAACCACAGTCCTCGGCATTGACCACATTAGAATAATAGGAAATTACTGAGGATGATGATATTATGATACCTTAAACCTTCATAATCACCGATGATTTCAGCGCCACAAATTCAACGGTCGAAGAGCTGGAGCAAGTCATACTGATCGAGCGTCTGCCCGATTGAAAGGTATACCTAGGCACGGGGTCAACTCCCCAGCTCATGGAAAAACTCATTAAGTTCCTCATAAAAAAAATAGATTGTTTTTCTTGGTCCCACCTTGACATAACAGAGATCCCGTCAGAATTACCACTAATCGATTGAACTTAGATCCAATGTTCAGATCGGTGAAGCAAAAGAGAAGGCCCTAGTCTGAGGTGAAACATGCATTTCAAAGATGAGGTAACCAAACTTCTCAAAATAGGATCCATCCGAGAAGTAAATAATCCCGTATCGTTAGCAAACGTAGTTATAGTCCCCAAGAAAGGGAATAAACTTTAATGTGCATAGACTACAAAGACTTAACCAAATAATGCCATAAGGACTCATTTCCTTTGCCAAATATCGATCGAATGATTGATGTCACAGCTGGCCACGAGACCCTCAGGTTTGTCGATGCCTTCTCCAAGAATAACCAAATATAAATGAACCCGGATGATTAGGAAAAGACTTCATTTATTACTAACTATGGTACTTATTGCTATAATGTAATGCATTTTGTTCAAAAAATGTCAGTGCTACTTATCAATGCCTAGTAAATAGAATGTCGAATAACAAATAGGTAAATCAATGGAGGTTTATATTGATGACATGCTAGTTAAGTCCCTATGAACATAGGGCCATTTAACACATTTGCAGGAAATCTTCAACATAAGGAGAAAATACAACATGAAGCTCAACCCTGAGAAATGTGCATTCAGGGTTGGTTCAGGCAGGTTCCTTAGCTTTATGGTATCTAATCAGGGAATCAAGATCAACCCCAATATCAAGGCAATCAAAGACATAACAGTCATAGACAAAATTAAGGCCATACAAATATTAACAAGGCGGATACCCGATTTAGGCTGGTTCATCTCGAGTTCTTCAAATCGAAGTCACATGTTCATCTCATTGCTCAAAAAGAAGAATAATTTCAACTGGACCACAGAGTGCCAACAGGAATTGGAAGAATTAAAGAGGTATCTTTCGAGCCCACCGTTGCTTCACACTCCGAAAGCGAACGAGAAACTCTACTTATATTTGGCAGTCTCAGAAGTTGTGATAAGTGGTGTCCTAGTTTTGGAAGAGCAAGGTATGCAACTTCCTGTTTACTACATTACCCGAAATTTAGGTGAAGCCAAGACCTAGAATACACACTTAAAAAAATTAGTTCTTGTTTTATAGGAAATTAAAACTGTATTTTCAATGTCACCCAATTTGTGTTGTAACCACTTACCCCCTTCATAACATTTTGCACAAGCTCGAAATCTCTGGCTGATTAGCCAAATGGGATGTCGAAATTAGTGGGTATGATATTAAATATCAACATCAAACGACCATCAAGTCTCAAATATTAGCAGACTTCATGGCTGACTGCACGCCAGCCCTCACACCCGAGATCAAAAAGGAACTTTTGATGAAATCGGGTACGCTTTCAGGGGTGTAGACCCTTTTCACTAATAGAACTTCAAATGTGAAGGGGTCCGATCTAGGCAGTTTTTTGAGGCCGACCACAAGAAGTACAATTAAACAATGTATTAAAACCCCTATGTTGATTAACAATGAGGCCGGGTATGAGGCCATGATTGCAGGTCTCGAGATGGCCAAAAGTTTGGAGCAGAGGTCATCGAGGCCATGTTGATTCCTAATCATGGTTAACCAAGCTAACATGGCCCCCAAAGAGGATTGCGGTTTTAGATCCTTGGGAAATCCCTTTTCTTAATACTCTTATTACCTTTTCATCCGGAGCTGCCGCAACTTGGGCTCGTTATGCTATACTCGCGGGGAAGGAAAAACGAGCATTTTACGCTTTAGTAGCTACCGTTTCACTTGCTCTAGTCTTCGAGGTTTGAGAAGATCGAATGCAGAGGTACTTGGACAAATTACAGTTAACCCTACACTGGTTCAAAGAATGGACCCTATAGTGTGTACCACGAGAGCAGAACAGTGACGCTGATGCCCTTGCGAATTTGGGGTAATCAATCAAAGATGATGAAATTAGCTCATGGACTGTCGTACAACTATCAAAGTCGGTAGTCAAAGAAGGCCATGGCGAAATAAACTCCACAAGCCTAAATTGGATCGGAGGAAAAAATATATCCATTATCTGAAGAATGGGAAACTTCCATCAGACCCTAAGGAATTGAGTATTCTACGAATGAAAGTTGCACGATTCACATTGGAAGAAGATGGAACATTGTATTGAAGGATGTTCGACGGGCCGTTGGCAATAATCTTATGTCTGGGAGACACAATGACTACGTCCTACAAGAAATTCACAAGATTACATACGGGAACCTTTCAGGTGAAAATAACTGGTTTACGAAGTAACTAGAGCAAGGTATTATTGGGACAATATGGAAAAATATACTAAGGAGTTCGTTTGAAAATGCGACAAATATCAAAGACATACACCGATGATCCACCAACCCGGGGAGCATCTTCATTTAGTCTTATCCCCATGGCCATTCATGAAATGGGGAATATCGTTGGCCATCTACCATTGGCCCTAGGTAAAGCTAATTTCATTTTGTTTATGATTAACTATTTCTCTAAATGGGTTGAAGCACAAGCTTTCGAGAAAGTCATAGAGAAAGAAGTTATAGACTTCATCTGGGATCACATCGTATGCTAATTCAGAATACCTACCTAGATAGTATGCGATAATGGAAAAAAATTTAGCGGCAGCAAAATAACAAAGTTCCTCAAGGACCATAAAATAAAAAGGATATTCATGACGGTTTATCCTCCTTGTCGGAATGGCATGGCCGAATCAACAAACAAGACCATTATTTAGAACATAAACAAAAGGTTGAACGGCACTAAAAGGAAATAGAGAGAAATTTTTCCTAATATCCTCTTGGCATATCGGACAACAAAAAAATCCAGTACAGGGGAAACGCCGTTCTTCTTAGTATATGGCGCTGAAGCTCTAATCCTAGTCAAAGTCAGGGAACCAAGCTGCAGGTTTCAATGCATAACTGAAGAATGAAATCACGAGGCTATGAACAAAAGCCTCAAATTACTAGACGAAAAATGGGAAGCTTCCCTCGTTCGAATGGCTGCCCAGAAACAACGAATCGAAAAGATATTACAATCACAGAGCCAATCTTCGACACTTCAAATTAGGGGACTTATATTTGAGAAACGTCACCATCAACACACAAGACCCAAACGAGTGAAAGCTCGGTCCAAATTGGGAGGGACCGTATCAGGTCCTCGGCATCATTTGAAAAGGGTCATAAAAACTTGGCATGATGTAACAAATAATTGCCAAATAATTTGAATATATCACTACTCAAACAGTATTATCGCTAAGGTATGATTATCTCCTTTTTCATTTATATTTGATACTAACTTATTTGATCAAAGAATTCGAGAAATTCTTCAACACAAAAACCTTATGTTTTAAATCACGTGTAGCACTCTTTTCCACTCAGATTGGTTTTTGTCCCAAATGGGTTTTTACGACGAGGTTTTTAACCAAGCAACCATTATTTGTTCTACTTGGGACAATTCAATAGTATCCAAGGCTTCATTAAACTCAACCTAGAATAATGGGGGCATCACCCTCGGATATAACCACTCTCGAATATTATGTTCTTAAGGAAAATACTCCATATCGGCAAGTCTTGATAGATAAAATTTTGTAAAGGGCCAAACGGTCAAATGAACCGTGTCCCTGTAGATTGTTGGTAAAGTGATGTAAGACTTTGGGGGTTCTGAAAATGTTTGAGCGGAATGCCCAGCGGGCCATCTTTTGTATTTCTCTTTCTTCCGTCCAAACTTATTCGGATCTTCTGAATGTCTTTCGTAGTATCTTTCGATGCCGAATAACTCATGATTTTTCCTGACTTGATTCTCTCTTCTACCATCTCCCCCATTTTTGCCACATCATTGAAAGGTTTACCCAAGGCAAGGATCAAATTACTGAACTAGGTGGGCCCCTGGGCTTGTAGGAAAAGCTCAACCATTTCTTATTTACCAATCAGGGGGCTGACTCGAGCAGCTTGCTCCCTAAATCTGACCCCAAAGTTCTAAAGCTTTCCTCCTGCTTCTTTTCCATTTTATATAGGAAGGAGCGGTCTGGGGTAATGCCTATTTTGTGTTGAAAGTGTCGAACAAAATCTTGAGCCATGTCACCCAAAGTAGGCCATTTACCGACATATTGACGATTATGCCATTACAGAGCTGCCCTAGTCAAGCTCTTACTGAAACATACCATCAACAAGTCATCTTCCTCTCAAACACTTCTCGTTTCACCGCAATAAACCCTCAGGTGAGCTATCAGATCTCCACACCCATCATACAAGTTAAATTTTGGCACTTCAAAACCCGCGAAAAGGCGAACACCAGGGGACACAGACAATTCTTTGTAACCCATGTTACCTGGTCTCCCATTCCTTGCTTGTTCTTTAAGGACTGTTCCACACCTTTCAGCTTCCTAGGCATCTCATCTCGACCTTCTTTTCCTGTTACCTTTTCATTTCCAGCATGAAGCTTATCCCGAGCGCTCTACTTGTATGAGTCAAGAACCTTGTGGGCAACCTCTGTGGGATAAAATTAGGCATCATGAGCTTTGAGTGGGTATTCATTGTTAGGGATAGTGGATATGACAGAAGGGAAGTTTAGGAGAGGGGTAATTGGAGGATGAGTGATGGAGCTACTAGGGTGGTTGGGAAAGCTATGATAAGCAGGAAAATCTGGAGAATATGGGGGATCGTCCAGCACTATGACCGGAGTTTAGGTAAGGGTGGTATCTAAGAAGCCAGGTGGTAGCGGGGGTGGCGATTTCCCAGTCATCTAGACCTGATACATGTCCACCATGTGTTGTTTTAATATACTTACCTCATCAGCCAAACCAGCGTCCTATTCAACCAACTGCTTTCGAGCACCAATATCAACCAACTCAATTTTATTGTTATCTGCCATTACCTTCTGACCTTATATTGTGAAGAGGAGTTACTACTTCGAGAACCACAAACCAACCACCTTTCTGCTATGAAGATATTAAAAGGAACAAAATGGGGTCATCCTGTTAGCGTTAAGGCATTCAACAACAAAAATATCATATTGCATGCAATGTACCTAGCAACGATTAATGATTCTAGAATGAATTCGAGGGTCGTAAGGTCACTTGACATCATCCCAATTTGTTCATTTGAATCTTCTCTTTTCTTTTCTTAGCTCGCTCATTTTCCTTCCCTTTTTTTCTTTTTGATTATCGCTCTTTCTTCCCTCTCATTTCTCATATCGCATGATTTGACCATCTTTTGTTTCCTCTTTTAATAATAAAAAAAATAATTCGATCGAACCTTATGTAGGTTGCCAATGTATCATGACGCCGCATGAATCAGATCTTTACATAGTTCTGGGAGATGGGGAATAAAGTAAACAAATTAACATTCTCATTTTCTTTTCTTTTCTTTTTTTTCCCTTTCTTTTTACCTTAAAATGACTATTATGACGAGGTAAGGGAAGTTAAAGAAATAAATTTCTCTTCTTTTTTTTTAACAAAATTTTCTAGGCTCAATGATCTATAACCTATACTAAACTCAAGTTTAACGAGTAAATATTTTTGTTCTTTTTTTTCTTCTTTTTGAAGCAAATACTATATGGGAAATTATTAAGGAAAAAACCCTCAAGAGAAAAATATTTGTGATTCTTTTTTTTAGGAAGGAAATCTAAAGAACAAATCACAGAAAAAATTTTGAATTTTCATTTGCTATCCTAATGCCAGATTCCGAAACAAGCAATGAAAAATATAAAACAAAATATTTTTGGATTTCTATTTGATTGCCTAAGGGAGAAACCTTAAAGATAACCAAAGATAAAGTATATCTCTTTTTTCTCTATGTACAATGTCCTAAAGTTCTAGTAAAAAGGAGGTTTTTTTATTGATTTCCCAAAGAAAAACCTCCAAAGAATGTTTTTTGGAATTTTGTAATTAATATCTTAAAGAAAACATTTAAGGGGTATTAAAACAATTTTTTTTCGAATTTTTCGTCCTAATATAGTAAAGGAAATATAAAAATAATTTTTTATCTGAAGTTCTAGATATTAATTTCCTAAAGAAAAAACCACCTCAAAAATATATTTTTCCATTTCTACAATTAGTATTCTAAAGAAAGTTCCTGACGAGAATATAAAACACAATTTGTTTTTTGGATTTTTGATATATTACACGCCTTTTTAAATGTAAAATAGAAAGTACAATAATAATAATAAAACTTGACATTACTCTACTAAACTAAAAAGTAAAAAAATACATAAAAAGAAAAACAGACTCAAAACATAAACAAAAGAAAAGAATATCTTCTTTTAATCCACTCCTGAATAAGCGCTCCTGACTAGATGTCCTGGGGCTCTGTCATGCTCAAACTCTGATAAAAAAATTCACACCTGTATGAAAAAATTAAAACCAAATAGGTTAAAGACATAGAACTCTATGTGAGACAATTACCATTCATGTTAGAAACATGCAAGACATGATTTAGGCTATTTTTACAAAATGACTTATTTGGCCAAAAGAATTGCTAGAAGTGTAAAATTTGACTAAGACCCTGCAAAGTCATGAACCTAAGATTTACTAGGAAGACCGGACCTTATATAGGTTGCCTACGTATCACGCCCCGAAAGACGAGAATCAGGTTTGCGTAGTTCGGACAAATTGAATACGGGCGATAAATAAAAATAACAACTAATTTAGAAAAAATATTTTTTTTTGTCATTTTTTTTGAAAAAATGATGAAACATATAAAATCTTTTGGATTTTCTTTTCCTCTTTTTTTTATTTGATTTCTTTTTGGAAAAAAATGAAGGGGGAAGTGCAAACTCTTTTTTTTTTTGGCTTTTCATTTTCCTTTTTGGTTTTTCTTGAAAAAGTGTGAAAGAAAATGATAATTGGCCCCACATGCTTCATTTTTATACTTTAACCTCTTTTTTTCTCTTTTACTTCTTTTTCATTCGTCCTTAATTATCATTGGTCCGTCAAATGACCCTTTTAGGTTGCATCAAGATGGTCTGTTATTTTGGGTACACTTGTCCTAGACGGACCCAACCCCTGTGTTGAGTTCCCAAAGTCAAAATGCACATGAGAAAAACAAGCGTTCCTACTAGATATCCGACATGAGTCTGAGTTATTTTAGGTTTAAAACCTGGGTATATTGTTCTAAACCTGGCATACCCAAACGGACAACTCGAGCCGAGGGGGTGAGGAGAGGGGGGGCAGCGTACTGGTAACCAAAAGATCATTCGATTTTGCAACTTGTCCGAACCTTGTTCTATTTGAGATATGACACTAAGAGAAAGAAGTCACGCCAGCATGCACTCCCAGAAGAGAGAAGAGAGGGGTTTCGTTGCAATTCATATATAGTTTAGATAATATCAAAGCGGTAAAAAGTAACATTAACCCATTAGGTCCAAACATGTAATAAAATCAGATAATAAACAAAGCCAAATACAAAAATTATTCGGAGCTCGAATCTTGAATCCTGAACTAGAAGTTCTGGGTGTTAGTCCCTAGCAGAGTCGCCAAAGCTATCACATATCAGTTTTTCTACATGCCCGTAAGGGGTATATAAGGGAGCTTTTTTCCAACTTAAAGTGACAATCAAAACGGGATTATTTTATAAAAAATTCAGAGTCGTCACTTGGGATAATTTTATGGTGTCCCAAGTCACCGGTTAAAATCCCGAATCGAGGAAAAAATTGATTCTGTTTTACATTCTGGGAACACAGAAATCCCAGGTAAGGAACTATGTTAATCCACGAGAAGGCGTTAAGTATTTTCAGATTTCGTTGTTCTAGCACGGTTATTCAACTGTTATAATTGGCCTATTATCTGATTTTAGTACATGTTTTAGCCTATGGTTCAATTTTAACTGTATAACCGCTTTTATTTATTTTAAAGGAAGATTGCAACGTCATTTAAAATACGTCTTTAACCACGTCACGTAAAGGCACCCGCAGTCTGCAACACATTTTATCTAATATGATTGAGATTTAGATTTATGCCACATAAATACGCACCCGAGTTTAGCAACGTAAATTATTAAATAAAGCGCCTAAAGCAGCTACACATTTTTAAATTTACGAGGGCCATAAAAATTCAACTAAATATCATGCCTCGATTTATATGAATTAGTATTAATTATATGAGCGCCATAGGATTAGAAATTTTATTTGGCATGGCACACCTCAAAATAACAAAAAAACTTACCAAAACAAACTTAGTACTCTACTAAAAGAATGCATCAAGAATAATGACTATATCATGATACAATCCTTAAGTCTTATATTGACCGATTATAGTCTAGCAGACTATTTTTAATGAAAAGAATCTATTACTACATTTCAAGATAAATGAAAGCTCTGTATCTAATATCCCTGGCAGTGCAACAGAACATGAGACCCAAAAAAAATCATCATTCATAAAAAGGATGATCCCATGCGACGCCCCTGGAAAATCAAATGATGCATACTGACAGCACTATTCAATTAAAACCCAAACATATTTAACTTAAAAGCATAGGCAATAATATATGAAGCAAATAAATTAACTAATCCAAACAAGAAAGTCGATCAATAGAGAAATCAAACAAAAAGGAATAGCAACAGAGTATGAAACCAGATCAAAGGAAGTCAAATTCAAAGAAGCAAACACCGGAATATCAACTCATAAACAGACTAACGATTACCAATAAGCCCAAAATCTAAAATAGTAGAGGAACAAAACGGAAGAAGAGAACATCAACCCATACGATTGACGAAAGCAGCGTGCAGAGATTAATCGTATAACAGAAGTGTGGTATCAAGTAGAAATAGTAGAAAAAAGTAAGAAATACACCTCAACCCGATAAACTCTGGACGGAACTCGAATCGGCACCAAATATTTGAGACCAAATACACCCCCAAAAAAACTCCATAGTTTGATAACAAAGTTCGGAATTTAAGAGAAGAATCCGAAAATTTCCTTTGCATTTACTCATGAACTAACTCACAAAATAGAAACATTTTCCTTGTATTGATTCTATCCAAAGCTCCCTCCCAAATTTCTACCACAATTCTATCCATGTTCTTTACTACCCGTAGATGCCCGCAAATCCGGCGTCGCTATCCCAAAACTAGTACCACAAAATGCGACAGAATAAGCGGCAACAAAATCAGTCCAAGAAACCGCGAACTTCAACCTCGAACAGTCACCACCGAACCAACGAAGCAGCAATAAAGCTCAAACAAACTCCATGACCGGAACTCCGTGATTTCGTGTGTATGTGTGTTTCTGATGAAGATCGTTGAAGGCTCGCTGGGTTTAGCTCAGAAACGGCTCTGATTTTTGGGTCTCTGGTCATTTGAGATGTTGGGAAGTTACGGGGGTGGGGATTCCTATGTGTTCAGCGGCAGAAAATTTTCAGGTCTCTAGGGGTTTTCGTTTGACTGTAGAAGAAGAGAAACGTCTGATTTCTCTTTTAGAGTGTATAGGTCTTTTTTGTGTATTCTCGCTGCTTCTTCTAGTTGATGGGGGGGGGGGGGGGGGGTGTTATTTGGGTGTAACGGCTGAAGCTGGTTTTGCATGGAATTGGTTTCCGGCGAATCAATGGCTGCTGGTGTGGGCTTCGCCGGAGATGAGGAAGGGGGAGGTGGGGAGGGGGAGGGGTTCGTTTGTAGAAGATGAAGTCAGGGGTTGGGGGTAAGGCTGTATCCGGTTCCGGTTCTGGGTGTATTTGGGTCTGCGATTCCGGTTCTGGCGGTGCCGGTTCTGCCAGTTCTGGCGGTTCGGTTCTGGCGGTCCCGAAGCCGGAACCGCTACCATCCGGTTTCGGTTCTGGCGGTTCCGGTTTCGGCGGTTCTGGCGGTTCCAGCGGTTTTGAAATTTTTATTTTTTCTTTTTTTAAAATTAATATCTTGTATAGTAGTCATTAGTATATTGTAAATATATTTTATATTGTGTACTATGTTATTAGTATAGTATATATTGTGTTTGGTAATTAGTATATATTGTGTATAAGTAGTGTATATTTTGTGTATAAGTAGTATATATTGTCTTTAAGTAGTATATATTGTATATAAGTAGTGTATATTGTGTTGTAGTTAGTATATTATATTGTATGTTATATATTGTATGTTATACAAATATTCAAGGATTGATATAGAAGTAAAGACAAAGTCATATTGAGACAAAATAAAATTCAATATGATAAAGAGCATATTTATTGACCAAAATGACATATCTTTCTTAGTCTTCCTTCCCCCAATGGAACGAGCACAACATGGTACTAATACCACCATTAAAAGGAAAAAAACTAAAATTAGACGTGTCAATGTACAAGTTACATAATAATTTATGTATTATTTCTAACAAATCTCATAAAACCTTCAAGGTTTGGAGGTGGTTGTGTTGGCGATGGTGGAAATGAAGCTTGTTCATCACCACTTCCGGGTGAAGTTGCTTCTTGAGCAAGTTCTGCTATCATTTTTTCATAGCACTCATCTATTTCTGGTTGTGATTCAGCTAGCCCAAAGTTCCTTCTTTCTGCGCGGATCCAATCTCGAAAAAGCACTGATTTTTCCAAGCTGTCCCGCATCGACGCTCTGTGATCACCTATTTGTAGTCTTGTTTGACTAAAAGCGCTCTCCGATGCAACAATTGACGGTTGAATCGACAGAACATCCCGAGCCATCCTTGCAAGAACGGGAAAATGCTTTTCCCTTGTCTTCCACAAATCCAAAAGGTCGAATGAGCCGTCTGGATTCTAATTCTCTAGTCCCTGCGACAAATAAACTTGAAACTCATTTAGATGGGAAATTTTATCTAAATTTTCCCCTTGAGTAGCCATGAACTCCGTACACGATTTAAGAGTTGTTAAGCCAGCAGCTCTTTTAGACGACTGTGATGTAGACGAAGTAGGGGTTGGAATATTAGGCCTACCATGCTCTAACGCCTGTTTATAAGCATTATAAACAGTTTGAGCATTCACTTTAATTGATGCTTTCGCATAAGCTAGTGTAGCTATTTCTACTTCTGAAAGATCTAAAGATTGATAAATAGTAGAATACCAAAACTGAGGACCTCCTAATTTCATAGTAGGATTTAACATAGCAGACACACCAAATATAGGAGGGATTGTAATAAAATATTTTTTAAACTTCTTTTTCATTTCAGTTATTGCAATTTCATAAATTTCCCCTCCCTCGTTAAAATCAACAAACAAATTAGCAAGTGCGGCAATATAAACTAAACAGTTAGAAATAGTTGGATAATATCGGCCAGATAAAGCATTTGTAGCCACATGAAAATATTCTAAAAAATCTAAAAGAATTTTAACGTTAGTCCAATCTTGTGTAGTTAGCATGTCATTATCTTCCTCCCCACAATCCCGAGAATTATACGTAGCGTTAATTGAGTTTCTATATTCGTACACTACAACTAAACTTTCGTACATGCAGTTCCACCTAGTCGGGCAAGGTTTAGGAACCTTTCTTTCTCTAAGGCTATATTCGTCACACTTTTTAAAATATTCTCTAAGTCTACTTCTACGGTTTGAATAAAAACCCAATTAAGAGCCATTTTAACCTTTTCAATTTCTAAGTTTAATATTCTCATACCATCACCAACAATTAAATGATAAATATGACATATACATCTAACATGAAAAATATTAGTAAAAGCAGGATTAAGTGTTCTAGTTAGCATACCTATTGCACTAGCGTTGCTAGAAGCGTTATCCATGGAAATTGACATTATTTTATCACTAAAACAAAAATATCTGCATACATCTGAAACAGTGTTAGCAATAAACCTACTCATGTGCCGTGAATTAATTATCCTATATGCAATAATGTGTTTTTGCATTGTCCAGTCTTCGTCTATCCAATGACTGGTTACGGTTAGATAATCACAATCATTATTACTTATACCAATATCAGTTGTAATAGACATACGATTAGTTATATGGGTAAATAAATAGCGCAAGTATTGTTCATATTCATGCTTGTATTTATAAATATCGGCCTTAACTGTGGCGCGAGGCCAACCTTTATATGTATGATTAAATACTCTTCTAATATAATGAATCCATGCAGGATTAGCAGCAAAAGAATAAGGCAAACACATAACAGTAATCATTTTAGCTAATTCTTCACGATCCTTATTTGGATCGTAATATAATATACCTCCTGTGACTGTGTTTATTCCTGGTTGAACTAGATTTAAACCAGTACTTGGGTTAACTGTAGTATCAGGACTTGTCCTCCCCTCTTGTTGCGCTTTCAATTGGAAATATCAAGCCTTATCGCTAGGGTGTAATTTTATATGCTTAACTAAACTACCGGTGCCGTTACGATCTCCAGTATACCTATGAACAAGTAATTTCTCACAAGATTTACACTTAGCCTTATCTTGTTCTCTTAGTTGAATAAAAATTGCCAAACTAATGATGTTTCTGAACGTTTAGGAGGTTGTCTACCAAAAGTGGGAGTTTGTACGGGTGGGTGTGCCGGTTCATCACCTAAGTTATGAGCAGGACTAGTAGGTGTATCATCTAAATCTACTGGAGCTTGGGTTTCATCATCATCATCATCATCATCCTCATTTCCCTCTAAGATAGGTGCATTAGGACAAAGAGCATTCATAAATTCATCGTTTATTCTATCACCAACTGCTACATCATGTCGAAAATCAATATCGCTAAACACAGGTGATCACTATCAAGGATTCCGAAGGGTTCATTAGGATTTCTAGGTTGGCTACTACTTTGAACTTGCTTATCTTTTCTAGGTCGGGGAGCCGGGGGAGGGGTAGTATTTTGGGGGTCCTTCAGTCCAAAAACGGCACTTCTCATTTTGTTTTCCCAGACGTTATTTTTGGGTTTCTTTCAACTCATTGTAGGCGTTAGGTTTATGTAGGTACAGGGTCTAATGTGTATTTTTTTGTGCATTTTACTAATTTGTTCCTAGGTTTTTTCGTATTAAATCCTTAAATTTTATTTTTATTTTATGTTTGTTCTCAAAAAGAATCTAGAAGGGGCCTTAATATATTAGACTTAATGCGCTAGAAATTTTGTCCTTTATTGCTAGCTTTGTTTTGAAATTAGCTTAATTAAGTAATGATTTTATTAAAAATATTAATTAGCCTCACTTAAGTAAAAATAATTATTAAAGAAGACCGACCGTTAAAATAAAATTGTCAAGATTAAAAATTGATTATAAAATAATAATGAACCTATTTTTTGTAATTTGTATTTTCTTGTAATAAAATAAATGTAAAAGAGTAAAAATAAGTTGAAACAACTATGTTAGGCCTAAATTAAATATTTACGTGCTAAAATATAAAAAATCTTGTGGAATGTCAAAAATCACATGTTTGCAATGACAATCTTTCTTCACCTGCTTAAGATCGCCCTTAATTATCGAGTATATATATATCTCGACATTGACTCACATCAGCCAGGTACTGATGAGGGTTTCTCAACCTTGAAATCGGAAGCAAGATCGCACGCCCGGGGAACACACTCCTCAATACATGGCTCTACCGGCGTCTTGTCGCCGGCCGGCCTCGATGAAAAAGCTTTCTCCTTTTGAGGAACGACTTTGCTGTTTTCGTTATCTATAAATGAATTCAGGGAAAGAGAAAGACAAAACTTTTAGTTTTGAAAAAAGGCTTGGTAACAAGTCCTAGAAACTCTACAAGAACGGAGAGGCTCGATAAGATGTGAAAAACTTTGGAGATTTGCAGAAAGCCTTGAAAAACTCATGAGGAATTCGGAGATTAGTGCAAAGAAGACTCAAAGTAAAGTTTAAAGAAGTGAGACGCTTAATTCGTTTCTGACTCTTAAATCAAAAGGGTGACACCATAACTAGTCGAAGTATAAAATCGAAGGCCCAGTTCGTTCCTTCTCATTACACTCGAAGAAACGAGGGGACTATTAGTATATGGTTAAAATAAGACTTGTCTGATTTTTCCATTTAATCGAAGACCGGAGAATCACGCCAATAGTTAGTCTCGTAATGGATCAGGTCAGAGCACGAAAATAAGGTATCAGGATCGAGACTCAAGGTGATTGTTGAGATCGAGGCCAATAGCGATCAAGACCATATATGACAGACTTCGAACGTAGTGCAATAACGGAAATGCGAGATGTTCGTAACCGCTCGAAGATCACAGAGAAAATTCCGGAACAGATCAAATCAAGGGCGGTTGTTTAGGCTAATTATGGAATTTAGTTTTGAAATTGGAGTTATTCCATAATTAGGACTCCTCTACTATAAAAAGGAGTCTCCATCATTTGTAGACACCTTACATTCATGAATATAAAAGCAATATAATATTTCTTAGCTTACTTTCTTGTTCACCAGCTTATTGTGCCTTTAACTATTCTTGCATAACTAGCTCGAGGGGGTCCGAGCTTCAGAGTTCTGTCCATACGCTGGTTTCCTTTCTATTATTGTCAATTTGTATCACTTATCTTTATGCTTGTCAATTTATATTAAGTGAAATCACATATCGTTAAAATTACATTATAAGTACAATTATTATCAAAATTTTAGGGTAAACAAATACATAACTATATTGTTGGGTAAATAAATATAAATCTATCCCCCCCCCCCCCAAACACCCCAACCCACCCAGGAAAAATGGGAGCTGCAGAATCTTTTTTGTGCTTATACAATTCCTTATGATTGTATTCTTAGAAATATTATACTCTAACTGAGTAATTAATTGAGCATGCAATCTGTACTTTATACGTAGTATAGACGACAGAAATCATAAGAGAATGCTTCTCATTATTTCTGGTGGTGTCTAAAGCTAGGTGAATTTAAATTCGTTAGGCTAATGTATATAGTGCCAAAATAGATTAGAAGGAACTCATACAATATAGAAGTAGCTAGAATTGTGTAGTGTCATACCAACCACTGGTAGAGGAATTTCTTTGATGACACAAGGCTGGCTTAATTAATTAATTAAAGGGATACTTGCACTCTAAAGAGTAAAGACAAGGCCAGAAAGAGTGAAATACAAATCGGGGTGGCAAAAATAAAGCAAAATAAGAATTGCATTGCGCAAGTAAATTATTAATGGAAAGGAAATGCTATGTGGATAATTAATTAAGTTCTCTCGTAGCTACTAGAGTGTCATGAGAGAGGAACATTCCAAAGAGCTGCATCACCTTCGCCGCATGAATGGTGCACATCTTTCATCCTCTCTACCGACTTGCATATCCCACTGCATGACCAATCAAATGATGCCACACACATATTCCCTCCTTTTGCCTTCCTCTCACAATCTGGAGGTGTTCCACAGCACATTGAACGCTCATCCACATGCTCCACCTCCAATCCAATTAACCATGATCCCAAAGATACGTCTTCATTTGCATATCTATGTAATATCCCCCTGTTTCAATTAAATTTTTGTCATTCTTCAACTTGATATTGGTCTAAGAGGCGTTGCAATATATTTGTGTAAATTAAAGAACTTACGAGTTGATGGAGATGTAAGAAGCAAGGTCTCTAGAGATGCCATATATTTGACCCGTGGCATGCCTGAAATACTTGTTCCCTTCTTCTCCAAATTTCCAATACTCAGGCTCATGATACCTTAATCCTCTGTCAAATCAATATAACTATCAGTCAAGTACATTTCTTCTTTTAATTTTCAAGAGGAGAAATTATATAGGCTTATGATTTGTGGACCAAATTAAATGAAAGACGACTCACTTTTGGGAAAGAACATGCCCTGACTTCATGCATCCAATGTAGACTCTTGGTTTGGATTTGTATTTTGCTAATGTGGTAGCAAGCATACCTGCAAAATGTCGAAGGAATTACATAGGCATGTATAGTTATGGAATTAATAAAGTACTCTATGATAGAGGATTTCATTTATACATATTGTCAGTACAATTTTCTTATCCTATTAATTTGATTTAACCTATTATAGCAAATTATTACTTTATTTTGAGGTTACAATAGCAAGTTTGCTACGAAAGATTACTTGTTTTTAAAGGTCAACTTAACTTAATGATGTAAACAAATCTATGCATTATTTATGTACATAACATTAACTCTCACGTAAATTACCTAAGTTGAGATGGACATCATCGTCTACTTTAAAGTAGAAGTCAGCGTCCCAAATGGAGACAGCTTTAGAGAAATACAATCTTGTCTTGGTGGACAGTTCATGATAACCCTCAACGTGTTCAAGTCGAAGGAAATCCTTGTACTGAGCATCCTCACTATCAATGGCACGATCAAGAACTCCTCCTCGTGTAGCACTGTGTCCTATCACAAACCGTATCACGATTCCCTTCTCTTTCTCTAGCTTACTTAGCTTATCCCCTGCCAATTAAATGGAATACAATAATTCAGATTCATCTACATATTTCAATCTAATACAAGAAGCTAAGAAATAGGGTATTAATTGAAGACCTTTAGGCATCCAAGTTTCTCTAAGAGAATCACGTCTTTTTCTGCTGCTGAATGCGGTATTAATTCCCACCACGATGAATGCTTTATTCGGTATGGTGTTATTTGAAGCTCTATTTTCCTTTGCATTTTGGCTGACTGTTTGCCTTGTCCGAGCTATTGCCAGTTCATTCTCCAACGTTGATATACTTTTATCAAGTGATCTGTTAATTTCAACCCAACATTCACAATTTTAAAAATAAACAACAACAATAACAAACTTATCTGTAATCCTACAAGAGGATAGTATGTACGCACACCTAACAAGGTAGATCGTCAATTATTTTTCAATAAAAGGAGAATTAAAAGATAAGTTATGTAGGCATTGACTTGTGGATTTGAGCCTGTGCTTACTGAATAGCTAGATGAGTCTTCTTAACTTCTCCCATGATGTCTCTTGAATTGCTTTCGGCTAATTTCTACATAAAGAAAATCAGAAGTCAATATTTCTCATGACACACCTTATTAATTTCTCAAAGTTTAAACTTAAGCATACACGTTTGGGATCACATTCACGTCCAATGGTTCTAAGCTTCTCATGGTTGAAAATGCTGGGGATGACAAGATCATTATTCATTTCAGAATTAGGTTGAGTCCATATTCGGCTACTAAAGATTGATCCAGCCAGAAAGCTTGCAATGCATAACACCAATATGGATTTTCCAGAAACCGGGAATTTCCCTGATCTCATTTTTGAATTTCCCAGTTTGTTTAGCTCCCACGGCCACAATGTTGACACCGGAAACCAAACTCGGCCACTGCTATTTAGCTTCTTTTCCTCCACCAGCAGCGCCCTATTGTTTGCTGCTGCTTTTCCAGTATTCTTCATGAAGAACATTTAATATCTGTTATATATAATGATAATGACTTCAAACTTTTGGCTGAATAATTTATAATGGATATCCGTTATGGTCAATGAAGCATGAGAATCTTCATGGCCACACAATGAACATATGATATTCTTCAAGAAAATTAAGGGAAGTGAAACATGTCATGGCAAATTGCATGGTATGTCAAGGACTAATAATAACAAGCACTAATGCAGAAAGGTGTTTGGCTTGACACGAAGGAAATAAATTATCTTCCTTTAACAAACCAAAGAACAAAAATGGAAAGATTGGACAGAAACTCTGTTTCAAGAAGAAATCATGTTAGGCAGATTTGGAAAATCTTCAGTGAACTGAAATATTGAAACAGCTTGGTTAATTATTTCTTTCTATAGATCAGAAGATATTAACCTTACTTTCTGCATTGAATTGAAGATTCATTTCTCTCATGTGCAGTGTCATGATGTTTGGCATAAACAAGAATACCTCGTTTGGAATAAAAAACAAATGGAATCAATGCACATTAGTAAATGAAGCATGGAATTAAGTACATGCATGAACTAATATAATTGATGTATTCACTTTCAGCTAAAAGACATCTTCTACAATTGTTTGTCAAATATGCATTTAAAGTAAACGAAGAAATGGTAGGTATTACCTGCTAGGACATGATAATTGAAGTGGCTGGCATGCAGATATGAAATTATGTGTCATTTTAAAGAAGCTTATTACATCTTCCCTTTCCTATTACATGAAAGAGTCCAGTTGCAACCATAGGCAGTTTAATCATGTGACTTTCATTTTCCAACAAACAGTCTGCCCTATTTCAACCGAAAAGAAATTCCTCTATAAACTATTGTTTTGAAGCTACAAATAGGCATGCAGTACGTTTCTCTTCTATGATTAACACTTGTATATACAAATGTCCTATTCATTGATACAATTAAATTTGAGAAACATTGGCCTAAATTTAAGCTGTTCAGAAGCCACTGTTTGCTCATAATGTCGGTAAGACAATTAGAAATAGGATACTTCATAACAGAATTGATCAAACGTTAAAAATACTTAACATAAGGGAGTCAAATTTACATATCATGATTCCGACCGTAGCATTCGATCTCCTCGAATATATATAGTTGAAAAAACTTTTGAAGATATGAAATATGTAGTTTCTTTTTTAATTGAAGGGGAGTCTTGAAGCAACGAAAAAGTTATCTCCATGTAACTTATAATCACGGGGTTGACCGTGGAAATAGCCGCTAATGCTTGTATTAGGATAGTCTATGCATCACACCCCTTTGATGCAGCCCGCCGAGATGCTTTCTGCATCAGGGTGCCCTAGTTTCTTGTTTTATCATGTTTTACATTTTAACTAGGTTTAATTCTTTTGAGAGACGTAAATGCCACAGGAGGGAGTCATTCTGTCTTCCCACACAATTTGTCGGAGAATGGAGCAAAAAGGATCGTCTCATATTGTAATTGTCAAATATAAAACTGTGTCTGGGCAAAGTTAGCAGAGGAAGATTTATGTCTACCTACTCCATATATTCAATCTGGAATTTTGATATGTTCGTAAGTGTCAAGCCCCCTAACCCTCCATCAAAATGGTCGGTTTAGATAATAAAAAGTGATTTGAAATAACAGCACTTGATCAACTATAGGTCTCCGGAGCATAACCTCAACTTGAGAAAATGTTTTCAAGTTAAGTTGGATGTTTGCTCAAAACTATAGTGAAACAAAATAAAACTTGAAGATTGTTTGTTTGAATTTTACAGTAGTGGATCGTTCTTCCATTATTTTATTAGTTCCTAAGGGTCAGTTTGTGATCAATTGTGGAAGTGTTGGTGCCTGGTTTTGTATTTTTCCCATAGTTATGGGAGAAAAACTTTATTATGTCTATTTTACAGTGGAGGAACAATTTGGTGATGTTGGACATATTTTTATAGGGAAAATGTATAGGTGCTCCTGCCTTATATTCGGATTTTTAATTATATACTTTATTTTTGTAAGGTTTTTATTACCCACTAAACTATTTTAAAGCTGAATTAATTCACCCCTAAACACTACAACTAAATTTCTGTTAGGCGGTGAACTACACTTACTTGACACGTGCTATTTCATTAAATTTTTATTTTTCTTGTTCTCTTCCTTATTTTTTGTACCTTTTTCCGTTTTCCTTTCTCTATTTGATTTCTATCATCCAATAAAGTTGAACAACAAGAATTTACCTTAATATCTTCAATCAGTGACATTTTTTTTGTTGTTATTATGCTTGGCTTAAGCTCTTTAATGGCTATTGTAGAAGGTTTTGGATGGTGATTGTGATTGGTGTTTGTGCAGACATACTCAAAATTAAAAGATGAATGATGGTAAATAATCTGAGTGTGTATGCGTTGTTGGGTTAGAAAAAAAATTCTTTCGGTTAAAATTTCATTGTTTTCATTTTTTCTAGCATAGAAATTTTTTTTGATGATACATATTTTTAAAAATTGGAGACTATTTTTCTTTGTATAGGAATAATTTTTTTTCAAAGTGTTATTGTGTGTGAAAGAAAGAGAAAGAAGAAGCATATTAGAATGATAAATAAAATATGAAAAACTGCAAGCGTCGCCGGCGACAAAACTATAAGAGAAGTGTCGCGACTCCAAACCAACCTGGTTTTGATGGCTCCTATCACACTACTAGGCAAGTCAATCAACACGAATAACATAAAGGTCTTTTGTAAATTTATTTTCAAATCAATTGTGAATACAAGTCTTCCATTTAATATAACAAAATATGCGGAAGAAAATAAATACGCAAATACATCCACACTGTCCGATCCTGGTGTCAGTAGTCATGAGCCACTATAATTCTGTCAAATACTACCTATTCAATACAAGAAAAGACTGAAATAAATAAAACTAAGGATAGGAAAGAGAAAGGCAAGGTTGCGAACTCTGTGAAGCTACCTTGCCATCTCCGAAAATACTCAAAAGCTGCTGAAAGCTCTCACTCGAATGCTCTGTCACTTGGTTCTGTTCACAAGGTCCAGGGAGTAACGTGAGTACCGCTAACTCAGTAAATAACCAAAGAAAGTAAAGGCTGAGTGTAGTGGCGAGCATTTAAATCATATACATAATCTAACATAGATTTTCAATAGAAATATCAAAGTCAGCTCCGTAGTTCAATTTACAAACATCTCATTACTCCAGTTTCTATGAAAATTAAAACATTTTTTCAATATTTTTCAATAGAGGCTCAGCATAAAAGAAGTGTGAAAATAGTAATTTCATAAACAAGCCCCTCCGGCAAAGCATCACTCATACATATAGCCTTTCAGGCAAGCCTCTCAGTCACTCGCGACTCAACTCTTATCAATCAGCACTCACACTCAACACTCCCGCTCAATAGATATCTCACAATATTAACTGTTGCGGCGTGCTGTCTGATCCATAAATATATAGTTGACTATGCTTATTGGGGGTGTGCAGACTGCGGAGGGGCTCCTACAGACCACTATATCGCTGCGGCATGCAGCTTGATCCGTATACATATAAATATCAATGTGGCGTGCAACCCGATATATATATATAATCTTCACCATCAGGTCCTGGACCTCTCTCAGTCATCAACTTCACAAACACTCGGGCATCTCAGTGAAAAACAATGGAACTCAGCCCAAACAAACTTTCAAATACTTAAAACAGAGTACTGAAACCAAATCAAAAGTAAACAGGAAAAAATCATGACCGAGAATATTGTTGCGAATCAAAACGGTGTGAGGAAAGCAGTAAAATATCCCCGAGGGTTCAAACAGTTCGGGACAAGGTCCCAAACATGGCATTCGGCCCAAATTAACAGATTCATTTCTAAAACATATAGATATCATGTAGCGTTTATCAAAACAAGTAACTCTAAAGTTGTCACAGGACGGACTAATTCATAATCCCTACGGGTGCACGCCCGTACCCCCGTCACCTAGTATGTGCATACCTTAATTATACAAACAGTACAAAATTACGGGGTTTCATTGTTGTACTCAATGTTTTCCTATATGTTTTTTATAGACATACATACATTCAAAAGTAGCATATATATATATATATATATATATATATATATATATATATATATATATATATATATATATATATATATATATATATATATATATATATATATATATATATATATATATATATATACGCATGCACAAGGTTTTTATAATTTTCTATGATTTGAAAGGATTTAAACTAATTTATTTCCTCCCCTTTTACTTATAAATTTCCAATAATTATCTCTCAAATTATTTTTATAATAATTTAGCCATCAAAATCCTATATTTATGCCAAAATATTTTTAAGTATTTTCTTTTATTTTTTATAATGGCATTTGTATTTATAAAAGCTAATTTTCATATAATTGCAATACTAGCCCTATTAAGGCATAATTACATCTTTATGCATAAAATAATCTTCTATATTTTTAAAATGCTAAATATCTATTTTAAATTATATTAGTATATGAAATTATTTTTTTAAAATCTTTTATTATTTATTGTAAATTATAGAGGATTAAATTGGCTATTTAAAACTTAGCCAAATTGTATTTCAATTTAAGCCTAAATTCAATACAATACTCCAACCCAATTTCTGATCAGAATTACCTGACCCAGGCCCTAAATACACCTACCCAACCCAAAACCCAGTAGATCATGGCCGTAGATCTGAAAGATCAACGGCCCATATTTGTTCTTTCCTTTTTAATTCCAAACGACCCCCAACCCTAATCACTTCTACAAACCCTCTGCCCTAAAATCCTGTATGCTCTCAGAACACTCTCAATCCTAATCTTCAAGCGGTGACCTCCCACCTCTGGTAATCTCCGGTGACCTCTCATCGTCTCTAAGCCTCCAATGGCTTCCCTCATACCATTCTTGCCTTCTCTAAGACCCTCAAAGGCACAGGACCATGCCGACTTGCATCTAGGTTTCATCTTTTGCCTGTTCTTGGCTATTCCTGTGTGATTTCAGGGGAAATCATTCTGTATTTACTACGATCTTTGAGTTTCTTGACATGTTTCTTCATCTCTATATGAGTCTCTTTCGAAACCCTAATTTCTTTTTTATATCTCCTAGATCTGTATAGATCTAAGACAATTTGAGTTTGTTTCTTGAATTTTTGCACTATCCTTGAGGTTCTTTACAAGAATCATGTGATTTCAAGTGTTTTTCATCTTCTTCAAAAACTAAGTTTTTATAACTTTTTTTTAAAATTTTGTTTCAATGTTTTTTGTGTTTAAACTTCTATTTCTTACATATTTTGTCTGATTCTACGAGTCTACTACAAATTTATCTCGCCTTTGCTGAAAGCCCTAATTTTTGGGGTTCTTTGTTTGGTTTTTGTGTATTAGCATGACTGACTGATTCTCGTCTTGAGTTTCTGTGATTGCTCGTGACTATTGTCAAACCTCCTTTTTATGAGGCTAACCCCGGATGATAAACGTATAAGGAAGGTTTTTTCAACTAAAATGACATTATCCGAAATGAGATTATTTATTTATTTAGAGTCGCCACTTGGGATAGGCTTGGCTTTTAGTGTCCCAAGTCACCGGTTTATTTTGAATCCCAAATCGAGGAAATTTTTCGACTGCCCAAATGGAGTCTGCGAACCAGAAATTCTAAGTAAGGAATTCTGTTGACCCGAGGGAAGATGTTAGATACCCTCGGATCCCGTGGTTCTAGCACGGTCACTTAAACTATTACAAGTGGCTAAATTTTGATTTTTACATATTTATCCTATAGTGCAATTTTAAATATTTACCGCTTTTAAATTGAATTTCTAGAAATGCGAATGTCATTTAAAACATGTCTTTGGATTGCGTCACATAAAATGCACCCGGATCCGAAACACATTTTATCCAACATTTTTGGATTTGGATTTGGGTCACATGAAATGCACACCCGTATTTAGGAAGGTAAAATTATTAAAGACGTGCCTAAAGCGACTAACGTATTATTATCTTTGCGGGAAGCCGTGGAGTTTGCTAAGCGGCATGTACCAAATTTTTAAGTATTTTAATATACACATTTAATGAGGGCCACAGAATTTATAGGTTTCATTTTGCGCGGCGCACCTCATTTTATTACTTAAAATCCAGTCTAGAGCGAACTAGGATTTTCTATAATGTTTGCCTCTAAAAGGACCTAGTTAATTATCAATTATTGAATTCGGGCTCCAAATTCAAGTCCGAATTCAAACAAAAGGATGAAAACTCTTAATTTTAATTCGCTACCTAACTAGAAAGTCCAGATCTATAGCTCAACTTTATTACATCATGCCCAATATAACACATTTGAAGCAGCACCACCGGACCCTTTGTTTGCGGAATTACTGATCTACAAATTAACGTGAAAAATTATGGAGGGTAACGATTAAATCAGGATAGATATGAGCTATGATAGACGATTAATATTCAAGTGTATTTGAAATGCATAAGCGCATATTTCCTAGGTCAAAACCAATATGCCCGTTTGAATTAACACTAAAATTCCACCATGCTTTCAATCGACATTAAGATGACAATGTCATTGATTTTTATAATATACCAATATAAAAACTGATTAAACCAATGGCAAGGTTAACATCTGCGACTAGGCTATAACGAGCTATCAATTTATTGTTTGAATTGTAGCTCTTAAAACAGGTTCTCATTTAGAATACAACTTATGAAAATTTGAAACTGTCATGCTCCTAGAATCCAGTTATTTACAATCAACTCAAACTATTCAACTAAGCTTGAAACAGTCATGTTCAGCCCAAATTACACAGTCCCAAATTTATACAAGCACAAATCAAGTAAAACTATATTAAACATTACGAATCATTTAAGACTATTCGATTATAAACTATAAGAGGCCAAACAGGCTCAGTTCAAGGAGCAAATTTTGGAACCTTTATCATTTCAGTTTTGGCCAAAGCTACATAAAATCGAGTTCATGTATGTCCCTGGAATTACAGCAAAGAGGATGCACCTTTGAGTAGGTAAACAAGAGACAACAGCAGCAGCAAATCCACCAACAGATGCAACAATAAACCAAGCTCGAAACCCAGGAACAAACATAGAGTTTTCTCAAAAATAAACCAGGATCTGCACAGCTTTAACACACAATGATTCTAGTGATGAGTTCAAAGTGGTTGATGCTAATAAAACAATAATTTTTGCTTCTTTTGCCTTTTGTGTTTTCAAGTTTTCATTAGATTTCGTGGAATCAGATCTACTATTTTTGATTTTTGCTCTTCTATTTAGAATTAATTCAGAAGGATTTTTTACAGGTTTTTTCCTTCTCTTTTTCAGTCAAGATATCTATGCCTTTATAGGCAAGTAAGCTAGGCAAAGTTTCAGCTCTTATTTTAACCTTTAGTCTTTTCAATTTTTCAGTTTAACTAATCAGTCCTTCTTTTATTTTTTGCTTTTAGCTTAGGTCACCTTAGACTTCTGTCTTGTTTACCAAGTTTTTCCACTTAACCAACTGAAATTTCACTAGAGGCCCTCAGTAGAAGCTTCTTAACTTGTTATAAAAGATTCCCTAGCCCTCAAATGCCTAAACTACCCTTCATTTAATCTGAATTTATCAAGAATGAGCAGTAAACTAACCCCCAAACCTCTTTTAACCCTAGTTAGAAGTGACTATAGGTAACTAAACACTCAACTATATCCATCCAATCCTGAAATTTAATCAAAACTCTTCAACCTGTGCTGAACCTGATGTAAGTCTGATTAATAAGAGTTCTAAGGCCCGGTGTACCAATAAAACAGTAGACAGTTAATTGAAACAATTCTCAACAAAATGACATGCTAGATGGAAACAGCAATATCCTAATAACCTAAATTAATCATCAACTATTCAATTTAAACCACCCAAACATGCTGTTCATGGATCAACAGTTGAACGACTCTTAAAAAACAACAAATCAAGCTTGACTAATTATAACTCAAAAATCTGGAAGTCCAGTCAATCGAAGTAAAACAAGGAATCATTCATAGCAGATAATCAGTGACGATTTAGAATTGAAATTAAAAAGAGGAACAGAAATCTGAGTAAACCTACCCCAAAGTTCTAAATGAAAACTAACAAAGGGTCACTAACATCACGTAAGAACAAACACCACAAAACAAAATACAACACCAAGACGAAGGAATGAGAAATTGAATAAGGAAATTTAACTTAATGTCCAGTCGTAGTCCAAAACCCATGAACTCCTGAGCTTCTAAGGTTTCCAGCCAACCATCGATTTCAAATTTGGGAAGATGCCTTGACATTCGAGAGAGAGTGATTAGGGGTTTAAGATGAGGAGGGTGAGAACAATACAGGGTGTGAGTTTGGTTGGATTTGGAAGGGTTGGGTTTTTGATCGGGTTCTTTGATTTGATATTCGACAAAATCCAGTAATGTTTGAGGGTTATAGGCTATGGATTCATGGAGAGGGAGACGAGGGGGTTGTGTGGTGTAATTTTGGTGGCCATCAGAACCGGCCGCGCCGTGGACGGTGGAACAGCCCCCTTTTGATCGAATATTCGAGAAGAAGGATTGTGATTCTAGGGCTGGGACATGGGGCGTTTGAAAAAGGAGGAGGAGGAGATTCAGAAGTGTTAATGATATACAACCTTAAAGCAGTGAACCCCAAATATGGTGGTTAGAAATGTAGGAAGATAGTGAGAAGAAATGCATGAATGAACGGAGAAAGGCAATTGGATAAAGAAATAGTGCCAGAATACCCCCATTTATAGGGGTAGACAACATTGCCATAAATGCCTTTGAAAGACGGGTCGGCAGGTGCAATCAATGCGTTCTTCAAAACTGACTCGACGGCTATATCGTCACTTCGAAGAATGAGAATCGATAGTGCATTGAATGACGCCGAAAAGGCAAGTCTATGGGATGTCCTGATTATCGTGAAGGCTTACGTCATAGGTTGTAGCATCAGTGTGACATAGTTATGGGAAGCCCGAAGAGTTGGCATCAAAATTATTTCCTATCGCTTCATTCTAGGAAACTCAAAGACTACCTATATACAGAAAATTTGGAGGGTCCAATTTCTCGTCATTAATTCATTTTAGAAGATCATCTCGAGGTTGTGAGTTTGAGATCGAGTTTCCTCCCTCGAGGCTCGTCTACGCCGGCTTAGAGGCAATATCGACCATGGCAAGGGTAAAAATGGGAGATCTCCCAAGACACATGGCTAAGTCTGAAAAAGCCTAGCCGGCCTAGTCTAGACCTCAATCAGTGTACCATATCTAGCTGTCTCATCTACATATCTTTACAATTAATGTATTTTATACTATGTTGGGATTCCCCTTCTATATAAAGGGGATCCCTATCATTTTGTAAACAACTATTGTTGCTCCAACTATTCTACAAGAAATATACATGAACTCTCTCTGTCTCTCTCTTTTCGCTAGCGTACTCTCTCGATATTAGTGCTCTTACTTATTATTTTTCATGCCTGTTCTTCATTTATTGTCTATCATTGGTCATAAAGAGCCTTCATTGATTATTTTATAACTGTTATCCCTTCTTGCGATTACCCTTAATAGCCTGAGCCAGGGCTTAGGAATCGGCCCCGAGGCCCTGTATTGGTCAGTCCGAGATCCCGCCCGTCTAGCTTATCGGTTTGATTATAACTCTGTTTTAGCTCGCATTTTATCTCTAAATTTCATACACCTAGCATCAACTGCTTAACAACTAGCATAAAAATAGATCACGTATTTTTAGAATTCCATCAATAAATTTAATTTTTATTAACATTTTCACGGTAAACAACCTACATAGCATAGAAGCTGTGAGGCTCGCGACAAAGCTGTAGGTGTACTACAAACACATAACAAAATTTCAAAAACCTAAGTACAGTTACATTGACAAGACAAATATTTTTTTAAGAAATTCCAAAAGCTAAGTCCCCTAGAAAAATCATACTTGTTGGGAAGGCATTATTCAATTGAGTTTTCAATACTATTCTTCAACATCTTATTTCAAGGCTAACGAGAAAGTCTGAGAAATCGCCATCACCAATTACTTTAGAAAGACTCTTCCTTTAATTAAAGCAGAAACCACATCCCAACTTTTGTCTTTGCCATTTCCTCGCCACTAGAAAAGAGAAATTGAGGCCCATGTTCACTCATTTTGACACACATTTGATGGATTGAATCTTGTAATTGACATATTGGAGGACCCTGCCCCCTTATATATTGTCCAACTTATACAGTCACTAAAAGCATAAAAACAATCATTTTATGTCATTATTTCTAATATACAAGAAAATTCATTAGAAATAAAGGGAGGGGGAAGACGAAAAGTAGTATTATCAACATATAATTCTATTCATTTCATTCTATTAATGCTACAGCTATAGTTAGCTTAATTCCCAATTCCATACACATCAGTTTGGGTTCTCAGGGTCATGTCCTTGTTGTCGTGGCTCAGGTAGTGGGACAACAGGTAACAGAGATGGATTATACGAATACCATCTGGAACAAAATAGATAATTCAAGAAATTGACTAGGCTAAGAGCAGCTAACAGCCAATAGAAAAGATCTAGCCTATCCTTGTTGAGGTCATTGTCATTTAGCCATCCACCTGATCCTGATGAAGAAATAGACGTTATTTTGTTAACCAACGAAACCAACAAAGAGCTCAAATAAAATCCAAATGAATAAGAACAATAGGTCATGGCCGTCAAAAAAGATTGCATCCCTTCCAATGACTGTTTGTAGAAGAACTCAATAAGTCCAACAGCAGTGAACATCTCCGACAGGCCGAAAATTAGAAACTGTGGAGCTATCCAGAAAATGGACAGTGTCCTGTTCTGGTTCAGGGCATAGTTTCTTCTTTTATTCTCAACTAGAGCAGCACAGACCATGGAGAATGTCGCGATGAAAAGGCCAATGCCAACTCTTTGTAAAGGTGTAATTCCTGAATCTTTGCCAGTGAACTTTCGGGTCAAGGGGACAAAAGCGATTTCATACAGAGGAACCAATAATATAAGCATAATGTAAGGTATGGCCTGAAGGGAAGCTGGAGGGATTTTGAAATTGTGCGCGAGGCGAGTGTTCATTGTAGTTCCTTGTTGGACTGAGAATGTCTGGAGCTGAGCTAGAATTGTGTTGAAGATTATGGTGCAAGCGAAGATTGGAACAACAGAGATTAGTATTTTTACTTGCTCCACTTGAGACACTGTGCACAGTCTCCAGGGACTTTCACTTGTACTACTTCCATCTCGTATTTTGATACACGCCTTGTCTAAGAACCTGCCTTGCACACACACACAGAAAGTTAATTAAAGAGGCAAAAGGGTCAAAAGTATATTATATATAGTATACACTTTATATATACATATAAAGTATATAGCAGGTTCGGACATGTATTTTTCAAATTTCATAAAATAAAATTTATGTATTATAGAGTCTACATACTCGACGTTTTAATTTATATGATGTAGGTTGGTCTACGATAGTCAAGCTGACTAATTTTCGATGTGAATTCAAATATAGAATTTACAATTGTTTTTTAAATAGTATTTACATAGTGAGTGACTACATAGAAAGTACTATAAGTTACAACAATTAATAACTCAAAATATTTATAAAGTAACGTGGCGAAAAAAATTCTTGTTTGACTCTAATAACTCAAGATATTATGGTAACCCACCTGAACTTATCCGTATGGATGAGACTGCTGCCTTTTGATGACATGCCAGAAAGGCTTTGTTGGGGCACAATGAATTGGCTTCCGTGAAGCATCTCCAGATTTGATGGACAAATCTGCTTTCTTTTCGTGATTGCAGCCACAAATACCTTGGGGGAGCAAATTAGTAAATTAATCAGTAGAGACTAATGGACAACTAAAATCAATGGCGGATCTAGGAATTTAAATTTGTGGGTGCTGAATTTTTTTTTGTACATAAAATTAATGGGTGCTTTTATAAAATTTTTCACGTTTTCTTAAATTTTCTATATAACTATACATACTCTGCGTCGAGGTTAATAGGTGCTCGAGCACCCGATTTCAATGAGTAGATCCGCCCCTGACTAAAATCGATTACACCTAATCGATTAGAATTGAAAAAAGTTTGTCCCTATTGTTATAAACGTGTTTGTGATCCTTCAGAACAATCAATTTTTAATAGCTATAGCAAAATATAATCTATAAATGTAGATTAAAACAATAGGCATGAAACAGAAATTTTATTTTGTATCTGATACAACTGACATTAATTGTATAAGACATCTTTTTTTGTTTTGCAGGTTGGTGGACCCAGATTTTTATGGACCCAGGAGTCTAAGATTGGAACCCACAAATTTGTGAGATTAAAAAAAGCTTCATGCCACTAATGTAAGTTGTGTAAGACACATCATAAAACTTCTCGGCAGGGAATATATATACTTCTGTTGTTATTCATATATGTGTGAAGAATCAAACTCATCAGACCTATAACTATGTGCAACTAGGATAATCGGAATAAATTTATGGCCTCTGGACAAGTGGTTTAAGGGTCCACCACAACTATATCAGATTAATGAAAATTTAGCTATTGTTGTATGACTTGTAAAGGAAAAACGAAAGATAGCTAGGCAACACATTTCTTTTCCTAACTTCCCTGGAAAGCTAAATGACCTAAAATAAAGCTAAGTGATTCAAAAACTTATAAGAAAATGGACATGATGATCAATGGATCCTACACTTTAAAGAAAAGGAAATTATACAGTAATTAAAAAGTATAAGAAAGAGTAAAGACAAATAAATATTCTTACTTGGACAATTGGTGTGAATATACTTCCTCGAGGTGGTGTGTTTCTATAAACAACTGTTCCACAAAGCAAACTGATCAATCCAAGAGCCATGGCTGCAGCAGAAACTCCAAACCCAACGTCCATACCGTAGTGAGTTTGCACCCAAACAAGAAGTGTTAGAGCAACAAGCTCCCCACTACAGAAGGCAAAATAGGCAAAGTTGAAATAAGTAGAGAGCTTCTTGGATTGCTTTGAATCATCTTTCTTGAATTGGTCAGCACCCTGTGAGATTATATTAGGTTTTAAAGAGCCACTGCCTAAAGCTACCAAGTAGAGTGCAACAAAAAAGATCATAGCCTTATATCCCTTTGCTTCCTTGCACTGCCCTTTGCTCAAAATCATGTCACACTTTGGCGGCCTTAGTTGTGGAACATGTGCTTGCACTGCCAATAGAATAAACCCCTGCCAGTATATACATATGCACATAATAAGAGTCTTGAATATATATATGTATATACTATTGAATATTATGGCATGTGCAAGAAAAGAAAAGGTTCATATATATCTCATTTACTATCCTATAATAGACGATGAAAATCTTTTTCTTTTTCCATAAGCAAGGGCAAATGCAGTTGCATGTCCAAATTTTCTTGGTTCTTTTATGCGGAGCATGAATTATTTGTGAGAGAAAAAGAGGTTTACACTGAGGTTAGTGAAGAAGGAAACTTACAGAGAATTCGACAAAGCCAAAGATCAACATAGTCCAGAAGCTGCCAAGATAAGAATCAGAGAGAAAGCCACCAAAAAGGGAGAGGAGGAAAACAGTTCCAATGAAATTTGTGACTATGTTAGCTGACTTTGAGAGAGGGAAGTGCATCTCATTGAAGACATAGGTTATTAGATTATTTCCAACAGCTGCGATGCCCATCATTTCGAATGCCTGAAGGCCTGCACATCCTCCAAATACAAACGCCATACCATCAATAAAATGCTAAAGTATTCATGTGATATACCGGAAGGAATGAAAACAAAAGGAAGAGCACTGATGAATAAAGATGGCATGTTGTAATCACGTCGAATGGTGTGATCACCTTATTTTAAAAGCTTAAAACTTTGATATTATGTTGAGTTGTGTGATATCACGTCTAAAGCTTAAGCTATTAGAAAGAAAATACTAGTATTATTTAAGTATTTAATTATGTTTCAACTAACACCGCCTAAGAAAACCTGCTTTCAATTATTAAGCTGGTCTTGGAAAGCAGAATGATAACAATAGGCCAGTCAAATTCAAATTTCTTGGGTGTATATGAATTTGGAGAGAAAGAGAGAGAGAGAGACGTACACAATACAAAGATAGCAGCAGTCATGCCACCATGTTTGTTGGGTTTGCAAGGTCTTCCTCTCCAATCAACAGAGGTTTGCTCTATCGCAGTACCCATAGACACAGCAGATTCCCTTTTCATCAAGTTATTCTTTCTTGTCTCTTCCCTATCCATCAACTCAATCTCTCTTATGAAAAGTAACAATATGTATTGATATCCTCTAACTTTGACATATATAGGAATCTCAAAGCATAAAAATA